>JAULJL010000006.1:0-2500000 GCA_030761205.1 Fremontodendron californicum
CGTCGATCGGTCTGGTCGGTCTGGACGGTCCGGGCGGTCCGGGCGGTCCGGACTGTCCGATCGGTCCGATCGGTCCGGTCGATCCGTACGGTCCGGTCGGTCCGTACGGTTCGGTCGGTCCGTACGGTCCGTACGGTCCGGACGGTCCGGTCGGTCCGGGCGGGTCCGGTCGGTCCGGGCGGTCCGGTCGGTCCGGGCGATTCGGTCGGTCCGGTCGGTCCGGTCGGTCCCGGTCGGTCCGGACGGTCCGGTCGGTCCGGACGGTCCGGGCGGTCGGACGGTCCGGTCGGTCCGGACGGTCCGATCGGTCCGATCGGTTCGGTCGGTCCGGGCGGTTCGGTCGGTCCGTACGGTCCGGCCGGTCCGTACGGTCTGGGCGGGTACGGACGTTCCGGTCGGTCCGGGTCGTTCTCGTCGGTCTGATCGGTTCGGACGGTCCGGGCGGTCCGGACGGTCCGGAAGGTCCGAACGGTCCGATCGATCCGGTTGGGCCGTACGATCTGGTCGGTCCGAGTCTCGACAAATAGAAAAATAAGCAAGTTCAATGTTTTAAAAATCATGAAAAAAAAGAAACAAACTAAATTTAAGAGCCTAAACGAGTTTTTTTGGAAAACATCGGCGACAAACCGCCTTTGGCAGTTTGCCAGCGCGTAGATCTCGAAAAGTTACATGATTCAAAAAAAAAATCACCTGAAACGGACAACCGAGCGCAAAGTTATGACCTTTCGAAGTTGAGCCACCAAGGCCAGCGAAGTTTAGACTAGCCTTGCCTAGTTGGTCGATCCGATCCGTCCGGTCGGTCTCGTCTGTCTGGTCGTTCTGGACCGTCCGGGCGGTCCGGGCGGTCCGGACGGTCCGATCGGTCCGGTCGGTCCATACGGTCCGGTCGGGTCCGGTACGGTCGGTCGGTCCGTACGGTCCGGTCGGTCCATACGGTCCGGTCGGTCCGTACAATCCGTACGGTCCGGACGGTCCGTACGGTCCGGACGATCCGGTCGGTCCGGGCGGTCCGGTCGGTCCGGACGGTACGGCGCTGTCCGGACGGTCAAGACGGTCCGATCGGTTCGGTCGGTCCGGGCGGTCCGGTCGTCCGTACGGTCCGTCCGGTCCGTACGGTCTGGGCGGTACGGACTATCCGGTCGGTCCGGTCGGTCTCGTCGGTCTGGTCGCTTCGGACGGTCCGGTCGGTCCGAACAGTCCAGACGGTCCGATCCGTCCGAGCGCAAAGTTATGACCTTTCGAAGTTGAGCCACCAAGGCCAGTGAAGTTTAGACTAGCCTTGCCTAGTTGGTCGATCCGATCCGTCCGGTCGGTCTCGTCGGTCTGGTCGGTCTGGACGGTCCGGGCGGTCCGGGGCGGTCCGGACGGTCCGATCGGTCCGGTCGGTTTGTACGGTCCGGTCGGTCCGTACGGTCCGTACGGTCCGGTCGTCCGTACGGTTCGGTCGGGTCCATACGGTCTGGTCGGTCCGTACGGTCCGTACGGCCGGACGGTCCGGACGGTCCGTACGGTCCGTACGGTCCGGACGGTCCGGTCGGTCCGGTCGTTCCGGGCGGTCCGGTCGGTCCGGGCGATCCGGTCGGTCCGGACGGTCCGGACGATCCGCACGGTCCGATCGGTTCGTTCGGTCCGGGCGGTCCGGTCGGTCCGTACGGTCTGGGCGGTACGGACGGTCTGGTCGGTCCGGTCGGTCTCGTCGGTCTGGGTCGGGTTCGGACGGTCTGGTCGGTCCGAACAGTCCAGACGGTCCGATCCGTCCGAGCGCAAAGTTATGACCTTTCGAAGTTGAGCCACCAAGGCCAGTGAAGTTTAGACTAGCCTTGCCTAGTTGGTCGATCCGATCCGTCCGATCGGTCTCGTCGGTCTGGTCGGTCTGGACGGTCCGGGCGGTCCGGGCGGTCCGGACGGTCCGATCGGTCCGGTCGGTCCGTACGGTCCGGTCCGTCCGTACGGTTCTGTCGGTCCATACGGTCCGTACGGTCCGGTCGGTCCGGTCGGTCCGTACGGTCCGGATGGTCCGGTCGGTCCGTACGGTCCGGACGGTTCGGTCGGTCCGGTCGGTCCGGGCGGTCGGTCGGTCCGGGTGGTCCGGTCGTTCCGGGCGGTCCGGTCGGTCCGGGCGATTCGGTCGGTCCGGTCGGTCCGGTCAGTCCGATCGGTCCCGGTCGGTCCGGTCTGTCCGGTCGGTCCGGTCGGTCCGGACGGTGCCGGTCGGTCCGGACGGTCCGGTCGGTCCGGACGGTCCGGTTGGTCCGGTCGGTCCGGACGGTCCGGGCGGTCCGGACGGTCCGGGCAGTCCGATCGGTCCGGTCGGTCCGTACGGTTCGGTCGGTCCATACGGTCCGGTCGGTCCGTACGGTCCGTACGGTCCGGTCGGTCCGGACGGTCCGGTCGGTCCCGTCCGGGTCGGTCGGTCGGTCCGGTCGTCCGGGCGGTCCGGTCGGTCCGGGCGATCCGGTCTGTCCGGTCGGTCCGGTCTGTCCGGTCGGTCCGGACGGTCCGGGCTGTCCGGACGGTCTGGACGGTCCGATCGGTTCGGTCGGTCCGGGCGGTCGGGTCGGTCCGTACGGTCCGGCCGGTCCGTACGGTCTGGGCAGCACGGACGGTCTGGTCGGTCCGGTCGGTCTCGCCGGTCTGGTCGGTTCGGACGGTCCGGTCGGTCCGAACGGTCCAGACGGTCCGATCCGTCCGAGCGCAAAGTTATGACCTTTCGAAGTTGAGCCACCAAGGCCAGTGAAGTTTAGACTAGCCTTGCCTAGTTGGTCGATCCGATCCGTCCGATCGGTCTCGTCGGTCTGGTCGGTCTGGAAGGTCCGGGCGGTCCGGACGGTCCGATCGGTCCGGTCGGTCCGTACGGACCGGTCGGTCCGGACGGTCCGGTCGGTCCGTACGGTCCGGACGGTTCGGTCGGTCCGTACGGTCCGGACGGTCCGGTCGGTCCGGTCGGTCCGGGCGGTCCGGTCGGTCCGGTCAGTCCGGTCGGTCCGGACGGTCCGGTCGGTCCGGTTGGGCCGTACGATCTGGTCGGTCCGAACAGTCCAGACGGTCCGATCCGTCCGAACGCAAAGTTATGACCTTTCGAAGTTGAGCCACCAAGGCCAGTGAAGTTTAGACTAGCCTTGCCTAGTTGGTCGATCCGATCCGTCCGATCGGTCTCGTACGGTTCGTACGGTTCGGTCGGTCCGTACGGTTCGGTCGGTCCATACGGTCCGGTCGGTCCGTACGGTTCGTACGGTCCGGTCGGTCCGGACGGTCCGGTCGGTCCGGTCGTTCCGGGCGGTCTGGTCGGTCCGGGCGATCCGGTCGGTCCGGTCGGTCCGTCGGTCCGGTCGGTCCCGGTCGGGTCCGGTCGGTCCGGACGGTCCGATCGGTCCGGACGGTCCGGGCGGTCCGGACGGTCCGGTCGGTCCGGACGGTCCGGACGGTCCGGGCTGTCCGGACGGTCTGGTCGGTCTCGTCGGTCTAGTCGGTTCGGACGGTCCGGCCGGTCCGAACGGTCCAGACGGTCCGATCCGTCCGAGCGCAAAGTTATGACCTTTCGAAGTTGAGCCACCAAGGCCAGTGAAGTTTAGACTAGCCTTGCCTAGTTGGTCGATCCGATCCGTCCGATCGGTCTCGTCGGTCTGGTCGGTCTGGACGGTCCGGGTGGTCCGGGCGGTCCGGACGGTCCTTTCGGTCCGGTCGGTCCGTACGGTCCGTACGGTCCGTACGGTCCGGACGGTCCGGTCGGTCCGTACGGTCCGGACGGTCCTGTCGGTTTCGGTCGGTCCGGGCGGTCCGGGCGGTCCGGTCGGTCCGGCGGTCCGGGCGGTCCGGGCGGTCCGGAAGGTCCGGTCGGTCCGGACGGTCCGGGCGGTCCGGAAGGTCCGGTAGGTCCGGACGGTCTGGGCGGTACGGACGGTCGGTCGGTCGCGGTCGATCCGGTCGGTCTCGTCGGTCTGATCGGTTCAGACGGTTCCGGGCCAGTGAAGTTTAGACTAGCCTTGCCTAGTTGGTCGATCCGATCCGTCCGGTCGGTCTCCTCGGTCTGGTCGGTCTGGACGGTTCGGGCGGTCCGGGCGGGTTCGGACGGTCCGATCGGTCCGGTCGGTCCGTACGGTCCGGTCGGTCCGTACGGTCCGGTCGGTCCATACGGTCCGGTCGGTCCGTACGGTTCGTACGGTCCGGTCGGTCCGGACCGTCCGGTCGGTCCGTACGGTCCGGACGGTCCGGTCGGTCCGGTCGTTCCGGGCGGTCCGGTCGGTCCGGGCGATCCGGTCGGTCCGGTCGGTCCGGTCGGTCCGGGCGGTCCGGACGGTCCGATCGGTCCGGACGGTCCGGGCGGTCCGGACGGTCCGGGCTGTCCGGACGGTCCGGACGGTCCGAATCGGTTTGGTCGGTCCGGGCGGTCCGGTCGGTCCGTACGGTCCGGCCGGTCCGTACGGTCTGGGCCGGGTACGGATGGTCTGGTCGGTCCGATCGGTCTCGTCGGTCTGGTCGGTTCGGACGGTCCGGTCGGTCGGAACGGTCCAGACGGTCCGATCCGTCCGAAGCGCAAGGTTATGACCTTTCGAAGTTGAGCCACCAAGGCCAGTGAAGTTTAGACTAGCCTTGCCTAGTTGGTCGATCCGATCCGTCCGATCGGTCTCGTCGGTCTGGTCGGTTTGGACGGTCCGGGCGGTCCGGGCGGTCCGGACGGTCCGATCGGTCCGGTCGGTCCGTACGGTCCGTCGGTCCATACGGTTCCGGTCGGTCCATACGGTCCGTACGGTCCCGGTCGTGTCCGGACGGTCCGGTCGGTCCGTACGGTCCGGACGGTCCGGTCGGTCCGTACGGTCCGGACGGTCCGGTCGGTCCGTACGGTCCGGACGGTCCTGTCGGTCCGGTCGGTCTGGGCGGTCCGGTCGGTCCGGGCGGTCCGGTCGGTCCGGGCGGTCCGGTCGGTCCGGGCGATTCGGTCGGTCCGGTCGGTCCGGTCGGTCCGGACGGTCCGGTCGGTCCGGACGGTCCGGTCGGTCCGGGACGGTCCGGGCGGTCCGGACGGTCCGGTCGGTCCGGACGGTCCGGGCTGTCCGGGCTGTCCGGACGGTCCGGACGGTCCGATCGGTTCGGTCGGTCCGGGCTGTCCGGTCGGTCCGTACGGTCCGGCCGGTCCGTACGGATCTGGGCGGTACGGACGGTCCGGTCGGTCCGGTCGGTCTCGTCGGTCTGATCGGTTCGGACGGTCCGGGCGGTCCGGTCGGTCTGGTCGGTCTGGACGGTTCGATCGGTCCGGTTGGGCCGTACGATCTGGGTCGGTCCGAGTCTCGAAAATAGAAAAATAAGCAAGTTCAATGTTTTAAAAATCATGAAAAAAAAAAGAAAAAAACTAAAATTAAGAGCCTAAACGATGTTTTTTTTGGAAAAAAATCGTCGACAAACCGCCTTTGGCCGTTTGCCAGCGCGTAGATCTCGAAAAGTTACATGATTTTAAAAAAAAAAAATCACCTGAAACGGTCAACCGAGCGCAAAGTTATGACCTTTCGAAGTTGAGCCACCATGGCCAGCGAAGTTTCGACTAGCCTTGCCTAGTTGGTCGATCTGATCCGTCCGGTCGGTCTCGTCGGTCTGGTCGGTCTGGACGGTCCGGGCGGTCCGGACGGTCCGATCGGTCCGGTCGGTACATACGGTCCGGTCGGTCCGTACGGTCCGGTCGGGTCCGTACGGTCGGTCGGTCCGATCGGTCAATACGGTACGGTCGGTCCGTACGGTCCGTACGGTCCGGTCGGTCCGGACGGTCCGTACGGTCCGGACGGTCCGGTCGGTCCGGGCGGTCCGGTCGGTCCGGTCGATCAGGTCGGTCCGGTCGGTCCGGACGGTCCGGTCGGTCCGGACGGTCCGGTCGGTCCGGACGGTCCGGGCGGTCCGGTCTGTCCGGTCGGTCCGTACGGTTCGGTCGGTCCATACGGTCCGGTCGGTCCGTACGGTTCGTACGGTCCGGTCGGTCCGGACGGTCCGGTCGGTCCGTACGGTCCGGACGGTCCGGTCGGTCCCGGTCGTTCCGGGCGGTCCGATCGGTCCGGGCGATCCGGTCGGTCCGTCGGTCCCGGTCGGTCCGGTCGGTCCGGTCGGTCCGGTCGGTCCGGACATTCCGATCGGTCCGGACGGTCCGGGCGGTCCGGACGGTCCGGTCGGTCCGGACGGTCCGAGCGGTCCGGACAGTCCGGTCGGTCCGGACGGTCCGGACGGTCCGGGCTGTCCGGACGGTTCGATCGGTTTGGTCGGTCCGGGCGGTCCGGTCGGTCCGGGCGATCCGGTCGGTCCGGTCGGGTCCGGTCGGTCTCGGACGGTCCGGACGGTCCGGACGATCCGGGCTGTCCGGACGGTCCGGACGGTCCGATCGGTTCGGTCGATCCGGGCGGTCCGGTCGGTCCGTACGGTCCGGCCGGTCCGTACGGTCTGGGCGGGTACGGACGGTCTGGTCGGTCCGGTCGGTCACGTCGGTCTGGTCGGTTCGGACGGTCCGGTCGGTCCGAACAGTCCAGACGGTCCGATCCGTCCGAGCGCAAAGTTATGACCTTTCGAAGTTGAGCCACCAAGGCCAGCGAAGTTTAGACTAGCCTTGCCTAGTTGGTCGATCCGATCCGTCCGGTCGGTCTCGTCGGTCTGGACGGTCCGGGCGGTCCGGGCGGTCCTGACGGTCCGATCGGTCCGGTCGGTTCATACGGTCCGGTCGGTCCGTACGGTCCGGTCGGTCCGTACGGTCCGGACGGTCGGTCGGTCCGGTCGGTCCGGGCGGCCCGGTCGGTCCGGTCGGTCTGGTCGGGTCCGGTCGGTCGGGTCGGTCCGGACGGTCCGGGCGGTCCGGGCGGTCCGGACGGTCCGATCGGTCCGGTCGGTC
The DNA here is from genome assembly GCA_030761205.1 of Fremontodendron californicum. Taxonomy (NCBI): domain Eukaryota; kingdom Viridiplantae; phylum Streptophyta; class Magnoliopsida; order Malvales; family Malvaceae; genus Fremontodendron; species Fremontodendron californicum. The sequence continues at coordinate 6,860 of JAULJL010000006.1, forward strand.
CATACGTCCGGTCGGTCCGTACGGTCCGTACGGTCCGTACGGTCCGTACGGTCCATACGGTCCGGACGGTCCGGTCAGTCCCGGTCGTTCCGGGCGGTCCGGTCGGTCCGGGCGATCCGGTCGGTCCGTTCGGTCCGGTCGGTCCCGGTCGGTCCGGACGGTCCGGTCGGTCCGGACGGTCCGGGCGGTCCGGAAGGTCCGGTCGGTCCGGACGGTCCGGGCTGTCCGGACGGTCCGGACGGTCCGATCGGTTCGGTCGGTCCGGGCGGTCCGGTCGGTCCGTACGGTCCGGCCGGTCCGTACGGTCTGGGCGGTACGGACGGTCTGGTCGGTCCGGTCGGTCTCGTCGGTCTGGTCGGTTCGAACGGTCCGGTCGGTCCGAACAGTCCAGACGGTCCGATCCGTCCGAGCGCAAAGTTATGACCTTTCGAAGTTGAGCCACCAAGGCCAGTGAAGTTTAGACTAGCCTTGCCTAGTTGGTCGATCCGATCCGTCCGATCGGTCTGGTCGGTCTGGACGGTCCGGGCGGTCCGGGCGGTCCGGACTGTCCGATCGGTCCGATCGGTCCGGTCGATCCGTACGGTCCGGTCGGTCCGTACGGTTCGGTCGGTCCGTACGGTCCGTACGGTCCGGACGGTCCGGTCGGTCCGGGCGGTCCGGTCGGTCCGGGCGGTCCGGTCGGTCCGGGCGGTCCGGTCGGTCCGGGCGATTCGGTCGGTCCGGTCGGTCCGGTCGGTCCGGTCGGTCCGGACGGTCCGGTCGGTCCGGACGGTCCGGTCGGTCCGGACGGTCCGGGCGGTCCGGACGGTCCGGGCGGTCCGGACGGTCCGGTCGGTCCGGACGGTCCGGACGGTCCGATCGGTTCGGTCGGTCCGGGCGGTTCGGTCGGTCCGTACGGTCCGGCCGGTCCGTACGGTCTGGGCGGTACGGACGTTCCGGTCGGTCCGGTCGTTCTCGTCGGTCTGATCGGTTCGGACGGTCCGGGCGGTCCGGACGGTCCTGAAGGTCCGAACGGTCCGATCGATCCGGTTGGGCCGTACGATCTGGTCGGTCCGAGTCTCGAAAAATAGAAAAATAAGCAAGTTCAATGTTTTAAAAATCATGAAAAAAAAGAAAAAAACTAAATTTAAGAGCCTAAACGATTTTTTTTGGAAAACATCGGCGACAAACCGCCTTTGGCAGTTTGCCAGCGCGTAGATCTCGAAAAGTTACATGATTTCAAAAAAAAAATCACCTGAAACGGACAACCGAGCGCAAAGTTATGACCTTTCGAAGTTGAGCCACCAAGGCCAGCGAAGTTTAGACTAGCCTTGCCTAGTTGGTCGATCCGATCCGTCCGGTCGGTCTCGTCTGTCTGGTCGGTCTGGACGGTCCGGGCGGTCCGGGCGGTCCGGACGGTCCGATCGGTCCGGTCGGTCCATACGGTCCGGTCGGTCCGTACGGTTCGGTCGGTCCGTACGGTCCGGTCGGTCCATACGGTCCGGTCGGTCCGTACAATCCGTACGGTCCGGACGGTCCGTACGGTCCGGACGATCCGGTCGGTCCGGGCGGTCCGGTCGGTCCGGACGGTACGGGCTGTCCGGACGGTCAAGACGGTCCGATCGGTTCGGTCGGTCCGGGCGGTCCGGTCGGTCCGTACGGTCCGTCCGGTCCGTACGGTCTGGGCGGTACGGACTATCCGGTCGGTCCGGTCGGTCTCGTCGGTCTAGTCGCTTCGGACGGTCCGGTCGGTCCGAACAGTCCAGACGGTCCGATCCGTCCGAGCGCAAAGTTATGACCTTTCGAAGTTGAGCCACCAAGGCCAGTGAAGTTTAGACTAGCCTTGCCTAGTTGGTCGATCCGATCCGTCCGGTCGGTCTCGTCGGTCTGGTCGGTCTGGACGGTCCGGGCGGTCCGGGCGGTCCGGACTGTCCGATCGGTCCGGTCGGTTCGTACGGTCCGGTCGGTCCGTACGGTCCGTACGGTCCGGTCGGTCCGTACGGTTCGGTCGGTCCATACGGTCTGGTCGGTCCGTACGGTCCGTACGGCCGGACGGTCCGGACGGTCCGTACGGTCCGTACGGTCCGGACGGTCCGGTCGGTCCGGTCGTTCCGGGCGGTCCGGTCGGTCCGGGCGATCCGGTCGGTCCGGACGGTCCGGACGATCCGCACGGTCCGATCGGTTCGTTCGGTCCGGGCGGTCCGGTCGGTCCGTACGGTCTGGGCGGTACGGACGGTCTGGTCGGTCCGGTCGATCTCGTCGGTCTGGTCGGTTCGGACGGTCTGGTCGGTCCGAACAGTCCAGACGGTCCGATCCGTCCGAGCGCAAAGTTATGACCTTTCGAAGTTGAGCCACCAAGGCCAGTGAAGTTTAGACTAGCCTTGCCTAGTTGGTCGATCCGATCCGTCCGATCGGTCTCGTCGGTCTGGTCGGTCTGGACGGTCCGGGCGGTCCGGGCGGTCCGGACGGTCCGATCGGTCCGGTCGGTCCGTACGGTCCGGTCCGTCCGTACGGTTCGGTCGGTCCATACGGTCCGTACGGTCCGGTCGGTCCGGTCGGTCCGTACGGTCCGGATGGTCCGGTCGGTCCGTACGGTCCGGACGGTTCGGTCGGTCCGGTCGGTCCGGGCGGTCAGGTCGGTCCGGGTGGTCCGGTCGTTCCGGGCGGTCCGGTCGGTCCGGGCGATTCGGTCGGTCCGGTCGGTCCGGTCAGTCCGATCGGTCCGGTCGGTCCGGTCTGTCCGGTCGGTCCGGTCGGTCCGGACGGTCCGGTCGGTCCGGACGGTCCGGTCGGTCCGGACGGTCCGGTCGGTCCGGTCGGTCCGGACGGTCCGGGCGGTCCGGACGGTCCGGGCAGTCCGATCGGTCCGGTCGGTCCGTACGGTTCGGTCGGTCCATACGGTCCGGTCGGTCCGTACGGTCCGTACGGTCCGGTCGGTCCGGACGGTCCGGTCGGTCCGTACGGTCCGGACGGTTCGGTCGGTCCGGTCGTTCCGGGCGGTCCGGTCGGTCCGGGCGATCCGGTCTGTCCGGTCGGTCCGGTCTGTCCGGTCGGTCCGGACGGTCCGGGCTGTCCGGACGGTCTGGACGGTCCGATCGGTTCGGTCGATCCGGGCGGTCGGGTCGGTCCGTACGGTCCTGCCGGTCCGTACGGTCTGGGCGGCACGGACGGTCTGGTCGGTCCGGTCGGTCTCGCCGGTCTGGTCGGTTCGGACGGTCCGGTCGGTCCGAACGGTCCAGACGGTCCGATCCGTCCGAGCGCAAAGTTATGACCTTTCGAAGTTGAGCCACCAAGGCCAGTGAAGTTTAGACTAGCCTTGCCTAGTTGGTCGATCCGATCCGTCCGATCGGTCTCGTCGGTCTGGTCGGTCTGGAAGGTCCGGGCGGTCCGGACGGTCCGATCGGTCCGGTCGGTCCGTACGGTCCGGTCGGTCCGGACGGTCCGGTCGGTCCGTACGGTCCGGACGGTTCGGTCGGTCCGTACGGTCCGGACGGTCCGGTCGGTCCGGTCGGTCCGGGCGGTCCGGTCGGTCCGGGCGGTTCGGTCGGTCCGGGCGATTCGGTCGGTCCGGTCGGTCCGGTCGGTCCGGTCGGTCCGGTCAGTCCGGTCGGTCCGGACGGTCCGGTCGGTCCGGTTGGGCCGTACGATCTGGTCGGTCCGAACAGTCCAGACGGTCCGATCCGTCCGAACGCAAAGTTATGACCTTTCGAAGTTGAGCCACCAAGGCCAGTGAAGTTTAGACTAGCCTTGCCTAGTTGGTCGATCCGATCCGTCCGATCGGTCTCGTCGGTCTGGTCGGTCTGGACGGTCCGGGCGGTCCGGGCGGTCCGGACGGTCCGATCGTTCCGGTCGGTTCATACGGTCCGGTCGGTCCGTACGGTCCGGTCGGTCCGTACGGTCCGGACGGTCCGGTCGTTCCGGTCGGTCCGGGCGGTCCGGTCGGTCCGGGCGGTCCGGTCGGTCCGGGCGGTCCGGTCGGTCCGGGCGATTCGGTCGGTCCGGTCGGTCCGGTCAGTCCGGTCGGTCCGGTCGGTCCGGTCGGTCGGTACGGTCCAGGCGGTCCGGTCGGTCCGGGCGGTCCGGTCGGTCTGGTCGGTCCGGTCGGTCCGGTCGGTCCGGTCGGTCCGGTCGGTCCGGTCGGTCCGGACGGTCCGGTCGGTCCGGACGGTCCGGACGGTCCGGGCTGTCCGGACGGTCCGGACGGTCCGATCGGTTCGGTCGGTCCGGGCGGTCCGGTCGGTCCGTACGGTCCGGCCGGTCCGTACGGTCTGGGCGGTACGGACGGTCCGGTCGGTCCGGTCGGTCTCGTCAGTCTGGTCGGTTCGGACGGTCCGGTCGGTCCGAACAGTCCAGACGGTCCGATCCGTCCGAGCGCAAAGTTATGACCTTTCGAAGTTGAGCCACCAAGGCCAGTGAAGTTTAGACTAGCCTTGCCTAGTTGGTCGATCCGATCCGTCCGATCGATCTGGTCGGTCTAGACGGTCCGGGCGGTCCGGGCGGTCCGGACTGTCCGATCGGTCCGATCGGTCCGGTCGGTCCGTACGGTCCGGTCGGTCCGTACGGTTCGGTCGGTCCATACGGTCCGGTCGGTCCGTACGGTTCGTACGGTCCGGTCGGTCCGGACGGTCCGGTAGGTCCGGTCGTTACGGGCGGTCTGGTCGGTCCGGGCGATCCGGTCGGTCCGGTCGGTCCGGTCGGTCCGGTCGGTCCGGTCGGTCCGGTCGGTCCGGTCGGTCCGGACGGTCCGATCGGTCCGGACGGTCCGGGCGGTCCGGACGGTCCGGTCGGTCCGGACGGTCCGGACGGTCCGGGCTGTCCGGACGGTCTGGTCGGTCTCGTCGGTCTAGTCGGTTCGGACGGTCCGGTCGGTCCGAACGGTCCAGACGGTCCGATCCGTCCGAGCGCAAAGTTATGACCTTTCGAAGTTGAGCCACCAAGGCCAGTGAAGTTTAGACTAGCCTTGCCTAGTTGGTCGATCCGATCCGTCCGATCGGTCTCGTCGGTCTGGTCGGTCTGGACGGTCCGGGTGGTCCGGGCGGTCCGGACGGTCCGATCGGTCCGGTCGGTCCGTACGGTCCGTACGGTCCGATCGGTCCGGTCGGTCCGTACGGTCCGTACGGTCCGTACGGTCCGGTCGGTCCGTACGGTCCGGACGGTCCGGTCGGTCCGTACGGTCCGGACGGTCCTGTCGGTCCGGTCGGTCCGGGCGGTCCGGGCGGTCCGGTCGGTCCGGCGGTCCGGTCGGTCCGGGCGGTCCGGAAGGTCCGGTCGGTCCGGACGGTCCGGGCGGTCCGGAAGGTCCGGTCGGTCCGGACGGTCTGGGCGGTACGGACGGTCCGGTCGGTCCGGTCGGTCCGGTCGGTCTCGTCGGTCTGATCGGTTCAGACGGTTCCGGGCCAGTGAAGTTTAGACTAGCCTTGCCTAGTTGGTCGATCCGATCCGTCCGGTCGGTCTCCTCGGTCTGGTCGGTCTGGACGGTTCGGGCGGTCCGGGCGGTTCGGACGGTCCGATCGGTCCGGTCGGTCCGTACGGTCCGGTCGGTCCGTACGGTCCGGTCGGTCCATACGGTCCGGTCGGTCCGTACAGTTCGTACGGTCCGGTCGGTCCGGACCGTCCGTTCGGTCCGTACGGTCCGGACGGTCCGGTCGGTCCGGTCGTTCCGGGCGGTCCGGTCGGTCCGGGCGATCCGGTCGGTCCGGTCGGTCCGGTCGGTCCGGTCGGTCCGGGCGGTCCGGACGGTCCGATCGGTCCGGACGGTCCGGGCTGTCCGGACGGTCCGGACGGTCCGATCGGTTTGGTCGGTCCGGGCGGTCCTGTTAATCCGGGCGGTCCGGTCGGTCCGTACGGTCCGGCCGGTCCGTACGGTCTGGGCGGTACGGACGGTCTGGTCGGTCCGGTCGGTCTCGTCGGTCTGGTCGGTTCGGACGGTCCGGTCGGTCGGAACGGTCCAGACGGTCCGATCCGTCCGAGCGCAAGGTTATGACCTTTCGAAGTTGAGCCACCAAGGCCAGTGAAGTTTAGACTAGCCTTGCCTAGTTGGTCGATCCGATCCGTCCGATCGGTCTCGTCGGTCTGGTCGGTTTGGACGGTCCGGGCGGTCCGGGCGGTCCGGACGGTCCGATCGGTCCGGTCGGTCCGTACGGTCCGGTCGGTCCGTACGGTTCGGTCGGTCCATACGGTCCGTACGGTCCGGTCCGTCCGGACGGTCCGGTCGGTCCGGACGGTCCGGTCGGTCCGGACGGTCCGGTCGGTCCGTACGGTCCGGACGGTCCGGTCGGTCCGTACGGTCCGGTCGGTCCGTACTGTCCGGACGGTCCGGTCGGTCCGTACGGTCCGGACGGTCCTGTCGGTCCGGTCGGTCCGGGCGGTCCGGTCGGTCCGGGCGGTCCGGTCGGTCCGGGCGGTCCGGTCGGTCCGGGCGATTCGGTCGGTCCGGTCGGTCCGGTCGGTCCGGACGGTCCGGTCGGTCCGGACGGTCCGGGCGGTCCGGTCGGTCCGGACGGTCCGGACGGTCCGGGCTGTCCGGACGGTCCGGACGGTCCGATCGGTTCGGTCGGTCCGGACGGTCCGATCGGTTCGGTCGGTCCGGGCTGTCCGGTCGGTCCGTACGGTCCGGCCGGTCCGTACGGTCTGGGCGGTACGGACGGTCCGGTCGGTCCGGTCGGTCTCGTCGGTCTGATCGGTTCGGACGGTCCGGGCGGTCCGGTCGGTCTGGTCGGTCTGGACGGTTCGATCGGTCCGGTTGGGCCGTACGATCTGGTCGGTCCGAGTCTCGAAAAATAGAAAAATAAGCAAGTTCAATGTTTTAAAAATCATGAAAAAAAAGAAAAAAACTAAAATTAAGAGCCTAAACGATGTTTTTTTGGAAAAAATCGGCGACAAACCGCCTTTGCAGTTTGCCAGCGCGTAGATCTCGATCGGTCCGGTCGGTTCATACGATCCGGTCGGTCTGTACGGTCCGGTCCGGTCTGTCCATACGGTCCGGTCGGTCCGTACGGTCCGTACGGTCCATACGGTCCGGTCGGTCCGTACGGTCCGTACGGTCCCGACGGTCCGGTCGGTCCGTACGGTCCGGACGGTCCGGTCGGTCCGGTCGGTCCGGGCGGTCCGGTCGGTCTGGTCAGTCCGGTCGGTCCGGTCGGTCCGGTCGGTCCGGTCGGTCCGGACGTTCCGGTCGGTCCGGAAGGTCCGGACGGTCCGGGCTGTCCGGACGGTCCGATCGGTTCGGTCGGTCCGGGCGGTCCGGTCGGTCCGTACGGTCCGGCCGGTCCGTACGGTCTGGGCGGTACGGACGGTCCGGTCGGTCCGGTCGGTCTCGTCAGTCTGGTCGGTTCGGACGGTCCGGTCGGTCCGAACAGTCCAGACGGTCCGATCCGTCCGAGCGCAAAGTTATGACCTTTCGAAGTTGAGCCACCAAGGCCAGTGAAGTTTAGACTAGCCTTGCCTAGTTGGTCGATCCGATCCGTCCGGTCGGTCTCGTCGGTCTGGTCGGTCTGGACGGTCCGGGCGGTCCGGGCGGTCCGGACGGTCCGATCGGTCCGGTCGGTCCATACGGTCCGGTCGGTCCGTACGGTCCGGTCGGTCCGTACGGTCCGGTCGGTCCGTACGGTTCGGTCGGTCCATACGGTCCGGTCGGTCCGTACGGTCCGTACGGTCCGGTCGGTCCGGTCGTTCCGGGCGGTCCGGTCGGTCCGGGCGATCCGGTCGGTCCGTTCCATCCGGTCGGTCCGGTCGGTCCGGACGGTCCGGGCGGTCCGGACGGTCCGGACGGTCCGGGCGGTCCGGACGGTCCGGTCGGTCCGGACGGTCAGGGCTGTCCGGACGGTCCGGACGGTCCGATCGGTTCGGTCGGTCCGGGCGGTCCGGTCGGTCCGTACGGTTCGGCCGGTCCGTACGGTCTGGGCGGTACGGACGGTCTGGTCGGTTCGGTCGGTCTCGTCGGTCTGGTCGGTTCGAACGGTCCGAACAGTCCAGACGGTCCGATCCGTCCGAGCGCAAAGTTATGACCTTTCGAAGTTGAGCCACCAAGGCCAGTGAAGTTTAGACTAGCCTTGCCTAGTTGGTCGATCCGATCCGTCCGATCGGTCTGGTCGGTCTGGACGGTCCGGGCGGTCCGGGCGGTCCGGACTGTCCGATCGGTCCGATCGGTCCGGTCGATCCGTACGGTCCGGTCGGTCCGTACGGTTCGGTCGGTCCGTACGGTCCGTACGGTAAGGACGGTCCGGTCGGTCCGGGCGGTCCGGTCGGTCCGGGCGGTCCGGTCGGTCCGGGCGATTCGGTCGGTCCGGTCGGTGCGGACGGTCCGGTCGGTCCGGACGTTCCGGTCGGTCCGGACGGTCCGGGCGGTCCGGACGGTCCGGTCGGTCCGGACGGTCCGGACGGTTCAGTCGGTCCGTACGGTCCGGCCGTTCCGTACGGTCTGGGCGGTACGGACGTTCCGGTCGGTCCGGTCGGTCTCGTCGGTCTGATCGGTTCGGACGGTCCGGACGGTCCGGAAGGTCCGAACGGTCCGATCGATCCGGTTGGGCCGTACGATCTGGTCGGTCCGAGACTCGAAAAATAGAAAAATAAGCAAGTTGAATGTTTTAAAAATCATGAAAAAAAAGAAAAAAACTAAATTTAAGAGCCTAAACGATTTTTTTTGGAAAAAATCGGCGACAAACCGCCTTTGGCAGTTTGCCAGCGCGTAGATCTCGAAAAGTTACATGATTTCAAAAAAAAAAATCACCTGAAACGGACAACCGAGCGCAAAGTTATGACCTTTCGAAGTTGAGCCACCAAGGCCAGCGAAGTTTAGACTAGCCTTGCCTAGTTGGTCGATCCGATCCGTCGGGTCGGTCTCGTCTGTCTGGTCGGTCTGGACGGTCCGGGCGGTCCGGGCGGTCCGGACGGTCCGATCGGTCCGGTCGGTCCATACGGTCCGGTCGGTCCGTACGGTTCGGTCGGTCCGTACGGTCCGGTCGGTCCATACGGTCCGGTCGGTCCGTACAATCCGTCCGGTCCGATCTGATCCGTCCGGTCGGTCTCGTCGGTCTCGTCGGTCTGGTCGGTCCGTACGGTTCGGTCGGTCCGTACGGTCCGTACGGTCCGGACGGTCCGGTCGGTCCGGGCGGTCCGGTCGGTCCGGGCGGTCCGGTCGGTCTGGGCGATTCGGTCGGTCCGGTTGGTCCGGTCGGTCCGGTCGGTCCGGACGGTCCGGTCGGTCCGGACGGTCCGGTCGGTCCGGACGGTCCGGGCGGTCCGGACGGTCCGGTCGGTCCGGACGGTCCGGACGGTCCGGGCTGTCCGGACGGTCCGGACGGTCCGATCGGTTCGGTCGGTCCGGGCGGTTCGGTCGGTCCGTACGGTCCGGCCGGTCCGTACGGTCTGGGCGGTACGGACGTTCCGGTCGGTCCGGTCGTTCTCGTCGGTCTGATCGGTTCGGACGGTCCGGGCGGTCCGGACGGTCCGGAAGGTCCGAACGGTCCGATCGATCCGGTTGGGCCGTACGATCTGGTCGGTCCGAGTCTCGAAAAATAGAAAAATAAGCAAGTTCAATGTTTTAAAAATCATGAAAAAAAAGAAAAAAACTAAATTTAAGAGCCTAAACGATTTTTTTTGGAAAACATCGGCGACAAACCGCCTTTGGCAGTTTGCCAACGCGTAGATCTCGAAAAGTTACATGATTTCAAAAAAAAAATCACCTGAAACGGACAACCGAGCGCAAAGTTATGACCTTTCGAAGTTGAGCCACCAAGGCCAGCGAAGTTTAGACTAGCCTTGCCTAGTTGGTCGATCCGATCCGTCCGGTCGGTCTCGTCTGTCTGGTCGGTCCGGACGGTCCGGGCGGTCCGGACGGTCCGATCGGTCCGGTCGGTCCATACGGTCCGGTCGGTCCGTACGGTTCGGTCGGTCCGTACGGTCCGGTCGGTCCATACGGTCCGGTCGGTCCCGACGGTCCGGTCGGTCCGTACGGTCCGGACGGTCCGGTCGGTCCGGTCGGTCCGGGCGGTCCGGTCGGTCTGGTCAGTCCGGTCGGTCCGGTCGGTCCGGTCGGTCCGGTCGGTCCGGACGTTCCGGTCGGTCCGGACGGTCCGGGCTGTCCGGACGGTCCGATCGGTTCGGTCGGTCCGGGCGGTCCGGTCGGTCCGTACGGTCCGGCCGGTCCGTACGGTCTGGGCGGTACGGACGGTCCGGTCGGTCCGGTCGGTCTCGTCAGTCTGGTCGGTTCGGACGGTCCGGTCGGTCCGAACAGTCCAGACGGTCCGATCCGTCCGAGCGCAAAGTTATGACCTTTCGAAGTTGAGCCACCAAGGCCAGTGAAGTTTAGACTAGCCTTGCCTAGTTGGTCGATCCGATCCGTCCGGTCGGTCTCGTCGGTCTGGTCGGTCTGGACGGTCCGGGCGGTCCGGACGGTCCGATCGGTCCGGTCGGTCCATACGGTCCGGTCGGTCCGTACGGTCCGGTCGGTCCGTACGGTTCGGTCGGTCCATACGGTCCGGTCGGTCCGTACGGTCCGTACGGTCCGGTCGGTCCGGTCGTTCCGGGCGGTCCGGTCGGTCCGGGCGATCCGGTCGGTCCGTTCGGTCCGGTCGGTCCGGTCGGTCCGGACGGTCCGGGCGGTCCGGACGGTCCGGACGGTCCGGGCGGTCCGGACGGTCCGGTCGGTCCGGACGGTCAGGGCTGTCCGGACGGTCCGGACGGTCCGATCGGTTCGGTCGGTCCGGGCGGTCCGGTCGGTCCGTACGGTTCGGCCGGTCCGTACGGTCTGGGCGGTACGGACGGTCTGGTCGGTTCGGTCGGTCTCGTCGGTCTGGTCGGTTCGAACGGTCCGGTCGGTCCGAACAGTCCAGACGGTCCGATCCGTCCGAGCGCAAAGTTATGACCTTTCGAAGTTGAGCCACCAAGGCCAGTGAAGTTTAGACTAGCCTTGCCTAGTTGGTCGATCCGATCCGTCCGATCGGTCTGGTCGGTCTGGACGGTCCGGGCGGTCCGGGCGGTCCGGACTGTCCGATCGGTCCGATCGGTCCGGTCGATCCGTACGGTCCGGTCGGTCCGTACGGTTCGGTCGGTCCGTACGGTCCGTACGGTAAGGACGGTCCGGTCGGTCCGGGCGGTCCGGTCGGTCCGGGCGGTCCGGTCGGTCCGGGCGGTCCGGTCGGTCCGGGCGGTCCGGTCGGTCCGGGCGATTCGGTCGGTCCGGTCGGTGCGGACGGTCCGGTCGGTCCGGACGTTCCGGTCGGTCCGGACGGTCCGGGCGGTCCGGACGGTCCGGGCGGTCCGGACGGTCCGGTCGGTCCGGACGGTCCGGACGGTTCAGTCGGTCCGTACGGTCCGGCCGTTCCGTACGGTCTGGGCGGTACGGACGTTCCGGTCGGTCCGGTCGGTCTCGTCGGTCTGATCGGTTCGGACGGTCCGGGCGGTCCGGACGGTCCGGAAGGTCCGAACGGTCCGATCGATCCGGTTGGGCCGTACGATCTGGTCGGTCCGAGACTCGAAAAATAGAAAAATAAGCAAGTTCAATGTTTTAAAAATCATGAAAAAAAAGAAAAAAACTAAATTTAAGAGCCTAAACGATTTTTTTTGGAAAAAATCGGCGACAAACCGCCTTTGGCAGTTTGCCAGCGCATAGATCTCGAAAAGTTACATGATTTCAAAAAAAAAAAATCACCTGAAACGGACAACCGAGCGCAAAGTTATGACCTTTCGAAGTTGAGCCACCAAGGCCAGCGAAGTTTAGACTAGCCTTGCCTAGTTGGTCGATCCGATCCGTCGGGTCGGTCTCGTCTGTCTGGTCGGTCTGGACGGTCCGGGCGGTCCGGGCGGTCCGGACGGTCCGATCGGTCCGGTCGGTCCATACGGTCCGGTCGGTCCGTACGGTTCGGTCGGTCCGTACGGTCCGGTCGGTCCATACGGTCCGGTCGGTCCGTACAATCCGTACGGTCCGGACGGTCCGGTCGGTCCGGGCGGTCCGGTCGGTCCGGACGGTACGGGCTGTCCGGACGGTCAAGACGGTCCGATCGGTTCGGTCGGTCCGGGCGGTCCGGTCGGTCCGTACGGTCCGTCCGGTCCGTACGGTCTGGGCGGTACGGACTGTCCGGTCGGTCCGGTCGGTCTCGTCGGTCTGGTCGGTTCGGACGGTCCGGTCGGTCCGAACAGTCCAGACGGTCCGATCCGTCCGAGCGCAAAGTTATGACCTTTCGAAGTTGAGCCACCAAGGCCAGTGAAGTTTAGACTAGCCTTGCCTAGTTGGTCGATCTGATCCGTCCGGTCGGTCTCGTCGGTCTGGTCGGTCTGGACGGTCCGGGCGGTCGGTTCATACGGTCTGGTCGGTCCGTACGGCCGGACGGTCCGGACGGTCCGTACGGTCCGTACGGTCCGGACGGTCCGGTCGGTCCGGTCGTTCCGGGCGGTCCGGTCGGTCCGGGCGATCCGGTCGGTCCGGACGGTCCGGTCGGTCCGGACGGTGCGGGCTGTCCGGACGATCCCACGGTCCGATCGGTTCGTTCGGTCCGGGCGGTCCGGTCGGTCCGTACGGTCTGGGCGGTACGGACGGTCTGGTCGGTCCGGTCGGTCTCGTCGGTCTGGTCGGTTCGGACGGTCCGGTCGGTCCGAACAGTCCAGACGGTCCGATCCGTCCGAGCGCAAAGTTATGAACTTTCGAAGTTGAGCCACCAAGGCCAGTGAAGTTTAGACTAGCCTTGCCTAGTTGGTCGATCCGATCCGTCCGATCGGTCTCGTCGGTCTGGTCGGTCTGGACGGTCCGGGCGGTCCGGGCGGTCCGGACGGTCCGATCGGTCCGGTCGGTCCGTACGGTCCGGTCCGTCCGTACGGTTCGGTCGGTCCATACGGTCCGTACGGTCCGGTCGGTCCGGTCGGTCCGTACGGTCCGGACGGTCCGGTCGGTCCGTACGGTCCGGACGGTTCGGTCGGTCCGGTCGGTCCGGGCGGTCCGGTCGGTCCGGGTGGTCCGGTCGTTCCGGGCGGTCCGGTCGGTCTGGGCGATTCGGTCGGTCCGGTCGGTCCGGTCAGTCCGATCGGTCCGGTCGGTCCGGTCTGTCCGGTCGGTCCGGTCGGTCCGGACGGTCCGGTCGGTCCGGTCGGTCCGGACGGTCCGGTCGGTCCGGACGGTCCGGTCGGTCCGGACGGTCCGGTCGGTCCGGACGGTCCGGGCGGTCCGGACGGTCCGGGCAGTCCGGACGGTCCGGTCGGTCCGGACGGTCCGGACGGTCCGGGCTGTCCAGACGGTCCGGACGGTCCGATCGGTTCGGTCGGTCCGGGCGGTCCGGTCGGTCCGTACGGTCCGGCCGGTCCGTACGGTCTGGGCGGTCCGGAAGGTCCGAACGGTCCGGTTGGGCCGTACGATCTGGTCGGTCCGAGTCTCGAAAAATAGAAAAATAAGCAAGTTCAATGTTTTAAAAATCATGAAAAAAAAGAAAAAAACCAAAATTAAGAGCCTAAACGATGTTTTTTTGGAAAAAATCAGCGACAAACCGCCTTTGCAGTTTGCCAGCGCGTAGATCTCGAAAAGTTACATGATTTCAAAAAAAAAAATCACCAGAAACGGACAACCGAGCGCAAAGTTATGACCTTTCGAAGTTGAGCCACCAAGGCCAGCGAAGTTTAGACTAGCCTTGCCTAGTTGGTCGATCCGATCCGTCCGGTCGGTCTCGTCTGTCTGGTCGGTCTGGACGGTCCGGGCGGTCCGGGCGGTCCGGACGGTCCGATCGGTCCGGTCGGTCCATACGGTCCGGTCGGTCCGTACGATTCGGTCGGTCCGTACGGTCCGGTCGGTCCATACGGTCCGGTCGGTCCGTACAATCCGTACGGTCCGGACGGTCCGTACGGTCCGGACGATCCGGTCGGTCCGGGCGGTCCGGTCGGTCCGGACGGTACGGGCTGTCCGGACGGTCAAGACGGTCCGATCGGTTCGGTCGGTCCGGGCGGTCCGGTCGGTCCGTACGGTCCGGCCGGTCCGTACGGTCTGGGCGGTACGGACGGTCTGGTCGGTCCGGTCGGTCTCGTCGGTCTGGTCGGTTCGAACGGTCCGGTCGGTCCGAACAGTCCAGACGGTCCGATCCGTCCGAGCGCAAAGTTATGACCTTTCGAAGTTGAGCCACCAAGGCCAGTGAAGTTTAGACTAGCCTTGCCTAGTTGGTCGATCCGATCCGTCCGATCGGTCTGGTCGGTCTGGACGGTCCGGGCGGTCCGGGCGGTCCGGACTGTCCGATCGGTCCGATCGGTCCGGTCGATCCGTACGGTCCGGTCGGTCCGTACGGTTCGGTCGGTCCGTACGGTCCGTACGGTCCGTACGGTCCGGACGGTCCGGTCGGTCCGGGCGGTCCGGTCGGTCCGGGCGGTCCGGTCGGTCTGGGCGATTCGGTCGGTCCGGGCGGTTCGGTCGGTCCGTACGGTCCGGCCGGTCCGTACGGTCTGGGCGGTACGGACATTCCGGTCGGTCCGGTCGTTCTCGTCGGTCTGATCGGTTCGGACGGTCCGGGCGGTCCGGACGGTCCGGAAGGTCCGAACGGTCCGATCGATCCGGTTGGGCCGTACGATCTGGTCGGTCCGAGTCTCGAAAAATAGAAAAATAAGCAAGTTCAATGTTTTAAAAATCATGAAAAAAAAGAAAAAAACTAAATTTAAGAGCCTAAACGATTTTTTTTGGAAAACATCGGCGACAAACCGCCTTTGGCAGTTTGCCAGCGCGTAGATCTCGAAAAGTTACATGATTTCAAAAAAAAAATCACCTGAAACGGACAACCGAGCGCAAAGTTATGACCTTTCGAAGTTGAGCCACCAAGGCCAGCGAAGTTTAGACTAGCCTTGCCTAGTTGGTCGATCCGATCCGTCCGGTCGGTCTCGTCTGTCTGGTCGGTCTGGACGGTCCGGGCGGTCCGGACGGTCCGATCGGTCCGGTCGGTCCATACGGTCCGGTCGGTCCGTACGGTTCGGTCGGTCCGTACGGTCCGGTCGGTCCATACGGTCCGGTCGGTCCGTACAATCCGTACGGTCCGGACGGTCCGTACGGTCCGGACGATCCGGTCGGTCCGGGCGGTCCGGTCGGTCCGGACGGTACGGGCTGTCCGGACGGTCAAGACGGTCCGATCGGTTCGGTCGGTCCGGGCGGTCCGGTCGGTCCGTACGGTCCGTCCGGTCCGTACGGTCTGGGCGGTACGGACTATCCGGTCGGTCCGGTCGGTCTCGTCGGTCTGGTCGCTTCGGACGGTCCGGTCGGTCCGAACAGTCCAGACGGTCCGATCCGTCCGAGCGCAAAGTTATGACCTTTCGAAGTTGAGCCACCAAGGCCAGTGAAGTTTAGACTAGCCTTGCCTAGTTGGTCGATCCGATCCGTCCGGTCGGTCTGGTCGGTCTGGTCGGTCTGGACGGTCCGGGCGGTCCGGGCGGTCCGGACTGTCCGATCGGTCCGGTCGGTTCGTACGGTCCGGTCGGTCCGTACGGTCCGTACGGTCCGGTCGGTCCGTACGGTTCGGTCGGTCCATACGGTCTGGTCGGTCCGTACGGTCCGTACGGCCGGACGGTCCGGACGGTCCGTACGGTCCGTACGGTCCGGACGGTCCGGTCGGTCCGGTCGTTCCGGGCGGTCCGGTCGGTCCGGGCGATCCGGTCGGTCCGGACGGTCCGGACGATCCGCACGGTCCGATCGGTTCGTTCGGTCCGGGCGGTCCGGTCGGTCCGTACGGTCTGGGCGGTACGGACAGTCTGGTCGGTCCGGTCGGTCTCGTCGGTCTGGTCGGTTCGGACGGTCTGGTCGGTCCGAACAGTCCAGACGGTCCGATCCGTCCGAGCGCAAAGTTATGACCTTTCGAAGTTGAGCCACCAAGGCCAGTGAAGTTTAGACTAGCCTTGCCTAGTTGGTCGATCCGATCCGTCCGATCGGTCTCGTCGGTCTGGTCGGTCTGGACGGTCCGGGCGGTCCGGGCGGTCCGGACGGTCCGATCGGTCCGGTCGGTCCGTACGGTCCGGTCCGTCCGTACGGTTCGGTCGGTCCATACGGTCCGTACGGTCCGGTCGGTCCGGTCGGTCCGTACGGTCCGGATGGTCCGGTCGGTCCGTACGGTCCGGACGGTTCGGTCGGTCCGGTCGGTCCGGGCGGTCCGGTCGGTCCGGGTGGTCCGGTCGGTCCGGACGGTCCGGGTGGTCCGGTCGTTCCGGGCGGTCCGGTCGGTCCGGTCGGTCCGTACGGTCCGGACGGTCCTGTCGGTCCGGTCGGTCCGGGCGGTCCGGGCGGTCCGGTCGGTCCGGGCGGTCCGGGCGGTCCGGTCGGTCCGGCGGTCCGGTCGGTCCGGGCGGTCCGGTCGGTCCGGGCGATTCGATCGGTCCGGTCGGTCCGGTCGGTCCGGACGGTCCGGACGGTCCGGGCGGTCCGGAAGGTCCGGTCGGTCCGGACGGTCCGGGCGGTCCGGAAGGTCCGGTCGGTCCGGACGGTCTGGGCGGTACGGACGGTCCGGTCGGTCCGGTCGGTCTCGTCGGTCTGATCGGTTCGGACGGTTCCGGGCCAGTGAAGTTTAGACTAGCCTTGCCTAGTTGGTCGATCCGATCCGTCCGGTCGGTCTCCTCGGTCTGGTCGGTCTGGACGGTTCGGGCGGTCCGTACGGTTCGTACGGTCCGGTCGGTCCGGACCGTCCGGTCGGTCCGTACGGTCCGGACGGTCCGGTCGGTCCGGTCGTTCCGGGCGGTCCGGTCGGTCCGGGCGATCCGGTCGGTCCGGTCGGTCCGGTCGGTCCGGTCGGTCCGGTCGGTCCGGGCGGTCCGGACGGTCCGATCGGTCCGGACGGTCCGGGCGGTCCGGATGGTCCGGGCTGTCCGGACGGTCCGGACGGTCCGATCGGTTTGGTCGGTCCGGGCAGTCCGGTCAATCCGGGCGGTCCGTTCGGTCCGTACGGTCCGGCCGGTCCGTACGGTCTGGGCGGTACGGACGGTCTGGTCGGTCCGGTCGGTCTCGTCGGTCTGGTCGGTTCGGACGGTCCGGTCGGTCGGAACGGTCAGTCCGATCGGTCCGGTCGGTCCGGTCTGTCCGGTCGGTCCGGTCGGTCCGGACGGTCCGGTCGGTCCGGACGGTCCGGTCGGTCCGGACGGTCCGGTCGGTCCGGACGGTCCGGTCGGTCCGGACGGTCCGGTCGGTCCGGACGGTCCGGGCGGTCCGGACGGTCCGGGCAGTCCGGACGGTCCGGTCGGTCCGGACGGTCCGGACGGTCCGGGCTGTCCAGACGGTCCGGACGGTCCGATCGGTTCGGTCGGTCCGTGCAGTCCGGTCGGTCCGTACGGTCCGGCCGGTCCGTACGGTCTGGGCGGTCCGGAAGGTCCGAACGGTCCGATCGGTCCGGTTGGGCCGTACGATCTGGTCGGTCCGAGTCTCGAAAAATAGAAAAATAAGCAAGTCCGGACTGTCCGATCGGTCCGGTCGGTTCGTACGGTCCGGTCGGTCCGTACGGTCCGTACGGTCCGGTCGGTCCGTACGGTTCGGTCGGTCCATACGGTCTGGTCGGTCCGTACGGTCCGTACGGCCGGACGGTCCGGACGGTCCGTACGGTCCGTACGGTCCGGACGGTCCGGTCGGTCCGGTCGTTCCGGGCGGTCCGGTCGGTCCGGGCGATCCGGTCGGTCCGGACGGTCCGGACGATCCGCACGGTCCGATCGGTTCGTTCGGTCCGGGCGGTCCGGTCGGTCCGTACGGTCTGGGCGGTACGGACAGTCTGGTCGGTCCGGTCGGTCTCGTCGGTCTGGTCGGTTCGGACGGTCTGGTCGGTCCGAACAGTCCAGACGGTCCGATCCGTCCGAGCGCAAAGTTATGACCTTTCGAAGTTGAGCCACCAAGGCCAGTGAAGTTTAGACTAGCCTTGCCTAGTTGGTCGATCCGATCCGTCCGATCGGTCTCGTCGGTCTGGTCGGTCTGGACGGTCCGGGCGGTTCGGACGGTCCGATCGGTCCGGTCGGTCCGTACGGTCCGGTCGGTCCGTACGGTTCGGTCGGTCCATACGGTCCGGTCGGTCCGTACGGTTCGTACGGTCCGGTCGGTCCGGACGGTCCGGTCGGTCCGGTCGTTCCGGGCGGTCCGGTCGGTCCGGGCGATCCGGTCGGTCCGGTCGGTCCGGTCGGTCCGGTCGGTCCGGTCGGTCCGGTCGGTCCGGTCGGTCCGGGCGGTCCGGACGGTCCGATCGGTCCGGACGGTCCGGGCGGTCCGGACGGTCCGGGCTGTCCGGACGGTCCGGACGGTCCGATCGGTTTGGTCGGTCCGGGCGGTCCGGTCAATCCGGGCGGTCCGGTCGGTCCGTACGGTCCGGCCGGTCCGTACGGTCTGGGCGGTACGGACGGTCTGGTCGGTCCGGTCGGTCTCGTCGGTCTGGTCGGTTCGGACGGTCCGGTCGGTCCGAACGGTCCAGACGGTCCGATCCGTCCGAGCGCAAGGTTATGACCTTTCGAAGTTGAGCCACCAAGGCCAGTGAAGTTTAGACTAGCCTTGCCTAGTTGGTCGATCCGATCCGTCCGATCGGTCTCGTCGGTCTGGTCGGTCTGGACGGTCCGGGCGGTCCGGGCGGTCCTGACGGTCCGGGCGGTCCTGACGGTCCGATCGGTCCGGTCGGTTCATACGGTCCGGTCGGTCCGTACGGTCCGGTCGGTCCGTACGGTCCGTACGGTCCGGACGGTCCGGTCGGTCCGGTCGGTCCGTACGGTCCGGACGGTCCGGTCGGTCCGGTCGGTCCGGGCGGTCCGGTCGGTCCGGGCGGTCCGGACGGTCCGGTCGGTCCGGACGGTCCGGACGGTCCGATCGGTTCGGTCGGTCCGGGCGGTCCGGTCGGTACGTACGGTCCGGCCGGTCCGTACGGTCTGGGCGGTACGGACGGTCCGGTCGGTCCGGTCGGTCTCGTCGGTCTGGTCGGTTCGGACGGTCCGGTCGGTCCGAACAGTCCAGACGGTCCGATCCGTCCGAGCGCAAAGTTATGACCTTTCGAAGTTGAGCCACCAAGGCCAGTGAAGTTTAGACTAGCCTTGCCTAGTTGGTCGATCCGATCCGTCCGGTCGGTCTCGTCGGTCTGGTCGGTCTGGACGGTCCGGGCGGTCCGGGCGGTCCGGACGGTCCGATCGGTCCGTACGGTCCGGTCGGTCCGTACGGTTCGGTCGGTCCATAAGGTCCGGTCGGTCCGTACGGTCCGTACGGTCCGGTCGGTCCGGACGGTCCGGTCGGTCCGTACGGTCCGGACGGTCCGGTCGGTCCGTACGGTCCGGACGGTCCGGTCGGTCCGGTCGGTCCGGGCGGTCCGGTCGGTCCGGGCGGTCCGGTCGGTCCGGGCGGTCCGGTCGGTCCGGGCGATCCGATCGGTCCGGTCGGTCCGGTCAGTCCGGTCGGTCCGGTCGGTCCGGACGGTCCGGACGGTCCGGGCGGTCCGGACGGTCCGGGCGGTCCGGACGGTCCGGTCGGTCCGGACGGTCCGGTCGGTCCGTACGGTCCGGCCGGTCCGTATTGTCTGGGCGGTACGGACGGTCCGGTCGGTCCGGTCGGTCTCGTCGGTCTGATCGGTTCGGATGGTCCGGGCGGGCCGGACGGTCCGGAAGGTCCGAACGGTCCGATCGGTCCGGTTGGGCCGTACGATCTGGTCGGTCCGAGTCTCGAAAAATAGAAAAATAAGCAATTTCAATGTTTTAAAAATCATGAAAAAAAAGAAAAAAACTAAAATTAAGAGCCTAAACGATTTTTTTTGGAAAAAATCAGCGACAAACCGCCTTTGCAGTTTGCCAGCGCGTAGATCTCGAAAAGTTACATGATTTCAAAAAAAAAAATCACCAGAAACGGACAACCGAGCGCAAAGTTATGACCTTTCGAAGTTGAGCCACCAAGGCCAGCGAAGTTTAGACTAGCCTTGCCTAGTTGGTCGATCCGATCCGTCCGGTCGGTCTCGTCTGTCTGGTCGGTCTGGACGGTCCGGGCGGTCCGGGCGGTCCGGACGGTCCGATCGGTCCGGTCGGTCCATACGGTCCGGTCGGTCCGTACGGTCCGGTCGGTCCGTACGGTCCGGTCGGTCCATACGGTCCGGTCGGTCCGTACAATCCGTACGGTCCGGACGGTCCGTACGGTCCGGACGGTCCGGTCGGTCCGGGCGGTCCGGTCGGTCCGGACGGTACGGGCTATCCGGACGGTCCGGACGGTCCGATCGGTTCGGTCGGTCCGGGCGGTCCGGTCGGTCCGTACAGTCCGTCCGGTCCGTACGGTCTGGGCGGTACGGACGGTACGGTCGGTCCGGTCGGTCTCGTCGGTCTGGTCGGTTCGGACGGTCCGGTCGGTCCGAACAGTCCAGACGGTCCGATCCGTCCGAGCGCAAAGTTATGACCTTTCGAAGTTGAGCCACCAAGGCCAGTGAAGTTTAGACTAGCCTTGCCTAGTTGGTCGATCCGATCCGTCCGGTCGGTCTCGTCGGTCTGGTCGGTTTGGACGGTCCGGGCGGTCCGGGCGGTCCGGACTGTCCGATCGGTCCGGTCGGTCCGTACGGTCCGGTCGGTCCGTACGGTCCGGTCGGTCCGTACGGTCCGGTCGGTCCGTACGGTCCGGTCAGTCCGTACGGTCCGGTCGGTCCGTACGGTTCGGTCGGTCCCTACGGTCCGGTCGGTCCGTACGGTCCGTACGGCCGGACGGTCCGGACGGTCCGTACGGTCCGTACGGTCCGGACGGTCCTGTCGGTCCGGTCGGTCCGGGCGATCCGGTCGGTCCGGTCGGTCCGGTCGGTCCGGTCGGTCCGGTCTATCCGGTCGGTCCGTACGGTTCGGTCGGTCCATACGGTCCGGTCGATCCGTACGGTTCGTACGGTCCGGTCGGTCCGGACGGTCCGGTCGGTCCGGACGGTCCGGTCGGTCCGTACGGTCCGGACAGTCCGGTCGGTCCGGTCGTTCCGGGCGGTCCGATCGGTCCGGACGATCCGGTCGGTCCGGACATTCCGATCGGTCCGGACGGTCCGATCGGTTTGGTCGGTCCGGGCGGTCCGGTCGGTCCGGGCGATCCGGTCGGTCCGGTCGGTCCGGACGGTCCGGACGGTCCGGACGGTCCGGACGGTCCGGACGGTTCGGACGGTCCGATCGGTTCGGTCGGTCCGGGCGGTCCGGTCGGTCCGTACGGTCCGTACGGTCTGGGCGGTACGGACGGTCTGGTCGGTCCGGTCGGTCTCGTCGATCTGGTCGGTTCGGACGGTCCGGTCGGTCCGAACAGTCCAGACGGTCCGATCCGTCCGAGCGCAAAGTTATGACCTTTCGAAGTTGAGCCACCAAGGCCAGTGAAGTTTAGACTAGCCTTGCCTAGTTGGTCGATTCGATCCGTCCGATCGGTCTCGTCGGTCTGGTCGGTCTGGACGGTCCGGGCGGTCCGGGCGGTCCGATCGGTCCGATCGGTCCGTACGGTCCGGTCGGTCCTTACGGTTCGGTCGGTCCATACGGTCCGTACGGTCCGGTCGGTCCGGTCGGTCCGGGCGGTCCGGTCGGTCCGGGCGGTCCGGTCGGTCCGGGCGGTCCGGTCGGTCCGGGCGGTCCGGTCGGTCCGGGCGGTCCGGTCGGTCCGGGCGATTCGGTCGGTCCGGGCGGTTCGGTCGGTCCGTACGGTCCGGCCGGTCCGTACGGTTTGGGCGGTACGGACGGTCCGGTCGGTCCGGTCGGTCTCGTCGGTCTGATCGGTTCGGACAGTCCGGGCGGTCCGGACGGTCCGGAAGGTCCGAACGGTCCGATCGGTCCGGTTGGGCCGTACGATCTGGTCGGTCCGAGTCTCGAAAAATAGAAAAATAAGCAAGTTCAATGTTTTAAAAATCATGAAAAAAAAGAAAAAAACTAAAATTAAGAGCCTAAACGATGTTTTTTTGGAAAAAATCGGCGACAAACCGTCTTTGCAGTTTGCCAGCGCGTAGATCTCGAAAAGTTACATGATTTCAAAAAAAAAAATCACCTGAAACGGACAACCGAGCGCAAAGTTATGACCTTTCGAAGTTGAGCCACCAAGGCCAGCGAAGTTTAGACTAGCCTTGCCTAGTTGGTCGATCCGATCCGTCCGGTCGGTCTCGTCGGTCTGGTCGGTCTGGACGGTCCGATAGGTCCGATCGGTTCATACGGTCCGGTCGGTTGGTCCGTACGGTCCGGTCGGTCCATACGGTCCGGTCGGTCCGTACGGTCCGTACGGTCCGGACGGTCCGGTCGGTCCGTACGGTCCGGACGGTCCGGTCGGTCCGGGCGGTCCGGTCGGTCTGGTCGGTCCGGTCGGTCCGGTCGGTCCGGACGATCCGGTCGGTCCGGACGGTCCGGGCTGTCCGGACGGTCCGGACGGTCCGATCGGTTCGGTCAGTCCGGGCGGTCCGTACGGTCTGGGCGGTACGGACGGTTCGGTCGGTCCGGTCGGTCTCGTCGGTCTAGTCGGTTCGGACGGTCCGGTCGGTCCGAACAGTCCAGACGGTCCGATCCGTCCGAGCGCAAAGTTATGACCTTTCGAAGTTGAGCCACCAAGGCCAGTGAAGTTTAGACTAGCCTTGCCTAGTTGGTCGATCCGATCCGTCCGGTCGGTCCGTACGGTCCGATCGGTCCGTACGGTTCGGTCGGTCCATACGGTCCGGTCGGTCCGTACGGTCCGTACGGTCCGGTCGGTCCGGACGGTCCGGTCGGTCCGGTCGTTCCGGGCGGTCCGGTCGGTTCGGGCGATCCGGTCGGTCCGTTCGGTCCGGTCGGTCGGTCGGTCCGGACGGTCCGGTCGGTCCGGACGGTCCGGGCGGTCCGGTCGGTCCGGACGGTCCAGGCTGTCCGGACGGTCCGGATGGTCCGATCGGTTCGGTCGGTCCGGGCGGTCCGGTCGGTCCGTACGGTCCGGCCGGTCCGTACGGTCTGGGCGGTACGGACGTTCTGGTCGGTCCGGTCGGTCTCGTCGTTCTGGTCGGTTCGAACGGTCCGGTCGGTCCGAACAGTCCAGACGGTCCGATCCGTCCGAGCGCAAAGTTATGACCTTTCGAAGTTGAGCCACCAAGGCCAGTGAAGTTTAGACTAGCCTTGCCTAGTTGGTCGATCCGATCCGTCCGGTCGGTCTCGTCGGTCTGGTCGGTCAGGACGGTCCGGGCGGTCCGGTCGGTCCGATCGGTCCGGTCGGTCCATACGGTCCGGTCGGTCCGTACGGTTCGGTCGGTCCATACGGTCAGGTCGGTCCGTACGGTCCGGTCGGTCCGGTCGTTCCGGGCGGTCCGGTCGGTCCGGGCGATCCGGTCTGTCCGTTCGGTCCGGTCGGTCCGGTCGGTCTGGACGGTCCGGTCGGTCCGGACGGTCCGGTCGGTCCGGACGGTCCGGGCTGTCCGGACGGTCCGGACGGTCCGATCGGTTCGGTCGGTCCGGGCGGTCCGGTCGGTCCGTATGGTCCGGCCGGTCCGTACGGTCTGGGCGGTACGGACGGTCTGGTCGGTCCGGTTGGTCTCGTCGGTCTGGTCGGTTCGAACGGTCCGGTCGGTCCGAACAGTCCAGACGGTCCGATCCGTCCGAGCGCAAAGTTATGACCTTTCGAAGTTGAGCCACCAAGGCCAGTGAAGTTTAGACTAGCCTTGCCTAGTTGGTCGATCCGATCCGTCCGATCGGTCCGGGCGGTCAGGGCGGTCCGGACTGTCCGATCGGTCCGATCGGTCCGGTCGGTCCGGTCGGTCCGTACGGTTCGGTCGGTCCATACGGTCCGGTCGGTCCGTACGGTCCGGGCTGTCCTGACGGTCCGGACGGTCCGATCGGTTCGGTCGGTCCGGGCTGTCCGGTCGGTCCGTACGGTCCGGCCGGTCCCTACGGTCTGGGCGGTACGGACGGTCCGGTCGGTCCGGTCGGTCTCGTCGGTCTGATCGGTTCGGATGGTCCGGGCGGTCCGGACGGTCCGGAAGGTCAGAACGGTCCGATCGGTCCGGTTGGGCCGTACGATCTGGTCGGTCCGAGTCTCGAAAAATAGAAAAATAAGCAAGTTCAATGTTTTAAAAATGATGAAAAAAAAGAAAAAAACTAAAATTAAGAGCCTAAACGATGTTTTTTTGGAAAAAATCAGCGACAAACCGCCTTTGCAGTTTGCCAGCGCGTAGATCTCGAAAAGTTACATGATTTCAAAAAAAAAAAATCTCCAGAAACGGACAACCGAGCGCAAAGTTATGACCTTTCGAAGTTGAGCCACCAAGGCCAGCGAAGTTTAGACTAGCCTTGCCTAGTTGGTCGATCCGATCCGTCCGGTCGGTCTCGTCTGTCTGGTCGGTCTGGACGGCCCGGGCGGTCCGGGCGGTCCGGACGGTCCGATCGGTCCGGTCGGTCCATACGGTCCGGTCGGTCCATACGGTTCGGTCGGTCCGTACGGTCCGGTCGGTCCATACGGTCCGGTCGGTCCGTACAATCCGTACGGTCCGGACGGTCCGTACGGTCCGGACGGTCCGGTCGGTCCGGACGGTACGGGCTGTCCGGACGGTACGGACGGTCTGGTCGGTCCGGTTGGTCTCGTCGGTCTGGTCGGTTCGAACGGTCCGGTCGGTCCGAACAGTCCAGACGGTCCGATCCGTCCGAGCGCAAAGTTATGACCTTTCGAAGTTGAGCCACCAAGGCCAGTGAAGTTTAGACTAGCCTTGCCTAGTTGGTCGATCCGATCCGTCCGGTCGGTCTCGTCGGTCTGGTCGGTCTGGACGGTCCGGGCGGTCCGGGCGGTCCGGACTGTCCGATCGGTCCGGTCGGTCCGTACGGTCCGGTCGGTCCGTACGGTCCGTACGGTCCGGTCGGTCCGTACGGTTCGGTCGGTCCATACGGTCTGGTCGGTCCGTACGGTCCGTACGGCCGGACGGTCCGGACGGTCCGTACGGTCCGTACGGTCCGTACGGTCCGGACGGTCCGGTCGGCCCGGTCGTTCCGGGCGGTCCGGTCGGTCCGGGCAATCCGGTCGGTCCGGACGGTCCGGTCGGTCCGGACGGTGCGGGCTGTCCGGACGATCCGCACGGTCCGATCGGTTCGTTCGGTCCGGGCGGTCCGGTCGGTCCGTACGGTCTGGGCGGTACGGACGGTCTGGTCGGTCCGGTCGGTCTCGTCGGTCTGGTCGGTTCGGACGGTCCGGTCGGTCCGAACAGTCCAGACGGTCCGATCCGTCCGAGCGCAAAGTTATGACCTTTCGAAGTTGAGCCACCAAGGCCAGTGAAGTTTAGACTAGCCTTGCCTAGTTGGTCGATCCGATCCGTCCGATCGGTCTCGTCGGTCTGGTCGGTCTGGACGGTTCGGTCGGTCCGGGTGGTCCGGTCGTTCCGGGCGATCCGGTCGGTCCGGGCGATTCGGTCGGTCCGGTCAGTCCGATCGGTCCGGTCGGTCCGGTCTGTCCGGTCGGTCCGGTCGGTCCGGACGGTCCGGTCGGTCCGGACGGTCCGGTCGGTCCGGACGGTCCGGTCGGTCCGGACGGTCCGGTCGGTCCGGAAGGTCCGGTCGGTCCGGACGGTCCGGTCGGTCCGGACGGTCCCGGTCGGTCCGGACGGTCCGGGCGGTCCGGACGGTCCGGGCAGTCCGGACGGTCCGGTCGGTCCGGACGGTCCGGACGGTCCGGGCTGTCCAGACGGTCCGGACGGTCCGATCGGTTCGGTCGGTCCGTGCAGTCCGGTCGGTCCGTACGGTCCGGCCGGTCCGTACGGTCTGGGCGGTCCGGAAGGTCCGAACGGTCCGATCGGTCCGGTTGGGCCGTACGATCTGGTCGGTCCGAGTCTCGAAAAATAGAAAAATAAGCAAGTTCAATGTTTTAAAAATCATGAAAAAAAAAGAAAAAACCTAAAATTAAGAGCCTAAACGATGTTTTTTTGGAAAAAATCGTCGACAAACCGCCTTTGGCCGTTTGCCAGCGCGTAGATCTCGTAAAGTTACATGATTTTAAAAAAAAAAATCACCTGAAACGGTCAACCGAGCGCAAAGTTATGACCTTTCGAAGTTGAGCCACCAAGGCCAGCGAAGTTTCGACTAGCCTTGCCTAGTTGGTCGATCTGATCCGTCCGGTCGGTCTCGTCGGTCTGGTCGGTCTGGACGGTCCGGGCGGTCCGGACGGTCCGATCGGTCCCGGTCGGTACATACGGTCCGGTCGGTCCGTACGGTCCGATCGGTCCATACGGTACGGTCGGTCCGTACGGTCCGTACGGTCCGGTCGGTCCGGACGGTCCGGTCGGTCCGGTCGGTCCGGGCGGTCCGGTCGGTCCGGGCGGTCCGGTCGGTCCGGGCGGTCCGGTCGGTCCGGTCGGTCCGGTCGGTCCGGTCGGTCCGGACGGTCCGGGCGATCCGGACGGTCCGGACGGTCCGGGCTGTCCGGACGGTCCGGACGGTCCGATCGGTTCGGTCGGTCCTGGCGGTCCGGTCGGTCCGTACGGTCCGGCCGGTCCGTACGGTCTGGGCGGTACGGACGGTCCGGTCGGTCCGGTAGGTCTCATCGGTCTGGTCGGTTCGGACGGTCCGGTCGGTCCGAACAGTCCAGACGGTCCGATCCGTCCGAGCGCAAAGTTATGACCTTTCGAAGTTGAGCCACCAAGGCCAGTGAAGTTTAGACTAGCCTTGCCTAGTTGGTCGATCCGATCCGTCCGGTCGGTCTCGTCGGTCTGGTCGGTCTGGACGGTCCGGGCGGTCCGGACGGTCCGATCGGTCCGGTCGGTCCATACGGTCCGGTCGGTCCGTACGGTCCGGTCGGTCCGTACGGTCCGGTCGGTCCGTACGGTTCGGTCGGTCCATACGGTCCGGTCGGTCCGTACGGTCCGTACGGTCCGGTCGGTCCGGACGGTCCGGTCGGTCCGTACGGTCCGGACGGTTTCGGTCGGTCCGGTCGTTCCGGGCGGTCCGGTCGGTCCGGGCGATCCGGTCTGTCCGGTCGGTCCGGTCTGTCCGGTCGGTCCGGACGGTCCGGGCTGTCCGGACGGTCTGGACGGTCCGATCGGTTCGGTCGGTCCGGGCGGTCGGGTCGGTCTGTACGGTCCGGCCGGTCCGTACGGTCTGGGCGGCACGGACGGTCTGGTCGGTCCGGTCGGTCTCGCCGGTCTGGTCGGTTCGGACGGTCCGGTCGGTCCGAACGGTCCAGACGGTCCGATCCGTCCGAGCGCAAAGTTATGACCTTTCGAAGTTGAGCCACCAAGGCCAGTGAAGTTTAGACTAGCCTTGCCTAGTTGGTCGATCCGATCCGTCCGATCGGTCTCGTCGGTCTGGTCGGTCTGGAAGGTCCGGGCGGTCCGGACGGTCCGATCGGTCCGGTCGGTCCGTACGGTCCGGTCGGTCCGGACGGTCCGGTCGGTCCGTACGGTCCGGACGGTCCGGTCGGTCCGGACGGTCCGGTCGGTCCGGTCGGTCCGGGCGGTCCGGTCGGTCCGGGCGGTTCGGTCGGTCCGGGCGATTCGGTCGGTCCGGTCGGTCCGATCGGTCCGGTCAGTCCTGTCGATCCGGACGGTCCGGTCGGTCCGGACGGTCCGGGCGGTCCGGTCGGTCCGGACGGTCCGGGCTGTCCGGACGGTCCGGACGGTCCGGGCTGTCCGGACGGTCCGGACGGTACCGATCGGTTCGGTCGGTCCGGGCGGTCCGGTCGGTCCGTACGGTCCGGCCGGTCCGTACGGTCTGGGCGGTACGGACGGTCCGGTCGGTCCCGTCGGTCTCGTCGTTCTGATCGGTTCGGACGGTCCGGGCGGTCCGGACGGTCCGGAAGGTCCCGAACGGTCCGATCGGTCCGGTTGGGCCGTACGATCTGGTCGGTCCGAACAGTCCAGACGGTCCGATCCGTCCGAACGCAAAGTTATGACCTTTCGAAGTTGAGCCACCAAGGCCAGTGAAGTTTAGACTAGCCTTGCCTAGTTGGTCGATCCGATCCGTCCGGTCGGTCTCGTCGGTCTGGTCGGTCTGGACGGTCCGGGCGGTCCGGGCGGTCCGGACGGTCCGATCGGTCCGGTCGGCCCGTACGGTCCGGTCGGTCCGTACGGTTCGGTCGGTCCATACGGTCCGGTCGGTCCGTACGGTTTCGTACGGTCCGGTTGGTCCGGACGATCCGGTCGGTCCGTACGGTCCGGACTGTCCGGTCGGTCCGGTCGTTCCGGGCGGTCCGATCAGTCCGGGCGATCCGGTCGGTCCGGTCGGTCCGGTCGGTCCGGTCGGTCCGGACGGTCCGGTCGGTCCGGACGGTCCGGGCGGTCCGGACGGTCCGGTCGGTCCGGACGGTCCGGACGGTCCGATCGGTTTGGTCGGTCCGGGCGGTCCGGTCAATCCGGGCGGTCCGTACGGTCCGGCCGGTCCGTACGGTCTGGGCGGTACGGACGGTCTGGTCGGTCCGGTCGGTCTCGTCGGTCTGGTCGGTTCGGACGGTTCGGTCGGTCCGAACGGTCCAGACGGTCCGAACGGTCCAGACGGTCCGATCCGTCCGAGCGCAAAGTTATGACCTTTCGAAGTTGAGCCACCAAGGCCAGTGAAGTTTGGACTAGCCTTGCCTAGTTGGTCGATCCGATCCGTCCGATCGGTCTCGTCGGTCTGGTCGGTCCGGGCGGTCCGGACGGTCCGATCGGTCCGGTCGGTTCATACGGTCCGTACGGTCCGGTCGGTCCGTACGGTCCGTTCGGTCCGTACGGTCCGTTCGGTCCGTACGGTCCGTTCGGTCCGTACGGTCCGGTCGGTCCCTACGGTCCGGTTGGTCCGTACGGTCCGGACGGTCCGGTCGGTCCGTACGGTCCGGACGGTCCGGACGGTCCGGTCGGTCCGGGCGGTCCGGTCGGTCCGGTCGGTCCGGTCGGTCCGGACGGTCCGGTCGGTCCGGACTATCCGGACGGTCCGATCGGTTCGGTCGGTCCGGGCGGTCCGGTCGGTCCGTACGGTCCGGCCGGTCCGTACGGTCTGGGCGGTACGGACGTTCCGGTCGGTCCGGTCGGTCTTGTCGGTCTGGTCGGTTCGGACGGTCCGGTCGGTCCGAACAGCCCAGACGGTCCGATCCGTCCGAGCGCAAAGTTATGACCTTTCGAAGTTGAGCCACCAAGGCCAGTGAAGTTTAGACTAGCCTTGCCTAGTTGGTCGATCCGATCCGTCCGGTCGGTCTCGTCGGTCTGGTCGGTCTGGACGGTCCGGGCGGTCCGGGCGGTCCGGACGGTCCGATCGGTCCGGTCGGTCCATACGGTCCGGTCGGTCCGTACGGTCTGGTCGGTCCGTACGGTTCGGTCGGTCCATACGGTCCGGTCGGTCCGTACGGTCCGGTCGGTCCGGACGGTCCGGTCGGTCCGGTCGTTCCGGGCGGTCCGGTCGGTCCGGGCGATCCGGACGGTCCGGGCTGTCCGGACGGTCCGGACGGTCCGGACGGTCCGATCCGTCCGAGCGCAAAGTTATGACCTTTCGAAGTTGAGCCACCAAGGCCAGTGAAGTTTAGACTAGCCTTGGCCTAGTTGGTCGATCCGATCCGTCCGATCGGTCTCGTCGGTCTGGTCGATCTGGACGGTCCGGGCGGTCCGGGCGGTCCGATCGGTCCGATCGGTCCGGTCGGTCCGTACCGGTCGCCGGTCGGTCCGGTCGGTCCGGGCGGTCCGGGCGGTCCGGTCGGTCCGGGCGGTCCGGTCGGTCCCGGGCGATTCGGGTCGGTCCGGGGCGGTTCGGGTCGGTCCGTACGGTCCGGCCGGTCCGTACGGTCTGGGCGGTACGGACGTTCCGGTCGGTCCGGTCGGTCTCGTCGGTCTGATCGGTTTCGGACGGTCCGGGGCGGTTCCGGACGGTCCGGAAGGTCCGAACGGTCCGATCGGTCCGGTTGGGCCGTACGATCTGGTCGGTCCGAGTCTCGAAAAATAGAAAAATAAGCAAGTTCAATGTTTTAAAAATCATGAAAAAAAAAGAAAAAAACTAAAATTAAGAGCCTAAACGATGTTTTTTTTGGAAAAAATCGTCGACAAACCGCCTTTGGCCGTTTGCCAGCGCGTAGATCTCGTAAAGTTACATGATTTTAAAAAAAAAAATCACCTGAAACGGTCAACCGAGCGCAAAGTTATGACCTTTCGAAGTTGAGCCACCAAGGCCAGCGAAGTTCGACTAGCCTTGCCTAGTTGGTCGATCTGATCCGTCCGGTCGGTCTCGTCGGTCTGGTCGGTCTGGACGGTCCGGGCGGTCCGGACGGTCCGATCGGTCCGGTCGGTACATACGGTCCGGTCGGTCCGTACGGTCCGATCGGTCCATACGGTACGGTCGGTCCGTACGGTCCGTACGGTCCGGTCGGTCCGGACGGTCCGGTCGGTCCGGTCGGTCCGGGCGGTCCGGTCGGTCCGGGCGGTCCGGTCGGTCCGGGCGGTCCGGTCGGTCCGGTCGGTCCGGTCGGTCCGGTCGGTCCGGACGGTCCGGGCGATCCGGACGGTCCGGACGGTCCGGGCTGTCCGGACGGTCCGGACGGTCCGATCGGTTCGGTCGGTCCTGGCGGTCCGGTCGGTCCGTACGGTCCGGCCGGTCCGTACGGTCTGGGCGGTACGGACGGTCCGGTCGGTCCGGTAGGTCTCATCGGTCTGGTCGGTTCGGACGGTCCGGTCGGTCCGAACAGTCCAGACGGTCCGATCCGTCCGAGCGCAAAGTTATGACCTTTCGAAGTTGAGCCACCAAGGCCCAGTGAAGTTTAGACTAGCCTTGCCTAGTTGGTCGATCCGATCCGTCCGGGTCGGTCTCGTCGGTCTGGTCGGTCTGGACGGTCCGGGCGGTCCGGACGGTCCGATCGGTCCGTGTCGGTCCATACGGTCCGGTCGGTCCGTACGGTCCGGTCGGTCCGTACGGTCCGGTCGGTCCGTACGGTTCGGTCGGTCCATACGGTCCGGTCGGTCCGTACGGTCCGTACGGTCCGGTCGTCCGGACGGTCCGGTCGGTCCGTACGGTCCGGACGGTTCGGTCGGTGTCCGGTCGTTCCGGGCGGTCCCGGTCGGTCCGGGCGATCCGGTCTGTCCGGTCGGTCCGGTCTGTCCGATCGGTCCGGACGGTCCGGGCTGTCCGGACGGTCTGGACGGTCCGATCGGTTCGGTCGGTCCGGGCGGTCGGGTCGGTCTGTACGGTCCGGCCGGTCCGTACGGTCTGGGCGGCACGGACGGTCTGGTCGGTCCGGTCGGTCTCGCCGTCTGGTCGGTTCGGACGGTCCGGTCGGTCCGAACGGTCCAGACGGTCCGATCCGTCCGAGCGCAAAGTTATGACCTTTCGAAGTTGAGCCACCAAGGCCAGTGAAGTTTAGACTAGCCTTGCCTAGTTGGTCGATCCGATCCGTCCGATCGGTCTCGTCGGTCTGGTCGGTCTGGAAGGTCCGGGCGGTCCGGACGGTCCGATCGGTCCGGTCGGTCCGTACGGTCCGGTCGGTCCGGAAGGTCCGGTCGGTCCGGTCGGTCCCGGGCGTCCGGTCGGTCGGGCGGTTCGTCGGTCCGGGCGATTCGGTCGTCCCTATCCGGTCGGTCGGTGATCGGTCCGGTCAGTCCTGTCGATCCGGACGGTCCGGTCGGTCCGGACGGTCCGGGCGGTCCGGACGGTCCGGTCGGTCCGGACGGTCCGGGCTGTCCGGACGGTCCGGACGGTCCGGGCTGTCCGGACGGTCCGGACGGTCCGATCGGTTCGGTCGGTCCGGCGGTCCGGTCGGTCCGTACGGTCCGGCCGGTCCGTACGGTCTGGGCGGTACGGACGGTCCGGTCGGTCCCGTCGGTCTCGTCGTTCTGATCGGTTCGGACGGTCCGGGCGGTCCGGACGGTCCGGAAGGTCCGAACGGTCCGATCGGTCCGGTTGGGCCGTACGATCTGGTCGGTCCGAACAGTCCAGACGGTCCGATCCGTCCGAACGCAAAGTTATGACCTTTCGAAGTTGAGCCACCAAGGCCAGTGAAGTTTAGACTAGCCTTGCCTAGTTGGTCGATCCGATCCGTCCGGTCGGTCTCGTCGGTCTGGTCGGTCTGGACGGTCCAGGGCGGTCCGGGCGGTCCGGACGGTCCGATCGGTCCGGTCGGCCCGTACGGTCCGGTCGGTCCGTACGGTTCGGTCGGTCCATACGGTCCGGTCGGTCCGTACGGTTCGTACGGTCCGGTTGGTCCGGACGATCCGGTCGGTCCGTACGGTCCGGACTGTCCGGTCGGTCCGGTCGTTCCGGGCGGTCCGATCAGTCCGGGCGATCCGGTCGGTCCGGTCGGTCCGGTCGGTCCGGTCGGTCCGGTCGGTCCGGTCGGTCCGGACGGTCCGGTCGGTCCGGCGGTCCGGACGGTCCGGTCGGTCCGGACGGTCCGGACGGTCCGATCGGTTTGGTCGGTCCGGGCGGTCCGGTCAATCCGGGCGGTCCGTACGGTCCGGCCCGGTCCGTACGGTCTGGGCGGTACGGACGGTCTGGTCGGTCCGGTCGGTCTCGTCGGTCTGGTCGGTTCGGACGGTCCGGTCGGTCCGAACGGTCCAGACGGTCCCGAACGGTCCAGACGGTCCGATCCGTCCGAGCGCAAAGTTATGACCTTTCGAAGTTGAGCCACCAAGGCCAGTGAAGTTTGGACTAGCCTTGCCTAGTTGGTCGATCCGATCCGTCCGATCGGTCTCGTCGGTCTGGTCGGTCCGGGCGGTCCGGACGGTCCGATCGGTACCGGTCGGTTCATACGGTCCGTACGGTCCGGTCGGTCCGTACGGTCCGTTCGGTCCGTACGGTCCGTTCGGTCCGTACGGTCCGTTCGGTCCGTACGGTCCGGTCGGTCCCTACGGTCCGGTTGGTCCGTACGGTCCGGACGGTCCGGTCGGTCCGTACGGTCCGGACGGTCCCGGACGGTCCGGTCGGTCCGGGCGGTCCCGGTCGGTCCGGTCGGTCCGGTCGGTCCGGACGGTCCGGTCGGTCCGGACTATCCGGACGGTCCGATCGGTTCGGTCGGTCCGGGCGGTCCGGTCGGTCCGTACGGTCCGGCCGGTCCGTACGGTCTGGGCGGTACGGACGTTCCGGTCGGTCCGGTCGGTCTTGTCGGTCTGGTCGGTTCGGACGGTCCGGTCGGTCCGAACAGCCCAGACGGTCCGATCCGTCCGAGCGCAAAGTTATGACCTTTCGAAGTTGAGCCACAAGGCCAGTGAAGTTTAGACTAGCCTTGCCTAGTTGGTCGATCCGATCCGTCCGGTCGGTCTCGTCGGTCTGGTCGGTCTGGACGGTCCGGGCGGTCCGGGCGGTCCGGACGGTCCCGATCGGTCCGGTCGGTCCATACGGTCCGGTCGGTCCGTACGGTCTGGTCGGTCCGTACGGTTCGGTCGGTCCATACGGTCCGGTCCGGTCCGGGCGATCCGGACGGTCCGGGCTGTCCGGACGGTCCGGGCTGTCCGGACGGTCCGGACGGTCCGGACGGTCCGATCCGTCCGAGCGCAAAGTTATGACCTTTCGAAGTTGAGCCACCAAGGCCAGTGAAGTTTAGACTAGCCTTGCCTAGTTGGTCGATCCGATCCGTCCGATCGGTCTCGTCGGTCTGGTCGGTCTGGACGGTCCGGGCGGTCCGGGCGGTCCGATCGGTCCGATCGGTCCGGTCGGTCCATACGGTCCGGTCGGTCCGGTCGGTCCGGGCGGTCCGGGCGGTCCGGTCGGTCCGGGCGGTCCGGTCGGTCCGGGCGATTCGGTCGGTCCGGGCGGTTCGGTCGGTCCGTACGGTCCGGCCGGTCCGTACGGTCTGGGCGGTACGGACGTTCCGGTCGGTCCGGTCGGTCTCGTCGGTCTGATCGGTTCGGACGGTCCGGAGCGGTTCCGGACGGTCCGGAAGGTCCGAACGGTCCGATCGGTCCGGTTGGGCCGTACGATCTGGTCGGTCCGAGTCTCGAAAAATAGAAAAATAAGCAAGTTCAATGTTTTAAAAATCATGAAAAAAAAAAGAAAAAAACTAAAATTAAGAGCCTAAACGATGTTTTTTTGGAAAAAATCGTCGACAAACCGCCTTTGGCCGTTTGCCAGCGCGTAGATCTCGTAAAGTTACATGATTTTAAAAAAAAAAATCACCTGAAACGGTCAACCGAGCGCAAAGTTATGACCTTTCGAAGTTGAGCCACCAAGGCCAGCGAAGTTTCGACTAGCCTTGCCTAGTTGGTCGATCTGATCCGTCCGGTCGGTCTCGTCGGTCTGGTCGGTCTGGACGGTCCGGGCGGTCCGGACGGTCCGATCGGTCCGGTCGGTACATACGGTCCGGTCGGTCCGTACGGTCCGATCGGTCCATACGGTACGGTCGGTCCGTACGGTCCGTACGGTCCGGTCGGTCCGGACGGTCCGGTCGGTCCGGTCGGTCCGGGCGGTCCGGTCGGTCCGGGCGGTCCGGTCGGTCCGGGCGGTCCGGTCGGTCCGGTCGGTCCGGTCGGTCCGGTCGGTCCGGACGGTCCGGGCGATCCGGACGGTCCGGACGGTCCGGGCTGTCCGGACGGTCCGGACGGTCCGATCGGTTCGGTCGGTCCTGGCGGTCCGGTCGGTCCGTACGGTCCGGCCGGTCCGTTACGGTCTGGGCGGTACGGACGGTCCGGTCGGTCCGGTAGGTCTCATCGGTCTGGTCGGTTCGGACGGTCCGGTCGGTCCGAACAGTCCAGACGGTCCGATCCGTCCGAGCGCAAAAGTTATGACCTTTCGAAGTTGAGCCACCAAGGCCAGTGAAGTTTTAGACTAGCCTTGCCTAGTTGGTCGATCCGATCCGTCCGGTCGGTCTCGTCGGTCTGGTCGGTCTGGACGGTCCGGGCGGTCCGGACGGTCCGATCGGTCCGGTCGGTCCATACGGTCCGGTCGGTCCGTACGGTCCGGTCGGTCGTACGGTCCGGTCGGTCCGTACGGTTCGGTCGGTCCATACGTCCGGTCGGTCCGTACGGTCCGTACGGTCCGTCGGTCCGGACGGTCCGGTCCGGTCGGTCCGTACGGTCCGGACGGTTCGGTCGGTCGGTCCGGTCGTCCGGGCGGTCCGGTCGGTCCGGGCGATCCGGTCTGTCCGGTCGGTCCGGTCTGTCCGGTCGGTCCGGACGGTCCGGGCTGTCCGGACGGTCTGGACGGTCCGATCGGTTCGGGTCGGTCCGGGCGGTCGGGTCGGTCTGTACGGTCCGGCCGGTCCGTACGGTCTGGGCGGCACGGACGGTCTGGTCGGTCCGGTCGGTCTCGCCGGTCTGGTCGGTTCGGACGGTCCGGTCGGTCCGAACGGTCCAGACGGTCCGATCCGTCCGAGCGCAAAGTTATGACCTTTCGAAGTTGAGCCACCAAGGCCAGTGAAGTTTAGACTAGCCTTGCCTAGTTGGTCGATCCGATCCGTCCGATCGGTCTCGTCGGTCTGGTCGGTCTGGAAGGTCCGGGCGGTCCGGACGGTCGATCGGTCCGGTCGGTCCGTACGGTCCGGTCGGTCCGGACGGTCCGGTCGGTCCCGGTCGGTCCGGGCGGTCCGGTCGGTCCGGGCGGTTCGGTCGGTCCGGGCGATTCGGTCGGTCCGGTCGGTCCGATCGGTCCGGTCAGTCCTGTCGATCCGGACGGTCCGGTCGGTCCGGACGGTCCGGGCGGTCCGGACGGTCCGGTCGGTCCGGACGGTCCGGGCTGTCCGGACGGTCCGGACGGTCCGATCGGTTCGGTCGGTCCGGGCGGTCCGGTCGGTCCGTACGGTCTGGGCGGTACGGACGGTCCGGTCGGTCCCGTCGGTCTCGTCGTTCTGATCGGTTCGGACGGTCCGGGCGTCCGGACGGTCCGGAAGGTCCGAACGGTCCGATCGGGTCCGGTTGGGCCGTACGATCTGGTCGGTCCGAACAGTCCAGACGGTCCGATCCGTCCGAACGCAAAGTTATGACCTTTCGAAGTTGAGCCACCAAGGCCAGTGAAGTTTAGACTAGCCTTGCCTAGTTGGTCGATCCGATCCGTCCGGTCGGTCTCGTCGGTCTGGTCGGTCTGGACGGTCCGGCGGTCCGGGCGGTCCGGACGGTCCGATCGGTCCGGTCGGCCCGTACGGTCCGGTCGGTCCGTACGGTTCGGTCGGTCCATACGGTCCGGTCGGTCCGTAACGGTTCGTACGGTCCGGTTGGTCCGGACGATCCGGTCGGTCCGTACGGTCCGGACTGTCCGGTCGGTCCGGTCGTTCCGGGCGGTCCGATCAGTCCGGGCGATCCGGTCGGTCCGGTCGGTCCGGTCGGTCCGGTCGGTCCGGTCGGTCCGGACGGTCCGGTCGGTCCGGACGGTCCGGGCGGTCCGGACGGTCCGGTCGGTCCGGACGGTCCGGACGGTCCGATCGGTTTGGTCGGTCCGGGCGGTCCGGTCAATCCGGGCGGTCCGTACGGTCCGGCCGGGTCCGTACGGTCTGGGCGGTACGGACGGTCTGGTCGGTCCGGTCGGTCTCGTCGGTCTGGTCGGTTCGGACGGTCCGGTCGGTCCGAACGGTCCAGACGGTCCGAACGGTCCAGACGGTCCGATCCGTCCGAGCGCAAAGTTATGACCTTTCGAAGTTGAGCCACCAAGGCCAGTGAAGTTTGGACAGCCTTGCCTAGTTGGTCGATCCGATCCGTCCGATCGGTCTCGTCGGTCTGGTCGGTCCGGGCGGTCCGGACGGTCCGATCGGTCCGGTCGGTTCATACGGTCCGTACGGTCCGGTCGGTCCGTACGGTCCGTTCGGTCCGTACGGTCCGTTCGGTCCGTACGGTCCGTTCGGTCCGTACGGTCCGGTCGGTCCCTACGGTCCGGTTGGTCCGTACGGTCCGGACGGTCCGGTCGGTCCGTACGGTCCGGACGGTCCGGACGGTCCGGTCGGTCCGGGCGGTCCGGTCGGTCCGGTCGGTCCGGTCGGTCCGGACGGTCCGGTCGGTCCGGACTATCCGGACGGTCCGATCGGTTCGGTCGGTCCGGGCGGTCCGGTCGGTCCGTACGGTCCGGCCGGTCCGTACGGTCTGGGCGGTACGGACGTTCCGGTCGGTCCGGTCGGTCTTGTCGGTCTGGTCGGTTCGGACGGTCCGGTCGGTCCGAACAGCCCAGACGGTCCGATCCGTCCGAGCGCAAAGTTATGACCTTTCGAAGTTGAGCCACCAAGGCCAGTGAAGTTTAGACTAGCCTTGCCTAGTTGGTCGATCCGATCCGTCCGGTCGGTCTCGTCGGTCTGGTCGGTCTGGACGGTCCGGGCGGTCCGGGCGGTCCGGACGGTCCGATCGGTCCGGTCGGTCCATACGGTCCGGTCGGTCCGTACGGTCTGGTCGGTCCGTACGGTTCGGTCGGTCCATACGGTCCGGTCGGTCCGGGCGATCCGGACGGTCCGGGCTGTCCGGACGGTCCGGGCTGTCCGGACGGTCCGGACGGTCCGGACGGTCCGATCCGTCCGAGCGCAAAGTTATGACCTTTCGAAGTTGAGCCACCAAGGCCAGTGAAGTTTAGACTAGCCTTGCCTAGTTGGTCGATCCGATCCGTCCGATCGGTCTCGTCGGTCTGGTCGGTCTGGACGGTCCGGGCGGTCCGGGCGGTCCGATCGGTCCGATCGGTCCGGTCGGTCCGTACGGTCCGGTCGGTCCGGTCGGTCCGGGCGGTCCGGGCGGTCCGGTCGGTCCGGGCGGTCCGGTCGGTCCGGGCGATTCGGTCGGTCCGGGCAGTTCGGTCGGTCCGTACGGTCCGGCCGGTCCGTACGGTCTGGGCGGTACGGACGTTCCGGTCGGTCCGGTCGGTCTCGTCGGTCTGATCGGTTCGGACGGTCCGGGCGGTCCGGACGGTCCGGAAGGTCCGAACGGTCCGATCGGTCCGGTTGGGCCGTACGATCTGGTCGGTCCGAGTCTCGAAAAATAGAAAAATAAGCAAGTTCAATGTTTTAAAAATCATGAAAAAAAAAAGAAAAAAACTAAAATTAAGAGCCTAAACGATGTTTTTTTGGAAAAAATCGTCGACAAACCGCCTTTGGCCGTTTGCCAGCGCGTAGATCTCGTAAAGTTACATGATTTTAAAAAAAAAATCACCTGAAACGGTCAACCGAGCGCAAAGTTATGACCTTTCGAAGTTGAGCCACCAAGGCCAGCGAAGTTTCGACTAGCCTTGCCTAGTTGGTCGATCTGATCCGTCCGGTCGGTCTCGTCGGTCTGGTCGGTCTGGACGGTCCGGGCGGTCCGGACGGTCCGATCGGTCCGGTCGGTACATACGGTCCGGTCGGTCCGTACGGTCCGATCGGTCCATACGGTACGGTCGGTCCGTACGGTCCGTACGGTCCGGTCGGTCCGGACGGTCCGGTCGGTCCGGTCGGTCCGGGCGGTCCGGTCGGTCCGGGCGGTCCGGTCGGTCCGGGCGGTCCGGTCGGTCCGGTCGGTCCGGTCGGTCCGGTCGGTCCGGACGGTCCGGGCGATCCGGACGGTCCGGACGGTCCGGGCTGTCCGGACGGTCCGGACGGTCCGATCGGTTCGGTCGGTCCTGGCGGTCCGGTCGGTCCGTACGGTCCGGCCGGTCCGTACGATCTGGGCGGTACGGACGGTCCGGTCGGTCCGGTAGGTCTCATCGGTCTGGTCGGTTCGGACGGTCCGGTCGGTCCGAACAGTCCAGACGGTCCGATCCGTCCGAGCGCAAAGTTATGACCTTTCGAAGTTGAGCCACCAAGGCCAGTGAAGTTTAGACTAGCCTTGCCTAGTTGGTCGATCCGATCCGTCCGGTCGGTCTCGTCGGTCTGGTCGGTCTAGACGGTCCGGGCGGTCCGGACGGTCCGATCGGTCCGGTCGGTCCATACGGTCCGGTCGGTCCGTACGGTCCGGTCGGTCCGTACGGTCCGGTCGGTCCGTACGGTTCGGTCGGTCCATACGGTCCGGTCGGTCCGTACGGTCCGTACGGTCCGGTCGGTCCGGACGGTCCGGTCGGTCCGTACGGTCCGGACGGTTCGGTCGGTCCGGTCGTTCCGGGCGGTCCGGTCGGTCCGGGCGATCCGGTCTGTCCGGTCGGTCCGGTCTGTCCGGTCGGTCCGGACGGTCCGGGCTGTCCGGACGGTCTGGACGGTCCGATCGGTTCGGTCGGTCCGGGCGGTCGGGTCGGTCTGTACGGTCCGGCCGGTCCGTACGGTCTGGGCGGCACGGACGGTCTGGTCGGTCCGGTCGGTCTCGCCGGTCTGGTCGGTTCGGACGGTCCGGTCGGTCCGAACGGTCCAGACGGTCCGATCCGTCCGAGCGCAAAGTTATGACCTTTCGAAGTTGAGCCACCAAGGCCAGTGAAGTTTAGACTAGCCTTGCCTAGTTGGTCGATCCGATCCGTCCGATCGGTCTCGTCGGTCTGGTCGGTCTGGAAGGTCCGGGCGGTCCGGACGGTCCGATCGGTCCGGTCGGTCCGTACGGTCCGGTCGGTCCGGACGGTCCGGTCGGTCCGGTCGGTCCGGGCGGTCCGGTCGGTCCGGGCGGTTCGGTCGGTCCGGGCGATTCGGTCGGTCCGGTCGGTCCGATCGGTCCGGTCAGTCCTGTCGATCCGGACGGTCCGGTCGGTCCGGACGGTCCGGGCGGTCCGGACGGTCCGGTCGGTCCGGACGGTCCGGGCTGTCCGGACGGTCCGGACGGTCCGGGCTGTCCGGACGGTCCGGACGGTCCGATCGGTTCGGTCGGTCCGGGCGGTCCGGTCGGTCCGTACGGTCTGGGCGGTACGGACGGTCCGGTCGGTCCCGTCGGTCTCGTCGTTCTGATCGGTTCGACGGTCCGGGCGGTCCGGACGGTCCGGAAGGTCCGAACGGTCCGATCGGTCCGGTTGGGCCGTACGATCTGGTCGGTCCGAACAGTCCAGACGGTCCGATCCGTCCGAACGCAAAGTTATGACCTTTCGAAGTTGAGCCACCAAGGCCAGTGAAGTTTAGACTAGCCTTGCCTAGTTGGTCGATCCGATCCGTCCGGTCGGTCTCGTCGGTCTGGTCGGTCTGGACGGTCCGGGCGGTCCGGGCGGTCCGGACGGTCCGATCGGTCCGGTCGGCCCGTACGGTCCGGTCGGTCCGTACGGTTCGGTCGGTCCATACGGTCCGGTCGGTCCGTACGGTTCGTACGGTCCGGTTGGTCCGGACGATCCGGTCGGTCCGTACGGTCCGGACTGTCCGGTCGGTCCGGTCGTTCCGGGCGGTCCGATCAGTCCGGGCGATCCGGTCGGTCCGGTCGGTCCGGTCGGTCCGGTCGGTCCGGTCGGTCCGGACGGTCCGGTCGGTCCGGACGGTCCGGTCGGTCCGGACGGTCCGGACGGTCCGATCGGTTTGGTCGGTCCGGGCGGTCCGGTCAATCCGGGCGGTCCGTACGGTCCGGCCGGTCCGTACGGTCTGGGCGGTACGGACGGTCTGGTCGGTCCGGTCGGTCTCGTCGGTCTGGTCGGTTCGGACGGTCCGGTCGGTCCGAACGGTCCAGACGGTCCGAACGGTCCAGACGGTCCGATCCGTCCGAGCGCAAAGTTATGACCTTTCGAAGTTGAGCCACCAAGGCCAGTGAAGTTTGGACTAGCCTTGCCTAGTTGGTCGATCCGATCCGTCCGATCGGTCTCGTCGGTCTGGTCGGTCCGGGCGGTCCGGACGGTCCGATCGGTCCGGTCGGTTCATACGGTCCGTACGGTCCGGTCGGTCCGTACGGTCCGTTCGGTCCGTACGGTCCGTTCGGTCCGTACGGTCCGTTCGGTCCGTACGGTCCGGTCGGTCCCTACGGTCCGGTTGGTCCGTACGGTCCGGACGGTCCGGTCGGTCCGTACGGTCCGGACGGTCCGGACGGTCCGGTCGGTCCGGGCGGTCCGGTCGGTCCGGTCGGTCCGGTCGGTCCGGACGGTCCGGTCGGTCCGGACTATCCGGACGGTCCGGACGGTCCGATCGGTTCGGTCGGTCCGGGCGGTCCGGTCGGTCCGTACGGTCCGGCCGGTCCGTACGGTCTGGGCGGTACGGACGTTCCGGTCGGTCCGGTCGGTCTTGTCGGTCTGGTCGGTTCGGACGGTCCGGTCGGTCCGAACAGCCCAGACGGTCCGATCCGTCCGAGCGCAAAGTTATGACCTTTCGAAGTTGAGCCACCAAGGCCAGTGAAGTTTAGACTAGCCTTGCCTAGTTGGTCGATCCGATCCGTCCGGTCGGTCTCGTCGGTCTGGTCGGTCTGGACGGTCCGGGCGGTCCGGGCGGTCCGGACGGTCCGATCGGTCCGGTCGGTCCATACGGTCCGGTCGGTCCGTACGGTCTGGTCGGTCCGTACGGTTCGGTCGGTCCATACGGTCCGGTCGGTCCGTACGGTCCGGTCGGTCCGGACGGTCCGGTCGGTCCGGTCGTTCCGGGCGGTCCGGTCGGTCCGGGCGATCCGGACGGTCCGGGCTGTCCGGACGGTCCGGACGGTCCGGACGGTCCGATCCGTCCGAGCGCAAAGTTATGACCTTTCGAAGTTGAGCCACCAAGGCCAGTGAAGTTTAGACTAGCCTTGCCTAGTTGGTCGATCCGATCCGTCCGATCGGTCTCGTCGGTCTGGTCGGTCTGGACGGTCCGGGCGGTCCGGGCGGTCCGATCGGTCCGATC
Source organism: Fremontodendron californicum (assembly GCA_030761205.1). Lineage (NCBI taxonomy): Eukaryota > Viridiplantae > Streptophyta > Magnoliopsida > Malvales > Malvaceae > Fremontodendron > Fremontodendron californicum. Next base: position 48,216 of record JAULJL010000006.1, read on the forward strand.
GGTCCGGTCGGTCCGTACGGTCCGGTCGGTCCGGTCGGTCCGGGCGGTCCGGGCGGTCCGGTCGGTCCGGGCGGTCCGGTCGGTCCGGGCGATTCGGTCGGTCCGGGCGGTTCGGTCGGTCCGTACGGTCCGGCCGGTCCGTACGGTCTGGCGGTACGGACGTTCCGGTCGGTCCGGTCGGTCTCGTCGGTCTGATCGGTTCGGACGGTCCGGGCGGTCCGGACGGTCCGGAAGGTCCGAACGGTCCGATCGGTCCGGTTGGGCCGTACGATCTGGTCGGTCCGAGTCTCGAAAAATAGAAAAATAAGCAAGTTCAATGTTTTAAAAATCATGAAAAAAAAGAAAAAAACTAAATTTAAGAGCCTAAACGATTTTTTTAGGAAAAAATCGGCGACAAACCGCCTTTGGCAGTTTGCCAGCGCGTAGATCTCGAAAAGTTACATGATTTCAAAAAAAAAATCACCTGAAACGGACAACCGAGCGCAAAGTTATGACCTTTCGAAGTTGAGCCACCAAGGCCAGTGAAGTTTAGACTAGCCTTGCCTAGTTGGTCGATCCGATCCGTCCGGTCGGTCTCGTCGGTCTGGTCGGTCTGGACGGTCCGGGCGGTCCGGGCGGTCCGGACTGTCCGATCGGTCCGGTCGATCCGTACGGTCCGGTCGGTCCGTACGGTACGTACGGTCCGGTCGGTCCGTACGGTTCGGTCGGTCCATACGGTCTGGTCGGTCCGGACGGTCCGTACGGTCCGTACGGTTCGGACGGTCCGGTCGGCCCGGTCGTTCCGGGCGGTCCGGTCGGTCCGGGCGATCCGGACGGTCCGGTCGGTCCGGACGGTGCGGGCTGTCCGGACGATCCGCACGGTCCGATCGGTTCGTTCGGTCCGGGCGGTCCGGTCGGTCCGTACGGTCTGGGCGGTACGGACGGTCTGGTCGGTCCGGTCGGTCTCGTCGGTCTGGTCGGTTCGGACGGTCCGGTCGGTCCAAACAGTCCAGACGGTCCGATCCGTCCGAGCGCAAAGTTATGACCTTTCGAAGTTGAGCCACCAAGGCCAGTGAAGTTTAGACTAGCCTTGCCTAGTTGGTCGATCCGATCCGTCCGATCGGTCTCGTCGGTCTGGTCGGTCTGGACGGTCCGGGCGGTCCGGGTGGTCCGGACGGTCCGATCGGTCCGGTCGGTCCGTACGGTCCGGTCCGTCCGTACGGTTCGGTCGGTCCATACGGTCCGTACGGTCCGGTCGGTCCGTACGGTCCGGTCGGTCCGTACGGTCCGGACGGTCCGGTCGGTCCGTACGGTCCGGACGGTTCGGTCGGTCCGGTCGGTCCGGGCGGTCCGGTCGGTCCGGGTGGTCCGGTCGTTCCGGGCGATCCGGTCGGTCCGGGCGATTCGGTCGGTCCGGTCAGTCCGATCGGTCCGGTCGGTCCGGTCTGTCCGGTCGGTCCGGTCGGTCCGGACGGTCCGGTCGGTCCGGACGGTCCGGTCGGTCCGGACGGTCCGGTCGGTCCGGACGGTCCGGTCGGTCCGGTCGGTCCGGAAGGTCCGGTCGGTCCGGACGGTCCGGTCGATCCGGACGGTCCGGTCGGTCCGGACGGTCCGGGCGGTCCGGACGGTCCGGGCATTCCGGACGGTCCGGTCGGTCCGGACGGTCCGGACGGTCCGGGCTGTCCAGACGGTCCGGACGGTCCGATCGGTTCGGTCGGTCCGTGCGGTCCGGTCGGTCCGTACGGTCCGGCCGGTCCGTACGGTCTGGGCGGTCCGGAAGGTCCGAACGGTCCGATCGGTCCGGTTGGGCCGTACGATCTGGTCGGTCCGAGTCTCGAAAAATAGAAAAATAAGCAAGTTCAATGTTTTAAAAATCATGAAAAAAAAAGAAAAAAACTAAAATTAAGAGCCTAAACGATGTTTTTTTGGAAAAAATCGTCGACAAACCGCCTTTGGCCGTTTGCCAGCGCGTAGATCTCGAAAAGTTACATGATTTTAAAAAAAAAAATCACCTGAAACGGTCAACCGAGCGCAAAGTTATGACCTTTCGAAGTTGAGCCACCAAGGCCAGCGAAGTTTCGACTAGCCTTGCCTAGTTGGTCGATCTGATCCGTCCGGTCGGTCTCGTCGGTCTGGTCGGTCTGGACGGTCCGGGCGGTCCGGACGGTCCGATCGGTCCGGTCGGTACATACGGTCCGGTCGGTCCGTACGGTCCGGTCGGTCCGTACGGTCCGATCGATCCATACGGTACGGTCGGTCCGTACGGTCCGTACGGTCCGGTCGGTCCGTACGGTCCGGTCGGTCCGGACGGTCCGTATGGTCCGGACGGTCCGGTCGATCCGGTCGGTCCGGTCGGTCCGGACAGTCCGGTCGGTCCGGTCGGTCCGTACGGTCCGGTCGGTCCATACGGTCCGGTCGGTCCGTACGGTCCGTACGGTCCGGTCGGTCCAGACGGTCCGGTCAGTCCGGTCGGTCCGGGCGGTCCGGTCGGTCCGGTCGGTCCGGTCGGTCCGGTCGGTCCGGACGGTCCGGGCGGTCCGGACGGTCCGGACGGTCCGGGCTGTCCGGACGGTCCGGACGGTCCGATCGGTTCGGTCGGTCCGGTCGGTCCGGTCGGTCCGTACGGTCCGGCCGGTCCGTACGGTCTGGGCGGCACGGACGGTCTGGTCGGTCCGGTCGGTCTCGCCGGTCTGGTCGGTTCGGACGGTCCGGTCGGTCCGAACGGTCCAGACGGTCCGATCCGTCCGAGCGCAAAGTTATGACCTTTCGAAGTTGAGCCACCAAGGCCAGTGAAGTTTAGACTAGCCTTGCCTAGTTGGTCGATCCGATCCGTCCGATCGGTCTCGTCGGTCTGGTCGGTCTGGAAGGTCCGGGCGGTCCGGACGGTCCGATCGGTCCGGTCGGTCCGTACGGTCCGGTCGGTCCGGACGGTCCGGTCGGTCCGTACGGTCCGGACGGTCCGTACGGTCCGGACGGTCCGGGCGGTTCGGACGGTCCGTACGGTCCGGACGGTCCGGGCGGTTCGGTCGGTCCGGGCGATTCGATCCGTTATGACCTTTCGAAGTTGAGCCACCAAGGCCAGTGAAGTTTAGACTAGCCTTGCCTAGTTGGTCGATCCGATCCGTCCGGTCGGTCTCGTCGGTCTGGTCGGTCTGGACGGTCCGGGCGGTCCGGGCGGTCCGGACGGTCCGATCGGTCCGGTCGGTCCGTACGGTCCGGTCGGTCCGTACGGTTCGGTCGGTCCATACGGTCCGGTCGGTCCGTACGGTCCGGTCGGTCCGGACGGTCCGGTCGGTCCGGTCGTTCCGGGCGGTCCGGTCGGTCCGGGCGATCCGGTCGGTCCGTTCGGTCCGGTCGGTCCGGTCGGTCCGGTCGGTCCGGACGGTCCGGTCGGTCTGGACGGTCCGGGCGGTCCGGACGGTCCGGTCGGTCCGGACGGTCCGGACGGTCCAGGCTGTCCGGACGGTCCGGACGGTCCGATCGGTTCGGTCGGTCCGGGCGGTCCGGTCGGTCCGTATGGTCCGGCCGGTTCGTACGGTCTGGGCGGTACGGACGGTCTGGTCGGTCCGGTCGGTCTCGTCGGTCTGGTCGGTTCGAACGGTCCGGTCGGTCCGAACAGTCCAGACGGTCCGATCCGTCCGAGCGCAAAGTTATGACCTTTCGAAGTTGAGCCACCAAGGCCAGTGAAGTTTAGACTAGCCTTGCCTAGTTGGTCGATCCGATCCGTCCGATCGGTCTGGTCGGTCTGGACGGTCCGGGCGGTCCGGGCGGTCCGGACTGTCCGATCGGTCCGATCGGTCCGGTCGGTCCATACGGTCCGGTCGATCCGTACGGTTCGGTCGGTCCTTACGGTCCGTACGGTCCGGACGGTCCGGTCGGTCCGGTCGGTCCGGGCGGTCCGGTCGGTCCGGGCGGTCCGGTCGGTCCGGGCGATTCGGTCGGTCCGGTCGATCCTATCGGTCCGGACGGTCCGGTCGGTCCGGACGGTCCGGTCGGTCCGGATGGTCCGGGCGGTCCGGACGGTCCGGACGGTCCGGACGGTCCGGCCTGTCCGGACGGTCCGGACGGTCCGATCGGTTCGGTCGGTCCGGGCGGTTCGGTCGGTCCGTACGGTCCGGCCGGTCCTACGGTCTGGGCGGTATGGACGGTCCGATCGGTCCGGTCGGTCTCGTCGGTCTGATCGGTTCGGACGGTCCGGGCGGTCCGGACGGTCCGGAAGGTCCGAACGGTCCGATCGGTCCGGTTGGGCCGTACGATCTGGTCGGTCCGAGTCTCGAAAAATAGAAAAATAAGCAAGTTCAATGTTTTAAAAATCATGAAAAAAAAGAAAAAAACTAAATTTAAGAGCCTAAACGATTTTTTTAGGAAAAAATCGGCGACAAACCGCCTTTGGCAGTTTGCCAGCGCGTAGATCTCGAAAAGTTACATGATTTCAAAAAAAAAATCACCTGAAACGGACAACCGAGCGCAAAGTTATGACCTTTCGAAGTTGAGCCACCAAGGCCAGCGAAGTTTAGACTAGCCTTGCCTAGTTGGTCGATCCGATCCGTCCGGTCGGTCTGGTCGGTCTGGACGGTCCGGGCGGTCCGGGCGGTCCGGACGGTCCGATCGGTCCGGTCGATCCATACGGTCCGGTCAGTCCGTACGGTTCGGTCGGTCCGTATGGTCCGGTCGGTCCATACGGTCCGGTCGGTCCGTACGGTCCGTACGGTCCGGTCGGTCCGGGCGGTCCGGTCGGTCCGGGCGGTCCGGTCGGTCCGGGCGGTTCGGTCGGTCCGGGCGGTCCGGACGGTCCGGTCGGTCCGGACGTTCCGGACGGTCCGGACGGTCCGATCGGTTCGGTCGGTCCGGGCGGTCCGGTCGGTCCGTACGGTCCGGCCGGTCCGTACGGTCTGGGCGGTACGGACGGTCCGGTCGGTCCGGTCGGTCTCGTCGGTCTGGTCGGTTCGGACGGTCCGGTCGGTCCGAACAGTCCAGACGGTCCGATCCGTCCGAGCGCAAAGTTATGACCTTTCGAAGTTGAGCCACCAAGCCCAGTGAAGTTTAGACTAGCCTTGCCTAGTTGGTCGATCCGATTCGTCCGGTCGGTCTCGTCGGTCTCGTCGGTCTGGACGGTCCGGGCGGTCCGGACGGTCCGGTCGGTCCGTACGGTCCGGTCGGTCCGTACGGTCCGGTCGGTCCGTACGGTCCGGTCGGTCCGTACGGTCCGGTCGGTCCGTACGGTCCGGTCGGTCCGTACGGTCCGGTCGGTCCGTACGGTCCGGTCGGTCCGTACGGTTCGGTCGGTCCATACGGTCCGGTCGGTCCGTACGGTCCGTACGGTCCGGTCGGTCCGGACGGTCCAGTCGGTCCGTACGGTCCGGACGGTCCGGTCGGTCCGTACGGTCCGGTCGGTCCGTACGGTCCGGACGGTCCGGTCGGTCCGTACGGTCCGGACGGTCCGGTCGGTCCGGTCGGTCCGGGCGGTCCGGTCGGTCCGGGCGGTCCGGTCGGTCCGGGCGGTCCGGTCGGTCCGGGCGGTCCGGTCGGTCCGGGCGATCCGATCGGTCCGGTCGGTCCGGACTGTCCGGACGGTCCGGGCGGTCCGGACGGTCCGGGCGGTCCGGACGGTCCGGTCGGTCCGGACGGTCCGGGCTGTCCTGACGGTCCGATCGGTTCGGTCGGTCCGGGCTGTCCGGTCGGTCCGTACGGTCCGGCCGGTCCGTATTGTCTCGGCGGTCCGGTCGGTCCGGTCGGTCTGGTCGGTCTCGTCGGTCTGATCGATTCGGTCGGTCCGTACGGTCCGGACGGTCCGGTCGGTCCGGTCGGTCCGGGCGGTCCGGTCGGTCCGGGCGGTCCGGTCGGTCCGGGCAGTCCGGTCGGTCCGGGCGGTCCGGTCGGTCCGGGCGATCCGGTCGGTCCGGTCGGTCCGGTCGGTCCGGGCTGTCCTGACGGTCCGGACGGTCCGATCGGTTCGGTCGGTCCGGGCTGTCCGGTCGGTCCGTAGGGTCCGACCGGTCCGTACGGTCTGGGCGGTACGGACGGTCCGGTCGGTCCGGTCGGTCTCGTCGGTCTGATCGGTTCGGATGGTCCGGGCGGTCCGACCGGACCGTCCGTACCGCCCAGACCGTACGGACCGGCCGGACCGTACGGACCGACCGGACCGCCAGGACCGACCGAACCGATCGGACCGTCCGGACCGTCCGGACAGCCCGGACCGTCCGGACCGTCCGGATCGCCCGGACCGTCCGGACCGACCGGACCGACCGGACCGACCGGACCGACCGTACCGCCCGGACCGACCGGACCGCCCGGACCGACCGGACCGACCGGACCGTCCGGACCGACCGGACCGTACGGACCGTACGGACCGACCGTACCGTATGGACCGATCGGACCGTACGGACCGACCGGACCGTATGTACCGACCGGACCGATCGGACCGTCCGGACCGCCCGGACCGTCCAGACCGACCAGACCGACGAGACCGACCGGACGGATCAGATCGACCAACTAGGCAAGGCTAGTCGAAACTTCGCTGGCCTTGGTGGCTCAACTTCGAAAGGTCATAACTTTGCGCTCGGTTGACCGTTTCAGGTGATTTTTTTTTTTAAAATCATGTAACTTTACGAGATCTACGCGCTGGCAAACGGCCAAAGGCGGTTTGTCGACGATTTTTTCCAAAAAAACATCGTTTAGGCTCTTAATTTTAGTTTTTTTCTTTTTTTTTCATGATTTTTAAAACATTGAACTTGCTTATTTTTCTATTTTTCGAGACTCGGACCGACCAGATCGTACGGCCCAACCGGACCGATCGGACCGTTCGGACCTTCCGGACCGCCCAGACCGTACGGACCGGCCGGACCGTACGGACCGACCGGACTGCACGGACCGACCGAACCGATCGGACCGTCCGGACCGTCTGGACAGCCCGGACCGTCCGGACCGTCCGGACCGACCGGACCGTCCGGACTGCCCGGACCGTCCGGACCGCCCGGACCGTCCGGACCGACCGGACCGTACGGTCTGGGCGGTCCGGAAGGTCCGAACGGTCCGATCGGTCCGGTTGGGCCGTACGATCTGGTCGGTCCGAGTCTCGAAAAATAGAAAAATAAGCAAGTTCAATGTTTTAAAAATCATGAAAAAAAAAGAAAAAAACTAAAATTAAGAGCCTAAACGATGTTTTTTTGGAAAAAATCGTCGACAAACCGCCTTTGGCCGTTTGCCAGCGCGTAGATCTCGTAAAGTTACATGATTTTAAAAAAAAAAATCACCTGAAACGGTCAACCGAGCGCAAAGTTATGACCTTTCGAAGTTGAGCCACCAAGGCCAGCGAAGTTTCGACTAGCCTTGCCTAGTTGGTCGATCTGATCCGTCCGGTCGGTCTCGTCGGTCTGGTCGGTCTGGACGGTCCGGGCGGTCCGGACGGTCCGATCGGTCCGGTCGGTACATACGGTCCGGTCGGTCCGTACGGTCCGATCGGTCCATACGGTACGGTCGGTCCGTACGGTCCGTACGGTCCGGTCGGTCCGGACGGTCCGGTCGGTCCGGTCGGTCCGGGCGGTCCGGTCGGTCCGGGCGGTCCGGTCGGTCCGGGCGGTCCGGTCGGTCCGGTCGGTCCGGTCGGTCCGGTCGGTCCGGACGGTCCGGGCGATCCGGACGGTCCGGACGGTCCGGGCTGTCCGGACGGTCCGGACGGTCCGATCGGTTCGGTCGGTCCTGGCGGTCCGGTCGGTCCGTACGGTCCGGCCGGTCCGTACGGTCTGGGCGGTACGGACGGTCCGGTCGGTCCGGTAGGTCTCATCGGTCTGGTCGATTCGGACGGTCCGGTCGGTCCGAACAGTCCAGACGGTCCGATCCGTCCGAGCGCAAAGTTATGACCTTTCGAAGTTGAGCCACCAAGGCCAGTGAAGTTTAGACTAGCCTTGCCTAGTTGGTCGATCCGATCCGTCCGGTCGGTCTCGTCGGTCTGGTCGGTCTGGACGGTCCGGGCGGTCCGGACGGTCCGATCGGTCCGGTCGGTCCATACGGTCCGGTCGGTCCGTACGGTCCGGTCGGTCCGTACGGTTCGGTCGGTCCATACGGTCCGGTCGGTCCGTACGGTCCGTACGGTCCGGTCGGTCCGGACGGTCCGGTCGGTCCGTACGGTCCGGACGGTTCGGTCGGTCCGGTCGTTCCGGGCGGTCCGGTCGGTCCGGGCGATCCGGTCTGTCCGGTCGGTCCGGTCTGTCCGGTCGGTCCGGACGGTCCGGGCTGTCCGGACGGTCTGGACGGTCCGATCGGTTCGGTCGGTCCGGGCGGTCGGGTCGGTCTGTACGGTCCGGCCGGTCCGTACGGTCTGGGCGGCACGGACGGTCTGGTCGGTCCGGTCGGTCTCGCCGGTCTGGTCGGTTCGGACGGTCCGGTCGGTCCGAACGGTCCAGACGGTCCGATCCGTCCGAGCGCAAAGTTATGACCTTTCGAAGTTGAGCCACCAAGGCCAGTGAAGTTTAGACTAGCCTTGCCTAGTTGGTCGATCCGATCCGTCCGATCGGTCTCGTCAGTCTGGTCGGTCTGGAAGGTCCGGGCGGTCCGGACGGTCCGATCGGTCCGGTCGGTCCGTACGGTCCGGTCGGTCCGGACGGTCCGGTCGGTCCGTACGGTCCGGACGGTCCGGTCGGTCCGGACGGTCCGGTCGGTCCGGTCGGTCCGGGCGGTCCGGTCGGTCCGGGCGGTTCGGTCGGTCCGGGCGATTCGGTCGGTCCGGTCGGTCCGATCGGTCCGGTCAGTCCTGTCGATCCGGACGGTCCGGTCGGTCCGGACGGTCCGGGCGGTCCGGACGGTCCGGTCGGTCCGGACGGTCCGGGCTGTCCGGACGGTCCGGACGGTCCGGGCTGTCCGGACGGTCCGGACGGTCCGATCGGTTCGGTCGGTCCGGGCGGTCCGGTCGGTCCGTACGGTCCGGCCGGTCCGTACGGTCTGGGCGGTACGGACGGTCCGGTCGGTCCCGTCGGTCTCGTCGTTCTGATCGGTTCGGACGGTCCGGGCGGTCCGGACGGTCCGGAAGGTCCGAACGGTCCGATCGGTCCGGTTGGGCCGTACGATCTGGTCGGTCCGAACAGTCCAGACGGTCCGATCCGTCCGAACGCAAAGTTATGACCTTTCGAAGTTGAGCCACCAAGGCCAGTGAAGTTTAGACTAGCCTTGCCTAGTTGGTCGATCCGATCCGTCCGGTCGGTCTCGTCGGTCTGGTCGGTCTGGACGGTCCGGGCGGTCCGGGCGGTCCGGACGGTCCGATCGGTCCGGTCGGCCCGTACGGTCCGGTCGGTCCGTACGGTTCGGTCGGTCCATACGGTCCGGTCGGTCCGTACGGTTCGTACGGTCCGGTTGGTCCGGACGATCCGGTCGGTCCGTACGGTCCGGACTGTCCGGTCGGTCCGGTCGTTCCGGGCGGTCCGATCAGTCCGGGCGATCCGGTCGGTCCGGTCGGTCCGGTCGGTCCGGTCGGTCCGGTCGGTCCGGACGGTCCGGTCGGTCCGGACGGTCCGGGCGGTCCGGACGGTCCGGTCGGTCCGGACGGTCCGGACGGTCCGATCGGTTTGGTCGGTCCGGGCGGTCCGGTCAATCCGGGCGGTCCGTACGGTCCGGCCGGTCCGTACGGTCTGGGCGGTACGGACGGTCTGGTCGGTCCGGTCGGTCTCGTCGGTCTGGTCGGTTCGGACGGTCCGGTCGGTCCGAACGGTCCAGACGGTCCGAACGGTCCAGACGGTCCGATCCGTCCGAGCGCAAAGTTATGACCTTTCGAAGTTGAGCCACCAAGGCCAGTGAAGTTTGGACTAGCCTTGCCTAGTTGGTCGATCCGATCCGTCCGATCGGTCTCGTCGGTCTGGTCGGTCCGGGCGGTCCGGACGGTCCGATCGGTCCGGTCGGTTCATACGGTCCGTACGGTCCGGTCGGTCCGTACGGTCCGTTCGGTCCGTACGGTCCGTTCGGTCCGTACGGTCCGTTCGGTCCGTACGGTCCGGTCGGTCCCTACGGTCCGGTTGGTCCGTACGGTCCGGACGGTCCGGTCGGTCCGTACGGTCCGGACGGTCCGGACGGTCCGGTCGGTCCGGGCGGTCCGGTCGGTCCGGTCGGTCCGGACGGTCCGGTCGGTCCGGACTATCCGGACGGTCCGATCGGTTCGGTCGGTCCGGGCGGTCCGGTCGGTCCGTACGGTCCGGCCGGTCCGTACGGTCTGGGCGGTACGGACGTTCCGGTCGGTCCGGTCGGTCTTGTCGGTCTGGTCGGTTCGGACGGTCCGGTCGGTCCGAACAGCCCAGACGGTCCGATCCGTCCGAGCGCAAAGTTATGACCTTTCGAAGTTGAGCCACCAAGGCCAGTGAAGTTTAGACTAGCCTTGCCTAGTTGGTCGATCCGATCCATCCGGTCGGTCTCGTCGGTCTGGTCGGTCTGGACGGTCCGGGCGGTCCGGGCGGTCCGGACGGTCCGATCGGTCCGGTCGGTCCATACGGTCCGGTCGGTCCGTACGGTCTGGTCGGTCCGTACGGTTCGGTCGGTCCATACGGTCCGGTCGGTCCGTACGGTCCGGTCGGTCCGGACGGTCCGGTCGGTCCGGTCGTTCCGGGCGGTCCGGTCGGTCCGGGCGATCCGGACGGTCCGGGCTGTCCGGACGGTCCGGACGGTCCGGACGGTCCGATCCGTCCGAGCGCAAAGTTATGACCTTTCGAAGTTGAGCCACCAAGGCCAGTGAAGTTTAGACTAGCCTTGCCTAGTTGGTCGATCCGATCCGTCCGATCGGTCTGGTCGGTCTGGTCGGTCTGGACGGTCCGGGCGGTCCGGGCGGTCCGATCGGTCCGATCGGTCCGGTCGGTCCGTACGGTCCGGTCGGTCCGGTCGGTCCGGGCGGTCCGGGCGGTCCGGTCGGTCCGGGCGGTCCGGTCGGTCCGGGCGATTCGGTCGGTCCGGGCGGTTCGGTCGGTCCGTACGGTCCGGCCGGTCCGTAAGGTCTGGGCGGTACGGACGTTCCGGTCGGTCCGGTCGGTCTCGTCGGTCTGATCGGTTCGGACGGTCCGGGCGGTCCGGACGGTCCGGAAGGTCCGAACGGTCCGATCGGTCCGGTTGGGCCGTACGATCTGGTCGGTCCGAGTCTCGAAAAATAGAAAAATAAGCAAGTTCAATGTTTTAAAAATCATGAAAAAAAAAGAAAAAAACTAAAATTAAGAGCCTAAACGATGTTTTTTTGGAAAAAATCGTCGACAAACCGCCTTTGGCCGTTTGCCAGCGCGTAGATCTCGTAAAGTTACATGATTTTAAAAAAAAAAATCACCTGAAACGGTCAACCGAGCGCAAAGTTATGACCTTTCGAAGTTGAGCCACCAAGGCCAGCGAAGTTTCGACTAGCCTTGCCTAGTTGGTCGATCTGATCCGTCCGGTCGGTCTCGTCGGTCTGGTCGGTCTGGACGGTCCGGGCGGTCCGGACGGTCCGATCGGTCCGGTCGGTACATACGGTCCGGTCGGTCCGTACGGTCCGATCGGTCCATACGGTACGGTCGGTCCGTACGGTCCGTACGGTCCGGTCGGTCCGGACGGTCCGGTCGGTCCGGTCGGTCCGGGCGGTCCGGTCGGTCCGGGCGGTCCGGTCGGTCCGGGCGGTCCGGTCGGTCCGGTCGGTCCGGTCGGTCCGGTCGATCCGGACGGTCCGGGCGATCCGGACGGTCCGGACGGTCCGGGCTGTCCGGACGGTCCGGACGGTCCGATCGGTTCGGTCGGTCCTGGCGGTCCGGTCGGTCCGTACGGTCCGGCCGGTCCGTACGGTCTGGGCGGTACGGACGGTCCGGTCGGTCCGGTAGGTCTCATCGGTCTGGTCGGTTCGGACGGTCCGGTCGGTCCGAACAGTCCAGACGGTCCGATCCGTCCGAGCGCAAAGTTATGACCTTTCGAAGTTGAGCCACCAAGGCCAGTGAAGTTTAGACTAGCCTTGCCTAGTTGGTCGATCCGATCCGTCCGGTCGGTCTCGTCGGTCTGGTCGGTCTGGACGGTCCGGGCGGTCCGGACGGTCCGATCGGTCCGGTCGGTCCATACGGTCCGGTCGGTCCGTACGATCCGGTCGGTCCGTACGGTCCGGTCGGTCCGTACGGTTCGGTCGGTCCATACGGTCCGGTCGGTCCGTACGGTCCGTACGGTCCGGTCGGTCCGGACGGTCCGGTCGGTCCGTACGGTCCGGACGGTTCGGTCGGTCCGGTCGTTCCGGGCGGTCCGGTCGGTCCGGGCGATCCGGTCTGTCCGGTCGGTCCGGTCTGTCCGGTCGGTCCGGACGGTCCGGGCTGTCCGGACGGTCTGGACGGTCCGATCGGTTCGGTCGGTCCGGGCGGTCGGGTCGGTCTGTACGGTCCGGCCGGTCCGTACGGTCTGGGCGGCACGGACGGTCTGGTCGGTCCGGTCGGTCTCGCCGGTCTGGTCGGTTCGGACGGTCCGGTCGGTCCGAACGGTCCAGACGGTCCGATCCGTCCGAGCGCAAAGTTATGACCTTTCGAAGTTGAGCCACCAAGGCCAGTGAAGTTTAGACTAGCCTTGCCTAGTTGGTCGATCCGATCCGTCCGATCGGTCTCGTCGGTCTGGTCGGTCTGGAAGGTCCGGGCGGTCCGGACGGTCCGATCGGTCCGGTCGGTCCGTACGGTCCGGTCGGTCCGGACGGTCCGGTCGGTCCGGTCGGTCCGGGCGGTCCGGTCGGTCCGGGCGGTTCGGTCGGTCCGGGCGATTCGGTCGGTCCGGTCGGTCCGATCGGTCCGGTCAGTCCTGTCGGTCCGGACGGTCCGGGCGGTCCGGACGGTCCGGTCGGTCCGGACGGTCCGGGCTGTCCGGACGGTCCGGACGGTCCGGGCTGTCCGGACGGTCCGGACGGTCCGATCGGTTCGGTCGGTCCGGGCGGTCCGGTCGGTCCGTACGGTCCGGCCGGTCCGTACGGTCTGGGCGGTACGGACGGTCCGGTCGGTCCCGTCGGTCTCGTCGTTCTGATCGGTTCGGATGGTCCGGGCGGTCCGGACGGTCCGGAAGGTCCGAACGGTCCGATCGGTCCGGTTGGGCCGTACGATCTGGTCGGTCCGAACAGTCCAGACGGTCCGATCCGTCCGAACGCAAAGTTATGACCTTTCGAAGTTGAGCCACCAAGGCCAGTGAAGTTTAGACTAGCCTTGCCTAGTTGGTCGATCCGATCCGTCCGGTCGGTCTCGTCGGTCTGGTCGGTCTGGACGGTCCGGGCGGTCCGGGCGGTCCGGACGGTCCGATCGGTCCGGTCGGCCCGTACGGTCCGGTCGGTCCGTACGGTTCGGTCGGTCCATACGGTCCGGTCGGTCCGTACGGTTCGTACGGTCCGGTTGGTCCGGACGATCCGGTCGGTCCGTACGGTCCGGACTGTCCGGTCGGTCCGGTCGTTCCGGGCGGTCCGATCAGTCCGGGCGATCCGGTCGGTCCGGTCGGTCCGGTCGGTCCGGTCGGTCCGGTCGGTCCGGACGGTCCGGTCGGTCCGGACGGTCCGGGCGGTCCGGACGGTCCGGTCGGTCCGGACGGTCCGGACGGTCCGATCGGTTTGGTCGGTCCGGGCGGTCCGGTCAATCCGGGCGGTCCGTACGGTCCGGCCGGTCCGTACGGTCTGGGCGGTACGGACGGTCTGGTCGGTCCGGTCGGTCTCGTCGGTCTGGTCGGTTCGGACGGTCCGGTCGGTCCGAACGGTCCAGACGGTCCGAACGGTCCAGACGGTCCGATCCGTCCGAGCGCAAAGTTATGACCTTTCGAAGTTGAGCCACCAAGGCCAGTGAAGTTTGGACTAGCCTTGCCTAGTTGGTCGATCCGATCCGTCCGATCGCTCGTCGGTCTGGTCGGTCCGGGCGGTCCGGACGGTCCGATCGGTCCGGTCGGTTCATACGGTCCGTACGGTCCGGTCGGTCCGTACGGTCCGTTCGGTCCGTACGGTCCGGTCGGTCCGTACGGTCCGTTCGGTCCGTACGGTCCGTTCGGTCCGTACGGTCCGTTCGGTCCGTACGGTCCGGTCGGTCCCTACGGTCCGGTTGGTCCGTACGGTCCGGACGGTCCGGTCGGTCCGTACGGTCCGGACGGTCCGGACGGTCCGGTCGGTCCGGGCGGTCCGGTCGGTCCGGTCGGTCCGGTCGGTCCGGACGGTCCGGTCGGTCCGGACTATCCGGACGGTCCGGACGGTCCGATCGGTTCGGTCGGTCCGGGCGGTCCGGTCGGTCCGTACGGTCCGGCCGGTCCGTACGGTCTGGGCGGTACGGACGTTCCGGTCGGTCCGGTCGGTCTTGTCGGTCTGGTCGGTTCGGACGGTCCGGTCGGTCCGAACAGCCCAGACGGTCCGATCCGTCCGAGCGCAAAGTTATGACCTTTCGAAGTTGAGCCACCAAGGCCAGTGAAGTTTAGACTAGCCTTGCCTAGTTGGTCGATCCGATCCGTCCGGTCGGTCTCGTCGGTCTGGTCGGTCTGGACGGTCCGGGCGGTCCGGGCGGTCCGGACGGTCCGATCGGTCCGGTCGGTCCATACGGTCCGGTCGGTCCGTACGGTCTGGTCGGTCCGTACGGTTCGGTCGGTCCATACGGTCCGGTCGGTCCGTACGGTCCGGTCGGTCCGGACGGTCCGGTCGGTCCGGTCGTTCCGGGCGGTCCGGTCGGTCCGGGCGATCCGGACGGTCCGGGCTGTCCGGACGGTCCGGACGGTCCGGACGGTCCGATCCGTCCGAGCGCAAAGTTATGACCTTTCGAAGTTGAGCCACCAAGGCCAGTGAAGTTTAGACTAGCCTTGCCTAGTTGGTCGATCCGATCCGTCCGATCGGTCTCGTCGGTCTGGTCGGTCTGGACGGTCCGGGCGGTCCGGGCGGTCCGATCGGTCCGATCGGTCCGGTCGGTCCGTACGGTCCGGTCGGTCCGGTCGGTCCGGGCGGTCCGGGCGGTCCGGTCGGTCCGGGCGGTCCGGTCGGTCCGGGCGATTCGGTCGGTCCGGGCGGTTCGGTCGGTCCGTACGGTCCGGCCGGTCCGTACGGTCTGGGCGGTACGGACGTTCCGGTCGGTCCGGTCGGTCTCGTCGGTCTGATCGGTTCGGACGGTCCGGGCGGTCCGGACGGTCCGGAAGGTCCGAACGGTCCGATCGGTCCGGTTGGGCCGTACGATCTGGTCGGTCCGAGTCTCGAAAAATAGAAAAATAAGCAAGTTCAATGTTTTAAAAATCATGAAAAAAAAGAAAAAAACTAAATTTAAGAGCCTAAATGATTTTTTTAGGAAAAAATCGGCGACAAACCGCCTTTGGCAGTTTGCCAGCGCGTAGATCTCGAAAAGTTACATGATTTCAAAAAAAAAATCACCTGAAACGGACAACCGAGCGCAAAGTTATGACCTTTCGAAGTTGAGCCACCAAGGCCAGTGAAGTTTAGACTAGCCTTGCCTAGTTGGTCGATCCGATCCGTCCGGTCGGTCTCGTCGGTCTGGTCGGTCTGGACGGTCCGGGCGGTCCGGGCGGTCCGGACTGTCCGATCGGTCCGGTCGATCCATACGGTCCGGTCGGTCCGTACGGTCCGTACGGTCCGGTCGGTCCGTACGGTTCGGTCGGTCCATACGGTCTGGTCGGTCCGGACGGTCCGTACGGTCCGTACGGTTCGGACGGTCCGGTCGGCCCGGTCGTTCCGGGCGGTCCGGTCGGTCCGGGCGATCCGGACGGTCCGGACGGTCCGGTCGGTCCGGACGGTGTGGGCTGTCCGGACGATCCGCACGGTCCGATCGGTTCGTTCGGTCCGGGCGGTCCGGTCGGTCCGTACGGTCTGGGCGGTACGGACGGTCTGGTCGGTCCGGTCGGTCTCGTCGGTCTGGTCGGTTCGGACGGTCCGGTCGGTCCAAACAGTCCAGACGGTCCGATCCGTCCGAGCGCAAAGTTATGACCTTTCGAAGTTGAGCCACCAAGGCCAGTGAAGTTTAGACTAGCCTTGCCTAGTTGGTCGATCCGATCCGTCCGATCGGTCTCGTCGGTCTGGTCGGTCTGGACGGTCCGGGCGGTCCGGGTGGTCCGGACGGTCCGATCGGTCCGGTCGGTCCGTACGGTCCGGTCCGTCCGTACGGTTCGGTCGGTCCATACGGTCCGTACGGTCCGGTCGGTCCGTACGGTCCGGTCGGTCCGTACGGTCCGGACGGTCCGGTCGGTCCGTACGGTCCGGACGGTTCGGTCGGTCCGGTCGGTCCGGGCGGTCCGGTCGGTCCGGGTGGTCCGGTCGTTCCGGGCGATCCGGTCGGTCCGGGCGATTCGGTCGGTCCGGTCAGTCCGATCGGTCCGGTCGGTCCGGTCTGTCCGGTCGGTCCGGTCGGTCCGGACGGTCCGGTCGGTCCGGACGGTCCGGTCGGTCCGGACGGTCCGGTCGGTCCGGTCGGTCCGTAAGGTCCGGTCGGTCCGGACGGTCCGGTCGATCCGGACGGTCCGGTCGGTCCGGACGGTCCGGGCGGTCCGGACGGTCCGGGCATTCCGGACGGTCCGGTCGGTCCGGACGGTCCGGACGGTCCGGGCTGTCCAGACGGTCCGGACGGTCCGATCGGTTCGGTCGGTCCGTGCGGTCCGGTCGGTCCGTACGGTCCGGCCGGTCCGTACGGTCTGGGCGGTCCGGAAGGTCCGAACGGTCCGATCGGTCCGGTTGGGCCGTACGATCTGGTCGGTCCGAGTCTCGAAAAATAGAAAAATAAGCAAGTTCAATGTTTTAAAAATCATGAAAAAAAAAGAAAAAAACTAAAATTAAGAGCCTAAACGATGTTTTTTTGGAAAAAATCGTCGACAAACCGCCTTTGGCCGTTTGCCAGCGCGTAGATCTCGAAAAGTTACATGATTTTAAAAAAAAAAATCACCTGAAACGGTCAACCGAGCGCAAAGTTATGACCTTTCGAAGTTGAGCCACCAAGGCCAGCGAAGTTTCGACTAGCCTTGCCTAGTTGGTCGATCTGATCCGTCCGGTCGGTCTCGTCGGTCTGGTCGGTCTGGACGGTCCGGGCGGTCCGGACGGTCCGATCGGTCCGGTCGGTACATACGGTCCGGTCGGTCCGTACGGTCCGGTCGGTCCGTACGGTCCGATCGATCCATACGGTACGGTCGGTCCGTACGGTCCGTACGGTCCGGTCGGTCCGTACGGTCCGGTCGGTCCGGACGGTCCGTACGGTCCGGACGGTCCGGTCGATCCGGTCGGTCCGGTCGGTCCGGACGGTCCGGTCGGTCCGGTCGGTCCGTACGGTCCGGTCGGTCCAGACGGTCCGGTCAGTCCGGTCGGTCCGGGCGGTCCGGTCGGTCCGGTCGGTCCGGTCGGTCCGGTCGGTCCGGACAGTCCGGGCGGTCCGGACGGTCCGGACGGTCCGGGCTGTCCGGACGGTCCGGACGGTCCGATCGGTTCGGTCGGTCCGGTCGGTCCGGTCGGTCCGTACGGTCCGGCCGGTCCGTACGGTCTGGGCGGCACGGACGGTCTGGTCGGTCCGGTCGGTCTCGCCGGTCTGGTCGGTTCGGACGGTCCGGTCGGTCCGAACGGTCCAGACGGTCCGATCCGTCCGAGCGCAAAGTTATGACCTTTCGAAGTTGAGCCACCAAGGCCAGTGAAGTTTAGACTAGCCTTGCCTAGTTGGTCGATCCGATCCGTCCGATCGGTCTCGTCGGTCTGGTCGGTCTGGAAGGTCCGGGCGGTCCGGACGGTCCGATCGGTCCGGTCGGTCCGTACGGTCCGGACGGTCCGGTCGGTCCGTACGGTCCGGACGGTCCGTACGGTCCGGACGGTCCGGGCGGTTCGGACGGTCCGTACGGTCCGGACGGTCCGGGCGGTTCGGTCGGTCCGGGCGATTCGATCCGTTATGACCTTTCGAAGTTGAGCCACCAAGGCCAGTGAAGTTTAGACTAGCCTTGCCTAGTTGGTCGATCCGATCCGTCCGGTCGGTCTCGTCGGTCTGGTCGGTCTGGACGGTCCGGGCGGTCCGGGCGGTCCGGACGGTCCGATCGGTCCGGTCGGTCCGTACGGTCCGGTCGGTCCGTACGGTTCGGTCGGTCCATACGGTCCGGTCGGTCCGTACGGTCCGGTCGGTCCGGACGGTCCGGTCGGTCCGGTCGTTCCGGGCGGTCCGGTCGGTCCGGGCGATCCGGTCGGTCCGTTCGGTCCGGTCGGTCCGGTCGGTCCGGTCGGTCCGGACGGTCCGGTCGGTCTGGACGGTCCGGGCGGTCCGGACGGTCCGGTCGGTCCGGACGGTCCGGACGGTCCAGGCTGTCCGGACGGTCCGGACGGTCCGATCGGTTCGGTCGGTCCGGGCGGTCCGGTCGGTCCGTATGGTCCGGCCGGTTCGTACGGTCTGGGCGGTACGGACGGTCTGGTCGGTCCGGTCGGTCTCGTCGGTCTGGTCGGTTCGAACGGTCCGGTCGGTCCGAACAGTCCAGACGGTCCGATCCGTCCGAGCGCAAAGTTATGACCTTTCGAAGTTGAGCCACCAAGGCCAGTGAAGTTTAGACTAGCCTTGCCTAGTTGGTCGATCCGATCCGTCCGATCGGTCTGGTCGGTCTGGACGGTCCGGGCGGTCCGGGCGGTCCGGACTGTCCGATCGGTCCGATCGGTCCGGTCGGTCCATACGGTCCGGTCGATCCGTACGGTTCGGTCGGTCCTTACGGTCCGTACGGTCCGGACGGTCCGGTCGGTCCGGTCGGTCCGGGCGGTCCGGTCGGTCCGGGCGGTCCGGTCGGTCCGGGTGATTCGGTCGGTCCGGTCGATCCTATCGGTCCGGACGGTCCGGTCGGTCCGGACGGTCCGGTCGGTCCGGATGGTCCGGGCGGTCCGGACGGTCCGGACGGTCCGGACGGTCCGGCCTGTCCGGACGGTCCGGACGGTCCGATCGGTTCGGTCGGTCCGGGCGGTTCGATCGGTCCGTACGGTCCGGCCGGTCCTACGGTCTGGGCGGTATGGACGGTCCGATCGGTCCGGTCGGTCTCGTCGGTCTGATCGGTTCGGACGGTCCGGGCGGTCCGGACGGTCCGGAAGGTCCGAACGGTCCGATCGGTCCGGTTGGGCCGTACGATCTGGTCGGTCCGAGTCTCGAAAAATAGAAAAATAAGCAAGTTCAATGTTTTAAAAATCATGAAAAAAAAGAAAAAAACTAAATTTAAGAGCCTAAACGATTTTTTTAGGAAAAAATCGGCGACAAACCGCCTTTGGCAGTTTGCCAGCGCGTAGATCTCGAAAAGTTACATGATTTCAAAAAAAAAATCACCTGAAACGGACAACCGAGCGCAAAGTTATGACCTTTCGAAGTTGAGCCACCAAGGCCAGCGAAGTTTAGACTAGCCTTGCCTAGTTGGTCGATCCGATCCGTCCGGTCGGTCTGGTCGGTCTGGACGGTCCGGGCGGTCCGGGCGGTCCGGACGGTCCGATCGGTCCGGTCGATCCATACGGTCCGGTCAGTCCGTACGGTTCGGTCGGTCCGTATGGTCCGGTCGGTCCATACGGTCCGGTCGGTCCGCACGGTCCGTACGGTCCGGTCGGTCCGGGCGGTCCGGTCGGTCCGGGCGGTCCGGTCGGTCCGGGCGGTTCGGTCGGTCCGGGCGGTCCGGACGGTCCGGTCGGTCCGGACGTTCCGGACGGTCCGGACGGTCCGATCGGTTCGGTCGGTCCGGGCGGTCCGGTCGGTCCGTACGGTCCGGCCGGTCCGTACGGTCTGGGCGGTACGGACGGTCCGGTCGGTCCGGTCGGTCTCGTCGGTCTGGTCGGTTCGGACGGTCCGGTCGGTCCGAACAGTCCAGACGGTCCGATCCGTCCGAGCGCAAAGTTATGACCTTTCGAAGTTGAGCCACCAAGCCCAGTGAAGTTTAGACTAGCCTTGCCTAGTTGGTCGATCCGATTCGTCCGGTCGGTCTCGTCGGTCTGGTCGGTCTGGACGGTCCGGGCGGTCCGGACGGTCCGGTCGGTCCGTACGGTCCGGTCGGTCCGTACGGTCCGGTCGGTCCGTACGGTCCGGTCGGTCCGTACGGTCCGGTCGGTCCGTACGGTTCGGTCGGTCCATACGGTCCGGTCGGTCCGTACGGTCCGTACGGTCCGGTCGGTCCGGACGGTCCAGTCGGTCCGTACGGTCCGGACGGTCCGGTCGGTCCGTACGGTCCGGTCGGTCCGTACGGTCCGGACGGTCCGGTCGGTCCGTACGGTCCGGACGGTCCGGTCGGTCCGGTCGGTCCGGGCGGTCCGGTCGGTCCGGGCGGTCCGGTCGGTCCGGGCGGTCCGGTCGGTCCGGGCGATCCGATCGGTCCGGTCGGTCCGGACTGTCCGGACGGTCCGGGCGGTCCGGACGGTCCGGGCGGTCCGGACGGTCCGGTCGGTCCGGACGGTCCGGACGGTCCGGGCGGTCCGGACGGTCCGGGCGGTCCGGACGGTCCGGTCGGTCCGGACGGTCCGGGCTGTCCTGACGGTCCGATCGGTTCGGTCGGTCCGGGCTGTCCGGTCGGTCCGTACGGTCCGGCCGGTCCGTATTGTCTCGGCGGTCCGGTCGGTCCGGTCGGTCCGGTCGGTCTCGTCGGTCTGATCGATTCGGTCGGTCCGTACGGTCCGGACGGTCCGGTCGGTCCGGTCGGTCCGGGCGGTCCGGTCGGTCCGGGCGGTCCGGTCGGTCCGGGCAGTCCGGTCGGTCCGGGCGGTCCGGTCGGTCCGGGCGATCCGGTCGGTCCGGTCGGTCCGGTCGGTCCGGGCTGTCCTGACGGTCCGGACGGTCCGATCGGTTCGGTCGGTCCGGGCTGTCCGGTCGGTCCGTAGGGTCCGACCGGTCCGTACGGTCTGGGCGGTACGGACGGTCCGGTCGGTCCGGTCGGTCTCGTCGGTCTGATCGGTTCGGATGGTCCGGGCGGTCCGGACGGTCCGGAAGGTCCGAACGGTCCGATCGATCCGGTTGGGCCGTACGATCTGGTCGGTCCGAGTCTCGAAAAATAGAAAAATAAGCAAGTTCAATGTTTTAAAAATCATGAAAAAAAAGAAAAAAACTAAAATTAAGAGCCTAAACGATGTTTTTTTGGAAAAAATCAGCGACAAACCGCCTTTGCAGTTTGCCAGCGCGTAGATCTCGAAAAGTTACATGATTTCAAAAAAAAAAATCACCAGAAACGGACAACCGAGCGCAAAGTTATGACCTTTCGAAGTTGAGCCACCAAGGCCAGCGAAGTTTAGACTAGCCTTGCCTAGTTGGTCGATCCGATCCGTCCGGTCGGTCTCGTCTGTCTGGTCGGTCTGGACGGTTCGGTCGGTCCGGTCGTTCCGGGCGGTCCGGTCGGTCCGGGCGATTCGGTCTGTCCGGTCGGTCCGGTCGGTCCGGTCGGTCCGGACGGTCCGGGCTGTCCGGACGGTCTTGACGGTCCGATCGGTTCGGTCGGTCCGGGCGGTCGGGTCGGTCCGTACGGTCCGGCCGGTCCGTACGGTCTGGGCGGCAAGGACGGTCTGGTCGGTCCGGTCGGTCTCGCCGGTCTGGTCGGTTCGGACGGTCCGGTCGGTCCGAACGGTCCAGACGGTCCGATCCGTCCGAGCGCAAAGTTATGACCTTTCGAAGTTGAGCCACCAAGGCCAGTGAAGTTTAGACTAGCCTTGCCTAGTTGGTCGATCCGATCCGTCCGGTCGGTTTCGTCGGTCTGGTCGGTCTGGACGGTCCGGGCGGTCCGGGCGGTCCGGACGGTCCGACGGTCCGGTCGTTCCGGGCGGTCCGATCGGTCTGGGCGAACCCGTCGGTCCGGTCGGTCCGGTCGGTCCGGTCGGTCCGGACGGTCCGATCGGTCCGGACGGTCCGGGCGGTCCGGACGGTCCGGACGGTCCGGGCGGTCCGGACGGTCCGGTCGGTCCGGACGGTCCGGACGGTCCGGGCTGTCCGGACGGTCCGATCGGTTTGGTCGGTCCGGGCGGTCCGGTCAATCCGGGCGGTCCGTACGGTCCGGCCGGTCCGTACGGTCTGGGCGGTACGGACGGTCTGGTCGGTCCGGTCGGACTCGTCGGTCTGGTCGGTTCAGACGGTCCGGTCGGTCCGAACGGTCCGAACGGTCCAGACGGTCCGATCCGTCCGAGCGCAAAGTTATGACCCTTCGAAGTTGAGCCACCAAGGCCAGTGAAGTTTAGACTAGCCTTGCCTAGTTGGTCGATCCGATCCGTCCGATCGGTCTCGTCGGTCTGGTCGGTCTGGACGATCCGGGCGGTCCGGGCGGTCCGGACGGTCCGATCGGTCCGGTCGGTTCATACGGTCCGGTCGGTCCGTACGGTCCGGTCGGTCCGTACGGTCCGTTCGGTCCGTACGGTCCGGTCGGTCCGTACGGTCCGTTCGGTCCGTACGGTCCGGTCGGTCCCTACGGTCCGGTTGGTCCGTACGGTCCGGACGGTCCGTACGGTCCGGACGGTCCGGTCGGTCCGTACGGTCCGGACGGTCCGGTCGGTCCGGGCGGTCCGGTCGGTCCGGTCGGTCCGGTCGGTCCGGACGGTCCGGTCGGTCCGGACGGTCCGGGCTATCCGGACGGTCCGGACGGTCCGATCGGTTCGGTCGGTCCGGGCGGTCCGGTCGGTCCGTACGGTCCGGCCGGTCCGTACGGTCTGGGCGGTACGGACGGTCCGGTCGGTCCGGTCGGTCTTGTCGGTCTGGTCGGTTCGGACGGTCCGGTCGGTCCGAACAGTCCAGACGGTCCGATCCGTCCGAGCGCAAAGTTATGACCTTTCGAAGTTGAGCCACCAAGGCCAGTGAAGTTTAGACTAGCCTTGCCTAGTTGGTCGATCCGATCCGTCCGGTCGGTCTCGTCGGTCTGGTCGGTCTGGACGGTCCGGGCGGTCCGGGCGGTCCGGACGGTCCGATCGGTCCGGTCGGTCCATACGGTCCGGTAGGTCCGTACGGTCCGGTCGGTCCGTACGGTTCGGTCGGTCCATACGGTCCGGTCGGTCCGTACGGTCCGTTCGGTCCGTACGGTCCGTTCGGTCCGGACGGTCCGGTCGGTCCGGTCGTTCCGGGCGGTCCGGTCGGTCCGGGCGATCCGGGCGGTCCGGTCGGTCCGGTCGGTCCGGACGGTCCGGGCTGTCCGGACGGTCCGATCGGTTCGGTCTGTCCGGGCGGTCCGGACGGTCCGTACGGTCCGGCCGGTCCGTACGGTCTGGGCGGTACGGACGGTCTGGTCGGTCCGGTCGGTCTCGTCGGTCTGGTCGGTTCGGACGGTCCGGTCGGTCCGAACAGTCCAGACGGTCCGATCCGTCCGAGCGCAAAGTTATGACCTTTCGAAGTTGAGCCACCAAGGCCAGTGAAGTTTAGACTAGCCTTGCCTAGTTGGTCGATCCGATCCGTCCGATCGGTCTCGTCGGTCTGGTCGGTCTGGACGGTCCGGGCGGTCCGGGCGGTCCGATCGGTCCGGTCGGTCCGTACGGTTCGGTCGGTCCGGTCGGTCCGGGTGGTCCGGTCGGTCCGGGCGGTCCGGTCGGTCCGGGCGATTCGGTCGGTCCGGGCGGTTCGGTCGGTTCGTACGGTCCGGCCGGTCCGTACGGTCTGGGCGGTACGGACGGTCCGGTCGGTCCGGTCGGTCTCGTCGGTCTGGTCGGTTCGGACGGTCCGGTCGGTCCGAACAGTCCAGACGGTCCGATCCGTCCGAGCGCAAAGTTATGACCTTTCGAAGTTGAGCCACCAAGCCCAGTGAAGTTTAGACTAGCCTTGCCTAGTTGGTCGATCCGATCCGTCCGGTCGGTCTCGTCGGTCTGGTCGGTCTGGACGGTCCGGGCGGTCCGGGCGGTCCGGACGGTCCGATCGGTCCGGTCGGTCCATACGGTCCGGTCGGTCCGTACGGTCCGGTCGGTCCGTACGGTTCGGTCGGTCCATACGGTCCGGTCGGTCCGTACGGTCCGTACGGTCCGGTCGGTCCGGACGGTCCGGTCGGTCCGGTCGTTCCGGGCGGTCCGATCGGTCCGGGCGATCCGGTCGGTCCGTTCGGTCCGGTCGGTCCGGTCGGTCCGGTCGGTCCGGTCGGTCGGTTCGGTCCGGTCGGTCCTGTCGGTCCGGTCGGTCCGGTCGGTCCGGTCGGTCCGGTCGGTCCGGACGGTCCGGTCGGTCTGGACGGTCCGGGCGGTCCGGACGGTCCGGTCGGTCCGGACGGTCCGGGCTGTCCGGACGGTCCGGACGGTCCGATCGGTTCGGTCGGTCCGGGCGGTCCTATCGGTCCGTATGGTTCGGCCGGTCCGTACGGTCTGGGCGGTACGGACGGTCTGGTCGGTCCGGTCGGTCTCGTCGGTCTGGTCGGTTCGAACGGTCCGGTCGGTCCGAACATTCCAGACGGTCTGATCCGTCCGAGCGCAAAGTTATGACCTTTCGAAGTTGAGCCACCAAGGCCAGTGAAGTTTAGACTAGCCTTGCCTAGTTGGTCGATCCGATCCGTCCGATCGGTCTGGTCGGTCTGGACGGTCCGGGCGGTCCGGACTGTCCGATCGGTCCGGTCGGTCCATACGGTCCGGTCGGTCCGTACGGTTCGGTCGGTCCATACGGTCCGTACGGTCCGTACGGTCCGTACGGTCCGGACGGTCCGGTCGGTCCGGTCGGTCCGGGCGGTCCTGTCGGTCCGGGCGGTCCGGTCGGTCCGGGCGATTCGGTCGGTCCGGTCGGTCCGGACGGTCCGGGCGGTCCGGACGGTCCGGTCGGTCCGGACGGTACGGACGGTCCGGACTGTCCGGACGGTCCGGACGGTCCGATCGGTTCGGTCGGTCCGGGCGGTTCGGTCGGTCCGTACGGTCCGGCCGGTCCGTACGGTCTGGGCGGTACGGACGGTCCGGTCGGTCCGGTCGGTCTTGTCGGTCTGATCGGTTCGGACGGTCCGGGCGGTCCGGATGGTCCGGAAGGTCCGAACGGTCCGATCGGTCCGGTTGGGCCGTACGATCTGGTCGGTCCGAGTCTCGAAAAATAGAAAAATAAGCAAGTTCAATGTTTTAAAAATCATGAAAAAAAAAGAAAAAAACTAAATTTAAGAGCCTAAACGATTTTTTTTGGAAAAAATCGGCGACAAACCGCCTTTGGCTGTTTGCCAGCGCGTAGATCTCGAAAAGTTACATGATTTCAAAAAAAAATCACCTGAAACGGACAACCGAGCGCAAAGTTATGACCTTTCGAAGTTGAGCCACCAAGGCCAGCGAAGTTTAGACTAGCCTTGCCTAGTTGGTCGATCCGATCCGTCCGGTCGGTCTGGTCGGTCTGGTCGGTCTGGACGGTCCGGGCGGTCCGGACGGTCCGATCGGTCCGGTCGATCCATACGGTCCGGTCGGTCCGTACGGTTCGGTCGGTCCGTACGGTCCGGTCGGTCCATACGGTCCGGTCGGTCCGTACGGTCCGTACGGTCCGGTCGGTCCGTACGGTCCGGACGGTCCGGGCGGTCCGGTCGGTCCGGGCGGTCCGGTCGGTCCGGGCGGTCCGGTCGGTCCGGGCGGTCCGGACGGTCCGAACGGTCCGGGCTGTCCGGACGGTCCGGACGGTCCGATCGGTTCGGTCGGTCCGGGCGGTCCGGTCGGTCCGTACGGTCCGGCCGGTCCGTACGGTCTGGGCGGTACGGACGGTCCGGTCGGTCCGGTCGGTCTCGTCGGTCTGGTCGGTTCGGACGGTCCGGTCGGTCCGAACAGTCCAGACGGTCCGATCCGTCCGAGCGCAAAGTTATGACCTTTCGAAGTTGAGCCACCAAGGCCAGTGAAGTTTAGACTAGCCTTGCCTAGTTGGTCGATCCGATCCGTCCGGTCGGTCTCGTCGGTCTGGTCGGTCTGGACGGTCCGGGCGGTCCGGGCGGTCCGGACGGTCCGATCGGTCCGGTCGGTCCGTACGGTCCGGTCGGTCCGTACGGTTCGGTCGGTCCATACGGTCCGTACGGTCCGTACGGTCCGGTCGGTCCGGTCAGTCCGTACGGTCCGGACGGTCCGGTCGGTCCGTACGGTCCGGTCGGTCTGTACGGTCCGGACGGTCCGGTCGGTCCGTAAGGTCCGGTCGGTCCGGGCGGTCCGGTCGGTCCGGGCGATCCGGTCGGTCCGGTCGGTCCGGTCAGTCCGGTCGATCCGGACGGTCCGGTCGGTCCGGACGGTCCGGGCGGTCCGGACGGTCCGGTCGGTCCGGACGGTCCGGGCTGTCCTGACGGTCCGGACGGTCCGATCGGTTCGGTCGGTCCGGGCTGTCCGGTCGGTCCGTACGGTCCGGCCGGTCCGTACGGTCTGGGCGGTACGGACGGTCCGGTCGGTCCGGTCGGTCTCGTCGGTCTGATCGGTTCGGATGGTCCGGGCGGTCCGGACGGTTCGGAAGGTCCGAACGGTCCGATCGGTCCGGTTGGGCCGTACGATCTGGTCGGTCCGAGTCTCGAAAAATAGAAAAATAAGCAAGTTCAATGTTTTAAAAATCATGAAAAAAAAAGAAAAAAACTAAAATTAAGAGCCTAAACGATGTTTTTTTGGAAAAAATCAGCGACAAACCGCCTTTGCAGTTTGCCAGCGCGTAGATCTCGAAAAGTTACATGATTTCAAAAAAAAAAATCACCAGAAACGGACAACCGAGCGCAAAGTTATGACCTTTCGAAGTTGAGCCACCAAGGCCAGCGAAATTTAGACTAGCCTTGCCTAGTTGGTCGATCCGATCCGTCCGGTCGGTCTCGTCTGTCTGGTCGGTCTGGACGGTCCGGGCGGTCCGGGCGGTCCGGACGGTCCGATCGGTCCGGTCGGTCCGGACCGTCCAGACCGACCAGACCGACGAGACCGACCGGACGGATCGGATCGACCAACTAGGCAAGGCTAGTCTAAACTTCACTGGCCTTGGTGGCTCAACTTCGAAAGGTCATAACTTTGCGCTCGGACGGATCGGACCGTCTGGACTGTTCCGACCGACCGGACCGTCCGAACCGACCAGACCGACGAGACCGTCCCTAAACCCTAAACCCTAAACCCTAAACCGACCGAACCGATCGGACCGTCCGGACCGTCCGGACAGCCCGGACCGTCCGGACCGTCCGGACCGACCGGACCGTCCGGACCGCCCGGATCGACCGGACCGCCCGGACCGTCCGGACCGACCGGACCGTCCGGACCGACCGGACCGACCGGACCGACCGGACCGACCGGACTGACCGGACCGACCGGACCGATCGGACCGTCCGGACCGCCCGGACCGCCCGGACCGTCCAGACCGACCAGACCGACGAGACCGACCGGATGGATCGGATCGACCAACTAGGCAAGGGTAGTCTAAACTTCACTGGCCTTGGTGGCTCAACTTCGAAAGGTCATAACTTTGCGCTCGGACGGATCGGACCGTCTGGACTGTTCGGACCGACAGGACCGTCCGAACCGACCAGACCGACGAGACCGACCGGACCGACAGGACCGTCCGTACCGCCCAGACCGACGAGACCGACCGGACCGACAGGACCGTCCGTACCGCCCAGACCGTATGGACCGGCCGGACCGTACGGACCGACCGGACCGCCCCGACCGACCGAACCGATAGGACCGTCCGGACCGTCCGGACAACCCGGACCGTCCGGACCGTCCGGACCGCCCAGACAACCGGACCGACCGGACCGACCGGACCGTCCGGACCGACCGAACCGACAGGACCGACCAGACCGACCAGACCGACCGGACGGATCGGATCGACCAACTAGGCAAGGCTAGTCTAAACTTCGCTGGCCTTGGTGGCTCAACTTCGAAAGGTCATAACTTTGCGCTCGGTTGTCCGTTTCAGGTTTTTTTTTTTGAAATCATGTAACTTTTCGAGATCTACGCGCTGGCAAACTGGCAAAGGCGGTTTGTCGCCGATTTTTTCCAAAAAAACATCGTTTGGGCTCTTAATTTTAGTTTTTTTCTTTTTTTTTCATGATTTTTAAAACATTGAACTTGCTTATTTATCTATTTTTCGAGACTCGGACCGACCAGATCGTACGGCCCAACCGGACCGATCGGACCGTTCGGACCTTCCGGACCGCCCGGACCGACCGGACCGACCGGACTGACCGGACCGACCGGACCGTCCGTACCGCCCGGACCGCCCGGACCGTCCAGACCGACCAGACCGACGAGACCGACCGGACGGATTGGATCGACCAACTAGGCAAGGCTAGTCTAAACTTCACTGGCCTTGGTGGCTCAACCTCGAAAGGTCATAACTTTGCGCTCGGACGGATCGGACCGTCTGGACTGTTCGGACCGACCGGACCGTCCGAACCGACCAGACCGACGAGACAGACCGGACCGACCGGACCGTCCTTACCGCCCAGACCGTACAGATTGGCCGGACCGTAAGGACCGACCGGACCGCCCGGACCGACCGAACCGATCGGACCGTCCGGACCGTCCGGACAGCCCGGACCGTCCGGACCGACCGGACCGTCCGGACCGCCCGGACCGTCCGGACCGACCGGACCGGCCGGACCGACCGGACCGCCAGGACCGACCGGACCGATCGGACCGTCCGGACCGACCAGACCAACGAGACTGACCTGACGGATCGGATCGACCAACTAGGCAAGGCTAGTCTAAACTTCACTGGCCTTTGTGGCTCAACTTCGAAAGGTCATAACTTTGCGCTCGGACGAATCGGACCGTCTGGACTGTTCGGACCGACCGGACCGTCCGAACCGACCAGACCGACGAGACCGACCGGACCGACCGGACCGTCCGTACTGCCCAGAATGTACGGACCGGCCGGACCGTACGGATCGACCGGACCGCCCGGACCGACCGAACCGATCGGACCGTCCGGACCGTCCGGACAGCCCGGACCGTCCGGACCGTCCGGACCGACCGGACAGACCGGACCGCCCGGACCGTCCGGATCGACCGGACCGACCGGACAGTCCGGACCGCCCGGACCGTCCGGACCGACCGGACCGTCCGGACCGACCGGACCGACCGGACCGACCGGACTAACCGGACCGACCGGACCGATCGGACCGTCCGGATCGCCCGAACCGCCCGGACCGTCCAGACCGACCAAACCGACGAGACCGACCGGACGGATCGGATCGACCAACTAGGCAAGGCTAGT
The DNA here is from genome assembly GCA_030761205.1 of Fremontodendron californicum. NCBI lineage: Eukaryota > Viridiplantae > Streptophyta > Magnoliopsida > Malvales > Malvaceae > Fremontodendron > Fremontodendron californicum. Next base: position 77,195 of record JAULJL010000006.1, read on the forward strand.
CTAAACTTCACTGGCCTTGGTGGCTCAACTTCGAAAGGTCATAACTTTACGCTCGGACGGATCGGACAGTCTGGACTGTTCGGACCGACCGGACCGTCCGAATCGACCAGACCGACGAGACCGACCGGATCGTCCGTACCGCCCAGACCGTACGGACCGGCCGGACCATACGGACCGACCGGACCGTACGGACCGTACGGACAGCCCGGACCGTCCGGACCGTCCGGACCATCCGGATCGTCCGGACCGACCGGACCGTCCGGACCGACCGGACCGACCGGACCGACCGGATCGCCCGGACCGACCGGACCGCCCGGACCGACTGGACTGTCCGGACCGTACGGACCGACCGGACCGTCCGGACCGATCGGACCGTATGGACCGACCGAACCGTTCGGACCGACCGGACCGTACGGACCGACCGGACCGTATGGACCGACCGGACCGATCGAACCGTCTGGACTGTTCGGACCGACCGGACCGTCCGAACCGACTAGACCGACGAGACCGACCGGACCGACCGGACCGTCCGTACCGCCCAGACCGTACGGACCGGCCGGACCGTACGGACCGACCGGACCGACCGGACCGCCTGGACCGACCGAACCGATCGGACCGTCCGGACCGACCGGACCGTCCGGACCGACCGGACCGTCCGGACCGACCGGACCGACCGGACCGCCCGGACCAACCGGACCGCCCGGACCGACCGGACCGACCGGACCGTCCGGACCGACCGGACCGTCCGGACCACCCGGACCGTCCGGACCGACCGGACCGTCCGGACCGACCAGACCGACCGGACCGACCGGACTGACCGGACCGACCGGACTGACCGGACCGACCGGACCGATCGGACCGTCCGGACCGCCCGGACCGCCCGGACCGTCCAGACCGACCAGACCGACGAGATCGACCGGACGGATCGGATCGACCAACTAGGCAAGGCTAGTCTAAACTTCACTGGCCTTGGTGGCTCAACTTCGAAAGGTCATAACTTTGCGCTCGGACGGATCGGACCGTCTGGACTGTTCGGACCGACCGGACCGTCCGAACCGACCAGACCGACGAGACCGACCGGACCGTCCGTACCGCCTAGACCGTACGGACCGGCCGGACCGTACGGATCGACCGGACCGCCCGGACCGACCGAACCGATCGGACCGTCCGGACCGTCCGGACAGCCCGGACCGTCCGGAACGACCGGACCGACCGGACCGACCGGACCGACCGGACCGACCGGATCGCCCGGACCGACCGGACCGCCCGGACCGACCGGACCGACCGGACCGTCCGGACCGTACGGACCGACCGGACCGTCCGGACCGACCGGACCTTACGGACCGTACGGACCGACCGGACCGTATGGACCGACCGAACCGTACGGACCGACCGGCCCGTACGGACCGACCGGACCGTACGGACCGACCGGACCGTACGGACCGACCGGACCGTATGGACCGACCGGACCGATCGGACCGTCCGGACCGCCCGGACCGTCCAGACCGACCAGACCGACGAGACCGACCGGACAGATCGGATCGACCAACTAGGCAAGGCTAGTCTAAACTTCGCTGGCCTTGGTGGCTCAACTTCGAAAGGTCATAACTTTGCGCTCGGTTGTCCGTTTCAGGTGATTTTTTTTTTGAAATCATGTAACTTTTCGAGATCTACGCGCTGGCAAACTACCGAAGACGGTTTGTCGCCGATTTTTTCCAAAAAAACATCGTTTAGGCTCTTAATTTTAGTTTTTTTCTTTTTTTTCATGATTTTTAAAACATTGAACTTGCTTATTTTTCTATTTTTAAACCCTAAACCGACCAGATCGTACGGCCCAACCGGACCGATCGGACCGTTCGGACCTTCCGGACCGTCCGGACCGCCCGGACCGTCAGAACCGACCAGACCGACGAGACCGACCGGACCGACCGGACCGTCCGTACCGCCCAGACCGTACGGACCGACCGGACCGCCCGGAACGACCGGACCGACCGGACGCACCGGATCGTCCGGACCGACCAGATCGTCCAGACCGACCGGACTGTCCCGACCGACTGGACCGACCGGACCGTCCAGTATAAAGCCGCGATCAAGAAGTCTTTTTCCGGGAAAGGGTGGTGGCTTTTTAGAACAAAGTCCAAGTCGTCTCGAGCTCACACCGTATGGGGAAAACAAGATGAGTTGCTTTTTTAGGCTTATGCTCGAAAGGAAGGTAGAGACTATGAGGAGACTTTTGCACAGCGAAGATCAAAACAATCGGACTTTGCAATAAAGAGTGGGTTTACTCCCAGATACCTAGCTAGATAAGTATGTATTATGTTGATCCATATCAATTAATTTGTAGAGTAGATACTCATACAAATTAATCATATGCCAGGAACCAGATTTGAACTGGTGACACGAGGATTTTCAGTCCTCTGCTCTACCAACTGAGCTATCCCGACCATTACCGACGCATTATCCTCATAATACTAGATGACTTGGGTCTATGTCAATTAAAAATGAAAACAAAAAAAACGAAAAAGTAACTAAACCCTAAACCCTAACCCCAAACCCAAACCCCAAACCCCGACCCTGACCCCGACCCTCGACCCCAAACCTCGAACCTCGAACTCCAAACCCCGAGCCCCGAACCCTACACCCTACACCCTAACCCCTAACCCCGAACCCCAAACCTCATACCCCGAAACCCCGAATCTCGAGCCCCAAACCCTGGCCCGAAGCCTCGAGCCCCAACCCCAAACCTAAACCCCAACCCCCAACACCAAACCCCAACCATTAAACTCTAACACCTAACCCTAACCCCTAAACTCTAAACCCTAACCCGAACCCCCAACCCCCGAACCTGAACCCCCAACCCTTGAACCCCGACCCCCGAACCTGAACCCTGAACCTCAAACCTTGAACCTCAAACCCCGAACCCCAAAACCCCGACCCAGAACCTGAACCCCGAACCCCAAACCCCGACCCCTAAACCTCGACCCCCGAGCCCCGTGCCCCGACCCCCAAACACCGGGCCCGAGCCCCGACCTCCGACCCCCACCCCTACCCCAAACCCTACCCTCGACCATACCCAGCCCAGCCCCCAGCCCGAAGCCCAAGCCCCAGCGCCCAACCCAAGCCCCAATCCCTAAGCCCCAAGCCCGAAGCCCTAAGCCCGAAGCCTTAACCCTAAACCCCTAACCCCTAAACCATAACCCCTAAACCCGAACCTCGAATTCCGAGCCCCCAGCCTCGAGCCCCCAGTCCCAACCCCCAAGCCCGAACCCTTTACCCCTAACCCCAGACCTTAACCCCAAACCTTAAACCCCAAACCCCAAACCTCTAACCCTAACCCAAAACCCAAAACCCTGACCCCCACCCCAACCCCCAAACCCTAAGATCAATTTATGGTCTTAAGCAATCTTCAAAACAGTTGTATATTAGATTTCATCAAGCAATCATTTTGTATGATTGTATCATGACTGATGAAGACCACTGTGTATATGTCAAAAGAACTAAAGACAAGTTTGTGATCTTATCACTTTATGTGGATGACATACCGTTGGCTGAAAATGATAAGGAGTATATCATTATGGTGAAAAATTGGCTGTCCTCAAATTTTGAGATGAAGCAGCTTACATTCTTGGAGTGAAAATCACTCGGGATCATTCTAAAAAATTTCTTTCTCTTTCACAAGAGTCGTATATTAAGAAAATTCTTAAACGATTCCAAATACAAGACTGCAAGCCAATTGATACTCCTATTGCAAAAGGCGAAAGCCTGAGTAAAAGAATGTGTCTCGAGACTCTATAAGAAAAGGAACAAATAGCAAAAGTTCCTTATTCCAGTGCTGTGGGAAACCTTATTAATGCTATGATGTGCATAAGGCTGGATATTTATTACGTATTTGGACTCGTAAATCAATATCAATCAAATCCAGGTCAACCCCATTGGAAATCAGTTAAAAGGATATTAAGGTATCTAAAAGGCACTGTGGACTATTCGTTATGTTATCAAGGAAGTGATATGCATCTAATTGGGTATACTGATGCCGATTGGGAGGAGATTTAGTTGAGAGGAAATCTACCTCCAGATATGTTTTCTTTCTTAATAATGGAGTGATCTCCTGGGTTAGTAAGAAACAAACTTGCATAGCATTGTCCACTATGGAAGCTTAATTTATGGCATTTTCAGCAATGATGCAAGATGGTGTTTGTCTTAAGAGACTCTTGAATCAATTTGGGATTTAATGAAGATGCATCGAACTCAGTGTTTGTGAATTGTGATAGTCAAGCTACAATAGCATTCGCGAGAGATCCCAAATATTATTCAAGGACTAAACACAAAGATACCAAAAATAATTTTGTGAGAGACATGGTTGCATATAAGAAAGTCAACATGTAGTACATATCTATGCATAAGATAATTGCAGTTCAGTTACGAAATCGATTCCTAGAGATGTGTATAATGGACATGTAAGATCTCTAGGATTGCATAGGATTTAATGTACTTGCTAAGTTGTTCAAGTTGTTCAAGTTGAACAATTTGTTTTTTTCTCATTTATGATTATTGTTGACAATGATTAATGCATACTAAAGTTTAGTACTTTATTTCATGAAAGCATACACACGTACATATATGATTGGCCTTGAATAATATATGAGATTAAAGGTATGTTAAGTACATATATGAGATTAAAGGTATGTCGGACAGATGATTGGCCTTCTCACACAGGCAACCACCTCTAAGGCTTAGTGTCGGTAGAGATGAGATTAGTTTTAAGCTTTAAAACTGAGAGTTTTACGAGAACTTGAGCTTAAAATGGAATCGGCTTGATTACGGTTCAAGATGAGGTCATATAGTATGAGTTTATGAACGAAAGTGAATGGTCCCTTAATTCACTTTATTTTTCTATGTATGCCAGGTGGAAGTCCTGTTATTTAATTTATTGAGAAAGTAAAGTTGTGGACTCAAGTTAGATACTGAGTGTATCTGAACTATCACCTGTACGGTATTGATATTGTAATAAAGACATACGCTCCAAGGGAAAAAGAGAGTAATACCGTAGCATGTGTTTCATACCACATGTGCATTATTCGATCAGTATGGGTAACAGAAGAATTGGTCTCTACTTCTAAGTTGTGTGAGATCCATGAGATCAACTAGGGATCTCTATTTAGTACCCTTATGACTTTTGGCTATTTCTTAAAGTTTCAGTTCAATGTTAGCTATCTTAGAATGTTGCCAATGGTCATGAATGATTCGATCTAATGGAACATATCTATATAGCAGTTGAATTGGAATGGAGAGATTCGAGGAAAACGGAAGATCATTTTAGTGTCTCATTTTATTGTATTCACTGGTCGACCAATTGTGTTTTAAATGGTAAACACAATTTTGAATACAAAGTTTATTATATCACTGATATAATAGAGATCACGAAAAACTTGAAATGTGACTGAATGAATCTGGGGTGCTGCATACTTACTCTACTTAAACATTTGAGCTGCTATATATACCTAACAGTTGTATAGCAGCCAGCTCTCAAGATTATAAAGTATGCTGGTCGTACGACCTATTTTCTTGTATGAACTTTGTAGAAAGAAGAGATATCAGTATCTTGAAATTGATTATGAGTATATTGTGTCCATTATGTGCGAGTGGGAGATGTTGGAATTGGGGCCGCTCATAATGGGTAGTACCCAAATTCCATTTGAAAGTATCCGTTTAGAATTGAAACGGCATAGTAACTTCTCAATGGAAGTTACTTCACGTGATGTTAATATTGTTAACTACCAAAAGGGTAGTTAACAAATATAAAAAAAGGGAACAATCGGCAACAAATTAACAATGAAAAAGGAAACCGAGATCCTAATTCTTCAGTCAGCTATAAAGAAAAGAATGAAAAAAATTATTCGTTCGGCTTAAAACCGGGAAGATCAAAAAGGAAGAATGAAAATATGTTTTCATTCGGAAAGGTTAAGGCCGAGACAAAGAAAAAGATAAATAAGTTTCTCTTAGATAAAACACAATACTCTTTTTTTCTACATTCTTGAAGAACTTAGTGTTGTGGCAAACAGACAATTTTCAAACACGTGATTTTGTCTTCGGCCAGTAAATCAAAACCGAGTTCATCATCGAACGATCCTGTAAGTTATTTAATTCCGTATTTTTGTTATAGATTATATACATGATAATCTACAATCATCAGTAAACAATTTGGAAACCTTGAGTGGCTTTCTCGTCTATCTTCTTTAAAAGTGCTTGATCTCAGTTTCACTAACCTAAGTGAGGCCAGTGATTGCTCGCAAGTAGTGAACCAACTTCCTTTCCTTTAAACCTTGGACATAAGCCATTCGCTCATCTTTTTTGGCTTATCAACTCTTCTACATCTCTCTCCACCCTCAATCTCCAGGCCAACAGGCTCAATTCTTCTGCAATTCCATTGTAATTTAATTGTAATTTAATTATAATTTTTCATATTAATTTAATTTAAAATTGTGTCAAGCTATGTTCGTGCGATCGTCTTCCTTCATTTAAATTAAATGAACTTGTTTGCAAATATTAAATGAACATGTTGATGAACATATAATCGAATATGTTCGCGAACAATTAAAAATATGTTCATGAACAATAAACAAACAAATCTAAACAATTTTAACAAACAAAAAAAAAAGTCAGTTTTAAATTATTATTAAATATAAAATAATAAAATACAAATATAATTAAATTTAAGTTATTAAATCATATTAATTATATTATAAGTAAATAAAATAAAATATTATTAATTATAATCGAACAAGAAACGGGCTTTAAATAAGTTTTAAACAATCTATTAAACGAATTTTAAACGATCCATAAACGAGCTTGTTCGTGAATATAAATGAACTGAACAGATCTTGTTCGTTTTCAGTTCATTTAATAAACGAACTTTAAAATCATGTTCATAATCGTTTATTTAACTTGATAAAAGAACAAAAATCAAATTATTCATGAATCGTTCGTCTAACGCTCTGTTTATTTACATCTCTAGAGATAACAAAAAATATATTCAATAATCATTGGGCCTATCAACAATTTAACCCAAATTCACTTGTTACCTATTGGGCCTAGTAATAATTTAATCCAATTCCAATTAGTGACAGCAATGCAAAAATCTGACCCAAATTCAGTTTTTCTAGTTGAGCTTGGATTTACCTTTGACAAGCCCAAACAAAATTCATTTACTTATATATATAAAAGGAAAAAAGGCAAAAATAGAAGAAACTCCTGGCACGCCAGCGAAGCCAGTACAGAAAAATATAAAATAAAAATACCCAGATTGTCCAAAACGACTTCATTAGCACAAGAAAAATGAAAAACGACGTAAGATTTCGCTTTTTTGTTCTTTTATTTTTTATTTTTAAACTTCCTTCTCTCTCGATCTGCAATTTCTTAACAAATCCTCTTCTCTCTAAAATCTAGCCATCCACAAATTACTTTACAACACCGTTGTTTTTATTTGATCTGCAGTTTCTTAAAAATCCTGTGGTAGATCTTCGAAGGCCTTCCACTGAAGCTGTACGTCGCTGAATACAAAAGCGGGTTAGTCTTTTGTTTTTGTTTTTGTTTTTGTTTTTGTTTTTTTTGCTTTTGCTTGTTTTGGAAAAGGTAGTTTTGGGTTTTAAAAAAGAATAATTTTTGGTCAAAACTGAAGCTAAGCTACTGTAAAGGAATTGAGTTTTGGATTAGTTGATTGAAATTCAGTTAATGAATGATTTGTCAATTTGAATCTCCAATGTTTTTTTTATTTCTTAATTGTTAATTTGAATTTATGGGTAGGAATAATTAATTTTATACTGTTAAATTGAGGAAGAAAACTTTTCTTTCGGTCCAGTTGAGTCCTCCAACTGCGCCTCACCCAACCTGGATCTAAATGGGCCCAATTCCAGCGCCTCAATTCTCAAATTTTTTTTTTTGTAATTTAAAATCATTCTCCCAACTCTCACAACGGTCATATTTTTGTTTGGGTCTCAATTTATATCTGGGTGAATTCCACTAATTCCTCTCTTACTCTCTAGGTTTTCTTCCTTTCTGCGTGACTATCTTCTTCTCCTTCCGCTCTTCTATACTTCCTTCTACCTTCTTCATCTGTTCTCAGATTTTGGTTGTATTAATTTCTTAGTACACATTACACAACGGTCACATTCTTTTCTCCTACTCTCATATTTCAATTTTCCTCTCTAGCTTTTACCATCACCAGTTTCAATTTTCCTTCTGTTTTTGCATTGGTATTATGGGATGTGCATTCTTATAATTGTTAAACTTTCTCCATCACCATTCAGGTTTAATGATTTTATTGCCGGTCAGTAAAGCTTTAATTGTTGTAGCATATTTTGCCTCCACATGCTTTTTTTTCCTTGAAAAGATTGATTAATTTATGGATTTTTTAGAATTAATGTGTCCCTTCTCATAATCTGTCCCTAAATTCATTTTTTCAAAATAATTAAGTTTCGGGGGTTGAATTTAATTATGTTTTTCTCTTTTGTGGTAAAGGTTATAGGAGAGTGATTTTGCTTCACAATGTCAACTGATCCTCAGAAAAAATAAAAGAGGTAGGCCCTTCCAGTGCAGGCAGTAGCAGGTGCACTGCTTGCTGCTTGGCAAAGGCAGCTACACTACTTGCTGCCTCTAAGCAGCAGCAGCAGCTGCTGGTGCACGGCTTGCTTCCAGTGCAGCAACAGGTGCATTATTCCTGCTGATACCAATTAAGTGTTCCTTGCTTTTATCTCTATAGAAAGGTGATTTGTCCAGATCAAATCTCAGTATTAATTATACCTTTTGTTTAGATTTAAGGCATTGCTTGTTATTTGTTTAGTACATTATTGTTTCTATAATACCTAGTCTTTACAATACAACTTCAAATATGATAAAATGACGAAAAGCAATATTTTATCTCAAATTTTTTACTTCCAATGCTTATTTATAGTGGTTTGAGGTTCTTGATGGGCTCCTTGTAAAACACTGGAGGAACGTGGGTTTCGCATTTAACTGCACTTTTCTTATGTTTTGAGTTTCAAGTGCTTGATGGTGCTCAATTTGGAAAATTGTAAAGGTAAAAGTGTTTGCCTTTGTTTTTATTTTGATGGGTATTTCTTTTCTTTTTTTTATGGGAAAGTTTTCCCCCATTTTTATACATAAGAATTTAAAGTTGTTCCTCACCGGACCCAAACCTGGATCTAAAGGGGTCCAATTCCAGCGCCTCAATTTTCAAATTTTTTTTTTTTTAAATTTAAAATCTTTCAATCTCAACTCTCACAACGGTCATATTTCGATCTCAATTTATATTTGGGTTTCTTAATACAAATTACACAACAGTCACATTCTTTTCTCCTACTCCCCTGTTTCAATTTTCCTCTCTAGCTTTTACCATCACCACTTTCAATTTTCCTTCTGGTTTTGCATTGCTATTGTGGGACATCCTGCTGGGTTTAGGATAGCTGACAATTGATTTTTTTACTAGGTTGGAGCAAGCTACCGCTCTAGGTTTCAGCTTTGTAATGGGGAAATCGAAAGATGTGAAGAAAATGGCAATGCTTGAGAAAGAGATTGAAAAGTACAGAGATTTCATGCTGATAGATGTTGAGCAACAGTATCTTAAGCTTCCTTACAAAATGTAAGAAAGTTATAGTAGTTTTTAGCACCGTCTTGTTGATGTAAGCAATGGCTTGTATCATGTATATGTAAATCCTTTAACTTTTTCTCTTTTTGCTCTTCCCTTTTCAGATTGGCATTCTTCAAAGTAGCTTTTAAACTTTATGAAGCAGATTATTATTATGTCAAAGCATATGATGACATTTATTTGCTTCAAGGTAATCCCAAAGTGACTTTGTTTTCTAGTGTTAATGTGTTGAGTGTGATGTTCATTTTTTTTTTTGCTTCATCAGATCGGCTTGCTTCTCTGACTTACATTGGGTGCATGAAGAAGGGAACCTGATCAATGACCCTAAATTGAAATGGTATGAATTTTTCATGTAGTCTTTGATGATTCATATTCTACCTTGAAATATGTAAATTTTTTGGAGGATTTATTATAAAATTTCAGGTATGAGAAATCAGGACATCTGATTGGAAATGAGTATTTCTTGCATGCTTATGGTCCTACATATGTTTTCTCTGCATAGGTGGTGGCTTCATTGGCAGCTGCTAGGGATAACAGGTTTGCCTTTGCTTTGAGTTTGATTCCACTTGCTATTTGTTACTCTTGATCAGTCTTCATATTGAATTGACCATAGTAATATGTTCCACATTTAGTTTTTAGTGCACCTGATTGCATTTCTTTGGTAAAAAAAAGATATCAATTTGTGATAAATTCTGCTTAAAATGATTATCATTGCAGCTATTTAGTTTTTGACTTTAAGTCAGGGCCTTGTCATTAGTTTCTCTTGGAACTTGGATATTTGTTTGTTGACCTAATATCATAAGTTTAACATGCGAGATGTTGTTCACAGGAAGATGAGTTTTTAATATAAAAGCATGCATTTACTTGTGCTTGTAGCTCATCTACACCCTACTTTTCTACTTGTTGAGAATCACCAAGCTGTTAAACAGTGCTCATTGTTACCAAATCTGACTTCTCAATTATTCATTTGAATTGTATTGTAGTTAATATCTGATGACAGTTGCAGATTTTAATCATCTTTCACTGTTTTTTCGGATAAATGAGATTTGTATTCATTCAAAGAAGTAAAAACTGTTAGCTGCACCTAAGTGAACAAGCTTGCACCTAGCAGCAAAGCAGTTTATAGCAGCAGTAAACTTGATTTGCCTAAGTTTTGTTTCTGCTTGCAACAGCTTGTTACAGATGTAAACATGGTTGTTGCAGTTGAAGCCATCCAAGCTATTGGGGTTTGCTTCTGAAAGTTCGCGCTTTTTGTTGCAAATTTTACTTCTAAGTGCAATATAACTTAAGTATTCATGAAACCATTTAATTGCATACTATGTCATTTTCTATTTTTGAAACTATGCCTTATGATTATTGGATATAGAATATGCTTAACTCTAGTTTGTGTTTGTATGCTAAGTTAATAAATACTTTTCAATACAGTATCTTTTCTCTTATTGAACATGTTACTGGTTCCATGTTATTTGGACATCCAGTTGCATGTAATATATACATATGCACCATCCTTTACTTTTAAATTCACTGCTGGAAGTGAGAAGGATATGGTCTTTTCCAACCATATCCTATAATTCTATGTGCATGAGTTCTGTACAAACTGTTAGCTCTATGACTAAAATGTTATTCTCGAAGGTTTGTAAGGAATCGCTATAATTCTATGACTAGGACTGGGAATATTGCAGTGCAAGTTACATGAATGGTTAATCCAGTTGCTTTGGGTTGGACTTGCTAATTTGATCAATGGGCATGTAATAATTAATTTTTTATTTTCTTTTAATTCAGCAGAATTTTCATTTAAGCTTCTGTAAAAACACTTCAAAATTGCTTCCAGGATGAACTCATTTTGCAGCCATTTCCTCACTGAAACCACAGGTTGAAGGTATCTAGGACGTTGATCTGTCTGGCCTCAGGTGCAATAAAGTTCAGAGTTTTGGGTGCTTTACATAAGTTTATTTGTCCAGGTGATGACTGATGCCTGCCATTATCCTATTTAGAGTTGTCTATCTACCTTGGGTTCATTATTGAGCATTCTATGAATATCCTTTTTCATAGATATCAAGGGGTTTCTTACGGATGTCAAACCTGCATTGCTTAGCTGAATATGAAAAAAATTCCATTTGAGGCATGGATCAACTACATTCTAACATATTTGTCTTGAATCATTAAATACCATAAATGTCCTTAAATAAATTATTATGAAGTGAGATAAAGTTAGCCAACATCTTTTTCCTTCTCTTTCCTTCATTTTTTCTGGTACTCTTATTTGCTATTATCCTGTTCTCTCTCTGGTAGTTTTTTATTAATAATTTATAAATAAAAATGTATGTATGTACTCACATCTTGTGTGTCTCTAAAATTATAGTAAACACCACGTTTATTGTTGGGAAAAGGATACTGATGTAAAGTTCTTTTTCATTGGACATCTAGGCAACTCTGTGGACTTTGTGAATTTTCTGATGTTGTGCATCTGCTCAAACCAGCTGCCGCTGCCATGATGGTAAATTTTTTGTTGAATAGACAAATATTCTGCATTTCCACTTCTTATACATGTTTCTCAGTCATTTGAAACATATCTTCATGTCTGGAATCCTTCTTAGGAAAAATTATCAGATGTTTCACAAAGCATTTGCAAAATTTTAAGTTAGTGGATATGAAATAGTATGTCTACCAGAATTATGTTGCTTTTTAAATTTATTTTCATTCTTGTATTTGCCTCTATGATTTTGGCATTCAATTGTGTTTTAGAGTAATGTCTCAGCATCTATGCTTTTGCCTATGTCATGTTATCAGAAAATAAAGAATAAAAAATATAAAGAATAAAAATAAAAATAAAAATAAAAATAAAAATAAAAATAAAAATAAAAATAAAAATTGAAAGATATGTCTATGTAAACATCAGTCAATCAAATCAAATAAAGAATAAAAAATACAACTTAAAATAAATAATTGACTGATGTTTACAGAGACATCTTTTAATTTTGTATTTGACTAATGTTTCAACATAAAAATTAAATTAAACTTAAAATAAAGAATAAAAAATAATAATAACTTAAATATAACGATAAAAATAAAAATAAAATGAAAACGAAAATTAAAACTCGAAAAAAATAAAAACAAAATAATTAAATCAAGAATTAAATTAAACAGAAAAATTATAAATAAATGGAAAATAAAAAAATAGAAATGAAAATGAAAATGAAAATGAAAATAACTATAAAAATAAAATCAAAATTAAAATGAAGCGAAGCCAAGCCAAGCCAAGCCAAGCCAAGCCAAGCCAAGCCAAGCCAAGCCAAGCCAAGCCAAGCCAAGCCAAGCCAAGCCAAGCCAAGCCAAGCCAAGCCAAGCCAAGCCAAGCCAAGCCAAGCCAAGCCAAGCCAAGCCAAGCCAAGCCAAGCCAAGCCAAGCCAAGCCAAGCCAAGCCAAGCCAAGCCAAGCCAAGCCAAGCCAAGCCAAGCCAAGCCAAGCCAAGCCAAGCCAAGCCAAGCCAAGCCAAGCCAAGCCAAGCCAAGCCAAGCCAAGCCAAGCCAAGCCAAGCCAAGTATGACCCTTCTCTTTTTCTTTCTCATGTCAGGCACAATGTTTACAGAGACACATCTTTCAAATAGATGGTTGGTTGGCTTTTGTGATTGACTGATGTGTATACCTCTTTGTTGTAGGCATTGGATAAGTTCGATGTTGCAATTGTTTCTCCAGTATATTATGTGATGTTCACAACTTTGACCAATATCGCTATTCTTATCATGTTTAAGGTAAATTATTTAATTCGTCCCTCTTGAATTTGGTTCTGATGCCTATTCGCGGTTATAATTTATCCTCAACTAGAGGAACTGATGGGCACAAACTGAGTGTTGTTATCTTGTTCTTTTAACAAGACTGGACAGGCCAAAATATGAGCAGTATTGCTTCTGATTAATCTGGATTCATCACTGTGCTCTCTGGAACAATCATACTTCATGCAACAAGAGAACATGAACCACCTCCTCCAATAGGTATGTGTAGAACTTGTACTTTTCCCCCTTTTTTTGCTTTTTCTTTTTGGGTAGTTATATACAAGTGGGAGAGTTTGAAGCTATAAATTCATTAATTGCCCTCTTCTGCTCCTCCTTGTTTAAGCTTTATGTTAGATCAAGAAAAATGGATATCCGTGTGAACAATTATTTTTCTTTGGTATTGTTATCATTGTTGATTTGATTTTGTTCCAAATCTGTTTACAGTTTGCTTATTTAACTTGAGTTAAAATTGTTATTTGAAATATATATTTGGGTTTGCTTGCTTATTTGACTTTAGTTAAATTTTTTATATAGCAGGTTTCGGATGCATCAAGTTCATTGGAATCAATACGTGCAAATAATTAAGAAAATATGGAAGCTTTGTGAATGAAGTTATTCCATTAGATTTTTTTTTTTAATTGGATCAACTTTAGGTTGTTCTCTTACGAAAATTAGGATGTTATACTTTCTTATGAGTGTACTTTTTTTGTTAACTTTGATTACATGATGGTAGTCTATTTGTTAGTTTTGGATACTTTAAAATGATCTTATATAAATAAAATCATTTTAAGTTGGCAATCAATAGCTTGAACTTCAATTTGTTGTGCTCTTTAAATTCAATTTGCAAAAAGAAAGAAAAAAAATAAAATATTATTTCTAACGATAATTTAAATTTCCTTTAAAGGTTATTAACTTGTAATGGTAGTTTTAACTATCAACATAATTCATTTAACAAATATGTAAATTAACGACTAAGCTTGGCCTGACTAAGCTAGGCTATAAGCTAGTCTTGGCTTGACCGATTGGATCGACCGGATGAATTGGATCGTCTTGACCGGTTGGTCCGATCAATTATAAACTGTAAGGTTGGTCTGGTTAGTCAGGATGGTCCGGATGGTTCTGGCAGTCCGGTCGATCAAGCCAAGCTTAGCCTATAGCCTTTTAAAGTTGAGACACCAAGGTTAGTCAAATTTAGCCAAGCCAAGCCTAGTTAATAGCCTTTCAAAGTTGAGACACTAAGGTTAGCTGATAGGTCCGGACGGTTTGATCGGTCCGAGTGTTTAGGTCGATTCAGACAAAATCAGTGACAAACCGTCTTTGGTAGTTTGCCAGCGCGTAGATCTCAAAAAGTTATATGGATTAAAAAAAAATCATCTCAATCGAACAACCGAGCTCAAAGTTATAGCCTTTCAAAGTTGAGACACCAAGGCTAGTGAAGTTTAGTGAAGCCTAGCCTTGCTTATAGCCTAGTCGGTTCCGGCGATCCGGATGGTCTGGGCGGTCCTTCCGGTTCGGACAGTCCAGTCGGTTCAGGCCATCCGGATGGTCCGGACGGTTTACTCTGTCATGACGGTTCGGTCGGTCCGGACAGTCAAGCCAAGCCTAGCCTAGGGGTGTAAATGAGACACCTGTACTCGCAAGCTACTCGAGTTCGACTCGAAAAAAACTCGAATTCGATTCGGTCATTATCGAGCCGAGCTCGAGCTCGAGCAGCTCGAGCTATCGAGCGAGCCGAGTTCGAGTATCTTAATACTCGATTCGAGCAGTTCGCGAGCCTAATTGAGCTTTTTTATTTATATATATAATATTTTATTATTAATTTACTATTTTACCCTTATATATATATATATATACTTAAAAAAACCCTAAAACCCATTTTTTTCCTCCCTCCCACTCTCAGCCGTTCCTCTTTCTCTCCCTCCCTCCCAGTCCCCTTCTCTCCCACTCCCACTCTCACTCCCACCCCTACCCCCACTCCCACCCCCACCCCCACCCCCAACTGGTGCTGATCTTACCCTTATATCAATTTGTTTCAGTTTGCTGATCTCTCGTTTGGGTCCTCTAATTTTCGATCATCCCTTATTTTTTTTTTTCAAGGGGAAAGATCAAAATAGCTAACTCAAAAAAGTAGGTTTTAATTTTCTTAATCAAGTTCCTCTTCTTTATAGCTTAACTTTATTTAAATTTAATTAAATTGTTTGCTTTGATATGAAAAGTTATCTTTGGGTGTCTACTGTCTATTTTTCTTTTCTTTTCAATTTATAATTTTTCTATCTATTTTTTTTTTTTACTTTCTCAATAGGCTTAATTTAATTTTCTTTTTAGTGTTAATTCTTGGTGTTGTGCTTGTGAAAGAAATGATTGGTTGTTAAATATATTTTTTTTCTGGAAATAAACTCAGAAATATAGTGGTAATATTTTTTTTTGGAATATTGAAAGATTTTTACTTTTCATCACACACAACTCATAAAATTGTTTATCATTATGTCATCTGAATTTTTTTTATTATTTATTAAATTCAATTAATTCAAAAAATTTGTAATAAAAAAAACTTAATTCGAGCTCCAGCTCGAGTAAACGAGCCTAATCGAGTCAAGCTCGAATAGTTCGATTTTGTCTCGAACCGAGCTCGAGCTTAAAAAATAATACTCGATCGAGCTCGAGCCGAGCTTCGAGCCTCGAGTTTCGAATCGAGCTCGAGCTCGAGCTTCTCACTATTCGGGCTCGGCTCGGCTCGATTACAGCCCTAGCCTAGCCTATAGCATTTCAAAGTTGAGACACCAATGTTAGTCAAGTTTAGCCAAGCCAAGCCTAGCCTTGGTGTCTCCAGGTGGTTCGGGTGTTCAGGTACATTTATAATTGATAGCCAAAACGATGCTTTTTAAGACGAAATCGGTGACAAACTGCCTTCTCGACAGTTTGCTAGCACGTAGATCTCAAAAAGTTATATAGATTCAAAAAAAAAAAAATCATCTCAAACGGACAACCGAGCGCAAAGTTATAGCCTTTCAAAGTTGATACACCATGGCTAGTGAAGTTTAGCCAAGCCAAGCCTAGCCTAGCATAGCCAGTTGATCCGGTCAATCTTGGCGGTCCGGCCTATCCGGTTGGTCTGGTTGGTACGGAGATCCTGTTGTTTTGGGTTGTCCTGTCGGTCCGGTTAGTCCGACTGGTCCGGTCAGTCCAGTCGGTAGGTCAAGCCAAGCCTAGCTTATAGCCTACAGCCTTTCAAAGTTGAGATACCAAGGCTAGTCAAGTTTAGGCAAGCCTAGCAGGTCGGTCTGGGCAGTCTGAGCGGTCTGAATTGTCCGGTCGGTCCATGTTGTCCGGGCGATCAGGCCATTCCGGGTGGTCCGATCAGTCTGGTCGGTGCGATCAGTCCGGGTGGTCTGGTCAGTCCGGGTGGTCCTGTCAGTCAGGTCGGTCTAGCCAAGCCTAGCTTATAGCTTACAGCCTTTCAAAGTTGAGACACCAAGGAGAGTTAAGTTTAGCCAAGCCTAGCAGGTCAGTCCGGACGGTTCGGTCCGTCCTGGCGGTCAAGGCGGTCCGGTCGGTCCGAGCAGTCTGGGCGATCCGTGTGGTCCGAGCGATCCGGACGGTCTGGATGGTCCGGTCGGTCAGGGCTGTCCGGGTGGTTCGGACGATCCGATCGGTCCGGACGGTTCGATCGATCCGGTCAGTCAGGACGGTTCGAGCAATCCGGTTGATCCGGACGATCCTAGCGATCCGGACCGGTCCGAGCGGTCCAGTCAGTCCGATCTATCCGGACGGTCCGGGAGGTCAGGTCGATCCGGGCGGTCAGATCGGTCCGGGCGATTCGGACGATTTTGATGGTCAGTTTCGCCGAGGCTAGCCTAGCTTATAGCCTTTCAAAGTTGAGACACAATGGCTTGTCTTGGCAGTCTAGGTGGTCCTGGCGGTCCGGTCGGTCAGGACGGTCCGATCGGTCCGATTGATCTGGTCAGTCTGGATTGTCCGGCTAGTCAGGGAGGTCACGGCGGTCCAATCAGTCCGAACTGTCCAGTTGGTCCGTACGATCCAGTCGGTCCGTACGATCCAGTCGGTCCGAATGGATCAGACGGTGTGGGAGGTCTGGACGGTCCAGGGCGGTCCTGGCGGTCTTGTCCGTCCGGATGGTTCGATCAGTCCGGAACGTCCGATTGGACCGATCTGTCTGATCGGTCCGGTCTAGCCAAGCCTAGCCTGCCTATAGCCTTTCAAAGTTGAAACCCCAAGGCTTGTCCGGGCGGTCTAGGTAATCCGACGATCCGGACGATCCAATCGATCAGGAAAGTCCTGATGGTCCGGTCGATCTAGACGGTCTGGGCGGTCCGGTCGGTCAGGGTCGTCCTAACGGTCTTAGCAGTCCGATCGGTCCGGTCTAGCCAAGCCTAGCCTAGCCTATAGCCTATAGAATTTCACAAATTTAGACACCAAGGCTAGTCAAGTTTAGCCAAGCCAAGCTTAGCCTAGCTGGTCGGTCCGGACCTTCGTGTCGGTATGGGTCATCCGGGTTATTCGATCGTGTAAGCCAAGCCTAGCCTATAGCTTGTAGGCTTTCAAAGTTGAGACACCAAGGTTAGACAAGTTTAGCCAAGCCTAGTCTAGCCTAGCAGGTCGGTCCAGACAGTTCGATCGATCCGATTTTTCATGTCGGTATAGATTTGATAGCCAAAATGATTTTTTTCAGACGAAACCGGTGACAAACCGCCTTCAGTGTTTGCCAACGCGTAGATCTCAAAAAGTTATATGGATTCAAAAAAAAAATTTATCTCAAACGGTCAACCGAGAGCAAAGCCTTTCAAAGTTTAAACCCCAAGGCTAGTGAAGTTTAGCCTAGCCAAGTCAAGCCTAGCCGGTCGATCCGGTCAATCTTGGCGGTCTGGCAGATCCGGTTGGTCTGGTCGATCCGGGAGATCCTATCTTTCCGGGTGGTCCTGTCGATCTAGGCCGTCCTGTCAGTTCGGGAGGTCTGGACGGACCGGTCAGTTCGGGCGATCCGGATGATCCGGTCGGTCCGTATGGTCCTGTTGGTCCGGTCGGTCATGGCGATCCTATCCGTCCAGTCATCCGTGCGGTCCGGGCGATTCGATCGGTCCTGGCTGTTCGATCGATCTGAGCTTTTCGGACGATGCGGACGGTCAAGATTATCCGGACGGTCCGATCGGTCCAAGGTGTCCGGAACGTCCGATCGATCTGGTCTGTCCGGATTGTCCGGCTGGTCCGGTCTAGCCAAGACAAGCCTAAAGCCTATAGCCTTTCAAAGTTGAGACACCAAGGCTTGTCCGGGCAGTCTAGGTAATCCCGACGGTCCGAACGATCCGGTCGGTCCGGTCAGTACGGACGGTTCGAATAAACTGGGCGGTCAATGCGATCCGATTAGTCCGGGCGATCCTGGCGGTCCGGGCAGTCCGGTCAGTCAGGTCTAGCCAAGCCTAGCTTATAACCTATAGAATTTCAAAGTTTAGACACCAAGGCTAGTCAAGTTTAGCCAAGCCAAGCTTAGCCTAGCTGGTCGGTTCGGGCGGTGCCGACGGTCTGAACAATTCGGTCTATTCGGGCTGCTCGGTTGGGCAAGCCAAGCCTAGCCTATAGCCTTTAGGCTTTCAAAGTTGAGACACCAAGGTTATTAGACAAGTTTAGCCAAGCCTAGCCTAGTTGGTCGGTTTGGACAGTCCGATTGGTTCGATTTTTCATGTCGGTTTAGACTTGATGGCCAAAACAATTTTTTTCAGACGAAATCGGTGACAAACCGCCTTTGGCAGTTTGCCAACGCGTAGATCTCAAAAAGTTATATGAACTCAAAATAAAAAATCATCTCAAACGGTCAACCGAGCGCAAAGTTATAGCTTTTCAAAGTTGAGACCCCAAGGCTAGTGAAGTTTAGCCAAGCCAAGCCTAGCATAGCCGGTCGACCCGGTCAATCTTTGCGGTCCGGTCGATCCGTTTGGTTTGGTCGGTCCAGTCGATCGGGTTAGTCCAGTCAGTATGGGTGGTCCAGTCAGTTCGGTCGATCGGTCAAGCCAAGCCTAGCTTATATAGCCTACAGCCTTTCAAAGTTAAGACACCAAGGCTAATCAAGTTTAGGCAAGCCTAGCAGGTTCTTCCAGGCAGTCCGAGCGGTCTGGACGGTCCGATCGGTCAGGGCAATCTGATCGTTCCGGGTGATCTGGTCAGTCCTGTCAGTTCGATCTGTCCGGTCAGTCCGGTCGGTCTAGGCAAGCCTAGCCTATATAGCCTATAGCCTTTCAAAGTTGAGACACCAAGGCAAGTCAAGTTTAGCCAAGCCTACCAGATTCGTTCGGGCACTCCGAACAGTCCGAGCAGTCTGGACGATCCGATCGATTCGGTCAGTTCGGATGGTCCGATCAATCTGGTCGATCCGTAAGGTCCGGTCAATCCCGACGATTCGGACGATCCAGTCAGTCTGAGCGATCCGGACGGTCCGGTCGGTCCGAGCGTTCCTGACGGTCTTGTCGATCCGATCGGTCCGGACGGTCCGAACGATCCGATAGGTCTGGACGGTCCGGTCGATCCGAACTGTCCGTTCGGTTCATCGGTCCGGTCGGTCGGTCGGTCCTGACAGTCAGGACGGTACGATCGGTTTGGTCGGTCAGGTCCGTCTCGGTTCGGTCGGTCCGGTCAGTCGGATCGAACGATCCGGACGGTCCGATCGATCAGGTCCGTTCGAAAGGTCCTGTCGGTCCGGTTGATTTGGTCGGTCCGGACGGTCTAGTTGGTTCGGGCTATCCGGACGGTTCGGTCAATCCGAACGGTCTGGGCGATCTAGACGGTCCGATCGATCCGGTTTGTCTGCTCGGTTCGGGCAGTCCGGCCTTTTCGGACGATCCGGGCGATACGATTGGTACGGTCAGTCCAGGCGGAACGGTCACTACGGACGATCCGAGCGGTTCGAAAGGTCCGGATGGTCAGTAGGACAGTCCGGGCGGTTTGGACGGTCTGGATGGTAAGATCGGCTGAGGCAAGCCTAGCCTATAGCCTATAGACTTTCAAAGTTGGGACACTAAGGCTTGTCCTGGAAATAGAGGTGGTCCGATCGGTCCGTGCAGCCCGGTCGGTCCGGACGTTTTGGTCGCTCCGGTCTAGCCAAGCCTAGCCTACAGCCTATAGAATTTCAAAGTTTAGACACCAAGCCTAGTCAAGTTTAGCCAAGCGAAGCCAAGCAAAGCCTAGCGGGTCGGTCTGGGCGGTACGACCGATCCGGGGGTGCAGACAGTCCGGTTCGTTCGTGCTGTCCGGTCGGGCAAGCCTAGCCTAGCCTATAGCCTATAGGCTTTCAAAGTTGAGACACCAAGGTTAGACAAGTTTAGCCAGGCCAAGCCTAGCCTAGCCTAGCCTAGCCAATCCGTCTGACTTTTCATGTCGATTTAGATTTGATGGCCAAAAGGATGTTTTTCTAGACGAAAACGGTGGCTTAGCTTATAGCCTACAGCCTTTCAAAGTTGAGACACCAAGGCTAGTCAAGTTTAGGCAAGCCTAGGAGGTCGATACGGGTAGTCCGAGCGGTCTAGATAGCCCAATCGGTCTGGGTTATCAGGGAGATCCGATCATTTCGGGTGGTCAGATCGGTCCCGTCAGTTCGATCGGTCCCGTCAGTGCGATCGGTCCGGTCAGTTCGATCGGTCCTATCAGTATGGTCGATCCGGGAGGTTCGATCCGTCGGAGCGGTCCGGTCGGTCCGAGCAATCTGGATGGTCCGATCAGTCTGAGCGTTCCGGACAGTCCAGATGGTTCGGGCCATCCGAATGGTCCGGTCGGTCTGGATGGTCTGGTCGATCCGAACGGGCAAGCCAAGCCTAGCCTATAACCTATAGGCTTTCAAAGTTGAGACACCAAGGTTAGACAAGTTTAGCCAAGCCTAGCTTATAGCCTAGCAGGTTGGCCTGGGCAGTCTGAGCGGTCTGGACGGTCTAGTCAGTCCGGGCTGTCCGGGAGATTCAATCATTCTAGGTGGTCTGATCGATCTGGTCTATCCGATCGATCCGATCAGTTCGGACGATCTGGATAGTCCGGTCGGTCCGGATGGTCCTATCAGTCCGGGCGATCCAAACAGTCCGATCAGTCCAAGCGGTCCGGACGATCTAGTCGATCCTGACGATACGGGCGATTCGAACATTCAGATCAGTTCGGGCGATCTCGACTGTCTGATAGATCGGGTCAGTCCGATCAGTCTGGTCAGTATGGGTGGTCCGGTCAGTCCGATCGATCAGTCAAGCCAAACCTAGCTTATAGTCTACAGCCTTTCAAAGTTGAGACACCAAGACTAGTCAAGTTTAGGCAAGCCTAGCAGGTCGGTCCGGGCAGTCCGAGCGATCTCGACGGTCCTATCGATCTCGACTGTCCGGGAGATTCGGTCATTCCGGGTGGTCTGGTATCCGACCAGTCAGGTCAATCCGAGGGGTCCGATCGGTCCAGTCAGTCCAATCGGTCCAGGCGATTTGGACGATCTGGTCGGTCTGGATAAGCTTAGTCTATAGTCTAGAGGCTTTCAATGTTGAGACACCAAGGTTAGACAAGTTTAGCCAAGCCTAGCATATAGCCTACAGCTTATAGCCTAGCAGGTCGGTCTGGGCAGTCCGAGCGGTCTGGTTGGTCCTATTGGTTCGGACGATCCGTTTGATCCGGACGATCTTATCGGTCCAAATGGTTTCGACGGTTCGATCGGTCCAGGCAGTCCTAACTGTCCGATCTGTCCGGACGATCCGAGTGAGCCGGACGGTCCGGGCGGTCTGGACGGTCCGATCGATCCGAGCGGTTAGGACGGTTCGGGCAGTTCGGGCGATCCGGGCGATTCGATCGATCCGGTCTGTCCATTCGGTACGGGCGACCGAGGCGGTCTGGTCGGTCCGATCTGTTCGAACAGTCCGATCGGTTCGATCGATCCGGTCTGTCCAGACGATTCGATCGTATAGTTGGTCTTGGGGGTCCTGGCTGTCCAGATGATCCGGGCGATCCGATCGGTACGACCAGTTCGGTCGATCCTGGCGGTCCATTCAGTACGGACGATTGGTAGTTTGGATGGCCCGGATGGTCAGTACGAAAGGTTCAGGAGGTTCAGACGGTCTGGATGGTTAGGTCGGCCGAGGCAAGCCTAGCCTATAGCCTTTCAAAGTTGAGATATCAAGGCTTGTCCTGGCGGTCTAGGTGGTCCGGTCTAGCCAAGCCTGGCCTACAGCCTATAGAATTTCAAAGTATAAACACCAAGGCTAGTCAAGTTTAGCCAAGTCAAGCTTAGCCTAGCCTAGCCGGATGGTGCGATCTGTTCGGGCCGTCCGGGCTATCCGGTCAGGCAAGCCAAGCCAAGCCTATAGCCTATAGGCTTTCTAAATTGAGACACCAAGGTTAGACAAGTTTAGCCAAGCTTAGCCTATCCTTCGACGGTTTAGGGTTTAGCCAAAGACGATTCGATCGGTCTGATTTTTCATGTCGTTGTAGATTTGATGGCCAAAACGATCTTTTTTCAGACGAAATTGGTGACAAACCGCCTTCGACGATTTGCCAGCGCGTAGATCTCAAAAAGTTATTTGAATTCGAAAAAAAAAATCATCTCAAATGGGCAACCGAGAGCAAAGTTATATCTTTTCAAAGTTGAAACCCCAAGGCTAGTGAAGTTTAGCCAAGCTAGGCCTAGCCTAGCATAGCCGGTCGATCCGGTCAACCTTGGAGGTCCAGGCAATCCGGTTGGTCTGGTCGATCCGATCAGTCCGGTCTATCCGATTAGTACAGTCGATCGGGTCAGTCCGGTCGGTCCGTCAGCACGGATGGTCTGACCAGTCCAGTCGATCGGTAAAGCCAAGCCTAGCTTGTAGCCTACAGCCTTTCAAAGTTGAGACACCAAGGCTGGTCAAGTTTAGGCAAGCCTAGCAGGTCAGTTCGGGCAGTCCGAGCGGTCTAGACGATTCGATCGGTCCGGACGATCCGATCGTTTAGGGAGGTCCGGCCGATCCGATCAGTCCGATCGGTCAGGTCAGTCCGGTGAGTCTGGTCGGTTCGGTCTGGACGAAATGGACGGTTCGGGCGGTCCAAGCAATCCATAAGGTCCGATCGATCTGGACGGTCCAATTGGTCCAGACGATCTGATCAGTGCGGATGGTCCGGTCAGTCCGGATAGTCCGGACGGCCAGATCGGTCTGGTTGATCCGGATAGTCAAATCGGTCAGATCGATCCGGATGTTCAGATCGGTTCGGTCGGTTCGGAAGGTCAAATCAATCCGGTCGGTCCGAACAGTCAGATCGATCTGGTCGATCCGGATGATCCGTTCCGTACGATCAGTCCGAACGGTCCTATCTTTTCGGGCGTTCCGAAAGGTTTGAGCTGCTCGCGCGGCCTGGGCGATCCATACGTTTCAATCGGTCCGGATGTCCGGGCAGTCAGGACAGTCTGGTCATTCAGGACGGTCCGGTCGATCCGGACGGTCCGGTCGATCCAGACGGTCCGGTCGGTCCGGACGGTTCGATCGGTCCGGACGGTCCGATCGGTCCTGACTGTCCGATCGGTCCTGACGGTCCGACCGGTCCGGACGGTCTGGTCGGTCCGGATGGTCCGGACATTTCGGTCGGTCCGGACGATCTTGGCAGTCCGGGCGGTCCAGTCGGCACGGATGGTCTAAGCAGTACGGACGGTCCAATCGATCCGGGCGGTCGGAGTAGTCTGGTCGGTTTGGTCTGTCCGGATGATCCGGTCAGTCTGATCGGTCCGGTCTGTCTGGATTCGGTCGGTATGGTTGGTCTTGGTGGTCTGGCAGGTTTGGTCTGTCCAGACGATCCGGACGGTCCGGGCCTTCCGTTCAATACGAACGAGTCAGGCGTTCGAATGGCCCGGATGGTCAGTATGGATAAGTCGATCTGTCCTGGCAGTCCGGTCGATCCGATCTAGCGAAGTCTAGCCTATAGCCTTTCAAAGTACGGTCAGTCCGGTCTATTCAGTCAGTTCGATCGTTCTGATCGGTCCAGACTGTCTGGTCAGTCCAGACGGTACGGTTTGCTCGGATGGTACGGTAGGTCCGATCGGTCTGGATGGTTTGATCTGTCCGAACGATCCGATCGGTCCTGTCGGTCTAATCGGTTCGGTAGGTCCGATCCATCCGATCGGTCCGAGTGATTTGGACGGTCAAGTCGGTCTGGGCGATCCATAAGATACGGGCGGTCCGGGCGATAAAGTCTGTCCGGTCGGTGCGGACGTTCCGATCGATCCGGACGGTAAGGTCGATCTTGTCCTACGATCGGTCTGGACGATTCGGTTCGGACAGTCTGGACGGTACTAACGGTCCGATCCGTACGTTCGATCCGGACAGTTCGATAGATCCAGTAGGTCTGGTCTTTTCGGAGGGTCCGGTCGATCCGATCGGCTAGTCAAGTTGACAGACTTGATAGCAAAAATGACATTTTTTGGACAAAATCGGTGACAAACCACCTTCGACAATTTGCCAGCGCGTAGATCACAAAAAGTTACAAGGAATAATAAAAAAATCATCTCAAGCAGACAGCGGAGCGCAAGGTTATAGCCTTTCAATGTAAATGGTGATTAGGACGGTTTAGAATTGATAGCCAAAAGGATGTTTTTTAAACAAAATCGGTGACAAACCGCCTTCGGCTGTTTGGTAGCGCGTAGATCACAAAAATTTATATGAATTCAAAAAAAAAAATCTTCCCAAACAGAAAATCGAGCGCAAGGTTATAGCTTTTCAAAGTAGAGGGTGTTTAGGTAGTTTTAGAATTGATAGCCAAAACGATGTTTTTCAGACGAAATCGGTGACAAACCGCCTTCGACAGTTTGCCAGCACGTAGATCACAAAAAGTTACATGGAATAAAAAAATATAATCTCAAACGGACAACCGAGCGTAAGGATAAAACCTTTCAAAGTTGAGGGTGTTTTGGTCGGTTTAGAATTGATAGAGAAAATGATGTTTTTTCATACGAAATCAGTGAAAAACCGCCTTCGGTAGCTTGCCAGCGCGTTGATCACAAAAAGTTATAAGGATTCAAAAAAAATCTTCTCAAACGGACAATTGAGCGCAAGGTATTACTTTTCAAAGTATAGGGTGTTTAGGTCGGTCTAGAATTGATAGCCAAAATGATGTTTTTTTAGAACAAATTGGAGACAAACCGCCTTCGGCAGTTTGGCAGCGCGTAGATCACAAAAAGTTATACGGACTCAAAAAAAATCACATCAAACGGACAACCGAGCTCAAGGTTATAGCCTTTCAAAGTAGAGGGTGTTTAGGTCAGTTTAGAATTGATAGATAAAACAATGTTTTTTCAGACGAAATTGGTGAAAAACTGCTTTCGACAGCTTGCCAGCGTGTTGATCACAAAAAGTTATATGGATTAAAAAAATCATCTCACACGAACAACCGAGCGTAAGGTTATAGCCTTTCAAAGTAAATGGTGTTTAGGTCAGTTTAGAATTGATAGCCAAAACGATGTTTTTTCAAAAGAAATCAGAGACAAACCGCCTTCGGCTGTTTGGCAGCGCATGGATCACAAAAAGTTATATGGATTAAAATTAAAAATCATCTCAAACGGACAACCGAGCGCAAGGTTATAGCCTTTCAAAGTATAGGGTGTTTAGGTCGGTTTAGATTTGATAGCCAAAACAATGTTTTTTCAGACGAAATATAAGACAAAGCGCCTTCGGCTGTTTGGCAGCGCGTAGATTGCAAAAAGTTGTATGGATTGAAAAAAAATCATCTCAGACGGACAACTGAGTGCAAGGTTATAGCCTTTAAAAGTAGAGGGTGATTAGGTCGATTTAGAATTGATAACCAAAATGATTATTTTCAGAAAAAATCGGTGACAAACAGCCTTCGGTAGTTTGGCAGCGCGTAGATCACAAAAATTTACATAGATTAAAAAAAAATCATCTCAAACTGACAACCGAGCGCAAGGTTATAGCCTTTCAAAGTAGAGGGTGTTTAGGTTGGTTTATAATTGATAACCAAAATGATGTTTTTTTCAGATGAAATCAGTGACAAACCACCTTCGACAGTTTTCCAGCTCTAGATCACAAAAAGTTATATGAATTGAAAAAAAATATTCTCAAACGGACAACCGACCGCAAGGTTATAACTTTTCAAAGTTGAAGGTGATTAGGTCAGTTTAGAATTGATAGCCAAAATGATGTTTTTCAGACGAAATCGATGACAAACCGCCTTCGACAGTTTGACAACGCATAGATCGCAAAAAGATATGGATTAAAAAAAAATAATCTCAAACGGACAACTGAGCGCAAGGTTATAGCCTTTCAAAGTAGAGGGTGTTTAGGTCGATTTATAATTGATAGCCAAAATGATATTTTTTCAGACGAAATCAGAGACAAACTGCCTTCGACAGTTTGGCAGCGCTTAGATAGCAAAAGAGTTATATGGATTAAAAATAAAAATCATCTCAAACGGATATCCGAGCGTAAGGTTATAGTCGTTCAAAGTAGTGGGTGTTTAGGTTAGTTTAGAATTGATAGCCAAAACGATGTTTTTTTAGAAGAAATCGGTAACAAACTACCTTCGACGGTTTGCCAGCGCGTAGATCACAAAAAGTTACATGGAATAAAAAAAAACCATCTCAAACGGACAACCGAGCGCAAGGTTATAGCCTTTCAAAGTAGAGGGTGTTTAGGTCGGTTTAGAATTGATAGCCAAAATGATGTTTTTTCAGATGAAATTGGTGACAAACCGCCTTCGACAGCTTGCTAGCGCGTTGATAAAAAAAATTATAAGGATTCAAAAAAAATCTTCTCAAACGGACAACCAAGCGCAAGGTTATACCTTTCAAATTAGAGGGTGTTTAGGTCGGTTTAGAATTGATAGCCAAAACGATGTTTTTTCAGATGAAATCAAAGACAACCACCTTTGGCAGTTTGGCAGCGCGTAGATCGTAAAAATTTATATGCATTAAAAAAAATCATCTCAAACAACAACCGAGCACAAGGTTATAGCCTTACAAAGTAGAGGGTGTTTAGGTTGGTTTAGATTTGATAGCCATAACAATGGTTTTTCATACGAAATCAGAGACAAATCGCCTTCAGCAGTTTGGCAGCACGTAGATCGCAAAAAGTTATATGGATTCAAAAAAAAATCTCAAACGGTAAATCGAGCGCAAGGTTAATAGCCTTTCAAAGTATAAGGTGTTTAGGTCGGTTTAGAATTGATAACTAAAATGATGTTTTTTCAGACGAAATCGGTGACAAATCATCTTCAGCAGTTTGGTAGCACGTAGATCACAAAAAGTTATATGGATTCAAAAAAAAATCATCTCAAACGGACAACCGAGCATAAGGTTATAGCCTTTCGAAGTAGATGGTGTTTAGGTAGGTTTAGAATTGATATCCAAAACAAAGTTTTTCAGAAGAAATCGGTTACAAACTGCCTTCAGTAGCTTTCCAGTGCGTAGATTACAAAAAGTTATATGGATTAAAAAAAAAAAACATCTCAAACGGACAACCAAGCGCAAGGTTATAGCCTTTCAAAGTATAGGGTATTTAGGTCGGTTTAGAATTGATAGCCAAAATAATGTTTTTTCAGACGAAATCAGTGACAAACCGTCTTCGATAGTTTGGCAGCGCGTAGATCGCAAAAAGTATATGGATTAAAAAAAATCATCTCAAACGGACAATCGAGCGCAAGGTTATAGCCTTTCAAAGTAGAGGATGTTTAGGTCGGTTTAGAATTGATAGCCAAAACAATGTTTTTTCAAAAGAAATCAAAGAAAAATCGCCTTCGGCTGTTTGGCAGCATGTAGATAGCAAAAAGTTATATGGATTAAAAAATATATATGTCAAACGGACAACCGAGCACAAGGTGTATAGCCTTTCAAAGTAGAGAGTGTTTAGGTCGGCTTAGAGTTGATAACCAAAACGATGTTTATTCAAACGAAATCAGTGACAAACCGCCTTGGCAGCTTGCAAGCACTAGATCACAAAAAGTTATATGAATTCAAAAAAAAATTACTCAAACGGACAACCAAGCGCAATGTTATAGCCTTTCAAAGTAGAGGGTGCTTAGGTCAGTTTAGAATTCATAGCCAAAATGATGTTTTTTCAGATGAAATCAGTGACAAACCGCCTTCGACAGTTTGGCAGCAAGTAGATCACGAAAAAGTTATACCGATTAAAAAAAATTCTCAAACGGACAACCGAGCGCAAGGTTATAGACTTTCAAAGTAGAAGGTGATTAGGTCGATTTAGAATTGATATTGAAAATGATGTGTTTTTTAGATGAAATCAGTGACAAACCGCCTTCGACAGTTTGCTAACGTGTAGATCACAAAAAGTTACATGGAATAAAAAAATATCATCTCAAATGGACAACCGAGCACAAGGTTATTGTCTTTCAAAGTAGAGGGTGTTTAGGTTGGTTTAGAATTGATAGCCAAAACGATGTTTTTTCAAACAAAATTGAAGACAAACCGCCTTCGGCTGTTTGGCAGGTGCAGATCGCAAAACGTTATATGGATTAAAATATATATATCTCAAATGGACAACCGAGCGCAAGGTTATAGCCTTTAAAAGTATAGGGTGTTTATGTCGGTTTAGGATTGATAACCAAAACGATGTTTATTCAGACGAAATCGTTGACAAACCGCCTTCGACAGCTTGCCAGCTCTAGATCACAAAAAGTTATATGAATTAAAAAAAAAAAAAAACTTCTCAAACGAACAACCAAGCGCAATGTTATAGCATTTCAAAGTAGAGGGTGTTTAGATCAGTTTACAATTCATAGCCAAAATGATGATTTTCAGACCAAATCGGTGACAAACCGCCTTCGACAGTTTAGCAGCTCGTAGATGACAAAAAAGTTATATGGATTCAAAAAAAAAATTATCTCAAACGGACAACCGAGCGCAAGGTTATATCTTTTCAAAGTAGAGGGAGTTTAGGTCGGTTTAGAATTGATAGCCAAAACGATGTTTTTTAGACGAAATCAGTGACAAACTACCTTCGACAGTTTGCCAGTGTGTAGATCACAAAAAATTACACGGAATAAAAAAAATCAACTCAAATGGACAAACGAGCGCAAGGTTATAGCCTTTCCAAGTAGGGTGTTTAGGTCGGTTTAGAATTGATAGCCAAAATGATTTTTTTCAGACGAAATCGGGGACAAACCACCTTCGGCATCTTGCCAGCGTGTTGACCATAAAAAGTTATATGGATTAAAAAAAATCATCTCAAACGGAAAACCGAGCGCAAGGTTATAGCCTTTCAAAGTTGAGGGTGTTTAGGTCGGTTTAGATTTGATAACCAAAACAATGTTTTTTCAGATGAAATCAGAGACAAACCATCTTTGGCAGTTTGCCAGCCCGTAGATCGTAAAAAGTTACATGGATTCAAACAAAAAATCATCTCAAATGGACAACCGAGCGCAAGGTTATAGCCTTTCAAATAGATGGTGTTTAGGTCGGTTTAGAATTGATAACCAAAACGATGTTTTTAAGACGAAATTGGTGATAAACCACCTTCGACAGCTTGCCAACACTAGATCACAAAAAGTTATATGAATTCAAAAACAAAAAATCATCTCAAACGGACAACCGAGCGCAAGGTTATAGCCTTTCAAAGTAGAGGGTGCTTAGGTTTGTTTAGAATTGATAGCCAAAATGATTTTTTTCAGAGAAAATCGGTGACAAACCGCCTTTAGCAGTTTGGTAGCGCGTAGATCGCAAAAAAATTACATGGATTCAAAAAAAAATCTCAAACGGACTACCGAGCGCAAGGTTATAGCCTTTCAAGGTAGAGGGTGTTTAGGTCAGTTTAGAATTGATAACCAAAATGATGTTATTTAAGACGAAATCGATGATAAACTGCCTTCGACAGCTTGCCTGCGCTAGATCACAAAAATTTATATGAATTAAAAAAAAAAATCATCTCAAACGGACAA
The DNA here is from genome assembly GCA_030761205.1 of Fremontodendron californicum. Lineage (NCBI taxonomy): Eukaryota > Viridiplantae > Streptophyta > Magnoliopsida > Malvales > Malvaceae > Fremontodendron > Fremontodendron californicum. Next base: position 107,504 of record JAULJL010000006.1, read on the forward strand.
ACGAGCGCAAGGTTATAGCCTTTCAAACTAGAGGGTGTTTAGGTCGGTTTAGAATTAATAGCCAAAACGATTTTTTTTGGACGAAATTGGTGACAATTTGCCAGCGAGTAGATCACAAAAAGTTACATGGAATCAAAAAAAATCAACTCAAACGGACAACCGAGCGCAAGGTTATAGCTTTTCGAAGTAAAAAGTGTTTAGGTCGGTTTAGAATTGTTAGCCAAAACGATGTTTTTTCAGACAAAATCAATGACAAACCGTCTTCGGCTATATGGTAGTGCGTAGATCACAAAAAGTTATATGGATTCAAAAACTAAATCATCTCAAACGGACAACCGAGCGCAAGGTTATAGCCTTTCAAACTAGAGGGTGTTTAGATTGGTTTAGAATTGATAGCCAAAATGATGTTTTTTCAGACGAAATCAGAGGCAAATTGCCTTTGACAGTTTGGCAGCGCGTAGATCGCAAAAAGTTGTATGGATTAAAAAATTCATCTCAAACGGACAACCGAGCGCAATGTTATAGCCTTTCAAAGTATAGGGTGTTTAGGTCGGTTTAGAATTGATAACCAAAACGATGTTTTTTCAGACGAAATTGGTGACAAACTGCCTTCGGCAGCTTGCCAGCCCTAGATCACAAAAAGTTATATGAATTAAAAAAAGCATCTCAATCGAACAACCGAGTGCAAGGTTATAGCCTTTCAAAGTAGAGGGTGTTTAGGTCAGTTTAGAATTGATAGCCAAAATGATATTTTTTCTGACGAAATCGGTTACAAACCGCCTCGACAGTTTGGCAGCGCGTAGATCATAATAAAATTATATGGATTAAAAAAAAATCATCTCAAACGGACAACCGAGTGCATGGTTATAGCTTTTCAAAGTAGAGAGTGTTTATGTCGGTGTAGAATTGATAGCCAAAATGATGTTTTTTCAAATGAAATCGGTGACAAACCGCCTTTGGAAGTTTGGCAACTCGTAGATCACAAAATGTTATATGGATTCAAAAAAAAAAATCATCTCAAATGGACAACCGAACGCATATTTATAGCTTTCCAAAGTAGAGGATGTTTGGTTCAGTTTAGATTTGATAGCCAAAATGATTTTTTTTAGACGAAATTGGAGACAAATCGCCTTCGACGCTTTGGCAGGGCGTAGAACGCAAAAAGTTATATGGATTAAAAAAAATATCATATCAAACGGACAACCGAGCGCAACGTTATAGCTTTTCAAACTAGAATGTGTTTAGGTCGGTTTAGAATTGATAGCCAAAATGATGTTTTTCCAGATGAAATTGGAGACAAACCGTCTTTGGCAATTTGGCAGAGCCTAGACCGCATAAAGATATGAATTCAAAAAAAAAAAATCTCAAACGGACAATTGAGTGCAAGGTTATAGCTTTTCAAAGTAGAGGGTGTTGAGGTCGGTTTAGAATTGATAACCAAAATGATGTTTTTTAAGACGAAATCGGTGATAAACCACCTTCGACAGCTTGTCGATGCTAGATCACAAAAAGTTATATGAATTCAAAAACAAAAAATCATCTCAAACGGACAACCGAGCGCAAGGTTATAACCTTTCAAAGTAGAGGGTGTTTAGGTTTGTTTAGAATTGGTAGCCAAAATAATTTTTTTCAGAGAAAATTAGTGACAAACCGCCTTTACCAGTTTGGTAGCGCGTAGATCACAAAAAAATTACATGGATAAAAAAAAACCCTCTCAAACGGACTACCGAATGCAAGGTTATAGCCTTTCAAAGTAGAGGGTGTTTTGGTCGGTTTAGAATTGATAACCAAAACGATGTTTTTTAGGACAAAATCGATGATAAACTGGCTTTGGGAGCTTGCCAGCGCTAGATAACAAAAAGTTATATGAATTAAAAAAAAAAAAATCAACTCAAACGGACAAGCGAGCGCAAGGTTATATAGCCTTTCAAAGTAGAAGGTGTTTAGGTCGGTTTAGAATTAATAGCCAAAACGAATTTTTTTAGATGAAATTGGTGACAATTTGCCAGTGAGTAGATCACAAAAAGTTACATGGAATCAAAAAAAAATCAACTCAAACGGATAACCGAGCGCAAGGTTATAGCTTTTCGAAGTAAAGGATGTTTAGGCTGGTTTAGAATTGTTAGCCAAAACGATGTTTTTTCAGACAAAATCGATGACAAACCTCTTTCAGCTATATGGTAGCGCGTAGATCACAAAAAGTTATATGGATTCAAAAAAAGAAATCATCTCAAACGGACAACCGAGCGCAAGGTTATAGCCTCTCAAACTAGAGGGTGTTTAGATTGGTTTAGAATTGATAGCCAAAATGATGTTTTTTCAGACAAAATCAAAGGCAAACTGCCTTTGGCAGTTTGACAGCGCGTAGATCGCAAAAATTTATATGGATTAAAGAAAAAAAATCATCTCAAATGGACAACCGAGTGAAAGGTTATAGCCTTTCAAAGTAGATGGTGTTTAGGTCGATTTAGAATTGATAACCAAAACGATGTTTTTTCAGACGAAATCGATGACAAACTGCCTTCGGCAGCTTGCCAGCCCTAGATCACAAAAATTTATATGAATTAAAAAAATCATCTCAATCGGACAACCGAGTGCAAGGTTGTAGCCTTTCAAAGTATAGGGTGTTTAGGTCAGTTTAGAATTGATTGCCAAAATGATGTTTTTTCAGACGAAATCGGTGACAAATCGTCTTCGGCAGTTTGGCAGCGCGTAGATCACAATAAAGTTATATGGATTCAAAAATAAAAATCATCTCAAACGGACAACCATGCGCAAGGTTATAGCCTTTCAAAGTAAAGGGTGTTTATATCGGTTTAGAATTGATAGCAAAAATGATGTTTTTTCAGACAAAATCGGTGACAAACCACCTTCGGCAATTTGGCATCGCGTAGATCAAAAATTTTATATGGATTCAAAAAAAATAATCACAAACGGATAACCGAGCGCAAGGTTATAGCCTTTCAAAGTAGACGGTGTTTAGGTCGGTTTAGAATTGATAGCCAAAATGATGTTTTTTCAAATGAAATCGGAGACAAACCGCCTTCGGCTGTTAGGCAGCGCGTAGATCTCAAAAAGTTATATGGAATAAAAAAAATCAACTCAAACGGACAACTGAGCCTTTCAATGTAGAGGGTGTTTAGGTCAGTTTAGAATTGATAGCCAAAATGATGTTTTTCAGACAAAATCGGAGACAAACTGCCTTCGGCAGTTAGGCAGCGCGTAGATTGCAAAAAGTTATATGGATTAAAAAAATATCATCTCAAACGGACAACTGAGCGCAAGGTTATAGCTTTTCAAAGTAGAGGGTGTTTAGGTCGGTTTAGAATTGATAGCCAAAATGATGTTTTTTCAAACGAAATCGAAGACAAACCGCCTTTGACAGTTTGGAAGCGCCTAGATCGCAAAAATATATGGATTCAAAAAAAAAATCATCTCAAACGGATAACTGAGCGCAAGGTTATAGCCTTTCAAATTAGAGGGTGTTTAGGTCGGTTTAGAATTGATAGCCAAAACGATGTTTTTTCAGACGAAGTCGGTGACAAACAACCTTTGACAGCTTGCCACCACGTAGATCAGAAAAAGTTATATGAATTCAAAAAAAATTCTCAAACAGACAACCGAGCGTAATCTTATAGCCTTTCAAAGTAAAGTGTGTTTAGGCTAGTTTAGAATTGATAACCAAAATGATGTTTTTTCAGAAGAAATCGGTGAGAAACCGCCTTCGATAGTTTGGCAGCGCGTAGATCACAAATAATTTATGTGGATTCATTAAAAAACATCTTAAACGGACAACAGAGCGCAAGGTTATAGCTTTTCAAAGTAGAGGGTGTTTAGGTCGATTTAGAATTGATAGCAAAAATGATGCTTTTTAGACGAAATCGATGACAAACCATCTGCGATAGTTTGCAAATGCGTAGATCACAAAAAGTTACATGGCATCAAAAAGAAAATCATCTCAAACGGACAGCTGAGCGCAAGGTTATAGCCTTTCAAAGTAGAGGGTGTTTAGGTCGATTTAGAATTGATAGCCAAAATGATATTTTTTTAGACGAAATTGGAGAAAAATTGTCTTTGGCGGTTTGGCAATGCGTAGATCGCAAAAAGTTATATGGATTGAAAAAAAATCATCTCAAACAAACAACCGAGCGCAAGGTTATAGCCTTCCAAAGTAGAGGTTGTTTAGTTCGGTTTAGGATTGATAGCTAAAATGATTTTTTTCAAACAAAATTGGTGACAAACCACCTTCGGCAGCTTGCCAGCGCATAGATCACAAAAATTTATATGGATTCAAAAAAAAAAATCATCTCAAACGGACAACCGGGTGCAAGGTTATAGTTTTTCAAAGTAGAGGGTGTTTAGGTCGGTTTAGAATTGATAGCCAAAACGGTGTTTTTTTCATATGAAATCGGTGACAAACCGCCTTCGGCAGTTTGGCAACTCGTAGATCACAAAAATTTATATGGATTCAAAAAAAAATCTCAAATGGACAACCGAGCGCAAGCTTATAGCCTTTCAAATTAGAGGGTGTTTAGGTCAGTTTAGAATTGATAGCCAAAATTATGTTTTTTTAGACGAAATCGGAGACAAACCGCCTTCGGCATTTTGGCAGCACGTAGATTGCAAAAAGTTATATGGATTAAAAAAATATCATCTCAAACGGATAACTGAGCGCAAGGTTATAGCTTTTCAAAGTATAGGGTGTTTAGGTCTGTTTAGAATTGATAGCCAAAAATATGTTTTTTCAGATGAAGTTGGTGACAAACAACCTTCGCAGCTTGCCAATGCGTAGATCACAAAAAGTTATATAAATTTAAAAAAAAATCTCAAACGGACAACCGAACGCAAGGTTATAGCCTTTCAAAGTAGAGTATGTTTAGGTCAGTTTAGAATTGATAACCAAAATGATGGTTTTTCAGACGAAATCGGTGACAAACCGCCTTTGACAGTTTGGACACGCGTAGATCACAAAAAAATTATGTGGATTAAAAAAAAATCATCTCAAACGGACAACAGAGCGCAAGGTTATAGCCTTTCAAAGTAGAGGGTGTTTAGATCGGTTTAGAATTGATAGCCAAAATGATGTTTTTTCAGATGAAATTGGTGACAAACCGCCTTCGACAATTTGCCAGTGCGTAGATCACAAAAAGTTACATGGAATAAAATTAAAAGTCATATAAAACGAAAAACCGAGCGCAAGGTTATAGCCTTTCAAAGTAGATGGTATTTTGGTCGGTTTAGAATAGATAGCCAAAACGATGTTTTTTAGACAAAATCAGTGTCAAGCCGTCTTCAGCAGTTTGGTAGCGCGTAGATCGCAGAAAGTTATATGGATTCCAAAAAAGAAATCATCTCAAATGGACAACCAAGTGCAAGGTTATAAAGTTTCAAACTAGAGGATGTTTAGGTCGATTTAGAATTGATAGCCAAAATAATGTTTTTTCAAACGACATCGGTGGCAAACTGCCTTCAACAGTTTGGTAGCGTGTAGATCGCAAAAAGTTATATGGATTTAAAAAAATCATCTCAAACGGACAACTGAGTGCAAGGTTATAGCCTTTCAAAAAGATGTTTTTGAATTGATAGTCAAAAAGATGTTTTTTCAAACGAAATTGGTGACAAACCACCTTCGACAGTTCGACAGCATATAGATCAAAAAAAGTTATTAGGATTCAAAAAAATATATATCTCAAACGGACAACCGAGTGCAACGTTATAGCCTTTCAAAGTATAGGGTATTTAGGTCGATTTAGAATTGATAGCCAAAATGATGCTTTTTTAGACAAAATCGGAGACAAACCTCCTTCGGCAGTTTGGCGGTGCTTAGATCGCAAAAAGTTATATGGATTAAAAAAAATCATCTCAAACGAACAACCGAACGCAAGGTTATAGCCTTTCAAAGTAGAGGGTGTTTATGTCGGTTTAGAATTGATAGCCAATATGATGTTTTTTCAAACAAAATCGAAGACAAACCATGTTCGACAGTTTGGCAGCACGTAGATCGAAAAAATTTATATGGATTAATTTTTTTTATCTCAAACGGACAACCGAGCTCAAGGTTATAGCCTTTCAAAGTAAAGGGTGTTTAGGTCATTTTAGAATTGATAGCCAAAAGAATGTTTTTTCAGACGAAATCAGTGACAAACCGCATTCGACAGTTGGGTAGCCCGTAGATCACAAAAATGTTATATGGATTCAAAAAAAGAATCATCTCAAATGGACAACCGAGCACAAGGTTATAGTCTTTCAAAGTAGAGGGAGTTTAGGTCGGTTTAGAATTGTTAGCCAAAATATTGATTTTATAGACGACATCGGTGACAAACCACCTTCTACAGTTTGCCAGCGCGTAGATCACAAAAATTTATATGGAAATAAAATCATCTCAAATGGACAACCGAGTGCAAGGTTATAGCCTTTCAAAGTAAAGGGTGTTTAGGTCAGTTTAGAATTGATAGCCAAAATGATTCTTTTTCATACGAAATCAGTGACAAACCGCCTTCGGCAGTTAGGCAGCGCGTAGATCACAAAAGGTTGTATGGATTTAAAAAAAAAAAAAATCATCCCAATTGGTCAACCGAGTGCAAGGTTTTAGCCTTTCAAAGTAGAGGGTGTTTAGGTCGGTTTAGAATTGATATCCAAAATGATGTTTTTTTGGACGAAATTGGTGACAAACTTCCTTCGGCAGCCTGTCAGCATGTAGATCACCAAAACTTATAGCCTTTCAATTATGAGGGTGTTTAGGTCAGTTTAGAATTTATAGCCAAAACAATTTTTTTCAGACGAAATCGGTGACATATCGCCTTCGACAGTTTTCCAACACGTAGATCATAAAAAGTTACATGGAATAAAAAAATCATCTCAAACGAACAACCGAGCGCAAGGTTATAGCCTTTCAAAGTAAAGGGTGTTTAGGTCGGTTTAGAATTGATAGCCAAAACGATATTTTTTCAGACAAAATCGGTGACAAACCTCTTTCGGCAGTTTGGCAGCGCGTAGATCACAAAAAGTTATATGGATTCAAAAATATATATATCTCAAACGGACAACCGAGTGCAAGGTTATAGCCTTTCAAAGTAGAAGGGTGTTTACGTCGGTTAAAATTGATAGACAAAACGATGTTTTTTTAGACGAAATCAATGACAAACCGCCTTTGACAGCTTGCCAGCGCGTAGATCACAAAAAGTTATATGAATTCAAAATAAAATCATCTCAAACGGACAACCGAGCGCAAGGTTATAGCCTTTCAAATTAGAGGGTGTTTAGGTTTGCTCAGAATTGATAGCCAAAATGATGTTTTTTCAGACGAAATCGGTGACAAACCGCCTTCGACAGATTGCCAGCGCGTAGATCACAAAAATTCTATATGGATTCAAAAAAAATAAAGAGCGCAAGTGTATAGCCTTTCAAAGTAGAGGGTGTTTAGGTCGGTTTAGAATTGATAGCCATAACAATGTTTTTAAGATGAAATAGGTGACAAACCGCCTTCGACAGTTTGCCAGTGCTTAGATCCCAAAAAGTTACAGGGAATAAAAAAAAATCATCGCCTTCGACGGTTTGGGAGCGCGTAGATCATAAAAATTTATATGGATTTAAGAAATATCATCTCAAACGGATAACCGAGCGCAAGGTTATAGCTTTTCAAAGTATAGGGTGTTTAGGTCGGTTTAGAATTGATAGCCAAAATAATGTTTTTTCAGATGAAATAGGAGACAAACCGCCTTAGGCGGTTTGGCAGTCCCTAGATTGCAAAAAGATATGGATTAAAAAAAATATCATCTCAAACAGACAACTAAGCGCAAGGTTATAGCCTTTTAAAGTATAGGGTATTTAGGTCAGTTTAGAATTGATAGCTAAAGTGATGTTTCTTCAGACGAAATCGGTGACAAACAACCTTCGACAGCTTTGCCAGCACGTAGATCACAAAAAGTTATATGAATTAAAAAAAAATTCTCAAACGGACGACGGAGCGCAAGGTTATAGCCTTTCAAAGTAGAGTGTGTTTAGGTCAGTTTAGAATTGATAACCAAAACGATATTTTTTCAGACGAAATCAGTGAAAAACTGCCTTCGAAAGTTTGGAAGCGCGTAGATCAAAAAAATTATGTGGATTCAAAAAAAAAATAATCTCAAACGGACAACAGAGCGCAAGATTATAGCTTTTCAAAGTAAAGGATGTTTAGGCCGATTTAGAATTGATAGCCAAAATGATATTTTAATTCAAACAAAATCGGTGACAAATTGCCTTTGACAGTTTGGCAACGCGTAGATCACAAAAAGTTATACGGATTAAAAAAAATCATCTCAAATGGACAACCGAGCGCAAGTTTATTGCATTTTAAAGTAGAAAGTGTTTAGGTCAGTTTAGAATTGAAAGCCAAAACGATGTTTTTTCTGACGAAATTGGTGAAAAACTACCTTCGACAACTTGCCAGCACGTAGATCACAAAAAGTTATATGAATTCAAAAGAAAATCACCTCAAACTGACAACCGGGCGCAAGGTTATAGCCTTTCAAATTAGAGAGTGTTTAGGTCAGCTTAGAATTGATAGCCAAAATGATATTTTTTTCAGACGAAATCGATGACAAACCACCTTCGACAGATTCCCAGTGCGTAGATCACAAAAAAAATTACATGGATTCAAAAAAAAAAATCATCTCAAACGGACAACCAAGCGCAAGGGTATAGCCTTTCAAAGTAGAGGGTGCTTAGGTCGATTTAGAATTGATAGCCAAAACAATGTTTTATAAGATGAAATTGGTGACAAACTGCCTTCGATAGTTTGCTAGTGCTTAGATCACAAAAAATTACAGGCATTCAAAAAACAATCATCTCAAGCGGACAACCGAGCGCAAGGTTATAGCCTTACAAAGTAAATGGTGTTTTGGTCGGTTTAGAATTAAGAGCCAAAATGATGTTTTTTCAAACGAAATTGGTGACAAACCGTCTACAGCAGTTTGGCAGTGCGTAGATCACAAAAAGTTATATGGATTTAAAAAAAATCATCTCAAACAGACAACCGAGCGCAAGGTTATAGCCTTTCAAAGTAGAGGATGTTTGTATCGATTTTGAATTGATAGCCAAAATGATGTTTTTACAGACGAAATTGGTGACAGACCGTCTTTGGCAGCTTGCCAGCGCGTAGATCACAAAAAATTATATGGATTCAAGAAAAATTAAATCAAACGGACAACCGAGCATAAGGTTATAGTCTTTCAATGTAGAGGGTGTTTAGGTCAGTTTAGAATTGATAGCCAAATGATATTTTCTCAGAAGAAATTGGTGACAAACCACCTTCGATAGTTTGCCAACGAGTATATCACAAAAAATTTATATGGATTCAAAAAAAAATCTCAAACGGACAACCGAGCGCAAGGGTATATAGCCTTTCAAAGTATAGGGTGTTTAGGTCGGTTTAGAATTGATAGGAAAAAAGATGTTTTTTCAGATGAAATCGATGACAAACTGCCTATGGCAGCTTGCCAGAGCGTAGATCACAAAAATTTATATGGATTCAAAAAAATTATCTCAAACGGACAACCGAGCACATGGTTATAACCTTTCAAAGTAGAGGGTATTTAGGTTGGTTTAGAATTGATAGCCAAAACGATGTTTTTTCAGAAGAAATCGAGACAAATCACCTTCGTCAGTTTGGCAGCGCGTAGATCACAAAAAGTTATATGAATTAAAAAAATTATCTCAAACGGACAACCGAGCGCAAGGTTATAGCCTTTCAAAGTAGAGGGTGTTTGGGTTGGTTTAGAATTGATAGCTAAAATGATTTTTTTCAAATAAAATCGAAGATAAACTGCCTTCGACAGTTTGGCAGCACGCAGATCGTAAAAAGTTACATGGATTCAAAAATAAAATCATCTCAAACGGACAACCTCGTGCAATGTTATAGCTTTTCAAATTTGATGGTGTTTAGGTTGGTTTAGAATTGATAGCCAAAATGATATTTTTTCAAACAAAATCAGTTACAAACTGCCTTCGACAGCTTGCCAACGTGTAGATCACAAACATTTATATGAATTAAAAAAATCATCTCAAACGGACAACCGAGCGCAAGGTTATAGCCTTTCAAACTTAAGGGGGTTTATGTTGGTTTAGCATTGATAGCCAAAATGATTTTTTTCAGACGAAATCGATGACAACCGCTTTCGGTAGTTTACCAACGTGTAGATCATAAAAAAATTTATTTGGATTCAAAAAAAAATCATCTCAAACAGACAATCGAGCGCGAGGTTATAGCCTTTCAAAGTAGAGGGTGTTAAGGTCGATTTAGAATTGATAGCCAAAACAATATTTTTTTCAGACGAAATCGATGAAAAACCACCTTTGGTAGTTTTCCAGCGTGTAGATCACAAAATTTTTTATGAATTCAAAAAATAAATCATCTAAAACGGACAACCGAGCGCAAGGTTATAGCCTTTCAAAGTAGAGGTTGTTCAGGTTAGTTTAGAATTGATAGCCAAAACAATTTTTTCTAGAAGAAATTGGTGACAATCCACCTTCGACAGCTTGCCAATGTGTAGATCATAAAAATTTATATGCATTAAATAAAAAATCATCTCAAACGGACAACCGAGTGCAAGGTTATAGCCTTTCAAAGTAGAGGGTGTTTAGGTCGGTTTAGAATTGATAGCCAAAATGATGTTTTTCAGACAAAATCAGAGACAAACCACCCTCAGAAGTTTGGCAGCGTGTAGATCACAAAAAGTTATATGGATTCAAAAAAAAATCTCAAACGGACAACAGAGCGCAAGGTTATAGCTTTTCAAAGTAGTGGGTGTTTAGGTCAGTTTAGAATTGATAGCCAAAATGATTTTTTTTAGACGAAAAAGTGACAAACTGCCTTCGATAGCTTACCAGCGCGTAGATCACAAAAAGTTATATGGATTCAAAAAAAAATGTCAAACGGACAATCGAGCGCAAGGTTATAGCGTTTCAAAGTAGAAGGTGTTTAGGTCGGTTTAGAATTGATAGCCAAAATGATGTTTTTCCAAATGAAATCGGTGACAAATTGCCTTCAGCAGTTTTCCAGCGCGTAGATCACAAAAAAATTATATGGATTAAAAAAAAATCATCTCAAACAGACAACTGAGGGCAAGGTTATAGCCTTTCAAAGTAGAAGGTGTGTAGGTCAATTTAGAATTGATAGCCAAAATGATTTTTTTCAGTTGAAATCAGTCACAAACCGTCTTCGATAGTTTTCTAGTGCGTAGATCACAAAAAATTACATGGAATCAAAAAAAATCATCTCAAACAGACAACCGAGCACAAGGTTATAGTCTTTCAAAGTAAAGGGTGTTTGGGTTGATTTAGAATTGATAGCCAAAATGATGTTTTTTCAGACAAAATCAGTGACAAACCGCCTTTGACAGTGCGTAGATCTAAAAATGTTATATGGATTCAGAAAAAAATATCTCAAACGGACAATCGAGCACAAGGTTATAGCCTTTCAAATTAGAGGGTGTTTAGGTCAATTTAGAATTGATAGCCAAAATGATGATTTTTTAGACGAAATCAGTGACAAACTGCCTTCGACAGTTGGGCAGCATGTAAATCTCAAAAATTTATATGAATTAAAAAAAATCTCAAACGGACAATGGAGTGCAAGGTTATAGACTTTCAAAAATAGAGGGTGTTTAGGTCGGTTTAGAATTGATAACCAAAATGATGTTTTTTAGACAAAATCAGTGACAAACCACCTTCGGCAGTTTAATAGCACGTAGATCACAAAAATTTATATGGATTAAAAAAAATCATGTCAAACGGACAACCGAGCACAAGGTTATAGCCTTTCAAAGTAGAAGGTGTTTAGGTAGCCAAAATGATGTTTTTTCAGACGAAGTCGGAGACAAACTACCTTCGACAGTTTTCCAACGCGTAGATCACAAAAAGTTATATGAATTCAAAAAAAAAGAAATCATCTCAAACGGACAACCGAGCGCAAGGTTATAGCCTTTCAAAATATAGGGTGTTTAGGTCGGTTTAGAATTGATAGATAAAACACTATTTTTCAGATGAAATCGATGAAAAACTGCCTTCGGTAGTTAGGCAGCGTGTAGATCACAAAAAATTATATGGATTCAAAAAAAATCATCTCAAACGGACAACCGAGCGCAAGGTTATAGCCTTTCAAAGTAGAAGGTGTTTAGGTCGGTTTAGAATTGATAGCTTTTTCAGACGAAATCGATGACAAACCACATTCGGCTGTTTGGCAACGCGTAGATCAGAAAAAAGTTAAATGGATTAAAAAAAATCATCTCAAACGGACAACCGAGCGCAAGGTTATAGTCTTTCAAAGTAGAGGGTGTTTAGGTCAGTTTAGAATTGATAGACAAAATGATGTTTTCTCAGACGAAATCAGTGACAAACTGTTTTAATCACGCAAGTGCACGTATCGTAACAAGTAATATAATGAAAAGTAAAGTGTCGAACCTATGAGGAATTGCTACTAAATTTGCTAAGTACTAAGCTTTAAACAACTTAATCTTATCTAAATAACTAATTAAAGATGGTAATCAAGAACTAAATTAAAAGAAACTAATATTAAAAGCAAGTAAACTAAAAAGGTTGAATTCAATTAATTATACAAGCCTAGGATTACAACTTCCCTCAACACTTCGCTTGAATCTCTCTCTACCTCTTCACTTGATTAATGATCCTGAGTTGTTAACCTAGAGTTCTATCTTATTTATAAGCATCTGTCGATGGTCTTATAAAAATATCCTTCCTAACCAATTAACTATATGTCTATGATAATTGAATTAAAGAAGAAGTCATTAAGTTTAGGCTCCAACAATGGTTACACATGACAAGTAAGTATATTTCTACCCTACCTGCAGATCAATTCATCCTAATAAATGAATATGAAACATGTGTCATTCAATCGATGTCTAACACTAAACTCCCTATGTCTAGTTGTATTTTGGTTAACAAATCAATCTAATTAGTAGCTAAGCAATTAGAAGCATTAAGAACAAGAATGAACAAACAACTCAACAAACCATTAAATCAAGCTAGAGAGAGAAAGTAAATTCAAACTATGTGTTGAGTTCCATTGAAATCCTAGTAAAAGAAAATTAGTTCATGATAATTAATGAAAACAAATAATCAAATAGTTTCACCATCATTAACTACACAAGAAAAATAAAGAAAAGAAGTAACTAAGAGTTGTCAATTCTTGAGTCTTCAATCTTCAAGCCTCCAATCTTCTTGAGAGAAGTTGATGGTGGCTATCTGATAACTCTAGAAAATATAGCTATTTTGCCACTTTTTATGCTTTTGAATCGGCTAAGTCTTTGAGGATTTTATTAGGATTTGATTAGTTTTAGATACTTTATATTTATTTTAATTATCCATTTTATGTTTAAAAATAGTTATTTAGTTGTTATTTATGTGTTTTTATAGGTCCAAGGTGATCTGGAGCTTCAAGGTGCAAAACGACAAAAATCGGTGCATTCCAATAAGCAGGCAGATTCGACCTCTGGAGCTTCTTTCAAGAAAAACTCGGTCTTATATACTTCAAATGAGAAAAATCCCTCTTGTCTTTTGAAGCTGACTTTCATACCTTTCCAACGGTATAAGGTGCTTCAAAATTGGATAAGATTTTCCCAGTCAAAACAACTGACAAAGTTTGAGAAGCCGACAGGAACCAGTTCAGACAAACGGAGGAGAAACACCAAGGAGGCAGTAGCAGTGGCGCTGCAGCTCCAAGAGCTGGTGCCGTGGCACCAAAGGGCATGAACAGTAGCCACGAAAAAAATACTAAAACTCAAATCTTACCTGTTTTGCTTGGGAACAAAGTTTCGGACTCTAGGAGGCCTTGGACACTTTAAATAGGACTCTTTTAGGTCGGAATAAAGGAGATTAGACATCAAGAAACCTAATTCTCTCTCTCAAGAAGATAGCCACCATCAAATTCTCTAAAGAAGATTGGAAGCTTGAACATTGAAGACTTAAGAATTGACAACTCTTAGTTTCTTCTTCTTTTCTTTATTTTTCTTGTGTAGTTGATGATGGTGAAACTATATGATTATTTGTTTTCATTAATTATCATGAACTAATTTTCTTTTACTAGGATTTCAATGGAACTCAACACATAGTTTGGATTTACCAGACCAATCGGACCGATCGAACCCCAAGATTGATCGGACCAACCGGACTGATCGGACCAACTTTGAAAGGCTATAGGCGTTGGTGTCTCAACTTTGAAAGGCGATAGGCTATAGGCTAGGGTTGGCTAGACAGGACCGACCAGACCGCCCAGACAGGCCGAACCTTGAGGACAGACCGGAAAGAGCAGACCGACCAGGCCAATCGAACCGTGCAGGCAGGTCGGACCTACCGGACTACTACGATCGCTCGGATCGTCCGGACCGAACGGATCGCACTGACAGCCCGGACCGCCCAGACCGGTCGGATTGTCTTGGCGGTTCAGTCGATCCGAGTAGTCTGGGCTGTACGGTCAGTCCTGGCGGTCCAATCTGTCCAGGCGATCTGTACGGTCCGGTCGGTCTTGTCTAGCCAAGCCTAGCTTATAGCCTATAACCTTTCAAAGTTGAGACACAAATGCTACTCATGTTTAGCCAAGCTCAGCCTAGCCTAGTCGGGAGGTCCGGGAGGTCTGGACGGTCCAATTGTTCAGGCAGTCCGTTCGGTCCGGACGGTCCTGTTTGTTCGGACTGTCTTGGCAATTCGGTCGGTCTAGCCAAGCCTAGCCTATAGCCTTTCAAAGTTAAGACACCAAGGCTAGTTAAAGCTTAGCCTAGCTGGTCAGTCCGGTCTATTCTCATGCACGGGTCAAATCCGTATAAATCATACTATGGTCTTGTACAATACAATTGAATTTTGGTCTCGAGAAATAGAAAAATGAGCAAGTTCAATGTTTTAAAATTCACGAAAAAAAGAAAAAAACTAAAATTAATAGTCTAAACGATGTTTTTTTGGGATGAAATCGGTGACAAACCGCGGCGGTTTGTCAGCGCATAGATCTCGAAAAATTACAAGAATTCAAAAAAAAATCACCTCAAACGGACAACCGAGCACAAAGTTATGACCTTTCGAAGTTGAGGCACCAAACTTACACTTTAAAGACCATGAGATGGATGTTAAACGCAGCGTATTGGGTTGTTTTAAAAATATTTTATCTAAATTCAATCATTCAGATCATCAAAAATGTAGCATATTGGGTTTTAGGGTTCGGGCGGTCGTAGCGGTTCGGGCTGTCGTAGCGGTCCGGTCGGTCCTCGCGATTCTGTAAGTACTGGCAGTCCGCGCTGTCCGATCAGTCCTGGCGGTCTGCGCGGTCCGGTCTAGCTAAGCCTAGCATATAGCCTATAGCCCTTCAAAGTTGAGACACCAACGCTACTCAAGTTTAGCCAAGCCAAGCTCATCCTAGCCTAGCCGGGCGGTCCGGGCAGTCCGAACGATCTGATCGATCCCATCGATCCGGGCAATCCATTCGATCCAGTCGGTCTTGATAGTCCGGTCGAACCGGTCGGTTCGGGCTGTCCAGACGGTTTGGTTCGTTCGGACTGTCATGGCAGTCCGGTCGGGGTAGCCAAGCGTAGCCTATAGCATTTCAAAGTTGAGATACCAAGGCTAGTCATGTTTTGCCAAGAAAAGCTCAGCCTAGCCGGGAGGTCCAGGAGGTTTCGACAGTCCGATCGGTCGGGGTAGTCCTTTTGGTCCGGTCGGTTCAGGCAGTCCGGACGGTCCGATTCGTTCGAACTGTCCCGGCAGTCCGGTCGGTCTAGCCAAGCCTAGCCTATAGCCTTTCAAAGTTGAGACACAAAGGGTAGTCAATTTAAACAAGCAACGGTTAGAATAGCCGATCGGTTATGTCGGTCCCGTCCGTCCGTCCGGGTGGTCAGTCGGTCGGGACGGTTCGGGCGATTTGTGCGGTCCGGTTAGTCCGGGTGGTCGGGGCAATCCGAGTGGTCCGGGCGATCCGGGCGGTCTGGTCGGTCCGGGATGTCTGAACCGTCCTGACGGTCTGGGCGGTCCGGGAGCTCCGGGCGAATCTGGCGATCCGAGTGGTCCAGACGGTCCGGTAGGTCCGGGCGATCAGAACGGTCTTTCGGACAGTCCGAACGGTCTTGTTCGTTCGGACGGTCCTAGCAGTCCGATCGGTCTAGCCAAGCCTAGCCTATACCTTTCAAAGTTGAAACACCAAAGCTAGTCAAGTGTAGCCAAGCAAAGCTAACCCTAGCCGGTCGGTTCGGGCGCTCCGGTTGGTCCAGACGATCAGGTCGATCCGGGCTGTTTGGACGGTCCGGGCGGTCCGGGCGGTCTGGACGGTCCGGGCGATCCGGTCGGTCCGAGTTTATTAAGATTTTATATGCATTTTAACAGGTGGAGTCATCCTAAAGATTGTAGCGATATTCCGATCGACCTTTCAAGTATAAGATCACGACTAGATCGAGTAACATATCATAAGGTAAATGTTTCGATTATTACATTCAAGTCTTTTTGTATTTAATCCATATGAAACTAATAATTTGTAATAATTATTCGCAGTTTGTGTGGATGCCATATTCTTCAAATGAAATTATGGCATGCCTCTCATCGGATGCCTACAATAATTGTAATATATGGAAAGCAAACACAGCATTGATATGCTTTGCATATGTAGAGTGGCACCACAGTGACAAGGTGTTGCGACAATTTGGGATGCAACAACCAATTCCGCAACCATCTGTGAACCTTGATAAGGTTCACAAGAATGATATGCTTAGGCGTCATGAAGTATTTTTGCCTATGAAGCATCGAAAATGGATCCAGTTGTGGAATCTACGTTCTGAACGAATTTCGATAGGTATTTCGTAATAATTTCAACCCATTTAATGATTACATAAGATGGTATAAAAATGAAGGTCGGCCTTTTGTTTGTCCACCGTCGGAGTTTGAGGATGTTAAGAGTATGCCATTTCCCGGACCAACTTCAAATCCAGTCCCTCCTACACACAAAATGGAAGTTCCTAGACCTAGCCGACAACGTAGGCGGACGCGTCAATCAGCCTCATCACATGAGGCGGAGTTCACTGCACCGAGGATGTCATTTAGTCATCCTGAACCTCAACCAGAACATGGCGTAGCATTCAGTCATCATTATTCCGTCAGTCACCCTGGATTTGATGTTGATGAGTGTTACCGACCATCACCGCCAATGATAAGATGACTAGCTCATCACCCCAAGTCCAAATTCAGCATATCTAACTACAATGTATCAGTTTGGAACCCCTGCGTCAGCATTTGATGGTACATCATTTGTGGGTCCATCTAGTAGTCAGGTTCCCTTTATGGATGGACTAGGTGCTGGCTCCTTGAGCAGTGGATTTTCATTTTTTGATGCAGAACATATGGGTCCCTCTAGTAGTGCGTTTCCATCGATTGATGTGGTTGATTTCCATGAGCATGCGGATGACATATAACCAGAACCAATGGCGGTAGGTCGAGAACGAGGACGACAACGAATACGTGCCACTGACAAGGTTGAACGACGGGTGCAACCACCATACCATAGAAGAGCTCGACACTGTTGCTCAACACCACGCAATATGAGAGCTCCTCCGTTAATAATTAGAATAAACGTACTTTTTGTATAATAATAATGTATTTTTTGTATAATTTTTTTAATAATGTACTTTTTGTATAATAATCGTGTACTTTTTGTATTTTTCTTTCTAAAAATTAATCGTTATTTAAATTTTTAAATTTTTATTTTTTATTTTTGTTACTTAAATTTTGTTATTAATTTTTATATTAAAAAAAAACATAGTTTGGAAAACGGTATAATTTTTTTAATTTTTTTAGTTTTGTAAAATTAAAAAAAAATTAATTTTTTTAATTTTTTTTAATTTTTGTAAAATTAAAAAAAATTAATTTTTTTAATTTTATAAAATTATTTTTTTACCATTTTAAAACAGTAATATTTTTTAAATTAAAAAAAAAAAAACAATTCGAAAGTCGCCATATCATATGGCTACTTCTCTTCTTGGTTTTTCAAAAAATATATATTATATAAAGGGAAGTCGTCATATCATATGGCGACTTCCCTTGATATATATTTTTTTTAAATTCGTAAAAATTTGGCTTATTTTGATAAATAATTTAAAAATATTGATAATTTAAAAATTATTTTTTTAACAATATTCAAATAAATTTGCCTAAATAAAATTATTAAAATTGAAAATATGAATTTGGAGAAGTCTATAAAAGACATAGATGTGTCGAAGTCCAACACTGCTGATAAAATAATTGAGAAAAAAATAAACGAAAAGAAAGGCCCTGATAGAAGAAAAAATATAAACGAAGGGAAGACACGCACGTTATTACAGGATGGGGACCTCGAAAAAGCAAACAAAGAAAGCTTTATCGACACGTGTATAGGAGATAGAGCGAATGAAAAAAGAGGGAGAGTAGAGGCGAGTGGTACTGGGTCTGGTCACAATAAGAACGAGGCTTCGTAAGTAAATGAGAAGCGTAGACTGCTCCTGTCTTGTTCTTGTTCTTCTTCGTTGTTGTTATTTTTGGTCTCTCTCTGTCTCTCTTCTCTTTCTTTTTGATTGCTAAATCTTTTGCTCTTGTTCTTCGCTTTCGTTTTGTTTTGTTTTTTATTTTCTTTTGGGTCTTGTTCTTCTTGCGGGAGGCATTTGATGAATTTATCAAATTAAGCATCTCGATCAGTCGTTATCCAAATTTCATCTACTCTTTTTCTCAGTTATATATTTAAGGTATGCATCTGATATATTTTCCCCTTCTGAATCCACTCTCTTGATCCCTTGTCCTTTTTTCCGCTTTTCTTCAATTTTCCAAGCTTCCTTTAATTTTCCGCGTGTTTTCATAATTTGATCTATGCCTGAAGTTGGTAGATTTATGAAGGAATATGTTATTCTTTTAATAATTATTTATTTTTTTAATCAAAATGGAATAATTCGATTGGGTTTGATGTGGAGCTTGAAAAGGAAATGAAAAAGTAAGAATTTTGAATTTCAATTTGTGTTTGGTTTTGTCGAAAATCTGTAGCTGAATCGTTTTTTTTTTTTTTGGCTTCGTTGTGTACAGTTGTTCTAAGGACATAGTTTTAGGGCAATTTTTTGCATTTGAAAGTTGAAAGTCGTAGCTTTGCTTTGTATCCATGGAAACTTTTTTAAACCTAAAAGTCAGTGCTTTGCAGCTTCTGCATTTCAATCTCAGCTATCAGTGGTGCTTTGAGGGTTTGACTGTTTCTTGAACGGATATTTTGGCTTACGTGCTCCGGTTCAGCTTAAACAATCTGGGATCTGGATAATTGCATTTCTAGGGTTTGCTCGCTGCTCCAAGGCTTTTCATTTTCCGTAACCAAATTAAGGTTTGTCTTATTTCTTCATTCGGTTCTTTTAAAACTAATCGTATGAACAAACATTTCAAAACTGGAAACTAAAGCTAGCTAGTATCTCCTTTCTCAAAATTAAAAACAAACCAACAAAGAAAAATGTAAGGACCTGGATGTCGTCCAATTTCTTGACACTGCTTCCCAAAATATCTTCTCCGTGTGAACTTACTTATCTTTCTCATCCCCAGACATCCACTTACCTCCCTTTGCTGGCTAACGGACACTTATTGGCACTTTTTGATTTCTGTCTATCTCTTCAATTCCTTTACCCAATAAATTAGCACAACTTATGTCTTAAAAACCCAAGCAATGCTTACCCAATGCCCATAATCTTTAGCAGTTAATGTCAGGTGGGAACTCACAAGCTTTCATTATGTTGGTTTTAGGTGATATCCTAAGAGATCGTGCCTTCAAATGAGTGTCAAGTGTTTGGGCTAAGGAGAACTGCTTATCCTGATTTTATCTTTTGGGGTTCCCTTCATGATTGGGAAAATGGTCGAGGGGCCTAAATTTACTGGACTTATGGGAGGAACCAACAACAATGACAACAATTACTATGATTTTACTCAAGGGTTTTACCAAAAACTCGGTGAGGGCACAAACATGTCTATTGACAGTTTACAGACGAGTAATGCCGGTGGATCTGTGTCCATGTCAGTCGAAAACAGTAGTGTGGGCTCTAATGATTCTCTAACCCACATTTTAAGCCACCCTGGTCTAAAGCCTGTGAACCGCCACAATTACTCTGTCTCTGTGGGGCAGAGTGTGTTTCGTCCCGGTAAGGTTGGCCATGCACTTAATGATGATGCATTAGCACAAGCATTGATGGATGGTAGGTACCAAACTGAGGTATTGCAGAATTATGATGAGTGGACTATTGATTTAAGAAAACTTAATATGGGTACAGCTTTTGCTCAAGGGGCTTTTGGGAAGTTATACAAAGGTACATATAATGGTGAGGATGTTGCGATTAAGATATTGGAAAGGCCAGAGAATAGCCCAGAGAAGGCACAAGTTATGGAACAGCAGTTTCAGCAGGAACTTATGATGCTTGCAACACTGAAGCATCCAAATATTGTGCGATTTATTGGGGCATGTCGTAAGCCAATGGTTTGGTGTATTGTAACAGAGTATGCAAAGGGAGGCTCAGTTCGACAGTTTCTAACAAGGAGGCAGAATCGTGCTGTGCCCTTGAAATTGGCAGTCAAGCAGGCATTGGATGTAGCAAGAGGGATGGCCTATGTGCATGAGCTTGGTTTTATTCACCGGGATTTGAAGTCAGATAACCTTCTAATAGCTGCTGATAAATCGATAAAGATTGCAGATTTTGGTGTCGCACGTATTGAGGTGCAGACTGAGGGCATGACACCAGAGACAGGGACATATCGTTGGATGGCTCCGTAAGTCTCTTGAACCTTATATGTTACAGTTTCTTCCCTGTTACAATGTGACAGTCACACCTTTTTTTTTTATATTTGATGACTCTTTTCATCCTTGCTAGATGATTCTTCTAGTTGACATGAATTCTCTGGAATTTTTTTAAAGAAAACCCTTAAGGTTGTGCATTCTTTCTGCATAGATTTCTTACCCCTTTGTTTAATTAACTTTATCCTTTTGTCAATTATCTTTTATATTCTCCTGTTGTGAATTATGTTAGGGTGTAAGTCCCGCTGTGTAAGGTTCTGCTATTTTCTGTTTTCATCTTCTGAGCTTTTGATTCTATATTCTTTGAGCTTTCTTTTTAAAATTGTCGACCTAATATAAAACTTCTTTTACACCTTTATCTGAATTCTGAATTTGATTATGCAGTTCCTTCTAAAATGGCTGATGCTTTTGTTTGATAACTAGAAGGAAGGCACTGCCTTCATAAATGTGATTTTATTTCGAATTTTTTAGTTCTCTGTTTTTTGCTGGAATATTGTAAGTTTAAATAATTTCAAATTATTTAAAACATTAACGTAATTGTTGCATATCCAGAAGAAAGTTTGAGTAGATTACTGTGGAATATGCATGTATCATCTCAGAAGATCGGATTTTTGAGGCCTCTCTCTAACGTAGGTGTGAATGTTTGGCATCTGGGTGTCTTGCAGCTTAAAGTGAATTAGGCTTCTTCTTGAAGCAAAATAAAGATGTAACAACTATTAAGTTGATACTTGATAAATAAAGTGCTTATCAAGCATTCATTCATTTATGTCCTTAAATGAGTTTGGAAGGGCAAGTGTTCTTATGAAATTTTAAACATTTGAGATTTGAATGTGATAGGATCCTAATATGCAAAGTTGATGTTGTGTTTTCAAGCAAGACAGAGATTATGCCTAGCTTGTTTTCATCTACTGCCACTATTTGCAGTACATCATGTCCTTTCTCCATATTTTTGGGTGCTTGTTTTATTCCAGCTATTGTGGCTGAGAAAACATGTCTTCTATCTTTAGATCTGGTTCATATTTCATGTTTGGGTGCATTTTGAAAGTCAAATATTGAAAGATTTTCATAAGAATCTAGTATTCTTTCACCCATTATACTTATACTTTCTGTTTGGTGTATTTAAAGTTATTTGTTTTGAGTACTCTTGGATGCCTTTTGATTTCATGATTCACTTGGGATTCACACGCATCAAGTGATCCTTTTTTATTTGGTTTATGGCCTTCTCTCCTCATCGCTGTACGCTGTCAGACATGCCCATTAATTTGTTTCTAATTTATAAAACCATATAAATATTAATTAAGAATAGTGATTCCATATGGCTCAATGACTAGTTTTTGGCAGCAGCACCTAAAATATATTGGCTGTGCCAGAGCAAGAGAGGAGTTGCGAAAGCTCCCTTGAGAATATTTGGAACTTATACGTTAATGTTTGCAACATCTTATTGCACAGCACTGAGGTTGGACTGACAGACAGTACTCATGACTTGTCTCTCTGAATTTAAATGGTCTAAAGAGGCTAA
This sequence comes from Fremontodendron californicum, assembly GCA_030761205.1. NCBI lineage: Eukaryota > Viridiplantae > Streptophyta > Magnoliopsida > Malvales > Malvaceae > Fremontodendron > Fremontodendron californicum. The sequence goes on from JAULJL010000006.1 coordinate 129,829, forward strand.
TTCCCAAGCATTGGAATCTACCTGTCACATCAACAGGAAAAAACCAGTTCATGAGGACCAAAGGATCTCTCACTCTTCTTTTTAAAGCTCGAGGATTCATTTTTCCTCTCTTACAAACTTTATGTTGTTTGCAGCCTTTACATAATTATATACGGAGCAATAGTGATGTAGACAAACAGATGGGTTAAGAGTTGTATTTTGTTTTTGGTTTAAATGTTGGGAGGTTGCTGTTTTTTTTGTGTCATGTGAAGCAAGGGAGGAAGACAAATAAGTGATCAATGTACTTAATAATGGCCTAAGTTGAGTTGAAGCAAGGGGTTACAAGGAGGGAGCTGAACAAGTGATTCAATGCACTTAGTAATGGCCCACTCTGAATTCTGCACAAATAGGGAGGTTGGATGCAAGTATGTTTTACCAATGTTGGGAGGTTACTGTTTTTGTTGTGTCATGTGAAGCAAGGGAGGAAGACAAATAAGTGAATCAATGTACTTAATAATGGCCTAAATTGAGTTGAAGCAAGGGGTTACAAGGAGGGAGCTGAACAAGTGATTCAATGCACTTAGTAATGGCCCACTCTGAATTCTGCAAAAATAGGGAGGTTGGATGCAAGTATGTTTTACCAAGAAATTTCCTAGCTTTAAACTTAAAAATGTCTCTTAGGTTATATTTGGATAGAGCATTTGACATTTTCTATTGCATTTTGTAAAATGAGGCAATTCAGAAAGCAGCAATTGAGAATGTGCGGTTTGGTCAACTATTCCTCGAATTGGAATATTGTCCGAGGGCTATCCAACTTAAACAGATTGTTAAAAGTGATTGTTATATTTCCTTGTTAAGATGATACTACAAATTATTTTTTTCTATTTGTCTTGGTCTTGTTGATTATTTAGGGTGGGAAATTTTGTCGATGCCTTTGTAGAGGGCTAAGTTCTGACTGGTTTGAAGGATACATTTTTGATTGGATAAGTTACAGTTTCACAATTCAACTTTGATGTAAAGTCAAGAGGTGTATCCATGAGTTGATATAACGATATCTGATAAGGTAGAATGCCATGTCAAGTTATTCCTACCATATATAAATGTTTTATGTTCTGTTGTTATCCATGAATAGTTTTGAGCCTAACTTTCGTAGGCTGGAGGTGCAGACATGATGTACTCTTGTGTATATTTTATACCCATAGGCAATGGAACAAGTTGAGGCATCAAAATTGTGTATTTTTAATTCCTCTTTCTTGTGTGCTTGACTTAATATGCACTGCTATAGTTCTTCCCCACTGCGAGGGAAAATAGTTAAGAAAATTGCATCACTTCGTCTTGTTACTCTCTACTTGCCATGTTACTTGCATTCTATAAGTAGAATTACTTTCCTGTTTCAAATGGAGTACTGGAAACTGATTTGCATCTTATATATCAATCATAACTACGTAGTGGTGTTCATTGGTGCATTAGTTTTCACTGAATTATCTTTTACATGAAACTGCATTCAAAAAAAAAAAAAAAAAGAAAGAAACTTCATTCAGTTGATGACCAGTTGACTTGGTATCCGAATTGTCTATCTGTTAAGTATTTTATTCAATTTTGTTCTTTATTTATGTTAAGTAATACTGTTGATTGTGATTCTGTGCTTGTCTTTGCACTTGCAGAGAGATGATACAACATAGGCCCTACACGCAAAAAGTAGATGTGTATAGTTTTGGAATCGTCCTTTGGGAGCTTATCACAGGCATGCTTCCTTTCCAGAACATGACCGCAGTGCAGGCAGCATTTGCTGTGGTGAACAAGGGTGTAAGACCAGTTATTCCAAATGGTTGTCTCCCTGTGCTGAGTGAGATCATGATCCGTTGCTGGGACACTAACCCAGAAATCCGTCCTCCCTTCACTGAGATTGTGAAGATGCTTGAGAATGCCGAAACTGAGATACTGACAACTGTTCGTAAGGCCCGCTTCAGGTGTTGCATGACTCAACCTATGACAATCGACTGATTCAGAATAGAAGAGTGAAGAACTGAGGATATAAATGAAAATGAAAATGAAAAACAGCAGCAGTAAGAATTTAAATATAAGTTTGTGTATCTATCAGTATTTTACTTTTTTATTTTCCAGATAGGAGAAGGTAACTATTCAGACTGCTGGTTTCTGGATTTTGGTGTCAATTGTACTTGGACTACTGGTGTTGTAGGTTTAGTAGTAAGGGGATCGTAGATGTGGTTTCTGTCTGTAGCTATATATGTGTGCCTGCCATATCTGTTACTCATTGATTATTTAAAAGCAGGTTCTTAATTGGATCAACGTCTTATTTTGGTTTTGTTTCTCTACTTTCTTTTGTTTTTTCACCTGATGTTCACTGGTGCTGATTAGTGCATGGTATTTGTATTAATAGCTATTTCTGCTTGCTAGTTATTTTGTGAGGATATGTTGCTGGTTAAAAGGACAAAAGAGGTGAAATCGAATTTCCTAGGAAGCTAGCAGGGCAGTTTTTCTTTTTCTTTTTTTGGATAAGCAAATGATTTTATTTATCCAAATAAGCAGATTAACTGCTACGAGCATACTGTGTTCATCATTCAGGGCTTAAAAAGCATTTTTGCTCTCCCAACTAATACAACTGAAACTTATTAAGAACATTACTAGAAAGATATAAGAGTTTAAGCCCCATGAATGGTAGATATTAAAATTGACAGTATCTGCAGCAAGATTCCTCAAACCTGCAATTCTCATTCCAACAGTCTCCTTAATCCATCCAAGTACCTGCAACTAGGTAACTTGCTTCTAATTAAATAGCCTCTGATTGCTTTGTCTCCAAATGTAATAGATGTTGGCATTCCAGGCTATGGTATTGTTGAGAGTAATGACTTCCCTTTCAGCTTCTTCACTGCCCAGCTTAACTCCATGCTCCAATATCCAACTTTTCTTTGCAAATGACAGTTTTGGGGCACATTCTGCCAACCCTCTTGGAGAATTCACAGCAAAAAAAGGTGATCTCTTGATCCCTGATCTGAATGACATAAAACACAGTTTCCATCCACAACTATCCCCCAAGATTGGAATCTATCCTTGGTTGGCAATCAATTTTAAGGATAGCCATCCACGAAATAGCTCCATGCTTTGGAATATGAAGAGAAGATCAAATCAATCTGTTCCATCTCACCTTCAGTTGTTTAGGCCTGAGTACCTTCCAAATAGCAATAACTGAGTATCGAGCCCCTGAGAAAGGCCAGACAAGCTCTCCATCAGGCTACTGCAAGAATTGAAGTACTTCATGCCTAAGTTGCAGAAGCTTCTTCCAGCACCAACTACTCTCCTGATTCAATGGTATTTGCCAAAAGGACTTGCCTTTAAAAACATAAGCCTGAGTTCAGGCAATCCACGAAGCGCCAGCTTGTGTTAGAATGGACCATATATGCTGAATAATACAAGCCTGATTCCAAGATAACATGTCCTTACATCCCAAGCCACCTTCTGGCTTAAGACAGCATATAGCTTGGCAACTGACCTTTACACCAGTAGTTCAGAATGTTAAACAGAACTGACTGATTTAGCTGAATTCCGCCTGCGTGGGATAGGTGCTTTGCTGCCCAGCAATTGATCCTGACAGAAATCTTTTCTAACAAAAGGAAACAATCCTTCTCTGTAAGCTTCCTTGTGACTAATGGAATTCCTAGATATCTTACACAAAGAGAACCAACCTTGAATCCAGTGAGTTGCTGAATTTCAGTGACAATTTCCTTGCTATTACCAGTGAAGAATATTTCACTTTTGGCACAGTTAACTAGAGACCAGAAAAGGAATAGAAGATGTTCAATATGTTCTGAATACCAACCACATAGTCCAAATTGCCCTTAGAAAAAATTAACAAGTCATCTGCAAAGCAGAGATGAGTTAATTTTATTCTATGGCATTCGGGATGATATGCAAACACCATGCTAACACCTGCATCAAGTAATTTGGAGAGCGCATTCATTGCCAAAACAAACAAATATGGAGAGATAGGGTCTAGTTGCCGCACTCCTCTAGCCCCTAAAAGTAGCCAACTAATCCACCATTAAGAGAGATTAAGAACTTTGAAGTAGTTAGACAATTCTCTATCCAGCCAATAAACCTCTCTCTAGGATGCCTAAAACTGATAAAACAGATAAAATGAATTTCCAATCAATAGTCAAAGGCCTTCTGCAAATCGATTTTGATAGTACATCTTGGGGAGAGTGTGGTTCTGCCATAGCCTCTTACCAACTCTTAAGCCATGAGAACATTATTTGAAATGCTTCTCCCTTTGATAAAGGCACTTTGGCTGCTACTAATGAGGGGAGGAAGGTACTTTGTAAGCCTATGTGTCAAGATCATAGTGATGCATTTGTAGACTACAGAGCAGCAAGAGATAGGTCTGTAGTATTTTATGCTACTAGGAGTCTGACTCTTTGGGACTAAGGCAACTATGGTGGAGTTGAAGGCAGGGAGCAAGTTCCCAGATTGAAAAAAAAAAATAGCGAACAGCTGCAGTCACATCATTCCCTACATTAGATCAGGCTGTTTTGAAAAAATGAGCAGTGAATCCATCTGACCTGGTGCTTTCTCAATGTTCATGGAAAACATAGAATATTTAATCTTCTCGTCTGTTACAGGACTTATGAGATCATTCTAGGACTCCTCAGGAAGTGATACTTGAAGCAACTCAGCAACCAGAAACATTAGGATCAGCAATACCAATAAGCTTTTGAAAGAAGGAAACTGCCTCATTGGAGATTTGAATAAAATCATCCAGTCTATTACCAGTGTCATCATATAAGACTTTGATGCTGTCCCTACTCCTTTTAGCTGCAACCATCTTGTGAAAGAAAGTTGTATTTGAATCCCCTTCTTGAATCCACCTGATTCGAGATTTCTGTCTCAAGAAGTTTTCCTCAGCTTGAAGCAACTCATGTAACTCAGAAGAAAGAAGTCTTTCCAACTCCACCATATCATCAGTTGGAGTTTGTGACAAAATTGGAAATTTGTACAGCTTCTAACTCCTTCCTTTTCAACTTGACCCTTTCAATAATGTTACCATACTGTGAAAAGTTAGAAGGGCAGTTATTGACGCATTTCTATATGATTTTACGTGGTTTATAGCTACAGCGGTTGTACGTATTCTCTTCTCACTTATCTGTGTTACATATGTTGTATATGAAGCTTGAATTTGATTGTCTTTACTCTTTAGCAATTACTTTCTAGTTTTTCTTCTTATGTTTTGCTGTGTGTTTGTGGTTCTGTTGGCTACATATAGAAGGAATTGAAGAGCAGTTGTGACGGATTGTGATGGAATTAATTTATTTAATACTGCTTGTATTATATCCATGAGGTCAGCTTGCCAATAAGAAGAGAAATCTAATATAACATGAAAACTTAATTACATAATGGTAGATGTTCAAACTTATGAATACATTATGAAGTGACTAAAATCATGAATATGCTATATTTACCTTCTAGTTTAACTACAATTTGGAACCTAACATGCAAATTTTTTTAAAGGAAAATCATTAAAATCAATCAAGAAAATAGTGCATAACCTAAACATTCTCCTGAAACAAAATTGAAATAAAACGAACGTCTAAATGCTTAAACAAAATTGATTAAAAAACGGATTAATAATAATATTATATGAGCTCATAATCCATCAATATTAAAAAGAAAAGAAATTTGAGTTACCCGAAAAAGCTTTAGAACAAACTTTTTTTTTCTTTTTTCTCTTTCCTATCATGACTAATGAAATTAAGATTTTCATAGTCTTTTTTTAGTTTGATTATATGTATCCAAACTTATCCAACAACGAAAGACCTAACAGACTTTTTCTTTTATATATTCTTACAAAACAAATATATATTAAGGCATTACATAATTTGAAACATCAATCTCCAAACAAATTGTAAAGAAATGACTAGAGGTCTCAAGATCATAAGCACATCAAACCAAGAATAAAGTACAAAATAACAATTGTATTTGTACGTACTTTAGATGTTTTCCTAACGTTAATCAAATCAATATTCTAAAAAGTTAAATGGAACTAACAAAGTTGACCGAAAAAAAAAAAAGGGAAAAGGAAAAAAAACCCAACATTGTAAGCAATATCTCAAAAAAACAAAATAAATAAACTAAGTTGCTTCATAATATCTTTAGTTGCAAAATCATTAGTATATGCTACTCTGATGATTGTGATATACTTTTGCACTAAAAACATAGACATCTATTTATACATGGTTCACTTAAAAAAAAAAAAAAAGAGTTAAAAACACTGTTGTATCATTGGTTACCTTCAGCATAATTACTTTCTCATATTTCTCCTTATCACTTTGTCCCTTTAAAGAATCACGAGCTGCCAAAAATATGCATTTGAATTCTTTTGGATTAATGGGATCATTTGAAAAAGTTAACCATCACACAATTTCGTCATGTTTATATCTTTCAATTTGACACTTAAACAAAAAAAAATCAAAATCAAAATTAAGATAATCAAACTCCAACCATTTCAAATATTTAAAAAAATGCATGCTCTTTCTTTGTCTTTAAATTTTTCACCACAGTTTGGATATTTTGAAGTTGGGGCATTTTTTCTGAAAGTAATAGTAATAATCTAACTTGGATTGAAAACGTATTTTCAACTTTCCAATTTGATAAACAGAAAAAAAAAAAAAAAGTATAAGAAAAAAAAATACAACAAATTCAACTATCAAAACAAATCTATACGATAACTTTAGAGCTCTCAAGCATGTCAGTAATACCTTTGGATACTCTCCCAACTTCGGAAAAACCTGTTAAGGGTCAAAACTGTAACGGGCTAATTTTGACTGAGTTTAAGGTGCACGAGCTTTAACTCTGTAGATTTTCCAATTTTTACTTAAGGGATTCTTTACCAATCCAAGTCTATAGTCAATAAGTTGTTGGGATATGCCCTAGAGCCAATCAATTGGCCGATTAAAGTTGGAAGTAATCTACTTCTAATAATGCATGCTAATAGCTTATAATATATGTGATAGAGGTTTTCGTTCATCAATTAGTCAAAACAAATAAAGAGTTATTGTAAACTAGTTGGATGAAGTCCATGGAACACAATGGCCTTGCAAAGGAATTATAAATATTATAATTGTGAGATCCTTATGCATCAAAGCTATGTACCTAAACTTGTTCCTAGTCATTGTATTGTAAAGATGGGACATTGACAATGCTAAAAAACTGGTACATGTTAAGCCTCCTTACTTTGGAAGTAAGCAATCAATCTAATAGATTGAAGTTAGAGATACTTGGAGATAACATGTGGGTTTTTGTTAGAGAACAAGTTCATTGAACATGACTCGCTATGAGAACTCCATTTGGCAGCTCACTCAAGTGTCTATGGAAATATTTTCATGTGACAGTTGTGTAAATAGTCTTAAGACTTGAGATGTCAGGTTATCTTATATGTGAATTGTCATGCTTTGATCTTATTCGAACGGGTCACAAGAGCGATGCTTATGGTAGGGTGACTTTGGGTATAACATGAAGCATATGAAGGTAAATGAGTAGTCAAGAAATGATTCACCATTCCAAGTGATTATGTGGAGACATATCTTACTTGTTCTTGGCTTAGGTTAACATGATTAAGTCTTTGGCAAAAGCATGATAAATTTAGAATGTTGAGAACATTCTAGAATTTCACTAATGTTATCCGAAAAGCTAAAAGAACTAATATGGAAGGTTTCATAAGTAGACGTTGCATCATGCTTATGCCCATTCTGAGATATATGGTGAAATGACTGAATTTCTAAGATAAACTGATCATTGAAAGGTTAAGTCAAATCATTATGACTTTCTAACATTTGAGTGGTCATGAAAGATATGCAGATCCCACTCATGATCTTGAATATAAATTATTTGATCTTTAACTAGATTGTAATTTATGTTTAAGTGCCAACATGTTAGAAACCTAATGGGTCACACACTACAAATCTTAGTTCGAGATTAAAACTGATATTCGAATTAAGTGAGATTTAATGAACAAAAGAAAATAGTAAAAGAATTAATTAAAGTGTTTAATTAATTGAAGAGGATAAAAGTGGAATTTCCTAAACCCTGAAACTAGAGCTACGGCAAGCATGCCATATACAATGACATGCTTTGCCGCACATATGTAGTATCTTTGGTACATGAAAAGTGAAGTTACACTTTGATTTCAACCCTAGTCTCTTTGTTCTCTTTATTGTTTTTCTCTCTAGCCACCCAAGAGAATTGTTTTCTAAAAAAACATTAGCCAAGAGAAAGAAGCACAAGATTCTTGTTCACTAAGAAACACCTTTAGCCGAAAACACAAGATTCTAAGTTTCGGCATTCCTGTTTTTGCTTTAGACTTCAAGGAGTCATCTTGATAGCACGGGAGTATCTCTACCTTTTGTGAATGTCCTTGGATTAGATTCTGTGGATTGTTGTTAGAGGCCTAACACTTGGAGGCTTGGTGATTTGATACAACTTCTTTAGTGATCAAGTTTTTCGAAAAATCTTAAGAAATTCACTTGAGATTACGATATCTAAAAAAGGTATGGTTCTTGATCATATTGTTGCAATTTTTCATTGTATTTAATCACATTAAAATTTGTAAGTATGATCCTTGAAGAGTTCGGCTATTGATTGTTTTTAATGTTATGTTTTTGTTGCATATCTTAAATTGTTTAAGTTCTTATATTATACTTGTTATGTTTGAGCATGTATGTCGAATTTCCTTCATAAGTGTCAAGTACTCACCAACCAAGCCCAAATCCCTAAACCCAACAATGACAGCGGTAAGATGACCTTATAATGAGCCACCGTTGGAAATAATCCACTCGTCACTGGTGATGCCTACTTTGAGATCTTAAAGTCTCTCCTCTTTCCATGAATACCAAGAACAAGGGACGGCTCCTCAAACCCTGCATCTCCGATGATACGGTGGCCCACAGTTCTATCCCCTCCATGGCCAGCCGTGACGCCTTTGTCTCCTCTCTGAACCAATGACGAGGTGACTCTAGCCAAGCTGCGACCCACTGCATCGATCACAAACATGCTGACCACTTAAGGGAAGGCTTACTAGTTGTCACACTCATATCTATTGTCGTTAGCTAAGCTTACCACACGCCTTTTGCCCAACTGTCACCAACTTTCATGTTTTAATCCATAGCCATAGCACCACCAACAATTACTATCGATCACATTTCACCATTGTTGGCCGTAGCACAAACGATAAAAGCACAACCAATGATGCGATGTTTCAGGATGTGCCTCCGCCGAAACTGCGATCTCTCAAGGAAGTACCTTATTTCTTTATTATTTTACCCAAATTCTATTAAGTTTAAGTTATTTATGACTGATTTCTCTATTCATCAATATTTCACCTATTCCACTCACTTTGTCATTGGCAACCGTAATACATTACCCACCGCTGAATGTATCATTTCAAGGTGTGTCCCAGCTGAGACCACCATTTCCCAGGGAAGTATCAGTTCACTCTATTTTTTTTTACTAATTTCCTTAAAGTTAAGTGATCAATTAACTGCCCCATTCATTATCCTCACATCAGTTCCATCTATACTACTTGTTTTGCTATTTCCAGCCGCAACATGTTAGCAGGGATGAAGCCATCTATTGGTCGATGCTCTAATGCCAAAGACACGTCTCACCAGAAGTTGCAGACTTGATGAAAGCCTTGAAGAATAAGAAGAAAGGGCCCATTGACAAGGGGAAAAGAGGTAAGGCAGTTTTACCTGCCTCTGGAGTGACCCCCCCTCAACTTTCATGAATTTTATAGTATGGAATACTAGGGGGCTAAACAACCCTCAAAAGCAGAAAAGTATTATACAGAGAATAAACTGCCTGAAGGCAGACCTTGTTTGCTTACTGGAAACAAGAGTGAAACAACAAAACATGCCAGCTATAGTAGATAGACTCTTTCAGGGATGGAAGCTACATCACAACTACTTAGAAGCTTATAATGGGAGAATATGGTTCCTATGGAGAAATCAGATGCAGGTTGATCTTATTGCAACATCTGATCAGAGCATTACATGCTGCACCACTTATAATTCTACCAGGTTCTACATTACAGCAATTTATGGAAGCAATGAAGGCATAAGTAGAAGAAGGCTTTGGCACCATCTTCAGGACATTCAAGGCAGAATTGATGGCTCTCCTTGGCTTTTGGCTGGAGATTTCAATGTTATAGCAAGACCACAGGAAAGCTCAGATTTCAATGGCTCCTACATGCTTACCTCTGATATGAAGGATTTTCAGGACTGCTTGACACAGCTATCAGTGTTTGATCATACCAGTACTGGACCAGCATTCACTTGGTCCAACCACCAAACTGATGCTTACTTGGCTAGAAAGCTTGATAGGGTTTTGGTGAATGATTGCTGGCATACACAGTTTGCTCACTCATTTGTTGAGTTTTTGGCTCCAATGGTTTCTGATCACTGCCTAGCATACATAAAGATGAACTTGACTGCTCATTCTCCCCCAAAGCCATTTAGGTTTTTTAATTTCTGGACTAGGAATCCAGAGTTCCTGAACATTGTGGAAAACTCTTGGCAAGAGCCTTTCATTGGCAATCCTATGACCACTCTATTCCACAAATTGAAGAGATTAAAGGCAGTACTGAGGGCATTTAACCTGGCCATATATGGCAACATTTCAGGGAAGGTTCAAGATAAAAGGCAAGAATTTGAGAGCATGCAGATGATCAATCTGCATCAAAGGCCATCTAATACTCTTGTTGAAACAGAAAGAAGACTCTATGCAGAATTGATGGAACTCCAAAAGGCTGAGGAAAGTTATTACAGGCAGAAATCAAGGATAAAATGGCTGCAGGAGGGGGATCAGAACACTCATTATTTCCATAAAATGGTGTCAGCAAAGCATAGCAAGCAATCCATCAGAGTCCTCTATGATGATGAAGGAAGGAAGTTGGAAGATTTTGGCCAAATCTCAAAGGAGGCTGTAAGGTTCTTTGAGAAGTTGATTGGGACTGAGGACAAACAGGTCACAGACTGCCCTAGGGAGCTTCTTACTGAACTTATTCAGCCTGCCTTACCTACTGAAGCTAAGGACAATTTAGCTAAGGCTGTTACAAAAGAGGAGGTGAAAAGAGCCATGTTTGAGCAGAATGGGGACAAAGCCCCAGGGCCAGATGGATACACTGCACAGTTTTTTAAAACTGCTTGGCCTATTGTGGAAGAGGATGTCACTGCAGCAATCTTATCCTTCTTTCAATCAGGGAGCAGGATATCAGTCTTTAACTCTACATGTATTGCTCTTGTCCCAAAATTCCAGAATCCTAATCATATGAAGGACTTCAGGCCTATTTCATGCTGCTCTGTCATTTATAAATGTATTACCAGGATCATCACTGCCAGGCTCACTCCACTCCTTCCTGCTATGATCTCCAGCAATCAGAGTGCCTTCATACCAGGGAGAAGCATCTCAGATAATATTCTCATGGCTCAGGAACTGGTCAAAGGGTATGGAAGAGCAACCTTATCCCCCCGTTTTGCAATGAAGATTGATCTCCAAAAAGCTTTTGATTCATTAAATTGGGACTTCATTCTCACTGTTTTATCAGTTTATGGATTGCCTGATAAGTTCATAGGATGGATCAAGGCATGCATCACTTCCCCAAAGTTCTCAATTTCTCTTAATGGGGGATTAGTAGGGTACTTTGAAGGAGCAAAGGGGTTAAGGCAGGGAGACCCTCTCTCTCCTTATCTTTTTGTCATTGCTATGAATGTTTTATCCAGACTTCTGGATGCAGGGGCTCTTCATGGAGTTTACAGCTACCATCCTAAATGTCACAGAATCAAGCTTACTCACCTGTGCTTTGCAGATGATCTGCTGATTTTTGCAAAGGGTAACTTGGATTCTGTTGTGGGCATACAGGGTATTCTCCATTACTTTTATACCATTTCTGGTTTGCAATTAAACCCCTCCAAGAGTGAAGTCTTCTCCTCTGGTGTTAGTAGGACCACTCTACTTGAGATGCAAGAGTTGACAGGGTTTAAACTTGGCAAACTACCTGTTAGGTACCTTGGGGTCCCTTTGGTCACAAGAAGACTCTCTGAAAAGGATTGTTCTCCTTTGATCGACAGAATTACTCAGAGAATCAATGGTTGGGCAGCACGCATGTTATCCTATGCAGGAAGGCTTCAGCTCATTCAATCTGTTCTTTTTAATGTGTCCAATTTCTGGTGCAGGCACTTTGTATTGCCTAAGGCTGTTCTTAAAAGAGTTAATCAATTATGCAGCAGGTTCTTCTGGAAAGGAAGAGATGACTCAGCTAAGGGAGCAAGAGTCAAATGGAGTTCCATTTGCTGTCCAAAGTCAGAGGGGGGTCTTGGATTAAAAGACTTAGGAATATGGAATAAGGCTTGCATTATTCAGCACCTATGGGCACTTCTCTCCCAGGCAGGTTCATTGTGGATTGCCTGGCTTCATGCCTATGTGCTGAAAGGAAGAACAGTGTGGCAGGTTCAACCTTCCCCAGGAAGCAGCTGGACATGGCGTAAAATGCTTCAGCTGAGAGCTTTGGCTTTGAGGTTCACCTCCAACCAGAATGGTGCTCTAACCTGGAAGTTCCCTGGGAACAGTTTTATGGTGGCTAAGGTCTGGAATGATCTCAGGCCTAGGCATGACAAGGTGGAGTGGGATAAACTGATCTGGTTTCCATTTCATATTCCTAAACATGCACTGGTAGCTTGGATGGCTATATTGGACAAACTGCCTACAAAGAACAGATTGATGTCATGGGGCATGGAGGTGGATGGCAAATGTGAGCTATGTCAAACTGAGCAAGAAACCCGGAATCATATATTTTTTGAATGTGACTATTCAAAGGAAATCTGGGGGCATATACTATGCTTATGTCAACTTCATAGAAGCATAAGGAGCTGGCAAGCAGAGCTGCAATGGGCAGTAAACAGAATCAGAGGAAAAACTCTCATTTCTGTTATTTTGTGTTTATCATGGAGTGCCTTTCTTTACTCGATCTGGAGGGAGAGAAATAATAGGTGTTTTAATCGCCTTCAATCCACACAAGGAGCCATCATTGAGCAGATAAAAGAGATCATCAGAATGCGATTGTTGGGGCTCAAGAACATTAGTCCTGATGAAGTGAACCGAAGATTGGATGCAGATTGGGGACTGTCTCTTTTTTCCTAGGATCTTTGTCCATTCTGGTATAGCTTTAAGTATTGCTGAAGTATGTTGCTATTGTTCCCTGATTGATTAGTGGTCTTAAGTTTTATTCAAGTATTGTTTAAGTATGTATAGCTTTAAGTACATGTCGCACATGATGTTGGATGTAGCAGTTTAACTGCTTTCTGGATAAATAAAACACTTACTTATCCAAAAAAGAAACCACAACCATTCAAACAGTCAAACTTCATTAAATCAAGTAATCAAACATTTCTAGCGGTAGTATCATTTGCATAAAACGTCAATGGAACACTAAGTCAAAGCCAACATGTGAAGTCAAATTCTATATAAGTGCAAATTCAACAAAATCAAAGCCAATGGTCAATCTTGAAAGGCTAAGTACATCACTAGTGGAAGCTGCTTATTGCTGGAAATCACTTCAAAGCAACACTGAGCATTGGCATAAAGGCGGAAGGTTAGGAATCACTTCAAGACCCCATCACCGACATTATAGATGAGAGAAAAAAACCAATGCCCTTCGAGATTACTTCCAAACGTCGCTTCCATCCGTTCAAATCACTAAAGCACCATTGCTATGCAGATAAATTTTCCTTCCTTTCCCTTTGCATTTTTCCAAGTAATTTTTTTCTTTATTCTTGTCTAGTTCTTTATTCACTTCTAAAAAGATTATTTACTAGTTATTTTCTCTCATAGGAAAACACATGGTCCAAGCCCATGTCATGAGAGTTCAATCGTGGAGTGTGGTTTGGTTGGTAATGAAATGGCTGGCAACGTCTTTAGTTCGTCCCAAGCTCCTCTAAACTAAGCTTGGAAGTTCAGGAACCATAGCTGGGATTCGTACGAGAGCCTGGAGAATAATTAGCCTAATGAGATTTCTTATACACGCGATTAAGAAATCTTATTTATCAATTTATGGAAATACATTTATTTCCATATGAACCTGATTAAGAAACCTCATTAGCTGCTGGAAGTGCATTTGATGAAGATGGAACGGGAAGACGACCGTGGTAAAGTATGTCCGTGAGATATAACAATTGTGTGGCAGATAAAAGGCACCACCCACCATTGATGAAAGCTTAAGCCCTCGGACCGCCTAAGAACCTTCGTTTGATGCCGCTAGCTAGATATTCTTGTCGTAAATGATCGCCTCAAGCAGGTGGGTGTTTGTCCCCTTCCTGCCAATGACCAGACAGAAAGCATTACGACTGGTTAATCTCGCTCACCAAAAATGGCTATAAATAGAGCATGTTGAAGCACTAGGAAAGAAAGAAATGAGACACAACAAAAGAATAACAAGAAGAAGAACAGACAATCAAATAAATCAAGAGCTTCCATTTCTATTATTTTCAGAGCATTTAAAGTTTAGTATAGTTAGGTTATTTATTCTCCTTATACGCAGCCATCATTTTCTCCTATTCCAAATCTTCTCCGTGCTTGTACCTCAAACATTCCTCTGATGTATTTATTTCTGATCCATTAATGAAGTTCCATTAATTTCTTTCTCCATATTTTTTTCTCTTCTTTAGTCGCACAAAAACAGAGTGCTTTAAGGATTAAGTATATTTCCATCTTTGTGGCCCATCCCTTACCGCCAATATTATCTAACCTCGTACTAGACCATAAAAGGAACCCGATATTTTTTTGGCCTCTTTCACTATCTTGAGACAAAATTTATTATGGGTTGTATCTAGGACTTGGATTGCGCGAAGAGGGGGGGGGGGGGGGGGAGGGAGAGGGAGAGACCAGTCTCCCGCCAGCATAAAGCCTAACAATCTCTTGGCAACTTCATCCACCACATCAGCCATAATTGACGATCTCATTTTCCATGGTAGCCTTTTCACAAAATCCCCCAACAAAGCGCAAGTAGTTAAATTTGAAAATTTTATATATGCAATTAAACAATCGTTTGAGTTAGCAAGAACTTCATAAGAAATAGAGAATATAACAAATAATCAAACCTTTTTTATACAAAATAATAGAACAAAACTTAAAGACAGAAATAGTTTAAAAAAAAAAGAAACAAACTATTTAATGAAAACAGTGATAGAGTGACCAAAAAGAAAAGAAATCTGGAAAGAAAAAAAAAATTTGCCCCTTTTCTCTATTTTTTTTTTTTCTTGCTCCCCCCCTTCCCTTAATTGACTTTTGGATTTAAAAAATATATATATTTTTAGAGATAACAAAAATATAACAGATCCGGCTACCTCAGGTCGTATCCAATCTGTGTATAGCCGAAAACTGCTTGAAATAGAGTGGATATACCAAACTTTCTTATAAAAAAGTTTTAAGAAAATCAAAATTTTAAAAAGAGGCAAGTCGATGGCAGCTCCGATGTTGATATGAATGGAGACGGGTTGACTCCCTCTCTCCTCTGCTACCCATTTCCTCCTTTCCTTTTTTTTAGATTTCTTCACCTTCTCCAAACTTTACATCCTTATTTTTTTTTCGAAATAAAAAAAAAAGGCAAGGCAAGGCTGACTCTCATGCTGATATGATCGGAGATGCATGACTTTATCTGAAAAAAGAAAAAACCGAGAACATATGAAAGAGAAAGGGAAAGAAAGAGAAAAGGAGAAAAAGAAAGATGAAAAAAGAAATCTCTAGATAGGGAGATGGAAGAGAGAAGGAAAACAAATCTACCTACCCTTTTCCATCCCTCTGTAATTTGCATTTTTTTCAAATAAAAAAATTAAAAAGGCAAATGTAGAAGGAAAGAAGAAGATAGGGCTAAACGGCAAAATAAGAAATCTACCGTCCCCTACATCTACCTACCCCTTTCCTATCATCTGTCATTCTAATTCTCAATTTTTTTAAAAAAAAAAAATTTAAACATGTTTGCTGCCTTTAAAGGAAAAAAAAAAAAAAAAAAAAGGTATAAAAATAGTGTAAAAAGCCACACAAAAAAAAAAAAAATTGTTTTGGCCACACAAAAAAAAAAAGAGCACAGTGTAGTGGGTGCCACGTAGACACCTTCATTGAGCTCAAAAGTTTCCAAAATATAATAAAAAAATTTCAAGTACATGTTTTTGAGTCGGAAAAAGTAAAAAGAATTGGATAAGTAAATTTTTAATTTTGAATTTTCAATCTACCATTACAACCTTATTAATATATGTTTTTAATGGTATAACTTGCCTTTTTAATCAATTCCTTAAATGATGTTACTTGATCGGTGAAATATTCTGTTAAAAAATATTTTTATGTAAGGCATTCTTTCACTATATTAAAAAATAGATAATTAACTCGAATTTGAATTCAGTTAAATTCAATTACCATATTCATCTTGAATACGATTAAAGTTAATACTTAATATCGAACTAAAAATTAAGAGTGTAATAAACTGACAATTTCTTCTAAAAAAAATATCTCATTTATTGTCAGTAGAGTATTCAAAGGGAGTTAACAGAATAAAACATACCCTTTAAGGTATATTAAAAAATTAATTAACAAAATGTGACATATGAATTTTTTTTAACACCACTTATAAAATAAAAAAGTTACCGCCGATATGTAAAAAACGAACTCTTTCTTTTAAACCCTAAAATCATGATAATCGATACCGTTTCGGTACCGGTCGATACGACCGGTATGTACCGATTTAAAAAAATGAAACGGTATCAACATCGTACTATTTTGATTTTTGTACTTATTATACTGATCGATACAGACCTGTATCAGTTGGTACAAGATTTTGATTTTTTTTATTTAAAAAAAAATTCACTTACTTATTTTTTTAACCAATTCTTAATACTTTTTAGTCATAATTATTTTTACTTTTTCATAATTTCATTCAAAATATATATATATATATTTATTAAATTATGGTATTGAATCTAATTAATAATAATTTATTATTTTTTTAATATTTATTTTATTTATGATTAAAAATTTTAGATATTAAATATATAAAATTTTAAAATTTTGTATTTGTATTTGTATAAAATATATATGTATATAATTAGATATATTTGTACATGTATATGATATATATTTTCTTAAAAAACTTAAAAATAATTTTTATAAATATATATAAAAAAATATTTAAAAAATATCGATAAACCAACACTAATCGTACACCACAAATTCGGTAGAAACTACTTTGCCTAAAACATTAAATCCTAATCTTTATGCAAATCTCCTGGCAAAAAAAAAAAAAAAAAAAGCTTGGGCAAATCACTACTGGGCTTATGGCCCATATGCAATGAAAGATTTAGTAAAAGCCCATTAAGAAAAAGTAAAAAGAACGGAATGGGTGATTTGGGTTTAAGTACTCAGAGTAAATTAGTTATCTATTATAAAGTGAATAATTTAGTCAGTATATAATTAAAATAGGTATAAATAAATAAAATTAATAACATTTTTAATAAAAAATTATTAAAATATTAACATAGACTCGTAAAATATAATAAATTTAGATATATTTTAAGTCATATTTTATTTCAAATCATTAATTTTATTAGATTTTATGAATCCACATTAATATTTTAACGATTTTTTATTAATATTATTATCAATTTTATTAAATTATTATCAATTTTATTAAATTACTCATTTTTAGTTACGTTTGATTGAGATAGTTGAGGGCAGGCCAGTCTTAACAATATTAGGGTTTTTGCAAAGACGAATTGCTTCATAAAATTTTTAGTTCACTCCGTCTTTATTTTTATTATCGATTGAAGTTGTTATTATAAATTTGAAACTTGAAGGAATAATATCTTCATCATCATCATGTCATCCGAATCGGAAGAGCAGCACTTGAGCAAGAAAGCTTCCAAAAAAGAAGCTGCCAAGCTGGAGAAGATGCGCCGCCGCCAGGAAGCCGCTGCCTTGGCCTCATCGGCTTCTTCTCTCTCCGTCGAGGAGGAGGACTCCTATTCCTCCAACTATGGCGACGTCCCTCTATCGGAGCTCAAATCCTGCTCCCAAGCCGATGCTGGCAATTGGAGCCGAGCCATTGCCTCCATGAACTGGACTCGTGTCGGAGCCCTTACCCAGGAGCTGAAGGAGAAGGAGGTGCTAATACGGGGGCGAGCCCACACAACACGACCAGTGTCGAAGAATATGGCGTTCTTGGTGGTGAGGGAGAAGGGATTTACTGTCCAGTGCTTGGTTGCTACGCAAGAAGAGGGAGTGAGTCGTCAGATGGTGAGGTTTGTAGCTGGAATCAACCGAGAATCCATCGTTGATGCAATCGGTGTGGTATCTGTCCCTGGGAATCCCATCAAGGGAACCACCCAGCAGGTAATGCCTTCTTCTAATAAAGCCTTTCTTTTCTTTTTCTTTTTTAAAAAAATAAAAAATTGAATATCAAGTATATTCTTTAATCACCTCTCTTATATTATTATTATTATTATTATTATTATTATTATTATTATTATTATTATTATTATTATTTCAGGTCGAAATTAATAAAGCCTTTCTTTTCCTTCTTAACTAAAAAAATGAATTTCAAGTATTCATCAATCACCTCTTCTTTTTTATTGTTCAAGGTCGAAATTCATGTTAGAAAATTGTATTGTGTGAATAAAGCCATGCCCACCTTACCCATTAATGTCGAGGATGCTGCTCGAAGTGATGCTGAAATTGAAGCAGCTTTGCAAGTATGTTATATACCCCTTATCTTGCTTTCACGCCTCTTTTTTAAAAAAAAAAAAAAATTATGCAATTTATACATAAATATATATATGTATGTATGTATATTATCACCCTTATGTCTATCATTTAATCTACCACAGGGTGGAGATAAACTTCCTCGTGTCAATCAGGATACACGTTTGAACTTCAGAGTTCTTGATGTTCGAACCCCTGCTAATCAAGGGATTTTCCGCATCCAGTGCCAAGTTGGAACTGTAAGTCTTAGAGGCTTTGCTAATGTCATCATAATCTTCTCTTTCTTTCTTTCTTTCTTTCTTTCTTTCTATCACTATGATAATTACTGCATGCTATTGTGTCTGCCCTTGCCCTTGACCATTTGTTGGTCTATCAAAATTTCTAACTTAATGGATATGGAAATGTCTTGGCAATGCATCTCTCTGATCTCGAAATTGGTTTTCATTCACCATTTTTTATGTGGTCTCCAATTGCTAAAGCTTATAACTGTTTGCTTACTTTCCCATTTCCATCTTATATCTAAACTGCTAAACGGTTTCTCAAACAAGTCCAAAAGTTCTGCAGATATTTAGGCAATTCTTGCTGTCTGAGGATTTTATTGAAATCCACACCCCAAAACTGATAGCAGGCTCTAGTGAAGGTGGTTCTGCTGTTTTTAAGCTTGACTACAAAGGGCAACCTGCATGTCTGGCACAGTCTCCTCAACTTCACAAGCAGATGGCAATCTGTGGGGATTTTGGACGGGTTTTCGAGATTGGCCCTGTTTTTAGAGCTGAGGATTCCTACACTCATAGGCATTTGTGTGAATTTACGGGTCTTGATGTTGAAATGGAGATCAAGAAGCACTACTCTGAGGTATGATTGGTTGTTGGCTTGAGTCATGACTACCTGAATTTTCGTTATGGTTTTAGTGGCCATTTGATCCTCTATATGCAGGTGATGGACATTGTGGACCGATTATTTGTTACAATGTTTGATAGTTTGAATGAGAGGTGTGAGAAGGAACTTGAAGCTGTGGGGAGGCAGTATTCCTTTGAACCTTTGAAGGTCTTTATCCATTTTTCAGTTCTACAATACTTATATTGCTATTAAGTTTCTGTATTTTTTGGACCAATAAATATTCTCGTATTAGCCTGTTAAATATTACTGGAATAGAAAGAAACATGCCAATGTGGAATTAAAAATTTTATTTGAATCCATATTCTATTGTTAACATTTATAAATGTGCAGTACAACCCAAATACCCTGCGACTTACATTTGAAGAAGGAGTTCAGATGCTGAAGGTAATCTTAAAGCTTTGTTGTTATTTAAATTTAAGTCACATGTTGCGGTATTTTTCCTTTTTTAATTTGTAATCATGTTAAAGAGTAAATAGGTGAAATAAATATGAGGTGACATAGCATGCATGCACAATAAAAATAAATTAGAATGGCCATAGAAAAGAATATAAAGAGTTAGAGGAAGTAGCTTTTGCTTAAGTTATGCTTGGATCAGACACTAAGGATTTCTCATAGATCCACTTTGTCCTATGAAATGGTTTTGTCATTTTTAAGCTGGTCTTGATTCTAGTTCACCTTCTCCCAAATTTCATGTGTTTGTTCAGGATGCTGGTGTGGAAGTTGACCCTCTTGGGGACCTAAATACAGAAGCAGAGAGAAAATTGGGCCAGCTAGTTTTGGAGAAGTAATTTATAACTTTACTTATTTCTTGTACTTTACTTTTTTGTCCTGTCGTTCCTTGTTTTCTTTTTACTGAATGCGATCTTTTAAGTATGAACTAAAAACTGTTTATTGTAGGTATGACACTGAATTCTATATTCTGCATCGCTATCCTTTGGCTGTAAGGCCATTCTACACCATGCCTTGCTATGATAATACCCTTTATAGTAATTCATTTGATGTCTTCATTCGAGGTAATCAGCAAGATCAATCTTTTTCTTGTATGCATCTTGATCTATTTTTGATTTCACAGTGTGGCTACATTTGTTCTGCTTAAGTATGTTTTGGTTAGAGGTTTTACTTTTTTTTAATCTCTTTATATGGTTTCTGCTTTTTTCTACCACTGATATTCTCCTGCCAAGGTTTCTTGTGAGAATTTTAGTTTCGTTGGTACTGATAGTGCCAAGAATGGCTTGAAATTGTTAACTATTATGTCAGTGTCAAGAATAATCATTTCATCCATAAATGAATGACAATTTTAAATGAAACTAGAAATGAACTCCAAGAAAATCTGGAGCTCTCTTCATGTGGTCGTTGCGTGCTGCATGGATGAAGTTGTAAATCGAAGATGATAGTACAAATACTGAGGCGATAATTGGGGAACAAGAGGTTCACTGGATAGAAATAATCACCTTTTAAATCGCTTTAATTGAATGTGCATTTAATGCTTTTTCTTTGCTAGTATCCCCTGACATGACATAATGGCATTCATGGTCTGTTCTTTTCTTTCTTGGCTTACCGCTTGCATTTGTTGCTATCTCTCTGTGTTTGTGTGATCTTAAGCTTAGGAATCTCCCCATTTTTTTTTATCGTTATACTCTTGGAACTTATTTATGGTAATTTTATTAATGAAAGCAAAATCTCTTTTAGTTGGCCCCCTTTCATTTGTGTGATTCAATTGATTTGAACTTGTGGAACTGTTTCTTATCCTTTAGGCGAGGAGATAATTTCAGGAGCCCAGCGTGTCCATGTACCAGAGTTCTTGGCAGAACGTGCACAGGCATGTGGAATTGATGTCAATACTATCTCAACCTATATTGATTCTTTCAGGTAGTTAAAAATCACCACTTTCTCTATTACCTTACTTTCCTTCTAGTAGCTTTTGAAATTGTCAACTTAATAAATTTCAATTGCTAATCTGTATTGACCAATCGTTTAATTTAGACCTTAACTTAAAAGTCTAGGGTGAAGATAAGTTAGTGTAGAGAAGAAGTGCTTATCAGAATATTTGTTTATCAATGTTTGTGCAAATGGTATCTACTGCTGAAGCTTGTCTTGGTGTTTACAGGATTGAATTGCTTACAGCTTTTAATGCTCTCGGTTTCTTTACACTTTTACAGATATGGTGCGCCTCCACATGGTGGGTTTGGAGTGGGACTGGAGCGTGTGGTGATGCTTTTCTGTGGTCTGGGTAACATTCGTAAAACTTCACTTTTCCCTCGTGACCCTCAAAGAATCGCTCCGTGATGACCTGCTAAGAGCAGTCTGTTTTTCAGCCCATGTTACTTTTGAGATTTTCTTCAAGTTTGATGCTTACAAGTGTTATTTGGATAGATAGAGAAACAAACAAAGGAATCTTATTTGTGCTTGATCTTTGAAAATTGTTTGGCGTTTGGAGAATGAAGCAAAAGCTTTTAAATGCATTGGCTAGTTTTTCCCAGCATACTTTTACTTTTCACCATGTTCACTTAATTATTTTAACTAATTCTTCAATATTGTATGTTTTGACTTTTGAGGCTAAAGCCTAGTTAGCCTGATTTATACTCCCCAAAAGCCAAAACAGGTTCTTTGTAGTTAGAGCATATATAATAATTAATAATAACGAAGTGAGGATATATCAGTGTTTTGGATGCTGCTATATCATCCTCCTCTTTTGAAATGGTGTCCTATCTATAATGTAGGAGTTAGCAAATTTATGAATGTTGACAAACAAATTTTGCATGTAGAAATTTAAAACACTGATGATGTCTACAACCTCATTGTTATTCTGGTACCATCCATGATCAGATTGTGCCATAGCACCATTGCTCTCGTTTTCAAGTTTCAAGCACTTGAAGGTGTAACTGTACTGTAGTATTGCCCAAGGAAGATAATTTTGATTATATATATATATATATATATATATATATATATATATATATATATAGAGCCTTTGCTGCTCATAACAATACCTGCTTGGATCCTTAATCAGCTGATCCAAACTTATTCAACTGCAGAAGCATATAACTCTATTTACTCCAATCATGTTCGGTATATGCAGAAGGAAGCTCCTGTTTTTCAAACCCAAACTTAATTAGCATTTAATAACTACTTACATGTCAGTATGGTAAAGTTGATTAAATCTCCTCATGGTCTATGCATGCGCACAATAACATTCGACCAATCAAATTTAACTAGCATAACTAGTCAACTTCAATGTTCCACCGTGCTTACATGCAGAAAGGACTGATAATTATAATAGATAAAAGCAGAAGGAATGAGCTATTTGAAGTACTCGATTTCCATTCTGTATGGATCATCCAGTGATGTTTGCCAGGCTTTGGCTTTACCTTGTAGCAGCTCGTGCACTCATGGATGAATGGTATGAGGTGCTTCTCTTTTTTCTATAAGATGTATAAACATCATCATATTGACTTGCCTCATTTGGATTAGCTGTTGCTCCAAGTCCTAATCTTCCTAAGCCACTGGATCCTGGTTTCCGCTCTGGACTTCCGTCAGCATAAGTTCCTGAATCTGGGTCTACCTGCAGATTTGGGGGTGGAGGGATGCAAGCTCCTCCCTTACGAATGGGAGGTTCTTCTATCTCATACTCATAATCTTCATCTCTTGAATTAGATTTCAAGGATCCTTCAGACGGGTTAACCTCTCCAATCTCTTTGAAAAATTTTGATACTCTCTCAAGAATTTCTGATGGTGATACATTGGATGGAGGTATAACTGTTGGGATATCCAAAGGACTCAAGGAAGAGTAAGGCACCCCACTCCCAATTTGCAATTTTCTGACCATTCCAGGGATAAGACCAGGTGGGAAAAGTGGATATGGGGGCAACTTTTCACCAATATTTGCTGATTGTTGGCTAGGTGGCTGAAGATTAGAATTTAAGGGCACAGACCCTGGAAAAGCTCTAGTAGGGACTGAATTAGGAAGAAATTGCTGGTTTGCCAGTGATGGTAGCAAGGCAGGGGCCCCTTGTTTATCAGGGAGCTCTTGGTCTTGTAGACTTGGAATAGAACTTTGTTTGTCAAGCTGCCATAGAGAGACATTATTGTTTGCTGTCTGCTGTAGTATTCCTGCACGGTAAAATTTTAAGAAATAAAAAAAAAAATGAAAGGGAAATTAGAAATACATGAAATTACACATTACGAAAAGCCCAAATCCTTTATTTAAATATAAGAAGCTACCTGCAGGTGTTGAGGACTCCACTGAAGCAGCAGATAATTCTTCTGGAGGCCCAGGAAAAGAATTAGTTGGTGGTCCACTCATCATCTCACCCTCAAGTGCATAGATGACATCTTGATCATAAACTTCCTTGGATGCCCAAAACTGCAAAATTTTCTGTAAACGTGATTGGTTTTCCTCCTTGTTTTGAGGATTGTGGTATATTCTTGCAAGCATCGAACCTAATACAGGTTTAAATGCAAGGGCTTCATTATCTAGGTCACGAGGGTTAACCCTTCTCTGCAAACTGCAAATATTGAAATGTCAAGGAGGATCTGAAGGAACAACCACAGCATCAAACACCAGGACAAACAACAAGAAGAGCAACCATGCCATGCTAGGGCCTAGGAAGAACCTAAGACTTTTGGAGAGAATACACTCTGGGTCCCTAGGTCATTGACAGAATAATCGAAGAAGTAATGTAAGCCTATTTTCTAAAGGGGAAGGCTGATCTAAGTTGGTTTCTTACCATAAGTTGTATTAGTATGTGACCTAGAATATCATGTAAGTCATATTACCAAACACTATATAGATGCATGTTTCAGGTATCATAAAGGTTTAAGGTTAGGTATTTTACTTATCAATTACATAATTGATGTTAATAGCGAGGATTATGCATGATTCTGAACCTTCTGACTCAATCAATCTACCACAACTGGATAACTAAAATCACAAGAAAATGTCCAATTATTAAAATTAAAATGAGTGGATGATCAATAATATTTGAAAACAATTGATAACATGCACAACCAATAAAAAACAAAAACAATACTCCAGATCCTTTCCAGAGACTGGCAAATACAAATTAATTGCTTTCGAGTTATTCTTGTCCATCAATGATACAATAGCTTACTATTGACTCTTGAAGAACTGAATTAATCCAATTTGAATTATTCACAGGTTCACCAACATCTGATCTGAGCTAACAATCACATGCATACAAATCACCAATAAGGCTAACTGCCAACCAAGATGGGAAGACACATGCCCCATGTCTGAGAGGTAAGAACCACAAGGTCAGATAATTGAGTTTTAGAATATATAGAAAAGGAATCTAGAACTAGAGATTTAATTCTAGAATATCACAGTTCAACTATAATTTTCTAATTAATTACATCCAGTGTTGTTAAGGCGTGCAACTAGGCGGCCTAGGCGTTGCGCCTTAGCGCCAAACAACAAAAATGCCTCAAATCCTTTTGGACGAGGCACATTTGATCAGATGCACGCCTTGTGCACCTGGGCACGCTTTTTTGTAAGGCAGTAGGCTCAAAAAAAAAAAAAACTGCCTAATTAAAGTTCATTTTAATTTCTTTAATTTCTAATTTTTTTCATTAATTGTACTTTTAATAGTAAAAAAAGGGAGGATATCAAACCCTCTATTTCTCAATGTTCAAGTATTCAACAACAAACATGGAACCAGAAATCATGCATATTGGCCAACGAAAGAATAAGAAATGTTTGCATGTTTTGTAGGATAAACTAGATCACTCTTTAGAGTTTATTATCAGAATTATATATCTTAAGCTTATCTTATATATATATACACAGACACACATACAAAAATACACATATACAATTGCACCTACTTTACTCGGACAAGCACTTTTTTACTCCTTGTGCCTCAGGCAATATAATGGTTCTAGCGCCTAGAGTGCGCCTTGCGCCCTTAACAACATTGATTACATATGTACAAAAAAAAAAAAGAAAAGAGAATCTAATGCAATAACAACAAGAGGAAGAAAGAGATCTATGGTATCAAGGGATCAGGTACAAAGAAAAAGAGAAAGAGAAGAAATGTTTCATGATGCATAGATCATTTGCCAACTATGTTACCCGAACTCGGGCGGTGAGTGACGGATATGGGTATGTATCAGATACGAGTATGCTCAAATTTTTTAAGTTTTTCCATATATTTGAAGGGGAAAAATGAAGAGTAGAAGTAACATAGTTTGCCAACAACTAGACAAGGAGCCATTACAGAATATGTCTAAAAAGCCATCAGCAAACTAAACAAAAGCAATCATATACCAATAGAAAAGTACCTGTCGAAAAGAATGTCATTGGCAAGATAAATCACGTGCAATTGCCTCTCTGAAACATCCAAAGCAAATACCCTATCTCTAAGTGCCTCAGCCAAAGCTGGTGCAAATGGAGACCTCTGCATGAACCATATCTTGGCACTTTTGATTGACTCTTTGGTACCATTTAGATTGTTAAGCACGTTAGTAAGTTCCATTGCAACATCAGAGGGAAGTGGACCAGAAAGGCCTTTGAAGGACTGATCATACTCGGGCCGGCCATGAGCAACAAAAGGCTGAGGATGCTGATGGTGATGGTGATGCTGCTGATCATAAAATGGTGGAAAAGCAGGTTGGTGCAGTTGAGGAGCAGCCATAGCCCCAACAGCGGCGCTCATAGGAGGTGCATTCAGAGAAGAAGGATTCATGCCAGGATGCATCATAGGTATAGAAGACGGTGGAAAGGAAGGATAGGGTCCACCTGGGGGACGTGTAGATAACCAAAACTTGTACCTGTAGTAACCATTCCCCTCTCCACCAAAGAGGAAACTGTAATCAGGATTATCTTGCTGCTTTTCACGGATCATGGCTTCAAATTCAGGACCATTCTTGGTTGCATACTCCACAAGCTTGTCAATACGCTTCTGGAGCTCAGGATCAGATGGGGGAGCAGCAAGGGGTGGAGGAGAATCATAAGGGCCATAGAAAGGTGAAGAAACAAGGTGAGGAGGCAAATGTGAAGTGAAAGTAGGTGATGGTTGCTGAAGATGAAGAAGTTGAGGGTGGGGAGGGGGATGGGGATGGGGATGGGGATGAGGGTGGAGTTGTGGTTGCTGTTGCTGTTGCATGTGGGGATGGTAAGGGAATTGAGAAGGATGTGGGGGTAGGAAAGGAGGACCATGCACCGTTGTAGGGAACTGTTGATGTTGCGGATGAAATCCAAACTGCTGTTGATTGGCTGCTTGTCGCTGCTGTTGTGTATACGCCATGGCAGATGCAGCTGCATAACTCTGAGGTGGTCGATCCATAAGGGTGTTGGAGGATGATAATGCAGATGGCTGTCACGAAAAAAAATAAATAAATAAAGATTTATGGGCTTTGGAAGGCCTGCAACAAGAAAAGAATCATTAGAGCAAAAGCACGGGCATTTTAATTTTGTGTTTTCTTTTAATATGTAGTTATTGCGATAAAAGCAGGTGTAAGATTAGCACACATTAGTAAGTACGGATTTGAGTCACAGGGAATAAGAGGCAAAGTGCTTAGAAACTAAAGTTGCAGCCTTTCACACTTTTAACCAAAGATTTTATGCAGTATCTGTTCTATTAAATAGCTATAGCAGAATCTTATAAAATACAACTAGAAAAGAAAAGAAAAGGGATAAAAAAGCAAAAATATGTATTAGTAGTAGTCAATTGCATTGCAATTCGCAAGTACAAAATACGGATCCGAAACAAAGGTTGTGGAAAGTAGAAACCCTAGTAAACACTGCTCTAGCTGGCATGGGAATTTTCTTCCTGACTGAAACTCGGAAAGCAAACTAATTTGCTGAATAACATAATAATCCAATGACAATGAAGAAATATATCACTTCATTAGTTGTTACCTGGTCGAATGTCGATGGTAGATGAGATGAGAGCAAAGATGCAGAGACCTAATTTCGCTTTTCGAGTTTTGAATTTGATTCAAACAAGAAATCCCACACCCTTTTTTTATAAAAATAAAAATCTGAACAGAAAAGGTGAGATGAGAGCTTTTGGCAAATGAGGGTTGCGTTCCCGTTCCTTCCTATTCTTGGGCTTTTGTGTTCCGGATCCAACTGACCCAATCCATATCCTTATCTTTTTGTTAATAAATGAAACAATTCTAATAATAATAATAATAATAAATAAATACACGGGTATAAAAAAAAAACCCTAAGGAAAAACCCTGGGCCTAATCATCCCTAAACCCTGAAGCTTTCTCTTTGTTTCTCCTCCAAACCAAACCCCAACAATAATTTGCGTCAAAGGATTCAAAGGAAATGCAAAGGTGCTTGTTGTCTTCTCCTACTACTACTACTACTTGCGCAGCACTACGTCTTCACCCGTTGATGCCCAAGGTTCATTTCTCATTTTTATTTTTGCTCTAGTCATTCTCTACAGGGGGAAAAAGAACTTTACTTAAAATTAGGTCTTTCCTTTTTATTACATTTCTCTTTTGTCTTAGTTTCTACTATATTATGCACTTTTACCAACTACAGTAATAGAGTTTGTTTGTTCATTGATAAAACTATAGACTTATTTCATTTTTAAACTCAACATATATACATAAATATTGCATTTTGGTGAAATTTCTTACTTCTTCATAATTCACAGTAAATCAAAAATAGTCATGTTTAGCTGTTTAAATAAGATAGAGACATGTTAGTAAATAGTTAACAGGATGCATCATAAATTTGATTTCCTGATTTATAAACTGATTGTGGCATTGGTGTTTCAGTTTCAGTTCAAGGCAGTTGAAAGTATTTCGTCAATACCATCTCACCTTAAATTTAAAAAACTCAAACCACCTTCAAGGCTCATGCCTAGTTATACAAAACTTGGTCAACACTTGAATCTTTTCTCAACCCTTCAGAATACCTCTACATTTGCTTTGCCACCCAACCACTTAACTTATGTATTACCTCGGGATAGAAATATAATTTCTACACATGCATCTTTAAATGGTATCAGATCAACCTCAGCTTTTATGCCTCTTTCCAATAAGTTTTTTTCTCTATCCCCTCGACTGGCAACCAAGAATGATGGTATGAGTGTCAAAGATGGAAGGAGTAGTGGCTTCAGCTTCAGACGGTTTAATATGCATTGGAAGAAGCCAAAGGGAGTGGCTGCTCTCAATGGGAACATGGGTGCACCTTTTGGATCACCTACTTCAACTTCACTGCTTAACAATGCTAAGCCAGACTCTACTTCAGATTCAATGCTTAACAACGCTAAGCCAGACTGTACTTCAACTTCACGGGTTACCAATGCTAAACCTGAATCTAAAGTTAGTCCTGAAAAGAAAAAGCAGTCAAGAAGCAAGAAAAAAAAGGAACAGATTTCCAGCATTGTTGTTTCAAAAGAAGCACCTGTGGTGAAAGGCAGTAAAACTCCTTCTCTGGTTGGGAACTCTAATATTAGCAAAAATGGCCAGTGTCCCACACAGGCTTTAGAGGTTGGTAGTTATTAAATGCTAAAAAGAATTTGGATTTATTGGGCTTTTTAATATGCACACATATATGTATGTTTGTTTGTGTATATATATACATGCACATTTGTATATGCATTATATACATATGTGTGTGCGCTTGCTTTCGAATCTTGCAAAAGTTTAGCTAACAATACAATTTTCCAGAGAAATTCAACTGGCAACTTACCTACAGAAGTCCACTATGCTTCTGCTTCAACCAAAAAGCAGTCCAAAAAGAAAAGTAGGAGCTCAAGTAGAAAAAGACAGCCAATGAAAGAAGTTAATGAGCCAACTCAGAAACAGGTGCCACAACATATATCTCAACGAGAAAAGCCACTGAAGCCGCTATATCCTCCCACTGGGAAGTCTGTTATGGTGGTTGAGTCTGTCACAAAGGCGAAGGTCATTCAGGGCTACCTTGGTGATATGTTTGAAGTCTTGCCTAGCTATGGTCATGTTAGGGACCTGGCTGCTCGGTCAGGATCTGTGCGACCTGACGATGACTTTAGCATGATATGGGAGGTCCCTAGTGCTGCATGGACGCATCTTAAGAGCATTAAGGTTGCACTAAGTGGGTATGTAATCATGTCCCTTCCTAGAATTTGCAATGAAATTCTTGTGATGTGATCAGTTTTGTGGTTAAAAGTCTTATGATCTAATTTACAGACATGTGATCTTGCACTAAATGGAAATACTTTCATGTCCCTCTCTATCACTTCCAATAAATTCCTTGAGATCAAATTGTGCTGAAAAGTCTTATGATCTAGTTTAAACTATCTAGATGTATGATGTTGTTGAAAGCAGGTATATTTGTTGTGTCCCTTTCTATTCGCTTCCAATGAAATTCTTCAGATTAATCTTGTGATGAGAAGTCTTATATATAGTTTAAGTGATACTGACATATGATGGAATTTATCATCCATTATTGTTATCAATTCTTTCAGTTTTTTTTGTTAATATATTTTTCAATTTCTCATCTTTATTGCCTTCCTCAGAGCAGAAAATCTTGTTCTTGCGTCAGACCCAGACCGTGAAGGAGAGGCTATTGCTTGGCACATCATTGAAATGTTGCAGCAGCAGGATGCTTTAGGTGAAAATGTTAATGTAGCAAGAGTTGTCTTTCATGAAATAACTGAGGCATCCATCAAAAGTGCTTTGCAAGTGCCACGAGAAATTGATGTAAACTTGGTACATGCTTATCTTGCTAGACGCGCTCTTGATTATTTGATTGGGTTTAACATTTCACCACTATTATGGAGGAAACTACCGGGTTGCCAATCTGCTGGACGAGTGCAATCAGCTGCTTTGTCTCTTATTTGTGACAGAGAAACGGAGATTGATGAGTTTAAGCCACTGGAGTATTGGACCATTGAGGTTCGATTGAACTTTGAAGAACTAAATGCTCCAGTAAAAGATGCTTCTTTCCCTGCACACTTAACTCATTTGAATTCAAAGAAGTTAGGTCAATTCTCAATCAGTTCAGATATAGAGGCAAAGGTTGTTGAACAGAAGATTAATTTAGAAAATTTTAAAGTGATCAGCTATAAAAGAAACACAATGCGAAGGAACCCTCCCACACCCTATATTACATCAACACTTCAGCAGGATGCTGCAAACAAATTAAATTTTCCTGCAACATATACAATGAAGGTTTGCAAGTTGTTGATTTTCTTTAGCCAATTTTAATTTTATAAAACCTGTGAAATTTTACTAATCTTCCTTTTTACCGTACGTCCTCTCTCTATCATTAACTTTAGTTTCATAGTCTTAGCCGTTTGAAAGTTTCTAATTTTGTTATACTTTAGACTCATTTTTGCAATTGTTCCTTTTTTTTTTCTTTTTGAAAGACTTTGTTTAGGTGGCGATGACAATTTCTTCATCAAATGTTGGTTTTGTTTTGACTGTAGTGTTTGGTGTTACTTTTTATATGGTGTCAGTGTCTAGGGATGCAATTATTTTGCTAGTTGCTTTGGACTTTATGGTTAACTATATAGTTGATTGATTAACTAATACACATTGACATACTTTATTTGCATTTTTTTTTTAAAAAAATTACTAAATTATATGTATGGTTTTTCTATATCTTTTTCACTCTTTAACTGTTTGACATCAAGCTTGTCTTAACATATAACTATCTGGTTGCTTTTTCAATATTTTTACTAGTTCTGTTTTCACACTTAAAAAAATGCAGCTTGCTCAAAAACTTTATGAGGGGATTCAATTGTTAGATGGTAAGGCAACTGGGTTGATAACATACAGCAGAACAGATGGGCTACATGTGGGTACATCTTTGGTCTCTCTATTGCTTGGTTAGTTTATGCAACGTCTTTCATTTTTTGTAAGTTAACGGAAAAGCATATTTAAGGGTCTTGTAGTGTGCACATGCGCAGCAATAGAAGTCTTTATGTGTCTTCCTCTTGCTCTTTAATGACTTCCAAGTATCTTTTATTCTAGTAAATAGAAACAATAGCAAATTAGAGGTTGGTTGAACTAGCCAGAGGAAAGGGAGTTAAAATCATATGTAATACTCAAGCATCAGTTGACATTATTGATGTAAATTTACTTTGGACTAGTTAGAGATTTCTTATCCAAAAAAGTTCAGAAAGATGGAGAACATTCTAGGTGACTTCTGATATCTTGGTCTGTTGCAAGTGTCATTATTGCATTTAATTTGGTTGTTGAGGGCATGCACTTTTGATCTTGGCAAGACTGATGCCTTATCTTGGATTAATGTCCTCTTTCAGTTCTTACCTATTAGAGTACTCCCCTCTTGCTGTTCATACAACACATGAAATTTAGCTGATGTATTGCTTGTCATATGTAGTGTTATTGTTACTTTATCTATGCTACTATGGTAGAACTAGAATTGATACTAACAATTGTAGTTTCAGTTGTATAAAAATATTGTTAATCATGTTCTCTTTGATCAATGTGTCTCTCTTAAATCTCTATGTTTTATTTTCTGCATTAATTTCTGCTAGGATTGGTGATCTTTTGAGGTTTATAATACTTCTCTTTCTGGTTATTGTGTTAGATTTCTGATGAAGCTGTTAAGGACATTCACTCCTTGGTTATGGAAAGGTGACTTGTGTCTATCTGAATTGTTAAGCTCAAAAACTTTATCTTCTTTTACTTGTATGTTGAGACCCCGTCAATGTGCCTATGCTGCTAAGCACATCTAATCGTTCCTCAGTGTTAACATTTTTGCCATGCCAAATTGCCAATTATTTTGCATATCTATAAGGTTGCTTGAAGTGAATAATTGATATATTATCAATATCTGTAACTTTAATTTCAATATATTTGTGTGTATCCTAACTTTTGCCTCAGTTTTTGTATTGATTGTTATGGTCAAACCATTATCTATTTTTTCTTTTCAAATTCTTAGTGCAGTAAAATAATTTATTGCATTTTTACTTGATAGGCACCAGTTTATTGTAGGTTGAATTGTAGTTTAATGTCCCTCTTTAATTTTTTCGGCAAATTTGCTCATCATCTAACTTGTTGATTGTAAATTCAAACTTTATTTCTGCAGATATGGGTCAAATTTTACCCCAGAAAGTGCACGCAAGTATTTTAAGAAGGTCAAAAATGCTCAAGAGGCTCATGAAGCAATTAGACCGACCAATATTCGGAGGTTACCATGTATGTGAATAATTTTTATATTTCTTATTTATGAGAATAAATTATGTTTTTACTTTGAACTGTACTGCAGTATTATATTTTCTAGTGTGAAATCTCATTGCCAGTTAACAACTGGATTGTTCTTAATGTCAGCGATGCTTGTTGGAGCACTTGATGAAGATTTGTTGAAGTTATACACTCTTATTTGGTCAAGGACAATGGCATGTCAAATGGAACCTGCAATCATGGAGCAGGTTGGAATGTTAATTCTCATCATATGTGTATATGATGTTTCTTTTGACTCCTTAAAGTTAAAACTTCAATCAGAATAAGTTAGCTCGATTACTTACTATCTTTTGGTGGAAATTGTGCTTCTGAACAGGTTGCATTGATTTCTTTCACTGGCAAAATCTTCTTTTTCTTTTTTACTAATTGCATCTTTTATTACTTGGATGTGGTTTATCTTTCTCTTTCTTCTGCATAGATGCTGACATGGATATATTGGTCTTGTTGTTATCTGCATAATTGTGGACCATTATACTATCATCTATATAATTCCTAGCATTCATTGTTCTAAGCAGATGCAACTTGAAGCTGGGAATTGTGATGAGTCCATCATTTTCCGATCTTCATGCTCAAGAGTAGAGTTCCTTGGATATCAGTCTGCTTATCAGGTGTAATTTATAGTTTTTCCTGTGGATCTGTGCATTCTGCATATTATTTCTGGCCACTTGTTTCAATGTTTATTATGGATGAATGTGGGACATCTCCTTGTTCAACACGGACAATCTGAATGCATTGTGGTCATTTTGATGGTTTAATCAAATTTTGCTTGTTTCTATCTTTATATGCAAGGTTGTCTACTTTGTGTGTCTATCTTATAAAAGCATGGATGGTGGTAAATTTTTTCTTTGGAAAAAGGCATCAAATTTAATTGTATTTCTGAATTATCCATTTTCGTTTCTTAGTATTTACTATATTTAGATGGTTATAAGGTCTAAGTATAATTTATTGATGTTTCTTATTTCTAATGGTATAAAATCACTTATAACTTGAGTTAGTGACTTTAATTAGTTACTGAGGTAAGCATGATTGAACTTCAATGCGTTGTGAGATTTCTTAATTTTGCTTTATTTGTATTTCCCAATTATACTATTACTAAATACTTATAAATTAAAATGAAGCATTTTCACTTTTTTGTGCTACAATCTGTATAATAAAAGGAAATTAACGGGGGATGAAAAATGCTAGTTGAGGGATTAAATTATCTAAGACTTTAATTTTGGTTTTACGGGTTTGATTGCAATTTTTACATATATTTATGCTATTTTAGATTATTTAGGTTATTTCATATTAATTTGTGTTCTACTTCATTTCAAACTATTAGGGTTTGAGGGTTATATTTGGTATTTTGCCTTTATTCAGGGTTTAGGGTTTAGTTATAACTTATAAGCACTCATGTTATTTTAGTTTCTAGGAGGTTTTAGATTAACATTGCTATTTTAGATATTTGAGTATTTGGTTATTGATATTTCAGAATTTTTATTGAGATTTTAGATTATTTCTTGGGGGATTTGATTTGAGAATACTTGTTCTACATTAGAAATGTATCAACAACACAGAGATTCACTTGTAACACATGTAACATGATTACCAATATGTTTCAGAAATATTGATTTTTTTTTTTTGTTTATTTATTTCATTTTAATTTTCTAGGATGTTGAATCTGAAACAATCGGATTTAAGGATAATGAAGCAAATGACCGTGCTGAGGCTTTTGGGATTCTTAGTTCCTTGAAGGTACTGATTTTTCACTTTATCTATTGTTTATTTTGAAATATTTAATATTTTGACTACTTTGATGCATCTTAACCTTTCTATTCTATTATATTCCTCAGCTTGCATTTAGGCATGGTCTTGTCATCTTTTTAACTGCTTTTTCTATGGTATCATTGTAGTTTTAGTCTTTTAGAGGTATGGAATGAGATAATATATGGCAGCGGCTGCCCCCTTGTAGCATTAGATCATGATATCAATGTGTAGCAATGATTTTGAAAGTGTTGATAATTCTTATGTTCGTTTTTTAATTTTTGCCATTACTAACTAATTTGTTTTGTAGAAAGGGGACCGGTTATATCTTGGTGAAGTAGAGCTCAAGCAGCATAATACTCAGCCTCCACCACGCTATTCCGAAGGATCATTGGTACATCTTGTCAACCTTTTTAATGCTAGAAGTGTTTGCAAGCAATTTTCTTACTCTTTAAATTACAATACTTTGTTTTCACTGTCGATCCCAAGCCCAAATATAGGGGTTGTGGTAGGCTTGAGACATCTAGCGTAAAATCTTGTCACATCTTTTTGCTTGTTTCAAGCACCAATAGAACCAAAAGCGCCCCTTGTTTCAAAGAGAGGACATGTTATTCACATTTCATTTAATGTTCAGAGTTGAACTGAAAGCTAAATATTGGTAATTGTAAAGATTCTCCTGGAGAAAAATAGAGATGTCTCCTACGCTACCAATAATATGTGGAAGTATCGACGTAATTTCATAGTCATTCAATTTGAATGCTACTGAGATAAGAGAATTAACGTTGGATGTTCCCTACTAAGCGATGCGTTGCATTTTCAAGGCTCTGGAGTAGTGATAAAAGGGCAAGGGTTGTTAGGTCGTTGCCTCGAAGCAATGTGCCACATCGATGCTTGGGTGGTGTCAAACAAGCAAAGGTTCCCCTAGGCTAATGGACAGAGGGGATTAAAGAAAGGCCAAAAACTTTGCTTCCTTTTAGCATCTTGGAACATAAGGTCTCTTACAGGTTAGTATGTAGAGCTAGCGGAGGCTATGATGAGGTGGAATATTAACATTTTGTGCCTTCAAGAGACTAAACGCACGAGCGAGAAAGTTAAACCCATAGGTGAGTGGGGTCACAAATTATGGTATATAGGTAGAGATAGGAATAAGAATGGGGTAGGTATAGGTGTAGACCTCCAGTTGGTTGATGAGGTTGTTGGCATTAGAAGGGGGATAGAATCTTGCTCATTAAACTCATAGTAGGTGACAAAGCTTATCAGTGCTTATACACCACAAATAGGCTTAGATAATGCTAGTAAGCGACAATTTTGGGAGGATTTAGATGAAGTGGTGCGAGGGATACTAAAATGAAAAGATTTTCATTGGAGGTGACTTTAATGGTATCTAGGGGCTAGTCATAGTAAGTTTGAGAGTGTTCATGGGAGATATGGTTTTGGGATAAAAATGCGATGGAAGACACCATCCTAGATTTTGTTGTATCTTATGACTTGATTTTAGCATGCACTTGGTTTAGGAAAAAAGACTCCCATTTGATCACCTATAGGAGTGGAGGAAATGCTAGCCAAATAGACTTCTTTCTAACCAGAAGGGCTGGGAGGAGTCGTTGCATAGATTGTAAGGTGATATTAGGGGAGAATGTAGCTATGCAACATCAGCTTTTAGTTTTAGATGTTCGTTTTAGAAAGATGTATAAGCGATACGTGTCCAAGACCCTAGGATTAAATGGTGGGGAGTGTTGGATTGCTCAAACAACAAGGAAAAACATAAAAATATTGTACATGATATAGTGCAGAGGAAACATAATATCTTAAAAAGAGATAAACCGAATCCTCCAAGAATCATACTTAAAATATTTAATGTGATTAGAAATAGTGAACTAAAACAAACATGTGATCAAGAATCATACGTACTTGAGATATTTTAATCTCAAGTGAATTCCACAAGTAATCCAAATGCTTGATCACCAAGACCTCCCAAGTGTTAGGTCTTTAATGGTATTCACATAATCACAAGCTAGGACCTTGTCAAGGTAGATACACTCTAGTGCTAGTAAGATGACAAATTGCCCAAAGCAAAAGCTTCCCTCTTGGCCAAAGCCTTCTTGAAGAACTCTTCTTTCTTTTGGCTTGTGGTATGCGGCTAGGTGAAAAAGAAGATGAATGAGGTTGTTTTCTCTCTTGATTGAATTCCTTAGAGGACAATTCTTCTTGTCTTTTCTCTAAAAGGTGGATAGGGTTGAGAGAGAGCAAGTAAACCCTTTTCAAGCCTTTTCATCCTTACACACTACTACTAGATTGGGTGTTGCATAACAAGGGTTACAATTACCCCAGTGTTGTCGCAATCCTAGTTTAGCATTTTTTGTTCCATAGATTTAATTAAACACTTTAATTAAATCCCTTATTCTTCTATACTTTTGTACAATTAAGTCATACTTAATTGAATTTTAATCTAACAATGTGATTTAAGGTGTGTTACCCATTAGGTTTGTAACATGTTGGTAATTAAATATAAATTACAATCTAAGATTTAACAGATCAAATAATTTATATTCAAAACTATGAGCAGTATCTAGTAAGGCATCATGGTTATCCAAATGTTAAAAAGTCATTGTGATTTTGACTTAACCTATTAGTATAATTCAGTATTTTCATCAAATATCTCAAAAAGACCATAAGCATGGTATAATATCTACTTATGAAATCTTTCTATATTAGTTATTATAGCTCTTGGTTAGAATGCTCTCAACATCCTAAATTCAACATGTTTTGCCCAAAGACTTAATCAAGTTAACCTAAGCCAACAATAAATGAGATGTCTCCTCATTATCACTTGGAGTGGTGAATTCCGTCTAGACTGCTTATTTATCTTAGTATGTTTCATGTCATATCCAAAAGCATCCTACCTAGGCAGCCATTATTAGTACTTGTTCAGATAAAATTCAAGTAGGGATAATGTCATAAATGACCCTTGTTGTAAGCACTTTTTTCCAATGTGGTACTTGTAAGTAAAATGTCCAATGTGGTACTTGTACTATCAAATCGTATACCAATGTGGTACTTGGACTTAACACCTTAACTAGAGATGATAATGTGATGAATGACCCATCAAGTGAACGTGGCACTAATTTTTAAAATATAAAATTTTAAAAATTAATAAAGAAAAATATTTTAAAAAATTACAAAAATATATATTTTTTAAATTTTAAAAATAAAATATGGAATTAAAATTATTTTTAAAATATTAAAAATATATATATCTGAAATATTTTTAACAAATTTTAAAAAAGAAAAATTATTTTTAAAATTACAAAATTTAAAATATGAAATTAAAATGATTTTATCATTTTAAATTTTTTTAAAAATATTTTTTTATTTTTTCTTCTTCCTTTCTCTCATCTCCCCTCCCCTCCCGATCTCCCTCATCTCAGCTGTTTCACGCCAAACCTGGCCTGCCACTGGCCGTATTTGGCTTGAGGAGGCCGGATCTGGCGGTGGTAGTCCGAACCAGGCCAGAATCAGCCTGAAACGGCTCAATATATCCGACCATTTTTAGGTCAATTCCGGCCTGGTTCAGGCCGTTTTTGGCCTACCACTGTCGGATTTGGTCCGGATTCGGCCTCCTCAGGCCAAATCCGGTCAATGGTTGGCTAGATTCAACCTGAAACAACTAAGATCGGGAGAGAAAGGAAGAAATAAAAAATAAATAAAAAATTTTAATGCTGACATGTAAATATGACGTGGCATTAGAATGCCATATGTCACCCTATAATAGGAGAGAAAAGACACATCATTTAAAATTTTAATAGTGTCAGTTGTGGGTACTACAGTAACACATGGAATAAAAGTACAAGTACCAAAATAGACTTTTTTAAAATACAGGTACCACATTGAAACATTTGATAAACTTCAGGGGTTATTTGTGACATTATTCCATTCAAGTATGACAATTCACATACAAGATAACCTGACATCTCAAGTTTGAGGATTACTTGCACAACTGATACATAAGAATCTTTTCATAGACACTAGAGTGAGCTAACAAATGGAGTTATCATTGCGAGCTATGTTCAATAAGGACTTATATGCTATCGCTAAGTATATCTATACTTTAATATATGAGATTGATTGTTTACTTCATAAGTAAGGAGGCTTAACATATACTATGCATTGTCAATGCTCTGTCTTGATAATACAATGACTAGAAACAACTTTAGGAACAAAGTTTTGATGATAAGAATATCATAATTATAACTCTTTATAATTCTTTATAATTCTTTATAGTTCTTTTGTAATACTTTTATTTTTCATGGGTTTCATCCAATTAGTATTCAATAAGTCTTTATTTTGTTTACACCTTTAATCACACATTGTATAAGTGATTAATATGCATTATTGGTAGTATATCCTTGTCTAATATGATTGACTTTAGGGCATATTTTAACAATCTCCCATTTGCACTAAGCCAATTGCTAACGTATTCAATACTGAACTCTTTCGATTAGCAATGTTGTCTCTACTAGGACATAACTTTAGTACACTTTGTGAGAGTATGCTCGGTTACACATTTCTTTTCATGGCTCTGTTGTTCCTCTAACAACTATAGGATTCTTTTATCAACTCTTTGAGTTAAAGATCCAAATATATCTCTTTTTGCAACCTTAAGCAAAAGGTTTATATTCGACTTAAGATACAAACCCTTCAGTCTTCTCTGATTTGGTACATATCCAAATGACCAATTCATTTATATCATGACTTTATATCACTTGTAGTTATTGAATTCTTTCTCTATGTTAAACTCATTTTATATCTAATACAATGTTCAATGCTAAACCTTATAGATTTACTTACTAATAATATATCTTATATACACTATTCACGTGTTACTTATAACACTCCCACTAACCTTTACATGTGCATAATAGATATCTCATCTTTTGACAAATTCAATCATTTGAATACTTATCATAGCTTGATATCTTATTCCAATGTCTCACATTGTTTATTTAGTAGATTCATCTCTTACGAGTAATGTATCAAAATGCATCATACTAAATCAATGAATCGTTGTGCAGTTATTGTTCGTACATCTCATGCATGAAATTTGGATTTCAAAACATACTTATAATCATTAACATTTAAAGAGTCATAATACTCCCGCTTTTTCTCACATATGTAGAAACACAACCAAGTAAACTCATTTACTTTATTTGTGATGTAAACTCAAAACTTCTTTTGAATGTTTGTAATCTTAAAACTAATGATCTCATATCTCATATGAATGTTTGTTTTACTATTACAATTTGAAATCCTTTCATATGTTTAGGTTAATTCATTTAATGATTATTCGACTATTGAGATTTTACATAAACACTTTATGTTCGTTTAATTCATTTCATATGAATTCTTTAAGATTATTAACTTACATTTTAGTTCTAAGTAATATTAATTATGATATTACATCTTAATTAAAATGTCTTTTAGACTATAAACCTTCGTGATCATATTATGAATTGTTAAGCAATTAATTATCTCACAAGTATTTTTAAGTCATGTGAATAAGATCCTTTTGATCCAAAATCAAAAAGTCTATAAGTATCTATATATTTCACTGTTATTCTTTGTGATTTAAGAATTCATATTGCTTAATATAATTATCTTTTATGCAAGTTTCCAAAGTAACTATGATTATAACAAGACCAAAGCATGGAACAAATTCTAACAATGATATGATTTATAAGAGGAATAATAAAAAGCTTAGCATCCAATGCTAGCAAAAGTATGTCTAAACATATCAAGATTGGCTATAATGCCAATATCGAAAATATTTTCAAAAAGGCATTTGGCTATAATGTCAAACCCAAGACATTAGATGTTTAACAAAACCATATCGAAAATTAAATAAAATTGTTTCTCAAAACAACTCAACATAGGCCAGCAAGCTTGATCCATCATCAACTAAGATTGTCGTCTCCTTGGTCTTTCATAATATATCATATATCAAATGGAATGAGAATGAAATAATCCATAGCATACCTGAAGTAGAAACTTCTTTAAGTTTTTCTTTCCTTCACAGTTTCGATTACTTGAATTTCGCCTCCAATTCCTAGGTTTCCGTAATGATGGCATGTCCCTTTATAATTATATTTATCATTTTTCACCCCACCAATAAGCTTCAAATCCTTTGAGGTAGAAGCCTCATTCTTCTTAGATTTCTTAAGAAACTTCTTCTATATATATATATATATATATGTATTGTAAAGGAAGAAACAAGATGGATAGTGACCTCCTTGTTAATGTTCTTTTCGGCTTGTGAAAGCATATGCAATAACACCGGAAGAGTTGCCTCTATGTTGTTTATGTTGAAGTTTAACACGAATTGTAAATAGCTTTCAGATAGTGAAGAAAGATAAGTCAATACTTAGGTCATGGTCCATAACCCAACCAAGTTGACCAAGTCTATTAATGCAACCGATAATCTTAAACACATGAAGCCTCACTGAGCTCTCTTCAGACATTTTAGCTCAGAACAATTCCTTAAAGATGTTGAACCTCTCAATACGACTTTCTTTATCGAACAATTCTCTAAGGATCATGATGATCTCTTGTGCATTCATGCTCTCAGGCTGGTTTAGAGATCTGGATCCATGCTAGCCAACATCGTTAAAGTATGTAGATAGTTCTTGTACTATAGTCAAAAGTGCATTTTAGTACCTATACTATAGAAGTGAGTAATTTAATCCTTATACATTTCAAATTGGTGCAAAGAAGTAAAATTGATAACAGTGTTAATGGAAAATTGTCTAAATACTGACGTGGACATTTGAAATTGACAGAATAGATGCTTTGAAAAAAAATGATGACGTGTCAAATTTTTTTGCGCAGGTGGAATTTAGAAATTGATAGAGTAGATGACTTCGAATAAAAATGTTGATATGTTTTTACAGGTAACGGGAGAATTTGGGTAAAAAAAGTATGTTTTTCTAAATTACACTTGAGTAAAAAAATTTGAAACGTCATCATTTTTTTTTCGAAATCATTTTTTTCTGTCAGTTTTACATGTTCATGTCAGCATTTAGACGGTTTCTCATTAATATTGTACCAATTTTACTTCTTTGCACCAATTTCAAATGTACAAGGATTAAATTACTCAATTTAATAGTATAGGGACTAAAATGCACTTTTGACTATAGTGCAGAGACTATTTAAGTACTTTAACTGCCAACATCACACATGTGGCTTGATCAAGATCTTCTTTATAGACTCAATAGGCTTCCTTATGTGCTACACTAGCATTTGTAGTTGGTTCATTAGAGATTGGATCATCTAGGACATATGCCTCTCTTTTTTTAAACAATTTATAAATTGTAGAATCAATCAATAAAATTAGGGTTAGTAAGCTTGTTTGCATCAAGAATCCTACGGAGTGACATGTTATTTGCCATGACAACTTGATGCAGGGTAGAAACTAGAACAGTAAACAAGATAGAAAGTAGGCTGCGATTGAGTAGGACCTTTAGGTTTAGAGGCAAATCTGCCAATACCTTTATTGAAGAGTTAAAACTCTGAAAAATAATAATGATAAGCTGATCGACTGCTACCCTATCTTAGGGTATTTATAATAACCCTATTTTATTTAAAGTCACATGCCTAAATAAAATACCTAAATAGCATAAGACTCCTACTTAAAATAAACTAAGTAAACAAGCATAAACTTGAAGACTTCTACTTAAAATAAACTAAGTAAACAAACATAAAACTTTAATAATTAAATCGATGCATACAAGTTATTATCTGAATTTTAATCATTAAGACAAGGTTTTAAAATCTTAAATGATTATTCTCACTATTTTATCAAAATAATAACCCTTTCCTACTATTTCGAGAAATTTAACTCTTAAATTTCTTAGTGAGTTAGGACCTCTTTCATCCCACTATGACCTTAAATGACTCAACAAACTATTTAGAACTAATTAGGTATGTAACTTAGCTTATCAATTGCATCTCTATGCAACTCCTAGATAAGTTAGGTGACAACTCTTTGACTAAATACATTATATGCATTTCATCTAACCATTGCCTCTAAAATGTTTATAGTCAAGTGCGACACATCCGAACTATAATACACTAGTTAAATAAGAGTCATTACTCATAAAGAAAACATAATCGTGTAAAAGTTTGACCTTGAGTGACTCAACAACTCTCCAATTAAAAAAGCTCTATTTTTTATTAAGAGAATGGATAGCAACATATCAATTATTGATATCTTGACTTAATATTTCTTTGAAGGACTTCATTTAACTTATTAGGCCTCATTGCTTTGTTATTTGACATGCATAACATTCATTTCATTCATATATCATATATAGGAAAAATAAATCTAGCACATGTTAATTACTAGAATGATTATGGACTTTATCTAATTCTAATTTCCTTGAGCCACAAAGGAATCTAGTTGGTCAACTCCTAGAGATTGCATACAAAGTTTTCAGAAGGCTTTTTGGCTATCTCTTTCTTCTTCCTTCTTGGCGCCTTGATCTTCTTCATCTTGGAATAATAGTAATTCTATTCTAATCCTAATTCTATAAAGTACATAACTATTACGTAATTTTTAAGAAATTTCGAGTTACATTCGAGGAGTTGGGTGAGAAGAGAATGTACAAACCGAAAATAAAGAGGTAAGGCAGGAAAATATCCAAATATCTTTCTTTTTTCACTTCTTCCTGAGTGCATGGAACATGGGCTGAGAGAGGGAGGGAGACAGTTAATTGATTATGCTTGCTTTTCTTCTTTCCAAATGGGGCTTTCTTACCTTCATAATGCTGCCTTTTACAGGTTAAGAAACTGGAGGAGCTTGGGATTGGAAGACCTTCGACATATGCATCTACATTGAAAGTTCTACAGGTTAGTAATTGTGTTGAAATTATCAATTTTCAAACTCATCTTATACCTGATTAAAATTGACTTGAAGCTCGAAATTTTATTTTCAAATTCCAGATCTATGCATGTTATCTGAAATGATCTAAGCTGCTCAGCAACAGAATGCTCTTGTTAGAAGCTCTGGATGAATAACATGCATTCATGTGCATGCACATATCTCCCTAAAGCTTGATTATCGCATCAGGACAGAAGTAATGTCTTTTTTGGGTAGTGACTCAGTTAAAATAGTGTGATGGGCACAGAATTTTTGCATTTAAACTTTAGGGAAGTTGTACTATGTAGAACTGGTTGGATTGTCATGAACATACTGGAACTTTTTCTTTTTTTTTAAGGCATATGATTTCATTAAGATATTAAACCATAAATTACAAAAAATTCTCAATACCAGAAATAAAGCTATATGCCTATAGAACAACATAACCAAGTGCTAAACTTCCGAAACAAACTCAACCAAGCAAGCACTCTAAAAAAGCCACCAAAGATAAAATGTCACCAATTTAATCTTTTGAGAAGTCACTATGGCCTAATTCAGTAGAATGTAT
Organism: Fremontodendron californicum; assembly: GCA_030761205.1. Classification (NCBI taxonomy): domain Eukaryota; kingdom Viridiplantae; phylum Streptophyta; class Magnoliopsida; order Malvales; family Malvaceae; genus Fremontodendron; species Fremontodendron californicum. The sequence continues at coordinate 173,913 of JAULJL010000006.1, forward strand.
AAGTCTTTGGAAACCTACTTGAAGTTAATACCTTGTATTGGAGTCTTTAGTAACTCCACTGGAATCTTATCTGCTATGCTTCTTTCTTACTGCAGACCAGCTTGTCACAATTTGTTAAAAACAAGAGAGAAGTAACAATTATTATATAGTTTGATTGTTCTTCTTTCATAATTTGATGCCATTGATTTTATGATATGTGCAACTTATCCTGCCTTTTTGTCTGCAAATGCCACAGTTTCCTGGTCTTATTTACCTTCAACTTTCATATTGACATGGCATATTCTAACATCATGTTTTGTTACATCAGGATAGAAACTATGTGACAGTAAAAAATCGTGTATTATATCCCGAATTCCGCGGTCGCATGGTATGTTGTCTCCTTCCTGCTATATTTGATTTACTGTATTTAATGCCTTTTGCATAACTTAATAGGTTATAAAAATGTTTGTTTACATGATAATAATGTGTAGATATTGGAATATAGGGAATTAATATTTCAAGTAAAACTGGCAATACACAGTTCTCGCTGCAGTCAGTGATAAGTATTTGTCCATGTGGCCAACATTAGGGGAAATTTGATTTTATAGTAGAAAGCACAATCAGTCTTGAAGTACATGATATTGGTCGTATTTTTGGGACATTTTATTGAACTTACAAATAGACATATTTCAAGTAATTCATTCATGTAAACATTTTGGGCTTGTAATTAATTATTATTAAAGACTTATAAGTGGACTACTAAGTCTAATCTTCTCTAATACTTTGGGGGTGATGTCTAGGTCTCAGCATTTCTCTCGCACCAATTTTCAGAGGTTACTGAGTACAGTTTTACTGCTGATATGGAGACTGAGGTAAGTTGCAAACCACTTGAGGGTTGTAGCATAAAGTCTTTTCAGTTTGTTAGATTTGAAATCTTTGGAATGTGGTTGTTTTCTTTGTTAAAGTGGCGTTATGGACTCGTTTTCGCTTATCACTTGTATTTTCAGCTTGACAATGTTTCTGCTGGCTTAACTGAATGGAAAGGGCTCCTTAGGGACTACTGGACACGCTTCAGCTCATATTGTAGTCGTGCTGAGAGTGTTCATATTCATCAGGTATCCCAAGGCTTCTCATCCCTAACCTAAGTGTCAAAGTTTTTTGGATCTTACAATATTTTCATTTCAAACTTTTAGTTGTTAAAGTTTTAATTCAGGTGGAGAAGATGTTGGAAAAGACATTTGGAGATTTCTTGTTTGCTTCTCTCCCTAATAAAAATAGGATGTGTCCAAGGTATGCTTTTTTACTTCTTTTTCAAAGAAATGTAAGATAAAGGAAAAGAAAAGAAGTGTAAAGAGTGTTTGTTAAGATAAATTTCTTGCAAACCTCCTTGGTGAAAAAATAGTCCTTTATGGTTCAGTCGGAATCTGAAACCTTTGAGAATATCCCTAAGGAATTTGGTGTTATTGGTTTGATTGTTTAGGATAACTTCTTGTTTAATATGATATTTTTCATTGTCTTCAGTCTTTTAGTAGAAGAATAGAGAAAGTTGGTTATCTGAATAGAATTACACAATCCTATGGAGATGGAAAGGATTGGATAAGGATAGTATTATGTAAATAACATAAAAACAGTTTTAGGTATGTGTGAACAAAGAATAGAGTAAATTAAGTCAATTTACTCATCAACTTTGGCTGACTTTATCCCATCTTTGAACCTTTGCACCAACCTCGATCGAAGTTTGTAAGCTTGATTTAGCACTTACATTATCAATTAGCTTGGATGGAAATGCTTCTGCAGTGACATCAATCGTCCCATAATCCTGCCAGCCATTTTTTATTTCTTTCCCCTATTTTGCAACTTAATGCAATAGTATTTGACTTGGCTACTATCTAATCTTAGATTTTTATTCCTTTTTTATGACTCAATAAGGGGTTAGGTACATGCATCATTTTAAATGCTAGAAAATGCCCTAGGGGAACCTCTTTCTTTCTTATTAAGTTGATGTATGTCTAGCTTTAGCATAGCAGGATGGAATTACTATCAAATTAAGTGATGTTTTGCCCAGGCTATTTGTTGCAGCGTTTGTTATCTTATTGGTTGTTTGTTGCCATGCATTCATTGTCCTCAGCCCATTTGTGCTGTTGGTGTTAGACCTACCCCGCTGTACATGCAAATTTAGTGATAATAGCAGGTTTTATTGCAAATAACGGTTGTCCACTACAAAAGGAACTCAATTTTAACTGTTTGTGAATGAGTGAGATATGGGTTCCAACCTAAACCTTTCCAACCTCTACTCATTTAGAGCTAAAAATCTACTTTAAACCAACAATAAAGCAAACTAGGAATATTGTGCCTTTTCTTTCTGCCTTCTCTTTTTTTATCTTTGCATGTATAGGACATCAGTTTGTTACAGTATTGCTCGCCATATATTTAGCTTGCACACAGACACACACACACACACATATATATATATATATATATATATTATTTTAATTAGCTCACTCTTTCAAATAAAGCTTACCATTACCTTTTCCTACCTTTTTTCAGTTGCATGGAGGGCACGTTAATTTTCAAAGTAAGTAGGTTTGGTGCAGGCTATTTTATAGGGTGTAACCAGCATCCAAAGTGCAAGTAAGTGTCAAGCAGTACAATACTAACTTGGTTTTGATACATACATGCATACACATACTTGTGCGTGCCTTCATGTGTGCCTATATATATAATCTATACATTAGAGCTGGCAGGAATGTGGCAATAGTTTTGGCGATATTATCTGTTTGACGATTAGGAAGAGCACTGTAATCTTCTATATCTTATTCACTAATCTATATGTCCTTTTAGTTTAAGGTATCATCTTTTGGTTTCTGAGTTGTTGTGAATCAATGATTCTTTTTGGATTTGTATATAGGTATATTGCTAAGACGTTATATGGTGATGAGGAGGAAGAAGAGAGCCCTCAAAAGAGCAACTCTGTCGAGGAGCCAAAACTGTTAGGTCTTAATCCAGGGTCCAATGAGAAGGTTTGCATTAAATATTGGTCTTAGTATCGATGAACAAGAATTTGGATCTTTATTTTCATTTGCTGTTTCCATTTGTTTTTAAGTATACACTAAATTGTTTTCTTCTTCTGTTCTCTTTTTTTTTTTTTTTTTTTTTTATTCCCCCCTCAGGTTTTCTTAAAGAATGGCCCTTATGGATACTATGTGCAGCTTGGTGAAGACAGGACGGGATATTTACCTAAGCGATCCTCTGTTTCTCATGTATGGTTATATCTATTTTTTCATTCCATAGACATAAAGGACCTTTTGATATTTGCACTGTTTTGTTAGTTACTTTGGTGATTTATGTTTCCTGAAAGAGCTCATCAAAAAGTCATCATCCCTTTTCTCGGCTACAAAAGCACCTAGTCCATGTAATACCAGCTAGATTTTATAGCCCTCCTCATACCACCTTTTTGCTGATAAGAAAAAGATAATTGAAAATGGTTCAAATGGTGGTGTGATCTAGTATACTGAAAGTATACAGGACAGGAGAAGCCATTTGTGCACAAGGGTCGTTACATGGATTAATGCCTCTTGTTTAGGCCTATGAGTGACCTGTAAATACTCTTCTTTTTTTTTTGATATATGGCAACCTGGGTAAAAACAGATCTCCATTTTGCTTTTACATTCAGATAAAGAATGTTGACTCCATCACCTTTGAAGATGCTCTTGAGTTGCTGCGCTACCCTATCACATTGGTACTTTAGTCCACCTTTAAAGTGAGTTTTGTTTTGTTTATGATGCTAAATGTCCTTGAACTTTAAATTTTTTACACATCTTGGCAGGGAGAACACCCGAAGGATGGGCACCCTGTGATATTGAAGCTTGCAAAGGTTGGATTCTCAGTTCGCCATCGACGCACCACTGCTTCTGTTCCTAAGGTAAGTTTGTATATTCAAGTGATGCTGATGGAAAGTTGTTTGCTAGTTAGTTGGTGATTTATTTGCCATTAATAATTGGGCCTGAAGTTTTCAAAAATGGTGTTATTGGCATGGGAGACAAAAACATATTTTCCAATGTTGGTGCATGGAAAGTTTTTTGAGAGATGTAAATGAATGATATCAGAATATAAAAAATATAAAAAAATAAAGAAATGTACCTCCTCATATATTCGCAAACAATTTAAAAAGTGAAAAAATATCAGGATATCAAGAAAACAAATTGTTGTATTATTTTGATAGTGTCAATGCCATCAAGTTGGTGATTATGTTAAACTTTTGTAGTTTTTAATGCATCCAATCCAACCTTTTGAAAACTAATTCCAATGTCATGGGTTGATCGAAACATGATTGTAGAGTGTGAAGCCAAAAGACGTCACCCTAGAGAAAGCATTGGAGCTTTTGTCAAGTAAAGATGTAAGACGATCTGGGAGGCCTAGGAACAAACCAAAGGTTGAAGAAGCTATTTAGACCTGGTAGGCTTGTATTGTAACCTAGAGGAAGGAGTAGAAGCTTTCTTGCTTAGTTGCGACCTTGGCATCTCCGGGTGAGTTAATAATTGGCATGGAAATTATAAATAGGGTTGGGTTTTGGATAAAACGTTATTTTCTTTCTAATTCATAATGCTCAAAGTTTTTGTATTTGTTAAAATGTAATAATTATAGATATGAATAAGTTATTTCTATAATCAGTTTATTTTATATTCTGAAATGTGAAGCCTGTAAGGGTGCATTATTATATTATTACCAAATAGTGCCCGTGTTTTGCTGCAGAATGTTATCGGATTTGAATTGATATTTTATAATAAATTTGAAAGATTAAAAAGTAAGAAGAGTAAAAATAATTTAAGAAAATAATAACTTCTATCATTATACGACACTTGGTATAAAATTGAGAATTATTTGCATATGATCAAATTAGATTTGACAATTTCAGACACAACATAATTATACGATACGAATATAATATGAGAAATACTTAAAACACGACATGAAAATAACATGAACATGACACAAATATACGAATGTGCCAAAATTTATATAAAATGAATTATTAACATGTCAAAATTTATATAAATATTTGATACATTGAATACGATTATAATGAGAAAATTAATATGAACATAATGATGTGTGACACAAATTTGTGAGTTATTTGTATAGTGTCAATTATACTTGACAATTTCGTACACAACATGATTATACGACTCGAACACAACATGGAAATATAATTAAAAACGACACGAAAAATAACATGAACACGACACAAATACACGACTGTGTCAAAATCTACATAAAACGAATTATTAATGTGTAAAAATTTATATAAATTTATAATATTTTAAACACACGATAAAATAACACGAACATGTTATGGATATACAATTTTTTTTTAAATTGAATCATTATAACAAATTATGCAAAATATGGGATGAATTGAGACACGACACGAACACATAAAATTTTCTCTAAATTGAATCGTTATGACAAGCTATGCAAAATATTTGGATGAATTGAAACACGACATGAACACATGAAAAAAATAATTAAAATACGACACAACACGAAAATAATATAAACACAACACAAATTCACGAACATATCAAAATCTACATAAAATGAATTATTAACATGTAAAAATTTATATAAATTTGTAATATTTTGAACACACAAAAAAATAACACCAACACGAAAAATAATATAACACGAACGAATATTTGAACGTGTCAAAATCTAAATAAAATGGATTATTAACATGTAAAAATTATATAAATTTATAATATTTTGAACAGACGAAAAAATAACACGAACACGACACAAATATGCGAATGTGTCAAAATCTACATAAAACGAATTATCAACGTGTAAAAATTGTATAAATTTATAATATTTTGAATACAAAGAATAACATGAATACAAGTTTTTCTCCATTTTTTCTTTTCTCTTCCTTTCTTTCCTAATAAAAAAAGTAAAATACCTAAACTAACCCTCTAACACCCTTAATACCTATACTTAGTTGTCAATTAACTCTTGATCCAAAATCCTTAATTCTTTTCTCACATTGAATTTGATAATAGTTTTTATATTACTAGATAATACCCGCGTTTCGCTGCGGAATATTATCGAATTTAAATTAACATTTTGTAATAAATTTGGAAGATAAAAAAAACTAGACTATAAGTAAACATAATAATTTAGAAAAATAATAACTCTTATTCTTATACGATACCTGATATAAAATTGAGAGTTATTTGAATATGGTCAATTAAATCCGACAATTTCAGACACAACATAACTATACAATACGAACATAACATGAAAAAAAAATAATTAAAACACGATATGACACAAAAATAACATGGAACACGATATAAATACACGAATGTGTCAAAATCTACATAAAACGAATTATTAACGTGTCAAAATCTATATAAATATATAATACCTTGAATACGATTATAACAGAAAAAATAACATGAACATGATGACGCGTGAAACAAATTTGTGAGTTATTTGATTAGTATCAATTAGACTTGACAATTACGAACAAAACATGATTATACGACTCGAACACAACATGAAAAAAAATAATTAAAACACAACACAAAAAATAGCATGAACACGATACAAATACACGAACATGTCAAAATCTACATAAAATGAATTATTAACGTGTAAAAAATTATATAAATTTATAATAATTTAAACACATGATAAAATAACACGAACATGTTACGGATATACAATTTTTCTCTAAATTGAATCATTATAACAAACTATGCAAAATATGGAATGAATTGAAACACGACACGAACACACAAAATTTTCTCTAAATTGGATCACCATAACAAACTATGCAAAATATTTGGATGAATTGAAGCACGATAAGAACACATGAAAAAAATAATTAAAATACGGTATGACGCGAAAATAACATGAACACAATACAAATACACGAACGTATCAAAATCTAAATAAAATGAATTATTAACATGTAAAAATTTATACAAATTTATAATACTTTGAAAACACAAAAAAAATAATACGAACACGAAAAATAATATGAACACGAACGAATTTATGAATGTGTCAAAATCTACATAAAATTAGTTATTAACACGTACAAAAATATATAAATTTATAATATTTTAAACAGAAGAAAAAATAACACAAACACGAAACAAATATGCGAACGTGTCAAAATCTATATAAAACGAATTATCAACGTGTAAAAATTATATAAATTTATAATATTTTGAACACAAAAAATAACATGAACACAAAAACGACACGAACACATAATTTTTTTCCTTTTTTTTTCTCCTTTCTTTTCTTTCTTTTTCCATTCTTTTCTTCCTTTCCTTCCTAATTAAAATAAATAAATAAATATCCAAACTAACCCCCCCAAGTCCCTTAATACTTAAGTCAATCAACCCTTAATCCAAAATCTCCAATTCTCTTCTCTCATTGCATTTGGGGTTAGTTTTTATATATTTGTTATAGATAGATTATAGACTAGATAGATGCCCGCGCTTTGCTGCGGGTATGTTATCGGATTTGAATTGATATTTTGTAATAAATTTGAAAGATAAAAAAATAAGAGGAGTAAAGATAATTTTAAAAAATAATAACTCCTATCATTATATGACACTTGGTATAAAATTGAGAGTTATTTGAATATGATCAATTATATCCGGTAATTTCAGACACAACATAATTATACGATACAAACATAACATGGAAAAAATAATTAAAATATGACATGGCACGGAAAATGACATGAACACGACACAAATATACGAACGTGTCAAAATTTACATAAAATGAATTATAAACGTATCAAAATTTATATAAATATATAATACCTTGAATACGATTATGACAGAAAAAATAACACGAACATGATTACACGCGACACAAAATTGAGAGTTATTTGAATAATGTCAATTAGACTTGGCAATTTCGGACACAACATGATTATACGACACGAACACAACATGAAAAAAAATAATTAAAACACGACAAAGAAAAATAACATGAGCTCGACACAAATACACGAACGTGTTAAAATTTACATAAAATGAATTATTGATGTGTAAAAAATTTATATAAATTTATAATACTTTAAACACACGATAAAATAACACTAACATGTTACGAACATATAATTTTCTCTAAATTGAACCATTATGACAAATTATGTAAAATATGGGATGAATTGGGACATGATACAAACACATACAATTTTCTTTAAATTGAATCAACATAACTATGCAAAATATTTGAATGAATCAAAACACGACACGAACACATGAAAAAATAATAAAATACGACACGAAACAAAAAATAACATGAACACAACACAAATATACGAACGTGTAAAAATCTACATAAAACGAATTATTAACATGTATAAATTTATATAAATTTATAATACTTTGAACATACGAAAAAAATAACACGAACACAAACACGACACGAAAAATAGCATGAACACGATACGAAAAAACGAACGTGTCAAAATCTACATAAACCCAAAAATCATTTAAAATCAGCCCTAAATTAATCTAATAAAAATAATATAATTACCCTAAAAAACATTGATTAAGTCATTATTTAGTTGGTTATTAAAATGACCTAATTAACCTTAAAAATATTAATTAATCCCATTGCTTAGTTGGCTAGTTATCATGACTCCAAAATCTTTAATTCTTGTGTCTAAAAAAAAAAGCTATCAAGGAGTGCAAGGATGAGTTACGTATTTTCGATATGAAAATTTTATGGGCCTGTAAATGTGTATGTAGCTCATTATTTTTATATATTAGAATTCTTCTCTTATTTTGTTCGGGGAGTAATTTAATATTTATAAATTTTTAATTAAATTAACAGTCATAAATAAATTTTATTTGAATTATATTAAATAATTTTTTATATTTTAATATCTTAAATAAATGAATTTAGAGTTAAAATCGAACCATTATGACAAACTATGTAAAATATAGGATGAATTGAAACACGACACAAGCACAACATGAGAAAATAATTAAAACACGACACGAAAAATAACATGAACACGACACGAATACACGAACCTTTCAAAATCTATATAAAACGAATTAATAATGTGTAAAAATTTATATAAATTTATAATACTTTGAACACACGAACACGTAACGATCATAAATTTTTATTTAAATTGAATTACTATGACAAATTATGCAAAATATGTCATTAATTGAGACACGATACGAACATACAAAATTTTCTCTAAATTGAATTACAATAACAAACTATGCAAAATATTGAATTAATTGAGACACGACACGAATACAATATAGGAAGAATAATTAAAACACAACATACAAAAATAACATGAACGCGACACAAATACACGAACACGTCAAAATATATATAAAATAAATTATTAACGTGTACAAAATTATATAAATTTATAATATTTTGAGCACACAAAAAAAATAACACGAATATATTACGAATATATAAATTTTTCTCTAAATTGAATCACAATGAAAAATTATGCAAAATATATCATGAACTGAGACACGACACAAACACACAAAATTTTAATTAAATTGAATAACAATGACAAACTATGCAAAATATGAGATGAATTGAGATACGACACAAACACAACATAATAAAAATAATTAAAACACAACACGAAAAATAACATGAACACGACACGAATATGCGAACGTGTCAAAATATACATAAAATGAATTCATGTGTAAAAATGTATATAAATTTATAATATTTTAAATACACGAAAAAATAATATGAACACAAACACACAAAATTTTCTCATATTTTTTTCTCTCTCTCATATATATATTTTTTGCATTCTTCCTCAAAAAAAAAAAAAAAAAAGTGTCACATGTCAATATCTAAGCTATTCATGTAGTTCATTTTATATATATCAAAATATACATAAAATAAATTATTAACGTGTAAACATTTATATAAATTTATAATATTTTAAATGCACAAAAAAATAACACGAACACACAAAATTTTCTCATTCCTTTCTTTTCCTTTCTCCCCTCTTTCTTTCCTTTTCCTTTTCCTTTTCCTTTTTTTTTTTTTTTTCCTTCTTCCTCAAAAAATAAAAAAATACCACATGTCAATATCTAAGCTATTCCTGTAGTTCATTTTACCAAAACGGTATCCCGAAACACATCGGTATCGATATCAGTACGTATCAGTATCAGAACAAAAATGGGTACGCCCACCGGTACGATACTTTTTCAAATATCTATATATAGCCTATTTTAAAGTTTTTTTTTTAATAAAATATATATTATATACACCTGCAAATATACATCTATTACATGAATATATATGTTTTTATGCAAATATAAATTTTAAATATTTAATATCTAATATCTAAAAATTTTAAACATCAAATAAATAAAATAAATATTAAAATATTAAAAAAATATAATAAATTATGATTAATTATGTTCAATAGCTTAATTTAATGAACATATTTTATTTTTAAATGTAATTATGAAAAATATAAAAATGATCATGACACAAAAATATTGAAATTGGTTTAAAAATAAAATAAGTTATTTTTTTAATAAAAAAATTAAAAAAATCAAAATCTTATACCAACCGGTTCTGACCGATACAGACCGGTACAGGCCGGTACGATCGGTACGGACCGATATAAAAATCAAAGAATAATATCATTTTGATTTATCTTAAAAACGATACGTACCGATACCGACCACATTGATATTTACTCCTTTTTCTTCTCAACCTTCTCGACTCTAATCTATTCTGCTACCGTTCGTTTTAGGGTTTATTAATGAGGAACGCAACTTTTATATTATTTTAATAATATAATAATAATAATAAAATTTTAAACGCTTAATTTATTGATGTTGATATATATATATATATATATATTAAATTTTTATCACAGCCTGCAGCTGGAACTCCAATTCCTGGAATATTTGCAAGTATCCATCGGATCCCTCGGTGGTTTTGGGCTACCTATCGGTTTTTTTATTTTCTGATACTACTTTCGCTGGCTATTGATCTCTTTTTTACCCTTACAAAGGAAAATCTGTTCCCATTTCTGTTATCTTTCAAAGCACTAGTTTCTTCGTCTTCTTCAATATTGCCTTGTAAGCACTAGTCTCTCTTTTTTTAATGAAAATTCAGTGATCTCCTTAATTCTTAATCTTCATCTGATTAAGTTACCACTCCCTGGTTATATCACAATTCTCAAATCATATTAGTAATTAATCATGAATCATTTTGATATTAACTTACTCAAGTATTCGCGTACTCTTGTTCTTAAGACATACTGGACTACAAGTTTGATCCGCTTGTGGCACCTGGTTTACAGGTGCCTTAGCTGCCACTCTGCTTTTATGGCCAACGATCACGGAGCACCTTCAGTTAGCTAAATAAATCCATCTGGATTGACTTGGTTTGGCTGGTGTTTGTTATGAACAGCGATTGGATTGGCTTAATCATAAGCAGCTCAGCTAGGTTTGTGAATTTAGGGGAATATATAAAATTGTAAGGAATTATTGAGTCATAGAAGTAGAAGGTTGAGTAGGAAAGGCAACATAAACGAGAATGGGCTGAAAACAACTGGTGTTGACGGCATATTATTATTGATTAAATGTATTATTATTAAAAGTGCAATAATTAATCAAATTACAGCTTGAATTTATGTTGAAGCTATTACTTTACTACTCTTTTTCTCGGGAGTTTTGGATAATTGATTGGGCTTTGGGCTCCGCGAACTGGGCTACCGTGTCAGCACTCAGCCTGCATGGACAGAAGATAACCTAAAAAGCATTCACACTTTTTTTTTTGAATACAATACAAGTAGCAAGATTAGAGAAAGTCAGAAAGGAAACCCTAGCAAAACCCTCTGGAGTCTGGGCTCTGCTTCTACTTTCTTCTTACTCTTTTTCTCATCTCTTCATTATTATTATTATTCCTAATCTTATTGTATATAAACTTCAAAGTCAAAGCCAATAGATTTGGGTTTAGAGAAGAAGAAGACAGGAATAGAAAGAGAAAGAGAAAATGGCTCTAGGAGAAAGAGGAGGATGGGATAAGAGCGAGTCCAGGTACTGTGGGGTGGAGACTGAATTCGAGGACGACGTCCCTCGCCTTTTGTCTTTCAATCTCTCCTCTGCCGGCTTTGATTTTGTTGTGGCTCCTTTGGTTAGTTACTGCCTTTACTTTTACTTTTCTTTCTTAGGAGTATTAAAAAAGAAAAGAAAAAAAAACATTAACCCAATGGCTATCTCTTATGTTTTTGTGTATGTGAATGGTAGTAGGCTCACCTAAATCATGTCTTGGCGGCCTTTCTTCTGAAACTTTCACTTACCAACATTGCTCACTCCTCATCCTTATTTTTCCTTCTCATTTTGTAAAATTATCAAATCAATACTACTACATTAATAATACTGATGCAGAAAAAACTGCTTCTTTTCTAGATTTTAGGATTCTAGGGAGTATGCTACGTATGCCCCTGCTTTGTTTATCGACTTTTCATCTGTACTCTTTTTCTTTCGATGAAGGGGAGAAAAAGAAAAAAACTATTCTTTTATTTACATTATATATTTTCTAGCTGCACTTATCTTCCTACCACTTATTTACACAGATGGATCCTACTTACAGACCAAGCTTGATGGAAGTAGACAATGATAGCTCTCACGTTCTGCCATTTGCTGGGTCGGACTTAGTTTTGAGTCCTTCTCAGTGGAGCAGTCATGTTGTCGGTATGAACTTTTACTGGCATCTATTTCAATTTTAGTCATGACAATGACAGTCTGTACTTAACTTTTATTGCAAAGAGATTAAGGTATCTGAAAAATATTGGGTACTTCAGCATTCACTGGTACTCAAGTGAAATTTTGTCCTTATAAGGCTTTTTAGATTTTAGATTCACTTCTTGCAGCTGCTAGTGATTGGATGTTTACTTCAATCTGAGCTTGTTCAGTGAAAGTCTTGAAATTGATTTAAATGCCCTCAACAGCTTCCTGAAATTGTCCAGGAAAAATCAGTCCATGGATTGACTTAGATTCAGAGGATGAGATCCTTCGGATGGATTCTGAGACTACTTTGAAGCAAGAAATAGCATGGGCCACTCATCTATCCCTACAGGTGCGCATATTTGTAATAAGCATTTTTATAGTGTTGTAAGGTTTTGCTTGTACAGATTTGCTGAAAGCTTTGCGTTCTTTGTTTCTGATGTTCAAGATTAGTCAAAGAGTAATTTGATGTTTTTATTGTGAAACCAAACTTTACAATTTGATGAATTGTGGATTGACCTTATTTCTCAAGAAGAAACTATCCAGAATTAGCATTCAATTTTAAATCATAATTCTGCAGTTTTCAACAAACATTGTGGATCTCATACAGTTTTCACGGTCTATGTGCCACCCTGAAAGGTTGTTTTGTTTTTATTTTTATAAAAACAAAGGCATGGGTTATCCATATGTACACCCAAATCACCACTTATCATAGGTACTTCTATTGGGTTAATCAAAAGTTTGTACGAGGAAAATAAAACACACTTAACCTGAATTTGATTAGAATTGAATGCTTTACTTGGATCTTCTTAAAATTTGTGCTTTATCTACTGATGGCTCTGGTGAGCATCAATAGTTGAATAAATGACTTTGTTTCTGTTGCTATTGTTGGCACATACTTTTCTTTATTAGTAATTTATTTTGGTGATGTATCAATTGTTAGTAAGTAAGTCTAATATTAAGTTATTTTTTTTATAGAAGTCTAATATTAATGTTCTATAACAAAAAGTACAACATTAAATGATTAAATAGGTTATATAAGATGTTGGTTGATGGTTGCAAAATGTATGATGAAATGTCATGTGTACTGTAGTCCTTGAAAGAAATTTTTGCTTCTTTGGTTGGTAGCTTATAATATTCCATTTTATTATCTGTTGTAGGCATGCCTTCTTCCTTCTCCTAAGGGAGCTTCATGTGCTAATTATGCTAGATGTGTGAATCAGATTGTGCAGGGCCTAAGCAATATGCAGGTGCTTTTTTTATCTGGATTTATAGTCAGAACCAATGTAAATTTTTTTGTCATGTTCTAATTATTGTTTCTGGTTTTAATGTTTCCTCACTTAAGCTGTGGCTAAGGATTCCACTGTTAAAAACTGATGATGATTCACTGGGTGTAGATTCTGATAATTTGGTGAGTGAAGTCTCCACTCTTGGTGCTGGTATCTTACCCTTGATGATCTGGTTCCAACTATGCTGCTATTCTCCTTTTCCTATGTTCTATCTTGGACCTTAATAAAAAATATATATATGTATAAAATGTGTCTGAGAAAAAAATTGTCAGTTTTGTTCTATTGTCTACTTTATGCATACTTTCAAGGCCTATAGATTTCTTGGAGTTCTTTTTAACTAAGTCAGTAGGGTTAAAAAAAGTGAGTTTAATATGCGTATTGTTACCTTCCCTTTTTTTTTTTTTTTTGTACAGATGGATTCTTGGGAAGTCTGGAATTCATTTCGACTAATCTGTGAACACCATAATCAACTGTCACTTGCCCTTGATATTCTGTGAGTTACTGTGATCAGTTATATTTTTATTATGTGACCAGATTTATGAAATAAAACGCAGTTCTAATAACGATTGATTATTCTCTAGGAGTACACTACCTTCTGTAAACTCAATTGGACGGTGGTTTGGAGAGCCTGTTAGAGCAGCCATAATACATACTGATGTAAGTATGTCATGAGGGTTTATTTACTATTATTTTTTGTTAAAAAGAGCCAAGTCCCCCACCATCTTGTGAGAGTGAAAATTGTCTTGAGATTTTAATTAGTTTTAGTGCAGATTACTCCTTGTTTCCCTGGATTTTTAATGTACTACTGTTTGCCAGTCTTTCCTGACAAATGCACGAGGTTACCCATGCCTGTCAAAGAGCCATCAGAAGCTAATTACTGGGTTTTTTAACCATTCTGTACAGGTATGAAAACAGGTGCAAACATGTTTAATTCTTATGTCATTTGACGATTTAAAATTTTTTTTTTGTTTTCCTGGCAGTCCAATGTGTTATCTGCTGCAATATTTAGTTTTTTATGTTTTTTACTTTTTGAAATTCATCTACCATTTTTCTTGGGAAATGTCTTGACAGATGGTTATTTCTGGAAAACGTGTGCATGGTATTCCTGCAGCAACCATAGGTTCAGCTGCTAATCATATTGATGAAAATGTGAACAGTAAGTGCCCAGCTTCTTTCAATTGGCATGGCTTGCTGAGTGGTAGGTTAGTCTATTGTTGAATAAGCTCCCATTGCATCGTACATAAATGCAGGTGTGCAAAGACATCCTCTCAGGTCATATTTGGATTATGTGGGTTATCTTTATCAAAGGGTGGAACCGCTCTCGGAGCAAGAAAGGATTGAGGTCTTTTTCTTTCTCTTCTTGAACAATTAAGACAATTTTTTGTGTGTGTTATTGTCTTGTTCTAACTCTTTCATTCTCATCTTTCAGCTTGGTTATAGGGATTTTTTACAGGCTCCATTGCAAGTGAGTTTTCTTTGCCTTGTTTTCTCTTCTGATTCATGAACCTTTCCTTTGTGTTTAGGGTTTAGGGTTCTGCGAGAGAAATGCTAAAGTGTTTGGCTGTCGACTACTCACAAGAAATAAGTGCCCATGAGAAATAAATGCTAAAGTGTCAGACAGTCAGAATGTCTGACAAAATAGCATTACACTTTTGCTAATTTCTTGCCACTATTATTATTTCAGTTAAAGGTTGGTTTATTCTGCTATTTCAATGCAGCCTCTGATGGATAATCTGGAGGCTCAGACGTATGAAACGTTTGAGAAAGACTCAGTGAAATATATGCAGGTAAATGTGGTTTTGTTCCTTTAGAGATAATTTCTTTAGTATCTTTTTTGTGGCTGGGAGTGCGACTCTTCTTATATTGTTAATTTGTGGCAGTAGTTATTTATTATTATTATTATATATTTTATATTTTGCAATCTGAATGAAGGCGTGCTTATGTTTAACTAGTATCAAAGGGCAATCTCTAAAGCCTTACTGGACAGGGTCCCCGATGGGGAAGCATCAGCAGTAACCACTGTAAGCTACCTGTTTATCATGTTTTTCTAATTTGTCTGTTTTATATAAACATCTGATAATCTTGTTCTATATTGGCTTTTCATGAATCTGATGAATACAAGATTTTTCGTTCTTGATATTGGTGTGTTTTCTACTTGTGGCAAGGTGTTAATGGTTGTTGGAGCAGGACGAGGACCTCTTGTGAGGGCATCATTGCAGGTTTTTTTCCTGTGTGTTTTGCTGAATGGGTGTAATGATTGTTGCAACTTCTATTCTGATGTGCCTTTATATTCTTTTGTTGGTTTGATAGGCAGCTGAGGAAACTGGACGCAAGCTTAAAGTTTATGCTGTAGAAAAAAATCCAAATGCTGTGGTCACACTTCATGTGAGTTGCAGATTCTTGTTATTATATTTCAAATTGTGATACTCTGCAGTTGCTAAGATAATGCGCTCTGATAATTTTGCTTAGAGAATCTGCTGGCAGTGTATGAACCATTTGCATTCTTATGCATAGAGTTCTTCAGTTAACACTTCCTTATTTGCTTTTGTTTTGGATTGCTGGGGCAAGCTGATTTTACTAAGAGTTGTTCTCCACTCTTTACAAATTCACTCTTTTCTTTAGATTCTTGTTTGTTGGATTTAGGATTAGATAGTTATATGTAAGAAAATGCCTTTATAATGGTTTTGTTGAACTGTAGAGGTAAATTAGAGATATTGCTAATATTAAAATGTACATTGATGTTTTGCTATTAATGTGATTCAGTTAAATCCCCTATGATAAAATTTAGAAACCGCAACTAAATACATCTTTGTTCTTTAGAAAGTCAGTTGTTATGCAAGTATCACTCAATTTTAGACCAGTATCTTTTTATGTGCTGTAGTTGAGGATTGCAGGGTAAATGGTTGGTAGGGATGAAATGGTTGTATGAGATAAAGCCTCAAAATGCTGTGGTCATCATTGAGTTTATCCTATCTGCCCCACCCACCTTGGTGTGTGCTAAATTTACCTCTTGTGCTAAAATATAGTCCCTCTGTAGCAATTTTTTTCCTCTGAAAAAAATTCAAGGATTAGGGAAGTACATCAACTTCATGTGCATTAGATATTATATAATTTAACCCTTAAGTAGATGGAGTCATTCGATGGTACAAGCTTTTAAATTAAAGGCTGTTATTGGTGGTTTGGTAACAGCCAGCCTTTGATTTTGATCGTGGATAGTTTTTCTTTGGAAGTCCCAAATTAGAAATGAGGATTGTTACTTATGCACTTTCCTTGCCCAAGTTTGTTGAACATTCAATTGGTTTTGCATTTTGAAAATAATGTTATATTTGTTTAAACAGAGTTTGGTTAAACTGGAGGGGTGGGAAAATGTTGTTACCATAGTTTCTTGTGATATGCGTCTTTGGAGTGCTCCTGAAAAAGCTGACATCCTGGTACGTGAGTATTTACTAATTGTGTTTTATTTTTCATTTTTTACTCTCATATTCCTTTTTTTTTTTTTTACATATTCATATTCTTTGACTTAACTATTTTGGTATCTAGGTCAGTGAATTGCTGGGATCTTTTGGTGATAATGAGCTGTCTCCTGAGTGTCTTGATGGAGCCCAACGGTTTTTGAAGCAAGATGGAATCTCAATACCCTCATCGTATGTATATTCTTCTTTTATGAAGCAGTGGGTCAATATCATATGTCTTTCTTAGGAGGATTCAGCTGAATTCTCTACTGATGAGACTGAATCCTCATCTGCGTGGAGATCAGTACCTGAAATTTTGGGCCAATAATATCAGAGGTTACCATATCACTAACTGCCACTTGGCTTTCCTGGCTTGAAATCTTAACAATTGGTACTTTAGATTCTATAACAAATTGGGTCATTCTGTTAACTTACATATCAGCCATGTTCGCAGCCATGTCATCAGCAAGGATTGCCCTGTTATAGAATCTAAAGTTGCCAATTACAAAAATACTTCTTACTTTACTTTCTAAGAACACAGACTTGAAATACTTAAAACTTGAAACAAAGATGGAAAAAAAGAGAAAGAGATGGTGGATCTAATTAGCCCGTTTGGGTTAAACAAGGTGTTGCTGTTGCACTGACCTAATAGCCTTGTCTGCATTTTGTTAATGATTTTTAGTTGTTTACTGTTAGGGTGTTTGCATTTGGTATATATTACAAGATTTGATTATATTGACAATTTCAGTGACCATTGGTGTAATTGACCTGAAATTTTCTCATTTACGTATGGATACCCCTTATAATATTCTACATGGGCAAGCTTAGGATATTTTGGTTAAGGTTCTTCAGCTTTGGCTTTATGTTTTGATAATTGTCTTGTCTATTTTCGCTTAAATGGTCATTGGAACTTTATTCTCCTGATGACAAAGACTACTGATCTTATTCGACACCCCCCCCCCCCCCCCCCAAAAAAAAAAAATAGACTACTAATTTTACATGCATTACTTGATGATAAATTTTTGTCAAAGGCTTATTATCGAGTTTGTTCCTTCAGATAGATCTATTATATCAGGCAATACTAAAGAAAATAATGGCCTTGATTGGTACATTAATATCTCATTCATTTTGTTGAAAAAGAGTTTTCCCAATTGGGTTAGTGCCCTGTTATGAACTCCTGAAAGGGAAAATTCTTATGTAAATTGTATCTTTTAGCCAAAGAATCAGCTAGGTAATGCATTTATGTATCTTTCTTTTTTCTTTCCAATGCCTTTTGTTTATTTTATTTATTATTATTATTTTTGCAAAAAGTTTTCAGTTATTTCTTCTTCCAATATACTTGATTTATAACACTTCAGTATTTCTTTATATTCCATCATCAAAAGGAGAAAAAAGGAAAAGAAAAATGATTTAGGTAGTCATTTATCAATTTCTAAGCAACAGATTGTGAAAGTTAGTTTTTACTTATGATATTAAACCCTATTGTTAAGCGGCCAGTCTGATATCATAAAGTCATGGTAACTAAAAATCTGAAATGCATCTTTTTGTGTTATGCCTCTCTCAGGTACACAAGTTTCATCCAACCAATAACTGCTTCGAAGCTATATAATGATGTATGCCCTTGTATTTATGCTTTACTAGTTCCTGGTATATTCTTTGAAGTTTTTCTTCTACTAATTTATTTTTCTCTTTTGTGGTTTTCACAGGTCAAGTCACATAAAGATCTTGTCCACTTTGAAACTGCTTATGTTGTAAAACTGCACAGTATTGCCAAGCTTGCTCCTTCGAAATCTGTGGGTCTCCACTCTTGCATGCTTATGAAGCACCAGAATTTGTTATTTTTAACCTGTCTTTTTGTTCTTTGTACAGGTTTTTACATTTAATCATCCAGATTACTCAACTAAGAAAAGCAACCAACGCTACAAGAAGCTTCAGTTTGTAATACCACGAGACACTGGATCGGTCATGGTACATGGTGTGTGGCAATCAAGTTCACTTCATTTCCTTTCAAATAAATGTTCTAGAAATTATATCATGCATAGATAATTTTTTGGAGTGTTCATGGAGTCTGGTTTAAACTATTTTAAAGTTGGATCTCTTTCCATTTCAAGAATAATCTTGAAAATAAGTGTAGAAAATAGTATTACAGGATGAGAATCTTGTCTCTTGTTGTCTATGGAGTGTTCATGGAGTCTGGTTTACACTATTTTAAAGTTGGATCTCTTTCCATTTCAAGAATAATCTTGAAAATAAGTGTAGAAAATAGTATTACAGGATGAGAATCTTGTCTCTTGTTGTCTATGACCTCATGTTAAAAATGTTCATGTCAAATATTCAGTTTGCCATAGATTTACTATTTTATTCAATTTTCAGGTTGTCGCAGCAATCCTTTTCAACTTATGAAGTGCTTAATGTTGATGAAAGTTTAGAGATGTTAGATTTCAAGGAGTGGGTTTTACTCTTTTTTTTTTTTTTTTTTTAAATATGGGAGATTACATGCTATACTTGGGGTATTGGAAACTAATGTCGAATGGAGCAGCATTTTACAGGGCTCAAAATCCTTCTACTACTACCTATAATAGCATTATGGGGTGTAGCATAGAAGTAAGGTAGTAGAATCATCGATGAACATGAGTAATTTATCTCATCCTATAGCATTGATACATTTTCTTTGAATGGAGTTTAAACTCATTAGCCACTCTCAATTTAGAGTTAATTGAGAAAAAAAAAAAGGTAGGATAGATAGATAGCTGCATTGAAGCTTTATGATTTAGCGTGGGTCCTTGTACTACCTTGAAAACTCTGGTAGTAGATAGGAGACCAATTACTTCTAGAAATGTTTCTCTTACTCATCATTACAAAATTGCATGCATGTTAATTTTACAAAAAAATAGTTTACTTAATGATAATCATAGTACATATTCATGTGATAAATTTTAGACCTGACTCTGTTTGCAAACCTCATTAAAGGATTTGCTGGCTACTTTGATGCAACGCTCTACAAAGATGTACATCTAGGTATTGAACCATCGATGGCCACCCCAAACATGTTCAGCTGGTATGCAATTTTATTCTTCTTGAATTCATGTGTCAAGGGCTCATAAATTTGAAGCTTGTTTATCTTAGAAGAAATTTGGAGTCAGACATTTTCAAGTCGTTTTATTAGTTAGAGGAAGTCTGTGCTTCAGAAAATAAATTGACAAATTTTCATGCAACCATTGTTTACTTTTAACTGCATCTGATCTTCTATCTTGTAAACTTATTGAAATAAGTCCCACGAAGAACCGAAAATATGAATTTGGTGTTTGGTAATTGGTAATAATCTCATCATAGACATAGGTAGGAAACATGAAGTATGGATTGCCCTAATAGAGAATCAGTTATTATCATTGGTTCTGCTTAGGGAGCAACTGGGATGTCTGGCTTTGCTCAGTGACCACGAGAATGGTGGTGGGGTTTCTTTTATTTTACAGTTTTGTCTTTTTTTGTTGTTGTTAAAACTATTGTACTAAAGCTTCATACTGGGTAGCAAGAATGAGACACAGACTTTTAGATTATTCAAAATTCAAACCGGTGAACTGATGCCTAGTGCCTACGCAGAGCTTATAAACCTAATGAGCCTACTAAAATGTGGGACAGCTTATCTTATGTATCCAATTTTGTCAAAAAATACTGGGAGTTCTTTCCTTTATAACAACTCTTCACCAAAAAATGAAAATTTTGGTTGGTGTGGATGGACAGGTTTGCAATATTTTTCCCACTGAGGCAACCAATATGTGTTCAACCTGGTTCCCCTCTAGAAGTACATTTTTGGCGTTGTTGTGGTTCTACCAAGGTGAGTCATTTTGCATTATTGTTTATTCATATATATATATATATATATATGACTTAACTGTTTTTATGTTAAATTCATTATTATCTAAACCTAATTACTAGTTTGTTGTAAAATTGAAAATGTAAAGATAGGCTCATTTGATTGGGTGGGTGGGGTGACAATGTTGTGCAGGTTTGGTATGAATGGTGCGTGACGTCTCCTTGGCCATCACCTATTCACAACAGCAATGGTCGTTCATACTGGGTGGGACTTTAGAACTATTCGATCAGTTGTCTGGAGAGAGATTGAGTTCTGTATTGCCATGGCTGGTGGAGCAACCTTATAATAAGATAGTTTCAGGTGTGATGTTGGATACCTAAGAGATAAAAAAAAGATATCTTTTCCGACTGAACTAACTAACTAGATGTAAATTGAGAACAGTTATCAGTGTTCTACTTTTTGGGTGGATTTTGATTACATGGGGATATCCAGTTTTTAGTGTAATGTGTTTGTGATGTCGTTTCTGAACATGATGGAATATGACTTTAGCATTTGGGGCAGTGCTTTTCTTTTTCTTTCTCCCTTCAACTTGGTTGTTTTGTTAGTACAACACAATTCTGTCCACCAAAGTTGCTCTGTATTGAGAGGCATCTTTCATTTATTTTTTATTTTATTTTAAATTTTGGGCATCCAAAATTTGCCCATGCGATAAAGCAAGTATTGGGATCTATTTCATCTTTGACCTGACCTCAGTTTGGTATAAGACAGCTTAGCTTACGACCCAGAGATGCGGCAATGACCTCCTTTTGGTTTACAATTCCTGAATTATAACACATCTTAGTAGAGTTAATTTCATATATAGATAGGTGTGTGTGGGTACTTCGTATTTGCATTATTATATTTGGACAAGTTGGAGAGAGGTGAGTGTGAATGCGAATGTTGAAGAGTCATTGCTACTTTTGCCACCACCCTCTTTAAGATGCAGGATGCAGGCATGTTCAATCAACGGCTCCATTTGACCAGGCCTTGAGTCTGTAATGTATGGAGATGGAGATGACTCACAAGTGCACAACAAGCAACAACCAAACTTTTGAGAGAGACCCATCATATTAGCAAGAAGAGTAATCCCTAAGGCCAAGACTGATTTTCCTTTCCTTTTTTTTTTTTTTTCTTTCCCAAGCCATCAACATGTGAAACAGTAGACGAGTAGAATAAGAATATTTGATGCTAAATCTTTTTCTTCCTTTCCTTTCCTTTCGCCCATTTAGTTTAGAAGAAATTAGAATACAACGTGGGAAGGGAAGGGATCATTAAAATATCATTCATTGATTACTTACTTTTCTTTGGGACAATGTAACTCAACTTATACATCAAATAATAATTCCATTCGCATTGCTAAGTAATCCCCTTCCTCTTTTCATATGCCGTACTACCACCATTGCCCATCCATCCTATTCCTAGGTATCATCATAAAAGTTACTATTATTAATAAAAAACTTCACTGACCTCCTCCAGCTACAACTTCCCTATGAACACACACCTTCTGAATTACCCTTAGCTTAGCACTTCTACACCGACGGTTGAATCCTTCTTCCTTTTCAGATGGTGTTATTGGCCTCTTGGTAAGTATTATTCCTTTCCAACCTTGTATCGTCTGTCTAATCCATAATTCCTTTTCATTATTATTCTCACCTTCCATCTTCCTTATGGAATCCCTCTCTTCTCCACTTTCCATGTTGCAATTGATGATTTTAAGAAATGTTTGTTTCACAATTCTGTCCTCTAAACTGTGGAATGAAATGACAGCAAGCCTACCCCCAGGAGCAAGACATTCAAAACATGCGTACAGGGAATCCTCCAGTGTCTTCAGTTCATCATTCACAGCAATTCTAAGTGCTTGAAACACCCTTGTTGCAGTCTTTACCCAACCTTGCCTACCTCCTGTCACAAATCACAAATTAACTTTACACCATATCCCTCCAGTTTAAATTGATTACATTAGATTATGTCCATTTTTTTTTCACTATTTGCCTCTGTGCTTGAAAAAGATTTTCAAAAAGATAAGACAAAACCAACAAAAAGCCTCACCTTGGACCCAGTCTTTAACTTGTTAGCAATTTGAACACAAGTAAGAAAATCTAAACAGAAGGAACCAAAAGCACAAAACTATATTGGATGAATGGAGAGGAAACCTACCTCTTGTCCCAGGAGTCGCACTCCGAATAACATCAACCAATTCACCAGTGGAATGCAATCCACCTTGAAGACGGGCCCGAAGAATCTTATTTTGAAGCAATCGCCAATTCCTTTCTTCTCCATAATCCCGAAGGATTCTTCCCACTTCACTATCTGGCCAAGAATTTAATATGTCTTCTGCTGTCAGACTAGCCTGTCATAGGCCTGTTATAGTTAGTTAAGTAGAAAAGAAATATTAAAGATTCTGAGATGTGTCTAACCACAGATGCATCTCCATGGACAGTTGAGTGAACATATTGTCTAGCAGACATGTTGATCATGTTGCTAATGGGCTGGCTAGTTCCAGCCATCTACTTGAATTGTAACACTGATACGGTATGGCAGGGAGATTGTATGCAGAAAAGCAGAAGGAAGAGGACCATCAAAGAAGAACTAGTGATAGATTACAAGTCAGCATCATACACCACAAGAGAAGAAATCAATAAACAAGAAATCTCAGATGAAGAGAACAGAAGTGGTGGATGAGGATATAATGTGATCAATAGCTGTAACATGAAGCAAATCAACAGCATATGTCAAGTTTCAGGACAACTACACCCCAGAGCCCATATCTAGTGTCAAACGGGATGCACTGAGGGCCATACCTAGTGTCAAACGGGAATGTACTGAGGGGACCCAAGCTGAGGCACAGGCTGGATATATGGGGCGTACTGGACTGAGGGTCGCAAGCTGATCCTTAAGCTAGCACAATGTGCCCATGCCAGAACGGCACAGATGATCACCAGCAGACAGGCCAGCGTGAAACGACTCATTTAGGGCCATTACCAACACGGCGTGGCCTGACTCTTGTTATTTTTCTTTTCCTGAAAATAACCGCTTTAAAAAAAAAAAAAAAACCCTCTCAACAGTCATAAATAGCTAGTTTATGAAAGTATTTTGATTAAAGGGATGAAATTCCTCATTAGTACTTCCAAAGAATAAGTAAAAAACTTTATAGAAAAATTAAGAAATTAGATTAGATGTGCCACGCCCACTGGGGCCTAACATGAATAGCCATGCCATGCCATGCGCAGGACAGTACAACCCAGCTCGACCATGGCCTTGCCCCTAGCCTAGATGGCGTGCCTGAATAGCCTGGTAATTAACCTGTGCGGCTGGCTGATGAACCAGTCCCTCTAGACAATTTAAGGATCCATTTAGTTTTGAGAAATGTTTTTCATTTTCCACCTCCACTTCAATCTCTCTATATATTAATATGATCAATGAAATAAGGTAAGCAATTTATAAATATATATATATATATATATATTTTGGATTGTCATAAAGATATACAAATTGCAAGCGAAGAGGTAAAGCCCAGAACAGCATCGACATGCATAAAATCAGAAGAAAAGCGTAACGGCATTCAAAGTTGTAAACTTGAAATGAGGATGAGGGAGAGAAAGAAGGAAAAATATGCGGTCCTTGGCTTCAATCTTACTTACCTGAGGATCCATGCGCATATCAAGAGGCCCATTAGCAAGCACACTGAAGCCCCGGTCGGGATTGTTGACCTGCGGAAAGCAAAAAAAAAGAAAAAGAGGAGGCCATGAAGGAAACTGAAGACGGAGGGAGGAGGAAAGGGAAGGGAAGGGGAAGAAAAAACCTGCATGGATGACATTCCCAAGTCCATTAAGATGCCATCGACTCCGGAAGAGAAGATGTGGTTGGGGTGGTCAACCTGGGTGAGAAGGGATTTGATGAGTCTGAAATTGTTGAGAAAAGTGAAGGCTTGGAAGTTAGGATGAGGGTGAGAAAGGGAAAGAGCATGGATGCGAGAACGAGCCATATGGAGTGCAAGAGGATCCACATCCATTCCAATGAAAAGCTTCAGTTCAGGGTGGGACTGGATTATCTGACCAATTTAATTTAACTTAATTGGTTAGTAATAGAAGAAAATTACAATTCCATAATTATATTATACAATATATTTACTACTACTAGAAAGAAAGAAAGAAAGAAAGAAAGAGACCGCAGAAGCATGACCCGCAGCTCCAAGAGTACAGTCGACAAAAGAGCAGAGAGGCTTTGAATTTGAAGAGAAGACATCAAGCACTTCACCCAACATAACGGGGATGTGGGAGTGGGACTGCTGCATCATTACTGAAGTAGTATTAGTAGAAGAAGAAGAAGAAGAAGAAGAAGAAGAATCATCCTCCTTCTCCTTCTCCGCAATCTCAATATCCCCATCCCTGAGTGAACGGGTTCTTCGCTTTTCTTTGGCTGCTGCCTTTTCTTTCTTCTTCTGCTTCTTACTTGTATCGGTAGTGATGCTTCTACAAGCAGATCTCACGGGGGCATGCGATTTTGTGGGATAATGATTATAAAGGAGACGCAGCGCTGAGACCGATGCAGATGGTGAGGATACAGGAAGAGAAAAGGAAGAAGAAGACAACATCATCAGCATCATTTGCTTTGCATTTGCAATAGCAATTGCAGTTGCCACCATTGATTCTTTCTATTTCTACCGGATATCCAGAGTCAGACAGAGGGAGAGGTAAAGTAATCGCTAGCAACAAACAGATGATGAGGATTGAGGGAGCCTGCCCTCCCTTTCCCTTAAACCCCTAAAACCTTTGGGCCTTTCCCTTTCCCTTACCCTTAAACCCCTAAAACCTTTGGGCCTCATCCTTTTTCGGTGGCCCACTTTCTATAGTACTTAGTCACTACATTTTACTTTTACTTTTACTTTTAATGATTTATATAAATAAAAATAAGGATTTTGTTAATGAGTATCTACATTTTCATTTTGCTGTTTTCATGCTTCACACATGCATGTTGTAAATGGCTTTAATGCTTGTGTATACAAATCGACATTATAACTTATTTTTATCTATCATATTTGTATCCAAAGTTTGTTATCATGTTAATTGATGTATGAGGCTTGCTTTTTGGTTAGCTTCCTTGAATAGTGAGGTATATCTATTAGAAGTTTAAAATCCTAAGATTGTTTGTATGAAACTAGACTAAAATTGAAAAGTATAGGATTGATCCAGTTGGCAGTTTGAAACCGGAAGACAATATGTTCATTGGTTGAAATAAATTTTTAATTTATATTGAACAATCTTGTTCTATCCCTTTTATAGCTGGTGATTTCCTTTTTTTTTTTAATCCTCCACTTCAATACTTATTTTCTCTCCATTTCCCACTCTTCCAAGATTTTCCAAGCCCATTTTCCTGCTTCTCCTTTAGCCTTTTGTTTGTTAGTTATTATTATTAAAAAGAGAAAAGGCCAAAAAAAAAAAAGAAAAAGAAATTATATAATTCAAGAATATTATTTACAATGTTGAGCAATTAGATTAGACACACATAATATATAGATTATTCTACCTCTCTGAGCTGATAACTCGAATCAGTACATTCCAACTGTGGCAGAAAAGCAATCATACAAAACGCTCAGAAAGAAGCCTAAATCTAGTCTTAAAGGGACCTTATTTTCCTATTAATGTAAGTTTTATTTTGCTTAACTTGGTTTTTATACTTACTTCAAGGTAAAACACAGAGCTGAATTGTTTCTTATATAATTTCTTATTACTGATTTATATGGGATGGAGTGCTGTTCCAGTCTGTTATCTTTGCTCTATTTCCCTGTTTGTACACCAAAGAGAATTTCTATTTGATTAATTTATATACCTAAGATATGATCCAGAATGTAATTTGTGTCATGAATTTCTGGGCTTCATTTATTGTTGTAGCATTGTCTACGTTAATGTTTCAGAATGAAATCCTTCATTGTTGTATCTATCTTTTGATGATCAAGGTCTCACTCATGCCTTATCAGGTAGTTGGACAGTTCTAATTCTGTTGCCTATCTTGTCATTTTAGGCAGAGCTCTCTCTGATTCCAAGGCAAACAGTACAAGTGGCATTCCATAGTTATTCTAATTACTATTCAAAACAGTTTTTCCATCTTTTACATATTTCTTTGCCTCATGATTGTATTTTTGTAATTTTTCTATCATGGAAGTTAAACTGCACAGCTTTTAAAGATTAGTGATAACCATACTAAAATGTATTATGATGATAAATTATGGTTTTGATATACTAAGGTTCAACCATTTGTTGGTTCTTTTAATTATGGGCAATCTTGTTAATTTGCAATTTTATCTTATAGGTGATCGCAGGGACCAGAAAACTCTAGAAAGACTTTGTGCTGAAAGGCAAGCAAAAATTGATGAATTTAAGGAGAAGACAAATTATTACACTACACAACAGCTTATTAATTATAGAAAACCAGCTATTGGTTTCATCAAATTTTATTTAAGTCCTCTGCCTGAACTCCATTTGAACTTTCTGCTGTTATTAATGCTATGAATGATGTATGGACCTCCCTGCTTCATATTGTTGCAACAAGTATTTACCTCTTTTATTTTTTATTTTTCCTAGTAGTGTAAGTCTCCTTTTGGATAGTTAGAACTTAGAAGAAGAGTTACTTATCTAGGGAAAAGGTATTAGTTAGAGCCTCATTTTATTTCGAATGATTAGGAAAAGAAAATATTGATAGCATTGCTTGCATAAGCACTTTGGGATAATTTGTCGCATATATGCATTGCACAGAATATTGCGGGAAGGTATAAATGCTTTGACTAATCATCTTGAAAGAGTTGCCACTTAAGTAAATTATAGGCAAAAGCCTGTTATAAATAATCTTATGTTTCAAATAGAACGTAAAGCAAAAAATTAATATTCCTCATTTTCTTATTTTCTAAAGCTGAAATGAAGATAATGGACAAAATTTGGGTTCCTAGTTTTTGTTTGTTGTTAAGAGTTTGTTTTTATTATGGGCTAGATCCTGGAGTATTTCATTGAATGTGTGATATGACATGAAAATCAAGCTTATTTAAAGCACTTTGATGCAGAGCAGAGATAAATATGATCCTGATCCAGCAGCAAATTAAGGCTGGCGCTGCAACTGTCCTGGCATCTAAGTTGGGTGCAGATTCAGGTTTGAGTGTCTATGTTGGAGATGAATGTAAGCATAATGTGCCATGGGGGAAGAGCAATGATGTCGAGGTAGTGCCATCAAGTGGACTTAGAAAAAGAAAGCAATTGCACACTAGATCCATTGATTCATTCTGCATGCAGGGAATGAGGGTCCTCGAGCTTCTCAGCATAATCAACTAGTTGTTGTTGATCATTACTATCCACAGGGACCTTCCACAAATGACGGGGGATGGCTTGCTCGAATTGCTGCCTTGCTTGTGGGTGAAGATCCAACACAGTCGTATGCACTCATATGTGGCAACTGCCAATATGCATGAATATATCTATCCACATGACATCACATGATATGGCGCAATGAAATTGAGTGAGATGTTCTATTTTGTGAAGAGGTGGAGGTGGTTGTGTTGTGGAAGCGCTTTGGTCTCATCTGTGGCTGTCGGTAAAGAAACTCTTGTTCTGATGTGGTATTGGTTTTGGTTCTTCATTGTGTCGCAACCTAAAAAATAACAAGTCTTATCGCAAAATTTTATTATTTGTTAAGAGTAACATTAAAAAAATTGAAGAAAAATCGACTTAATTGCTCTCGAAAAATGAAGGTTTTTAAAATGATCTTGAAAAAGACATGGAGTCGCCACCAATCCTTTTTGGCTAGGTGTGATTGGCCACCTATTAAAATCGATTTTGTAAAATATTTTAAAATTAATTAAAACATTTTTAAAACCAATTTCAAGCCCGCGCTTTTAAACCAGAGAAATCAAAGAAGCGAGTTCGGGACTCGGTTTAGCGTGGGGAAGGATTAGCACCACCACAACGCCCGTATAAAACAGTACCTTGTTAATTATGTGTTATCTCAAGTCTCGGTAAAAAGTCAGTTTTAGATTTGGCATTTCAAATTAATTCCCAATTTTAAGAAAATAATTCCATTTTTATTTGAAAATGATCCAGAATTTATTAATTCAAAATTTTTCTATATTCCCCGAAAATTCGGCAAATATAAAAAATTTTAGTTATTTAGAAAAATTTTCGAATCATTTTCGTTTTGAGAAAGATATTCCGTTATTAATGATAATTGATGATTTACTCTTCGGCAACTCGGAAGAGAACTCATGAATTATTTTAATTCGGGAATAACTTTATTTTATTTGAAAATCATTATCCTTTTTTTTAAAATATTTATAAAAAAAATGAATATGAACATGTGTGACATAAATAAAATCTAAATGATATGAATAACCTAGATATCATAATAAATTCTAAATGAAATGAAATATCCTAAGTATCATAAAATATTCTAAGTGAAATGTGATAACCCAAGTGACATAATATATTCTATATGAAATAATATGATTTAAATGACATAGCAAACTTAAATAACATGGCATATTTTAAATAATATAATATATATGACATGGAATATAATCTAAGTGACATGAAATGATATGGAATATAAAATAATGTTATCATGGAATATGCATGAAAATAAAAAATAATAATGCATGAATATAGTACATGCTAAATGATATGACAAAGATAAATGATTAAATAAAAAGCATAGGATAGCATGAAATATTCAAAACCATATAACGAACAATATAACAATATAAATCAAGATAATAACAATACCATAGAAATTATCATAGCAAAAATCACATATTATATAGTATGCATGAAAATGGAAAATGCAATGCATGAAAGTGTATTTTTTTTCTTTAAATAAGAAAATTCGTATACCTAAAAAGATATCTGGCTACCTTAGGAAAAGATATCAAATTAAATTTTCTAAAAATCAAAATACTTTGTGATTTGTTTGAAAACAATTTTGAAAACCTTGGATAATAAAACCTCTTAGCCGAATCCCTTATAAAAATGGCTCTAATTTCCTAAGTTTAAAATCTCAGACTTGACCACCCTTAATCCGAGCTTTATAAAATCATTTTTAAAAATTAAAATAGTCTAAAAACCAAGCTAGGACAGTAGCTAAAGTTCCTAACCAGCCCCCTCTAAATGCCTTAGCCAAATTTAACAATTGTTTTTCTTTTGAATTCAAATCTGCCTCCACTATCCAGTTTTAAATCACGATTTTTTAAAATTCAAAAAAGTCTAAAAAAATACTAGAGACTCATAACATGTAAAACTACACGGAAAAAAATTTGCTTAATTTTCTGATTAAAGATAACTTCTCAGAAAAATCGTGAAAGTTAAAAAACTAGGTGAAAATTGTTTTGCCAAAACACATTTTTTTGCCTTTGATAAAATCATTTAAAAAACAAACTAAAAATATTGGAGACTCTCTTAAGGACCTACAAACAGTAGCTAAAACTTCTAAAAACTTGGACAAAAATTGGCTAAGTAAAAAAAAATCACAAAGGTAGAATAATCAATTTGACAACTCTTTAATTTTCCATAAATATGCTCAAGTGAGCATGACTTTGATCCGTTGATTGGCCTAAGTCATAAATCAAGTGGTATGACATGATATGCATGAACATACAGCAAGTGAAATGTATGATTTAAAACCTAAATGGTATGAAAAATGCATGGCATACATAATATGGTCTAGACCTAACAAACTTGCATGGCAATAAATGAACCTAAATATGCATGAGATGCATAATAATGCAAATGAGACTTAGACCTAAAGTGACATGAAAATGCATGGTAATACAAAGTGACCTAAGACCTAAATAGCATAACAATGCATGGCAATACCAATATGATTTAAGACCTTATATGCATGGGAATATGCATGGTAATACAAGGATGGCCTAGACCTAAAATGTGACGAGAATGCATGAAAATATCATGAACATATAATGACCAAACAAACCTAATACTAATGCATGAACAAACATCAACTAATACACAATCTCATGGCATAGTAATGCAAAGCATGGTACCTAAACAAAATGCAAATGCACATACAAGGCAAGAACACATGTAAAGGCCGAATGGCCATTAAACAACCTAATGCAATCCTAGCTAGCAAATAACACAAACACATGGCAAACTAAATCAAAATACACAATGTTATGGCATGAAATACAAACCTATCAATTAAACAAAATGAAAATGCACACACAAAGCAAAAAGAATCCTATTGGCCGAATGGTCATTAAATAACATGGTATAATCCTATCTAGCAAATAACACAAACACATGGTAGCAAACATGATAATAATGCAAATATGGTGGCTAGCATATCTCATGAACATAGCAATGACAATATAACAAACACATGGCATGGTCTAAATATGTGAACATAAATGGAAGCATACTAAGCAAGTAAACACAAAAAAAATGCAAACATGGTAATTTAAACACCTCATGGCCGAATGGTTTTATGAACCTAACATGGCATTTCCACAAACACATGGCATTGTATATTGCTAAACTACCACAATCAAGCAAACCTACCACAAATCAAGCTAATCTAACACAAGTAAGCTAACCTACCACAACAAATCTCATGAACAAGATCAAAAATAAAATCATCTCAACAAAATGATACCATTCGGCCCTTGTAAAAAAAGAGG
Organism: Fremontodendron californicum; assembly: GCA_030761205.1. NCBI lineage: Eukaryota > Viridiplantae > Streptophyta > Magnoliopsida > Malvales > Malvaceae > Fremontodendron > Fremontodendron californicum. Next base: position 205,943 of record JAULJL010000006.1, read on the forward strand.
AAAACTTGTTGTTTTTTTTTATATTTTCTTTAAAAAAACAAAATAGTAGCTATTTAGAAACAAGTTTATTTCATAAAAAAAAATATCAATCAAAAAAGCAAAATCATGTCAATAAAATATGAAAAAACCATGAAAAAACATAGCTACCTTGCTCTAGCTTTCCAAATCAAGAAGAAACAAGGCAAAACCTTTCTTTTCCTTTTCCTTCTCCTTTTTTATCCTCTTTTTTTCCTTTCTCTTTTCTCTCCTTTTCTCCTTAGCTACTGCCTCTTTTCAGCCTTCCAAATCTTATGAAAAAATTTGTTCAGCCCTCCCCTAAAGCCTTGGCCAAAAGGCCTCCATTCTAGAAGAAAGTTGGTTATTTTTTTCATCCAATGGCTATCACTTCAAGATGCCTTCTATGTAAAAATCCCACTATTAGATTGAAATAATCAGCCCCTAAATATATGATGTCATAAATAGGATCATAAATATGACATCATCCCTCTCCAACCATTGGTCCATGTGTTGTAAATTCAAAGGCTTGATCACAAAAATAACTACCTTCCTCTTCTCTCTTGGCCCTTAGATGAAATGGCTCAGTAAAATTAATCTCCATCATGGGCTTGGCTAATTGCCCTCTTAAAATCCAGCCCAAGTCCATTGCAAGAAAAGCCCTTTTCGGTTTCTTCGGTATTATGATCTTTTTGACCCCTGAACCTAAATAAATAGCAAACGGACTCCAAATTCAAAATTTTCTTTTTTCAATACTTTCGAAATAATAAAAAATTTGAATTCTGAAAGTTTTCAAAATTTTTCGAGTCCATTTGATATTTTTTTTTGAATTTTTTCTTTCAAAATTGGCCTTTTGTGTACCCGAATTTTTACCATTTTTTAAACGAGATCCGAATCCATATTTCTTTTCACCAATCTCTTCCAAATAAATTAAAAGTGTGAATATGGAAGTTTTGGTAATTTTTGGAGCTCATTTGCTATTTTTTCGGGATTTATCTGATTGAATTCTACATAGTGGGCCCGAGATTTGGCCATTTTACAAACGAATTTTGAATCCAGATTTTATTTCGCAATCTCTTAGAAATGATTTAAGAATGAGATCTGCAAATTTTGGTAATTTTTGGAGCTCATTTGCTATTTTTTCGGGATTTATCCTTTTGAATTTCTACATAGTGGGTCCGGGATTTGGTCATTTTGCAAACGAACTCCGAATCCAGATTTTCTTTCGCCAATTTCTTTGAAATGATTTAAGAATGAGATCTGCAAAATTTGGTAATTTTTGGAGCTTATTTGCTATTTTTTTCTAAATTTTCCAATTTTGCCTCCGAAGCCCGATTTTGCTCAAAACAAGTCAAATTTTCAGATTTTCTTTTTCTGGGCCTTTTTCATATAATGAATTGAAGTTGGTCTGAAAACGCCTAATTTTTACGATCAAATTACCCTCTGATTTGATTTTTCGTTTTTTTTACTATCGAGAATTTTCTCGTTTTTCCTACAATCGGCTCTTTTCTTGGAATTTCTTCAAACTGAGCCTTAGGCTATCATTGTTTAATCACTCCTCATCAATTAGGGGTTTTAGTTTTACCGAATCAGGCCAAATCTATAATTTTTTCCAATTTCACCGAAATCCATTAAAAACTCTAATTTTCGGTTTTCTTTCGAATTGATTTTTTTTTCCAGTTTTTCTTCCAAGTAGCTTCTCCATTACTTGTAGTCAGTGCTTATCTTTCATTTGGAACCTTTAATTCCTACCAATTTGATCGTTTAAGCATTTTTTCCCAAATTTTTTGAATTAGGGTTTCTTTTATACTGAATCTCCATAACTCAACTTTCGAATTCCATATTTTTCAATGTAGGCCTCGGATTATCAACATTCTTTCACCATTTTTCAATTGAACTTCAAATCTTGATTCTGAAAGTGGGTTGACTTTTTCAGTAGTTGACTTTTCGAAGTTCACTTTTTTGGGATTGACTTTTTCAAGTTTGACTTTTTATGTCTGCTTTCTTAAATCAAGTCACGGAGTACCACCTGCAGGATAAGAAAAGTCTTTTTGCATTCTGAAACATCACTTTAGAAAAAAACATACCTGATTTAATGGTCCGGATAAAATTAAGTGTGACTGAAAAATATTCAAATATCTTACCGGGAGGGAACTTGTGATTATTTTATACACAACAAAAATTGTTATAATAGATAAGTTTCCTTCTAATTCCATCATGGAAAAACTGTTCCTGTTCCTTTTCTTTTCTTTTGGTTTGGTTTGGTTGGTTGGGTTGTTTAGGCTATAATAACAAAATGGAAGTTGTAAAAATTAATGAGAAATTTCATTTCATTTTGTATTGCTTGCTAGCGTTGGCGTGGCGTTGCGTTGCGTTGCGTTGGTAACAATTTATTTATGTTTTAATAATTCAAATTCAAGTTGGTCACGTCAATCAAGGGTTGGATTCCATAAATACTGGACTTTTTATCAGTATTACTGCTTTGACATTTGAAGCTATTATCTTGCCTTGCATCCCAACATTTGTCAGTTGGGTCAATGAATATGCCTATAAATAGAGAAGACGGGTGCTGCGGACGTCTGTATTTATTTATTTATTTATTTTAGCGGGAATAAAACACTTTGTTAACACGTGTAAAGATCACAGACAAATTTTGAAATTTTAAGAGTATATATATATTCATCCATATTTTATTTTATTTCTTAAAAAAAAATGTATGTATGTATATATAGTAAATAAATTACTAGTAATATTGAACCTATATATAGTAAAAGAATTACTAGTAATATTTTATTTGGGCAGAAAAGAAAGAAGAGAAAATATTGGAGGAGAGAAGTCAAAGTGGGTCTCTCGGTTTCAGGGTTCATGGTTGAGCAACATCTCTTACTCTAATACTTAAATAGAAATAAGAAATACAACTAGTCTCTCCTCTCCTCTCCTCTCCTCTCCTCAACTCCCTCACTCACAATCAAATCCGTTTGTCATTTGAGGTCCTCTCATCTCTCATTGCGTTTTCCTTTTAATTATTTTTTCTTGTTTGTATTGGATCAATTCTTATTCATTTGCTTGCTTCCCTGTTTCAATTCTCCGGTTCGGCTTTCTGCATCTTCTTCTTCTAACTGCAATTCCATGCCACAAAGCTTTTCAAGGATTACAATGAATGCATATCAATCGGATTTTGTTTTCTTAGATTCATGTTTGAGATGATGAGTTAACTGTTTTCTTTTTCCTCTTACTTTTAGCTTATTTATATGTTTTGATTCTTCTCTTCTGGTGGAGCTGCAAGAAGAGCACATGGACCAGGTTAGTGAATCAACCCTTGTCATTTTATTTCAATTTACCTCTTACTCCTTATGCTCTTTTTTTTTTTTTTTAATTTTTTATTTTCTTCTGAATTTTCCAGTACGAGAAAGTTGAGAAGATTGGTGAAGGAACCTATGGCGTTGTTTTTAAGGCCCGTGACCGCCTCAACAATGAAACAATTGCTTTGAAGAAGATTCGCTTGGAGCAGGAAGACGAGGGTGTACCTAGCACTGCAATTAGAGAAATCTCTCTCTTGAAGGAAATGCAACATGGAAATATCGTTAGGTATGCAGTGCACAACTCAACTGCCCGTTACCTATAATCACATTGCTGTTTCACCACTCACTACTTTACACCCATTTTGCTTTCTGCTTCTGCTACTCTTTAATCACCACATACTCAACTCGTACATTTTGTTAAGACAACAGGACTCGTGCTACTGCTAGCTATTCATGTTTATCTTGCCTGCCAAATATTTTTAAGTTTTTTAATGCAGCTCCTCTTACTTTAATATAACATGAAGTGTGAATCGGTTATTGAAAACTTATATAATGTATTGAGTGAAAGGAAGGGTAAAAGGCAACCAAAAAAAAAAGACAACACCATACTTTTCTGGAAGCAGAAAGAAGGTTATGGTATTGCTCTACTTTCTTTGAGGAAGGAATTCAACATAGGTTGGTTAAATTAAGCCCATGGATTGGCTTTCTTTGAATATCAAAGTTTTGAAACCATGATATATTCTAGCCATATTTTGGAGTATGTGCTAACTTCTTCTCTTCTCTTGTATATATTGCCTGTAACTGTTTGTCAGGCAGCTTCTCTGATTGATCTTCGGGTGACAGGTTGCAGGATGTAGTGCACAGTGAGAAGCGTTTATATTTGGTTTTTGAATATCTGGACTTGGATTTGAAGAAGCACATGGATTCATGTCCAGAATTTGAGAAAGATCCACGAATGATAAAAGTGAGTCAGATTTTTCTTCTGTTTGAAAGTTTATATGCACAAAACTTACCTCTCTATTTGGAGTTTAACAGATTTGAAATGTCACACCCTTTTTCCCGAAGACTTAATATAATGGTTACTGTGGGTTTTCTGTTGTTTATAGTAGAGATGATTTGCAAATGTTTTTTTGAAGTATGAGGAATTGTAGCTCTTTTATTGGCAACTTTTCATTCAAGTCTCTGGTGGAAGCCAGAAAGCATACCATCTTACACCTGTCATTTGTTGGATAAAATTTTGAGCTTAACCAAGTAGAAATGTAGTGCTGTTGGAACTGCTCTTCAAGAGATGTCTAATTGCAATACCATATTAATTATACTATTCTAGGTTAGCATCTTCATCTGAATGCATAAAGACCCGGCTATTATCAATCATTGATTGACCTTGGTTGTCTAATGGATTTGGGTGATGATAATATTACTCATAATAGTAATGTTATTATTTGATCATCTTGCAGACATTCCTTTATCAAATTCTCTGTGGCATTGCTTATTGTCATTCTCATAGGGTTCTTCACCGAGATCTAAAACCACAAAATTTGCTGATAGATCGCCGTACCAATGCACTAAAGCTTGCTGATTTTGGGCTGGCCCGAGCATTTGGTATTCCTGTCAGAACATTTACACATGAGGTATCAAGAATTACCAAGTTTAAGGTTTTTGGCTGTTCAGTGTCATATGCTTAATGATTGCTGTCTTTTGCTAGGCATTTATAGTTGATATCAAACTCTCAAAAGTAATTTTTCATCTTCCTCTTATACAAACAATAACAATTACAAGTTGGAAAAAAGAAATTTCAATTTGCTGGAAAAACTCCTTGACTTTGCTGCATTTCTGCAGGACGAAACCATTTTGTTTCTATTTCTGACAAGAAAATTCCAATGCTTGAAATAGGAAAAGATAGAGTGTCTGAGCAACTACAATTTGTTAGTTGCATCAAATAGTTTCCCGTACATTATCAGGATTGTCGTTGCTCTGGGGTCTTTAATGCAGTTTTAGATCCCTTTAGAGCATCAGTGAATTGGTTTCTAGTTGGATATGTCGTAATTTTTTTTAGGAAAAAAAGTGCCTGGCTATTACCTGCATGCTCAATATTTTCAATACATAAGCATACCAATGTTAGCCTGGCTTCTAAAGTAGTCGTTATCTCTAGGTGGTTACCTTGTGGTACAGAGCACCAGAAATACTGCTTGGATCCCGCCATTACTCTACTCCTGTTGATGTGTGGTCAGTGGGCTGTATATTTGCTGATATGGTGAACCAGCGGCCATTATTTCCTGGGTATTCTGAGATTGATGAACTGTTCAAGATCTTCAGGTGTTGTACTCTCCTTACCACAAAGTTGTGGCCTTCATTTTATTTTGATTTCTCTCTGTGCAAGTGGTGAAGTTATTATCTCTGTTCCTGGTGTTCTTTTATCGTTCTTTTCAGCATTTGCCTTCAGTGCATTCATTAAGAGTCTTTGCTCTGATAATCTTGGAAGGAAGATTTATGTTATTCAAATGTTAACTCAAAATTATTATAGGATATTGTTTAGTTATGTATCTGCAGGGAGTGGGTTTGTCCTTAAACCTAAATTTGTAAATAGGTCTATATAGTGGCTTGCCATTTTTTTTTTTTTGTTTAAACAGACATGGACCTTGATGGTCTTATATGATTCAGTTCAAAGGAGTGTTCCTTATTTGGTGGTTGGGTTCAGCAAGGTTAAGTTTCACTTTTTCTATTCTTTTATATCTATTCTTACCTGGTTGTTCCCCTTTGCATATGTTGGGAAAACTTATTATTTAAAGATTTCTGTCATTTTATCCACATACGCACTAAATTTGGGGTGAATTTGGATAATATGAGCTAAACTGAGTCTTTTGAATGTTAGCTTGGCTTGTAAAACAAGAAACTTAGCTAGGCAAACTCTTTTTTTTCTTTGGTGGAACTCTTTATTAAATTTTAAATAGGTAGCCTGATTATGTTTTCTCTTTTTTTATAGGGTTAATATGCATTTTGGCTAGGGATGGCAATGGATAGTAAGAAATTGGATATCGACAATATCCGATTCATTTTTTGCAGATTCAGATAATTTTCGGATTCGGATATTAGATTTACTATCTGCAGCGGATTCTGAGTGGATTCAGATATGAACTCTTGGATATCCATTATCCGAATCCGCTTTGATTTTGATGCGAATATCCGAATCTGCTTTATTTATATGGATAACAGATATGGATATCTGAATCTGATATCTGTTTACATATTTAATTATTATTTAATTTTATATTTAACTTTAAAAAAATGATTTAATAAATTCGAATTTATTTATTTCTTATTGTTTTCTTAATTTCCTCCTCGGAACAGGCCTGTGAGGGCTCTTTATCAGTATTTAAGAGGTCCAAACACCCATGCATACCTTTGTAGATGTATGTACAAAGAAATTGGAGCACTTTTAGGTCATTGAACATAAAAAATTGCCTTCTACGTATAGCTTGTAGGAAAATATCAGTGCAAATTTGCTCCCAAAAACTTGTGCATTCTCTTTAGACTGATGTATTATTTTTTTTATATGAAGAATCTTGGGTACTCCAAATGAGGATACATGGCCTGGAGTGACATCATTGCCTGATTTTAAGTCTGCTTTTCCAAAGTGGCCGCCTAAGGTAGGATTGTGTTTATGGCATCTAGTGGTTGTATGTTCTGTGTCAACCGATTAGAGAGAAAATTTTGTTTTGAGGAATTAATTGATACACTTTTTACTTGCAGGATTTGGCGACTGTTGTTCCAAATCTTGAATCTGCTGGCATTGACCTCCTTTCTGTAAGAATTTTTTTGGTGTCTTTATTTTTGGCTTCACCTGACTATGTGAACTAAAAAGTAACAAAGTGAGATTTACTCGAGATAAAATATCTTTCCTAGTTGTTAAGAGTGAGTTGTGAGCTAAAGCGACATGGCAATTTTTTCTTATGCTAAGTTGAGAATATTTAGTTGATTGATGCACTTTCTTCAGCTTTAGTGTAGACATGAATGAGTTTGGATTATTATCTGGTTCCTTTGTGTATATTGGTGATTATATTAGTCCAATCTCACCGCAGCTTGAGATCATTTTCAAAGTGGCTGATCTTACTCAATAAATTTTAGAAAAGTGGCTTCTTCTTTGAACTTTGTGATTTATATAAAGGCAACCATTTTTGTGATATAGAGCAGTTGTGGTGGTGTTTAACATGAATAATAATTTCAGAAGTTAAGAACATATAATCGCATCTCTGCAATTTGAACTGATGATACATTCTGTTCTGTGTATTTTTATCTTTCAGAAAATGCTGTGCATGGATCCCAGCAAAAGAATTACGGCGAGAAGTGCACTTGAGCATGAATACTTGAAGGATATTGGGTTTGTACCCTAATACCTTTTGCCCCTGCCCCTGCCCCTGCCCCCAATCAATCTTCCTGAGAAGTGTCTATATTAATTAATGTGTAGCAATTTGTGGGTTTTGATTGTGAGAATAATTTTTCTTTGTATTGCTGTTTCAATTTCCATGGACAGAGGGAGCTGATAGATTTTTTTATTTTTTTTTATATTAAATAAATTAAATGGAAGTGGTTTTTTGCAGTTACTTTGGAATTTATCTTGGTCTGGTCTGGTCTAATGTCTGTCTTATGTTTGTATGTTTGTTTGTTTGCCTAATGAGTAAGTCCTCGTGGGTTTGGGTTTTGGTTTTGGTAAAACACTTTTCGTTTATTCTCCTCTCCTCTCCTCTCCTAGCTACTCTACAAATACAATCCTTTGGTTTCGATTTTCTATATATGGCTTTTGATTTGACCGCTGAAACAGCCATAATCCAACTAAACTTTCATTTCAAAAACTGGCTAGGCTAGTAAACTAATAGTAGTAAGTGAAAGATCATATTTGTGTAATTTGAGGCTTTGAATTGACCAAATTGAACATAAGAAAGATCCTTTGAACATCCAATTTCCAATTGTTCAAAGTTGAATTCGTAATTCCTAGCTACTTCCTATTTCCAACCATAGTATTAGCCGGTGAGTTGAATTGTGGATGTGGATGGATAATAGATTTGGGGCCAATGGCCTAATTGTGTCCTGACTTTAATCTGTTAGTGTTATGATAGTGTCCAGATTCAATGAATCCAAAGTTCAAAGTTCAAAGTCCAAATTCCAATGTAGGTTTGGTTGCCGTTGCTTTGCCTTGCCTTGCCTCAAACGTTAATTTTCTGCAGTTATGCTACTTTTTTTTTTGTTTGTTTGTTTGTTTTATTTGATTCTCCTTAAAACTTGTAGTAGTAACTTAAATTTTAATCAGATTTGCATGCGGAAAAAGATGCTGCCTCTTTCCCACACTGTCCAGGTTCAATGCATCTAATTCTAAACAAAAAAAGAAAAACTATTGATTTCATTTTCCACGCATCCATATCTTTATTTATTACCAATTAATAATAATAAATAAAAAATAATTAAACATAAGTGGTGGTGGGCAAGTGGGAAGGCATTAGTTGGGTAACGTAATTGGCGTTGGCATTGGCAGGGCAGCTATAAATACGAGGGGAAGAGCACCTCTTCTTCCCCATCTTGTTCTTTGGAAACAAATACCAGACTCAGAATCAGAAAGAGAGAAAGAGAGGAGGGAGACACACATTACATACATATATACACACATATAAAAAGTCAACAATCTTTATCTCAAAACCAAACCCCCCCTTTTGTCTCTCTGTTTCTCTCCTGAAGTTGCCTGCCTGCCGCCACCCTCCTCGCATTCTCTCTTTCATTTCTATCTATCTTATTGTAAGTCCTCTCCTCTTTTGCTTCTTCAATATCATAATGTTGTTATTTGCTATTAATTAAGAATTAAGAACCCAACCCATCATTTTCTTCTTCCCCTCAGAAAACAAAAACAATTTATTCCCCCCATTCTTAATTTCCTTCCTTTCTTTACAACAACAACAACAACAACTTACATTTATCAGCCATTCACAGGAAACATCAGCTTTTACTCAATATAAAACGACAAACAACAACCACAAAGTTTTTCATTTTCACCTTATCTGTCACTGCTTCCAAATTTCTTTCCCCCACTTAACTTTAATTATCTGAACTTCAATTCGCTTTCTTTTTAAAAAAAAAAAAAAAAAACTATTTTCAAATATAGATTAATTCTCCTATTTTTTACTTTCAAGTTTTAATTTTCTTGCCTCTACACCCTTCCTGCCTATTTAATTCTCCTATTGGATTTTAAGGATTTTCTTTAGCATATTTGATTGCTGACACAAGGGCTTCCTCCCTATATAACTGAGATTTTTGCATTTGGTAGATTAGATATATTGAATTGAAATATGATTGTTTCACTTCTTCTGTGATTCTGAGGCCGACCCACCTTTATGGCTATAGATGAATAATCCTACTATCAAGTAGGATGTGATTCAATTGAAACCAACAACCTACATCTTTTCTCTTTCTGCAAATGTTACATGACTCTTGAGTCATGATGAGGACAGCTGGGGCCCTACACTGTAATTGCAGCTTGGTTGCATTTGTTTGGTTTCTTGGGTTTGGATGAGAATGACAATGACAGCAGTGATGCTCAAAATCATGCCCAACCAAAAGTTTTATCTCTTTGCTATTAAACTGAGCTAATTAATCCAAACACATTGCCTTGCCACAACTAATACAATAACCGTTTCATAAGATATAGTTGTTGTCATTGTTTGTCATGTTGTGATGCATTTTTTTTTGTTTTGTTTTCATCTCATTGTCTATGATGAAGAATTAACATTATCAACTTGATTTTCTCAGGTTTTTACAACTATGGTTCTCTGGGTTTTTGGTTATGGTTCACTGGTCTGGAACCCTGGGTTTGAGTATGATGAGAAAGTCATAGGCTTCATCAAGGATTACAAGCGTGTTTTTGACCTTGGTAAGTATTTTATCAGTATACAACAACATTATCTGGTTGTCAGTTTTCTGCAGTATTTATTGTTTTACTGCTTATGCATCTTGATTATTTCATATCGCAGCATGCATTGATCACAGAGGTACACCTGAAAATCCTGCAAGGACTTGCACCTTGGAGCACATTGAAGGAGCCATTTGTGTAAGTAGCAGCTGACAGTAACTCTTTCATGTCAGATGATACACTAGTTATCAAGTCTGTGCCTTCAATTGTTTTCTTCTGATTTACTTGCATTTCGAGCTGATTATGAGAGGCAGTCGTCATAGAACAAAGATCTGGATACCGGGTTTTTGTGTGTTGATCATTATTGCTAATTATTAGTAGTCTTGTTAAGAGCTGCATGTTTTCTTTGTTTGCTAACTCTGAAGTATTTCTTCCAGTGGGGTGCTGCTTATTGTGTTCGGGGCAGTCCTGAAAAGGAAAGAGCGGCAATGAAGGTATCTTGCCTCACACTTCACAGTGCTGTATTTCTGTTCATTTAAAAATCCTCATTATATTAGGTATTCTTTGACTCAATTAATTTTCACAGTGATGTTTTTATTTTCAATTTGTAGTACTTGGAGCAGAGAGAATGTGAATATGATCAAAAGACCCTTGTGGACTTATACAAGGTATAAGATTGAGTTTTCTATTTCTTGTCTTGCTTATCTCTTTATGTTTCTTTATTTTCCGAACTTATGTTTACATGTGATTGCTTTCAATCAGGAAGCAGATCCCCTGCAGCCTGTTCTAACCGGAGTTATTGTGTAAGTTACCCATGCTTTTTAAGTTCCCATCATGTCATTTTTCCAATTGTTAATAGGTGGATGCAGAAAGCAGTCTTGTGGTGCATAATTTTCTTAACAAAAATGTTAAACCGTGCAGTTTCACATCTACTCCAGACAAAGTTTCAAACAAGTATTACTTGGGGCCTGCTCCATTGGAGGAAATGGCTACGTAATATTCTGATCCTTCCATTGTTAACATTTTAACCTTTTGATGAAAGTTTTTGCTTTGAGCTTTATGTTACTTATGGTTGTTACCTTTTCAGGCAAATTGCAACTGCTGTTGGACCTTGTGGAAACAATAGAGATTATCTTTTCCTGCTGGAGAAGGCCATGTTTGATATAGGTGAGTCTTTTTGTCATTTTTTCTTTTTCTCCTTCAGACTAACCATGAATACATCATAACTGAATGCACGCACATATTAAGAACAATATGTTGAAGTTGAATGAGTAAAAGAAAATTTTTGGGATTTGTGTAAATAGGTCATGAGGATGACATGGTTATAGAGCTGGCAAATGAAGTGAGGAAGGTGCTTGGAACATTGGGGAAAGGAATTTCCAAGGAGAAGAAGCTAGTAGGATCTCCTCTGATACCACTTAAATCACAAAGCCACATCCCATCAATTCAATTGCGGATGCTTCCTGAAGCTGTTGCAATGGATTCCTAGCTTTTCTATGAACTCTCAACAACAGAAGGGCAGTAAGTAAGTAGAAGGGCGAACCTTTCTAACCCAATTATCAGTCTTGGTTGACCATTATTTGTGGTCCATTTATCCGGCATTTTTAGGGTATCACCTCACCTGTATAACCTTACTGGTTTAACTTTATCGTAGACACAAGACAAGAGAGAAAAGAATGTTGTTTGTCTTTTGTTTGAATGTGTGTGAGGATGGATATGATATGAGGAGGAGGAGCATTATTTTTTTATTTATTTAATAATTTTGAGGTACAAATAGATGAGTTGCCAATAATACTTACTGATACAGAGATAAATTGAAAAGAAAATTGTTATTTAATTGTTTCTTTCTTCTGATCCATTTCAACATTTAAGCAAGGACATCTCATCTAGCAGCAGCAGCAGCAGCGCAGGCAGCAACCATATGCTTTATATTATTATGTATTGTATGGGTTGAAAATGAAATGTCAATAATTATCCAAAAAAAAATATATATATGAAATGTCGAAGCACTCCTCCTTAGATATGGCAATTTGTGTATCTGTATTATGTTCATGTATTTTGTTATGTCATAATCGTGTTTTAGGTATTTTATATTTATATAAATTTTGATACGTTAATAATTCGTATTATATAAATTTTCAAACGTTCATATATTCGTATCGTATTCGTATTTTTTTTATGTCGTGTTTTTAATTATTTTTTAGTCTCAGCAATCAATATAATCTCATCTAGGAATAGCATTCACCAAGGTACTTCATTTTAAATGCCTTTCATTATCTCATCCACTACTATGACAGAGAGAAAAGGACTCAATGCTAATCCTTGGTGCATTCCTATCGTAACCGAAAACTCATCTGTCAATCCACCATAAGTTCTTAAGTTTGTAACTACTCTCTCGTATATATCTCATATTATACTAACATATTTGAAAAGAACTATCTTCTTGTTCAAAGCCCACAAAAAAACTTCTCTAGGTACTCTATCATAAGTTCTCTTTAAAACAATAAAAACCATGTGTAAATCTTGTCATGATACTTTAAACCTCTCAATAAGTTGCCGCAAGAGATGATTTGCTTTCATGGTGGATCGTCATTGTATGAAACGAAAATGATTTTCCGCAATCTTAGCATTTGTCATAAATGTTGCTCAATAACCCTTTTCCCAAAGTTTCTTAGTATGACTCATAATTTTTATTTTTCTATAATTTGAGTAATCTTGAATGTCGCCTTTGTTTTTATATAAAGCTACCAAGGTACTCTTCCTCAACTCATAAGGCATCTTATTATTTCGGCAAATCTTGTTAAACAAGTTTTTCAATCACCCAACCTCAATCTTCATTGAGGTATTTCCAGACCTCGATAGGAATTTCATCCGGGCCTACTGCCTTTCTGGTCTTCATTCAGCCAAGCCCTCTTGGCCTCAAAACGCCTAATCTTATGTATAAAGTCGCAATTTAGGTCTTCTGACAGTATAGTCATGTCACCCACATTTTGAGAGTAATTATCATTGAATATCTTATCAAAACCTCTATCTCTCTTTAATCTCCTCATCCTTCACTAAGATCATATGATTGTTATCCTTAATACACTTAATAGTTCCCAAATCTCATTTTCTCCCTCATCCGAGCAAGTCTATACATATGCTTCTCTCCGTCTTTTGAGTCCAATCTATTAAAAATATCTTTATAGTCTCTCGCTTTAGCCTCATTTATAGCATTCGTAACTTCTTTTGTTAGCTTATATTTATCAAAACTCTCTGTATCCTTACTATTTTATAAGTTTTTATAGCAAATTTGCTTGTTCTTAATAGCTCATTTGCTTCCTCGTTCCACCATGATATGTCCTTATATGGTGGCGCTAAACCCTTTGTTTCACCAAGTTTCTCTTTAGCCACCTGTTTAATACAATCAATCATCTTATTCCACTTCACATTAGGATCGATGTCGTCTTTTCAATTAGCCTATTTGGTTAGTCTATCCATGAAAGATGTTTATGTGTCCCATTTCAACCTCCACCATTTAATTATAGGGTCTAAGACATGTCTCACTTTTTTATACGTCTTTCTAAAACGAATATCTAAAATAAAAAACAGATGTTGCGTAGTTACACTTTCTCCTAGTATCACCTTACAATTTATGCAACTATTCCTCTCTATTCTTCTGGTCAGAAAGAAATCTATTTGGCTAGCATTCCCTTCACGCCTATAGGTGATCGGATGGGAGTCACTTGTACAAAACCAAGTGTTTGATAATAATTGAAAGGCAAATCTTACGATTTTCTAATTCTTTCATTTCATGAATTTGATTTTTTTTTATGGATATTCATATTCATATTCAAAAGATAAATTTTATAATTTTTGGTGCAAAGTTAGAGTCTCCGCAACTTTTGGCCAAAAAAAAATTTGATCGGTTTCCGCATGCATTGCCGCTTTTTCTTTTATTTGTTTAATTAAAAATATGAAAAAACCAGTTGGATGAAAAGGCAAGAAATAAAGTACCGGGTTTTAAGGCAAGAAAGAAAGTATCGAGATTTAGGGAAATGAGATTTGGGGAAAGGGCAGGTTAGATTTTTTTTTTTTGATTTTCCTGATCTATCTCTTTCTAAATTTTCAGATTTATTTGTCAATTTTTTTTACCTCTTTCTTTTTCCTTTCTCATTTTTCCAGATGTTTACTCTTTCCAGATTTGTTTGTCATCAGCATTGTTCCCTTCTCTATTGCTCTCATCTTCTGTTTCTCAATTTCTCCCCATTCCCTTCTCTATTTCTTTCATATTCCTCATTTTCATCTGTTAAAATTGATATAGCAAGGTGATGTCTTGCTCAAGAGCACAGAACCGTTCCTCCGCTCGGTCCGCAACTCTAAGTAACTGATTGAGAATGTCGTTATACCGGGCAACAGCATCCGACTGGTTGTCCACAACGAGTTGTGTCAACTCTTTCATCCTTTCTGCATGCAACTCGCCTTGCTCTGCTAGTGAACCGGCGTCATCGGCTGGCGCACCAACCAAGCCCTCAAGCACACTCACGCGCTCGTTTAACTCTCTAGCCGCCATAGATCTGATCTTTTTCCGACAACCTGGCTCTGATACCAACTTATCACCGGGTTAACTTTCTCCCCAAAGTTTTCGACCCAATGACGGCACTAAGTCTCGCACTTAGTCAGCCTAACTCAAACACAAACGGAAACAAGAACAAAGATCGAACAAAGGCACAAGTGTTTACGGGAATCACCAAACCGATTTTATTGCTCTTCAATAACTCGGAATACAAGTTTGCTGCAGGGATCACACAAGTCAGAACTCTCAAGTCTGTTGTGTCCTCTGCCTTTCTCAACTAAGTATTTATAGACAAAACTTGGCCAACATCCCTGACCATTAGGAACACGTTTTTAAGGAAACAGTTACAATCCGACTTAAACTCGAACTGGCCACGATCTTGTTGAAGTGAGCCTTAAGTTTCGGCCCCACTCCTCAACTTAAGCACCACGCCGCGCACGTGGGCCTTGGGCATGCCTGGCCACGCCCCCAGTCAGTCTCCCACTCGGACATAACTTCCTCAAGCCAACATGTCGCCGCACTTTACGGACCACTTGCCCGCAAGCTAGCCACCCGATTCCCACTTGGACTCGGACTTAGTCTTTACCACGATTTTGCACCCAAGCCCGCCTTGGTTGTGCACCGAACCAATTACCTCATCGCAACTTGGCCCGATCGAACCTGCCTGCGTCGACCCGCAGCAAGGTCCGATGGTTTGGCCTGCTTGTGTCAAGCCACAGCGAGGCCCGATGCTTGCGCATTTTAGGGTCTGACAAAGCAACTTATCACCGGGTTAACTTTCTCCCCAAAGTTTTCGACCCAATGACGGCACTAAGTCTCGCACTTAGTCAGTCTAACTCAAACACAAACGGAAACAAAAACAAAGATCGAACAAAGGCACAAGTGTTTACGGGAATCACCTCCCCTTCCCTTCTCTTTTTATCTCATTTTTAAAATAAATAAAAAAAAAATTTCTTGAGCAATCAAAGATGGAGAATCGAAAATGATTTGTGAAAAATTAGAGAGTAGATGAACAAATTCCAAAACCCATTTCGTCTCACTTCAAGCCCCGATCCATAACCAGAAGACTCACGACCAGAAAACCACTAACCCGAAAACAACCCAGCTTGAATCCAAACCAGGACGGTGCCGTAGTGGATATGACAACTAAAGAATGGTATGATACAATTGAGTTTTTGGATAAAGCTGTAGGGGCTTGAACACAAGGGTGGGAAGTCAGTGATAAAGGAGATGAATGGGATAGTGAAAAGTTGAAGGTTTTTGTGCTACCTCATTCTCATAATGATCCAGGGTTGAAGTTTATGAGAGGCAGTCAAGGCATATACTTGATACTATTGTTGACACTTTATCAAAGGTAATTTTTCTTCTTTTGTGTTCTTGGCAGGTTAATTCTTGATGGTTTTTTGTTAAGATGTGGTAAAATGGTTGAATAAAGTTGGAATTTGCATTGGGATTTGAATTTTGAGCATGTTATTATTTTTTTTTTTTTATATTTAGTGTTGGAGAAAGTTTTAGAATTTGATTGGGATTTGGTTGTTGAGTTTGATATTTTTTTTGTTGATATTTAGTGTTGAATATAGTTTAAATCTTGATTGGGATTTAGTATTAATTTTAGATAAAAGGGTTTTTCATTTTACCCCTGTATTTGATAGGGAAGCTGATTATTATTTCGAACAATTGTCCCATGCTAAGGAAATCTGAGATTGAGTACTATGCTATGCTTTGTAAAGTGGGGGTTCATCATTATAATGGAAGTGTTTTTTTTCCCTGTTGCTTTGCAAAGGCCTTTCTCTTACTTTTCTAATGATTGTATTATGGATTTATGGGACGATAGAGGCTGATTTTGAGTGTAGCGTCTTGAATTTCTGCTAAATTGGGCTCTAATGATTTTGTGTCATTGTTTCCTTTGTTCAATTTTGTGTCTATTCGAATTGTTATGAGTGAGTTTTTGATGAATTAGGGATGTCTTAGCTTATTAGTCACTGAATAAACACTATGACAGCTATAAATTTTGGAAGATATATCAAACTCATGTTATCAAATACTATGACAGCTATCAAACACGTTAACACTGAATAAACTCATGTTTATTAGTCACTGAATAAACACTATGACAGCTATCAAACACGTTAAACTGAATAATTAGTGGGATATCTTAGCTTATTGCCATGTACCTGCCAGTAATTGATTTTTTGAAAGATATATCAAACATTGAAATGGAGTATACTTGCCATAAATTTTGGATAGCTATATCCATGTATTCAGAAGAAAACGAAATTGGAAGCCATTAGTACTAACCTTGATTTGCGAGTCATTTGAAAACTGATGATATAGTTTTATTTGGTTAATGAGTTATGCAGAATTTGCTTCCTAGCTGCTGGAGGTTGGAAAACTATTAAGTAATTTAACATTTGACATAAGAAACTCTTTACTGGCAGATGGAGATTGTGCTGTGCATGTGCTTGCTATGCCCTTGGTTCTTTTAGCTAAGCAATTTACATCACATGTACTGAGTACTTACTCTCCACCTCTTCCTGTCCACCATTTTGTGTTGATGGTTAATCTATAATGGCGGTTCATTAAACATATATATATATATATGTCTATATACTATATATGTAGGATGTTATATTTCCTCGCTTTATACAAAACATTTATATGAGATCTGAACACAAAAATGATCAGTTAAAAGAATTGTATTTTGATAACTTAATAATACAATATAATATATTTCATTGCTCATTAATCACTATCATGATGCCTTAAGGCCTACAAATTGTAAATTCTGTGTATGTAATGCTCACTTTAGAAGATAAATCTATTTCATAGGAGGATTAAATGCAACTTTGTAATATGTGCACCCAGATTTATGCACAAATACTTAATGATTGCTTGATGATTTCACTGTCTTCACCTTTATTGAAGGTTTGCAACCTGATCATACTGTCCACATGGTTCGTGGTTTTGCCCCATCTTCATCTACACCTCCTCTTGCAGCTACCACAAATATTGGAACCCCTAAAATACACCAGGGGTCACTCGAGGTGTTGGTTCTAATAAGGGTGCTGGTCTGGGAGCAACCTTATTTCTTGGACTTAATGCACTTGGTGGAAGTGGAGGTTTTGGTTTGTTTGGATTTTCTTTAGCTACAATTTTCTTATGCTTTCACTTTAATCATGTCAGTTACTTTATTTCTCTTCGGAACTTTTCTTTTTTGGATTCTATTGAATCATAAGAGCATCTTTCCTTGCTGTGGTAACAGGATGCTTTACTGACTTTGCTACTTGATTCACCATATTTCAATTTCTTATTTGTTCATTTTTGCCACTGTCTTTGAACAAAATCAGGCTTGACTGACATATGGAAGTTATTGATATATAGGAAAAACATGAGTCTAAATCTTTTTGGGCATCATGCATGTATGTTTCTATGAAGTGTGTTTTAAAGTTATGTCCTTTTTTACGAATTAATTGCAGATTAGGAACATGATCAATTATATATTGATTTGACCTGACTTTTTGAAAGCATGATGAAATCGTTGATCTGTTCCTGACTCAAAGGTTGAATTATTAGAATTGATGTTGTTGTTAGGATGATAGTATATAGGAGAGTCGAATCTCATACTCAATCCCTGTTTGAAAATACTCATTACTCTTATTTGATTTTAGAATAATCAATTAGCCGATGTAATACTTTGTAATTTGCCATGAGCTACCTTCAAAACATTGGGATTGTTTTTCCTCACACTTGAGTTGCATTATAGAATTATGTATAAATCTCTAAAGGGCAGGGAACTGATTTGTTGCTTCAATTACTATTACAAAGTTAACAGTTTTTTTAGTGAACAAGCATGCAAAATAGAAAGCAAATCTTTTCACCCGCAGCGTAACGCGGGTCTTCTTTCTAGTTGAAAATAATCAGAAATGAAGGAAAAACGAAATGGAATAGGCATATAATAATTTAATAAAAAAAAGGGTTTTGCAAAACGATCTAGAAAACAATTGAAGCGGTTTGATTTCTCAACCCAATTGGGATGATTCAGATTTATCATGGCTATCCAAGAATTTCAATCTTTGAATTGAGGGTTCGTTCATAGTGTAAAACTTATCTGATTTTTTCAATTGTTAGAATTTTTTTTTCTTAAATCAATCATGAATTTTTCTAGGATTATATTTAGGATCTCATCGAAAACTTACAACAGTTTACCAAACAAAAGCTAAGAGAAAAAAGAGAACAAATATTAATGGCATAAAATCTTCTACGATTGGGTTTAAGTCATAAGATACAACAAAAATTATGATTCGTGTTTCCCGCCTTGTTTCTATCCCTAAAACCATATCCTCTTGAACACTTAAACCCATTCCGACTAATCCCTACATGTCTATTAAAGTCGCATCCAATGGAAATCTTTTCTTCTATAGGTATTCCTTACACCAATTCATTTAAGTCCTCCCAAAATTGTCACTTACTGGCATTATCTAAGCTCATTGGTGGTGCCTAAACACCGATAATGATTAAAGTCTCGTCATCTAGTATGAGTTTAGTGAGCAAGATCCCATCACCTTTCCTTCTATTGTCAACGACCTCATCAACCAACTGGTGGTCTAAAACTATACCTACCACATTCCTATTTCAATCTCTACCTGTATGCCATAATTTGTGACCTCACTTACCTAAGGGTTTAGCTTTCTCGCCCACCCATTTAGTCTCTTGAAGGCAGAAAATGTTGATATTCCTCCTAATCATAGCCTCCCCTAGCTCTACATACCTGTAAGAGACCCTACATTCCAAGATGCTAAATGTAAGCTAAGGTTTTGGCCTTTCTTTAATCCACTCCGCCTGGGGCAACATTTGCTCATTTGACACCATACCTAGGCGTCGATATGACACGTTGCTTCGGGGCGATGACCTAGCAACTCTTGCCCATTTATCACTGCTCCCAGGCCTCAAAGATGTAGTGTGTTGCTAAGTAGGGAACGCCCCTACGTTAATTCTTTTATTTTGGTCCGTGTTATCCCTGCACTATGACCTTGCTATTGCTTACAAATTATATATATATATATATATTTTACATACTAATTAGCTTCACCATTTGGCACTCTCTATCTAAAAATTGCTTTCACTTTTTTGTGTTATATTTATGTCATCAGTGATTATTGGGTTATTATTCCATTGGCAGTTCTTATTACCACTCTTGATGAGATTGTATTTTCAAACTTCTAGTATGAGTGATTGATTAACAGCTTTTTTCCCCTGCATGAACAGGATACAGCTTGGGCAACCAGCAACTGTCAAAGTTGCCTCAAACCTTATCAGGCTACTATCCTACAATAACAAGGTTTGAGCTTACTATTTAGAAAACTTACTTCTCTTTTGTCAATCATCGTCCTTTTTCCATTTTTTTTCAATGTTTGCATGGCAGATTTCGTGCTTGTTTGTACATCCCCCCCCCCCTATCATACAGATTTTATGTACAGTTTGATACTTAAATCTTGCATCCCTTCAGTTTGTGAGGAATTCATCATCATTTTCTCCCTGTATATATAGGAAAGTGTTTCTGGTTACAAACCATTTATTTTGGAAATTGGAGTGGCAGTTCGATCAGCACTTACACATAGAAACTATGCTTTAGTTTTGCTGCAATTATCTGCATGATTTACATTTCTAGGAGCAAATGATGATATTTTATCTTTCTAGGAGCACTTACACATAAACATGAATTATCTTTGAGCAGAACATGCTTGAGACTGGCCTTATTGTTGGCGGCCGGGTGGGATAAGTAAGTAGGAAGGGTGGTAAAATATATGGAATTCCAATTGGTGGAACACTGATTGAGCAGCCTTTCACTATTGGAGGTATGCTATTCTCTTCTCTTCATCTTTTAACTTTATGCATATCCTTTCCCTCCAATTCCAGGAATTAGCCTGTTTATGTCTTTTGGTTTTATATATGTTACTTTAAATTGAGAGTTGTAGTAGGTAGTAGGTACTTTTACAGACATGCATTGTTTAGCCAGAGGTTTCCCTACCCACTCAGATTGTTGATTGCCGGCCCTCTTTCTTGCCTTAATTCAGCCTGAGAAATATTTAGTGTTAACCTAAGGAGTTTCAATGCAGTCATGTAAGTTTGATGAAATCTGGTGGTAAATCAGTGAGTCAACTGATGAAATTAGATATAACTTTTTTTGTTTTTGTTTCTAATTAGTGGTTTCTCAATGTTCTGGATCACCTAGTTTATATCGTTGACAACCTAAAGTATTGGGAGTTTGGTTAGAAATAATATGGGGGCCGGGCAGTAGCAAGTGGTGCAGTAGTTTTGCAGAAAAATGGTTTTGATTTGGTTTGACATGCATGCGTTGCACAGGTTCTGGTCCACTTACCTATATGGGTTTTTGTGATCAGGCACGACAAGGGATGAAGCTGAGGTACACATGCTTTTGTCAAAGCTTAACGAAGTCATATATAGTTTTTTTCCAGTGTTTTATGGATATATTATTATTTTGTGAAAGTACTTATTGGTTGGTTGACCATAGATAGCTTTACTTACACTATTAATTGTTATATGGAATTTCATTGCTGCAGCAGCAACTAGTGGTTAAGGCAGTTAGTTTCCCTTTCCAAGTGGGGGTGTTGTTCGCACTGTCACACACTTGTAAATGAATGATATTGTTGCATTATATTATATATGTAGTTTGAATTCTAACCTTCCTTTGTATTTTTGTGTTGCAGATCAACTCCCAAGGAACTTCTACCCTGCCTGCTGGTGACAAACTTCAACTGTGGCATTATGCATGAAGAGGAATTGGAGCCGCAGAATAAAGATACTAGTACTGGATATACTCCGACTGATTTATTTATTTATTTATTTATTTATTAAAATGCCTTGGCCTTGGCCTTGGCCTTGGCCTTGGCCTTGGCCTAGCAGAACATTAAGATTTTGGAGAGATGCGACGTTGAATTCTTAAATATCCAAACTTCCCTGCGCCAGGGGATGAGCCTTCAAAAATAAACGGCAAGTAGCCTGTTGCACCTTCGTATCTTTGCTGAATCTGAACATATAAATTTGCAAATCAAATAACATAGATTCTTATAAATATACCATATATGCACATCTACTCTACATCTGTGTTTCCCATACTATATTCTTGTTGCATATTAAAAAATAAAACAAAAACAAAAAAAGGATTATTTTATTCTTCCGTAAAAGACGAGTTACTTGCATCAAGAATGTGTTGGGTGCTTCGGAGGGAGTTCCTTCCAATTACACAAACTGTTCCACCAGTAATTTTGGCTCCATATAAAGTTCCATCTTCTTCACCTCCACATACTTTGCCATGCTGCTGCTGCTGCATTTCCTGCACCAACTGTACCAGTCTCTCTGTCCCATCAGAGCCCACTCCACATTCACTATAGCTGTAGTGGCACTGCAATTGTGGCTTTACTTCTTTTCAGCAACTATTTATTACAATTTAGTTACTTCTACATTTCAACTGATTTTTTTTTTTATTTTTATAATATATATATATATATATATACACACACAAAAAGAATCCAGCCCTAGTCAGAAAAATCATTATTCCATTGTTTCATTTGGTTGTTTATTATAATGCCACCAGTATCACCAAAAAAATGTGTTCATCAAATATGAAATAGCTCCACACTAGCCTAGGATATGAATATGATAGGACTAATATCTGATTTGATATCATATCATATAACTTATATATGGTTCAGTCAGCTCCTTTCTTCTTGTTTTCTTAATAAACTTGAGTTTTAATCCATTTGTAATCTCTATATCAGTTATTTATAGGGTTGAAGAACTAGTCTTTTCTATAACTGCTATGAATTCAATTGAAATTAAGACCCTTTTCTACCCCTTAAACATCCCAAAATCAGTAGTAGTGCAAAAATAGATTTCTTTTTCCTTAAAAAATAATCTAACTCACCTATCAATTATTTAAAATAACACACCTATTAAAAAACCTTTAGCATATATTATACCTGATACAACAGCTCTCCAAGTGACGTAAGTTGCTCACCTGAAGTCGCAGATGTCAGCAGTGCCTTAAAGGCCTACACATACAGTTACCAGAGAAAGAAAGCAAATAATTATCAAGGGAAAAACATGTCTGCATGTATCTGTGGTAATTTGGAACAAAAAATAAAAAAAAATAAAAAACACAAATTTTATTATTCACTTATCTTTTATTTCTAAGTGAGAAAATCAACAAAACACGGTGGTGAAGTTGCTATGATCCAAAAACAAGAAGCTAGGAGAACAAAAGTATGTGCATCACCCACAAAGTTAGTTTAATGGATGCGGATTGTTAACTGATGGTAATCAAGAACTAGATCAATGGCTCAGCACCCTTAATGAATGTACTCCAGGATTGATTTTTAAGAAGGGAAACATATATAAAGAGTGGAGGAAATAATTAAAAAGGTTTGAAGACAACTTACAAGGAAAATCTAAACAGGGCCCTAACGATGGAAATATAATAACAAAATGGAAATATAATAATATCGTTTTAGTTCTATAAAAACAAAATTGCTTTACAGACGATACATATACTCTTTTTTTTATTATTTCAGAACAATAACTTACCACTTAATCAATATTTTTTAAATTAATTAAAGTTAAAGTTATGATTAATTTTCTTCCATAATGAAAGTTAAACAACGAAAACTATAATTAATATTCTCAACTTCTCTCTTTCCTGCTGAATAAACAGAATAGAAAAACGCGTGAATGTTGAAAATTTGTTTTCAGATAAGGAAAATAAAAAAGATGTTACATCTTTTCTTTTTTTAAGAAAATACAATGAAAAAACCTCATCTTTAATTAATTTATTATTATTTTTTAGTAGGGGCCACTTAACACCAAAATTTCTTCCATTTCTCTCGAATCTTTCAAAGTGGACATTTGTTAATCACTAAATAAATTTGTCATTAATCAAACTAATCCCATTAAATAAGACGTTAATCCAAATACGTCAATAAAAAAATTCCACCTGCCCCTGCCTTTTTTGATTTGTTCCTCGTCAACTCTAGTAAAGTCTTTTTTTTTTTTTTTTTTTTCCCCTCAAAGTCGTCGTTGAAACGTTTATTTCCCGCAGCTGCCTACAAAATAAAGGAGGGGCCTCTTCATTTCTCCTTTACTATATCATCACTTCTCATCCATGTTTTACAATTATATATTAATCCTTAATCATGCTATCATCACTTTTTTTTTTTTTTTTATTATTATTATTCGTTTTAGCTAGAATCAACCTCTTAATGATCTTAATTAATATATATATAATATAATTTATCACATAAGGAATATATCTTTTCTGTTGGTAATGATATATACTAGTCTAATTTTCTAATTTTTGTTTAAATATTGTTATTGAATTCATGGTATATCAGGAGGGAGGAGAAGCAGCTGAAACACATGTATTATTGTCACAGAATCTTACTCCAAAGCGATCCACCATTGATTCGCAATCATCCATCTGCATGTGGTATCAGTTTTACATAACAATACCATGTAGTATTCAATAGTATTGATGCATGCGCATGCATCCTGCATATATAGTACTGCTATAAATTTACATCATTTTCCTCAATTAATGTTTCTAATATTTAAGCATTGATCATCAGCTGGGTTCCTTTAATTTAATTATTACTATTGGATAAATTAGGAAATGTGTCATGGGGAAGTCCAGTGTCTGCAGCTAATAACGCCAAAAGTAGGGAGAATGAAGTTAGAGGAGCTAGCTACAAGTGCTTCCTCTCCTGACCACCAATCGGATGATGAAGAAGATCATGTAGAAACTGACGCTGGTCAGTCTGAAAAGAGCTTAGAATCCTCTCATTTGAAGCGCCTCCGCAGGTATATCTATATCCATATATCTATATAATATCAATGCCTAATTGCTGCCAACTACATCTTCATGTCATGCAACTCACTCTACTTCCTGCAGGATGCGTTCGAATAGGGAGTCTGCCAGGCGATCAAGGTGTTGTGCGGAAGTAAATCGAGATTAGTAAAACCAATTTAAACACACTGAAAAAACACAGAAATTTTACGTGGTTCAGCAACTGTGCTTACATCCACGGGAGGAGGAGCTTGAAGCTTTGTATTAATGGAGATTGAGTACAAACATATACAGAATTCAAGGTGCTATATTAGCACTGAACTCACAACTCACACAATACCAGAAAACTCTATAATTTTAGAGAATTTGCTTCAACTCTTAAACTCTCACACACTATTTTCTCTCTCTCTCTACATGGCATTTTATAGGCAACACCATTGGTGAGAACACATTTAATGTGGCAGCCAAAGTAGCCACCATCCAACAACCATGGTAGCAAAAGTCATGGAAGCTTCCATGACTTTGGTGGTAAGCCTCCAATCTTGACTTTGGTTGGTGGCTATGGTGGAAGCTTCCATGGTTGGTGGTAGCCTCCTTTGATGACTTTGAGCCATATTCAACAATCTCCACCTTGGCGAGAATCCACAGAGAGAATTCACTGATCAGAGCTTCCTTCATTCCTCCTTCAGATGCTTTAAACTCGAGAGATGTTGATCAAGTCCAAACAATGTTGAAACTTAATCCCAGAAACTATTTTGGTTAGCATATCTGCAGGATTATCTGCAGTCCCGATCTTCTGTAGTAGAATGTTTCCTTCATCTACTATTTCTCGGATAAAGTGGTAGCGAACATCAATATGCTTGGTCCGACTGTGATGAACTTGGTTCTTAGCTAGGCAAATGGCACTCTGGCTATCGCAGAAAACATCTACCTTTTCCTGTGCTATCCCCAAATCGTCAATCAATCCTTGAAGCCAAATTGCTTCCTTGAAAGCTTCCGTTACAGCCATGTACTCTGCTTCTGTTGTAGACAGAGCTACCGTTGACTGTAAAGTTGATCTCCAACTTACTGGTCCTCCTGTTATGGTGAACACATAACCAGTAGTTGAACGACGCTTATCAAGATCTCCAGCATAGTCTGAATCCACATATCCAACAAGATGCTTACCAATAGTATTACTTCTCTCGAATTTTAAGCATGTTTCCACAGTACCATGAATGTACCGTAGAATCCACTTCACAGCTTGCCAATGGCCTTTACGAGGATTATGCATGTACCGGCTTACCATACTGATAGCATGTGAAATATCAGGTCTCGTACACACCATTGCATACATTAGGGCACCTACTGCATTGGCATATGGAACATGATCCATTTGTCTCTTCTCACCATCTGTACTTGGTGACATCAATGCACTGAGTTTGAAATGTGCCGCTAAAGGAGTACTTACAGATTTGGTCTTATCATTAATGTCAAATCTCTGAAGTACTTTGCTCAGGTACTGAGCCTGGGTCAATTTGATTACACCATTTTTTCTATCTCTGCTAATTTCCATCCCAAGAATTTTCTTGGCTTCTCCAAGATCCTTCATCTCGAACTCTGAGCTCAGTTGAGCCTTCAGCCTGTCGATCTCCACCTTGCTTTTAGATGCGATTAGCATATCATCAACATATAAAAGCAAGTAGATAAATGATTCATTTTGGAGTTTCCGGAAATAAACACAGTGATCAAATTGACTGCGTGTGTACTTCTGATCCAACATAAAGTTGTCAAACCGCTTGTACCACTGTCGCGGTGACTGCTTTAGACCGTATAGAGACCTGTTCAACTTACATGCCCAATCTTCATGACCGGGGACTCTAAAACCATCTGGTTGAGTCATATAAATTTCCTCCTCTAAGGAACCATGGAGGAATGCAGTTTTTACATCAAGTTGAACTAACTCTAGGTCATACTGTGCTACTAAAGCCAATAAGATCCGAATAGATGCATGCTTAACAACAGGTGAAAATACCTCATTGTAGTCTATTCCTTCTTTTTGAGCGTAACCTTTGGCTACCAGTCTGGCTTTGTATCTGATGCTGTCTTTGCCGGTAGCACCCTCCTTTTTGGCAAAGACCCATTTGCACCCAATTGTTCTTTTGAGTGTTGGAAGTGGAACCAACTTCCAAGTCTGATTCTGATGAAGTGATTTCATCTCTTCATCCATCGCCTTCTTCCACTGGGCATGCTCGGGGCTGTTTACAGCTTCTTTGTAATTGGTCGGAACATCATCGTCAATTACTGGAAGGGCGTATGCCACCATGTCTGTGTACCGAGCAGGTTTCCGAATATGTCTTTTCGGTCTGCTGGTGGCAATAGATTCAGGTTGCTGAAAGATTTCCGGTGATGACTCCTCCACTTCAGTTAAGGTGTCATCAGATTCTGGTTCAGATTCATCAGAATTTTGACCAGCATCTTCAAATTCAAACTCCACCTGCTTTAGAGAATCATGGTTCTGATTCTCTGGAGTTGACAGTTTCAGCATTACAGATTCGTCAAAGGTAACATCTCGGCTTACGATGACTTTCTTTGACTCAGGGTTCCACAGTCGGAATGCCTTTACTCCTTCACTAAAGCCCAAGAAGACAGCTTTCTTGGCTCTAGGATCCAGTTTTGATTCACTTACGTGAAAATATGCTGGGCATCCGAAAATACGAAGCTGATCATAATCAGTGGCAGAATGTTCGGACCACACCTCTATGGGAGTTTTCCCATCAATTGCAGTGGAGGGTAGTCTGTTGATAATGTGGGAGGCGTACAATAAAGCCTCCGCCCAAAATGCTTTGCTCAAGCCCGACTGGGATAACATGCAGCGAACTTTATCAACCAAAATTCAGTTCATCCTTTCTGCAACTCCATTCTGCTGAGGAGTGCCAGGAACAGTGAAGTGTCAGATTATCCCATCATTCTGACAGATTTCCTTCAATGGATCTGACTTGTATTCACCACCGTTGTCAGATCTCAGTCTCTTGAGCTTTCTCCCGCTCTGGGTTTCGATCATCTTCTTCCATTTTACGAAGATATCTAATACTTCATCTTTGTGCTTCATAGTATAAACCCAGACATATCTAGAGTAATCATCAATAAAGGTCACAAAATAGTGTTTACCTCCCAATGAAGCATTTTTGGAAGGCCCCCAGACATCAGTGTGAATGTAGTCCAATGTTGCTCTCGTACGATGAACTGCAGTGCCAAACTTGACTCTTGTTTGCTTGCCTATGACGCAATGCTCACAGAAATCAAGTTTTCCATTTTGGCATTCTTCAGTACACCTTGCTTTATCAGGTTTTGCAAGGCCTTCTCTCCAACATGCCCTAAGCGCATGTGCCAAAGTCGAGAAGTGTCAGATTCATCGTCACCATTGTTGTGGGAGACTGCTGCTCTGCCTGTCACAGTTTCTCCATCAAGGAGATACAGATTTCCCTTCATAGAACCCTTCATGGCTAAGAATTCTCCACGTACAACCTTCAAGACTCCATTGTGAATGGTCATCTTGTAACCATTTGAGTCTAAGACCCCCAGTGATATGAGGTTCTTCTTGAGATCAGGGACATACCTTACATCTGTAAGTTGTCTGATTGTACCGTCATGCATTTTTAGTCGGATCGTTCCAATACCTCTAGTGTGACAAGTATTGTTATTGCCCATAAGGACAATCCCTCCATCAAACTCCTTGAAGTTTGAGAACCACTCCCGGTTCGGACACATGTGGTAGGAACATACGGAATCCAGAATCCATTGATTTGAAGAGTTTGTTGTTGTGGAAATCGTGAATGCAGAGTCTTCCTCTCCCTCAGATTCTTGAGCTACATTCACAGTCGACTTCTTCATGTTAGGACAGTTTTTCCTCCAGTGCCCTTTCTCATGGCAAAAGGCACACTCGTCCTTTGAGAGTCGTGTTCTTGATGATCCCTTCTTTGAACGGGATTTACCTCGCTTGTTTTCTCCGGCTCCTCGGTTGTTCGTCCTGCCTCTGGACACAGTTAAAGCTTCTGGTGCAGTATTCTGGTTATCATGCTGATCCTTTTTCCGATACTCATTATTCACCAGAGCATTACTAACATTAACATATTCTATCTCATTTTTACCATATAACAGTGTAGTGGTTAAATGATCATAGCTATCAGGCAAGGAATTTAACAAAGTAAGAGCCTTATCTTCATCAGAGATATTTGCATCTAGATTTTCAAGATCAGCGAGGATTTTGTTAAAACTTACTAGATGCTCCTACAAGGTGATACCTTGCTTATACTGGAAGCGGAACAGCTTTTTCTTCAGATAGAGTCTGTTCTCCATGCTCTTTGTCATGTACTTGTCCTCGAGTTGTTTCCAGAGAGTTTTTGCATTAGTCTCTCTCATGACACAGTACTTCTGGTCCTTGGCTAGGCATAACCGGATTGTGCCACAAGCCTGACGGTTGACAAAGTTCCAGTCATCTTCCGAAATATCTCTGGGCCTGTCTTCCAGAGAGATATGTGACCCCTCTCGGAATAACAGATCCTGAACTTCGCACTGCCACATGCCAAAGTTGTTGGTGCCATCAAATTTCTCCACCTCGAACTTTGTAGTGGTCATCGAGTTCTTTCTGATGTAAGAACTTGATGGTGCGCTGCTGGTTGTTTCAGTTGTCTCTAATGATTCTGCCATGGTAATAAAACAAAATTACCAACTCAGAGTTTTTTCGTTACCTGTATGGAAAAACGGATGCCGCGGTTGAGTCCGGAATAGTCGAAATAGCCAGGAACGGGTCCAACTGTGTAAATTTTGGACACACGGAGAATATTCTGCGAATATTCTGCTGCAGGTGGCTCGAAATGGACTCGGTTTAGCTCAACCGGCTCGGAAAAGTCTCAGAATAGTGTTCTGAAATGGCTCAAAAAATGGCCCGAAAAAGTTGGTCGGAGCGGCGGCGGCGCGTGGGGCGCGTGGAGGCTGTTGGTGACCTGCGCGTGGGGCGCGTGAGGCCCACTCGTCTTCAACCTCTGGAAGCGCGTGCGGCGCGTGCGGCGCGTGGGCGAGTGAGGACCACTCGCGGTCCTTCTGGCGGCGCGTATGGGCGCGTGCGGCGTCTTCTGGAGCTCCGGTTGATTCTGCTGCACTCCTCTCGACGACCTCTTCAACGTGGTATTTTCAAAACACAAATTGGAGCACTTTTGAAAAACGAACAGAATCAAACAAACTCGGTTTTACGTAAAATTTGGCTCTGATACCAATTTGTTGTGCGGAACTAAATCGAGATTAGTAAAACCAATTTAAACACACTGAAAAAACACATAAATTTTACGTGGTTCAGCAACTGTGCTTACATCCACGGGAGGAGGAGCTTGAAGCTTTGTATTAATGGAGATTGAGTACAAACATATACAGAATTCAAGGTGCTATATTAGCACTGAACTCACAACTCACACAATACCAGAAAACTCTATAATTTTAGAGAATTTGCTTCAACTCTTAAACTCTCACACACTATTTTCTCTCTCTCTCTACATGGCATTTTATAGGCAACACCATTGGTGAGAACACATTTAATGTGGCAGCCAAAGTAGCCACCATCCAACAACCATGGTAGCAAAAGTCATGGAAGCTTCCATGACTTTGGTGGTAAGCCTCCAATCTTGACTTTAGTTGGTGGCTATGGTGGAAGCTTCCATGGTTGGTGGTAGCCTCCTTTGATGACTTTGAGCCATATTCAACACAAGGAAAAGAAAAAGCAAGAGCATCTCACAGTTCTTGAATTGCTGGTTATTATTTTAATTACTAATTCTATCTTAACTAACTAGCTACAGAAGCAAAAGCCTTAATCATTTTTAATTAATTTTTAAGTTCCTTCCTTGGATCGATCCATTGTCTTATTGAAAATTATATAATATACGTTAGATCAAGAATATATGCTGAGGTTTGTTTTCTGGTTTGCTAAGGCTGAACAATTGAGGGGAGAAAATGATTCCCTATACAAGCAGCTTACAAATGCTCATCAACAATTTCGTGATGTTGACACTAATAATCGAGTGCTTAAGTCAGATGTGGAAGCCTTGAGAGCCAAGGTAGGGATTTTGTTGTGTTTTGGCGCACAGTTAATTATTACTTTTAGGTTCTGAAGGAAGTCATAGTATAATATATTATTATTATTATTATAGGTAAAGTTGGGTGAGGATACGCTTGCTCGAGGCTCCTTGACATGTGGTTTGAATCAACTTGTTCAAACTGATCACTTGACTTCATCACCGCAAACAATTGCTACTCATAATCATAATCATAATCTTCGCCCACCCACCGTTACCATCCATGGAGATGATTCCTCCTATCCTATGCTGGATTGTCTGTTTCTGGGAATTCAGCGCCTTGGGCTTGCAAATGTTGATATCAGCAATGCCGGCAATCTCAATAATGGAATTGGTGGTGATGCTTTGAGCAGTGTTTAAGAAATTTGGCGTTAAGGATTAAAATCCCCTACTGCTTGGTTCGATTAGATCCATCTACCTAATGTTTTTATCTCTTTATAGAAGAAATATATTTCCCCTGTTTTTGATAGCAGCTCACTCCGCTTGGACACCTTCTCCACGGCTACTTCGTCCTCCAACCCATAACCACCAGGCAGGTCCGTCAAAGTTGGTAGTTGTACGTGTTGCTCAACCAAGCCAAGCTTCTCGATCCACCTTGTTTATTCTGCCATTGCTTTGATCCATTGCCAAACACAGCACAGCAGTGAGAGGACGGAGCATCAAGTCATCATGAAGTGGAGGAGGATGAATCATGATCCCCTGCCTGTGCCTGCCAAGCTGCAGGGTTAATTGGATCAATCCGCCTCTGCCTCCCAGCGGATGCAGTAACTCTCCCATATATATGCCACTCAAGTCATATTAACTTAGTACTAGTACTAGTATCAGATATCAATCATATAATAAATGGGGAGCTGATGATTAACTTTTAAATACAAGTAAATCAGAATTAAAATAAGAGAGTTTATTTATTCCTTAGGAGATTCTAATGGTATGCATCAGGTCTTGCAGCTGATCAAGGAAATGAGATTATATATATGGTCTAAAGGGCATTGATGATGATGCCGTGAATACAAGGATTTGTGAGAATTGGGGGCTGCATAATTCCATTTTTTTCATAACTTTGACAGTGTAATACTTTTGTTTTGTTTTTG
The DNA here is from genome assembly GCA_030761205.1 of Fremontodendron californicum. NCBI lineage: Eukaryota > Viridiplantae > Streptophyta > Magnoliopsida > Malvales > Malvaceae > Fremontodendron > Fremontodendron californicum. The sequence continues at coordinate 237,740 of JAULJL010000006.1, forward strand.
GAGCTGGTTGTTTACATTCGTATAACTCTGGTTTCTGCTTTGGATAATAAGACATATTGCTTATCCAAAAAGAAAGAAAATAATTAGATGGATAATTGCGTAATTAAATACATAGAGAGTTGTGAGGAAGGATGGATGATACATGCATTTTATTTCATATCATTTCATTTGAATGTTTGCATTTCATTTTGATTTTGAATAATAGAAAGATAGATGAAGGAAGGCGACAGTACTGAAACCAACGGATCAAAATGAGATGGCGATATATAGCAGATTAGCAACCTAATGTTTGCCAAATGCCAATGGACAATGGCTGCTTTTATATGCCCCGGACCAAAACTTTATTTCTTTTTGTAGAATTACCATTTTTTTTAAATATATATATATATAGTTGAAAACTTATTTTATATCTACTTGTTTCTTTTTCATTATCTCAAAATTACTCAAATACATACATATTAACGTGTAAATGAATTATAAACAAATCTTAATAATAAATTAAAAAAATAGAAACAGAGAATAATTATCCCTAATAAATGGATTAAAAATAAAATTAAGATGAAATCTGTTAGTATATTATGAGTTATGACAAACTATTTATTTGACCAATAAATAAAATGTCAATATCAACAATTACAACCATAATCGCAAAAGAATAAAACTGAGATCGAGGAGCATGCATTGCATTTGCATTTATCCTTCAACTTTTGGAATAATAATGAACATACTATTATTAGGTGGAAAGAAAGAAACGGATATGTACAACATGAAAAGGTAAGCCATCAATCATCAATCATCATGATGCATACAGGATACAGCAGTGAGCACTAGTAGTACTGCACAAATATTGCCTCTCCTCGAAAATTTTAAAAAAAACTCTTTAAAATGAATTTTTTTTTTTAAGTTTTATTATATATATAATTTATCATGTTTATATATAATTTATGTTATATTTAAATATAAAAATAAAAAATTACATGAAAAAATTACATAAATATATAATATATTTATCATGTTTATATGTAATTTGTCATATTTATATGTAAAAAAAAATTACATATAAACATAATAATTTTATATAATTTATCATATTTATATATAATAAATTTTATTTTAAATTCATCCGAGTTTACCCTAAAACTCCTCCCTCTCCTCTCCTTCTTATTCTGCCTGCTCAGACATCCACACCACACAACTGACAACACTTGAGGACCACTTTTCAATAAGTGTATATATTTTTTATTACTATTAATTAATTCATTACCCATGTCTTTTTTTGGCTCCATTGCTCGCTTTAAGCATATTTCTTTTACAAGTATAAAATCTAAGTTCTAATTAAAATATTCCAATTCCAATATTAATGGCACCAATCAGTTTGTCTTTCTTTCTTTCTCTCCCTCTCTCTCAATATATATATAATTTGTTTTTGATACATTATCAATATATAAAATATTTTATATTGATATCTCATAAAAAAACCATTAATCATTAATTTTTAATCCTAATCACTAATTCCTAACCCTTATGACTTAACTTTAACACGTGGCATCGTAAAATGTATTAACAGTATATAACCTTATACACTGTCAATGCATCAAATATTAATCTATATATATATATATATATATATAATGACTCGTGTTTTATTAATTGTGATTAAGGGATGTGAATGTGATGAGTTTCCTACCTACTTCGTTGCCTGTGGTTGTAATTGGATTTATATATATATATATATATATATATATATATATATATATATATATATATATATGAGAGTTAACTAATAGATAAAATTATTTGACATTTTTTTGTTCTTTTTGGAAAAAAAAAAAAGAAGAGCTTAGCTAGTAATTTGAGTTTTAAGGGGATACCGTAATTAATAGCCACTTCCTAGTCGCTGGTCGCTTCAAATATATATTACTAGATAATGTCGCGGTTCGTTACGGAATGTTATTGGATTTATTGGATTTGAATTAAAATTTTATAATAAATTTAAAAAATAAAAAACTAAGGGTAGTAAATATAATAATTTAGAAGAATAATAATTATTATTCTTATAAGACATCTGGTATAAAATTGAGAGTTTTTTTAATATAGTTAATTACATTTGACAATTTCAAATACAACATAATTATATGATACGAACATAACATGAGAAAAATAATTAAAACACGACATGATACAAAAATAACATGAATACGACACAAATACATGAACATGTTAAAATCTAAATAAAACGAATTATTAACGTGTCAAAATTTATATAAATATATAATACCCTGAATACGATTATAACAAAAAAAACAACACGAACGTGTTAAAATCTGCATAAAACGAATTATTAACGTGTCAAAATTTATATAAATATATAATACCCTAAATACGATTATAACAGAAAAAACAACACGAACATGCTGACGCGCGACATAAATTTGGGAGTTATTTGAATAGTGTCAATTAGACTTACCAATTTCTGACACAACATGATTATACGACGAACACAACATGAAAAAAATAATTAAAGTACGACACAAAAATAACATGAACACAACAAAAAATACATGAACGTGTCAAAATTTACATAAAACGAATTATTAACGTGTAAAAAATTATAAATATATAATACTTTAAACACACGATAAAATAACACGAACATGTTACGAACATACAAAATTTTCTCTAAATTGAATCATTATAACAAATTATGCAAAATATGAGATGAATTGAGACACAGCACGAACACACAAATTTTTTTTTAAAGTTGGATCACCATGACAAACTATGCAAAATATTTGGATAAATTGAAATATGACACGAACACATGGAAAAAACAATTAAAATACGACATGACACGAAAATAACATGAACACAACACAAATATACGAACGTGTCAAAATCCACATAAAATAAATTATTAATATGTAAAAATTTATAATACTTTGAACATACGAAAAAATAATACGAGCACGACACAAAAAATATATGAATACGAACGAATATCTGAACGTGTCAAAATCTACATAGAACGAATTATTAACGTGTAAAAATTATATAAATTTATAATATTTTAAACACACAAAAAATGACACGAACACAATTTTTTTTCATTTTTTTCCTATCCTTTCCTTTCTTTTTCCTTTTTTTTTTTTTTTTTTCCTTTTCTTCCTAATAAAAAAAATTAAAAAAATACCCAAACTAATCCCCAACCCCTACTAAACAAGGATTCAAAATCCTCAATTCTCTTCTCTTATGCATTCCGGGGATAATTTTTAGGGTCCGAATCTCCTCTATTACTTTTTCAGTCAATTATTTCCAATACTTTTTAATCATCATTCACACTTTCACAATTAATAAGTGAGTCATAAATATGTGAATGATAATAATGAGTGTATTGAAAAATAATGAATAAAAAAAATAATAGATTGATCCTAACTTTAATTTTTAATGTTAGTAATAGATAAATAATAGATAAGGTTAAGTGCATGTCATGAGGAGGGAGATGCAAATAAGGAGTGGGCCGGGGCTAGGAATTAGGAATATTTCTATCTTAATGATTATTCAGGCAAGTGGGGAAGCTTAGCGGCGGTCTGCCAAAAAAAATGGCATCAATACTTTTTTTCTTTTTTAGAGGTGTGGATATCATCAATCAATGATATGCCTCCAGAAAAGGTAAGAAAATCCTTGCACTTTTTTCGTTTGTGTGTTTCTTTGCCCAGGACCATGACAGCTCTTCACAATTTGCTACCCACGTCTAACAAAGATTCCGATCAACAAAAACCAATTGCTATCATTTATATCTTTCTGACTTTTACCAAAGGCAAGTGGGCCCCAGAAATCCTGATTTGGGACCCAATCTGCTAACCCAATTGATTATGGTCTTGGACGGATTTATCATTTATATATATTATCCAGGGAATTAATCTGGGCCATGTTTTTATACGGTGCTCTTTTGGCACAGTACTGGCCTTTGGCTGGCATTTTGGTCACTGCTTTCTTTTGGAATCCTTCGTGATGCTTGCCCAGGGCCATAACCCTCCCTCGTTCGACTTAATTTGTTTCAGGCTAGCTAAGCCCAGGCCTATTATTATTATTATTATTATTATATGTGTCAAAGATTTTGGTCTACATAAATCTTCATCTATATATAGCTTGACAAACAGAATGGTTTGGCATAGCAAATTAACAAGTAGAGTGAGTTGGCTGTTGGGGGCTTACATGAAAGAGGTAAGATAGTGTGGTGCAGCCAAGGATGACTTGCCGGCTCATCATTAGGAGAGCAGAGCAGAGTGGAAACGAATTAGGCATTAATTTGCATAGTTAATTTGTTTCTGCATGCATGCTTTGTTAAGTTATTCCGGCAAGTTGTCCTTGGCTACATTGGGCTGTCTTCTTCTCATGTAAGACCTACATAATGGCGCATTAATGAAGGAGCATCCGCTTAATCAGACCATGTCGATCGAAAGTGCCTTGCTTGAAGAGGTAGAGAATTTAGTGCAGCCAAGGATGACTTGCCGACACAGATGACGATATATACTTAAATGCTTATATATACTAAGTAGTATATATATTGTATTTTCCGGCAAGTCCGTCCTTGGCTACATTGGTTTCTCTTCTTCTCACGCAAGACCTGTTACGATTACGCAGCAGCTGGTAATTAGGATATATATATATATATATATATGTTTTCTATAGCATTGCGAGGCAGCCACGCTAGCTAGCTGTACTCTACGTGTAATATCGCACATCTTATAATATATATATATATATATATAGAGTATACAAATTTGGAAATGATATTGAAGTAGAAATATACTAGTACTACGTGCATCTTTTAATACAGTGTTATACAGTACTACGTACGTGCATCTTTTAACAAAGTTAACTTATTTTGTTCTTTGAATAAAATTAATTAAATAAAAATATCCCAATCGTACCGTGCTCTGCTTCAATTGCTTCCAAAGGAAACCTAAATCTAGGATTAATAAATTAGCTCGTCCAGTCGCACATGCATTTGCCTAGCTAGGACACATTAATGTTTTTTGTTCTTTCAAAGATAACTTAACTTAGATTAAAGAAAAGTCCACTACTTCATGCCATTTCTATTTCATTAATTGATGACAGTCAGAGTGGAGGACCAAAACTTTGGACTAATGCCTTTCCCAAATGAGTAAGGTCTTAAAAAGATATGGGAATATATATATATTTGCAAAAGATATATAGTGCTTTTGCACGTACGTACTTATAATGATATTCTCTTTTTAAAAAAAAAAAAAAAATCAATGATAAAATTAATTCCATGAACAACTGTCTATGGCTGGTAGTGCCGCTGCTGCTTCTTTTTGACAAGATGAGATTGAACTAATTTACTAAAAATGAAAAATTAGATATAAGATCTTTTTTTTTTTTGGATTGAGATGAGATAAGATCCTTAAAGAGGAAGATATTCAAATAATTAGAATTTGATATTTTCAATTGAAAATCACATGTTAATTATAACAAAATGGAATATAAGAATTAAGTAAATAAGCAAAAGCAAATGAAATAATGGAGAAAATGAGCTTGTTGGGCCCAGCTTATATGATAGAGCATTTTCTCTTACTCCAAAAAGAAAAAACCCAATTTTGTAAAATCTCAAAATCTAAACTATTAATAATAAAGAATCTGGGTTGTATTTGATGGGCCTTATGCAAGGCTGAAACATTGACCCTTTGAAGTTGAAAGTGTATCTCAAGGGTAGCCCATTGATTGGGGCTGGGGTTGGAGGAATGGCATTGGCAACTTGTTTGATCAAATATAGAACTAACCTATTGCAAAATTAGGACTTTATAATTAATTAATTAATTATAATTATTTATCTTAGAAAGAATTTTTTTTTTTTAAATTACTACTATCTACTTGCAGTATCTAATTATTATTTGCATTTGTATTTTGTATTTAGAAACTAGAAGAGGGAGTGAAGTAGAGTTAGGCCTCGTTTAGCATTGCTTCTAGCACAGCTTTTGAGGTCAAAAGCTGCTTTTCACCGCAAACGCAATGCTAAACAGATAAAAAAATTTAGCTTCTGTTGTTGAAACCATGGTTTGAAAAGCCAAACCAAAAAGCCAAAAAATATAACTTTTAGGCTTTAAAAGTTGGCTTTTGAATGAAATGATTTTATTATCCTCACAACTCTACACTTTTATTATTTTAAATATATCTTTTTTTGATATTTCAATTTCCCTACAACACTTTTTCACAGCAATGCTAAACACTTAAAAGTTTTTAAACCACACTTTTTCACCATACTTTATAAACACACTTTTTCCAACTCGAGCTTTTTTCAACCCAAACTTTTTTCAACAACAATGCTAAATTAGCAAGTAGAGTAAACAAAGGGCGCAATATATCGGAATTTGGAAATCAGAAACCTTGATTTGATTGAGTTGAGTCTACTACTTGTAAGAAAAACTTATTGGGTGTGGTTTGGCTTTACTTTTTTTTTCCTTTCCTCCATTGTAATTTGTAAACAAGAAAGAAAGAAAAAACACTCTTATTAATTAATTAATTATTATATATATATATAGTAAGTATGTACAGAAGGAAAAGACGTTGAAACCCCCTCCCCTGTTTCTGTTTGGCTGTGTGGTTGTGTGTAGTTTTTCCTTGGCTAGTTTTGGTGTCTTCGTAAATCGTAACCAGCTGATGGCTGCCTCGAAGCTCATGATTTTCTCCTTCTTTCTAGCCCTAATTTTCACCAAAATTAGAGCCGATGTCTCAATCGAACCAGTGCTTGAATCGGACGCTTCCGGTTCCTCTGCTCTTAAAAGGGAGTTGGATCAACTCAAGTCTAAGATCCGTCTTCTTGGTTAGCTTTCCTATTCCCGATTCTCTTCTCTTCGATTTTCTACTTGGCTTGCTAATTTTTATCATTCTTTCTACTTTTGTTTCTATTTCTATTTCAGATTCTACTCTTTTACTTTACTTTAGGCCGACCAATCCAGTTACTTTATTTTCTTTTATACTACTAGTAGTAACCCTTGTGATGCATTCACGTTTCAATTTTGGTTATCCACTTACTCATAATATTGCTACCATTCATCTTAGGTTTATCAGTAGTCGGTACCGGTCGGTTTTGAAGAAAAACGAAACAATATCAATATCGTACCGTTTTTGTTTTTTTACAGATCCTACCGGTTGTATCGGTTGGATACGTACCGACTTGTGCTTGTTGGTACAATATTTTAATTTTTTAATCAATTCTTAATACTTTTTAGTCACAATAATTTTTATTTTTTCATAATTTCATTAAAATATATATTTATTAAATTAGGCTATTGAATCTAATTAATAATAATTTATTATATTTTTTTAATATTTATTTTATTTGTTTTATTTATTTATGATTAAAAATTTTAAATATTAAAATTTTAAAATTTTATATTTGCATATATATATATATAATTGAGATATATTTTTACATGTATATAATATATATTTTATTAGAAAACTTGGAAATGAGCTTTATAAATATATATGAAAAAATATTTGAAAAATACCGGTAAACTCGAAACAGTACGCCGAAATACATCGATATTGCTACGTACCAATACCCCCAAAAAAAACAGTACGTCCACCTAGACTACTTTGGTTTATCCATTATTAGAGTGGCTTAAGCTCTCAGTTTATAATTGTTTTTTACGTCCACCTATACAGTATAGACTACTTTGGTTTATCCATTATTAGAGTGGCTTAAGCTCTCAGTTTATAATTGTTTTTTTTGTTTTACTTCGTGATAATGTGGATTTTATGTTATCTTTGTTGGCTATTTACAAGGCTTTCTTCTTTTCTTTCCTCTTATGAAGAATCAAATGTTGAGGAGAAAACTCGGGAATTGAAAACCCAGGATGAGATAATAAAGCAGAAAGAGAAAATTATTCAAGACAAATCTGACAGCATTACATCATTGCACACTGAATTATCATCTCTTCAGGTCTGCTATTTAAAAAAAATATATATTAGTATGATAAAGAAGAGTGTACAAAGGCACAGGGGGTTACCTCTTTATTTGGCTCCTAAAGTGTATACTTTGTTGTTTCTGAGAAAAAGGGAACCTCAGATGCTGAGGAGCAGGTGGGAAAAGCTCATGCACAGGCTCTTGAATTGCAGAAACTGGTAGTTGCTCATCAAGGATGTTTCTAGTTTTACAGATAAATGAAGCTCATTTTCAACGTTCTGATGTTACTTCTGTTTGTCCAGGTTGATAAACTTAAAAAGGAACTAGAAGCAAAATTAAAGGATAAAGATTCCTTGGAAACCCGTGCAACTGAAGCTGAGAGCAAGTTGACTGGATTGAACTTAAAGCTAGAGAATGTAAGTTTCTGTGTGTGGCTGCCCGTTTTGGTTTGGAAATGTGTGGAATATGCTATGTTCTGCCATCATTTTTTTTCTTCATCGTCATCGATATGATGCTTGTATCTAGCTGACAGAGTTAGTGGAAGTACTATACTTTTATTTGTGCGGCATTTAGAGTTTTTCAGCTCTATATAAATTTTAGTATATGACACATTTTACTTCAACACTTTTAATCTCATATAAATAAAGCTTACTTATTTGGAGGGTCTACCTACAACAGTAGATGCATTCTTCTTCCTCTCTCCCAATCAACCCTCTCTTTTTCTCTCTTGCTCTCTAACCAGACACACACACACATACACCCCATATTTTTGCATGTGTTAACTATTCTGTCAAAACTGGAGATATCAATTCCAATTTTCTTTTCAAGTGGCACATATCTAAATGCATTTCTTATGGTGCACTTGGTATGTTGTAGTCATGTTAGAATTGTCTGCCTTTTTACAGCTTCAGAAGAGCAATAACAAGCAGAAGAACAAAATAGCAAAAACTGAGCGAGCTCTTAAAATTGCTGAGGTATGTTTTATGGCTAACTAGGTGCAATATCTTACATTGCGCTAGATGATGGTCCTCAAGTGAATTTTCTAACTATATCATTTTATTTTAATAGGAAGAATTGATGAAGGCAAAGTTTGAGGCCACTTCGAAAACAAATGAGTTGATGGAGGTAATTAGTATACTTCGTTCTTAGCTCTATTACATGGACTCGGCACTTTAGGGTGCCGTACCCATGTCGACATGACACGGGTACGGACACGGAATGTGTCGGACTCGGTGCTGCGCATTCCGACTCGCAAAGATGAGGAAAAAAGAAATACGGTGAGTTTAGGGGGGCAGGAGAAGAAAAGAAAAGAAGGAAAAAAGATGGCCCAAAAAAAAGTGGCCATCGGGTTCTGGTTTTCTGAATTTTGTAGAGTGAAAGAGAGAAGCGAGAGTGAAAGAGAGGAGAAAGATGAGGAAAAAAGAAATACGGTGAGTTTAGGGGGACAGGAGAAGAAAAGAAAAGCAGGAAAAAAGATGGCCCAAGAAAAAGTCATAGGCCCAAAAGAAAGAGAAAGGAAAGAAAAATATTGGTCTGGCCCAAAAAATAGTCTTAAGCCTTTTTATATTTTTTGGGCTTGTATTTGATATTTGATCATATAAAATTTAATATACAAAATTTTAAGATTTAAGGTTACTAAAATAAAAATATATAATATTTAAATTTAACATTAATTATAAAAAATTGAATTTAAGTATTTAAATTTTTTTCTAATGATTTCTGTTAAGAGAAATAGATAAAAGAATTATTTACACAAGATATTGTATTAATATATTTTTGTGGTAATATTAAATAATGTATCCCCGTACCCGTATCCTATTTCCGGATACTTTTTAGACGACTCCGCGTGTCCAAAATTTTAAGCAAATGACGAGTCTAACACTTGGATACATACCTGTATCGGATACCCGAACCTGAGTCCATGTAATATAGGTTCTTATTTCATCATGTTATGCTATCTGTGTGGCATTCTTTTGGAGTTTCTTGTAACAAATTTCTTAGTGAATTTAGTAAATTGTCTCTGCTATTTACTGGTTGAAGTAATTTTTTCTTCAGCTCAAAGAACGGGTGAAAATTATGGCCCTTAGTTTTGTAAAGTTGCTTTGAAGAGTTACTACTTTAAGGGACAGCACTCTGTTGCTGTAATTTTGATTTGATTATTAACTGCCGATATTGTAGCATCAATGAAGAAAGTTTGCTTTGAAGAGTTACTACTTTAAGGGACAGCACTCTGTTGCTGTAATTTTGATTTGTCCCTTACAGCCTTTACGTAAATGGATTTTTCTTTATCTAGGAATTATCTTCAATATATAAAACTGTAAATTGAAATTTTTAGTTGGTATTAAGATGTTAATTTTATCCAATTACCTGTACTAGCTTCAAAATAGTCTACATGCTACTGTTATTGATTATTAACTGCCGATATTGTAGCATCAATGAAGAAAGTTTGTTAGAGCACATAGTAAATTCTACAAGTATCACTGGAAGTTGAGGAATTGTACTGTCTTAACAAATTGTAAAATGAATTTTATTGGATGCTAGAAATTTTAGTGACTAGTCTAATACGCATGCTTGCAATCAGGTTCACAGTGCATGGCTTTCACTTTGGCTTGCTGTGCAGTTAATCCGTGGTCAGGTAAATTTAGGAAAATATTTAATGTTTTGTATTTATAGCAGATCTTTCTCTTGTGATTCTATCATACTGTCTTGTTACAGGCCTTCATTCAGACAGAATGGAATGAGCATGGAAAACCGGCCATGGATATGGTGATCCAGGAGGTATTATTATTATTATTGTTTTTATTATCTTTTACTGCTATGTGGTGCCTTTTAGTCTTACTGGTGGAAAACTGTTATTTATTACTTAGATCATTTTCTGTGCCAAATCTCAGATCTAGGTGCAACATTATCGTTGAGTATAAATAACATTGTATTATTACAACTAATATTGTTCATACTGAATCCAGGCTCTGGAGAAAAAGGCCTTAGCTGAAAAGTGGGCTGAACCCCACATAGAAGCAATTAAAACCGTAAGCTTCTTTTACAGCTGATATTTCCAAACCGAGTCAGGAGCTTATGCGTGATTATATGAGTGTCTTTCTAATTAAATGGCATTCTTATGATTCTAATATTTTCACTTGAAGAAATGGGTTCCAGCTATGAAGGATCTGTGGTTGGTCATAACTACATATGCTGAACCACATGTGCGAACACTGACTGCAAAAACGGTTGAAGTTTATGAGGCATCTAAGACTGCAATAACTCCTCATATTATCAAAGTTCAAGAAATAGTTGATCCTTACTTCCAGGTATGTGCTTATACTCCACCATGTCTTCTCTACAATATTGACATGCATCCTGAAGCACAGGTTTCTTGGTCACAGGAAGCAAAGAAGTTCAATAAGCCATATATTGATCAGGTTGCTACCTTAGCAAAGCCTCATGTTGATAAAGTTCGGGTGGCGATGAAGCCCTATATAAAGGAGGTAGTTAATGCTTATGGGAAGATTGTAGAATCGGCAACAACATACCATCATCAGGTATCAATAGCTTTTATTAGTTATTGTTTCGTCTCTCTTCATGAGCTATTGTGGGAAATAGAGTATACGTTTATTGGATTTTTAGAAGTTGGCTGTGTGTATAAGCTGCTGGCTCTTGGAAAAGGTCCACTCAGGTGAAGAGCACTAAAAGCCAAGGATAATGTATCCATTTTTATTTTTCAGTTGTTTTTTGAGTTTGCCACATTGAAGGACTGAAGGAATAGTAATTCTGGAAAGAGAAAATTTGGAATAGAATGTCTAAATTTATAGGTTGCCCTCATTTTTTGTTTTTGTTTAGCAAGTAAGCAAGGTGTTTATAATATTTTACTCTTTTAAAGTCGTGTTGATCTATTTATGCAGGGACGCCTTCACATTGTTTTGTTTCCCCTTTTATGTTTTAGAGGGTTAAGAATTGAACTATATTGGTTGTGTCACTACTAGATAATAAATTTAAGCGTTCTTGTACAAGTAAATGACTTGAATAATTGGCTTGACTTCAGTGTAACAGTCTCTTAACTTTCGTGCCATATTAAGTTTTTTTGCACTGCCTAGAATGTGTTTAAACTGAAATTTCTTGGTAGAGGCCAAATCATACAAATGACTAATACCTGTCTCAGAACTGTATTAATTATGTTAGAATCTGGAATTGGAGTAAATAATTTTCAGATTGTTGTAACCTTGTTGTCTTTTTAGTATTATTATGTTGCAAATATATCATAGCTTATTGAACTATTGTTGCATGTACTATTTAGGTTCAAGCCTCTGTGCAAGAAATTCTGAAGAAGCATGAGCTGACAAGACCTCTTGCGACCAAAGAGCTTGAGTGGTTTGCGGTAGGTATACATTGGTTGGTTGCCTATTCATTACTGTTCATTGAAATCAAATAATTTAATCAGTTGTTACTTGGCACAAAGCTACAAACAATATAACCTTACTGTTACTTCAATATTGCAGGCATCTGCTTTATTGGTCCTGCCTATTATTATTTTGTTTAGAACATGTTCAGCAATTTTCTGGTCAGTTTCTTAATTCTCTAGGATTTTCTATTATTCTTGTAAGAATGTTTTAGCTTTGTTTTCACCATGCTGAAAATTTTAATAACTCTAATTACTGCAGCAAAAAGGCAAAGAAACCTGCTCGACATGCTAATTCCAACCATGGTCGTCGAAAGGCCAAAAGAAATCTTGAGATACGTCATATCTAGGAGTCGGTGTACTATGGCCAGTGTGAGTGTTACTGTTGGTTATTTATGTTAATGTAACTTTATTTTTTTTAATTCTTATAGATTCACAATTTAAAGAACCCCTCCTTGACCCTGTCTGTTTAAGAAATCATACAATAAGGTGCAAGCAACACCCATGGGAATGATGTGTTACTGTTGTGTCCATACATTTAGTCAAGGGTTAATGTTTATTAGTGATTTCTTCTTATTACATATATATATATATATATATATATATATAAACAAGTTAATTTTGGTGATTCCTTATTACCTGTATGATTCATTGTTTTTGTTTGTTACTCCTCTCCGGATTGGCTTTTAAGGATATGAGCAAAATTTCAACTTTCCCATCAGCCAAGGGACTGCCATCTGCTTTCGCTTCCCTTCTGGTTCTGGATTTGCTACTGCTTTTTGCATAATAATATAATATATATTTTCGACAAAACCAGATTTTAATGAGCGATGCAGATATTTACTAGTTTTTTTTTTTGTTTCCCATTAAAAAGGCATAAAGCCAGAGAAATCAATTACAGAGATAGAAAGAAGAGGTACCAAATGAGTCGGAGGGGAGAACATCCAGTGAATAGGACAATAATCGATCCTCCCTGCACTGTACATACAATTGAAGCTAGCTAGCTAGCTAACAAATAAAAGAAATAGGGCATTCAGTGAATATCCTCCTCTCCTCTCTCAGTTCTTAGAAAATTCTGGATTTCTAAGTGTTTTGATGAGGTCCACTCTTGCTCCTTATCAAAGTGCAACCAAAGGCGTAGAGCCAAAGCTTCCGCAACATCCACTCTACAAGAGCATTCACTCCGTCAACAATACAACCATTATCACCCCCCCTGCAATCCACATACGGGTTTTCATAAAACCATTTTTCTATTTGGATCGGGTTTGAATTATTGATTTTTTCAAATTCAAGTCCGCATACATACTTAGCCGGGTTTCATAAATCCATTCATTCTTCTACTTGGGCTTTAGTCTGTAGTCTTTGTGTTTACTTTCCTCATCAGATCTGCTTCTTTTTAATTATGTTTGGGCCACTTCCTCCATAGACTTCATGTTACTTACCCAAGGCCCACTACCTACCTAAGTCCATTGGTGTAGTGTCTTGGACTTGAAGCGCCAACTTCTCTCTCTCTCTCTCTGATTTCAAATTAATTATGGGTAAGTAACGAGCCTTGTGTTGACATCTGTGAACATGCCATTCTTTTGCGTTCTTTTCTATGAATGATTTTTTAAAGTGTTTATTGAGCATTTAAGATGAACATTTAAGACGAGCATTAAATTATCACCCGTATGCCAGCTGCATAAATTTGCAGCATTTATGTTTGACGCGTTAGGGAATTTGACGCGTTTTCTAAGCTGTTGTCTTTATTAAATCCATCTTTTAATGTATGGACTCATGATGCATTTTATCCGTTGGGCTTTTTTGGTTTCCAAAGGAAACATCATTTTACCCAACGGGTTTTTCATATTCCTCTTTGTTTTATTGTTTTGAACATGTGAAATGCTCGTTTCTCCAATGTCACTGACCGGCTATTCCTTTCTACCCCCTCCCTCCTTTCTCATCGCCTGGCTAATCTTTGCTTTGCAACTCCTCGAAAAAATTCTATAAATAGCCCCCCTTCTTCCTCCTTCTCTACAGACGGTGTCCCCTCTGGCATAGTCAAGGTCTGCAAAATTACTCTTTGTCTTTCGCTTATTTTTCAAGCTTTAGTTTGTTTTCTATTTTGTGTTTGCTGCTCTGTTCTCGTTTTTTTATTGCCCCTTTCTTAATGGAACACTGTTATTTACTGCCTCTTTAGTTGTTCAACTGCCATGGGCCTATATGATCTCTATTTTTTTGTTTATTTGGATGCTAAAAAAAGATCATCCAAAAACGTTTAGCTTCAGAGTCGTTGATTTTGGATGTTCTTCTTGATATGTCCATGGATGAGATTGTCAAGCTCTTTCCCGCTTGTGCTCGCAGAAGGTAATAGAAAAATATTTATTTTTTCAAATATTTTTGCTTCATTCTCACACGTTTTCTCTGGCGTCGCTAGATCCAAGATCCTATCAGTTTCAATTCGAACCCTACTTCAAGTCCACTAGACCTGTCTCAGGTTCTTTCTACAATATTCTTTTCTTGTTTCTCAGCCTTTTACTTATATGGGTTTTTGGTTTTAGATCTAAACTTCCAATTCTTAATTTGTTCAGTACTGTGATATGTTCTATGATTTTATATTAATATGATTTTTTTTTTATTAGTTTTTGTTGAAAATGGTTTTTTTTTTTTTTTTGCATTTTGGTGTATGGATCTACTACTTTTAAAGTTGATGCAATGAAATTAGTTTATACTTGGGCATCTGGGTTTCGTTCTTTTTGGTTTTTTATTGTTTCGATTAATGTTTAGGGATAATTTGTGTCGGAACTGATTGTTGTGTAGTCTGTTTTTTTTTATATCGAATTCTTCAGTCTAGAGTAGCTTAGATTTCAACCGTGTATTGCAAGATCTGCTATTATCATGGCTTTAGCAGAAAGGAAGATGCCCTGAATCTGCTGCATTTTTCTGTTAGTGGTTCTGTTTGCCCATTCTTGTCATGGGTTTTACCTGTCTGGGAGTTACATGCACACATATTCGACTACGGATTCTATATTTCCCAAAGTTAGTTCCTTGACTTCCATTGAAACCGAGCTTCCTTTTAGTTATTACAGTCTTCCTTACTGCAAACCTCTTCGCGGAATAAAGAAATGTGAAGAGAATCTTAGTAAACTCCTCATGGGAGATCAGATCGATTACTCCCCTTATCGGTTTTCTCGTTTAAAGAGAGTTTTTAAATGTGCTTAGACATACACAAGATATTTGAATCTCACCCTAAATCTCTGATTAAAAATATTGAATTATGTAATTTTCTCGTTTAGAGAGAGTTTCTAATTGTAATTAACTACCAATGTTCAGAGGCTATAATTGATAAAAATGAGAGAAAAAATAATTATTTCATTTTTTTGGAAATTCTTTGAACTAATTACTATATATCTCTCTTTAATTCTCTTGCGTATTTGCATAGCCATTCGTTTATGAGATATTATTCTCATATATCTTGACCAGAAAAATGAAAAAAAATGGTATATGTTTTCATGATGCAAAAACGTATCGATCGCAGTCACCTGAATTTGCTATTTTCATTTCTTAATTATGAAAATTGTATTACTCTCCATACAGATATATCGGTCTGGTCAAGTTATATATCATTGCTAGACAGATATATATATATATATATATATATATATATATAAAAGATTAATGCAAGAACTTCATGTTGTTTTTGTTTATAATCGGCAAACCTGAGTAGATTTGTCAATGGATCGGATAGGTCAGATTTAGATAATTTTTTTGTTTGTTCAAATTCAGTTTAAATTGATTAAATTCAAATATTATTTTATTATTTAAAATATATTAAAATATTAAATTTTTATATTAATTAAAATATATTATTTTATTATTTAAAATATATTAAAATATTATATTTTTATATTAATTAAAATTCAAATATTATTTTATTATTTAAAATATTATATTTTATATTTTTAAATTGATTATATTTTTATATTAGTATTTATATATTTTATAAGTAAAATTAATTAAAAAATATTTATTACATAAATAATAATTTGAAGCGACTTAAATTATTAAAAAAAATATTTTTAATTTAATTTAATATAAATAAAAAAATGAATAATTCAATCGTTAATAAATTTATTGAGACGGTTCTTATAAATAAAATCATCCCAATAATACCACCAAACAAACATTCAGAAGCTACAAATCTATTGGTTATTTTTCCTTCTAAAAGAACAAGCAAGTACAATAAAATATATATTATGAGAAATTATCGAGGCAACTTTATTTTTTCCTGTCATTCAAAAACAAAAGAATAGATTATTTATTATGAGCTCAATAAGCTATGCTGCAATTATAACATTTCACCAAAGAAATAATAAAAAAAACAGTACTTAAATAAAGAAACTTTGACCAATGTAAACACATGTCATTTCTCTGACCAAAAAAAAAAAAAAAACACATGTCATTTCTTAGTTTTAAGTGCTTAGGAAATCCCTCCTTTTCCAAAGGAAAAACCTACTATTTGAGATTTTTTCTATATTTTGGAGAAAAAAATATGGTTACTATATAAAGAAAGTTCTTTAATTATAAAAAGCTAATTAACTGATGAATTTGCATTTTCCATGGCTTGCCAATATATTAATGATCAGTTGATGAATCAGTAAAAATCAAGTTCGGAACTGTCAGCTTCATCTTTCACACATATATCACACCTATGTTGTGGGGGCATTTGCTAGACTCATAGCTAATAATAAGGTCTAGTGCACGAACATGATCGTGATTCACGTACATGTTTGTGTTGAAAAGAAAAAAAAGAAAGAAAGAAAGAGCAATACAGAACTTAATGGTAAACTCAAACTTATCGGTTTCGAACGAATGTGAATGAGTCTCTCTACCTTTGCACTACCAACCCTTGAATGAGCATGAGGTTAAGCTTTTGAAACAGAGGGCTCGTGATTTACATCAAGTGAATATGATTCTAGCCAATTTATCGACGATGAGTATTGCAAAACAAGATGGGATTACCATTCAATGGACTGGATTCCCAGTTGGATATACTCCACCAAATAGTAATGATGATTACATTATCAATCATCTCAAGTTCAAGGTCTTAGTTCACGGGTATGAAGGGAGCGGTGTGGAGATTATTGGAACTGGGGAAGAAGGGATGGGTGTGATCTCTGAAGCTGATAAGAAGAAGACCTCTGGTTTTGAGATTGTTGGTTTTGAGGTGGTTCCATGCAATGTTAAATATGATCCAGAAGTCATAACTAAACTTTCACATGTATGACAATATCTCCTCCGTGAACTGCCATTTGGAGATAGACAATTCACAGATAATAAGGGAACAAGAGAGGATCTCTTTTACTTATGAGGTTGAATTTGTTAACAGTGATATTAGATGGCCGGTTCGGTCGGATGCTTACTTTAAGATGGAATGAGCACGTGTGCACTGGTTTTCAATTCTAAATTCATTGATGGTGATCACTTTCCTAGCAAGTATTGTGTTTGTCATATTCTTGAGGACTGTGAGGAGGGATTTGAGTGACAAGGTATGAGGAATTGGACAAAGAAGCTCAAGCACAAATGAATGAGGAGCTTTCAATGGGTGTAAAATCACAAATATATATGATTATATATATATATATATATATATATATAAACATATGTACATGTATATGGGTAAAAGTTTAAAACTCTATATTTATTGGTAAATAAGAAGAGGAAAAAAATATTGAAATATATAGAATTATAAAAATAATAATAGGATTTTTAGACAAAAGATTATGAACAATAATGTATACATTTTAAAATTGAGAATATAAATTTTACTAATGTACGTATAGTTTAAGATTATTTGTATATAATATTTCTTTTTAAATGCACATATATTATCAATTTATGAACATTTCAAAATTTTATTGTTGGTTTATTATTTGAGGAGTATTTAAGTTTAAGATTTAGTATTTAAGATCATTTTAACCATCGGATCTTTACATCCTTTTTACCGCGTTTATCCTCAAGAGATATAATTTGACTATATATAAATGTAATTATATATAGTCAAATGTAATTATATAAATGTAATTTAACCATCGGATCTTTATGCATTAAATGCCTACACCCTTTTAACTATCAGATCTTTACATCCTTTTTACCGCGTTTATCCTATCACACGTTTTGTCCAACTTGAATTGAAAAAAAAAACAGTCATAAGTTTTATAATTATATAGATATAAGGTAATGTTTAAATGAACTATCAAACATAATCGTTTAATGCACAATTAACTTTGTTTCTTACAATGACATATATACATATATACATATATTATAAAATAATTATAAATTGAGAATTAACTCATATAATATGTATGTTGGTCATATTTTTAAAGATTTCAAGTTTGAAATGATTTAAACATGTAATGTCCTCTTTAAATAAGTTAAATAAGTAGTGGTTGAAGGATTAAAGTAAATTAAACAATCCAAAAAATAAAATAAAATAATTGTACATATAATTTGACTATATATAAATGTAATTATTGATACTTCATAAAAGTAATTTTGATCTTTTTTTACTAATTTTATAAATTCATATTTTCTTTTCAATAATTAGGATATTGTCATGGTTACCAAGTATATAAATACTTTTGTTGGACTGGAGTTTTTTGAAATTTTCCATAAACCAACCTTAGTACCTTTGCTTTTAAGTTTTAACTCTTTAACTTTAGTACTGGCCGAGATTCTAGGTCTTTATAAAAATTGACATAATCTTTTTAGTAGATTAAACAAAAAATAAAAAAACAAAAATATAGTATCAAATCTGTAAATAGTCTGTTTTCTACCCACTTATTGAGGGACTTAATACTTTTGATGGTGATTACTCAAAATTCTCTTAACATTTAATTCAAAGTTTTAACGCTTTTTTTCTCTAATACCTAAAAAAAATGTTAACTCATTGATAGGACGAAAAAAAGTTACAGAAATCACTGGTTAAAAAGATATTTGGAGGCCATACTACCCACGGGATATAAGGATGTAGCAACATGTTAAACCGCGTTTTTTTCTGCACAATTCGTCAAGCAAAGTTAAATAAAATGACGCGATCTTGTAATAACAACTGCGACTCGCACAGAAGACCAAAAAAAATGAACAGTTACGCCAACCAATAACAATCTAATAGATGTCAAGCTGAGGCTTTTTACTTTTGAAAAATGTTAACCAGTGCCATTAGGCACGGATTAAGGTGATATATAAATATAAATAAAAGTATAATTAATGCATTACTTTTTCTTTAATACTGTAAAAATAATGTATTAACTGTAAAAAGAAAAATTTTTGAAATGATAAATAAATAATCTTTAACCAATACTTATAGACATCGATTAAGCAGACTCTTTACCTTTTTTTTTTCCTCTTACATGATCAACTTTTATTGTACATCATTTATTTCATGGTAGCCACAATTAATTAGCCATTCAGCCTTCCTTGGGCAATTGAAATATTTAATTTATTTTTTGTGCTATTGAGTTAATATACTCAATCCATAATGAATTATTACATGGGACATTATTATAATTATTATACAACCTTACTTGGGCTATTGAAATATTTTTATTTATTTGTTGTATTATCGAGTTAATATATTCAATCAATAATGAATTATTTACATAGGATATTATTATAATTAATTTAAGTTATTTTAGTTATTGTATTGCATGGGACTTATCGCGTTTGAGCGCTAAATTACATAAGAGGAAAAAAAATTAACTTTAAAGTTTAAACGCATGCAATTTTATCCAACTATTATAAGCATCATGAATTATCGCATAATATTTGTAATGTTCATATTCTTGTGTAAATTCTACTGTGTCAATTCTTGCATTTCTAATCTCGACTACCTGATTATCATTTGTAATTTGGCCCTTTTTTTAAAGTTAATAGTGACGTTTTTTACAACACAATTTAATTTTTTTTTCTATATATAGCTATTATTGAATTTGCTCGCTTAATGCAGTATTTTTTTTGTAATGCGATGCCTACTCATCGTGAAAGCTGACTCTTTTCCTCCCTTAACACAAGCTAAGCTGACTCTTTCCCTACCTCAACGCATGATCAATGGTTAATCAAATATTACAGTGAATGCAACAAAGTGTTTTTTGGAGCATAAAAAAATTTGTTTAAACAATCAACTCAAAATTAAGAATGCATGTATTTTTTTTAAAACCTGACCTCCATCTAATTATTTAGAATCTTGTCAAAAACTCAATAATTTATTTATTGAGCATTTGTACATATTATATATGTATACATATAGACACATCTTAATATATAATAATTTATCACCTGCGGCGAAGCGCGAGCTTTCACTAGTATTATTTATTATTCACACCACTCCGAGTCCGAGGAATGAACCAAGGATTATTATTATTAAAATCTGGTTTGTTGGTTGGGTTGGGTTGGGTTCCCCCTCTTGCCTCTTGGCAGATAACATGTGCCCATCCTGCTAAACATTAAAAAATTGCTTGGCAGAGGTAGTTGCAACTTTCAAGCTCATTTCCTTCCTTGTCCTCTGTCCGTCTAGCAGCTTAATCTTCTACTAGCTTCTATTTCTACTTCTAGGGTTTCCTTTGTTGTTCCTTCCACTGTACCCTGTTTGACTTATTAGTTAAGTAGCTCGCAATGATCGCATCCAGTGACCGTAGTAGGGGGTCTTCTTTCTTCCATCATATCTCTAATATATAGCAATCCATTGCAACATGGCCCAGCCTCCCACAATGGTAGCACAATTCAGTGAGTCTTTCATATTTAGTCCCTCTTTCCTTGGAAGTTTGAAACCCAGTTTCGAGGGACCATCCACCTTAACAGAGACCTTTCATGATCCTTGACACTCCATTCCATTTAACAACTATTAATTTCTTCAAGTTCCACTAACCTCGTGAAGATTGAAGCCATCTTTTCAGCATTAATTCATCTTTGTCAAGTATGGGAGAGAGAGAGAGAGGGGGTAGGAGCTAGCTAGCTACCCATTGGTATAATTTGCAAAAGAGGAAGAGATCAGTTATATATATTATTATACGTTTTTAGTTTGTAAGAGATAAGTGCTGAAATCAGAAAAGTGCAGCCGCTGCTGCATTAACATTGAACAAAGACAACGGTACTGAATTTCCATTTGAAAACAGGTAAAGTAAAAATGTAGGTGCATGACAGAGCTGAGCCAGAGCTAGGCGGACAAAAATATAACCTATAAACGCGCTAATCGTTTTTACCCAATTGAGACAGACAAAACAAAAACAAAAAAAGGATTTAAATTCCTAATCAGAGGCATGCATGCTGAATTGTAATAGAGGGGTGTTTATTTGTTTCTTTCACCCATTAAACTAACTCCCCAACGTTACGCTGGGGAATTAATAAAGTATTCCAAACCAAACTGATCATACTAGATAATTAACTACTGATCTATTACTAAAAAAAACTTGGGGAAACTTGTTTGATTTTGCATTTGCGTTGTCCTTTAGCACGTAGGCCAATAGTTATCTAAGTCCATGCTATGGTCCATGCTCAAGTATCTGTTGCTTGGCCCATTTGTAATGTGATTGATCTCAGCCCCATAGCCATTCTGTGCGGCAAAAGTAGTCAAGGAGGCCGTAACGTCTTGTTGATGCATTGCCAGTGGAGGTGGCATTGGTCGCATCAGTACTGGCTGCGTGGAGGCGCCTCCTCCAAGATTCAAATTCAGTCCGGATATAGTAAACCCTCCTCCTCCTCCTGCTCCTGCTGGATAGTTGATTTGGGATTGAAACGGTAGATTTAGGGTAGAGCTTGGACCAGGACCACCCGTTAGAACCCTTGAAAGCTCCGCTACTTCTGCGTAGTTCCGTCCCATAGAGAAGTGATAGTTCTCTGCCTGCATCATTGCTCCTATTTCCAAATTGTAGGGAATATTATTATTCACTGCTCTCGATGGATTTGAGGGGTACCTTTTCACCCCTGCACTCTTCTGGAATACACGGCAGACCACCCATTCATCCTGCTGCACATATATATATATATATATATATATATGCATGGTTACCAAAACTTTTCTCATTATATATATATATATATAGTATGTATGATTAAAAAGTAAAAACACCTCGCTCGCTGCATGCCTAGCTAGCTAGTTTTTGGACCATGCTTCTTTTTGTAATTCTTTTTCCCCTTGTATATGACATGGTATGAACTAATTAATTTTATATGAGATTAGTAGTAGAGATATATAGCAGAAGAAACTACATAGCAAGACACGATAAGATCTTCAATTATTTGACTTTTGTTTGAAATAATGGTTTAAAAATTAAAACCCATTATCAATTTATTATGGATTTATTCAAGAAAGTTCTTTCATGTGGCCTTCCAATATGCTGATCTTACCATTAATTTATCTTTCAGGAAAAAAGTTTTTATTTTTAACTTTTCATCATATAGATGTATAGATGTATGTGTATGCCTATATATATATATATATATATATATATATTGTTAAAGAAATGCATATATAGACTCTTAATTGGCCGATGAGATATCAATGGCACTAAAAAAAGAAGATACTATGTGGAATGCAATGCAAGTTCATAAAAATTGTTTATTTTGCCAAGCTTAACTTTAGTTTTCACTTTTTCATTGCTATGAAGGGGTGAAGCCGTGAAGGCATATAAAAAAAAAAAGACATTTTATTTTACAGCCAGTATGTGATCATATTCCTTCCTTTAATTAATTTGCTACGAACAATAATTGTACCTACAATTACAAAGAATCAATGTAGATTACTCTGAATGAATGAATGAAAAACCAATCAGCTCCCAATATTAAATATTACTTCCAACTATAAAAAAGATTTGAAATGATATAGGTACGTACTTGTGGTAATTAGTAATTTTAAGTAATACCAATAGATATATAGAGGGCAGAAGAAAGAAATGATCTGAAATAAAGTAATGATATATTTAATTTAATTTAAAGTAGAGATGTAGTAAATATGGTGGGGGGGGGGGGTACCTTGGTAGTTCTAAATGAAGATTTAGAGTGAATACGATATTCATGCATGACCCAGTTGGTTTTCTCTCCTCTTGGAGCTCTTCCTCTGTAAAACACTAAGGTCTTCTTCATCCCAACCATCTCTGATGTGACTCTACTGTTGAAGATCTCCTTGTCTTTTCCCGTCGTCTTCCAGTAACCACTGTTCGTTGCTCGGTTTGTTCTTACACCAGTTGGGTATTTTCGATCCCGAAGGCTGAAAAAATACCACTCTTTTTCTCCCATTTTTGCCTTCCCTGACCACGAAATTATTAACGTTTTCACATTAGGGTTAGCTCAGACATATCTGATAAGAGCATATGTATATATATATATATATATATATATATATATATATAATTTCTTTTATTGGAAGACTTTGGGTTTGATTTAAATGAGAAATAAATATTGATGCTGAAGCTTTAGAACGAAGATGGATATATCAGTGGCCTCTTTTGATTGATGAAGTTAATTATGATATAAATATATTAGAAAGGAAGATTAAGTGTAGAGATGAGATGAGATGAGGGAATTAGGTTAAAGTAGTACCAGGAAGGTCCCAGGGTTCGCATTTGTTGAGATCAACATCAGCAATTGCTTTTCCTGTAAAGCTAGCATCTGAAATTTTGTTTACAAGATAGTAAGTAATGAGCTCTTCGTCGGTTGGATGAAACCGAAACCCTGGGGGTAAGGTTTCTTCTTTTCCCTCACCTTCCATTGCTATGTCTTTTATGCTTTTTCTTCTTCCCAATAGTTTGCTAGCTCCTGTATTAAATGTAAAACAAAATAACATATAAAATGAATTAGTAGTATTCTTCGATTAGGTTTACGAACTTAGTAAACAAAAACAAAACAAAAACGAAGAAGAAGAAGAAATTCTTCGATTAGGTTTTGCTGATTGTAGATCATAAGAAAAGGTGTTAGAGTTGAAGAATTAGCTACCTGGTTCTGGTTGGTTTCTTACATACCATGCACAAGAAATGGAGGAATTTAAACTATATATATATCTTGATTCTTGATGAGTTGAACAAAGGAAATTGAAGGTGTATCTGTGAAGCTCTCACCTCACCTACTATGGGTCTTCACTTTGAAGGTACAACATATATATATATATACATATATAATATGCTTTTAATTAATACTAATAACATGCTCAGTCATTCAAGAAATCCCTTTTACTTTTTGGATATTTACGCGATTGCCTTCTTGTCCTGGACTGAGAAGTTAGTGAATATTATAACATGTATTGTTGTATATATAGCATTACTTCTTCGTTTTTTTCGTTTTTTTTTTTTTTTTTTTTGTTCTCACAAGTAATTTAATAAATCTATCAAAACAGATTTTGATATATATATATATATAATTAGTAGGGCTAGTTTATAATTATTCGGAGCTAGCTAGTTTATGGGTTTGTATTTGATGCACTGACAATGTATAATTTTATACACTATTAGTGAACCAACTCATGCCACCTCATTAAATTTTTTTGAAAATAAATACATATAACTTTATTTTTAACAAGGTGACATGATCTGATTCATTGACAGTGTATAGAATTATACACTATCAGTGCATCAAATATAAATAAGTTAGTTTATAATAGGAAGTCGAACAAGTCTTATATATGTTCATGTTGATCATGATTAATTAGGAAAAATATATATAGGAGTTTATATTTGATGCACTGACGGTATATATATTTATACACTGTCAGTGAATCATATGATGTCATCTCATTAAAAATAAAGTTATTTATATTTATTTTTAAAATTTTTTAATGAAATGATATAATCTGATTTATTGACAGTATATATATATATACATACACGGTTAGTGTGTATATATATATATATATATATATGTAAATGAGAAGGATACTATTATATATATATATTGTGAATCAAGAAAACGAACAAAACAAAATAAAAAGAAAAATGAGTAAAGATGCTATAGAATTTAACTTTTTAAGAAAACGAAGAAAATGCCCTTGTTTTTGAGCGAGATCGGGATAAAAAAAAAACACCATAGATGATGGAAAGAGCAATTGGTTATAATTTGTGTAATTAATTAGAGGGGCTTATAATTAAATCAAAGTATAATAATGTGAAGACCAATATTGAATGTACTATATTAGTACTAGTAAATTAAAATAGTTAGTATAATGCTAGAACTTAATAAAATAGCGATGGATGAATTGAAAAATTAAATGGTTAATATGTAATTTGACCTTTGAATTATATTTTTTTTATTAATATATAAAAAATAAAATTTTATAATTAGATATTTGAATTTTTATTCCGTTAAAACATTTTGATTTTTTGAATAAACACTGTTAATCAATTTGCTAACGCAGACCAAACAATGTGGAGTGCTGCACGTAAACCCCGTTTCACACTTGTCCATTTTATTTCAGACCAAACAATGACAAATATGCCAGCTGCCAACATGCCACGTGATAGTAGACTTGCCTTTTTCCTTTGAATTCAGCCCAGTTCTCAATGCGTTATTGCCACGTCAGGAAGTCGAAATGTCACGGTGAACTGGTAAGACGGGGGAAGTGTCACGTGCAAAATTAATTATTATTGATAAATGATAAATATATAGGAGAAGAGAGGAAGCCAACTAGACATGTCCAAAGATCGGATTCCACGTTCAAACTTGAAAGTTTGTTAATATTTGAAAGGATTTGGATAAAAATATTAGGTCCGAAAAATGGGTTTAGACAAAAAAATTAGGTCTATTTAAAATATGGACCGGGTCTTGACTCCAACATTCAAAGCTTGAGCCTGGCCCGACCTATTTTCTAATGAAATAATATATTATTTATATTTATATATATTATATAATTTATATCATATAAAAATTAAAAATATATAATATTATAGTGTAAACATTAAAAAATATGTTAAGTTGTCCATGTTTAATAACTTAATAAAAGAAAAAAAAATATATAAAATTACTAAAGATTAAATAATAAAAAAACAAAATTTAAAAAATTTAGAAAAAAATAATATGGGCGGCTTAAACGGGCTTGAACTATCCATTTACAAATATGAACGGGTTTGGACAAAATTTGAGGCCCATATTTCGGATCGGCCGGACTTGAGCAAACAAATGTAGTGTTGATACCATACATGAGCCCGGCCCGAACCCGACTCGGCCTGACCTATAAACACCTTTAAAGGCAACCGCAGCCACAGAAAAATGAATAAATATAATAAATGAAGAATTAATTAAAGAACATACCACTCTCTCTTCCCTTCCCTCAATTTTTTCTTTTCTCTCTCTATATATAATATATATATATATATATATATATATAACATAATATAATATATTTTTAACTACAAACATCCTCCAGAAGTTGACATGTCTCACTCACTCTTTTTTTTTTTTTGTAGAGAAAGAAAAAAAATGAAAAAAAATTTATGTATTCATGTTATTTTTTTGTGTGTTTAAAATATTATAAGTTTATATAAATTTTTACATGTTAATAATTCGTTTTATATATATTTTGACATGTTTATGTATTCGTGTAGTGTTTAAATTATTTTTCTTATGTTATGTTCGTATCGTGTCTCAATTCATTTCATATTTTGCATAGTTTGTCATTGTGATTCAATTTAGAAAAAAGTTGTGTGTTCATGTCGTGTCTGAATTCATGACATATTTTACATAATTTGTTATAATTATTCAATTTCGAGAAAAAATCATGTGTTCGTGACGTGTTCGTGCTATTTTTTTGTATGTTTAAAGTATTATAAATTTATATAAATTTTTATACGTTGATAATTCGTTTTATATAAATTTTGACACGTTTGTTATTCGTGTCGTGGTCGTGTTATTTTTCGTGTTGTGTCATTTTTAATTATTTTCTCATGTTGTGCTTGTGTCGTATCTCAATCATCCCATATTTTGCATAATTTATCATAATGGTTCGATTTTAACTCTAAATGCATTTACTTACAATATTAAAAAATAAAAAATATTTAAATAAATAATAATTATTTAATGTGGTTCAATTTTATTTTATTTATAATCGTTAATTTAATTAAAATTTATAAATATTAAAAAAAAAATCTCGAGCCAAGCTCGAAAAGAATTCTAGTATATATATATATATATATATATATATATATATATATATATATATATATGTATGTTTCGGCTCTTTATTTTGTTTGTGCACTGCATGCACATGATGTTCTACAGTCTACACTTCATTACTATTTTTGGGTTTCATTCTAAATAAATAAAATAAAAGACATACATACATATAAAATTATTATAGACGGATAGATAAATAGATAAATAAGAAGCTAGTATATACCCATATGACATACCAGATCAGCATAGATTTTGTACATTAATATTTCAAACAAAAATCATCCCAAAATCAGGCCAGAGGAGGAGGAATTCAGTCAAATTATATAATTATATATATAGTAAATTAATTATTCAAATCACATACATGAGCTAGTAATAATCACTTTCTCTGCAATTGTTTTCCATTAATACTATTTTACGCTTCTTTGACAAATATTTCAGAATAGCTAGGGTGCTTTCTTGCTTGACTCCATTTATGGTAAACCAATTCCTTTGCTTCAATTCCCATCCCATCAACCAATACTGACCATACCTCTAAAATTCACCTTCCTTTGCATTGTTTTGCATATATATATATATATATATATATATATATATATATATATAAAACAAGAAACAACTGATGATATATCCTTAATCTGTTCACCGACTCTCATTTCATTAAGGTTTTGCAGATTTTGTTATTAGTCATCAATAGCAAATTAGATTAATTAAGACTGATCTTAATTAATCAGTTATAAAAATCAGCTGATATATATATATATATATATATATATATATATATATATGAGATGCATTAATAATGTATATATCTATACACTGTCAGTGAACTAGATGATGCTATCTTATTAAAAATAAAGTTATCTATATTTATTTTTAAAAAATTTTAATGAGTTGACATCATCTGATTCATTGCATCAAATATAAACCCTATATACAATGAGATATCCTTGATTAGTTTCTATATAACGCTGCATGTTAATTACTAACTAACTATTAATCTTTTATAAACACAAAAAATCACATAATTTACTTGTTATATATTTAAGTAGATTAATTTATATATATACTAGAATGTGATTTTCGTTACATTGGGTGTTGTCTTCACAAAATATTGAAAAATCTCTTTTAACCAAAAATTTTCTATCAAACATAAAAAAAAAAAAAAATTATTTATTTTCTTTTAAATGATTTTAAAATTTTGGTTGCTGATCTTTTGAATAATTTTTTTCTTCGATTTTTTGGTGTTAAAGTAATTGGAATTAAAAAAATTGAAATTAAAAAATAAATGAATTTATTTTTTTAGCGGCGTTTCAAGAACATAAACGCTGCTAAAAGTAAACACCGCTAAATAAATCTGTTTAGCGGCGTTTTATGATATCAAACGCCGCTAAATCCCCATATAGTACCACTTTCGGACATTCCATTATGGCGTTCTTAAACGCCGGCTATGTACCTACAAACGCTGCTAGTATAGCGGGGTTTTGGTACAAATGCCGCGAAATATCTTGGCTCGATATTTACCGACGTTTATTGCAGCGTTTTTTTGGAACGCCTCCACTGTTTTAGCGGCGTTTATAAACACCCTTATACTTGAAAAAAAAAAACGCCTCTAACACCATTTTATTGTAGTGGAACAACCAATCAGCACATGACACGTCACATGTGACACAAAATTACATTTTTTGTTGCTTTCAAATTAATTTATGAACAACTCAAGTATCAGGCAAAATGGCCAGTGCCTTATATAATCCTGTAAATGAGCATGCATATATCCATATACTAATTAAAAAAGTTTTAAGTAATATAAAAATATGCCCTCGCTACGCAATGGGTAAGTTTTGAACATGATATTCATATTAATGTATGACATATGCAAATATAATAAATTCAATTCTTACATCAATGAACTTAAAGTTTAAATTGAATCATTATGACAAACTATGCAAAAATCTTCACTTGAGGATAACTTTTAAAGTAAGGTATAAATGTCTAAAATTATCAAATTTAATCTAGACAAATAATAACTCTCAATTATTATACGACACGTGACACGAAATTGGGAGTTATTTCAATAGTGTCAATTAGACCTGGCAATTTCGGATACAACATGATTATACGACACGAACACAACATGCAAAAAATAATTAAAACACGACACGAAAAATAATATGAACACGACACGAAAAATAATATGAACACGACACGAATAGACGAATGTGTCAAATCTACATAAAACAAATTATTAATGTGTCAAATTTTATATAAATATATAATACCTTGAATACGATTATGATAAAAAAAAATAACATGAACATGACACAAAAAATAATATGAACACGAAACAAATATATGAACATATCAAAATCGACATATAACAAATTACTAACATATCAAAATTTATATAAATTATAATACCTTTAATATGATTATAAAAAAAAAATACAAACATAATATGAATATAAAAAAAAAAAAAAATCTCTTTCCTCCTTTTCACAAATTTTTTCAAAAAAAAAACGATCTTGCAACGTGGCAAGGCCAAGGAAAGCAATCCCCTCAAATTGAGGGGATTACTTTTATATAGTGTAATAATAGATAGTGCATGGAACAGCAAATATATATATATATATATATATATATATAATATTTATGTCGAGAAATAATTGCATTACAACTGTAAGAACTTCTGTTAAACCCTAATGGTGAGAGGTGACTGTTAGTTATACTATATGATTTTTGAAAAGCTTGAATATTGTTCCAAATAGAAGACTTGTCAGCGCATTTAAACAAATATAGCAGTATCCATCCATCAAAATTTTTTGTTTACTTATATCACACTTCAAATATGAAAATTTCATAAAGGTCATGCTCATGCCTACCTGTTCTGATATTGAAACTCACCTAAATATTATATAGACACACAATCGCAGATTATAAACTTTTGTTATTTATTTTGCATCCTGATTGAAACTAAGGAAGATATGTTGATTAATGGCTACTCCTGCTCTCTTTTTTTTCCTCCTTTCATTTATTTATTTTATTCACATGACTCTGCTTTTTTTTTTGGGGGGGGGGGGGGGGGGCAGTACATGACTCTACTTATGATCAATTAGAAATCAGCTTTCATCCATCAGCAGAAAAAAAATGGACACAGTTTAGATGCAAATAAACCTGAAGGAGGAGGCGCATGCAAATTACGTACATGTAGGACGATCAATACCATATATGTCTTCCTTTACACAATGCGCGTGGTGCTTAATTACTTAAATCTGCAATTGCAGAAGATGAATATAGTAATTAATTACCATCCTTATAATTTCCTTCATATGTATTTAACAATTAGTATCATTAATTCCTCATTCATCGAACATGTTATCAGAGTTTGGTGATGTTTCGAAAAATATTATAGATTCCACACTTCTTTAATTGCTTGGAGTCCTCACCTGTAAAAACTATATTGAATAATGTGATTTAGCCATAGATCTCTAGTTCCTAGTTGTTTCCAATCAATGAGTTGTGCTAGCCTATTCTTTCTTAATTGAAGAGAGCCTTTCTTTTGATTACATATATATATATATATTAATTATTATCGTTGTCAAGATGGAACTGAAGCGGTTGTGATGTGAGACATCTGTCTGCCAATAGATAGAGATAATATGAAACACCACATCACTAGCAAGTTTTGCAGAAGATTGCTTCCCTACTTGCTCAGTACTTCAAACTTGAAATTACTAATATTAAACATTTTATTTTGCTACTTAGTTAGTTTTATTTGTTGCATGCATGCATGTTTGATTTCAATTTTTCGTTGAAATATCTTAATTCAGCCTTTTATTTTATCAAAGTTAATTTACAACTAAACTAGCCAATCGATCAGACTTTTAGAATATTAAAGATATATATATATATATATATGTATATATTGCAGTGAAATCATGAATAGCTAGGAGGTTTTGAAGGCTACTTAAATTAATTAGTTAGTATTGCTGCCACAACATAATATTAACTTATATTATTATTATTATTGATTGCCAAATGAGATAGTGTTTGATTGCGTGCTCATTTGTGTAAGCATTACGAAAAATTGTGAATCATTTACTTATTCAACACGATTTCAATATACGTGTTTGCGTTTTTTCAATGTAAGTGATTAAGTTCTTAAAATAATTTAACTAACGACTTTATGATGCGTTCTCGGTAAAGTTGTTGTGTAATAATTTTCAAGAAGATTCATTGAACAATGATAAAACCCTAAAATAGGTTTGGAGATTAGATTCATGCTTGGCATGCTACTTGTAAGACACTTCAAAATATTAAAAGGGGCTGCTGTTAATTAATCTCATAGATATATATATATATATATATATATAGTTACGTCTTAATTAATTTCCTGGAATGTTCGACATCATATATAATAGAATGATTAATCAACTATATAGGAAAAGAAATGTAGAGATGCTAGCTAGCTCATTCGTTATTGGTGTGAATATAGAAAAGATCAAGTAGAGTGCTGAGATGATTTTTGTTCCCAAAAGGGATGCAAAATATTCAAAGGAGTAGTTGCATTGCATGTCAAAGCAAATGAAATTATAGCTAGAGCGGAGATGCACAATTGAATCCAGGACATATTTACGACACTAATTACAACTGCAATTCTATTTCTACTATATATCTAATTTTGTTTTAATTTGTTCTCTCTCTCTCTCTCTTAATTTTTCCTCTGCAAACAAGGAAGAAGTTGGGCTTTCGTTAGCGTATGGATTTGTTTTCTTGTATTTCTTGTCCTAAAACAATATATACTATATAGTTATGAATTGTGGTAGGATATACCTAGTATATATGTTAGGTTGGAACTTGGAAGAGCCCATATTCCACATATACATATATATATATATTATATTTATGACTAATTAATGAGATTCAGTTTTTGGGAACAATAAATCATGTATAGGTAAGGTGGTCGCCTTTGATCTCTAAAAATATAAAGTTTGTTTTAGTGAGTTTAGAGTCCAAGAATATATCAGCACTACGTACTTGAGCGACAAACGCACAACCTCCGATATTCAAACTATATATCAAGTATCAACTAATTAGAGGAGCAATTAATATAATTAAGATATGCATCATTCATGATTCATGTGTTTCCGATATCCTTAATTAATTTTGAGACTGACATTTGGTGTAAAAATAATATTTGGATATTGAACGAAGAAATAAATATATAACTTGTTAGTTTTTCTATATATGTGTTTTCTCAGAAACCTAACAAAACAGAAAAACAAACTAAACTAGTCAAAACCTTAGCTCAATTTATGCAAATACGAAATAATTATGGAAAAAGCCAAAAAAAAACCTTCTGTCCATTATTGTTTTAATTAAAATATAAAAGGCCAATTGCCATGATTGGGCTAGAAGAATGTCCGTAGCCGTAGGGTAGTTTCAAAGTTCGGCGGAGCCTAAGAGGGCTAAAGACGGGGTTCCAGATAATGTTAGCTGATGCTCAAATTTGACCAACAAAATATGACCCTAACTATACTAATTAAGCCCCAAAATATGACCGATCTTTTCGCAGGGATTATCACAATTCCCCTTCATAAGTGAACAAGATTGAAGATTTTTCTATTTCTCAATCCGTTTGATGTAGGAATATATATATATATATATATATATATATATATATAGGGCATTACTTCAGCTAAATAGTTATACCATATTTACAAATTTGAATCATCTTTGAAGACAAAATCTATTTACTATTTTTGGTAAAAGATAACCCAAATCACTCCTTTTCACAAAAAATCTGGATGCACAACAACAACAAGATCATGGTTACTCTACTCCCATCGAGTTTCTATGGACTTCCCTTGAGTTGAGGGGCGAAGCTAGCTGTTGGGGGACCAGCAAATTATAAATTTTTGGAGGAATCCAAATAAATTTTTATCATTTTTTAGATTAGACAATACTTAAGGATGAAAACAGTTTTGAAGAGTCAAATTAAAGGGGCCTTGGATCCGCCCCTGCTTGAGTTTCTATCTGTATTCTGTCCTCTGGTCTGGGTGTTTTCACGACCTCCACATGGAAGCTAGTCACCCAGTCACATTTCCGTACATTTCTAAAAGGTTAAATATAAAGGGCTTCTATTGTTGACATAAAAAAAAAAAAAAGGGTCCAGTATGGAAACTCAGAACCTAAAACTGTTGAATCCTCCCAAATGTTGAAGTATAGTATAGGTAGTCTCTGGCAACTGGGAGTATATATGCACTCAATCCTGTATCAACCTTGCTGTACATGTACATGTACATGCGATTGCTTGGTGTGGCCGGGTTCCTTGCTAGTAAATTTCTGCAAAAAGGACACCAACTTGAAGCTGTTAAATAAAATCTTGCATTGCATGTTAAAACCTGCATCTGTACATAGGGAAATTTGGCCAACAATTACTATCTCATTATCTCATCATCTAAATTGTATGATGCAATATAGCTACCAGGATTAACAGTTGAGCCATCTAAATTTGTGAAGTGGTGCCCTTCATTAATTGCTACAGTCATCTCATCTGGTAAACCCCTACTCTCTTGTATTGTAAGGATTGCTCCACTATCACGGCTAAAATATGCAATATTTGATCCACCAACACCAATGATATATATGTCCTCTACATATATATATATATATATAGGGACAATGGTACTTGCATATATAGTTTGAGTCATTTAAAACAAACAATATCCATGCTAGCTCATGATCAATCCAAAAGGAATGAGCCAACCAAAAAAAGAACAAGAAATAGGCCTAGAAGAATAAAGTAATAATAATTAGAAAGAAACCGCAATACCGGGAAGACATTCAAATAATTCTTCTGATCAATGCAAGACAGGCCTTTGAAGCCAGAAAAGTACACATAAAAAAGGCTCTATCTTACTTGCAATTAACAAATGGATGCAGATATATATATATATATATATATCCTGAGATACCAGAACCAACTTTCTTGAAATGAGCGCATGTACATAGCAACAGTAGCAGCAGCAGCAGCATTAATTTTGATGATGATTATCTTCAACATATATTATAGTTAGCTAAAATGTTCATTCTCATGCATGCATTGAAGATAAATTGACCAACCTGATATATATAAGAGTAGTAGGAGCAGCAGCAGGAGTAACTCCACTTGGCTTGGGTGTATTTTTGCTCCAATTACATGATCTAGTCCATATAGTGACAATTAATCCTGACGGAGGAATTTTGGATTGTAGATGAGTTTTATGATCATATATATAAAGGATCCCGCTTCAAGGACAGGGAATAATCAGAACCAATCCCAGTTTGATGAGCAGATGCATGCAGATCAATTAATAGTGCAGTGAGGATCGATGAGTTTAATTATGAGTCCAGGCATTAACCCAGTCGCTCCTGTGAAATTGAGGTCTTGACTTCATCGAATATATAGCTCCCCACCCCCACCTTAATTATCAAATAAACTCCTCTTCCTCTTCCTACTCTTCCCTCATGGTGTAGCCTTATTTCTGATTAAGTCCCAACTTCTGCATATATATTTTACTTCTTTTCCTAAATTCACTGTACCTTTTTTTCTTTACCCTTGAATTCAAAGAGCCCTAGATACCATTTTTCAAGCTCCATCTCTAATCTGGGATAATATTTTAATTTTAAAATCTTGATATTATTTATTTATTATTATTATTTTTTTTAAAATTCGAGCCTTTGATGTGCGAAGAGTGAGGGCGGAAAATTGGGAAAGTGGTATGTATAGAATAGTCCAAAAAATGAAGTTAGTGTAGAGTTTAGATATGTGTCTATCATAGTTATTAGGATTTAGGATGTGGTGGTGGAGAATGCAAGTAAAAGGGTAAAATTGGGAATGGGGTGATCCGAGAGAGATGGAAAATAGAAGTTCAAGGTTGAATTGAATGATTCTCCAAGTCCAAGTTTGGATGGACAAACAATGTCTAAGGATAAAGTGGAAAAGGAAAAGCATGAGAAAAAGAAGGTAAGGGAAACAAACAATAAATATACCAAAATTATTCTTAGTATGGTTGGATTTGGATAGGATAGGATAGGATTCCAATGAAATTAAATTACTAAATTATTACTAGTTGAAAATTTAAATATTCTATTACCTTACATAGTGGTAGTGTGAGTTGTAGATTGGTAGATTGGTAATGGTACCACTTAGGATAAATAATAATAATAATAAGAATAAGAATTTATGGTAGACTATTTCAATATTAATCAAGTATTAACCCAATCCAACCCAAACCCCTTCTTCTCAACTCAATAATCAATATCACTGCTTCTTCTTACTCGCTATATTTAATAACTTATTAAGTATACTATTTTCTTATTACTAATAATAGTATATATAATATGTTTATTTATGGTTGTATTAATTAAATTAATAATTCTTTCTTTCTTTCTTTCTTTACTTGCATTTCTATTTGGTACTAGTACTGCTTGCGGGATCTCTCTCCCTCCACTCTCATCTCATCTCTCTCTTTCTGCATCTCCAATCCATCTCTCGCATTTCATTCCATTTCGAGTCCAGGTACTCTTCCTTCTCTTCATTGCTGTGGGAAACGATTTTTCATTCTTTCTCCCCCCCCCTCCTCATCAATCGCACCTTCTTTTCTTTTCTTTTCTTTTGATTCATGTAAATATTTCCTTTTCTTTAAAGATTCCTCCTGATCATATCGCCGTATTGCTATTCCGATTCCGATGTCACTCAATCGGAGTTTTTATTCATTTCGATTCTAATTTCTTTTCCATATTTATTATTGAATTCGCATTTGAATCGCAAGTGCCAAAGCTGAATTTTCTTCTATTTGGTCACTTGTTGGTTTTCGTTAGTATTACTATTAGCCTATTAGGTAGAGTTGATTTCCTGGAATCTGGTGATAAACACTTCTTGTAGGAGCCAATGTATCAAATATCTGCTCCTAAACCCCAGATTGCTACCTCAATAATAATAATAAAATTAATAATGCGTAAGCCTGAAATCTTCTGTATTTGGCTCTTCACAGAACCCCTGTTTTCCATTTTACACTTGGTTTTGGACTATTTCTATCACTCAACGCTTTAACATTTTACCTAAAATACAGCTGAGTATTTGCTGCTAAACTTTACATTCCATTTATGCCCCCAACCCTGCAGTTTGTGGAAAAGCTCACAGAAGATCATGATCCCCTCCTCAAATCTGCATTGTGAACATGATGTGTGTGATTGAAAATAACATTATTGGCCCTGCATTACATCCAATATTTTTGCTATCTGAAAACATGCTTTTTAAGGTTTATTAAGCATGCTTGGCTTGTATCCATCACTTTGATGCTGTATTTGTTTCCCATCTTGCCCTTTTCAGAAATTCCAATAAACTCATCAGCATACAGTAGTGGTCTTTGCACTCAGCAGTGAAGCAGTAATATGGTAAGATAAGGAAACTGACTGATGATTTGAGATACTGAAATGTTGCCTTCAATCTAGATGAAGACAACTCGTGCATGGCAGCTAAGTGTAAAAGATATTCTCGTCATGTCTGGTTCAAGGCAGCGCTCGCATCTGAAGAGGCCAGTGTGGATTATTGTGTTGGTAACTTTTGTGATCATATTCTTGATTACTGCCTATCTCTACCCTCCAACAAGTTCGGCAGCCTGCTATATCTTTTCTTCTAGAGATTGTACTTTGTACAACCAGCCACCAACATTTCCTTCTAGGGAGTTAAGTGATGATGAGACAATATCTCAGGTTGTAATTAGGGAAATCCTCAAGACACCTCCTATCCAATTGAAGATTCCAAAAATTGCTTTCCTGTTTTTGACTCCAGGGACACTACCTTTTGAGGCACTGTGGGATAAGTTCTTTCGTGTAAGAATTTGTACCTTGGTCAACAATATTTTTGTCTTCACTTTCCATCAGTTATGCAACTTCTCATTTGCAAGTGTGGCCAATAAGAATTCTTCTGTTTCATTCTAGATGGCTTCCTTACATTGTTTTGTTGTTGTCATCAGTTGACTTGTATGTTTTATGGACTTTGGTCTGTGTGTTCAACTAGTGCCTGTTTAGCATTCAGATAAAGTCCCCAAGTAGCGGTGAACTTTTTAATGTCCTTATCTATTGATTCACAAAAAAAAAAAGGGTAAAATTTTTTATCTCTAATGAAAGATGAGCATGAAATTTGGTATCAGGTCTGGCAAGTGCTAAAGAAATCCATAGATACTAGTGCCTAATGCACAGTGGTTTTCAAGTCTTCATTTCCAGGCATTCCAAACTGCTCTAATTGCAAGCTAGCTTGTGATTTCTTCTTTCTTTTTTAAAGTTTTCCTGAGGCAAACAAATTAAATCAAAATGTGAACATATCGATATATGCCTTTGCTGGGGGCTGGTACGAACTTCACTAACTTGTTTTGAGATTGATTAGTTGAGAAACAGTTGGAAAATACAAATGCTTAGTTGATGGAAAATTTTAATCTGTTTTTTTTCTTCTTCTTTTTTTAAATTTCTTGCTGTGTTACCAAGTGCAACTTCTGAACTTCTCAAATTTGGTACTTGGTATAACTCCTCTCTTCTCTAGCTATTTCAAATTTTATTACAAATCACATTATTTAATCTTTTCCTGCAGGGCCATGAGGACAGATTCTCTGTTTATGTACATGCTTCCAGAGGAAAGCCAGTACACACGAGTCATTATTTTATTGGTCGAGACATTCACAGTGAAAATGTAGGTGGAATTAGTCATTTTAAGCATTTTGTTAGGTATAAAATTATTGCATTAAGCTACTGAAACTGTTTGCATCAAAGGTTTGAGAGATTCATGATGGAATTTTACTCTGACAGGGTGTTATCGACCTCTAATCTGTAGAGAAAGGAAGAGGATTGTTAAATTAGTTTCTCAGTCAAAATTCTTGAGTCTTTTCTATTCCTACTATTTGGCTGAAATATATGTGGGGAACTCATATATCGTTTTTTATCTTCTGCCTTTTTAAGCCTTGAAAAGGTTCTCAAGCACAAAGAAGGGAAAAAGAAAAAGAAACTTTTATAGGATGGACGGGCATGTGCAATTTTGGTTTTGATGATGACCCCTTTTGTTCCCCAAATTTTGATGAATTCTGTCTTCTTTATTTTTTTTTTCCACCATTAACTTCACTTGTCTGCTTGAATATTACTATATAGTGCCTCCTAAGTAGCAGCTATCAAATGCAGGTGGTTTGGGGAAAAATTTCCATGGTTGATGCTGAGAGGAGACTGTTGGCACATTCACTTTTAGACCCTGATAACCAGCAGTTTGTGTTGCTGTCAGATAGGTAGTTAAGGCATCAGATTTCATGTCATAATATTCTCATGATAGGTATTTATCTAAAGTTTTCCCCTTTTTAAACCTTCTCCTACAGTTGCGTACCACTACACAACTTTTACTATGTGTACAACTACCTGATGCTCACTAATGTCAGCTTTATTGACTGGTAAGCAACATTGAAACTCTTTTTTTATCCTGTCATATAACTTAGTGTGAAAGCCCTTTTCATTTGTTGTTGTAAATATTAAGAGTTTAATTTTTCCCACATTTAATCTCTTTCTCTCTCATCAGTTTTGTGGATCTTGGTCCACATGGAACTGGGAGGTATTCAGAGCATATGATGCCCGAAGTTGAAAAGAAAGATTTCCGAAAAGGTTCACAGGTAAATCGTTTACTGTAATAACGTGGCTTTAAGCTTATTTACCGATTCCAAAAAAAAATGAGATTGATATTTCATTTCTAAAGTGGAAAGTGGTTCATAATTCTCTCGTCAGAACTGCGGCCATGTTCTCGAACTCCTAT
Source organism: Fremontodendron californicum (assembly GCA_030761205.1). Classification (NCBI taxonomy): domain Eukaryota; kingdom Viridiplantae; phylum Streptophyta; class Magnoliopsida; order Malvales; family Malvaceae; genus Fremontodendron; species Fremontodendron californicum. The sequence goes on from JAULJL010000006.1 coordinate 277,028, forward strand.
ATGTGTGGCTATTACTTGGTCTTTCCAGTTGGCATCTGTTAGAATAGCCCTGTTGATTGATATTGCTATTCCCGCCTTGCTTGCTAATAAAATTTAGAAATATTTTCTTGTTTAAAGTTGGAGCCACCTCCCTTTTTTTTTTCTCAACTGGGCAAGCTTGAAGACTGCGAGTTGATTGATTTGCAATTGAATTTGCACCTTTTCTGTAGTCACTAAAGCTTTTATAAGTTATACTATGGTGGATGGGATGTTGAAAAAAAAAAATTACTATGCTTTGTTGACATTTCTTATAAATGTGAAAAAAAGATGCCTTAGCACTTTTTCAGAATTATCACGTCGCTTTTATTCTTGTTTGCCACTATAATAACTGAAAGCTTGATGGCAGAATATGATTAATTCTATTTGGGAATTTAAACAAGTTTTTTCAGTTCTAGTTTACAAATCATATTATAGATAAATCTGATTCTGAGGTAATAGGTTAGTTGGAACAGAGGTTGGGAACTAATCTTCAATTTGTCTTCTTAGCATGATCACTGAAATTGTAGTTAACTTCGAGGTTGATAGTTGATACTGTGTCGGTATAGAAAACCAGCAAAAGTTAAGGAATCCTGAATCCCCTGTTGGGGCTTCCTTATATGTCATATAGGAATAAAGTGTATCATATTGTGGATCCTATGCTCTTGATTGTTATTTTTTTTTTTTCAGTGAGGATGCTGTCCTGTATTCCTCTACTTGTTTCTCGGTAAAATTTACATTCCAGGTTCTTAACAATAGATAATTGTGGACAATTACTTTTTGTGTTGGGTTTGCTTTGTGCATAAATGAAACTATCAGGTCTTTCTGTGATATACGGCATGCTGAGTTAATTCAACTTTTAAATGTATGATTTAAGCCAGCCAAACAGTTTCTGAGATAGCTACCAATGTATTTGCCAGTAGAATAGGGGTAATTGACTGTGGTGGATGTTTTTCATGGATTAGTGCAGTTCTAAAGTCCTATTCCTTTTTTTTTTTTTTTGTTGTAGTGATTAACTGCAATATTTTTTTAGTTTATTGTGCTGAGCAAATAAATGGCTCTAAGTGTTTGATGAGTTGTAACAGTGTTTTTGGCAGTGGATTGGCAGGACATGGTAAGGTTTTGGTGCGGAATATGTTTTCTCCTTTCTAACAGAGTTGTATTTTTGCAACAAAAATAAAACATGACAGTGATGTTTCTCATACATTTAGTTGGTTTTGATTCAAATTTTATTTCAGTGGTTCACCATGAAGCGTCAGCATGCTATAATAGTGATGGCTGACAGCCTATATTACACAAAATTTAGGGATTACTGCAAGGTAATTTGCACATCAGAGTTACTTTGTTGTTATAATCAGCATCGTATCTTGTATATTATGATCTTAGAATTTTGCTTTTCTATCAGTTTCTGTTACTAACTCATGATAAATAAGTTCATTGTCCAACTTTCAATATTAACCACAAAAATTACTCATGTTGCTGTTGTATTAAGTATTAACTAACATACATCTCGTGTTGTTGTGTTGTGTCAGCCAAATATGGATGGGCGGAATTGCTATTCAGACGAGCATTACTTGCCAACCTTTTTTAATGTTGGTACATCAGAGATGTTTCTTCTGCTTGCATCAATACTTGCTTTAATTCTTATTTATTAGTTATTACATATATATATATATATAGGTAACCTCTTTGATGCACCCCCAACACAAACATAAAAGGAAAAAAAAAAAACCTTAAACCAATTATTTTGTATACTTTGTTTCAGATGATTGATCCTGGTGGAATTGCAAATCGGTCAGTAACATATGTGGATTGGTCTGAAGCGAAGTGGCATCCGAGATCATTTAGGGCTCAAGATATAACATTTGAATTGCTGAAGAACCTTACAGTACGTCGTAGATTCCCAAATGCCAAATGTGTTAGTTTATTAATAATAATTAATGTGGCATGTAGATTGCTTGGTATAGGCTTAGAAACTGGTATGTTTTTGCAGTTCATTGAGGAGAGCATACACTTCACAAGTGATCCAAAGGTAAAAAGGTTCAATCTCTGTTTTGTTTTGTTTTGTTTTACATTATTATGTGTTTGGAAGAATAAGTAACAACAGGTGTGTGTGTGTTGGGTTGGGGGGGTGCAGAGGAGAGTGATTAGTGGGCCATGCTTGTGGAATACAATGAAGAGACCCTGTTATTTATTCGCAAGAAAGTTTTATCCTGAAACCTTGGACAGATTGATGATCCATTTCTCTAATTATACAACGTTGTAGACATCCTTTCCTTTCCTACCTAATGTTTTTGCCTTTTTGCATTCGCTGATATTGATATTTGTATTGTGCAAACGTCTGCATTTTACAGTTGTAGCAAGTAGCAAGTAGCAACCATATACTACTCTTAAATTAAACTATGACCCATTTCATTTCATTACATTACGTACAAAGTATCGTGATTTTTTTTTTTTTTAATTCATAAATAAATAATGACAGTAAGTAATTCTCCATATTCTTCATAGTAATGTGTAGTAGGAGTAGGAGAGAAATGTTGGCTTTTTTACTTTTTAAAAAATATATATATATATATATTTCTCCTGTCATGCTGTCATTTCATCTTATATTGTTAAGTTCTCAAATAATTAATTTATTTCCTCTTTTTTATTGGTAAATAAATAAATAAATGGTTCTTTTTTTTTTTTTTTCCTTACGAATCAACTTAAATGAAATCTCATCATATATTGTATTGTCTGCACAAAAAAAAGCAAGCTGCATCCTTAACTTTAGTTAAATTAAATTAAATGCTTTACGTAATTATATGCAACTAAAGCTAATGCTAATAAATTATTAGTAATAATATCAAATCTTATATTCCGCAAACAAATGAACCAATTGCACACCAAACAAAAAAAAAAAAAAAACAAAAACAAAAACTTACACCATTTTTATAGGAAAGAAACAAACCCAAAAGAAAAAAAAAAAAACATTAGTTTTTAATGTTTAATACAAAAAATGAAAAAAAATATTAATTTTAAATTGAATCAGTTTTAAAAAATATTTTTTTTGAAAGAATTGAATTTTTTAAAAAATATAAAAATTCTTTCATTTATCATTTCAATTTCAATTTTTTTTTTATCAATACTAAATACAGTGTAAAAAAGGGACCAGTGAAGAGGGGATGATTTTTATTTTATTTTATTCTATTTTTAAATAGAGTAACTAAGAAAAAGGCAATGCTGCAGTGCAGGTGTAGCACGTGGCACATTCCCCGTCCTTCCAATTTTTCCAGAGTCCAGACGCCTCATCCTCTGTTCGCACATAGTATTAAGCATCAAGGGTCAGGATCATTCAATCAAGAAATAAGCGATCTGATCCCAGCCGTCCGTTCAAATCCTCGACCAAATTAGAGCGCGGGAATACCAAATATATCAGCTGCTGATTCGGAGAGCGTCATACGCATCGCAACGCAACGCTAGCCACAACGACAACCTAGAAAACAAGAGAGCGAAGGAGAGAAATGGCGCCCAGGAAGCGAAAGACGACGGACGGAGACGAGGACCAGGCCAAGGTTCAAGGTCAAGAGACGTTGAGGAGGGTGACTCGCAGCATGTCAAGGCAGCCGGATGGCATGTCTTCCGAGTTGACTCAGCCCAACAAGGAGAAACCAAAGGCGAAAGGGAGAGGGAAAGCCAAAGCGAGTGCGATGGAGAAGAAAGAATCTGTGGAGGAGGAGGATGGAGCCGAAGCTGAAGCTGCGTCTGGGGATTTGACCGTCGCCGACGATGGGTCCCACAACAAGACTATAGTAGTCGAACACTGGTCAGTTTCTTCTTCTTCTTCTTCTTCTTTTGTTTCTTTCTTTTTAAAGTACTACTACTCCACTAAGTAGCAGTATTACTGTATTAGTATTTTATTTTGTTAAAGAAATCTGATCGGTAAAGAGCAATCAGATTCTCTTTCCAAGAAAAGGGAGGATTAAATTTTAAAGGGTTTGCCGGAAGAAAAACAAACAAGAAAAGTTGAATTAGTGTAGCGTTGCAAACTTTTCTTCTTCCGATTATCATCTTGGATTACTTTAGGGTTTTGCAACGATTACAAAGATTTGGCCAATGTTAAATTCTTATTGTTCTTGTTGTTCACAAATTGGTGCTAACGCAAGCAAACCACAGATTTGGGGTGTGGCCTGTAGACTCTTAGTAACAATGAAAATACAAGTACAAATAAGAAAATGACGTTTCTAAATTCTACTTGTAGAATTATTTATCTCGAAATTGTTGCTCGCCATTGGATTTTGTAACAAGAAGGAAAATAAAATGTACTAGTAAGTAGTAATGAGTGAAAAGAGCAACCCCTTTTGTTTCAGGTATTTCAGACGTGGTCCTCTTTTGATGGATTAGATTGAATGAAATTTGGGTCCTCAGAATCTTGAAACACTATTTTCCTTTTGTCTGCTGTATGACATCCTTTGTTTATGATTTCTTTTTCTCTAGCAAGCAATGCAATTCATTCAAGACAAGGGCCTTTCAAGTCAGAGATGGTTTGGAGAAAGGTGTCCCTGGCATCAGAGTGTTGCTCAACCCTGAAAAGGTTTACATTTAATTCTCATCTCCAGTTTACATGCTCTTCGAATATTTGTTTAACTAACACCTCAGGTATCTTGTTTACAGTGGACACCAATAAAGGGATAAATTCCTTTCTTTCTCTTCTTTTAGCTGAGATACCTTGTCCTTTTTCAACAAAAAACGGATGGTTTTTTTATTTCTTTGCCATATTGTAATTATCTATTGTTTAATGACATTCATGTTGTACTATTTGAACTCTCTTTAAGCAAACATTAGACGGTTCTGTTATCATTCTCTGCAAGTATAGTTCATACAGCCCTGTTCTTAAATATTATATGCACTGACCAGTGACGACTGTAATGTAAACCTACTGAGGACTTGAAGTGATAGATCCTTTCACTATCTGACAATTGGTTTTCATAATGTAAGATGAACTAAATCTCTTTATTTTTGAATTTGTTTTTGGTTAATTCCCTTCAAATTCAAAGATCCTTTTTTTTTTGTCAAGATAAAGATCCATTTTGTTTTTATTGTGTGGTGAAAACTGAAATTGTAATTTTAGATAATGTGTGAAGTTGGGCTGGAGCATATCTTGCGGTATTATTTTCAATGCTTAATTGTATTGAACTCCAAACATTTCTATGTTAATACGTGCAATATTGCTTTCAGTTTTCAATCTATTTTGCAAGGGGCCAAGTATCTTTGATGGGCCAATTTGTTAATCAAATAGGTATTTTTTGTTAGAAAGAGATGTCCTGATCGTGATGTTTTTGGATAAATGGTTGTTCTATTCATCCAAAAGCTTTCTGATCGTGATGCTTATATAGTTTCATTGATTTTTCACATCTTTGGCTATCTTTGCTTTAAATATGCTTCTATTTTATGTTCTGGGAATAATGATCATTTTAAATCTGTTTTTCCTTTTCTTTTTTTGCTTTGTTAATGATTTTTCTGTTGAATGTCAATTTCATGGTTGATCTATCCTCTCATTTTTTCTAATTTCCAACAGCCAAGAAGAGGTTGCTTTGAAATACGAGAGGAAGGTGGCGAGAAGTTCATAAGTCTGCTGGTAAAGCTTGTTATTTCAGTATCATGAATAGCTAATTTATTTTGCTCAATTTTGTGGTTGTAAATTACCCTTCAATACTCACTTTTTTGGAATTAGCCGTATAATTCATTCCCTATTTCCATTTAATATATATTCATAGTCGTGAAAGTGATTAGTAACTAGAGAAATCTTATTTATGAAAAAAATGAAATTGTCATACAAATTCGTTGATGATGATAGGATGATAAATCAACTGTCATGTCAAGGTTCTTGATTAAAACAGATGCAATAGGCTAGTTGGGTTTTGTGAAATGAAAGATTTATATATGTTTTTTCTATTCTTTTAAAATCTTTGATTGTTTTAGAACACTGCATGATACTATCGGTGTTTGATATAAATAAAATTACTGCAGTAGTTAGGAGGTTAGTGAACCCAGACCATGTCTAGTTCTAGTAATTAATATGTACATATGGTTTGATTGCTAGTATTTTTCATGGTGATGAGGGGCATTGTTTTGTTGACAAGAATAAATTTGGTTTTTCTGTTTTCCTAAAGAAACGTTCATTATATTGAAGAGGAATTTGATTTTATATTTCATAAGTTTGATATTAATTTCCAGCAAATTATTGCTGAAACCTCTTATTAAGTTTGCTGCAATTCTGCAAATTGTTTTGCAGAACATGAAGCGACCATTTAAACGAATGAAGGACCTTGACATGGAGAAGGTGATCTCGGATATCATTGACAAGATTAAATGAAGAGACCGTGTGTGCCATAGAACTGGAAGTATGATCTGATTGTTAGGGTGACAGCATTTTGTGGGGTTTACCTGATTAACTTGCCTCGTGAAAGGAAAGGAAGGCTCGGTAAAAACAAAAAACTTCATTTTTTGTGTGTATTTTCTTCTGTTGTTGATCATGCATTCATGCAGTCAAGAAATGATTTTAGATACATAGTACGTATATTGGATATCATTAGCAGGCTTGTAGAACAAAGGAGATGACCTTTGCTTTTGGAATGTCTTGAAGAATTTGAAGTAAATACTACTTCAGAAGCAACCTTTCTGTTTTCTTGTTTATCTTTGTGCAACTAACTGCATTCACGTTTTCGTTTTTTTTCTTTCTTTCTTTATTTTCCTTCAAATAAAACCTCTGCATTTCACATCATCTAGTTTACGGATGTATGGTGAACAGTTTAAGTTTGATCTTCCTCGTAACTTGTTTTTAAGAGTATTTAAATCTTTAATTTTTATTTTATTTTATTTTTAAATTTAGCATGATACTTATTTTTTCCAACTTGGTTGATTTCTTTTTTCATTCTTTCTTCCATGCTTAGGTAAGTATACATTTTCTATTTTTTCCTTTTTAAAACTTTGATCTCCATAAGCAATCAATCAATCATCTATTGATTTAGTAAAGATAAAAGTTCTCTCTCCACGTTATAGAACAGTAAACTTCCTTATTAGTATCTTAGAAGGCTAGTAAGCTTACGACCAAGCCCATCACCGCTGCAACGGCTATGCATGAAGTTGAACCCAGTGATCTGGAAGAAGCGGAAGGAGCAGGTTCTTCTGCTGCTGCTTCTTCATCATCAGCATCTTTGGGTGATGGAGGCGACTTCCCCTTGGTTGGAGCATCAGCTGGAGCAGGGGAGGGTGCACTAACTGGGGCTTCCCCTTCATCATCAACGTCCTCCTCCGAGGGAGCAGGGGCTGCGGCCTTCTTGGGAGCAGGAGCCGGTGGCTTGGAACCTGGTGGTGGTGGAGGAGCAAGGACGGCATTACCAAAGCCAGGTGCAACAATAGGTGTGCTAACGTGAAGCACTGATAAGTTGAAAGGCTGGGCAATCACAGAGCCCAAAAGCTTAGAAACCAAGGGTGCACCATTGACGGCTGAACCGAAGACAACATCACCTGGGGCTATCCTGGTAATGTTCAAGAACCCTTGTTGATCAATAGCCAGACCAGTGGTTTGATACAATGTGGTGAGAATGGCGCTCTTCTTTCCCAGCTTTTGGATCTTGAGGGTATCGAAGTAGTCAAGGACAACGTGATTCATGAGGATCTTCTTGAGTTCATCAATGGGCCTGTTTGCGATGGCGGAGACGGATCCGTTGTCCAGGGCTAGTATGGTAATGGTTTGGCGATGGCTGATTTGTTCAGCGAGCTTGGTCTGGGTGAGAAGGTCGTTGAAAGTTCCATATTCAGGGTATTCTTTAAGAACCTTGGTGATGTTAAAAGCTGAAGAGGGGGTGGTGGTGGACAAGGCCAGGAAGAAGAATGCAACAACGTGGAGGAGGAGGGAGGCGGCCTTGGCAGCCATATCTACTCAGTTCTGTGCGGAAAGCTGATCAAAACCCAAAGCCTGGAACCCTGCTGGGGGACTTTATTATGCCTTTTCTTATATAGGACTTGGGGCCCCCTATATTTCATGGTTGGGAGCGAATTCCTCTCTTCAATGCTCGAACATGGTGGACAGCCAGCCAGCCACAGGTTAATATTCCTTCTTCCACTTTATATATCTACAAATATTACTAGTATTATGGAGTGAGTTTGTTTGTTTTGCCTTTTGTAGAGAAAACCAAGCTGATCAGCTGATTCATCAAAAAATTAATTAAACATGAAAAAAGAGCTGGAAGGAAGATGAATGAATGAATGAATATAAGCTAATCTATAGCTAGGGAAATGGAATTGGTCAATGCATGCTAAGTGCTAACTGTTTCTGTAAGTAACAATCAGGTGGATTTTTCCCATGTATAATTTAACCCACGCCCCATGGGCCGGGACCTATTAATACTAACAAAACTTTGCTCAAAGCCCGGTCAGCTCCATCCATCATAAAAATTAATAATAATTATTTGTCCGTTTAATTTAAATTTAATATTCTATATCTTTTAAAATTAACAATAAATAAAATAAAATAAAATATTTTTATAGATTAAATCGGATCTAACCGACAAACTCCATCTCCAACAAAATCTGGCGAGCTAACCGTGTATAAATCTACTTATATCGCCCAAAAAAATCTTATGGTTTCTTAATTTCCATTTTCCAATCATTTACTAGTATATATATATATATATATATATATGAGTCAAAATTTTCAACGAAATTTTCACAGGGAATAGTAAAAGAGAAGTGGGATTTATCAAATTTCAAATCAAAGGGTATATATTTATTCTTCTTGTTTTTTTATGAAATACTATGCTATGTTTTGGAACTTGAATTTGAAAATTTGAATTTGGATTTCATTTGCTATATAAATTATGATAATGAAATGCATATATTAATTAAAATGCAACATGATTGTATATTTGAAAGGTATAAAAATATGAATTTCAAATTTACAAATACTTATAAGTATTTCAAATTCACCATAGCATCCAACAAATCCATGAATTTGAAAAATAATAATGAATGTTACATTTACATGTATTTTATTACACAATTATATTATTTTTGAAATCTAAATTCATTGTTTGAAATCAAATTTTCAAACGCAACCTAAAAGAAAATTTGATAAATTTGTATTCGATGATGATAAAATTCCTTTTTATAAAAAAAAAAAAAAAATCTCTTTCTTTTTTTTCAAAATCTCTTTTTTTTTTTTTTTTTAAAAAAAAAAAAATCCCTATACCTAGAACTGAAAATTCTTTTTACCAAAATTTTTTCCATTACCAGAAATAGAAAAAAAAAAAAAAAAAAAAAAAAAACCTTATTTGAAAATTTTCGCACCTCTTTGTGCTAACCCAATAGCGGACTCTCTTCTTTTCCTAGAACTCTAGAAACTTAGTAAAAACCTAGAAGCTCAAAGAATTCAGAAACCCTAAAACCCAAAACTCCAAAATTCTTAAAGTTTCTGCCAATTTTTTCTCTCTCTATGAATGTGTTTTTTGTGTTGTGTTTGTGCTTGGATCTTGTGTCAATTTCGAGGGGTTATTACTTTATTAAAGTCGGATTCCTACTTAAATAAACTTCAAATTTGATCAGATTTACTTCTTTGACAAATTTAATTCTTCAGCTTCAAGGTTTTCTAAAATTAAAAACATCAAATTTTTCTTAATTTACATGTTTTAGTTTTTTCAAAAATAAGCGAAATTGATCGATTTTCACCTTTTTTATTTTTTGTTTTCAAAAATTAAAAAGATATAGAAATAAGTAAAACAAAATAAATATAGAGCTTTGTTAACGAGTGTCCATAGGGTATTCTTTAAGGTTAGTTAATATATTATTTATATTAATAATATTATATTAAATGTAATAGTTGACAATCTTATTTATCATTTTTAATGCATTAGATAAAGATATTACTATATATAATAATCTTAAAAAATATTCTTAGGACACTTATTAATAAAATCCTTGTTAGTAAAATCAATAAATATATAATGAGAAAGTGGAAAATCAAAGAATTAAAATAAATAAAATTTGGACAAATTGAAATTTTTTGGACTAAAGGTCCAATCTAATTTGACAAGTTTAAAAGCTCAAAATATAAATAAATAAAAAAGTTCAAAAGCCCCATTTGGATTTAAAAGAATTTTTAGTGCAGCCCGATTGGGGGACTTTTTGACCCCAATCGGGTTGCTGTTTGAGTCTCATGCCACCAGCACGATTAGCATGCTTTCATCGTGCTGGTGGCCTCCCTTTCCATTGGAGCGTCACAGCTCCAGCGGATGAAAATGTCCTCTAGTGGGAGGGCATTTTCATACTTTAACCCTTTTTTTTTTTTTTACTTTATGTGAATAGTGTAGGGATATTTTTATCCCTATAACTTGATTTTTTATTTAAAAATAAATCCATTTTTAATATAATATAATATAATAAATAAATATTTTTATTATTAAAATAATAAAATAATAAAAATATATTTTATTATAATATAATTAATATTATTAATTAAAAATAAATAATTACATAAAAATAAAAAATATTATTCAATTATTTTTAAAATTTAAAATTTTTTATTTTTATTTTATTAATTTTTTAACATAAATATTATTTTTATTATTATTTAACAAAAATATAATTTTAATATATATTTTATTATTTATTATATATATACACATTTTAATTTAATGTCTTTAATGGTCATTTATCTCATTATAATTCAGCTCGCTGCTACCGCTGCTTTTGAATCCAAACACATATCCCACCACTGATTTTAATCTCACCGCTACAATATCCAATCTCCCCTAATTAATCTCATCTCGATCGCTATTTTTAATCTCACCGGAGTCAATTTCACCGTCCATCCAAATGGACACTAAGTCAACAATTTCAAATCTGATGAGTATCATTTAAGAACAAGTTTTGAAAAAAAAAACCTTACCTTACCAAAAAGTTTCACATATTATATATATTTATATTAACTAACAAGTCAAACAAATCAGTTTTTCAATTTTTTAAATGAACTCTTATATTTATAGATATAAGATATGTCAAACAATCTATAATTTAAAATCATTTAAAATATGTCAAACTTTTCTTATATTTCATAAATGTTTTGAAATCATTTAAAATCTATAATTTGCTTTGCAAATTTGAATTCAAACGAAATAGTAATTCATTACTGTAAATAAAATGAATTTTATTCACGTAATTTTAAAAGAAAAAAACACAAATAATTAAAGCAAATGGGAATTATAATGATTAGGTAAGATAAAAATAGATTTGATTTTTCTCCTTTAAAATCATTAAAAAATAAAAACCTAAAAATAAAATAACTGTTTTTTGTAAAATTTTGGAGCATGAAATTAAAGCAATTCATCAGAAAATGATTAATAAAAAAAAAAAAAAAAGGAATATGTGAATAATGTAAAGAGAGAAGATGAAAATGGGCAGGCGGCCCAAAGGCAATCGAAGTTGGGGCCTGAACTGAAGAGAATAGTATTCGGCTTCGGCCTATCCTAGCAGGCTTAGCTACTTTTTTATATGAGTCTTTGAAAAGGGGAAAATAAAGAAAAGAGTTTGATGAAATGGAAGGCAATGGCTTTTTCCGAAAGCAGAAACAAGAGAGGCTTCTTCGTTAGTTAATAATGTTAATGGTGTCATTTCCAAAGGCGAATAAAAATGTCAACTCCGTAGGAGGGGAGGCTGCATGCTACCCTTTTTTGCATGCCTTTATCTATAGACTATACCTATATTATATTATATTAAGGCATTTATCCAAAGTTCAGGGAATGAATGCTATTGCTAAACAAACCAGATTGTCCCTCGCTTTGGGGACATCCCCACCCCCCACATATATATTCATATATATATATATATATATATATGTATTTAATGTAAAGTACTGTTAGTTTTTACTATATACACTAAAATTAATATAAGAACAACTCCATTGCTAAGGGCGTTGGCTTTTAGATGTAATTTCCTTTTAATTAATTAAGCAATAACCTAGGCTCAATGTCAAATCATAATACAAAAATTAATATGCCCAATTAGATAGTCCATTCCATTGACCTTCATAGGAATTAATATTGATATATAGCTTCACTCTTATTCCACCCTATCATCATCATATACTTTATTACTGCTGTTTAAGGAAGCACTAACACCAACTATATACCATACCATACAAATATGACAATTCAATACAATTTTTTTTTTTTTTTTAAATTAGGACGTAGATATGGGATGATAAAGCAATAAAAAATATTTTTTATATAATATTTTAAATATTTTTTTAATTAAATTTTCAATTTAAAATTTCGAATCTTAAAAAACCTATTATGATTCAAATAACTCAAACTTAAAGGTTCGAAGACCTTAAATTATTCAAATTCTTTTCATATCTATCTCATTCTGTGTCGTCTATCTTTTTTTTCTCTCTCGTTCTCAATCTCTATAACATATTTACTTTTATACTTTATTTTATACTTTTTTTTACATTTAGCTCTTTTTTGTTGGTGTTTATTTATCTGATTTCTTTTTTTTTTCTTTATAGATTTCAAGTATGTGACTTTCTTAGGATTTGGAATTTTGCTCATTATTAATATCAGATTTGAAGAGAAAATACAAAAAAAAAAAAAAAACTCTCATGTTCTTCTATGTTTTAACGTGTCTATGTTATTATTTTTATTTTTTGAACATATCCCGATGTATCTAATACATATCTCATGGTGTCGAAAATATGTCATTATCAAACACGCATCAGACGGCGGTACGCATGAAGCTAGGCATGTCTGTGCTTCATAGATACTATTAATCAGTTCGTACTACAAAATAAATGAGTATATAATAATAATTAGATATACAATATATTCCATACCTAGCTAGGACGGAATAAATTGATCATGCTTCCTTAATTAAATTAATGCGTGTGGTAAACAGTGGCCTCCTTCGATTTTAATTTTTGTCATGGAATGTATTCAAGTTGAGTTGAAAGGGATGTTTAGGGGTTTTTTTTTTTAAATGAAGTTGGTTATAAAGGAAAAGATATATCCCAATATTCCCTTTAATTAATTTTGCAATTAAGCTACATTTGTTCCTTTTGGGAGGGAATATGGAATCACCAAATAAATTTACTTATCAACATCCAAAGAAATATTACTCCTATATATAAAACAAATTACCTTAGTCTGTTGTGGGTGGGAGTATATTAATTGTTTAATTTTTTCTTTATCCTTTTAACTTTTGCAATATTCCTTTACACACACACACACACTCTCTCTCTCTCTCTCTATATATATATATATATATATATATATAATTAAGCTAGATTTTCAGATGGGGATTCTGGTTACACAGGTTATACCCCATCTCATGATACCCTTTATTTACTTTTGGATTATGCACCTAATCTTGCTTTATGCGGCTAATATATTATTGTATATGAAATGAGAAATGAAATATATGCGCGCTGCACCAGTATTGAATCTGGTTGCCAACTAATAAGTACCTTCCATCTTCATCATTCATATTCAGCCAACACCTATATATATATATATATATATATATAAATTAATATATACTAGGCCTAGCTAGTATTTAGCCGATCATGGAAGCAATGAAATCTTGAAAACAAAATACTACTACTACTCTTTTTTATTTTTTATTTAAAAAAAAAAAAAAAAAAAAGCGAAATCCATTTGCAGGAGCGATATTTACATTGGACAACTACCAATGCATTAAAATTTAAATGCAATGGAAAAGCGGTGTGTGGAATCCTCAAGAAAAATTAATTAGTATTAATTGTGCATGCTAGTAACTAGTAATTAAGTATATGGTGGAAGGTGCAATGCATGGTTTATTTGTAGGATAGAATTAAATTAGAATAGAAGCTAAGGTAAGGTAAAAGTTGGAAATGTATATATGTTTATCCAAAACGGAAACAAATTAAGACAGGTGACAGTTCGTCTGGGTGGAATGAGAAATGAATATATATATATATATAATATAGGATTTAATTACCAAATCATGGGGGGTAATGAAAGGTCTGTGTCGTTTAGGACATGGTGCATGTTGAGAAAAACTTAAAGTAGATAACTCTAATTTTACCACTCAAAGAAGAAAGTTTAGATTTTAGGAAAACTCACAAATGCTCACACTTCACTCTAGACTACACTCTTTAGAGAAGAACTCCTTAGGAAAACTTAGAACTTTTATTGTTTATTGAAGCTTACTACTTGATGATTTACAAATGCAAGGGAGGGGGTATTTATACAATACCAAGACAAACACAAGCCACACAAATATAAAATCTAAATAAATTACAACCACCCATTGTTGTTTAATAACAACCACACATTTAAATCACACAACTACAACCACACATTAAACCACACAATTGCAACCACACATTGTTGTTTAATAACAACCACACATTTAAATCACACAACTACAACCACACATTAAATCACACAATTGCAACCACACATTGTTAGGCTTTTATTTTTCCTTGGGCTGGTATTGGACAATTTAACACTCCCCCTCAATACCAGCTCTTCCTCTTTGCACCATGTTGAGTTGACGACGAAACATTTCAAATTTGTTGATACTCAAACCTTTTGTGAATAAATCTGCCATTTGATCATCTGTCTTGATCTGCTTCATCTCAATCTCTTCTTGTAGAACCTTTTCTCTGATAAAGTGATAATGCACTTCTATATGTTTGGTTCTTGCGTGAAAGACTGGATTTTCTGCCAAACGAATTGCTGACTGGTTGTCGCAATACAACGGAACTGCATAATCTACTGGTTGATGTAGATCACTCATTAGTTGTATCAGCCACGTACACTCTTGAGCTGCCATTGCTGCTGCTCGATACTCAGCTTCGGTAGTTGACAATGATACCGTTGGTTGTCTCTTACTGCACCAAGAAATTGTTCCAGAACCAAGTTTAAACATGTACCCAGTTGTTGATCTCCTGGTGTCATGATCTCCTGCATAGTCAGCATCACAATAACCAACTAACTTACAGTCTTCACCTTTCTTGTACAAAAGACCATAATCTATTGTACTTTTCACATATCTCAGTATTCGTCGAACTGCTTCTAAATGAGGCTTCTTCGGATTTTGCATATACCGACTCATCACACCAACTGTATAAGAAATGTCAGGTCGAGTCAAGGTTAAGTAGATCAGGCTACCTACCAATTGTCGATACATAGTTGCATCTTCCAAGTCTTTGCCTTCAAGTGCACACATCTTGCCATTTGGTTCCATCGGTGTTGAAATTGGCTTGCTCTCGAGCATTCCAAACCTTTTTAGCAAATCTTTAGAATATTTTTGTTGACAGAGAAATATTCCTTCTTGTATGTGATCAACCTCTAGATCAAGAAAGTGCTTGAGTTGTCTAAGTTCTTTCATTTGGAAACGAACTGATAAATTCTCCTTGGTTTGAAGAATTTCTGCCTCATAATCACCAGTTATGATTAAATCATCCACATATATCAATACGATAGCTAGCTTTCCTCCATTATCTTTGACAAACAAGCTGGAATCTGCAGGTGTCACTGAATAACCACTATGAGTTAAAAATTCAGCAATCTTACCATACCATGCTCTAGGTGCTTGTTTCAATCCGTAAAGTGCCTTTCGCAGCTTACACACATGCTCAGGATGATTTTGGTTTTGAAATCCCAATGGTTGAATCATGTAGATTTCCCGATCTAGCTCTCCATGAAGGAATGCATTCTTCACATCCATCTGCCATAAGTTCCAGTCTTTGTTGGCTGCAAGGGCAAGTAGGACTCGTACGGTTGTAAGTCTTGCCACCGGACTAAACGTTTCATCATAGTCTAGCTCATACTTCTGAGAGAAACCACGAGCCACCAACCGTGCCTTGTACCTTTCAATCGACCCATCTGGACGATGTTTTATCTTGTAAACCCACTTGCAGGATATGAGTTTCACATCTCTTGGTTTTGGCACTAGATCCCAAGTCTGATTCTGCTCAAGCGCAGTGATCTCTTCTTTCATAGCCATAATCCACTCAGAACTCTGTGATGCTTCATCAAACGTCTCAGGTTCTGTTGCAATTGGTTCTTCCACTATGGCTGCATTAGCATATTTGGGATTTGGCTTCCGTGCTCTTGTTGTCCTTCGGATTTGTGATTGTGGAGATGGTTCTTCCACTTCACTCGATCTAACATCTGGTTGATACACACCAGTTTGCCAAGGACTCTGGACTAATACTTGCTCGTCATCGTCATCATCACATAGGTCTTCTACTTCATCTGAAGTTGATTGAAGTTGGACAATATACTCTCCCATTTTCTGTTGTAGCATGTCTTCAAATTCTTTTGAATCTGACAACACCTCCTTTTCTGAGGACCACCAAGAAGATGCTTCATCGAATACCACATTGCGTGAAGTGTAACATCTTCCACTCGTAGGATCACAACATTTCCACCCTTTCCTTTGGTTGTCGTATCACACAAAGATACACCTAGTTGCTTTCTTATCAAACTTGCTACGTAAATGATCAGGAACAAATACATAACATACACAACCAAATACTCGAAAGTAGCTGACTGAAGGTTTCATTTTCCACAATTTCTCAAAGGGTGAAACAAACTCTAACCTTGGTTGAGGAAGTTTGTTGATCACATGGGCTGCGGTTCTCATAGCTTCGGCCCAAAATCTTCCGGGTACATTCTTTGCATGCAGCATACTCCGACAAATTTCTGCAAGATGCCGATTCTTTCTCTCTGCTACACCATTCTGTTGTGGTGTATTGACACAAGTATATTGATGACGTATGTTGCATTCTCGTAGGTATTGAGAGAATTCGCCTGAGCTATATTCTCCTCCATTGTCTGTGCGCAAGCAACATATCTTCTTTCCCACTTCTCCTTCAACTATCTCTTTGAACTCTTTAAACTTTGAGAAAGTGTCAGACTTTTCTTTCATAAAGAAAACCCACACATACCTGGAGAAATCATCAATAAACGTCACCATGTACCGCATTCCACTAATTGATGGTTGCTTAACGGGCCCAAATACATCAGAGTGAACTAACTCTAATGGTTCTTTTGCTTTAAACTTTGACTCCTCGTATGGCAATTGGTGTGCTTTACCATATTGGCATCCTGCACAAACTGTGTCTGTTCTTATGTCAAGCTGAGGAAGTCCCTTAAGCATCGACATCTTCATCATCATACTTAGCTTGGAATAACTAACATGACCTAACCGCATGTGCCATAAATCTGCTGTATCGCTTCTTCTTGTCTACATATGCTGACTCTGCTGACATCACGTAGACTGACTCCAGACGTCGTCCTTCCATCATCGGCTGTCCTGAGATTTTGAGATCACGATATACCTTCACATCCCTTGGACCAAACAGAATATGGTGACCTGACGATGTTAATTGTGCCACTGAAAGCAAATTTTTCTTCATGCCTTGGACATGGTAAACATCTTGTAGTGGTACCTGATTATGATATATCGAGGTGCTACTACCGTCTTACCGATGTGAGTAATCGGTAATCTTGAATTATCAGCTGTCACAACAATGCGATTTCCCTTGTATTCTGACAGATTCTGCAACTTCTGTTTATCGCCTGTCATGTGATTTGAGCAACCTGAATCGATAATCCAGTCATTCTCATAGTCAATTCGGTCAGCCGTTGTTACTGTGAGAGCTAACTCTTCCTCTTCCATAGCAAAAAATGCTTCAGCGTCCCAATCATCTTCGCTTTTCTCCTTTGTACTAGAAGTAGCAGCATTGCTCTCAGCGGGCCTTTTGTTAAACCAACAATCTTTTGTCATGTGACCTTTCTTGTCACAGTTGTAACAGTTACCTTCAAATCTTTTATTGTTGCTACGATTCTTTGAAGCTCCCCCTGGACGAGAGCTCCCTTCTCCTTGATGACTTTTTGTCTTGTCACCATACTTTTTAGATCCACCACCGACGTGCTGTTTGAATTTGCCTTTGCTTTTGTTGGTGTAGAGTGCTTCCTCTTCACTTTTCAACGAGACCCCTCCCATTTGCTTGGCCATAAATTCTTGACCAACAAGCAAATTTTCAAACTCTACAAGTGATGGTTGAGTTGGCCATCCTTGTATAGCGGCAACGAAGCTGCGATATTCGGGCCTCAAACCATGGATAATTATTCTTTTTACCCTGGTATCTCCAATAGCAGCTGTAGGATCTAAATCAGAAATTTCACGGCATAACGTTTTTACCTTGTGAAAGTATTGAGCAATCGGTATATCTCGTTGTGCAACTGATAACAATTCATTCTCAAGAAGTTGAAGTCTTGTGTCATTCTTTCTCGAAAAGAGTGCATCTAAAGTATCCCACGCTTCTTTTGGCGTTTCCAGCTTTTGTATGTGTTCCAACATTTCTTCTTCAACTGTGGTCTTAAGGGCAAACATGGCTTTACCCACTTTAATCTTCCATTTGCGCAAGGTTCCTTGAGCATCTTCTTGCTCGGGCTTCGTAACTTCACTACCACCAACGACTTCCCAAAGGTCTTGACCTTGTAGGTAAGACATCATACACGTCTTCCACGTGTTGTAATTTTTGTGATTGAGCTTCTTGATTCCTCCAACTACTTGAAGATCACCCATCGTGTCGGCAAGACTCTAACAATACCGAACAAGCTTGATTTTGAGACACAAACTTGTAGAGTACAAACTCCTCACGACTCAAGAACGCTCAAACCAAAAATAGTACCTGAATAACTATTTCACCGTGAACAGTACCGTATACGTGAATAATATCGTATACCATATACTTGAATAAATCTCGTATATGTTAACAATTAGTATAAAAGTATATAGTGACACGTGTGAATAGTAACTATGGTAGTAACTCACAACCTTGCTCTGATACCAATTGTTGAGAAAAACTTAGAGTAGATAACTCTAATTTTACCACTCAAAGAAGAAAGTTTAGATTTTAGGAAAACTCACAAATGCTCACACTTCACTCTAGACTACACTCTTTAGAGAAGAACTCCTTAGGAAAACTTAGAACTTTTATTGCTTATTGAAGCTTACTACTTGATGATTTACAAATGCAAGGGAGGGGGGTATTTATACAATACCAAGACTAACACAAGCCACACAAATATAAAATCTAAATAAATTACAACCACCCATTGTTGTTTAATAACAACCACACATTTAAATCACACAACTACAACCACACATTAAACCACACAATTGCAACCACACATTGTTGTTTAATAACAACCACACATTTAAATCACACAACTACAACCACACATTAAACCACACAATTGCAACCACACATTGTTAGGCTTTTATTTTTCCTTGGGCTGGTATTGGACAATTTAACAGTGCATGCTTAAAGAGGAACACAAAGAAAAGGAAAGGAAGCCCCTTTGTCTTGTCTTGTCTTGTGTCTTTGTGGTTGAGGTTGAGGTTGAGGTTGAGCCTTTGGATCATGTGCAAAGGCATGCACAACACAAAGAAAGAATGTCCAAAACAACTTTAAATGCGATAAATACAAGGATATAAGTGGATGAAAAGTTGAGTTCATTTTGTAGCCAAACCAAGCCAAGCTAAGACAGGATCGAAATTAATTTGCAGCAATATTTGACAAACATTAATTTGTTGGTGGTTTAAAATATTGATAAATTTTATTATTCTACATAAAATTTGAAAAGTAATTATTTCAAATAATCTTGGTGGATTAAATATTTGATAGTGAACTAGCTTTCATAAAATATAGATTGTGAAATAATATATGTTTATCTATCAAGTGAAAAGTAATATTTAATTGCTCATCAAGAATAATAATGTTTAATTGTTTATGGAATATTGCATTTGTTCATTAAGATTTGTCTTATGAAATAACATGTCTTATCATTAAAATAACACGTGTTTTCATAATATATATTTAAAAAATAAATCTCTTTTATAAAACAATTTTCACTATTTTATTTGAAGTGGTTAAGGCTTTATTATATCATGTAAGCATGTCAAAACCTTAAAAAAAATGTTTTACGTACACATCTAAAAATCTTTTTTTTTTTCTCTAATTTTGTAACAACTAATATCCAGTGACAAAGTTGATGCTAATGATAGATTTGACAAGAGGGGTAGGAGGGGTCCTCTCGAGGGAGGACCATCTAGCTAGCTAGCCCATGTGATGCCATGTGGGTTATGTTGCAATTTTTACGAACTAAAAATAAAAATATTATACACAGAGAATAGATAGCTGAGCTTGGGAGGATAAAATTTGTAAGCTCATAAAGATGACTGAAACCTAATATTGTGGTCCTTTAATTCTCTTCCACTTTCGTACTTTAAGCTTCAATGATTTTCGGATTGATTTTGAAGGTTTTAGTGGTGTCCTCCAAAACCTTTCAAGAAATTATAAATAATTAATTAATCAGTATATATATATATATATATATATATATATATATATATATATCAGATAAGAAGTTAGTAATTAATGTTCCAATAATTGATCGACACTCAATTCAACCTACAAAAGACTTAGCAATTTTTTATTTATTTCATATCTAAGGTGTTCATTATCTTTATTTTATGGTTGATAGAAGATTAATCCCTGTTGAATCGAAAGTGTAATAGTAAAGTTCTCTCAACATTGATGACTCTCAAGATTCAAACATTAATTCTCAATGAGGGTTGAAGTCATTTTACCACATCAATCAATCAAATATTGGTAAAGACTTGGCAATTTGACACTCATATTAGATGTTTGATGATTTATATCCTCACAACCGCAAACATTAAGCATTATAACACACAAAATCAGTTTTTTTTTTCTTTTTTCTTTTTTTGGGGGAAGGGGGTGGGTGGGGAGGAGGATGTTTAGTTATATATACAAAAACTGAAAACTCAAAAACCTTTTTCTATGAAAGGAAGCTAAAATTAAGTTAAAATAGGAGAAAACAGTCACCAATCGTTTAAATCCCACTCCTCGATCTCTCCTTTGGATTCTAATTAAAGACTCTTACATTGAAGTCTCATGAATCATGATTTTAACCATTACATTATCTCCCAGTACTGAAACTTATACTTGCTTTTATTAAAAAAATATATTTACATCACAAACTATATATATATATATATATATATATAGGTAAATAAAACAAATCCATCTTAACAATGTTATTCTTCAGAAGAGATAACGCAATATAGACATTGCGTGTGTGTCGACTGAGCAAAAAAAAAAAAAAAAAATTGCGTGTGTGTCTGTAAAGATTAAGTAGATTCTTCGAATTAGATACATAACTTTCAATTTCTTTTTTCAGTAAACTATATATATATATATATATATATATACATACTATCAATGATTCATGTTTTGATAGCTCTAATTAAATTCTCCACCAAAAGTATTGAAGGAAAAAAAAAAGACAACTAAATTATTATCACATATATATATAAATTAGATACAATTGGTTAAGTGTTATAATAAAGTAATTGGCTTTAATCTACGCTGGTAACTAGTAACTGAGGTAATTACTAAAAGGATATATATATATATATATATAAAATCTTGGTCATGAGTTTGTGTTTCATATAGTTATATTTATATATGAGAAATTATCTCCTCTATTATTAGTGGAGTTCTTTAACCTCACTTGTAGAGTTATAAAATTATACTAACAGTGTATTAGAAACAAAAAAAAAAAGTTATATATAGACTTTAGTTAAATAAGTTGAGAAATAATTAATTAAGACATAAATAATTAATGATGATTATTATACATAACTTAAGGAGTCGTGTTTGTTAATTTTGGTAGCTAAGAAGGCACTATATATACTAGCTAGCAAGCTGGATTGGTGTATTATATAGATATATATATAAATAATTTAGGATAGAAATTAAAAAGGTAAAGCCAAGAAAGAAAAGACTAAAACTGCCTTTAAGGTTTCAATGGATGGGCAATGATGAGTAAGCAACAAAGAAAAGCAAGAGGCAGATGCCTCCTTTCTGTCACCAATTAAACCCACTAACATTTTTAGTTTAGTTTAGTTTAGTATAGTACAGTAGGGAATTGAAATAAATATGGGGATCTCCCAAATCCAATGACAAAACAAAATTGTGCTGCGGCTCTCTTCACGTGGACATCTCGTGCTGTAAGTGGGCTGCTATGCCAACATACCTTTTGTTTGATTCACTTCTGAAAATTATTTCTGTGACTCACTTCTAAAAACAGTGTCTCAACAAGATTCCCAATTCTAAAAGCAAAGGAAAACTTATATATATAATTAAAAATATAAATATAAAGATTCTTTCTAAACCCACACCCCCACCGATGGTATTTGTGCCCTAAATTACATCCTAAAGGCATCCATGTAACCTCTTATGTAGACCCTTGGAGTCCCACAATATCTAGATTCTCTACCAAAGCCAAACATGCCCGTAATCAAACCTTCTTTTTTCTTTTCAATATTATTTCCACTCCTCTTTCCTCAGAGTATTTTCATCTTGTTTTTATGTGTCTCCTCCTCAAACACACACATATATATATATATATATATATATATATATATATACGCCCTCCCTTCCTCCTCCCTTCACCAACAACACACTCTCAACACCTTTTCTTAATATCCCCAAAACATACAAGCGAGTCCCCGCACCTAGCTACTTGCCCACAAACCGCAATCCTATAGCAATACATAGAAAAACAAAACCTGCAAATTAAACCCAAAAATGTCTGGCGTTTGGGTGTTTAACAATGGTGTATATCGCCTTGAAAGTAGTCCCCGGAGAAGGGTTTTGGTGCACTTACCATCTGGTGAGGTTATCTCATCCTACTCTTCTCTGGAGCATATTTTGAGAGGTTTAGGCTGGGAGAGGTACTACGGGGGTGATCCTGACCTCTACCAATTCCACAAGCACTCTTCCATTGATCTCATTTCACTCCCTACGGACTTCTCCAAGTTCTGCTCCGTTCAGATGTATGATATAGTCCTTAAGAATCCCAATGTCTTCCACGTACGGGATATGTGAGACTGAAAGCTTTGTCTATACACCCTACAGCTACCTATATACCTCTGATCTGTTTCCTCCATAATATATATATATATATATATATATATTCGATATCCATGCTTTCTATATATCATAACCACTCTGTAGCACTTGTGTGATCCTTTTCTTGACTTTATCCCCCCCCCCCTCTCTTTCTGAGGTGATTCAATCTCATATTTAGGGCATTGTTACGGTGTAGTATATATATGTTTAGCAATGGTTCCACTAGGGTTTTAATTAGCAGGTCTATCTGACCACGACCTCCTTAATTTGCTTGCTTCAATAAAGTGGACTATTTGTTTTGTACTAGGTTTGTATGATGGATTGCTTAATTTGGTTCATGTCTGTATGTATATTTGACGTTTTATAATATAAGGAATAATAAAAGTCATGGAACTTGACAGCAGTTTGAGATTTTACCATCAATCAAAACTCCCCCATCACTTTTCTGCCATGTCAGACTGCAGGGATTTGCTCCAACTGTTGTTTTGCCAAGGAGACAAGACAACTAATTAAAAAGTGTCAGCCGCAATGATTCTGAGAATGATGATTTTGTCATCAATCACAATTTCGCTGCCGAATCCCATATAAAACAAATTAAGGGTTACATTACTCTAATTGATTGATTATAATCATCAGCTAGCACTCTATATTTATAGCTGACCAAATCTAACCTCATAACAATTAATCCACAACTGTTGAATCGCGTGTATGATGTGGAGTAAGTAAGTTAATTGATCACTAAAGGTCATAATGCCCACAAGGGTTGTTGAGGCCTGCCCTGGGCAAAGTTAAGGAGAAAGAAATGCCTGTAATTACCTTTAAAGAGAACAATCAGAGAAAAACACATCATGAGACTTGAGATACTTGGAGAGTAATGTTTTGTATTGATGATTTACAGCTAAGATCGAATTGTTCTTGGAATGAAAATAATGACAATAAATTAATATTTTAAGGGTGATATATTTTATATATATATATATATATGTAAAATATTAATTAGCAAAGTCAGTTATCCTCCGGTACACAGAAACATAAAGGGGAGAGAAGTAGAGACAAAAGTGTTAGTGTAAGATTTGAGAGAGAAAGGGGGATCAAGTTATCCAATCCTAGAATATCTGACAAGTATGTAAACGTGGCTGGAGCTGGATTAGGTTTGATCGGGAAGAGCAGATGGGGCATCACGTGAAGCAGATCGCGACACTTCATCCAAAGCCACGAACCTGTGCCACGTGTTCCAATATATAGAACGTTTCACTTCATCAAGGTGTGAGTGCACGTGAGACTTTCCTCTTTTAATTTTGATTACAACTGTACAAGAGCACAAATGTTTGTTTTGTATATGTATATGTAAAAGTAAAAGTAAATGTCTGTTTTGCTTGGCCCCGCCCCCAACTAACATAGTATTGTGATTTTTGAGTGACCACATTCCTCAATTACACCTCCAGTAACGTTTACATCTCGCAAGTCACAACCAAGATTAATTCATAATTTTATTATATATATTAATATTCGTTGTTCTATGCATATTTCAGTAAATATTTATTATTTTTCTTTTTAACATATAGTTTTATATTATATGTATAAAAAATTAATTAAAATTTGCATTGAAATGTTAATTTTGCATGAGTAAATTATATCAAATTAATATAAAGTTTATTATTTTTAATACTAATGCATATAAAATTAAAAATGATTAAAATAAAGAAATTTACTTACTGTAAATTTAATTCTTTTTTATTTATCGAATAAATTCATTTACTTTTTAAAATTAATAAAAAAAATTAAAACTTTGAACATAAAATAATCAAGTATAATTTTAACTATTTTTTTTTTATTATTTTTCATCAAATAAATCAAAATAACAAAAGAAATTAATATTCTTAATTATAAATTGAATCAATTTTATTAATATAATAATAAAAAATATTTACAATTAAAATTTTGAAAAATATAATTAATAACAATAATCATTTTTATCAATTTAAAAAGTTATTTATATTTGTGATTTAATATATTATTATAAATTATAAATAGATATATATGATTTTTGCTATTAAAAAAAAAAGTAAGAGGGTTCAAACTTAAAACTTTCCTAACCATGTTTTGCTATAAAAAGAGGGCTAACATCTATCTTCTATCATAGTTACGTTTTACCATATATTTTATTTAATGAAACACGTTTTTACAATATTCATTTTCACCAACTGTTGTTACTTACCAAATTAAACCAGAATACAAAAAATTGGGCAAAATACGTTGATCCAAATTAAAAAAATAAAAATTGACTACAAGTCAAGAATTAAGATGATGCATGGGATCAACGTTTGGTAGAGAAGCAGAGAGAAAACAGGCATTATCTAAAGTAGACTAAAGTCTGCTCCAAATTAAGGAGAAGGCCAAAGTAAGAATACCATGTAATCTGTCTGGCAACGCCCAGGTGCCGCCTATCGGTGTTCTGCACGTTAATCGTCAATCAGTAAATGTAAGAGTAGATATTATTTATTACTAGTGTAGTAGCTGTTGCAGTACATAATAAAACTAACTGTCAAAGTCAAAACACATGAGATTGAGATGAAATGAAGAGCCCACAAGTCCACAACCAAGCTTGCATAAGTAAACGATTATTTCTTCAAAATTCATACCAAGCTGTTATACCCTTTCTCCGGACAGACCAAATCCCTCTGAATGCCTACTTAATTTCATCTTAACAACCAGCATCCTAACTGTAACAGTTGCATATATGTTAAGCTCACGACTATGCTGACATTGTCGCCACTCCCATGCAAACCTCAGCATTTTCATCAAATATGGCTCCCTTTTTATACACGAATTCCTTGCTGCTAATACCGTTAGATCAATGATAAAATCTATCACAAACAGAAGGTTTCTTAACATGACACTCCATCTTTGAGAACATACTGAAAATTGATTTAACACCTACTTGCTAATATAGCATCACAAAGGTAACACCTATATTTCATCATGCTACATGTCACATTTGAAATTTGAATAGTATCCTAATCCTATCCCTAGATTGAAGCATCCAAACAAATATATACATGCTCTGCCAAGAAGATCAAGGGGAATTAAATAATAAATAACATACATCATCAGTCATTTCAGACCCAAACACCCAATTCCAAGCTACGCTCAGAAACTTAGCAACCTTCTACAGCCTTGTAGTGATAATCATCAATGGAGGCGTACACCAAACCTTCCTTTTCAAGAAACTCAATAGCATCCCTAGCATAGAAGAGAAGGAAAGTGAATAAATAGAAGAATATGCATAAATAAATAAATAAAAGTAAAAGGAAATTCAACAAAATATACTTGATCTTTTCTATGGGAGCTTTCAACTGTTGCGAAAGTTCATCTACATGTACCCCCATTTCTTGATCACTGTAAATAACAACCATTAAAATCAAAATAGAAAAATTAGCACCAAGAGTAAAGCTGTACGCAAGAACATGTGAATGAATTTGATGAATGTCTCTTCAATACATCAGTACCCTAATGAAGCTAAAACATCACAGTGAAGAAAATCCAGTAAAGGACAAGGGCATTATCCCATTAAATGTTTCAACAGCATTAACCAACTCCAGCACGACTCTTAAAAGCAAGACATGCTTCAACATTGCAAAAGTTCAATTTATTTAAGTTCATGAAAAAGCTTGATTGAAGTAGTTTATATGGGTAATATATACATGCATCTGTATTTTTACACATATATAACGGGTTCATACAGGTTTTCCAATCAAAACATTTTGAAGCCAAGTTTCCTCCCTAGGGGAAAGACACAATTTTAGTTCACAACTTACATGTTTGGAGGCTGCTGCAGATAGTTCAGGACCAAGTTATCAAAACCCTTAAGTCCATCAGCACTATATTGCATGGAGAACTGGAAAAAGAAAGATGATATGTATGGAAACACAAAACAATAAGGATTCCAAAACAAACAAAAAAAAAACAATAAACTATCATATTTTGATTTCATACATCATTCATGAAAGCTGGCTGGTATCCATTTGATGCACCACGCACGGGAGTGCTCAATGATGAATCTGCCATCTGTGGCAGGGCCAAAGCACCACCCTGTGACTACAATTAGCACAAGGAAAACACCAATCAAAAGCAATACTCATCTGCAAGAGAATGAATCAAAGGCATAAGCTTTTTTAATATGCAATTTTTATCAATTTTAGACATAAATACCTGTACTTTGGAATTCTGCAGATGGAAATGTATGCACTCGATAAAGTGGCAAGTAACTTCATCAAAATTTGTCATCAGCCTGAGAATCGCAAGAAAACCAAAGAAACGATATCACACTAATGCTTACATATGGATGCACAGAAGTATATTAAATAGAAGTCAAATAGTTGCCAATATTGCATATCCAAGCTAGTCTATTGATTTATGGTTTATAGGTTTGACAAATAGATGGCAAATGGCACAACTAAAGAATGAAAAAAAGAGTAACATTGATACATTCTTAGACTGTGGGCTCTTTTGGCATCCAATTTATTGTCCCAAAACCAATTCAAAGCAGGCAAAGGAATAAAGATCAGCTGCGAAGCAGTAAAATGGTCTAAGCAGCATAAAACAACAATTATTATCCCAGTTTGAATCTCGTGCTTGCTTCATTGGGGTTGAAATAAAGCTAACTTGACAAACACATGTACATGAGTCTATAGAAACAATTTGTGATATGGAACAGATGGCATTGGAATTCTTAATATGGTCAGATTTATTGACAGAGAACATACTATCAACAAATGTGATAACAACAAAAAAGAGATCCCAAATGTACAAATCAATTGGAAAACTAGAAAATTTATTTCTAGAACCATACCTCACAGAAAAGGCATTTAATTGCTTCTTGCCTTGAAAACTTTGCAAGTGTCCATTGACACGAACATAAGTTCCATCTCTATTGCACAATGAAATTAAAGAATGTAATAAAAGCATATAATGACATTCCAAAACATGAAACAGATAATGCTTAATTGAATTAAATGAAGGAGAGAACTTACTCTTATGCATCCATTTCTCTTGTGTCAAGATTTTCAGTTACCCTGATTGAAACAAAAATTCATTTCGAGGAAATAGTTTCAGATTTCAAATCAAAATTGCTTCTCTAATTTCAATATTGATTTTAACTGTCGTCATTAAACCAAGGAACACCTACTAGGCTACTACTACGAAAATTCTAAACAATAATATGATAATCATAAATCAATTGAATTCAAATGGAAGCTAGTGAATCACCATCTTATACATTCAACTCGGCCTGTCCCTGTCATCAATGTGGAAACGAATATCTGAGGACCTTACGTTTTTGTTAAGTACCATGCCAACCACCGTAACCTGAACCAGAAAAGCACCCAAAAAAGAAGGAAAGAAAAAAAAAATGAATTAATCAAATAGCTGAGTGCGTTATTAGGAATCTCTTCAAAACTAAGTTACATAGATTTGGAACTATAGATGTCAATATTTAACACTACGGTTCTTTTCATACGAAACAAGCAATAAAAACTTGGAAGCAATGGAAGGATTTAAGAAATGGTACATTGGTAATATCAACACCGTCAATTATGAAATTGGATTTCTCATCACCAGATTGAGAAGCTTCACTTATCTGCTTCACCGTTACTGATATCAACTCGTGTATCACGGCTCTGCTAATCCCCAAACAGAAAAAAAATGGATCAACTATAACAAAAACAAATTTTCAAATTCCTTTACTAGATTTATGTTATTTCCCTGGGCGCAAATTTGCCAAGACTTTCTCGGCAGCCAAACAGAACATACAAAGGATGAGGACATAAAGATGAAAGATAGATGACTGACTCTTGCAGGAGATGGAGTTGAATTAGGGAGCTGAGAAGGCTGAGAGGGCATGAATCCGCCGCCGGAGAAGGCGTAGGTGGCCTCGAACTGGCTGCTCGAGAACATATTTGGAAACCTAGAAGTGGAGATAACAGGGAGTCGAAAATGAAATTGAAATTAATTAATTGCACAGTAGAAGAAATTGGCGGGAAAGTGCAAACAGTATACCTGTTTGCACTTTCCCGCCAATTAGTTTGGATTTCCGGCCTGATTCTTGTTACTTGGTCCCAGCTAGCCCAGGAAAGTCGATCCATTCCCGCTGGTTTTTCAAAATATATCCAGATCGCTAATTCGCTACTTTCCGTTCGCGAGTTCTCGTTCCTTCCTTTGCCAATATTATTATTACTTTTTTTTTTTCTGAGTACAGTCAAATTGATTAAACAACCAAATTTTTTTATAGATACTCCTTATTAATTTAGTATATATTATTTTTGAGTCAAGACTCAATAGGCTTTTTAGAAGTAGGCAAAGAAAACTTGAACATATCAGATTCAAACTCCCAAGTTCAGTAGCTGAGTCAGTGTACAGAACACTCGAGAGCCAAGAACTCAAGTACAGCAAATTTAAGAGAAAGGCAAGGCATTGTTATAGTTGTGTAATTTGTACAAAATATTGGCTGTAAATGAAGTTATTATGTAATGTAATTCATACAAATGCAAAACTGAGATGCATTCAGAACTAGAATGCACCCGATTTTAAAGATATAATAATAATAATACTACTGAAAAAGATAGTCCAATGTGCTGAGCCTGAGAGAGTTACTGACTAATATGGGACATTCTTAGGCAAGTTTCGAATGACATTATTCTTCATGCCAACTTTTGTCCGCATTGCCTCCACACCTGATCTATTCATTGCTTTCATCACCTTCATCCTCACTATTTGCTCTCTTGACTGCACAGTTGCTAAACCCATACTCCTGTACCTGAAAAGCAATGCAGAATTCCCGTTACTATATTTATTATAGTTCTGTGTTAATTGTTGTTTGAAAAGAACGGGAACGAGAAAATAAGGATTTCAAATCCTTATCCTTTTCTTTTGGTGAGAAAAAGGAAGGGGGAGGGGGTTGGTGTTGCTATCACCAGTGGTCCAAAAGACTTAGTAAGAGTGAAAATAGACCTTGAGGCTAAGGCAGCCGTAATGGCCATGTTATTTGCAGGAGTTGGGCGAGGATTCTGGCGATAGTAGCGCAAGTATTCTCGAGAACCAAGTGTTTTTGTCATTATTCCCAGATCAGATCTTCTGGTTATAATAAGCTCTGAGCCACCACCAAGTTCTACAGTGTTGCCCATATCATCAACTGCAACCAACTGCTTCCCACTCTCATCCACATAGCTGTTTTCAAATAAATATAAAAAGATAAAATCAGATAAAATGATTATGGAAGAAGATGAATTAAGAATTATCCAGAAAAGAAAAAGATTATGGAAGAAGATGCATACCTGCTGCTATATTCATAGAATTCTTCCAACTCAGCTTCCTCATCTTCATCACCATCACCGTAATGCACTTTACAGTGACCTTTGCCTGCCATATGTTTCCTAACAGCTTCCAAGCTAGTGAAAGTATGGCACCGTTCATTGCAATATAGACAAATGAAATCCCTCTTAACCTGATATAAAGAAACCATAAAATGAGCATGAACAAACCAAAATTTAATATATATATATATATATATATATATATATATAACATATTTATCCAACAAAAATCATATACAATATGTTACCTTAAGGCCCCGGTAGGTGAGCAAGCCTTCTGGATTCTTCAAATACTCAACATCAGGAATGAAGAAACCATGAAACTTATGCATGTGAACCATGCAGCTTTCAATGGTATCATGGTTTAGATCGCACATAAAACAACAGCATGGATCTAACTCTTCTTCTTTTTCTTCACCATCATCAGTATCCATTTCATCACCAGATGCTTGCTCATTTACATTCAAATCAGTTAAGGAACTTGCAGCCTGACCAACCAAGTCTTCTTCTTGATCAACCTCCACCCACTCATCTTCACTTTCCTCATCATTTCTATCCCTTGATTGTGGAGGCTTGTTTACAGCACGACGTAGAAGTGGCTTGATAATGGCCTTCTCCTCTTCGGGTGATTGGTTCCTTGAGAAGCCTGCATGATATGGGCCCGTGACTTAAGATGCTGAGAATAAGCCTTGGAACTTCGATAGCCCTTAACACAAAGACCACAACTGTAAAGCATGGGGGTTTCATTCTGCTTATCTTTCTCTTGAGCAAGTGCTGATTGTCTTGCCAGAAATAGAGCTTCCGTCACTCCTGGAACCCCAGCTACCTGATTTTATTTAACCATAAAAACCCGCCTAATTATTTAAGAGCAACCATTGACTGGACAATCATTCAATAGAGAAATCAAACTTTAGCATCATAAAAGTTTCAATTTGTATTATTTCCAAAAGAGGTAATTATTAATTTGGTCCTAAAACATTGATGTTTTTATCATTTTAGTTCTAAAACTTTTAAATCTAAAATTTTAGTCCTAAAACTTATTAATTTTGTTAAACGTTAGTCCTTCCGTTACATTTCAAATGAAAACACTAAGAAGAAGCTTAATTGGCATCTGACCTGGCATTTAACATAATAATTTTTACTTACATGGCATTCAACTACTGATCGATACAGACCGGTATTAATAGGTACAAAAACGGTACGATTTACCTTAATATCAATACGATATAATTTTTTATTTAAATTTCAATTAATGAAAAGAAAGGGCGAATAAATTTTCTCCCAAGTACTGGAATGCCATATAAAAAAAAAGTATTATGTTCAGATGTCAGTTAAGTTTTTTTATTAGTGTTTTCGTTTGAAATGTAACGGAAAGACTAACATTTAACAAAATTATATGTTTTAGAACTGAAAATTTACATGTGAAAGTTTTAGAACTGAAATGATAAAAACACTTACCTTTTAGGACCAAATTAATAATTACCTCATTTCCAAAATGATGAAATTGGTAACATGAAACGATATATATATATATATATGATTAAAAAAATAGGAATATTGTTCATTTATGCGCAAAACAATTATTTTATTTTAATTTGCATATAAAATTAATTATCTCAAAAAAAAAAAAAAAAACAATAATAATAGTAGTAAAATCATAAATAGAAAGAGATATACTAATAATTAAGGAAAAGAAAAAAGACCTTGCGCTTGAGATTGTAGCGGTGCCAATCGGACTTGTAATGGAGCTTCTGCTCTGCATCGTCAAAGAATACTTCGTTACAGGAGTTGCAGGTTAGCCCCGGCATTTCCTTTTTTCGACCAACAAAACTTCAAATCTAAAAGGTAGGATCTTGGATTTGGAGTGGAGGAGGGTATTAGGTTTTTATATACGACGCCTCCTACTGGTTCGTAGCCGGTGTGAGGTGACGGCGAGTGAGAATGATGAATGATCCCATTCCCGTTCACAGGCCATCCCACCTCTTCGGCTCTTCGTATGTATGGATTGGATTCCAACTATTAGTTGGGCTTCGGCCTTAACGCTGCAAACCCATTCTATTCTTAACCCTGAATCATAATATGTGATTGTGTCAGAAAATAAAAGAGGAAATACAATTTTGGGAACATTAAATCATGCTGTAGTATTTATATTATTAGATTAGATTAAATTTGATTGAATCAGTGTCATGATTATATCAATTAAAATTTATTTTAAACTTAGATTTGGCATATTTATTATGTGAATGAGCAAAATATAAAAATCATGTTTTTTTTAAAAAAGGAAAAAAATATCACACAAACATGTATGTGAATAAAAAAATATTTTATTTTAAAATTTTAAATAAATAAAATACTTTTAATTTTATTTTATTATTATAATTTTGAATCGAATTTAAATATTTTTTTAATTGAGGTAATCTCAATTGATTCATTACACTAAATTCAATCAAAAATATTATTAATAATATAAATTATAATAAAAATAATATTAAATCATTTATGTCTTTTAAAAAAATTATCATTATTATTTATGTAAAATTTTCTCCTAAAAGATAACTTTTTTAAATATAGAATTTATTTCCAAAAAAAAAAAAAATCACCGTGGGCCAAATTTTAGTTTATTATTACTACTACATGACTCAAACAACTTTTAAGAATCTATATGTACTGCAGCTGCTTACCCCTTATTTATCAACAATTGTTTGGCCTTTTTTTAACTTAAATATTTATTTATATGTAATTAATGCAGTTAACAAATCAGTTTGAGAATTTCTTTTCTAGAGGATTCATTCCGACCGAAAAAAGCAAAAAAGAAAAAGAAGAGGGCTAATTGAATTTGGACACGTTATGGAAGAAATACCGGGTTAATAACTGTTAAAGAAAAAAAAAAAAAAAAACTCTCAAAACGGATAAAATCATCCATTTAATTTAAATTATCCTAAAAAAAAAAAAAAACATCCATTTAATTTATATATAAATCCGCAGCCTCTGGTGCTTTCTCTCTTTTTGTTTCTGGTTACAAAAAGACAGAACATTGACAAACCCCTAAACTTGTTTCCAACCTCTTTGCATTTGTAACTAGTAACTAACGAACCCCTCTCTTTACCTCCTTCGATATGGCCACGATTTCAGGAGCTGACCAAAGCCGAGAGCCCAGATCCGGTGGCAAGATGGTGCGGCCCAGGCGAGCCATGTTACCTAAGACGCCTTACGACCGCCCAAGATTGCTCAATTCAACTCAGCAAAACCCTAATTGGATCTCCAGGCACATTTTTTCTCCCACTCGCACCATTGTCTCCAGCACCACCAGGGTGCTCTCCTCTGTTTTCGGCTTTGAATCTTCATCCTCCTCCTCTTCTTCGTCTTCAGACCATGATTCAACTTCAGGTTCCACGTAGCACTTTTTGATATTCTCAATTGAAGCATATATTTTTCAGAATGCGACTTTTCCCTTTCCTTTCCTATCTCCTTTAGTTTAATAAAAAAAAAAAATTGGTGGTAATAGCTTCTATTCTAGGTTTTCGAATGACGAATTTCTACAATCAAATTATGTAGCTTTTTTGTTAACTTTCAATTCCATACAAAAAAATGGAGCCTAGAATGTTGATTATAGCCACAGCCCGCGGGCAGTGCGTTTGTATTAGTATTGCTGATTTTATGCTTCACTTTTGCAAAGTACTTTGCTTTGCGATCCAACCGTTTCACGGCTACTTGTTTTCAGGGAGGTGACGTATTGTTATCTTGATTCTTGAGGATTTCATCATCTTTCATGTCCTTTTTTCTCTGGTCCCTAATAATTAAGCATATTTCTTTTTGGTACAAGTAGAGACCAAAAAATCAGATTAATATAGGAGGCGATAAACATTTCATGTTGTTACACTGTCTATGCTTCTGAAAATTTTCTGCTTTCTCAGGTAGCAGCGCTTATATAGCAGCCATGCTAAATCCATGTTTATTCATAGAGTTTTTTTTTTTTTTTGGTGCAGATGACACCGGTGACAAGAATGATGATCAGGATGTCTCGACACAAGGGTTTAATAACATAGAACATGTAAGTATATGCCACCCTCTATGCTTTTGTGTCATTCTGCCCAAAAAAAAAAAAAATTGGGTTTTTTCTTGTAAACTTTTATTTGGTGATACTGGTAAATTTGATGCTGATTATATAATATTCTTTTTCCCTGTTTTCTTGACTTGCCATGGTAGCATGTAGACATTCTTCACACTAGTGATGATTATAATGATCTTAGAGGATTCCTTAGTTGTTCCTTTGTGGGGCATCAGAGGGAGCCCCAATCTTTTGCAGGAAAGAATGAAACCAAGCGTCTAATAGAGCAGCTTCTCATGCAGGAGTCATTCTCAAGGTAAGTAAAGAACTTTATTTCTTATTTGCTTATTTGGACGTTTTGCCTGCTTTAATCCTTTTCTTCTTCCTCCCATAAGGTGCCCTGCTCATAAAATACTAGATCAACATCAAGTAATGCATGTGTATTATGACATTTATGGCGTTTGATTCTTTGGCAAACTTCGCATGACATTTTTTAATTGATTATGCGTTTCAACTATCATCCCTCATTTATATCTCCCGTTAAGCATAAACTTCAAGTTTTAAATGGATGCTACTTTGACCAGGGACGAGTGTGAGAAACTAACAAATGTTATCAAGTCAAGAGTTGTGGATTCTCCAATGATCGGAGGCATGGGGCTTGAGAGACTAAATGAAACACCTAACAGAACAGGTGGAAGTGGTATGGCTTTCACAAACTTGACAGACAACAGATTTCAAGAACGAACTTCTCAGCACCCATAGTTGACTGATTGTGTTTCTTATTTTTCAGATGTTGAAATTCATGATCTTTGCAGCACAGCTGTTATAGAGGCAAAAAAATGGTTAGAGGAGAAGAAGTCAGGATCAAATTCTAAGTCAGAATTGCATCATGGGACCTCTGCTCTGAATTCTGTTATGATGACACATGTTTGTAACTCTTTCCCCTATAATGCTTGTGGACTGTGCTTTTTTGTGAATTCTTTTCTTAGAAGGAACAAGTGCAAGCGAAAAGTCATGAGATAGGAACTTTATCTTGGGAAAGGGGGAGATGACAAGGGCTTTAGTTAGATTATCACTATGATACTGCCTGTATCATCAATGATGCTAGCTTCTCGAGTACAGCTGTGTGATTTGATCCTTTGCCTCGTATAACTTATGCTGAATGTTCTAGTTCTTCCCCGTCTCCCTTTGGTTCTGTGCCATCTCCTTTCTGCTTTCCCAAGTTTCCTCTATCTCTGTCTTCATACAACTTTTAAGCTGATGTTTTTTCATGTATTTCCTCTTTGCGTCATATAACTTATGCTGAATGTTCTTTTTCTTCCCATTTTCCCCTTGGTTCTGTGTCATCTGCTTTTGCTTTGCATATTGAAACTATGCTCTACCTCTGTTTTCATACAACTTTTAAGCTGATGTCCTTTCATGGTTTTTTTCTTCCCTTTTTGGATACATGTATGTCAATATGTCTGTATGATGTTTATGGCTCCTATGATAAACATCCTAGTTGGTCCACCTCAAATTAACCCCTTTTCAAATGGCTTTCTAATATCAATATATATTATATAGATCATGCTTCTTGTACTTAAATGTTTATTTTACTTATATGGAAGACCTTATGAAGAAAGAATTTAACATGTATCACAGGGACAAGTTTGATTTTTCTATGAGCCATAAATGGATATACAATGTCTATCCTTTGGCTCCCTGACTTTAGAAAAAATTTCTTATAGATCTCAATTTGCTTATAATGGGTGAAGTTGTGCCAGTAGTTTGGTTTCACAGTCTACTTACACTTGTGAAGGCAATGGTGAAAAGTGATGCCATTTCTCTTGTGCAAAATTTTTATTGGATTACCAATGTAAACAACTAAACACCACTGTTGTTGAAAGAAAACTTATGATGAATGTTGATATTTAAATATTATGTTAGTGTAAAAATATGTCCATCTCTAAGTCAGTAAGTTTTTATTGCTGCAGAGTGTTGAAGGTGAAGCAGGATCACCTGTGGACATGGCCAAATCATACATGCGAACTCGTCCTCCATGGGCATCACCTTCTACGAACAATATTGAATTTAGATCTCCATCACCTGGAATGCCACTTTTCAAGGAAGAAGCACCATATTCTTTTGAGGGCAAGTACTTGTCCTCATCCAAGGTACTCTTATGTGCTTATTCCTCAGTTGAGTTTATGTAATAATGCACATATGTATCTTATGGGCATTAAGTTTGCTGGTTTTCTTTAAATTGTCTTTGATATTGTTGTGTGATTGCTTTTGTGGTTGAGCCCATGGTTAGCTTTTTTCTTTCTATTGCAATTATACTAGAAAAGAAATTACATTACAGGTTGCTTATTGAAACTTGGTTAACTGGATCGGAAAATATGCATGCACTTATGCTTATATATGAGTAATTTGCATGTGGGTGTAAGTGTGATCGTCTGTGCAGTGTTCCTTTGGTTATGATTTAATTTGCTGCCTATATATTTGACATGAATGCAGCGGAAAAGGGATTCTCCTGCCACCGGCTCATGGAACATCCAAGAGGAAATACGAAAAGTGAGATCTAAGGCAACAGAAGAAATGCTGAGGACTCTATCATCCCCAAAAATTGACTGGTCTTCATTTGCATTAGAACATAAAAGTGCTCCTGATTCTTTAGTTGCCAAAAACTTAGGCCTTGCTGAAGAAAATAACCTACAGAGCTCTAAAAAGTCAGTAGATGCATCTGTGGATTTGGCTACAAGACCAGGTGCAGTTTTTGACTTGTAGGAAGGAAGCTCCATTCTTCTTGGACATATTCTCTTCAGATAGTATTTCTTGATTTTCAAAATTCGGCTAGTCTGTTCAGTTTTTAGGCAGTAATATTCTAAGACATTATTTTTTTTTTGTCATTTCAGTTTCACAGATTACAGAAGATGCATTAAATAATGATGCTTTACCAATCCCAGCTACTCTTGGTCATGAAGAAAACCAGGTATCTTGATAGTGGAATGGGGAGCTTATATAGTGCTTGTTGAAAAGTCTTTAATTGTATGTTAATGCACATTTTTTTTGCTGTTAATTTGTTACCAAAATCTTTTCATTGCTCTAATCGGGTAGATTTATGATATGTTGAAATTTCATTTTATTAATTAAGCACTATTATATTTGACATTTTT
Organism: Fremontodendron californicum; assembly: GCA_030761205.1. Classification (NCBI taxonomy): domain Eukaryota; kingdom Viridiplantae; phylum Streptophyta; class Magnoliopsida; order Malvales; family Malvaceae; genus Fremontodendron; species Fremontodendron californicum. Next base: position 314,654 of record JAULJL010000006.1, read on the forward strand.
CTTCTTTTCTTGCAAAGGGTATGGAAGCCATTCAAAGCACTGAGGGAAAAAGAGGTATTCTTGCAGCCTGTCTATCATTTATTGTCAATTTTGCCTCAAACCAGTGTAGTGCCTTTATATATACTGCATTATGAACATTATTTTATTAATTTGAGGAAATACGGTTATATCCATAATTGTTATACTTAATACATGGTGCATGATATAAGGCAATTAAATAATTCGGGATGTAGGTGGGACTTACCACTAATTTGTAGCTTTCAGAGAAATGCATATTCTGTTCACCATAGGAATTTCCCAGTAATTCTTCAGTTACGTTTATCACTGACGTATAAATAAAGGTTGACAAGTACCAGTAGACTTGAAACTGTACTCAATTCGTGCATTTGAATTTTCACCTAAGAGATAACCTACCTTGTCCAATTTATTTTTTGTCATGAAAAAAGTTGTGGGTGGTGATTTGATTACAAGGTGTTTGTAAGTGTCCTAACTAGGTTATTTGTCATTTAACCGGGGTTTTGCATTCATGCTTTTGGCATTGTTCATAAATGAAGGTAGGAAAAGTTGGGGTAGTCCTCCAGTGCTGGTCTGTTATTTATGAATTTATGATTACTGATTCATGGAAAGAAAAAGAGCCATGTGGTGTCCTATTTGTGGAAGAATGACGGGTTCCTGCAAGATTTCCCAGTGGCTCAATCTCAAAATAAGTTTTTTTATTTTCTAGACTTTCGCTTTGTCTAATGAATTTGTGATTGAGGCATTGCATTTTTCATCTTCCATTGTGGATAATTGCGGCCACACTTTATTACATTCTTTTCTCTTTTTTATAGTCCTTGTCATCTGATAAATCTTTTATATCCATCAAATGTTTTCTAAGTGAGTTTTCTGGGATGGCTCAGATGAGACATTAGATGTGGGACAGAGACTTCAATCAACAGTAGATATCAAAACTGCATCAAATAGGTTGGTCTTGTTCTCGTTAAACAATCCTCCCTCCCCCTTCCCAAAAAAAGAAAAGAAAAAGAATTGTCAGCAGCGATATCAAAGAGGTGCTGTCACAGTTACTTGTGAAGTTCCTCACTTGTCTCTTTTATGACAAGGTCAATGGTTTTCTTGTAACTTTTAATCCTTTATGTCACAGTGATGTTGTTGCTGCTGATGCCGTTCATTTAAAGGACACCAACGGGTCTATCCTGCAGTTTAGTTCTAGTAGTGAAGGAACTGTACAGGGTAAGAAACTACTTATTTGCTGTTCAGTTTTTTCTACTTGATGTTCTTACCGAGGTCTGTCACTATCCTTTTAAACTCTTCTTAACCCCTCTAAATATTGCCTCATGAACACAGCTGTAAACTCTATTGATTCCTATGATTCAAATAGAGTGATTGGAAGATAAAATAACTTGGGGAAGTCTCTGCTGTAAAGATTCTTTTTATTGTTTGGGTGTTAATGTGTACATTTAGAGGAAGGACAGGGGTGGATAAAGTCTGTTGTTTAATACTTAATTACTAATGAGCGTGTTTCACCCCTAAACATAATCCGCAGGCTCACAAATAGAAAATAAAAACTGTTTGACATTAAGAGAAGTTGCTGAAATACGCGGTGCTGCATCTACTGCCAATGGGTTCCCTTCTTCAGGATCCAGGTAATACAGCTGCTAGCCTGAATAGTTTAGTTTTTGCATTGTTTGAATTATTTTTTATTTAATTAGTTTCTCCCCTCATTTCAGTATGGCTGCTGAACTGGATAAAGAAGAAAACCAGAGACCAATTAATGAGGAAGACAATGCAGTTGGTTCTGGTCATGACAATGCAACAAGAGTGGCGGCAGAGGACAAGTGTGAGCTGTTGAGTGAGGCTTCCATTGAAGTGGCAGTGTTAAATGAAAACGATGTTGTCGTCTCTGATTCACGAAACAGTTCAAGCATGCAGTCTGAAGGGTCGCCACAACACCTGAATACACCAAACTCAAAACGCAGCTTGGCAGGCAAAAGCAACAGTGGTATGGAGAAGCAGGAAGGAAAGATTAAGAAAGCGAGCAGATACAACACGAGAGGCATGGCACGGGGCAGATGAGATGATGCTATATTGTGCCTTTAGGTTACACTGTAAAATGACCTGTAAACTAGTCCAGGGGTGGGGAAGGATAATATATGGTAATGGCATGACAGATTATTTCTAAACTGTAGTATAATTAGTATAATTGACTAGTGTGGTGTTTAACCCTTTTTTATCTGTCAAGATCAAGGTGGAGGAGATTTAGGTGTCAGATCTTCACTATTCAGTTTAGGAATTGATTTTTGTAGTTGCTTTGTATCACCATCATGGTTAAACCAATCGTGACTGTAGTAGTGGATAATTACTTTCTTTTTTTTTGTTTGTTTGTTTTAATGCAAAGCAGTTTTATATAGATGAATAGATAAATTTATATGGATTAAAAGAACAATATTATAATTACTACTTAAATTTAAGTAGTAATATTTGTAATAAGTAAAGAGAAATTTATTTATAAAATACTATTTATGACTTGTTTTCTATTTTTATTTCAATTTTCGCTCTTGATGAACCAGGATAATAATAATAATAATAATAATAATAATAATAAATAAATAAATAACTCTGATTATAACTTGTAAGGCCGAGCCACCAATATTTTCGAGCAAGTAGAATTAAAGGCCAAGTCCAAGAACAGCCGAACAGTGTTAGGCCAACCGACAGTAATGGGCCTAAAATCTTGGCGAGGCGACGGTTTTTGATCCCTCCATGCTCGCGTCGCCTCTCCGGTGCTTGATAAAAGGGTAAAACCTTGGCCTTCGGTGCTTCATTGGGAGTTGGAAATACAGGGATGGATTCCGCAATAGCCCAGAAAACATGGGAATTAGAGAACAATATCATTACAGTTGAAACACCAGACCCTTCAGCGGACTCGATATTCTACTACGACGAGGCGGCTCAAACCAAGTTCCAACAAGAGAAGCCTTGGGCCAATGATCACCACCACTTCAAGCGCGTTAAGATCTCTGCCCTTGCTCTCCTCAAGATGGTTGTCCATGCCCGATCTGGTGGCACCATAGAGGTGATGGGGCTTATGCAAGGCAAGACTGACGGCGACGCCATCATTGTCATGGACGCCTTTGCTTTGCCTGTTGAAGGGACGGAGACTAGGGTTAACGCTCAGGCTGATGCCTATGAGTATATGGTCGATTATTCCCAGACCAACAAGCAGGTTTTTTAACCTTATTTTTTGTTTTGATTTCCCCCAAAGTATGGATTTTTCTTCCTTTTTTAATATGATTTTGCTGTAAAGCAAATGTTCACGAAACCCTAAATTAGGTCAGTCTCAGTAATTTACTTACTACTATTAATTATGTAAGCCAAGCCAAGACAAACAGAAGAGTTGATAATTATGGATGGAAACGGAAAAACCTAATAAGTGATTGTTTTTATGAGTATTCTTTCACTGTTAAGAGCTAATCCATATCCTTTTTGCACCATCTAAAAGGAAAATTGTTATTCAACTCAATTTTCCTCCAAACTTGTATTTGAGTTGAACTAGGTGGTTTTTACTTATATGAATCCTTGCAGTTATATATTTGTATCAGTAGTAGGCTAGTTTCTCCCATGTTAAGGATTTCTAACACCGCTTGAAACCATAATAATGTTGTCTATGAAAATCATTTCTCTTAAGAAGTATGTTGTTTGTTTCATAGGCTGGACGATTGGAGAATGTTGTTGGATGGTACCATTCTCATCCTGGGTATGGATGCTGGCTGTCTGGTATTGATGTTTCAACCCAAATGCTCAACCAGCAGTATCAGGAGCCCTTCCTGGCAGTTGTAATTGATCCAACAAGGACTGTTTCTGCTGGAAAAGTTGAGATTGGAGCTTTCAGGACATACCCTGAAGGATACAAGCCTCCTGATGACCCTATCTCTGAGTATCAGACTATTCCTCTGAATAAGATTGAAGACTTTGGTGTGCACTGTAAACAGGTTATTATGTAATTCCGTTAATGTTCTTATTTTAGGATGCTTGTCATTTCACTGTTTATGAATTTTTGTTGTATATTGTTCTGCAGTATTATGCATTGGATATCACTTATTTTAAGTCCTCTCTTGATTGTCACCTCTTGGATTTGTTATGGAATAAGTACTGGGTAAATACCCTTTCTTCTTCACCTCTCTTGGGCAATGGAGATTATGTTGCAGGACAAATTTCAGATTTAGGTAATTGTTCTTTTCTTGTCTCATTTGAGAGGAAAACATTGTTGTATTATACATAGTTAGTATAGTTTTCTTGTTTGCACATGAAATCCAGACCAAGTTCTTGTTCTTTATTTTGATCACATTGTTCCATCTTGCAGCTGAAAAGCTGGAGCAAGCAGAGAATCAATTGGCTCACTCTCGCATTGGCCCACTAGGACCCCCTCGAAAGAAGGTCAGTATAATTTTTGTTATTTGTATAGTTCTCTCAAGCTATTTAGAGGGTAATTTTACTTTCTCTCACTAAATGCAATGTGTATACCTACTTATGAGTTGCAGGAAGAATCGCAGCTTGCTAAGATTACTAGAGATAGTGCAAAGATAACTGTGGAGCAAGTTCATGGTTTAATGTCACAGGTGACTAGCTGTTTTGGATTCTTAGAAATTCTTACCTTAATTTTGAAAAACTTGTGCATCCATAAATTGATTATCTCATTCAGATTTAACCATTTATCCTTAAAAAAAAAAAATTCCATTTTAAACTTATAGGTTATCAAAGACATCCTTTTCAACTCTGTACGACAGTCAAATATGTCTCGGAAGGAGCAATCTGGTCCTGAGCCTATGGTTGAAGCCTGATCCTAACATCCTGGCATCTTTGCAATGCAGCAAGAGATGAAATGATTACCTTGCCGATGTTTCCTTTACCTTGAGAGACCAGTTTTTACTAGGAAAAAAAAAATGATTTCAGGCTGCATAGTTTTGTTCCGTTCCTTACAACGATGTAAATCATTAGGCTAGGTGTGGTCGTCATTGATTTTGTTTGGCTCTAAGCTTTGCCTAATTCGTCTTCATTTATGCATGTTGAAATCCTAGTATGGAATCAAATCACAGTAGTTTAAAATTTGGCAATTTCGTTGTAAAATGGTGAAAACTAAGAGGTTATGGGAATAAGAGAGATGTCATGTTTTGCTGAATTTGATTACAAATGAACAAGGGTTGGAGTTGAGTATACTTACAGTGAAATGAAAATAAGATATGATAGTTATGGATTATTATTTCATACATTGTCGTCTATGGAGTTTCTAAAACATGAAGGGAATTGATATGATATGATATGATACATTGCAATTTGAAAGTTAAAAGTTCTTTCCATGAGAATTTGAATGGATAGTGTGAAAATATAGTAGGTAGAGAGAAAGAAAGGCAGCAGCATCCAATTATTTTAAATAGGTGGGAAGAAATAAGTGAACAAATAAATCCTTGGAGAAAAGGACAGCAAATCCTAATTCCTAAGCAGCACTAGTTAGTAGTTAGTGGTTTTCACATGCAAAGGAAGCAAAACCCTTGTGACCATTGTGAGCCTGTCTGTTGGTGTTTCTTTTATTATTATAGCTAGGTTTCTCAGCTTACAATCATTTTGGAGGCCTAAGTGTGAGGCCCCTCCTCCTCTTCAGAGGACTACTCAGCTCAGCACCATCACTCTATCACCAATATTAAAGTTTTTTTTTTTTTTCCTGATGGCTAGTCAGGTAACATGTGCTTATTCTCTTGAAAATTAAAAGAAAAAACACACACCTCTGATCTCAACACTTTGGCTTTTCACGATGAATATTAATATATATATATATATACAGTCAGTAGTCTAGAATAGATTTAGGGTCATTTTCCATTTGAAAAATGTTACTTTCTCTTTTTGAATGCAGAGTCAGAGAGACTAGCTAGATAAGGAACTGTACGTTATGGAACATCTTTACCCAAAAAAAAAAAAAAAAAGTAGAAGAAGATCATTCATCAGCAACTCATGTTATGGAACATCTTTACCAAAAACAATGTCATCCAACATCTTTTGTTTTGAAGTTTGAACAAACCACACCCTTTATCTGTATTTGTATTTGGTTGTTTTGTTCTACTTCCATATTCCTTCTACGGTCGCTTTTTTAGTGCGATTCACAACGTGGCCAATATGAGGAGCCAAATGAGAAATGTTATATATATATATATATATATATATATAACCATAAGTATTAGATTTATTATTTACATTTCCCCTTCTTATTTAAGTAACATGACAACTTGATATATATATTCTATATTTGCATTTTATCTTTCATATTTCCTTTTTTTTTTCCTGAACATCTCCAAAATTCGGATTTTTGTCCCATAAAAACCCGGTTTGAATCTTACGCAAATTGCATTAATCTGTTATATAGCAAAAGTACACTATATATTAGCATTAGCATTAGCATTAGCATTAACATACATATGCTTTAGAACCTCATCTTAACTATGCAAGACAAGAACATGAATGATTGGATTAGAATCTCCCCCATATCTTTCTTAACAACAAAACTTTCATCAACAACGAAAAATGCTGCAAACAAACAAGTTAGATAATCTTGTTTACAACAGCACACTCATGCCTGATTTCACCCTGTTTTCCCGTCCTGACCCCTACCCGCCCAAGCTTGGTTATGGCAGCTACAAAAGCCTCTTCAAATGCGGTATTGTTGGATGCAAATATGTTAACAATATTTCTTGACCTTGCATCAGTGAACAAAGACTGATCAGAGGTGAAAAGTCCCTTTCCTTGTTGAAGGTTCCTGTAGTAGAGATTATCGAATGTTCGGGGCGTGCCTGGGTCCATCTCAATGGCCATTCTGGGGTCTACATTTTCCGGGCACATTTGTCTGAGCTGCCTTGCATATGGCAGATTAAGTGTAGGATCAATTCTGCTCTTGCTTTTAAAGTTGTAAATTCGTTTGGAGAATCGGCTGCAGTGTGAGAACCCAATTGTATGTGCTCCTACACACAAAAATATATACAGCTAATTGTTTTATAGAAGAATATAATGTTTACTCAATCCCATCCAAACTAGATGGGATCAAAAAAAATGAAAGAAAGCGCATCTGATCTGATTAAAATTAGGTCGAACAACTTGGCTTTTCTGAGGACATTTACATTAAGGATATGGTTTCCTGCTGAACTAAGTACCTGATAGCGCAATCAGATCCGTAAGATTGAGACCATGAGAGGAAAACATGGCCTCGAGCTTGTCTAATTTGAAATCCGGACGAGGGAGATGATGGCGCACGCTGGCTTTTGTAGAGATCCTACCATCGAGTCTTCCCAATTCTACTGCATAAGATGGGCCTCCAGTCTGCATCACGAAAAGTTACTAAAAGAGATCCCACAAGAGAATGATATAATAGATGATTAGCCAGCGTCTAAATTTTAGTCAAGAACAATTGACCAACTAGCAGCTTTAACATATATAAATAGGTATATATATATATTAAACAAGAATATTGCATGAGAATTTATTTATTTATTTCTATCTAACTCTCAACTTTGAATTAATTGTAGAATATAAGATTGGTTTTGTACCAAAGCTATGACATCCCTAGTAGCCATGGCTAAGATGTCAGCACATGAAACCTTTTTTCGGCACTCAGGCACACTATCAACAGCGGCCTTGGCTTTGATCACAGTGTCAAATCCATCCCCAGCTAACGAAAGATTATCCGGATTATCCTTCTCTGCAGTATTGTTCCATGAATCTAGCATCACCGAAGCATCACAGCCCTATACATATATAAAACTGTCACTATATATGTAATTTGCTCGATCTGATATTAGAAAGCAAAACCATGTGTGCATAATATAGAGCATGATGGTGACAAACCCGGATGAAACAATCATGAAAGAATAGTCTAAGAGTTGCTGGAGCTGTAACAAATGTCTGCTCGAACTTCTGTTTAACTGCAGAGCTGACGATTGATTCAACATCAGGGCAGGAGTTCTGATAGTAATTAACTCGAAGTTGAGCATGGGCATGGGCATGGGCATGGGCATGGCTCTGAGTAAGGTGGAGAAACAGGAAAACTGGAAAAAAGAGACTTGGAGAATTCATTGTTTCAGTGAAGTTGTGTTATCCATTTGATTTTTTGTGTTAATATATTGCAAAGATGGATAGTCATAGAATGGGAGGTGGTTCTTCCCTTCAAGAATCTTACACTGGACTGGATGAAGACTAAGAGAAGAGATTAAACAAAAACAAACAAGATTGAAAAAACTAGGAGGAAAAAAGTGGTAAGTTTAGGTGCAAATTCTGACAAGGACACTCTGGCAAAACTGGCATTTGCGAATTGGAATTGTTTGATTACTCAACACAGGGGAGGAGCTCCTTAACTGGCAATAACCTTTTGTAGGACGGTCTGGGCTAGTGGGAGCTCACTTCCTTATTCAATGGAAATGCCCATTTCATTCTGTTGTCACTTGTGGACATGTGAGTTTAGTGTTTCTTTATTATTATTATTATTTATTTGGAATTTCATATCTTGAAGAATGACGGTAGAGGGACATGGGTTACACCTCATTTTTCTTCTCATGTGATGACAATATTAAACGGCAAAATTAATGATCCATAAAGCTAATCTTGAGACATCGCCAAGCTGGTCTATTTCCTAGTGGTTACGGCAGGCTTCTTAATTTTGGTGGTGCTGCCAGCCACCATCGAATTTATTCTTAAAACGTTAGACTCGTGTGGTTGATTTGATATACTTATACTTTATGAATAATCCTACAAAATAAAGCTTAGAGTCTTAGACAATTTATTTTAGTACGTGTACCACTATTTGCTTCAGCCAATTGTTCCATCTGATACCTATCTAGTCTAGGTCTACCAATAGAGATTCATCGGACAGACAGACGTATATATAATTGCAAAATGAAAAATCGTGGGCACTACAAAACTCGAAAAGAATCAAAGAGGAGAGAAAAAGTGGGGTTTAAAGTTGGGGAATGTTCCTATACAAAATGATGAAGCCAACAGGTACTCCCAATGATTCACAACTATATTTTTCATCCTAAACAACGATATAGCTTTGTACACACTGAAACTTCTGAACAAGGAAGTGAAGTGCTAAGTAGGGCTCCTAAGCTGAGATATTTGCTGCAGGGCTTGTGGTAGATTCAACACAATCTCTGCATATGCTGATATAAAGAAGCAAGAATCAAACCATGTGTGTGGCAAAAAAAGGGTGAAAAACTAACGAAAATCAATTATAAATTAGCAATAGCAAAGGAAAAAAAAAAAAAAGTTAAGAGGTGCTTTTAGGCCAATGAAATTGCAATCAGCTGAAAGATTTTCTTCAAACTTGGATGCAAAAGGTTCAGCAGCAATGGTAGCACATGTTTCAAAATAACATCATCTAAAAGGAAGTTCTTCAATTGGAGATAGGAGAAGAAAAAGCAATATACCTTCTGGTAAGCTCATGGTTCTCAAGGCATCCTCTGCATAAGACAAACGAGCGGGAATAGGTAGGGAACTCATTGCTCCATTTTCCTTCATGCTCAAAACAGCTGAGCTTGTATGATTCTTCTTGAATTGATGCATTGGCCATGCTAGAACTTTTACTCGAGTTGGAAGTACAGAAACAAGATCTGCATATCTAAGACTGATTGTTACCTTGCTGCAACAAATAAAAACATAACAATCCAATCAACAGCCAAGCAAAAATAATTACTTAACATTTAGTACCTGTTTAAGATAATTATTGGACCTTATAATGAAGACTATTCTAACAGAGTAAAATACAGTTATTCCATATTCAATTTTTCTAAAATATTAGAAAATAAAGACAAAACTTCAGTACCTACAGGAAAACACAATCTATAGTAAGGGAACTTAAAATAATTTTAGGAAACCAAAATATCCCCATGATACATCTAAACTACGTAAATATACATAAAGAAGTCCAGATACTACGTAAAGTGGAAAGTGGACCAACCAATCAGAATCATCTAGTACAAATTCAATCATGTGGTACGGAAGGCTATGATACAGCTCTCCTATTTGATTCCCATACAACTCCTTAATAAGCCGAACCTGCAACAGTGGGGCAAACAAGAGCTTCAAGAAACAAAATAAAAATTGCCTAAACAAGAGAACTACTTATTTGGGATAATAACAAATTATTTCATATAAGAAATACGACAGCAACATCATTACCTGTTCACGTCTGTCCACATAAGCCTGCAATAATTCTCCAATATGATCTATAAATTTCTGAAAGTTGACAAATAAAGAAAAATATTAAGAATAAATCTAATATCATGGTCTTATCAAGCAAAAACCAGATAGGCAACCAAGTTACCATAGCATTAGAAGAAAGAAGATCATTTTCTACTTCTCGTAATGGCAGAAAGAAAGGAATGGTGTGTTCAAGGACAGTCATCTTTTCAAGAAACGACTTACTCTCAACCACACAATGGTACAGCTCACAAGGTTCCCCTACAAAAATTACAGAAACAAGAATTGTAAGAGTAACCCTTGTCACATAGATGAGGGATTCTAGTCATTTGCTTTAGAAAACAATAAACTTCAAAAAAAAAAAGAGGTTGAAACAACTTCCAACTTCTCTTAAAAAATTTACATCTCTAAATCATGACAGGATATGTCTCAGCTTGATGTAATAACTTTTTACATGCAATATAAGCCAATGAAATAGCCAACTGCAGATACTAATAATCAAATGATAAAAACTTCTTCAGTAATACCTGCAAAAGACGTCTCATATAATATGCCAATTCTTGTCCCTTCCAAACAACAAATCACCTGTTCACTTATAAATCTGAGCTACCAAGAAATGACTTCACAGATACAACAATAATAAAGCACATATACAAAAAGTTAAAGCTGCAATATTGATCACTTCAAAACAAATTTACTGATAGTTACATGTACTCTGTTCTGAAGCTGACCTGCCTAACTATAACTAAAGAAAATATTCCTATCTTACAATTCTATGAAAATTCCAAGCACTTTCTCATGAACTTTGAAATCCTATCCAAGAAACTGTTAGAAACTTCCCCATCTTCCCTCTTCTTTGAGTAACCTTTGGTGATATTAAATTCAATCACCTTCTTCCAAATCAACTTTTGCATTTTAAGAGGAAGATTTCAATATCAGCAATAATCTCTAGAAACTATAAAAAATGAACATTGCAAAAAGTATTTATAACATATTTAATTACCTTACTTCCGACTCTATAAGTAATCTTTTCCTGGAAATGAGATGTTGGCATGTTAGTTGTGACCCCAGGCGTTGCCTTTCTGTCAGCCTCCATGTGAACCTGATAAAATACCAGATACGTTCATCTAGACAACTTTTATCAAAAGGAGAGTAGAAAGTACTATTATGAACAGAATGATTCATTAAAGCAAGAAGAATTATCCAACATTAGACAGCTGCCTCAATCATCAAATTCTGACTCGAACAGTAAAATAGAACAACAAGAAATACAATAACTTTGAAATATTCAGCAAAGCCATACCTGCTCTCTTATTGTAGCTAATAGCCCGTCATTCCACTGTTCACCATCTAAGTTAATCTCTGAAGATCAAAAGGAAAGAAAAGGCAATTTCTTGTCAGAGTTAAAAGTTAAAACTGCTCAAGGTAATACGCTGAGAATGCTGCCATGAGATGTTGATAGATAGAAAGAACAAGCTATTGGGAATTAAAATGAATTTGTAAACTTTTAGCTTTATTGGATGTGAAAAACCATCTTAATTAACTAACCTCATGAAACATCCAACTAAAAATTTAGCTGTACCCCATAACTTAGGGTTTGAACTATCACACTTTTGTTTTCATGCCCTAATTTATATGTTAGATAAAGTATTGTACCACAAGAAGATTTTAGACATATAAAAATACAGCATCATAGAATGGATAATAGGTTGCTGCAAAAGTCATTTATTCAACAGCAAAAAAAAAATTATTCTATACTGCAAATGCATATACTTACCTTGAGTTTGAGAAGCTCTTGCAGCTTCAAATTCTTTTTGTAGATGCTCAAATATCATCTTATCAGAATCCCTACCAACTCACCACCATTTAGAGCATTAATCCTCTAAGAACCACAAAGTTCCACATTCATGCCACATTTTAACAAAAGACTTGCTGTGATCAGAAATATATACACATGAAAAATGTCCTATAATCCAAAGGTAAGCTTCTAAGTCACCAAAAATTGAGCTCCAAGCAACCAAGGGCGGAAAATAAAATAATTTATGCCTTGTTCACACTAGTACCACATTTAACACGAAACTAAAACTTTGGCAAGAAAATGCACATGAAATATGCAGACTAATTAAGAGCTAACTCATATAGTGGCCCAAAAGATTCAGCATCAAGCCCCTAAGGATAAACATAAAACATAATGCTTAGGTTTTGGCTTATACATAATATAATTCTGCTTTTCATGCATCGGACACCTCGTTTTCTTCTTCAACCTTCTAAGAGAAACCAATTGCACAAACCCTTCATAACTCAATATTAAATAATTTCTATACAATATTGAACCTGAGAGGATCCAACTTCCAAAATTCAAAACTTGCACTTAACATTGCCAGCCAAACTCCCAATATTAGAGAGAAAAGTTTTATCAATGGAGTTCTCAAAGTAAAAGATAAAGAATAGGAGCATGTTCATGAGCTTTCTACTCTAGGCTCATAACAACAACAAGAAATCAGATGTTCTGGGCAAGTATGTATAAGCCATACCGCCATGATTCGACTTATATATATATATATATATATATATATATATATATATATATATATATATATATATACATAACAAAGAATAATGCCTTGAGAATTAGGATAGAAGTTATACCTGGAAAGACGCTCTGTAAGTTGGGCATGCCTCTTGACAACATTTGCAACTGCAAAGAAGCAAAAGACAATTCAATTCTTTTAGAAACAGCAATCTTATATATAAATGTCGAATAATTAGGGAGAAAAAGGAGATATTAGGTACATCTTGCTCGCGTAGTCTCCAACGGAACATGTTCTTCTTGCATAAAATTCTGTATGAATTAGACAGTGAGGTATTGCCGCAAATTAACAAAATTTTATAGGTTAAATAAAGGTAATAAATGAAAATGAGTAGGGAAATGAAAAATTACCACTTCTCCCATCACTGGAGCAAAGTTGTTAGGTTGCTGCATAATAATATAAAGCATTTCAATTCAGGTTAGCATTTTAGCAGTAACTTCATAATTAAAAAAAAAACATATATATTATTACTGCTAACAAAATGATTGAAGGAAGCAAATATAATAAAAAAGGATATTGGAAATTTCATTTCAGCCTTTCAAACCTTGCCAGAAATCTGTAATAATTGGGAGAAAGAAAGATAGGACAACTGATTGCTTTGTGTTTTGTTTGTAATAAATATAAACCCTAAAACAAGGGGAAAGGGGGGTAAGAGGAACCGTAGTGAGGAAATTGGGCCTCCGTTTCCCCTTTTTTTTCTAGAGATAAACACTTTGGGCCTCTTCTCTTCTCCTCTCCTCTCCTCTGACTCTCTTGTTATAACTCAATAATTAGGAGCTCCCAAAAACCATTTAAATGTTGGAATTTGATGAATTTGTAAATTCTTAAGACTTAATAAGAGAAATGAAATGTCAGTTTTGAGTTTTGAGTTGTAGTTAACTAATACATTCATTGATATTTCATTGCTATTAATATATTTTTATTTTTAATATTTATTATTATTATTATATGAATGAATTAAATAATAAAGTGTTTAGTTAGTAAGTACTGAAATGGGATCTAAGTACCTCTCGAGTTCTTATACTATGAAAAAAGAGTATTTTAATTCTATACTCTAATTTTGAGTAATTTAATTCATGTATCCTTAAATCAAGTGTAAATAAAGATAATAAATAACATCATTCATTTCTATCATTAAATATGCTGTGTAGAATTTTTTATTTTTATTCTCTTTTCTAAAAATAATTTTTTGCCAACAAAAATCATTTATTTATTTTTTTTAAAATTTTAAAATATAGAAAAAAAATAAATAAAAATTGCAGAACCAAAAGATCTATAATTTTTTTTTTCTTCTCTCTTCTTTATTCCTTTCGCTTCTACCCTCCAACTGTAGGAGATGGTAGAACACCGAACCTGGCCCAACCGAAACTGTGACCGTGGCTGGAGCTCGACCTTATAGCCTTCGAACTGGCTTGGGGAAGAGAGATTGGGCTTTGTAAAGTCCAACCGTTGTCACTAAATTGACTAGACCAAGTACAACTTTTTATTGTCGTCAACCATTTGACTTCTGGGAGGAGAGAAAGGAAGAAAAAATAAAAAAATAAAAAATATGGATTTTTTGTTTTTTATTATGCAATTTTTTCAATTGCAATTTTATTTTTTGTCAATATTTTAAATGATTTTTTAACTTGTTGGCAAAAAATAATTTTGAGAAAAGAGAATAAAAAAAATTACACACTTATTTTTTTAAAAAAATTAATATATTTTATTAAATAATATCTGTCATGATTTAACACTCAAATATTTTATTAATCTTTTGTGTGTTGAAAACTCACATCATCATTAAAATTAAAAAATATATTATTTTATGTTCATCTCATTGCCACATCTTAATCACGTCATCAATTATCACATATTAATATCACATTAACAGTAAAAATGAATGATGTTAATTATTATTCTTATTTACTCTTGATTTAAAAGCACATGATTAAATTATTCAAAATTGAAATGCAAAAGATTAAATTACTGTTTTTCTTATAGTAGGGAACTTTCACCGGTAAAATGGAAGACAAACGCTCTGCTTCCTTCCCTCAAAGTGGCAACTAATATCTATCACTATCACTCCACTCCAAATAGTATACTACAACTTTTTTCTTTTTCTTTAATTAAAACTATGTTTTGAAGATCATGCCTGCTGCAGTACTAAGTATCTTCTTTTTTTTCTTCCAATTTTAATGTTTTATTTTCAAAACACACACACAAACATACATAATTCTAATATATTGCAATTGCAATGCCAATTTCCAAAATGAAAAACTATTATCACATTTCACAACACAAAGCTTTGCATTTGCCCCAACAAAAAAAAAAAAAATTCTTTTTAAAAAGAGAAACTAAAATAGAAGCAGCAAGCGAGCCAGCCAGCGAGCTAACACAAAGCCAAGCGGAGCTGAAATAATAGCAAATCAAGACGGAGGGGAAAGCTCGAAAAAAAGTGCACTCCGAATTAATATATTCAAAAAAAAAAAAAAAGAAAAGGGGAAGGAAAAAAAAAATCGAGAGAGGGATCCAAAAAGAATCCAACTCCAACCAACAACTGAGTTGGTACTCGATTTCTCTGCAATTGGTCAAGCAAGATTGTCTAAGGTCAGCCCTCTCTCAATCTTTTAACCCTTCTCTTTTTTCTTTTTTTTTTTTTTTTTATTACTCTCCACCTTCTTTTTCGCTTTTCTTTGTATGCAATTCCCCTGCTCTCTTCTCTACTCCTACTCATCTCTTTCCTTCAACTTCAATTTTCCAATTCCCAACTTTTTTTTTTCTTTTTTGAATTGCTTTTAAAATAACGTCTTGGGGGGTTTTTAATTGCTGCGGTGATTTTATTACGGTTCGTGCTGTTCCGGGGTTGTGACGACGCGCTCTTGTTTCTATTAAGTTCGGTGATTCCAACTCTAGGGTTTTGATTTGTTCATTGCGTTATTCAATTCGGCTTTGTTTAGTGGGGGTTTCTGTTAACCACTCAACTGGAGTTTGATCCCTAGGGTTTTGGTTCTGCGAAGATGAGATTTGGGTTTGCATTGTTTGGTTTCTCGGTGGGTCAATTTAGGGATGTTTGGAAACTGAAATAACGCTATTTATATTGGGAATTGTGAGTTTTTTTTTTTCTTTTTCCCTTTGGGATTTCATCCTTGTTGTTTTACTCTCGATATGCAGAGATTGAGAGTTTGATTTGCATTGTATGGTATGGAAATTGGTGAATTTGAACTTGTTCGGTGCTGGATAAAAGTGTAAATTGGGTTGGAAACGGGTTTCAGTGGTTTTATTGTTCTGTGAATGGTGTAGGAATCTGCTTATTGAGCAATGCAACCCCAGCAGGGCTCCAGAATCGATTTAGGTGAATTGAAAGCTCAGATAGTGAAGAAGATTGGGGCTGAGAGGTCAAAAAGGTATTTTTATAATTTGACTAGGTTTTTAAGTCAGAAGCTCAGTAAAAGTGAGTTTGATAAGTCATGTTACCGCATTCTTGGGAGGGAGAATCTGCCACTGCATAATCAGTTGATACGTTCAATCTTAAAAAATGCATGTCAGGCTAAGACTCCGCCACCGGTTCATGAAGTGGCTCCTGTGAAATCTTTGATACAAACTGTGAAAAGTTCTCCTGGTAGAGAAGATGGGCATGAACATACTGGATCCCTTGTTCCCAACCAGAGTCCAAATATGGACATTTGGTCAAATGGTGTTTTGCCAGTGTCGTCCCCACGAAAGGTTAGGTCTGGAATACGGGATAGAAAACTCAGGGATAGGCCCAGCCCGCTGGGGCCAAATGGAAAGGTTGAGAGTGTTTCACATCAATCGATGGGTACGGAAGACAATGGCAATAAATTGGGTATGGAAAATGGGGATTTGACTCCATATGATTATCAGAGACCAGTGCAGCATCTTCAAGCAGTTGCTGAGCAGCCTGAAATTGAAAGAGAAGGTTTGGTGCATTCCACAGAAAAACCAAGGGTGCCTAGTAAAGATCAGACTGAAGGAACCTTTGTTGAAGATGGGGAGGAGGTGGAGCAAGCTAACCACATTAATCTCTCTAGAAGTCCTCTGCTTGCTCCACTTGGGATTCCATTTTGCCCAGCTAGTGTAGGTGGGGCTCTCAAAGCTCTGGATGTGGCAAGCAGTGGCGGCGTTAGCTACTATGACAGTGGCAGTTTGTATGATACTGAGACATTGAAGAAACGTATGGAGCAGATCGTTGCAGTGCAGGGCCTTGGAGGGGTTTCTGTGGAATGTGCTAGCATGTTGAATAACATGTTGGATGTCTACTTGAAGAAACTGATCAGGTCATGTGTTGATCTGGTGGGATCAAGGTCAACACGTGAATTGAGAAAGCACTCTGCCCACAAGCAGCAGCCTCAAAGCAAGCTTGTTAATGGTATGTGGCCAAGTAATCACTTGCATATGCAGAGTACCTCCGGGCCCACAAAAGTTTTGCACGAACAGGGGCAGCACTGCTCAATATCTCTTCTTGATTTCAAAGTGGCAATGGAGCTAAATTCCCAGCAGCTGGGAGAAGATTGGCCATTGCTGCTGGAAAAAATTTGTATGCGTTCGTTTGAAGAATGAATTCCCTACAAAAATTTGTTTATCCTGAAGCTGTGATTGGATATGTTCAGTCTGGTTCAACGTGCTTGACAAATGTTGACCACTGAAGCTCCCAGTTATTTTCTATTACCGACATGAACCAGATGACCCAGTCGGATAAAGCTCTGGCCCTTGCAAGATGAAATTATGGGTTTGAGTGTGGGGATGCCTGTACCCCTGCTGCAGAGCCGGGATAGATCATAAAATCATTTTTTGAGCAACTGAGCTAAGGTGCTTGAAAAGGAAGTGCTTACAACTGGTTGCTCTGTTGTACGACTAGTATTTTTGTTGGCTGTATTCTGCCATTTCAACAGATCTCAAGCTTTTCTTGTAATTTACAGCCAATGAAGAGGAAATCTGAGAAAGTTTTGCGGGGATACTGTTTTGTAGCTTAGTGAAAGGTAAAATTACTTATGTAAGAGCTGCAGCATTGCTCTGTATGTAATTTTAAAATCTGCGAATTGATTGAGTTCCAATATTAATAACAAATCGACATCCATTAAATTGTCCATTGTGGTTTATATTTAGATGTTTCCGCTGGATGACCCCTGAAAAATCTATTTGTTAAGCTCTGATTCTATGTTCTTGTGGAGCTTATGACTTGCTAATTGTCATTTAAAAGATTGGGTGGCATTTTCATAGTTCTCAAACTACTCTTCTTGATTGTTTATATATATATATATATATATATATATATATATATATATATATATATATATATATTATATATATATATATATTGAATTAGACATGGCAAGTCTATAGCATCAGTTATGACTTGCTTATGCTGAGCTTACAAATGTCAAGCAGTTGTTAATTGATCTTAATGTCTATAACTAGGGATATTTTGGTCCCTGCAAAAACATCATGCTAGGTTTATTTGCAGGATGCTTGCAATTTTCTGTAAGTATTCTGTGGATTAAATCATCCAATCTGCATTCTGATGTCTGACTATCTGGAACAGGAAAAGGGCAGTTGTAGATGAACAGGATTGCTTGTTACTAAAAGAGGTAAAAGTTTCTCAATATTGGATGAGAAAAATTCTGTACCAACCACCTTTCCATGTTCTGTTGGAGTAGGCACGCTTACTTGCTAGTGCTTACTAGAGCATTTCTTCGACTTCACACTACTCTAGATATGAGAATATTAATTTTCAGTAGATCTTTTAATGTAATTGATAACATACAAATGCTATATTTTGATGAGTTGCCCTTTATTGTTGAGCTGGTTTTCAATAGAATTGTTTTTAATGTTTTTAGAGAATTAGATTTGCAGCTTTCACCACTTTGGGATTTTTCATTATTACATTTCTGTTACTCAGTATCTCATAACCTGGAAACTGAAAACTGTGTTCTCAGTTATATTTGCATTATGACACACACTGTAATTATTAGTTGTGCAAAAGTTGGTGACAGTAAGTACTTTTATTTCTTTATGGACACGTTCCTTCCTTTGTTATGCATATAATATGAGTCCTTTTCACTATTTCATTTGTTTATTCTCGAAACTCATTAAAGAGATGCTTAATGTTCTATACTTCTATTACCTTTAACCTATGAGTTATCTAATTGTGTGTTTGAGGTTGGGGCAAATCTCAATTAGACAGTTTCTTGGCTAATTCATTTTATGGAGACATTTACATCACTTGTGAAGATGAGAAGAGATCAGACATAAGCTTGGTAAGAAAAGGTAATGAAACTTATTGCAATATCAATGAATATGTTAGCTTTTTTTCCCACTAAATATAAAAAATTTATACTGAAGTTGTATTGAAGCTGAAGAGGAGGTTAACCAGGTCCGCCGCAAAGTTCAGTTATCTTGGTCTCATTTTTACTTGCATGTAGCATTATGTAGATGGGTCAGAATGATTTGTTTGTTGTTATGATTCAGAATTAACCTCGTTAGCTATTTCAGCTATCTGGACCATGAAACTGGTGTTGAGGTTCAATTGATGAACTAGTGAATGATGTTTTTATACAGTGAAAGCACCTGAAATATTTATGTACTGTGCGCTTGCTGATGGTGGGGGACACCCTTTGTAATTCAGAGGCATGATCATGAAAGACTTATTTTGGAGATTATCAAATATCAATTCTCCCCAACTTTGATCTACTGTCAGGAGGACGAGAATCCGTCTGAGGTTTATGCATATCAATGTAAGCGTTTGAACTTTGAAGGTAAGATTGTTTCAGGCAATGCTTGGGAAGATCAATGTTGTCTATATGTAAACCTAGAACAATAGCATGATGAACCAAGAAAATTGTGCGCCTATTGTTACAATATTTCTTCCCTTCAACCTATATCAGTTCTCGCAACAAAAAAAATAAATTGATAATTTTAAACAAATGCCCCTATCCATTTACTTTTCTGTATGCTGGGCTTGCCAATGACCATAGATTTTTTTTATTTTTTTGGGATTAGATTTTCTATTTGTAATGAAGGTATAGTTTTTCATGTCTTTTTGCACACTGATCTGTAACTGCAAGTCTCCAAGGTCATCTTGTTAAATTATTTAACTAGTAGTCTGAAATTCATGCATGTTAAATTTTTTGATACCCCTCCATTAGTTTTAGTCCAATTTGACGTAACCCCAGAAAATATGATGCAACCAAATCAAAAGCTGAAAAATTGCAGGTAAAGCACCAAACCGTACAACCAGTGAAAATGAAAGGCAGGCAGGCAGGGATAGCTTAAAGATTTAGAAAGGAACAAGTAGGTAGGTGCCACCAAAATCCAAAAGAGCGTCAAAGCCTTTCCCATTCCCAAAGTCCAAAATAGAATTAGAAGAAGAATCAGAGGATGGAGTTTTAAATG
Source organism: Fremontodendron californicum (assembly GCA_030761205.1). NCBI lineage: Eukaryota > Viridiplantae > Streptophyta > Magnoliopsida > Malvales > Malvaceae > Fremontodendron > Fremontodendron californicum. The sequence goes on from JAULJL010000006.1 coordinate 334,870, forward strand.
TTTAATTGTAAAAGCTACCGCATTTAATAATATGATAGAAAAAAGGGGATTTTATGCAGGATTTTGATATAACTTATTATAGGGGGGAAATGAGGGAATAAAGAAAAAAAAAAAAAAGCAAGTGGCTCATAGCTGTTACACTACGTCTATCACATAGGATACTGTATCGCTGTTTATCCAAACTTCAAATATCAGCAAATTCCTATTAGCATCTACTGGTCCGAGACCGAGAGAACCACAAAAGTAAAAGATCTTGATTTTGCTAGCAACTAAGGAGGGGATGAAAAATAAGTACATCAAGCACCTAACTGACATTAATCGAGAAGAGACAGAAACTGATCATGCTCAAAGAACAGCAGTAACATCATGTGTATTTTGATTCACATTTCTTTTATGAGTGAATTGAGTTCCAGTGCAGTACAGAGCCAATAGCACCTGCTTTATTTGTTGACTAACATGAAAGGAATTTGATATTTTTTACATATGATCATAAAATTAATAATCATAAATGCTGAAGAGAAGCCATCAATTTGTACAAAAGAAAACTCAGTCTCTTGCTTTCTATTCAAATTCAACTCAAATATGAGGTGAGCGAAGAAGACTGCTTGGGTTCTGCTGATGCTTTGCAAATAGGGCACCAATTCTTCACCCGCAGCCACTGCTGTATGCACGCCAAGTGATACTTATGCTCACACTTCAACCTCCCTACTTCATCTCCAACAACATACTCTTCCTGCAAAAGGAAAACCAATAAATTCCATTAAGTTGAAGTGAAACCAGTCAAGAAACCATTGCAGTCACATCCAGAGGAAAATAAAATACCATAAATTTCTCATTGATAGAGTGGAAAGTTATGTAGAAAAGGACCTGACATATACTGCATTTGACATCATCCTTTTCATCCTCACAGCTGACATTATTTGCATCCTCCAAAGATGATGCCTCATAGATGCTTTTTTTAAGGCATTTTGACAATGTTTCTTCTGACAGCGCAGTGCTCACAGTACCCATCCTCTCTTCTAAAGCTAGTAATTCCTGTCATGATAGCAAGGCAAGCTAAATCTCGTAGCTTAACTTTGACAACGAGCATAGAGCGGGGAATATAAAATGCAAACTTTGCACCAACATAGTGAAACAAGAACAAACCTCATATGACATATTATCTATATCCAGTCTCATGTCTCTATGCTGGTCATAAAAGTTTAGGCCATTAAGGAACAAGCTGGTCTCTAGAACAAGTAATTGCTGCAAGACATAAACATAATCAACAATAGAGAACAATCAGGCCAAGTGAGACACTTCAAAACTAGTTACCTCATATGTCAACTCTTCATCTTGTTCAATCCTCTCAAGTGCTAATAGTACCTGTGTATACATAAAACAATAGTAACAGATGAAGCTTTAGTAACTCAACAATACTGCAAAAAAACTAATAATGGTTCATTTTTGCCTCTCCCTGCAGAGAACTCTGTAAAACCAGATGATTTAAGATATTAGTGTGTAAAAGATATTTGCAACCCCACTCAGTTCCTTCCCTTAGTTACATAAAAGGAAAAATGAATAACAAGAAAGTTATAAATCCATGCATAAAACAATGCAGGTTTGAACTATACTGTTAATATACCTCCGCAATGCCATCCATATTGTAGCGCCGGAAGCTATCCCGGTTCACCGAAGAGCGGTTAATGCCAACTTCAGAAGGAATAGAAGGCATGATACTGCGTAAACTCTCACTTATACTACCTGGTCGACTGTAAGAACTAGCACAAGTTGAGGCAGTTTCTGTGGAAACAGGAGCATTCAAATCCATAGTTACATCAGATTGAGGCACTTGTGGCATGACTACGGGGGACTCATTCAAAGTTAAACTATTTCCATTTGCTTGGTTAGGGAGTCTCCCTCTACCATAACTACTGTTTGATCTCCGAGTCCTAACTGAAGCAGCAACACCACTATCCCTGTTAGGGGGCCAATTTCTGGCTCGCCTTGAGTCAGAAATAGAAACACCGTGACTAGAACTGTTGTTCCGTTCCTCCAAAGATGACCCACTCAACTTCTTTCCCCTGGTTGAAGAATTACCTTCTCCATCAGAGTTTCTCTTTTTTACTGTATCTTTCCTTCTGCTGAGGCTTGAATCCGAAGATGAACAACCAGAAGGGACAACATCAGAAATAGAGTTACATCTTAGATTTCTCAAACCGTACCTGCTTGTGTTAGCACGAGTTGCCTGGGAAGCACTTCGAGATGCCAAAGTAACTGATGGACAGGCCAGAGTATCCTGGTTGCCCAACCCAGATCGCTGAATAAAGTTTCTCCTTGGTCTTGTGTTTGATGCTACACTAGAGCTTCCCACTTCCATCACTCTAACTTCCCTAGAATCAGCATCTTCAGATTCGGGCTGCGGCCTCTTTCCTGCTGGGGATATGAGCTCTGACACTTCTGGCTCATCCTGAACACTACTAGTTTCAGATGAATCTGTTTCCAGCTGAGATGATAGTTTTTTCTGAGGATTTGTAGAGGATTTTCTAGTGTTGCTAACTGCAGAGTATACCCTAGAGGAACTTCCAATTATTTCCTTGCCACTTGATGAAGTGCGGTAAGAAGGCCTCGAAGATTTGGCTTTTTCCGAGCAGCCATTGAGAGTACCTTTCATGGAGTTCAGCCTGCCACTGCATCCGATTCGGTTGCAAAATAGTGCATTACGTTCTCTGTTATTAACATGATCCTTCAAGATGAGACCTGATCCCTTGCCAGGTACAACAAGCTCATCAACAGCTCTTTTACCAGTATATCCATCCATCTAGATAACAAGTATCCTTAATATCTGGAAAAATATCAAAATAAATGTATCATATGGTAAAGACAGAAATCCTCCACCATGACATAACTTTAGTTCAGGAGGGAAAAGAAAAACCTAAAAACCATAATTGCAAGCATAGACATGCATACTGCAGGAACCTGTCACAATCATTGGACGTAAGATAATAATTAAAAAATTGCCTCTTGATACCTGCTTCTACACAAGCTTAAAACAAAAACAAACCATTTGTTATTCTTCCAAAGCATGGTAACTTTCAAACCCGACACTAACATAATAGATAAAACCATGAAATTGATAGAAGAGCACAAATGTTCATACATAAATCCAACCTCAAAATATTGCTCGCCTTTTCCACACAAAAACCAAATTTAGTACCTTCAAATTATTTACTTTGAATGTTTATAACTTAAACAAATTAAGATTTTGTGTGGCATTAACATTATCATAACCAATCAATCAGCAACGCAATTGCGCATTAAGTTCAAGAAATCCCAAAAGACAGTGACTGGCAGCAATAGTTAAAGGCAACTCAAATTTGGGACCATAAAGGTTGAGTTTTGCAACCTATTTTCAACCTAATTTAATCTGTATTGCTGTAACCTATGCCAACCCTCCCAAAAGAAAAAGGAAAAAGAATACAAACCATTAACAAGGACAATTTGCAGAACTTAGTCCTAAATCCAAATTAGAAACTCAATTCTATTTTACAATCTACTTAACTTATTCACCAAGAGATGAATTTTTAATTTTCCTTCTATCAGAAACAAATTATGCTAGAATTGCATAACAGAATTATGAATTCCAAACAGGAACATTCACAGAAAGAGTTGACAAAAAAAAAAAAAAAACACCTCAAAACTGAATTGAACCAATAAGATAGATAGATACTTGAGAACACACAGAAAAAAGTAAGACACCTTTGTTATCAAAGGATCAAACATGTTCAAAGAGAGAGGCTTTGGGAGTTTTCTCAAAACGAAAAGTAAATAAATAAATCAGAAAAGTGAATAAGAGGAAAAGAAAGGGGGAAAAAAAAAAGCAAAACAAAAGGAGAGATGGTCACATGCTCCAGTATTGTATTTGATCCCAACAAAAGTGGGTTTCTCTCTTTGGTTTTCAAGGCCGATGTTTTGTTTGAATTATTCTCCACACAATCATTTTTTTTTTTTTCCATTTCTTCTTTTTTTTTTTTTTTCTAAAAGTGAAAGAGACTTTGTCCGTGATCTAAGGGTGGAAAAAGCCGATCACCCTTCAAAACCAAATTAAACTTAAAAGTAGAGTAGAGAAAGGAAAGGAAAGGAAACCAAAAAAATAGAGAAAGCAAATTGAACATTTCTTCAATACTTGTCCATCACTTTCCCTTCCAAACCACCATATACCAAGTTCTTCTTGGAAAACAGAAATGATCAAGTCATCGAAATAATCAATCTTTTCTATATAGCATATAAATATGTAAAAAAAAAAAAAAAAAAAACTTCAATCAAAAGAAAGACCTTTTTTTTTTACCAGAAAACAAAGAAGACCCTTATTTACCAAAGATTTTGTTTTCTTTTAAAGAAAAAAAAAAAAAAAAGAGCTATGAAATGTAAGAATTTAGTAGATAATGAACAAACAGTGTGTGTGTGGCGAAAAAAGAGAAATTATGGAGTAAGAAAGAAAAAGAAGAAAAGACGTCAAATTAGAAGGAAAGGGAATCATGTTGTTGTACCTCTTTGCTTCTCCGTCAAGAGAGAGTTTTGAAGTCTTAAAAGAAGATGAAGCAGAAGACGAAAATGCTGTTTAAACTTTAAAGGGAGAGAGGGAATACAAAGGCAGCAAAGCCAACGGCCCAACAGTAAGAGAAGAGAAGAGAAGAGGCAAAAACGTGTATGAAAGAAAGAAAGAAAGATCCAATGCTGCTGCTGCTGCTGCTGCCTGAGATTGCGAACCAAACTCCTAATCCTAATCCTAATCCTTTTTTATTTTTATATTATAGTTTTTGAAGGAACACAGAGAAGGAGTGCTTGTGTTGTGCTGCCGTCCCGTCCTAACAGCATCCAAACCCTTGATTTTGGGTCAAATATCAACGGCTGATCAAAACCGTGGGGTCCCCTTGTTTGTTTGTTTCGATAAATTAAAAAATAAAAGTAAAATGATAAATGAGAAGCAGCTTTAAAGTGGAATTGATTTTTGTGGACGGAAACGGAACGGAGCCCCTAACCCCACACCCCACATCAACAGCTGAGTCCGGGAGCCGCCCCTACCTCTTATTTTAATTTTTCCTTTTCCTTTTTTTTTTTCTTTTTCCAATTTCTAGTTTAGAGTTTGACCTGGATTTATATTTTTTATTATTTCTTGGCCAAAACTTAGATTTTTATTTTTTTAATCTACTAATACTTATTTAAACTCGTGCAAAACAAACATTATTACACTTGTTGCCATGCCAGGCTCTTTTAACAATTCTACAAGTTTTATTTCCTTTATTTTATATATAGTAAATGCTATTTTTGACATGGCAGGGCGGCAGACAATAACTATTTTTGAGTCCACTGCTCTATTTCTTTCCATAGTTAACAATATTATGTTGTTAGACTTGCCAGGCTTTTTTTTAGATGTACATGCTCTGTTTGTTTGATTTATTTATTCATCTTATTCTTAATATCCTGATCTTTGAAAGATTAACCATTTCAATATGAGTTTTATTGGAAGCTTGAATAAATAGATATGGTAGGCAAATACGATTAGTCAACAAACTAATGATAATGATCGATGCATTCCAGATTGAGCAGTAAAAATGGGTTTTAAAAGCACATAATAATAAGAATTAAGAATTCATGTTGAGGATGTGAAAGTATATGAATCAAGAAACGTTGGTCAAATTGCACTAATTAAGAATTGTATTCTCAAGGAACTTAATATTAATTGTAGAAAAATAACTACTCACTCACTTAACCAACTAATTATACAATAATGAAGCCTTTTTCTTTTCCCACCTCATGGAATTTATGCGACTAGACTACACTAGTTGCTTTCCTTACCAATTCATTGAATAAAGAGACTCCCCAATTCATTGAAAATGTTTAGGTAAAGCTGTAGGTTAAATTATATATAGATTAGAACGATCAGCCCCACGTGTTACTTTTTTTTTTTTTGGTTAATAGAATTGAAAACTTTAATTCTCCATTGCCAGTGGGATAAGGATTGTTGTAGATTTGACAATGAAAACAGAAAGGGAAAAAGAAATAATAGCTGTTTTCTTCTTCATCAATTATCAACCGATAAACAAATTTCTAAATATAAGAACAATGCGCCATCATTAAAATGTGGAAGGCCAAGCCAAGGCCAAGCATGATAAACAATAAACAAAATAATGGAATGGATCAACCCAAAACATTTCAAACATATATAATTGTTGTTAGACAATTGCTTTTTCTTAAAAACATCAATTAATTAGATGGACAAAGTCCTATAATTTTCAGTGCTAATTGTATTAGACAAAGACCTTAGTGGAGTTTTTATTTTTTCATTTTTTTTTTTTTATTTTCTGCCTAAAGAGCATGTCCCATGGCGGGGATTACATTAATTAAGAAAAAGAAATGAAGAAGAAAATGAGGTAAGAATGACTTTCTTTCTTCTTTTTTTTGGCAACAAAGGAATGTATATATATATATATATATATATATATAATGTAAAAAAGAATTAAAAATAAAAAGAAGACTAAAGTAGAGGAAAGAAGCTGCATGCATGCCTGGCAATTGTAACACAAGGTGAGGTCCAAGTCCCACCAATTCCACTGGAGTGGTGATGATAGATGTAGCAAATTAATACTATAATAATTATATGTTTATGTTAAGCTCTTGCCGTTTGTTAGCTACATTATTATTAACATTAACATAAGCTTTGGATATTATAAAAATAGATGTAAATGCTTTTCTATTATTAATGACCTGGAAACTAAATAATTATATATATATATATATATTGTTTTGGTCAAGAAAAGGCAAACAAAAGGTAAGGGGCAGGCGGCGATTTGATAATATGTGGACATTAATTAATTAATTAATGATTAGAGGAGAAGAGAGGAGATTATATACAGGTTGGCTTAAGCCACTAAACGTATTAAGTGTATTAGGGTTCATATATGTTGGAATATATGGCGTGTCATTTGGAAAAACAAAGCCTTGTAGAAATTGCCCTACAGTAGAAGAACAAAATAGAAAGTGCTAATTTTAATGGTTATATATATATATATATATATATATATATTGGTGTTGCAATTTTCGTTTTGATGTTGTTTTCTAAAAGAGAGTTGGTAGAAGCAAAAATCAACATGTTATTTTCATTTGGAATTTTGGTAAATATTAATTAATTAATTGTAAAATTTTCATAGAAATGGGAGGTAGAATTAGAAAGAAAGAAAGATCATAACCTACAAAAATGATCTCTTGTATATATCATCTATATCGCCTCCAACACCAATAGAAATTTAATTACAAAGAAAAGAACCTCCTAATTTAAAGCACCTTCTTAATCCTAATTAAGAAGTTGTAAACTCATCTACAATATCTCATAAAAAATAATAGCAAGGGTATGTATGTATTACTTCACAGTAATTGTGCTAATTAAAAACTTCATCCCAGCTTAATGTCTTTTTGGTGTTTGGGTGGTTGTCTTGATGGTGTGTAGAGAGAAGGGTCGAAGGATGGTGGTTGAGAGGGAATATGAGTAGAGCAACGGTATTTTTGGGGTTAAGGTCTCTAGAGTCTCTTTGTTGGCTTTTGGGAGGTTATTTATATTTTTATCAATGGGTCGTCAGTTGCCATATGTTATAATCTGGTTAGGGGTTAGTGGTTGACAGTATGAGTATCATAGTGTAGTGATCGAGATCTCTCGTGGGCTCTGCAGTGATGGTAAAACGGGTATCAAAAAGGTCATGTGGTCTTTCGAGGTGATAGGTGGCGACGCGATCCCTTAGGTATTAAGGGTCGCCCACGTGTGCCTCGAATGATGAGCTGGGATAGAAGGTCTGATGCTGCTGGGCTTTTCTATTCATGGTTCAAGATTTGACGAACTCAATTGACTTAGGCCTCTTTCCATGGTCCAAGACCTAGAGCGTTCATTAGATTTAACAAATATTATGATTATTATATATATATATATATATATATATTCAAATCTTCAACTTATGAAATATATCTCATATTTGATCCACATGTCTAAAGATGTACGTTTCTTGATGGGGAACACTTGCTTGGGTTTGGGCCCCGACCTCTAGGCTCTACCTAGCACCTCCATATGGAAGAAGTAGCAGATAGCATATGGAAACTACTGCCTGTTTTGAGGGATATTGGATTGGAGACTCTCCAACATTTGTTTAGTATCACCTCCATGTCCAACATCATCCTTGGTTTACATTTTGGATAAAGACGGCTTGCCACTTGCCACTTGCCAGCACCACATTGACTTGTGTATACAATTCTAGTATGTCTACAGTTTGTATAGTCTCAGATAGATATGCTAGTGCCTGCAACTATTGTGCTGTGTACATTGAAATGGAATAATTCTTCTTTTTCTGCCCAAAATAAATAAATTATAATCATGATCCAAAATATAAATCAAATTAACTTAACCTGGTCAAACCTTTAGATTACTCTCACATTTGCCACATGCAGGGGACTGTTTGTTCCTAAAATCTAACCTTTTTGCTTGCCCTTGTCTTAAGCAGCAAGAAAGAGTAAGGCATAATAAATCGGATTTTTTAGATGAAAACAAAGCCAAATGGCCCTTTCTCTTTGGCCTTCTAATATTTGCATACTTTTTCTATTGTTAAATTGAAAGACGGATTTAGGTTTAGATTTTATTTTTCTTAAAGAGGCTTTATTATTATTATTATTGGCTATATATATGGCTTTGAAAAGGTCAACAATCCCCATATGTCTCGGTTAGTTTTGACTTTTGATGAACAAAATTCTAGTCTTAATTTCAAAGGTCTCCAAATGCTAACCGCTACAGCCAGTTCTACCTTTGAGTTGTGCGAAATTCACGCTCCTTAATTTTATCAAAACTAAGAAACCTCTTCTTCTGTCTTGTAATTTGTAATCCTCCCTTTCTCCTTCATGTACTCTTCTTCTTTTTCAAATCATTTCAATCCTTAATTTGTTCCCACGCTTTCACTCTTATTCCATGAATTTGCTTTCATCATCAAGGTACGCTACATATCAATCCATCTTTCTCCAGGAATATCCCTATTCCCTTCCCTATTTGATGCCTTCTTTTTCAAATCAATTTATTTTTTGTTCTTTAAATTCAATTTTTCCATTTGCTTGTCTTGACTCCCGAGGGTGGTGGGATAGGAATTTTGCACGCAATAATATGATATTCATGCTTTTCTTGGTTTCTTAGGAATCCCTATAGAAAAATACAAATATATGTATCATTCTAGTCTTAGAAGTTTCATTGTGTATGGCAATGACATGCTATTTTTTTTTTCTACTTTAAATTGATATAGACTACAATGTTAGACGTCCGAAGTAGAATCCAATTGTTCCTACTTTTAATTAAAAAATACATATATATGTATGTATCATTCTAATCCAATTGTTCGAGTAGCAAACTGAAGTTAAACATTCTTTTCTGTTCAATCAGCAACTAATTTTACTTCTGCAATTTATTTCTTATGAGAGGGAAATTAGTAATATGCATACGTGATTGATAGAAAAGAGGATTCTATTCGAACCAAAAAAAAAAAGCAAGGGAAATTTGATCCTTTGAGTTAGATGCTCTTCCTTGGGTGGCGCACTCACTCTTGGTTATGCTTTATTAATATTTTTTATAATAACGCAGGATTCTATCACAATTTTGTTAGTGGATCAGGATCAGGATCAGGACCAGGATCATACACCCTACGATTTATGGCAACGACAAAAAGAGAAAGCACTTTGGGGAAAGAGAAGAGGGGAGCTTCCCCTTCAAATTCTTCCATCACCCATGCCCAAAGAAGACCCTCTCCAGGTTGCACTGAAAAACAAGTACCAAACTATCTCAAGTCTACAAAAAGCTCAATCAGTGATGCTATCAAGAATGTTAAAAAAACTGGGGCTGAAGACACCTCCCAAAGGCCTAATATTCTCAGAGGATCTTTTGATAGGCCTTCATCGGCTGTTCGAGTCCAAAGGACACTTATCTCTCCAAGTCGAGAGAAACCAACAACAATCAGATCTGCGTCCTCAAAATCCACTACTGCACCCAAGGCAACCTTGGAAAGGGTTGCCAAAAAGCCAAATGCGGGAAAACCACAGACGCTATCTTCGTCTAGGAGCATGAAGAAGACCACCAGTCCCACTCCCACTCCCACCACTAAAAAGGGATGTACTTCTTCAGCTTCAAAGAAACCTACAAGTAGTAGTCATGATAAAAAAGAAGCGCAGAATCTTGAAATCAAGCATGAAAATGAAGAAAATTTGGACCATCAAGTTGAGGAGGTTGTGAAAGATGATCAGGGTAAGATAGATGATATCGGAATACCAAAAGCTGAAGAAACTGAACATCCGGATGTTGTAGATACTACTGAAGCCAAAAGTGTTGAAGAAGGAAAAGATACCCCTGATGATATTATTATTTCCACAGTTTCGCAAGAACATAATGTGCCTCAGACTGAAGAAATGGAAGATAAGTTTCATGAAGAAAAATCTGATCACTCAAACAATAATCAACATGATGAACATAAGGAGAATCACAGCAAAGAGGAGATCAATGTTGGTCAAGATCACCAGGAAAAGATTCCTCATGAGGAGACTAAAAGAGAAACTGAAGACGAAGGAGTAGAAGAAGGTTATGCAACTGACGAGGTGGCTGCTACTAAAGAAATTGGAGAAGAAAAGAATGATGAAGGGAGAGAGCAGGGCCAGGGGCTTGAATCAATTAAAGAGGAAATAGTTGAAGGGGAAGCAGCAAATGTGGTTGCCAAAAGCCGACTACAAGCAGGGCATGGGAAGAAGGAATCTCCAACACCGTACAATGATGTGATCGAGGAGACAGCTAGTAAGCTACTTGAAGAGAGGAAGAACAAGGTGAGAGCACTGGTTGGGGCATTTGAGACTGTCATAGATAAAGAAACTTCTAACGCCAAATGAAGTAATTCTCCCTCAAATAAATGAACCATGTCCTGAGATTCACACTCACTTGTAAACACCTTGTATAGCTTATAGATTTCTCATCATCATCAACAACATCGTGTGGAGCAATGAGGTTGCCATTGAGTTTTTGTTCCTATGCTATACAGTTTTTTTCAGTTTTTGTATTTTCTTCTTTCTCCTCTAATCTTCCCCTGATTCTCTTTGTTCTTATAAACAAATTAATGTAGCAAGAATTTGAAAGGAATCTAAAGATTTTGAACATTTATATGTCATGCAATTTAATTACTGAACATCTTTTGCACAATGCTAGCAAAAAAAAAAAAAAAGCCTTTTTTCATAAAATGTGCCTCATATAAAACGGAGTGGAACAACATTTGACTAAGATTATAATGCGAAAAAATCATTATCATAATAATATGATGATCCCTCCACTCCACTCCATATATATATATATATATATATATATATATATATACAAACACCAGAATTGTCAGTTCATAAAGCAAGGGAAATGACAGAATTTCTATTGAAACAAACAAGCCATTGAATTTCATTACAAAAAATACACAATTCAAGTTTTTACAACCAAACCTGCATCGAACAAATAGCTGCAAGATAGAAAAAGAATATGAAAACAATCAAAGCTGAAAGCTCAAGCAATATCAGAAATTCAAACAATTTGAATTTAGCAGTATAAATATTGTATAAAACCTCGCCAAAAATAAAAAATAATACTAGTAGTAGTATGAATCTAATTTCGTTCCTGATAAATCTTCTAGGATACGCTTACTATAAGCTACAGCCCAATCCTCTTGATTTGACATACCTTCAGTGTTGGAGATTAGTCTCTGTCCAACTCCAAACTCCTGGTTCGGCAATATCTTAGCTCCAAAGAAACCTGCTTTTCTAACCAAAGCTGGCGACGAAAATTGGAAATGAAAAGCTCCGCCCTTTTGTCCACATCATCATCAGCAGCATAACTTGTCACTCTTTGAAGAGCTCGAACCGAAGCTCTTTCATTGGATTCTTCATCCTCAATGCAGCCAAGCAAACCCAAGCGATCATTGAAGCTCAAGCTCCGCCTCCTGGCGGAAGCGCTTTTGAGGAAGCAAGATATGCGCCATTTGATTAGGTTTAAGCGAAGTAGGGAGTTTATCTTCTTCACTGCTTTCTTAAGGCGCCCCATGACAAACCGTTTTTCTCTGCCCATTTTGTTGTTTTGCCTTTCAATTCAAGTTAGAGTGTTTTGATGCAAGAATATATAAGAAATTAATTGGAGGTTTATGGTTATATAGTTATATATATATATGCGGTAGAACCTGAGGATTCTCGAGCAAGATTCTTTGTTTTTAGACTTGGAAGCTTGTCAGCAGGAAGGATTAGTAAGTTAAGTTAACGCGCGCGACAACTTTATTTACGTTGGAATTTCATGGAAGGGACGTCATTGTCAAGGATTACTATAATCACGTGACAGTTAAGTGTTAGCCCAATAGTTGATAGGAAAATTGAAGGATTGATCAAAAAAGGCATCATCTAATTGGACTGTTGGAGTGCATGAAATTGCAAGGCTGTCTCATTAGTTTAAAGTGTTAATTTGCTCATTCACCTAATGCTTGGTGACCAAGTTTTGGCTTTTTGCTTGGTGAGAAGTGAGAGCTGCAAAGTGCAAATTGAAATATGGGGCGGAATTTACTTTTCTAGAAGTTATTGTTTCTTTCCACTGAAACTAAAGGGGAATTTTGGTTGCCATTGCAGATGATTGTCTCACACGAAACACACTCAGTTCTCTTCTTTTCAAATTGAACAGCCTGGCGTCAAAGCAGAAAATGTGAACTAATGTTCATGGTTATGTTTTGCTAGAGACACTTGTGGAGTTGTGGTTTAAACTATAAGATTGATGTTTCATGTTTGAACACAAAAGAATGGCCAGATAAGCTCCTCCATCAGTCCAACCGTTATTGCAAATCATGTTCCTGGGAATATATAGGGATTATTCAATAAAGATATGCTAACCTATGTAAAGCCAAATTGAATTATACATTACCAAAGAAATATCATGTTAATTTATTTAATTATACATGCTTCTGTCTATCAGGCCCAATTAATTTAATTATACATGCTTCTGTCTATCAGGCCCAATCCTCATAAAACTAATTCCAAAAGTAACACTTGTAAAGCAGAACTACAAAATTGTTGATCCAAAAATAAACCCATTAAAAAGTAGCAAACATCCAAAATGGCAAGCAGTTCTAAACTCAAGAATTTGCAACCATCTGTTCATGAACATCAACATGTGAACGATCTTCCCTAATACTAGTAGTTTCACCACCAGTTACTTGGATGGTTCTTCAATCCTCGATTTGTTCCTGTTTTCCTGACCATCCATACATCTGTCTTTTGGCATCCCTTCGAGCTGCTCTCTCAGCTAGCTTCAGGTCATTGAAACCTTGTTCAAACTTTGCTTCATCCTCGGGTGAAAAAAATCCACGACAGACTCAGATTCTGCGTTTCCTACATGATATTGAATAACTTCTACCCTAATTTGCAGCAAATTCCTGAACTAGTTTCGTAATACCCTAGTAATAATAAATCCAATGCAAAGATCCTAACGAACATTACAGCAATTCAATAACACCAGCTAAGTGCTCATCCTCCAATTATCATACCATTCCAACGATCTCCTCAGAGCAATAACTAAAACATCCGGGGGGAAAAAAACAATAAGAATGGTAAAATCAACAATTTCAACAATAACTTTATTGCAGGAGCAATAAAAGAAAAAAGTTAAGGAATGGAAGAGAAAGAATACTTGATTCCACCGTCTTCGCTGATGCGGTTGCCGAACTGGATGTGTTGGCCAGCATAAAGGCCGCGTTTGGCACGACCCTTGCTGACGATGTGATGACCTTGCTGTCCGGAATGCATTTTTTGACCTTATTGTTTTTTTTTATTATAATCATATTCAGGATATTATATTATGTGTGCGGAATAATCGTATTCAGCATAAAGGCCGCGTTTGGAACTGGATGTGATGACCTTGCTGTCCGGAATGCATTTTTTGAGTTGTTCCTTCACTCCAGGCACCAAGTTGTTCTCTCCCACCTTCTTCATCATCTCTTCCCCTCTGAACGCCATCTTTGCCTTTTCCTTTCCCTTTCTCTTTCTTCTGCTTTAAGTAATAAAAAAATCAAGGAGGTTTCTTTCGATGCTTTGGAAATGGACTGTGATTTTACTGCTAGATTTTAAACCCCAACTCGATTTTTCTGCTCAACCCTCCACTTTGGGAGGAGGCTTTTTAGGTTTGAGTTTTTTCTCAAACTGATATTGTTTTAAATCGAGAGTACTTTTAATCTAGATAATGACCGCACGCAATCCTATCGAATTTAAATTAATATTTTATAATAAAATTTTAAAAATAAATATAATAATTTTTATTTTTATAAGATATTTGATATATAATTGAGTGTTATTTGAATATAATTAATTACATTTGGTAATTTCAGACATAATATAATTATACGATACAAATATAACATAAGAAAATAATTAAAATACGACATGACACAAAAATGACATAAACATGACACAAATACATTAATGTATCAAAATCTACATAAAATGAATTATTACCGTATCAAAATTTATATAATATAATATCCTGAAGATTAATGGTGTTGACTAGCTGGGTCGATATAATTGGCAATTTCTTTTAGATCTTTTATGAATGATCAAAGCTTTGTAATATTGATTGATTTTTAACCAAATTACTCACCCCATTTTTTAAAAAAAAAAATTGTTATTTTTTTTATATATATTTCTCGTTAAATTTAGTTATTTGAACTTAAAGCTTAGCTCTTCATGTCTTTTGCACTTTATTCTTAATTATTTATTAGAATGTTATCCTATGTACACTTTTAATTCATATTATGTTATATATAGTTGTCTATTATTATTATAACAACGTTATATACAAAAATGTTATATTTTCTTTATTTGGTATTTACTATTTAATAACTTCCGCAATGAAGTGTGGATTCTCTTACTTCCCTCGCTACTCACTGCTTACCACCACCATCCAACACAATAATTGCTCAACTGCTGAAAAGGCCATACCATAAGGTTTTCACTTTTCATGCATTATTTTGTAATCCCAAAAAATATGCAATTTAAGCTTCAAATTCATCGTCAAGATTAATTGTTATTATTGTCAAATTATTCACAGAGTTTAAGGATCAAATCCACGTTGAAAAAACTACTAATTCCAATGGACCACTTGCATTGTCATCCTTTTCTCATCATGTCCTTCACCATTACAGGAGTTGCTGAATTGGCCTTCATTTCATCTTATTTATACCCCGCCCCCCACCTCTCCCATTACCATCTCTTTTGACTCTTACATATGCAGCTCATTTCATCACCAAATAATAAAAATATAAAATAATAAACCTCACAATTATTATGATATTATTATTTATTATCATCATCCAACAACAACAATCAATAAACAATTAAATTAAATTTTAATTTTACTTTTACTTTTACTTTTAAGGACCGATTCGCACAATCTCAACTAGTCTACTTTTTTCATCTGGAAAAATACAAAAAACAAATTTACATCCAGCACCCTCAACAACTCCCAAATATTACAAAAGTCTACGTCCTCCTTTTTTTTCAAAAAATAAATAAATAAATATTTGTTTATCAAGTTGACTCGAATACCACCAGTCCCAGTCCCACACCAGGAGCCATGTTCTCCTGCACCGCGAGTTGAGAGTGGCGGTGCTCCCCTTCGTAAGTCACAATCAACATAGACGGATCATCCGGAGCTCGCTCCACGTGTTTCCTCGCGGGGCACCCTCTGATGGTACTGCACTTGTAATATGCCCTGAAAAAGTCAACACATACAAAACTCAAAATCAGAACTTATCCTAGAAATGCTGTGCCATCAGATTCGATGATCTAGTGATAAGAGGTCGAAGATTCAGGACTACAGTAGTTACCGTGGGTATGGTGAGCCCTTGATCGGCTTTTGCCCGTATTTCCTCCAAGAAAACTCGTCTGGTGGAATATCGGCGATCTTCGAACTGATGGCTGGAACTCTGATTACTTTTTTCACCCTATTTTTCCTGAAATATTAAGAGCAAATATAAATCCAAGTTCAAAATCAATTTTGATGCCGCTCGCTTTTCACTAAAATTAAATTAGATAAATATGAAAATTATTAAATGATTTAATGAATAAAAATTATTTTAAAAAAAATAAACAATTAAAAATTATTATAAAAGATATTTTAAAGATAAAATTATTATAAAAAATACTTTTTTTTCTTTTTAATTTATTTTTTAATTAAAAAAAATTAAAAAGAATTTTTTTAATTTTAAAAAATAAATTTTAAAATTATTTTTTTATTTTTTATTTTTTTAATTAAAAATTTTAAAAGAATATAAATAATATTCTTAAAATTAAATTTTTTTTAAATTTTAAAAATATAAATATTTAAATATTTTATTTTTTAAATTTATTTTTAATTAAATATTTTAAAAAATAATATTTTTTTAATAATAAAAAAATTCATTAAAAATAATTTTATCTTTACAATATTCTTCATAATAATTTTTAATTATTATTTTTTTTAAATAGTTTTTATTTATTAAATTATTTAACAATAACTTAACATGTTTTCCATATTTATTCGATTAAATTTAGCTTTTTGTCATTATCACGCAAGCACTAGCATTTAATACCTATAAACTGTTCAAAATCCCCAAAGTTGACTCGCCACAACAACAATCGAGACGAGTCCAGCTAAACTCGGACGTTTTATTAATCCTCACTCGGCCGATTCCTATGGAACTCTACTCGACTTAAGTTACTTTTATGGCTCACAAACTCAGCTAAGTTATTCAACTTTCAAAAAAGCTAGAAAAATCCTAGTATTACCTTCGCTTTGAGCAATGGCACTTGCTGTTGCCGGAGACGATATCGGATTGGTCATGTTCGTGGCACCTCTTCTTGTATGGAGCCGAGGATAGCGGTGGTTTTCCCGCGGAAACGGCCGGCGCCGGCGTCAAGAATAGAGAGGACCCTTGCTTCCCGTTTGAAACGCTGCCGTCTCCGGTGATGGCAGAAGACATAATCGAAGAGTTCGACGAAACGCTGAAGTTTTCTTTTGTAAACTCTAACTCAGTATTTTTAGAGTTGGAGCTAAACAAATTAGGTTTTGTAAAGTCGAGAGTCAAACGCTGTGGTTGCGAATGAACGAAACTAGCAGGAGTGGTAACTGGAGCTGCGACAGGCGCCATATTTATGGTCGTCGGAGTTAGAGTTAGAGCCTTGTGGGGATTAGGAACAGTTAGAGAAGCAGAGGATGATGCTGGGGAGGATAAGGAAGATGAGGACTGAATAGGTCCGCGTCTGAACCGGGCGTGACCGGTTCTATTGAGTAGTGAGATGACCTTTTTGAACTTAGCGACGGTGAGGTCGGCGACGTCCGTGCAGTCGACGTGGTTTGACTGGTGAGAAAGGAGGCTGATCAGGTGCTCCATGCTCTTCAGGCCTTGAGATGCAGCCTCTTGTATGGCCATCTGATCATCCATCTTAGGAAAACTCATCAGATCCACCGCCATTTTCAGAAAATAACGACGAAAAGCAGGGAAACGAAGCGGTGCAGGGAAGACAGCTTGAGAGCTCAACAAGTCATTTAAGACTCTGGGGAGAGTAGAAGCGTTGAAGGTGAAGGAGGAAGATTAAGGGAAGGTAAGGAGGGGCGTTACTGATATAAGGGGTGAAGGATGACCAGGTGACCGGGTAAAATTGGGCAAAGTGGAGTTTTAATCCGGCGGCTAAGATTGATTTGAAAATTTCCATGGAAGATGGTTGAATAAACAAATCGGCATGGGGGGGTTTTGTCTCTTGAAGTGGTGGGTGCCAGCGCAGAGAGAATATAAGGTAAGATTTGGTTTTTGTTTTGGTCCAAAGGAAAGGAGTAGTAATTAAGGGGGTTTGAAATTTTCGTGGAAGTTGAAGAAAAACAATTAACTGATCAACAACGTTGACGAGACTCGAACAGAACAAACGACTCTCTGTTACAAATCAAAGTCAAAGTAACATAGTAGCGGTTCAAAGTTATGTTTGAATTTTTTTTTTTTTTTATATTTTTAGCAGAGCTTTTCATTTTTCTTTTTAACGCTTTTTTTTTATAAAAATTTTAGTCAATTTTCCTTTTAACGCTTATATATATTTTAGGCATGATAAATGGTTTGATTGAAACGAATGGAATTGCAATTGGAAAGTCAATTTTACCTCTTCAAATCAAATTGCCATTTATTCAATTTGACTTTAATGCTAGTTTTCTTGAAATTCAACTCTTGATATAACAAAACTTGGAACTAAAGTCTAAAATGAATGGCAAAAGGAAATCATTTTTCATTGATAATTTCATAAATTTTGTTTGAAGATAATTACTTGATTTTGTCACTTTCAAAATACCATAGAAAACCTTTTTTTTTCTGGATATATAAATAAATTAGCAAACAAATACTGAAAATGAATAAATATATATTTTTAATTCATAAGGATGAAGATGTTTCACTTGAGAAATACTCCTAAATAATTATATATAAGATTAGTAACCTATACACTGATAGGAGATAAATGATAAAATTAAAAGATTTTTTTTTTAAATTTCTCAATAAAATTTATTTAAGCTTTTATCTTTTTAGATAAATGTTAAAAGCAAATTACTTAACAAGGCTGAATTAAGGGGATTTGCTTATATATGATAGATTATTTGGGCACAAGCATTAAAGTTTCTCAAGCTCCATATTATTCTCTTAAATTTGAATTTCAATTAGGTTTAGTCAAATATTGAAATCTTAATAAGCAGTCATAAGTCATAACTCTATTATACAGTTATTTGAATGAGTAAATGTTTATTTAGAAACATTAGTACTAGTAAGAAGGCTTTTAAAATTTATGTTGACTGGAATTTTCAGGTTTGAAAATTTTCTTTCTTCTAGAATCTTAAATCGCTTATAGATTAAATTGATATAGTGATAATAATTTTAAAAGTTTTGTGAAGGAGTGTTTTTAGGCATATTTTAAGATTATTCAAAAAATTATATTTTTTAATATAATGAAAATCATCAAATTAATTATAAATTACTGTATTTAATATAAAATATTATTATAAATAATAAATTAATTAATTTTAAAATATTTAAAAAATATTTATTAACAAAATCTTAAATTTAATTATTATTTTTGAGTTTTTTCCAACAAAAATATTGGTTGTAAAGATTTATAAGAAAGACTTAAAACAGTAAATAGTAATATAGTAACAATACCCTTGGGCCTTGGCCTTTGAAGTTTGAGGGGAAATTACCTAATAACGACATGTAAACAGTAAAGATAGAAAGAAAGCTGACTAAAGTGGGGATCACGTGGAGTCATTTCCTTTTTTTAATCTAAAACTGTTGACCAACTTTTATTTTTCTATGTAACCGGGTGATACCGGTAATTCTGTCCTGAACCGTTCGATTACCCCTCGCTAATCTAACGGTTGTTTAGCACATGAAAGAGTTAACTATGAGTAATTATTTTTTCTAGAACCTCGAAGTGCGCGAGGGCTACTGAATTCGAAAACGTGACATATTTTTAATGAGTCGTGAAAATTAATGAATTAACTTATTAAGGTTAATTAACTTATCATTTATAAATTTATTAAGGTTAATTAACTTATCATTTATAATAATATAATATATTTATATTAAATATAATAATTAATTTATGAATTTAGTATATTGAAAATAATAATTTACTTAATAAGATAATATTAGAGAATACACTTAAAAACTTGTTATTTGTTAACAATTTTTCTTTTACATCAGAGGTCATAATTTGAATTTTTATTTTATTTTTAAAATATGAGGTTGTATTGGGATTGAAGTTGTTTCTTTCATTATTTAGATTACGTTTGTTTCATTAAAAATAACTTTTGAAAAATATTTTTTTTTTTTTGCAAAAGATAACTTGATAAAAAAAAATACATAGATTTAAACATACTTCATCCATCAAACTCTTTCACCCTTTGATCTTAAACCTTAAACCTTACAAAAAAATTAAGTCAATGAAAAATTAATTAAATTTTAAAAAATATTTTCTCTTTCTTTAAAAAAAAAAATACATAGATTTAAACATACTTCATCCATCAAACTCTTTCACCCTTTCATCTTAAACCTTATTTTATGCCACTCCCTTTTGTCTCATTGACGATACCATCTAAATCTGACAATATTAGATACGATACGGAAAAAATAATTAAAAATATAACACGAAAAAATAACATGAATACGACAGAATACACGAATGTCTCAAAACTATATAATACGAATTATTAATATATCAAAATTTATATAAATATAAAATATCTTAAACACGATTATGATATAACAAAATACACGAACACGATAAGAATACACGAATTGCCAAGTGCTTTTTGTTGCCTTCGTTGCTTTTTTTTTTTTTTTTGAAAAATAGCAGGTAAATTTTGGGAGAAAAAAATAAACAAAATATCTCCAAAATGCACCACAAAAATTTAAAATTTAATTTTACTAAGCTTCTTTTATTATTTTTTTCGAATATAACAAACGCTTGTTTTTGGCGACATAATTTCTAGATAAATATATATATATATATATATATATAGTGTCTTTAATTTCCTTCAACGTATTGATAACAAAGAAACAAAAAGAAAACTATATATAGTGTGTTTTTATTGAATTTAAACATTTTAAATGATCCGTGAGAGGATTTGATTCTTCTTAAATATTTTATGGTCAATGAAAAAAGAGATTCTCCAATACTTCTATTTATTTTTTTTTTTTTTTTTTTTTTTTTTTTTTTTTTGATAATTGGGTAAGGGGAGGGGTTGCTTGGGTTTGAACCCAAGATTTCATGCCCCCAAGACTCTTAGCCACTCAGCCAAGAGCTTGTTGGCAATACTTCTATTTATTGCGGCTATGTGTTACATTGTTTTGCTAATAAATAAATCTAAAACATTTGTCAACTTGTTCCATTTTCATCCCTAAACAATTACTTATGATATATATATATATATATATATATAATTTGAGTTGACTCAATATGTATACCACTTGTCATGTTTTAATTAGGTGCCAACAATTTACGTATTAGTTTGAGTTTGATTAAATTATATGTTAGGTATGTTTGACTGAAATTATTTGAAGGAACATGTTATTAAGCAGTTTAATAAATAAACCTCAAAACTGAAGGAACATGTTATGCATGCATTTTTATATTATTATTAGGATTAAAATTTGATACACTGTCAATTTATAGATTTATATAATGACTGTAAATTATATGATGCCCCATGTTAAAAGTTTTAATTATTTGTATATATTTTTAAAAGTTTTTAAATTTATTTATTAATGATGTGTTGATTCACTGACAATATATAAATTTATACCAAAAAAATGCATCAAATATAAATTTTATTATTATTGTTTAAATAAAAGAAACAATTAGGCTTTGATATCTCATGGTGTATTACCAACACTTGATTAGTGTTCCTTGAAAAATAATAAGGCAAAATATATATATATATATATATATATATATATTAACGTTGTTGTTAACATAGCGTCTATCTATACTATTTGTTATAGTTTCATTCATAATCTAACACTAAGGTTAAGCAAGACTGGTTGGCCCAAAAAACAAAACAAAACAAAGAATAAGCAAGGGTTGGTTAGCTCGGCTTCGACTCAAACAAAACCGGGCTTCTTATCTATGGCTCTTCACATTTTGGGTTCAAATCAAAGCCCTATAAGAAACACACGTGGATAGTGGACAAAAACAAAAGAGTGAGCCATAGATTAACTCTACTCGATCACTGCCATCGGCCCACGTAAATAAAAAGAGCCCCATTGGCTACCAGCGTATTTGCGGAAATACAAACAATGTCGCCCTTGTTTCTTTTCACATAATAATCCAAAATCCAAACATAACTGCTGCGGTGAAAATTTGCGGAATTAGACATTTCACCTACACACAGGATTGAGAAGTTTGCGTTAGATCTAATAAGTGAAAGAAAAACACAAAACTATACGCACACAACACAACACAATTACTCGCTCGCCACGCTTTCTTCCAAACCAACACAGCCTCCTTCACGGCGCCACGTTATCGACCAGATCGCGGCAATTCCAGGTATTGCTATTGCAATCTTTCACCGTTTTTATCGTCACTCAAATTTGTCTTTCTGTAATTTTGTGGATTTAGGACTGGAATTTTTGGCTGCTTCGTGCTTGAATATTAGGATTGGCGATTTTGTTTTCTTTTTCGTTACTTGAAAATTGTTAGAACAGGAAAAGCAAATTAAGTTATTCATCTTGCATTTCCCCCCCTTAAGATTTTACATATATATATATATATATATTCAAAATCTTCATTTGACATGGGCTAACCCTGCAGCTATTGGTTGCATATATGATTATTTATTTGACAATAATTCTTTCTAATTTATTAATTTGTGTGTTGTTTGTTGTGGGCGTGGTCAAGAGGGGGATCCTGATGGTGATTGAGACTTGGCTTTGATTTCTAAAGGGGTCAGAGTGGGGAGCAAAAACGGAGTGGATCGGATGGACAAGAGCAAGAGCCGTACCGATCTGCTCGCAGCCGGACGTAAAAAGGTTTCCCTTATATTTACTCTTTATTCTTTGATTTGGGCAGTTGCCTCTTTTTCCCAGCATACTCTGGTTGTCTGGTTATACACTTTGTCTTCAACAATGATTTTTCTTTGAGGGCTGTAATTCTCTAGTGCGTGCTTATAGTTCACCAACATGGTATTACTGCTTTTGATTTGTTTCTAGCGTCGTTACTGATTTCTAATGTTCCTTCAACCCATGTTTACTTCTTAAGGCTAAAGAAAATCAAATCTGTCTTAGGTATTCTGAACCTTAAGTAGAAGATTTAACTTTCGTTGTTTTAGTTTCCTTTACTTACTTCAGTTGAGTAAAACCTTTTCATTTCTCCCTTATAAGATGCAACGTCTTGGCTCGTTTTTATGGTAATAGGATTAATTAGCGTTTAATTTTATGTCATCTTTTGTCAGCTTCAACAATTTCGCCAGAAGAAGGATGGTAAAGGAAGTAGCAGTCAAGGAAAGTCTTCTAAAAAATCCAACAAACCTGAGCAGCACGAATCTGATGCTGATGCAGCATATTCTGTCGCCAAACCAACAGTCTCATCACAGGCCTCTGAAGGGGAAACCGCAGCTGTTGACTTGACAGTGTCACAGTCTATGGAGAGTTCACTGCCTTCTGGGCTTGATACTGCAGCAGTTGTTTCACCAGTAGAGCCCATTGTGTCTGAGACAGGTAACATCGAGACTGCAGTAGCCCATAATGCTGGATTACCCATTGAGGTTGTAGCCCTTGGTGAATGTGATGTTGATTTTTTAGTCCCTAATGGAGGGGAAAGTACTCAGAGTGTTGATAGTATGACGAGCACAGAAATACCTTCCTCAACTGCAGATATCCCAGTTTTTGAAGGGGAAACAAAACATGATGATGTGCCAAATCCATCTGCTTCAGTTGATACCACAGAAGGGACAGTGGTTAAACTCGATTTGACATTTGCCAACAAGGAAATGGGGCAGAATCCACTGCTTTCACTAGATGATTTTCCTGATATGTCCTTGTCTCAAGCAAGGGGAGATCAGGTAACAGATGTAGGTTGTGCTCTCCTTCTCTTGATACATGTTTTTTAATTTTTTTCCTCAAATTCTCTTTGTTAGGGGATTGCATTGGGCAGAATTGGGATGAGTTATGTGTGGATTTGATGTATAATTAAATTCTCATTTGTTGCTGGGTAGGTGCAATGCAGGAAACTGATGGTTTGGGGATGAACCAACTTGATAGAGGCGGTGAAACAAAGTTTGAAGTTGATGGTAGACTTCCTTTATCTGAGCATGGTGAATGTGCTGAACCTCTTGAAGGGGCAAATTCAGAAGTAACTAGCATGGAGGGGCCATCCAGTGAGGCAGAGCAGGCCATGAGCAGAGATGTTGCATCTGTATCTACTGGGGCAGCCAGCAGTTTCCATGCAGATGGAAGTTATGCTGCTAGTTCTCAATTGACAAATAAACAGGCCAAAGATGTAATACCCTATTCACCTTTCGGAGATGAACAAGAAATGTGCTCTTCGTTTGGTGATTATGGTGTGGACAGGACTTTAGAAGGAAATCAGCAACATTTACCAGAGGGCTCCTTTGTGTCTCAGGATCGAAGTCATGAAAGATCTCTTCAGACCATAGGGGCAAGTTCATCAGATCCGACTCTGTCTCTTGCCAGAGATGGTTCTCCAGTCAAACTCTCTCAGCTAGTGGAAGTGATAAGAAGCCTTGATGAAGATGAATATAGGCTTCTGCTAAACTCGCAAGAATTGGTTTCCGTTGCAATTGTTGGGACTGATAGTTTAGAACCATCCTACCATCCATATATATTCGAGAAATTGAAAGAGGAATTATATCTCACAAGTTTTACAAAAGATATATTTTACTTACAGCTTTCTGAGCAGTCAGATCTGCATATGGAATCTGATCAGCATTGTCATCAGCTTATTGATGAAGTATCTGTGCTTCGTTCTTCCATCAACGAGGTTCATGAGAGAAATGCATGCCTTAGAGAAGAGCTAGCACAATGTAGGTCTGAACTCCAGGTTTTTGCTAGTGGAAGAGAGGAGCTGCAAAACGAACTTCATACTACTTTGGTGCAGGTTGAGGAATTTTCTTCTAGAGCAAATGAATTGCAGATTAGCTTGGTAAGGTCACAAGACGATTTAGCAAGCCGTTTGTCTGAATTAGCTGAGTACAAGAATCAGCTGGCCACTTTACAGGCAGATAATGAGAACTTGAATAGGACTCTTTATTTGGTGACTGACGAGAGAAAGACACTTGCAGAGGAAAAGGAATCTTCTCTCCATGAGAATGAGAAACTGTTAATGGAGTTAGCTAGATACAAGGATTTGGTGGTCACTTTCCAGGAGGAGAGTGAGCAGTTAAATGTGAATCTTGCTTCACTGACAGAGGAGAGAAAGACACTTGTGGATGAGAAAATGTTGTCCCTTCATGAGAACGAGAAGCTGCTGACAGAATTAGCTGACTGCAAGGGCTTGATTGCAGCTTTACAGGTGGAACATTCCAACAGAAGCAATCTTGCTCTAATGATGGAAGAAAGAATGAAGCTTGAAGAAGAAAAGGAGTTGCTTGCACATGGGAAAGAGAAAGCAGCTCTTGACTTGGAAGAGTGTAAGGATTTGCTGGCTGCTCTACAAGTTGAAAAGTCCAACTTGAATGGTAAACTTGCTTTAGTTTCAGAGGAGAGAAAGAAGCTTGAGGAGGACAAGGATTATTTTGTCCATGAGAATGAGAGACTTGCTTCTGAGCTACTTGTTCTTCAAGAGCAGTTAACTACAGAACGTGGGGAACACATGCAACTTGAGGCAGAACTAATAGTAGTAAAAGTACGCCTAGAGAAGCTAATGGAGGAAAATAGTTTTCTCAATGCCAGTCTGGATGTGCATAAGGCCAAGATAGTGGAAATTGATAGTAGGGAAACCCACAATATTGAAGCTGGGAGTCAAGTAAAAAGTTTGGATGTGGGTAGCGGGGTCCATCAAAATGCTGCCGACAGTGAACATTCCTGCCAAATCCCTTGGAAGCAAGATCCTGAAGAATCTACTGCAGTATTGGAGAAACCCGTACCTGATAATTTTGTTGGTGGGCCATCACTTGCGCTGCTTGAACAGGAAGTCTTTGATGATTCATCTGGTTTTCTAGTCTTGAAGGGACACTTGAAGGAGGCTGAGAGAATATTGCAAAACCTTGAAAAGGCAATTGAACAGATGCACTCTCATTCAGCCTCATTACAGCGCTCCAGCAGTAAATTGGCTGCACCAGCAGTATCAAAGCTGATTCAAGCCTTTGAGTCAAAGGTGCATCATGATGAACCTGAGGTTGAGGAAAGAGATTTGACTGAATATCAATCACTGGGAGACTTATTTAATTCAACTAAAGTGGTAACAGAAAATTTGAGAGCAGTGCTTAAGCTCTTGGGTCAGGATGCTGATAATGCCAGTTTACTTTATAGAGGAGAGAGGGATTGTAGAAAATCTGCTAATTTCACATTTGGGGAGCTCAGGGTTCTACATGAAGCTTTGAAGGAATACAGTGATAATCTCGAAGCAACCAACATTGAGCTGGGGGTTTTGTATGAAGCTGCTAAGCAACATGCTTTTGGAATTGAAGCCAAGAACAATGAACTTGAGGTTCTCTATGAAGCTTTAAAGAAGCAAGAAAGTAGCCTCAGTTCTGAAAATGCTGAGCTTGGTGAGAAATTGAGTGAGTATCAGTTGAGACTTACTGAAATGCAGAGTCAATTTTCTGTTTTACAGCAAAGGTCAGATGAGATGGCTTCTGCTTTAAATCAACAGTTAGAAAGTTCGCAGAAGGAAGCAGCTGAGAGGGCATTGACGCTTGAACTGGAATGGAAATCTACGGTTACTCAGATTGTTGAAACAGTCAGGAGGCTTGATGTGTCTGTTGGGAAGGTTTCCAACTCCAGCTTCTCAAATAACAGCAATGATATCTCAGATACAAATAGCCAGGTTGCTACTTCTATTAATTCTGCCATTAATGTTATCAGAGATCTACAAGAGAAACTAGAATCTGCTCAAGCAGGTCATGATGCAATATCGAGTTCATACAAAGAAGTCAATGAGAAGTATAATTATTTTCTTAGGAATAATGAATTCATGGAAGGGATACTACAGGAATTGTACAATGATCTGAAGAAACTTGTGATTGATTCATGT
Organism: Fremontodendron californicum; assembly: GCA_030761205.1. NCBI lineage: Eukaryota > Viridiplantae > Streptophyta > Magnoliopsida > Malvales > Malvaceae > Fremontodendron > Fremontodendron californicum. The sequence continues at coordinate 361,702 of JAULJL010000006.1, forward strand.
GTATTGGTGGGTGAGCCTGAGATGAACCCGCAAGTTGAGAAGCTGCCTGATCCCCTAGATTACAGCAAGTATAAGATCCTCATTGAACAACTGGAGAATTTTTTGGGTGAAAGGCTGCAGCTCCAGTCTGTTAATGACCAACTGAATTCAGAATTGATGAATAGGACAAGAGACTTTGAGGAAACGAGCAGAGAATGCCTTAATTCAAACGCCATTCAAAAGCTTATTGAACATGTTGAGAATGTTGTAAAACTGGAGGACTCTGAGACTGACTCAGATAAAGCACCTGGTTCCCGCCTTGAATTGTTGGTTTCTTTTCTTGTTAAGAAATACAAAGACATTGGTGAACAGGTGAGTAATCATGGACAGGAGCTTGGATCTAAGGTGATCGAATTGACAGAAGTAGAGGAAAAGGTGCATCAGTTAGATGCGTTGAGACTTCAGCAGGAATTGGAAATCCTCACTCTGAAAGAAAGTTTGCGCCAGGAAGAGGAAGCCCTTAGGACTGCAAATTCCGAGTTACAGAAAAAAATAAGTGAACTTGAACAGTCAGAGCAGCGAGTATCTTCTGTTAGGGAGAAGCTTAGCATAGCTGTGGCGAAGGGGAAAGGTTTGGTGGTGCAGCGTGATGGTCTTAAGCAGTCACTTGCAGAGACATCTGCTGAACTAGAGAGATTCTCTCAGGAATTACTGGTAAAAAATACCCGGCTTCAGGAATTAGAAATAAAACTGAAGACTTACTCAGAGGCAGGTGAGCGTGTGGAAGCTCTGGAATCTGAACTTTCATACATTCGCAACTCAGCTACTGCATTACGAGAATCATTTCTTCTCAAAGACTCTGTACTGCAGAGAATTGAAGAGATTTTAGAGGACCTAGATCTGCCTGAGCATTTTCATTCTAGAGATATTATTGAAAAGGTTGATTGGTTAGCAAGGGCCACCACTGGTAATCCTTTGCCTGCCACTGATTGGGATCAGAAAAGTTCTGTTGGAGGTTCATACTCTGACGCTGGTTTTGTCACTGTTGATACCTGGAAAGAAGATGCACAACCAAGCTCAACTTTAGGGGAGGACTTGAGAAGAAAATATGAGGACCTTCAGAGCAAGTTTTATGGGTTGGCTGAACAAAATGAAATGCTGGAACAGTCCTTAATGGAAAGGAACCGCTTGGTGCAAAGATGGGAAGAACTATTGGACAGAATTGATATGCCTTCGCAGTTGCGGTCCATGGAACCTGAAGAAAAGATTGAATGGTTAGGAGGGGCGCTTTTAGAGGCTAATCATGATAAAAATTCTTTGCAGAAGAAGATTGATAACCTTGAAAATTATTTTGGATCACTAGCTGCTGATTTGGAAGAGTCTGAAAAGAGAATATCTGATCTTGAGGCAGACGTTCAATCAGTCCCTCTTGAGAGGGAGCATCTTTCTGAAAGATTGGATGCTTTGACTTCTGATCATCATAACCTTGCAGCAAAGGCAGCTCATTTTGAACTTGAGAATGAAAAGCTTCAGATTAAAGTTAGTGATTTGCAGGAAGAATTGGTTAAGAGGATTGAGGAGGAGGAACATCTTCTCAAGATGGAGGTTGAAATAAGGAGATTGCAGTACTTGGTTTGTGATGTGTTACAGGATCCTGAAGCAAAAGATTTGGTTTCTGGTGGCAGTAGTACTGCATCCTTGGAAGGATTACTGAAGAAGCTTATAGAGAATTACACTAATCTCAAGTCTGTGAATCCTGAACCTGTGGATATTGAAATGGACCAGACCAAGCTAGGTGATCCAACTCTTGATCAAGCTAGAAGCAGAGATGCTCTAAGTACTCAGGAGGATGTAGCTTCTTTGAAAAAAGAACTGGAGGAAGTGCTGCATGACTTGATGCAAGTGAAGGAGGAAAGAGATGAACACTTTGGAAAGCATCAATCTTTGCTTCATGAAGTTCAAGCACTTGAAAGGAAAAGGGAGGAGTTGCAAGAGCTACTTAATCAAGAAGAGCAGAAGTCAGCTTCTGTGAGAGAAAAGTTAAATGTTGCTGTTAGAAAAGGGAAATCTTTGGTGCAACAAAGGGACAGTCTGAAGAAAACCATTGAAGAGATGAATGCTGAGCTGGAAAGCTTGAAATCTGAGCTTAGCCACCGGGACAATGCTCTGGCTGATTATGAATTGAAGATGAGGGACTTCTCTGCTTACCCCGAAAGAGTAGAAGCCTTAGAAGCTGACAGTTTGTTCTTGAGGAATCATTTGACAGAAACCGAGCGCATGTTGGAGGAGAAAGGACATATTTTAAGCAGGATATTAAACGCAATAGCTGACGTTGATGTTGGTGTTGAAATTGATACCTTTGATCCTGTGGAGAAGTTGGGACGAATTGGGAAAGTGTGCCATGATTTGCATGCAGCTGTGGCTTCTTCTGAACAAGAGTCACGGAAGTCCAAGAGAGCTGCAGAGCTACTGCTTGCAGAGTTGAATGAAGTTCAAGAGAGAAACGATGGTCTTCAGGAAGATCTAGCAAAGATTTTTATTGAACATACAGAAGTCATGAAGGATAGGGATGTGGCAGAGGCTGCAAAACTTGAAGTTCTCTCACGTCTTGAAATTTTATCTACAGTCCACTCTGAAGGAAAAAGGAAACAATATTCTGAATTAATGATGTTACAATCTATTGTAAACGAACTCAGGAAGGGCATTTATGATATTCATAATCTACTGTCCGATGTTTTCTTAAAGGACTTGGAGTTTCTGCAAAATTTGGAGGTTAACATTAAGTCGTGCTTGGAAGGGGATGATGCCCAAGATGTGACTGGCTCGCCATACAGTATGTCCAGCAATTTAGAGGACAAGGTAATGTTCTCATGGCCTGTTTTTCCTTTGTGCATCCATTTTTTGGGGGTATGCCTTTTTTAGTAAATCTAGTGTTTTGCCTCTGTCATGTTTTCTTTTGTATTTTCCTTCTGCAACCAGTTGATAATTATGCTTGCTGTATTGCCACTGTAAATATATTTTATTTCTTTGAGTTGCATGCGAGTCATCTATATTGAACAAAAACCTTTTGATTGGCCAAAAAAACAAAAACCTCTTTTGTCTCATAGGGTTATTTTCTATGAATGGATTGTTATTCTAATTGTTTCTTGGTTTCTTCTTCAGGAGAACTTTCAATCCATGGATACTTGGTCAGTTGCCAATATGCAGGACCCTATGGATGATAATGCTATAGTCGAAGTTTGCAGTTTAATCTGGCATCACCTGCAAGATTTGACAACCGAAATTACTGCACTCAAAGAAAACTTGATTGTGCACTCAAAATCATTACATGAACAAGGTTACAGTATATGGAATGTACTGGGTATCTTGCATAGAGAAAGAAATTCTCGGAAAGAGTCATTTGAAGCTATGAGGAGAAATATTATGCATATAGAATCAATTGGGAAAGAGAAAGACATGGAGATTGTTGTGTTGAGAAGAAACATTGCCTTGCTTTATGAAGCATGTGCTAATTCAGTCTTGGAAATTGAAAATAGAAAAGCCGTGCTGTTAGGAAATAGTTTGGCTACTGCAGATCTGGGAACTAACTTGAAGCCTGTAATGTTAGCTGATGGAGGACTTGTGCTCGGTGGACAAAATATTGTTTTGTCCAAGGAACATATCAAGACTATGGCAGATAAACTTTTGTCAACAATGAAAGATTTTTCGAGCATGAAAGCTGAAATTGCTGAAGGAAGCCAAAGGGAAATGAAAATTACCATAGCAAATTTACGGAAAGAGCTTCAGGAAAAGGACATCCAAAAAGATCAGATATGCATGGAGCTTGTTGGTCAAATCAAGTTAGCTGAAGCTGCTGCCATGAATTACTCACGAGATCTTCAATCTTCAAAAACATTGGTGCATGATTTGGAGAAAGAACTGGAAGTGACGAGGGAAGAACATAAGTCATTGCAGCAGAGAGTAAAAGAACTGCAGGATGTGCAAGCCAACACAGTGGAATTGCAGGATAGAGTCAAATCACTGACAGATGTGTTATCATCGAAAGACCAAGGTCTGTGTCATTGTTTGAATCCTACTTTATTTTATTATATGTGTGTGTGTGTGTATGTGTGTGTGTATATATATATATATATATATATATATATATATATATATATTATTAGGTTGGAATCCTTATTTGTGAATGCTATTTGCTGACAGAAATTGAGGCCCTTATGCAAGCACTTGATGAGGAGGAGGTCCAAATGGAAGAGCTGACAAAGAAGATTGAGGAACTAGAAAAAGTCCTGCAACAGAAAAACACAGATTTAGAGAACCTTGAAGCTTCTCGTGGAAAGGTTGTGAAAAAGCTTTCCATCACTATGAGCAAGTTTAATGAGCTTCGTAATCTATCAGAAAGTCTTGTTGCCAAGGTTGAACCGCTTCAATCACAACTACAAGATCAGGATGCTGAGATCTCCTTCTTAAGACAAGAGGTCACCAGATGCACCAATGATCTTCTTGTTGCATCACAAATGAGCAATAAAAGATATTCAGATGAGATATATGAGTTTCTGACTTGGTTTGAGGCAATTGTTTCTCGTGTTGGGTTACCCAACCTGCATGTTGATATGAAGAACAGTCAGGTGCCTGAATACAAGGAAATAATACAGAAAAAGATTAGTTCTATTATATCTGAACTAGAAGACCTACGGGGGGCTGCTCAAAGTAGGGATGAATTGTTGCAAGCAGAACGGACTAAAGTGGAAGAGTTGACACGCATAGAAGAAACTCTCAAGAAAACTTTGCATGAGAAGGAATCCCTATTAAATTTGCTTGAAGGTGTGGGAGATGTGGGTCAGGCAGCTAGTTTGAACTCTGAAATTGTGGAAGTTGAACCTGTGGTAAGTTATTTTATGTGCTTGCAATTTCCTTTAACAGCAGATGGGCAGTTAGGACCTCTTACAAAGCCAGTGATAGCCAAAACTGTGATGTGAACGAAGAAAACCTTAGTTGTATTTTAGAAATTTCTGTTTCCTCATTTCATTCTGGAAGGGAGAAGTCTTGGCTTGGTTCGTCACACATTCATCGATGCATGAATAGAACTATAGAAGCAAAATCTATATAGCAAACGTATCAGCATTTGATGTATATAGTATCTTTTGCTTATAAAGTGGCTGTTACTTTAACAAATAATGATGATTTTAAAGTTGATAGTTAGATATTTTCATCTTATCTGCTCACAAGAATAAGTTATACATTTTGCATTATCAACAGCAAAAAAACTTTTATTGAGTAATCTATTTTGCTGAATATTTGTGTAGATAAACAATTGGGCAATAGCAGGGACCTCAATGGCATCCCAAGTTCGTAGTTTGCGTAAAGTCAATAATGATCAAGTTGCTATTCCTATAGATATGGATGATGTTAGTAATAGTAGGTTAGAAGATGAAGATGAAGATAAAGGTATTCTTTACTGCTTTTAAAAAATTATTTTGTTCTTACTTATTTCTGCTTCAAGTGAAGATAACTTTTATTTAAAAGCGTACATCCTTTAGTCCTTACATTTTAATTTCATTGTTTCCTCAGTTCATGGTTTCAAATCACTTACCACATCAAGAGTTGTTCCAAGGTTTACAAGACCGATAACTGATATGATAGATGGCTTATGGTAGGTTCATTTATTTTCTTCAGTTTATGTTGATTTGAAGTAGTGCAAATTTTATTTGGGCTGAGATTTGGTTATTTATTTATTTACACACCAAAAGTACCCTTTTTATATAAGTAACTATGTTATGTTTATGTAATCTGCCAGGGTTTCTTGTGATCGGGCGCTCATGCGACAACCTGCCTTAAGGCTTGGCATTATAATCTATTGGGCTGTACTGCATACACTGTTGGCAGCTTTTGTATTTTGACAAGCCAATCTGGTTAGTGGCCATTTTCTCAGATTTGATTATTTCACGGAGTTCTGGGATCGTGCTTGGGTAACATGTTTACTTTAACCTTCCTGTTTTTTCACTCTATATTTCAGAGTTACTACATGCCTGTGAATCCCTGTTTGAGATTAGCATTATTCTAATTTTCCGTGGAGAGCATTTCATAGATTTCTTTTCTGCCTTGTATGCTTACATCCTTTTTCCTCTTATCCATGCTTCATTTCACAATCCAATTTCTGTCTTGTTTCTTACAATCCAATTATATTGTCTTGCTGTTCTGCAGGTTATCCGTTTGTTTTAGTGTCAAAGATTAGCAAGGAGTGGCAACCATGATTTTTCCTTTAAATGCATACTTAGCTCCATAATCAATTTATTTTTTCCTTTCTAGACATGGTCCATTGATTCATTATTTAGCTCAACCAGGCAACTTTGATTTGTCGTTTTTATTTGTATGCATCTCAGAGGTTGCTTGGTTATGTCCAATAAGGAAAATCCTTGTTACCATTAGGGATTGTTCACTTTGAACCAACCAAAGGTGGTATGAATATGATGCTTACTGTAGTTAAAAGATTTGTCTACAAGCAACAGACTTTGTTTGTTAGTTATACACCAACAGGTAATGCTGCATTCTGAATGATGTTCTATCTTGTACATTTTTTCAGCAGATTTGCTTACGCTTTGTGCCTATCTAACCTTATTTTTCACTTGTCGCTACTTATCTCCCTCTCTCTCTCAGCCCCACCCCTCCCTTCTTCTCTTCTCTTTCTCTATTTTTTTGGGCTTAATCTTGAAGTTTTTCTTTGTTTTACCCTGGCAAAGGCATCATAAAACTACGTACTAAAATTAAGTTTAAGGAATAAGGATAACATAAGTTGGTTCACGAATGGTCTTATAACCACAAATGACAAATATTCTTTCCATATAAAATTGAGGATATTTTTGCTATGTAAAGCCTTTTGTTATTAGTTAACATTAAATGACAGCGAAGAATATTTTTTTTCTTCTAATTTCCAAAGCTTTGATGGTTTTTTCAAATGGCGTCTCCTTTCTAGTTTCTACCATGCATGCATTCTGCATTAGAAAAGATTGGTTTGAACAAAAACCTTCCCCTGCTTTTATTAAGGTGAAGTGTGACGCTGACGCTTCCTTTGATGTTGGTTCTCAACGAGCAGGAATTGCAGGGATGGATCAGAATGGCGTTGTATTGTTGATACAGGCCGGTTCAGTGGATGTTGCGGAATTAGCTTCGGCTGCACGACTGGACTTGCTTTGGTTGCACTTTGATACGGATTAAGGAGTAACTAAGGGCTGGTCCAAAGTCTTGTTCTTTGAAGTTTGATCAACCAACAAGTCTACCCACAAGCACAATGGATCCAAATGCGCTATTCCTTGATGGGCTTTTTGGCTTAATATAAATAACTAAATTGCTTTTGTTTTAGGACTGAATCTGGAAAAAAGACTGTTAAGAAAGGAATACCCCACCCCCAAACTTCGTATGCTATAGCTCTAATTAGCGTCTTGTAATCGTGTTGATTCAAGTTCGAATATTGAAAAGCTCGAGTTCGATTTGAAATTTGTGGCTCAAAATTCGGTTTGAACTCGATCGAATAATATTTTTTAAGCTTGAGCTCGGTTCGAGATAAAATCGAACTATTTGAACTCGGCTCGATTAAGCTCGTTTACTCGATCAACATACTCGAGCTCGAGTTAGAGCTCGTTTCGTATACAATTTTTTTTTGTATTTAAATAATACATTTTTTTTTTCAAAATGATATAATAATAATAAAAAAAAACTTTATACAACAAAATCCAAAATTTTTTAAACACAAAATGATAAAAATCTCAATAAAAATAATCAAATATAGCATATATATATATATATATATATCCACCTGAAATTAGTTACATTTCTTAAGCATCTGCTTGGATTTATCAACAGAAGCATATCCAAAGATTTTTTGTCGAAGATGAAATAACATAATGAGAAAGAGTTCAAACCCACTGTATGCAACAAATTTTAGAGATTCCTTATATATAAATAAACAAAAAAAATCAAGAGTTTAAGACATAATAATAACACACAAAAAATTAAGATTTAGGGCTAGTTTAGCATTGCTATTGAAAAAAGCTTGAGTTGAAAAAAGTATGTTTATAAAGTGTGGTGAAAATGTGTAATTTAAAATTTTTGAAGTGTTTAGCATTACTGTAAAAAAGTGCTGTAGAAAATTGAAATGTAAAAAAAATATGTTTAAAATAATAAAAGTGTAGAAATGTGAGAATAATAAAGTCATTTTATTCAAAAGTCAATTTTTAAAGTTCAAAAGCTATATTTTTTGACTTTTTAGTATGATTTTTCAAACTAAATTTTTTTTTATCTGTTTAACATTACGTTTGTGGTGAAAAATAATTTTTGACCTCAAAAAATTGTGTCAGAAATAATGCTAAACGAGACCTTAAGCTATCAGAAAACTAAAATATAATAACCCTCCTTTAAGGCATCATGAAACCACAAAAAATGCTTTAATACTTGATAAACTGCCCCTAACTTATGTGAGATGGAGAGAAGGTGAAACTGGGAAATATGAGAGAGGAGGAAGGAAGTGGGACGGTGGGATGGTGAGAATGTGAGATTGTGAGGGAGAAAAAAAAAGCGGCTGAGAGGGAGAGAAGGGAAAAAAATTGGATTCTAGGGTTTTAAAAATATATATATATATATATTAAGGATAAAATAATAAAAGTAAAGTTCGACTAGATTTGCGAGTTATTCGAATCAAAGTATGAAGTTATTTAAACTCGATTCGCTCGATAATTAAAGCTGCTCAAACTCAACTCGATAAGAACAAAATCGAATTCAAATTTTTTTTCGAATCAAACTCAATAAAATATCTCATTTACACTATAGGCTAGCCGACTAATTTTGCCGTTTACAAAACAAACTCTCTATATAAAAAATCAAAAGCCCTAATTCATTCCACCGAAAAACCAAAAAGCCGAAGCAGCTGCTACTGCTAGCGCTAGGGCCTCCCTTTTCTCATCTTCGCAACTCACCAGGTTGAGGTTCAGATCTCTCTCTCTTTCACCCTTCCTTTTCTAAAGACAATAAATTGGGAACGGAAATTACTTTTACGTTCAATTTTGGTGGTTAATTTTTTAGTAGAGATATCTATATGTTTCTTTTCTTTTTTTTTATTTTATTTTATATCAATTTTGGTTTAATTGCTTTGTTCCTTTACTTTCTTAATTCCTACAACCACCTTTTTTTTTTTTTTTTGTGTGTGTATTTTGGTGTTGACGTGAAACTTGAATAACGTAAGAATGATTTGATAGGTTTCTTTTGAACTCCCAAAAAACCATGTCTCGTTTGTACGTGGGTAACCTTGACCCACGAGTTTCGGAGCGGGATCTTGAAGACGAATTTCGTGTCTTTGGAGTTATTCGAAGGTATAATATTGTTGTACCTTACATTTTTTTTTGGGCTTCTTTGAACTGCTACATCATACACGATAATTTTCTGTGATATTCTCTTTTAAGCATGATTTTGTTGTCATAGTTCCTTCGAATGTTCTGATTTGCTAAATGTTTTTATTTATTTATTTTGCAGTGTATGGGTTGCTCGAAGGCCACCAGGTTATGCTTTCGTTGACTTTGATGATCACAGAGACGCTGAGGATGCAATTCGTGAATTTGATGGTATTCCAACCAGATCCTCTTATTTTTCTAATAACGGCACTAGTTCCATACTTAATGTTCTTCTGGTTAGTTGTGATTCCTTTCTCATTGGAAATGAAAGATGCCAAACTAGCCTTTTTTTTTGTTAAAAAGATGGATAACTCCTTAGTTAGGAGTTAGCACATTGTTATCAGGCTGCTCTTTCTTTATTAAAAAGAAAGATTTCTGATGAAAATCATGATTTTGTTATGCCTCTTGTAGTCTCCTACTTCTGCTGAATCAGATGAGCTTTATGTAGATTTTTCAGTGTCTACAACTGCATGTCTAGTTGTGGAGGAAGTTTGTGTACGCTGTTAGATAGATCATAACTAAGCTGCCCATTGTTGCCCATATTAGCTAATAAGATGGGTCATATTTACAAGGGACCTCTCTCTATTTGTAATTTACTCTCTAGTTGATTTTATTATCCTGTACAATCTTTTTTCTGTTGTTTTTGACAGTTTAGTTTTATATTGGTTTGAAAGTCTGTAAAACTTGTGGGAAAGATCATATTCTTTACCTCTTTCATCCATCTAACAGCAGGTTTCTGTATTTCTTTTTCTTAATGGCATCTTTAATGAGCATGAGGTTAGCAGTTGAGATTCACATTCTATACCATGTATTTGGATCAGGCAAGAATGGCTGGAGAGTTGAGCTTTCTCATAATTCTAGAGGCAGAGGTGGACGTGGAGGCAGAGACGGAGGCGGAGGTGGTCGTGGACGTTCTGGTGGTTCTGATTTGAAGTGCTATGAGTGTGGTGAGCCTGGTCATTTTGCTCGAGAATGCCGCACGCGTGGTGGTTCAGGAAAACGTCGCAGTCACAGCCGCAGTCCTAGATACCGTAGGAGCCCAAGCTATGGGCGCAGGTAAAGCCTCCTAAGCAAACATTGTCTTATCTTTATGATTGATTGAAGTCTATATATGATTGGATGACACTTACCAATTTGAAGCAGAAGTAACAGTCCTCGTGGACGATCCCCAAGACGTCGCAGTGTCTCTCCTCGTGGGCGTAGCTACAGCAGGTCTCCCCCATACCGTGGTCGTGAGGAATTGCCATATGCTAATGGGTGAAATTCCTTGAACTTTATACTAGTAGATGGAAAGGCTTTCTTGTTGTAATATTTTTCACCAATAAACAAGCAAGTGCATTGAACCAATTAGGGATTTTGTCACCTCGCCTACACATTTGATCATTCTCACAGCAATGCTCGTCTTAATTTACTTTTGTGTTCTGAAGTTTTGCATTATGATAATGAGTTTGAAATATTGCTGCTGAATTTGGTGCAGAAATGGTGCAAGGGAACGACGTCGGAGCAGGAGTTAAGTACCACAAGGATGTAACTTTTATGTGAGGAGACTGGGATTAAGTGTGTGTTTAGTTTGTTTGGACTTCAGTGCTACTATTTTTATTTGGGCAACGCCCTCAGCCTCTTGGATTGGATAAGTTCCTTTCTGTTTTTCTTTATTCTATGATGGTTTTCTTTGTTTTATCTATATGCTAAATAGTCCTTTCTACCTAGGAAAAAAGAAGCTTAAGATGATCTCTATAAATTTATTGAGAAATCATTCCACGAACTCTGCTAAAAATCCATGCTTTTTCTTTTTGTGTTGAGGTGTCTTCTGGGCCTGCCTCAGTGCTTTTCTGCTTCTACACTCCCCTGGGGTTTGCTTCTTTGCTGCCCGGCTATGGGATCTTCAATACTCGATGATTGTGGGTCCCATTTGGCATCATCTCTATTTGCTACTGTTTTGAATGAATCTCTCCAGCTGTGATGCACCTTCCTCCTCAAACTCTAGTGGCATTTCTTTACTTTATCTTAGAAGGATTGAGAGCTGCGTCAAATGCTTTTGACAGGTACTTATATCTGTTCTACAGAAGTTGATGTTTTAAAGAGGGTCCTTACAAGAGTGGGATTGGTAATTTACAGATATAATTTCTTTAAAAGTGACAACAAAAGATTTAGAAGGATACAATGATACTTACTGTTTTTTCAGCATTTTTTTGGTCATTCAGCTGACAAGCAAAGAACAAATTTGGAGTCTTCTACTTCTATTACCCGTTTATGGTCATAGCTTAGGAAGATTAATCTTCGTTGGGCTTCATGTTAGATGGTTATGTTGCTGGATCGTTCCATCATGTTTTGGCCTCGAGGAATGTGTTAAGACTCTGAAACAAGAGTAGGAGCATAAAGTTTTTAATATTAGTTTTTTCAAGGATTGGATCATATTAGATTGGGACTTCTTTTTTACTTTTAAAATTTTTGAACGATAAAAGGTCCAACAAATTAAATCTTGATGAATTTAATTTGTTTTTCTGATAATTCCTTTTTTTTTTTTTTTATTTCTTTATTGTATGCAATAATGCAATGCATATTGTGATCGCCAAATGAGGGATATGCATTAATTTATTGCTCAAAGTTTTCAATACATCGTTGGAAGGATGATTGCAATGCTCATAATCAACCAAGGGTCACCCCATTGAATTCTTCTCATCCACTCGAGCTTATGGTAACGTACTATTAAATTTTACTCGGCCTTCAGCCTCCCCAAGAAAAGGAACTCAGGTAAGCATTTTGGTTTGTAACAAAAAGATCGGAACTCCAATCCCATTACTCATGTCCATACTATATGTAAAGAGTAAGACAATTAAAAACTCGATACGAGACAGACAATAGTGATGATAAGTAGTAGTACTAGTGCAGAACCTTGTTTTTAACTATTTGTCAATTAACTCTAAAAACAGGATCAATCAAAATTTCAAATTGAAATTCAAAGCCTGACACGTAAATAAATAAATATACCTTCTTTTTGTTCAGGAAATAAAAGTTTGTCGCTTTTCTTTTTCTGTCTTTCTCAAAATATATAGTATTTTTAAACAAACGGCTACCAGGAATGGCTCTGAACATCATCACAGTTCTCAAAAGAACCAGAAACAATTATATATCCCTCAAACGTTCAAAGGAAAAAGCTTGAAACTATTGCAGCCACAAAGACAAAATGAAATTGCTGCGCAAGAAAGAAAAAAAGAAAAAAAGAAAAAAAAAAGTATACTGAATTGATTTAAGTTTCCAGATACATTAAAATTTAGTTGAGTCATTTGATACCATCCAGCAACTCGGACCAAATTTGTTCCATGCCGTACGGAACAGATAAAGATGCTCATACAATAGTCTTACATTCTTCTCCCTGTCCTTACCTGAAACACAAAAACTGGATTCAGTTCTCAGATGGCATTCTTAGAATCTATCAGCCATACCATCAGGGATAAAGCAAACAAGTGCAAGATGTAGATTAATAAGGGTACACTTACAATTGAAACTTTGACATTCAAACAGTAAACAGATCATTTTGAAGATATAATGAAAATCATGGTTGATTGTCAGGAGTTCTCCGTCTCCTTAAACGACGCCTCCAAGGAAATGATCCACCATCTGAAGTTTCATTTTCCTCATCTCTGGTAGATCCAGTTTCTCCATCATAGCTTTCCCCCCAAAGTCTGGTAGATCTCCTCCTAATACTCAATTGAGCTCTCGCCCTTGAGGTGCCAGACCAGCTGCTGCTCCTAGTACTGGACCCTGGTCGAAACACACGAATAAGGAAAAACACAGTGAGCCAGCTTCCATCATCGACTGGCAAAATGCTGTCATCAGCTCTCTCCTCCCCAAATGAAGATTGAAGTGTGCTGAGCAAGTCCCCAAGGTCTCTCTGGCGTTCCAACCTCCTCCAGTTTCGCTGTCGCTCAGGGTCAGCCTCTGATGGGTGCACAAAAGGGTGCTCAAGTCTTGCATGCTTCCTTAGGTCTTTGTAGGCACCAGTAAAGTTACACGTTTCAGAGGAACAGCTTCTAGATTTGGCATTCATGAAACGACGTCCATGCTCTGCAACAACCCAATCTTTTACCTCACCACGACACAGAGGGCATGCTAGTTTTGACAGCACCTGATTCTCACACGAGACAATTGATGGGGTGGAGGAACCTTCCACACTTCTTTCTTCCTGCAAATCAGCGACAGTTGATTCCAATGTTGCAGTTGCAGCTGGTGATAAGTTTGTGGTCACTAGTTGAGCTCCATCTTCTTGAGGTTCTTGTGGTGTTGTTGCTGAGGTATCCACAAATGATTTGCGAAACTGATCGAAACAGTTAGAGTGGCGATAACTTGTATCGCACATGTATGGACGGCAACCCTTCTCATGGGAAGAACATATTAAGAGAACTGCATTATGAGGATGCTCCATGCAGACAGGGCACCGGGCTTCTTCCCATTCTTTTAGATTTTCCTCAGTTTCTGAAGGGATTTTTGGTGAAGATCGGCGACTATAGCTGGAGCTACATGAGAAGGGAGATTTCTTATACCTATCAAAAGACACAGAACGATCTCTTCTCTCCTTTGGCATGATGAAATCTCTAATGCACCAACAGTAATGCTAAATGAAAGACCTAGACAAGGTAACATCAACATTAGTTTTTAGCATACAAAGGATAAGATTCAGCAGAAAATGAAATGAGCCAAGGCTTACAAGTAAAATAAAAAAAGAAAATCAGAAGCACAAAAGCACAGATAAAACATATTAAAATGGAAAAAATCAAAAGTTCACAAATATATCATAAATGAGAAGATATTCTGTATTTAAAAATGAATTACACAAAATTGGATAAGCTCTAGCGAGTAGCGATAGCAGATAGATGTCACACAAAACAGGTTCTATGGGCCAAGTAATTAACATTCAATAGCTGTATAACAGAGAAATAATTTTGTTAGGTAAGATTGTTGAGAGATGATTATTAGACTCCACTATAATTCCAGGCAACGTAAGGATCATTTCACGATTAGTTTTTAGAACAGTGACCACTCCCATGGAATAATCCTTACAAGGTTAACATTGTAAGAACTGGAACCAATAATAAAGACGAAAATAGCATTGCCTGCCAGTGGAATAAGCAACAGAATGAAACTATCCGCATTTAAGACAGCCATTGCTACTGGACCAAGCTAAAGCTATCATCTGCGTCGCATCAATGGCTTATTTTGCAAGTACCACATCAATACAAGATTATGCTGAACATAATCTAATTAGCACCCCAACATCAGTATCACTCTTTCATAGTAATGAATAATGATAAATCAATACCACTATTAGTCTTCCATAAAACTTGAGAAAAACTTCTTAACCATGGACAAATTCCCAGAATTCAAACTGGACACCATAGTTAGGTTGTTCAAGATAAATACTACAGGATTTAAACAACTCATAATAGCTTAACCACCATTATACCTTCCCACATATCTATATTTCTTCGGCCAAACAAGATCAAACCGGCATGTAGAATTGATAAATTCTCAACACTGAAACTCAACGTTTAGAACATCTCAAGTATCCCTAACAACAATAGCAGTGAACATTGAAAGACTTAACTTCACATTCCTCATATAAGCTCTTCAATTCAACTCACTTTCCAGCACAAAATGAATTCCAAAAGCAATATATATATAGGTAAAATTAAGAGGGGAGGAAAATCGAAATACACAAAAACAATATATATATATATATATATTGGAGGTAGTAATAAAGTAAGGAACAAAATTTCTTTGAGTTCGAAAAATTAAATTAATTTCCAATACAGCAATTATTAAGCTCAACCCCCCCACCCCACCAAAAAAAAAGTCTTCAAAACGATATAAATAAGCGAAGGTGAACCGAATCGACTCAGAAACTCTTACGAACCCGATCCACGAAGAACAGAATAGTAATCAATAAGATCCTCGTAAAATCGGACCCTTCAAAACGCGAAAAGAAACGAAAATTAAGAGATTTTGCGAATTAGGTAATTACCAGCAACTTCAACTTCGAGGCGGCAATAGAAAAAACAAAGTGACTTCCGATATCATTTGGAGGCTAATACGATCCTTTAAACAAAATCCTTTTTTTTTTTTTCTTTTGGTAATTAGGGATTTGAAAGAGGAGAGAAAAAAGAAAGAAAGAAAGAGGGAGGGAGGGAGTCAGCCTCTTCTGTTCGAGTTTCTTTTTTGTTTGAGCTCCAATGAGAAAAATGATAAATGTTTTGGTGAAAAAAGTAGGGGCATCTCGTATATAGGAATGAAGCTGACGTGGATAACTTCGGTTCGCTAATTTTTATTTTTAAGTCGGCGCCGTCATGGGTGAACTGAGGAGGACTTATCAGCACGCGCGCTCTTTCCCTTTGTTCAATTTTTTTTTTTTTTTTAAACTCTTGTTTTCCATTTTTTTTAGTTAAATTGTACTTATCATTAAAATTGTGAGTGAAAAAGTGAAAAGATGAAAAAATAATGTGAAAAAATGGAAAATAAATAAATTTTGAGTGTGTTTGGTAAAAAAATAATTAAAAAAATTATTATTTTTTATATCTATTAATAAAAATAAATCACTACAAATTAAAAAGAAAAGAGAAAAGAAAATGAGAGTTGTGTGAGTTATCTTAACTTACAATGAGTATAATGTTAAAATAATATACTTTTCATTTTCATTTTTTTATTTTTCAACTCTACCCGGATGAAAAAAAAATTATATTTTTTTTCTACTTTTCCATATTTCTTACCAAGCACATCAATGACAAAAATATATATATTTTTCATCTTTTCACTTTTTTTCTCCTCCAATTTTTCATCTTTTTAATTTTTTTTCACCCTACCAAGTAAAGCCTAAAGGTTTGGATTTGATTAATTATCAGTGTATAGTGTATAGGTTTATACACTGATAATAAAATTTACGTTGACATCTCATTAAAAAATTAATCATTAATCTTAACCATTAATCCTAACCCTAACTCCTAGCCACTAACCTCTAACTCGACAAATGATATCGTAGGATGCGTTGTCAATGTATAAACCTCTCTCTCTGTATATATAAATATATATATATATATAGTTAACAATTTTCATATTATATATACATAGTTAACAATTTTCATATTATATATACATAAATATAAAAATAAAGAGTCACTTTTCATTAAACTTTTTGTTGAATGTAATCTTCTAGTAACATTTTCGATCATATATGCTATTTTTTATGTAATTTAATTAATTATATCAACCTTTTCTTATTATTTAATGGAATATATGAAAAAGTATATAAAACATGTTTGGTGAGTAATATTTGAAAATAAATACTTATATTGTTGCAAATATAATAATTTAATATATCAAAATTTTAATAATTAAATAAAAAATAATAGTATTTAATTATTAAATGATATTATTTAATACTCCACCATTTAATATATTACATATTACTATTATTCAATGATGTTATAATTTAATATCATTTAAATAATATTATAACTAAATTAATGTTAAAATTTTTAAATAAATAAAATAAGATTTAAGTTGTGTATATATTGGTATATAGGTATATTGATATTGATGTAAGTTTTCATATACTTGTGAAAATCGTTCAAGTACATGAAAATTGAAAAATGGTATTTGGGTTGGGCCTCATGTGTTAGTGCAAAATTCAAGCCGCAGAAGAAAAGGATATGGAAAAGTACTATGATATGATTATGGCTATGGCTATGGCTATGGCTAGGCCTATGGGGGTAATACAATAAATAAAAAATAAAATAATTTATAAGATACATACATACTTAGGACATTTCACTTGTCTAAAAGACTAAAACATGGTAATATTTATTAGATAATACCTCAATTCTATTCATTAATTATGTGCATTAAGATAAGAAATATTTTATGTTTTCAAAAGGAATACTAGGTGGGTAGGGCTTCATGTTATGTCATGTGATTCAATTCAATTGTATTTATTTTAATAAATTTTTTATAGTTATATATACTTTTACATTTATCAAAGTACCTTTACCTTGTGAAAATTATAAAATGATGTTAATTAAAATATTAATATTTAAAAAAAAAAAAAACTTCTAATTTCCAGAAATCCTAAACTCGTGATCAACTAAAGCCTATAGATCATGGAATCAAACACATTTATTTATTAGTTTATTATGTACATTATTCAACATTTGAACATTTAACTGTAAAGCATTTAACTGTAAAGCTGTAGACAATCATAGCCAACTTTTCTTTGCCATATTTGCCCATTACTTTATTTTTCCCTTTCTTTTCTCTTTCTACTATTTCCTCCTGCAGAAAGTAAAAAAGTTTTCAAACCCTTTTAGCCTCAACACATACATGGATCTTTGAGGCTTTCGCTCTAATATACTGAGAAACAAGGAAAAGATTTCTGGGGAATCTTTTCTTTGGCAAACCTTTTTTTTTTTTTTTTGTGTGTCAATAACAGAAAAAATATGGGGACAGGGGAAGTCTCAAATTCCAGCACTGGGAATCAGAATGTGAGCAATAACAATGAAACCGATGTGATTTTGAATGTCTATGATCTCACTCCTATCAATAATTACTCTTATTGGGTTGGTTTCGGGATTTTCCACTCCGGTATTGAAGGTTTGTTTCCATTTCCTTTTTTCCTTTTTGGGTTTTTTGTATGGAATTTTTGTTTTATCGTATGTTTTTGGGATGTGGGTTTGGTTATTTTAGCTCCTTAATTGATTCAAAATGGTGAATTTGGTTTCCCATCATAGAAAACAGATATGGGTTTTAAATGATTTTTATGTGATTTGTCTCCAATATGTAGCTGAGGATTAATATTTATTTGGTTTTTCTCTTTAGGAAAGAGAACTTTTCTGGGGAGGAAGTTGGAATATAATATGGAGAAAATGAGATCTTTTGAAGCTTACTTAGATCTTTGTATTAACGAATGAATTATCATCCGATTTTACATTACTTTTTGTTGGTTGTTTGCGTTTGTAAATTTGTTTGCTTTAAGAACATGGGTCACATTTTTATGAGCTGGAGAAAAAGCAGTTTGGTGTGAAGATGTTTCTTTTTTGACTTTGTATAATGTTAAAAAAAAATTGTATGCTAAACTTTTGGCATGCATGAGACTGTATTTTTCTATTCAGAAAGATTTTGTTCTTACATGTTAAATGAAGTTATAACATCTTTGCTTTTGGTCATAAAATTCTTCAGTTTTAGTTTTAAGTATATGTTATTTAGATTAGATGAAGATAAATTGTGGTGAAGGACTCAAGTTCCATAAGTTCGATTTATGATTAGGCATTTCTTGTTAGTTGGTCGGATTGAAATGCAGCACATCTCAAAGAAATAGCATGCTTGAAATAAAACAGCTTATTGCTAAATTCATCATTTCCGTTTAATCATTTGAATTCGAAATCAAGTTGTTTAGGCTAAAAGAGGGAGATGGACAGCATTTTCGTAATATGACATGAATTTTAGTTCTTATGTTGATAATCTTTTAATCTAGGAAACTGAAGTATCTATCTCAATATTTATGAACAGTTCATGGGAAAGAGTATGGGTTTGGGGCCCATGATTTTCCAGTTAGTGGAGTTTTTGAAGTGGAGCCAAAGAGCTGCCCTGGTTTTATCTATCGATGTTCCATCTCATTGGGACGCGTAAACATGCCTTTCTCTGAATTCAGAGCGTTTATCGAGAGTGTAGCTTCTGAGTATCATGGAGATACCTACCACCTCATCTCCAAGAACTGTAACCACTTTACAGATGACATGGCACATAGATTGACAGGCAAACATATCCCTGGATGGGTGAACCGGCTGGCTCGACTAGGTATGTCAATCCTTCCAATTGTTTATCAGATTCTGTATATATATATATATATATATATATATATATAGAGAGAGAGAGAGAGAGAGAGAGACCTATGTGTGCTTATATCAATGTGTCTTTGCTTACCATATCTTTATTTTTCAAGAATTCTCTGTGACATTGGATGATATCAATGCCTCGCTCTTCCTTACATCATGGCATAGCTTCGATCTTTTTTGGGTGGAGCCTAAAAGATTGGCAATGTTTGTAGCTACTTTTGTTTAGTATGTTTGAACAAGGCTGGGGAGGACAGAAGTTGACCCTGGTCCTTGACCTTACATTGGAGGGAAAACAATCACTAGGCGAAGCATATAGATTGTTATGTAGTCTACTTTTCATCATCCATATTAATTCAGATTTGGTTTTTTCCTGAAAAATGAAAAACACATTGAAAAATCTTTAATTTCATGATTTGTCAAAAATATAGGTTCTTTATGCAGCTGTCTGCTTCCTGAAAGCCTTCAAGTAACTACAGTGAAGCAGTTGCCTGAATACCACGAAATGGGTATGCTTCCTATTTCTTATGTCTTGCTTTTGAAACGTTGAACCTTCCATTTACTCTACTCAAAATACCCATTGTGATACTACACTCATATTTGGGACTTTCTTCTTCTTCTTTTGGCTGCTTGCTTCCAGAAGATGGAACTGAATCTCTCTCAACTGCCACCCCCCGCGATTCAACAGAAATTGACGATACAGATCAAGAGAAGCACTTGCTGTCACCAAAAGATGGAAATCTGGATATAGCTTTTGTTAAAGAAGCCCAAACGTGAATGCAAGATACCTTAAAAGAGGGGTTATTATGGCAGCCTTCATCGAGAATACTTGCTTTGAAGGGAAGAACCAAATTGGAAGCAGAATTTCTGAGCTTGCATGGATGCCTTTCATTTGAATGTTGTAATTATTTTCCAATTTTTTGGTGTCTTCATTTTTTTCCCTTGTTTTTTTTATTTAAGGAGAAGAATTTGCCACTAGAAATATAGTTTGTTATTGATGCTTTGTATGAGTGGTTACATTGAACTCATGGACCCCAAAGGGCATTGCAGATAATTTATTGTTAGCTTTTTTAACAGAAAGTTAAACATCTCAAAATAATACAAAATCAGGGTTTGTTTTAGTTGCTTATAGAAGCAGCTAGTAATTAGCAGGCTCTTTACATTTTTAGCTGCAATTGTCTTGAGTTTTTTTTTTTTTTAAATCTTTTTATAATTGGGAAAGTTCCCCACCATTTTCTCCTTCTAGAAACATGATTGAATGTTATGTTAGATCAAAGGACATCAGTACTATTCTTTCTTTCTTGGGAGAATTCTGTTTCAAGAAGTACAAAGAAAAACATAGATATGATCCTCCTGGAAAATGGCAGTACAGTATGCTGTTTACATACACCATTTTGCTGAAGATCGACTTTTCTGAGAAAAGAAGGAAAAAAAGAAGATCTAATACAGGGGATCTCTTCAAAAATCTATTTTGTCAGATTTCTCTTATATTTGGAACTATTTGCCAATTCAAAAAAAAAAAAAAGAACCTCAAGCTGAATAAAACTATGATAGTATAAGAGGGAGCTACCGTCCAGATAGCACAGACATTGCAAATGAAGATGAAGATGAGCCAGGAATGTTGCAGTCTGCATGTGATCCCATTACAGTAAGTTTTGGCCTGTCATGACAATCAGAATCATCTTCATCTATTGATAACAAATCGACAACAATCATTCGTGTATCCGGGGGTTCATCTATCGCCAAACGCCCTTCAAGCATCTCAACCACTTGTGCCATGCTAGGCCTTAGTTTCGCTCGCTCTTGTATGCACCACAAAGCTACATAAACCAGTCTTTTCACTTGGCTATCATCAATAATGCCTCCTGCTTCAACTAGCCTGTGATCAACAGCTTCTATTAGTTTTCCTTCTTTTAATTTGTTCCTCACAATTTTAGGAAAGTACTGCCATTTCCTTTGAGACCTATCAGTGCCATTTTCAATCAGACTAACATTTCTTCGGCCTCCAATCATCTCCAAAAGAACCATTCCATAGCTGTAGATATCAGATTTCTCTGAAACTCCATGCTCCAAGAGCCATTCTGGAGCCAGATAACCTCTAGTCCCCCTGATTGTTGTAATGACCCTGCTCTCATCTTTTCCCATCAATTTTGAAAGACCAAAATCTGCCACAATTGCTCTATAATTCTCATCAAGAAGTATATTTTCTGGCTTGACATCAAGGTGTAATATCCTTGACCGGCAATCATGATGTAGGTATGAAAGTGCCTTAGCCACATCAATAGCAACTCTGTACCTTAAGTCCCATGACAAGCAACCTCCAGGGCAATTTCTAGTTTCCCTTCTAGGGAAGATCCAATAATCCAATGAACCATTTGGGATGAACTCATAAACAACGAACCTAGGCCCTCCAGGAAGACAGCAATACCCCATAAGACGCACAAGATTTATATGTTGCACACTTGCAATTGCTGCAACTTCAGATCTAAACTCCTTTTCCCCATGCTCTTCCCCATCGATTCGCTTCACAGCAACGGAAGTGCCATCACTGAGGATACCTTTGAATACCGAAGCAGATGCACCTTGGCCTAGCAGTGCCTGAAAATTATCTGTTGCATCCTCAAGCTCCTTGTGCCTAAACTTTATTGGAACTCCAGCTACCTTTCTAAGAAAACTGTACTCTATTCGAAGCTCTTGACCTTCTGATACCAGCTTCTTCTCTAACAATTTTCTTCTGTGATTATAACGCCCTCTATTTACAAGACAGACAAATACTGCAAGGATTACTGCAATATCTGCCCCTGCAATGAGGAAGAAAGCCTTGGAAAGTTTCAATGATACGCGAGCAACGATGATAAAAATGATGAGGCAGATGATTACTGTAACAGCTATTATATTTGCTTTCTTGTCCTCCATTACAACTTCATCATTGTCTTCAAGTAACTAGGGAGGCAAAAGATTCTTGATGTTCTAGCTTTCGTTTGTTCCTTGTGTTTTGAGAAGAGAGAAACCATGGTTAACTTCCTGAGAGTAAGTAAGCATTTATTAGAATATTTAATTCCAAAGTTTGAAAACTGTTTTCTATCTTTGGATTAGCCAAATGTTGAAGCATGAAGCATGGGGCTGTGATTATTTTATATATGCATCAAAAGAAACAACCAAGAAGTTTACCCAATTTTCCTTTTATTTTTCTCCCTTGAAGGTTAGTTGCTTTGTTTATTTTTTAAGCATTTAAATGGTCAAAGTTATGGATCATACTGCTGAGACTAGTTTTGTCTGATGACCAAGTAATTTGTCACATTTGTATTTTATTTACATGCAGTCCTTTCACCATTAAATGCAGTAATTATGAACATTTTGACAAAGTCGTTTAACTCATTATTCTGTAACATGTGAACCATTCAATTACTTTTGATTCAGTAAACTAAGGAATAATCAAACCTAGGTTGTTTTCACCTTCGTAAGACTATAGCAATCAGTCTAAAACTTATCTTTAAATAAGATTATTATTAAGGGATCTTCGTTCTCATTAATTTTCTACAAGGATACAAGCTCACCCTATTATAAGGCAATCCACAACCATTGACCAGACACTCTCCCAACTTTTTACCAGTCTTTTGGATCATACAGATCAGAAAGTTTGACAAATTTTAGAACAACTTGTGAGACAAAAGATACTATGAAATCCTCCCTTTTAGACTATTATACATCAAGACTTTATCCATATTGTGAAATACATAAATAAATAAATAAATAATTGTAATGAAGACTTCAATTATTATAAAGTAAAGTATGAAGCAAAGGCACATTATTCCTAAACAAGCGACTGACGGAAGTCTTGAAAGCTGCTATAGTTTGACTTTCAACTCCCATAAAATTAGCAGCTGCTCTACTTCTACTGAAATTTCCAAGCACACGGGACGGGAATTAGCGAAGGAAATTTGGAAAACATTTCAATTTTACAACTTTTTATATTCTCAAAATGATCACGAGTTTCACATTAAGCAGGCTGCAAGTTAATTAACATGGTCTGGCTAAGGTGTAGTGCGGTCCACACATGAAATTAAGAGGCTTCCGACAAAAACCCAAAATCTAGATTTTTAGTTATTTATGGCATTGCGATAGAATTCTATATTTTTGTCAGTGGAACTATTCAAAGGGTAATTTTGAATGTTTGATTATGCTTTTTTCGATGATGTTATAATACAACTTTAATTTGGTTTGAAACCAAACGGAGAAATTTTTAGAAAGATCTAAGAAATTTATATCAGATCAGCTTATGAATAGGTGTGCTTGGTAAAGTGAAAAAATAAAAGGATGAAAAGAGAAGTGTGAAAAAGTGAAAAAAAAATTAATTTTGAGTGTGTTTGATAAGAAAGAAAAATGAAAGAAAATAAAAAAGATCATCATTTTTCACACTTATTAACAAAAACAAATCACTCTAAATTAAAAAAAAAAAGGAAAAGAAAAGAAAATGAGAGTGGTGTGAGTTATCTTAACTTACAATGAGTATAATACTAAAACAATATACTTATCATTATTTTTCTTTTATTTTTCAACTCTACCAAACAATGGATGAAAAGAAAATTGTAATTTTTTTTTTCAATTTTTCATCTTTTTTACCAAGCACATCAATGAAAAAAAAATGTTTTTCATCTTTTCACTTTTCTCCTCCTTCAATTTTTTATCTTTTCAATTTTCTTTCCACATAGCCTAAATGCTAAACATATCAAGTTGAACAAATTTCCGTTAGGCCTTAGCTACTTAAATATTTTCTTTGTTTTCTTCTCTAATTTAATCAACAAATGAATGCAGATTTTATCATTAAACTCCATACGAAGATTTGTACAGAACTATAATTGTTATTAGAACTGATAATTTTTATTTTTATATTATATTCGTGTATTTTATCGTATCATAATAATATTTAAAATATTTTATATTTATATAAATTAAATTTAAACCCGTACGATGTTCGAACGATGATTTTAATTTACAATATTTTTTTTGAAAGTAGAACTAAACTAACAATATAAAAGAAAGTTCAAGAAAGATTAAGTTAAAGACATACATGTCGAACAATGTCTGAAAAATCTTGATAATTAAAAAATAAATTATTTTAATAAAAATTTAATAATATCATTGCTACTGCCTACTGCTATAAAACAATTAGATTAAAGAAAATAAAAAACAATAAATTTAACTATCAAAATATAACAATAATTCAAGCACAAAATAAAATTCAACGACCAAAATTTCATGTCCAATATTTTCCTATAATGACATCAAAATTTTCATGACATCATCCACATGTAAAAAATAGGTCATCCACATCAAAATTTTCCTTTTTTTACAAAATATTTTATGTTATATATATTTATATACTTGATATTAGAAAAAAATGGTTTAACGGGAAGATCTTATATATAAAAAGAAAATTTAAAAAATCAATTAAATATGTTGTTAATTGGTGAAAATGCAATCAATATTGTTCCACGGTAGAGATGTATTGAAAACTGGCTTTTTTATCAAAGATTTTGGTTTTTATATAATTATAGTAGTTTTAAATTGATTAAGTAGTCTGTCTGTAATTGTATTGTATTGAATACGGGAAAATTATGTATACATTTAGATATAATCTATGCAAAAAAATTTCATCAAGTAAATATGTAATTTTTTTTATTAGAGTTATTACTTTAATCATAATTTTGATTGAATTGAAAAATAAATAAATAAATCAAAACATAGTGTCAACAACCAATAATAATGATTTTAAAATTAGGTACAACTGAGATTATATTTTTATATTTTTAATAAGAAACTAAATTATTTATCTTTTTTGAAGCAAAATATTACTATCTGCATTGAACTTTAAACAAATATACAAAGTATTAACATTCAAAAAAATCATTTGAAGTCAAATGGTATTAGAAAAAAAATCATAGAAAAAAAATATATAACAAATCTTAAATGTTAAATAAATATCAATTAAATACTTATAATCTTAGGGAAGGGAATTCCCACTTACACGATATAATAGAAACAATACCATGCTCACTTGCCCAACACTTTGTCATCCAATCTGCATCAAAGTTTAGAATTGTTCATATATATATATATATATTATAAATAAGTGCATTGTCTCAAATAATTGGTAAAGAAATATACTGAAAAGATTAAAAATAAATTATGAACCTGGTAAGAAGGCAACGGTGTACAGCATCACATGTTCAATTCTTTTATTCTGTGTGAATTACAATATAGATAAAAGTAACAAAACACAATTTAAAAAAAAAAAAAAAAACAAAATGATATGCTAAATGCTAGAAAAATTACAAACTGTACTGAAAATCATTGAGGGTTGAGCGGCCATCTATTTATAATAGTAAATTAAAAACAGAGTAATTAAAGATTTTAAATATTTGACAATAAAAGGAAAAGAAATATTTGTAATAATTTTGTATCGACAATTAATTGAAATATTTTTATTCCCGTAATTATTGGAATTATTATTGGTTATTGTTTCCTATTTGAAGTTGACTTATTTATAAATTTTGAATTTAAATGGCTCCAAATTAATCTTATAAAATTAATTTATAGAGATTTATGCTATTAAAAAGAAATACAATTGATTCAGTCATAATTAAATCAAATTAAAAATTTATAAAAAAAATTAATCTTTTATTTGTTCACATCCATATAAAAAGTAAGTCAATTAAAAATATAAATTGAAATATAAAAAAATAAATAAAATTTATTATATAAAATATTTTAAAGTTTAAATTAAATCAAAATTAATTAAATGTAGGACACATGACTATATTTAAAGACTGTTCACATGTCAATAATATAAGCTATCACATTGAATAATTACTTTTTTTTTTTTATTATTTTTATCAAAGACTTTGGCTTTTATATATTTATATATAAGATATATAAAATTTTGATATGTTAATAATTCGTATTATATATATTTTCGTATATTCTTGTCGTGTTCGTGATGTTTTTTTTCGTGTCATATAATATTTTTTTCGTATTGTATCCAATATTATCAAATTTAATTTCTACCCAATTTTATAAAAAATTCAAAACATAGAATGTTGCAATCTTATAAATTCAACCAAATAAAATGTCATTGCCAATGATGGGAAAACACATCAATCCAACGGTATTTATAGAGCTAGAGGAGGAAATCAATCTCTTTGGCACTTTCAAAGCTGATGACGTGGTATTTATTATATTAATTATTACATTTTTCTCAAAAAAATAAAGGTTAAAAAACCTTAATGAATAAAAATTAGATACTATCTATGGTTGAACTTGGACCCATTGGATTGAGCATTGATTGTCAGTCTGTTCGGTCTGGTAAATCGTTGAATCTGTCGAAAACCGATCAAACGTCAGACTGAACCAAATTAAACCGGATGGAATGTTAAACAGATTTTAAGATTTCTTTTATTATTTTCAATTTATGTTCAACCTCCCATTCAACCTCTACCCTTCGATCCGGTTGTTTTAACAATGCAAAACCCCATAACCCCACCGCTTATGGCGACATTGTACTAAAAAAGAACGCACACTCTCTCTCTCTCACGCCTGTTAATAAGCTTGAGTTTACAGTGCTTAGCGAGAGAGAGAGGGAGATGGGGAGCCGTGCAAACGGCGTCGTATCCAGCAGCAGCAATGGGAAGGTGGATAAAGGAGTTGATTTTGCAAATTACTTCTGCACTAACGCTTTTTCTTTACCTACAGAAAGAGATGCTTTATGATCGAATCCGCATGGACGCTTATTACAATGCTATTTTTCAGTGCATCAGTTCCAAGGAAAGGTAACCTCTTTTATTTTTCTTCTTTCCCTTTTATTAAATACCTTTTGGTTAAATGCTACTTACCGTAAAGGAGAAGGCCATTTTTATGGCTTAAAGCATAGAACTTTGACCCACGTATGAGAAAAAAAGTAACCCTTTTCTTTTTGGGTATTAATTATTTAGTAAGTTCTTTGTTTTATTGAGTTGTTGTAACTTATAATGAAAGGGAATGCAATTGGGAGTTATTGTTTTTCAAGTTTTGCTACTTGAAGCAATTACAATTTAAAATTTTGAAGCAGATACTTTTCATATTACCATGTTTGTCGCAGTATATGTGGAACTGGGATAAGCATTATAGACTTGGAAAGCAGTGAGAATGAAGAATTTGTGACAGGGGTGCTTAGTTTTCTTAGTGATTATCTTATTTGGGGCTTTGTCTTTGTAACTATATTAAATACTGATAGGAAACTAATTTGGTGAGTCCTGGTGAAGACTGTGTTGGATGTAGGAACAGGAAGTGGCATTATTGCCATCTATTCTGCCCAGGTTGGTGCAAGGAAGGTCTATGCTGTTGAAGCAACTAAGATGTGTCTCTTGTTAAAGCAAACAATCTTCAAGAACATTGTTGAAGTAATTGAGGGCTCTGTGGAGGAGGTCGTCTTGCCAGAGAGAGGTTGGCATCATTAGATTACTTGTGGCTTACATCCAGATTCTTTCACTTAGTTTTTTGAGATTTTTTCCCTCTAATCTTAGATTTTGGTTGATGGACAGTTAATGTGATTATCTCTGAGTGGATGGGTTACTTTCTCCTCTGTGAGTCTATGTTTGACTCAGTGATATGTGCTCGTGGTCGTTGGCTGAAGCCAACTGGAGTATTGTAACTTGTAAGTAATGAACTGTTTAGAAGTTTGCTTCACCTGTTTTATCATTTTTTTTGCAAGATAACTCTTCTGGAATCAAACATTTAATCTCTTGAGCATTCTTTGCATATTTTGCAAACTCAAAATCTAACAAATTTTTTTTTCATTTCTCAGGTATCCTAGCCATGCACGCATGTGGGTGGCACCTATACGATCTGGATTGGTGGATCAAAAGAAAAATGATTATGAAGGCGCAATGGATAAATGGTATGGATTTTTGGAAGATACGAAGAATTACTATGGTGTTGATATGAGTGTTTTGACAAGACCTTTCTCAGAAGAGCAAGAAAAATATTATCTGCAGGTGAGTTTTAAAATTTCGTGATGCTTGGTGCCCTTGATTTTTGATATTTTTCAGTTTATTGGCAAGACAATATCTCACTTTTTTTATGCTGCTTAAAAATCAATGTTGTTGGTACTTGGTAAACTAACCCCTTTTTTCTTAAAAAAGAACAAGGAGGAGAAGAGAGAAAAACCAAAAAGGAAAGACCTTTCCACTCTTTAGGTGTTGAAGAACCGTTTTGATGTCTTAGGTGAGGGATGGGTCACAGATGCATTTATTAGATGTTTATGTACATAAATTCCTTTTACTAGCTACTCAAGGCAATTGCTGGTGCTAATATCTTAAAGAACTGAGAAGAATGTTCACTTGTTTGCCAATCTGTCCCCCTATTTGTCCTTTGGGTAATGTTTGGTTTGGTTCTATGTCCTATTCATTCTTTTAAAAGAAAAAATCTTTTGATTTGTGTAGACATCATTATGAACAACCTTCATCCACATCAAGTTATTGGGACAGCTTCTGTAATAAAGTAGATTGAGTGTTTAACTGCTACTGTAAATGACATCCTTCAAGTCACATCAACTTTTTCATCAGCCATCTGCATGGAGCACACTCGCCTTTGTGAGTTTGCAGGATGGTTTGATGTCCATTTCCGAGTAAGTTGAGCCTCATCATTCCTTATTATTCTGGACCGATTGGATGAAGAGGCATTATGTGTACTAAATAACTCTTTTTCATATTTTGTACGACAGGGAAGAGGGGAGGATCCAGCTCAGCAAGAAATTGAGTTAACAACTGCTCCCAGTTCAAATAATGGCAACCATTGGGGACAACGGGTTTGAATTGCTGAAACCAACACACATTTCAACTATAAGTATTCAGTTGCTAAAACATTTAGGAATAATTTTAAAATAGTGCAATGGAATTTGCCATCAATTGGGCAGATATCAAGGATGCAGTTTTCTGATCATACTCGTGTATATTCCTTGCATCTGTGTTAGATATACAATGGATGTATGACTAATCTTCTGGTGACATTTGAGTACTTTAGTTATTAAAAAAAATGTTATCATGTGACAAAAGCCCTCTAGTTGTTTCTGATTAAGTCTTTGTTTTATGTTTTTCTTCATATTTGTTTAGCATTACAGAAAGATGTTTCCAGCCTTCTATTTGATGTGACTGTTCTCAGGGTATAATACTCTGTTTTCAGCATAAGCATTCTCATTTGAGGACATTATTGATGCTTCCCCTGTATGTTCCAGGGTTGAAGGTGGAGGCTTAGACACCTTCCTTCCAAATGTCCAAAGATTTTGGTTTTGCCACCTTTTTCTTGCCTTTCAACAGTGGGGCAATTTGTATGGAAGTTATTATGAGGCACTAATTTCTTTAGATTGCGGCTTGCTGTCTTCTTCTATTTCAGGTCTCCTGTGAGCCATGATTTCTGTGTTCCTGAAGGATGTAAGAGCAGAATCTTGTGGCTGCCATAGGATGACCTGATATGTGGATACTCAAAATGGTTTTCTTTTGGATCTTTATCTAAGCTTATCCATGTATGACATCCTCTGCTATGCCATGTGTGTTTCACTTGGTTTGTTGCAAATCTTGCTGAAATCTTACTTTTCATGTTCTCTATATTTGCATTTTATAGTTTGATTTTTTTTCTTGTTAATCATGGATGGACAGAAAATTTTAAACAGGCCTGGTTGATGGTCTTGCAAAGTGCAAGCATAAGATGGAAATGCAAGAGACATGTTATTAGCTAAACCATCATCACATGGCATGTAATTCATGCCACTTGGATGGCCGTAATAAAAGCTGTTATTAGCTAAGCTGGGGAGGTGCTCCTCAATTGCTGTTTTTGTCTAGTTGACAACTGGATTGACCTTTTTTTAGTAATGTTTAGCAGTTGATCCTAATTTCTAACTTCATCTTCTGTATTTTCTTATGCTTCCTGTCCAAGTCTTGTAGTCCTGAGTCAGTTAGTGTTTAATCTTTATGATTCTATTGTCGCACTTTTTATTCAATATAAGATGAATCTTTATCTGGCACAAATGAAATCTGTATTGGTCCCTTAGGTGCGACCTCCTAGCTTTACATGAGAAAGTGCAGCTGTGTACCACTAATTGGCAGTTGTAGGAAATGGTAACCATTCATTACTTAAGAAACATAGACAAGTGGAACTAGATTTTCTGGTTAGCCACGGCTCCAGACTGTAGTGTTATTCGCTTCGCAATCCAAATAAGCATGTTATCTGTTAATCTACATGCACAAGGAAATTGAACATGACATAATAGTCATCATTTCCCAGTGCCTATTGCATCCTGAGAGAAATGCATCACTGCTGGATTATTCCTTTTACCTTGGAAATTGTTTACAAGGAGTTTCTCATCTTAAATCATGTTTCTTAGAGTAATGATATTATATTGCACTAATGAACCTAATTTCAGTTAAGAGGGTGATTTGAATTAGTATTTCTTGCTTAGGAGTGCCTCCAGAGTTTTAGTACATTTCTTCTTTTTCCTTTTTACTTTATTAAAACATATTTGGAACATTATTTTTGGTGACTACAAATTATCTTCTTCCATCAATTTTCTCTTTAAAAACTTCAATTATTTCTATATGTGGCAGGCAATAAAAATATGATGCTTCTAAGCTTAACTTTTGCTCCTAGGGCTGATGAGCATGGAGCTTTATGTTGTCTTCTCTCAGAATTTCATGTCCCCTTCTTGAGGATGGTTTGATCCATATTGTGCTGCTCTGCTGTAATGACAACTCTGCAAGAGATGTGCATGGTTCTCTTTGCTCTCCCTCTCCTCTCTCTTTTCCTCTTTCTCCAGGTGATCTGGTTGGGTCAGTCAGCTAACGTATTCAAGTCATTACATTCTTGTTCTTGCTTTAGATTTGGTCATTTTGCCTGCAACAGATCTCAACAAAGAGGCTTATGTCGGACACAATTGCAATTGGCCAACTTTGGGAAAGATTATTACAGATCTCAATAAGTAGTTAAGTAATATGGCATGAATAATAAATTGTTTGCAAGTTGCAAACAGTGTACATTTTCATTGCTTTATCATACTTGGATGTCTTAAATGTTTGATTCCACACGAGTTATCTTGCAAAGTACCTGTTTTCGCAATGGATGAGACATTTTCTTCTGTTGTGATCTTATGTTTTAGATGCTGTACCGAGCCATGAAGTGCTAGATTTGAAAAGAGGGAGGGGGGGGGGGTATGGGCAAAATCATTAATGCTTAAAGATGCATGATTTGGAATATTGTATCTGGTCATCTATCTCATCGTTTTAAGAACTTATGCCCTCTGTAAATATAGCTTGTAAAATAAATTTGAACCAAGACTTAGTCATCACCTTGTGTTTTAATGATCTCTTTACATGTTTTTCATTTTTCCTTTTTTTTTTTTTTTTTTTTGAGTGGGGTGGGGTAGCCAACGAACTAGGAAGAATTGAAGTTTATATATTCAATTATTCATTTCCTTATTGGTGGTTTGAAGGTAGAAATATTGGTATCCTACATTTTGCACTATGCTGCTCTTCTCTTGCATTGCATTAAAAAAACAATTCCTGTTTGTCATGGCAGATCTGTCAACATGCTAACGCCCATACTCCCATGACTTACCCAAAAGCCAGAGGATAAATTGTTGAACCAAGGTCAGAAAACATCATTTTTATTTAACTCATTTCTAAAACTAGAAAGTATTTCTTGCTTGTATTCGTGGCAACATCTTTGTAATGAGGCTTTCAGGAGTTCAAAATTATAATAACATAAAATGGTAGGAGATAATAAGTTGTCAATATGTCATACTTGTCTGGTAGGTCCTTCCACTATCCACGTGTCGGATTCAAGCTTTATCCTTATTTTAACCTGCTCTGCTGGATCCTAGTCAGGCACTCTCTCTCTCTATGTGTGTGTGTGGACTGCACTTAAAATTTAAATTTTGTTGTTTTTATGGCTTCTGATGTTCTTGCAGGACATATATCTGTAGCCTGGCGCAGTACTGCTGCTAAAATCCACTATATAACCTGTGGATGTTTTGTCCCCAAGCAATTTTCTCATTGTCAGAACCCTTTACTTTTGGAGGGGCAAGAGCCTTTATTGGCAGATTCTGGTCCTACTTGATTATGTGCTTGATCTTGTTCTTGTAGGAACTACGTGGGGTCCCAAACAGGTTTATAATACTTCCAAAAGATTGTAAAGTTAGTTCAGCAGTCAATCATGTTGTTGGCAAATGACATGTGAATCTTTCTCCTAATCTGTGGCCAGTTTTGATATTATTATTGTTATTGATATCGTTGTTTCTGTGCTGTTAATTCATTTTTATAACAGGTAGAGTTGAAGGCTGCTTTCATTCACTCTTACTCCATTTAGATTATAACGGGGTATTTTTTTTTTTTTTTAATAAAAAAAAGTGCTTGGGCTCTTGATTATTATAGTGAACCTAAAACATGGGACGGAATTGAGGAGTTGATGGGCCTGAAAGCAAACTTGCCAACAAATTGGTTTAAGAAAAAGGAAGTCAGGAGTTTTCAGGATGATAGCTGCCGGCTGGTAAATGTTAACTCCATCTGCCTGTTTGTCCTTTTCAGCCACGCCCCACCTACCAGTTAAACACTCACGCCCCACCTGAAAACAATTCTAACATTGATGGTACTGTTTGTTTCAGTCAAATATGATCAGCTGGGAACCGAGTGGTTAGTTTCTGAAAAGAGAAA
Source organism: Fremontodendron californicum (assembly GCA_030761205.1). Classification (NCBI taxonomy): domain Eukaryota; kingdom Viridiplantae; phylum Streptophyta; class Magnoliopsida; order Malvales; family Malvaceae; genus Fremontodendron; species Fremontodendron californicum. The sequence continues at coordinate 394,732 of JAULJL010000006.1, forward strand.
CGGCAGCAGCAGAACAACAACATTATCAATAGCCTAGTGTCAAACAATGTGTTCATTTTAAGCCCTACCCAAGAAACAAAATCTATGTAGCATCGACTCCAATACACAAAAACAAGGCTCGAATTCCTAGCTAGGCTTATCTTTCATCTACTTTCTCTACAATTAGATCATATGCCTTACTAGTTGTTTATCTTCTTCAATGGGTTCAAAGAAATCAAGTGCTTTCTCATGGTTAAGTTGCATTAAGAGCTATTGATTTTTCTTATCTCATTCACAACATCAGTTATATTAACAAACTAAATATGATAGTTTTCCCATTTCTTGTTTAACTGAAGAATTAAAACTTTTTCATAATTTTAATCATGTACAAGAAATAGCACATAATTGATATAATTTTTTTTAAAATTTGTGAATCCACGTTTCACATTAAAAAAAAAAGAGGGGGGGTGGGGTGAGCTAAACTTTGGTGTTTGGCACCTAGCTTTCTCGCATTCATCTCATATTTCATTACTGTTCCTGGTGAGCCGGCAATGTGACATTAAAAAACAGGAGAAAGTCTTAGATTCTTTGCCTTCATTATTATTTTAATGTATATTAAAGGAAGAATCTGATTTTGGTATAGAAAAAGATATAGTTGAGGAAGCATTAAAGAAAAGAAAAGGGAGGGGAGGGGGGGGGGGCAATGGGAAGGTGGGTTTGTCACAGAAATGAGCAGCAAAGTTCCGTGGTGTCATTCCTTTGGTCAGTATGTACAGCAATTTTAATAGAGACAGTGTGAACTATCAATCAAAAGCTTTTATTTTATTAGAAGAAGATTGATTATTGATTATTATTTTTAATTTTGGGTTTAAGACAGTTTTAGAAGAAGTAGAAGGGGGGGGGGGGGGGGTTTGATGATGGATAGGAAGAAGCTGAAGGAAGGCTACAAATGAGTTGTGCATTAATGGGGCTCCACCAAATCCTCTGCCACTATTGTCTCATTTGCTTCTCTTCACCTTTGGTACTCCCATGTGATCATGCCCCCCTTCCCCACTCTTCCCTTTCCTCAAAAGGGAGACTCCAATTTCTCTACCTTTTTCCCTTGGGCCCTTTATTAGATTGCCCCCCGTCTTTGTTTTTCTTTCTTTCTCTTTTAGTTCTTGTATATTCTTCAAGTTTCCATCGATGGAAGCATTTTCATCAATATTTTTCAGGCTAAACTACAATAACATTGAAGCTAAAGAATAAATGTAAGAAAATTAACCATATTATAGGTTATATGTGTTTCCAATATTACCCTGCCTAAAGATATTTTTTTTAAAAAAAAAAGAACCCAAGAATTTATTATTTGATTTTAGGTGGGATAATTGTCTCAAATGTCTTGAAAATTTGAATTAGTTTCAGCAAATTGCCATATCAAACATTAATAAAGCAATGGAAAATAAAAAATTGTGCTGTATATATATATATATATATTTATGATTGTACAATGAAAGGAATTAAAAATTGAGTGAAAAATTGGGGTTTGCATTTTGGGCTTTAATTTTGGCAGTGGCATCAGCTCAGCTGCTGCTTTATCATGATAGGGAAATGAACAAATATTGAAGGGAAGGCAACACCAAAATAATTGTGACAAATGACAATTGTCACTTCCTCAATTCATTCTTATTAAAATTATGGGAAACTTTTTGGACAGTTAAATTGGTCCCAAATCTTATACCATAATAAAGAGTATGGTAAAAGTTGAATGAGATGGGATAAAATTTTGAAATTAAAATTTTAATACTTCCTCCCTCAATCTCTATGTCTAAGGTAGTGAAGAAAGAAAATATATTGATTGAAGGATTAAATCCCCTTTCTTCAAAGTACTGCCTCAAATGTATAAAATAAATATCACAAGTTATACACATTGAGGGATATGCATGGTAGTAGTATATTCCAAATCATTGGATAGATTTTTATTCATAGAAGCAAGCAATTGTCCAGAGATATATATGTGTAGCTCATTGCTCACATCTCTAGCATGCATGCATGGCTTCCAGCTTTTCCACATGCTTACATTATAATTATATATATATATAATATTATAATATTAACTAATATATATATATAGGAATCACAACTGGCAATTTGGCCAATCATCCCAAGAGGGGAAGGGCTGGAGGCCTTGCCATTTGGTCTTTGACTATGACAGGCCAGAATTATTGAAGACGTGACAAATCAACATTATAAAAAGGGGGAAAAAGAATGAAATAGCTAATTAATAATTAATAAACAAAGCAAGATATGGAGCAGAAATGGAAATATAATAGTAGAATTTTTTTTAATATACATATAAAATGTAATATTGGGTACAGTACTGGAATGTTGATTTTATGGTATATATATAGTAAGGAAGGGGGAGACATTGCCTAGATGTTTGTTTAATGTGGAGGCATGCTTAAGAGTAAAAGTGAACAAGAAGAAGCCTTCAATTAAAAATAAATTAAATTAAAGCCTAGGATTAGGACAGGGGTTACTGTTAATCAGGAGAAGCATAATTTTGGTTTAATTAAATCATGGGGAAATGTGTACGTAAAACATTATATTTTTGTTTTATGTGATCGATTGGGGGTATCCCTAAAGCTAAGGGCAATTCTGTCCCTTACCCACGCCCTGGCCTTAATTATCAATCAAGTTTGGAACACACTTTAACAAGATTATAAGGTATGTCCAAATCACTCACTTAATTATATTGATTAATATATAATAATAATAATCATCTCGATAATCCAGATTATTAGCATCGTGATAAGGAAGAATAAGCAGGTTGTAATTTGCAATTAATGTACAAGTGTGTGTCCTAGATGTAAATATATATATAGCTATAATAAGAGGGAGGTGATTAAAGAAATGAAAATTAGGGTTTAGCATGTAATTATAGATGGGATCACATGCTTTGATTCCTTTAACAAAAGCTAAAAAACACCAAAATAGAAGAGAGGAAATCTACCCCAACCACATGCTTATTGGGGACCAGCAAATCCTTAATTAGAGCTCTTTTCTTTTATTTTTCTTTGTTGTTTTTTTTTTAAATGATCAAGATTCTTAATTAATTAGAGAACTTCTCAAAGGGAGCATGAGGAGATCCCAAAAACTAATGCAAATTTATATCTTATTTCTTACTACATTACAACTCAAAGCCCTAAACCCCATAATGGAGAGAAATGAAATAAAAATATAATTATATATATAAAAAAAAGGGTGCATTTGCGTGCTGGATTACAGTCTCCTTTGCTTAAAAGAACATTTCATGCCTTGGGGTACTGCAATTGTCCTTGCTTTTTAATCTTTGTAGTAACACAAAGATCACTGATTTTGGTGCCCCTTTGTTCCTTTTTTTCCCCTTTCCCACCCTTAGAAAATGGCAAGGAAACTTCGTCTTTGGTCTTTGCAGTTGCACCATGGGGAAACCCATAATCTTACCATTTCCCATGTGATCTCTATCTTAAAAGGAAATATGTTTGGTTCATTTAAATAGCTAGGGATTTTACAATACTATTTTTTTGTTTGTTTGTCTGTTTTGAAATGTGCAAGAGAAGTGCCAGAATCCATGGTAATTAATCAAAGTGTGTGCGCACATCAATGCCTAAATAGTGTAACTTTAACGCGAAGAAGTTTAAAAATCTATCAAATTTCGCAGCCTTAACTGGTGTCCATTAACCAAAATTATTTTAAGTTTTTAAACAATCAACATCGATCTGCCATTGCAATCAACGAATTAACTTTGCATTATTATATATCGACTGTGGTTACAGCAAGTTTCCATCGAAGGGTTGGCTCCTACTTTCGATCGGATTTCCTTGCCTTAATTAAGCCACCTCCTCCTCATTCCTATGTTGTTCTTAGGCATTTGAAATTTAAGTTTTAACTTTTAATTTTAAAGGTGCTAGCTAATCTAGCTAACTTAACTAGCCTATATATAAGTTTTTTTTATATATGGTTATACCATAATTAAACTTTTGATTGTTTATATCCAAACATTTGATTCAATAATTGAAGAAAAAAACTTTAGATTGCCTGCTAAATATTGTTTTAATGTATAAGTTGAAGGCCTTAATTATAAGATTAAGGTCCCAAGTTAAAGTTTCACTTTTTTTATGGTCAATATGATGGTTATCTTTCTCAATTTTTTTTAATACCTTCTAAGTTATAAGCTTTGGTAGTCTCATTGTGACAAAATCTTTGTACCTATATTGAGAATTCAAGTTAGAGAAAATCCAATTAGCACATTGACCTGAATTACTAATTATTAGTAAACTTATTTTGTTTTCATTATTAATTATTGTTAAAATAAAAGTTATCTGCTTTCTCTGTACAAAATTGAATGTTTTAATAATCAAAATGACAATTTTTAAAGCCAAGTAACTTTTACTTCCCGAATCTTCTAGAAGGAAAAAGAATGTATTTAAAATTTAAGCTGGCAAATAGTCAAAATTGGAACTTTGGTATTTTTGAAAAGTGGGTTCATATCATATCCAGAAACTGTAGAAAATAAAAGATAAAGTATTTGTATTTGCAACAGAGGAAGTAACGTTTCCTTCCATAGATAACAGTAATATTCATTAGTTATTTATTTTAGAGTTGCTGATAAAAATAATTAGAGGAATTTTGGCAGGTTGAGACTTGAATTCTGTTCTTCACAATGGCTAAAAAAAAGAGAAATGAAAGTGACAATTGGCTTGTCAATTCATGCTGCAGCTGCTAATTCCATATACAAAAAATAAATTTCAATCAGAACAACCAATTTCATGAATTGCATAATATTACAAAACTGTGTTACAAATATACATTACATACATATTGGAGAGACGAAGGGATATGAAGAAACCTATCTACTTTGTTAGCCATTTGCCTAAAATCCTAAAGAAACTGATACAGAGCTTTCAAAGCCAAAGGGGGCAAAAAACTTCTATGGTGAAAACCAATAGTTTCATGCCAAACTTTTTTGGTAAAAAAACCATCATCATGGGATTTTGGGAGGCTCAGATGTAGCAAATTAAAAGCCAGAAGGAATTGGCAACACTTTTTTTTCTTCTTCTTCTTCCTCTTTTTCTTGCAAAATATCTCTAATTTCCTATGATCTCATGCTTTAAAGGCAACAATGGAGAGGGTAATTTGTTTTTTTTTTTTGTTCACTCAACTTACTAGCATACTGTGGGTAAAGTAGGTGCTTGTACGAGACGGGATCAAATCAGGACCCTTCATCTCTGAGGGACAGTGGGTTCCGACAGAGGTTGAAAGATGATTGGTGCTCCATATTGTGGGTAAAGTAGCATCAGAACCGTTGGTGCATGTTGATAAGTTGGGGCCAACCTAAAGGAGAAGCGTTGAAGTATGATAGAAAGGGCTAACTTTGCTTGCAAAATGGCCAGGTTTTGCCCAATACACGTACGGACCCCAAGGCCAAATGGGATGAACCCAGCAGGATCTTTCGCTGCACGTGCCACGCCCTCGGAGAACCGAGGCGGGTTGAACTCATTAGCATCACTGCCCCATATGGCTTGATCATGATGAACGGCCAAGATTGGTATCAAAAGCTCGGTCCCACGAGGGATCATGTAATCCCCTAGCTCTGCATCAGCTTTGGCCCTTCTGATTGTGGCTATTGTTGGTGGGTACAACCGCAGGGATTCATTTAAGATCATAGTCAGCTGCACACCAGAACATGTGAACCCAAAATCAGAAATGTTTCCTCGATGTGGACAAATATGCCCATTCTGAAATGATCAAATTTAGACCCTTTCCTAAGTTGAATTGGGAAAAAGAAATAACAAAACTAAAAACTATATAAAAAAAAAAAAAAATGGACAGTGGACAGAGTTTTATAGTTTGATATCTGAGGAAAAGCGAAGAGACAAGACATGATTTTTGTCTTTAATTCAGAGGCTTTTTACCGTCTTAAGCTTTACAACATCATCTTTGTTTGGTATGTCACGTGATCCACACACCCTTAGCACCTCCTCACGTGCTTGCACCTGCCACTGTGGGTGCATTGCTAGAAGAACAGTTGTCCACGTCAGCAAATTGGATGTGGTCTGTTTGCCCGCAAAGAAAAAGCTCTTGCACTCTTCAATTATGTCATGGACACTGATGTTTGGACTTGAATTTGAGGCTTCCATCATCAATCCTAACAAATCCTTCGCCACATTCTCTTGCATTATGTTCCCCGAATTCGTTTTCCGGCGATCGATTAGCTTCATCAACGACTTCTTAATCTCCCTGTCCAATTTCCAACAACTTATGTTCCTCTTGGTCGGCAAAAACCTGAAAAGTAAATACCCGAAACGCGATTAATCCCTTTTCCTGCTATCCCTTGTCGTCACAAAATGATCAGGCTAGGCTAGGCTAGGCTAGTCGAAGAGTTGTACTGAGATGAATGTACGTGAAAAACTAGGACAAGGTCTGGTTTATAATTTATAGAAATTTAAAATAAAATAAATTACCTATAGCCAGGGATGAAGACTTTTTGAAATGCCTCGGCAGCAAGCACCATTTGTTTGGCTTGTAAACCAAAAATGGCTTTTCCATCTTCATAGCTGCTCCCAAACGCGGTACGGGTAATGACATCTTCTGTAAGGGTCTGGAACCACTCGCAAACTTCAATTTCAATCTCACCGGAGCTGCTCGACGTTGCTGACCATTTGTCTAGCATATCAGTTACTCTTTGTGCCACCACCGGCACTAGCAACTATAATAATAATAAAAAATAAAATAATTAAAATTGAATAATCTTCATGGGGTTTTCTTTCAGTAATTAAAAAAAATGGAGAGAAATGGATTGATCATGTATTAAATTAAATGCTTACTTTGAGATTCTCCATATGGAAGGTGGGGGTTATGATTTTTCTATGATGAGCCCATTTTTCACCTTTGAGACTAAGGAGGCCATCACCTTCAAGCTGTTTAATAAGAGGGTGGGCTTCATTCTTTTCATAGAATTCAGACTTGGAAATGAAGATTTCCCGAATGAGATCAGGGTCAGAGACAGTGAGGCGAACCGTAGGACCAAACCAAACAAGAAATGTTGCACCTGGAATAATAATAAGGAAAACAAATTAATTAATATGATGATCAAATTAAACAAATTAATTGTCATCGATGAATTACAAAAGGAAAATAAAAAAGAGAAGAGAAGGTAATTTACACCAAGGAGGGAGTGGCAGGGAACCTCAAGTAGTAAGTATCAAGTTTGCAAAAGAGGAAAATGAGAAGGAAAGAAATGACAGCCATTAATTCAAAGGAAAGCATGGATATAGTGTATACCCTACAAAGAGAAAGAGAGAACGAAGCCAAAAGAAAGTGGGAGAAGACGACTCAAAAACTGTAGTAGTACTAGCAAACATATAATACAACTTCATTATCAGAAATTCAAGCTCCGATAAAACAAAAGGAAGATGACATATAAAACACAGAAACAATAAAAAGTAAATGATAACTCCACTACCAAGGAGAGAGAGGTTCAAAAACACAACAGTTTATTTTATTTATTTATTTTTACTATGGGGAATGGCAAATTTTCGTTAGTAGTACTAGTATAGTAGTATTTTGAAAAGGAGAGAAATATGGGGGCAATATTACAAAAATGAGATTATATATATAGACAAAAATATAATGGAATTATGAAAATCAAGGTTTATATTTTTTTTCCCCTTAATATCGGTAAGAAGAAGAAGAAGGGTCCAAGAAAATACGGAAAAAGAAAGAAAGAAAGAGAAGAAAACAGAAGTGGAACCGTCCAAAAACTCTGAACTTCAACATCAAGCATCCAAGCTCAGAAAAAGCTGTAAAGTTTAAAAAGAAGTACGCGAACACAAAAAATAAGCCTTTTAAAAGTCACAAATTTTGAAGGATCGATCATAAACCAAGGTAAAGGAAACATCTACTTTAATGATGATCGAAAAACAAAAACAAAAACCAACTCTCTACTCTCTTCTTTGCTTTAACAAGGGACTCAAGAACCCACATTAATACACCCTCACCTTCAAAACTATTAATGTATTCCAAAAAAAATGGGTCTAAAATCAAAACCCATGTGTTAATATGACTGCCCAAAAACCATGTTTAGAAGGAAACAGAAGAAGATAGAATTATTATAGTAGACTTATTGAATAAAATCAAAACAAGTTTCAAAAACCTGTTAGAAAAAGGAAAAGAAGAACTGAAAGAAAGAATGAAGATGTATATATATATAGTGGTAATGGTAATAGAGAAATAGTACCATAAATTTTCTTCCAATGATGGTAGAAAGAGAGAACTCTGGGGAGAATATTGTGAGAGAAAGGCATGGGTTGAGAAGAAGCCTTTAACATCATGGCCACAAGCTCCTTAACATTTCCAAAGAAGAAATGGTAAGGGGGTCCTCTGATCCCTTGCCTTGAGAAATGGTCTTCAATCTTCCTAGGTCTCCACCAAAGCAACACTACCACTTTTAACACCAAAACTAACACCATGAAAGATATGACAATTACCAGATTCAACCACTGCAAAACCACCTCCATAATATTCAAGAACAAGAAAGATACAAAGAAAGAAAGAAAGAGAAACAGCTTTGGTCTGGCTTCTGATCTCTTTGCGCACACTTTTCCTCCTTAGTGTGGAGCAGCCTTTTTTATTTTGCTTCTTATCTTCTTTAGCTCATGTTGGTTTACTTGCTACCCCTGTTGGCCTTTTATTAATACTAGGAAAAAGAGAGGGAAAAAAAAAGAAAACAAAAAAAAAAAAAAAAAAAAAGAAGAAGAGAGATTAAGCAAGCCAAGGCCAACGGCATAGGGGCCGCCATTGGAATTCTGAGGGTCAACGTGAGGAGTGTTTTTATTTTTATTTTAATTCTATATATAACATCAAACTTTTGAGACAATGTTACCCTTGTCTTTTCCGTTTAGTATTATTATATCCCCTTTAAATTATTTTTAATCCATCGCACTTTTCCATTTTTCTCTTTTATATCTTTTTATTATTTAGGGGGTTCATTGGTCCATCTCTCAATAGATAGAATGGAATTTATTTTTTATAAAGAAAAGTATCCAAAATTTTTTAATACTGTTTGATGTAAAATTTAGTTAATAATAAATAGCGGTAGAATTTTTATCAAATTAATAAGGATTTTTGTTTAGATTATTATCATATTAGGTAAGTTATAATTTTTAATATATTAAAAATTATTAAATTAACTATCAAATATTATTATAAAAATATTATTATAAATATTAAATAATAAATTAATTTTAACAAATATTTTTAAAATATTCGTGAATAAAATTTAATTAATAATAAGGCATATGGATATGAAAGTACATTCTTTTATAAGAATGTCCCTTATTATTAATTATTATTGATAGACTTAGGTTGTGCTTGATAGAGTGGAAAAGTGAAAGGATAGAAAGAGAAGTGTAGAAAAGTGGAAAGAAAATGAATTTTAAGTGTGTTTGGTAGGAAAGAAAAATGAGAAGAAAGAAAATAGGAAAGATTATCATTTTTCACCCTTATTAACTAAAACAAATCACTCCAAATTGAAAAGAAAAGAGAAAAGAAAATGAGAGTATTACGATTTATCTTAACTTACAATGAGTATAATGATAAAACAATATATTTTTCATTTTTTTTTCAACTCTACCAAACAATGGATGAAAAAAATTTATATTTTCTTTCCACTTTTCCATCTTTTCTATCAAGCACACCAATGAAAAAAAAATATTTTTTCCATCTTTTCACTTTTCTCCTCTTCCAATTTTTCATCTTTCCATTTTTTTTTTTCACTCTACCAACCAAAGCCTTAAAACATTCAAATTGAGAAACACACGTAACAAAATTTATAATTAAAGGGTGCTGGTCCCTATGGGGTTAATTACATAGTATTTTATTTGCTTGGAAATCCTACAAAAGGCGAGTTTAATTCTATAATGATTTTTAATTTATCAATAGCTCTTAGCTAGCTTGATGCATTTTCTAATATTAAGGCACGATTGAAGGGAAACAAAGATGAACTAAATGAGGTGGATTTATTATTATTATTATTATTATTATTATTATTATTATTATTATATATATATATATAAATGCTTAAAGGTGTCTATAATATATGTATATACATGTGTATAAAATGTGTGTTTATATCTGCCAATAGGGATCTTCTAGATAATAGTCGAATTTAAAAAAATGTGTGTATAAAATGTGTGTTTAATCCTGCAATTAAGTCAATTACAATATATATATATATATATGTATATAAGGGTTTACTATTTATAAGTATAGTATTTACATAATATTTTGATGGACCTTATTAAACGATTATGAATTATAATTAATTAATTATAGTGCAAGAATTGTAAACGATGTGCTCTAAAATTTTCATAACCTTCAAACTTTCAAAGTCATGAAAATATATCTAGTTGGCATTAATTTATCACATTTGATTTTTTAAATTATCTATACCATGATGAATCAATTGTTTCCAAATATAATTACAACAGACGGATGAAGATATAGATATACATCCAAGAGAAAAAGCTAAAGTGAGTGAAGAAGAAACTCCTACAAATAATTTTTTTCTTTTACATTTCAACAAACCCAAGGAAGTCATGTAAATTTGAAAGTTTGACATGTTATTCATGAACTTAAAAAAATCGTAAAAATCATGTTCCATGTTGCTCATTTATACATGTTGTCAAAAGTATAGTTTAAGATAATTAATTATAGCACGAAGTCGAAATGGATCGACGACATATATAAATTTAAAGTTCTTCTGGTGTTTTTGATGAAATTTTCACCTTCCTTTTTTTTGTTTTTTCGGAAAGGTAAAGAAAATTTTCATTAGTTATATATGAAAAAAGAAAAATATATATATAAAAAAAACTGATATAAATATAGTAACCTATAAAACAAATCCCCAGCAACAACAGCTAATATAAAAAATGCGTGCTCCTTTATTTATTTATATTTTCTTGCAATAAATATTTTTTAAATTAATTGTACTCATTTATTATTTGTTGAACAAAAAAAAATCAAAATTAGTTGATATGCAACCATAAAGCGTGCATACAATTGAAAGAAAATTGAATCCAGAATTAACCTTGTTAGTTGATATAGTCATTTTTTAATATGACATTCAGTTAAATTTTAAACTCGAATTTTAATATCTACAACTCTTTTCTTTATTTCCAAAATTACGACTTCCTTCGTAAAAAATTAAAGAATTGAAACAAAATTTTGCTCTTTGTTGATAGTTGAAAAGTAAACGGTCTTTAATTTCATTTTCTGAAATAAGATATAAAGTGAATGGCAAAACAACTAGTTTGAATACGTCGTGCCAAAGTTTTCCAAAGTAAAATCCATACCAAGTCAAAATTCTGTTAAAAGTACACCGACTACTCTAGTTCTAGAAATCTCTCCAATCTTTTGCTTCTAGTTTTTTCTTCCTTCTTCACTAATCTTTCCTTAGTCTTCTGTCTCCAGATTTTTCTTTCTTAATAGCCGACGTCTTAGAAATTGTAAGAAAATACTAGAAAGTTTGAAAGTCAGTTTAGTAACAGACATAAAACACTATAAATAGAAGAGATGTGTGTTGCATGATAGTGTGGAGGTGAAGGGAAGAGAGGAGCAAGAGAAAAAGAAAAGATGTGAGTGTTGTGAAAGAAAAGGGTATTGAGAGGCAGAGCATGATGAGAAAAATATGCAAAATTTGGCAGAGTAATTGAAGAAGAAAATGAGCACGTGAGTGGTGTTAGGTGTATGAATGAATAGTGAGTAAATAGTAATGTGAGAGAGTTTGTGTAAGGTTATTCTTATTGTAAGGTGATGTTGTCACCAATTGTATTTGGTCTTTTCTCATATTAATAAAAGAGTTGTATTTCGAAAGTTACTGTAGCGTCCCGAGATAAAGTTACTGTAGCAATTTCGATATTGTAGCAGAAAACTACAATTAGTACCTAGAGTCAGATTCCAGCAGAGTGGTATCGAGCTTTTGGTTCGAGCGAAGGAAAATTACAACAAAGAGGCTCGAAACTCTACAAAATTTGGTATCAGAGCCAGACGATCCTGAGGACCAGAATAACAGAGCCAGGCGATCCTGAGGACCGAAGTATCAGAGTAAAAAGATCCTGAGGACCGGAGTATCAGAGTTGGACGATCAGAGCGGGACGATCCTGAGGACCAGAGTAACAGAGCGGGACGATCCAGAGGACTGGAATATCAGAGCGAGATGGTCAGGGATCATAGTATGCGCATCGAAGAAAAGCCAATCAACCAGAGGTTTCTCAAAATCAGATGATTGAGAATTGTAATTGTCGACAATAGATCGAGTCGTGAAAAAGGCTACCTGAAGTAGTGTGAGAGCTATCACAAGAAGAAGTGAAAAGGACTACCTACCTAGAGTAGTGTGAGAGCCGTCACGAGAAGAGGTGAAAAGGGCTACCTACCTAGAGTAGTGTTGAGCCGTCACGAGAAGAGGTTAAAAGGGCTACCTACCTAGAGTAGTGTAAGAGCCGTCACGAGAAGAGGTGAAAAGGGCTACATACTTACTTGAAGTAGTGTGAGAGCCATCACGAGAAGAAGTGAAAAAGGCTACCTACTTGGAGTAGTGTGAGAGCCGTCACAAGAAAAGGTGAAAATGGCTATCTACCATCAGAGTGAAAGCCACCGCCAGAAGAAAGAGTAAGACGGTCAGGGACCGTAATACGCATATTGAAGAAAGATGGTCGGGGGTCGTTTTTTCGAGAAGACTAGCAATCTGTTAGTGCACAGTCTGAGACTGTGAAGTTAATTGGTATGGGACCAAGACGATCAAGGATCGTAGTTTGTAAAGATGTGAAAATTCTATCGATGCACAATCTAGGACTGTAAAGTTAATTGGTCTGGGACCAAGAAGATTAGGGATCGTAGTTTGTGAAGATATAGAGACTGACAGAATATAATCTTGAGGCAAGTGTGGGACACTCTCAAGTCAGAATGGAAGATTTTTCAAGTCTGGTTGGTAAGATCGAGAAGCTTAATAATAACAATTATAATACATGGAGTATTCGCATGCAATTTTACATGCAAGGAGAAGATTTATGAGATATTGTTAGCGGTGAAGATATAACACCACCAACCGATGTCAAAGAATTGAAGGAATGGAAGATCAAAGCCGATAAGGCAATGTACGTGTTATTAGTCACCATAGAGGATGGTGTACTACAGGGCATCAAGGATGCAAATACGACGAAGGAAGCGTGGGACACACTCGCAACGTTGTTCACAAGGAAAAATGATGCAAGACTACAACAATTAGAAAATGAGCTTTTGTCAACCTCGCAACAGAATATGTCGATAAGCGAGTATTTTTCCAAAGTTAAAATTCTTTGTGATGAAATTTAAAAATTAGATCCAGAAAATGCTATTACCGACACGAGGATGAAAAGAATTATTATCCATGGCCTGCGACCTGAATACAACGGGATTGTTACTGCAACCCGTGGATGGAGCAAAGAACCAACTTTAACTGAGTTGGAAAATATCCTTGTAAATCAAGAGGCTTTAGATAACCAAATGTCTAAAGTCATGGTGAAAGATGATGAGAAAACCCTCTTTAGCAATAGAAGAGGTAAATTTGTGATAAAGCCAGGAATAGAAGAAATTGAAGCTCAAAAGAAACAAGGAGTATGGCAACGGACGAGCTTTCAGAAAAAGGGAGCTCAAATTGTTCGAGATAGAGACGATAGCAAAAATGTGAGGTCTCATCATCGAAACGTTGAGTGTTTCAAGTGTGGCAAGGTTGGTCACTATGTTCGAGAATGTCGACATAGACAAATGCAAGGCAATGCGACAGTGTTCTTACGAAAAGAGAACAACTATGAAGAAGAATGGGTTTTCGGAACAACGTTAATGCGAAGAACTCGTAGTTGCGTGCACCACCGAGTTAGAATAAAATGTTCATGATGACGTGGAAGAAGAAATTGATTTTGAGAATAATCAACCAAGACTAGAGGCAATTGAAGAGTCGTCAAAAGAAGAGAACGAATCTCTGTTTCAATCACCAGAAAAAACTTTTGAGGAGGAAAGACTGTTTCAAGAAATCGAGAAGCTTAAAGCTGATGATGTCGTTAAAAAGGATGACAACGAGGTCATCGACACTGAGAAGCCTTAAAAAGGCTTGGAAGATATGAAGATAGATTGTGGAGTCAACAAGCTAATGGTAGTTGACAAAGTCGAGTATGCCGAAGTCAGAAACAGACTGGCAAAGAGTATCAAGAAGAAAGAAGATAGAAATGATGTTGAAGAAAAGAAGAAAGTAAGCAAGATCATGATGGATATAAGCAGTCAACGATGGATGATGCAGAACTAATGATGCTGAAGAATTTCAAGAAGAGAAAGAAAAAGATAAGAGATTTGACGAGTTCAGAAGGCAGCTTGGAATGACAACCAAGCCAGCATCAAGAGAGAGTAGTCGTTGAGGGGGAGTGTTAAAAATACACCGACTACTCTAGTTCTAGAAATCTCTCCAATCTTTTGCTTCTAGTTTTTTCTTCCTTCTTCACTAATCTTTCCTTAGTCTTCTGTCTCCAGATTTTTCTTTCTTAATGGCCGACGTCCTAGAAATTGTAAGAAAAGACTAGAAAGTTTGAAAGTCAGTTTAGTAGCCGACATAAAACACTATAAATAGAAGAGATATGTGTTGTGTGATAGTGTGGAGGTGAAGGGAAGAGAGGAGCAAGAGAAAAAGAAAAGAAAAAGATGTGAGTGTTGTGAAAGAAAAGAGTATTGAGAGGCAGAGCATGATGAGAAAAATATGCAGAATTTGGCAGAGTAATTGAAGAAGAAAGTGATCACGTGAGTGGTGTTAGGTGTATAAATGAATAATGAGTGAATAGTAATGTGAGAAAGTTTGTGTAAGGTTATTCTTATTGTAAGCTGATGTTGTCACCAGTTGTATTTGGTCTTTTGTCATATTAATAAAAGAATTGTATTTCGAAAATTACTGTAGGTTACTATAGCAAATTTGGTATTGTGGTAGAAAATTACAATTAGTACCGAGAGTCAGATTCTAGCAGAGTGGTATCGAGCTTTTGGTTTGAGAGAAGAAAAATTGCTACAAAGAGATTCAAAACTCAACAAATTCTACATTCAAAAAAAGCTTGAAACACGTACGGTTTATTTTTTCTTTTTTTTTTTTGCTAAATAAAGCAAATACGTTAGTTCACCTTATGAGTTATGACATACATATATGATTTTTTTTTGGGCATTCTGACTATTTGAGTACTCAAAAAAGCCATAGAAATAATAAATATCAATTTTATTAATTTTTTGTGGGCAATCAGACAATCTAATTGTTGAACACTTTATCATTTCTCTATAAATTAGTACTTATCCAATACGATGATATAAGTATCCATGATTATTGAATTAAATTCATGATTTCCTTTGTTATCTTTTCTAATTGATGACTATATATACGAGACTTCACTTGTCCACAAAAAGGAACAAAAAAAATATACATATGAGAGTAATTCATAACGTACAAGCAAGACTCAAAGTATTAATAAAGCGTCACATGTATTGAAGCCAAAAACTTCAACTTCTGTTTGATTTTTGATTAGTTATTCCTTGTCATGATGATGGGTTTTTGAAGTTTGAGTGCCATAACAAAGATATAAGTGAGAAAGGGATTGGCGAGTTAGATTGTAGAAAAAAGGAGGAACAGAAATACAGGCATGAAACATGCCATTAAAAGAGAAAGAAGGGGGTGGGGGACAACTGTACAAACACAACGAAATCTTCCTGTCTCTCAATGGCAAAGTTTCAAGATTTCAGCGTGGTCTGTTGCAAAAGGTTTTGCAATTCCTATTGTTTGTTTGGTTGGTTGTTTTTTAGTCAATCGTTTGCGATGAGGACTGCAAGCTGTGTTGGTGGAATAATGGAATTGTAGGAATTTTTAGGGTTAGATATAGGGGGGATGATTTTCCATCTCTAGAGCCCCACATGTTCATTGTGAACTACTATTTAGTAACAAAGGGAGGTAGTTTAGAGAAAAAGGAATATTAGAGGTTATATACGAGAAGATAAGTACATGTGAACGATTATTGAGTGTGATTACTTAATATAAAGTAACACCTTTTTTTTTTTACTTAAGTTAAACATAAATTTTCCAAGTCGTGAGTATATATAATTAGTTATAATAAATTAAGATGTGTGTTTGTTCGTAGATACATGTAATTTATTTTTAAGGGAAATTTTAGTATTTCGGGAACATGAATTTGAAAATTTGGATTTGGATTTCATTTGTTATATAAATTGTGAGAATGAAATGCATACATTATGTATAAATTAGTTAAAACTCAATATGATTATATATTTGAAAAACATAAAAACATGAATTTCAAATTCACAAATACCTATAGGTATTTTAAATTCACCACTAAATAGGCATCCAACAAATCCATGGATTTGAAACATAATCATCAATGTTACTTTTACATGTGTTTTATTCACAATTTACACTATTTTTGAAATCCAAGTTTCCAAACGCAATCTTAAGTTATTCCCCTCATCATCATTTTGAATCTTGAAGGCTTCTAGATCTAGAGATCCCTTTGAGCATAGATAGTTTATTTTGTTAGTTCATGTCCATTTCATTTATGTTTACAAAAAATCTAAAGGTACGTAGATGAATATATAACTCAATTATACCTTCCAATGTGTTATATTATATTATATCCTACCAAGATAGAATAAGGATAGAATATGGGGAAGGGAGTACTGAGAACAATTCCTAGTTCCCAAATAGATTGGTTTTTAGGAGTGTGAAGAAAAAGAGAGAAACTAAGAAGGGGAAGAGGGGTGGGGGAGGAAGCACAAAGAGGTTGTTATTTTGGAATGTTACTCTTAAATTGGTGCACATGGGAACAAGGCTGTCTATTTTAGGGTTTCTCCCTGTGGTTGAGGAGGTGGGGAAATATGCTTTAGTTGACCCAACATTTACATTGGGGTACCCACTCAAAGCCTCCTTCCCTAATCCTGTCCTAATACACCCAAGACATGCTGGGGCCATGTGCCCCTTCCCTGGCTCCCTTCGAAATCCATTCAAAATCTAACTCCAACCGCTACCGAGTTAATTTTCTTTTTTCTTTTCTTTTTGGTGTGTGATAAACGGTGTCTTGACTTGAAAACACAAAGAAACAAAAAGTTAAGAGGTTTAATTTGATGTTTAGATTAGAAAAGCTAATCTTTCAAACCCTTTTTTTTTTTTCCTGATTTTTCAAACAGCTTGATCCAATGAGTTTACATAGATTTGACTCCATCTAGTGGATGTTTATATAGCAATTTATATCAAAACCGAATTATAGTGTTTTTTTTTTTGGGGGGGGGGGCTTTAGAAACAGTTGGTGGGTTGTGGTAAAGACATCCTTTTGTCAAAAGTGCAAAGATGTTTCTGATAGGGCTCTAATTAATGAAGTTGATAACTCAAGTTAGGATGTCATATCATGAAAACGAACAAATATTCATTGCACTTAGAGTAGAAGCTTGTGAAATTTCCTTTCTCAATTTGCATCATTGATGTTTTGGGGTTAGCTGAAAATTATGACCTATTAATTGCATCATAGAATAATTTAAAATTAATTTCATTAACCAATTTATTAGAACCTAAACAACTGATTTACGTGATTCTTCTTTTTTTTTTTTTTTTAATCTTTAAACAAGAAAAAGGAAACTCACACTACGATAAAAGTAGTCTTAAACAGCATTTTTTATAGTATTTCTCAAATGTTGTTAAAAATAGCAAAGACAACACTTTGACAGTATTTTGCATATTGCTGTTATATATTATAATGGCCAATAATTACAGCATTTTTAAAAATTTTAGAAGCATTTGACATGTGCTGTTATAAATCTTATCATATAAAAATACTTTTGGTAGCACTTATAATTGTTATCATTGAGATTTATTGCAGCAAATGAAAAATGCATACAAAAGGTCATGAAAAGTTGTTATAAAATAAAAATAGCAGCATTTTGATAAGTGTTATTATACATATGTAAAAATGCTACTAAAGACATAAGGTTGCGACCACATATACAGCACATGAATAAATGATGTCTTGTCTTATCTTATAGCAACAGTTTTTTTAGTTTTCGCAGCACTTCAAAATGCTGTTATATGTCAAATTTGGCGTAATGTCACTTACATAAATGCATAGCTAAGTGAGATTCATAAATGATGATCAAGATGAGTTTACGTAATTCTAATTCTAAATGTAAAGCACCTAATAAAGTAATTAATTTATCCATGTAATGTAAAAGAAGAATTCAACTATCAATAATTGCTCCATAAATGAACAAAAATCATTGTTTGATTAACTAGAAGAGGGATTAATTTCCTTTTCCTAAATGAGCAACCGTATTGTTTTTCTTTCTTTTTCCCCTTTTAAAAATTCCATCAACGGGCATACATACAAATCAATTTTGATGCTACTTATTGCTTGCTCCATTGATTAATTAGAACATGTATGCCTACGACCATGAAAAAGAGAGCGTTAATGGGTTAAATTTATTTATGTAATTCGGAAAAAAAAAAAAAAGGTACCTAAATATAAGTTTTAGATTCGAGTCGTAATCAAATGAGATAAATACTTATTCATATGCTTTAATCCAATTAAATTTACTAAAAAAATAACCATATTTTGATGTTTCTCTTCTACTAAGACACATAAAGGAAGAGAGGAATATCCCAATTGGATAGTTTGGATAAAAAAGTAAGTTGAAACAGATTTTGAGGAATTGTGATCCTTTTACTCTAGGAAGATATGAATACGTACGTAGTCCTTGATGAATTGTTGAATACTTGAATGCATGTTCATTGTCTATCTTTAGTTAGATAGAGCTGATATAAGGTGAAGCTTTAAAAAGGGTAAATAGAGAATCAAAGTTATCTATGCTAATTTTTTGTTGTTGTATTTTTTATTGAAAAAATGATATTCGTTACAGTAAGAGCAAGAACAAATCTATCAAAGAATAATAGGCAAATGAATAATTCAAAAAAAAAATCACTAAAATAATTGAGTTTTTCATTAAACGAACATTAAAAGCTCGATTGGGTTTAGATTAAGCAGATTTAAGGTTGAGTATATGGAGTGTACGTTTAGTAAAATAAATAATAACGATCAAAATATGATCACACTTGATGGTCAAGATACCAATAGTACTAAAAGTCCTGATTTTGAATTCCTCTCCCAAAATTCACTAAACTTAAAATAAATAAATAAATGTCTTGTACTATTAAGGAAATAATAAATCATCTTTTCCATAGAGTTTCTTTTTCCTTTTTAATCTTTTCCATAGAGTTCATTTGTTAATTAATTGTAGCATTTAACTGTCTCCCAAAGGTTGGAAAAACAGATGTGTGCCTGCCAACTGCCAAGACTAGTTACTAATAAAAAATTAAAGGGGAAAAGAAAATGGGGAAGACATAACAGTACATCTCAAACTGCTTTAAATTTTTATTAAAAAAATTCATATCAAACCCTAGCTAGTACTGATATAGTTATGAAAAGCATGCATTGACATGAAGTTTGGAATGATTAGACAAAGTTTATGGAAGCAAATAATTGAAGGTCAATCATAATTTTGGAGTCATATGCCAATAAAATAATTGACAATAATTGGACTAGATTGTTTTTCCTCATCTTTTAGAGGAAAAGAGGAAGAAAACCTTGAAAGCAATTAAAAAAAAAAAGAAAATATACATCCATCTTTGAAGGTCAATGATAATTTTGCTAGCAAATTCCTCTCCAACCACCATATCAAATCTTCTCTTATCATTAACCTCTAAACCCTAAATTCATCCCCACAATCAAAAAATATTTAATTATTTTTATAGCCATCTTTGGAGTACTATGGCCACCTGTAATTCCATTTATGGCATAATGTGAAAAAGGAGAGGAAAAGAAAACTAAATCTTTGACTTAATTTCATAATTATGGAAGCTTTGAAGAATCCATAGCTACTCAATGGCAAATCCAAATTGAAAGAGAAATTGGCTCTAAGTTTCCATTAACATGATAATAATTTCATTAATATATATGTTTTTTTTTATTAAGGTTAAAAAAATGGGCACTAATTAGATGGTCAAGCAAGAAATCATCCATTGACTATATAGCAAATTTGCATGCGGATGCGCATGCCAAAAAAAGAATTGTTTCAAGTTTCAACTTTGTGAAGGATCTTAGGAAAACGATTAGATGATCTTAGCTTTATTCTAATTGACCTAAGAAAAGATCGATCTTTCATTATTATGAGTTGAAAAGAGGCAAACCATCAAATCACAAATTACTATCAACAAAGGTTAGCCAATTCATTAAAATCATATCATGGAGGACACTTGTTTTCACACCCAAGTTGGCTAAACAAATTCATATGCTTAGCTCAGAAAAAAAAAAAGGGTTTACGTCCAATAATGATCACATCTTTTCTTTTTATTTGTTTGGTTCAGTTACAAAGAATAATCAATGTGAAATATTACCCAATTTCCTTAAGATGATAAATTTCAATATTTCACCGATTTAATTAAACAAGTAATTGAAGGGTAATCTTCTCAAACTAAGTATGCAAGAGCATGAAGTTTTTTTTTTTTTTTTGCAATCTTAACAATGGAATCCTTCAATATGTTCTTAAAAAAATTCTTTAATTAATATGTTTACTACATATAAAAAGTTATACCCAATTTCTATAAACAACATCTAAGGAAGGTTTCAATGTACATAACTCTCATTATAAATAGGATCTAGGGAAGGTTTCTATGTACATTAATTGTCTTCCTCTAGTTATAGAGAGAAACTATTTTTCAGAATTTGAATCCGTGACCAAAGGGAAGCAACTAGGCACTTAATCATAGTATCAAGCACGAACCTTAATTTATATATATATATATATTTACTATATACGTAACTAAAAAAGATTATAGTAATAAATTGCATCTTTTTATCCTATATATAGTTGAATCAATATATATTGTCAGTTATTTGTATTTATACTATTATAAAAAAAATGATTAAGTTGGTGTTATTAAATCAAGTGACACCAACTCAGTTAGTAAAATTCTCAAAAAATAATTTTAAAAAAATTATAACGATTATAGATTAGGGATATTAATGTCTTTTAATATTTCTTAAAACATAATTTTTATTTAAAAAACTTACAAAAGTTTTTATTTTTATACTAAAAATTATTTAAAAAATAATTATTTTTATTATAAAAAAAAAAATACCCACCCACATAGTGGGTATGACAAATTCTAGTATAAATAAAGATAACTGAGAAGTAACAAAAATAGAAAAATACAATATATAATGTAAGGTAGTTAAAATTTAAACTTGTTAAGAAAAAAAAAGACAGAAAAATGATGAGAGAAAAAAAAAAAAAAAAGTCATAAGACTCATAACGAGTTTTCGTCCACGCAATCAACGGTGTGACGGGTCGTTCGCAGCAGCTGTTCTGTATTGTCCTTTTAGATTTATACAAATCAAGATTCGCCACGTATCAACAATCATTTACCTGCCTTCCCATTTTGTCCTCATATGTAAAACCTTCCGTTCAATCACCTCAAACCCCCTCTGCAGCGCTTCTTCTTCTTGCCTTTGCTCGCTTGCTTCTTTTTTCTTTTTTTTTGCCGAAGTACCATTTTACCCTCTCTTTTTTCTTCTTGAAAATTATCATATTCATCTATTTATGATTTTAACAAATTTTAGGAGCAATTTATTTTGCAGCAACACTTTTTTTAGAGTAAGTTGATATGTTTTATGTATTTGATGATTATGGTACCAAAGTTGAAATTGAATAGTAAATAATTAAGATTGTAAAATATTTCCTATTACTATCAAAATCTATGAAATCTTAGTTCCATGAAAACTTAGAATGATCACAAATTCTAATTGGTGTTGGTATTTTGCATTAGTTCTTGTTCAAAATTGCCAAAGCTACATGCCATTTTCCTCCAATTTTTTTTTTTTTTTTGGTGGTAAAATTTTGGCCTTGACCCATTTTGAAAACAAATATAAAAAACAGCACGTATTTAATTAAATAGAAGAACAAATTAGGTAAATAAAGTTAGTAAAAACAAAAACAAAGTACTCCTTTATTAAGATTCAAGGAATTACCTAATCTTATCTATTAGTCATTAGATGAATTATTCTTCCAAAGTGGTAAAGTAAAAAAGAAAGATAATCATGGAGGAGTCATGATGCCTCATGAGTTTTATTCTTTTACTTCCAATGTGACTGAGGCCTAATTGGATCATTCTAATCTTTGATTGAGGCACAAAGCTGACAAAGGGCGGCAAGTTTTGGAAATTTAATATAGCAGAGGAAATCACATGAATCTAAACAAAACAAAAATTAAAAAGAAAAGAAAAGAAAACAGTGAGTCAGTGTAAATTTTGAGTTCAAATATAACAACCTCTGTCCAAGGCAGTGATACGATACAAGAATCCACAGACCAAATCCCTCGTGAATCCGGGATCAGGGGCAGTGTTTTCACTTTTTCTGTTAAAATTCCTCTTTCTTTCTTACTTTTTTATTTTTTATTATTTGCAAATTACACTTCACTGCCATCTATGATGACTATTTTACCTTTTTCAACCTTCCCCAAGATTTTCCTTTCAAAATTACTCTTTTCTTTTATTTATTTTATTCTATTTCTATTACTACAGTACTAATATTTTTATTTTTTATTTAAAAAAAAAAACTAAACACAAGGTACTACATTTCATGCCATGTGTTTTGTCCCTTTAAAACCATCCTTGTCTATTTATGTCTCTCTCCAACCGCCATGTCTTTGTCTGCTTGTATTTTTCAAAAAAGTCTTTTTTTCCCCTTCCATTCTTCTCCGAAGTTGAAACCCATCAGTTTCTTCACTTTTATTAATAATAATAATAATAATGATAAACTTTTTATTTTAATAAAAAAAAAAGTTAATCAATGTCATTAAGTATTGATTAAGATGATATATATAAAAAAAAATTATAATTAATGACTTATTTTTTTAATTCAATAAAAATAATATATTAATGCAAAAAAAAAAAAAACTGAAATTAAATAATTCTTAATCAGTGTTTATAAACATCGATTAAGCAAATCCTTTAATTAAATCAATAATTTAGGTTCAACATGCTATGCAATCATAATAAAATAATATTTTTTAAGATTGATACACTCACTAATTCCCAAAATACTTCCTTTTTCTTTAATAATAATAATAATAATAATAAATTGCAAAAGAGAATTAAGAGATATATTAAATTTACTTGTTTTCTTTACCCTTTCACTTACATTGAGTTTACATTCCTGTGGATATTTTCTTGTTTCCTTTAATCATGATAACATTCATGTTTAGCCTCTTTTTATGTATGTATTGAGAATCATTACTTGCGAGAATTTTGAACAAATATTGTTCTTTTTTTCGAAATACATAATGGAAAATTATTAAACCACTAATAAAAGTGAAATTTTGTAGTGGGGTAAATAAGGGCATGAACGCATATAAAATAGTGGGCAATTTGTAGATTTAGTTTGTATGAAACAGTTCCAAGTTTGTCTTTGTTTACCTTACCTATCAAGTGATGTTGCATAATATGTCTGCTCATGGTGATTCCCCTATGCAAGCAATCGCTCGATCGCTTCTACTCTCAAAATCGTGAAAAAGAATCTGAGGAACCAAAAAAGAATTCGTACGATAACAGTAAGCTAGAATAAATAAAACTTTGTTACTACTATACTAAAGATTTCTTTCTTTTCTTTTTTAAATCGTTGTGGAATCAGATTTTTTTAATAATGCTGCTGCTGTCACTAGCTAGCATGGCAATGGAGTGTCAATCCATGGAATGACAGGCTATTAAACAGATCCTGCAGGCTGCAGCCTTCTGGTTAGCAACACTTTTGGATAGAGCATTTATATGATGATAAATTAATAAACCAATTCTTCAAATACCATTGGATTGGAGAATGAAACTTCAGTATACGTTTATTTATTTATTTATATATATATTTGAAATGATAATATATTAAATCTTGATTACTCAAATTTAAAGTTTAACACTATCAATAGATTACACGGTTGCTTGCTATTTAACGATTAATTACTATATATGATTCATATCTATTAATTGGAGTCAAAATTTGTAGTTGGGGAAAATCAAAATGATCAAATTAAAGAAAGCAGGTTGAACTTTCAAATTTGACAAAAGATTGATAGTGTTAAAGCATATATAAGAAGGCAGATCATAAGAAGCTGGCTGAGGGAGCAAGGGGTGAAGGTTTCCTGCAGTCCTTGTAGCTAGCAAAGCAATAAATTCAGGGTTTTGGGGTTTATTTTCTGTTTGGGTATACTATACCATCATCAAACATTTACAAGGCATTGAAGACAATATGGGATAGACAAGGACAGTTGCTTCCAAATCCTATCCTCCCAATATTTATGCCACATGCTCCCATTGCAGAACATGTCCTGTTCCAAGTTTACATGAATTCAAAGCCTTACTCAAGTTTTTTCCCTTTCCTTTTTTTTTTTTTTTCTTTTCATGTTCTTCTCTCATCATTCACCCTTACCCTACCGTCACGACCTCCTCTATACATTCATGTTCCCTCTTATGTATGTCAAATTGAATTTTCGTATCTTTCAACATGATGGGGCATGTCATGGCATGATGTGTCGCAATCTGTAATAAGTGCTCTTCCTCTCCCCCCCAACTTTATACTATATATTTGTATAATGCAAAAAACAAACCAACTATTTGGTTTGGTTTGGTTTGGTGGGTGGTGAAATCACTGAAATGTATGTGTAGTAGATTTTCTTATATGTGAATTAATAATAATCCCAAATTCAAAAACATGTCTGCATACATGCATAATGTATATACAGGCATATCTGCTCTATGTCATGTCTATTCCTTAGTATCATCGAAAATCTAATTCATATGCTCATGTTGTTTTTTCATTCCTATACTTGAAATCTAGTATTAGTACTAGTTAAAAATTAAAAGCATTTAGTCCAACATAAATTAATTTTTTTATTTGCTCTGTATATATATATAATACAACTCAGTGCTTCATCTAAAATTTGGATTAAAGAAAAATTCTAGAATCATGGTTTATTTGTCCCTGAGATTTAAGGTTACTCACTTACTCTTGTTTAAATCAGTAATTAATAAGGAAATAAACATAGGAAAACAAAAAGGGGGAAAGGAGATAAGTGACGATTACTTACCTAAGGCCATGATAGATAGATAGATTACAAATTTCAAAGACTCGGAAACAAAATACATATGGACATTAAAAAAAAAAAAAAAACAGTGAGGAGTTATGATAAAAGAAAAGGAAAGAATAGCCAATTCACCAAAAAGAAGCAAAGACAGCAAGCAGGGTCATAGCCAAGAGAGCCCATTTTCAGGATAATAGCAATTGAAACTGACTTTTGAAAAGATATGAAGAGCAGGGCCTGGCGTTCAACTTGGCAGTATAGTAGCCCAAGGCGAAAATCCGACCACCCACGGACACTAATTGCCCACCTCCTCCTACCTAGAATTAACTCAAGGCCTAAATGGGGTCCATTTAGGGGGGTAGTGAGCCCCTGAAAATTAGGACAGTGTTCCTTTGAGCGCACCCCACATTGTGTAAACATGCTGGCAATGGCTAAGACCAGCTTTCATTTACCCCACTCTTGGTTGGAATGATGTGGATGCCTGGTTGGCATGAACAGTGCTTTATATAATCCACCGCGACAACAATTTAGCCCTATTGGGTGTTCTCCGAGTGGACACCGATAGGGACAAATCCATTGTCACTTGGGGTACTAAGTAGGCTTTTTTCTTTTTTTTTTTTTACCAAGCGAAGAGGAGCCTTTGTTTTTGTCATAAATAAACATTAAGACACGGCCAGCCATTTATACACCACACCAAAACATGAAAAAAAAAATTCTTTCCAAGACAATTTCAGACTGCTGTGAATTTTTTTTATGTTTTATGTCAAAGTACTGAACCTTTTCCACAAAATTTGAAATCATAAGAAAAATCTCTCAGAAACTTATTGCATAGTGTGAGTGTCTCTTGAAAGGTCAATTTATTGTCACTTGACGGTGCATTGCCAATAGTCCAACTCACACAATGGCGCATTGCCTGCCTCAGCCCGATTAGACAAATATATATATATTTAGTATAATTTTTATCCCCGCTTCAATGGGGAATTTATTTTAATATTTATAAAAATTTAATTAAATTAATAAGCATAAAAAGTTTTAAATTGAATAATATTAAATAATTATCATTTATTTAAATAAATTTTTATATTTTATAATATCTTAAGTAAACGATTTAGAATTAAAATCGAATTATTATGATAAATTATGTAAAATATGAGATGAATTGAGACACGATACAACACAACATCAGAAAATAATTAAAACACGACACTAAAAATATCATGAACACGACACGAATACACAAACGTGACAAAATCTATATAAAACGAATTATTAACGCGTAAAAATTTATATAAATTTATAATATTTTGAAAACATAAAAAAATAACATGAATACGTCACGAATACATAATTTTTTCTCTTATTTAAATCCGAAGTCAGGACAGAAGTAATGGTCTAATTGCACAGCTTTTAATAATAATATAAAATGCGCTTGATTGAGAGGAAATAGCATACACCAAGTGAAGACCAGCAAATTTGAGGGTTCGAGTTCAAGTTGAGCTTCATAGTCCACTTTGTTATTCGTTTCATGTTTACCAACAGCCCAAGTCCGTGTAGTTCTATTTGTTATCCGTAACTTCTCATAAATCAATCTATTTTAAGCTTTCAGATTATAAAGCCTACAGCCCTATAGTACTATTTGAAAGGAAGAAAAGAAAAACCAGATGCTTTGCTGCTTCTGCTTCTGCTTCCCGACTTGTATGAGATTACAAACCAGGGTCAGCAGTTTTATTTTCATGCCCATTAAGGATGCGAGCCAGCCAACCATCCTGGAATGGACCTAAGCAGCAATTTTGAAGTATCCTAACATACATGGGAATGGGATGGTTATACCAATGTTATTCGGATTTGAGTGTCGAATACGAATATGTATCTGATACGGGTATGTTCAATTTTTTTTTAAAGATTTTTATATATTTGGAGGGTTTTTGGAGGACCATATCTCCATACCCATATTCGGATATGTGTAGATATTAATGTCGGATACGAGTATTTAAAAAAAAAAATAAAAAAAATGAAGAGTTGGGTTATAACATGGCCGTACGTTGTTTCTGTGTCATGCTCAAATTTCTTGCTAACTTTCCCTTTAGTATCTGATAAATGATAAATCATCAAGAAATCTGAGCATCACATTCTTCCCCTCTGGGTACTAGTCAGTTCTCAGTTCTCACGGGTAGTTAGTTCTAGATTGTTGTAAATTGATATATAACGGTTTTTTTTTTCTTTTTTTCTTTTTAAATCTGTGGTAGATATTGCATGACTTCATGGTTAGAATTTTTTTTTAAGTAGTTGGGTTTTTTAAGAGAAACCTTTCATGATGTCAAGGAGACATTCATGATCATCATAAATATCATTAAAAAAAAAAAAACAACTAAGCATATTCCTCTTTTGATACTTTGATATTCCTCCTAGCTTATTTGGAGAATCCTAGTCAAAGATCCAATAAATACGACCACACCAGATACCACTCGCTACTTTTTATGTACCTTAATGATCAATTACATAGGTTTTACTAGCAACGGCAACACATCGGTCGGATGTGGTGGGACCCGAAACAATACAAAACAAAATATGAAACATCAGATCAACCATTAATCCTCCTGTGACCGCCGATCGCCACCACTGAACTGATTCACCGACCATGGACAGGACAACCAATGATACTGCTATCAATTTTAAGTTTTTAACTATTTTAGAATTGGTCAAATCAAAGCCTACTCGGTATCTTATTATTACATATAGTTATTATATACATCAATCAAATATCGAATAATTACATTTCGCTTACTTAACTAAAAACCATAAACAGATCAGCATCATTTTGTTAGGTACCAGAGTGACGGAATAGTGTCTCACAACTAAAATAAGAGATGAGAAAATAGGAACTGAACACACAAAATTTAACGTGGAAAACCCTCAATGAATAAAGGGAAAAACCACGGGGCAAGACTAGAAGAATTTCACTATGAGAAAATATTACAACACCTCTCTCTAAATACTAGGAGAGAACAACCTCACAAAGAATATAAGAAAGTATACAAGAGAGGAAGAGATAATTCTTGGGATGGATTTAATACTTCTCCTTAAGGCTCTTTATATAGCCTTCAAGGAGGAACTCCTTCGTTGCTCCCACCGATGTGGGACTTTCTTATATAAGTTCTAACAATTCTCCCACTTGAAGATTTGATTAAACCAATCATATCTTCACACCACTCTTTCTGTCTTGCCATTCCATGTTGCTTACGTTTCTGATAGACCATAGGAGGATCGACACCAAATAAACTTGTCAGTGTTGATTGGCTTTGTCATAACATCTGCTAGGTTGTCTTTGGTGTGAATCTTTTGCATATCCACACTTCCTTCTTCTACTACTTCTCGAACAAAGTGATACTGTATACCTATATGCTTTGTCCTGGAATGAAAGGCTGGATTCCTTGCAATGTGCAAGGCACTCTGACTGTCACAATACACAATAATCTTCTGCTGCTTGTGCCCGAGTTCTTCCATTAACCTTTGTATCCATATTGCTTCCTTGCATGCTTGGGTAGCTGCCATGTACTCAGCTTCTGTAGTAGACAAAGCTACAACAGTCTGTAACTTAGATAACCAGCTTACCGCTCCTCCTGCAAGTGTGAACACATAGCCAGTAGTGGATTTCCTTTTATTAAGATCACCTGCAAAATCTGAATCAACATAACCCCTGACAACAAGTTCTGATCCTCCAAAACATAATGCAACATCTGAGGTTCCTTTAATGTATCTAAGGATCCTCTTAACAACATTCCAATGCTCTCTACCAGGATCTGCCATAAATCGACTGATCGCTCCCACTGCTTGTGCAATGTCTGGTCTTGTACATATCATAGCATACATAAGGCTTCCCACCGCTGATGCATACGGTACTCGAGACATTTCCATCCTCTCTGCTTCATTGCTAGGACTCATACCTGAGGATAATTTACAATTGACAGGAAGTGGGGTAGATATTGGCTTACAGTCTTGCATGTTGAAGCGTCGCAAGACCTTGCTCAGATAATTCTTTTGAGAAAGCCAAATTTTCCTGTCTTTTCTGTCTCGGTGAATTTGCATCCCTAAAATCTTGTTTGCGGGTCCCAAGTCCTTCATATCGAACTCCCTAGCCAACTGTGCCTTCAAATCTTGGATTCGATCTTTGTTGCGGCCTACCACCAACATGTCATCCACATACAACAGCAAAATAATGAAATCATTATCATCAAACCTCTTGTAGTACGTACAATGGTCTGAACTCAGTCTGTTGTATTCAAGGCTAATTATGAAAGAATCAAATCTCTTGTACCAACATCTGGGCGCCTGCTTTAGACCGTACAGAGATTTGGTCAACCTGCAAACCAAGTTCTCTTTGCCTGTTTCAACAAAACCTTCTGGTTGGAGCATATAAATTTCTTCTTCAAGCTCTCCATGTAGAAAAGCCGTCTTTACATCTAGTTGTTCAAGATGTAAATCAAATGCAGCACACATAGCCAACACTACTCTGATAGTAGTAAGTCTGACAACTGGAGAAAATATCTCGTTGAAGTCAATACCTTCTTTCTGAGCATATCCTTTTACAACCAATCTAGCACGATATCGTTCTACTTGATCATTGCTATCCCGCTTGATCTTGTAGACCCATTTGTTACCAATGGCTTTTCTGCCACGTGGTAATTCCACCAGTTCTCATGTCTCGTTCTTGTGAAGAGCTTCAATTTCTTCCTGCATTGCTGTCATCCACAGAGAAGCATCTGGGCTACTAGTAGCTTCATGAAAAGTTGATGGCTCTCCATCCTCTGTTAAAAGACAGTATGCAACATTGCTCTCCGTAACATACTCCGTGTGCCAATTTGGAGGCCTTCTCTCACGAGTTGACCGTCGAACTTCTACAGCCTCGGACTCAACTGGTTCTGGTACCTCATGCTCTGGTTCTGCTTCAGAAGAATCATCTTCTTGAGAATTTCTATCCATCTGCACTGTAGCAGTCTCTTTTGAAGTGTTGTCATTTGTTTGCTCACTTTGCAGTTCATTTTCTGCAAAAACTACATCTCTGCTGACAACAACCTTGCGGGCAGTGGGATCCCACAGGCGATACCCCTTAACACCGTCAGCATAACCCAAGAATATACATTTTCTGGATTTTGGATCCAGCTTTGTTCTTTCTTGGGAGTTGTACATCACGTACACAGGACATCCAAACACATGTAGAGAAGAATAATCAGCTGGCTTTCCTTTCCACATCTCCATAGGCGTCTTCAAACCAATCGCCGTTGATGGTGATCGATTTATCACATAACATGTGGTTTTGACTGCTTCTGCCCAGAAAGATTTGGCCAATCCCGCTGTTCTCAGCATGGCTCTTGTTCTATCTAGGAGAGTTCTGTTCATCCGCTCTGCTACACCATTCTGTTGAGGCGTATGTGCAACCGTGAATTGTCTCATAATACCCTCTTTCTTACAGAATGCTAGAAAGTTACCGTCTACATATTCTCCTCCATTGTCTGTCCTCAAGCACTTGATTCTTTTCCCAGTTTCAAGCTCTACTTGTGCTTTGAACTCCTTGAATACTGGAAACACATCTGACTTCTTCTTGATTGGGTACACCCATAATCTCCTGGAATAGTCATCAATGAATGATACAAAATACTTTGCTCCACCCAGGGATATTTCTGGTGACTCCCACACATCAGAATGGATTAAGTCCAGTATGTGTTTGCTTCTTGTAGTTACTTTAGCAAACTTCAATCTATGCTGCTTGCTTATCACACAGTGCTCACAGAAAGGTAAATTGACCATCTTGAGCCCGGGCAGGAGATTGCGTTCTGCAAGGACTTTCAAGCCTCGCTCTGACATATGGCCTAATCTGCGATGCCACATCATCGTCGTTTCTTCTTGGCTGGCTGCTGCAACTGATGCATCTGCCTCTTGCAACGTCTCTCCCAAAAGCATGTATAGATTGCTTGTGATCTTCTCTGCTTTCATCACCACAAGGTTTCCTTTCACTACTTTCAATATTCCACATTCAGTGTGGATCTTGCACCCGAGATCATCCAATTGTCCAATTGACAATAAGTTCTTCTTTAAGCCCTTCACATGTCGTACCCCTTGAATTTTGCGAACAGTACCATCATGCATTTTTAATCTGACGGTACCGACTCCAGCAATATCTAAGGCGTGATCATTTCCCATGAACACAGATCCTTCCAAAATAGGTTCATAAGTGCAAAACCAATCTCGGTGTGGAGTCATGTGCCATGTCGCACCTGAATCCATTATCCAGACATCATTGAGTTTCTTTCCGCCTTTAGAACTAGTCGCTGCTTCACTATACAAGATTTCTCCATCATCTGAGGTACTTGCAACACAACCTTGGGAGGTTGATGTTTCAGAATTCTTTTCTCCACCCTTCTTATTATGCCAACACTCCTTCTTCGAGTGCCCTCTCATGCCACAATTGTAGCATTTAAGATTCTTCCTTCTTCGAGATTTTGATCTACCATGATTCTGACTCCCACTGGAGCCACGTTCTGTTGATCTGCCTCTCATCACCGTTAAAGCCTCTGCTTGCTTTGAATTTTCTGACCTTTCCTCCTTATTCTTGCGCCTGGATTCTTCTTCAAGAATAGCACCGGCAACATCATCAAAGTGAAGAGAGTCACTAACATTGTTATTTGTGATGTTGATGATGAGTTGATCATACGAATCTGGTAAACTCTGAAGTAGAAGTTCCGCACGTTCATTTTCCGCTATTTTGAAATCTGATGCTGTGAGTTGAGCAAATAGCGTATTCAGAGTGTTGATGTGATCCGTTACCGACGTGGATTCACTCATTCGAAGAGTGTAGAGTTTCCTCTTCAAGAATATTCTGGTGTGAAGTGACTTCACCTCGTACAATTTGTTTAGAACATCCCAAATCTCCTTTGCAGTCTTCTTCTCTGCAACACTTGACAAAACTGAATCCGCCATTGCTAGGTGCAGATTGGCAACAGCATTGTCATCCTTCTCTTTCCACTTTTCATCAGTCATTTCTATGGGTCTACTTTCAATTGCTTCTAGACAATTATCCTTCCTCAAAATTGCTCTTATCTTCAATTTCCACAAGGAGAAATTTCTCCCACTGAACTTCTCTATCTCGAATTTTGCTGCCATGGTTGTACACGAACTGAAGCGAGTTACACTATTTCACCGTGAATAGTACCGTATACGTGAACAGTATTGTACGTATGTCGTACACTAGAACAAATCCAGTATACGTTAACAATTACTGCAAAAGTATACAACCACACGTATGAATAATAACCGTATCTGTGAATAGTACAGTACAATTGAATAGCCCGTATACTGGAACAGTGACCGTAGCCCGTGAATAGTGCACCAGGTAGGTTCCCAGGAAAGAGAGGTGGGTCACTGATAGACACACTTAAATACCAAGTCTTTCCTAGCCAGAACTTCCCTAGACACTTTCACACTACCACACTTTATTTTTAGCAACAAGAATAATTCTTTTCTGATGTGGAAGATCAGACAATACTGCAACCACAGAGCATACTAAGAACCAACACTTTCACTGCAGCGGAATAAGGACCACGAACCAATGGCTCTGATACCACTGTTAGGTACCAGAGTGACGGAATAGTGTCTCACAACTAAAATAAGAGATGAGAAAATAGGAACTGAACACACAAAATTTAACGTGGAAAACCCTCAATGAATAAAGGGAAAAACCACGGGGCAAGACTAGAAGAATTTCACTATGAGAAAATATTACAACACCTCTCTCTAAATACTAGGAGAGAACAACCTCACAAAGAATATAAGAAAGTATACAAGAGAGGAAGAGATAATTCTTGGGATGGATTTAATACTTCTCCTTAAGGCTCTTTATATAGCCTTCAAGGAGGAACTCCTTCGTTGCTCCCACCGATATGGGACTTTCTTATATAAGTTCTAACACATTTTGGATTGAACCAAAATTTTCAGCCCCTTAAAAAACTGGACATAAAAAATATATATATATTTGAAAACTTGAAAAAAAAAAATTAAATCAAGTTCCAATATATCCCTTTACTATCCGGAGACTCATAGATCGGAGCGATCTTTGAAATCGGAGGCGAGTCGAGAAGCAATGGCCGAATGGTACATAACGTCGTGAAACGAAGACGTATTGGTAGTCATCATACGGAGCTGCCTCGCCTTCTCCTCCGTGAAGCAACCCGGAGAAAACTTCGATCTCACCGGTTTTTGTCCCAGATCCGTCTCCGATTCGCCTTCTCTTTTCTCCTTGACCTCAGTTTTGTTATCGGAGTCAATGTAGTCAGGCTCAGATGATAATCCAAATAGCGGTGCCCACCAGTTGGCAGAGGAAGATGACGACGTACTCTTCCTGCGGTTAGAGTCGGGTTTAGGGTGATCGGGAATAGCACAGGCGTGTATTCCGGTGGGACGAAAAGTGAGAAGATGGGTAGCCATTGAGAAGCCTAATTTAAAGGGTTCTTAGAGAGAAAATTGGAGAAAATTTTGGAGAAAGTGAAAACGGAGATGGAAGGATTTATATAGATGTTTGGGTCGTCGTCGTGCGTTGAGTTTATATTTACTTATATTTGAAAAATAGATAATCTAAGTTTAGATCCATATTATTATTTTAAATAATAAAATATATAATAACTTATTAAAAAATTAATATTTTATTATATTTAAAAATATTGATAATTTAATATATTCTTAATATTTTTATTATAATATTTTTATATGACATATTAAATAATATGTATATATAAATAAAAATAATTTATGCTATATCTCAGTTTTTTGTCCAAACTTTTCATGCTTAATAATATTTTTATCTAAACTCTTCAAGTTGATCTTTCGAATTTACTTTTGTTTTTTTTTTTCCTTGTTGTTATATGATTCTTGAATTTGTTGGTATATATAAACTAATTTTGCTTTTGACCATTTCTGTTAATATATACAAAGAAGGATT
This sequence comes from Fremontodendron californicum, assembly GCA_030761205.1. NCBI lineage: Eukaryota > Viridiplantae > Streptophyta > Magnoliopsida > Malvales > Malvaceae > Fremontodendron > Fremontodendron californicum. The sequence continues at coordinate 428,960 of JAULJL010000006.1, forward strand.
TTCGTGATGGTAAACAAAGGTGTAACTAGAACATATATAATCATTCATCTCTTCCATTGAAACGTGCGTGCCAACTTGCCAAGAGACCAATATTTGTACGCAAATTGTCAGAATATAATATATATACTTAGAATCGGTGAAAATGGACATATATGAGGGATTCATTGTAAACGTTAAGGCACCTTTGTTTAGTAGTGAAGATATTTTAAAGTTTGAACGCTGGGAAATGCTCCAAAAAAACCTGGACTTTTTACAACTTTAGTAAGCAAAGGTGGGTTTCCTACTTTCCTTCCTGTATTCAGCAGTTGAGCTTTACCGTTGGTGCACGAGACAAACATCTGGATTTTTTTTTGCTTTTGGAGGCATTCAATCAAAGGTCTTTAGAGAAATTCGTAAAAATATGGCTTCGTATGTGTCAAGCCATTGTCTTTATCCGGTTAGCCGGTTCTGTCCTTTTGTTGGGGGTAAGTTGGCAAATTTTGAACAGTCGAAGAAGCAGGGTTGACTGTTTCCAAGTTCTAAGTTGAGACTTGCAACCATGGCCGTACGTTGTTTCTGGGTCATGGATTGGGTTTCAGACTTTCAACCCAAGGCCCAGCCTAATGTATTGAAGAACATTATTGACCCCTAAGTTTATGATGATTGACGACATCTTAATTCTTAAGCAAGTATGTGAGTTTTAGACATTTGAATTTATATAAAACTGATAAAGTTGAGATTGTTTTCTTCTATTTTTGTTTAGCCTTTGTCTTTGCAATCATGCAATGAGAAATAATGGAGTCACAAAGGCAAGAATATTGCAAGGGGGATGGATCGGAGTTGCAAATAATTATCTAATTTATAAACGTTGAGTGCCTATTCTCATTTCTTAGTATGCAAATGTAACTTTCAAAGCGCATTCTCATGAACAAATTTCTTCTGCCGCTTTTCAATGCCTTTTTGGTGCCTCTCCAATAATTTTTCTAACACGTGTTTATAATCAGTTAATTAACTGAATACATGATAAAATTATAATGAAAAGACACCAAAAGGGGCAGAGAATAGGGACAGAGGATATCTATTCACATTCTCATTACATCGATCAAGCATTAATTATCCGGGATTAAACTCTAATTAACTAGCTTAAATGAAAAGGTAAAAGGACAACTACTTGAACCAAGTTTTGCAATTAGACGGAAGCAGTGTCAAAAATGACAAATCCTAAACTAAAAAGAGGTGAAAATGTTGGACACAACAAACCTAGCGATTGAGAATGAGACTTTCCTTGATGTCAACATCATATTCATACATACATACATACACAAATACGTTTATAAATATGCATCCAACACTCAATATATGGAAAGAGATAGAATGCACATAAATTGAAATGAATCATTATATATATATATATATAAGAGGTCAACGACCTAAGAAAAAATTGCTGAAAATGTTGAAAATCAAACTTTAAACTTACGAAAATTATCCTCTTAAAAAAGTGGATAAGCCATTTGAAAAATGTTGATTGACGGATTTGGTTACCCTCCATTATTATTTTAGTTATTTTTGTCCAATTATAATTTTAATCATCATTCATAATATAACTTTTAAAATTTATAAGTAAATCCTATACATGTGAATAATAATGATGAATATATTAATAAATAATGAATGAAAGAAATAATGGATAGAATCTCTGACATGAATCATATGAAGTATAAATAAACATAACTATTTTCTCGATGAAAAGGGTTGGATTTGACTTGGATAGGTCAGAGAGAAGGTTGGGCCTTCTTTGATAAAGCTCTCTCTTTAAGGCCTTTGGACTAAAATAAAAATAAAAAACGTTGGTTTGAAAACTATTTTTATTTCTCTAAAATCTCAATGTGCCCATGAAAAAAAGAAAGAAAAGTCTCTGTTGGACTCCAAATAGAGGTGCTCATGGGTCGAATTTTTTGTAGCCTGAAAATTTATTAAATTTTTTGCCCAGATCAGACTCGCGGGCCCAAATCATTGTTTATTTTATATTAAAAAATATTTTTTTAATTTTTTAAATATATTTTTATAATTAAATTTTTAAAAATATTATTATTTTAATATATGAACAGTGATCCAGGTCGATCCGGATCACAAATATTAGTGCCCAGATCTTATCCAATACGGATCAGACCGGACAGACTGTCGGGCCCGTGAGCAGGTCTAACCCCAAAGTCACATATAAAGATCTTTCATCACAAAAACTTTACTAGGATATAAGAAGCAATGCAATGGTCAATGACAGGAGATGAAGACAAAAGATTAGGGATGACAATTGTGGAAAATTCTAAGAAAAATTTTTTAAAATAAATTTTTTGTAAGTTTCAAGAATTTATGTAATTTATCATGTTTATATATGATTTGTGTCATGTTTATATGTATTTTTTTTTTTTTTACATAAATACATGACAACTTTCAATTTACATGAATACATGACATATTCTTTAATGATTTATGGAATTTATCATGTTTATATGTAATTTATCATATTTATATGTAATTATCATGTTTATATGTAATTTATCATATTTTATATGTAATTTATCATGTATATGTATATAATTTATCATGTTTATATGTAAAAAAAAATTACATAAATACATAATAATTTTCAATTACATATATAATTTATCATATTTATATATAATAAAATTTATTTTAAATTCATCATAAAAAATTTACCCTAAAACTCTCTTACATTAATTGGTTATCCATAAAGTCCAATGGTTAGGAATCTGAGCCTATCCCAAACTCCAACTTGCCAGCCGCAAAACTCACCTATAATTATTAGAACTGAAATGGATTTTTCCTTTTTTTTTTTTTACATATAAAAATGGATGGATTCAATTGGCTATCTGTCCCAATTGCCAAATGACAGCAAGGAAGAAGTCGGAAATGCCTCTTAACAGTATCATGTTATCATATTAAATTTCTAAATTTTAAAAATATAATATGTATAGCCTATTGTTGATTTAAAATATAGTGTATTCAAGCAAATAATACTAAATTCTTTTGATCTAGTCTAGAGGGTACCTTCCTCAATTTCAAAATTATAATTTTTAGTCTTAAAAGTTAATTTGTACTCTTTATTGCTTTAAATAATTGATTGCTTTGAAATTTAAGAATATATCGCCCATGCTTTGATTTTGTGAAAATTTAATTGATTATATATATATATATATATATATGAGTGTTCATGAGAGAAAAGAGAAATGGAGAAATGAATCTTAGACCTTTACTCTTCTAAAAAAGGATAACACTTAGCCCGTTAGGTCAATTTTAGGTTGTAAAATTTTATTCTTTTATTATAAGATTGGAGTAAAAATATATTTTAAAAGATGAAAATTATTTACAAAAACATTTTCTAAAAAACATATTCATAATTCTATATTGATCCTTGCTTTCTAGAACTTGTCTTTTTAAAAAAAAAAAATTAAAAAAGAAAAAGAAAAGAAAGAGAGATAATATCTTCTCTCAATAGAGATTTGACTTTGAGATTGGTTGTATTTTGTACAGTGAAATCATTAATTAGACATGGCAACTTGGAGTGAGTGAGTTGCAAGAAAGTAATTGGGTGTTACGTACTAAAGATTTATTCAATTAAAGATGGTAGCTAGGTTAGTCCACTGCAATCCGTGACCACTGCCCCCACAAACCCAGATGCAAGACCAACACATTTGAATCCCTGTAAACAAGACAAACTTGTCCAACGTTGTCAATTTCTAAGGGCCCATACAAAACTAGAAAGTTGGCCCAATAATGAAATCTTTGTTTATAGTATTTTTAGATAATGATAAAATTCATTTGTAGTTAAGACTTAAGAGGAGAATAAATCAACAAATCTACTCTACATCTTCAGTTAGATTCTGCAAAGTAATTTCAAAGGAAAGTCATAGGGTCTCCATCTAGAGTTAAATGCCCTTCTGCAAATAGCTTCGTTGCTATTTGCTGGTTAGTGCTAAGTAATAACTGGTAATTAAGTCATTCTTCAAAACTAAATGTGGGCCTAATTATTGTCGTACCACCCAATCAAGACAGCAGCTTCAAGCTCCGATCTGATCTAATCTAATCTAATCTAATCCAATCCAATCTAACACAAACATGCAATATTATTTGAATAGAAATCTTTTGTTCTCATTTCCTTGTTTCTATCCGTGCCTCCACTCTAGGCCGGTCTTTTTTTTAGTGTCGCTTTCTTTCTTGTTTGTTCTCATTTTCTTGTTTCTATCCGTGAATCAAATGCTTGAATGATTGGTATAATGATTGTATATTTTTTTAATGCACAGATTATTTGGGGATGATGTTTGAATTCTTCAACTCACCTTGGATTTCCTCTTAGACATACAATATTATGCAAGATGCAATTTAATAATTATTAAGAAATGCATGCAAGGATGCAATTTGGCCGGTCAATTATATTGTTTCCCTAATTGTGTCAATAATTGCCAAAAACGTCATTAGACTTTGCGCTAGTATCAAACTACCAATTAGACTTTTAAGTGTCTCGTTGATGTAATTCATGGCTAAATTATTAAATTGTAACATGTACGTAGTAGAAAAAAAAATGAATTATTCAGTGCCCGAAAAGAAAAGAAAAAAAATGAACGATCCACATTCCAGGACTATTGAAACAATTTTCAGCTTTCAAACCTTGTATATATCTCCAGCAATCAGGAAGTCTCTAAAATTATGCATGTTGTTTGTTAAAAAAACATGACTCGCACATAGAAATTGACCCCCCTCCCCAAGATTCTTTTGCAAGGGAAAAAAGTTGAGTTCGACAGTAAAAGGGAATATCAAATTTTTCCACGTTTGATTGTCACACTCTCGCTTGGCTAAATCCCCATCAGGGTTAAACTAATAAAACATAAATTGACGAGCTATTTTTAACGTTCATTAATCTTTAGAAAAATCATCAGTACTTGTGGACCAATTTTGCTTGATTTGCCGTCTCAATATTGGTCCAAAGACAAAAGCTTTTGTGACACCACCGCAGCCCCACAAGCACTTATGATATTTCACTGGAAAACAAAGTTTTCCAAAACGTTTTCAAGATGTTGGGTTCATGAAATCAGTTTGGAGTTGGAGCCCAAAGTGATTGCTCCATCGTCTTCGCCCCGGCCCCCACACAACTTTCCCTTGGATTTTTTTTACCAGCAATGCCCTACACTACATACATTGAAACTTGAAAGAGAATTTGTACCTGTTAAATTATTATAATGCCATTGTCTAGAAGGCCATTAACTCAATTATTGTGATCACGTAAAAAACACAGAGAATAGTAGTAAAAGAGATTGGAAAGATGAAGGCCATTAATAACTTAATACAATATTCAAGATTTTATTGTTAATTATTAAAGTGTTTTTCACAAATATTAAATCTTGATTAACAAGGAAATTAAGAGAAATCCTCCCTTGGCCTTGTCAACCAAAGTAATCCTTACTGATTAATCCTTTTCAGCCATTTTTTACACGTGAAAAGTCCATTCCAAAATGAAGGATGTTTGGAGTGCAGAAGGCAAAAAATGCCATTTGTAGCACGATATTATTGACTGAAGGCCAATGATCTTTTTGTCTTTTTAATGGAATGGGATGGGGTCCTCCAAACTAAGGCAGATTCAAAGCAAGCGTCTCCCACCAAATTGAACTAGTTTTGAAATTATGAATGGTCAAATTGAAAGCATATGGGGTACTGTTAGAGAATGCAAGTCAAAAAGTCAACGTTCATGGTCGTTGTGTTGGGGTTGATTTCTCTCTCCTTTGGATGATGGGAATGCATGGGATATGAAAGAGTAGTATTATTACTAGGGGCTTTCATGTAATTAAGGCTAATTAATTAGCTTAATTATGTTTTTTTTTTAAAGATTTTTCTAATTATTTTCAAGATTTGGTTTCCAAACTCAAGCTAATATACAATAGCACCTTAAGTTTGAGGGGTGTCAATGTATTAATTGTATGATCAACTGTAATTAGGTTATTAAAGTAATTTTAAAGATTCAGATTACGATTCCGATATTATTGTAATTATTACTATGGTGATTCTTTCCTTAGACAATGAGAATCCTCATATATAAATAAGACACTCATATATAAATTTTTTCACAATTCAATATACAAGAATATTTTATCTTATAACATGGACAATTACAAACCCCAATTTCCACAAATTTTCCTGTTGGATCATCAGCAATGTCTCTCAAACCACTTAACTCATTTTTTTTTTGTATAACCATGAATTATTATTTTTTTTTATTAGTTATTGTTTTTTACGTTTAAGATACATGGGAAAATTATAGATAATATAATATTATTATATAAGAAACATGTACACCAACTACGAGGGTGGACTAAAGAAAAAAATTAAAGAGAGATTTTAAAGAGAGGTGGATAATTTTTAAATTTGAGTCATTTTTTTATAAAATATAAAGATACGTAAATGATTTTAATGGTATTACTTTACTTAATTTTTAAATAATTTTTTTAATTAAATTGATGTCATTATGCTAATTCAATGAATGACTTTAATATTAAAATTTATATTTGATACATTATCAATGTATAAATTTATATACATTAACAGTGTCATCTATTAAAAAATTAAGATTAAAGTTAAGATTAAGGGTTAATTTTTTAATATAAACCATTAATATTAATATAGATACTTAATCGTAATAACGTATGTATAAAAAATAGAAATAAACAAAAGAAAAGATTATGAGAGGAGACGAGGTGGAATCCGATTTTACGTAAAAGGCCTTAAATTTACAGTCTGACAAAGAGCATTGAAACGGAAAAAGGGAAAACTCGGTGAAGACTAAGGTCTCGTTTAGCATTGCTTTTGGCATAGTTTTTGAGATTAAAAGCTGTTTTTCACCGCAAACGTAATGCTAAACAGATAAAAAAATTTGACTTCTGCTATTGAAACTATGGTTTGAAAAGTCAAATCAAAAAGCCAAAAAAATATAGCTTTTGAGCTTTAAAAGTTGGCTTTTGGATAAAATAATTTTATTATCTTCACATCTCAACACTTTTATTATTTTAAACATATCTTTTTTTTGACATTTCAATTTCCTACAATACTTTTTCACAACAATGCTAAACACTTAAAAATTTTTAAACTATATTTTTTCACTATATTTTATAAACACATTTTTTTCAACTCGAATTTTTTAACGCGAAGCTTTTTCTAAACTAGCTCTAAAACGTGAAAAATGACAGTATCCCATTAAATAGGGGCAAAATTGTCTAAAAGAAGTTTTCGATTGAATCTTCTTAGTGCTAGTGCTGGTGCAAGTGCAGTAGGACAGAATTTAACTGCAAAAGAAATAAACAAACCAAAACGAGCACGTATAAAAAGTTTTCATGTAAGAGAAAGGAAACCCCCAACGCCAAGCAGCCAAAAGAGAAGAAAAGAAAAGAAAAGAAAAAGGTAAATCTTCTGCGCGTATATATATTATTATAAGGGCAAGAAGATAGAGCATTTTCAAAGGTGAAGAAGGCGGGCGAGAGAGAGGCTTTGAAGAAGGGATATGGATAGTTTGATCAGAAACAGAGGCATGTTTCGGGTTTCAGTTTGTGGACAAGAAGAGATGGAGCATCTCTCAAGAGAGAGTAGCCATTACAGTCTATCGACTGGGATACTTCCTTCGCTAGGAGCCAGGAGTATTCGTAGAGTCAAGCTCAGGAGTTCCATTGTTTCTCCTTATGATCGTCGTTACAGGTCAATAAAAACAAAGGGTTACTTCTTTTCTTGTGTCTGAACTCTGGGTTCTTCTCTTCTTTTATTTTTCATTTTTTAATGCTGATTTAAGTGTCTATTATTTGGGGATCATGGTAGTCATCAATGTGTGTAATAAACTCGTTTTCTTTTCTACGAGGAGGGTATTGGGAAAATCACGACATTGGATCTCGTGAGCCTTTTTTTGGAAAAGACGAAGTCAAAAATTGTCCTTTTTCTTGTTTTCTTTAATGTTATTGTTAACTTGTTATTTACTTCTGTTTTACAGTTTTTTCTTCCTTTAGCGAGAAAGCAAAGATAGTTCTCTGTTTATAATTATTCCATACGACTAGTATCAACCTGATTTCACATTAATGGCAATCTTTGGATTGCAGAAAGTTTGTTCTTTTCTGGATATTATTTATTTTCTCTATTTTTATTTCATTTTGACATTTTAAATTTTTTATGTTTTCTTCTTGCCATTTTTTTATCATTACTATTCTTATTATTTTGTTGTTATTAGTATTGTTTTTTGGGCTAGTTTAGCATTGCTGTTGGAAAAAGCTTGGGTTAGAAAAAGCTCGAGTTGGAAAAAGTGTGTTTATAAAGTGTGGTGAAAAAGTGTGGTTTAAAATTTTTTAAGTGTTTAGCATTGCTGTGAAAAAGTGTTGTTGGAAATTGAAATGTCAAAAAAAGATATGTTTAAAATAATAAAAGTGTAGAGATGTGAGGATAATAAAGTCATTTTATCCAAAAGCCAACTTTTAAAGCCCAAAAGCTATATTTTTTGGCTTTTTGGTTTGGCTTTTCAAAGCATGGTTTCAACAGCAGAAGCTAATTTTTTTTATCTGTTTAGCATTGCGTTTACGGTGAAAAACAACTTTTGACCTCAAAAACTGTGCCAGAAGCAATGCTAAACGAGACCTTTGTTATATATACTTGTTGCGGTGTATGGAAAAGGACTAATCTGAAACCAGAACTGGTTAAATGATTGAAAAATTTACTAGTATATTACTCTCACTACTTTGTTCTGTTAATTTGTTTCTTTTATTCATCACTGTTTTTTTAAAGATCTTCAGGTCGATTCTGTAGTGAAGATCTTTATCGTTATAAAGCAATATTAAAACAATTATTACTTTTGAAAATTGTTGTTCGTTCTTATTGCATGTGTTTTGAATGATGAATTTTATTCAAAAAGTGTGTTCCTATAGTGTCTTTTTTATTCTTAACTCAGACTAAAGCAGTTCTTGGTTGGAGGCCTGAGAATCCTAGGGTTGACTCCTACGGAAATCACTGAGTATATGTCTTTGCTTTTTCTACCAACCCCTTCATTTTTGTTTAAAGAAATTTTTTTCCTTTTGCTCCAAAAGAATGATTTAAAATCAAATTTCATGATGTGTTGATATCTTTAGAAACTTTTGACTTGTACAGTGCCTTTTAGGTTGGGGGGGGGGTGTTTGTAGCATTTTCCTTTTCTTTTTTTTTCCCTTTTCAATCAGTTCCAATCTCGTGTTTCATACTTGCAATTGGAGTTGTTTGTCATTGGTTGATGCCTATTATAGAAGGAAGGAACTTGAATGGATTTGAAAGGTTTTATGAAATTCTTAAGTCCACATGCAGAAGGAATAAACGTTGACTGAAATTTATATAATTAAATTGATCCTTGCAGGGTATGGGAGACTTTTCTGGTTATTCTGGTCGTCTATACTGCTTGGGTTTCACCATTCGAATTTGGATTCCTTAAAAAACCAGATTCACCACTCGCTGTTACTGATAATGTTGTTAATGGATTCTTTGCCCTGGATATTATTCTCACCTTCTTTGTTGCATACCTTGATAAAACTACCTATCTACTCATTGATGATCCCAAGAAGATTGCTTGGAAGTATGGCAGTTCCTGGTTGATTTTTGACATTATATCCACGATACCATCCGAACTTGCTCAGAAGATTTCCCCTAAGCCATTTCGCTCATATGGCTTATTCAATATGCTTCGCCTTTGGCGTCTACGCAGAGTTAGTGCCTTGTTTTCAAGGTACACGAGTTTTTTCCTTCGTCAGCTAGCTGGCTTTTTAACTTTGATACTTGTTGAAATTTGTTCATTGCCTGGACTTGTTTGGCATGACTTATTGTTGCTTTCAACAGATTGGAGAAAGACAAGAACTACAACTACTTTTGGGTTCGATGTGCAAAACTTATTTGTGTGAGTACAACAAAAAAGAAATGGGATAATTTACCTGAATTTTTTATTTTTTTTTCCTAGTAATGCAGCAGTACTCATGGAACTTTGGATGGTTTCTTTAGGTTACACTTTTTGCTGTTCATTGTGCTGGATGCTTCTATTATCTTATTGCTGCACGATATCATGATCCTGGAAGAACATGGATTGGAGCATCTCTGGGAGAGAACTTCCTTGAACAGAGCTTGTCAATTCGATATGTGACATCAATGTACTGGTCTATCACTACACTGACTACTGTTGGCTATGGGGATTTGCATCCTGTGAATACTAGGGAGATGATATTTGTCATTTTCTACATGCTCTTCAACCTCGGATTGACTGCGTATTTGATCGGAAACATGACAAACTTGGTTGTCCATGGAACTAGCCGAACTAGAAGATTTGTGAGTGAATTCTTATTGTTTATCAGGCTAATCAACTAGCTTCCAGTTTTTTTTTTTTTTTTGGGTGGTTAACTTTCGAGTTTCCTTAATTCTTCTTCCCATTCGCACCAGTTTTTATTTATCTTTGATAATCTTTCCTTGTTTGTGTTTTTGGAACTATCAGAGGGATACAATTCAAGCTGCTTCAAGTTTTGCTCATAGAAACCAATTGCCTCCTCGCCTACAAGATCAGATGCTTGCACATTTATGTCTGAAGTTCAGGACAGATTCGGAGGGGCTGCAGCAGCAAGAGACTCTCGATTCCCTTCCTAAAGCCATCCGATCAAGCATTTCACACTATCTTTTCTACTCGCTTATGGATAAGGTGTACTTGTTTCGTGGGGTTTCTAATGACTTGCTTTTTCAGCTGGTAATCCACTAGAAACATGCCAAGCTTTTGTACTAAAATTCTCTTCTTTAGTATTGTGGAATCTTTATATATCTTTGTGAATAAATGTCGAAGGTCTCAGAGATGAAAGCTGAATATTTTCCTCCAAAAGAAGATGTCATCCTGCAGAATGAAGCACCTACAGATTTCTACATCCTTGTCACTGGCGCTGTGGTAAAAACACTCTTTCTTGTCCAAAATTCTGGTTGTGCAATTGAATGATTCATGTCAAATTTTACTATCAAGACCCTGTATGTTACTTGCCGTTGATTGTTGTTGTTTATGTTATTTGATTTAAATTTAAACTCTCTCTTAAAATGGTCCCTAATGTTTTGTTTTGCTTCTCAGGATCTATTGGTTCTCAAAAATGGAGTTGAACAGGTAAGTTAAATCAGTCAAATACTAGCCTTATCATTATCAATCCAATAATCATGAATCGGTGCTAACTGAATTAAATACCACCTGGTTTAAGGTTGTTGGAGAGGCAAAAGCAGGTGATCTCTGTGGTGAGATTGGGGTACTTTGTTATAGGCCACAGCTCTTTACAGTACGTACAAGAAGATTGTGCCAACTACTAAGGCTAAACCGTACTACATTCCTTAATATTATTCAGGCCAATGTTGGAGATGGGACTATAATCATGAATAATCTCCTTCAGGTATGCATGCTGTAATTGATGATATAACCCTTTGACTAATATAATCCAATAAAATCCTTTTAACCTTGTCTACTTAGTAAATTATGAAAAAGATTGTTTGTTGCATTATAAATTTGTAGATACACTATTAAGATGAAATATGCAGAAGAAAATCACTCCATTGTGAGAATAAATTTTTACATATTCTGCACTCTTGGAATTCTTTTTTGGGCAGCATTTGAAAGACACGAATGACCCAATTATGGAAGGAGTTTTAATGGAGACGGAGAACATGCTAGCTCGTGGGAGAATGGATCTGCCTCTCAATCTTTGCTTTGCCACACTCAGGGGAGATGACTTGTTGTTGCACCAGCTATTGAAAAGGGGGCTTGATACTAATGAGTCGGACAACAATGGAAGAACATCTCTGGTTTGTGAAATTCTTTAGCTTTTGATTTGGTCAGGACCCCAAGTTCAAAGGACGCGCGGTGGTGCTAATTTTTTAACTTTTTGTGTTTGTTTTCTATAAATTTAGCATATAGCTGCATCGAAAGGAAGTGAGAACTGCGTTCTTCTCTTACTGGATTATGGTGCAGATCCTGACTGTAAAGGTATTATCCTGGCCTTTTTGTTTAAAACAGTTGATCTTGATTTTGTTTTTGTTTTCCTTCAGGCAGTTCTTGCAGTTTTTGGTTCTTTAGTCCTACAGGTGCTCGTGATATCATATATTGTATCTGGGATATCTTAATTACTTGAGTCCCACTCCCTCCCCATTCCATAGTTCAACACTTGAAAATGAGTGGGAAATTCTTTCTTCAGTTAAATTATCAGATTTCCACATTAGCTATCGAAAAATGATATATTATAAAACGTTTGGCCAATTTTTTTATTCATGCTATACAGCATTGTGGCTTCCTTCCGTGAAATCATTGCATGCACACCGATTATTTGTCAATTTATTTATATATTGTATAATTTAGATGAATGATGGTGTTATGTGTTGACTTCTGCACTTGCTAGGGAAAAAAATCATATTACCTAGCCAAATAAATAAACAAACACATATACTGATTTGGGTTTTGTTAACCCGCTTTGAAGCTAGCTCTAGTATAACAAATAATGGAAAGATAGAATATTTTCTCGAGTAAAGCCTGTAACCTTGATGTATCCATTGCAATACCCTTGTTCATGTCATTACCTTCTTTTTGTCTCTTTAAATTCACAGATGAAAGAGTAAGAAGAAAAGTTTTACTTTGTTTTACATATTGGGCAGCATGTGTTTAATATCAATAATATCATCATCAATTTGTTAGTCAATTATTATTATTTTCTTAATATGAAGACGAAATCATGCATGTTAGTATACATTTGTTCACCACCTTCTACTCTTATCCACACCACACCAACTCTTTAATTTAATTTAATGTACATTACAGTTGACATGACAGGTTTATGATATCATTCTTTGACTTTACTAATTTAGTTGTCCTGAAATTATTTAAAATGTCTGGTTGGCACCCTCTATGTTTTAATTGTTGTTAATGTTTTTGCTATTAAGATTTGGGTTTTTCCCATAATAGCATAAGTTTAGATGGATTACTTTATTATTGCTTTGACTGGTTTATTTATTAATAGGAAAGAGTGTGATGAAGGAAGAAATTAGATAAGAGACGCTGGCGGGAATTAGGTGCAAACTTCAAGGACATCGTTGTAGTTTACCCTTTATTTAAACAATGAGCCCAAAAAAAGTTAAACAAAATTATCTTGTCAAGACTTTTTATAGTTTGACATTCCTGTTTTGTAACATGTTCCTATTTATGAGTGTATGGATGTGTGAATTCATGTTCCATATTGCATAAAATTTTGCACTTATCATTAGATGAGCCAAAATAGTTATTTTATTTGGTATCAGCCATTATTTCCCATCCCACAGCAGGAAATGCCTTCGAGAAATAATTTGTAACTCAACTGGTTTATTTAATTTTATATATGCAGACTCAGAAGGAAGTGTACCACTATGGGAGGCAATGTTAGGTGGCCATGATAAAGTAGCCAAACTTCTAAAAGAAAATGGGGCAAACATCAATGCTGGAGATGTAGGTCACTTTGCGTGCACTGCTGCCGAGCAGAACGACTTAAACTTACTCAAGGAAATTGTTCATTATGGGGGCGATGTCACACGTCCTAGGTACAATGGTTACACAGCTCTACATGTTGCAGTTTGTGAAGGCAACACTGAAATAGTTAAATTCCTTTTGGAACAAGGTGCTGACATTGACAAACCTGATGTCCATCGTTGGACCCCAAGGGATCTAGCTGAGCAACAAGGTCATGAAGAAATAAAGATGATATTCGAATCAAGTGATCAAAAGATGAAAACTCAGTACTCTATCATGTCTATTCCCGAGAAGCAGGAGACACGCTACCTTGGAAGGTTTACAAGTGAGCCACTCATCCGTGCTGCAGCCTCGGATGGTACAGATGGATCCTGGAGCCAACCCAGTCAAAGGCGTAGGACTAGTAACTTCAACAACTCTCTGTTTGGGATAATATCAGCTGCACAAAATGTGGAGAAAGATTTACTAATGTCAGTTCATCAACCCGAAGGTGTCAAGGATTCTGTTGTTAACTCTGCTAGAGTGGTAATTAGTTGCCCAGAAAAGGGAGAAACTACCGGAAAGCTTGTTTTACTTCCAGGGAGCTTTCAGGAGTTGGTTGACATTGGTGGTAAGAAATTTGGGATCTTTGCTGATAAAGTGGTGAACAAAGAAGGAGCTGAAATTGATGATATTGAGGTGATTAGAGATGGTGACCATCTTGTTTTTATTAGATAGTCAGATGCAACAAGAGACTAACAGCCAAAACCCCCAATGCAATGGGTTTTCTTAGAGCATAGGTGTACTTTTCTAACCCTTCTTTCTTTTTTGCTTTTTTTTTTTTTTTTTTTGAAATTAAAGTGCCACAATCCAGTATAAGATCGGAAGGAGGTGGATCACTATTTTGTAACAATCTTTGTACCTTTTTCTTACAATATTAAATCCAGCAAAAAAGGAGAAAAGCTGATCTCATCTTTGCCACGTGCATTCAATTAGCTTGTAAAGGTGTAATATTCCTTTGTTAGTTCTTTTTTTTTTTTGGTTCATTTTTCATTACCCTTGTTTTTTTTATTTCGATCTTAGTAAGGCCTGCGGCTTACTACTACAAGCCCTTTATTAAAATCTATTTTTAAAAAATATATATATTTCAGTTGGTTTAATGAACTAATGATTTTGAAGTCATATACACGTACGAAGTCAATAAGCCCTTACATCTTAATAATAGAACAATCAAAGAATGACAAAAATGTTAATGAACAAAGCAGTCTTTCTGCTCTTCATTCATGTTCTGTATCTCTTTGTCTTCCCTCCATTACATTTTCCTACTAAGAATCGAAGCTGCTTGGTATTTTTGCAGCTATCAGTACGTAAAATTTTGATGGTCAATCGAAACATCAGTTTCCATTCTGTGTAACTTGAAGATTAACTACGTAATGATTTCTAAGTCTAAATATGCTCTGCTATATTATACCAAGACGTTTTTACATAGTAACTAATGACAGATGTTTCAATTCAAAAACTAACAACTATTACAAAAAAACTTACAAATTAACCAAGACAATCAAGAACATCGAAATTAGATATGATTTTATAAACAAATGGAAATGAGAGTTTCTCTTGAGAAAGGAGGACTAAAGCGAAATTGTCTCTGGAAAATTATATCAACAAAAATAAACAGGCTTTAATGATTCAGGATAAGAAATAAAATTAATTCATATAATAATACAGAGTGTGAGGAAATCTCTCTAAAAAAAACGAATCTTAAGAATTTTCCATTTTCAAAGGACTCACTATTATTATATTTTCCTTTAATTCAACTACCCAAGTTCTCCAAATGAGATTCAGATTCTAATTAAACTTCAATAGGACAAAATGAAAATTTTCCTTCAGCGTGTGTTCCTAGTACCAAAAGGTTGTAGGATTTTCAATAAATCAAGCTGCCCTCAGAATGTAAATCTCCCGCTTCATACAGCATTCAGAAGTGTGCAAGACAAACCAAATTCTTCATAAATTTTAAGTCCTCAACTTGCAAATTTGAAACACAGCCTTGTCAAGAAAAGAAAGCGGGCGTATGTATGCATGTATGTATCATGTACTCAGCCAGGCAAAAAGCCCATATATAAATTGAGTTTACATGGTTCCATTTCCATTTTGGCCAAAACGCATAAGGCACAATAAATAAAACATAATCACTTCCACAGCTTCCTTAAGGACATGTTTTTCTCAGTCTCCTTCTTCATCACCTTCGCAACTGCCATCTCAAAATCTTCTTGTGTTACATGGACTCTCCTTTCCCTCAAAGCAAACATCCCTGCTTCTGTGCATACCGCCTTCAAAAATGAAAGAAAGGAATCCGTCAAACAAGCACAAACAAAAACACACACACACACACATACACAGCTTATAAATCAAACGCCTATGGTCTTGCAAAAGTAGCATTTTAATTATCCAACTTATGTACTTACGTACAGAAAACACTTTCAATAAGTTCGTAACATTTGCTAACAATCATCATAAAATCTCGTAGATGTTGTAGGAATGACCTCACATACATAACGAGAAATCATATTGTGCAGAAAATATTCATGCAATTACTGTCAAAAACGCCTAACTGGGTCTAAGGATCTTGTATATTCTCTCTTTTTTTGGTTAAATGCATAATTAGAAGCGCCATCAAAGGCTTCTAGTGCAGCATAATAAAACCTTGAAACGTGAGAGAAAATAGATTTCATAAAACTACTTGAAACATAACAATCTTCAAATAATCATCTCTCTCCCTCTTTTTGCTTAGGGGGAAAGGGGGGAGGGGGAGGATCTAGAAGAGAAGACGCTACTCACAGCTTGCCCACCATATTCCAATTGGAATAATATTTCTCTTTATCCAGAAACCAGACACATTTAAATTAATTGAGTGTCTTATAACATACCTTAAGCTCTGCACCAGAAGCACCGTTCATCTTCTCTGCAATCTTCTTTAGATCAATCCCACGCATCAAATTCATTCTTCTAGAATGTATTTTTAAGATGTCATGACGAGACTGCATACAATTGAGTAGACAAGATAAGTACCTATGTAGCATCGCACTGCATGCTCTCTAAAAACAGAGGAATTCTAATACAACTGTAGCAGCAAAACACTGCCATTACTATTCAGTGCAGGTTCTTCACAATACCAAAAAAGGGTCGACCAAAATGGCAAAAGAACCTCAACGAACTACCTTACTAAATTTTTTTGCCTTTGTAATGAAGTCTAAAATGATAGAACCTTCTCTAGGATAATAGTAGTGCATTACAACAGCAACAGCATACTAAGAGATTAACAAATCATATATGTCAGGGATAAAAAAAATACCACAACATGAAAATGATTCTTACTTTCTTCCCCAGAGAGAGTCGGTACACAATAAGTTTAATAGGCACTAATGCCAACCTTGACACAACACAATCGAAGATGCATAATCAAGAAAATGAATTCATGAGAGTGCAGTATTTTCAGTTCAAATACAATCCCCTGCATACCTTTTCTTCTTTAAACATGTATAAGAACAAGATGGCAACGAGGGAGTGGCCTTATATGGCCCTAACATGAAAACGATAAACAACAGCACAAAAATTCTTGCAGGAGCATAACAATGACCACTAAACGGCATGTACCTCCTCATTTGGATTTGGAAATTCAATCTTCCTGTCAATTCGTCCTGGCCTAAGAAGAGCTTGATCCAAGATATCAATCCGATTTGTAGCCATCAGAACCTGTTCATCAATGCATCAAAGTAGGTAAGGAAGCAATAAAAACAACCGTATGAAAACTATAAGATGATCTCCCTAATTCATTAGGTCAGTATTTGTGGGAAGTAATTAATACCTTGATCTTGTTAGATGCTTCAAATCCATCAAGCTGGTTGAGAAGCTCCAACATGGTCCTCTGCACCTCACTGTCACCATTGCCACTTCCAGATTCCATTCGAGCAGATCCAATACTGTCTATCTCATCCATAAATATGATCGATGGAGCATGCTCCCTGAAGAGGGGAGAAGGAGAAGGAACCACTTAAGTAAAATAAGAAATATAAAGAAAAAGTATAACATGGTATATAATCAGAAAGAAGCCGCTCTACTTTGTGTTTCAGGCTACAGAAGATTTGACTATTGGGTAATGAGTAACTATCCACATGAAGAAAAAAAAAATCTTTTCTTCATCGCACTCAAAAACAAAAAGGGCTTTGAAATCAAATTTGTACATTGGCACCTCGCTAGTATATTTAACATGTTTTGCTTTGCATTTGTATTTCTTTAAATTAAGGACAACAAGCAAGGAAGAAGAACAAACCTGGCCATAACAAAAAGTTCTCTAACCATTCGAGAACCCTCTCCAATGTATTTCTGAACTAATTCAGAACCAGAAACCCTGATAAAAGTACAATCAGTATGATGGGCCACAGCTCTAGCCAACAGAGTTTTTCCTGTACCAGGTGGTCCATACAGCAGGACGCCCTATAATTTATGACAGAGAGTAAGATTTACTCTTGCAATGTAATCATATGAGAAACAAATCAACAAAATGCTATTACTTGGTAGCATGATAGTACCTTTGGCTGAGCTATTCCAAGACTTTCAAACAATTCAGGATGTTTAATTGGAAGTTCTATGACCTGCAAATTTTACCATATAGCAGGCGTAACGAATTAAACCAATCCCCAACCAAACATGGGATTAATAATGGAGAACCATACCAGAAAGAGGAAAAACCAAAAAGTCATAAGTCATAAATGAACAAATTAAAACAGCAAGAGAGAAACCTCTTTTATCTCTTTAATTTGTTGGTCAAGACCACCAATCATGTCATATGTAGAATCTGGAACTTTTTCAACTTTCATAAGATTAACCAAGGGATCTACTTTGCTTGGTAAGATAAGATGGAGAACATAGCTGTCATTACGAAGAGCAACTCTTGCTGATGGTGTGATTTTTGTGATATCAATATTCTTATCAATATCAACAACGTATTTTCCTTCTGGATGAACCTGGAGAAGAAATTAAAAAAGAATAGCAGAGTAAGATTTAAATATACGCTCCATAAATGACACCATGAATTGCAGAATAAGGAAACAATTATCTACAGTTTTAAATAGCTTATCTTGAAAAGCTATGGAGTAGGGATAAAAGGATCACATACCTTGACTAAAACTTTGCTTTTACCCATAACTTTCACAACCTCACCAACATAGGAACCAGGCTCCTGAAGCAGCTGCAGTTCCTCTCTAAGCATTCTCACTGTCCGATATGCAAACATAATAAGTACTTACACAAGAAATAGACTGAAAAAATGAATGCACCAAAAATAAAGATAACATTCTCTTAAAAAACATCCTCTTCCCTAAAAGTAAAGGCTCGATATATGCATATGTTTCCAAGTTGAGGCTATCATAAACAGAAGGCCCCATAACCATTGGCACAATCTTGTCAGATGTATTAGATGAACTCTCCAAGTAAAAATACAATGATGTTCAAATAAACCCATCCCCCCTTCCAATCAAAAGAATACTAAACAGGTAGACAACGAAGTAAATGGCAATAAAGGAGAAGATGGTTACGCAGCATCAATAATCACCAACATGACCGAATCATTTCAAACCACACATAATTTCCAACCATACAGAAAAGATAACAGATTTAAATGCACATTTTATTGACAACATCAAATGACGACTTCAGGCTACACTTTTTACTTGCAAAAAGTTGGGGCCTTCAAATTTCAACCAATATCTTTGCATAATCTACTACTAACTTTCACCAGTAGGTGTTGAATTAGAATATATAATAAAATTTCCTATTTACATCCATTGTATCAACCAAAAAGTTGTGTCAGATCTATAACAAAGTCAAACAAACTCCCAAGCTCAATATAATCCTTTTTTTCACTGCTTTTTTTATCAACTACAACAACCCAATTCCCAAAGTAACCAGCAGATGTAATGACCGCCTTAACCTCTATAAATTACTAAACCAATAATCTTTCTCTTCTCTTACTAAACTTTATTTAACTAATATCACTATTTTCTCACAGATTAAAACACCAAGGTAACAACTTCACCTAAAAATCAACAAAAACCCTAATCCCAAATCGACAATCTCAATCAACCATTTTTTTTGTAAAAACAAAAGGATTAGGGTTAAAGGACCTCGAGAATTGAGCTCGTTCCGTTGGGCTTCGAGACGGTTAAGATTGTGGGTTTTTTGGCGGAGATTGAGCTGGAGCTCGTGGATGTGTTGGAGATAGTATTGCCGGAGTCCTTCCCCTTGCTTGGCGCCGCTCTTGGCGGTACACATCTCTTCAGCCGATGCCGGTTGCTTCCTCTCGATACCCACCGTCGCCATTGAGTTTTGCTTACTACAATTGCATTCAGGGATTTTGTAGTAGGGTTTTTCGACAACAAGTTTTGATTTGGATTTCGAAAAAAAATGGAGTGTTTGTTTGTATTTAATGATTAATTTTTTTTTAAAGTAACGTATTAAATGTATATAAAAATTTAATTGATAATTAAATAATTTTTAATAAGCATATAAGTTAAAGTACGGATTCATAAATACAAGTCTCTCTCTCTCAGTGTTCGGTGAAATTCATGGGCTTGTGGCGGTGATGCCGTATATGACTATGAGTTGGGCCTTCTTAAGAATTTTTGGGTTTTTTTATAAAGACTTGAAAAACGATTTTTTAATATATCAAAATAAAAAAAATGTAAATAGCAAAACAGCATACATGAAGTTATTAAAAATCGAAATAAAATCTCTCAAGGGTATAATTAAAAAACAAAAACTAAGGTTGTATTTGATATTATCAAAAACAAATTAAATAATATTATTGAATATAATTGAATACAATTTTTAATTTATTAATTCAGATTATTATTGACTATATAATTTAGAATTATATTCATTTGTATTACTATGTATAAAATTTAATATTAAATTATATTTATTTAATATAATTTAAAATTTAATATAAGTATTACTTTTTAATATTATTGAATATTATAATTTATTATAATATTATTTAAATAATATTAAATTCTAATATGATTAGAATTAATTAATATTATGTAAATAATATTAATTAAATAGTATAATTTTATCTAAATAATATTTAATTTTTAAATAAATTTATTAAGCTTTAAGTTAAATTTAGAAATCCATTATTCTTTCGTTTTACAATAAAAATTTAACCTTTTCGATTACATTTTAAAATTTGAGATAATGCTTAATCATATTTTTGTCTCATAACTCATGTTTTAATTATTTTGTATGGGTAATGCGCTATATTGGTATTGAAAGAATTTGTAGATAAAATCTATCAATTAATGGATGAATTTACAATCTCAAATATTAGATTGTAAGAATTAAACCAATAAAAAAAAGCATCAAAACCATTTATGATTTTCACCATCCAAGTTTTGTTATAAATTAGTATTTTCAAACAATCAAGTTATCTTACATATTTACATATTGAACTAAATATGTTAAATTATTAATTTTTTTTATAATTATAGCTTAATTAATAATTGAAAATGCTACAACTTGCTTATGTGAAATTTAAAAAATTATACCTTGTAATAATAATTTTCATCAGAAATTCACAATCATTCATACCCACCAAAAACGAAAAATAAAAACTTGCTTTTTTATTGGGCTAGGCTATATAAAACCTTCTTGGGCTAGCCCAATTTCCTCTTTAAATTTTATTACTTTTATTAAAAAGAAAGAAAACAAAAAAAGAAAAGAAAAGTGGGAAAAGAAGGCGTAAAGTCAGCCTTATATATAAGAGGAGATCGATAGCAGGTTTTCCCTTGCGCCTAGCCCTTTGATTTTCTTTGCTCTGTGACTGACTCCATACTCGTTTTTTCTTATTTTTCCTAACATTTTCGCATCATCATCAACATTATCTTCCTCAGAGCCTAGGGTTAGGAGGTGAGGATTCACGCAATCAAATCCCAAATCCCCACTAATCAAAGCGTCTTCCCACCTGTATTAAACTACCGCCAATTTTTTTTCTCTCTCTATAGTACTAATATCTTTCTGTCTGTACATTCTGATCACAAAAAGATTACCCAGAAAAAGAAACCCAAGCTGTCTTTTTTTATTCTTGGGTTTGTGTAGATTTGTAAGGATTTTAAGGTTGTTTTCTTGTTTTGTTTGGAGATCATAAAAGAAAGGGATTTCTTTTCTAATTTGTGTTTGATTTTGTGATTAAAAAAATGGACAAGAAAAGGGTTGCGGTCCCACTTGTATGCCATGGCCATTCACGTCCCGTCGTGGATCTCTTTTACAGTCCTGTTACTCCAGATGGCTTTTTTCTCATTAGTGGCAGCAAAGGTAATTACTATTTAGTTGGTCCTAAGATTATTATTTTTGTGTGTGTGTAAAATGCTTTATGATTTGTTGTTTATTTATTGTATCCGGAAATGAGGTTTTTATACAAGTAATTGATTAATCTTAATTTGCGCCTTTTCTTTTTCTCTCTCTCTTTAGGCTAAGCTTTAGTCTATATTTGATTGATTTGGTTTCGTTATATAAGCCTTTATGTATGTATGTATGTATATATATATATGGTGGTAATAATTACTATATAGTATAAACGTTAAGACTGTAATTCTTCATAGAATTATGGGAGATATGCACTTTTGTCGAGGGATACTTTGATATTGACCTCATGCTCATGAAAATGGGGCTTTACTTGTCTGGTTCAGATTCCAGTCCCATGCTCAGAAATGGAGAAACTGGAGATTGGATAGGAACTTTTGAAGGACATAAGGGTGCAGTGTGGAGTGTTCACTTGGATACAAATGCTTTACGTGCTGCTTCCGGTTCTGCTGACTTTACTGCGTATGTAATTCATTTTTGATCCCCTTCTCTCACAATATGTTGTTATTGTACTCTGAAAGTTGTTTAATTATTTTTGTTTGTCATTCTCTTAGTTGTTAGATATACAGATTGTGTATTTAGTATGAAATGTCGTGCAACACCTCAAGAGGCTTGTGGGAAATTCTTTATATGTTTACACTATCGAGAGACTCTATGCCAGTGCCTGTTTGCATCATTCTTTTTATTTTTCCTGCTCTATACATATTTCTATTTACTGTTGCCTTGTTGATTCTCAAATAATATACTATCACTCAAAATTGGATGATCCTCTTAATAAAGGTTTTCTACGGTCTAGATAACTGCTCATACTTTAATCTCCTGCTGCAGTAGTTTGAATTTAGATCTTGTAACGGGGATGGTATTTGTTGTTTCATCTGCTGTTTCTTGATGGAGTTATTCATTGATTAAAAGTTGACATATCCTGTGAAATGCCATTTTGTGCAGGAAAGTGTGGGATGCACTAACAGGTGATGTATTGCATTCATTTGAGCACAAGCATATAGTTCGAGCCTGTGCTTTTTCAGAGGTAATGTTGGTGTTTCCGTTCATTTTAAACTTTCACTTGGGGGGCACTTGATTGTGTTTGTAGGAGAGTGTATATCTGGTGGAATAGGTTAGGGAAAAATGAAAGAAAGATATAGTGTTTAAAATGGTAACAGCTTAGTGGGTTCATGAATCATCAATCTTTCGAGAAAAGGATATTTTACGAAAACTAGGCAGGTTGTTGAACAGCCTTCTAGGTTACTTTGGCCCTCATTATTAATATTTGAAAAGTAATTTCAATTGCTTCTGCCAAAATCTTGCAATATTTGTGAATAGTAATACCTGTTCTAAACCCAAGCTAGCAGTTCAACATTTTAGTTCTGAGGTGGCTTCTCTTGATCTTTATTTTCTTTGGTTGCCTTGAGAAAGAAATGTTCATCATGTTTGAATTTTGAAGGACTGGTCAACTTGTAAAGGTTGGTTATCACAATTATCTTTTAGATTGTTTTGTAATTCTCATACGGAATTTATTCCAAGATGCTAACTACCAAAAAGGGTTATTGAATCACATTTTTAGCATTCTGCCCAACACTGACGAAAGAACCTCTACCTTCTCTGCTATTATGGATACAGGTGGACCTTTTTTCGTCTGATAAAGCCGTAAGGGTTGATACTATCATCTTAGCATGGAAAACCATAAATAAAAGAATTCTGAATTGACGTAAAATTTGTCCAAATACGAAGTCATAGGAGCCATGGTGAAACTTGGGATTATTGTAAAGCTAATTAGTGCATTGTTCTATGTTATCTGCAAATAGCAATTTTTGCAGTTTGTTTTAAAGGTATTTTTGCTCATCTTCAGTAAAATCCTGTTATGGAATGGTTGGCTTTGTTGTACCCTAATTATTTTCTTTTGGCCAAGTACCCCTAATTGTGAGTGTGTTTATTTTACTTCTTGTTCTTAGTCATCATCACATTCAAGGTTTTCTGATCTGTTAACAGGATACATACCTACTTTTGACTGGGGGAGTAGAGAAAGTCCTCCGTATTTATGATTTGAATCATCCACATGCACCTCCAAGAGAAGTGGACAAATCTCCTGGTTCAGTTAGAACTGTTGCATGGATGCATAGCGATCAGACAATATTAAGTTCTTGCACTGATATGGGGGGTGTCAGGTATCCATCTACCTCCATGTTTGGAGGTTCCTTTCATGTACTTTCTGTAACATGTGTGGTTCATCGTTCTTTAAAAGCAAGCATTTTTCTTGCTTTTTTTTTTTTTTTTTTCACTGATTCCTATTATATGTGTGGATTATTGTTGTCTTGTTGTAGAAACAGCATTGGATCACCTCGATATATTCTTTTTATTTTCTGGTACCATGACACTTAGGAGATTTTGAGATCAAATCCATGAATGCATGAATTTCAGTGGGTCAAGGGTTTTATTTGTAAGTTTTCTTCCTGCTTATAATAGAGTGAAGGAGAAAGCAGAAAGGCACTTGATGAATGAGTAGTTGCAGTCCAGATGCTTGCCTGCTTGTTGATTTAGTAACTTTTTATATAACTATGTTGACTTTTAAGGCTGTTATTAACCTAGTCTAATGCTTGTCTTGGTCTTTTATGGCATCTTTGTATCTGTCTGTCCTATTACTGAATTTCTTAGTGACTATACAGATTATGGGATGTAAGGAGTGGTAAAATAGTTCAAACACTAGAGACCAAGTCATCTGTGACCAGTGCTGAAGTGAGTCAAGATGGTCGATATATCACAATTGCAGATGGATCTACGGTTAAGTTCTGGGATGCAAACCAGTAAGTTGTGACTTTTGAGCCAGAGTGGTCTTATTTTTGTGCTACAACTTTGCTTTTATTGATTACTATATACGCATTATGCCTTTAGCTTTGGGTTGGTAAAGAGCTACAACATGCCATGCATGGTTGAATCAGCTTCATTGGAACCAAAGTATGGAAATAAATTCGTTGCCGGAGGAGAAGATATGTGGGTTCGTGTTTTTGATTTCTACACTGGGGATGAGATAGGTATGCTCGCAAACATAAGTTGGACTGAACTTTGATGATGTAATGCTAATTAGTTTGTGAATTTGTGCTCGAGTTCAAAACATGATATGTGATATTACTCTCAATTCCTTAAATGCTATAAATATATGTGGCTGTAGTATGTTCAGTAGATTTGGTGCTTGAATTCAAATATCATATGCGATCTTGGCTTTTTATGTTTCTGATTCTTTATGGTAACTTTTATTTCCCTGTAATTACTGATTTACATTTGGCGTGCAGTATGCAATAAGGGTCACCATGGTCCTGTACACTGCGTGCGTTTCTCACCAGGAGGGGAATCATATGCCTCGGGATCTGAGGATGGAACCATTAGAATATGGCAGACAGGCCCTCTGACTCATGAAGACACTGAATCATTTGCCGCGAACGGCTCAGTTCACTCAGTTGGAAAGGTGAAAGTACCCGCTGAAGAGGTTTCGCTCAAGATTGAGGGCTTCCATATGGGAGAAGAGGGCAAGACGAAAGAAAATGAAGCAGGGAATGAGTAAGAAGGGTGATGATTTCCTACTTTGTCTCTGCAGGCATAATATTAAGCCAAGATCTTTAAGATAGTTTTTCTTATCACTATCAGAGATAGATAGACCCCCATTTTTTATTTTTATTTTTTTGGTATAATTTCTAGTCCTGGTGCATTTAACATATGTAGTAGATTAGACCAAAATGTTTTCTAAAAGATATAATGGCATCTGCAATTTTATGGTGCACTCTCTGCATTCTATGCAAAGGAGTATCAGGCAGATAATATGATATCTGAACAACAAAATGTGCAATTTCCTGCTAATCTTCATTGAAAGAATTGGTAAAGAGTTTTAAATGTCATTTTAGCATTTGGTTTAATGATAAATATAATACAATTTTACTTAACAAAGTTAAAAAGGGTTTTTTTTTTTTTTTTAATACTCGATGATTAACTTATTATGTACTACTTTAACTAATAACAGAATATTGTGTCTTTTTTCTCATTCCACATTTCCTCCTATTGCCCTTTTCAAAGATGAATTACAAGTTTAATGGAATATGCTTTTTTGGTTAAAATCTGTATTTGAAACTCATTAGGATAAAAAGAAATTCATTGGATTGTCGTGTGGGCAAAATCGTCATTTAAAAAAATAAATATTAGTAATAATATATATACTTAGGCTTTATGCCTTGAACAAATTTCGATGTATTTAACGTTAAAAATATTTATAATATAGATTATTATTCTGTACACTGACGGTGGATATTTTTAATTTCACAAGCAGAATTTAAATGTTTTCAATATTTTTCATACGATTTATATTTTTTTAATAACACAACTGCACAAGTTAGGCAAATTCAAAGATTCATAGTACTATTTATTATTTAATTTAAAAAACACAAAAAAAATTAAATAAATACTATCTATTTTTATGTTACGTGAGTTTTGCTAAAGAGTGTTCTAAAGATGTTTTTAAAATTATTATTTTTAATGCATTGTAATCCATCAAATTAACTATTACATTTAATGTAAAATATTATTGTAAAGAGTTTTTGCTAATAAGTGTCTTTAGACACTCTTTAAGGCTAATTAATATAATATTTATAATAATAATATTTTTATATTAAATGTAATAGTTAACAATTTTATTCATAATTTTTATTTTGGATTTTGCTAATGAATATCTAAGGGCACTTGTTAAAATTAGTTAAGTTACTATTTATAATAATATTCCTATATTAAATGCAATAGTTAATACTTAATTTAATGATTTTCAATACATTTGAAATTTTAACTTACCATAACTTTAAAAAGTGTCTTAAAACAGTCGTTAACAAAATTCATTTTCAAATGCAATTAGTAAAAATATTATTATATATAATAATTTTAAAAAGTGTTTTTAGATCATTGATTAACAAAATTCTACTATAAATGATAACGTAATTAATCTTTAACAAACGACTTTAAAATATTTTAAAATTATTATATTGGATAAATCACAATTTCAATGCATTAAAATTTATCAAATTAATTATATTTCTCATAAAAATACTATTTACAAATAATAATTATAAAAAATATTTTGAGAACATTCATTAACAAAAATCCATAAAATCTGTTCCCGCAGAGGTACCTTACTAACTTTGAGGAGTCAACCACCATAGAGTATATATAAAACCAATTCCCAAGGGCTAAAGTAAAACATTAATTAAATGAAATAAATCAATAAAAAATTTAACAGTATTAATTAATAAAATAAGATTTACCAGTACCGTAATTATATAAAAACAGTAAGGTTAGTTCAGTAAAGGAACCCGATATAAGTATCCCGATTCCCTTCTGTTCCGAGTTAATCTTTCTTCGAAGATTTGCTTTCTGTTTCCAATCTCTGAGACCGCAAACTTTGTCTTCCATTCTTTCCCCACAAAGACATTATCTCTGTTTCTTTTCTCTTTTTTTATCTGTAATTATCTTGAGTTAGTTTTTTTTTTGGTTGCGGAAAAGATGTCTGGGAAAGGCGCGAAAGGTTTGATTATGGGCAAATCCTCGGCTGCCAACAAGGACAAAGACAAGAAAAAACCCATCTCTCGTTCTTCCCGAGCTGGCCTCCAGGTAGATCTTTCTTTTGTCTTGTTCTTGTCTTTTCCTTGTTCTTATCCCTTTTTCTATTTTTGTTATTTGGGTTTTTTACCCTTTTGTTTATGGATACAATTTTAGCCTCTAAAACTTGCGGGGTTTTATCTGAATACCTAATTATAATATTAATATTATCTTTTCTTAGTGCTGACTTTTGGGTTTTGGTGATAAATTTATTAAGTACTTGATTGTTAATGATGTTCAAATAACACATTAATTATAAAATCTGTGGTTAATGGTTGATGACTCGGTTCCCCACCCTTCAGGATAGAACATAGGATGGGTACTTTTAGTACTTTTTACTTTTGGTAATATTGCTTTTTACTATTTGTCTGTGATATCCAAGATGCCTGGGACCCTGGAGTTCATTAATGGACCTTAGTCCTCTGGCCTGTTGCCAAATCTTGATTTTGGTATGTTTAACAATTACAATTTACAGTAGTTTAAAATTGGATAGGCCCAAAAAGGCTGTAAGTGGTGTATCTATAGTGATTGAATGAGCACAAGAACGTTTAATTGTTTTGGGATGTTTTGATTGCCATGTCCCATAAATCTCCCCATGTCAAGGTTGTTCACTTGTTCCAAGTGGGTCTTAATTGTTAAGATTATCTATCGTTGCTTTTGTCTTAGCGTTTTCTCCAATTATGTCTGGCGTAAAAGAATTGCATGTGCTATTGCTGTGGTTACTCCGTGTTGCTCTTGATCTACTTTGAATCTTTGGGAACTGAAGTGGTATCTCTTTAAGCCAATTGTATTTCCAGAGTATGTACTTTTTCTGTTCTGATTGATTAGTATCACTTCTATCATTTTTGTTCGGAAATCACTACTTTGGACATCACTAGAGTTGGAGTTTTTTATGCTATGTTTTCCTTCATTTGTGTAGTTTTTGTATAATGTGTAAACCTGCAGTTCCCAGTGGGTCGGATCCATCGTCTACTAAAGTCAAGGACCACAGCACACGGGAGAGTAGGAGCCACTGCTGCGGTTTATTCTGCTGCTATCCTGGAATATTTGACTGCAGAGGTGTTGGAGTTGGCTGGAAATGCAAGCAAGGATCTTAAGGTGAAACGTATTACCCCAAGACACTTGCAGCTTGCTATCCGTGGTGATGAGGAACTTGATACCCTGATTAAGGGAACCATTGCTGGTGGTGGTGTGATCCCTCATATCCACAAGTCACTCATCAATAAGTCATCCAAGGACTAGACTATAATGTGCTATTGCTTTCAGAGATTTGCCAGGTATCTATCTGAGCGGCATTTCCTTGCTGTGAGCTTGAGACTTAAAACCATGGATTTATTAGGTTCTGCTATGACAGTTAGGTCATGCACTTATGTGTTTAATTATTAATTTGTTGAAACTTAGGCCTGATCCTCTTTTAGCTGTTGGACTGGGTTTGTTTTTGGTCTTTTCTTTTTCTTTACCTTTTCTGATATATGCTAGTATTGGCATTATTTAGCAGATTGATTGACATGGTGGCTGTTGCGTGGTTAACATATGTGACTAGCTTTAAGGTTATTAATTGTATTGGAATATTAGATGTTATTTTGAGATTTAGCAAATAATGTCTAGGAAATCCGCATGTATTCTTGAGTTGTTACCTGATTATTTTTGTTTAATTTTTAAATCTGGAATGGTTATGGCAATGGCATGCCTAATGTCTCTTTGATTTTTATGATCAAATTGCTTGTTCCATGGTCTACTCTAGCAATTGCCAGCTGCCCTGATGAGCCCAAATTTCTTGAATGATTCTCGTTCAAGGCATGTCGGAACTGAGTAAAGGCGCATAAGCCAATTTGGAGCTAATTTCGCATACTTTTGACAAGTAACTGAGTAGACCACAGTTTACAGTGTTTCCCTTAAGTACAAAGGTTCACTTCTGCATTGGCCATCTTGTCTGCAGCTAATTTTGGTCTCGTCAAATACTAGCAGTTTCTGTTAAGCATTAAAAACCAAAAAAAGATGGCAGTTGAGTTGGGAAATTAGGATTTGGGATATATGTAAGTGTTAAAAGTGAGGAAAACATAAGCTAGACGGTATGGAGGTATCCGTTTCATTTTTTTCTCATACTAATAGAGTCGAGCCAATTTCATAGTCTGAACAAATAACCCAACGATTCAACTCAGCTAGGTTCCTCAGTGCCATTTCAGAGCACTAAAATCATTCGATTCCTCCATAGCATATTGCGAGTAGATTATAGCCATTGCAAGAGGTTTGCTCTACATCCTTCTTGTAGGGAATTTAACATTCACAACTTAATAGCGCTTGACATTTTATTCCACAGATCTAGACAAATTTAACAACCATTTTTCAATGGAGGGGACATAAACCCTTTTTACTTACTTTCTGAGACATGTTTCTGAGACATGTTTTGCCTCTTGGCTATCTTTGGCTCATTTCAACTGATTAATACGAGTAGCTACTTTCATAACACTTTTTATTACTAGCAAATTTATGGTAGTAAAAACCATAAAGATCAGAAGCATCAGTCTACAATGCGGTCGATAAATTAAATTAGTTACAACTTCCAATCCCATTTCAAATCTCTGGATCATATGATGAGATCTTGAAACATAGCCAAGCTTCTCATGCAGTGATCTCAGTAAAAAATGCTCTAATGTTCCCATAACACCCTCGAATCAATGCGTTTCCCAAATTTGTTAAACCATGAATAATCCCACTCAAGCTACACCCATGAAATAACTTAAAACTAGATAACTAAATGCAAGATGTCCTGCATACAATGCTGAAACTACCACTCATCCTGTTATGCAAGAGTAGGAATGAACCTCAAAAGTGAGACAGCATTACAGGAAAATTTTACCACAATCTTAGCAAGTCATTCTGGAATTTAGATGGACGCGACCCTTGGAACATCAACTGGGAATTTATGGATCTCATCAATCCATGGGCTTTTCTCCTTTGTCGGACTTATCGTCATCAAAGCTTTCCACACAGCACTATTACACTTGAAGCCTGAACCAAATGCTATTTGCCATGTTCTGTCACCCTTCCTAATCCTACCCTTAGCTTCTGAATAAGCCAATTCATACCAAAGAGAACTGCTTGAGGTGTTACCAAATCGGTAAAGAGTCATTCTTGATGGTTCCATGTGCCATTCAGACAATTGCAAATTCTTCTCCAGTTCATCCAAAACAGCTCTTCCTCCAGCATGAATGCAGAAATGCTCAAAAGCTAGCTTGAAATCTGGAATGTATGGTTTGACCTTCATTTTGAAAAGCTTCTTCCCAACCAATGTAGCAAAGAAAAGCAGCTGCTCGGACATTGGAAGAACCAGAGGCCCCAATGTGGTGATGTTGGTCTTTAAAGCATCACCAGCAACTGCCATGAGATCCTTTGACAATGTAACACCGACCTTCCCTACGGAGTCTTCTTCCTGGGTAACACAGGCAAAGCATTTATCATCTGCACCCTTGTGAGTTCGAACAGTGTGAACCAATTGGTATTTGGATCTTCTTCTGTCAGAGTGCTTGTTAGAAAGCAGTATTGCAGCCCCTCCCATCCTGAATAAGCAGTTTGAAACAAGTTTCGAGCGATCATTTCCAAAGTACCAATTCAAGGTGATGTTCTCCATGCTGATAACCAGTGCATAGGAGTTGGGATTGACTTGAAGAAGAATTTTTGCAAGATCTATTGAGATCAAACCTGCACTACAGCCCATTCCTCCCAAATTGTAGCTTTGAATATTCCCTCGAAGCTTGTAATGATTTATAACCATGGCAGACAATGATGGTGTTGGATTAAACAAGCTGCAGTTCACAATCAAAATTCCAATGTCTTTGGGTTTTACAGAGGACTTAGCCAAAAGCTCATCAATAGCACCAAACATAACAGTCTCTGCTTCATTTCTAGCTTCTTGCATTGATGGATTAGGGGGAATATTGAGGACAGCCTCTGGAAGATATGTTGAATCCCCAAGCCCTGACCTTTCAAGGATCTTACGCTGAAACTGAAGATTCTCCTCTGTGAATGTACCAGTCATTCGCGACTGATCCATGAAGATCCTTTTTGTGCATTTCCGAGATTCATCCGGTTTGTAGCAAGCAAAGTTGACAAGGTAAACAGGACGAGGGCGAGTTAGAAAGTAGAGGGTTGACAAGAAAACAAGAAGGGCTGAGCAGATGATGACAGAAATGAGGTTGTATTGAAGATGCTCACAAAGATCATAAAGATCCTGGATAGAAAATGTTGAGAGCTGCACAGCAATTACAACTACAAGAGGGGAAAGGAAGAGGTACATTCCATGGGTGATTAAGTAATGGTATCCAAGCTTCACATATTTTAGCTTAATCGATTTCTTAAAATCAGGTAGGTTCCGAGATGATGATGGGTTCAAATGTTGCTCTGGTTTTGACTCAGCCATCTTTTCCCTGTAAAAGATTGAAACTAATTGCATTAGTCTATTAGATCAAGTGCGAAAAAAAGAGTCAGAATAACAGGCAATTTAAAACCAACAAGGAGCCGAGCCGTCAAAACAAAAAGAAGGTAACAATAAGTAGGCTTTTCAAAGGTAAAGTTGAACCAGAAATTTCTACATGGTTTTTTAAAACAAAAATAGTACCTCTACTTATTGATTTTATCCCTTTTAAGAGATAAACTTTATGGCTACCTAGAGACCCTAAAAAGCTTAAATTCCTACATGCATTGCCAAATGAGAATGAAGTTACCCCTTTTCCCCATTCCTGTTACCATAAAATCCCTTTTTTGAAGTTCCAATGATCAAATCTAACTAGGATTTTGCAAACCCAGATCAGAATTTCACATCAAATTCATAAATATTGCATAGTTTGTGAGAACTGGTAGTGGGGAAAACATAATAACCCAGATCAGCATTTGCATAAAAAAAACCAACTTTTTCCATAATTCAGACCAATTGCAATTAGCAAGTGAAAAAACTATACAAAGAAAACCCATAACATTTCACATCGAAACAACATAAAAATAACTGTTAAATTAATAAAAAAAACCCAGATCAAAAAAGACTCACCTTGATCCCCAAAGGCAGCGAAGGTCACTTCAATTTATTCAAGAAAGCCCACAGAGACAAAGAGAAGATAAGAGAAATGCTAAAGAAAAAGAGTATACAAAATACGAGGCGCGTAAGTGCGTCAAAAAAAAAGAAAAAAGGAGAGATCAAAGGATATTAAGAAATTTGAAAGGAATCAAGTACTAAAATTTAAAGCACTAAGTAATCAGTTATTAAGAATAAATAATAAAAAAAATGAAAAACCGTTTCCCTAAAATAGAAACAAAAAAAGGAATGTGAAGAGAAATGGGAAAATGAATAGGAAACAAAACGTAGACAGTGGCGTAAGGACGCGTTTTCTTGAAGAGGCGGCGGCGTCTGGAGTTTTTCGAAACGTTTGACAGTGTTCTCCCTCTCGGGGTTCACTGCCACACAAAAAGTTGTCGTCTTCAAATCAGACGGCTCCGCTTTGGTTTCCGTTTCAGCCCGTTGCTGCCAGGTTTTTGTTTCCTGGCTTACATCTATTGGCTATTGCTTCCGCTTCCCGTCTCTTTTATATTCGATGATAATAATAGAAAAAAAAATGACAATATTTATTTCAAGATTTTGTTAACAAATGTTCTAAGTTAAAGTTATTATATATAGTAATATCTCCATTCAATACATCGAAAATGATTAATAAAATTATTAATTTTTGCATTTAATACAATATTATTACTATAAATAATATATTAACTAATCTTAACAAATGCCTTAAGAGCATTCATTAACAAAACTCTTTATTTTATTTTTTGGAAAATTCTTTCTTAACTGTTCGTGATTTATTTATCCTGTTATAAGATTTACAATGATTTTTGACATGAATATTGGCTCTTTATGGTTATGGAAAGGGTCGGGTCCATTCTTTTTCTTTTTATTATATCGGGTCCACTCTTTTTCTGGTTATAAGATTTAGCATTAATTTTTCTTTCACTGTATACCCAAATTTTCTTTCACGTTACTTATATATATATATTTTTTAATTATTTTTACTTGTGTTGAAGAATTGCTTTTACAAAAATCTCTACCGGTTGTAATGGGTTAAAGGAGACAAAAACTTATGACTTTTATTTGTCGGTCATTCTCAGTGAGAATGACGACTGTTAGGAAAGTAGAGTCCTTATTTTTTATATGAGTGGTCACTGGTCAGTGACTCAGTGGTCCAAACAAAAGGAAGGAAAAATATGTGAAAGTTGAATTCAAAAAAAAAAATTCTTTTTTTTAGGATTAGTTGTGATAATACTGATACAACACAAGTCCTCTAGAAAAAGAAATTGATAAGAAAAGTATTAAATACATACCTTTTGAATTGTCAAATTTTTGTTTTTTTTTTAATATAAAATTACCATTATCTTTTCATGGACTTTTAAAACTTATATATCTAAATATGTGAATTTATGTGTTTATTTTTCCTTTGTACTATTTTTTTTTTTGAGTTGTTGATATCATTTTCATGCAATATATCTTTGGATTTGGAGAAAGAAGAATTGAATTATTGATAATAATAATAATAATAATAATAATAATAATAATAATGACAAATGGTATGACACCACTAAAACTCCATTTTTTTTTTTTGGGGAAAACTAAAACTCCATTTAAATGTGTGCTATTTTTAAAAATTCACATATTTCAAATTAAAACCTTAAAAAGAGAATAATAATATTCATAAAGGAGAGAAAATCATTTCATTTATAAAACTAAGCTCAATTTTTGAAGATAGCTTGATTAATATCATCTTAACACAGTTTTCTTTTCTTTCTTTTTTTTTTTTTTTTATGTACCAACAAAATAAGGTGTTTTATAAGATTTTCAAAAAAAAAATTTATTCAATTCAAGCTTCATTTTCTATCTTCCCCTCTTTTCTAAATAGTAACTTTCTTTATTGACTTTTTTTAATAAATAAATGTTTAAATATAGTTGCCAATTAAGCATTAATTTGAATGATATATATGTTGGACAAATTCTTGAAAGTTACAGATTCGAAAGAATTTGGACACATAATATTATACTCAAATGAGTTAATATTATATAAGAGTTTGGAGATTAAAGATAGATTAAAAAAAAATTTAAAAAGTGTTTATATGTGATTTTTCCTGTTTTTGTTTTTAGTCACATACTATACTTTATTTTCTCTCAAAATTATTTTTGTATAGCAATTAAAGCATTTGTAGTATTTTTTCACTAACAGCCACAGGAAATTTTTTGTTAACTCAAAAAGCAAATCATATCACATCTTAGGATCACATCATATTGGTTTCCATATGTGGAACTTTTTTTTTTTTCATGTGAAGATTTTTTTTTGGATAAGTAAGTGTTATATTTATCCAGAAAGCAGTTAAACTGCTACATCCAACGTCATGTGCAACATGTACTTAAAGCTATACATACTTAAACAATACTTGAACAAAACTTAAGACCACTAATCAATCAGGGAACAATAGCAACATACTTCAGCAATACTTAAAGCTATACCAGAATGGACAAAGATCCTAGGAAAAAAGAGACAGTCCCCAATCTGCATCCAATCTTCGGTTCACTTCATCAGGACTAATGTTCTTGAGCCCCAACAATCGCATTCTGATGATCTCTTTTATCTGCTCAATGATGGCTCCTTGTGTGGATTGAAGGCGATTAAAACACCTATTATTTCTCTCCCTCCAGATCGAGTAAAGAAAGGCACTCCATGATAAACGCAAAATAACAGAAATGAGAGTTTTTCCTCTGATTCTGTTTACTGCCCATTGCAGCTCTGCTTGCCAGCTCCTTATGCTTCTATGAAGTTGGCATAAGCATAGTATATGCCCCCAGATTTCCTTTGAATAGTCACATTCGAAGAATATATGATTCCGGGTTTCTTGCTCAGTTTGACATAGCTCACATTTGCCATCCACCTCCATGCCCATGACATCAATCTGTTCTTTGTAGGCAGTTTGTCCAATATAGCCATCCAAGCTACCAGTGCATGTTTAGGAATATGAGATGGAAACCAGATCAGTTTATCCCACTCCACCTTGTCCTGCCTAGGCCTGAGATCATTCCAGACCTTAGCCACCATAAATCTGTTCCCAGGGAACTTCCAAGTTAGAGCACCATTCTGGTTGGAGGTGAACCTCAAAGCCAAAGCCCTCAGCTGAAGCATTTTACGCCATGTCCAGCTGCTTCCTGGGGAAGGTTGAACCTGCCACACTGTTCTTCCTTTCAGCACATAGGCATGAAGCCAGGCAATCCACAATGAATCTGCCTGAGAGAGAAGTGCCCATAGGTGCTGAATAATGCAAGCCTTATTCCATATTCCCAAGTCTTTTAATCCAAGACCCCCTCTGACTTTGGACAGCAAATGGAACTCCATTTGACTCTTGCTCCCTTAGCTGAGTCATCTCTTCCTTTCCAGAAGAACCTGCTGCATAATTGATTAACTCTTTTAAGAACAGCCTTAGGCAATACAAAGTGCCTGCACCAGAAATTGGACACATTAAAAAGAACAGATTGAATGAGCTGAAGCCTTCCTGCATAGGATAACATGCGTGCTGCCCAGCCATTGATTCTCTGAGTAATTCTGTCGATCAAAGGAGAACAATCCTTTTCAGAGAGTCTTCTTGTGACCAAAGGGACCCCAAGGTACCTAACAGGTAGTTTGCCAAGTTTAAACCCTGTCAACTCTTGCATCTCAAGTAGAGTGGTCCTACTAACACCAGAGGAGAAGACTTCACTCTTGGAAGGGTTTAATTGCAAACCAGAAATGGTATAAAAGTAATGGAGAATACCCTGTATGCCCACAACAGAATCCAAGTTACCCTTTGCAAAAATCAGCAGATCATCTGCAAAGCACAGGTGAGTAAGCTTGATTCTGTGACATTTAGGATGGTAGCTGTAAACTCCATGAAGAGCCCCTGCATCCAGGAGTCTGGATAAAACATTCATAGCAATGACAAAAAGATAAGGAGAGAGAGGGTCTCCCTGCCTTAACCCCTTTGCTCCTTCAAAGTACCCTACTAATCCCCCATTAAGAGAAATTGAGAACTTTGGGGAAGTGATGCATGCCTTGATCCATCCTATGAACTTATCAGGCAATCCATAAACTGATAGAACAGTGAGAATGAAGTCCCAATTTAATGAATCAAAAGCTTTTTGGAGATCAATCTTCATTGCAAAACGGGGGGATAAGGTTGCTCTTCCATACCCTTTGACCAGTTCCTGAGCCATGAGAATATTATCTGAGATGCTTCTCCCTGGTATGAAGGCACTCTGATTGCTGGAGATCATAGCAGGAAGGAGTGGAGTGAGCCTGGCAGTGATGATCCTGGTAATACATTTATAAATGACAGAGCAGCATGAAATAGGCCTGAAGTCCTTCATATGATTAGGATTCTGGAATTTTGGGACAAGAGCAATACATGTAGAGTTAAAGACTGATATCCTACTCCCTGATTGAAAGAAGGATAAGATTGCTGCAGTGACATCTTCTTCCACAATAGGCCAAGCAGTTTTAAAAAACTGTGCAGTGTATCCATCTGGCCCTGGGGCTTTGTCCCCATTCTGCTCAAACATGGCTCTTTTCACCTCCTCTTTTGTAACAGCCTTAGCTAAATTGTCCTTAGCTTCAGCAGGCAAGGCGGGCTGAATAAGTTCAGTAAGAAGCTCCCTAGGGCAGTCTGTGACCTGTTTGTCCTCAGTCCCAATCAACTTCTGAAAGAACCTTACAGCCTCCTTTGAGATTTGGCCAAAATCTTCCAACTTCCTTCCCTCATCATCATAGAGGACTCTGATGGATTGCTTGCTATGCTTTGCTGACACCATTTTATGGAAATAATGAGTGTTCTGATCCCCCTCCTGCAGCCATTTTATCCTTGATTTCTGCCTGTAATAACTTTCCTCAGCCTTTTGGAGTTCCATCAATTCTGCATAGAGTCTTCTTTCTGTTTCAACAAGAGTATTAGATGGCCTTTGATGCAGATTGATCATCTGCATGCTCTCCAATTCTTGCCTTTTATCTTGAACCTTCCCTGAAATGTTGCCATATATGGCCAGGTTAAATGCCCTCAGTACTGCCTTTAATCTCTTCAATTTGTGGAATAGAGTGGTCATAGGGTTGCCAATGAAAGGCTCTTGCCAAGAGTTTTTCACAATGTTCAGGAACTCTGGATTCCCAGTCCAGAAATTAAAAAACCTAAATGGCTTTGGGGGAGAATGAGCAGTCAAGTTCATCTTTATGTATGCTAGGCAGTGATCGGAAACCATTGGAGCCAAAAACTCAACAAATGAGTGAGCAAACTGTATATGCCAGCAATCATTCACCAAAACCCTATCAAGCTTTTTAGCCAAGTAAGTATCAGTTTGGTGGTTGGACCAAGTGAATGCTGGTCCAGTACTGGTATGATCAAACACTGATAGCTGTGTCAAGCAGTCCTGAAAATCCTTCATATCAGAGGTAAGCATGTAGGAGCCATTGAAATCTGAGCTTTCCTGTGGTCTTGCTATAACATTGAAATCTCCAGCCAAAAGCCAAGGAGAACCATCAATTCTGCCTTGAATGTCCTGAAGATGGTGCCAAAGCCTTCTTCTACTTATGCCTTCATTGCTTCCATAAATTGCTGTAATGTAGAACCTGGTAGAATTATAAGTGGTGCAGCATGTAATGCTCTGATCAGATGTTGCAATAAGATTAACCTGCATCTGATTTCTCCATAGGAACCATATTCTCCCATTATAAGCTTCTAAGTAGTTGTGATGTAGCTTCCATCCCTGAAAGAGCCTATCTACTATAGCTGGCATGTTTTGTTGTTTCACTCTTGTTTCCAGTAAGCAAACAAGGTCTGCCTTCAGGCAGTTTATTCTCTGTATAATACTTTTCTGCTTTTGAGGGTTGTTTAGCCCCCTAGTATTCCATACTATAAAATTCATGAAAGTTGAGGGGGGGTCACTCCAGAGGCAGGTAAAACTGCCTTACCTCTTTTCCCCTTGTCAATGGGCCCTTTCTTCTTATTCTTCAAGGCTTTCATCAAGTCTGCAACTCCTGCTGCTGCTGCCCTTTGCTTCTTAGGAGAGTTTGGAAGGATTTCCACCAATTGTTCCTCCTCTCTCCATTGCTCAGAGCCACTAGTTTGTCCAGGGTCTACATTTGTCCTCTCTGAGTCACTCAGGATGTCAAATCTGTTTTGGGAACCAGCTAATACTGACTTCTTGCTTTTCTGTATGCTTCTGCTTCCTCTCCCTTTACTGCCCTCATTAACTTCTGTTTCCTTCGTACTTGTCTCTTTCTGTTCTTGAGCTATAGGCAGGGCACTGCTTTCAACTTCTACACTGCTTGTAGCCTGTGCATCATGTTTTGACAGTTCTGCTTTAGGCCCCTCCTTTGGAATCCAAACTTTGGTAGCCCCTACAGGCTGTTTGGTGCAATTTCTGTCTGTATGCCCAAACAAATTGCAATGCTTGCATTTTGGAGGGTACCAAGGGATATCCACAACAACATTTGCAATAGTGCCATCGCATAACTCAACATTAATACATTTTGGGATGGGGACATCCACTGCAATCTCCACACATATCTTTGCATAGGCCAATCTCTGTTGGCTAGCAGTGATTCTATCCATATACAATGGAGTTCCTAGGGCACTAGCGATATAGCTGAGGCCACGTCTGGTGTACAATTCCAGAGGAACTCCTCCCAAATGGATCCAAACAGGTAATTTCTTCAAATTAAACTCTAATGATTTCATACCTGGCTCTCATTTCCTCATAATGAGTGGCTTATTCTGAATGTGCCAAGGTCCCTGCTCAAGAACCCATTCTCTGGTGTCAGCATTCGGAAATTGAACTAGGTATAAGTTCAGGCCAGCAGATTTGATCACCACTGCTCCATTCTTTCCCCATAACATGTTGGCAAGTCTCTGAAATGTGCTGAGGTTTGGTGCCTTGCCAACAAACTGCGCCACAACTGAGTTCATCCACACAGTTGCTCCTTCTTCAAAAACCTCAACTGGAGGTTTGACGGTGATCGATCCATTTGAGTGTTGAGGTGGGAAAAACAGCAACGATTGATCGGAGGAGATTGTGAAGATTGGTGCAATTTCATGTGAAGATTTACCTAATAGCTAAGCTAGCCTTTGATAAAATCTTTTCCTTTTGTGAGTGGAAGACAAATTAAATATGAATGTAAGGATCGGAAAGTAAGGTATTGGAGTTGGATTCTAGAAAACTTATTCATTAATTTAAAGATGCTAGCAAATTTTGTTAAAATTCGAACAGGTTTGTGTTTGATAGAATGAGTTTTGTTCTTAAGCATGCATAACCTACTTCTCCAAGAGAATGTTTTCTTGTCTGTTGTTGTTATGGTATGCATAATTATTGCATATCATATCAGTTAAGGCAGTGAACATAGAGCAAATTAATTACTGTTGATGGGGCCCAAAAGGTCCAATATAATACTTATAAGTAATAATCACATCAAATAGAGCTTATTACATCGTTTGCAATTGTGGAAGAGATATTGTATTGTTGCAATATTGGATAATACCAAATTAACCCAGCAGGCCAGCACCTCAATGGAGCTTAAAAATCGACTTAATTTCCATCTAGCTAGCATTAGCAAGACCTTATCAGGGTGGTCTAGTGTACCACGTACATTAATTATGTGCAGACTCAACCCTAGCAGGCCATATGGGCAAAAACACTTTCCTTTTGATGAATTTCCTGTTATATTAAAGTAGCTCCTGGATTTAGATGTATATACTGATATTTTAGCATGTTACTTTTTTTTTATAAGTGTCAATTAATTAATCCAAGAAGCAGAGAATATCTGCTACATCAAAACTGTATAACTAGCTACTCAGCTAGCTTTACATCAAAGAAAGAAAAATAGAGTTGCTTAAGCCCCAATCTGAACAAAGGTTAGCATTAACATTATCAAGTTCTAAGTTTTTTAAGTCTACCAACTTGAATCTGATCTCCTCTTTAATGGTTTTAAAAACCTGCAGTGGAGACTTGCATGGACTTCCATGTATCCTACTATTCCTTTCTGATCTCCTCTTTATTAGGCCATACTGTTCTTTATTAATGTAATGTAATGTAATATCATCCTATCTGATGGTGCAAATTCTATTTGAATGGATATTATTTGTTACTAGGATAGCCTCATAGGAGGAACAGGATGTTTTAATTGAGCTTGGTGCTTTGGGCCTGTTGCCCAACGCTCACCAAACACCCCCATTAGATGAGTGCTTTCCTGCAGGTCTATGCCGTTGCTTTGCCTCCACTAATTTGCCCAGCCCATGATGTTTTATGTCTTTATCCAAAGACGAAGAAGAGAGCCTGTTTTCAACTTTGCAACGAGAGACTCGGAAGTGTCACAACTTGCCTCCCCATCTCATCCATCTTAGCCTTATCTAGAAAAGATATAGATGCAAAAAGCGAAAAATCACATAAAACGCCAAAGACAAATAATCCAATATTCGATCTTTTCTCGAAATAGACAGAAGGAAAACAATTGAGAACAAAAGAAAACAAACACTCACTTTTCCTTTGTGCCCTTTTTACCCTCTCTTCTTCATCTTTAACATAAAAATTTTAGATTTTTCTTTTCAAAATAATAGCATATGATCGATTATGTAGAAAAATAGAAAATTACATTGAATACCTAGCCTAAACCCTAAATCTCTCAGAATTTAAAAGTGATCTCACTTCCATTGCTTTCTTCACCTTCTTCTCTCAGTGCAGCTAACCTTTTCTCTGTTCTCCACCGCCAGTACCGTTGTCACCGCTCTCACCTTTCCGGCTGCTGCTCTCAGACTTGCCATCTTCAATGCTCCCAGAGCGGTCTCCAGATTCCCCGACATCGGGTTCCGGTGAGCTATGTGCCTGTGAGGTGGCTTTGTACATGCGGAGTTGGTGGTGGTGAAGCTCGGGTGGAGGTAGAGCTGGGGTCGCAGCTACAGCTGCAACCGCAGTGTAGAACTCTTGGGGCACAGGTGATGCACAGAAGTGAGGTGGTGCTTGGGGAGCTGCTGGTTGGTGAGCACCATACAGGGTGGGGGCCCCACTGTGGGCGGCGGCATACTCTGATGGGACCCAGATGCCACCTAGGACTACAAGCTGGGGTGTTGGGGCTCCTGCTGTTTGTGGACTTGGGCTTGGTCTCCTTGTATGCAGCCTGTATTTCTGTCAAGAAAGGGTAAAAAAAATCATTATGAGCATTAAAAGATTTGCACCGACATTTTTTTAACATATCAGGCATTCTGTTGCAGTGTTTGGTACTGTGTCAGGTTTAGTACAAAAGCTCTTTCTTGCATGACTCATTGCTGGAGAGAGAGTTACCTGCAGATGGCTTTTCACTTCATCATTGGTCAAACCATCAACCTTCATCAACTCCTTGATCTGTTTTGGTGTGGCAACTGTAACCATAATCATCAAAATATTATCAGATCAAAATCAAAGATTTTGATAACGATAGCTTCAAATCAAACAAAGACAAGAAATTAAAGAATAAAGAAAATTTTGTTGATACCTTGAGATCCACCAAGCATCCGGAGAGCATTGACAAATCTCCTATGCAAGTCAGGTGACCAGCAGCGCCTAGCCTTCCTATGAGGTTGAGTAGTGTTTGTACTAATGTTAGTATTTGTTGTTTGCCCATCAGCTGTATTACCGGTTCCTTTGCCTTGCTCAATCACAGGCACAGCTCCATCGTTTCCAACTTTGCCAAAGTTGTCTCTCCGTTGACAAGATACCCCATTTTCAGTCTCTGAGCATTTCTTATCTTCCATATCTTTATTGACAGAAGCAAGAGTTAGATCAGGGAGAGGCTGTAAAGTCGAACCAGGGCATGAGTTTTGGTCTTTGGAGAATGGAAGGAAAGCTCCTCCATTTCTCTGCTTGGTATCTAATCCCAACTTGGGACTAACAATATTGAATCCAATATCAGTATCTCTAGGTGATGTAATTGAGGATTGTGGTTTTGTTTCGTTTCCTGCTGGGCTCCATAGTTGTGCAGTTGTCATCCAGTTTGCTTTATCAGATATGTTTTGTGAATTCTCTGAGTTCTCCGAGATTGAGGTTTTGAGGGGTATGAATTCTTCAAGAATTGATCTTGATCCTTGATTCGCTCGGTATGCCTGTAGTTGCAGTCTTGAAGCCTCCACAGCTGAAGAAAAAAAAAAGGAAAACAATTATTAGTAAATGATTTAGTTCTTTAGAAAATGTATGCATATATCGGGCCCATTTGAATTCAAAGAGATTGGACTAGCATATACAAATAGAAAGCTAACTCTAACTTCTATAAATCAAAAAGATAGTAATAAAAGAAAAAGGTTGGAACTTGGAAGCTAAGCTAACACATCAGCCCAAAGAATGAATATCCACCAGTAGCTAGGAAAATATATAATTTCTTTATTGTCATTTGGATCTTAAGAAGGTGATGATGATTCTATTATAAAACCCTTTTTCTAAAACAACTGAATACCAAAAAAAAAAAATGATGATATTGATACGTACCATTGGTGAGAAGTTGAATGCAAAGGGGAAGCTCGCGTTTGAAAGCATCAATCTTAAGGCGTTCTTCCTCGAGACGAGAAAGGAAATCTTCAAGGTTGAGGGTTTGATCAATCTGCTGATCTCCAAAAGATCTCGATAGCATACAATTACTGTGGGGTTTGCAGTAGTCAAGGGTTAGTTCAGAAGGTGATGCCATATGTTTGTTTTTTTGGGAGTATTAAAACAGAAAGAAATTAACTTAATTATATATCTTAATTTCTCAGCAAAAGTTGTTGTTCGGAACAATATTGGTCATGCTATAGTTAATAAATAGCAACAAATAATAAGGTTGTTTCTTGTTTGTATGCAAAAACAAACAAACCAGAGAGAGTGTAGTGGGCTGCTTCGCTTTCTAGGTTTGAGTTCAAAGAGATCGAGAAATATTGGATAGAAAGAAAGAAAGAAAGAAAGAAAGAAAGGGAAGGTATGTTGTCTGTGATCAACACAAGGAGGATTCGATTTCGAAGTGAGGATCGTCTCTTTTAGGGGTGACTGGTGAGTTCAATGGGGAATAAAGTAGGGGTTTTAGGGAGGGATCAAATAGGAAAAGAAAAAGCTAATTAAGGGGAGAAGGGGATAAAGCATAGGGATGGTAACTTCTTGCAAAGAACAAAGGCAGAAAAAGCTTTAAAATAAAAATATCTGACACAGAGAGAGAGAAGGGAATCAACAAGGGTTTGACAGCATAGGGATCATGTGCTTAGTCTGTGTACGAAATTCAAAATCACCAATATTACGAAAGATGATTCTTTTTATTACTGTTTGTACTTTTTTTTTTTTCTTTTCCTTTTCTCTTTGTTACTTTTGATTGTTAGGAAGCTCTATTAACCTTTGATTCTTCTCCCACTTTATGATAAATGAATAAATAAATAAACAAAACTTCATCTAACGGTGTGGGATTTTTAAAAGTTTGTCATATATATTTAAAGCATCAATATATATAGTTTAAAATTCAACTTTAACCATTTCTATTCTTTTTAAATAATTATTTAAATTTTGTTTTAACTTCCAACTACGATTAAAGGTGAGAGTTACGTGGAGGGCATCAAAAAGGGTTTAGAACCATGTCCAATGGGATGGGACCCAAAATGAATTAAAAACGATGGCAACAGCCACATATATTATATAGAATTAAAAGCCAAAAGAAATTATTTTGGTTGGATATATATATATAAATGCTATATGATAGTAAGTATAGTAGTAACCATTAAGATAGGATCCAATACATTTTTAATTTGTTTAGCTTTAATTTAACCAAGAA
The DNA here is from genome assembly GCA_030761205.1 of Fremontodendron californicum. NCBI lineage: Eukaryota > Viridiplantae > Streptophyta > Magnoliopsida > Malvales > Malvaceae > Fremontodendron > Fremontodendron californicum. The sequence continues at coordinate 473,369 of JAULJL010000006.1, forward strand.
AAATGCTCTAATCACCAAAAAAAAACGTTGGACGTTGGACACGCGTATAGCAAGAAATTAGTACTTAAGGGCATCGTTACCTAAGAATTCTATCTTCCTTTTTAAGTGCCTGGACACTCTAGTATATATATATATATATTAATATTTTTATTTAATGTATTGAAAATAATATAAAAAAATATTAATTATTATATTTAATGTAATATTATTATAATAAATAATATATTAATTAATTTAAAAAATTATTTTTACGACACTCTTTAACAAAATTTATTATTATATATATGAAAAAAAATACCAATGATTCTATTTTTATCACGAATAATTAATTGAAAAAGGTTGCAAAACAAAGAAGCATATTTTTAGTAACATTTTAGCCGTCATATTAGATAGAGAGAAAGGACATATTCAGAAGGTGTTTAGTACAAATCCATCAATGCAACTATGCAACTTAATTTCTTCTTGGTTTCAAAAGTTTCATAATTGCCCTAAAATTGAGTGCAATTCAACAGAGAAAGAGACGAGAATATCTAATCTAAAATATTGAAACATTCATCATAAAAGAATATAATATTTGACTAAGGAAGGAATATCTAATCAACGAAGTTCGTGTGCAAGAGACTGCATCGAATTCCCTTAATTATCAGCTTAGCAGGAATTATTTAATTATTAATTTAGCCATGCTTAGCAAAAGAGAGAAACAAAGAAGTGGGAAGGATCCGTTTAGCCATGCTTATAAGCATCGACTAATAATTATTTAATTATTAATTTAGGAGGTACTTATTAAAAAATATTTAATTATCAATTAAATATTTTTTTATTAAATTAAAAAAATCATTAATTAATTTTTTTATATATATCATCTTAATCAATATCATTAAATATTAATTAAAATTTTTCAAGTGAGAATAATAATAATAATAATAATAATAATAATAATAATATGGTTTGGTTTGGTTTGGTTGGGATAGTCTCTTTCAGAAATCTAAAACCAGTCTCTTCTCGTACAAGACTCCAACTCATACCTTTTCTCTGCACATTCTCTGTTCTCTCTCTCTCTTTTTAATTTATATATGAGAAAAAAAAAAAGAAAAGAAAAGAAAGTAACGGAAAGCAAAACAGAAGGAAAGGAGATTCTCCTCGTGACACGTGTCATTGATATTCCCCCATATCGTCCTTCTGAATATCCCTTTTGTCTGGTGTAAATATTTAGCCCCGAATATTCCCCTTCCCCTTTTTCTTCCTGCTTTTTTTTTTTCCTATTATCCTATTTTCTTTCTAAAGAATATTTTGTAAATACTGAACAATCAACTACGGGGCTTGAGTCTTGACCACAAAAACATATATATATATATAAAAATCGACTATGAGTGTTTTTAATTTTCAACACTATATAAATTAGAAAAACATTGAATATCAATAGTTCATTAGTACATATTTTATTAATAAAAAATATAAAATTTTAATTAATATTAACAAACAACAAGTAAAAAAAAAAAAGAAATAAAGTGTGGGGGATTAACGTGAAGCACGATGTTCTTCTTTGTGTTTTAACCTTGGTCTAGTCTAGTAGTACATTGCTTTTTTTCTCATGCACTGTTGACATGTTATTTTATATATTTAATAAGTAATTAATACAAACAGCTAAAGCTATATATGCTTTTGTTTAGATGAACATGCATTGGCTGGTTTTGGTCTGCTTGGAGGTTCACATGGTCTGGGTTTTCTACTTTGTTGGATTGGAGCAAAAGCGTATATGCAAACAGCCTATCCCCCACTTGTTAGTAGCCTACCTTAAGTCTCGAGCTCCCTTTTACTATTTTTTTTTTTTTTGGATCGGAAGGAGAATAAATAATTAAAGAATGAAAAAGATTGATTGCTGATGAGAAACTGGTTGTTCTATACTAAATTTCCTGATTCATTTAGGATAGATTCGTCGTTGTTTGCAATTAGCATCAGAAACTTGATAATTATTGATTGATATACAATTGCTAGCTGTAGGGATTTGCATTATTTGGATGCTTCATGCTTATCTTAATTAATGTAAAAGTTTGTGCTTTTTTTAGTTTTGTTTGATTCATAGTTACTTTAGATATGAGAGGTGTAATACATGAAAAGAGGATGAAGAAAAAGGTCTATTGCATAATTATACTAAAAATAATACTCTTTTTATCTCATAAAAATACTATTTCTTAATTTAACTTTTAATGATTTATTTTTTTTTTACTTTGACTTCATTTTATTTTGTTTTTCAACATGATATACATGCATGAGCTTGAATGATTTCATGTGATTCGCTTAGAAATTCCTTCTATTATTTTACTTTTATGTTAACTTATCCATCAATGTTGAAGTCATGCATGTACAAAAATTTTATAAACGATTTCATAACGTTCTAGTATTTTCTATATTATAGATGAAAAGAAAATTAAGCACAAGAAATTAATTGTAATATATATATATATATAAAACAATGGGATATATATATATATATAGTTTATGAAGTTTATGATTATGCATCTCTTCTTATGTAAAAGCGAGCGGTTGCATCCATTAGTGATATAATTAAGTTTAAATTTAATATATATATATATGTTGAATTAATTAAGTTTTTTTTTTTTTCCTTTATAATTTTCCATAGAATCATCAGTACTCCTTTTCGAAAACTATTAAAGAGTATAGTTTGACCATAGATAAGAATAGAGAATTAATGCAAATTAATATATACATAGCATCTGAAGCAGGAGAGTGGAGAATGGAATTAGAATATCTTTGGTCGGCCTCTTACCTAAAAGATGACTAAGGGAAAAAAGAAAAAAAAAGGCAGGAATTAGAGTGTCATTGAAGACAGGAATTTTGGTTTTATTTTATGTAATAATTAAAAATTTGTTTGACCTGTTGTTATCATAAGTGTCAACAGAAAGTACACTTTCAATTATAAAACCCAAAAATTCCATACCTAATTTTATGTGTCACCTCGTAATATAGTTGAATGTGCTACTGTATTAATTAATACCAAAATTATCTTATCCAATAAAAATTTAGTCAATTAATTAAGCTCTCCTATAGGCTAGACCTTGTTTTTCCTACCAAAGATAACTTTATAGTTGTCATATTGATCTCTTATCTAACCGATTAAACTTTTAAGTTTGAATGTTTTTTTTTTTTTTCTCGAAACATATATTAGCAATTTTTAGAATTTGAATCTTATAATTTGCTCTTTATACTGGTTGACAGCTTTCTTATATAATTTCTGGGTTTAAAGGCTAACTAGTTTTTAATGGCCAAAAAAAGGCTAACTAGTTTTTGATGTTAAACAAGAAAAAGTATTCCACGGCCTGTGGGCTGTGGCTTACTTATTGAAAAGAAAAAGAAGGCCATGGCAATACGCTATTGGCCCTGTCTGGTGGTAAAGGGATTCGATCAAAGGCCCATATCAAAGAGTAGGCTCATCAATATATGGTCTATATATATGGCACAAATAAAAGATTAAACCTTTTGGGCAGGCCTCATTCTGCTCAGTATAGTAAAATCAATCTTCTTAGTAGATACCCAAAAAGGGTTGGATTTCCTCTCCATGCGTTTTTTGTTTTTATGGATGGATCTCCTCTATAGACCAAACTTTTATATGATAGGTATTTTTCTTTTTAAAAAATCAGTAAAAATGTTATAATTTCATTTAAGAAAAGATATTTTCTTCTCTCTTCCATTTGTCTTTATAAAACTATGAGTGCATTTGTAACTTTGTAAGGCATATCTAATAGTATGAACTTGAATAGGGGTAAATTTTTTTTATTTTATCTGATCATTAGAGAGGTACCCACTACTGCTCTAAACTAAAAGTTGAAAACACTTGTAAGTTGTAATCAAGAAAAAATAGATAAAATAAAGATGAAAAAATAGAAATATTAAGCCGTAGGTAGGCAAGCTTTTGCTATCTGAATCACTGGCATCTAGGAGTCAGCTAGCTGAAAGACGAGAGTTTTGAAATTGTGAAGCAAGAGAAGAAATTCCAAGTGGGGCTACTAAATACCAAGTATTTCTGATATAAAAAGTGCCGCTTTGATTTTTGTTTTATCAGCGAGTTGTCGTAGTTAAACCGGGCTTAACTAAATTTGCTTCTAAAAAATTATAGATGCCCTTTGCCCCTCCATTGTTTTTGAGAAAATCCAATGTAGTTTGCAATTATTTGATTAGTCTCAACCAAAGCGTGACCCTTTTTTATTTTGTTTTTGTTTATGACTTAGTACCATTTTGAACTTGTATAGTCTGATTATTCAAGTTTCCAAAGTTTTCATATCAGGAAATGAGATGTTGACTTGGGGCTTGTTTCTTAATTACCTAGAACATGACCATCTAGGCTGTTAAGTATTATATTCAAACTTGCCACCATAAAAGATGCTTCTGCACCTTCCTTTGATCTAATTTTAACACCAGTACTCTATATTCAACCTTTGAACCTTCCTTATTTCTTTATTTTATCCTTTCAAGTCTATTTCTTTGAGAACATTTGCTGGTAGTTTGTCAGTACCACTCACATGCTGATGCATTAAAAAAAATTAATTCTATCATTTGACATTTTGGCACTATTTTTTTAGATAGCCTAAACTCATATTCAAGTTTTATCAAGTCTTTAAGCATACAAGAACTAGGGGTAGCTTGGCTGGCATCCCCAATTAGAAGATTTCTTCTTCTTTGTTTTTTTTAACTACAGAAGCTTTTTTTCCTGGAATTTTGCTTTCTACTGAAATTTCCTGCAATGAAGGTTCAACTCTTTGTTGTTGTTCTCTGGACATTGATGGAGTTGCCTGTGTTAATCACTAGTTTTACAGCACCTTATGAAATCTACCAAACCCTGGCTGATTCTTCAGTTGTCATTGCATACAACCGGTCTACTGAGATTGAAAAGCATTGCAGCTCTTTTCTAACCTCAGCCTCTGAACTAAAACCTGATGACAACAGGGGAAGTAGACTCAAGAATGAACTCTCCTTCTACCTTGGAGATTGGGAGCAGGAAACTGATGGGGCGCCATTGATGCAACTTGATGACAATGGCAGTCCAGAGAGCAGCCAATCTCCAACTTCCCTGTTTAAGTTGGTCTCCTTTGAGGTAAAGGATGTCAATTCTGTCCAGCAACTTAAAAACACAGTTAGTCTCGGAGGGGTTCTATCCTTGGGCATCTCCAGGGATAGCTCATTTGCTTATGGTGTCGGCTTAGAGCCTCGGATGAATCCTGGCTCATCTGTCATGAAGATTGTATTTGAAGGGGTTTATGTTGAGACCGAAGAGAATGGAGGAGAACGTTTGATGTGTTTGGTAGGAAGTTCAACTTCAACCTTACCTTCTACTGACAGATGTGACTGTGATGAGTTCTCGAAGTTTCCAAGCAGCCATGTTTCCACATACGTTAACCACCGTATCCGTTTCTTGCAAGATGATCAAATCTTGCTTGTTCTACGCTATCCTAAAAGCTTCAAGTTGACCAAAAGAGCAATCCAGGGAGAAATGATAAGTCTAAATAAACAAGGAGGGTCAAGGTACTTCAGTAAAGTTTATATAACTTCTCAGTTGAGTGGCCACTCGAAGTATCAATTTAGTTCAGAATTGCTCCAATCAAGAAATTCTGATCCACCCCCTTACCAAGATGAATTGATGGAAGATGGTGTCCAGATGTTTACTGGTAGAGACTTCTGTCGAGTACTTTACCATGTTTCTGGAGAATTTTTAAGTATTGTTCCAAATTACAGGTTCAGTGGCAGCTATAAGAACCAGATCCATGGCAAATTGGGCCCTTTCTTTCTCGGGAAGGAGATGCAGGCTACTGGTGGTTTGAGTTATGACGACATTAAGCTCATTTTCCAACATGTCAAATGCGAGCAAGATACTTATTCTAACAGAACTGGCAGTGCAAAGGTTTCTGCAGTGCTGAGAGCAGTTACCAAAGGAAGTTTTCAACATTTCGAAGGATTAAGAACTGGTCTTTCAGGGTTGACTTTAGCCGCTGAGGGTATATGGAATTCTTCTTCTGGACAGCTTTTCATGGTTGGATGTCAAGGGACGGTCGACTCAGGATTTGAAGGATGTGATTATGTGATTGCAATGTACTTTCCACGTGCATTTTCCATCAAGCAGAGAAGCTCTCTGTTTGGAAGCATATCCAACGTGAAAAAGGATATAGGTTTGGACAATCCTTTATATTTTAATGCAATGACAGGCTCCAGAGATTTCACTGAATATTTATCTTACAATTATTCCAAGATCAAGTTGGTCAATGCGTTTGAGAGGAGAACTCTACCTTATCAAATTTTAAGCATTGTCAAGCAGTCGCTCTTCCAGTATCCGGCACTACTAAAAGATACAGAAGAACCCTTTGCTCAGTTAAGCCAATTGTCCAGTAGTCTTGCTTTAGATGGCTATATAGTCCCAGATGATCAGTTGATTGATGGACAGAAATCGAGGGTCCTCATTCAGATTCAGGTGCTTTCTTTAGGTCCATTATCTGGATGGTCTGAACCCAATTTGGTCAAGGGAAATCTAAGGAAGAAACCAGTCATTACAAAAGATGATCTCACAAGCTGCCGGTTCCTGAATGTGTCTATGCATCTTGTGTTCAAAAACAAGAAGGAGCACAAGCAAACAACTTACAAAAATGTCTCAGAATTGTCCCTGGAAGGTGTATATGATCCTATTTTGGGTGAGATGAATTTGATTGGATGTAGGAAGGCTTTGGTTGAGAGTATTGGCATAGAACGAGGCCAAGATTGTTTAATTGCAGTGAAAATTCAGTACCCACCTGTAAATTTACAATGGTGGAAAAATCCAACTGCCAAGATCTCCATCAGCAGCCAAAGGCAGGAAGATGATCCCCTCTACTTTAGATTGATTAGCCTTCATGCTCATTTGACTCATTATCCAGATTATTTTGGAACAGCTGCTAATCGAGCATCTTTTGAGGCGATTCTTGGCATTCTACTGCTCACTGGGTCAATTGCAATCATATGGAGCCAGCTCTTATACATGAAGGTAGATGCAGATATTGTTCCTTACATCTCTACTTCCATGCTTGCTTTTCAGATCCTCGGATATAGCCTTCCACTGATCTGTGGTGCCAAAGTTCTCTTGAAATCGAAGGAACCTGAAGCTTACAGAGCAATGTCTCGTGGTCATCCTGCGTCCGGAATGTTGAAATTTCTTGAAAGTTTTGAAAATGCTCTTTTGCTGGTTGCCTTGCTACTTACTGCAAGACTTTTGCAGATGGTAACAGAATCTCGAAGCAAGACTCATTCTCAAGGGTCCTCTAAACTAAGATATGCTTCTAGAGAGAAACTGGTTATCTTGAGTACAATGGCTATATACACTTTTGGATTTCTTATTTGGCTTGTTGCTCGTGATAATCCTGATGTGCACCTACAGCCTGGAAAGGACATGCATGCAACAAGAAATGGGCATATGTGGCAAACTTGGATGGCTGTAATGGAGAATTTTGTCTATTTTCTTCAAGACTTGTTTCTGCTTCCTCAGATTATTAGCAATCTATTGATGCCAATGCCTGTTAAATCCTTGAGGGAAGCCTATTACCTTGGATTTACTTCAGTAAGGCTTCTTGTGCACTTTTTTGACTATATAACGGATCCTATTTTACATGCCAAAGTTGAATTCTCGAGTCCGAACTCAACTTCTCTAATGTTTCCCAAGGTTGCTGCTCCGACAACTATGATTATGACTGCAATTATAGTCTACATCCAGCAGAACTGGAAGTACAAGAAGCATATCTACTCTCCAAATTAAGGAGATCTGTAGTTTGCATTATTAAAGCATTGTAATATTATCCACCGTCCTGTTCTATATTCCACCTCTAATTTTTGTGTTTATGTCAGAATCAATAATGTTTGTAAGACCCTTAGGGGCAAACCTGAAAAATAGAATTGTTGTCGCTCTCTTTATTTCAATTTCAATTTCAATTGGATAATATATAATTTACTTTGTCAACATAACAAAATTCGTAAATCTCGAGAGAGATTAAACGACAACCAACATAATGAAAATCAGGGGTGCCAATTTCTTCTCCTGGTAGCATATATTGGTTCCTTGTTGAAGCCTGTGCGAGGCAAGAAGACATTCTGTCAGACCTAACAAAGTTTTGTTTTAGACGAAACTGTTGAAAGCAAGCTTGAAGATAAATGTAAACTTTGTGTATTCTAATTTTCTTATCGGAGAACATGTCACAAACTCTAGACTGAGGATGTTTTAAAAGCGAGCTTGAACTTACCTGGCACTGGCAGCAATTCTTGTCTAACTCAGCAGAGTTAGCAATATTTCAAACTTACTATGGGGTTATTAAACATAAACATTTGGCAATTCAAACAAACCTTGCGGAGTTCAGGTTCAATATATAGGAAATCAAACTTAATACACGCAGATGGAGTTGTTCTTATACTGTGTGACTTAACCAATTTTGCTGTAGTGTAACACGAGACGAGATGTTCAGGTCAAATTTCTATGGTCTTGAAAAAGAATTTAGCCAGCTGGTGGACCACCAGTCAATAGGCGAGTAATCTGCTCGGGGTGGTCCCAAATTCTTAGGACTAGTTCAGTTCAGTTCTAGTTCTACTTCTAGTATCATAGACAAGATCCAATATTCGCTCTAGCTTGCAAAGCAATCTATAGCCGTTATGCCAAACCACAACTCAAGGTCAAATGCTTACTTATTTATTTTCTGAATCTACTTATAAGTTGGAATTAGCCATTGTACAAAAACAGTATTAAAAAGAGTTACGGACAAGAAACTAAGGAAAATAACAATTTAATAATAACTAATATTATACTACATGCACCCGGCTCGTTGGTGCATACTCTACTACTAAAAAAAAAAAATAAATAAATAAACAAACAAGATAATAAAGTTTGAAGTTCGTTGGCGTAAATTTTCTTGTAACAGTAAACAGTTAACTTTTTTTTTTGTTTTTTCTTATTTATTATTACTTTACTTTAATTCAGTAAACAGTTAACTTTTTTTTTTTCTTATTTATTATTATCTAACTATTATATATTTTTTACTACAAACAATGTTAAGATGTTGACACCTTTTTTTTTTTTTATCTAATACTCTGCATTTTATTTATTCTGTTTTAGTTTTTGTCTTTTAAATTTTGATCATTTTCCAACTCTCTACATCTTCTTTTCCTCTCTCTGCTTATTCTTTTTCTTTTTTCTTCTGTGCAAATTCTTTTGTTTCGGTGTTGTGATTATGTTATTTTTTGTGTTATATTTTAATTATTTTTTATGTTATATTTATGTCATGTCTCAGTTTATTTCACATTTGCATAATTTGTCATTTTGATTCAATTTAGAGAAAAATTTGTGTGCTCGTGTCGTGTCTCAGTTAATGATATATTTTGTATAATTTATCATAGTGATTTAATTTAGAAAAAAATTGTGTTTTCGTGACATATTCGTATTCATATTGTTTTTTGGTGTTTTCAAAGTATTATATATTTATATAAATTTGTACGCTTTAATAATTTATTTTATATAGATTTTGACATATTCTCTCATTGCATTAAGAAAAAAAAAAAAGACAAAACAAATGAGAAAATGGCAATGGCTTGTTTTACTTTAATTTATTGAAAGTTTATTTTAGCATAATCAGGAGAAGGGAGATGTGCATCTTTTCTATTGTCTATCAAGTTTTAGAAGTATTTATGGATCAAATTGGATTAGATTTGGATTGAATTTATTTACCATTTAAGGATTTGGATTAGAAGTGTTTATATGCATCAATTAAGGATTATTTATTTATCATTTTAAGAAAGTTTTTTACAATTAATATATTACTTTTATTGAATTCAAGAAAAAATAATACATTAATTATATTTTTCTTTTTATAAATATCACCTTAACTAATGTCACTAGGCACTGTAAACAAATAATTCAAATTCGTTTATATCTTCCCATATTATTTTTTATTTAATTATTTTTTTTTTATTAAATCTAAAAGTTTCCAGAATAAGAAGGATCTGGAGCAAAGTAGGAGAAAAGGAAAAGAAGGTCAGGTTTATAATTTACAAGAAAAATATATTTAATATGGGTTTGCCGGGAGTGAAACCCGGAATCGTAGGACTACAAAATGCTTGTGATGACTCTATTCACTAATAAATAATAAAATATTTTTCTTAAAAGGAAAAGGAAAAGGAAAAGCTAAAGTTTCTTTTATGAGCGTTTGCTTAAAACAATCTCAGATTTAAGTTCTGGAAGCTTGTAATAAATGGTGTAATCTCATTGAGATTACAGCATTTGTCCAATTTATACCCATAACTTTGACTTCATCTTAGAAAAATCGCAAATAGATGGATACATAAGAAAAATACCATTCATTCCACCATTTTATCCCAACACATTTACCAATAGTAACTATAATTATTTTAAATGATCTCTTATGGGAAGATTAATTATGTGAGCAATATATAATCAGGACGAAAAAAAAAAAGAAACAAGGGAATTACTAATTGAAAACTCATCAACTATGATGGTGAAAATAAAATTTCCAAAGAAAGTTAATGCAAAGGACAACAGCATCCAAAACTTAAATGCATAAAAAACAGCATAAAATCCATGTTGTAATTAAATGCAGATACTCTTTCCTTTAAAAAAAAAATCCCAAAATCTTCACACACGATTTTCTTTTATTCCTTTCTCTTCTTAAAAACTTAGTAATAAGTAAATCTTACAGGTGGAGAAAAAAGGAACAAAAACTAACATCTAAAGTTGAGAGTAAGGACTTTGTCTTGGTTTTTTTTTTTCTTCCTCTAGTGTTTTGTGTGTGTGAGAGAGAGAGATATGTCAATGGAACTTGGACATTACAGGACATGTTCAAACATGTCTAGCAGAAGAATGCAAGAAGAAGAAGATGATGAAGAAGCTCTGAAATGGGCTGTTCTCGAGCGACTTCCTACGTACGAACGTGCCCGAAAAGGTGTTTTGCATGGGATTTTAGGTGACTTAAAAGAGATTGATCTTCGAAACCTTGGGTTTCAAGAAAGAAAAGAATTGTTGAACAGGTTCATCAAGAATGCTGACAAGCATGAAGAGTACTTGAAGAAGCTCAAAGAAAGAATTGACAGGTACTCATCATCATGCACCAGCACTACTCAATTTCCTTAAGGCTTAAACTGTTAAACACCCTTTTTTCAGTGTTGAATACACTGAAAATGTAGAGAAACTGAACTAAACATCTTTTTTTTTTTATTATTATTATTGTCATTATTTTTTGAGTGAAAAAGTTGTTTTAAACTTCACAATAATTAGTATTTAATTTGATAAATTAGAGTTTCTTTGAACCTGCCAACAATTGAAGTTCGATTCGAGAACATAAACGTGCAAGGAGAAGCCTATGTTGGTAGCAGAGCTTTACCAACAATCTTCAACTCAATTTTCAATAATTTAGAGGTATGTTTATATCTACTTTTTGTTTATTTTCTCTTAAGATTAGTTTTTAAAGTATATTTATTATTTGCCTCCTTATAAAAATTCTCTCTTCTAATTATGTTTTACCATTATATATCTTCAACATTATTAAATATATTCATATATTTTATTTATATAATATTCATATCTTGTGAACAACTATATATCTTTGTAGGAATATATATATCTCAATATTAATTTGATGATTTATTAGATAAATTAAATTCTCTTTATATGGTCAATATATCACAATTCATATTTATATTTGTTAATACTGATAGTATAAAAAAAATTATGGATTTTACAAGTTCATGGTTTATTTCTACATCGTATAGGGTGTAGGCCATTACCTTCATATACTCTCAAGTCACAAGAAAAAGTTCTCAATTTTACGAGATGTGAGTGGAATTATCAAGCCAGGCAGGTAAACATACACGTGAAGAAGATTTTTTTCTCTTTTTTTCCCAATTGAATCTATCGTTGTAGCTTATAAAAGTTAATACCATAACTTTTTTTTTTTTTTTCAGATTGACTCTGCTTTTAGGCCCCCCGGGTTCAGGAAAAACCACTCTACTTCAAGCATTGACCGGAAAACTTGATCCAGAAGTAAAGGTAACTGCGACATCTTATTTATTTTTCATTTCCCATACATTTTGTGTTAGTCACTTTATTGACTTAGAATCATTTTATTTTCAAAAGCATTGACTATGGGTGTTTTCTGAATCTTAGTTTTCTGGGAAAGTAACGTATAATGGTCATGAAATGCATGAGTTTGTACCCCAGAGGACTTCGGCTTATATTAGCCAGTATGATATCCACATACCACAATTGACAGTTAGAGAAACATTGGAATTCTCTGCAAAGTGCCAAGGAGTTGGAACTGGTTATGGTAAGTTGAAATATTATATAATTTTAGTCTGTCAAGTACTAACAAGCAAGCTTTCCTTGAAATTTTAACAAAAAAATCTTTCATTTGGGTGGTTTTATTCCCAATGTTCAGAGATGCTTACAGAGCTCCTGAGAAGAGAAAAAGAGTTAAATATTAGGCCAGATCCTTATATCGATGCCTTGATGAAGGTAACAAAAAAAAATGAAAACTGTAAAATCTATCACTTAATATTATGCATCTTTTTATGCTAAAGACTTGGGTGAAATACTTTGATGCAGGCATCAGTTCTGAAAGGACATAAGGAAGAAATTGTTACAGACTATGTTCTCAAGGTAGTATTAAGCTATCTTTATAATCATGACCAATTTTGTTCATTAAAAATTTGCTGAATTTTTTTTTTTTTTCCCTTCAGATTTTAGGACTGGAAGTTTGTGCTGACACCATAGTAGGAGATGCAATGATGAGAGGCGTTTCTGGAGGGCAGAAGAGACGTGTAACTACAGGTAGAATGAGAATGAAATTGCAATAAAGAAAAAAAAAACTGAAAGTTTTTAAAAACATCAATTTCAGAATGGTTCAATTATAGTGATTTGAATGTATGCCAGGGGAGATGCTGGTAGGTCCTGTAGGAGCACTTTTTATGGATAATATATCAACTGGTCTTGACAGTTCCACCACTTATCAAATCGTCAACTCGATCAAGCAATCAATCCACATTTTCAACAAGACTGCTATTATCTCACTTCTCCAGCCTCCACCAGAAACTTTTGAGCTTTTTGATGACATTATCCTTCTCTCAGAGGGGCGAATTGTCTATCAGGGCCCACGTGAATATGTTCTTGAGTTCTTTGAATCCATGGGATTTAAATGTCCAGAAAGAAAAGGCATAGCAGACTACCTACAGGAAGTAAGCACATCGAAACGATTATATATATATATATATATTCTATGATGTGAAAAAAATACAACTATATCACATACCAAAGTTTTCAATATCCAAATAATCCAGAATTAAGTCTATTGAAACTAGAAATCAACCCATATTTCCTGTAACCTCTTCATATTATAGGTTACATCAAGAAAGGATCAGGGACAATATTGGTTTCATCAAGAATCACCATATCGTTTAATATCAGTCAATGAGTTTGCTGAAGCCTTCAAGTCATTTCACATTGGATTAGCCATCCAGCGCCAGCTTGCCATTCCATTTGACAGGTCAAAGAATCATCCTGCAGCTTTGACAAAAACAAGATATGGAGCTAACAAAAAAGAATTGATGAAAGCCTGTTTATCAAGAGAAGTTATTTTGATGAAAAGAAATGTGTTCTTGCATGTTTTCAAGATATTTCAGGTGAGTAGCATTGTTCTTTTTCATCAACCCTTCTAACAGAATGGTTACACCAAAATTCATAACATCTATACCTTTTGTTTCAGCTTGAACTTAGTGCGGTAATTGTTGCTACTGTCTTTGTGCAAGCTAGAAAGCATCACAGTACAATTGAAGATGGAACAGTCTACCTAGGCGCTCTCTTTTTTGTGCTTAACACAATTACCTTCACTGGATTTTTCGAGCTTCCAATGACCATCGATAAGCTTCCAGTATTTTATAAGCAAAGAGACCGCCTCTTTTATCCTTCATGGGCATTCTCATTACCAACATCAGTTCTTGGTATTTATGTATCAATATTTGAAGTTGCACTTTGGGTTGCCATAACTTACTATGTAATAGGATTTGATCCTAATATTACAAGGCCAGTATCAAAGAAGAAGTCATATTTATTTCTTTTTGCTTCTGGTATTCACTGTGTTAACTCCTCTTGATTTTTCTTGCCTCAGGATGCTCAAACAATATCTTGTTCTTGTAATGAGTGGACAGATGTCTTATGCACTTTTTAGATGCATTGCTGCATTGGCTAGAGATCATATTGTTGCCAACACAGCTGGATGCCTTGCAGTGATGTGGCTTTTAATGTTTAGTGGATTTATCTTATCACGAGGTATTTTCATTTCAGGGCTCAGATTTCCCTATGTGAAATACTGGCTTTTAATTTGCTCCTTTATTCTCGCAGAAAATATGCAGAAATGGTTGATCTGGGGTTATTGGACATCTCCTCTGATGTATGTGCAGACTGCACTTTCGGTAAATGAATTCCTTGGCGAAGCCTGGAATCAAGTAAGTTTCCCATATAAAAGGTGGGGAAAGACAAGTTTAGACACTTTAGAGGGCCTTGGCTTCTGTCTTAGTTTAGCTTGAAAGCATATAAATTTGAATGTGGAAATGGATTCAGGCTCTTAATGGAACAAAGGAGTCTCTGGGAGTAGCAGTCTTGAAAGCGCGTGGGGTATTCACCAGTCCAAATTGGTATTGGATTGGTCTTGTTGCATTGGTTGGCTTTATATTCCTTTTTAATGGGATCTCTGCTCTGGCTTTTGCTTACCTTGATGGTAAGTACTCTCACATTTCAACAATTAATAATTCACTTTTTTTCCCTAACACTTTGCTGTTTTCAAGTAACATTTTTATTTTCCAGATATAACTGTTTGAATTCCTGCAGAATATGGGAAATCCCATGCAGTGTTTTTGTGTGAAGAATCTGCTAAAGAGGACACTATCAGGACAGGTGAAGGGGATGGAACATTATTAAACAAAAATAACTCCAAGACTAAGAGAGCATCCAGAAGTAAGCCCTCTAAGCTCTCATTATCTGTTTTGCCTCACTGACGAAGTAGCGGACAAAATCTCTGAAATACTTGCACTTGCAGGAGCTATGGCAGTTCGCAATTATCAGGAGAGAGGAATGCTTCTTCCTTTTATTCCGCTTTCTGTTACCTTTGAGAATATCACATACTCAGTAAATATGCCAAAGGTAACTGTAATTCTAGATTAACTATATCCACATACATTGCTTGAGAAGTTTTGAATCTATCACAGTGACATGAAGTTACTATTTTATTACATTTTTAGGGAATGAAACCCCAAGGTGTATTGGATGATCGATTGGTACTTTTAAATGGAGTGAGTGGAGCATTCAGGCCAGGAGTTTTAACAGCCTTAATGGGTGTTAGTGGGGCTGGTAAGACTACTCTACTGGATGTGTTAGCTGGGAGGAAAAATAATGGATATATAGAAGGAAACATCACTGTTTCAGGCTATCAAAAGAAACAGGATACTTTTGCTCGAGTTACTGGATACTGTGAACAAAATGACATTCACTCTCCTCTTGTCACTGTCTATGAATCCTTACTATACTCAGCATGGCTTCGATTGCCTCTTGAGGTTGATCCTGAAAGTAGAGAGGTTGGTGGACCCTCACAAAAATAAACCAAATAAGAGCCTTGCTCTGTGCATCTGTTATATTTCTTTAATTAATTTCTTTTGAAATCTTATTTGTTGTAGGTTTTTGTTGAGGAGGTTATGGAGCTGATTGAGTTGAAGCCACTGAGAGATGCATTGGTTGGATTTCCGAATGTGAATGGACTATCCATTGAGCAGCGCAAAAGGTTAACCATCGCAGTTGAGCTTGTTGCAAACCCATCAATAATTTTCATGGATGAGCCAACCTCAGGTCTTGATGCAAGAGCAGCAGCCATTGTGATGAGAACCGTGAGAAACACAGTGGATACAGGAAGAACTGTGGTATGCACAATTCACCAGCCAAGTATTGACATATTTGAATCTTTTGATGAGGTAAGAGATTATTTAGCAACTACTGTTATCTTATGTCTTTTGAGCAAACTCTACTGCATATATAGAAATCTCAAATGTCTTTTTATTTCCAACTATAGCTCTTCCTGTTGACGCGTGGAGGTGAAGAAATATATTTCGGTCCTCTAGGCCATCAGTCCGGCCATTTGATCAAGTATTTTGAGGTAAACCAAAAAAATTTCTAGTCTAGTTGTTTCATTTACTAAGTATTGCTTTAAAATGCCTTCAATCCTTTATCAAGAGAAACTTCATTTGACTCATTTCCTTTCACTACTCCATTTGAAGGAAATCAATGGAGTAAGCAAAATAAAAGATGGTTATAACCCAGCAACTTGGGTTTTGGAAGTGACAACACGAGCTCAGGAAGAAATTCTAGGAGTTAAATTCGCAGACGAATACAAGAAATCAGATCTTTACAGGTTGATTATCTGATAAATAATGCTGCACTGCAGTTTCTTTAATCCAAAAAATGTGGTCGTAGCCTTTGCTTTGCTACTTCTTAAACTTATACTCAAAACTGTTATTGCAGAAAAAACAAGGCCTTGATTTCAGAGTTGAGCACATCTTCTCCTGATTCGCAGGATCTCCATTTCCCTACCAAGTATGCACAATCCTACTTCAAACAGTTCATAGCTTGCTTATGGAAACAGAACAAATCATATTGGCGGAATACATCTTACAATGCAGTGCGACTTTATTTCAGTACTGCAATGAGCATTATATTCGGAATCCTATTCTGGAATCTTGGAAGCAAAAGGTAAACGGTTTAGGCAGAATCTTCAAACAAGCTCTATTCATTTTTTTTTTCTTTCAATTCAAATGGAACATACAAATTCGATCCTACAGGGGAACAAGACAGGATCTTTTCAATGCAATGGGTGCCATGTACACTGCAATTACATTCATGGGAGCACAGAGTGTTGCTTCTGTGAGACCAATTATAATAGCTGAAAGAACAGTTTTTTACAGAGAAAGGGCTGCTGGAATGTACTCCGCATTACCTTATGCCTTTGCACAGGTAATCTGACCGTTGCTTTGCCTCCAGACTTTCTTACGAAGTCCTCACCTGAATCCTCTCTTTGTCTTGAATTTCCCATTTTCAGGTTGCTATTGAATTCCCATACACTATAGCTCAGGTTGTTATATATGGGATTGTAGTCTATGCAATGATGGGTTTTGAATGGACGGTTTCCAAGTTCTTCTTAAACACATTCTTCATGTTCATCACAGTTCTCCTCTTTATATACTCTGGAATCATGATCGTAGCTGTAAGTCCTAGTCAAGCAGCTGCTGCGGTACTTTCTGGGGTCTTTTATACAACGTGGAATCTCTTCTCAGGCTTTATAATTCCCCGACCGGTAACTCTAATTCCATCTCATTCTTCTAACATGTTTCCAAGATTTTTTTCATTTTTTTTCAGTTTATTTGATTCCTAGGATTTTACAAATTGTAGAGGATTATTGTATGGTGGAGATGGTTCGCTTGGGTGTCCCCGGTGTCATGGTGCTTGTGGGGAATGTCTACTTCACAGTATGGAGACTTGCAGACCAAGTTAGAGACAGGAGAAACAGTGGCTCAGTTTATGCAAGACTACTTTGGGTTTAGACATGACTGGTTATGGATTGTTTCTCTAGTGCTAATCGGGTTCGCTTTGATGTTTGCTTCTGTATTTGCTTTCTCCATGAAATTCTTGAACTTCCAAAAGAGATAACATTTTTTTTTTTTTGGTTGAAATAAACTCCATTTATTGTTTGCTAGTTTCAGTTACTTTCCTTTACCTACAATGGTGTAATTGAGATGCAAATACTGAGCAACAAAGAAATTGCTTTTGCCATTTTTAAACACTCCTATTAACTCTAATCACTATCTGTTTAATTCATCTGAAGATAATATTAAATGCTTAAGTTTTTTTCAAACCTGCAACCTTCCAAAATTATGAACAAAAATACATACAGGCTTAACTAATGTTTTATACTATCGACAATTCCTGAATGAATGTCTGATGGGATGATATAATTAGTTTAATTCAAATTGATGGATGAGTTTTTACTTATTACTGAAACTGATATCAAATGGATTTCAATTCCCAATTATAAATGTTCATTCATATCAAATAGATTCGAGTTTCTGCTGATCCTAAAAAATGTTTAACTGAATCAAAATTTTAATTTAATTTATTTTTAAAAGGAAAATATTAATCAGTATTTATAAATACTGATTAAAATATTATATATAGAAAATAAAGTAAAATTATTATTTTTTAATTTAATTTTTTTAAAATAATAAATAAATAATTTTTAATTAATGTCTATAGACACCGATTAAATGAATTAAAAAAAATGATATTTAATATATTTATAATTCGAATTCTAATGAAGGCCTATGTAATGAAGGGCAGAGATGTATGGCAAATCTCTGCTCACAGTGGTAGCAGTTGGAATTTGAGAAAAATTTTGCAACTGAGGCAAGTGGTTGCTGGATGTGTCACTAGTGACCAGAGAAGTTGACCTTTCCCTGCCAACAGATATTCTGTGGCTGCTGTATGGGACCTTATTCGACCAAAAGCTGAAAAGGTTCCTTGACATCGACTGATTTGGTTCAAGTGGAACATTCCCAGACATGCCTTCATCTCATGGATGACTGTTCTTGATAGGCTTCCTACCAAAGACAGACTAGCAACATGGGGATGACAATGGAGGAAGAATGCCTACTATGTAAAAATGAAAGGGAAACAAGAGATCACATCTTTTTTTCTTGTGATACTCTAAAGCTGTATGGCAGAAAGTCCTGGACTTAAGCCATATTCAGCGAAGGATAGGCAGCTGGGAGGAAGAACTGCAGTGGACAATCACAAGGTTAAGAGGCAATGCTCTAAGTGCTATCATCTTACGTATTGCATGGAATGCCTTCATTTATTCAATATGGAGGGAGAGAAATACTAGGTATCATACAAAAGCTGAGCTCCCAGAGAACAAACAACTGGAATTCATCAAGGGTGTGGTTATGCTGCGATTACACAACCTTGGCAAAGTCAAGATGAATCATGTGAATCTTGACTTATGCAATGCCTAACAGCTTAATTCTAATATGGTTTCTTAGTTTGTTTGTTTAGTTGAGTTTGTAGGCTCACTAGTTGAAAACTTATTTGTTCATGATGTACAACTGCTGTGATATGTAACAGCTACTACTGTTTTTCTTGGATGAATAGAAAACCACTACTTATCCAAAAAAAATTCGAATTTTAATGTTGAAATCCTCTTAAATTATGTCCGTTTCGTAAAAGTAAAAAAATTAAATTGAACTCATTGGGTTGGGGGCCCTAGACTCAATTCCATCACAATTTTGCTGACTTCTTTTTTACCGAAACGAGAGTCGGTTTTGACTCGTTTCCCTATAATAATCAAATCCTCCTCTCTTCTTTTTTACTTCCTGCATGGCTTCCCTTCCTTTTACAACCCCACAATTCTCCAATTTCAAATCGACAAAACCAATAAAATCTCTCAAATTCCAATGAACCAATCCATCTTATAGAACTCAATGGAACCACCAGAAACCATCAAACTGTGCATAAATCTTACTTTCACACCATATCTTCACTTTGCAAAGATTGCCAAATTCAACAAGCTGTGGACTTATTTAGTAGATTGAGGGTAAAGAATGTTTTTTCGCCAACAAGCTCTTGGCTGAGTGGCCAAGAGTCTTGGGGCATGAAATCTTGGGTTCAAACCCAAACAACCCCTCCCCTACCCAATTATCAAAAAAAAAAAAAGAATGTTTTTTCTTGGGCTGCCATTATAGGATTGAAGTTTAGAATTGGCTTAAATGAAGTGGCTTTAAAGGTATTTTCTGAGATGTAAGAAAATGGGTTTTTGCCTGATGATTTTGTGGTGCATTGAAAGCTTGTGGCGCTTCGCGGTGGCTTGTGGTCACATTTATTTATTTTTTATCTTTTTAAATATGATTTTAAAATATGTGATAATTTTTTAATTTTATTAATACATTTAAAAAAATACTGTAAGTGAATTGGATAATAATCCAGTGAGGTTTATCGTTAATATATATACACTAACTATAACATTGTTAAAAAAAACATTATCACAAACTTTACGTAATGTTTATGAGTTTATATATGATATACACCGTCAGTAAAATCAAATAATTTTATTTTATTACATTTTTTTAAAAATAAAAATAATAAATTTATTTTTAATAATGTATCATCATCTGATTCACTAAAAATATATAAATATATACACTATCAATAAATCAAATATAAATTTAATATTTATTCACACATCGACTTATAATCTAACTAGATATCTTACAAATTTATAATGAAAATGATTGATTAATCTATACATGAAGGTGCAGATCTATTTACGTTGTTAAACATCATTTACTTTATTTTTAAAAGTTTATTTTATTTTGTCTATCCACACATTAGAGATGACCATTTGGCAACCGCAAGAGGGGGCGCGTTATGTTCACATTCGGATAAGTAGCATACGATACGAGTGGGGATTATTTCCACTAGGAACTTCCAGCCTGTCCCCCACCCTTGCTGTGTTTTTTTTTTCTCTGGCTATCATCATAAACAGACAAAAATTCTCCCCACTAAAACATCAAATCTCCAATCTGCCCACTAATCATCATCACGTGCTTCTAATCTATCACATTTCACACCTTTAGGCCTCTGATTTCGTCTTGGACGGCGTTGATTTTATTCTTAAGTGTGCTTCTAATTAGATTAGGCTCATAATTATGAGCTCATTAACCAGGCTCCTATGTGGGGCAAATGCAGAAGTAACCAAACCAACCAATGTGTGTTTGGTAAAAATAATGTATGTTTGATTTCAGTTCGATTTTCGTTTATTTTTATCATTATTATTTATATATTTAAACTTTATTTATAAATTATATATAAATTGTAAAAATTATATTTATAAATAATAATTAAAATTATATCTCGGTTGATTTTTGCTTAATTTGAGCTTTGTACAGTAGCCTACCATTTTCAACTCTAACTTAAAAAACAATAACAATTAGAAAAAATTCGATTAGGTTCATGGAACTCTCACTTAAGTGTGAGCATAGATAAATTATAACCGATTTAGCAATCAAAATCGATTGAATTCGATCAAATCAATTTGATTAATCGATTTTGATAATAATCAATTAATGATAACCATTTAATAATTAAATCGATTGTTTTTTTTATGTGCAAAATTCAAAAACTGAATTGATTGATATAACCGATCTTTTATAATAATTTTTTATAAATATATTATATATAATATATAATAATCAATCAAATAGATCGAATTAATTCGATTTTGATTACTAAAAATCAAACGGTTTCAATTATTTTTTTAAGAGAATTGATTAAATTATTATTGATTTCTCACGACCAAACTGATCAATTGCTCACTTCTACTTTACTACCACCATCCTCCTTCAAAAACAATTCAAATCCCCCTAACCCACCTATAGAAAATTAACTTCAAAGTTAAATTAATAAATAAAAATCAACACAAGAAAACGAAAAAAAATGAGAGAAAAAAACACAAATTTGGGGCAAACCTTAGTTAATGACCCCCGAACCCACCTATATAAAAATAACTTCAAAGTAAAATCAAGAAATAAAAATAAACCCAAGAAAATGAAGAAAAAAATAGAGAAAAAAAACACAAATTTGGGGAAAACCTTAGTTACTCAACCCCCCCAAAAAATTCAACTGCGCACCTTATCACTTTTTTTTTTTTTTTTTTCACTTTATCACTCTTTATGTTTTGTGCACATTAAGGCGGACCCAACCCCCCACATTCTCTTTTTTTCTTTTCCTTTCTTTCTTCACATTATGCTTAAGGTGTGGCGGATCTAGGTGGAGTCCTTGATTCGATGGGGGGAGTATGACCGTCTGATCCTTTTGAAGGATCATCAGACGACTGCCGTAATCCGTCATCTGTTTCCCCTCTATTAATATCTTCAATCATGCGTACCACTTCCTGCATGGCGGGTCTTTGATCAGGTACCGTCGATACGCAAGTCATTGCAATTTGTAACAGCTGCACCATTTCATCCTCAATGCTGTGATCATATCTCATCAACTCCACGTCAAAAACCTCGGCGGTCCATTCCTCGCGAACCACAGATTGGACCCAACGAGGAAGATCAATCCCCTCTTCCCCTAACGATGCTTGGTTAGGTGCTTTGCCAGTTAATAACTCTAGCAGTAACACTCCGAAGCTATACACATCGGACTTGAACGTAACTTTGCGGGTTTCAACCACTTCAGGTGCTCGGTAGCCTGCAACGCGGCTAGGTGGAGTGGGTTTGCCAAAGAGCGGGTTGAGACCGTAGTCAGAGATGCAGGCTTCGTGGTCCGGTCCGAGAAGGATGTTGGAGGACTTGATGTTACCGTGGACCACTTTTCTTGAAACATGGAGGTGTGATAGGCCCCTAGCCGTGCTTAATGCTATTCTCATCCGGTTGTCCCAGTCTAGCGGAGTACGGCCTGAGCCTCTGCTACCTGCAATATTATCACATAATAACTCGGTTTAAGTTATTACCAAAAAATAGAAAGTAATTTGCTACTTGAGGCTGTAATTTTCATGATTAGCCAAAGCGTTCCCAATGGCCAATGAGCTACACCTACACAAAGCTATCAAACCATTATTATCCTAAACTTTTAGACCCGAATACTGGTATATGCCAAAATTTTTGCAAAAAGTCTAAACTACCAAGAAATTTGATTAGTAAGTAGATATACTTTCCATTTTACTAATTTAACTTCGAATATTCTAACCCTAAATATTTCGAGGTAAAAGCAAACTTAATAACCCTAACCCCAATCTTGCGCAACTGAGGTTCCTTGAATTGATAAAAGGAAACGAAACTACTCAAAAAAGTCTTTAAAAAAAATAGCCACAGCCCACAAGAGAGTTTTGATTACACTGCAACAAGAGTTATCATTTCGTCAACAGGCGTGGGACAATCAATTTCACTCATTTGGAACCTCATAAATAAGATATAGGGTTAGTTTAGCATTGCTGTTGGAAAAAGCTTAGGTTGGAAAAAGCTCGAGTTGAAAAAAATGTTTATAAAGTGTGGTGAAAAAATATGGCTTAAAAACTTTTAAGTGTTTAGCATTGCTGTGAAAAAATATTGTAGGAAATTAAAATGTCAAAAAAAAAATATGTTGAAGGGAAGAGATGTCTGGCAAATCCCTGTCCCTGAGAGTAGCAGCTGGGCATGGAAGAAGTAAATTAAATTAAGGCATAAGATTCAGCAACTTCCAGCACAGCAGGGAGGAAACAGATGGTCATTTCCAGGAAACAAATATGATGTAAGAGCTGTATGGAATGCACTCAGACCAAGAGCAGAAAAGGTGGCATGGCATAGGTTGGTATGGTCTCCACACCTCATTCCCAGACATGCGATTATATCCTGGATGGCAGCACTGAACAGGCTGCCAACAAAGGAGAAAATTGCATCATGGGGGCTTGCAGTGGATAAACTGTGTGTTCTATGCAAAGAGGAGAAAGAAACTCGTGATCATCTCTATCTGGGATGCCCTTACTCTGCTTCTATATGGCAGCAAGTGCTTCTGAGCTCCAAGGTCAGGAGGAGAGTGAAAGGATGGGAAGAGGAAGTGAAATGGGCTACTAGGAAGCTGAAAGGGAAAGCATTGATCACTATAATTCTAAGAATGGCATGGAATGCATTTGTATATGAAGTGTGGAGAGAAAGAAACAACAGAATCTTCAAGAAGATTGAAGAACCCTCATCAAAGGTGCTGGAAAGAATCAAGGATTCGGTCTCTATAAGATTAAAGGGGCTACGTTGTATTGCAGCTGATTCAATCAATGTCGAGCTATGCAATGGCTGGAACTTGAATTCTGATATGTTTGTTAGATAGAATTGATTGTTATGGTTTGTTTCCTGCTATGTTGTAAATGGTTCTTTTGTAGCAGCTATGCTACTATGTTGTATTGCAGCTGATTCAATCAATGTCGAGCTATGCAATGGCTGGAACTTGAATTCTGATGTTTGTTAGATAGAATTAATTGTTATGGTTTGTTTCCTGCTATGTTGTAAATGGTTCTTTTGTAGCAGCTATGCTACTATGTTGTAAACAGTTTGTAGCAGCTATGCTGCTTCTTGGATAATAAAACTTACAAATTATCCAAAAAAAAAAAAATATGTTTAAAATAATAAAAGTGTAGAGATGTGAGGATAATAAAATTATTTTATCCAAAAGTCAGCTTTTAAAAACCCAAAAGCTATATTTTTTGACTTTTTGGTTTGGCTTTTCAAACCATGATTTCAACAGCAGAAGCCAAATTTTTTATCTGTTTAGTATTGCGTTTGCGGTGAAAAGCAACTTTTGACCTCAAAAGCTGTACCAGAAGCAATGCTAAACGAGGCCATAGTATAGTACAAATACAATTTCACGGTTGCAGGTCAAATTTGGTGAAAAAAAAAGGGCAATGAATCAATGTCGGTGGATCCATAGGTGAATTATGAAAATGCATGTGCAGAAATGTAATTAAAGACAGACATTACTTCGTGAGCTTAAATCATACTCTTAAAAGAATGTTTGCTCAGGAAGTGGAGGAATTATGCAAAGGAATCTATCCCCCGGACCTTGCGCTGGTTATTAAATTGGAAAACCTTCGAAAATGTCTTAAATGATCTCGAATTCTTCCATTATTAAACATAATATTATCTCCAATACCATATCCCCAAAAATATATATTATCAATTATCACAACGTAAAAAAAAAGGGGGGAAAAGAAACATAAATGCAACAGCTGGAGCCCCTTATAGTCAAAATCAACTTGTCAGGTCATATTCAAAGCAAAATATCTTTGATTTTTGAAGCCAATTTTTGCATGAATTATTGGCTCTTAAAAACCCTCAGAAAAGCCAATTATGAAATGAAACAGAGAAACTTACCGTGAAGCAGAGCAGACAAGCTACCATCACGCATGAAATCGTAAACCAGCAATTTCTCATCTTTGGAGTAATAAAATGCTCTCAAAGGAACCACCTTTTCATGCTTAATTTTACCCAACATTTCCATCTGCATTTCAAACTCTCTTTTACTAACCGTCACGTCTTTTAACCGTTTAACTACCACCGTTGTCCCTTCTTCTAACACGGCCTTGTACGATGTTCCGACACTGCCTTTTCCCAGCACTTCCGCTGAAGCTCTCAACAAATCCTCCAAATCGAAACTATAAACCCCATCTTCAAAGAACACGAGCTTATTCCTTTCCCCTTCTGTTGACCCTCCAGTTATATCATCTTTTGATGACGAAGTTCCCGCCTCCGCCGATGGAACCGCCCGTGTCGCCGCCGTAACCGGCTTCTGCTCCTTCCCTGGACGCCGTTGCCCTTTACGGAGCCAAAGAATGAGGAAGAATAATAACAATAACGCGACGATTGCGGATCCCACGGCAATCGCAACAATGGCGCCGGTGGAGAGCCTGGACTTTTTACGGGAAGTTGTAGGTGGAATGGGCTCGGAGCAGGGCCGGAGTGGGCCTCCACAAAGCCCACTATTTCTGGCAAATGAAGATTCAGGGAATTTAGATAAAGTGTCGGGAATTGAACCGTTAAGGTTGTTATTAGAAACATTGAAATCATCTAAACCGTCGGAGTTGATGGCCGGGAGAGAACCGGAAAACTTGTTGTTTTGCAAGAAGAGTCGGGTCAAATGAGTCAAATTGTTGACTCCGAAAGGGATTGGACCAGTGAAATTGTTAGAAGAAAGATCGAGCCGTGTCAAACGAGTTAAACTAGTCACACTGGATGGGAACGGGCCGGTGAACTGGTTATCTTGCAAATAAAGGCTACGGAGGAGAGCCAAATTGGAGAAGTCAGCAGGGATCTTACCGGATAAACGGTTTGCTCGGAGACTTAAAACTCGGAGTTGGTTTAATAGACCGATTGTGTTGGGTGGAATCGAACCGACGAGGCCCACACCTGGGAGCCGGAGAGTGTAGACAAAAGAGCGGTTCGCATCGCATTCGACACCGACCCAGTCGCAGGCTGAGGTTGATGAGTTCCATTGAACCCGGTTCTTGTGTTTGGTCTTTGAAAGGAACGCAAGGAGAGCTTGCTTGTCTTGAACTGATTCTGAGTTTACTCCCAAACTTAATGTCAGAACTGAAACTAAAAAAACACAGCCAAACTTTACTACCATTTTGGGATTTCAGTTGAAAAACGAAACACAACAAAGAATGAGAAAAAAATGGTTTTTTTTCGCTCTATTTTGCTGATATTTTTGTCGGAGGCTTGTAAGAACCGATTTGGACAGAACCAAAATTGATTTTCCAGTGAGAACCCATAAAAGATAGAGAAATGAGAGAAGCGAAGAGGGAGGTTTTCTACGGTATCACGAGGTTAGAAAAGTGAAAATATAAAGCTGATTTAAAACAGGATAAAGGGTGCGGGGACTCTGGCTTTGCTGGCAATGGTGGGAAGCGTTCTATTTCTTTTTTTTCTTTTATGATGGTAAAGTGGAAAAGAAAAAACAACGCTTTTCTTTTTGGGTTAATATAAAAAACATGCCCTTAATAAAAATTATTGTTAAATGATTTAATAAATAAAAATTATTTTTAAAAAATAAATAATTAAAAATTATTATGAAAAATGTTGTAAAAATAAAATTATCCTTAATAAAAAATTTTATTTTTTTTCATTAAAAAAATATTACTTTTTAAAAAATTTAATTTAAAATAAATTAAAAAAATAAAATATTTAAATATATATTTTTATATAATTTAAAAAAATAAAGAAAATTTAATTTTAGGCATATTATTTTTATTTTTTAAAATTTTTTAATTAAAAAAATAAATGAAAATTTTAAAAATTTATTTTTTAAAATTACAAAAATTTTATTTTCAGAATATTTAATTTTAATTAAAAAATAAAAGAAAAAAATTTATCATAGATAATTTTATCTTTATAATATATTTTATAACAATTTTTAATTATTATTTTTTTAAATAATTTTTATTCATTATATCATTTAATAAATACTTGGTTATAGTAGGCATGTTTTTCATATTTATCCTTTCTTTTTTTTTTTCTTTTAATGTGCGTGTTTTGTAGTTTTCAACGCGCGGTTGGAAGCTCGTGGAATTTGAGAAACTTGACGATGGAAGGGTGAAGGGTGTGGCTGATTTACTGCAATCTGTTTTCTTTTCACAGTTGGAGATTCATCTGACGGTCCCAGAGCTCCTGATTTGGATTTTATCGGATGATAATGACGTGGTTGGTAGAATTAATGTTTACGCTCTCAACGGTTAGATTGATGTAAAAATTATGACAGTCGCCGTACTTGTTGCAGCTTAGACCATGGAATTTTGACTGACACGTGGCAATAGCTTGCAAGTGCTTGATTTTTAGGTACAGTCCTACAGAGCAGAGCGGGACTTGGCTGTCTAATTTTAGCTGGAGATTGTTGGGTTTAACTTTACTCATCACTGAGAAATGAAAAGAGGCAACACAAATTTGCCTTTTTTTCTTTTTTCTTTTTCATTGTTTATTATTAATGTCAAGTACATTAATTCATACTTTAATACATAGCTTACTTAATTAATTAAGTAAAAGCTTATTAATTATAGATAGGCAGTTTATATGTTACAAAGTATAAACGCATAGTTTGAGGGAAACAATTTTTAATGTATTATTATTTATTTTATATAGAATATAAAAAGTATAACTTCCATTGAATTAATTTCTTCTATAATAATTGCATAATTTGAAATCTATCACCTTTTCAACTTTTGGGTAGCAATTTATTTATAATTTCAATTCATCTGACATTCCCCTAATTTAAATTCTTTTATATGTGCTTAATCATATTTTTCTAATTTTATCAAACAAATTATGTTTATAGCACACTAAAAATAGTAAAAAGTAGAGGCTCCTCTCCTTTTAGCATGTGCTACAGCCTACAGCATCATCATCATTCTTTTAATGGCCAAAAAAAATTGTAGGACACATTTTCCAAATACTCAATCTATGCTAATTATAGAAAAAATATGTTGGATTTATGTCAGGAGTCTAATAACATTAATTTAATTAATGAATATAAAAATATATATATATAGTATTAATATCTTTAAAATAATTTATATAATACTTTTTTTAATTTACTTCTTAAAAAATTGTCCACTTCTTCTTAAAAAATTATCCATATATGATGTTATTTCTAAAATAATTTTTTTTTACATTCACATAATGGGTGCACATATTTTTAGTTTTCAATAAAAAGGATTTGATTCAATGGTTTCAGTTTCTTTCTTAGGAAGTGTAAATTAATCTTATTATTATTATGAAATATGAAGTTTATGTACTTTTTTTTTTTTTTTTCTGCTGTAAGAAAGGGGAAAAGGGCCTGTAAGTTATCCAAATGGAATTGAAATCTTTGTGTTGATTCAAATATTCAAATTTGGTTTTGCATTTGTTTCAAAGCGAGGTGTCAGGATTCAGAAGTCAAAACCTTAGTGGAAATTGAAAGAAAAAAGTTATTTTCATTTTAAATTTATTTGAATACTACTACTACTCTCTCTAAGACAAAGTGCAAAATTTGAATTTTGTCACCAACTAAAACTAGTTTGACAAATGGAATAAAAATAAAATGTTTGCATGCTTGTTTCATGATTGGGCAAGTGGAGGAACCATTCCTAAAACTTCAAAATTACTTGAGTTAACCCCCCCCGTTCGTTGGGGGGGGTTATAAATTTTTAATTAATTAATAATAATAAAATTAAATTTTATTAAATAATAAATTTTAAATTTTAAATTTTAAATTGTAATAATATTAATATTAATATAATTATATTTTATTAATTATAAAAATTAAATTTATGAAAATTATTTATTTATGAATTACATAATATAAATACATTTTAAAATGTTATTTATATCCATTTTTTTAAAAATATTTAGATTTTATTGTATAGTGTATGTTTTTATTTATAGAAGATAAAAAATAATTAGTGAAAAATAACAAAATAAAATTATGATTTGTATTTTATTCTCTTGTTGAGTCGACTTAAAATTATAAAAAAAAAAAAAAAAACGTCGTCAAGAAAAAGAGCTTAACAGGTATGTCACATTGATTAGTATCAAGTTTTTTTTTTTTTTCCTGAGCGAGTCGGATATGGATTCTAAATCGATTCGCGAATCAACGTGTGGACCAACCCTTTAAATAAACCATTTAAAAATAAAATAAAAATAATTAATAACTTTTTTAATTTTTTTTTTAACGGATCGGGTACGGATCTTAAATCGACCCGCGAGTCAACGTGCGGACTAACCCCTTTAAATACATCATTTAAAAATAAAATCAAAATTAAAACAAAAAAAAAGAAAATTAAAATTAATTAATAAAAAAATTTAAAAAAAAAATTTCTCGAACGGTTCGAGTACGGATCTTAAATTGACTCGCGAGTCAATGTTCGGACCAACCCCTTTAAATACACCATCTAAAAATAAAATAAAAAACTTAAAATAATTAATAAAATATATATTTTTAATTTTTTTCCAAACGGATCGGATACGAATCCTAAATCGACATGCGAGTCAATGTGTGAACCAACAGCTTTAAATACATTATTTTTTAAAAAATAAAAAAATAACTCGCCACGTGTCGAGAAAAAAACTCGACACGTGTCGAGCCAAAACCCCATTGGTTTTTTATTATTTATATGATAGGTATAGATATGCATACTTGATACATCTAGGTTCAACTTTGAGAAAATAATTATTATTTGAAATTTTATCATAAAGGTTTTTTTTTTATAATCTTTGTAAATATTTTTTTTTATCAATTGTGTAAATATAAAGATAATATAAAATTATTAAATATGTCAAAATTTTATTCACGAATATTATATGTGTATTAAACGTATTGTGTTAATTGTATTTATTATATTATTTTCATGTTTATTGAACATATCGTATTCATGTCTTTTGTATCATATCCAAAAAAATCATATCTACTTACATGTAAATGTTAAAATATCTTGTATTAATTGAAATTTACAAACATTTATATTAAGCTAAAAAAGATCTTATTACCGAGTACTTACAAACATTGATAAAGAATGATAAAAACATTAGTTAAAAAAAATTTGTTTACATTATGGCTCTAATCGAGCCGAGCCGAGCTCGAATACTGAGAAGCTCGAGCTCGACTCGAAACTCGTAGCTCGATACTCGGCTCGAGCTCGATCGAATACTATTTTCTAAGCTCGAGCTCGGCTCGAGATAAAATCGAACTATTCGAGCTCGGCTCGATAAAGCTGTTTATTCAATTTACATACTCAAGCTCGAGCTCGAATTAAGCTTTTCTTTTTGTTTCTCTTTCACCAAACCCTAGATTGAATGCTAAGACTAAAAAAGTGAAAAAACTAAACAATAAATTAAAAATCACTGCTTTGCTAAGATCAAATTAAGGTAAAACAAATAAAATACTCTTGAATAACAAAACCTAATCTAACCCTCTTTTGCCTGTATGTCAAAATATTGTTTTAATTCGAAAATTCAAGCAATACAAATAAATCTTAAAAAAAGAGATATATTTAACCCTTATTTTCTCAAAGAAATTAAATTTATCAATATTATCAAGACTTGAATACATTTAAAGGAAAAAATTTCCTATAAATACTTTATAAAAACCCTAAAAATTCCACACAAAAAAACCAATAAGCTTCTTTACCATATTTACAGATAAAATTTCCAAAGAAAAAATTACAAAAAAGAAAGATCGAACATAAAAGAGAAAAATGAGT
The DNA here is from genome assembly GCA_030761205.1 of Fremontodendron californicum. Taxonomy (NCBI): domain Eukaryota; kingdom Viridiplantae; phylum Streptophyta; class Magnoliopsida; order Malvales; family Malvaceae; genus Fremontodendron; species Fremontodendron californicum. The sequence continues at coordinate 504,241 of JAULJL010000006.1, forward strand.
AAAACTAGGAGCTAAAATAACTGCATCAATGTATTAAGATATGAAGGATTTTCGTTTTTAAAATAAAAAAGATTCGAAGCGAACGATTACGCGGGAGGCTTGTTAAAGTCTTCGCCTTCGACTTCGAAGAATTGGCACTTGAGATGAGAGCGTGGTGGTTTTTCTTCCATCTCTACAGATTTTTCAGCTCCAACATTCAAATTCAAATGAAACTATAACTTTTGCTTTCTAGATTTTGAAGAGAAAAAATTTGGAGTAAACAAGACAATCCTAAGTCCTACCAGCTTTAGGGAAAGAAAGAACAGTCGTGAGGTTGTGAGAGGGAAAGAAAGAACAGTGGTTAGTGAAAAAGATTTAGTTTTAGGGTTTTTAAGTTTATATATATATATTTAAGGGTGAAATGGTAAATTAATAATAAATATATATTATAAATAAAAAGCTCGATTAGGCTCGCGAGCTACTCGAATCGGGTATTAAGATGCTCGAACTCGGCTCGGTTCGATAGCTCGAGCTGCTCGAGCTCGAGCTCGATAATTACCGAGCCGAATTTGAGTTTTTTTCGAGTCGAACTCGAGTAGCTTGCGAGCACAGATGTCTCATTTACACTTTAGTTTACATTAAATAAAATGTACTGTTTTCAACCAATTAAAAAAAAAAAGAAAAAAGAAGAATGCATTAATATAAAATTTCTTTGTTTAAAAAATCCCATCAAAATTTGAAGTTTCGAATTGGGGTTGCCGCTGGATTTTAGAGTCCAATGTCTCCTGAGGCTTGACCTGACCAGTGGGCCATGGAACCCTGAATATAACGTAACGTTAAATAAAGTACTACCACTGCTGAGTTACTTTTTTACTCATTGTTTTAAGAAAAGGCTGACAAATGTTTTTAAGATATTTTTTTTAAAGATTAATTAATATATTATTTATAATAATAGTATTGTAATAATTATAAAAATTTATAATTTTATTTATTATTTTTTAATATATTTAGTAAAAATATTATTATCTATAATAATTTTAAAAATTATTTTTAAAACACTTGTTAGTAAAATTTTTAAAAAAATAATTACAGCAAAAAAAAAATATGGTTTCACTTACTCCTGTCAACTCAACCGATGATAATTGGCATTTGGCACAGCTTTTCTGCTCATCTTCTCAATTCTAAGTTCTCAGTGCCACTTCAATGGTCGGTCTCGGTCTGCCTCGTTTGTCCCCCACTCCCCACTTGTTTTCTTTTCCCTTCTTTTGTTTTATAGATCTTCTTATCTTACGACTACTCCCATCTGGCTCACCACTTTTAAGTTTTAAAAATAATGCCTTCTAGAAAGAAAGAAACTCCTTCCAAGTTTTTTTGGTTTGCATTTTTATCCATCTCTTCCCAGCCAATGCTGAGCATTTTAAGAAAAGAATTGAAACTTGGTTAATATTAACTTAATTAGTTGTTCTTGTTGGGTTGCAAAGAATGTCCCTTTTGAATCTTGAGTTATCGCTGTGAAGTACTCAAGTAGCAGAAAACAGTTCAGTGTTCCAGCTTCCTGCATTGGTTCTGAAATCTTGCCATATATGGAGCAATAACCAAGCATCGGGGTTTGATGCTAAAACTTCATTTCTATGAGTAGCCGTAGGCGTAGGCGATACAAGTCATGAAACTAAGTCTCTCTTGTAATATTCTTCACCAATATTAAACCTAGCAAAAATCAAAGAAATTTTAAATTTTTTTTCACAAGTTATTCCTAATTTTATCTTTGATATTGATTGTCTGGATAAAATAAAAAGTCTTTACATGGAAAGGAATTTGCACGTGCAGGTCGTATACTCTACTACGATTTTAATTAGCCAAAAAAAGAAGCAGAAATGCCATATATAACAAGTCAAAAAAAGGGGCATTAATTATGCTAGTAATGGTTTCATCCTTCAATCTGGACTTTACCATCTCGGAATTATGTAACCTTGAGTTGCCAGCAAGCATTAGTCCCTCAAATTTCAGGCTATCCATGAATAATGATGATGTTAAGGTCGACCAAGGGTTTGAGCATGGATCAAATCAATTGCAACATCAAAGTGTGACTGACCCAAAGGGCCCCCAGTCGAGCCCCGGGCCGGCATGAACATAGTCAGTCCTGGTGCTGACCATCAATGTTTACTTTATACCTAGCTAGCTAGATCTTGCATATGCATATCCCGCACCGCAACTTATTTTCCAACTAAACATGTGGGAATTTTTAGCCAATAGCCCCCCATTGATGTTTTTGCGTTTTTAGCTTACCCAAACAACAACTGTATTTAAAAATGACCTTTGATTTTAATTAGAAGGAACACCAAATTAAGGTTTTACTTGTATTGTTCTTTCGGATCCAAACCTTGAAAAGCTGGCCTAAGCCTGTTCATAGACTTTTACTACAAGTATATATTGGGAAAATATTATTATATACTTATTCAAATTAAAATTAAAGCACATTATTTATTATTAAGTAAAATAATGATTGGCTTCGAAGCTTAAGAACCTCTATGTTTGCCTATATCAACGATTTAAATTCCATTTGAAAGCTAGCCATGATCTCTTTGTTGCTTCCATGTTTTCCCTAAAAAAGGGCCAAGCAAATTATTGAAATATCCATGGCATTACACACACACACATATATATATATATATATATATATATATATATATATATACCTGGATATTGTTCTTGTACTAATACACACAGAAACTGTTACTAGTTACTACTACCTAGGACAACTAGGTTCCGAGCCAACTTATTCAAAACAAAAAAAGGTTCCTATATCCAACGAATCCATCCGCTGCTAATGCCAATGACTTGAAACCAAATAATAGAATTAGAATGTGCTTATCATAGCTATAGTGAGTGGTGATTACACCCTAATTTAATTTTCAATGTTACTTTACACCAGGAAGCAATTTACTTAACTAGGTGCTGTACTCGCTGAGAGACACATACATAAGCCGGGATGGAATCTGCAACTCACAAATGAAAATGAAAGGGGTCACTTTTTTACTTTAATTTGTTCCAAATGGAAAACTCATCCAGGCAATAAAGCACTGGATTAGCAATTTAGCATAAGCAAAAGGACATGATCATAGTCATCGTTGTTGTTGTTACTGATGTAATTAGATTTAAGTATTCATTTTTATGGTGTTAATTATAGAGATCTCCCCTGTTGGAAAGCTTCGCTGTGATCCACAACATTTCTCTTTCCAAATCCTAGCTGGGACTGATTTCTCTTTCCAATACAACCTAGAAAAGATGAAACAGAAGAGAAAGCACTACTCCGGACCAAAAGAAGAAAGCGAAAACACAAGAAGAAAAAAAAAACTCTAACTTGTTTAAAATGTGGAATTAGAATTACACACAACAGAGAAAGAAGTTCATATAAAGTCAGGAGCGAAAATGCTTACTCAATGGAAAGACAAATGAATAATTGAAAGGGGCTCCTCTCTGTATGGGTTCAAAGCCTACCATGAACGGATAATGTTGCCAAAGCAAGCAATGGAGGAGGATGAATTTTAGTACTCCCACCAATATGTCAGCACATATGTCCAACCCTAAAATCTTTGTCAGATGAATTTTAGTACTTCAGAAGAATCACTAACAAACAATATAAAAAATGCTAATTGCTTGCAAGGTTTTAGAGCTAAAGTGAAACTTCGGTCTTATTGAAGTGCAGTTAGTAACAAAAATGTTAGTCTAATTGGAATAACTCTTAAGTTGTTCTATAAAAAGTCTAATTCAAATAAAGGAAGATTAATTATGACTTTTTACGTGTTTGCCAGTAATGCCAGATGACAAATGTTAGTCTTTCATTATTTCAATTGGACTTTTTTCATTAATTAAAAGTTTATGGTTATAATTTTAAAAAATAAAAAATTGTACTTTTATTTACACGCAGTAAAAGATGAGTTTAATTTTATTTTCTACTAAAGTTCGAGAGTATATTTGAGGATAAAATAAAAAAGAAATGGACTCATTTTTCTTATTTCTCCGATTTTCTAATTTTTAAAAAATTGATTTCACTATAAAATAATACAACAAAAAATGTACATACAATGAAAAGTGTGAACGAGTAATTAAACCTTCAAATTCAAATACTAAATAAGAAAACTTGAATTAAATATAAAAATAACCAAAAAATTGACCCATTTCATTTTGTAAATAAATTAAATAATACTATTTTCTGAGTAAAAAATGAATACTAATAGCAAATGCAAACACAAATTCTTACCCTAAAAAATTTCAACAAAGAAAGCCTACACCGGAATCATATATTTTTTGAATGTGACTATTCAAAGGAAATCTAGGGGCATATACTATGCTTATGTCAATTTCATAGAAGCATAAGGAGCTGGCAAGCAGAGCTGCAATGGGCAGTAAACAGAATCAGAGGAAAAACACTCATTTATGTTATTTTGCGTTTATCATGGAGTGCCTTTCTTTACTCGATCTGGAGGGAGAGAAATAATAGGTGTTTTAATCGCCTTCAATCCACACAAGGAGCCATCATTGAGCAGATAAAAGAGATCATCAGAATGCGATTGTTGGGGCTCAAGAACATTAGTCCTGATGAAGTGAACCGAAGATTGGATGCAGATTGGGGACTGTCACTTTTTTCCTAGGATCTTTGTCCATTCTGGAATAGCTTTAAGTATTGCTGAAGTATGTTGCTATTGTTCTCTGATTGATTAGTGGTCTTAAGTTTTGTTCAAGTATTGTTTAAGTATGTATATCTTTAAGTACATGTTGCACATGATGTTGGATGTAGCAGTTTAACTGCTTTCTGGATAAATTAAACACTTACTTATCCAAAAAAAAAAGAAAGCCTACACCCAATAGGATAGACAAACAAAGCCCAAAATTAGGTCTATTTTAGTTGAGTTTTAGGTTGCACGGCCCAAGTTGTATATAACCAGAATAGGCCGGTTTTTTATTCAGATTTTTCTTCATATCCGAATCGAATAGACCCGAATACAGAAATACACACCCTTTTTATTATTCGAGGACTCTAAATCTCTAATCAAAGGCGCTAAAATAAAATATAAAAAAAAAACATGGAGGAGAGCATGACTTCTGCTTCTACCGAAGCCGTTGTAGAAACCCTAAGGACCAGAGGCTGGTGTTTCGGTTATTCGGACCAAGTCAAAGCTCTCATAGTAATACACACCGCTTTGTCCGACGATGTGGACACGTGTTCGATCGCCGATTCGGTTGAATCGGAGCTTGTTAACATGGACCTTAGATCCATCGGAGGCAAATCCTTACCCGACCCGAACCTCCGAAAATCTTCTCATATTCTTGGTCCCAAAGTCTTACAGGTAAACTCCTCTTATCTTTTGGATTTTGTTTTGGCGTATTTTTGAATTGATTTTTGAAATATTTTCTTTAGATTTCGTCAGTTAGGGATATATCTAGAAGCAGTATAGCGGAATTTTTGGGGAATTCGAGTAGCTTACGTTTGCTGAGATTGTGTCTGACAGATGGACATAGTGAGATAACTGCCATTGAGTATTTTCATATTCCGGCAATTCCAGACTATGTGGTTCCTGGTACTAAGGTATTTTCTGTGTTCAATTCCACTGAGCTTTGCTTGTTTTGTTGCTATTATCATTGCCGAATTTGAAACTAAAGAAAATGGGTTTATACTTTATATGATTACCGCACGTAGTAATTCAATATCGACTTCATTTATTTATAGATAATCACGTGACAATCATATAAATTTGTTTGTGAAAGCACTATTTAAATCTCCTGTAATTTGTTTATTCTCTCTGGAAATTCTTCATGATATATTATGTACTTAACCTGTAATGTTTTTATTGTATTTCTTAGTATTTTTTAATTCTGGTTGGCAGATTCGTTTGGAAAATAAAGCCATCATACATGGTGGGATATTACGTTTGAACCCTAAAGTGGTAACTTTGTTAGGAGGTGTTGTTCAACCACTATATAAAGAATGGGAGATGAACCAAAAATATTCAGGTTTCTCCCGTTCATCATTAAGGTTATCCCAGGAAAGTGGTACTGGTGGGCCTCCCCCGTTTGAGAAGTTGCAAATTGAGGCACCCTTGAGCAGTAAGTTTGTTCAACCAGGCAGATCATCTCATGAGTATTCTAAATCTTTTTAAATGTCTTGTATTCGATCTTGTTTCCTTCTTGCATTGCCATTATTTTTTGTTCTTTGCACGCCACTTAAATATTTTGCATTTAGAGTTTGTTCCAGCACTCTTTAATTGCTTTGGTGAATACATAGGCTTAACATCTAACCTAAGAGAACCATTGTTTATTGGTTCAGTGGATTGTCTTGCTTTTTTACTCCTCAGTTGCTCTTCTTTAAAGTTCAAAATTTTGAATTACCGAGTTCTTCTCCTTTTTTTTTTTTTTTTTTTTTTTTTAATTTTGAAATTTTGATTATCACAAAAGAAAGTGTAATTTTTAATTTTGTGCAACTTGAAAGGGTAAGCTTGAAAAAGTTGTTGAGAAAGGAAGGAAATTTTATAGAGCAAGAGAACGAACAGTAAGCATTGAGAAGCTTTAACTTAAGGTGCCATCGTTGTTCAAAAGGCCCCTGAAAAGTTATTCCATTCTTTTCTTTTTCTTTTATGATTAAATTTATTTATAATGCATGCTTTAGATGGCTCTGAAATTGTGATTAGAGTTGAGTGGTGTATGCATTGGGTATGTTATGATCTAAATGTGATGATGTGCAGATTACTCTGAGTCGACATTGACGAATGCTGAACCTACTGTGGCAAATTCAGTTGGGAATACTGAAAGTAGGTGGAGCAGAAGGAACCAGACTATTGAAGCAAAACCAGATAATGCAGATAATGGTCTTAAGACAGCTTCTGCAACAGAAAAAACTGAAGAAAATCCAAGTAGCTCAGAAACAAGACCAAAAGAAGGTGCAACTTTATCTTTACTGTTATTTTATTTATACTTGACAATTCTGTTATGCCGTATCCAGCTCCCACCTGTAAATTCAATTTCATAGAACTAAGAGGTCGCGAGTATCATGAGTGGGTGGACTTCCTTTTCAAGGAGAAAGGGGAAAAGTGAGATGTACTTGCTTTCTAAAGGGGAAATGGCAGAGAGAACTCCCTGCACTGGGTGGGGAAGAAGATCAGGGTGTTCTGTATCTTTAGAACTAATCACGTCTGTACATACCGCATGCTACCTTTGTTATAAATTGTGTTATGAGCTTCTACTCTATAAACACAAATAGGGGAAAACTAGTGCAATACTATCACTTCTAAATCTTAAATGAACTTATACTAGTAAATTGGGTGCCTAAACTCTCCTTCATTGCTTATCATAGGACAGAACAGATGTAGTTTGTTTAAATTATGAACTTCCTTCAATTTAGATAATGTATTGTTATGCTAATCTATATATCTTCCTTTGCCAGTAGCTGAGTCTGTCCCTCTTCAAAATCAAGCAGCTTCTCAGAAGCTCTTGCAGAAAATGAGCCATTCCAACCTGGATGGTCGACATTCTAAAGGTCGAAAATATAGGGGACAGGGAAAACAAGAAGAGCCTGAGGTTTTCACTTTGGATGAGTGGGAAAAAAGGAAAGCTGCCGCAAAACCTCAGATGAGAAACGAGCTTCCTGAAACCAGTTGTGATGAAGACTTTGCTAGGCAGCTTCAGACTCAACTGGACTTGGAAGATTATCATGTTAGTGTTCTTGCAATTTTGAGTTATTCCTGTTGCCAGTGGTGTTGTATTTGTCACCTTGCAATGTTTAATAAAATTATTTTCTTGTTCAGGCACAAAGAGCGCATGACACTGAGTCAGAGAACATTAAAAGAAGTATGTTTAACTATGAAAAAGAGGATGGTAGAAATCGACAAGAGGAACGTGGAGGGAGAGGTAGGGGGAGGAGAAGGGGAAGGGGAAGAGGGAGAGGGAGGTTTGGCTAACCTTTTTTCCACCTGTATATTATATATGCACTCTTCTTGTACAAGGTAACCTTTTTCCTTATCCTTGATTAATTTCTTTGCCTCTGTTTTTCCCATATTCATGTTTAAGCCCATGCATCACTAATGCCTCTCATCTTCTTTCAAAAAAGGACAAAAAGGAAGAAATAGGTTGATTCAAGCTTTTGGAACTCAGCAATTTTTTTCTTCTTATTTGCTGAAATAGGATATTCTTTTATGGATAGTTGATCTTTTTAAAGTATGTAAGGCAGCTTCCTAGGCATTATTGAATGTGTTTATTGAAATGATTCGTATAAAAAGAAAAGAAGTGCTCGCGCATCACTCTGCTTCCTTTTATTGGTGCAACACATCCAAAGGATGTTGTGAACCATCTTTTTCGTATTATTGAGGTTTTCCCCTTTTATTTGCTGCCATAGCATATTAGGCGATATTCAGTATTTCAGAATTTGGCAACTAATTTTCGGCCATGGAAGAAAGCTTATTCTAAGCAAGCTTTAACTGTTCTAACATATTTAAGTTTTTGCTTATAAGTAACTTGCTTATTTCCTTAACTGCTTTAAGGTGATAATTTGAAATTTGATGAGTTACTGTTTTGGTAATTAAACTTAGGATTTTGCTAACAAGTGCCCTAAGTGCACTCTTTAAAGTTACTATATGTAGTAATATTTTCACCTAATGCATTGGAAATGACAAATAAAATTGTCAATTTTTGTAATTAATACAATGCTATTACTATAAATAACATATTAATTAATCTTAAAGAGTGCCTTAAGGGCACTCTTTCGCAAAACCCTTAAAACTTATTACTCCATTTGTTTTTTTTTTTTGGTCTTTCTGTTTCTTATCCCCACACCCACCAAAATCTCAATTCAAGGTTGAAGATTTAAAGTTTCTGTCTTTCAAGTTGACAAAGATGAAAAGCCAAGGTAAAAAAACACATTAAGTCATAGAGAAGAAAACAGAACTGAAAAATAGAAAGAAAAGACAGATCCTTGCACCGACTGAATTGAAGGGTGACATTGCAATTGCATAAAAGTAGGGAAATTAGCCTTTCCTTATGTGAATTTAACTGGAGTTGGTGGTGAGATTAAAAGGTAACTCATTAAAAATAAAAATCTACGGTTAAATCTCTCAATACGAGAAATTGAATATCAGAAAATCTGTTCAGTATTCAGGTTACTCTGCTCCTCTCTCTCTCTCACACTAATGACCAAAAAAGAAAAAGCCATTTAATAATGGAATTGATTCCTTTCTTTCTTTCTTTCTTTCTTTTCTGGCTTCAGTTCACAATAAATGGCTTTACACTTTTATTTTTGCATCTGCTTTTCATACCCAAAAATTATGAGAAAAGCTCTTCAGAAGTTTTCGTGTATATTAACAATCGGAATTTACTAAGTGGTCAAAACTAAGCGAGTTTGATTTCATAAGCATTGTGATTGTTCGGTCTAAAAAATTGAGAAATTAAAAGAAATGGCTACTGGCTGGGGCATGTAATATTTTTTTTCTTTCTCTTTTCGGCCAAATGGTTTTTCATCCTATTGAGAGATTTAGGCTTTTCAATTAAAGTCTTAGATATATTTCTGAATCAAGGTAGTTCGGAAGAACATAAGTTTCTGGTTTAATTGTGTATGAGAAAGCTTTGTGAGAAAAAGGATATTTTTTCAACTTAATAGTTCTCCATTTCTTGCTTTGTTGCAAGTTTTTCCAAGCAATATATATATATATATATATATATATATATATATTATTAAATTTGAGTAAAAGGACATGGTTAGATTCATTCCAGGGTTTTTCTTAGAAAGATGGATTACTGGACAGGCAGGCCACAGGGGAGAAAGTGTTGGGAATGCAAAAAAAAAAAACTGTTATCTGCAAAGAATTACCAACGGCCAACCACATAAAAATATTCTATTAATAATTTATTGATGCAGGAAAAAAATCTAAAATAGTAAGTTAATTTTTCAAGTGTTTTGTTAATCAATACTCTTTAAAATTATTTTGTTAAATAATTTATTTTTTAATATTATTGTAAATAATAAGTTCACTAATTCTAAAGAGTATTTTATGTCCAAAAAAAATGAGTATGACTCCCAGAGGGCAAATAAAGATGAGAAAACTCTAATCCAACCATTAATCGCGGTATTAATCTCTTCCCTAATCGCGATTAGATCCTACAGAAGAAAGTCTCTCGATTTGTCCGGAGCTCTTTCCGGATTTATCGTCATGACAATTCACTTCGCTGTCGGATGCATCTCACTCTTCTTCTTTCTTTTTTATTTCTTTGTTTGGTTTGCCAAGAAAGTTATCAGTTAATGGAAATTTCAGGTTTTGGGCAATGTTGCTTGTCTACTTCTTTACTTCATCGAAGCTTACCAACGTTGGAGAAGAGCAGAAGCGACAAGTTGATGTTGATTTTGAGGAAGGTGGACAAAGAAACTGGTAATTATATTAATACCCTCTCATTTTATACACGAAACTCCATTTTATCTTTTTTTCTTTTTTTTTTTTTTTGAAAAATGAGGAATTAATTTTGTTTTAAATGGGTTTAGTAAAAGGAAATTTTGGGTTTGCATTGTTAGAAATTCCGGTTGAGAGTAACAAAAAAAAAAGAACTTTTTGATTGGTTGTGAAGGACAAGTTGGAAAAAAAGAAAAAGTGAGTGGAAGCTTTTAAATTTGTGCACCAACAATAAATCAATGATGTTGATGAGAGGATGGTAGAGTGAATGCTATGGTGGAAATTTCTTTTTGGAATTCAAAAGGCTTTGCTAATGGTATGATGCTATGCGCAAAAAGCAAAAGACTAATGGCTTGTAAATTTAGAAATACTGATACTTAAAGAATTTGCCAAAAATCAAATGAGCTAATTTTGGTGGGTCAAGGTTGCAATTTGATGAGACAAATAGAGAAAATATACAGGAAGAATAATTTGAAGTTTAATCTAGTCATAAATCCAGGTAAGAACTTGCTATTCCTGTAGAATAGCAAGGTTATAATACTTTCTTTTGGCAGGGTGATTCCCAATTTCTTCATTTCAGGATATAAGTTTTATTCAATAGTGTTATTGCAACAGTTTTGTCTGTAATTATTTGGAACCTGACTGGATGGGAGGACAAGTGCCTAGACTCAAAAGAGTCAGTTCTTATCTCATCCTTAATTGGTGGTATAATTGGTCATTATTCCTGCTGCAATGGTGACACTTGGTCCTCTGAGATTGGCTTTCTTAGTAATGACCAGCCGTGCTTGATCACAACTTTTAAGGTGGATAATCTTTTCCCTCATTTAATCTAAGAACTTATTGTTTTGGATGGTAATTTATCTACTCACACTACATGCCATCACATCCTGTTCAAACTTTAGCGAGCACTTTCCGGATAATATCTTGTTTTTCTCTATTGGGAGAATGAATCTACCGGTCTTTCCTTTTAAATTAAAGCAACTATCCACCTTAACATTCTACTCACTGTCATTTATAGGTGCTATGCAAAACACATAGTTGATAGTTATGATGTTTACAACCACCTTTATTGTCACTAAGAAAAAAACCAAGGTTATGTTGCGGATCAACGATTTTCTTTTTATTAAATTATTATGATAAATTATATAAAATATATCATAAATTGAGATACGAACATACAAAATTTTTTTTAAATTGAATTAAAATGTCAAATTATATAAAATATGAGATGAATTAAGATATTACACGAACTTAAAAATGAAAAAATAATTAAAACATAATACGAAAAATATCACGAACACGACACGAATATACGAACGTGTAAAAATATACATAAAACGAATTATCAAAATGTAAAAATTTATATAAATTTATAATATTTTGAAAAAAAATAAAAAAAATAAAACGAATACGAATACAAACACGTAATGAACACAACATAGGAAAAATAATAAAAACACAACATGAAAAATAACACAAACATGATACGGATATACGAACGTTTAAAAAAATATATAAAACGAATTATTAACGTGTAAAAATTTATATAAATTTATAATATTTTAAACACACAAAATACGAAAATACAAATTTTCTATTTTTTTCTCTTTGTTTCTAACTATTTTTGTTTCCTTTTTCTTTTTATCTCTATCCAAAAACTCAAAAAGAAGTGGGCCCACACACCAAAAAAAAAAAAAAAAACGAGCTGCACAAATTTTGTGAAAAAAATGGTGGTGACGTGGCTGCACCAAAATGGTACAAAAATGTAAAATTTATTGTATGGATGGATACTAGAATGATATCCGTGTGTGATGTCGCGAAATCAAATGTTAAATATACGATGATAATATTTTTAAAAACGAAAATTAATAATTAAAAAAATTATAATTTTATAAAATAGCAAAAGACAACTGTGTCATAACAATTTAAAGTTCTAAACAATTTATAACGGCAGCTTAAAAGATAAATCTAAGTGAAACAAATTTTTCTCTAAATCGAATCACAATGACAAATTATATAAAATATAAAATGAATTGAGACATGACACGAGCACAACATAAAAATAATAATTAAAACACAACACGAAAAATAACATAAACTCGATAAGAATACACGAACATGTAAAAATATACATAAAATGAATTATTAACATGTAAAAATTTATATAAATTATTAACGTGTAAAAATTTAAATAAGTTTATAATACTTTGAACAAAAAAAAAACACGAACACGATAGAAACACACAAATTTTTTTCTAAATTGAATCACAATAATAAACTATGTAAAATATTAGATGAATTAAAACATGACACAAACATAACATTAAAAAAATAATTAAAACACAACACGAAAAATAATATGAACACGACACGAATATGCGAACGTGTAAAAATATACATAAAACGAATTATTAACGTGTAAAAATGTATATAAATTTATAATACTTTGAAATACAAAAAAATAAAACGGACACTAACACGTCACGAACACAACATAGAAAAAATAATTAAAACAAAACACGAAAAATAACACAAATATGATACGGTTATACGAACGTTTAAAAATATACATAAAATGAATTATTAACGTGTAAAAAATTATATAAATTTATAATACTTTAAACACACAAAAATAACACGAACACACAAATTTATAATACTCTGAAAAACAAAAAAATAAAACGGACACAAACACGTCACGGATATAACATAGAAAAAATAATTAAAACTCAACACGAAAAAATAACACAAACACAATACTGATACACGAACGTTTAAAAATATACATAAAATGAATTATTAACGTGTACATAAAATGAATTATTAACATGTAAAAATTTATATAAATTTATAATACTTTAAACACAAAAAAAAACACGAGCACACAAAAAAATTCACTTTTTTTCCTTTTCTTCCTGCCATCTTTTTTTTTTTTTTTCTCTACACTAAAAAAATGGGGTCACAATACATATAAATTTATAATATTTAAAAAAAAAAAATACGAACATAAAAAAAAAAAATTGTTTTTTTCTCTACACTAAAAAAATGGGGCCCACAATGGGGTTAAAAAAAAAAAACCAAGGGGGCGACGTGGCCACCCTCTTCTTGTTGCAAAAAATGAAAAAATTATTTTATGGATATTGTGAAGTCAACTTGGTTTTTGAAGAAAATATTAGAATGGATTTGCCTTTGTTGATCACTTAGATATGTTCTTTAAATGCATGATTTTGTCTTATTAATTAGGCCAAAGACAAAGAATTGGTTTGCATTGATCAGAATATTGGTGAACATATATATCAACTTCAACCCACTAACGACACTATGAGGGCGCATTAGCTAGCCATGGTTCATCCCTTTCACCTTATCTTCTGCCAGAGCTGTAAAATTTATTAGATCTTGCGCCTATATTTGTCAAAGGATGTTCATGTACTAGTCGTCTTCAATAGTTAATGGAGATTGGGGTTCTTTATGACTCTCAGAATATCTACTGTCACAACTTTTTTAAAGTGGATATTCTTTTCCTACAATTAAACATATGAATGTAATTATCCAAAATCCCACTACTCCAATGTACGGACCACAGCAATTACATATGGAAACAATATGGCTTGCCAGATAGTTGATAGGGAATTCGAATTCCCATTTCCAAAATCTTTCAGAATAGCATTATCTTGATTTATATACGCACATGTATGAACTGATAGATAGCAAGGCAGCTAGTGACATAGTAATTATAAATACTCAAGTAGATATTTCATTCTAGTCTCAATCTTTTGGAGAATCAAATAATTTATCGTAAGAAAAGAAAGGTAATTTTATAGGTTATATGATGTGCTGGCTTATACTTCATAATTTAAGGCATCAAACAGCAGCAAACTCCAAGCAACACTCGCAAGTTTCCGAAGCAACAGAAACAGCAACATAACGCGAACAAACTGCATCCCAAACAAGGAAAAGAAAAAGAAGAAAATTAAATTTTGAATCAAACTTGGAAATTGGAACAATTAAACATTTTTTTGCAAATGTTTATAGATTAAACTTGTAGTATACTAACCAAGCATAAACACAGCCCTTTTCCTCATGGCGCCTTCGGACATGGTGATGGTATAACATAACTTGATAACCTGGTGGTGCATACATTTTCTATATCTTGTTTGTCTAACCCAGAAAATTGTATCTAATAATCTAAGAAATGTGAAAGAGGAAAAACTTAATAAAGCAAATAGGTGCACAAGAAGACACAGGAGGAAACTTAAGGAAAGGCTCTCATCTGAGAAAGCTTTTATATTGTTTATTAGAACGAGTATATATATGACGTCCTGGTTTAGTTTGATGATCATTCCTGGACAGGGTCTTTGCCAAAAACATACGGAAATATCAACTACATCTTACAGCTCGGTGTGCTTCACTTACAATAGTTTAGACTCACCACCCCATGCTTAAGCTTTAAAATTGCTTTACTTGTTATTTTTAATGAAAATATCTATATTTTTCCATAAACCAATATATTTATTACATAATATTGACATCAAATTTGTTCTGACCTTTTCCAGTCTGCATTGACAAATTTGTCTTGCATGGTTTGAAGCTTAGGTGAGTTAATGGTTTTTTAGGTAGTGGAAAGTGTCTTAGATGCAGTTGGTGTTTCTTTGTGGAATATTAAGTTCACAGCAAATTTTACGACAGAAAAGCCTAAAAGAGGATTCAAAGATTTTTGCTTTCCAAAAAAAAAAAAAAAAAAACCCTTATAGCGTGCCATGATCATCATGATTAATGACACTAGAAAATGTGCTTACCAACATCATGAATTCCTGACCTTCTACGTACGGTTGTTGGAAAACCAGGACGAAAGAGTTTGCAATAAGATTTCAGGTCTTAATTAATTAGCATTATTGACAACAACTGCCAGTTCTGCGGATCAAATTTCTGGCTTCAAATTCATTTGCATGTCTGTACATTTTATGAACCCATATTTTCGTTACTTGTATGTGAATTTTAGATAAAGTAGCTTAATTAATTAGAATATATATGCACGGTTATCTAATAATTTACTAGCAAGAATCTTTTTTTTTTTTTTAATTTAAAAGAGATTCAATTTCAAAATCCCTTTGAATAAGGAAGAGCCCCTAAAGCAAGCTAGAGAATAATGAGACCCACACCACTTTTGTTGCTTTCTCGATCAATATGATTCTTCTTTTGGCCGAGTGAAAATTAAGCAAATTAACTGCTGAGTTAAGTATCCAAAAAGTTTCAGGAAAATCAGAGTCCGAGAAAGATAACTTATATATTATTTGTATATATAAATTGATATGCTGATGCATATATGGTTCTTTATCTTCATTCTTCAGTCGTATATTAATATATGATTTCATGCAGCTCTCAGGACATTGTTGCTTACGTTACTTGAAGTTGGTATAGTCTCTTGCTTAATTGAGTATCAAGTAATTGGATAAGGTTCTCAGCAGATATATATATATATATATATATATATATATATACATATATAGACTTCAGAATCCTTTGGTTATGCCTTAGAAGATGGAAGAATAGAAGAGAGAAGCAGAGGTGTGAAGTCATCGCATTTAGATCACCCATTTGGAAATCACATTAATTAATTTAAGGTTACAACATGCAAAAGACGTGACACCCTCTGTCCTTGATGACAAACATCTATTTCAACAGCAAACCATAATCAAACTGACATTTATTATTAAATAGATTTTTATGACGAACAGTCCGTTTTGGATAAACTCCCAGCTTTCTTACATTAATTATGTTGCCAAGAAGGGCAAATTGAACTCAAGACATGTGGATATCCATGTCTCATCGGACTACTCTTTTACCATCAAATTAAACTCAACTACATATATTATTGCTCGTTACACTCACATTATTTTATAACAATATATAAGATGAGGTGATCTTCCCAGAAACAATAACAAGTGATCGATCGAGTGGAAAACATTGGCTTAAAGGAGAGGCAGGAAACGCGTCCCATGATCCAAGATAAACTCTAGACTCTCGTAGCAGCAGAAACAGCAACAACATGTAAACAAGCTGTATCCCGGAAGAGCATAGAAAAAGAATTATAATCAAACTTTAAATGACTAACGCATTATAAAAAAATTATTCAAAATCTTCAAATGCTAAAATATAGGAGTATATATATATTTACACATACATAGCGTAGATAACGCCTTTTTCCTCGTGGCGGCTCCGAATATGATGCCACAGTGACATTGTCTTAGTTCTCTCGTGGAAAATGTGCCCGAAAGATGTACAGAAAGAGAAGCCAAGGAAAGCTGAACAAGTGAAATGCAGCAACGAGAAGATATTGTGCATAGAAGCAAGCCTGATATGGTAGGTTTTTATAGGGCTTTATGCAAGCATATGGACAAGTAGTGGATATGCCCTGGTTTGCTTTTGGATATAACAATTTTGCCAAAAAAGAAGAGGGAAACCTGACAAGTAATTTCAAACACACACAGATGAATTTGCTTTGCTAAAGTCGCTAGCTCTCTTTTTTGGGTTTCCATTTTCCTGTATGTTGATTGGTTCAATGGGGGTTTTTGGGGTGGTTGTGGAATTGTGGTTGGGCTAGTATTCTTCTCTTCCCAACATAGTAATAATTAGTGCAAGCGTGCATTAGGTGACTGGTGAGTGCCTGAGTGGTGATACCAGCAGTCGCTTGCGACCACAAATGACATTAACAAGATGCTGTTGCTAGAGCAGCTAATTAACAATCGTGTTCAAATTTACAAACTTGTTTACAAACAAACACCTTGTACTCAACTCTATAGTTGGTCCACAAATGGTCGGGCCTGATTAGTGCAAGATAATGTTTTAAGTGATCGGGTGGTCCAACTTTAATTTATGTAAAAATAATTTAATTAATTACAATTTATATAATTTATGTAAAAATCCGAACCCGAAAATACCCGAACCCAAGCCCGGCCCAAACCCGAACCCGAATTTAATACTAAAAATAAAAATTATCAAATTGTAATTAAATAATTTTTTTATAAAGCAAGAACTTTATTTATCAATTTTATTCTAATATCTTTATTAATAATTTAATTTAATTTAATTTATATTATATATATATATGATAAAATAATAATTTTATCAAAAATACAATTATATTTTGTGCTTATAACTTTAATATCCCATACCTTGATGAATCCACTATCTAAAAATTCTAAACTCATGAAAATTTTAGAAATGTAAATTTTTTTGACATAAAATATTACTTATCCTTTATTTATTTTATTTTAAGAGCACCCTTATAATAGTATAATAGTATTTTCTATATATTAAAATTAATTAATAGCAATTCATTCATTTTAACTTATCTCTAGTATAATAGTATTTCTTATATTAAAAAATAGATAAAAACTACTTTTAAAAAAAAATGTGTTGCTCTTTGCAACATATATATATAGTTTTCTTAGGCATATTATTAAATTAAGTCATCAGCACCATGGCCATATTCATTTGCCCAAGCCCGGATCGATCCGAAATATATGCCTCAAATTCTGCCAAAACCCGCCCATATTTGTAAATGGATAGTCCAAGCCCGTTTAGACCTCAAAGTTGAATGCCGGGATTCGTCCTTAAAAATCTCTTATTTTGTAGTGAATATAAATTATAATGTATTTACATGTTGAAATTCGAGTTCATCAAATCAATTATTTTAAATATTAATATGATTAATTTATAATATATCATATTTTTTATAATAAATTATTTTAAAGTGTTATTTTATATAAAAATTAATTTTATATTATTTTGGTGCTAACAAATATTGATTTTAATAAATAAATATAATTAAAAATATCATATTATAATAAAAGATTATTTTTTAAAATAATTATAAAATTATGTTTAAAAGTAAATATTTAAATTATGTAAAAATAATTATATCTAATATAAAATAAAAATGATGTAAAACAAACCCGAACCGAACCCTACTGTGTCCGACCCGAACGGACCAGAACCCAGACGGACCCGAACCCGAACGGACCCGAACCCGAATGGGCCCTAACCCAAATGAACCCGAATCCGAATGAGCTCGACCCGAACCCGTCCGAACCTGCCCAATTGCCACCTCTACTCTTTTTCTCATATTAGAGCTTGAGATTTGTTGCTGTAGTTCTGTCCCCTTTAACATTTTTTTTTGTTCCTTATGGGTTGTTTCTCTATACATTTAATCCCTTTTAACTGAATTTAGAGCTTTCTTGATCTGGTACAAGATTTCGCTCTTTTATTTTGAGTCCTATGGTTTGAAAATTGAACCCGCATAATTAAAAAAAATAGGTTTCTTTTAGATGTGTTAAAAACCCTTTTTTGTGGCAAATCTTGAGCTGGTTTTCTTCCTGGGTTTGTCTTAAATTTTGCCGCTTTGATGCATCTTTCACTGTGGAAACCCATGTCTCACTGTGCTGCTCTGCTCTGCTCTTAGACAAGAAGAGCAGGAGAAGAGATGGGTCTGAATGAGCAACTGAAATCAAGAACTCTTCTGTTCTCTGAAGATTACATGAGAACAAGCTCAAGGAAGCTCTTGAAGAAGCATCTGAAAATGGGTCTTTGTTCAAGTCCCAGGACATGGAACCTTATTTGGGATATTGTTTATAGTTTTGGGATCTTTGTTGAGGTTAATAACTAAAAAAAGCTAATTTTTCTATTCTTTTTCATTCTCAACCATAAGTTTTGATTTTTCACTCTCTGATCTTTCAGATTCAAGCTTCAGATTTGTGATGATTTCCTCGCTTTTTGCACTTTGCTTAAAAAAGCTAAATAATCAAAATTTAAAGCATTTTTTTTCACTAGTATCTGTCAGCTTCCACTTAAGATCGACAATTTCTAGATTTACTGTTTCAAGTTCTTGTTTAATGCCTTCTGCTATTTTCTGAACTTCTCTTTCCAATTGTCCATTTTTACTGCCTTCATCTTTTGAAGATCAAAGTCATTATTTTATTCATTATTTTCAATGCATTGATTGAATATATTACTATATTTATAAGCAAAATCCTTATAAAAATTGATAATTTTATTCATTATTTTCAATGCATTGAATAAAAATATTTTTATATATAATAACCTTAAAAAATACTCTTAAAGCACTTGTTAGTAATTTTTTTTTTTTAAAAAAAAGTAAGATGTTTCCTCTGATCATATGCAAGGCTAGTTTCTCTAGATTGACGCATTCAATGAAACATCTGATTTATCTGACTCTCAAGTTGGGCTTCAGCATTTTGGAGTAGAAGCTTTTGGTGCTGCATGAATTATTAATACAAAGTTTCAGTGTTATATATATATGTAAGTACTAATTAAGATGAAGATTAAACTAAGTAAATTTAAGTATATATAGTCTGATTAATGTGATGATAAAAATGCAATGTAAAACTGCAGCCTCTGAGCTTTCCTTCTAATCAAGCGGATACGCTTGCAAGATTCTATGAACATTCTGTTATACAATTAGGAAGTTAAAATTAGGTATTTCGTAAATTTAATCATGACAACAACAGCATTAACCACCACCGAAGTTATTCTTACTTAAGTTAAGAGATCAGGAAAAACCATCAATTTTAAAACATAAATGAAGACTGCCATTTCATGAAATAATTTTTATGATCAGACCCCCCAAAAAAAATGAACCCAATTCAGAAATATATAGCTCATGGGAATTTTAGAATACTTAATATCAATTAATTGCAAATTATATATTAAAGATTTGGAGATTAAGCAAAAATATATCAAACAAATATTATGAGAGAATATTTTCAAGTTATGAATTGCTGCAAACCATAAACAAATTAAGAGACAGAAATATCTAAGGTTAGGTGCTTGTTGCTGTATGTTGAAATGAAAGTACAATAAAAGAAAAGAAAAATAAAATAAAATAAAATAAAATGGTGTATGCTTATTGCAACTTAAACTTACTTCCAAGGAACATCTCCAACTAACATCCAGTCACCGTCTTTATCTTCATAAGTTGGTATATACACATACTCCATTCCCTTCACCACATCCGTAAGCTTGTTTTCCTCCCTTTCATAATTACCTAAACCACGATTTATTTGATTAACTTTTAATTATATTAAGCAAATGCTAACGAGTACTTCAAGGAAATTTGTTATATATAAAATGATATTTTTGAAAATGAATTTTGCTAGTAAGTTTTTTTTTTTTTTTTTTTTCAAGATTTCTAGTAAGTATCTTAAAAATACTTGTTAAGTGTCTTTTAAGGCAGTCGATCATTAGCAAAACACGTTGAAAAAACTTTTACATTAAATTCTAGTAAAAACTATCAAAGTTGAATGCAAATGAGAGAGAGAGGAATGGATTGATTAAGACTCACGAATAGGGAAGCAAGTAAACAAATTATGTAGATCTTATGAAGATAAAGACGGTGACTGGATGTTAGTTGAGACTTTCACATACACCTTACAACTCTCATTTATAGCCTTCTTTCTGATGATCTCACCGGTGGCCAACCAACAACTTGTGCCCTTCAATTCCATACTAATCAATCATGAACATTGTATTTTTTTTTTTTTTTTTAATGTATGTGATTTCAAGTTACACAATTTTCGATCTATCTCTTAAAGAGAGGAAAGAAAGATATTTCGCTTCCTCGCATCACCCACCTTCCTCTTCAATATGAAAAATATTATACACGTGCTTATAGTTAGTCAATATTAGGAATGTTTAAAAAAAAAAAAAAAAAAACTTTGCTGACAAATTCTTAAAAGTCAAGGATTTTAAAAAATTTAAAGAAAAAAAAAAAAACTAAAGAAATATGCTTTAAATATGTCAAACAATGAAAATATGGATCACTTAACAACTAATTTCAAATTGTTAAAAATTGCAAGTATTGTGATAATTCAATTATATATTTACAATCAAAAGAACAATTAGAAATACATATCATGTTTGAGGAGGTAAAAACGGGCGGTTTAACTTTAAAAAGAAAAGAAGGAAGTCGCCAGTCTTACTTGACAGCAGGAGGTTTTCGGACACCGGATTCGTTAACAAGCGAGTTACCACGTCCACGTGGCATGGTGCTACAGCTACCAAGGTTAAGATCAACGGTATCAGTAAAACCCACGTTTTGCAGAGCACTTAACAGCGACCGTCCCTCCCCTGGCAATCCCAAAGTCAGCCCCGTATCCTCAAAACTCATGCTGGTGACGTCACTTCCCGGTGACGCAGGTGCTGCTTCCGATGAAATATCTCTCTTTAACGGTAGCCTTTTACATCAAAAAGAAGGGGGAGGAAGAAAGAAAGAAAGAAAACTCTTTGCATTTGCATATAACGTATAAAAAAAAAAAAAAAAAAAACTGAGGGGATCACATTTACGGCTGTATAAGCAAAAAGTAGGAGCCCAAGGTGCACGAAGATTGATAATGCAGCCAATAGAGAGAAGAAACGTGGGGAATTGCAACGGGATTGGGGCATGTCGTTACGTAAGCAACAAAGAGCTTTGAGCCACCTTGTCGATTCATTCAATCAAATCAAGTCTTTCAAAAATTAAGACCACCCCATTCTCGTGCTTGAAATAAGGTTGAAATTAACGTCAAAATTGCTTACCAACGAAGAGAAAATTTTTGCCTGAAACTTGAGACTTTGTTGTTCTATTTTAGTATTATAAATCTATAATAATAATAATGATAATAATAATAATAAATTACTTACGATTGCTTTAAAATTATTATATATAATAATATTTTTATTTAATATATTAGAAATAAAATTATTAATTATTATATTTAATATAATATAATAATATTATTATAAATAATATATTAATTTTTTAAAATATCTAAAAACACTCATTAAAAATCCAAATTATAAATTAATAATAATAGTTTATTTAATTTTTAATATTTATTTCTGGTGGGTTTAATAAATGCATGTCATGCAAGCGTAATATCTATCTAATTTTTTTTCCTTTATCGAAACAATTTTGTGAACAGACAAACTCAAATTTCACATTTAACATAGAATAGAACATATTTTTTTGGAACAACCTTTTTTATTTTCTTTTTAGTACAAAAACAACTTTACTTTAAAAAAAAAAATTCAATCTTTTTGTCTCCACAAAGAAGTATTGCAATTTTTATATATTAAAGTGCAAAACTAAATTTCATTAAAAATCAATAATCAATATATAGTGTTGAATTGTAGTTAATAGTTCAATAATAATTACTTATTATTCCGTTTACTTTTTTTTTTTGTTTAGTTTTTACAAAAAAAATTAATGAAAATAATTAAAAAAACATTATATAAAAAATTAAAAATAAATATCAAGAAGCAACAAATAAAAGCGTTTATTCAACAAAAGTTAAGTATGTACCCATATAAATATATAAATATATATATATATATTCCATATTCATGTCTTCTTTTCTATATAAACCCTTTACTTTTTCAACCTTTTTTTAATATTTAATGTTGATTTTTACTATGTTATAAATTTATTTACTTATTATTTTAAATTATATTATACACGTACATGCACAAATACCTTTGCCTTGTTAATTATATAAAACGAGGCAGTATGATTGACATATAATTTCCCTTTATATTATAACATAAATTATTCACTTGATATAATATTGTAGTGTATATGAGAAAAGTGAATTGATGCACTCAACTTATAAGAGTTACGGATTGATGCCAAATCACGTGAAATCGAGTTTCATGGTGGGGGAATATTGGACCTCTTTTCATGTGCATATGATGAATAATTAAAATAGCATATATAAAAACAAGAATATGGAATAATGACAATATAAAAAATCTTGCATTGGATTAATTGGTTTATTTTTCTAATCCCTTAATTATTCTAGTTTGTCTTATACATTATATCCATTTTTATATGATTCGTTAAAAAGTGCAATGTATCAATCTTTTTCTAGCCCTAACTTATGAACATTGTGATATATATATATATATATATATATATATATATATAGACCCAAAGACTATTCATTTGATCATACCCTCTTACGTTTTCCCATATGTTTATATGCATGCATTTGTTGAGAATACATGCATGTATAGTAACAACAACTAATTAATCAATTAAGTAGTTATTTCTCCTAATCAAAGTGCACATTAGTTTAATTTATAAAACAATTAAGATTAAATTTGAAGGTATATTTAAAGAGTTGGATTTGTCAAATTTATCATATTCATCATGAAACAAAATTTTTGTACGGATTAAATGGTTTTTTACGCGAGTCAACAATCACTACGCTTCTATGAAATTACGGTTCCTCCTGATGGAATAAAAACTCTTTTGTTTAATTTTTAAAAAAAAAAAAAAAAAACTCTTTTGTTTAATGATATTTTGAATACTGATGTTTAGCTCGTTTTCTCAACATTCAATCTCTTATTGTTGAACTTGATGCGACTCTGGTGATAAGTTTCATTAAGGAAGGGGTTGAAGAGACTTATCCTTATTCTTCTTTATAAATGATTGTATTCGATTTTTCCGAAGCGATTGGATTAAAATTTAACATATTTTTAAGGAAAGTAATAGATGCGCGATTTTTTTAGTTAATTTGGTTCAAAGTTTCTTTTGCTAATTGTTCATATTTTAGAGGAACTACCATATGAGATTTTGCAATTGCAAGAAGATGATATAGCAGGGCCTGCTAGATTGGGATCTTAGAGTGGCTTTAGTTTTTAAGTTTCTTATATTAAAAAATGACATTATTGAAATTCGTTTTCCTAAATTAATTAGTTAGTAGATGAATTTATTATTTTATACAAAAAAGTATGTATTAGTTATATTTATAAAACAATTAAAATTAAATTTATTAGTTTTCCTCCCTTTAAAAGATTGACCACGTTGAAACTTAAAAAAAAAAAAAAAACAATTCGAGATTATAGCAATTTTACCACTTTTATCTCCAATAAAATATAGATTATCTTTATCTATATTTTAGACTAATTGTTTTCATAGAATTAAGGGAATTTAATTTTGAGAAAGTAATTTACTTGTTCGTCCAATTATTCAGAGATGGACGTTTCTCTTTAATGAATATTAAGATAAGTTGAAGTTAAGTGAATTGAATTGAATTGAATTGAAAATTTTAGAAGGGATGCTTGTTTTTCAACTTTTGTTGGGCTGCTTTGAGGACCTCAATATGGAAAAAGGCCCTGAGCCAGTTAGCCCAAATCAACCTTTTTCTTCCATCCCATTTCCTCCCCCTCTCTTCCACTGATTAGCTTTTACCTAAGAGGTAAGACAATGCTCTTTTCCTCCAAAATTCTTAAAAATCCCATTTTTTTTCTTCTTAATATTGGGAGTTGGGAGGATTCAATCCAATCACTTAATTCTTTAGACTTTTCTCTCTTATATTATTTGTTTTTCTACACTGGTCATGTTAATATTTGTTCTATTTTCTTTGATCCTTTTATGAATAGTTGAATACCAACAAATTTCTCTGCTTGTTATGATCATGAATTTTTCTTGATTGTATACCAAGCAAAAAAAAAAAAAGCAAATTATAAGGGTTTGAGATGAAAGACAAATATCCATTGAATGAAATGCGAAAAATATACACATTCTGAAAAATTAAAGATTAGGAGCCAGACTCTAACTGGGGTAGGAGGAACCGGGATGTAGGGAATCAACCGACCAATAACGCAAAGCATAAGAGAAGAAGCTTCCCTCCTATACAAAGGTTGTTCCATCTCACATGGCTTTCAATTTTCAAAAGCTGAACCACCTTCATGGCAAGGAGCCAGCTGGGCTGCGCGGTCAGGTTGGCGGACAAAGACAGAGGGAGGGGATAAAACAAAAGCTAATTACAGTGAAGCTTACAACCTTTTTTTATTTCTCAAGGAAGACGAATCAAAGGAATATATAATATAATATAAATAATATATATATAAATAAATAAATAAATAAGAAATATAGATCCATAGAACACAAGATAGATTCTACACAAAGCATTGAGACACACAGCAATGAGACTACTGCCTCTCCAGCCACAATAATTCAGAAACTTGGGATTTCTAAGCACTTTCTGCTGGAATTTGACCCACATTACCAAAACTTTTGGCATACTTGGGCCTCCACTGGGTCCTCCCTTTCACAATCTCAGACCCTTCCTCAAGTCGCAGCAAGTGCTGGCACTCAATTTCACCGAATTTCACCAAGTTCCCCACACCAGAGTCAGAGACACTAGTTAGTGACTGCAGCACGCTGTCCCTCCCACACTCCCTCCTATACTCCAGTGTCATGGACGAAAGCTCGTGACTCTCCAAGATTGGCAATGGAGCACTCTGCAACCAGTATCACTTTCCGGTTAAAATGCAAGCAACTTCCAAACATTCATATATATATATATATATGCATGCTAATTGGTGAAAATCAGGATGCTATATCAGATTCGTATTAGCCTCCTCTACTCCTTGGAGGCTATTGGTTCCAAGAAAACTTCTATAAATTCGAGCATCGGTGATTGATACCAACCAAGCAAAGACATCAGCAAACAATTCATTTTCAATGATAAATGCACTTAAACTCTTCTAAGGAATGGTACAGTAAATAAGTTCTTTTTTTTTTTGGCTGGAACATAAATGTGATCTGAAAATGGTCACCACTGATTTCTATACTTTGATGAATAAACCCAAAAGTAAAGATTAAGGTATACGAATATTGGTTACGATTTTTGGTTCAATTGTTATCATGGGAGAAGAAGAGGTAAGGGGCAGATTCAAAAGAAAATCAGTGTAATGTTACAGGAGTGAGTCTACCTCAAGGATCCAGCCAATGTACTTCACATTATTGACATGCTGGTTGACATCCAAGTCACTCCATTTGGGCTGCAAATTAGAAATAAACTTTAAATAAGAATGCCACAAATGATAGAAAGACACTTATAAGTGCCAACAGCCATAACTATACTGAAGAAGAGAGATAAGGGCAGCAGGGACTTACAGTTAAACCTTTACGCACATATTCTGCCGTGCTGTCATCAAGTTTCACTAATTTCCGGCTATCTTCAGCCACAACAGGATCAGAATTCATAAAATACGGTTCTATTTCTCCTCGGACCTCTTCTGGAATTTTAGATAACCTTCTAGTCAGTTTATTCATCATCACCCACACACTGCAGATCACCAAGACCAAAATCAAAACAGAGAGAACCCAGATAAGTCAATCCTGAAACACCATTCAATAATGTGTACAAGCACACAGAAAAAGAATATGCATTCTCTGTTTCCTGGGAAACCAAAATATTAATTCATATATCTATTGAAAACATTTTAAATGCTTGCAAAACAAATTTTGAAATATTTTAGAGTCAATAATTTCTGATTTTGGCTATTCCCATCTTTTTCTTCTGAGAAGAAAAAGTGGAACAGATTATATCATGAAAAAATACAAAGGAATGTGATCCTCTCATACTGGTGTCAGAAGATCATCTCCTCATTTGTTTAAAAGGTAAGAGTAAAAAACAGCCATAAGCACAAGAAGCAACTTTGAAAAATGCCCTACCTTGAGGCTCTTGTTAAAATTTCACCAGTTTTACTATCGCTGACAAGCCAATCCCTTCGCATGCCATTCTTTCCTGATGCACTGACCCAAGTGTCTACTTGAACAACATCACCCCTGCAAGACAGACATAAATAAGTCCAATGTTCATTAATTTCAAATTTCATAAAACTCCTAATAATCCAGAATTACTAATTTTGGGATACAAAAAAGCAAGAAAAGCATAGAGATGGGAAAATATTAACATTAAAACAAATCAGAAATTAAGGTCCCATCCTTTTTATTAAATAGGGATTCTCATTAAACGAAGAAGCATATCGGATTTAATTATAAAAAAAAAAAAAATCGCAAATCAAGATACCATTCTTCAGGTATTAAATAGGGCATCTCATTACAGAAAGAAGCATATTGGATTTATCTTCTTTCTCTTATTCATGGCTGGGGGCTGGCTTCCATTATCTCAACTTCAGACCTTAACCTTTTACTTAAGTAAGAACGTAGAACCACATTTTTCAATGGGACAAACTTGAGCATGTTAGATGCGATACAAAGATCATTTGCCTAATACTGAATGTTAACATTCACATCATTGAAAATGGACCTAGGAAACAAATCAGTCCACAGGAGTCCAAATATAATGGTTACACTTGCCCAAAGCCAGTTTCTATATCTTCCAAGCAAAAAACAAAACACCTATTGGTGGAATTCAAGAACTAAACTAGTTCAGTAACAAAAGACATGCCTCAATGACATCACATTGTGTACTGTATCAACATAGCATCATGATGATACACATATAAAACCACAACCACAAGGGCACAGCAAAAGTGGCATATCATGAATTGTTGCTAGAAGAGCAAACCATGAGCAAGAAAGTATGTCTTACCAAGTAGGATAACGATCAAACACAACTTGCATCCTCGTGACCACCCATATTAGGTTCTTCTTGCACATCTCAGGGGTTGCACCAAAACCATCTCCAAGCAGTCCAGCACCTTTGCAATGATTAATGGCTGTTTCCTGCCCAAAAAAAAGAGATATATTAATTAAAAAACAAGCTTATGCAATATATCCACAAAAAAAGCAAGTAAATATAAATTTTAGTTCCTAACATAAGTTTTTCAAACATTCTAGCCAAATAAATAACTGTTGCTGAACCTGCAAATGATTCATTAGCGTCTCTATGGATGCTGTACGATCAGCGCCTATCTCATAAGACCTAATTGAGAAGTTTTGACGGAAAACAAGACCATCTTGAACAATCCTCCCTATACCAAAAGGATCAATGAGCATGTCAGACCGCCTCGGCTTCCAGTCAAGCATCATCCACTGCTTCTCAGCAGCCAAGAAAATGGTTGTGATAGCAGCAAGAAGCATGCTCCAATCAGGTAACTGATTGATAAACGTCCTGGGAGGAGGGTAACTCACACCATCTTCGTTCTTGAAACCTTCCACCGGAGTTGTCAAAACCGTGGTACCATTTATTTTTGGAGGGGCTTGAGCATTTGCCTTGACTTGCAAGCTTCCAGAAGATGCAGATGGTTTCGACTTGATACCTCCGAGGTTAATAGATCCACTTCCAAGCTTCTTGTTTTTCGAGTCAGAAGAGTCCGGGGAAGAAGTGACGGGAAAGAATGCGGATGTAGCAGCAGTGGCAACCATGATTTTCAAAATTAAAAAGAACTTCTATTATCCGTTGAAATTCCCTCTTTTGCAAACAAGCTTTTTAGAAAAAAAGCTGATGCAAGCTCCAACTGTATCACATATAATAAAGAATCAGAACATTTCCAAAAGATGCGTTAACAAATTCAGATAATCACAAAATCCTCAAATTTTGGCTATAATGAAGGTCACATATTCAATATTTCAAAGCAGGTTCCAGGCTTCCAGCTTCTTCTTTTTTGAAAGAAAAAGAAAGAAGGGAACTCCAAAACGGCAAAAAAATTATTTCTTCCTTTTTTTTTTAACATGCAGCATACTTATTAGTTTTCTCCATGATTTAACAGAAGAACAGAAAAAAAAAAATTAAAAAAAAAAAAAAAGTCTTCATTTCTGAAAATCTAGTGACAAAAAGATGGATTTATCAGATGCTCAAAAGAAACTATTATGTTTCAATCTTCTAAAAAAACACAGTAATTTAACAGAGAGAGTCACTGTAAATATGCCACAAAAACTCCTAATCAGCGACGAAGATAATATGTTGCACAATAGAAGAGGAATGAAAAAAAAGAACAAAAACCCCGAAGCAGATCTAAGCTGTAAAAAGTTTCAAACAATAAAAAGCCAAAAAAATTGAAAAGAACAGGACAGAGAAAATAGCAAACAATTCATGAACACGTTTCAGCTTTCCTATCCGTTACAATACACAGTCCCTCCATTTCATGAGAAAATTACAATCAACAGCACATAACACAGAAATGGCGACGAGAATATATGCAATCGGAAAAAAAAACAATAACCAATTGGAGCTGCATTGGGTTGCTTGGGAAATGAGAGAAAATCTTAGATCTCCCATGGCCGCCACCATCACTCAAAACCTTTAAAGAAAACAACACAACATAAAACAAAGAGACATCCAAAAATTTCCTTTGCTTTCTCGGAAACCAAACAGAGCAGCAACATTTCAATCAGAAAACGCAGATCAAATAGAAAATGAGAGGGAAAAAAAACAACTGAAACCTCCCTTCCGTACCTCAACGAAAAAAAAAACGAATCAATGAAGGAAAAGTTTCTCGAGATAAATGCAAATAGGAGAAACTATAGCGTTATTTACGATCTGCAAACCCTCTCGTACTTCTAGGGCTTGCGATCGACAACTAATTTTCCCTTCCTCTCTTCTTCGCTCTCTCTCTTTCCTTCTGGCTTTTTGAAGAATTTTTATATTTTTTAAATTTCGTTTCTAGTTTACAAAAGCAAAAGAAAGAAAAAAAGGATAAAAGTTTTTCTTTTTTAGTTTTTAGAGAGAGAGAGTATTTAGGGGCTGCCAGCGGTAAAGTGCGTGGTAGGGACTTAGCGTCCAGCGAGTCATTTTTATAGTATGTTGCCCTCTCGCTTTGTTTTTTCAATTTTCCAATTTTATAAACTTTATTTTCTCTTATTTACTATGTTGCCCTTTCATTATTAAAGAAATTTATTGCTGACAAAATTTGTTGGGAAAATTTTGTTGGGAAATTGAAATTAATTTTGATAATTTCGAACATGAATTTAATAAATATAAAATAATATAATAAATATAATATCATATCATATCATATATTTAATATATATTATATTTTTTGAGTAATTCACACATTGTATTCATATTTAATAATTTATATGATTGACACGAAAAAAAATATATAAAATATAATACATGAATTATCAAATTTAATTAAAAATAATAAATGTTAAATAGAATTAGCTTTTGTTTTTGCTTTCATTTCATTAGTGACTCTTACTTTCTTTAACTTGGGCTAATTGTTTTTTTTTAAGGCTCCTTTATTGGTTTCTTTTTTTGGTTGAAATGATTGACCTTCATTTATATCAATTCTGAAAGTTTTTTTTTTCTTTTACAAATAGTTTTGTTTCCGTTAAATTTTACCTATTAGGCTAACTTTTTTGAAATGGTTCATTTAGGACCATTACTTTTGTTAATTGATTTTATTTTTTTAATAAATTAAACAACTTAAATTTGACTTTAAGCTATATATAGTTTGGGTCACCTATTCTAAGTCGAATGGAAAAAGAATAATAATATGAGTTAAACAAATTTTTAGATTAATTATTCATTTTTATATTTCTTCAAAAAAAAAATCATTTTTATTTGAAATCTTAAGAAAAATATTTACTTTTTTATGTTTTCCATCTTTGGGTTTTGAATAGTTTCATAACATTATAATATTTAGTAAATAAATTATTAAAAAACTAATATAGAATACCCAAAAAAAAGTTGTAGGTATTACTAAAAAGGGAATGAAGATATAATATTAAAACATCTTCCCAAAAAAATAGAAATTCAATTGGAATTGATCCACATATTTTGAAAAGAATGTTAGCTCCCCATTTTATAGCGTGACATGATCATTTCTATAATTATTTGAAATTTTGATAAATGAGAAAAATGTAAAAAAAAAAAGCCTACTAGTTAATTACCTACTCATAATTAGGGGTGTAAACGAGACACCTGTGCTCGCAAGCTACTCGAGTTCGACCCGAAAAAAAACTCGAATTCGATTCGGTCATTATCGAGCCGAGCTCGAGCTCGAGCTCGAGCAGCTCGAGCTATCAAGCGAGTCGAGTTCGAGTATCTTAATACCCGATTCGAGCATCTCACGAGCCTAATCGAGCTTTTTTTATTTATAATATTTTATTATTAATTTACTATTTTACCCTTAATATATATACATACTTAAAAACCCTTAATTCGAGCTCGAGCTCGAGTATATAAACGAGCCTAATCGAGTCGAGCTCGAATAGTTCGATTTTATCTCGAGCCGAGCTCGAGCTTAAAAAATGATACTCGATCGAGCTCGAACCGAGCTTCGAGTCTCGAGTTTCAAATCGAGCTCGAGTTTCTCAGTAATCGAGCTCGACTCGGCTCATTACAGCCTTACTCACAATTATGTAAATAATTTTACTAATAAGTGCTTTTAAGATATTTGTTAAGGTTAATTAAGTTATTATTATAGTAATTTTTATATTAAATATAATAATTAATAGTTATTTTGAAGAATTACAATGTATTAAAAATAATAACTTTTCTAATATGATAATTTTTAAAAAAATACTTTTAGGACATTTCTTAACAAAATGGGTAATAAAGTTGTTATTTTTATATTTGTTGAAAATTTCGAATCTTGATAAATAATCTTTATAAAATTGTCATATTTAATTTGACTACATGCTTGTGGATTTATGACTCATTAGCTTGGAATTATGATCAAATTGGTTTTTTTTTTTTCAACTTATCTTCTTGCCTTTTAAATACTAATAATAACTCGTAAATTAGGTTATATTTTTAATGCTTATGTTATTAGATAAATAAGGACTTTAATTATTTGGACTAATGTAATTGATTTTATTATTGTTTAAAAATAAATTTAAACTAATTAAAAATGTTGTATTACATAAAAAAAAGATGAATTGGGTTTCCATTTCAAACGCTTCAAAATATTAATTTAAAAGGGTTTATTGCATTTGTATCATATTCTCAACGAGAAAAGTAATTATTAAAAATTAAATAAAAACGAGGAGAGCCATCACATTCAAACTACAAATCTACACTCAAATTTCCTTTCCACCGTATCAATTCAATCAAATTCACGAGAGAATCTATTTGATTCTTTTATTAGTTACAAGAAAAACAAGGAAAACTTAAAAATGATATATATATATATATATAACGCTAAATTACTATTTTAAATGCTTCAATTCCAATTTCAAACGCTTTAAAATATTAATTTAAAAGGATTTGTTACAATTGTATCATATTCTCAACGAGAAAAGTAATTATTTAAAAAAAAAAAAAAAAAAACGAGGAGAGCCATGACATTCAAACTACAAATCTACACAATTTTTCCGGACTCTTATATGAAATCTGATGTGATACTAATTTATTGATCATTAATTAACCACCTATTATGAATTTATGAGTAAGTAAACTCTGTTTTTATTATACGATTAATTAATTTCACGTTGGGTACAAATATTAAAAACACGATAGAACAAATAGCATTATTATTCAAAAAATAGAAGCAAGTGGAAGAACATGGGAAAGAAATATTTATCTTGTCCCAATTAGACCAAAATCTTTTTTTTTTTTAATTGATCCTAAAAATTAGGAGTATTTCTTTTAGTCCAAGCTTGAGTTATAAACATTAGATGTCACTTCAAACGACAATGAAGCTTATCTTATAAATAATCTAGCTATATAAGCCTGTCCATTTTATTTATATAAAATATAAACAAAATATAGTAGTATAAAATTTAGAAAAACACTCAATCTTGACATCTTTAATTTTTTAATAAATAGTTTAAGATTTTATTTGGTTGGCACTTCTATTTTTCTACTATTTTTTTATTAAAAAATAATAAAAATATCAATCGAACATAGCATAAATATGGATAAACACGTGTACTTAGCTCTTGGAAGTAATACAAGCATAGAAGTTTTAGGCGATGAGTTCAAGGATAAGATGAAGGAAACCAAAGTAAAATATATAGCTTGTGGTTGTGGACATAATTTATTTTTCATGTTGAAGAAGAAATAAATTAAAATATTATATATATATATATAACTTAAATAAAAATTGACCCAAACTATATTTTGAATTTAGGTATGCAAATCGATATTCAAATTGGAATTTTTTCAATTCTTTTTGTTTTTGTTATAAATCCTAGTGAAATTGGCATGTCATCATATATGTCAAATTTGACTAAAAAAAAAAAGAGTAGTTCAACAACATGAAACAGAAAGCCATTCTCCAACACGTTAAATTCTTTGGCAAGGTTTTGACTTGTCATGCCTTTTGGAGTCAAATTCTTCTGTCTGCGCTCTTCAACTCTCCCATTTTAATCTTCTTTTCAAAGCCACCCTCGCCCCCTCCAGGAAACAACCATTGTTTGGAAATTCATTTCAAGCCCCTCTTATCCGGATATTATTTTATACATCTTTCGCTCCACCTCATTTATAGTCCTAATTACTTAAATAATTCATATCAGTTTTCTTCTATGTCATATTTACATTTGGACATAAGTTTCCAAATCATCAAGTTGATTTTTCTATCACCAAGCAATGAAAATAAAATAAAAAGCTATAGCTTTTTTATTTTCAAAATTATAATTGTTTTATTTTTTTAGAATCTCTAAAATTATAGAGACTCTTCAATTCTCAATTTGGTAAATGGTTTTGATAGGAAAGACAAAGAGATTGCAGATTCTTTATTTCTTAAATTATTGTAAAATATTTTTTATTTTGTTTCTCTTTTCAACTGAAAAAAAAAAAAAGAAAACCCAAAAGTTAATCAATTTGTCAAAACATCCAGACAAGGTTGCAAGCAAGTTGTTGGAGTTCAATACAACTTATCAGACATACTTAGAGATTTTGAGAAAAATAGAACAACTGATGCACCTTCTTTAATTTTGGAATAAAAAACCCTAGCTTTTTATTTTTTTCTTTGATTGTTGAGAGAAAAATCAACTTGGTGATTTGGAGGTTTATGTCTAAGTGTAAGTATGACATGAAAAAAAATGACATGGATTAATATAATTAGTTGGACTTATAAGTGACGTGGTAAGAAAAATCTAAAAAATAATTTTTTCTTTATATCCCCTTTTCACCTTGTTATATCAAATAAAAATTAATGAAGGGTTTAATTAATAATTGTCTATAATCATCTGTTAAGATTTTTTTTACATTAATTACATTATTCTCCAAATTATCATTTTAACCAATATTGATTAACATTTTTCATTAATAAAATATATATATTGTCAAAGGCAAAAATACATGACTGATTAAAAATTAATTAATGAATTATATTTGATTGTTTTGAATGTTGAAACGGCATTTTTAAATCAACAATGTTTCTCTTACAGTTGGAGTAGTTGCTAACAATAAAATAAATTTTTTTTTTTTTTTCAAATTGAAAAGGTTAAACCTTTAAGGTCATGAATAACATGCATGGTTTTTTTTTTATAAGATTATATATGAATAAAATTAGAATTACAATCAAAACAATTCTTATTAAGTCTCAATTTGCATGATATAGTCATTAGTACAACCACACACACAAAATTTATAGAAAAAAGAAAGAAAGCAGTTAGACATGATGATACTTTTAAATGACATGATTTTTACCTACAATGGTTAGTTTTCTTTTCTTATCAATTAATTGAGTTCTATGGGAGCACTCGAAAGTAAAATAACAATATAAGATAATCCATCCTTAATATCATCTGAAAAAAATATAAACTTAGGTAAATTTTGAAGATACTCCTAATCATATTATATAAAAAAAAAAATTATAGATCAAATGAAATGGTTGGTCATTAAAAAGATGAAAAGGCCTTATTTACTTGCTTTTCAACTCAATTAATAATACCTATTCCAATTGATCACAAAGTCCGAATAGATCTTAAATTAAACGCATGATATATATAATCCAAATGATGGTACTATTCCCATTCTTCTTAACATTATTAATAAGCTTTGAAAATGAGTCTATATCTGTAGATTTTTTCTCTCTTATTGATACTAAAAGGGGCTATAGATGTAAAAATTGTAAAAAAAAAAAAAAAAAAAGTCAAGCCTAGGTAGGCAAAAAGTGCATCAAATTTATAGATTCCGAAAACCAGCCATAAAGTTTTTCAAAATCTAAAAGCAGTTAAGAATTACTTTTAAATGGATTAAGGGATCATTTGAATGAATAATGAGATTGATTTCGATGAGATTAAAAATAGCAATGGTGGTAAGATTGGATACTGTAGCGATAAGATTAAAATCAGCGGTGGGATATGTGTTTGGATTCAAACGCAGCAGTAACGGTGAGATGAATTATAGTGGAAAAGAAAAATAACTATTAAGAGTATTAGATTAAAATGTGTATATATATATAATAAATAATTAAAAATATATTTATATTAAATAATAAAATTTATATTAAAATTTATATTTATATTAAATAATAATTAAAAATATTTTTAAAATATATTTATGTTAAAAAGTAAATTATCATCAAAGATATTAGATTAAAATGTGTATATAATATATAAATAATTAAAATTTTATTAAAATTTTATTTATATTAAATAATAAAATATATACTAAAATTATATTTATATTAAATAATAATAATTTAAAATTATATTATTTATATTAAATAATAATTTAAAAAACAAATAGTGGAGGGGTAAAATATATATTAAAATTATATTTATGTTAGATAATAATTAAAAAATTTATATTTATGTTAAAAATTAATTAAAAACTTAAAATTTAAAAATAAAAAATTAATTAAAAAAAAATAATAAAAACAGGTAAAAGGAGAATTAGTCTCCAGTATAGTGAAACACCTCCACTGAAAATGATCCAAAAGCATTTTCAATGAAGATTGTGCGTTGAAATTCAAAGAAAACTTCAATATCGAAAGACTTTATACTTTATAAGTTATAAAAAAAAAAAAAAAAAAGGAAGACAGGAAAATATATATTTTTATTTAAATTAAAAAGTAAACCAATTAGGGGAAAGAAGTTAGATTGTGTTGAAGGGGCAGGCCGGTAAACTAATATTTTTGTCGTGTTCGGTGTTCGAGGCAGCTGGTAAGGAAGCTTTTTTTATTATTATTTTCAAAGGAGAAAGAAGCTTTGGTTTGGTTAAGGATTAACTTAAAACCTGGATTCTGGAGGCTTCAGCCTTCAGGCTTCTAATTGCGCTGACAGATGTTGTTTTTCCACATAGTGGCAGTCTCGTTATTGTTAGAGTTTAGGAAGGACAACATCGTAAAGTAAGAAACAGTTGAGGAGAGAGCCGTTAACGAGACTTTGAATACGTTACAAAATTGGTTACCTTTTTCAGTGGTCCCGTCCCGTCCCATCCCGTCGCCCGTTGAAACCAGGGCTTTTATTTTATGAGGGTGCAATTTACAACCTGTAAATAAAATATTTTTTATCTTTTTTTGGGTTTGATTCATTAATTAGTAAAACAATAAAAAGAATTATTATTTGGTAAATGAAAAATATTAAAAAGTTAATTCTGCTTCCTTGAACTTTGGAGCATTATAGTACATTTTAGTACGTAATTTGCCTACTTAATTAAAGGATTGTTACTCCTTTTTTTTTACCCATAAGAGAGAGAGAGAAAGATTTCGCAATGAAAATAAACTGCGTTTGATTACTAAACTAGACAAAACGAACTAAATTTTGGTACAGAATTTATAACAAGTACGTGTAATTTACTCATTTTCACTATATTAAAAAAAAAAAAAACACTTATTTAAAGTCTTGGAAGAAATGTCAATTGCACCTCATCATACGGCTTTCATTTGACCACCTCGCTGGGTCATATTAATATAGAGCCATTTAGATAGCTTTCATGCCATGGCTGTGAATGTGATCCCCTCTCTAATATTGTGGGCAAGAAATAAGAGCTTTGGCCCATGCATGTTGAAAATATATACTCAAGGAGAAAATATATACCAATAAAGAAGAAGAAGAAAGTATCGAAGTATTTGACTTAATTGTGGATGAAGAGATAGCTAGTTTGGTCACTTACCAACTAACTCATCATGATCAAAAGTCATAAAAAGCAATAATTAAAACTCGCCATGCATGGCTAGCTAGCTCTTGAGTCTTGCAATTGGCCCATCACTTTATCAAATCTTGTCTGACTCTCAGTTTGTTTTGCCAAAGGCAATAATCACGTATACAAAGGTTGATGCCGGTTGATTATGATAATGAACTATGAAAAAAGTCTCCATTTTACAGATTTGTACGTGAGAGAGAGTTGATCTATATATTAAAATTGGGAAAATTAGTCACAGTTAACAAGTACTCGCACGGCTTCATCGTATATCAATTTCAGGCTATTTAATCCTCTTTTTTTTTTTTTTTTTTTTTCCATTTTAGAGATGATGAGCTCATTTTCTTAATCTTATTATTTTCAAGCGTCAATATATTGGCATTTATAAACTTATATAGTTAAAGAAAATACTGTATAATAGTTCTATAAATTAATAAAGAGATAGCTCATTCGGTAAGTTATTCATCATGAATTTTTATGATAATTGATGTTAAATTCAATAACTCTTTTTAGTATATTAGTAACAAATCATTTATTTTTAGTTGGTTGTCCTTTTTTTTTTCCCTTTGGTTTTCCCCCAGATCACCCCAGTACTCCCAGGTCCCAAAAGTCCCTTTGTAGCTAGGGTTGCTTTTTTTAATTGCTTAATGTTAGACGTTGCTGTATGTTAGTGCAATGCACCTAACAAAATCACTAATTTTGAATTGGCATTCAATGAAGTTTGGCGACCCATCTAAATCATCAAAAGGGTACATGCACTCTGCTCTGCTGCCATCAACGTGCAACCTTTGCTGACAAGCTAGCTTTGAAAAGGGTTTGCACTTTGCAGAGTTGTCCACATGCTCAGTTACAAACTAACCAGAAAACATTATTCACTCAGGAACTTCACTATATATTCATCGTCAGCCATCAGTGAAATACTTGATGGGGTAAAAAAGAAACGCCCACTGTTGGCAATGGAAGGGGC
The DNA here is from genome assembly GCA_030761205.1 of Fremontodendron californicum. Taxonomy (NCBI): domain Eukaryota; kingdom Viridiplantae; phylum Streptophyta; class Magnoliopsida; order Malvales; family Malvaceae; genus Fremontodendron; species Fremontodendron californicum. Next base: position 542,409 of record JAULJL010000006.1, read on the forward strand.
TGCTGTGGGCGCTGTCTGTTTTTGAGGAACGACCTCGTTTAGCCTCAAGTTTTTGCTATGGAGGTGTGTGCGCCTGAAAGTAAGACCAGAAGAAAACAATATATACCAGAAAAACTGCAGATTAATTACATGGCAAAAAGAAGAAGATGGTTTTTAATACCAGTACCGTCTCTCAAACTCAGTTTTGTATAATTTTGAACACGTGTTTTTAACAATGCATGGAATTGGAATCTTTATCTCTGCTGCAATATCTACTTTTGATGTTTTGGGGACAGGTTATTGTTTAGTAAATTAAGAGAGTGTTCATTTTATAATGCTTAACTTGATTAAATTAAGTAGACTATTCATCCTACATTGTTTAGTTATGTTAAGTCAAGAGAGGTATTCTTTTATAAGTAGAAGTTTTGACTTTCGAAAGAAATCAACTCACAGAGAGTCTATACATTTAAGTAGAACTTTTGTATTGTGACTCGTTGGATTATAAGTCAAGTTTATTTGTAAGTAGGTTTGTAACTTTATTTTTTGTAAAAAATATAATATTTGAATATTTCTTAGGCTCGGCTGAATCACTTAAAAACATTATGTTTTTTTATTTTATTTTATAATGCATGTTATGAATTAATATTAGTTGCGGAATGCACGTCATTTCCAACGGTTATTCTCCAAGTGAGTGTCATCATCACTCATCAGTCTCAGTTACGTCTCGGTCTTACCGGTAGTAAATGAATGAGACGGGAATTAAATCAGTTTTGGATACAAACTTTATTTTCAGGAATTAATTGAAGGTTTTGTTCTCTTCTAAAAATATACAACCCACTAACTGCTTGCTGTCATTAGAAGTTAGTCTTTTACTAGTTTAATTAATATATATATATATATATATATATCTATATCTATATCTATATATATATAATTTTCGTTTAGGAGAATAACTAAGCTATAGCTTAAGTCACAATCATGAAAAAGAATGGAATCAAAGCCAGTATATAAACCTATAAAGTACTCCTTCATTTTTATATATAGCTGCATAGGTGTTAAATTAAGCAAAGAATTAATTAAGGTGAATAGATATTAGATATAATTAGTCCAACTTTGCTGGTGCAAGAAACCTCTGGATTTCAAACTCATGAATTATCTATAAAATATACATAATATATTTATCTTTTTATAAATTAATTAATCAGTAGAACCTAATTATAGCATGATCAATTGATGAAGTATATAATATATAGTTTTTTTATAAATTAGGTAAATATATAGTCTTTATGTAATTTATACCTGGTATAAAAATTAGGTTATGGTTGCATTAACTCAAAACAGTTGGTTTCCAAAATTTCGTGGTGCACAAAAAAATATATATCGACAGCTGCTTTGCCTTCCCTCATTAAATCTCATTCCCTTTTTTTTTTTTCTTGTTGATGAAAATCTCTAAGGTGATATTAATCCCGTGTTTAAAGTAGGTCAGAGTTTGTTGAACCATAATCCTTGGAGGCATATTGGATATGGGTTTAAAGAGTATAACCCTCTTTTCTGCTTCAGCCATGCGCCAGCTGCCTTTGCTGAGGCTGGGAATGGTCAAATTTCATTGCCTTGTAATCTTTGTTTGCTTGCCGACAAGCTTAGATTTTGAGCCCTGTAGATGCATATGCATGCAGCTCATCAGTCATCACCAACATATAATATATGAAGTTTCAAGCCACAATTCAATTGACAAAAGTAGACAAATATATATAAATTTGAATACAAGACTCAAAATGATACAGGAGAAAAAGCAGTGATTAAAAAATCGGACCGACCAATCGAGCTGGTTGAATCGAAAATGAGTGGTATGTTCGGTCCGGAGGGCTATTAGAACCAAATTTACATCAAACTGATAAAGAATCGGTTCAATCGATAAAAAATCGGTAAAAAACCGGATTGAACCGGTAAAAAACCAGTTTTAAATATATATTTTTATTTTTTTTTGCAAAATTTTATTTGTAATTAATGAGATTTGAACCTTTAACCTCTTAATATTATATTAAAGACCATACCATTTAGCCAAATTAATGCATAATTTTATTACTTATTAATTATATTTAATATATAACTTAATGTTTAAGTATTAAAAAAAGAATTTTATCAAACCGATAGGTCCAACCAATTGAATCGATTAGACCAAAAATCGAAGATCTAACCAGTTGGATCCCATTCATTTTTTTTAACATTGAAAAAGATTGGTAAATGTTCCCAAGTTGTGTGAGAAAACATCCCATCAGCAATTAAATTTTAAAATTTAAATCTCGAATCATTCGAGTTTGAATTTTAAAATAGGTGATTGATTGATGTTTGCTCTAATACCAAATACTTAATTTGCAATATACATCGTTATTTATCTTATGCAGAATCTTTATAGATTGCAAAACACATTACAATAATTAACCGAAAGAATTAGATTTATTTAATTAATGTATAAAAGATGAGAAATAATGCATGGAAAATTTGGGAGGTATAGCAGCTGGAGTAATGGACCAGGAGAGTTTATTGTTTGGCTAAATTTATGCTATATAGCTAGCTATACCTTATTATAAAAGCGAAAACAACATTTATACTAAATATATTTCTTAATTTGTCTTCCTAACCACGTGATATTGTCATCTGCAAATTCGGCAACAAAATGTTAATTGATGAATAAAACCAGGGTGCCAGGTGCCAGGTGCCAAGTGCCAACTGCAGATGAGGTGTTACTTATATATTTTTCTTTTGATAATTAAACTTATCTGTTTGATAGATGTTTCTATTTTTTTAAATAAATTAAAAATAAAATAAACAAAATCTGATTGGCTTGAGTACTTCAAATGAAGAAACCTATATTTTAAAAAAAAAAATATTCCAGATCTAAAAAATACATTTTCTTTTTTTTTTGTGTGGATAATTTATAAGTTTTATTATCCAAGAAGCAGCATAGCTGCTACAAACTGTTTATAGCAGCATAGCTGCTACAAAAGAATCATTTACAACAATAAACCATAACAACCAATTCTATCTAACAAACATATCAGAATTCAAGTTGCAGCCATTGCATAGCTCGACATTGATTGAATCAGCTGCAATACAACGTAGTCCCTTTAATCTTATAGAGACCGAATCCTTGATTCTTTCCAGCACCTTTGATGAGGGTTCTTCAATCTTCTTGAAGATTCTGTTGTTTCTTTCTCTCCACACTTCATATACAAATGCATTCCATGCCATTCTTAGAATTATAGTGATCAATGCTTTCCCTTTCAGCTTCCTAGTAGCCCATTTCACTTCCTCTTCCCATCCTTTCACTCTCCTCCTGACCTTGGAGCTCAGAAGCACTTGCTTCCATATAGATGCAGAGTAAGGGCATCCCAGATAGAGATGATCACGAGTTTTTTTCTCCTCTTTGCATAGAACACACAGTTCATCCACTGTAAGCCCCCATGATGCAATTTTCTCCTTTGTTGGCAGCCTGTTCAGTGCTGCCATCCAGGATATAATCGCATGTCTGGGAATGAGGTGTGGAGACCATACCAACCTATGCCATGCCACCTTTTCTGCTCTTGGTCTGAGTGCATTCCATACAGCTCTTACATCATATTTGTTTCCTGGAAATGGCCATCTGTTTCCTCCCTGCTGTGCTGGAAGTTGCTGAATCTTATGCCTTAATTTCATTAACTTCTTCCATGCCCAGCTGCTACTCTCAGGGACAGGGATTTGCCAGACATCCCTTCCCTTCAGCACATAAGCCTGGACCCAAGCAATCCACAATGATCCTGCTGATATTAGGATGGCCCATAGATTTTTCATCATGCATGCCTGATTCCATGATATGGAATCTTTGAGTCCCAATCCCCCTTTAGCTTTTGGCATACAGATTTGTCTCCAGCTCACCCTAGCTCCCTTTGCTGATCCCCCCTTCCCTTTCCAGAAGAAACAAGCACATATCTGGGAGATCTTCTTTAGAACTTGCTTTGGCAAGATAAATTGCCTACACCAGTAGTTTTGTAGGCTAAAAAGCACCGATTGGATGAGTTGTAGCCTTCCTGCATAGGAGAGCCATTTCACTGCCCATCCATTGATTCTTGCTAGGATTTTGCCCAGCAATGGCTCACAGTCCTTTTCTGTCAACCTCCTCGTCACCAACGGTACACCAAGGTACCTGACTGGACGAGAGCCTAATTTGAATCCCGAGATTTCCTGGATAGAATCCAATTCAACTCTATGGATTCCTGAAGAAAAGATCTCTGTTTTCCCACTGTTAATCTGAAGCCCAGAAAATGAGTAGAAAAGCTGCAGGGTGTGTTGAATTCCAATCACTGAGTCCAAACTTCCTTTGGAGAATATTAGGAGATCATCAGCAAAGCATAGGTGGGTGAGGTTTATCCTTTTACACTTGGGATGAAAGGCAAAGATCCCATGCTTGACTGCTGCATCCAGCAGTTTTGATAGCACATTCATGGCCAACACAAAAAGGTAAGGTGATAGAGGGTCCCCTTGCCTGACTCCTTTGGCTCCTTTGAAGTACCCTGCCAGAACCCCATTGATGGAGATGGAGAATCTGGGAGTGGTGAGGCAGTTCCTGATCCAACATATAAACTTCTCAGGAAAATTTAAAGCTGCTAAGACAGCCAGGACAAAATTCCAGCTAAGGGAATCAAAGGCCTTCTGTAGATCAATCTTGAGTGCACATCTAGGTGACAAAGAGGCCCTGCCATAACCTCTCACTAGCTCCTGGGCCAGCAACACATTGTCATTTATACACCTGCCCGGTATAAATGCACATTGGCTTTGGCTAACAATCGAAGGGAGCAACTGCTTAAGCCTATTGACAAGAATTTTAGTGATGCACTTGTAGATCACTGAACAGCAAGCAATTGGTCTGAACTCTTTGATATTGCTTGGATTCTTACATTTAGGCACTAATGTGATAATGGTTGCATTGAATGCTGGCAGCAAGTTCCCAGTATCGAAAAATGATTGTATTGCTTCCAAGACATCATTCCCCACAATGGTCCATGTTTCCTGGAAGAATTTTGCTGTGTATCCATCTGGGCCAGGTGCCTTTTCACCGTTCTGTGAAAACATTGTGGCTTTGATCTCTTCTCTGGTGATTGGCCTTGTTAAGGATAATTTCTCCTCCTCAGCAACTGAAGCTTGGAGAAGCTCAGTTAAAATATTAGAGGGCATCCTGTGACCCTAGTGTCAGCTGTGCCAATAAGGTTCTGAAAGAATCCAACAGCTTCATTGGAGATTTGCTGGAAAGTTTCCAATTTGTTCCCCTTGGCATCTGTGAGGGATCTTATGAAATTACAACTTTGCTTTGCAGCCATCATCTTGTGGAAGAACCGAGTGTTTTGGTCTCCTTCTTGAATCCATCCTATTCTGGATTTTTGCCTGAAGTAGCTTTCTTCAGCAGCACTGAGCTCCTGGAACTCTTTAATCAAAATTGACTGTTGTGCTATTAGATCAGCTGTAGGATCAGATAACACTGCCAGCTGAACTGCTTCAAGTTCCTTTCGTTTTGCTGCTACCTTCAATGAGATCTCCCCATACTGATTAAAGTTGAACTTTCTAAGTACCTGCTTAAGCCTCTTGAGCTTTTGGTGAAGTTTGGACATGGGGGAGCCCGAGACTTCCTCTCTCCAGGATTTCTCAACAATGGCCTTGAACTCAGGATGTCGAGTCCAGAAGTTGAAGAACTTAAATGGCTTAGGAAGGGAGATTCCAGCCTTGTTCAGATTTATAAGTGCAGCACAGTGATCTGACACCTCAGGGGGGATGAATTCCACATAGGAATTAGGGAAGAGGGGGAACCAATCTCCATTAACCATAACTCTATCCAGTTTCTTTGCCAAGTGTGCCTCTTGGTGGTTGGACCATGTAAAAGGAGGGCCAACATAAGCATGATCATCAATGGATAACTGATGCATGCAATTCTGGAACTCTCTAATATCAGATGTGATGGTCTGATTTCCATTGAATGTTGAGCTTTCTGCAGGGTGACTGACCACATTGAAGTCCCCAGCAAGCAGCCATGGCTCATCAGATATAGAGCTCTGAAGGGATGTCAAGTGGGCCCATAGCTTCCTCCTTTCAATACCTTCATTCTTCCCATAGATAGCAGTTAGATAGAACCTGTAATCAGTCTGAGAAATCTGGCAAGTAATGGACTGATCTGTTCTTCCCATCAACCCAAAATTTAAATGATCCTTCCAAAGCATCCAAATTCTTCCATTGTATGCTTCAGTGTAATTTGTTAACATATGCCAGCCACTAAACCATTTGTCAATGATAGGTTGCATGTTGTGTTGCTTTACTCTTGTCTCCAGGAGACAAACCACTTCAATCTTCAGTAATTGTATCCTTCTAACCACTGCTTTCTGCTTCATAGGGCAATTTAGCCCTCGAACATTCCACACGAGAATGTTCAGGATTGGCTTGTTGAAGATTGACCTCCAGGAACAGTCACCACTGTTCTCACTGACTTCCTTCCCTTATCAAATGACCCTTTCCTCTTATTTTTAAGGTTTTTCATCAAATCTGCTACCCCAGCTGCAGCTGCTCTTGGCTTTCTTGGGGAGTAACATATATTACTTTCCCCTTTTGGTTCGGAGTCCTCTTCCATTTGCATGGCTTCTTCATTTTCATCCCCTGATTCTAAGACTGCAAATCTATTTACTGAGCCTGCTATTCCTTGAGGGGACTTCTTTGCCTCAGATCCCTTATCAAGTACCTGATCATTTGCCCTCTCGACTGTTTCATTGTCAGTAGGAGCCACTTCTTTCCCCCCTTCTCCTTTGTTCTTCCTCTTCCCTAATGGACTCAGTGAGATTCACTGGTCCTGCAATCACCTCAGGGGGTTCCTTCCTCTTAGGTATCCATACCTTTGCACTAGCCTTCTTTGCCATGACTGTGCAGGTCTTCTCAGAGTGCCCAAATATGCCACAATGGGTGCATTTCTGAGGCATCCAGGGAATAACCACCGAGATAGAGATTAGAGAGCCATCCTGCATCTCAAGGTCTATAGCCTGTGGGATGTCAGTCCCTACATCAATTTCTACACAGACCTTAGCATAATCTAATCTCTGTTTTCCAGCAGTAATTTTGTCCATATAGAGGGGGTTTCCTACAGCGCTAGCAATGTAGCTTAGGCCTCTATTGGTGTACAGTTCAAGCGGGACATTCCCCAAGTGAATCCAAATTGGCAATTTATCCATAAAAAATTCCAAGGATTTCATACCTGGTTCCCATTTCCGGAAAATGATAGGCTTGTTCTGTATATGCCATGGACCATGTTCCAGCACCCAATCCCTAACCTCTGGAGAAGGAAGTTGAATGATATACAGGTTTGGTCCTGCTGGTCGCACCGTAACTTCCCCTGTCTTTCTCCAAAGTAAGCTTGCAAGTCTTTGGAATAGGCTAAAATTTGGTGCTCTCCCAATAAATTGTGCCACAATCGAGTTCTGCCATTGTTGAGTCCCCTCATCGAAGACCTATGCAGGTGGTTTCACAGTAAACCGTCCATCAAGTCTGTTTGGGGGAAAGAATTGAAGTGTTTGATCAGTCGAAGCTGAGAATAATTTTCTCCAATCATGAGAAGCCACATCAGCAGAGTTTGTTATAACTAACTCCTCCCCAGCTGGCATCGATGCTTTTCCCCTCTGCTTCTCCCGTGATTGGAGAGGAGGAAAATCACCATTGCTGAGCTCTCTTGATCCTTCTTGCTGAAACTCAGAACCTCTAACTGTCTTTACTGAGCTTGAGGAGGTTGCACTTATTTCCATGGCAGTTAGAAACCCGGTGATAGGTACACAGAAATTCTTTTGAACCCGAGAATGACTTTCAATTTCAGAAAAATGATGGTTCAGATAACTAAGATAAACGAATGATGAAAATTGATGAGAAAATCCGAAAGTAAGACTAGAAATGGCGAGAAAATCCTTGGCTCAAGAAAGATCCCCTAGCTTGAGTCGAGAGCGTTTCTGCTAACTTGCGCATTTCTAAAAGTCCTTCTCTGACTGAATCATGGAATTACTTGATGGTGTTTTTGGTCGTCAAAGGCGCAGATCAGAGCATCAGCACCCAAAAAAAAAAACAGCAGCTTGAAACACCAATCTGGTGCACCAGCGGTCAGAGTCGGACACTGGCAGCCAAGATCTGAAACGCCAGGGACCAGATCTGGCACTGCCAGTGCCGATCTGGTGTGCTAGCGACCAGATCTAGTCCTTTGTTGCTAAGATGGGCACCTTTTTTAACCAGAATCCTTCCCAATCCAAGCCGGAAAAGAAACTTCGGCGACCAAATCTGGCCTAGCTGATTTGCGAGACTTAAAAGAAGCTTCGTTTTAAAACGAAAGAAGTCTCAATTGAGCCCGGCCGGAACTGGAAGCAGAGATGCTGAGATGTAGCGGCAACCAGAAAGAAAGAAAGGAGAAGAGTTTTGGGTCAACGGACAGAAAAGATTTTGTAGAGAGGGAAGAGGAAAAAATAAATGGGGTGTTTCTCTTGCTTCGACGGAGGAAACAAAGAACAGCGAAAGGAGCAAGACAGGTTGGCCTCTGCCGAAGCTCGTGCCAATATCGTTTGGTATCTTGGTTAAGTAAAAATGGTGGGTTTCGATCTAGAAGGAGCTTGAAGGTTTTTTTTTTTGCCAAAAAAATACATTTTTCATTTGCTGCAATCACTTCAATTTCAATGTCATGTCGACATGTCATATATATAACAACATATATGCAAATAATGGCTTGATTTTATATTTCGGTGAAATAAGCTTGAAATGTTATGAAAATTTTAAAATTTTTTTTTTTTTTGTTATTTAAAATTGTTAAAGATTAAATCAAGATTACTAAAATTAACATCAAATATTTTATCAATAGATTATGTAATGCGTTGTTTTTTCTTAAATTCAATAAATGTAATATATTAAATATAAAAAACTTTCTTAAAGACAAAATCAAATTCAAAAGAATATCCAGAATTCGATTCTAATGGAATCAACTAAAAAAATCAAACATCTAAAATTATTTTTTGTTTATAATTTCAAAAAGAAAAGGATAAAGCATCTAAACCCATTTTTTAAAAATTAACCCAAAAAAACACAAACTGAAATAAGGATAAAAAGAACTTCTAATCCCAAACGTGCTAAGTTTTTCCTCTGAGGTGTATTGGTTAAATGGGCTCTCATATACCTAATGCATTAAATTAAAGAAATGACAATGTGGTGTGACAATGATAGTCAATGTAGCTTGGTGGTTTGGACTAATTTGGCCAATTGTATGCTTAAGATAATTTTTTTTCTTCCTTGATGTTTGCTTTTCTTGTGTTCAGGGCTTGCAATTTGGCTGAATTTGTCTTGATTTTGCAGGGTATTTTTCAGTTGCTTTGTTCTTGATTTCTAGTGGTTAATTGTAGTCTTTTTGATCTGTTTTGTCTTTTTGAGTTATAACTCATTCAGACTCTCTCCTTATTCTCTCGGGTTTATGTACTCATTTTTCTATTAATAAAATATATACTTTAATTTTTCCTAAAAAAGAGTAAATGTAGTACAATTAACGGTCTTTTATTTTAATATAGTCAAAAAAATTATTTATCAAAATATCATTTTTTTCAGATTAATTTTTAAAATTCGTTTTTTTTTAATCAGTTGGAAAATCGTCATGGCCCATGACGATTTCCCAACTGAAATTTTTAATTTTTTTAAAATACCAGTTGGAAAATCGCCATGGGCCATGACGATTTCTCAACTGCAATTTTTAAAATTTTCATTTTTTTTCATTGGGAAATGGGTGGCGATTTCCCAAGGTAACTTCTTTATTTTTTATTTTTTAAATTCTTTTAATAAATAATAAAATTTAAATAAAAATTATATAACTTTAAATTTTAAAAAATAAAGATTTAATAATTTTAATATATAATTTTTTTCTCATGGTGGTAGAAGTGTCCATCGGCCGGACAGCACCCATGTATGGTATCAACATCACATTTGCTTGCCCAATCCACGGTGGCAATTTTTCAATCTTTATTTATTTTTTTAATTTTATAAAATAATAAAAATTATATAATTTTTAATTTTAAAAAATAAAAAATAAAAAAATAATAATTTACCAAAAATTAAAAAATTATATTCGTAATTAGACTTGTTCATGAGCCGGGCCGCGACCCGAAATTTTTTCCCTTGCCCAAGCTCATTTCGAGTCGTGCCTACCCGAAAGCCCATTTCACTATTAAAAATATATTTTTATATATTTTATAATTTTTTGAATTTTGTTATTTAAATTTTTTTAGATTAAAAATTATATAATTTTTATTTAAAATTTATTATTTAATAAAATTACAAAAACACTTGTCCAAGCCCGGACTAATACGACACTCTGGTTGGCCTTTCTCCTGAAGGTCCATTTATTATGAATACAAGTTGAAAGAATTCGATTGACATTATAGATAGACCTGCTTATGGGCTGGACAGCCCGTCCGGCCAGGCCCGGATCACTATTTATATATTAAAATAATTAAATTCAGGCCCGCGAGCCTGGCCTTGGCAAGGAAATTGAAAATTTTTGGGTCGCGGCCCGGCCCATGAGCAGGCCTAATTACGAATATAATTTTTTTAATTTTTGGTAAATTGTTATATTTTTATTTTTTAAAATTAAAAATTATATAATTTTTATAATTTTATAAAATTAAAAAAATAAATAAAGGTTGAAAAATTGCCACCGTGGCTTGGGCAAGCAAATGTGGTGTTGATACCATACATGAGCCCGGCCCGCCCATGGACACTTCTACCACCATGAATAAAAATTATATATTAAAATTATTAAATCTTTATTTTTTAAAATTTAAAATTATATAATTTTTATTTAAATTTTATTATTTATTAAAAGAATTAAAAAAAAAGTTAGATTTTGAGAATTAATCTGAAAAAAATAATATTTTAATAAATAATTTTTTTTAAGCTAATTTTGATAAAAAAAACCTACAATTAACCCCTTCCATCCCAAGCTTCTCGCAGTTCTCCAACTAGCCAAATATTATGTAAAATAAGGCAGTGTGGTTTGACTGTGAAGCCTTCTCACTGCAGCATCATCGAAGTTTGATTGGAAGCCAAATTCTCACTGATCCTTTGAGACCCAATAGAGATTTAGCTTCCAACTGAAGTTTCAGTGGAAAGATTTTTGAATTCTTGGCCTGTGTTTATCGAACTGAACGAGGCCAAAGGTCCCATTTGACTTTGAAACTAGGGTACAGTGTGATGGAGATGACTGACTCTCGGACCCAGTCAGTCTCCCATCGCATTACACCCCTTAATTTCTATTGGACCATTTGTATGTGATGAAATAGCTAAAATAATAGTAAGAGATAACGTAGGGAAACCAACAGGACGGTGATAATTACGCCTGAGTTTAGTGATTTACAAGCTGCCTACCCTTCATTACAGCCGTATTATTGTGGGCAAAACTTTGTCATCTGCTAATTCGGTAAACGTTAATGCATCAGAAAATGGTAGGTGCTACCTATAATACTACCATTAAGTTTCTTAATGTCTAGGAATATGGGGTCAGAATTCAGAAATACGTTTTCCTTGAAAGAAGTTTCACCTTTAATTATTAAAAATAAATTTTATTTTCATAGTAAAAAATTATAAAAATCTATGGCAATTCTACTCGGCGAGATTAGCATCTAGTACTAGTAATAGGCCTACACTATGGGCTATTATTCATTGTCGAGAGCCCATTTATAGTGGCCCAATGATGATTTTTAGCCATGTCCAGTTGCTCCTAAACCTGTTTGTGTTACTATTTTTTTTTTGGGCCAAATTGGATTTTTGAGATTATGGACAATAAATCTATAACGGCAGAAGAAAAAGAAAGAAAGAAACTAAAGAAATTATTTTGGGTCTTAAAGATTGGAACAAGACTAGCCTGACTAAATAAGAAAGGGCCAAATTCATGTCTTGTCAATTTGATTTGCGGCACGAACATGCTTAAGGAGATTAATGTTCCGATTCTGCACTGAAGTGATACTGTTTAAAAATTGCAGTTATGGTAGTAATATATAGTAGTATTTACAGTTTGCATGTAAGTTGTAATCTTTTTCATTTACCATGTCTTTCTTTAATCAAATTATAAACAGTGTTTTTTGTGAATAATTCAGAGAAAATTATATGGGTTTTGAAAATAGTTTCCAAGCTGCAAGATGACACTTTGGCACTCATTAGTTCAAGTCAGGAGAAGAAAAAAAAAGAAAAAATTATTAAAAGGAAATTTATTTCACTTGATATATATATGATGAAAAACTTGTTATTTTTTGCATGCTAGCTAATTTATATTCCGGCTTGTCGTTCAGCTTGTTTATAATCTAAACAAGTGCAAAGGCCATTTTCGCAACGGTATGCCCCTTTACAGTATTGCTTGCACTGGTAATCATGGGTGCAAAGAACTGGTATCGTTCTTGAAGCTTCAACTTGTAGCATACCTGCAAAAGTACTAATTAATTAGTCACCTAATTCCCTTTGCTAGTAAAATATTGGATAATGGTTTGAATCATATATATGTGCAGCTGGAAGAAGAGAAATATAACTTACAAGACGTGATAGCCAAAACACAAACCAAAAGAGTAAGCTTTCTCGAAACCACATCCATGTCTTCTGAAACTGAGTTTGAAGCAGATAAAATTGTTGACAATGAAAATAGTTTTTCTGATGTAAACTTAATTATAGCATTTTGAGAGGGTTCTGGCATTCACATTTTAAAGTGGGGAAAGAACATAATAGAAATTAATAAATTTGGAAAGATACTTACTACATTATTATTTATGGGTTTAAATTGAAGACTACATTTATGAGGTACAACCAAAGAAATTTAATAGTATATGTTTTTGCCTTCTAAAGAATCAAGAGTCTCAACCATTTTCTTCTCTATTTTTTGTTTTTTGATCAGTAATTATCTTGCCTGTTTTGGATGGTATTTATTAAGTGTGTATTAGTACTAAAGAGTTGAAAGATGTGCTTTAATTAATTGTCCAACATGGACTAATATATTGTAGTTGTTTCCAAGAAGAAATATGCTTTGAGAAAAAGTTAGCATAAAGCTCAAACCATCCATGCATGTTGATATTAAGTTTGTCATTTCTTACAAAATATGTTTCAAGGAAAGTTCCTACATTCCTAATTTAAAATACAAACAATGAACATTCCACGACTGTACTTGTGTAGCACAAGAACAATGCCTTCAAATTTCTAGCATATATATCCCACAAAATCATAGGCCATATATAGCTTTCTCTTATTTCTTTCTTTAATCTTTTTTTATTTCACTTTTGATATATTGAGAGTATAATTTTTTAACTTCTCAAGTGGATTAAGTGACTATCACATATATATATATATTTAAATTTATTTTTAAAATATATATCTTTGAATATGTGTTATCTTGCTAACTGCGTTTGTGAAATTTAAAAATTTCACTGATAATGAATAATATAATTTTTATATTATTATTTTTGGGGTTACACCTTTTCTTACAATAAAAATATTAAGACCATCTAAATTTAATGTTTTTATTTAAAATCCATTTATACTTAATCATAACGATGCTTATAAATACTTGTTAAGATTAGGATAATTTTTTTTTTACTTGTCATCATATTAACATTGATTATGATAATAAAAAACTCTAAAGTTTTTAGAATGTAAAATTTAATTTCCAAACAAAAATTAGTAGTACAAAAATATGGGACTATTTGCAAAATGAAAAATTGCACAAAAAATTGGAGGCAACCAAAGCATTCACTCAAAAAAAGAAAAATGCGAATCAAAGGAGGGCATCATTATATTTGGAGTAAGACCCCGTTTGGATTTCGAAAAAGGGAAAATGCACAAGAAAACACGGTCAAAACGACAAAATAAATAGTTGCCTTGCCACCGTTTTGTTTTCTTTCTTTCTATATTTTTTTCTCTTTGTACTTTAACCAAAATCTTACTTTGATCAAATTCTTTTGCCCCCTTTGATTGTTCGTTCACCAAACAGCTGATGGTCAAGTCACAAGTGGCAAAAACCCAATAGATACTGTAAGTTCCTTTTTTTTTTTCAGGGTTAAATTTTCTTTTTTTGTAGTGGAAAAGAAAAAGAAGAATATATAAACTTAAATTTACTGTTTTTTCAATCTTGGAGCAGATGATTTTGTTTTTACTTTTTATTTTGTAATATAAATAAAAAAATTTGCTGTTTGATAAGTTCTTAATCCTCGCCGCTTGTTAAAAATTCTAGTACATATAAGCTGTTGCTGTTGTTTGGATGCTGAGAAAACTGGATAAAGAAAAGATATATTTTTGAATCAAAATATGCAAAACGTTTTGAACTTGAGCACAATCTTGAGTTAAAGTTTTTGTGTTTTTTCTTGAGTCCTGAAAAATTGGAACATATTTGGTTGCTGGGAAAAATGAAGAAAGAGAACCCAAAAAAAAAGATGAATATTTTTGCATTCATTTGATTTTTCTAATAAGAGTTAAAGATTATTTTGTCTTTTTGGCGGTTTTTTTCCAAGCTAAGGATGATTTGCTGAGAAATTCGAGGAAAGGAAGAAAAAGATGTATAATTTGTCTTTTTAATTATTATTTTCTTTTTTGCTATGAATAAAAATTCTTGTTTGGGAGCATTGGTTTTTTACTTATAAAAGTATATATGCAACAGAAATTGGAGGCTTAACCGAGGACTGATTTTTGTTGATTTGCTAAAGATATGAGAATCCCATTTGACAGCTGATAAGATTGGGAGAAAAAGAAGAACAATTGATCAAAGGCCTTCACCTTATGCTGCTGCTTCTCCTGTCCTACATAAAAAAGCAAGAAAAAAAGCTTTACCAAATGGAGCAGCCACCCGAGAACCTCCATGACAAAAATGATCATGTTCTTGATATTCCAAATGATGATCAACTTGGGAATAATGTTGAATCAAGGAATTCTCAAGAACCTGTTATTCAGCCTACTCCTTCTGGTGGATCAAGTCATGGGAGTTTTATATCATCTTTTTGCTTTTGGATTTGTATTAGACTAGTTTTCAATATAACCCAAATTGTTGCATCAGTAGCTGTTCTAGTAGTTTCGAGGAATGAGAAGTCACAAGCTCCATTATCCACTTGGATTTTGGGTTATGCAGCGGGGTGTGCTGCTAGTATTCCCATCCTTTTCCAGCATTGTTTGCTTCCGTATCCCACGTAAGCGTTTACCTTTTTTGTTTGACATATTTCAATGCTAAATCCTTAGTAATTGATGTGCATAATTACGTAGTATATACTTTAAGATGGTTTCTCGGTGTTCTGTTCTTCTTGGTGTGGAATTATTTGCTTGAATTATTTATGCTTCATTTACTTTGCCTTTGTCTATTTCATTCTCCCCGAATTCAATGCTGGATTGATATAATAACGAGCTTAGAAGAATGGAAATTGTGAGGTTTGAAAATTTTGCCATTGCCTCTTATAGAAGTTATCAAGCTTCAGAAAATTGTTTAACTTTCTCCTTGCTACCAGAGACTCATGAAACTTCATACTTGAAGCTTCTTCAACTAACAACAGTTGCCTTCATGTTGCATGATCTCCTTTATATGTCTCAGTTTCTGAACTTTTTGACTTCACCTTGAAGTTTGGTTCTTGTTCTTGGAATCAGTCATGTTTTCATATAGAAAGTGCAGTACTGATATTCATGTGTGTTAGAATGTCTAGTATCAGAAAAATCTTTGCATTTGGCCTGTCTGGGAAAGGAAGAAATAATTCATTCCTAGATTCATATGAAATGTTTTCATCTTTTATGTTTTACATCGTATATTTTCAATGAGAGAAGTGCTCTTTTCTGTACCATGTTGGATTTTATTTGGATAATTTCCACAGCTACTGAAAATACAATAAACATTAAAAAATCCGTGCTCATGTTTAAGAAAAAATTGACCCTGTAGTTCAGGAGTAAATTGAAGCCTCAGACAGTATGTATTTTTCAGTTCTTTTCTGTTTGGTCCTAGACTTTTGCTTTTCTGAGTGTTTTATACATACCTTTCATCAATCTTATATGCGACTGCTGATGCATTTTGCATGATAACTTGGCAGGCTTAGCAGATTATTGGAGCAATTTAAATGGATTCTAAAAGCTTACTTTTTTGTCTGGTTTATTGTTGGCAATGTTTGGCTATTTGGAGGTTACTCTTCCTCAGGGGCTCCAAATTTGCACAGGTATCAATACTGGCCTTTATAAGTATTATACTACTTTTTTTGGCTTTTCTCTGTATGGAAATCAACCGGTTTCTTTGGCTCCATTGTAGGTTATGTGTAATGTTTCTTGTCTTTAGCTATCTTGAGTTTACTATGCCCTTCATCCTGTGTGCTGTTTTAGCATGCTGCTGTGGGGACCTAGGTCTAATTAGAGGAGCCCCTTCAGAATGCATCGATTCTCTGCCAACGTATACTTTCAAGTTACAGAAAGATGGTTGTGGCAGCAGCAGCATAAGGAAAATCAATTCAGAAGTTAAAGGAGGGGCTGAAGCAGCAGCAGGAGCAGAAAGGGACTGTGCTATTCCAGGGGATGATGCAGTAAGTTTTGGAATTGGAATGCCTCTCACTCATAAGACTAATACTTTTGTTTAATGCTTTAAGGTCAAGGAAGTAATATTATTTATTACTTTGTTTTGGTTTCAACCGAAAACAGTCTGTCAGCTTATTTTATATGGACATTATTATGCAGGTTTGTTGCATTTGTTTGGCAAGTTATGCAGACAATGATGTGCTGAAGGAGCTCCCTTGCTCTCATTTCTTCCATACCAGCTGTGTAGATAAATGGCTAAAGATGAAAGCGCTGTGTCCGCTTTGCAAATGCACAATTTTGTCAAAGAAATGAGGGTTTTGCTTTTTCTTAATTGTTATTGGTATAACCTTGGTAGTCGCCCTTCTAAGGACCTTCTGCTGCTTACTCAGATCAGCAAAATGAGAAGAGGGAAAAGGGAAAGAAGAAATCTAAACTGCAAAAGATTGTACATACGAGAATATCTGTCATACTTGGATAGTTAGATACAATCCTGTTGCTGTTGATATCAACCTTTTTATTCATTTTAATAGACATGATGAGAGTTAAAACTTCCAGCCGGCTGCTTCTTTTGTGAAGGTGAATCCAATGATGTCAATTCTTATGATAAGCTCACTTTTAGTTTTTTGTTTGTTTTTTAATTAGTAATTAAACTCCTCGATTAATAGTGTGCAAGTTACGTTTGATCTAAGATTAGTTTGTCTTTTCTCTTGTATCCCTGAGAATAAACAGGTTTTAAAATCTATTTAAAAATTGGTGTTGAAAGAGGATTATATATTTAAACAATGACAGAAACCTAACAATTTTAGACACGTACGAAAATACAATACAAATACTACACATTTGATAAATATGATATGATTCGTTTAATACGATATGAAAGCATACATGTATTGTATTCGTATTTAAAATTTTGATACATGTAATAATTTATGTTGTATTTATGTTTATATTTACTAACTTTTGGTATTTTTCGAAGGCAAATTTTGGTTTTGCCACTGCACACACACCAAAAAAAAAAAAGTTTGGAATTTGGATACTTTAAGATTGTAAACTGGTTAATGTAAATCAACAACATTCTAGGTAGAAGTAATATCTCATATGCAAACTTTTGTCACCAACAAAAAATTAAAGAAAAGCATATTTCCTTGTTTTTCATCTTTTGGATTTTTGGTTGTAGCAAGTGTTACTAATGCTTAGTATATATGAAAGATATATAGTCCAATTAATTTCAGGGTTGATTCTGCACTGTTGCAGATTAAGAACCCTGGAATCAAATGATCAGGATATCATTGGGAATGGCAAAGCTCAATAAATTGAATTGAATTACATCTTTCATTGGAATATGGGATACCATTTCTCAAGGCATTCCATAAATTAAGTGTTACCCTTCCTTCCATCACAATTAATTTCAGCTTCTTTATTGCCTGCTGATATTATTACAGATAAAAAAGATCAGAAAAACAAATGCAGAGACAGGTTATGAAGGAAAGAGTTCATATATCTTATATAATATCAAAATGATTGGAGCTAGCAGCAAGTTTATAGTATTACCAAACTCACCTAACTCTATATATACCTAAGCAATCCAAGCTCAAAAACAAAAGAAACCATTTAAAAAAAAGAGGTTGCCTAAAAGCAGAAAACAAAAAACACCCAGAAAATTAAGAGAAAAAAATTAGTGTTTTAGTCAAAGATGGGGTTAAAGATGGTGGTAATATGCATTGTAGTGGCATCATGGGCCATGGCAACAATGGGAACAATGGAGGATGATGAGAAGGAATGTGCTGACCAGCTTGCAAATCTTGCATCTTGCATTCCTTTTGTGAGTGGAACTGCAAAGAAGCCAGCACCACAGTGTTGCCAAGATACTCAGAAAGTAAAGGACAGCAAGCCTAAGTGCTTGTGCATTCTCATCAAAGAGAGCACTGACCCTTCCTTAGGCCTTCCTATCAACACCACTTTGGCTCTTCAAATGCCATCCGCTTGCAACATTGATTCCAAAGTGTCCGACTGCCCCAGTATGTAGTCCTATAACAACAAGAAAAAAGAAAAAGATGAGAACCCCTTGTTAAATTGAAGTTATGCGTGTTTCAAACTATATATTACATAAAATCTAGATATGATATGAATATCATACTCATTAGTTAACATGGACGAAAAAATAATTATGTTCTTAAAATGATTATTTTAGTATTATTTCATAACACAAAAAGTTAATTGTTGTTTTTGATTATGTTTCGTAGCTATTCTGAATCTCCCACCAGATTCACCTGATGCAAAGATCTTTAAAGAAGCTGATCAAGGTTCTACCGCTACTTCAACGACAAATTCCCCGTCAGCTTCTGGGTCTTCTTCTTCTTCATCATCAGCTGGGACCAGTAGTTCAAACTCGGTATCAAAGGCAACCCCTAGCAGCAACAATGGAGCCAAAGTGAAGGTATTTCTGGGAGGAAATTGCCTTGTGTTGATCATGGCTTCAATTGCATGGATTTTCATATGATAACTCCAGCCAGCTATATTACTACAACAACGTGATCTTATTTGCGCTAGAACAAGTTAGAGGGGTTAATGTAGAGAAGTAAGAGTCTTTTGGTTCTGGCTGGCATGGCTACTATGTTTTCTTTCTAATTTCATAATAACAATAATAATACTATATATCAGAATATCTTCCTTTCCATGAAATGAGAAGGTTAATTTCTCAGCTAAGTTATTAAGCAATTCCATGCTGAATATTTGACTTACATTATATTTGTTAAGCAATAAAATTCATATACACTAAAGTTATCCAAGTCAATTATTAATTGTATCCGGTAATTACAAAAAACAAACCTAATTGCATTTCATTTATATTTGAAGGAATTAAGGTGCTTATTAACCTGATTAATTAATTAGTTTTTCGAATTCTTAGCAGGAAAATATTATTGTTGTATATGTGATTGGATAGGATTATATAATTTGCTAACTACTAATACCTATCAATATTTGAAAAAAAAAAAAAATCATTTATCTAACAACTTTATATAGTTTAATTAGAACCATAAGCTTTTGGTGGGTATTTGATTTATGGAATAAATATAATTCAATTTTAAACATAAAAAAAATTGATCAACTTTAAAAAGTAAGAATCGAATACTGAATTTTTTTTCTTAACACATCATGAAACATTAATGCTTGGATTAAAATTAATTTATTAAAGATTTTGCTAGTTACTAACATTAAAATTGATTATAAAAAAGAGTTCAAAGATATATGAAAATGAAATGAAAAGAATATTTATTATAAAGAATTCCTTACATATGATAAAAAAAAATTATAATTAAATTAACGGAGATAAAAAGGATATACATGATTTTGAAGTTAGTAAAATTATAAAACAAATTAAATTTAATGGATAAAACTATTTTTAAATTTAGAGTAATTTAGAAAGATGTAATCATTCATTGTGTTTTGATTTTAGTAATTTATAAAAGTTAAAATTTCAAATTAAAGATTTCGTACTTTATTTGAATTTGAAATATAAATAAATTTATACATTATCTTATATGTCATGAAAAACGATGTTGTCTAAGCATATCTTATCAAGTATCCTTGTATCTTGTAATGATATATTCAAATACTCAAAATTGATGTCTAGCTCATGTCAAGAAATTAAATTTCATGGTAAGTTGCTAATGGGAACCATTGTTACAGAAGGAAAAGAATGGTGATTAAGCAAATATATTGATATAGTGACATTGTCATAACTTATTAGGAATACTTTTCACATACTTTCATCATATATTATGAAACCCTTTAAACATAAAAATTCTGTAAATTTATCAGTGGCAGACTCAGGCAAGCAGATACATACCACCATTTTTCCACTAGATTCAGCACCTCATTCGGGCAAAATACACAAACCTGTGGTGTTTGGGGTCAGCTCTTTTGGCCCAGCATAAATCGGCCTTCCCCATCCAAAATCACTAGATTCATACAAGGAAAATCTGGTCCACTATGTTATGGTCAATTTCCACCAAATTCAAGCCTTCTTGGCCTGTTTACTTCAACATAGTCCAATGTAGATCTTACATACTCCTCTGATATGCTGAGTCTGACTTCATGAACTTAATAAGATCATACACATGGCACATTCCGCAGGCCATAAAACCCTTGTTTCAATGGTGGGTTTTTTAATTTTGGACGAGCATTGACTGAAAATGTAAGCCTAAGTTCATAGTCTAGTGGTTTTACATCAAGTGCTGCCATAGCATCAAAGGTAGAGCACCCAAGCTTGTCATCAGGTTGAGCTAGAGATTTTAGTTCAGCTTGGAACTGACGGTTAACCTTGTAACACTTTTGAACAGGCTTGGATTTCCGTAGACTCATTGTTAAGCTTGAACCTTCATTAATTCTCATAAATTCAGGTGTGGATATTTTACCATTGGTGGATTTCGAGGCTGGAAAAAATTCCCTTTCGCAACAAAGGCTCAGGGTTTGTCACCAATGTACCTGTTTTTTACTGTGGCAGCCAATGCACCAAGGCCATCACAAATGCAATTGCAAAGCCTCAGGCCAAGGCTAAAGCCACCACAGGCAAAAAGGGTTACCTGAGCTATAACTAATGGCATGTCAACAACTTTATATGGCTCTTCATTGGGGAACCTATAGATTAATGGCGCCCATACTGGGTTTGGCACTGCAACGTCTCCTAATTCAGCTAAAGCCATATCTGAGTGTGCATGCCTCAACCACGAGTGCACCTTGTTCTCGTCCAAAAAACACTTCTAGTTTTCCATTTTTGGCCTCTCTGAGCCTACCAGATAAAGGATAGTAAGGAACCAAAACTCTGGCTAGTGCATCACACTGTTTTTATGACCGGTTCTCTATTGCAACTCAAAGTCTTTTGAACTGAAAACATTCGATCAATGGTTATATGAATGTGCAGGATAAGAAAAGATTAGATTCATGATGAAGACATGTAACGGATACGGGTTAACACCCCAAAACAACCCTTTACTCCTTTCCTCTCCAATCTTGACAGTCCCCCATCACTACCATTTTTTTTAATCAATGTCATTCTATACACCTATCATCACTATCTATATCTATTTAAGACTTGCTCATGAATTGTGAATCCTGCACGAGAGGAATACTAGAGACAACTGTTCTAAAAAGTTATCACAATCTTGAAGGATGGGGTATAACACACCAAATAGCTGCAGTATTTATGACACAAGAACTTGCCTTTCAAGTGCACCATGGACCATACCATGCTTTGCAGTCTGCTGATTAATCCGAGTTCCTAATAAATTGCTAAAGAGAGCTACCGGCAACAAGGTGTACCCATATAAAATAATATTAGATTTGAGCTAGCTGGCATATAAAGAATTTTCTGCTACCATCCAGGAGAAAGAAGAAACACCAAAGACTAAATGAACAGAATCCTTTTTCTCTTGAGAACAAAAGTGCCATGTTAAAAGTCGCATTTGAAAAACCATTTACTGATGTTTATTTCGCATTAACAAAACGAACAGGAGAGGGTACATGTGCATATGTGAAGTTAAAATGAAAAAGCAAAACCAAAGCTCTTGCCACTTTACCGCACTGGCTGCTGATTGTAGTGATTCTTCTCCTTTTTCTTTGCAGCAGCAAGCCTTGCACTCCTTGCAGCAGCCTCACTGGCAGCAGCTCGTGCAGCAGCATCCATCTCTTTACTTGATTTTTTCTTCTTCGTAGAAACTACCTTTTTCAGCCGCTCTTTCACATCACCAGCAGATGTCTCTTCTGGTTTCTTAGTTTCACTAGTTTCTTCCGCATCGTTTCCAGCATCAATGCCTTCAGGCAGGCCCTGCGACGATTCTTTCACCTCCTTTGATGATTTATCCTTCTTTTTCTTCTTTTTGGCACTTTTGCTCTCTGCAGGAGCATTCTCTTTCTTTTCAATTTCTCCATTGCTCTCTGCAATTTCCACCTGTGCAATGCCTGCAATCAGGAAAATATCATTTCATGTAAGAAAAACTACTAAGAAATCAATCAAGATGCAATAAACAGCGAATAGTTAACACCAAATAAGCAATGCAATAGTAAAAACAACCACCACTTGAAATCTCAGTTTCAAGTTGTAAAGCATGGCATAGATGTCCAACTCAGCCTTTAGAAGATCACAATTTTAACTCATTACATTTTCAGATAAATGCAGAACATAATAGCATAAAATTGCTATCTCGGTCTTGTACTACAGCTGGTAGGTGATACACTGGGAACACGTCGAAAGCAAACCACTTTAGGACAAGAGACAACAAACATTAAGATTTAAGAGTAACCAGAGTTCCGGTTAAGAGCTTAACCGGACATATAACAATTGAACCAAGAACTATAATGATTTCAAAAGAGAGAACACTTCCTGAATTGTCATTGTTAAACTAGAAAAGCATTTCAATCTCTGAAAGGTAATTAAACACTTACAATTTTCATAGTGGGTCTTATACCTATTTCAGAATTAAAATTATGCCCCATTGCAAATAAATGAGACTAAACATCTTTCTGAGAATGAGGAGAGACTAATAAGCATATGCGGAATAAGCTAACTTACTATGTGAGTCATTTGGGCCACCTGTCTCCTGTTTGGTATATCCCAACTCAGCAAGAACAGCATCCAGTTCCTCAAGCCCCTTCTTCTTCAGTTCCTTCTTTGAAAGCTGTCTTTCTGTCTCTTTAGTGACCAAAGAGGCTTCAGGAGGCTTGTTAACAACTGGCTGCACTTCTACTTGGGCCTCAGCTTCATTTTCATGTTCTTCTTCAACATCATCGTCAACTTCATCAAGACCTTCTTCCTCACTTTCACTTTCCTGGAATGCAAAATAAAATAAATACAACAACTACCAAAAGCCAAGTACTGATGGCACTCAGAAGAAGTTTAGGTAATAAAAACCAGGTCCTTGATATCCTTATCACATTTTTAAAGTTTGTTTACCTCAAATGCTAATATAGTAGTAAAAATATAGTTTACAAAATATTTAAGACGACATCCACAGCATCAAGGTAAAGACTGGAAGGTGTAACCCCCCACACCCCCTATTCCCTCCTCTGTTTCCTATAAACTAAAGTTTGATTTTTACTAAGTGACATTTGTCATTGAGATTGTAACCATTGCTCTGCCATTTTGCCAACTGGCATCATTTTAATCAATATTGACTTAACGAAGACAGTCTAGGCTGCAACCAACAAGGAATACAATTAATTAGGATCTAAGATTTTCCCCATTACGAATTATACTACTACAAATATCTTTTGCCATGAAAGAATCTTTTTAGGCATCTAGTCACATATTTATCCACATTATGTTTCAAAATTCATGTTTAAATATCACACATGATGATGACTAATTTTATCAGTAATATTGCAACTGACATTTGATACCAAATGGCCATGAATACCCCCAGAATAACTTACAATGTCAAAAGGACCTTTCCTAGGCTATTGATGGAAACTTTTGATAGCAGAACATTAATTTCACTCTTGCAATAAATAAATTATAGCTCAGAATGCAAGAACAACAACAACAATTGAAGTTCCAAAGATTCACTTTGGGGAGGCATTCAATACTTTCAGGATAGCACCAAGTCAACCGGCAACATATACCCCAAAGAGTTTCCTCCATCTAGACATGCTGAATTCATACTAATGTATTGAATCCAACAAACTAAATGACAACATCTCATACATCTGTCTGTAATAGCAAAAGAACAAACTAATCTAAAGAGTTCAATGTGACGACAATGAAATTACTTGATATATCTGACCCTAATCAAAAAGACCAAAAAATTGACTAAATACAAGTGCAAACCAAATTAACTGGCATCCACCCTCAAACACAGGACATTAAACACGTGTTCAATTTAAGAATCAAGTTTAGTTTCGTATGACTAAATGATCAGATTGAGTACGTGTGTACACCAGGTAGAGTGGAACCTCAAACGCATGACATCATCATACACGTGTTAGCTTCGAGAATCAAGTTTAATTTCATGTAACTAAAAGACCAGAAGAATGATTAAATCAAGAGAACCATTCACCAGCATCCTGTGGATCTGGAGGCAAAAAAATCTAACTTGGCAACTACAGCATGTATGTTATCAACATCATTTGTTCATTAAACACATAAAGCACAGAGATATAAACAATTCCTTTTAAAAGAAAATATCCTTCTTTGGGAAAAAAAGAAAAGAAAAGGAAGAACGATGCTTTTGAAAACCATGCATAACAGGATATGGAACCTTCATACAGATTTCATCATGATGTTCATAAATCCACAAGAATTATCTATGTTGCTCCGACTCTTCATCCGACGCATATCCGGACATGGGTATGGAGATAAGATCCTCCAAGGACCCTCCAAATACATGGAAATCTTGGAAAAAAATTGAACATACCCGTGTCGGACACATACCCGTGTCTGACACTCACATCCAAGTCCGAGTAACAAAGAGCATTATTGAATCCACATTACAAGATTCATTTCCTCGTATCTGGCGCAATAAAGATAAACCAACTACAAGAAATTTTGGTCAAAAGCACATATAATAAAACATTTTCCAGCAAAAACAATTTCTTTTAGAAGAAAGCATAATCATCATCCATCATAGTCCAACTATAAAAAATTATAAAAGAATCCAAAACCGACATTTTAGTACAATGGAAAAAATATATATCTTATAGGAAAAAACACAGTCCAACATCCATGAACAAATCATCCCCTCCATCACCAGACACAGTCAGACTTCATGATGATCTTTATAAAACAAAATACCACCAAAACTTTATACATGACCATACATTACATCCTATCCATTATCATCAACATCATCAACAGAATATCAAATCTTACCATCATTTGGATAATCCAAATACCCCAAAAAGAAGAAGAAGAAAAAAGAGATAAAAAACAAAAAATCATCATCATCTAATCATAAAAACAATATATTGAAACCAAAAACAAAGTCTGACCTCTAAAGCAGGCTTAGGTTCTTTATGAGTGTCCCAAGCAGAGCCAGGAGGAGTCATGGTGGCATAATAATCATCATCATCTTCCTCATCAACGTCAGCCCAAGACTTCACCTTGAGAGGTGATGGAGCCCAGAACACCTCTTTCTTCTCGGATTCCTTCTCCCCTCCCTTCTTCCCTTTGCTCTTAGAAGAAGAGCCCTGATTTTCCTTTTCACTTCCCTTCTTCTTCTTCTTCTTCAAACTCCCAAGCGCCGCAAAAACATTGGTGCTGTTAATCACCAAAGAATCCTCCCTCCTGCTATTCCCTCCTCCCACCATTTTTTTCTCTTACCCAATCCCTCCCGTCACCAAACACACAAAATATTTTTGACACCTGTGAATTCTAAATACAACAGTAGTTTATCAAAGAAACGATTTTTAGCAATGAAAAATTCTGGGGATGCAAAAAAAAAACGTTTTTGATTTTTTTTTAAATCAAAGGAAATTTGATATATTTATTGAAATATAGTGGAATAAACGAGAAACTGATAAAATTAAAAAATTAAAAAAAAAAAGGTCAGATTTTTTTTGGGGGGGTTTCCCAGATGATCTGCGAAATGCCTGAACGGATTGTGATGAACCACGTTTGGTTCTGGAAATGGGGAAAACGAATAAAACGAAGATAAGGCAAAGTGAAGGAAGCAAGGTTTTCTTCAAATGTAGGTTAAGTGTTTTCAAGTTTCTAATATTTTAAAAAAAAAAAATAGAAAGAAAGAAAACTGAGAAATGAAGAAAGAAAACCCTTCTCTTCTTCTTCTTCTGTTTTTTTTTTTTAATTTATTTTTCTGTTTGGAAATTGGATTTCTTTTTGTTGTTATAAAAACGTGGCGTTTGATGGGGCTTCTTAGGGCAAATGCACGTAAATGGATTTCAATTTTCAAAGGTTGGATTTTATTTTCTTTTTTTTTTTCCTTTCGATTTCATGGTAAAAATTAATGGTGGGGAGCGAAGACTGTGTTATGAGATGTAGGGATTTGAGTTAGTTGGATGAATCTGATCCGTTAGATCTGCTGATATCAGATTGGACTTTATGGTTGGGATGATGTGGGGGCCCAAAGCCCATTGGACCTTTTGGCATCTTCTTGTGAAAAAAAAATTGTACTAACGTGTGAAACAGGTGGATAGGAAGACAAAGAATTTTACATGACATTTGCCCTTCATGCAAACATTTTGGACCCACTTTATAAATAAAATGTTGTTTTTCTTTTTTACAAGAAAAAGAAATAAATATTAGATAATTATTAATCTCTCTAATCAAGATTGATTTTAAGCTTCGAATTATTTATTATGAATTTATTAACTAAACAAATATGGTCTTTGTATTGTTAGTAGTCTTTTTCTTCTTTTTGTCATGCTTATTAAAATTTCTTATCTCTTATATTTTTTGTGCTTTATAAAAGATTAGATAGGTCACTTTCTCCATGTAGTTGATTTGCACAAAGAAAAAGTTCTTTTTTCTTTCTATGTTACTTTTATGGACGGTGGATTGAGATTTGAGAGTAAAAAAACAAAAAGTCAATAATCACATGTTGGGTTAAACACACATGTAGCAAAGGGCAACCATGGGGCCAGCAAATGTTCACGTTTATGAATTTTAGTCTTTAGATTAAGGTACAATTCAACATTTTCTTTGTCTTTCCTCCATTTACCATCTCAAATTTATATAAAAGACTTCAAATTTTCCTACTTAAAAAAAAAATGTTAATTTTTAATAAATGACTTTCACTAACCATCGATAAAATTTGTAACTTTTAAAGAAAATTTTAGATAGTACAAAAAAAAGAGAATTGAATACAGATAAAGATTAAAAAAAAAAATTAAATTATAAAACGATATTCAGGTGCAATGAATGTTTTTTTATCGCAGATTCAAATGAATCTAAACCAACTACTCATTTACGAAAACTCAATAAATTAAGATTTTTTTTCCTTTAAGAATTTTAATTAAATTTACCAAATTTTGAATAGTATTTAAAAAAATCAAATGCTAATATTTTGACGTAGAAATTATCTTTTCCCAATAACATGTTAAGCTAAGCTAAAGCGAAGGTGCCTAGTTTGTCGACTTAAGCTAAACTTAAGTTGTGGGAAAAGGGTACGCCTCAAAACGTAGGCAAAACGCGAGGATTTTGGTCAAATTTGGGTGCTGGTTGGGACCCAAACGCATTGAAAAAGTTCAACCTTTCAAATCTTTTGGGTTGTTTGAGATAAAATCCAGAGATGGTTTTTAACTTTTAACTAAACAAATTAAGACAACACCAAAAAAATATTTATGAATTCTGATATACCAAAACGATGCTATCTTCATTAGTTACATGAGGATTAACTATCCAGAAACTGAATAACATAAAACAAGCAAAAAGAAGTATACCAATAATCAAGATGAGGAAAGATGCGAGGAATTGTCAAAAGTGGTTCCCACATGCTGAATGACAAAGCCATAGATTTTCCTCTTCAATTTCTCAACCTTGTCTACCAATGGTTCATCCCCGTTTGAAACTGCCCGGTCTAACCAATCATTCACCCGTTTCAACTGTGATAAAACTGCTGCAATGGAGCCACAGTCCAAAGGTAATAATGCTTTACTACCACCAGAAGCACACTCTCCGAGCACCCGGAAACCGGCATCCAATGACTCCTCAATGAAGCGAAGAAACCACATTTGCATCTCAGACTTCAAGTTCATCGCAAAATGCACTGTCTCTTTCATTCCTTGACCTCTACTCCACATTGCACCAGTAGGTTGCAGCTGTGGCATTGAACTAGCTTTGAGTTGGTTTTTGGATGAAGCATGATGAGATAGACCTTTGGACAAACTTCTCTGCAGAGCTGATGGAGACTCATTGTTTTGAGGGGTTAGAAGGGAGACTATCTCAAGATCAGTAGCCAATGCAGCTTCAACCCATAGAGAAGAGGATTTCGAGTGCTCCGTGGAGGCATTTTCTGTGTCAGAATTGTGGCTAGCTGCAACAGTCTCAGCAATCCCAGTATACTTCATGACATCATTATAAATCGATAAAAATTCGTCGATGGTGGGCAAAGGATTCCCGGCCTTGGATTTAGAGGAAAGTTCTGAAAACATGCTGGAAAATATAGGGGGCATAAAATTAGGCACAGAAAATTTTGTTGACAAAATATGGTGCTTGGTCTAACTTATGGATAGATAATTTATTTCCTCAAAAAAAAAATGCATAAATAATTACTGCCAAACAAATTAAGGTGATAATTCCGACTATAAGGTGCCTAATGAAGAAAGATGCATCAAGTTATTTGCCACATTATTCGTTTATATGCCTAACTTTGCAAGACTTAATGTGATATGCACGAGTTGCATGCATATGCAAGTGAGAATGGATCCAAACCTTAAATTTCTGACAACAGACTCGGTTGCAATGGCCTCCTCCAATGCCTCTGCTGCAGTTTTAGAAGCAAGGACTCTCCTTTGCATAGCCTCCTGTATTCAGACAAGATAGTCAAAATCCAAATCCAGCCTTTAAAAATATAGCAAGATTTTAGGTTTGCATATCTATTGGCTTGATGTCAGCTACATTCCAAATCAATATTTCAGATAACGAATATTTTGTTTCCATTACATCTCTGTAATCATTGGGAATAATTAATTTAGATTTGTTTATCATTAATGTGTGTTCAAGGATATCAGCATTCCTGCGCACCCTATTGAACAAATGCATAAGGCAGAACTGTAGCGTTAAAAAGATCCCTGGATTATGTTCTCGATCCAAAATGAAACAAACAAATGAAGAATTTATTCAGATTTAAGACATCAAAAATTGAAAGCATTGATCTATAACTAGAGTCAGTTGTTATGGACAAAACTCCAATGTTACAGTGTTTTATCTTAAATATTTAGCCAAAACTTTTAAGCCCAATGTCAGCATCGCAAACCTCAATGGACCTCACTTTCACTGAACAGCATCATTTTTAAATCTAAACTCTAAGACAATTACAGTCTAGTTAAAATGAAATTTGAATTGCATCTCTCTACCTTTTAATTCTTGAGCAACACTAATTGAATGATAGTGATAAGCACCCAGTGATACTAGCTCCTGTACACAATCACAGCATCGTACCTACATGTTTATAATGAAACTACAATACGGTTTCAATAGCATCGAGAAATTCGAATAACCAATAACATGTGTTGACAAATTATAAACAAAGACTAGGCGGTTAGTATTATCTACCCAATATTAAAGATGAAAGTGTATGAAGTTAAACCTTTCCCAGAAGCTATAGCATATTTATTTCTACTGTACTAAAGCAGTTGGTAGGAATTGGTATAGCAATCTAGTAGAAGCATTAGGCACTAAGATATTGCCTTTAGACCTGTATCATTCCTATACAGAAAAGATAATGATAAAGAGTTTTTTTTTTCTTTCTCAGCTTCATCCTTTTTCATTTTCCCTTTTGTTTCTTTTGTTGTAGATATAGAGCAACAAAATAGTATATTGATTCATGACAAATGCATCACATCACCTTTTTCAGTTTAGACTAGAAGATAATATCAGAAAGGAAGCACCTTAAATAGGAAATTCTAATCAAACAAAAGCACTGTCTTAATTGGGAAGCAAACAGAAAAAGCAAAAGCACAATACATAAATTTATATATTTAAAGTGAAAAGAGGGATTTGATTAGCTTCTTGATAATTCCTGAAACCGCCCCTACCTTTCCAAGCTTTGCAAGGTCAGCAGAAAGGGTATCCCATGAAACACTGCCATCAGTCCATTTCTTTTCATGAATGGTGATTCCCAAAGGCCCACCAACACATGCTGGTTTCTCTGGGGCCGAACCATCTTCAGGTGGGCTAGCTTTTGTTTTCTGATTGCTTGAAGAATTTTCATCATTGGATTTCTGACTATGTACATCAGTTAAACGTCTTGAAATGGCCGCCTGGAAAAACAAAATATCATGTCAAAAAGTCAGAAATTATGCAACAAAGGGCACATATAACTCAAATTCTACAGGATAATCTATTGATTCCTCGAAAGCATAATTGATTCTGTTTCCACTTTCTTTAAATGGCAATCTTAAAGTTCATTTGAAAAAGTCTTCACATTTCACTCTTTCTAAAAAACCCAATGTGAGATATTTTCAGGTGAACAAACTAGTAGTTGAAATAAGAATAAAAAGATTCTTTCTAATGGAATTACATAACAACTTTAACTTCAAATAAGCCTCAACTTTGTTTTCTTTTTGGGATTTTAGTGATTAATTAATCAATCTAGCAAATTAAGAAAGTTAATTTAGTTGCCTGAGTTCGCAAAATTGCTTGCACATCCGGCTTAGTCTTAACAGAAGCTTTCTCCTTCTGTTCCCCTGAACCTTTCTCCGGTTGCTCATTCCAGCTCTTCCTACTGCTCTTGGCGGACCCCACCAGAGCTTCGGACACCTTCGAAATCCCAGCAACAATCGTTGCCATCTTTTTCTTCGAATCACCTACAGCCGGCGAAACCTTCAACCCTCCGGACAACCTCCTCCCTGGAGAAAGCGACGCTCTTCGAGCACTCGGTGATGCCTGCTTCCTTCCGTTAGGCGAAGGTTGCCTATACCTCGAAGGTACTATGATCGCCGGCTCTCTCGCAACTTTCCTATTCTCTTCCTTCGCTGCCATCAAGCTCGGTACGACGCATTTTGACAGTACCGGAGATGCAGATCTCTTCCCTTTCCCCGCTGGAGATGGATCTCTTTCCACAACCGCCGCATTGGTTTTCTTGACAGCTGAAACGGAACATTTGGCAGTGGCCGGAGACGAAAATCTTTGCGGAGGCCTTTCTGAAACCTTGGACTCGGATTCCAATTTTTCATTAACTTTAACATTATCTCTAGGCGCGAGAGGCTGCCTTGTTTTGGGCTTTTCTATTTTCAAATCCTTGTTTTCAGTTGGAGTTTGCTGTTGCTCCAAATTCTTGTTAGACAAATAAACCGCAATCGGATCCACTGAGTATTCGGATTCGGATACGGGTTGTATAACGAAATCCCTTTTGGAAGACGAAATGCGGGCGATGAGAGGGTCAGGGGAACCAACGAAAGGGTGGCGACCTGCAATCGGGCGGATACCGGAGACACGTGGCACGGGGGAGTCAAAATGGAAGCGATCAACATAGACGAACTGGCCGAGCTGGAGTCGGTTGGAGAGGATTAATTCGGTGTCGCGCTCGGAGAGGGAAACGTAGGTGGAGTTGAGGGAATCTGAGAGTTGAACGTAGAAGCCGTTGTTGGGCCAGAGGTTGGAACCGGCGAGAGCTGGGACGATACCAATTACTTGGAGGAGAGCGGAGCGGTGGTCGCCGGTGACTCGCGTGGAGGAGTTCATGGATTGGAGGAGCTTTAGGAGGATTCCTGGAGTAAGCGAAGCCATAGCGAGGGCACTTGAGACAGAGAGAGAGGTGAATTGGGGTTTGGGGGGGGGGGAGAATAAAGAAGAGGAAAGGGAGGATTTAACCGTTACGAGATTCAAATTCAAAATCCCGCTAATAGTTTTCTAGTATCTGTTTGAATATTCAGGTCTCGTGAGAAAGCTGTATCCCTACCGTTACGCTGTTAAAAGATGAGGAACTAGGGCTACAGCCGGTAGATCAGAGTCAGAGTATCAAATGCCTATCATAACTCACCACGTGGCTTCTTCGCGCATACTATGAGAGCACTTCACTTGCAATTACTATAACACGTGACGGAGCGAGATCACCTCTTTGAAAAAAAATTATTGCTTGGGACTTTGGATTGGGATCAAAGTTCACCATTTTTTTTGGATAATTAGAGTTCACCATTTTATATCTTGATCACAGTCTTATATATATATATATATATATATATATAAGTTATAGCCTTTATTGTTATTATTATTGAATTTCTTTCAAGAGAAATTATTTATTATTATGCCACAAAAAATAAGAAAAACATGAGGAAGACAATCAATATAAAGAACATCTTGATCATCAGCCATCGGTTGGATGAAATACTGTTAAGGTATCGCACCAACTGGCTCTGTGCCCCCTCCACATTTGCCACCGATTCATCCATGTTTTCATCAATCCTGCCAACCAAAGTATAATAAGCTCCAATACAAACAAGCACAATAAATTTCAACATACCCACTTCCCTATCATAATTTGAGTTTTTGACCAAACACACACGAACAAGTAAAAATTTAGAAAGAGGGTTTCCAAAACAATATCTTTTTCATTATGCATTCAAACTGGCTCTCATTTCACCAAAGGTGTTAATGGAAGTAAAATGTTGATAAGCCCCATGGTTTCGAGGAATTCAGCGCAGCATTTCAATATTTGAAACTTCAAAGAAAACATAATAATCTAGTAAGCTACAGTTTGATCTAATATTCATTTCGCCTCAGAGCTCATGAACCAGTAGTAATAGCAACAAGGAAAATCCTAGCATACGTATGTAACAACCAACATTTAGCTTAAATTCCTCTCAATTTCAAGCATATTCTTTCTTTTGGTGATTGGGAAAATTAAGACACAATTGAGATGATGGATAAACCTGATTGCCAGTTCCCCTTCTTGAGAAACCATGGTTGCTAGTTGTGTGAAGATATTGCTTAGTTCATGAATTGTTGACTCTACATTACGAAAGAGCTTCCGCTCGCCTCTGCATGTAACTGTCTTGCAGGGGAACCGACTGCTGTTGATCTCTGCTGCTGTTGCAATAAAGGCAGAGACTCCCCATCTGTCTGCTTGCTGTGAAGGAAAAAACAAGAAATAGAAGGTAGGAAACTGTTCTTTTCTGCCCCTGTTCTTATAGTCATGTATGTCAACTGGAAACTCTAATTCTTATTCAGTGAGAATTTACTAACACAATTTGAAATGCAACTAACCAATTAATCATGAATCATAAGTAAATAAAAAGATATGTTTCTACTAGCTACCACAAAGCTGTAGACAAAAACTGGACTAGTACATGATCTTACTAACAATAGTCACTAATCCTATCAACCAGAGATATGGCATCACCATCCAAATGGAGAAACTTTTTTTGTTTGCTCTTTCTTCCTATTGTGAACTTCAAACATGTAACAAACATGGAAAAATCTTGCATAGACTTCACAGTTAAGAGCTAAAAGAAACTATAACCATTTATGTTTTTACATAGAAGCAGATATAGTAGTTCACATACAGCAAGTGGCAAACAATGTTTCTGTTCCCTTTCTGCATGCAATATCAATAACAAGATAATGTTGACAGCATGAGTATCCCCATCCCACCCCCCACCCCCCAAAAAGTAAAAAAAAGAAGGCTTGCTAGGAGTTATACCTTGGAAATAACTGGGATGATGATGTGGAACCATTAGCCCAAGTGGGAGGACTTGTCGATGAAGAAGTTGCTGATTTAGCAGCCGACAGTCGGTGGCGAATAAAAGGATTTGTAGAATCTTTTGAAGCAGTTGAAGAAAACAATTGCCTTCTATTTTCATGAACATTCATATTCTGCATGAATACAAGAACACCACAATTTAGACATGGCAATGGCACAAAAGAAATAAACCACATTCTCTACCTCTGTTCGCATGGTGAGGACTTCTTTAAACTCTTTAGTGGTGTTCATTAGTCGATTCTTTAGGTTATCTACAACTGTGGTTGAATGGCTGGTGGTGTCACTAGAAATATTTCCACTTTCAATTTGTGAGTTGCAAAGCAGTCGGAGGTCCACTACAGCAGAATTAAGTGCATTAATGTCTTGCTTTATTACAGATGTCATTTCCTGGATCTCAGCAGTTGGATCATCAAACACTGATGTTCTCTTTGCCACTGGTGAAACACAAAAAAATACTTTTGAAATAGCAATACTGTTTAACTTCTACCATAATCACGAAATAACTTTCATCCCCATGATAATTAGCACTCTCTGCAGTAACAATTTTAAAGGCACTGAATTACTACATTTGGTGTCTTAGAATAAAGCAACAAGGCAAAAAGTGATCAAATGCGGAAAATGAATCAATTAGATGATGATATTTAGCACACGAAAAGAACAAAACAAAGCAAATATCAACACTTGTAAAAACAACCAGAAGGAGCCCTCAAGCCAATGAGACCAATAAAAAGTAACTTAAAGGAATAAAATATAAGAAAATGCCA
This sequence comes from Fremontodendron californicum, assembly GCA_030761205.1. NCBI lineage: Eukaryota > Viridiplantae > Streptophyta > Magnoliopsida > Malvales > Malvaceae > Fremontodendron > Fremontodendron californicum. Next base: position 577,114 of record JAULJL010000006.1, read on the forward strand.
TTCAACAAATTGATAACGATAAGTTTACATGTAAAAAATCCAAAGAACGGCAATAGTAATTGTTGCAAGTACAACTACATCGAATGAAAAGTTACGGTGATTGAAAAGGACATGATCAAACCTGTTGCTTTATCTCAAGCTAATTCCATACATTTACAGGTGCAAAGTTATGATAACCAAGATCAACTTGATATTTTGGACATCTTGGGATTTGTTTTGTTGCATGCAATAAACATTTAGTTTCAACATGGATGTGAATCGTGTGAGTAGCAAATCAAAATGATAAAAATAATACCTGCCTAATTATTATGTTCAATTTGCGAATATCAAGGAAATAACAATTCTAACCATTATCCTTATTAAAATCCGATTGAAACACAAGCACTCAGCCTGAAATCAATTCTCCTTACTAGCCAGCTTTGCTGCACAATTCTCACATGTAGAAATAGAAACCAGCAGTAACAACATACTAAAGCCTATATTCAACCAAATTTTAAGCCAAACCAACCTCCATAACGACTATAAACACACACACCTAGCCCTGCATGTTGCAATAGAAGTTATAACCACATCACAGTCACACCATAACTGTCAAATATACAACATGCTTCGCCACCATTTTCACGACTCCATCAGCAACCTTACTAATTTCTACTGCAATAATCTTACGCTAAAGCAACCAATAAAACCACACTGCAAACCAACATAAGCTATCGTCCCATATCACAATGAATCAAATAACAAGCAGAGGACTACTATTTTCATTCCAGACAAACCTCATAGCACCTCCTAAAACCTTTCTATTCATGAAAACTCAAAACAGAAAAATAAAAAACCAAATTCAATCAAATCTTGGTACCTCCTCTGCCGTTACTTCCTCATTAAGAATGCAAATAAGTTATTTTTTCCCAGGTAAAAATAACTTATCTAAACAATTAATTACATAAAAGAAAATAAATAAATAAATAAACATAAAATTCTAAAAATTCCATCAACTTACATTTTGCAAGCTTGGCTAGCTTCTGCGATGTCTGGTGGATACCCAACCCGATCTTCGAGGCCCTTTTGTTGAACTACATTTTGCAAGCTTGGCTAGATTCTAAAATTCTAAGAATCGCCACAGCAGATTGCCGATCCTCGGGCTTCGCGCAAACGCTACTGCTGCTATTACTGAACGCCGCATTATTAGCCGATGGAACTGAGTTTTTTAGCCTTTCCGCTACGCTCGAAAGCTCCTGCGTTCGGTCCAGATACGACGATTGCCCAGGTTTCACAGGTATCTTTTTTTGGTACAATTGTATTTAAATGATAATTAGTTTTTCCTATAAAGAAAACTTCCAGGAATTTCAACTTATTTTTGTGATAATTCTATCTCTTTCTTTTTCTTATGGGCACGACGGGGGACACGAATATCACATTAGACAGAATATGTACCTAAAAATTTTAAAGCAGAAGCAGGAAGATTCATTATCACATGATCAACATTCTCCCAGGCCTTAGCTTTGGGCAGAACAGAGCCTTTCATCCTCTTATGTGTATTTCCTTTTTTCTTATGACCACTGTACTCATTTCCACTCTCTGCAATGTCAGTGCAAATATTCTCACTCTTTCAATTCAAAGAAGCAAGAGCAAAACAACTACATATGGAGCTAATCTAGCATTCCAAGCTGGTGAATATAAATAAAAGGGAATTGCAAAACATATGATCACTGCATGTTCTTCAATTATAACCTAATACCTGATGCACTTTCTTGTCATACCTTCCTTGCAACAATCTGGAGGTCTTTTACTTGCAACTACAGATTCATCTACAGTCCTAGAAGAACTTTGAATGCCCTCCAGATCATTTTTGACATCATTACCAGCTACTTCTTTCTCCTCAACTGAAAGAGAACGGAAAATACTGATTATAATACCCAACATAAAGAAAGATGATGCATAAAATAGTAACAGACAGTACCACCAAGCTTTGCGTCTTCTGCCTTTGCATCATCAATGGCTGTTATGCTGCAAGTGTCACAAGCTATGACCATGGAATCATCAGATTTTAAATTAATTTGACCAACTGGTACTGAGATCAATTGGGAAACGAATTTCCTAGCATCCATATTGTATGCAAAAACACAACTATCAACCTTATTGATTTTTGCATTTATCTTCAAATAGTGAATGCTATCCGGATTTAAATCATTTGCATACACTAAACATCCTTTCTGTGCTGCTGGAATTGCAAATGGTCCAATACCAGCAAACATGTCACAAATTGTCTCCCCTGGCTCGAACAGAGATACAAGCCTTATGTGTTCATGTTCCAATTTTGAATTCCAATAGACCAAGCAGTAATCTAGCTTGAATGCTGCCCCATATTGCTTCACTTCTGCAACCATATCACTTTCTCCTGCCAAAATTTCAAATTTTGGCACTCGAAACTCATTTGTAATCGTTCCAACTTTATTAAAAACTGTCTTAATTTTTGGGTAATTTTTCTGCCATGAGATTAAATTCGGAGTAATCAGTACCACACATGGACAATTAGAAGCAAAGTAGTAATAACAATCATAATACAACAGTAACTCAATGTTAAAGAACAACAGATACCACACAGCAAGTGTTACAGTTCCTGATCAAAGCACAAAGATATGACCAACAAAAGAACAGGAAAACTGATCCCAATAGAATTAATATCAATTCAAGATTCTCTTCAAACAGAGGGTTTGGAGTACTAGCAAGGAAAACTTATATACTAAGTGCCAAAAAAGATTAGTTTTACCAAATAGGAATCAAAGCATAGGGCTAGCATGAAATAATGAAAAAGGACAAGGAAAAGGAAAGTAAATGCAAATAACAAGTCCAACACAGTAGAGAAAAAAACACACCTTATTTATGTTCAAGACAGAGGCAAGTGAAAACTCACATCGTAAATGACTTTTGCAATCACATCCTTGAAAGGAAGTAACTCGTCGTGTATATTTAGATGGGCAACATGACCTGCGGAGGTCAGGCCTAATGTTAGCTGCCAACGGTATTGAGAGCAACAGAAAGGAAATACAGGTTGAAAAAAAAAAAAGAACGCCCAAACGAAGGCTGAGTTAAATACTTAACTATTTTTTCGAAAGATGAAGGTACCTCCACCTCGGGAGGCAGAATCTGCTTCAATATATGATCTACAAATTCGTAAAACACCCTTTAAACACAGGTTTAGAACTATACATACATAAATAAATAAGATTAAAGAGAACCGCATCGACAGGAATTTAATTAAAGAGAAGAAGGCAACTGACCAGCAGTCCAATAGGAATATCCAAGGGTCAATGAATATGGAACTACTTCAATCTCACATAACTTCTTAAGTTCATCAAGTTTTTGGCTTTGAATATCAGATAAATCTGTTCGATTTCAAAAATAAATTTCCAGTGGTGAGGGAAAAATTTTAAAAAAAAAAAGAAAAAAAAAAAAGTAGGAAATTTTGCAATGACTCGTTCTTACCAGGATTTTGAACTTTTTCAGACAAAATCATGTAACGGTTCTTTTCACTTGTTGGATCTTAAGTAATAGGTTTAACACCAGGCTTGTCCAGCAAGTATCTACAACACCAAAATTTTAAATAAAAAAATAATAATAATAACTACTGAAATTAAAACAGAAAAAGAACCGGCATACTCATTGAGTAAACGAGTGGCGATTTTGCAGAGCTCGCGAGGGATTCTAAGTGCTAAAAATTTCAAATTCACATCGAACTTACTTTCATCCAACATTTTTGTTCTTCTAAATTTTTAAAATTTTGCCTGTTTAAATTTCGCCCTTGATTGATTTGGACCTCTAATAAAATAAAAAAAAGAATACTTAAGTTTTACTAAGAATTAAGAAGAAATAAAAGCTAAATAATGGGATTTAATTTAAATAATGAAATTGAAAGTAAGGTTGAAAAACATTGGTCCTTATAATTGTTTTTGCAGCTCAAGAAGAGTTTAGCGTTTTAGGGTTTTATGGGATTTTTGAGCATGAAAGACGAAGAAGTGGTTTTAGGAGAGCGTCACTCAATGACGTCGTTTTAGTTCCAGAAAAGTTGAAAGAGCTTAATTAGTTGGGGTGGGCTTGGTTAAGGGGTTTATTCCATATTCTTTTACTTTAAAGAAATACAAAAGGCCGAATCTACATTGTTTTGGGCCATTAGAGTCACAATCTCTTTATTCATTTTCTTTTAAGCCCAAAATTGGCAGGCTTTTTTTGAAGAAATAAGACACCGCACAAATCTATCAAATCTTGATTCTTGAATATAATTTTTTTTTAAATGAAAAAAAAAATAATATAATTTTTTTTTTTTAACTTGAGAATAACAATTAACAAAATGAAAAAAAAAAATTGAGCATAAAAAATTATATTTTATGATTTTTGGAATATGATATAAAGAATTAAAATACTATTACGTAAGTATAAAGGTTGGAATTGATCAAGTGTTGACATTAACAAGCATGATAGCCTAGGTTGAATAAATGAGTTGTTAATGTCCAATCTTAGGACAACGAAAGGTTTAGATGGGGACATACATGGGCAGTTCCAGTTAAAGAAACAAGATTTACCTGCTTTTGGTATACATGTGATGTGACTAATTATTCATCTTTTGAAGATTTTCATGGTTGAAAAGTATTGAAAAACAAAATTACCTTATCGAATTAGTCACTGTAGAAACATAAAATATTAGATATTGAAATTAACATTATTTACTTGCTATTCCATTGTTTTTCTTTTTCAGATTAAATATATTTACTTTAAGATGATTTTAGATTGTTGTAGTTTCATATTTGATGTAACAATGAGAAAAGAAAAAAAAAAGTCAAGGTTTCAAGTTTGTTAAGGTAAAAATCTGCCGTTGGATCCGATTTTGATCAAATCCAAAATACATCAAACTAAAATTGTTATCGTCCTTTTATTCTATTTTTTTTCAAAAGACTACTTAAGCATGCCATATTTAATGAGGCTCTTCTCACCCAATTGAGTTGATTGATAAAATAATTATTCACATAATTCATCTGCACACAACTATGAACTGGCTGAGATTGAAAAATCTTTACCTTTTACTGTTTTAATCATCAATATTTTTTTGGAGTAATAGACATGTGAATAGAGAAGGAAGAAGCCAATGGAGTAAAAAAAAAAATTGCGTTTATCTGAGGAAAAAAAAGAAACAAAATTGAAGAAGCAAAAATTTGTTATTTACACTTTGCTCTTTTGGTTTTGGCATACAAAATGATCGTCCCTGCATCCTTGATCCAATCCCATCCTAACCCTATGGCTACTCCTAGTTTCCAAATCCTACCTTGAAATTAATCCTGTTTTTCAGCAGGAGAGAGAGAGACCAAGAAAACGTTTCTTAAATTCCCCGGCTCTTCTTCTCATCTGAAATCTGAACCTTCAGACCCAGATTTGTCTTCCAATTTCCAAATGGATGCCTGGAAACAGATTTTGCCTTGTTTAAGTAAGAACTCAATCTGAAATAGAGTGATCATGCCAACATAAAAGCATGGAGATACAACGTCCGAGGATGTAAAACCGAGTTTTCTGTTGCTTTGCCATCGACAAACAACGCTTCCTAAAACTGGGTTTCCGGTGTATTTGAGACCCGCAACAAGGATTTGATTTGGAGCTTGAAAGAAAGTAAGGAGTAGTAGACATGGCAGAAGCGAACTCCTATCTGTGCCAGGAATTTGGTTCTTGATGATGATTCTGCTTTAGAACACAAATGCAAAAGACTGCTTTAAGGCCACTTAATTATATAATTGTTTGACGATTATGGCCCCCTTTAATTTAAGATTTTAGATATATGTCATTTCCTGGAAGTTAACCCTTTTTCAGCGTGGGACATGGTTGCCCCTACTGCAACTTTGGCGTTTTGCCCTTTTTTTTTTATATTAAGAAATGAGCAAAAACAATTTTCCTTTTCCGATAAAGTAATGGAAGCAAAGTCAAATAATCTAAAACACAAGTCTAATATACTTAATTATTACTGTTATTATGGGTTTATATTTGATGAATTGAAAGTGTATAAATTTATATATTATTAATAAATTAAATGATGTTATTTATTAAAAAAATTAAAAATAAATATATTTTATTTTATTTTTAATGAATTGATACCATTTGATTCATTGATAATATACAAATTTATTGAACTAACATTTGGAGATAAATGTTGCGAAAGCGAATTCAGAAGTGAGATCACCAGCCTACTGCAAATTGGGTATTAGATAAATATATAATTATAATATAAAAAGGAAGATGAGAATGAGATCACGAGTTGTTCCTTTTTCTAAAATTAATAAAATATATATGAGAGAAAATAATATATTTTGTTTTTTAAAATGATTTCTTATTTGTATATTAATCAATGATTGAGTGCTATAATAAATAATGGGTTGTTAAGAAGAAATTTATCCTTGAATTTATGAGGAGAATGAATTATTGTTATTAAGATATTTGAATCTCCAATGTCAATAAATATTGATTAAAAATTATTTAATAATAAATTTATACGTAATGCATTGTTTTTACTAAATTAAAAAAGCAATTCCCATATAATAATAAATATGAAAGTAATACACGGAATGAATTATTAATCAAAATTAAATAATCATTATGATTACTTCATATTTTTGTATTACTTCTGAAAAAAAAAAGAAAAAAAAGTGCAGTAGCAAGCATCACTCCTAAACTATATTATTAGCATTGACTTTTTATCTTTTGATTTTTAAATTGGCAAAAATATGTAGAAACAGTAAAAATAAAAAACAATTATTTCTTTCATTGCAATTTTTAAATTTTATAAATCAAATTAACAAGATAATATATATTTAAAAATTATAAAAAATAATTTAAAAAAAAATAAAACATATAATAATCTTTTAACTTATAAAATTAAAAAAATTTATCTTCAATATATCAAAAATCAACTCAAATATATATAAGTTTGCTTTTTGAGCAAACAAATTTCATGTAAAAAGAGGATAAAATGGTAAATTTGAAAAAAAATTATTAACGAGTATCCTTAGAGCATTCTTTAAGGTTAGTTAATATTTTATTTATAATAATAAAATTATATTAAATACAATATTTAATAATTTTATTTATTATTTTTAATACTTTAAATAAAAATATTATTATAAATAATAATTTTAAAAAATATCATAAGACACTCTTTAACAAAATTTAATTTGAAAGGGAGGAGCATTTATTCTGGTCAAAAGAATAGTGGAAATTCTGCAGAGAAAGAAAAAGAGAAGCAAAAGGCCAAAGCCAACCAAAGAGAAGCCGTGTTGGGAAGGAACCAGATGCAGCCCCCAGGCCCACCCCACCGCCTTCAGTTCTCGTCTATCCATTCCCCCACGTGGCACCCTTGTCTTCATATTGCACACGTTTTTCTTTTTCTTTGCTCGGCCGGCCTAAACTGAAACTGGCTTTGATTCGCCTTCCAGAATATGAAATATTTTTTAGATAAAAGAAAAAAAAGTAAAGGGTGGGCGTAGATTTTTCTAATTTAAGCAGCGGCTTTTTTTGTCCCTTTTGCTAGCGGCGGGCAACCATTCCACTTCATGTAGAGCCCATGAAAGTACAACCACCAAAGATATCTGCCCAATCCAATTTAAGGACTTGCCAACAGAAATTATTATATTTTTATTTTATTGTCAAATGGGCCGAAATAAAGATTAAAGTTGGTAATGGTAGCCTAGTAGAAGAGAATATATTACAGGCTCTTTTATGTTTTCTTGTGGTAGTATTTGTCGAGGAGCATCTCAGAATACTCTCCAAAAGTAAGACTGCCTTTTGATGGTATCAGCTGAAACCATTGCACAAAAGCACTTCAGTAAATATTAGTATGACCCCCTACACCATTAATAATTTTTTATGGATCAGGTTAACGTATAAAAAATTACTTAATTATCATTTTAATTTTTTTTTTTTTACATTTAATACATTACTTTTATTGAATTCAAGAAAAAATAATACATTAATTACATTTTTCTTTCTAAAATTGAATTTTACTTCAACTAATCAAGTACTAATCGTATTATTATGTTTGCATCTCTGTAAGATTATAGAGAACATACGTTACATACCTCTTTATGAATATGAACCTCCTCAGGAAATTTGAGCTTTTCATCCCTACAATTTAAAAGAAAACAAGATTACCAACATCAAACTAATTTTCCTAACCAAATGCTAATAATGCATTCTACATAGCAGAGAATGACTTATATAAAGCATAACTGCTGTGTTGAATATAGAGAAACTTATCCATTTAGATCCATCAGTAGTCAAATTGTCTGTAAAAGATGGCCAAGAGACACCATCATAGTTCATTATTCTACGATTGAAATTTGTCTCACACAAAGCAAGTCAATAAACATTGTTGACGATTAACATACCAATCAGGTTGCATAAATAATGCAAATGTTGATCTATCAACACCAGAAGCCTCCTTTCCTTTTGGTGCCTAACAGAATATCAATGAATTAAGGATATTATGGTGGAAGGGCAGGATAACAGAAACCGAACTGGGATTTTTTTCCCCAATAGACAGAAAGAGAGAGAGAGAGAGTAGAAAATACCCGAACACAGTGAGGTGTTGCACAAAGATAACCTTGAGAAAGAATTTCAGTAGTCTCACCAATTTGGTATGCTATTTCATCTTCTCCAAAAACAGCCTAATGCATAAAAAACCCAAGTTAATAGAATCACAATACACGTTCTCCTAAAGCATGGCAATCAGATGTAATACAAGGTCAACATTGTATGACCGTTGGTTGAAAACATTGGTCAAAACCACACTATTGCTTCTGCTGCAGCATAAAATAAGGAAATTTCTAGTTTTACTTTTATCCCCTAATATTTGTCATTCTCTATTTTAATACCTCTACTATCTCATACAAGTTTTTTTTTTTTTTTTTTTTCTCAAGTTACAAGCTCAACAGACTAGGGAATATTTTCTAAGATTTACAAAATATATATAGGAGTGTACAAATTATCAATTTCTAGCATACTTACATTTTTCGATCCATTCTATGGTCCATCCATGACCAAACTTTGTTCATTTGATAAACAGAAATTATACTTACAAGGAATTATGACAAAGAATGCTTTGGAAACAAGTCATTATATATATGCATGATCATTTCTTGAGTTTATTGATAAGTAGAGTACTCTGACTAAGAATGTATACTTTGACAATTTGACCAGTCCGTGTTCTTATATAAAGGCCAGCAGCACTATCAGGACAAGATATTTCTACACCATCCTTCTTAAACATGCCAAATGTCAGACCTACATATTAAATTGAAGCAGATATCAGGGACAAACATAAAATTGACAACTATGATATCAGTATTTTTGCAAGGCTACTTAAAGAACCTAAAAAGAGTTAACTACTTCACTTAAAATGCTAAACAAATTATATTTCATAATCCATACAAGTTTCTCTTTAATCTCCTTATAGTTGTATCATCTTTTTAACTTTGTACAAGATGTGCTTTACATCAGAAACATCCTAAGTTCTAGCCCATGAAAGGTCCTACTTTGTTTTGAAGTTTGTAGTATGGTAGTTGACTGTGTATCTGAACTAACATTATACCACCATAGAACTTGTTTTAATGTCTGAAATAGGCTTAACTACATTTTCAGTAAATGAAAAAGGATCCATTTCATTGCACCTTGTAGGGTGGATTCACCTTGGCATGCCTTGAAAGCAAAGCTAAAAATGATTCCAGTTTTCCTATTTTATGCAATACCACCTAAATATCCAAATATTGGATAACAAATTTTTTTTTTTTTCATTTTAAATATTAGTCCCTAAATATTAGTGAAAAAGCTAGACAGACCAAGATGGACGACTATACGTTAATGATGTTAACCAAGCATAAATTGATTAGCAAGGTTTTCATTAATTAAATCTTTTTAATGATAAGAGGTGAGGTGTTAAGAATGAGGTAGCTGATAAGCTCGAGTGAGAAAAATAATAAGATGAGACTAAAGGCTCATTACCTGTCAGTGAGCCATGGTCGGTATGCCATCCACACCAAGATGACATGGAGTCACCATTTTCTTCATGATTACTGCAAGTAATTTCATATTTTACATGATACATTCTAGAAGCTAGAGAAAGAGAGAGAGAGAGAGAGAGGATTAACTGTTCAACTATGGAAAAATATGTAACCAGAAATCTACTGGGGGAAAAAGAACCTCAGTTGTGCAGGAAAGTAATAAAGCAAACGGCCTTTGTGACAACGAGAGCGAAGAAGTATTTGTTCAAGGCCTTCATCCTTGTGCATTTTCATCCCCCTAGATACTGCTCATGTAATCATAAAGTTAAAGAGTAACTCAAGATGGCAAACAAAACGACTTTGTTCTCTGTTTAAGATAAATTTAACATGTAATAGAATCAAGAAAGTACAGTAGTCAATTTATTCAACAGGACTAGGCTCAATCCAGATCATGCATCGTGGCATAGGGTCAAATCTAAAAATATGAAATTCAAAATATTGAAACGTGGTTACCCTGGATTTTCAAAGGTCTAATCTCAACTATAAAAGACTGTGATGCTCTGTTAGTAACGTTGGTACGTATAATTTAGGTCTAGAAATGCAACTATCCATTTTCATATTCTCTGTACTTAAAAGCTGGAATTCTAGGGGAATTTACCATATTGATCACAGTGATATGCCACCATCAACCCGACATCAAAGATCAGCTTTCCCAGAGCTTTGAAAGCTAGAGATCGTAGAGGCCAATAATCAACATTCAGAAAATACTATTCAGATGAATTATATGATAGATCTTGAAGACAAAAAATAACAACATTTGATATTATTTCCTCAAAGCTATTCATAACTTACTAAAAGATCAAGACACGCTTAAATTCCATTATTTTTCTAAACTAAAGAAATGTGAACATACCAACTTCAAGTTCTGGCAAAGCAGCCTGAGGCCATATATTTGCTCCACAATATGATGGATACCTACAAGGCAGAGCATGGGTGACCAATTGGACATCTAAGGACAATCACGTATGGCATAGTCTATATAATATAAGAGCCTACAGACATTATAAAAAGAAAAAGGGAACTGTCTGTGAGCCAATCTAAGACAATGCTACTTAGGGAAAATGCAATATAGTACTCATTAATGTTCCTTTCCACTTTTACCTCTCAATCAAGTATGCATCAGTTGTAGGCACATCAATTAGTGGATTTGCATAGAATGAACCTTTCAGCAGATCTGCTTAGCATTAAAGAGAAACAAATTGAAATAATTGAAGGAGGAAAAACTTAAAGCACCCAAGAAAAAAAGAAACAAAATTCAAGCATAAACTAAACCCAATATTAAAATCAAAGACATTTTCAAGGGACTCAACACCACTTAACATATAGAAAAAATACCCAATATCTAAAATCCTCCAACAAGTATAGACCGCTTAAGTCTCTTAATTTTTGTTTCAGATCGGACATCAAACAAATTGAAAGAGCCTTTCTCCTCTGAATGTAACTTAGAATTAAACATATGTTTAGCAAAATGTAACTTAATCCCTTACTTAATCCAGTTAATACAGTATTTCTAACAAGAGTCTTTCGTCTCTGCCTGTAACTTAGGAGTCTACTTTTACAATTATGTTTTGCCCTTAGTTAACCGGAAAAAAAAAAAATTGTGAGGGCCTAATTGTATGACAAATGCCATTCAATTAGGCCTCAACTGGGTTGGACAGGTATCAACCAATTGCACCCAATCCTTATTGATGTGAAGCAGAAAGAAGAAGTCTCCCATAAATGTTGGTAATAGTTTCCTACAACAAAAAGAGGCCATTTGCACAAGGGTAATGTTTATAAGCAGTTTAAAATGTTTTTAGAGTTAACTAGAATGTTAGTGAGGCCTACTTTATATCAGCTATTTGGTTCTTTCTGATCTACGAATATACAAATATAAAGAAAAAGAAAAAACTGCATGCTATTGACTCATGTCTTTAATCATGTCAAGGTGTAAGATTCAAACATGTGTAAACGTTTACCAGGTTTCCCAGATTCAAGCTGTTCTTTCCCATGACTCCATCCAAAATTGTACCTATAGGTAAAAAGTGGTTAAAAAAGACACGAGGTAAAGGCAACAATGCAATGTAATCCAAAGGAACAATAAAAACATTTCGATTAATAGGGAAAAAAAAAAGAAGCAAAATATTACCTACTCTCAGGCTGCTCAAGTTCCTTCTTCACCTCTTCAGGCAGGCCAGCTAATCTGTTAAAAGGGAAGGAAATTTATACAATATTTTTCAATTTTCTTCGAAAATGAGTCACAAGAAAATTTTATTTTGAAGCTTATATTATACCTAGGTGAAAGGTGTAGAAGATTTTGACGCAATGAAGGAAATTCTGGCACCTATAATAATAAAAACAAAGTTAAACTTAAAAAAAATAAAAACATATTGAAGAAATTAACTGCCTACGAAAATCAATCAAGCCATCAATAAAGAAATTTCTGCAAAAGAGAATAAAAAAATCATACATCTGTAATTGATAGAATTCCCAGTCCATTTGGTCCAAATCCTTCTTCAATTTTCATCGACAGGTCAGCATCCTTGTGCTGTTTCAATCCATTTCGATAAACGAGACAGGAAATAATAATAAATAAAAAATCTGATGCATGCAGACACATATACGCAAAATCCAAAAATCTAGTTTTTTAAAATAACACGCCATTAGCTCTGTTTGGTTGCCAAGAAACTGCAGGAAAATGCAATGAAACTAACAATTTAAACCACATGATAACGGTCAACTCTGTTTGAAATCCCATTCAAACGAGTCAACTCAGCGAAGTCCCACGTAGGCGAGAAGCCAAAGCTGATTAGGAACTCACCTTGAGTTCGGAATAAGATATGGTGACAGTTCGGAGAGTTGGGGAAGAGGTTTGGGAAGAGCAAGACATGCTTTGACACGTAATGCGGCGGGAAAGATTCTGATTGGGCGGTGACGGAGAGGGAGGAGAACCCACGGGAAGGTTGAGGAATTGGGTAAGAAAATAGGGAGATTCGTAAATGAGCGATTTATAGAGAAGGGAACGCATTTGAAGCAAAAGAACATGCGATGCGAATCACGAAAGAGAATAAAATGATTCTTTAACGTTTCCTCCAAAAGGAAAATGCTTTGAGCGCCGTTTCGATTGGAGAATTGACGATTTGGCCTGAAGCGCTAAAGCCCGCACTCTAGGCAGTTGCTCTTGATTTTTGAAAAAATGACACATTTTTTCAAGTCAAATTGCTCCATTGTCATAATTGATTTCCTGTTTCGACATGGGTATTTTCTTCTCCTTTGGTACACATTACAATTTGTGTGCACTCTCAAGAGAAGAACATTGTGCCTTGCTTCCGACATTGATTTCTGTCTCTAATCATTGCAGGTACAAAGTCCTAACCATTTTGGAACCTTGGATCTTGTACAAAGTAAATATACTTTCTTGTAATGTTGGATAGGTCCGAAATGAAGATTATCTTCTCCTTCATGATTGATAAGTGTATAAATTGGTTTATGGAAATTATACACTTCATCATCAATGTATAAGATAACAATCTTGCTGGAATGTCATCTTCTTTTCTTTTTCTTCTCCCATCCCAAACGAAAAATGCACAACATTTTCATAAAATCTTAAACTGATTGAACATAGAAAAGATTCGACCATAGTGGCTGTCAAAAGTGTACATTCTAGTGATCATGATTGTGCTTTAGGATCAAAACATTATTAAAGCCATAAGTGTCATCCAAGTACATAACAGTATCAGTTTGTAACATGCTTTCATGCCAAAAACTGATGCACTTTTGCTTATACATAATCTTTATTTATTTTCTTCGGCTCCAAATTTGTATTTCCATGACTATGGTCCATTCATCTTCCAAGCAAATCAAGGAGAAACAATTTGATATGTGAACTTTGAACCTTACACTTTCAACTCTTCAATTCCTGGACCTATTGGTTCAAAAACTGACTCCACTTCCTTTTGGTTAACTTCGTTCAAGCTTGGAGGGTTCCACTTTGGATTCTGCAAAGACATAACATGAGTAAAGTCCTTAAAGCAAAAAAAGAACAAAACCCAGGAGCATATAGGTGCATGCACATCCATAAACAAACAAGCATAAACATTATAAATGCAAGAAAGACAGATGCATTTTAAAGAAATAAATTCAATATATTTGGATATCATCAAGATTTTAAAGATTGGAAGAATAAAAGAGAAGAGAAAATTTACAGATGTTAACGTATTTTTTTAGTAATATTAAAGTATAATCCTAGCAAGAGGCGAATATATGTTGGAGAGAAAAGGAGCAGAAGCAGGAAGAGCCAACCTGATCTTTGTCAACCAAGACTGCACGGACACCTTCAGCAAAATCATTTCGCAAAGAAGACCGTAAGGCAATGCGATATTCAGTTTTCATAACACCGTTTAGCTGGAAATGATCAATGCAACACAAATACAGATGTTACTTGAAAACTCTTGCTACTACAGAAGATATTTACTTAGAAACGAAACAAGAAGAGAGAGAGATGCATTAGATGGAGACAAAGGCAGTTGAATTATACATCTCCAAACTCACCGTTGTAAATTCATTGCCATGTTTACCATATCCAGATGCAACTCTAGAGAAATAATTTTGTGTTAAGCAAAGAGAAAAGGGAGCGCCCTTTCCAAGACCCTGCAGAGCATCGTTTGCCCACTCTACCACTGCAGAAAGAAACAATGTGAAAATATCTATATTGATGGTTTCAGTGTCATCCACCAACATCCACAAGAAAAAAATTTCCAGGGAGCACAATAATGATGCATATGCAATTCATTTTTACTGTTGGGATTAACCAGTTTTAATTAAGTTTACCCGAAGCTTCGGTACTTTGTTGATGTTTTTTAAGCTCTTCAATTATCTCCTTAACTGACTTATCTGCACTGAAGCATGAAGTTATCTGAGGCAAAAGCAACTTCAAGTGAGCTTCAGACTCGGGGTTACTGCTGTGCTTTGCCAACAGTGTTGAAACATCCTTGTGTGGATCCTCGGAACTGTGTGAAAATAAACATATCAGTTACGATTTTGCTGGAAAGAAACCATGAATATTTATGTTGCTAATAGAACTACTGCATCTTCAATTTTCCAAACATATCATTTACGATTTTACTGGAAGAAAACCATCACTATTTGTGTTGCTAATAGAACTATCGCATCTGCAAGTTGTGGAAGAATAGAAAACAAATGCCAAACTATTTTATTCAGAAAATGGGAGGAATTTGCATTGCAAACTACAAGATGAAAATACAACAAAACCAAGAAGATTGAAGTGTTGAAGTTCATATTTTACAGATTCCAGCCCAACATGGAGACATCAAGCAACATTGGTTCTAAAGATTTAACACTTTTTCACGAAGCTGATTTGATTTGGAATATCAAGTCTTAATAAGTTTTCCCCCATTTTAGAGACATATTTGTACGTTGTCACAACTTATATTAACAGTGAGCAACTACATAGAGAAGTATAAGATCGTAAAAAAATTCATTTCCACTCAAACAGAAAACCATCAAACTAGAAAGAAGATCAGAGATATACAAGGTACTGGCTAGAAGGGCTTCCTTCAGTGAACCTAGATTCCCAGATGGCACATAGTGTGTTCCAAGACCTACATATAGTGCATCTGAAGGCGTTGATATCCTTTTCCCAGTCATTCCAAGATAAGCACCTGCAAAACTCCAAAAAGTTTTAAAAGCACTTACAAGATTAAAAATAACCCAACTACCCTCCCACTTCAACCCCCAGTGCTTCTGGTTTAATCTATAGCATCCTATTACAAACTGTTTTTGCAACTCTTAGAGCTTAGTTTTAGAGTAAAAGAAACATACCAACAGAACCCCCTCCAGGAGTTTGTGCTGCTATATATGAAAACCCAACATCAGGAAACAAACCAATTCCATTTTCTGGCATAGCAAGAACAGTCCTCTGACCCAGATTTATGCAAGAGCGAAACATTGGAGAGAAAAATTTGTAGCTATTATAATTTAAAATGCAAGACCAAATATTTCTAAACAGCAATGAGATCAGTTTGTACCTCAGTTACCACTCTGTAGCGACCATGGCCAGATAGGCCAATTCCAAAGCCCATCGTTATGCCATCCATGAATGATATATAAGGCTTATTGTACTCTGAAATTTTGCATATTAGAGAATACTCTGCAGTAAAGACCTGGAAAAACAATACAGCATAATAAGGCAATTAACTTCAGATGACAGGTGTAATATGTAAAGCACCAAGTGATGGAACAGTAATGAGAAACAACATAGCATAAACAGATGACTCCGTAATAAGAAAAGATATCTAATCCAACAAACACATCATGCACATATGAGGAAACCATCCAAACTATATGCTAGTCATCGCTGGTCCAGAACAATCAGTGTGCAGAGGTACAATGCTCACATCCTATCATGTTAACGGCTACATCTTGGACATGTAACAACAGATCATTTACAATTTTGATACATTTACAAGATAAAACACTTCAAACTTATCTTAAAAGTTAAAACTGCAAAGCACAAGAGCAGAACAGTAAAATTTTAAATTATGCTCCTATTAATATGAGCAAAAGCTAATTTCATCTGGAAACCAATAGAGGCCAAATTATGATATACATTATGCAAGTTGTATTACATGTACGATCAAAGACTTCCATTCCTCTCTCTCTTTCTGAAAAAGAAAAAAGATTCATATCACCTACAATTATTAGATACAACCATCCCCACTGTTTGTCCACCTGGGATTTATATAGAGCCCATATAAACCCCACACTTATGGATGCTTGAGATTTAAGAATTGCATACAATTACTAGCAGGAGATAATATGAACATAAAAAATGGGTGGTGGGGTTTCAAATTCTCATGAAGTAAAACAGTGTCATTTTCATTTTTTCCAGAAAAAGGAAAAGGATAGCGCTTTACGGACACGGATATGAGCAATCATAAATGGTTTTTGGAAGGTTGATTGTATCATAGCCATGGTGAGAGTTGTATTCCAAGTTTGGAAAAACATGATAGACATCTTGTGTTGACTTGATTTTAGCAAATTGCAAATGTTTATGATTATAATGGTATATAATTTAACCTCAATCATATCTGAAAGTGTGTTTTTGTCTGTAATCTGCTTCACATCACCACCTGCATATAAGCTAAGATCTAAGTTATACCACATTGAACCCAAAAATAAAAGAACAAGAAAAAATAGAAGTAAAAGGATATCCACAATCCCCCCACCCAAAAGAAAAAAAGGAAGAAGAATAAGGCAAACAACTTATAGCTTGCAACAGTGGATATAACAAGAACCGACAAAAATAATTAAGTACAGCAAGCTGGCAGGAAACATTTGTAGCACAAGGCATGCATTTACTGATGGAAAGGAAAGGAAACCTTTGGCACAAGAGGTGTGTTTCTGTCTTTTAGGATTTCAGCAACAACACCTTTAATATCCATTCCTGCATTACCCGTCAATGGTTAGCCCCAAAAACTCCCCTAATACTAGCAACGTGAAAAGTATCCTAGAAGGATATCAATACACATTTTTCATTACAAACAGCATCTAGAAACACTATTGTAGAAGTATCTTTGCCCTGCCAAAGAAGAAGCCTTAATGTTTCTTCAAGTACCTGCACAAAAGGCACGCGGTGAGCTGCCCTCGATCAGAACACATTTGACCTTTGGATCCGATTCCCATTCTTCAAGAATATGCTTGTACTTGATATCCATATCTGCATTTATCAAAATATACAAACATCTCACCGACAAAACTCATCTGTGAACTATTAATTCATATCAAATCCAAAGAAAATGCCACGAGACAACAAAATTAAACTAGCACATTTTTCCATCAATTCTTAACAAGAGCTAAATTTTCGTATACAAAAAAGGTTCTTCTTTTATTAGGATATAATGTAGAACCATTACAAACTTCTTTAAATATACTCATCTCCATTATTAAAACCAGCAAATTCTTGAACAATGTCTTCCTTCCTTCCTTCCTTTACTCAACTATTTTTGACAGCTTTATCCTTTCATCAAATTTTATTCTATATATTATCAAAGTAAATATTAGTAATTTAAAATCGAGCTAGAACAGATCATTCACTTCGAATTGGCTTTCATTCCAATCAAAGTTAACCTTTTCACTCATACAAGAACGACATAAACTTAAATAATAATAATAAAAAGAGATAAATTTAAATGTAAATTAAGGAGAAATAACGTTAAAAACAAGAGACAAATTTAAATGTAAATGAAGGAGAAATAACGAAAGGACCTAAATTCATGGCGTTGAGGGCTTTCGGACGATCTAGAGTAATGACTGCGACGCCGTTTGAGTAAACATTTCCCTTAACAAGCTCTTCAGCGACAGCCATGGTGGAGAAGTTTCGATCACGACTAGAGAAAGAAAGGCTTCCGAGCGACGACCTCGAGGCGTCACTGCAAATAGAGAACCGGAGGGAACGAGGAGCGAGACTTGGAAAGCGAGCAGCGGCGATAACCACCGATGTTGCGGGGTTGTTTGGGAACAAGAATAGTGGAAACTTTAATGAAGAAGATTTGGTGGCGAGTTTAGAGACTGAAAAGCATTTCATGCTTTCCTAGGTTAACTTTGCTTTTGGTGACTGCGACTGTTTCAACTTTTGAGTAAAAGGCAGATAATTTGAGAGGATCTATTTCCTCGAAAAAAGAAAACTGTTAGTTGACACTTTCTGTTTCAACTTTAATTTACTTGACCAAATTATAGTTGGTCCGAGTGGAAAGCATCACTTAAAAAAAGTGATTTCGAACTTTAAATTTTTGTGAACGCAAAAAAAAAAATTTGAAAAAATTTTCGTTTTGATGTCTGATAATATTTCGAAAAATTAGTTTTGGACCAAATTTAAAATATTTTGAGTAAAAAAAAAAACAACTTAGATATACTTGTTTCCTCGAAAAAAAAACTATTTAGCTGTAATTATAATATGAATTTTGCTAATCAGTATTTAAAGACACTTTTTAAGGTTATAAAATATAATAATATTTTTAATTAATGTATTAAAAATAATAAATAAAATTATTAATGTTTATATTTAATATAATATGATAAGGGATTAAAAGAGTTGGAAAAAGGGCGCGAAAAAATAACAAACTCTCTCAACTCACGTTAACAGGTTTCACTTGAGCTGGGAGTTTTTTCATTGATTTCCATCGATTTTCTCTTGATTTTCTTCATTTTCTCATTGATTCTTCTTCAAATCTGATCGCTTTCAGAATTAATTGCCCGATTCTTTCATTTCTCATCAATTTTGTCATTTTATCATTGAATACTTGGAAGCGTGATCTTGCTGTCGATCACATCTGGTTTGCAAATGGCATCCAATAACATTTCTGTTACTTCCTCGCGAGTGTCAAATTCTGATAGAATTGAAAATTTGCGAGTTGAGCTTCAAGAAACAATCCTCCATGGAGATTCTACCAAGGATTTTCGAGGGGAAAATGTACTTGGAGCAAAAAACTTGATTGGAAAAAGAAAGGAGTTAGTTGGAACTACCTCTGCTGATGTGGCACAAGTTGTTGACTGGAGAAAACTCTTCGCCACTTCTTCGAATCAATCATTGCAATTCTTTCCGCCAACAGAAATTGAAGGCTCCATCACTGTCAGACCTCCTGGAGAGGTGTTTGAAGAAGGAGTTCATTAATGGCAGAATTCTGTTGTGGCCCAATTCATAGGAAAGGCGCCAAATTTTAGCTCGTTTCACAAACTAGCTAACATTCTTTGGGGCAAAGATGGAGCAATTGAGATCAAGTCTGCAGGGCCAAATCTTTTCATCATTCAGCCCCCAAATGCAGCCATAGGGAACTGGATTCTGGAGCATGGTCCATGGCATATCCAGAATAAACCCCTTATTCTGAGGAAATGGGAACCAGGGCTTAAATCATTGGAGTTTGACATGAAGAAGCTACCAGTATGGATTCACCTGAAAGGCATCCCGCTGGAATTATACACACAAAAAGGTCTGAGCTACATTGCCAGTGCTCTTGGCATGCCTTTATATATGGATCGAATTACAGCAAATAAACAACGCCTTGCTTTTCCAAGGTATGTGTTGAAATTGCTCCTAACACTGTTTTGCCAAGATCAATTAATGTAGAGTTGCGAGATGGCACCATTATCCCTATTACTGTGGAAATTCCATGGTCCTTTCAAAGATGTAAACACTGCAACACCTTTGGACACATGGAAAAATCTTGTCCAAGCAAACCAGTAGGCTTTACTAAACCTCAAAATGAGGAAAGGGTTTGGATTCCTAAGGAAAAGATCCCTAAACCTCTAAATGAGCAGAATGTGCAGAATGAGCAGGGAATGAGTATGGGGGAAGCACCTGTTCAAAATGTTCAGGCACTTGTAAGCAAGGGAGGCAAGAAAGTTGAAGTAGCAAGCTCACTGAACAGGTTTGCAATCTTGAATTCAGTCTCTGACTCTATTACTGAGCAGATCGATTCCCCTGGTAAGGGAAGCACAAGCACTGAGGTTGTGGAGGAAAAAGAGGGAACATCCCACTTTTCTCCAAAAAAGACTAGAGCTGCAGCAGCTGGGGTAGCTGATTTAATGAAGGCCTTGAAAACCAAGAAGAAAGGGCATATTGACAAAGGGGCAAAGCAAGTAAAGACAGTGGTACCTGTCTTAGGAAGCTCTATCTCCTCATGAGTCTTGTATTCTGGAATGTAAGAGGGCTTAATAACCCTCTTAAACAGAAAAGTGTTGCTAGGAGAATTAATAGCCTAAAGACAGATTTGGTGTGTCTTTTAGAAACTAGAGTGAAGCAAAGTAATATGCCAGGAAAAATGGAGAATACCTTATATGGTTGGCAATTGCATCACAATTATTCTTCTGCTTATAATGGCAGAATCTGGTTTATGTGGAGGGATCGAATGCAGGTGAGTTTGATTGCAGAAACGATCAAAGTGTCACCTGTTCTGTTTCTCTAAACTCTAAAAAATTCATTATAACAGCAGTATATGGAAGTAATAATGGCATGGAAAGGAAGAGACTCTGGCAGCATCTCGATGACTTGCAGAGTTCTTACTCTGATGAGCCTTGGCTTATTGCTGGAGATTTCAATGTGACAATCCACCCTACTGAAAGCTCAGACTTCATGGGCTCTCATGTCTTAACCTCTGATATGAAGGATATCCAAGAATGCATGAACAAAATTGAAGTTTTTGATCATGCAAGCTCAGGCCCAGTGTTTACTTGGACCAACCATCAGATTGAAGGCTTTCTTGCCAAAAAGCTGGACAGAGTGATGGTAAATGCAAACTGGCATACCAACTTCAGCCATTCACATGTGGAGTTCTTACCTCCAGGAGATTCAGATCATTGCCCTGCCCATGTCAGAATGAATGTTGTTATGCATTCACCTCCCAAGCCTTTCAAATTCTTCAATTTCTGGACCAAGAATCCAGAGTTTTTGCAGACTGTGGAAAGCTCTTGGAGGGTGCCTGCAACTGGAGATCCTATGTCCATTCTTTTCCACAAGTTGAAGAGGCTTAAGTCAGCATTGAGGACACTTAACTCTACAAGCTATGGGAATATTTCAGGGAGGGTCCAGGAGAAGAGAAAGGAACTAGAAGCCTTGCAGATGCAGATTCTTTCTCAGCTGCCTCCATCAGACCTTGTTGCCAAAGAGAAACAGTTTTTCTCTGAACTAAAGGAGCTTTTATTAGCTGAAGAAAGCTTCTATAGGCAGAAATCCAGAATCAGATGGATCAAAGAGGGGGACCAAAATACAAATTTTTTTCACAAACAAGTAGCTGCAAAGCACAATAGAAATGTCATCAAAGTTCTTTTTGATGAAACTGGCAAGAAGCTTGAGGAATTTGACCAGATTTCTAATGAAGCCATTGACTTCTTTCAGAGATTAATGGGAACTGAGGACAGCCAAGTTACAGGCTGCTCAAAGGAATTTTTGACTGAACTTCTCAAGAATCACCTCTCTGAGGAAGACAAAGAGAAAATCTCCAGACCAATCACAAGGGAGGAAATAAGGAGTGCTTTCTTTGCTCAAAATGGTGATAAGGCTCCAGGACCAGATGGTTTTACTGCCCATTTCTTCAAATCTTCCTGGCAGATTGTGGGAGAGGAGGTCACATCAGCTGTTCTTCATTTCTTCCATACTAAACATCTTTTGCCTGCTTTCAACTCCACCATAGTGGCTTTAGTCCCTAAAAGTTCAAGTCCCAGCTGCATAAAGGACTTCAGGCCCATTTCCTGCTGTTCTATCTTTTACAAAAGCATTACCAGAATTCTGGCTAACAGAATCAAGGATTGTCTCCCTTCTTTGATTTCCAATAATCAAAGTGCTTTTGTCAAGGGAATGAGTATAACAGATAACATACTCATGGCTCAAGAAATGGTTCGAGGGTATGGAAGAACATCTCTCTCTCCTAGGTATGCCATAAAGATTGACTTGCAAAAAGCTTGACTCCATCAGCTGGAACTTTCTCCTCAAGGTTCTGCTTGCTCAAGGATTCCCCCAAGACTTTGTTGATTTGATTGAGGTCTACATCACATCCCCTAGGTTCTCCATCTCTATCAATGGAGGGCTTGTGGGATACTTCAAAGGAGCCAAAGGAATTAGACAAGGGGATCCTATTTCCCCATACCTTTTTCGTGATGGTCATGAATGTCCTTTCTCGATTGCTGGACATTGGGGCACAGCATGGGCTGTATGCATATCACCCAAAGTGTCACAGAATCCAGCTTACTCATTTGTGCTTTGCAGATGACTTGTTAATATTCTCAAAAGGCAATTTGGATTCCATCATGGGAATCAAAGGCCTACTGGAACATTTTTATACCATTTCAGGGTTACAACTTAACACCCAGAAGAGTGAGATCTTCTCCTCGGGTATTGTCACCTCCAAGTTATTGGATATTCACCTACAGACTGGCTTTAAGATTGGCCAGCTCCCTGTCAGGTGCTTGGGGGTCCCTTTGGTCACTAGGAGGCTCACTGAAAAGGACTGTGCACCCTTGCTTGAGAAGATTTTGCAGAGGATCAACGGATGGGCAGCAAAGCAACTCTCCTACGCAGGCAGACTCCAGCTAATCCAATCGGTGTTGTTTAATGTGCAAAGCTACTGGTGCAGGCACTTTGTGCTCCCTAAAGCAGTCATAAAAAGAATTAACCAGCTTTGCATCAGATTCTTCTGGAAGGGAAAAGAGACTTCAGCTCTTGGGGCAAGAATAAAATGGAGTTCCATTTGCTTGCCAAAATCAGAAGGTGGACTTGGGCTAAAAGATTTACAGTCTTGGAACAGGGCTTGTATCCTGCAGCACATCTGGTCTTTGCTTGTTCAGGCAGGTTCACTATGGATAGCCTGGATCAAAGCGTATGTGCTTAAAGATCAAAGTCTCTGGCAGGTTCCTATTAATCAAGGAAGCAGTTGGACATGGAGGAAACTGCTGCAAATGAGGGGACTAGCTATGCAATTCATAACACACCAAGATGGATTACCAGTCTGGAAGTTCCCTGGAGGGAAATACTCTGTGACAAAGGTTTGGAATGAGTTGAGAACTAAGCAGGAGAAGGTCAGGTGGGAAAAGCTTTTATGGTTTCCTTTGCACATCCCACGACACTCATTGTTGGCTTGGATGGCAATTTTGAATAGGCTGCCCACCAAAGATAGAATGATCTCTTGGGGGATGGAGTTGAATGGTACATGTGTTCTTTGCCAATCTGAACTTGAAACCAGGAATCATCTCTTTTCAGAATGTTTGTTCTTTAAGGAAATTTGGCAAAGAATTCTCCAGCTATGTCAATTGCAGAAGGCAGTTGCCAGCTGGGATGTTGAATTCCAATGGATGGTTAGAAAGCTTAAAGGGAAGGCTCTCCTCTCAACCATGCTGCGCCTTGCATGGAATGCTAGCATTTATCTGACATGGAAGGAAAGGAACAGAAGATGCTTTTCACAGTCTCATTCCACAGTGGAAGAGATCATTGGAAACATAAAAGAGATAGTTAGGATGAGATTATCTGGGTTGAAGAACATTGCTCCGGATGCAGTCAACACAAACCTCCGAAACAATTGGAACTTAAGTATTGAAATGTCTCCTAGTGACTGATGGAGTTGTTTTGTTTATGTGTTGAAGAACTTAAGTGTTTTTTCCATTTGATTGCTAGCCTCATATGATGGCTGGAATGTGTTTCTTGTAGCAGTTTTTACTACTGCTTCTTGGATAATAACAACTTACTTATCCAAAAAAAAAAAAAGACACTTGTTAACAAAACTCTTATAATATTAACTACAATGTTTTCCCTGCTTCCCTGCTTCGTTGAGATTTTTTTATCTAATTCAATCAATATATATTAAAATAATATATTTTTAATATAAAAATTAAATATTTCAAATTCTTCAACGACCTAGCAAATGATTTGTCAACAGATTAATACCAGTGACATTGTGCCTATTACTGAACACCAAATCACCTAGGAAGAGTACTAAGATGCAAAATTCTAACCTCTTGTTAAAGGGTAGAAGAAGAAAACTAAAGAACAAGCATGTAACCAAATAAAATTCGAGAGATTAATTCATATACCCTTTCTTTGAATTAAAAGAAGGCAATAACAAAAGCATCCATACATATATTTTCTCCATGATTAAAAAGTCTACTGCTTCAAATGTTAACTAGGATGTTTTAGGAAATGAAAAATAATGGCTTCTGCAAAGATTGAACCTCCCATGTGTCCAAGGCCCCCCCTCCCTTCAACTAATGTGGGAATTGTGGCAGCAATCAGCGACCCAAATCGTTTAGCAGGACGGACAATCTAGTCCGCAATACAAAGAATCACCTTTAGAAAGTGATTAGGAAAAAAAAAATGCCTGTACAAAGGTGGTGAAACAATCAGGGGTAAGTTTTATCGCAAGATAAAAGAATAATCATGAAGCAAATTGCAATCCTGTAGTTTTTAGAATGCCCTTGCACTAATTTAGTGCCACAGCTTACTACAGAATCCATTACGTGGCCTTTTGCTAGATATGATATCTGAAAATGAGTCAACCAACTGCCCTGCCAAGCTACTTGGATCATCAATCAGGGTTTGAATGAATGTGTTGACCACCCTACGTTCTTGCTCCGTTGACCTCAAGCTAAACCATGTTAGTAATTTCAATCTGAATTCCTGGTTAATATGACCCTGGCATTCTAGCCATCTGATTATCTTCACGCAGGACTCAAAATTCTCATCCAAGGAACCTGAATCATTGGAGATTTGAAATGGTGATCCATTTATAAGAGTACTATCAGATTCATGTGTCTCTTCATTTGAGTTTGCCGCTCTTTTCCTGCACAACTCTGTATGGGAATCAACAGCAGGCACTTCTTCCCCTGTTGGCCCATTAGTGCAGGTTTGAGAATCACCAGTACCATGTGATCTTGCTAATCCGTTCTTCTCTATTTCGTGTGAAGCAGCATCATCATCTGCCTCCACAGCCTGTTCTAAAGTGCAACCGTTATCTTCATCCCTGGAGGACTCGAACGGAGGAGTTAGTTCTTCATTTAGATCAGGCATAGAGACAACATTTAAGTCAAGCTCACGTGAAACAGATGGCATATGATCCTCTTCTCGAGTTTCAGGCTTAATAATAATTTTGCTTGCTGCTCCACAGCATTTTTCTATATCAGCGCTACAAAACCCTTCAAAGCAGCCTTCCTTTTGAGCCCAAGCAAGACGCAGGATCTTTCCAAGGTCTCGAACCTTAAATCCAGAAGAATCAACTGCTGTGAGCTCCTTAGAACCTAAAGAACTTCCTTCAATAAGGGTATTCTCTTTCTTCTGATTAATGACAACTGCTGAATTAGGATTCTTGTGAACTATCTCTACACTCTTGGTGAAACATTTAGCCTCAGAATGGCCCAAGTCACCAGCTTCGGTATAAGAAACAATACGAAAGGTGTACTCAGTACAGGGCTGCAGATTAGATATCAAAATCCTTCTCTGACTTCTTGGAAAGACACAGATAGGTTCTTTTGTATGTGTGTCGTCTCTACTTTTGAAATACCAGAGCTTGTAGCCCTTAATATCTTCAGATGATACCGTAGACAATTCAATTAGAATAATTACAATAGATGACGACGTCACTTCTTCAAATAGAAACCTGCAAGCAGCAGGACGTGAATCTGCCCAGAAAGGGAAAAAAATGTTTCTCATATAACTAACTTCAAAATAACCAATAAGAAATAAAAGAAGCCACTGTGGGTTCTAACCTTGGCACTTTGGGTTAGTATTAGACATTGTTGCCAGCCATTCATCTGCTTTTCCAATTGCAAGAGAGCATAGTTTCTGTACATCACCAGCAACAGAAAGCCTGCTGACAATTCCCCGTGCCATTTTGGCAGAAACCCCATTCACAGGGCCCACTTCTGTTTCTAGTTTTGCCTTAGCATCTTTCACAAACTCATGCAGTTCTTTAAAGCGAGAAGTCTCATCTAGGAGCCTGTAACTCAAGTATATCCTATAACAAAGTACATCCAGGCGGCGAGCATCCTTAGCTATACTCAGCTGCTTCTTCCAACATCTGCCAGGAGCAAGGAAATCACACAATCATGTCAGCGGAAAGCTGCAAAACCTATACCAGAAAGCTAGAAATAACAAGTAATTACCATATTCTCTAAAACCTGATTCATCACATTGAGATCATTTTCCCACATCAAATTTGTTACAAAGCAGCAATAAGTATGTTGATGGAAATGTCTCTTTCATGCTAACAAAACAAGGAAAAAAAAAGATTTCCCTAGCTTCCTAGCCAAAATTTGACATAATGCTAAACATGGACATTCTGTAGACAAATAAAACACACATTTTCTGAAGAAATTAAGATGTCAACCAGACCGAACTTGAAACATGACTACTAACAACTTCTACACACAAAAAAAAGCAGTTTGTAAGGTTAGGGAGAGAACAGAATTCAGCAAGTTAACTGAGGCATGAGCTGCAAGCCAATTACTTACCCAAGTATACCTGAAACTTTACCACAAGAAGCACAACAATAACTACCATCTAGCTGCATCAATTGGCCAAGATCAACGACCCCCACCTTCTCACGTTGAAGAGCACACTCAATATGGCATGAACACCCACAATAATCCCCCTCACCAGATTCAGAGGTGCATACCAACCAAACACTTGGGTCCTTGTTGTCATCAAATAAGTGACAGATACAACATGAGCATCTCTTGCAAAATGTATCATCTATGGACAGAACAGCTCTGCAAGCAGAGTTTTTACATCTCCATGAGTTAGAAAATCCATTATCTGAAGGCTGCTCAGAAGCTGGAAGCACCCTCATCGGGTTCTCCCCCTTTCTATTTTGCTTCCTAGAGGAAGGCTGACTGTTGGCAGTGGATGAGACCTTTCTTGACTCTGACTTCTTGATTGTCTTGTTACCCAACTTCAAAGCTTCAGTCATTTTGCACTTTGAAGAAGCTGAATTTTTCTTGTCTTAATCAAAACAGGTTCGAAGAAGCTCCTTTATTGGACAGGATTTCAGGAACTCTCGTAGGACTTCTGGACTTCTCGAAGCATCATCTGAATGGCCATTTTTCTCTGGGGTCCTTTGCACACTGGAAGAAAGACTTTGTAAGCCAGAAACTGCACAGAGAAAAGAAATGAGAAAGTCTTTGGTTGGGTGAAAAATACTTAGTAGGAACTAAACCCAAAATTTCAAAATGAGGAGAAAAGATATCACACCTTGATAATTTCAAAAAGACAGTTTACAGAGAAAAAAGTACTAATATTGTGGATAAATTAAGTCAAGAAAGAAGCTGAGCTTCAGTTCTGTGCCAAGAGGCATGAAACATAACTTTTTTTCTTCTTCCCACTGAACCCCCATTCATGAGCCCTTTCTTCACTAGTAAGTTGTCTGAGATGTGTGGATATCATTTTGGCTATATACTTTTTGGCCCTATTCTCAATCCCTTGACGTCTGGAACTCTCACAACTCAGCCCTTTCTAAAGACTTTTTGCATTATTGGCAAAAGTCATGATAAAAGATGGTGTTTAAACTCATTATCTAAATTCGCTATTGAAAGCTGCCAATAGGTTCTCAAAGGCAAATATTTAGATGGAAAGGAAAATTAAATTGCAAGGTTTCAATAAGTCTAACTGCAAAAATATTGAAAAAATAAAAGATAAAAGAATAACATATTAACATCAATACCAGCAGAACTAGACACATGATGCACGTATATGGAATTTGTATATAAAGTCTAAACAATGTCGGCAATTTTGACGACTAAGATGACTAGAAATATAAGGAACAATAACAAAAATGGAATCAACCCACATTAGGCTGCTGAATGCTAAGTGTTATTCACTACAATATTCACCAAGGATTAACATATAAATATATTCATCCATGATGAGTTGCAATGCATCCAATTTCCACCCAAAAATTAAGGGAGAAAGAAAGATGGAGGAAAAGGAAAATCCTATCTGGTCCATTTTTTTTCAAAAAAAAAGATTTTTCAAACAAATTATCCAAACTTTAAATAGGAATATAGGATAGCATCCAAGGGAACCAGATGTTCCTAGTATTTACTAGAAATTTAGAATGGTATATGTATAAATAAAATCTTTGAAAAGAGAAAAGGCACCTTATTTTTTTGTTTGAAAAAAAAAAAAAAAAAAAAACCATCAGATCCCATTTCATAAAAAGAAAAAATTGACAGCAACATGCGCAGGTCTGTTACAACCAAAAACAAAACAAAAAACAAAAATTGCAATAAAAGCTAATTCTATTATGGATTAAAGAAAAAGAGAGATAAATTTTTCAGTCCAAATAAAAATGGCCAGGAGATACCTAATAGACACCAGATCCTTGTTTATAATGGAAGAATGAGAAAAAGGAAACAAATTGTAAGAATTTCACACTGGAAGAGCATCCATGGAGCAGGCTGCAGCAGAGGTTCACAAAGCAGCTTGAGTTAAGTTATCCAATACAGTTAGGGTTTCAAAAGAATCCCTTATATTTATATGCTCCATAAGAAAAAAAAATATCTATTTGGACCGGGTTTTTATTGGACTGAATCGAGTCATGTAAAGATTCATATGCAAGCAGTCAATGGTTCAACAAGTTTCAGTTATCGACAGAGAGTTGGATTAGTAAACTGATTGGTGACAGATACATCCAATTCACAATGGTTTTAGAACATTCTACCAAAAATAGAATCATAGAGAAAGCTGTATGCAGATTACTTGTAAACACCAGTGACATTAAGTTCCTTGCAAATATGCATACCATCAAACTTTAAATTAAATAAAAAAGAGAGGTAAGTGGTTCAATTTTCATGGAATTATAGGGAAGAAAAGCCCCCAACTAAAGTGGCAAACACCTACATATAGCCGAATCTATAGCCAGCTCTCCCTTCTTACTCCAGCAGTCAGCAACGTGTCTGTGTTGGTTTGATTCATCCACCCACATCACTTGCGCATCTTATTTTAAAGGCAATTTAAAATTCTGATTTGGCATTAAAATTAGTCATAATATTTTTCCCTCAAAAGCATGAAACTTACTGGGAATGTAGAAGCATTTGCCAACAGTCTTAGATTGAATTCAAGAGTAATTTTGTCAGTACGAAAGAAACTGGCACATTTATTGTACTATACCATAAATGTTGTGCAGAGAAACATACGAGAAGAAAAAAGGGGTTCACAGCATAATCAAATGACTGAACATAATACAACCCACTATAATTTATTGTATAAGTGATTAAATTTACTAAAGGACTAGACAGTGTTAATCATAGCATTATTCACCCTGCAAGACACACCCATGCCAGAATTTGTTTCAATCATCTTGTAATAAAAATGGAAAAGAGGAAGGAAGTCGGGGAGAATGGTGGGGATTGCATATATATTGAAGATGATTCTCAATGATTTCCATTGCATACAAATCATTTCATCAGCCTCCATCCATTAAAGTCCGGTAAACACCTTATACAGCCTTCTAAGCCATCCAAGTTATTAGAAGTATCTATTTCCAAGGTCCAGAGTCACTTATCCCGGTACTTCATACAACAATACAAACATCACTAGTGACATAAGTCACATAACTATCTTATTACTCTGCTTCGACAAACAATCCCTTCTAACAACAACGATTCAGTATGCAACAGATAGAGATATAAAAGCAGGCAGTTATAGAAAAGAACACAAAGAAAATATGAAGATCATACCTTTAGCAAGGTATTTATCTTCTCAATCCATAATTTAAATGTCGAAACCTGCAAAGCTTAGCTCTCGCCCCTGTCAAAATTAATCATTGCTGATCCTCAGCATACCAGTGAATTATAAATACTAGACATTTTCTTTAAATCCCCCCAAAAAGAAATCCCCTTTTCCTCATTAATGAAACCAAAAAAAACCAACAAAAGCTTTCCTCCTATCTGCATGTGGAAGAAATTTTCATTTTTCACTTAAATTTTATTCTTCCGTTTTCTATGTGTGCAATGCAGCTCACTATCAAAACAAAAAAAAAAAAAAAAAAACACAACAATAAATAGCAAATTGACAATTAAAAACTTTGCAGCAAACATTTTTTTCCTTTCATTAAAACAGAATCCATCCAAAAAATTTCCAGCTTTCTAAACCCAACAAAAAAGATTTAAACTTTTTCACCACATTTGCAAGCTCCATTCAACAACTGGAAAACAAAAATTGATTGCTTTACATTATGAAACACTTTGGAAAAAACTGAGAGAATTAAACAAAAATAAATTTCACAAAGAAAGGCTTATTTATAAGGCTAAATAACAACAATGCCTGCGAATTTAACAGTGAATAAGTTAAAGGAGAAAAAAGAACACATTGAAATAAAAAAACAGAATAATAATTCAAAAGTAAGGAAAATCAAATGTAGGATAAAGAAAAGAGCATAAATTTAGAGCGGCTAACTGTACGAAAAAAAGGAACGTAATTTTACAGAACCAAAAGGAAGTAAAAAAGAGAAGAGCCAAAACTGAACGAGGACGGATCTAAGCAAATAAAAAAATTCTAAGAAATAATTTTCAAAAAAGAAAACAATTAAAAGAGAAAAACAAATTTAAGAGAAAATAAATACCTTCGTATAATGGGGATAAATCTAGGGTTTTAACGACGCCAAACCTCCCCAAAAAAAAAAAAAATTGGCTTTGAATCCAAAGGGAGAAAAGAGAGAGAGAGAAAGTGTCTTCGTTGTTAGTTGGATATTGAAGAGAGAAGAGGAAGCTTGTACGAGTTGCTAACGCTTTGGAGCTAAAGGGTTCAGGGAAGGCTCACGCGCGCATTTGGTTTAAATAGAAAAGCAGGGTTGGCTTGTGGTTCTGCAGAAAAAGTACGTGAAGCACTGTTTCTTTTCCTTATTGATGCGTGATTAACAGGTACTGTGGTGGCGCGTGATTTGTTGTTTTATAGTAGGTTATTTCTATTTAATTTGTTTATAATTTATTATTTTATGAATTTATGGTTTGTTGGCAAAAAAATAATGATCAAATCAAAATCGTTCGACGTTTAGAACCGTTGGATCAGGTCTTTTTCTACTGGCGCTTTTTTTTTTTTTTTTGGTTGGGAAGAGGCTTTTTACTCTTATTGGGGAATCTAATTTTGTTTTTAAACCGTTGACTAAAGACTAATGATTCTAATTAATGGATTAATTAATACTATATGTGGAATTGTAAAGAGAATGGACAAATTAATTGGGGGGTTTATTAAATGAATTTTGCTAATGATTGTTAAGATTAATTAAAGGGTCCGTTTAATTGATGTCTATAGATATCAATTAAGGATTAATTAATTAATTACTAATTGAGAAAAAAAATTTACATTTAAAACATTAATTTTACTAAATTCAATAAAAAAAAATTATTAATTATATTTTTTTCTATATATAATATCTTAACTAATGTAACTAAACACTGGTTAATATTTGTCTTAATTAAATTATTATTTATAATAATATTTTTATATTAAATATAATAATTAATTTGATAAGTTTTAATATATTAAACATTATAATAAAAAATAGTAATCAATATCATTAAAAAATATATTTATATAAAAAAATCAATATATTATTTTTTTAACCAGTGCTTATGATACCAACTAAACGGATCTAATAATAATTAACATTTTCCCTTAAATTTAGCAAAACTACTGAGATTCATGAGCTAAAGAAAATCCAACACGTGGCAGTAGAATCTTAAAAAAACGGGGGCAAAAAGAAAAAAGAATCAGTCAAAGAAAATTTGTCATTTCAAATTTTCAAATATGAGAGGAGTTTGATAGTAATTCCCATTTTTTGTGATCAATTCAAAAACTATTTTTTACACAAGGAAAAAGTTTAATAAATTACTCTAATTAACAAAATAAATTATAAATTTAAAGTGAATTTTTATTACAGTTTAAATAATTTTATTGATTTATAGCAATTCTTTTTTATTCTTCCATTAAATCATAATAAAAAATGTTAATCAATATATAATGATATATATAAAAAATATTATTATTTTATTATTTTTTAATTTTATAAAAATAATATATTAAATATATTTTTTTTAAATAATCGTTAATTAATTTTTATAAGCACCAATTAAACGATCCAATATATGTACACATGAAATATCACTACAAATATTCTTCTTCCGGTGATAATTACTTCACGTTTTTTTTTTGGATTACTATTGATGATGAAAAAGTCTTTGGTTAGATAGATAGCTGGGCAAATTCTTTGAATCCAAGTGCATGGAAAATTAGGTTAACTTTCAAAGTATGAGTCAAAGAATCTGGTAGTTGTAGGTTTTTAAATAACATTGACAGTTTTTTGTTGATTTAAAATTAAGAGAAAATTAGTGTAGTTCCAAGAAGCCACCTTAAGGTCAAAATTATCACATTATTATTATTTTTTTATTATCGACATCATATATAGATTATAATAAAATAAATAAATGATTGTAATATGTATTAATCTAACTACATATTTAATTCGTTTATATTTTGCTTATTTGAGTTTCCCCACCTCTTTTTTTTTTGTGGTTAACTTGGGGCCATATTTTTTTAATTTAAATTGCTTGGGGATATAAGTTAACTACTGTCCTACTACAAACATAAACTAAAAAAACGATGGGAGATGTGACCGAGTAGCCTGCAAACAGAGTGTCGTTGAATGTTGATTCCTCCAATGTCTAAGACCCAAAAAGCCAATGGCTAAGGGCGCAACAATCACGGCTACATATATGCATGCTGTATATTGATGGACATAATAAAGTTTTCTAGATTTCGACCCAATTTTGTATTCTAAATGCCCCAAAAAAAAATTATTAACGAGTAATTTAAAAATACTCTTTAAAGTTAACATGTATAACAATATTTTCATTTAATATATTAAAAATGATAAATAAAATTATTAGTTTTTGTATTTAATATAATATTTTTACTATAAATAATATATTAATTAATTTAAAAAAAAATCTTAAAGACATTTGTTAATAAAATTCAAAAAACAAAAAAAGACAATAATGAAGCTTCCCCCCTGGTTGTGCCAGTCTTTCAACTAATATTCATTGGCCTAACTCTGGAAAAGAACTAAAACAATTAAGGAAAAGTGCATTGCATTATTGCATATATGCCTAGCTCAGCTGCATGTAATTTGTCAGTTTTCTTTTATCTTTTCCTAGTTTTATTATTGACTTTGAAAAATGAAACATAATACATAATCATTAAGCACAGCCTTCATTCTTAATAGGATTCATTTAATCGATGCCTATAGACACTGATTAAAGATTATTTTTTATTATTTTAAAAAATATTTTACATTTAATACATTATTTTTATTAAATTAAAAAAAATAATACATTAAATATATTTTTATTTTTTATATATATATCATCTTAACCAGTGCTAGTTAACATTTCCCTTCTTAATATATTAGTATGAAATAGTGCAGCCTTAATTAGTTTTAATAATGCAAAGGCTTCATTGTTAAATTTATATTTTATTAATTACAGAATCTAATGCCATCTTTCTCTTTGAAGCTAAACTTATATGCTTTTTTTTTCTTTCTCTTTTGATACAAGGAGCTAACACATATGTTGTTCGGAAAAACATAAACTTGCTTTATAGTTATAGTAAAACCTTCATACTTTGGCAAGGATAGGGTGGGATTGGGTAAAAATCGTTATTTCAAAGCAGTAATGCTCCAAACCACCACTCACCTATACCTCTTCAAAAGTCGAGTTATTCGACAGACTCGACTCGTATCAGATCGAGTTTGGATAAAGATTTTTTTAATTCGAACCGGCTCAATCCGACCCAAATTATTGTTCATCAATAAAGAATATTTTTTATTTAATATTATTTTAAATAATGATATAAGTTTTCGGACCGATCCAAACTTCAGTAAAAAAAAATATATAAAAATTTCAAATCGTGATCCGACCCGGCGATGAACAGGCCTCATTCCCAATATGCCAACTATTCAACCACTTGAATGAACCTTAAAAAGACTAGAAGTACATTTTATCTTTTTAAGTGAATTTTAACATCCCCTGAGGTAACCATTCTATCAATTTTCTATGTATAAATTACCAGCATACATTCTGTCCTTGCAAAATGCAACAAAAATGAATTTGTTGGTTTTGTTCGTAAGAAACTTCATGGTTCAGCCAGCTTTGTTCACAATTCAAAAGGTAATAATTTTTGCAATATCGGTTTTATAAAATGACCATTTTTATGCACATTGCGCAAGGGGGGAAAGTAACTTCACAAGAAAAAATAAAAAAGGCTTGGGAAAGGAAGAATTTGTGCATTACTAGTTTTGAAAACATCCACGACACGGTCGACAGAAGACACCTTAGAATAATGGGGATCTGATACAAAGAGAAGATAACACTAGGTGCAGAAATCTCTGGTATTTATACACAAATACATACGGGAAGATAACACTAATTGTAGCCTAAAGTTTAGATGAAACTAATACCTTACAATTACAGAGGACAGACATAATAATTTAATCGTGTAGCAAACCGGATGCCCTGTGAAGAAAATGAAAACTAGCATGTTAGAACTGCATGATGAAAAAACAGACAAAAGCAACTAAAACTTGTAAATTTGCACATCACACCAAATGCCAAGATAAATAATTATCACACTATCAGCCCTAATTGATCATTATCCATTCAATGATATCTTTCAGATATTGATGCATGACACTATGAACTATGAAGCATGGTTTCTTCTCATGACTCAGAAGATTTATTTATTGCAATGTGCATGTCATGGTAAAATCTTATTGTTATTACTAGATTATTAGATGAAAAATATGGTTCAAGTGAGATGGGCAGATTAATTTATCCTCATTGTTCAGAATAATCTAACTTTTCAGCAACAGCATCTTCGAAGACAAAGCTTAATCAAACGGGAAGCACAAACAAAGTCAGTCAACAACAAGATATCTGCTGAAAACATGACATTCGAAATTTGAACCTGCCTAAATAGGACATCACAAATAGCTCCTTTCCTGAATGTATATAAATATAACCCAATTTATGTTATTACTTAGTAGGCTAATAGTCCCGTCTTCATTATGATCCAGAGAAGAGGACCAGAGGAGATAAAGTAGGTAAAGTTGTCCTCTTGACAGCCCTTCATAAAAGATAAAACTTCAGCCCAATTTCAAACTTCATCTCTTCTTCTTCAAAGTCTCAAAGTAGGACCAAAATGTCAAATTCAAGTTCAACGAACATGGATATTAATGATCATAGAAATTCAACAGATCTTCACTTTAATTTTATAATAATAGTAACAACAACCCTAAACTTCAAAGAAGCTTATTCAACAAGATATACATGCACATTTACATCTTACGAACTAATAGCCCAAATAAGTTAACTTTAACCGCGTCATGGCATTGGTAAAAAATTACCCAGGTGGGATACAACAATGTAGGCAACGTATATCAAGCTTTTCAGATTACTTATATATGCATATTAAGATTATCAGATTAAAATAATAATAATTAAAAAAGGCCCTAATGAGAAAGTGGCATTACAATAAGAGACAAACTCAAAAAATCCACAGAGCTAGAACAACATAATCCAGATTGAAAAAAACAAAAAATTAAATAATCACCACACCACCAAAAGCAGACAACTCTTGATGTCTAATTAGTAATCACTACCACTACATTATACAAATGGACAATAGCTTAGATTAAAGAAAGGCTTCATCAAACTAAAAAAAAAGACACAAAAGAATGTTAAATATATACTGATACTAACATAAACCCAAATCAAAGAAAAAGACACTTATCCTACAACCAAAATTAAAATCGAAAGAGCCGATCTTTCTTTAAACCCATTTAGTTTGTAAGTTCATATATAAATCAACAAATTTGACATCTCATTAGCACAAAATTAAAACTTTATGTGTTCAACTTCAACCTCAAGCAAGCCTCAAATTAGACAATCAACCCGATGATTCAAGGTCACTTAAAGCTAATCCATTAGAACTGGCAAAGAATTTCAAACCCATTTTAAAAGTTCACAAACTTCTAAGCAAAAATATTTCGTCACATATCGTTTTCAAAGCAATTATAAACAAAAAGAAAAAGAAAAGCAACCCCATTAGCATCAAAATCTTCACTTAGAAGCTTTTCCAGCAAAACAATAAAAAGTAAATAGACAGAAATGAAACTTCGAAAATTTTCAAAGCTTAAAAAGTCAAACCTTTATTTTTACTTTGTTTTTAGCTTTTAAGAAGATGAATGCTGGCCTTCACAGAAAGGGCTTTCGTCGAAGTTCTTAGCTGGATATTTAGCCGTAACCATCCCAACTTCAAAGACCAAATTATCCCCACTGGATCGGATCCCGGTTATGGACCACCACTGGAACAAAGCCCGGACCCGGATCCCGTCCAGCTCAGCTAACTTTCCCTGGTCAATTTTCCCCGTTATCCGCTTCGAGTACGTGGCCAGGTAGTTGTCAGGCGGGAGCGTGATCTTGCAAGTGCCACGGAGATCAACGGCGAAGTCACCGGATGTTTGGTTTAGAGTATACTTTTGGACCGAGGCCGGAAGGAGACCGATTGGGAAACCGTAGTTTATAAGCTGGGTGTGGGCCTGGGTGAGAGGCGGTTTCGGGTTTTTAGGGGTTTGGGTTTGGGAGGAGAAGGGTAGAATAATGAGAAGGAGAAGCGAGAAGAGAAAGAGAGATTTCTTCATTATCTCTTTTCTTTTTTATTTTCCTTTGTTATTTGATTGCGAATGAGGGTTTTGCGGTTCTCTTTTTTTCCTGTTTTTGTGTTTTTTTTTTTTTTTTTTTGTATTTAAAATGTTTTTTTGGGGGTTAGTTCAGAGGAAGAAGGAAGTGGGGAAGACAGCAGATAATAGGATAATATTTGGGTGTCGTGTTGACGAGGTAAAGTTTAGAGAAAACGGTACCGTACTAGGTAATTACACCCTAAACGCGGAAAGGCGGGCGTTTTCGCCGCTGTTTTTCTGCAGCGAACCGTGAATTGAGCCGAAATAGGCCTTGGACTTTCCATCTAGCCCAGATTATGTAGTCTACTTTAATGCTTGAGGCCCATTACTCACTAGTAATAAATTTAAATCTTTAATAAAATGGTAATTTCAAAATTAATCCTTTTTTTATTGGCAAAAAAATATTGGTCCTTTTTAGTTATGCTATTCGAATTTGGAAATGAGATTCCATTTTTATTTAAGTTTTCTCATATTTTTAGGGGTTAATCTTCATCCTTGTGTCTCTTAAATAATTCAAGAAAAATGTGTTAGGGCAAAGCTTCAATTGATCAACGTTCAAGTAAACAAAAAATATAATTTAACAATAAATCATTCACACCAAAAACAAATTTAACATTCAATTTATCTACATCCACGAATAAAAAAAAATGATAACCATATCAAATCATCAGCCTTCAAACTCAAACTCACTCAAACACAGACCATATATATCCTCTTAATTAGCATTCAACTATGTCAGATAACCTAGGCTGGCCACTGGCCCACCACCACTCAGCAGAAGTTGCCAGAAGGCCCTCTCGTTTCATTATCGTGTGACGGCCAGGTCAGTCCTTGGCCTCCCTGAGGTGCCCAGACAGCCAACTCACTATTTGTCGCCATAATATTCGGTTGTAAAGATTGAAACCCTTTTTTTGGGGGGTTCTTTTTCTATGCAATGAATTTTGCAATCTTGAGTTTGATTGTTTGTTTGCTACAGAGGGCACCGAGTTTCTCTTTCTCCCTGGAAACTCCAGTTAAGGATACAAAGTACAAACAGAACCTTCCTGCTTTGGCATTTACATTAGGTTCATCTTTAGGCTGTAAAAGAAGACTCCATTATTTCTTTTATAGTATGTGGTTGAACAAAGCTGAATAAGAAAGCCTGTTAGTTAGATACAGTGGGAACGGCTGGGCTAAGTTATATACTGTGAAAATATCTTGTATCTAAGCCATAAACATCGGCCAATATAATGTTGGGGAACATGCAATGTTTGCATGTATCGTTTAAGATGAAGAAACATGCACTGATCAGCACATAAAAATCTGTTGGTATATGTAAGTTTATCATTGTTTGGTAAATGACCATTTCAAAACCATGATCTTAGCACTTGAATATTTGATATTAGATGATAAATGTAGCTATTCTGATTCTTAATTTAAAGAGTTAAATCTGAATATTCTCTCTTTTCAAAATCATATCATAGTCAAAACCGAAGAAAATTATCATGGTTGTCTCTTTTTTTTCCCACTGTTTCTGTTGTCTTTTTGTTATTTCTATTATTCTATACCCCATTTCCCTTCTTCACCATCTACAATCACTGAATGATAACTCAAAGTGTTAGTGAAGGAAACATCTGAGATGTGAAAAGTATAACGTATATCAGACCTTTGGTTTCTTTTTTCTTTCCATGACTAGATTGAAATGTTGTGTCTATTCTAAGCCACATCTTATGCATGCAACAATATAATAAGTTGGATTGAATCTGCCCTGGCTGAATGGGTCCAGGGTCGGTTTTTGTGCTAATCAAACTCTAAAACCCACATGTCATGTCTTGCTAAGATCAGGACAAAATCACATTACAAAACAGTAGTTTTAGGTATCAATTATGACTCGCACGGGGCAATGTTTGATGCAAAAATACCCATTTAATATCTATTGCCAGAAAAGAAAAGAAAAGAAAATCAAAGTACACAGAATAAGAATAAGTATATATGAAAATATAGTAATAATTACAACATTGTTTTGCTGCTAACAAAATACAATAGCAAAACAGAACCAGGATGAGTTTACACACAGTCTTTTAAGTAGCTGACTAGCTGTAGTGCAGTTTTTTTTCTTCTTTTTTTCCAATAAATAATTTAGAGAAGAGAGATTTGAATTAAAGGAGAGTAAAGTAACCATATATTTTATACTATTTAAGAGATTTGTTACTTTACTCTCCTCTACAAAGGCTAACAAGAACTTTGACATGTCTATAAAATATATGGTACTATATGTTATAAATGATCCTTATAATAGTACAAAAGTAGTTTTTTTTTTTCTTCTCCATTTTCTATGGTCTTTAGGAGGTCCAGGGTGATAGCATAGGAAAGCAAAATGTTGTTCAAAACATTGTTCATCCATCAACAAGGAGAAGTCAAAAGCTCTGCATTTTTAACCTTTGAGACACTCTCCAGTACTTCAAAAGGGATTATATCACCAATAACAACCACCTTCTTGCTTTCCAGGTCTACTTTGTATGAGGTCACTCCTGTTTTTCATGGGACAGTTAGGAATTACATTACAGTAATAAAAATAAAGACAAAAACCGAAAGGAATCAAGTCTCTCGAGCCCAAATATAGAAATCAAACAAAAATTCATTGCATCACAAGCAATACAATAACATGGCAT
The DNA here is from genome assembly GCA_030761205.1 of Fremontodendron californicum. NCBI lineage: Eukaryota > Viridiplantae > Streptophyta > Magnoliopsida > Malvales > Malvaceae > Fremontodendron > Fremontodendron californicum. The sequence goes on from JAULJL010000006.1 coordinate 617,122, forward strand.
ATAATATATTGGCTCTGTATGGATGAGTGATGACTCTTATGCATTTTGGCCAATATATTGCTTTACTTTTGAGCCTGTTAGGTTACTAAAGTCTGAAATTGTTAAACAACTAACAGAACACAATTGTTACTGTGTTAGGTTCTTTCAAGATCACTTAATTTAATTAAAAAATGGTATTCACACATTCTTGAAGTGAAAGTAGTGAAAACGGTGATATAGAATTTCGGATGAAACTATCATTCAGGTTTTTGTTTGAGCTAGAAGTATGAATCTTTTGAAGGAAAACAAGGGGAAAATCAGAAGAGAAAAGGAAAATATCTTGCTTACCATCCAGCTTGGAAATGTGTTTCTCTACTTTTCTTGCACAGCCGTGGCAATGCATGGATACCCTTAGTACCACCATCTACAAGGTCAAATCAATAGAAAAGTTTCTCAAATTTTCTCCATATTTGAAAATCCTCTAAGCTATGTAGCTATTCAAGTTTTCATTTACTATATGTTCTTTAGAGGATAAAAAGAATAAATTAGAGGTGTAAAAGAACCCTTACCTTAGGCTTAAGTTGAAAGGCCAAGGTCTGATTGCCAGAAACCACATCTTTCAATCTGCGCAACTGGGTTTTTTCAGATGTTATCAATGGCTTTTTCTCAAACTCATCCTCCAAGGTGTTCATGCAGAAACAAGAGCATGAGCCTGAAGACAGATTTAAACAATCTAGCATCTTGCCAAAACTGAGTTTTCCCATTGCTTCCAGATCTTCTAACACACCAAAAGACAAATATGATCTCTCTGACCCTCACTCACTTTGGAAACTGAAAAATGCCTACATAACCAAATGTCAATCTTATTCTCATAGGAAGAAAATCAATCAAAGCAAACTACCCCCCGCATTATAATAATATATGTAGGGAGACAGAGAAGGAAGCTAAAGGTCAAAATTTATTGGGAAAAAACAAAAGCTATAAAGAACCTAATGAAGCTATTGAAGAAAAAAAGAACCTTCAAGGCCAATTTTTGTTTAGTTGTTGCCTTACTAGTCAACAATGTTTGGAAAACGGGACTAGGCAAAGGCAACCCAAAACAAAAAGTTACTCTTATTATCTTTAATCACCGCAAGCAGCATGTTTTGTCATGTGGTGAGCTACTAATAAAGACACCAAGCATCCCACCTGAAAAATTATGCTACACTATAAAGACTGAGAGGGACTGAGGGAGGGATAAAGGAATTTTCATGTGAGATTTGCAGTTGGTTTTGAAAGTGAGTTGGGGTTAGCTGTTTCATGTGAACTATTATTTTTGTTCATGAAAGAAACTTTAAAAACACACTGAAAAAAGCTAGTGAAGAAGGTTCTATAATTTCATACTACGACTTAAAAAAGGGAAGACAAAGCTATAAAACAGGGATCATAGTCACCAATGCAAGAGATTGCTAAGGACAATATAAACCTGGCATGGCATGTGATGATAGCTAAGAAATATTTATAGCCAAAGACTGGATAAGCATCTTTAGTAGTGTGTATAAGTACATTTGGTAGATGATCATATTCAAAACAACTTTAATAATCAATTATAGAAGAATATGCTCTATAATATATTTCAAATTACATCACTGCCTTTATTATCCCTCAGATTTATATATATATATATATATATTAAGGATATATAAGCCGTTCGGCGTGATTAATTAACCAAAACATGAAGATTGATTTAATTAAAAATTTTAATTTCCCAAACTGTTGAAGTTCAAGACATATGATATTAGAAAATTTTGGTTTTGGGTGGGTCTTAGTCTTAGAAGGAGATGGGATGGAGAGTAATAATTCAGAAACAGTGAAGTGAGCATTGAAGTTGTTGGCAACCTTGTCTTGATCTTCATTCTTTCAATACTAATATAGAGAAGAAGGGGGACAGGCGGCATTCAATTATTGGTGCCCTCTGAGGTCAGAAGAGATTAGAAATAATTTGATGATTGAATATAGTAATAGTAATAGTAATAGTAATAGGATATATATATATATATATTAATATTAATATTAATATTTTCTGCTATTCTCTAACAGGTTGGTCCATGTGATGATGGCTCCTTTTAGTGGGAGGAAAGGGACGAATTTTTGAAGGAAAAAGAAAAGAAAAAAAGTGAGTGGTGATTGGTGATTGGTAAAGCATGTTAGATACGTGTTAGTCACATGACTTATGGGCATGCATTTGCAACAAACCAAAGCTGGAATTGCCAATTTTTTTTCATGTGGAAGCATTCAAGAAATGTGGGTGACAGACAAGACAACCAGCAAATTTGGGAGCCAAATGTTCTGTTTTGGTCGCTAAAAGAGCCTAAAGAGCAGGCAAGCACCGCCTCTTTGGTCTATTCTGGCAAATGTTCTATTTTGGATCACCAATATTATAACATCAGTGCAGCATAGGAAAATGATACAAACTTAGAAAAGTATATTGCGGGCAAAGGTTCCTATAGTATATGAGTTGAACAGCGAAGGATATATTGACATGGAAACTGTCTCTTGTTGAATCCAGTATTCAGTAACCAATCAAATTATACCCACTCCCTTTTCAATAATCTTCAAGCTTGGGCCATAACCAGGCCCGATCCAACGAGGAGAGGAGGAATGATTGGAAAAAAATAAAATAATGAATGGATTAAAAATTTTCATGGGTGGGTCAGATCCGAATAAATTCGATTAATAAAATGTTTTTTTGTTCAAGGCTTGGTCTATTAGGTTTGAAAATTTTATTTTACGATTTAAAATGTATTCAATATTTAATTTTATTTTATTTTAAAATTAAAATTAAATAAAAATATTTTTATTTATCAAATAATTATTCAAACCAATCTAAAATATCTTACAATTGGATTGAACCCATTAGATTTAACGAATAATTCAACTTTGTATAGATCCAAGTGTGACTCGGATAATTAGGGAGTAGCTTTCATTGTTTTTTTCTTTTATTTTTTTATGAGTTTATATTTGATGCATCGACAGTGTATGAAATTTCATACATTGTCAGACAACTAAAAACTGTCACCTCATAAAAAAATAAATTTTAAAGCCTCAAAAATATAATTTTAAAGCCCTCAACAGTATATGACAATGTATGAAATTTCAAGGCTTGATCTATTAGGTTTGAAAATTTTATTTTATGATTTAAAATATGTTAAATATTTATATTTATATTTATATTATATTTATTTTATTTTATTTTAAAATTAAAATTTTATATTTTTATAATTAAATTTAAATAAAAATATTTTTATTTATCAAATAATTATTTAAACCGAATCTAAAATATCTTACAATTAGATTGGACTCATCAAATTTAACGAATAATTCAATTTTGTATAGATCTAATTGTGACTTGGATAATTAGGGAGTAGCTTTCATTGTTTTTTTCTTCTATTTTGCTATAAAGCATTCAAGAACGTATGGATATTATTGAGGGAAAAAAAGCTAAATTTTTTAATGTTTTTTTAGGGGACCACATTTCTATATTTTTCTTCTTCTTTGAACTCGTGCAATTATATTTGATTAAGTGTTTAGTAAAGCATGTTCCAATATAATACCCATTTGTAAAATGATGCGATGATGCTATTAATCTTTCTTAACCATGTGCAATATAATTGAAATTGGCTTTTTTTTTTTTTTTTAGAAGAGATTTGTTTTTATTGGTAAAGTTTTTAAATTTCACAAGCAAAATTATAAAATTGATAAATATTTTTAATTATATTAATTTTTAATATTTTTTTATTATATTTTACAGAAATATATGTTACATACTAAACATGCTGATTAGACCTGCTCACGGGCCGGGCAGCCCGCCCGACCCGACAGGCCCGGCCCGTATCGGGTCGGGCCTGGGCAGGATATTTTATGTTTCGGGCCGGCCCGGCCCGATCCGGAACAGTGATTTTTATTATAATAATATTATTTTATTTAATTTTAATTTTAATTTTAATTATAAAAAAAATACAAATATTTATTTTTTTTATTCCAATGAACAGTGTTTCGGGCCTAAACGGCCGGGCTTGGGCTACCCAAGGCCGGGCCTGGACAGAGGAAAACAAAAAAAACCGGGCCGCGGCCCGGCCCGGCCATGACCACCTCTAATGCTGATAGAATTTTTAATCTTTATTGATAATGTATTAAATAATTTTCTTTTTTTTAGAATGACTGGTTATGAACTATGTTTAGTATATTGTCTATAATTACTATCTCTTTTTTTGGTATTATCCTTGTAATTAAAATGAATAATAAATAATTATTTTAAAAAAATCAAATAGTTAAATCTATCAACAGCCACGTCATTTGAGTTAATAGCTAAAGTTTTGACCCATTAATTATTGGATTAAATTCAATTGTATAAAATTCAATCTCGACAATTTTTAGGAAAGGAATTAAATCACCATTTGATGAAAGTACAAAGATGAATTATACAATTTGACAATTTCTAGTATGTATTTCAGGTTGGAAAGCTAACGCAAAGTAAAGTGAAATTCTATCCCTCTATTTGGCATTTGATTTTCATACTCAATAGAAAATGTTAGATTTTGATAAGTTGTGTGTTATGAAATTATTTTTACAATAAAACAATCAAATCTCATTTTTGTGTATGTTAACATAATTTTTTTATATATGGTAGAATAATTCTAAAAAAAGTATAAACTTTAAATCAATGTTTTTTATTTTGAATGCAATGATTTTTTACATACTATCATTTATTGGAAGTAATGTGATGATAATTAGACATGTTCATATGTTGGGTCGAGTTGTAATTTTTTTTTTTTTAATTTTTTTTATCTAGACTCGAGTCGGTTTAAAATTCATATTATTGTTCAAAATACTATTAAAATATTAAAAAAAATTGTATTAATATTTATAATTAATTTTAAATAAAAATATTTTTTTTATTGATAAATAATAATTCGAGTTGGATCGATCCGAATTAATTTTTTTTATTCAAATTCGATCCAATACGAATAAATCTGTCGGACCGGATGGATATTTCGATCCTTAACAGGTCAAATGATAATGTTAACATCTTCATTATTATATATCATTTATCTAATACCTATCGGAAGTAATACAATTTTAACATGTTACTGCCAACAACAACAACATAAAATCCACCGATTTTCCATGTTTAGAAGTCTCGATTGTCCATTGACAGAAAAAAGACAGCGTTTAAAATTCAGAATAAAAGATAGAGAATCAAATGCAAAACCAAAATCACAACAAAAATTACAGACAGTTGTAAAACTTGTACATTGTAATTCCAGTTATTAGCGAATGGCAATTAAGTAAATAAACAGGTCGTCTCACCTTCAACAGAATAGACGAAAAATCCCGAATTTCTCTCTATTTCTAAATTCTCTCTTAAACACTATTAAGTATAAAATTTTTTCCTGTCTCTTCATTTTTAAAGAAAAGAACAATAAAAATAATCAAAGCAGTTAGCAGCCTTTTTGTTTTTTTATTTTTTATTTTTCGCTAAGTTCTTAGCTGTACCAAAGCTTCCCTCTGTATCTGTAGTTAACAACACCCTTTCAAAGATCTACAAATTTGAAATTTCTCTTTTCTTTTGTATATATTTAATCCAGTTTTTATTGCTCTATTAGTTTCATAATATTCTTCGCGTTGGATGGGGATTAATTCATTAAAAAGCCTCTAAACAAAAGTTTGAAACAAACTTTTTCCTTTTTCTCTTTGATTCCAGGTCAGTCGTTTGTTTGTTTTCATTCTTTTTTCTCGGTCAACTTTTCTAGGGTTCCAAACACGTCCTTACTTTATCTATTTGTGCTGCACTTTTCTAGGGTTAGTTGATTTTTATGTTGTATCTTTTATTTGTTTGATTAGCAAGAAATGTTGGCTTAATAAGGAAAAATATTAGGTTTGTAGTTTAGATTGTTTAATTTTGCTTGGCAGTGTACGGAAGTTAATGTTTAATCGATTTTATGGATATGATAATAATGTAGAGGAAGCAAATTTGGAGTTAATTGGATTGGAATTTTGAAATTAGTTAATATTTTTGTGGCTGCTGGTGATTAATGATCATTTGGTGAAAATTCATGTCAACTGACTCGTGTTTCTTTTACTATTAGTATTTGTTCATTTTTTAATTTCTATTTTGGTCTCTCCTTATTTTGATATTAGAAGGGTGTGATGGCGAGTCGAGTGAAGGAAGATGAGAAAAATGAACGAATAATTCGAGGTCTTCTCAAACAACCGGAGAATCGTAGATGTATTAATTGCAACAGTTTGGTATGATTTTCTTTATTATTGTTTATGTTTTGATCCCATGATTGTAGTCAGAGAGCCAGCATTGAATATTTGATGATTGTGCTGCTGTATCCTGCTATAGATTGATGGAATAAAACTGTGTCTGAATTGTTCATCTAGTACATCTTTCAGATTTAGTTATAGATTATACTTGCTTATATATGTAGGCTTTGAATTAATTGCAAGTTTACAGCAGTGAGGTTCTGAGGTTGATGAAATTAATAATGCTTGTGGTCCATTTATGATTTATTCTACAGAGTATGTTATTGATTCTTCTATGTTTGCATACACGGAAAATTTACCCATGAATTCTGAAAAAAATGGAAAAAAAGCAGGTTCTACTTAGGCTAGTACTTATGACTAATGAGATAGGTTGTATATGTTGAATAGTGATATGAATTTGTTTACAATTAGAAAGCCTGATTAAAGTTTTGCTGATTTCTGGAATCTTCATCCTTAAACCTTTTGGGGGGTTTGAGTTGTTTCGTAAATATTTGTTTGAATATCCTCTGAAATGTTGCTTCTGGAAATTTCGCAATTGAAATATTTTTTTTGCAGCATTTTTCTTCTGCCAAATTGAGTATGATTTCCTTTAATGTGTAAATTTTGGAGTGCATATACTTTCTCTGTCATAGTGTTGCTATTTGCTAACTTGTCGGCTGAGCAGGGGCCTCAATATGTTTGCACAAATTTCTGGACATTTGTTTGCACCACCTGTAGTGGAATACAGTAAGTGTTCACATTTTTTTGGCACATTAAGTTTTCTTCACACATTGGCTGCTGGTTTACTAAAACTGACTCCTGGTTTTAATTGTTTCCAGTCGGGAATTCACACACAGAGTTAAATCAGTATCAATGGCTAAATTTACTTCACAAGAAGTTAGTGCTCTTCAAGAAGGGGGAAATCAGGTACAGATAAACCTTCTCTCTCTCTCTCTCCCTTCCCTTGATAAAGAAAAAAGGAAAAGATTTCTTTTATGCATGTGTAATTTTCTTTTCATTTCTGATGTTCCAGTTTCTGATTTTGCCTTGTTCCTTTCTCTTACTTACAGCGTGCAAAAGAAATCTATTTTAAAGAATGGGATCCGCAGCGTAATTCTTTTCCTGACAGCAGGTTATCACTTATATATCCAATCTTTTGGTTCTGTGCCTTCATTAGTTACCATGTTTCTGAGTAAAAATTTTGTTGCCAGCAATGTTGAGAGGCTTCGGGACTTCATTAAGCATGTCTATGTGGATAGAAGATATAGTGGCGAGAGAAACTATGACAAGCCTTCACGAGGAAAGATGGTAAGATGCCCTTCTCTATTCCTATTTTCCATTGAATGTCAATCAATTATAAAGTTGTGAGAAATGATATGACAGACAGGTGAAATTATATGTTAGGTTCCTGCTTCCAAAGGAGGGAATTTTAGATATCCTGATTCTATTGAATCTGCAACAGAAGAGTGTTGTATTATGATTTTCTGAATTGTGCATTATGCAGGGTGACAAGGAAGACTTTTATGAGAATAGGACAGATGAATATCAGGGAGGGTCCAGAAGTCCACCATATGAAGATACATATGAACGCCGTTACAGTCCAGGGGGAAGAAATGATGAGAGAAATTCTAGATATGGTTATGATGAAAGGCGAAGTCCTGGATATGATCAAGAAAGTCGACAATATGGTGATTACAGAAGAAGTCCTGCTCGTCCCGAGGTTGTCAATGACTGGCGCCGAGAAGATAGATTTGGTAATGGGAGGAAACCTGAAGATTTTAAAATATCTAATGGAGATCCAAAGTTGGAAGGGAGGTCACCTGAGAGACCGAAAGATTTAGAGTCATCCAGTCCTCCAGTGGTTCGTCCTGTTAGAGAAATTTTGGGTGAGAATGTAATACCCCTTCGTATAAGTGAGCCTCCAAAGGCAAATGGCGGAAGAACTGTTGCTTTCCCTCAGGCACAGGTAGTTTCTGCTATGTGCTATGTAACAATAGTTTAATGTTATGGTCAGGGTTTTATTCTGGTAATTTGCTATGTTCACGAATCTTTTCTTTGTTTTTTCTGTTGTTCAGATGCTGCATAAAGATAGTTTTTCATCTTCTCTTTCACTTAAAAGTAATTTATTTATGTCTTAGCATTATGCCCTTTTGAATTCGTTGCAAAAGCCTATAGTTTTGACGTGATGATTTTTGCCACAATTAATCACTTGGCACAGTCTCATTCCTTTTAAATTTACTTTTTCTCCTCTCTTTCTGTGATGAGTATTTGTCCTACTTTTAGCTGGACTTGATAGTTCTTATCTTGTTGGGATCCATCTATGTATCCGATTTCATTAGTTGACAAACTTTTATTGGAATCACTAGGTAGCATCTGTAGGAAGCGACTCTATTCTAGCCATTGTGATTGATATTCCAAGCCGCTAATAATGACAAATTTCAGAGTTATGGTCAATTTGATTATGATACCGTGGTACTTTGCTGAGGCAACACTTCTACAATGTTTAGCTTGATAATTTATACCCTGAAGTTAGATAAAGTTGTACCAGATAAAAGCATAGCAGGTTTGGCTTTCCATAATAAGTTCTTTGCAGTTGTTTGTGGTTGATTCTTTGCATCTTTAGGTCTCTCTCTCGCTTGCTCATGTGTGACTTCTTGTGCATTTTAAGTAGAATATAGGTATAACTTGGGTGTCAATTGTCACCAAAATAAATGAACATTTATTGCTGTTCAAAAATCATCAAGCTAGAACTTTGCATGGCCATTTATTAAGATTGTTTTATTTTCTCATTATTGCATGAGAAAAAAGATGTTTTGCTGTCGTTCTTTATTTTTTCAACTTTTCTGTGGGTAAAGAAAAAGGAAATGGACTTACTGTAGTATAACTTCTAGCAGAGAACTGCATCTTCTAGCAGCTTGGGCTCTACCAGCAGGAATCCAGCAGAAGTCAAGTTGGAAACGACTGGGAGCTTAATTGATTTTGATGCTGATCCTGAACCTCCAATAGCTTCCGCAGTTCCTCAGACACAACAAACAACCGCAACTCAATCCATTGTGCAGCCAGCGAGTTCTACCAATGACAATAACTGGGCCTCTTTTGATTTTGCCCCTCAGACAAATTTTTCTCAGGCTCCTTCAAACGTGAACACCCTAGACTCTGTTCTTTCTCAATTGTCAGTTCCAGCATCTGTACCTGGTCATCTATCAGGAGCATCTAGCGGTGTTGGTGGTCAGGAACCTGCTCCTGTGGCCAATGTGAATGTAGCACTTCTTGGTGGTAATTCCAATGTTGCATTCACTGGGCAGTTCCAAACATTACCCTTTGGTACTGGTGGTGCTCGTGCAGCTGCACCAGTTAGCAATTTCTCAACATTGCCTCCTGGTGCTTTGACAGCTGCCCCTGGATTTACACCTACAATGCCTGTCAGCAGTGGTAGTTCCCAGGTCGGTGTTAATAATGCTGGACAATGGCCTAATATGCAGCACCAACAGACTTCCTTTTTCTCTGCAGCCAGTGGTCTGTCTACTACCCAACAATTTATGCCACCGGTTGATGGAGCTTCAAGTAATCAGGTGGGAAGTATTTTCTAGTGTTCTTATATTGTGATATTTTATAGATAATTGACTTGTTGTTCGCATAATTTCATGTTGCACCTTTTTGGCAGCCGTGGAATTTTGCTGCTTCCCAGCATATGCACGGGCCTTTGAATGCAGCAGTTGCACAAACACCTCAAGCTGTCTCAAAACCTGTCCAGGATGTCACTTCTACTGTTGCATCACAGCTTCCCCCTACAGAAACAAAAGCACGTGGAAGAAACGAACTACCTGCGGTAATTTCTTTTTCGACCAAGGACATTGTTTTTTGTTATGAGGATTATTTATTGTGTTAGCTTCTTGTTCTTTGCAGGATCTATTTACCGCAATCTATCCTTCCTATCCTGCAGCTGCACCAGGGTGGCAAACTGGCCCACCACGTGGGATGGGGTTCGCAATGCAATATAATACTGCACTGGTACTGTTACACTCAAGAGCAATTAGGTTCATGAGTTCATTCTTTCGTACTTAATTGCATGTCTAGTTACTTGATGAATCACTTATAGTTCTGCATGCATTTTGTTGTTACAGCCAATGACTGCTTTTCCACAGTCATCAAGGTCAATAAACCCATTTGATCTTGGCGGTGAGGCACCTCCGGTTCAAACTCAAACAGTATGTTATTCACTTCTTTTGAACTATTTCATTGCTTGTGGAACTAACTGACTCGGTCTTATTGGGTTCAAGGATTCTGTGATAACTTTATGACAGTTTATATGCTGGCATGCTTGTCTTGTGCGTCTGCATAGAATTTAAGTCTCGTTGTAAAATTTAGTTAATAGAGAGAGGGTAACAAGGTTATTGTTCAATTTCTTGATGCTAAGTTTGACTGTTTTGGCTGAGTCTGTGAGGAAACTCGAGTGTTTATTTGACTCTGTAGATCATAACTGGATTTTCTGGTTGACAAATACCATGAGTGCGATTTTGCCTGTTAGTTTTGGAGATGCATGGTCACTTCATCCAATAACCACACTTCCCAACCTACTCTCACTTTTTGAAATTCCAAAGCAAAGCCATTTGTCCTTGAACTCAGGATTTCACATTTATTGTTTTTCACAATCTTCTTTATGTGGTGTTGCTTGTGGTGCAGTTCCCTTCAATGGCTTCCTTACAAGGTGCCCTACCAAACGTGCCATCTCCTTCTGACCTAGTGCGTACTTCTAGCCTTGGTACTCCATCATCAGCGTGGATGCCACCTCAGTCTTTACCTTACGCATCAAGGATGCCATTGCAGTCACTGCCTTATGCATCAGCAGTACCGCAAAGTAAAGCTTTTTAATTCCCCCTTTCATTTCTTTTATATCTTTTTTTTATTCATTTAATATGCTGAATTTTTCAAAAATTTACAGGGCCATACCATGAGGCACAATTACCTAATAACTTGCCACCTTCCAGGTAAATCATTTCTTAGATCTTAAGATTAAAATCCTTCTTCTCTTGATTGCACGTGTGTGCATGTACATCTTCCTATGCGGATTCAAATGTTTCCCGATGTTACCACACAAGCCCATGCAATGGCCATTTTATATAAAAAAATATTGTTCTGTTTACTGGCTGTGTCTCTAGTTGCTGATAACTGTCTGATAACTTTATTCTACGTTTATATTCCTTATTTATGAGTGTTATTCTTTGCTTTGCAGCCATCAAATTGGCGGCGTTGGCAGTGAGGCATCATTTGGTTTTGTATATACTGATCAGCAGGTGGCTGGTAGATTCCCAGCACCAGCTACTCCACAGCCTTTCTCTTCTGTTGGGGGCAACAACCCATTTGGCTGAACATAAAGCACAAAGCATCCTTGACCCCATGTCTGGTTAAGCATCCTCTTTTTGCTAGCTGTTAAATTGATGGGTGGATGGAAAGTTTTGGTTTTAGTTTTAGTTCGAATGATCGCAAGCCCCATTATAGATTTTACTATTGGTCATTTCGGGGTTCAAGGATCTGTTATGATATCCATACTGGCCATAGATAATTAGTTTGATGCTCACGAGAGAGAGAGCGAGCAAGGTTACTACAGTTAAGCTTTGTGGGGATCTAGTTTATTTTTTTTGTTGTGCACATATGATGTTTATTGTAATTTCCATCGAGTGATCTGTGTTTTGCCTACTAATTGTATCATTTTTTTCTCTTTTGTTTTTACCTTGTATTTCTGCCCTAGTGTTGTATGATTTTCAGTCTGGTTAACCACTTCCGAGTATGTGAAAGCTTTTTTTTTTTTTAAATTGTCAGAGTTTGTAACTTTGTAATATATTATTGAATTTTGAGATTATTTGAAGAATTTGCAATCATGTATCTGTGCCATTAGCCTCATCAATTCACATTCAAATTATCCATTTAATTATCTAAAATAAAATGGCATTTGTCATTTTAGACCTTAATTTAAAGAAATTTACTTTTCACATGACAAAAAATAAGAAAATTTGAAGTATAAAATTAAATATAAAAATTGAATTTGGACTTAGTCTAATTAGTTAGGTTTGGAATTAGAATTTCAATATTTGCGTCATTCTTTTATCCTTAAATTGTGATTTTTTTTGTAAAAAAAATAAAATAAAAATAACGTGTCCTTATCATTAACGAAATCTTGACTTAGTGGTAAGGAAATATTTTGATTTGGAAACAAGAAAAAAGCTTTGAAACCTTTTTAGTGGAAAGCAGAAAGCTTTGAAACTTTAGAAATTTAGGCTTTCAGATTTAAGTTTTATCACGTGTGTATTTGATTAAATGTTATTTATGTTAAATTTATTTAATTATATGTTGATTTGTTTATTTAATTTAATTTTTTATATGTAATACTTGAATATACCCAAAAGATTAGTTGTTTCGTTTGGACGCGTCTACTAAAGAATTTTTTCTTTTATAAACAATCTCCTTTCTGTTTTGTTTGATGAACTCCCAACTCCAATTTGAATTTACAGTTACCAAACTTACCATACGGATTTTCCTTTTCAATTTATAAATTAAAACAGAAAAAAATAAAATAAAAAAAGAAATCACAAATTTTCACTTTCATTTTTGCAAACCTTGGACCCTTCAAGAAAGTCCATTGTAATTTTCCTAAGGGTTGAAGCCATTTTTTTTTTTTTTTGGAAAGATAGTTTATATCTTCCTTCAGTTTGTGTATTTACAAATATTAATTAGTAGCATTTTGCTTTGACAAATTTCAATATAATTTGTATTTTCCTATTCCCACTTTGAGCTGAGACAGAGGAGTGAACATCAATTTTCCTTCAGCTAGGCAACACACAATTGGATGTAGTAGGTGTTGCTCCAGCTCTACTCCATTTAACCAAATTCCTTCAATCTGCAAAGTAAACTGCTAACAAATTTATGTAACAATTTGAGCACCTTTTCAGAAAGCTTTTCAAGCAGGTTCAGTTGTTTGTCTGCACCTCAATATCACAGGAGCCACCAGCATCCACACTGCAACACAATAATCTTACTGCATTAATTAATAATTTCAATCTTACCAACTAATTTAAGAATCTTACTAATTATGTATTATTTTTTTTTATAGTTTTAGTCTTTTAATCATCATTGAAGCATTTGAAAGTCTAGGGAAGAAGATATTGTTTTTCATTTTATCTTCCGAGCAAAAGGAAAACCTATATGTTTGTTTTATAATAGCCATGTAAATAATGAGGATAACTTTAATGTCAAATCTAGCTATAGTTTAACTACTTACAGTAAACACAGACGGCTAGCCATTCATTCACTATCCTGACCCAAGTACTGGTCCAACCAACGTCGATTGTCCATCTGCAAAAGTGTTAAAGATAATTACATCCTTCTCATTATCAAATAATTTGCTCTTGCTTTCAGCTTTCAACATATATATGCAATGCTTTAAGTTTCCTGTCTTCATCAACTTGCTAATCGCTGAGGAACATCCATTTGAGATGTTACTAAGAAGCAATGAATAAAAAACCCGATATGAGGTTTAACCAATGGGGCTGTCGGTTCATGGTTCAACCGGTCGGTCCAATTAAAAAAATATTTAATTATTAAATACATTATTTTAATATTGAATAAGTATTAAATATAGTAAATACTTAACAAAAAATATATTTGACTTAATGATATAATCTTTAATTCAAAACTAAAAAGCCAAATCCCACCACTTATAAAAAAAATAAAACCGGTTCAATTACCGGTTTAATCAGGCTTCTTGACCGGTTCATTGAAAACTTAGTTTACTTATACCTATTGAATTGGACAGGCCACCGGTTCTCGGTTCAATAGGCTAGTCTGATCCGATTTTTTATTCACTACTAAGAAGTAATTAGCTAGACATCAAGAAGACAGAGTTTGCTAGAATCTTATAATCTATTTCAATTTGTTCATCTTTTTGCAACACTAGAGAAGAAAAAAAAATCCAAATTTCATTGTAAATCAAACTTCAAATGCATGAAGCAATTGGCAAAGCAGGGGACATACTTTTTAATAGTATGATGAGTATTCCAGCCAATCAATAGCATTGCGAAGTACATTGCTCCAGTGGCAAAAACAAAGTGGAAGAAACCATAACCATATGGTACTGCATCTTCAGCAGGTGCTTCTTTTTTCCTGAACTGCAGCTATTGTGAGATGCATTTTCATGGAAAAGGGAGATAAATAGTAAAGATTTATGAAGCTAGCAGAACAAACCTGAAAACATTGAGAATCAATGCCGGTAGAAAATGTAGCAATAACAATAGCCAGTAGCGCAACGACAAAGCTCTGAAAGAATAAAAAGAGAGTTATCACCATGATCATGGTAAACTTTACAATGAATTGTTATGTGTCATAAAACCCTCTTTAGAATATTCATTGGTAAAGTTTTTAGTGTAAGTGGTTGAAGTTGCAATAGTTAAAAGAGCAGTCATCAGAACTTGGTTCAAAACTTTAATAGATTTCCAAAGAAAGAAATATTACTATGATTGTGAGCCAATCTGTTCTGTTTGAAGCCTCTGCCTTCTTGTTGCAACTTTCCCCTGCTGGTTCACTGCAAACACATAAATGTAATAAAGTTGAAATAAGATAAACCAACTATATACCAAAGTAAAGAGCTATTTAGAAAGGGAAAAAAAAAAAACTGATAGTTCTCTCAAACTAAAATGAGATTTAAACACTAATGTATTTTATTAATGAACTTACCAACATAAGTACTTTATCTACTTCATTTTAGCAATAGATAGATACAATACTTTAGATTCTCATTATTTTTAATTGGTCAAATTGGCACAGAAGGTGGGAAGACTATATATTTTCTATTTTTTCTTTGTTCCATATCCATAAATCACCTCAATTCTAATTGTTACTTGATTTTTGATTGAACACTGGTTTTAGTGGTTGCAGTTCATAACCATGAAAAGTTAATGAATGCACTCTGAAATTTCTAAAACTGATTAAAATCATGCCTTCGAATGGCACACCAACAGATGAATAGCACATAAAGCCCCATGAGCCCTGGAGTCAAGAAGCCAGCATTCACCTGTTTCAGAAAACAAAAAAACCAAAAAAATCATGCATTTGATTACAAATCATGCCATAGCAATGGCATTTAAGAAGTGAAAAGCCAGGAGCGACGAGAACATACTTTAGGGTGAAGGGAAACACTTGTCATGAGCTGCACGAGTACCAGTGTCCACGTGATGAAGAAAATATTAAGGAGGCATGACGGTTCGGGTGCATACCATATATACATCATGATGATCCCAACTATGCATATAACATATGCAGCAGTTGCAAGTAACATTGCATTTATGTGACTGCAGAAAAAAAGTAAATTTTTATCAGCATTAAAACCCGAATACATACCGAAGAATAAATAACTAAATTTCTTTGAACACCATCGAAAAAAAGAGGGTTACAAGACTCAGAAACAGTTCTAAAACAAAGGATGATTCTTGGTGTCTTACCATCTTTCTGCATTTTTATCAGATTGACAACAATCATTCAGCCATGTAATGAAACTGATTACGCTTACTAGCTGAACTATGAGAAAGACCCTGAAAAGGATAAGAAAGAAAATCCTTAAAACAATAAGATTGACTAACTGTAACATAGGAAGCATCTTCAGCTTCCTCAACAGACTATTCCAATAAGATTGTACATGTTTTATACAGAGGAATTTTATAACAGGAATCTATGATGTACCCGGCACCAAAATGCGCAATCTCCCCTGCCAAAAGGAGAAATGGAAAGGAAAAGGAAAAGGAGGAAAAAAACATGTGTCAGAGCTTTGATGTCAATTAGCAAAATAAAACTGGTTCTAAAGTCCTAAGATTAATTATTAAAAGAGTTCCAAATCGAACACGAACCATATATCTGTATGACGAAAGTAGGAACCAAAAAGGAGGTAGCTGTCAAGGCAATCCAGAGACCGATCTTCGCAGACCACCATCCAGAATGCCATGAGTCTCTGCAATTGTACAGCCTTGGGGTACCAGCAGTTGAAAGAAACATTACAAAATAGAATGCCTAAAATAAAATTAAGGAATAATAATGCAATGGAAACAAAATAATAGAAAAACTAAATAGTGAAACTACTGAACTATCTAGAGATTAAGCTTACACATTATGCATTGAAATGGATCAAATGCAGCTAATTTTTAAGTATGTATCGAGAGGCACAACAATGATAATTCCACATGTAGTTGGGCTAAACCTCATCTTCTTTACAGGTATTTGCCAGAATATAATAGCAACTATGCATCTTTAAACTTCAAATTTTTTCTTTAGTTTCATGTTTTGAAACGATCATATCTCAAACATCAATTCAGGTTTCTTTCTCTTAAAACTCAACATGATTCATAAACCTTAAGCAAGATAGATCTGGAAATTTATCCTATACAGTAAAACAGATACATCTGCTTTCATGTTTTTTACTTATTTCCTTTTTCAAAAAGCTTCACCTTTTATGAGAAATTTGAATAACTCATATTGATTTGTGAAGTTATTCATTTCCATCCTGGAAATGAACTTTTAATTGGTCTCTCCTCATTTTTTTCTTCTTCATCATCTAAAAGGTTTGAGAAGAGAGTTACTTGTGAGGCCCTTCTCTTCAGCATTGTGGTATTTGACATTCTATATCTAACTCTTGAGCTCAGAATATCATCATTATCAACAAATAAAAAAAGAAAAAGATCCATCATTATGACTTAAGGATACAAAACATCCCAAGCTCACACGTAGGACTCCTTCTGCGCCCAAGCAACCGCGGCCACCTTGGCAATTCTTCAGTTCTGCAACCACATTCCCATATACATGCTGATTAGCATTATTATATCATCGAGCTCTAGCCTAAAAAGAAACACAAACTCAAACTCAAAATGCATGAGTGATTCCTATGTTGGATATGAACTTTGAAGTAGCAAATACAAAATATATCATTTGGCAAACAATGTTGATGCAAACAAGCAATCTTACTTTCCATTTCTGGGAAGGCATTACGACCATAATCTCGGACAGCCCAAGCCAGCAAATTTGAAACTAGAAAGATCAATGCATAGACATATCTAGCCATCCAAGGGTTGGAGCCATTCCTGAACTGGCCAAACCAGGAATCATCCTTAAAAACTCCATGTCTCTCATTGCGGTTACTTCCTAAACTATTCTCCATTTCACTTTTAGACCCACCAACACTCTTAACTCTTCATCACATTACAGATTCAATGTTCGAAAGTAGAAAACCAGTAGATTCCAGTTCACTGAAAAAATGAAAATCTTGTTATCTACAGTAAAGAAACATAACATTAAATAACATTGTTTTGTCATAGTGGATCCATGATACCCCTACCTAAATGTCAAAAAGGTGGAATTATCGAAAATCGTGCTTATAAGAAAATTGGGTTTGGGCTTTTGATGATTTGGGTATATAATAAAACCTACAAATATTCAATGGGATTAAACTAAACTGCTGATTAAAGTAACTAATAAAAAAGAAACCATTTCTCATCTGAAATAACTTTCTGTTACAACAAATAAGAGCTCAATTTATTGCGTACAATGCACGGCAAGTTTCCAACTTTTATCTTTCCTTCAATCAGAATTTGATGGATTCAAACCAAACCATTGGATCTAAATAATTTTGGCAGTGAATCTTCTTTTTCGTTTATGCAACATTGAGAATAAACAGTAAAGAATCCAAAATTATTTTTGTAAAAAATGAAGAAAAAAAAAACAATAATGCGTGTAAGGATTAACAGATGAGTAAAGGAATCTTTGAAATCTTTTTCTTCACTTGCAAGCAGTCATTTTGTCAAACAAAACTCCAGTAGGAAAAGAGAAACAACAGTCTTCGACTCTTTGGGACGATTCTACCCTTTAACTCTGGTGGTTTCACGGGTTTTACAGTTAAAAACATGGGTATTGTTGTCAACTTGTAATATTATTATGTTTGCAACACTCAAATGATCGTTTTGTTTTGTTTTGCTTTGTGCTGTCCAGTTAAAAGTGCAGAACAACTACTAGGATTCTCTGCTAAGGTTGGTAAAGTTAAACGTATTAGGTGAAAATATATGAAGAAAAAACCCAGACAAATATTCTCAAAAATAAAATAAAAAAAGCAGAAACTTTACTCTCTTTTTTTTCCTGATTAATTGGTGTGAAATGAAGGAAACAAGAGAAAGAATCAATATATTTTCTTTCAAAATTTGAAACACTTCTTCGTTATCATTTGCATGAGTTTCAAAATCGTTTTATTTAATGCAAAACCAATATAAAAGCTTACAGCTTTAAAAAGCTAAAACCTCAGAATCATAAACTCCAAAAAAAAAAAAAAACAATGCATGAGCTAAGTTTACAGCTGAAGAAATAAATGTATACCTGAAAATGAGTTTGGCCCAACTCTTTAAGATCCCAAACGGAAACGTCTCTGCAAAGAAGTGCTCTCTCTCTGAGAGAAGAAAAAACAGAGAAAGAAGAAGAGAAAAATGCAAAGAGAGAGATAGATTTTGCGATTTCTTTATCTTTCTTTTGGGGTTCTTTAGAAATGGTGTTAGGAACTAACTATAAAGAAAGAAAAGAGAGAGAGAGAATTGCTTTTGGAGTTTATGTTTGCTTTCTTCATCTTCATTTTTTCCCGCCGTAAGCTTTCTGTACCCGTTTCCTACGTCGTATCTTACAAGACTTGATTTTTTTTTTATAGTTAACTTGATTTTTATTTTAACCTAATTAAATTATCACTTTTTTCTAATCTTTATATATATTCCTCCTATTAAACTCTAATTAACTAATAATCTACCTTATAATTTTCAAATAATTTTCTTTTCATTTCATGCTTATTTTGATTATTACGTAAATAAATGACAATAGTCACGTGTAAATAATAATAATTATTAGGAATATCTTAAGTTTTATTTAGGGTTTATATTCTCCTTGAAGGATTTTAAGAACATTTCCTTATAAATGTAATGCATTCGTGATTTCATTGAAATGATTTTCTTAAAAATGAAATCTGATTGGCAAGTTAAATCATTATTTTAATTAATTAATTACATTGATTAATAAATAAATTTGTGATAAGATTCATGATTTTGAATTGATTATTGATTTATTATATATTGAAGAAAAGATTTGGATTATCTAAAATTGGAAATGCTTAAAATGCACTCCATAGAGTTGGTTGAGAATGGGGGCAGTGCACATGGCAAACACAAAAATTGCTTGATTGATGTTTTCACTCAAAGGCATCAAAGATATTGCATGCACGCTTAAAGATAATGATGTTCTAGGGAATTATCGTACCAAAAAAAAATGGCATCTCATTGTAAAATTACTTTATATATATATATATATATATATATATATATCGGGTATGTTATCGAATTTGAATTGATATTTTATAATAAATTTGAAAGATAAAAAAGCAAGAGGAGTAAAAATAATTTTAAAAAATAATAACTTCTATCCTTATACGACACTTGATATAAAATTGAGAGTTATTTGAATATGATCAATTAAATCTAACAATTTCAGACACAATATAATTATAAAATACGAACGTTGTTAGAAAAACTAACAGATATAAAAGATTTAAATGCGGACTTTGAGGCGTGAGAAACACTTTCCTTAAGGCTTTATAATGCCTCCAGGATACAACAAAGTCATAAACGTTCCAAGCAGAATAGTGAAAATGGCAGAATAGAAAAGTCTCTTTTATATACACTGTAAAGTTACATTTGTTAGTAACTTGTCTGTTGGCATAAGTTATGTTTTTACACAACAAATGTCTGTTGGCTTAGGTTGTGTTCTTACACAACAACTGTTTAGTTAAGTGTTATGTCTTTACATAACAGTATTGTTAAGAAACACAACCATTCACAACCATTCAATACAACTGACTTTTAATATAATTTTTTCGGTTTAATTAATAAATTAATTTATTCCGAAAATCAAAAAATAAAACAAAAAATCAATTGTATTAACAATTTTAAGCCCAAGTGCCCCAAGTGCCAAAGTGCCCATCTTTGACATTAAATAAGTAGTAGCCCACTAGGTAAGCCTACTAGGTGAGCCCACTAGGTGAGCCCACTACCACCTTGGGCTTTTGGCACTTAGTGCAATTGTCTAAGCTAAGAAGAATAGCTTATTATATATTCTTTTCTCTTGACTTTTCTAAGTGATATGGGATAGTATCCATCAACATTGCAAACTACTAACAATCCCCCATTAGTTTGGAATGTTGGTAATTTGATTTAGTAGCCTTTCACACAAATAAATATTATGCATACAAGAAGGTATCTCTCGATTTGAACCATCAATTAGCGAATGTATCTTAGAATTTTAATGAAGTTGTTGGTGTCCGCAGATTGAACCACAACTCCTTGTATTAAAATTGAAGATACAACACACATAATATTTATTCATATTTCTCTCAGAAGTTTTTCACCTTTAGCACTAAATGGCCATGTGCTTATCCTGTTCTTAATAAACATTTACAAGAGAACCCTTAACTCTTCTTGTTGAAGCGGCACCACTTCTTATGTTTATATAGGTAGAGTTCCTTTAATATCCGCATTGCTTCGGACATTTAAACAATAGATATTGAACTCCATTAAGAGTATTAAAGCTCATCCTCTATACGCAATGGACCGCACTAGTCTTCATACAAAAATTTCTTTGGAATGAGTTTTTACTAGTGCATCACAGACACATAACAATAACTTGTTTTTACCCTTTGAACTTTATAATTAGAGGTTACTAATTAAAAGTTGGGTTCCCATTATCGGTGTCTAATATTAAGGGTTTTAAACCCATTCCTTTTGTAGTACTACTTACCAAATCCTTTGGTAATCCTTTAGTTAAGGGATCTGCCAAATTACGGGCAAATTTCACATGTGTTATGGTAATTACCCCATTAGAGATCAGTTCTCTAATATAATCATGTCTTATGCTAATATGTCTAGATTTTCCATTATATACATCATTATATGCTCTAGACATTGTAGCTGCACTATCGCAATACAGGGAAATGGCTGGCATTGGTTGTGGCCACAACTCTATATCCAGTAACATATTTCTTAGCCATTCCGCTTCCTTGCCAGCAGCAGCTAAAGCTATAAATTCAGATTCAATGGTTGAATGAGATATGCAAGTTTGTTTTTTAGATGCCCAACTAATAGCACCTCCTCCTAGTGTAAATATCCAACCTGATGTGGATTTATTATCATTTGCACTAGTTATCCAACTTGCATCAGAATAACCTTCCAACACTGCAGGGTAATCTGAATAATATAAGCTAAAACTTTTAGTTCTATTAAGATATCCAAGAACTCTTCCAATAGCTTTCCAATGAATTGTACTAGGTTTACTTGTATATCTTGACAATTTGCAAACTGCAAATGCTATATCCGGTCTAGTACAATGCATGGCATACATTATACTTCCAATAGCACTAGCATATTCAAGTTATGCAATTACTTGATCATGATTCTCAATCAGCTTCATGCTTGAGTCATATGGAGTATTAAAGTCTTTTATATTGAGATATTTAAATTTTGCAACCAATTTTTCAATATAATGACTTTGGCTAAGAACATAACCATTACTATGCTTCTTAACTTTAATACCCAAGATTGTATCAACCTCATTTAAGTCTTTCATCTTAAAAACAGAGGTTAGATAACTCTTTGTCTCATTTATGCCAACCATATTATTGCTAAAAATAAGTATATCATCGACATAGAGACATATTATTACTCCATATTCTTTGGTGATTTTTGAGTAAATGCACTTATCAGCCCCATTATGTCTGAAACCGTTTGATAATATAGTTGAGTCAAATTTCTCATGCCATTGCTTAGGGGCTTGCTTTAGTCCGTATAGTGACTTAATCAATTTACAAACTTTTTTCTCATTTCCGGGAAGTATAAAACCTTCTGGTTGTTCCATATATACTTCTTCCTTTAAGTCACCATTTAGAAAGGCTGTTTTAACATCCATTTGATGTACATGTAACTTGAAAATTGAAGCTAGAGCCATAAGAGCTCTAATGGATGTAATTCTTGCTACCGGAGCATATGTATCGAAATAGTCTATGCCTTCCTTTTGCTTGAAACCCTTAGCAACTAGTCTTGCCTTAAAGGTTTGTATTGAACCATTAGAATTATACTTTTTTCTAAACACCCATTTACATCCAATAGGTTTTGAACCTATAGGTAAATCAACTAAGACCCATGTATTATTGGACATTATTGAATCCATTTCATCATTTACAGCTTCTTTCCAGAAAGCTGCATCTCTTGAAGTCATTGCTTCAATATAAGTCTTAGGATCTTCTTCTACATTTAGAAGCATTGGTGTTTTATTTAGTACTTTGGTTCTATTTCCTTCAACTAGGAAAATTATTGAATCTGGAGAAACAAAATCAGAATGTAAAGATTGTTCTTTTGTCATTCTTTGACTTCTTCTTAGCTCAATTGGATCTTTATTATCTTTTCTTTTCTCACCAATTATAGGAGCCAAGCTCGTTTGTTTCTCTTTTTCCTTTTCATAATCAATAGTATTAAAAATAAATTTGTTTTCAAAAAATTCAACATGTATAGATTCAACAATAACATTGGAACTTAAATCAAGTAATCTATATGCTTTTGAATTTTTCGCATAACCAACAAATATACTTTTAATACCTCTAGGACCTAATTTTGTTTTATGAGGTTCAGGTACTTTATAAAAAGCTACACACCCCCATACTTTAAAGTAATTTAAACTTGGTTTTCAGCCATTGTTCCATAATTCATATGGTGAAACACGTAACTTTTTCAATGGAACTCTATTAGTAATATGACATGCTGTTAATAAAGCTTCTCCCCATAGATTATGAGATAGCTTAGCATTTAACAACATGCTATTGACCATATTTACTAATGTTCTATTTTTCCTTTCGGCTAAACCATTCTGTTGGGGTGCATATGGTGCGGTTCTTTGATGAATTATTCCATTTTCTTCACAGAACAAAGAAAACGAATCTGGAAAATATTCACCTCCTCTATCACTTCGAAGAATTTTAATATTCTTTTCCTTTTGATTTTCAACCATTGATTTGAATTCTTTGAATTTCTCAAATGCTTCATCCTTTGTTTTAAGTAAGAAGACATAAGTGAAACGAGAATAATCATCAATAAAAGTTATAAAATACCTTTTCCCTCCTCTTGTTAACAAACCATTTAATTCACAAATATCAGAATGAATAAGTTCTAATAATTTTGAATTTCTTTCAACTTTTGGAAAAGGTTTCTTAGTCATTTTTGCTTCCACACATATTTCACATTTATCTTTATTGTCCTTTTGATAAGAAATGTAACCATGCTTAGACATATAATTTAAAGATTGATAATTTAAATGACCTAGCCTAGCATGCCATAAAGTAGAAGTATGCTCAACAGTATAAACAGAAGCAACATTTATTTCATTAATACTAAGTTTGAACATACCATCACTAGAGTAACCTTTCCCAACAAATACAGAATTTCTGGATACTATAACCTTATCAGATTATAGTACAATCTTAAACCCATTTTTGCACAATAGATGTGCAGATACAAGATTTTTCCTAATTTCGGGAACATGAAATACATTGAGTAATTTTAATTTCTGTCCTGAAGTAAACTTTAACTCAACAGTTCCTTTGCCAAGGACCTTAGCAGCATTGTAGTTTCCCATTAGGATCTCTTCTGGTTTTCCACATTTTTCATATGTCTTGAACTGCCCTTTATTATTGCACACATGAATAGTAGCTCCAGAATCCAACCACCATTCTGAAGATTTAGTTGCAGTAGCCATATGAACTTCAGTAACCATGCCAATCTGTATTTCAGTTATCATAGCAACAAGTTCTTTCATATCTTGTTCAACAAGATTTGCTGTGTTTGTGTTTTCAGAACCAGAAGTAGTCTTGTTTCCAGCGGCCTTGTTTCCAGATTTTCTTAATCTGCAATCCTTGATAAAATGCCTTTTCTTTCCACAATGGAAGCACATTTTGTCAGTCTTATATTTCTTGATCTTTTTGAATTCTCCTTTCTGGACTCGAGATCGTTTTTGAGTTTTACCAGAATTTTTCTCACTTACAAAATTCACATTTGAATCAAGAATAATTTTATCTCGAATGCGATTTTCAGCCTCTATTTGTAAATGAGTTTGAAACTCCTGAATAGTATAAGATTCTGGAGAATGCAGTATCTTCTTTCTATTTCCATTCCAAGAAGGAGGCAATTTAGATAAAATTGCTCCCACTTGAAGTGAATCAGGAATTTTGATTTCCAGTTCACTTAACTTAGAGGCCAGAATTTGCAATTCATGCACTTGCTCAATTACAGGTTTGGTATCAGTCATGGTAAATTCAAAATATCTCAAAGCAAGAAACTTATCTGTGCCTTTCTTTTCATTTCTGTATGTGTTCTCAAGTGCAGTCCAGATTGCTTGTGGTGAAGACATATTTCTGTAGAGGTCATATAATCGATCAGTAAGAGAGTTCAGAATATATCCACGGCAGATGAACTCGTCCTCTTGACGTTTCCTTCTCTCCTTTGTAATAGCATCAGAATCTGAAGTTGTTTCTTCTGGTAATGGTTGCAGACTCGGATCAAGAACATAAAAAATCTTCAATGTGGTTAACAGAAACACCATCTTGTCTTTCCATCTTGTGTAGTTGGTTCCATTGAACCTGTCCAGCTTGATAATATCTTGATTTTGGAAATGAACCTTCACACTTGAACTTAACTCGGTCTCCATTTTATAAAGCCTTAAGATTGTTAGAAAAAATAACAGATATAAAAGATTTAAATGCGGACTTTGAGGCGTGAGAAACACTTTCCTTAAGGCTTTATAATGCCTCCAGGATACAACAAAGTCATAAACGTTCCAAGCAGAATAGTGAAAATGGCAGAATAGAAAAGTCTCTTTTATAGACACTGTAAAGTTACATTTGTTAGTAACTTGTCTGTTGGCATAAGTTATGTTTTTACACAACAAATGTCTGTTGGCTTAGGTTGTGTTCTTACACAACAACTGTTTAGTTAAGTGTTATATCTTTACATAACAGTATTGTTAAGAAACACAACCATTCACAACCATTCAATACAATTGACTTTTAATATAATTTTTTCGGTTTAATTAATAAATTAATTTATTCCGAAAATCAAAAAATAAAACAAAAAATCAATTGTATTAACAATTTTAAGCCCAAGTGCCCCAAGTGCCAAAGTGCCCATCTTTGACATTAAATAAGTAGTAGCCCACTAGGTAAGCCTACTAGGTGAGCCCACTAGGTGAGCCCACTACCACCTTAGGCTTTTGGCACTTAGTGCAATTGTCTAAGCTAAGAAGAATAGCTTATTATATATTCTTTTCTCTTGACTTTTCTAAGTGATATGGGATAGTATCCATCAACATTGCAAACTACTAACAAACGTAACATGAGAAAATTAATTAAAACACGTCATGACACAAAAAATAGCATGAACACGACACAAATACATGAACGTGTCAAAATCTATATAAAACGAATTATTAACGTGTCAAAATTTATATAAATATATAATACCTTGAATACGATTATGATAGAATAAACAACATGAACATGAGGACATGCGACATAAATTTGGGAGTTATTTGAATAATGTCAATTAGATTTGGCAATTTCGGACACAACATAAAAAAAAATAATTAAAATAGGACATGAAAAATAACATTAACACGACAAAAATACACGAACTTGTCAAAATCTACATAAAACGAATTATTAACATGTAAAAATTTATATAAATTTATAATACTTTAAACATACGATAAAATAACACGAACATGTTACGAACATACAATTTTTTCTTTAAATTAAATCATTATGACAAATTATGCAAAATATGGGATGAATTGGGACAAGCCATGAACACATACAATTTTTTCTAAATTAAATTACCATGACAAACTATGCAAAATATTTGGATGAATTGAACATGACACGAACACATGAAAAAAAATAATTAAAATACGACACGACACAAAAATAACATGAACACAACACAAATATACGAACGTGTTAAAATCCACATAAAATAAATTATTAATATGTAAAATTTATATAAATTTATAATACTTTGAACATATGAAAAAATAACACGAACACGACATAAAAAATAATATGAACAACGAATATCCAAACGTATCAAAATCTACATAAAATGAATTATTAACATGTGAAAATTATATAAATTTATAATATTTTAAACAGACAAAAAAATAACATGAACACGACACGAATACGCGAATGTATCAAAATCTACATAAAACGAATTATTAACGTGTAAAAATTGTATAAATTTATAATATTTTGAACACACAAAATAACACGAATACAATTTTTTCTCTATTTTTTTTTTCATTTTTTTCATTTTTATTCTCTCCTTCTTAATTAAAAAAATAATTAAAAAATACCCAAATTAACCCTCTCAACTCTCTTAATACTCATACTTAATTGTCAAATACACAATCATTTAAAATCTTCAATTTTCCATTCTCATTCATGGGATTACTTTTATAGTTAGTAATAATATAATAAGAGCTAAGTGGGGAACTTTTTGTTGTTGTTGCTAAATCAACTATTTTATTGATAGAAAAGAGTCCTAACAACCATACAGCAAACAACAAAAAAGGGCAATTCAACCTGACAAGTATTAGAAGCAGTACAAAGTGACAAACAATATGATGACAAAGCAAAAATTCACTCTGTTTTTGCAGCAACTTCACCTCCTTGATTTTTCCAAACAACCCCTCCATTTCATTAAAAATCTTCCAGAATTTCCATGGTATGCTACTTTCATTTAAAATCCAGTTATAAGCCAGCAAGTAATCAGTTTCTATAACTAACCCACCCATATTAGACCGACCAGACTAAGTGGGAAACTCTTGGTCTAAAACTAAAACTCATGTTTAAAATTTGCTTTAAGAACAAGGCATTTGATTTGTTCAAGTAATTTGTTCTTGTTCAGTTGCTTATTGTACACCAATGGAAGAAAACTAATTTGGCACACTCCCAAACCAAAATGAATTTAATCTTATTATTAATAATAATGACAATGTTTATGAATATGACTGTGAATATGCACATTGACAAAGAAAAAAATTAAAAATGAAATCTTGAAATTTACCTAGATTTACAAAGTTTAAAGACTGTAGATTTGGTGAAAAAAAAAAAAAAAAGTGAAAGGGAGGGATCACTCTATTCGAATAAAGATATGTCAATCTTTGCCACCTTTTAGAGGGGCATGTTGTCACTTTTTATGATAAAATTTTGGCACATCCACCCCAAGTAATCATTGAACCTATATGCTGTAATAATTGTTAATGACCATAACAGAAATAGAAATACAATATCGTTTTTCTTTAAAGGAAAAAAAAAAGTGTCAAAGTTGAATAATCATAAATCACAATATATATTTGTATAAAATTAAATTAATTTTATACATTTTCGTAATATTTTATATGATTTATATTTGTTTAATCCGACCGTCGTATTTCATGTTTTATTCACGTAGATCATGCACGTCGAGTTTCGAGTAAATTAAAAATATATAACTATTTGTTCGATTTAAAATGATTTCAATTATTAAATATATATTAAAAAAGACAGTATTTTCGAGCGATATGATAGAGTTATCGGATCGATTCGAAACTTTACGTGCACGACGAGTACAATTATATTGTTAAATCCAACAGTTGATTTGTTAAAATATAAAACGTACAAAAAATTATGAAAGTGTGTAAAACTAATTTAACTTTACACTAATATAAGTGGATCCCTCCTCTCTATATATATATATATATATATATATATCCTAGTGTGATTGCAAAAATCAATGTCAAAATATTTTCCTTCTTTTTCCATATGTAGTCCCAATTATCTTTAGGTATAAAAATTACTTTTATATAATTTACAGTTTAGTTCAATTGATTTTTATATAATCATTTTAAAATATATCATTCAAATAAAATTAAATTTTAACATTTATAATTTTTTTTTTCAAACTGTATAAAAAAATACGTTTATATACACGAAAAGGAGATTGAATGATATATATTTATAGTGATGAAATGGTACATCTTTATTATGACGAAAAAGAAAGAGATAAAAAAGAAAAACTCAATAAAGGAGCAATGGTCCATTACGCAATAATAAAGCTAAAATAAGATTGAATGATTTCATGATAAGGCAACATAAAAGATTCCTAGATTGGGGCTTTTATAAACTTTTTTTTTTATAGCTTAATTTTAATGCAGCTACTGTTTTCTTATTAAATTTGCAATCAAATCACATGGATTTTTATTTGCACACATTTCCCTTTTTTATTTTCTTTTGATTTACAGGAAGCTGGCTTATATCAGTTATATGTCATATGCTAAAAGAGTAACGAGACAAAAAATCTTTTGTGATGTCGGTTTTTTGACCAAAACTCTACTTTTTTTCAAGTGTTTGGTTCGTACGTAAGAAATTGAGAATGTGGTAGAAAAATGCTTCACTTTTTCTTGTGATCTATGTTTGGATCACGTGCTTGCTCGTGCTTTGGTTATTTCGAGACAGACTTGTCCAAATCTTAATTTACAAAATGTTAGGAAACTAAAAAAATGAAAATACAATAACTATGTTCTAACTAACTAACCATTAGAAAAAGAAATATATAATGGATAAAGGAAGGAAAAAGGGTTTGGTGTTACTCAAATAACGTCAATCAAGGAGCCGTTGTTGCTTAAAATCAAAGGTAATTAACAACAATTATTTTATCGTGAAAATCCTTGTTCATTGCTCATTATTAGAGATTTTAAATAATACAAAGAAATTAAGAATCCTTCAGCCGTTGGGTGGGACTGGGGAGTGGGCAGAATTGGAGCTTCGAGCTCAAACTTTAAAGACAAAGTTAGCTAATGTTTGAACGGGGTTCCGAGTTAGCCTCCCTCAAGTGTTTCTTTCTTGGTAAAACTAAAAGGAATAGGACAATCTTAGGATCGAATCAATTTAGGCAAGCAAATACCAAGATTATTATTTATCAAATAAACGCCAAATGTCATGAAAATCCATGCAAACTTTAAAAAGATGCTAGAAATGAGTTGTCTAGTCACTTCATGGTGAACATGTCAAACCTCCTCCAAAAATCCGAACAAAAGTTAGACTGGAGTGTTTTGATTGAATAAAAGAAGCTCCTCCAACTAGGGATGGCAATGGAGTGGGACGGGGGCAGATACTATCTTATCCACCTCCACCCCACTCTTGCATGAATGTTGAAAACATCTACATCCATGGATGTCGGTTACATCCATAACCGCTCCACGGTGCTCCACTCCGCTACACCCCAATTTATATTAATTATTTTTAACTTAATATTGTAAAAATTATATTATAATTTATTCAAGAACATAATTTTAGTATATAAAAATCTTTAATATAATATATATAATACATATATACTAAAAGTATAGATATAAAATATTAGTATATATATGATTTTAGTATATATATCTAATATATATTAAAAATATAAGAAAAAATATAAAATATTTTAAAGGATAAAATAGTAATTTCAAAAGTCGGAGCGGGGCGGAGTGGAGCAAGCATTTACCAAAACCGCTCCGCTCCATCCCGCTCCAAAAAAAACCTCTCCATTCGAAGCGGATCGTTGCGAAATCCATCGGTCGGATCGGATTTTGCCATCCCTACCTCCAACATAGATGGGAGATTTTTTTTCATTAAAATTGGGATGACTGAGGTTCGGTTAGGTACAACAGGAAAATAAGATTGAGGGCCCAAATAAAACAGATACTATCATCTAGTTTAATGAACATCTCATCACTACTACTACATAGCAGAAAAAACTAATAGGCTCAAATGGGTCAGAGTTCACTAGGCCTAAATAATTAGCCATAGGCTTGTTAAAACTATTGGGCTCTATCTTAGGCTTATATGTTCCTTCCATAATATAAAATAAGAAGAAAAGGGTTATGGCTAGCATTCTCTTACTATTCTAATTTGTGCACATCCACTACTATAGAAGAGTTATGTTATCTAAACTTTTCATTTTTAAAAAAATATATGTGTTTGAAATTTGTGTTCAACATATATTAAGATATGGGTATTGGAGTATGATCTTCAAAATATATGAAAAAACTTAAAAAAAATTAAGCATACCTATATCGAACACATACTTATATATGACACTCACCTCTAAATCTGGATAACATATGAAACGAAAAATAAAAAATTTATATTTTTAAAAAATAAAATAATTAATAGAACCCTATTTTTATATTTTTTTAATTATTTTATTAAAATTTTATGTAATTTTATCAACTGAATTAACGTTATTTAACTTATGATACCGAACACTACGATCCAGTTTAAATAGATTGGGTGCATTCCAGAGAATTCATTTGCAGAACCATTTTAACATGTCATTGCCAATGGCAAGGGATCGACCAGTTTATGGTAAGGAAGATGATAGGAGTAGTTATGAGTTATGACTACCTAACACTCCTCCGAATAGAATTATTGACTCTATGGTGTGTACACACAAATTTTATGTCAAAAATATGACAAGGAAAATTTGGAGTCAAATAATAATTTTATTAATCAAACTTTGAGGTTACAATCTCTGAATATTCTTAAAGAAAGAAATCCTTTGATTCTTTTCTTCAGTAAAATTTTGATCCAAGGGTCTTCACGACTTGATCTTGAATCGGTGAGATCTGCTTCAAGGGTCTCTTCTAGACTTGGTCTTGAAAAACAGGAATTATCTCCTTTCCTTCGATGAACAAGATCGGAGAACAGCTTCTTAGAGAAATCTCAAGAACAAGCACCGCGTTCTTAGAATTTCTCTAATTTCTTCTTAAGAATTTTGAGAGGATTTGGCTCTTCAAAATCTTCTTCTCTTCAGGCTTTCTGAATTGTGAATTTGTGTTAAAGGGAGGTCTCTATTTATAGTGGTAGCTAGCCAGGTGAAAGAGAGTTTTAAAAGAACTCATCCTCCTTATTTATCTCTCAATTAATTTAATTTAATTAGAGATAATATCTTCTTATTTATCTCTTAATTAATTTAATTTAATTAGAGATAAAAATATTTATTTTTATCACTTAATTAATTAATTAAATTAGAGATAAAATATTTATTTATCTCTTAATTAATTTAATTTAATTTAATTAGAGATAAAACTTTATTATTTATCCCTTAATTAATTAATTAAATTAGAGATAAAATATTTATTTTTTTATCACTTAATTAATTAATTAAATTAGAAATAAAATATCTATTTATCTCTTAATTAATTTAATTTAATTAAAGATAAAACTTTATTATTTATCTCTTAATTAATTTAATTTAATTAGAGGTAAAATAATTATGACACATGGGTGAAATTTGATTGGATAACCCATGAATTCTTGTAATTTGATTGGTCAAACCATGTGTACATATTTAATTAATTATAAAATAATTAATTATAATATGATATTATCAATTTCACATAGTAATGCATAATTTAATTAAAAATTTCTTTATTAAAAGAAATTTCAATTAACACGTGGCAATTTGTAACTGGTCAAAAAAAATTTCTCCTTCTACAAATGCCCCCTCAAGACTTGGTCACGTACACGATTTTTGTTGAGTGTAGAAAGTGAACAAATCTTGAAATTTATTTGCACCTTTGTATTGTCTTGATTCCAAAATGTTTTTAATCAAAATGGGCAAAGAACCAACATTGGCCCACATAGAAGGACAGCCCACTTAAGAGAAGTATGGATAGGCATGCTTCTGAATAAATATAGCAATTGGTAAAAACCAAAGTTTATATAAAACATGGCCGAAGTGGAAGAACTGTTAATCTCGCGATCTCGGTGTTAGCCAATATTTACCATGGACTAAACCGAATCACATTTTCTACTCAAGCGGGCTCTTTAGATGCGTGTTTTCCAATTCACTATGTTTATGGGTGGCTAAGTTATTACTTCCGGACTCACTTTCAAAATCCAGATGATGTATATGGGCCTTTGATGAGCAAGTTTTCAGAAGAAGGTGGAGCCAAATACTTTGAGGATTATGATGCCCGCAAGTTGATTCATACTGGCATAGTGTGGAATGCTAACTTATGTCCCAGAAATAGAGATGAAGTGATTGTTGATGATGACGCTCTTAGTAAGATCAATCATGGCTATCTTGTTAATGTTCGTTCGAGCTATTTGCCCGCCCGATGTAACCAAGCCATCATTGTAGAACCTTACAGTCCTCATCGATTTGGGAGACAATTTGGGTTTTGTCAAGATATTCCCGGAGCTCTTAAGGAAGACATTCGTTCTGGATCTGTGGATGATCTATGTAGGTTTTGGAGAATTTGCACTCGTTCTCATACAAAGTTCAGATTGATCTCTCCAGCTCGTTCTCTAAATCCTAATGATCATGCAACCGCAAGATACATGGAATGGTGGTCCAAAGTTCATGAGCCATATCTTGAGCATTCTATTGATATTTTGATTTCAAGCATCCGTACATCACCATCAAAGAGAAGAAAACCTTCAAAGGATGTTAAGAAAAAGTCTTTAGAGATTTCGCAAGACAAATCCAATAAAGCCAAAGTCTCGTCCACTATATATAGATTTAACAGAGGAGCATGTGAAGGCTTCACAAGAAGTTCCTCGATCAGTGTCATTAGTTGATGAAGGACAAAGGGTTTTACCGAAAGTCATCGAATGGAAGCATAATGCGATCGTTGAAGATTCAATTGATGAGAGTGATCATGAATGACATTGGAAGCGAGTCAGGCCAAGGGAATCCTTTCATGGTGATATATCCCCTGCCAAAAGTGAAGCTTCAGTTTCTAGTTCGCATGAGTTCAACAAACTTGTAGCTGAGATCAAAAATAATATTTCAAGTACCGTTTCCAACAAAGAAGATGCTTGCCCCAACATGATTGTTAATAATACTTCCTCTATAGTGAAAACTACCATAAGCCCTCATGTTGAAGCTAGTCATCTCGCCCTTCCAGAATTTTCTAAGTTTAGTGCTGAAAAAGTGATATCCGATAGTCAGTTGAAGCTTGCAACTATTTTGTGGGAAAGCATTCAACCAAGGATTATTCGCGCTTCTTTTGATCGGGTTTCTTCACTTACTAGTGATGTCCACAAGATCTTTGATGCAATAGAAGCAATTAAGTCCGTTGATTCATCCTTATTGAAAGGCATGGTGGAAGACTACTTTACACAAGTCCAAAAGTTTAATGAGCTTGAATCTTTCATCTCTTCATCCAAGGATAGAATTGAAAGACTTCAAGCACTTGAAATTCGACTTAAAGATTCAATGTTACTTGAACATAAAACTGTTGAGAACCTTAACACCCTGCAGTCGAACTTGGCAGATATAGAGCAAGAGTTCATTACTTTGCAACGCAAAAAACATAGACTTGAATCTTCACTCCAAGAAACTGAAGATGAACTGAAAAGAAGGAGAATCGATACCTCCAAGATTCGTGAGGAGATGAATTCTGTTGAGTTTCTTACTACCCTTATTGAAAATGAAGCCAAAAACTTAGATTTGTTGCGAAATATGTTGGAAGCCTCTCGAGAAGACTTGAAGAATTTCAAATGGAAGCCCTGAATCCCTTTTGATGTAATTTTTTTTTTTGAAATTTATATTAGTTCTTAGGATTGTTAGTTTTTTTTTTTTAATTGTAAGTTCTTTTCAAGTTTGAAATGAAGTTAAATTTCTTTTTCTCCATATATCATCTTTCTTTTGCACTTTCTGAAGCATTTTTGCATCATGTATGGACTACAAATTAAATTCCCAAAGATCTTTAATTTGTAAAAGATTTGTTTTACTTGAAAAATAACTTGAATCATGAAATTTGAATGGAGAATTATCATGATACTTTCAAGTGAACAAAAGATAATATTTGAATCAAACAATTTTTTTTTTGTTTGGACTGAACTTGGCAATGAAACCAAGCTGCCTACGTACCCTCGAATTTGAAGGATCAAGTCATAACGTAGTTCATCATTTTTTTTTGTGCCCTAACTTTTGCCTAAGTTGTCCTAGAAAGGATTTTCAACATAGCGGGCTTTTTTTTTTTAATGTGCAGTTTAAGCTCGTGCTTAGGAGCAATATCTTCTTTAAGCATAGTAACGCTTCAAAAACTTTCCATTGATTGGTCCAACTTTGACACCATCTTGATCAACGATCTTGTATGCACCATTGGTATAAACTTCTCGAACAACGTATGGTCCATCCCATTTTGAAAGGAACTTGTTGCCAATACGATGTGAAGTATTTATGGGTGTTCTTACAGCAAGGACTAAATCTCAAACTTGGAAAGATCGCTGCTTGACTTTCTTATTAAAAGCTTTGGATAGTTGAGCTTGATAGCACTCCAAGCGTTGTTGGGCTTCCAACCTTTTTTCATCCTGTGCTTCTAATTCTTCCAAGCGTAAGCGTACATTGTCTTCACTAGAAAGATCTTCTTGTATTGCAATCCTCAATGATGGAATTTGTCGCTCAAGTGGTAGAACAGCTTTTACACCATAAACAAGTGCATAAGGAGTGGCTTGAGTTGGTGTGCGATATGTAGTTCGATAAGCCCACAGAGCTTCTCCCATCCTTTCATGCCAATCTTTCTTTGAACGGTTAACAACTTTCTTGAGAAGATTGCACAAAGTCTTGTTAAAAGCTTCTGCTAATCCGTTTGCTGGAGCATGGTACATTGAAGACTTGTACTGCTTGAAGTCAAACTGTGCACATAATTTGCTCATGTCAAACTGCTTCCCATTATCAGTTATGATGTGACGAGGTACACCATACCGATAAATAATGTTTGTCCTGATAAAAGTTGCAACAGTTTCTTTTTTTACTTCCCTGTAAGGTGCCACTTCTGCCCACTTTGAAAAGTAATCTGTAGCGGCAAGTATATACATATGCCCTAGTGAACTCTTAGGTAATGGTCTTACTAAATCAAGTCCCCAAGCATCGAACGGCCAAGATGTGACTGTCGGATGTAATGGTTCAGGAGGTTGATGGATGAAGTTTGCATGAAACTGACAAGCTTGACATTTCTTGGAGTAGTCCATGCTATCCTTTACCATTGTTGGCCAGTAGTATCCCATTCTTTTAATTTGAAAGTGCAATTTAGCTCCAGACTGATGTGCACCACAAATTCCTGAATGAGCTTCTTGTAAGGTTTTGGATACTTCATCTTCTCCTAAACATCGAAGGAAGACACCATCAAAAGAGCGGCGATAGAGCGTACCCTTGAAGTAAATAAATCGAGGAGCTCGACGTTTCACTTCTGTTTTATGCCTTGGATCATTGGGTAGCCTTCCATGCTCTAAATAATCAATCAACGGTTGTCTCCAATCTTCTTTTTCAACTTCGCAAACTGATACAACATTGGATTCCGTATTGTTATCTTTAAAATCAATTGGAGGCAAAATCCATCGTTTGCAAAGAGGGACTTTTACTTCTACACTCGGCATGGCAAGAGCTGATGCTAGATTAGCTAGAGAATCTGCTTGCTTGTTCTCTCTTCTTGGTACATGTTCTAAGCTTACATTGTCAAACCATTCCAAAATCTTCTTCGCATAGTCGACATATGGTAAGAGGTCAGGCTTCTTAACTTCATAAAGTGAAAGAAGTTGGTTGATGACCAATTTGGAATCCCCAAACACTTTAAGTTGAGTGATTTTCATATCCACTGCCATTTCCAATCCAATGATCAGAGCTTGGTATTCTGCTACATTGTTGGAACAATTTTCAGTGAGAGTAAATGCATAAGGCAATACATCTCCTTCTGAAGTGACAAAGACAACACCTGCTCCAGCTCCATCTTGACGAGCAGCCCCATCGAAGAATAGTTTCCATGGCCTGGGAATTTCGATGAAAAGAACATCTTCATATGGGAGATCTTCAGAGAATTCACAATCATCTGGAATCGGATGGTTTGCAAGGAAATCGGCAAGTGCTTGCCCTTTAACAGCCTTTTGTGGAATATAAGTAATATCGAACTCTTGTAGCAAAAGAGCCCATTTTGCCAATCTTCCACTGAGCACAGACTTGGACATGAGATATTTGAGGGGATCTGCTCGCGAAATCAAACGAACAGAATGAGCTTGAAAATAATGTCTCAGCTTTTTAACTGCAAACATCAATGACAAGCAAGTCTTTTCAATGAGAGAATAATTTAATTCAGCACCATTAAGAGTTCTACTAAGATAGTAGAGTGCGGTTTCTTTTCCTTCATCATTCTCTTGTGCCAATAATGCTCCTAAGGAACGTTCTTGTGCAGCAATATAAAGGATTAACGGCTGTCCTGGTATAGGTGCCTTCAGAATAGGTGGTTGTAACAAAAAGGTCTTAATGCTCTTAAAAGCATTACTGCAGGCCTCATCCCAGACAAAAGGGACATCCTTCTTCATTAGCCGGCTAAATGGTTGACATCGACCAGCCAAGTTTGAGATAAAACGTCGGATATATGCCAATCTTCCTTGGAGACTTTTAAGTTCATGCAGATTGCGCGGTTCAGGCATTTTCATGATTGCATCTATTTTTGATTGATCGATCTCAATCCCACGATCTCGTACGATGAACCCCAAAAACTTGCCCGAGGATACTCCAAACGCACACTTGAGCGGATTCATCTTTAATTGGTATCTACGCAATCTGTCAAACACTTGGCGAAGATCAGCAAGATGATTGGATTTTTCCTTTGACTTTACTACCAAGTCATCAACATAACATTCGACATTTTTGTGAAGCATATCATCAAAGATCTTTTGCATTGCTCTTTGATAAGTAGCACCTGCATTCTTTAGCCCAAACGGCATAACTTTGTAACAGTATATTCCTTTTGGAGTTCGAAATGCGGTAAGTTCTTCATCTCTTGGAGCCATACGAATTTGATTATAACCAGACGATCCATCCATAAATGACAAAGCTTCATGGCCAGTTGTAGCATCAACCATTATTTCTGTTATAGGGAGAGGAAAGTCGTCCTTTGGACAAGCATTGTTCAAGTCTCGAAAATCTACACAAACTCGAAGTTGACCATTTTTCTTTCTCACTGGAACAATATTTGAGATCCAGGTGGGATACTTGACTTCTCTAATAAAGCCAGCTTTGATGAGCTTATTGACCTCAGCTTCAATTTGGGGGATCAAGTCAGGATGGAAACGTCGTTGAGCTTGTTTGATAGGTCGGACACTTTTCTTGACAGCCAGATGATGCATAGCTACTTTTGGATCAAGTCCCGGCATCTCTTTGTAAGTCCAAGCAAAGATATCTCGATACTCTATCAAAAGATCAAGATAGGCTTTTTCTTCTTCTGGTGGTAAGCAAGCATTAATAAAGACCGGTCGTGGATCTTCACTAGTACTGATGTTAACCTCATTTAGTTCGTCAATAGTAGCTTGATTTCCTTCTTCAAAAGATGAAAGGGCTTCTTGGGCTTCTTCCTCTTGAGATTTTTCACCAGTTTCCTTTACAGATACATGGTTAGAAGTAAAGATTTCTGTTTCTTCAAGTTCTTCTTCCTCTGAGGATGAGACCGATTTGGTTATAACCACTGTGTGCTTTCTAGCCTTTAGAACTTCACCGGTAGTTACCTTCCATTCGCTTTGCCTTTTCATTCGAGAAGGAATTTTGCTGTGAAAATCTCTTGATTCCTTTAAAGTGGAAGACTTTCTTTTTCGGCCACAGTTAACTTCTTCAGAGTACAGACTTCCAAGCCTTGACTGAATGGAAATTGGTTTACTTACAGAAACTTCACTGCATTTTTCTCCCATTCGTTCAAAAACTGACCTTCGTGATGATTGAATGCTCAAACGATCAAACACTGAACATCGTGTTGAGCGTGCTCCCAAGCGATCAAATAGTTCACTGCATCTTCTTGCTCCTCGAGAACTTCCTCCACATTTATGTACCTCGAAGTTTGTTTATGAATCTTCAATTTTAATGGAGAATATCCAAGCCCCTCTCTAGAAGTTCCGATGTGATCAATCTTCTTTTGCCAGACCTGTCGGATCTTGAATGAACTTTGCGACTTTTCTTTGCTAGGCTCTTTTGTCTCGTGAGCCAATTTTGCAACATCCTCTTGCTTATATCCAGCTTTGACAAGCAACCTATAAGCGTTAGGATCAAAATCTTTAGCTCGATGAGTAGGAAGATCTTGATGTTCACAAAGAGGTTCTTCTACTGGCCTAACGAATCCTTGCAATGGAGGTATAAGGCTTCTTGATTCTTCCAAGTTAGTGAGGGGAAGAGTCAGATCTTTTAAACCTTGAGCAATTTCATCTTCTCTAATTGTGGAAGAAGCCAAATTCTTTCCCTTTTGCTTTAATTCTTGCATCGGGTTGGACATTACTTCTTCAATAAATGTATCTTTGAGATAAAACTTTGCATCTGCGAAATGTGCTTCTGCTATAGTAAACGGCTTAGCGTCTACAAGGATCGTCTTGACTTGACCGTTTCTGCAATACTTGAGACATTGGTGCAGAGTTGAAGAGACTACACCATTTTGATGTATCCACGGTCGTCCTAACAACATGTTGTACGTCGTTTTGGCATCGATTACATGGAAAAGTGGACTTGACTCCATATCTCCAATGAAAAGTTGAAGTATAAGTTTTCCAAGAGCTCTTTGTCCCCCTTGGTTGAATCCTTGGATCATCAAGCGGTTTTGCATCAATTCATCCAAAGGAACTCCCAATTCTTTCATTGTCATCAACGGGAGTATGTTGACAGCAGAACCATCATCGATCAAGATTCTATTGATCTTCTGTTCCCGAGTATATCCTACGACGAACAACGGCCGATTATGAGGGGTTGACCCTAGCAATAGATCCTCATCAGAAAAGTTAATTTTCGTAGCACAAGAATGCTCATCAACTTCAAATGCTACTGAGTCTGTGTTGTTTTCATTATCTTCATTGCCACCGTTATGGTAACAAGTCATGAAAACCAAATCTTCATTTCTAAGCTGAATTGGCATGAATTCGTTTAAAGTGATTTGCCTCCTTGACTTCCTCCCTACTGAATTTTTACCCTGAGATGGCATTTTTGCTTCTTGAGGCACATTGGGCTTTGGAGATTTAGATGGTTGTTTGATCATCTTAGCTCTTGTAGGCACTTTCACAACTTTTGGAAGATTCTTCTTTTTGCTTTTCCGGCGTGTGACTAGAGTCCAACCATCGGAATCTTGATTTTGTCTTTGAAGCAAATAGTTGCCCCCATTTCCCTGAAGATCCACTATCGTACTTGTACTTGGAGCTAGTATGATAGGATCAAAAGAGCCAAATTTTATGGTTCTATCCAGCAAATTGGATTGAGGAACCATATTGACTGATGCCAAATTTGACGACATCGTTTCTTCTTCAAACTCTATTTTTCCCTCTTCATAAAGTCGCATGATTCTATCCTTCAAAATAAAGCACTTCTCCAGAGGATGGCTAATCAGGCGATGGTACTTGCAATAATTGGGGTCTTCTACTTTATCAGCTTCTTCAGGTCGCTTCATTTCTGGTAACTGAATCAGCTTAGTTTTTAAAAGCTCTTCAAGAATGCTTGAAACATCAGAATCAGGAAAATGATACTTCTTTTCTTGCCTCTCATTCAAAGTGATATTGCCTTTACCTTTGTCTTGGATAGAAGAAGATTTCGTCTCTTGAGATTGTTTTGACTTGGGAGATATCTTAAGAGGCTTGGTAGTTACAGCCATGGACTGTTTGCTTTCTCCCTTGTTGACAAAGGTTTTGCCCCCTTTGCGGGTATCTTGTTTTTCCTTGGCTTTCTTTGGCTCTTGCACCGGAGGTTCTTGATTTCCAGCAGCTGTCATACTCAACTCCATATCATGAGCACGAGTGGCTAATTCTTCAAAGGTCTTAGGCTTGATGCCTTGAAGAATGTAACGCAAGCCCCAATTCATGCCTTGGATGCACATGTCAAGGGCAGAAGACTCAGACAGTCTTTCTTTGCAGTTAAGGCTCAGATTTCTCCATCTGTGGATGTAATCAATGACTGGCTCATCCTTCCATTGACGTGAGCTTGTGAGTTCGATCATGCTGACTAAGCGACGAGTGCTGTAGAATCGATTAAGGAATTCACGCTCAAGTTGTTCCCAGCTGTCAATCGTCCCAGGCTCAAGATCAGTATACCAATCAAAGGCGTTGCTTTTTAGGGAGCGAACGAACTGCTTCACCATGAGATCCCCATAGGTACCAGCATTATTGCAAGTTTCCACGAAATGTGCAACATGTTGGCGTGGATTTCCTTTTCCGTCGAACTGCTGAAACTTTGGGGGTTGATAGTTCCCAGGCATCCTCAGACGATCGATCCTTTGAGAATATGGTTTTGCATATGTATATGAAGGTTGAGTGATGCTTTCAACTTGATCTTTGATAGCCTCCTTGATAAGATCCTTGAGCTGACTGGTAGTGACGAGTTCATTGATCTTTTTTTCAGAATCCTTAGCAACTTCCTTGCCAGAGTTCTCACCATCATCTTGAAAGATTGATCTTGTCCATCATGGAAGCGATCTAGTTATCCTTCTCTTTGATACTTGCTGAAAGAATTTCAACAGATTTTGCCAGAAGTGCAACTTGTTCTTCCAATGATGTGGTGCCAGTTGTCATGACAGCCATTACTCCAGAACTTGATTTTGGAGCAGAGGATGGAATATGCTTGTTGCTTGAGTAACTATCTTGTTCTTTGTATGTTAACTGGCGACTTGCACTTGATCCTTGAGGAGAATCAACTTGTTCAGCGAAAACTTCTTCTAAGTCTTGAATTGGAGAAGAAGTGTCATAGAGAGGGTTTTGATTGAGCACCGGAAAAGTTTGCTCATACAATTCAGCAAGAGCTTTGGTCTTCCTCCTAGTGCCATAAGGATGAGCAGGGATATCAACGCTTGATGATGAAGTGGGGTAGACTGCAGGATTAGCTCGAGCAGGCTTGAGAGTTGGTCTGTTAGCAAGGTTCTTCTTGGGAGCCATTGCAACTTGATAACTTGAGTTTTGAAGAAAAGAGATGAAAGGCAGAGATCGTCCCACTGGGCGTGCTAAAATTTGTACACACAAATTTTATGTCAAAAATATGACAAGGAAATTTTGGAGTCAAATAATAATTTTATTAATCAAACTTTGAGGTTACAATCTCTGAATATTCTTAAAGAAAGAAATCCTTTGATTCTTTTCTTCAGTAAAATTTTGATCCAAGGGTCTTCACGACTTGATCTTGAATCGGTGAGATCTGCTTCAAGGGTCTTCTAGACTTGGTCTTGAAAAACAGGAATTATCTCCTTTCCTTCGATGAACTGTAATAACCAATTTTCGTCCGGGTCGGATCCGAATCCGACCCGGACCAAGTACGAACCGGGCCTGATATTCAGCAGGCCCAATCTACAAACCTTGGCCCATTTCCCCAAACCCAGAAAAACCTAAACCTAGCCCAACCAAACCCAAGCCTAAACCAATATCCTTCCCCCCTAAGCAACCCTAGCCGCCGCCGCCTCTCCCTGTCGGCGCCGCCTCTCCACTGCCCCACCGAGCCACTCAAACACTGCCACCTAACCCCCCACTTGCCTTGCCAGCCACCCACCAGCCTGACATCTCGAACCAACCCACCGCCACAACACCCTATAAAAGGGGAGGTCCGAAAGAAGAAAAAAGGGGAGGGGAGGGCCATCAAGAGGAGGCCCCAGATTCGAAAAAACCGGGGAGAACCCCTCCACTGTTCGGACTTCCCCTGAACAAAAGGATCCAGATCGGAAACCCTCCTCTCACCGAAAAAAAAAACCAAATCGGGGTCCGAAATCCCGATTCGGACCCCCTTTCTCCACGACCAACAACCAAAAACCCAGATCCGATCATCCCCGTCCTTTTTCTCCGAAACCGAAACCTGCAAAAAAAAAACAAAAAAACCCAAGCAGCGAGCCAAAAAAAAAAGATTTTTTTTTAAAACCTAGACCTACGAAAATCGGTGAGGATCCGGGCCAAACGGATCTCGGATCCGTGACGAGGGGATCGAAAACCCTCGGATCTGAAATTCGGAGTTCGCCAACCAAAGCCCTCGGATCTGAAATTCGGTCTCGTTAAATATTCAATAATTGTCCCTTTTTTAAAGCAGAGAGTAACACAGTAAAAAATATTCAATGATTGTCTTTTTTTTTTTGGGTCCTATCAATTATTATCACCAATGACTTTTGGGTCTTCAATAGTGTTGTCATTTTTGTACTATTAAATTTTCAGGTTGAATCATTACCTTACATTACCTTACCTTTACTTCTTTTTCCTGTATTCAATTGAGTTTGTAGGACAAAGTTTAGTGGAAAAGAAAGTAAAGAAAAGAGATTCTTTTCATTTTTAAAGAAGTGGGCTAATACCTATTAGCATATGAGAAAATTGGTGGAAAAAAGAAGGTAGTCGAGTACGAGCAAAGAGTTTTACGAAGATCAAATTCGGCATTTTAAATTTCGGATTCTCGACATTTTTTCAAGTAGTCGAGTACGAGCAAAGAGTTTTACGAAGATCAAATCTGGCATTTTAAATCTCGGATTCTCGACATTTGTCAGGTGATTTTACGAAGATCAGGTCCGACACTTTGATTTCTCGGATTCTCGACATTCGTCAAGTGATTTTACGAAGATCAGGTCCGACACTTTGATTTCTCGGATTCTCGACATTCGTCAAGTGATTTTACGAAGATCAGGTCCGACACTTTGATTTCTCGGATTCTCGACATTCGTCAAGTGATTTTACGAAGATCAGGTCCGACACTTTGATTTCTCGGATTCTCGACATTCGTCAAGTATGATTTTCTTATTTATTTTCATTACTATTGTATTTATTTATTTTTTTCGGCATTTGATATATTTTTGTTATTCGGTTTCGGTTTTTTAAAATTATAAAAACAATTTTTCTAATTAATACATGTCTTTTAAAATTATTTTTGGTAAATAAAATTTTCTAAAAACGGATCTCTTTCTCGGATGGTCAGAGTATCGATCGTTCTTCGAAATGGTCCGGGTAAGAATAATAATCGAAACACTATCGAAAATATCGGAATGATTCGAAAATTATTCTTATATAGATAATTTCTTTTATTTCGGAAATAATTATTAAAAGCATTTTAATTTACCTTTCAAAAAAAAAAGACTTTGATAAATGCGAATTGCCGACGACGGAATTCGAAAGATATCACGGTTGTGGTTCTTGAGATGTCTTGAGGTGAGAAGATCTCGTTAAATACCACCGAGAGTGTCGGGAATATTTAATGAGTATTTTCAATAATAAATTTATGTTCACTTTCGATTTTAAAAAATAAAAATAAAAAACAGTTCAAGAAAATTCAAAAAATAATAAACATGTTTTTTTTTAAGAATAAAAAAATAAAAGATAATTATTTTTAAATACCGATGTTAAATCCATTAAATCGAGATTAAAGATAACACGTGATCAAGTGGTACCGTTTTCTAAACGGGCGTTGCGGGGGTGCTAATCCTTCCCCGCACGTAACCGACTCCCGAACCCAAATTTGTTTTTACTCTGGTTCAAAGTGCGGACTTCAAAATTGGTTTTAAAAAAATGTTTTAATTAATTTTAAAATATTTTACTAAAATCGGTTTTAATAGGTGGCCAATCACACCTAGCAAAAAAAAGATTGGTGGCGACTCCATTGTTTGTGTTTTCATAAAATTCGTCCTAGCGGTCCGAAAAACCGTTATGACAGCTTGGCGACTCCACTGGGGACCGCCTTGAGAGTCGAGCCACAAATTGATCATGTGTTGTTTTAAAATCTCGAATTAATGAATTTAATCGGTATTTAATTTTAATTCTCTTTACTTTCTTTCTTTCTTTATTTTTATTTTGCTTGCAATTACACTTTGATATTTGTTAATTCCTGATTCATTTTTTTATGTCGTTTATTTTTTTAAATCG
The DNA here is from genome assembly GCA_030761205.1 of Fremontodendron californicum. NCBI lineage: Eukaryota > Viridiplantae > Streptophyta > Magnoliopsida > Malvales > Malvaceae > Fremontodendron > Fremontodendron californicum. Next base: position 661,409 of record JAULJL010000006.1, read on the forward strand.
TGGAATGTTTAGAATAAAGAGTTGTAGACAAATAGTCGAAGGTTTGCTTGTTCCTTCTCACACACGAGCACGTACATTTCATACATAAGCTCTGTACCCGAGCTTTATCCCTTTAGGTGAAAGTAAAGTACCTACGCTCTCGTGAGGCAATAACCTCCGCATGGGCTAGCGAAACACTTTCGGAGTAATAAAGTACCTACGCTTTCGTGAGGCAATAACCTCCGCATAAGCCTGGAAAATATACTCCAACAAATTGAACCCGTTTTAAATCGGGATGCCTTACTAGCCTTCACGGGCGACAGTAAGGAGCGATTTGGAGCCTTTTAGAACCTAGCTCAACCTCATGTAGTGAACTTGAGTAGAGCCATATCGAATTTCCGATCGGATATCCTCGAAATTAGGAAGGAACATTATGATCTTTCGCTATTTGTTTGCACTCCGAACAAACTGTAAATCGGGTAATGATGAACGCACATCCTGCTACCCGCAATAAGTTTCATTTTTCGCCCCGAAGGCACCGTGATGCTTAAATAAGTTGATACCGTCGGGGCAAATGTTCGTTAATTTTTTTTTTTTTTTTTTTTTGAATTTGTAAATATGAAAATTTTTCTTTTCGTACATCTCGTACATTTCATGCATTGATGCACTTAAATAAAGCATTTACATTTATAATTGTATTTTTGATTTCACGGTGGTAATAATCTCATTTGATAAAATTGCATAAACACTTGTTGTTGATTAAATGAGAATTGCAAACCGGTAGTGTTGAGTAAATATTTGGACATCAGTGACATAATAAGACCCACTACCACAAAAGTTTTTTTGATAGAAATTGATTTGTGAAAATAATATTTTGATTTTTCCGAAAAAAAATGTTTCAAAAAAAAAAAAATTTTGCGGATTGAATTTGGGGGCAAAGTTTGTGCAATAAAATTGTTGAATGGTCAAGTTCAGTCCAAATCATGAATAAGTTTTCTGTATATATTCATGCATTAATTTGTTTATTCTTTAGACAAATCAAATTCGCATCATCTTGCAATCATAACATGCATGGTCATTCATTGTAGAATGCACTAGTGACATACATGATCATTCTCTGTACATACCAGTATATCATTTTATTTATTCTTTACATGCATCATACCAACATCGTGATTGCATTCATTACAATAAGGTCTTGCATTCGTGACATACATGGTCACTCATTGTACATGTTCATGCATTAATTTGTTTATTCTTTACATGCATCATATGGGCATCGTGTTACGTTCGTGGCATTCATAGCTCATGCATCATGAAGCACACTTGAGGAATAAAAAAAAAGAAGCCGGCTTAGTTTTGAAAACTGAAAGATCCAGACAACTGAAGCATGCAGACAACTGAAGGAAAAGATTGAAGGTCTTGTCCATGACGGCACTTTGACTCGAGAGCTAGTTGAACAGTGGAAATTCGCATTGCCATAAATCGGTTTCTTTGCCACGGGTTTTGAGGATGAGAATGGTTACCTCTAAAAGCGTGTCAACAAGCATCGAGGAATATGCATGTAGTTCTATGCCTCATCATGAAAGCACTTGTCTTATGTTGGCATCCACATGAAATGAATAAATTTTGAATTTCAAAAGCTTTGTGTTTGTTGTGCTTTAATTTGAATTGGCAAAAATAATCATTAAAGAAATTCTTGATTTTTGAAGAGCGCGTTCTTAAAAGAAAAAAATCTTTCTTCACGTTAAGAAATGATGAGATATCTTGAGATTTTTGATGATCAATGTTAGAAATGACCCAACATCCTTCCATCTCTCTTTCGGACTTGCCCATGCTTGAATCTTTTGAGATTGGAAAAACCAATGCTTCCAGGAACATATTGTTGAATTTCAAAAACCATAGTCAGTGCAATAAGAAAATGCAGATCCTAATTTAAATTATGAGCAATGGAACAAACTTTTTGAAAAAAAAAAAAATCCGAGCTTTTTGGTGTCTCAAACAAGTGAAACCTCTTTCAAGAATCTAGATCATGGTAAATTGATGTGTGTCAAGGTTATGCCAAAACCATTCACATCCCTTTCCGTAACCACAAAACAAGAGTTGCCCAGACGTCACTTCATGATTAACGTCTCGGGTAACAATGATTAAACCTGATTTTCTCGTGTTCTTAGAAAAAAGCTGTTTTCGAGCCATATTCTTTCTTATCCCTTCGGAGAGCAAAAAGACTCGAGGTATTCCTCGTTATGATACGAAGTCTCATTTGTATGACCAATCAAATGGTGCATCATTTGTAGATACGAAAGACGCGTGGTGGATAAAGATGGAGTAATTTTCGGAGCATGCAAAAAAAAATGAAAAAATGAAAAAAAAAAGAAAAGAAAAAATGAAAAAAGAAAAATGAGTGTGACATCATGCATTTATGAAATTCAAGACGGTTTCAAGAAAGAAAAAAAAAACCTTTTCATTATTTTCCTCTAAGGAATGACTCTTCGATTTACGTGCTTGTGTTCGAGATGAAAAATGGCCATCTTTCATCATCCTTTCACAAAATAGAAAATATCCTTTTGCTACCCCTTTTGAGCCTAGTGAATACTTTTGTTCTTTCAACCCCGATCAAGGATCACCCTCCACACTAGGGGGGCAAATTCGAGGAAGGATCTTTTCAAAGGTCACGGATAGTGAAGTCTTGGTTCAAAAACGAAAAAGAATGTCGTGAATCAAAGAGAAATCTGAGCTTCCAAATGACTACGGGCTCACCTTGTCAAAATAGAGATGCAAAAAAAAAGGAGATAAAAAGAAAGATGAAAGCAAAAACAGAAAAGGAAGAAAAGAACGGATGAAAATCATCGAATAAAGAGAAAAGCTCAGAAAAGACAAGTGTTTCAAAGAGAATCCTCCTCATGAAATGATCCTTGATTTGATCACCTTAAACACATGTTTGGGCCTATCTATCTTTCTTTCAGTACCTCGAACCTCGGCCTACATTACGTACCTGGAAAAGACCATTTCGATCGAGCATGGTCATTTAAATTGATGAGTCTATTCTTAGAGAAATGCATGAGACTTCGGTCTCCTTTCTGGTTAAAAATCTTTTTTGGATAAGTCTTGATTTCTTGAATGCATGGTGAAACATTTAAAAAAAAAATGACAAAAAAAATGAAAAAAAAATGGAAAGAAGGAGACTCTAGGGTGAAAACCCGACATGGGCAGTCTAGAGTAAAATGGGAGAATTTCGGTGCTGTTTATGGTATTGTCGAGGCCATAACAAAAAGAAGAGGTCATTTTCAAGAAGTTAAGAAACATCTGGGAATTCCAAAATATCCCAAAACTGTCAACTATCGTTCGGAGGGTTGACTTTAAAAACTGAGACCGTTTTCCTTTCCAGAATTAATTTTCCAGTTTGAACATCCCAGCTGATCTTGACGTTTGTCAAAACGCCATAATTTGGAAACTAAAAGAAGGTTGAATTTGTTTGAGTCCAAAAAATCATGTTCTATAAAATATGTTCCATTTGTGAGTCTAGAAAGGATATGCATTTTTTCCTGTTGCGAAGTCTCCTTGGATCAACCAAAATCTTGTGGTACCAAGCCTTCCGACTCAATTTGAAAAACCCGAATTGACACTGAGAAAAACTTCTAACAATGATCATCAATTTTCAAGAGATGTGGATATCACAATATCAGACAATGACATTTTCAGCTCAAAAGTTTTCAGTAAATAAGCAAACATTTTTCAAAAAAAGAAGCAAGCAAAAGCAGATAAATGAAAATATTTTTGGAAGAAACCATTTTCGATGTTGGCATAAGACGAAGGTTCTTTTGGCCCAGAGGCATGGAACTATTGAGGTAGAAGAAATGAACACTCGGATTCCAGTTGATGTTGAAAAACTATCGGGGCAAAGGGATAGTTCCAAAGTGAAGAAAAATGTTGATCTCTTACGAGGCACGAGCGTTTCAGGATACACTCTGTTTCGAAGAGGAAAACAATTTGGAAAAGCTAAACCAAGATCAGAAAAAAATAATTGGGGGCATTCGTAACATTCATGAACATTCGCATATTTATTAAGTTTTGCATCTACATCGTGTCGTAAAATGTGTACAGTATCCGAAGGTACTTGCACATGCATCATCAGGGGCATACGCATTGACATCGCATGACATTCACATTTCATGCATGACATTGACTATTTAAAATTTTGATATTTGAATTCGAACATTCAGTGAAATTTCTTCCAAGATATGATCTTCAGGTATGATCACCAAGAGAATTTATTTTCAAAGTTGTGGAGCCTCTGATGAGAGGAGCAATTTAAATTTCAAAGTTGTGGAGCCTCTGATGAGAGGAGCAATTTAAATTTCAAAGTTGTGGAGCCTCTGATGAGAGGAGCAATTTATTTTCAAGTGATGGAGCCTCTGTTGAGAGGAGCAATTTAAATTTCAAAGTTGCCGAGCCTCTGATGAGAGGAGCAATTTAAATTTCAAAGTTGTAGAGCCTCTGATGAGAGGAGCAATTTAAATTTCAAAGTTGTCGAGCCTCTGATTAGAGGAGCAATTTATTTTCCAAGTCATGAAGCCTCTGATGAGAGGAGCAATTTAAATTTCAAAGTTGTGGAGCCTCTGATTAGAGGAGCAATTTATTTTCAAAGTTGTGGAGCCTCTGATTAGAGGAGCAATAGGAGTAATTTATTTTTCTAAGTGATAGAGCCTCTGATGAGAGGAGCAATTTAAATTTCAAAGTTGTAGAGCCTCTGATGAGAGGAGCAATTTATTTTTCAAAGTTGTAGAGCCTCTGATGAGAGGAGCAATTTATTTTCAAAGTTGTGGAGCCTCCGATGAGAGGAGCAATTTATTTTCAAAGTTGTGGAGCCTCTGATAAGAGGAGCAATTTATTTTCAAAGTCGTGGAGCCTCTGATGAGAGGAGCAATTTATTTTTCCAAGTGATAGAGCCTCTGATTAGAGGAGCAATTTATTTTCCAAGTGATAGAGCCTCTGATTAGAGGAGCAGTTTATTTTTAAAAGTTGCGGAGCCTCTGATGAGAGGAGCAATTTATTTTCAAGTGATGGAGCCTCTGATTAGAGGAGCAATTTATTTTCAAAGTGATAGAGCCTCTGATGAGAGGAGCCATTTATTTCCCAAGTGATAGAGCCTCTGATTGGAGGAGCAATTTATTTTCCAAGTGATAGAGCCTCTGATGAGAGGAGCAATTTATCTTTCAAAGTGGTGGAGCCTCTGATTAGAGGAGCAATTTATTTTTCCAAGTTGTAGAGCCTCTGATGAGAGGAGCAATTTATTTTCCAAGTCATGAAGCCTCTGATGAGAGGAGCAATTTAAATTTCAAAGTTGTGGAGCCTCTGATTAGAGGAGCAATTTATTTTCAAAGTTGTGGAGCCTCTGATTAGAGGAGCAATAAGAGTAATTTATTTTTCTAAGTGATAGAGCCTCTGATGAGAGGAGCAATTTATTTTTCCAAGTGATAGAGCCTCTGATGAGAGGAGCAATTTAATTTCAAAGTTGTGGAGCCTCTGATGAGAGGAGCAATTTAATTTCAAAGTTGTGGAGCCTCTGATGAGAGGAGCAATTTATTTTCAAAGTTATGGAGCCTCTGATGAGAGGAGCAATTTATTTTCAAAGTTGTAGAGCCTCTGATGAGAGGAGCAATTTATTTTCAAAGTTGTGGAGCCTCTGATGAGAGGAGCAATTTATTTTCAAAGTTGTAGAGCCTCTGATGAGAGGAGCAATTTAATTTCAAAGTCGTGGAGCCTCTGATGAGAGGAGCAATTTATTTCCAAGTGATAGAGCCTCTGATGAGATGAGCAATTTATTTTCCAAGTGATAGAGCCTCTGATTAGAGGAGCAATTTATTTTTCAAATGATAGAGCATCGCTAAAAATGGATCTCAATAACCGGACAAAATTGGTTATACTATCTTTGCCCTATTCCTGATTCTCAGTAATGTGCAAAGAGGGGCAGCTGTAATAACCAATTTTCGTCCGGGTCGGATCCGAATCCGACCCGGACCAAGTACGAACCGGGCCTGATATTCAGCAGGCCCAATCTACAAACCTTGGCCCATTTCCCCAAACCCAGAAAAACCTAAACCTAGCCCAACCAAACCCAAGCCTAAACCAATATCCTTCCCCCCTAAGCAACCCTAGCCGCCGCCGCCTCTCCCTGTCGGCGCCGCCTCTCCACTGCCCCACCGAGCCACTCAAACACTGCCACCTAACCCCCCACTTGCCTTGCCAGCCACCCACCAGCCTGACATCTCGAACCAACCCACCGCCACAACACCCTATAAAAGGGGAGGTCCGAAAGAAGAAAAAAGGGGAGGGGAGGGCCATCAAGAGGAGGCCCCAGATTCGAAAAAACCGGGGAGAACCCCTCCACCGTTCGGACTTCCCCTGAGCAAAAGGATCCAGATCGGAAACCCTCCTCTCACCGAAAAAAAAAACCAAATCGGGGTCCGAAATCCCGATTCGGACCCCCTTTCTCCACGACCAACAACCAAAAACCCAGATCCGATCATCCCCGTCCTTTTTCTCCGAAACCGAAACCTGCAAAAAAAAAAAACAAAAAAACCCAAGCAGCGAGCCAAAAAAAAAAGATTTTTTTTTAAAACCTAGACCTACGAAAATCGGTGAGGATCCGGGCCAAACGGATCTCGGATCCGTGACGAGGGGATCGAAAACCCTCGGATCTGAAATTCGGAGTTCGCCAACCAAAGCCCTCGGATCTGAAATTCGGTCTCGTTAAATATTCAATAATTGTCCCTTTTTTAAAGCAGAGAGTAACACAGTAAAAAATATTCAATGATTGTCTTTTTTTTTTTGGGTCCTATCAATTATTATCACCAATGACTTTTGGGTCTTCAATAGTGTTGTCATTTTTGTACTATTAAATTTTCAGGTTGAATCATTACCTTACATTACCTTACCTTTACTTCTTTTTCCTGTATTCAATTGAGTTTGTAGGACAAAGTTTAGTGGAAAAGAAAGTAAAGAAAAGAGATTCTTTTCATTTTTAAAGAAGTGGGCTAATACCTATTAGCATATGAGAAAATTGGTGGAAAAAAGAAGGTAGTCGAGTACGAGCAAAGAGTTTTACGAAGATCAAATTCGGCATTTTAAATTTCGGATTCTCGACATTTTTTCAAGTAGTCGAGTACGAGCAAAGAGTTTTACGAAGATCAAATCTGGCATTTTAAATCTCGGATTCTCGACATTTGTCAGGTGATTTTACGAAGATCAGGTCCGACACTTTGATTTCTCGGATTCTCGACATTCGTCAAGTGATTTTACGAAGATCAGGTCCGACACTTTGATTTCTCGGATTCTCGACATTCGTCAAGTGATTTTACGAAGATCAGGTCCGACACTTTGATTTCTCGGATTCTCGACATTCGTCAAGTGATTTTACGAAGATCAGGTCCGACACTTTGATTTCTCGGATTCTCGACATTCGTCAAGTATGATTTTCTTATTTATTTTCATTACTATTGTATTTATTTATTTTTTTCGGCATTTGATATATTTTTGTTATTCGGTTTCGGTTTTTTAAAATTATAAAAACAATTTTTCTAATTAATACATGTCTTTTAAAATTATTTTTGGTAAATAAAATTTTCTAAAAACGGATCTCTTTCTCGGATGGTCAGAGTATCGATCGTTCTTCGAAATGGTCCGGGTAAGAATAATAATCGAAACACTATCGAAAATATCGGAATGATTCGAAAATTATTCTTATATAGATAATTTCTTTTATTTCGGAAATAATTATTAAAAGCATTTTAATTTACCTTTCAAAAAAAAAGACTTTGATAAATGCGAATTGCCGACGACGGAATTCGAAAGATATCACGGTTGTGGTTCTTGAGATGTCTTGAGGTGAGAAGATCTCGTTAAATACCACCGAGAGTGTCGGGAACATTTAATGAGTATTTTCAATAATAAATTTATGTTCACTTTCGATTTTAAAAAATAAAAATAAAAAACAGTTCAAGAAAATTCAAAAAATAATAAACATGTTTTTTTTTTAAGAATAAAAAAATAAAAGATAATTATTTTTAAATACCGATGTTAAATCCATTAAATCGAGATTAAAGATAACACGTGATCAAGTGGTACCGTTTTCTAAACGGGCGTTGCGGGGGTGCTAATCCTTCCCCGCACGTAACCGACTCCCGAACCCAAATTTGTTTTTACTCTGGTTCAAAGTGCGGACTTCAAAATTGGTTTTAAAAAAATGTTTTAATTAATTTTAAAATATTTTACTAAAATCGGTTTTAATAGGTGGCCAATCACACCTAGTAAAAAAAAGATTGGTGGCGACTCCATTGTTTGTGTTTTCATAAAATTCGTCCTAGCGGTCCGAAAAATTCGTCGGGAATAATAATTTTATTAATCAAACTTTGAGGTTACAATCTCTGAATATTCTTAAAGAAAGAAATCCTTTGATTCTTTTCTTCAGTAAAATTTTGATCCAAGGGTCTTCACGACTTGATCTTGAATCGGTGAGATCTGCTTCAAGGGTCTTCTAGACTTGGTCTTGAAAAACAGGAATTATCTCCTTTCCTTCGATGAACAAGATCGGAGAACAGCTTCTTAGAGAAATCTCAAGAACAAGCACCGCGTTTTTAGAATTTCTCTAATTTCTTCTTAAGAATTTTGAGAGGATTTGGCTCTTCAAAATCTTCTTCTCTTCAGGCTTTCTGAATTGTGAATTTGTGTTAAAGGGAGGTCTCTATTTATAGTGGTAGCTAGCCAGGTGAAAGAGAGTTTTAAAAGAACTCATCCTCCTTATTTATCTCTCAATTAATTTAATTTAATTAGAGAAAATATCTTCTTATTTATCTCTTAATTAATTTAATTTAATTAGAGATAAAAATATTTATTTTTATCACTTAATTAATTAATTAAATTAGAGATAAAATATTTATTTATCTCTTAATTAATTTAATTTAATTTAATTAGAGATAAAACTTTATTATTTATCCCTTAATTAATTAATTAAATTAGAGATAAAATATTTATTTTTTTATCACTTAATTAATTAATTAAATTAGAAATAAAATATCTATTTATCTCTTAATTAATTTAATTTAATTAAAGATAAAACTTTATTATTTATCTCTTAATTAATTTAATTTAATTAGAGGTAAAATAATTATGACACATGGGTGAAATTTGATTGGATAACCCATGAATTCTTGTAATTTGATTGGTCAAACCATGTGTACATATCTAATTAATTATAAAATAATTAATTATAATATGATATTATCAATTTCACATAGTAATGCATAATTTAATTAAAAAATTTCTTTATTAAAAGAAATTTCAATTAACACGTGGCAATTTGTAACTGATCAAAAAAAATTTCTCCTTCTACATGGTGACCCAAAATGCCTTCATTGTATCAAAATATAGGGACCGGACCAGATTTTATTTACTAACTTGACTCAAATTATTTTATCAGAGGGCCGTATCTAAGTGTTTGTTAAAGTTGCATTAAAATAAGCCAGCACCCCATCACTATTACAGCAATTTAATACTCAAAAAAAAAAAAAAATGGGTGTGTAATTGTTTATTGATTCTTAACCAAAATGATGCCTAAAACTAGGCAAATCCGCATGAATCAGCTTTGGCCGCCCGCCCCCTGCTCCTACTTATCAACTAATCTAGATCCTCATAGGGATCGAAATCCTATTTTATTATCTTCAATACAATGCATTATTTTTCCAAGTGGCATCTGGTTATCTATTTGTAAGGATTTGTTTGTTTTTAACAATACTTAGTTAGGAAGCATGGGCAAAGGTTTACTATAAGGAGGATTCAAATCATTGGGGGATTTGGTAGAGAAATCCTTATTTAGTAAGGTTATTCTTTTCCCAATCCCCTGTTTCCTTTTTCATGTGGCTGATGGGGTCAATTTTCATAAGCAATGGCTTTATAATGTGCCATTAATATGTGACCTAATCACAGCCTGTCCAAACACCATCCCTAATTAAATGATAGTTAATTATGTCCCATTTTTGAGGTAAAATGAAATTAAAAAATCAAACCAAAATTCATTTTTTAGCATTCAAGTTATACATTATGTTTCTGATGTGCAAAGCTCTAACAGCCCATGTGACTATCACCTTTTGTAGGGCCCCTCTTTTTTTTTTTTTTACATCTTTTGGTGGGATATACTTTGCATCTTTATCATTCAATTGCAAATGGGAAATGCACAAGTAGAAGACTTATTTGTTGGCTTTTCTTTAAAATTCTTTTTAAGAATAAAATTCAATCTCAAAACTGGCAAGGTGATGAAATTTTAATGGCAGCCCCTTGTAAAATTTCAGAGCTAGGAAAGTGACCCTAGATTGCATTATGGAAGGCTTCCTGCATTCAACCACTGCTTTTATGGATAGTGGATTCTTCTAGTTATGGGAATATCTCACAATCATAGACAAATTGGAAGGGTGAAAGTTTGGTTGCCAGTAGCTTAAGCCTTAAGGTGGTTTTATCTGAATTTTTTTATTCATATTATTTTTAGAGTTCGTATTTGATGCACTTACAGTGTATATCAGTGAATCACAACAAGACACTTAATAAAATAAAATAAAAAGACCTATAAATAAATATAAAAATCGAAATGGAAAGAAATAAGACACCTCATTAATTTTTTATAAGCTTATTTTTTATTTTACTCATTAATGAGGTGTTTTGTTGTGATTCACTGACAGTGTATGAGTCTTTTATGCATCAAATATAAACTCTTATTTTTATGGTATTTGTACCTAATCATGCTATTATCCAACAGCCGGCTCTTCTTTCTTTATTATTCCATTCTCCTTTTAAATTATTCTTAAAGGAGAATAGCAGTGTACAATTTTAATCCCTTTATTTTAATACTGCTCTAAGGCCAGAAAGTCAGAAGAGCAAGTAAACTGATTATGTAATTCCTTAAAATAATTATGTAATCAGATATTTAATAATACAAATTGAGGAAGAAAGGGAAATAAAATACGTAAAGAGTTGCCAAAGGCAATAGTTATAGGAATCCAAAACTTATTTCAGTTGATTCATGCAATAATTTTTAAAAGATGACATTTAAGTAAGTAATCCCAACATTTGCGGCCCTATGCTCTTCCTTCATAAAAAAAAATAGTTAGGGACATGATTAAGTAGAACAAAATCATAAATGTATGGTTAAAGTCTGCACCTTTCCTTTTATTAAATGGGATTGTTTGAGCAGTTGAAAAAAAGCAAAAATCTGATTTAGACCAGTGAAAGTTGTGTGTTTTCTTTATCGTTGTTTAGTTAGGGGCCAAAACCACCCTCTCCAATCTTAAAAGAGGGGTGAAAAAAAGTGCAAAAAAGCAATAGTTGTGGTGATTCACATGCTCCTATCAGTGCCAGACAGTAGTTTAGTAGTGTTCTTTTCTCCAATTCTCAAAAGAAAAACTTGATACAAATGGAAACAAAACGCATATTTTAGGAAGAAAGCAACCCAATGGAAAGAAATTTGTGCTCTTGCCAATACATTGCCCAAGCATTTCAGAAATTGTGTTTTCTGCCAGAAAGAGACTTGGCAATGTAGGGTCCTTCGGAATTCGGTAGAGGGTTTCTTGATCGAGAGGAAGACCCCAAAAGTTGTGCTTGTTTTAGACCGTGTCCAGATTCCAAGAAGAAGGAATGTGCTTTCAAGTTTCAATTGAGGTACAAATTTTGTGCCACAATTTAGAATGACGCCATGGAAAAGTGCATGGATGAAAACTGCAGTGGCTAATAGTGGACTTGGCAATGATGTTGCCATGTTGCCGCGGTTGCAGTGCAGCCTGGCATCAAGGCATTTTGGATACTGATATTTTGTCAAAAAACAGGGCTTTCTCCTGCCTGTCATAATCGAGTTAATTGTGGTAACAACTGTGATTTGGCACTGATTTTGATTGATAGACCATTAAATTTCATATTATTATTCACATTCAATGGGACTCAACCATAACAGTTCAGACTCATGCATGTGCAAGGAAAATGAGGAATGAACCTGATTCAAGAAATAATCCCCTACAAAAAGAATACCAAGTGAGCATACTCGGAAGAGTTTTTCTGCAAAAATGAAAAATCCTTTGAAGAAAATGTGGAAGAAAAGGACAAAAGTCAACAGCACTAGCCACCAATTGTGGCATCTATGGAGTTCAACTTTTCAATTCCAGATTCCAAAGGGAAAAATTGAATAAGCTTGAGCGTGAAGAAATCTGGTTTGAATTCGAAAATTCAAACCCATCATTAGGGGGTTGCACATGGGCCTAAATCCCAACAACATTAATCAAATTATAAAAATTGATCACAGATTGAATCTACCACCAATTAAGGAGGGGGAAAGCTTTTGAATGGCCCATTTCAGGTCCCACTGAAGATCTCAATTAGCACCTGCTTCCTCGATCGAAAATTCAGGGCTTGGATGAAATCCACTCAGAGGCAACAAAGAGATCCTAAACACCCACCTTTCCCCTCATCCGAGAATTTACCTGGAAAGCTGGAACTATAGGCAACCAAAACCTGGAAAATTTTCTTTTGGTAATGCCAAAAGGCTGGAAATTGGACGTTAAACAATGTTGAAAGATAAAGAAACATGAAAATTTTCTTTAGGAGGGTGACTTCTCAACTTTCATCCTCCTCACTGAGTTCCTGATTCGAATGTTAACTAAAGAGAAAGAAAAAAATGTACAAAAAGAAACGTTTACTTTGGCATCAATTAATATCATTTTCATTCAGATTCGAACTCGTACGAATCAACTACTCTTTCAATCACCTAATCCTACATCAAGAATCAAGTAATGAACTTGTTCTGCACAAAGCTATGAAAATCTGAAGGAAATGATCAACCAAAATAATGCAAAAGGAATGAAGCATTGGTGATATGCATCAGTCAAAACTCAAGATACAGAAACAAATGATAAACACATTTGAGAATAAATAGTGAATAGAAAAGGAATAACTGAATTCTGGAAAATCATCAATACAAGTAAAATGTTCATCGGATTATACTAGAAAATGAAAAGAAAAAAAAAAAAGTATGATAGTAAAAAAAAGAAGTGAACAATAACAATAAAATCCAACAAACTAGCAGCAGCAGGCAGCAGCAGCAAGAAGGAAGTGTTGCCAGCTGCTGCCTTTGTATGCCTGGATAATTATGGTTCTCAAATTCATCCCTATACATATAACTTTCTTTTCAACCTAATCTCTCTTTCTCTCCATTTTTATTTCACAACTCCAAATATCCATAACAATTTCAAATAATTATGGGAGAGAATTTCTCCTCTTACCTCTCTCAATCTCTCTTTCTCTCTTCTTTCCACCCTCTTCAATAACATTCATTGAAGAGTTTAAATTGTTTAATCCCATAGTTTTCCAAAGTGGTAGACCTTTTATCCATCCCTTCCATGAGCGATGAGAATTGCTCCCAAAGAGAAAGAAGAGTTCTTTTTGGTCATAATGAAGTGCAAAGAAGAGGAAAAAGAAGCCGTGATGATAGCCAAATACAATTTTTGTTGAACTTCTTTTTGGGGTTTGTGATGAAGGTTAGAGGAGGAAAATTCTCAAAAGAATCAATAGAAAGGTGGTGGCGGAGGTGATGCGTATGACACTCCAATTACCGGTGGCAATGGCCCCTCATATACAGGAGCTGGCGGTGGCGGGCTTTCATAAATAATTGGCGGTGGTGGTGATGGTGATGGTGATGGAGGTGAATGGTAATGAACTGGTGGTGGTGGTGGTGAGGAATATGTTACAACGGGTGGCGGTGGTGATTTATAAACTGGAGGTGGTGGAGGTGAAGGTGATGGGGGTGGCTTGTAATGAATTGGAGGGGACGATGGTGGAGGCGGTGATGGTGGTGGTGGCGAGTACTCTACACATGGTGGTGGAGGTGGAGGTGGTTCTATACATGGCGGAGGTGGTGGTGGAGAGTGAACTGGAGGTGGTGGGGAATAAACTGGAGGTGGTGGTGGTGGCGATAAGTATGGATAAATTGGTGGTGGAGGTGAATGTGGTGGGGGCGGTGGAGAATGTGGCGGAGGTGGCGGTGAATAATGTGGTGGTGGTGGGGAGCTATAGTAGTAAGGAACTGGTGGTGGCGGGGAAAACAATGGAGGTGGTGGAGGTGGTGAATTTGGTGGCGGAGGAGGTGGGGACCTCACACAGTATGTAGGTGTTGGAGTTGGTGAAGGTGGAGGTGGAGGTGGTGATGGATAAGTAGGTGGCGGGGGTGATGGATAAGTAGGTGGCGGGGGTGAAGGTGGTGGGGGTGGGGATGGGGATGGGGGTGGAGGTGGTGGAGAGTAAACTGGTGGAGGTGGTGGTGGCGGCGAAGGTGGCGGAGGTGAGGGTGGTGGTGGGCGAGGTGAATAAACTGGGGGTGGTGGCGATGGTGGAGGGGGAGGTGGAGGTGGAGAGTAAACAGGTGGTGGGGGCGGAGGTGAATAAACTGGTGGAGGAGGTGAAGGAGGAGGGGGAGGAGGAGAGTATACAGGTGGCGGCGGCGGTGGGGAGTAAACAGGTGGTGGTGGGGGTGGGGGTGATTGTGGAGTGTAAACGGGTGATGGAGGTGGTGGTGACGGTGATGCCATAACAACTGGTGGAGAAGGTGGAGGGGGGGAAGGCAAAGAAGGAACGAAAGGAGCACATCTAAATGAACTGCAGTCCACTGGTATAGACAAGAAAGACTTGCATTGGGCCGCGCTTCTTTGTGAAGGTCTTGCCGGTAAGCAATTTCTTCTGTCGTCAAAACCTTGTAAGCTCAAGCAAACTGGTGGCTCTCCAGTGAAGAAATTGTACGAGAATGTGAAGTTTTCCAAATTCGGTAACTGACAAATACTGGCTGGAATTTTACCAGAGAGCATATTATGCGCCACATTGAGTTGCTCAAGGCTGACCATTTCTCCAATCTTGTCCGGCAAAGGACCCATTAACTCATTAAAGCTAACATCAAAAACAGTCATGTTTTTAAGCAAACCGATTTCTTCAGGCAAACAAGATCTCAAACCATTGTTCATGAGAATGATTTCTTCAAGACCTGTCATGTTACCAAGACTTGACGGCACACATCCGTGGAATTTGTTGTTGGCTAGGACAATAACAGAAACTGGGGAGTTGCCAAAGTTGTCAGGGAGGTTGAATCTGAAGCGGTTGTGGTTGATAAAAATGGCATCCAAGTCTTTGTCAAAAAGTTCTTTTGGTACAGTTCCTTCAAACTCGTTAAACCTCAGATCCAAAAACTTAAGTAAAGGCAGCTTCAGAACCACTTGAGGAAACTTACCAGCAAACCTGTTGTTGCTAAGATCCAGCTCGAACAGTAGCTTAAGGTGTACAAACTTGTGCGGAACAGTGCCACAAAAACGATTGGAGTTGATGTGGAACAATGCAAGATCAGTGAGTAAACCAAGTTCCTCTGGCAAGTATCCAGCAATATCACCATGGTTTAGATCAATGCCAGCAACGGTCCTGATTTTCTTGTTATCAATTGCAAAAGCACAGAAAACCCCAGTGTAATTGCAAACTTCAGATCCAACCCAATTACCTGTGAGATTAAAAGGGTCAGAAAGAATAGCTTGTTTCCAAGCTTGTAAAGCTATGTAAGCATTTCTGAGCCTTGGGTTTTCAAAGACCAAAGATGGGTCAACAGTGACTGTTTCCCCTCTATCACCAAACTCATCTCTGTAGTTGAGAAGCTGGCGCTGCTTGATGTACAAGACTTCTTTGTCAGAGAGGCTTCCTCCATGGCTTGAAATGGAATGCTGCTGCTCACATGAACAGAAGACAATAAAGAGTGAGATGAGCAGAAGTGAGAGATGAGAAGAATGGAGGAGCTTGATGATGTGAGTCTTCTTCATCTCACATGAGACATATGATTTAACAAATGCCACTTTCTTTTCTTTTCTTTTTTTTTCTCTCTGCCTTGGCTGGTTCTTACCCCCCTCTCTTTCTCTCTCTCCCACGTCTTGCAATGCTTTGGATTGCAAATGGGGTTTTTGCAAAAAAATGTTTATGCTGTTGTTTGTGGTTTCACTTTGAGATCTAAGGAAGAAAATGCGGAGAGAGGAAAGAGAGAAAAATATAGGGATTTTGGGTTTGATGAGAGAGACAAAGGGCGAGGAGGGTTTTTTTTTTATATTTTTCTAGTAGGGATTTTGGAGGGGTGTGTGTGAGAGAGAGAGATAGAGAGATGGATAGAGTCTGAGAGAAAAAGAAACAATTATAGGATTTTGAATTTTGATAAGGTATTTTTAAAGTTATTATAATATTTTTATTTTAATTTATTAAAAATATGAATAAATTCATTACTTAAAATTTTAAAGAATGTATAATAATAATAATTCACAAAAAAATAAAAAAAGACAGCTAAATCACAGCTCAAAGCCCACCAGATTCTCTCTCCTTCTCTTCCTGTCTTTTTTTTTTCTTCTTTCTGTAAGTTTCTCCCTCATTGCAAAGCTGACTTTATTCTTTTTGAATCCCATTCCCATTCCCATTCAACGTCAACAAGCCCAAGTTAAGAACAAACGTCTTGGATTAATTTAATTCATTGAGTTTTTATTATTTATTATACTTTGATAAATATTTGAATTCAAATTTATCTTGGCTCTGAATTAAAATGATCTCCATTCATCTAAATTTTTTCTGAAAAAAGAAGTTAAGAACAAACCCACCTTAACAAAATAGGCAATTGTCACCCAAAACGCTAATTATGTTTAACTATCAATAATTGTCGACAAACTTTAAATTTTAAAGTTCAAATAATGTAAAAGTTGTTAGTAGGAAGTCGGTTGAGGACCCCCTTTCCGGCCAGTACTGTTGACCAGAAAAAAAAAAAAAAAGCCGGTGGGTAGGCTGTTGATTTTACGAATAATAGAGGCGAGATGAAAAATTATAAAAAAAAATTGTTCGTAAATTTTATTACATATGTAATTTATCATATTTATATATAAAAATAAAATTACACATGTAAACAAAATTTATATTATTTAAAAAATTACATATAAATATGATAAATATATCATGTTTATATGTAAAAAAAAATTACATATAAATATAATAATTTTATATAATTTAACATATTTATATATAATTTTATCATATTTATATATAATAAAATTTATTTTAAATAAGTTCACTCTAAAACTCCCTCAAGGGATCTGAGAAACATTGAGACAGTTACAAGTATTTTAATCTAAGTTTTAAGCTGCTGGGTGGTGTAGTAGTTTTGTTTCTTTCCATTGTCAAATCAGACAACTAAATGAACTGCCATTAACGTTCTGTCAAATCACTTTGCTACCTCTCTTTTCCATATTCTGGTTGAATCACTGTATTTTTTATTTTGTCTGGCGAGGGGTCAATCCCACTTTTCTTGAGCAACACATTTTAGACATTCGAAAGATTTTCAAGTTTTTAATAGAGGAAGATAATAGAAAGTTTCCTTTGTTAATGGGAAGACCAGCTTGGTTTACAATGTTTTATCAATTGGTTCAACTTTCAACACTAATTTGTAAAGAACAGCAATGTGGTACGATAGTTTCTACTTTCAAATCTAGTTTTTGACCGTAATCCCCACATTTTGCTAGGAGTTATGAAAAAGGATAATACAATTTTTTTTTATGGTACTCCTAAGTTACTAATATGATGATATAATTATGTTGACAAAATTCAGGATAAATACAATAATATATTTTGAATCACAACAAAAACTAATAAACAATATTTTCAACTTTCATTTATATTTTGTTAATGGATCCTAGGAAACTACTAAATATTTTTATACGTCCACTATTTTATTGATTATCCAATAACTTCACTTAATTTTAACGTATTTATTTCTTTATTATAATTTGTTTAGAAAAGTTTTTTTTTTCCAAAATAAATCAATAGTATAAATATTTGTTTAAAGCATATAAAGAGCAAAGGTAAGTGTTTGTAGATATGAATAGAAAAAAGGTTTCATATTTTTAAAGCAAGAAAAGTAAATTATCCATTTAATTATAAGAAACCCAATTTTAAATGCTATCTCTTTTGTAAGACAAATGGGTTTTTTATTTTCATTTAATTGTATTGAGAAAAATGAGGGGAGAAGGGAGGGTAATTAATACAATGAACAATGAAACAGATAAGACATGCATTAAGGGTAAGCAAAGAATTTAAGACCTGCGTTACATTCATACTAGCATTTATTACAAGACATAAAGCACCGCTTGACAAAGTTTTAAGATATTGTTTAGATTGAAAGATCCATGCATGTTAGTCGTACACATCAAGCTTGATGATGATGATGATGATGATGGATTAAGAAGATACGATCATTATTCATCATAACCATCCATAAGCATCGAACTTACAAAACTACCCCTTTTGAGATTTGAGAGTAGGGGTGTAAACGAGACACCTGTCCTCGCAAGCTACTCGAGTTCGACTCGAAAAAAACTCGAATTTGATTCGGTCATTATCGAACCGAGCTCGAGCTCGAACAGCTCGAGCTATCGAGCGAGCCGAGTTCGAGTATCTTAATACCCGATTCGAGCAGTTCGCGAGCCTAATCGAGCTTTTTTTATTTATAATATTTTTATTATTAATTTACTATTTTACCCTTAATATATATACATACTTAAAAACCCTTAATTCGAGCTCGAGCTCGAGTATATAAACGAGCCTAATCGAGTCGAGCTCGAATAGTTCGATTTTATCTCGAGCCGAGCTCGAGCTTAAAAAATGATACTCGATCGAGCTCGAACCGAGCTTCGAGCCTCGAGTTTCGAATCGAGCTCGAGCTCGAGCTTCTCAGTATTCGAGCTCGGCTCGACTCGATTACAACCCTATTTGAGAGCAATGAGATGCAAGAAAAAAAGAAAAGAAAAAAAAAAAGAGTGGGTCCTACCAATTTTAGCCACATCAATCAAGCGAGTGTTTGGCCCTTTTACGGGACCCAGGTGTCACGTCATGTACGGCTGGATCGTCGGCGCGGGCTCGAGTAAGAGAAATGGGAGAGGGTCCCGCCCCCCGAGCTCCCGTATGGAGTTGGACCGCGTCCGCGACCGCATCATCTCTAATGGAGGCTACTATTTTTTTTTTTTTACCGAATTATTTATTTATTATTCAAAGCAGTCAAAATTTCGTTCAAAATTAATCTTTCGAAGTATTGTCAGGTGTCAAGACAGAAATCTTTCTCAATAAATTTTTTTATGTTCATAAAAATTCAAACTCGAAATCATTTATTTAAACGACTTAAATCCTTTTCACTCAAATCAATTTTCGTTGATAATTACCGTAATTTTTTTTTTAATTTTGGGTTGCACGCGTTTTCGCTTAGCAATCTCCAATTTGGCATTTGCTTCTGACGTGCTATGCCTATGCTGTGTCCTGCTGGTTTTTTTATTTTACATGTAACGGAGTTTTTTTTAATTTTTTTGAGACTTTCTTTTTGGACTGACTAGTAGTTATATAATAACGCGGTTGCTTGTAAAATGATTCAATTTCAAGTGGTAATGAAAAGAAAAAAAACACATTTTTATCATATGGATTTACACTTTTGAGATAGTTGAATTAGTCATTTGAGCCAATTTAAATCCTTTATGTTTAAAGTACACGCTTAATCATTTACAAAATTTAATATACGATAAAAAATTATATAAAAGGGTTATTTCACGAAACATAAGTTCTTCATTCAAATTATGTCATGTAATTAAATTTTAAAAAAAATCAATTATTTATTATATATTACATGTAATAATTAAATAATAAATATTTATTTTAATAATTTATTAATGATGATTGTAATAAATAATTGATTTTTTTCAAAAATCGAATTATTTGACATGATATAAATAAAAATAATGAAATAACCGTTTCATACAATTTTTTTTCTTTCATGTAATTATACCGTCTTGCACCATGATAATAACAGCAAATTAAGTTTTTTTTTTCTTTATTTTCCTTTTCATATTCGTTTATAAATATCAAATTGCGTTATTATACTCGATTCTATACTTGTTGTGGGATTTTTTTATTATAAGGAAAAAAAAAGGTAGTAATTTTTTTATACCTATTTCTCATGTGTATATTGAAAATGACTTCCCCAAAAGGATTTTCATTTTTTTATTAATGTTGATGTTTTTAGGATCCAAACGATCGAACTACTGGAAGGTTAGGAATGATGTATGTCAAGTCTGTCAAATAAGAATAAAAAAATTAAAGGATGCTAGAATTTGAATTTCATAATCTTGTAAAAAGAAATAAGAGAAAGTAAAGAGAGAAGGAATAGAAAATGATGCTTAAGTCTATGTTATAATTTTTGTATTTTCATTTTGGAATTTTTTGTTCCAAATACTTTTTTAAAAAACTTATAATTTTTGTAAAAAAAAAAAAATTATACATTTGATCATAAATTTTATGATAATTAAACATAAAAAAATAGCACTCGCAATATGATATAAAATTTAATAATAAAATATAATCATAACATATTTAAATATTAAGTTTCAATTTTTTTTTTTTTAAATCTTGATATTTTGATAATAATTTATTTATGATTTAAATTTTTTACTAATTTTTATATTAAAAATGGTTATACAATAATAAAAAAAAATAGAACAATATATTCCGATATTGACGGAGACAAATTCTAGTGTGAATATATGTACTACTAAAATTTTTGTAGGGTGATGAGTGTGGCGTGGTTGACTTGGACGTTTGGCTTTTGTCAACATGTTAACGTAAGCCGTGAGATTGCCATGATCCGCAATTAATCAAGCAAGTGGCAATTAAATGTGATGCCCAAAAGCATGGCAAATTGGCAAAATTAAGTGACACAAGTAACGCCTAGATTGACCGGATATATTATCTTTTACTAATTTTTAACATTCATTTACTCGGCTTGCTCACCACAAATTGAAGATGATCTTTTTTTTTTTTTTTTTTTTCAGATGACCTCTTTATTTCAATTTATTTATTTTATTTTCTCACGTTTGGGCCAATATGTGAAAAGAATGTGGCTTTTTGGCCGAAGTGAAAAATATTCTCAAGGCCATTCAAAGACATGAAAGAAGGGCCCTTGTACTTCTCAATAGTAAGAATTAAAAAAGCAAAGACATTATAAAAAAAAAGTCATAATGTCATTAAATTTAGTGTTTAATTCAATTAATTAATGTAATTATTTTTTTAAAATAATATTTAATATGTTTGTATTCAAATTTTAACACTTACATTTTTTTAATTATGATATTTAAAAAAAAAATCAAATATCATTCAAGCTTATATGGATACCAATTTTTAATTGCTTCACATCAAATAGTTGGTAAGAGTAAATTCTTTAAATACGCTTAAATTATTATTTGCTTTTTTAATATAGAAAAAAGGTAGAACTAATCCAATAACTATTGATATATATATATACATATATAGATTATAGTATTTAAACAATAAATTAGATATTTTTTGGCTCATATTTAACAACTAAGATATAAATACAATGTATTTTCATGCTAATGTTGAATTATTATACTTATTATTTGATTCATATTAAATAATCACCGAAAACAAAAAAATTGAATCGTTTTCGATATAATTTCTTTTTTATATAGTATTCTCTCTCATCCGAAAAAAAAAGAAAAAAGAAAAAGACTCGATTCTAATTTCTTCTAGAAATCATTATCAAGCCAACTTAATTAGGAGCATAGCGTATAAACGGCTGGTACAGGTCATCAAAGACCGCGTGGGAGGACCCTCAATGACACGTAAGAAAGCGAACCCACTATAACCTTACAAATGCCAGCTATACTTCTGAAAACGACACGTTTCATGTGAAAGCTGCTCCCGTGTCGTCTCAGATTTTTGCTACAGGTCCCACCTGACCTCTGGTTTAGATGGGAGGAGATGGGATTGGGACCCATATACCTTGAACGCCAAGGTAAATGGGTGGGGCCTCTCGACCCACGTCGACCAAGAAGCTTAAATTTACCCCAAAAATGCCAATCGGGGGGGAGGCAATGGCAGTGGCTGACTGGTCCATCAATGCCATGAAAATGCAGTAAAGTTTTATTCAAATTATCATCAGAATCTTAACCTTTTCAATCCAGAAAAAGCGAATGGTCCCTGAATGAACAACTTTCTCATCTTATCAATAAAAATTAAAAACTTGGTACCATTGGATTGGAGTTTGGAGATAAAATGCCCTTCCAAAATATTTTCTTTTTGATTTCTTGGCTCTTCCTATTAAACGTCAACGTTTATTGCATCCCAATCAGCACTCAAGCCATGTGATCCAACAGAAGGACAATATATATGAACAGAGAGAGAGAGAGAGAGAGAGATAGAGAGAGAGAGAGAGGTTGTAACTAGCCTTGTGGGCAACTTTGATTAATTTTGACATTTCAAACTATTCCAAGCCACGAACAAAAGCATCAAACTTAAATATTTACCGAGTCGGTCACGATTACATATTTAATCATTGGGACTTGGAGTAGCTGATCAAAAACTCATACCAAAAGGGCCACAATTTAAATGCTATGTTAAAGAAAAAAATGAGAGGCTTAGAGATTAAGTGCTTATGGCATAATTTTTGAGGTCAGATAAAAAATATTTGATTTATACTATTAAAACTATGATTTAAAAAGGCAAACTAAAAAATCAAAAAATAAAGATTTTGGATAAAATAACTTTATTATCCTCACATTTCTACACTTTTATTATTTTAAACATATTTTTTTTTGACATTTCAATTTTCTATAACACTTTTTCACAATAATGCTGAACACTTAAAAAATTTTAAATCACACTTTTTTTAACTCAAACTTTTTTCAATATCAATACTAAACTAGCCTTAAACCATCCTAGAATTGTCATGTTTTCAATCTCCCAAGTCCTCAAAACTCATCATCGCGAGACAAGAACTTCCCCCCCTACAATAACTCCAAAAATAAACATGTCCCACATCTTGTTTGATTCTTCAGTCCCAAAACTTCATGATTTGAAGACGGCAAAGACCCATCTATTTTGGGCCTTAATCGATAATATCATCAGTTGAGATCTGTTGGTTCACTTCCAATTAATACCATGAATTATCAACTCTTAAGTCCCTACGCCAAAAATATCATTGTCCCACGGCAATATATGTACGCATGAATCTAATATTATCTCACCAAAAAACCTGTTGGGAGGGTAGGAAGATAATGGGCTCAAATCTCTTAATATCTTGAAAATAGATATATCTAACATCAATAAACGTGACAGTATTTAGTTACGGTGCAAGAGCTGTTATTTTCACCTCATCAATCTTTATCTAAAAGTCTTCATGTCTTTAATGTAAGTTTGAGGTATTGAGTTGTACAGTTGTACTAAAATCTAGTTTAGCATCCAAGTTGAAAGTTTTTTTTTGCGTTCTAAAGTTGTTTTTTCCTAAACACTAATTCAACATGATTAAATTTCCTCTCAATCGCAAAAACACATTTCAATTTACTTTTGAAAATAATTGCAATTGTAACTTTTATCATTTCAATTGAAATACTTGACTTGATCGGTATGTTAGGTGGAGCCAAGCTTGAAATAAGTTGTAATCAAAGCTCAAACTATGTTTCCAATCTTGAATTAATTTCTCTAATTGAGTTGGAACTCGAGATTTTTGTTGTATGGCCAAGTTGGCTGAATTGCACGCCCTAATAATGAGGAAGAAAAGCTGCATATATCACATTACAACACCTGAACATGGAAAAACCAGTGGTCTGTGTCTGTTCAATGCTATTTATGAAGCTTAATTTGTTTTGACCAATTGAAGAAAGCAGGGAAAAAATAGGTTTGGCAGAAACTCAAAATCTATTCGTTTTTCCATATTTATCTGTAAACCTGTCGGCATGTGAGAACAAAAAATCCTGTACCATTCAACCTAACCATAACAATAGTTAGATTTGCTTTGAAACCAGCCATAAAAAAAGAAAGAAAAAAAAACTCTTGAATTGAAAATGCCAGCTTGGGTTTCTCCTATCCTGACTTATCAATTATAGAAAAAAGCAAAGAAACGAAAACAGAAAGAACTTGGAAAAAAGGATGTCAAAGAATTCTTGTGACTGAAAACTTTCTTTTTCTTTTTTTACTCTTTTCGGGGTGAACATGTTTATGAGTGTTTGATTCTTGCTGCAAATAATGCTTAACAGAGAGAATATCAAATGATTAGTCATGATTGAGACATTTCTTTTATTTAATAAATGATTGCTAAATTAAAAAGGTTTATTGTTATACAGCAAACCAAATACATTATACAATACACCTAAACAAAAGGGAATGAACATGCATGTTCTTAGTTCTCACAAGCCTGTGATCAGGAAAAATGTTGGAAAAAGAAAGCAATGAATTTGGTATAGTATATCAATTTAGGTAACCTAACCTGTTAACAGATACAAGTATAAACAATAAAGATGAAAGGAGGAAACGAACTTGATCCAAATCTTTACAGGATCTGAATAGGATGCTTAACATTTTCTGCTTTATCTTCTTTTTTTTTTTCCTTTGCATCTGTAAAAGTGTAAAGCATCACAGGAATAACTAGCTAGCTTTTAATTCTTCTGAAGGGATACAGGTCAGCCTAACACAGAAAATAAAAGGCAACAGAAATTCTGTGAGGTTAATTTTCTAAGATAGAAAGTGAAAGCTACAAAAGATTATTAGCTGAAGCAGTGGACATAGGTCCCACCCTGGAAGGGGCAGGCAGGCTCTCATCTCGTACGACTGAACATTTTTTAGTTTCAAGCATGGAACCAACTTTTCTATTTACTACAATGTGGATCCGTGGAAATATGGTTGTGGTTCAAAAGATTTTATAATCGTTGTATGAGAAAGATTATTTTTATCAATTAATTTATGATTGTAAATAAATGTTAAATTGGGACTAGATTTGTCAACTACATCATATTTATAGTTTGACAAATTTTTGTGCAAATTTTCTAGTTTTTTTATGTTACAATGTCGGTGTTGAGATTACTAAGTTGAACGGCCCACCTGTTGCTCTTGTAAGACATTTACAAGATTATTTGTTAGGTGTAGTGCGACCTAAAAAATATTATTTAAACGATTATCTTCGTTTATATGTGTTAAAGCCCACATCGGTTAAGTCTTGGATTGCCTGTGATCTTATATTCAAGTTGGGCCTCTCCACCTATAATCAATTGGTTTTAGATTGGATGCTTAACATGGTATTAGAACTCAGATTCTGTTTTGTTATTTCTGTCTTATAACCTTTCTGAGTTTATCACGTGTATTAGAACTCAGATAGGCTCCTCAGATAGGCTCCTCGGTATCCGCCTACACGTAATGAGAGCCTGTTAAAGTGGGCAGTTCGATTAAGTTTTGGATGCTTAACAATATGTACAAAAAAAAAATGTGGATCAGCTTATGTTTTCAATTTTCATGGTCGTTGATCAGATCAGAGTTTCAGTCATCAGATCATTGGCTCCACCAGGGTTGAACAACCCCAAATATTAAAAGTATTTCGATTGCTATGAATCACAAGTTCAACCATCTACCAACCAAAATATAAATAGATGATGGGATGTTTTCCTTGATATCGGTTGCATGATTGAACATGTGAAACATTAGTAACTCCCCAAGTGCAATTTCACGAATAAAGTTAGCCGTTAGAACTTGGAACTTAATTAGAAAATTTCTGGGAACAGATCTCAATATATGACAGATAACGCTTTCTAGTTTTTACTTATGAAATCGCCACTCAATCTTCTATCGATTTTTTTTTTTTTTTGAAAATGCCTATGTTTAAAATACCATATGATTTGATTCTATAAAATACTGAACTGAAATATGTGATTTAAGTGAACAGCTAAACTTTAGGCTTCAGAATAATTTTTCTTAGTGCATGACAGCTGGAATATGCTGTCTGGATGAGAGTTAGTGATGTGGCACAAGTCACTGCCATCTCAGCCAAACAAGTGAAAAGGAAAAACAGAAAGAATCAGCAATATTGACATCATTTGCCCCCACAGTGCACAATATGCTAAAGTTTTAAGCTTTATATAATAATAAATATTTGGAAATAGGAGGGTGACAGGGTGTAGTTTAAGTTGTTCAACTCAACACCAAATTCAATATGAGGAATAAGATATAAAAGAACAAGCTTCCTAATCCAATTTTCAAATTGGAATAAACAAGTTTGAAACAAATAGATTAGAAGTTCTGTTATATATTTGGAGTCATATGAAAAAGATTAACTTGAATGATGATGCTAATGAAAAGCTTCAGATGAGATGAGGTATATTTGATATATATCTTAATCGCGGCTGGGGTAAAGGCGGCTCATATTTCACAATAAAATAACAAATTAATGGTATATATTGCTATAAAATTAATTATTCATGTATAAGTTAAAACTCTAATCAAGAAACATGGATGAATTATATATACTTAGTATGCTTGTACTGCGAGTAAAACTCTAATCATGAGAATGGGACAGGAAATACTTGGTATGTTTCTGTTACAGGCTGAGACAAACAAAAGCCAGGGGGGTTCTGATCCACACCCCAAAGCTCAAACCCATGTGATAATCATATTCAAAGTACATTAATTTTTATTTTTTTTGTCATGCTGTAAACATATCACAGACACAAGAAACAAAATGATGCATCAGAAAAATAAAGTAATGATGCGCGGTTATGATTTACAGTTCCTAATTATTTTTCTTACCAAACAGATATAATCACCTAAGACAAACAATAAAAACTCCTGTTATTGGCCTTGAGCAGTGTATGTAAGCAAAAGAAAGTAGTCTCTGCTAAAACATAGATAATTGACGGGAGTGAAGGTCGGTTGCTGTCTGCTACAGACCTCTAACCAGTAGCTACCATCGTAACCACCCTCAAGCATAAGGAATCAAATTTGTGCAGCTTAGCTTCTATGGGAGGAATCTATTAACAAAGAAGGAGATAAAGACATCAACTAGTCTAGTGGCCTATTGATTCATACCAATATGAGATAAACCTTAGCAGTTGAACCAAATTCCAGCTTTTCAGAATCCTGAAGTCTAGCTCCCTGCCATGTTCTTTGTGTCACCATTTTGGCCTTTGATCATGATAAATAGGCATTTAACAGCAATAGGATTTTTGGTTATATTTAATTATTTGTTTACGCTTTCATGGGTTAAAGGTTTTGCATAAATGCCTAATTAACAATCATAGGTTATGGACATTACATGGGGTATAGAGTCAGAGGGAGCAAAGAATAGGAATTTGGTTTGAACTTTTTGGATAGCAATACATACCAGATTTTGCTGTTACAGAACTAGTATTGGAAATATTTATCAATATATTAGGATCATTAACAACTGCCAGTCTTCCATAACTTGGGAGCATCAAAAGGCCATTATAATTCTCAGATAACTAATTCAGTAGCATCTGAATATAGAATTTACCTATAAGTCACTGCATGCCATATCTGAAGTCTGAACCATCACATCTTCAGAACAAGCAAGTATAAAGGGGAAGGTCAGGATGGAAGCACGCTATGGATACATTGTGGGTGTGTTATTCAGATGTCTGAAGTCTGAACACAACTTATCGTTTTGTAATTCACACCCGTACACACTTGAACACATATTTCAAGAAAATGGAATATGGGATGCTAATATGCAAGCTCCATGCTACTAAGAAGTTTTGAATACCTTCCTGGAATGATTGTTTCAACCAGTTATTGAATTGTGTTAAAGAACAGCAGCTAAGTAATCAATCAACACTTTTCAGCCCTTTCAAGTGGGTCTCAATGTAACCTTTGGGTCAGGCAAAACCATGATTCCATATCTGCAAAAAGAATCTGTTGTAAAATCACAATGCAGCAAAGCACGGTAACTTCCCCGACAAAAGAAGGTTAACAGGCCCCTGATGAACATTTGCAGTCGCAGCTTTACAGTAAGATCAAGAAAGGCAGTTGCTAAAGTGCTGGTTCATTTAAGAATAGATTAGAAGTTACATTTCAGCACAAAGTAAGAATGCCCCTAAAAAAATCTGAGTTCAATCTTTTGGTAATCCTAAAGCTTGATGACTAATAAGCAATTGAACATGTTATCAGAGCTTGTGAAAATACATATGGAAATTGTGTATGTTATGTTGCTCTTGTCGCTTTAACTGATTCAATATTCAATAGTCTCCTCTGTTTTCCTATAGATGTTCAAGATCCAGGTTTTTACAACACCACCTGAGTACCTCACATGTCTGAATTTGTAAAGTGCATCCAACTTGACATGTTAGCCAAATCTATCATTCTCTCTCTCACACATAGTGCTGTGGGTTTCTTTCTGAATCAAATTCTCAATCTCCAAGCATTGCTGCTACTAAATGTATGTTTTCTTAGTTACCTTTCTCGTATTCTTCTGATATTAATAGCCTTTCCTTATTTTGTCATTGCTACAACATGTTCAAACACTAATTTATACAATAAGGCAGCCAGGTGATCTCAATGCCCAGGCCAAATAGTTTTCTTATCCACAACGTTGACAATTCCATGTAAGTTTATCAATCAAATTCTGCATATAATGACTGTCAGAGGCAGTGAGGAACCACAAGCTTAACCTATCTATCATTTATTTTTTTCAAAGAGAAAAAATGAATGGTGATGTTTATCAAGGCCAAAATGGGCTTCATTTCTTCAAAAATCCAATTTCTGAAGGAATAAAATGGTATAACTACTTTTTATTGGTAATTTTAATAGCAAAATAATGTTATACAATCTTGACCATCCCATTAACTAAAAATTGAAAATAGAGACAATATCTATACATTCAATATGTAATGCAATTTGGGCAGAAATCTAAACATAATTTGAATGAAAAAAGTGCAGGTTATTTTTACTGAGAACTAGTTAATTGGTAAGGATTTTAATCATCTAAATCCAATGATGCCGAAATTTTGTCTGATTAATACAATTTATAGGCAGTATAAAATAATAATATTCAATAGACAAACAGAAAACAAAGTCTACTAAGGAAGGATCAGGAAATTAAAGGAGAGTTTTGATTGGAACTCTAGAATATTTACCTTAATTTGAGTCTTGAGAGGCTGCAAAATCACCAAAAAAAAGCCACTCGTAAATGGAAAACTAAGGTCCTTTTTTTTTTCTTTTCCTGACAACTAAATTGAGCGTGAAAATGGTAAGAGAAGAAATTTGACAGATTGATGTAAGACAAATGAAATTGGAAAAGGTTACCATGTAAAGGATGAACATTGAATAATGATTATCATATGGTTGCTCCACTCAATTATGATGGTTGTGGGTATTTTTTTCTTTCTTTTGAGTAAAAACTGATATGATTAAAAATGAAAAGAATCCATTAAAATGGTTAATTTAATACTAAATATTCTCCACTTTATCAAAGTAGTTTTAGCAATTTCTTTCGCATGGTGCAACTACAAGAGCTTCATCCTCTAATTCAAAAATATGATCAAATTACAAGCTGAAGAAAACATGGAAAAGAAGCAGAGGAAGATACAAAAATGATCATATTTATCTAACAGAGGATTATCTCATGATTCTCATCATTTACATGACAACAACTTGGCCTTAATTACTTCAATCCCAGCAACACAGCCAACGAATAGGCACATTTTTCTTTGTTTTCACCGCCAATAAACAGAAACAACATAACTGCATCACCACATTATTAACACCTTCATTGATGTTTACAGGAATGATCGAATTCAGGACCTGGAAAACTAGCCTGGATTTAAGTTGCTAATTGAACTATACACCGATGATTCATATATATATATATATATATATATATATATATATATATATATAGCCAGTATCTTTTAAGCAACATTTTGGTCGTTGGAGGATTCTGCTGTTTCTTTCTTAGTATCAAGTGTAAATCGACAACTTTGGACTGCATCGTCAATAGACAAGTAGAAAGATTCCTTCCCAATGGCATCCACGAATTTCGCTAACGTCATTTTCTCCAGAACTTCAAGCCTGGGGTTTACTATTCCTAACTGCAAAAGATGATTAAACACAGATTTTTAGTTATTTCTTAGGTTTAAACCTCAAAAGCTTCAATGAAAAGGGAACATGCATGTTTAAGTTTACCTTGATACCCTTTGCTCTCAGAATTCTACCTAGTTCAACGAATGTTTCAATGCCTGGCATGTCAATGGATGAAACTCCTGCAAACCCCCATAGTCTAATGTATCAGTCAAAATTGATAAATATAGATGATGGTTACTGCTATATGTATTGATAAATATGGATTTGATGATTACTGATACATGAATTTTAATTTTTTTTTCTTGAAAAAATCTAGTTCCACCAAAATCAATAGTGGCTACATGATGTTTAACTATATTGTATTTGGTCGATGATTTTGTAGGAAAAATGATAATTACCTGACAAATCTAGCAAAAGATGGTCAATAACATCACTTGTAGAATCTGAAATACCCTGTTCTTCCTGAATGTACCTCAGAATCCTGCTCAAAATTCAGCCAAAACAAATTAGAAATTACAATGATGAATGACCATGGGTACTACTAATTACTTTATCTTCTAATTTTTGTATATCGATTTTCCATGAAGATATATACAATGATGAATGACCATGGGTACTACTAATTACTTTATCTTCTAATTTTTGTATATCGTTTTTACATGAAGATATATACCTTTCTCTTATATAGGTGCAGTTTGCAAAATAAATAGGGGAACCAAGTTGAAGAACAAGGATTCCTTGAATCGGTGTTGAACCAGGGTATTGCTCTGTGTCACGATATAAACTTGAGTTTGGAATTTTTCCGAGCTTACAGGCAGCAGGCCTTGCCACATATAAAAGTGCTCTGAGTAAAGCGAGTCCCACCTGAAATAGTAATAGATAATATAATATAATATTTTGTATATATATATATATATATCTTCATATCAATTCTTCTATATTTTCTCGAAGAAATCCTTACTGAAAGCATGAGGCCGACATCCATGCTTATGAAACTGACACCAAGGAAAGCAGCCATGCAGATAACAAAATCGAATTTGTCGACTTTAAAGAGGTGAAACATCTCTTCATATTTGATTAGTCCAAGCATTGCAGACATGATAATGGCAGATAGAGCTACCAGAGGGGTGTAACTGAAGACAGGAGCCAAGAACAGGAGTGTTAACATCATGCAAATTCCCATTACGACATTGGACATTGCTGTCTTGCACCCAGCATTGAAATTCACAGCTGTTTTTGAGAATGGCCCTGTAGATCATTTCGAACATCAAATAAACATCAGAATTTTCTTATAATTCCTTCATAAATCGTTTAAAAAAAAAAGATTAGATTTTGTACCTGTTGTCAAGTAGCATGAAGTGAAAGATCCAATAATGTTCATGAAGCCAAAGGCTATCATTTCCTTGTTCCCATCAGTTTGTTCATTTTTAATTATAGCAAAGCTTCGTCCTATTGCTATTCCTTCCTGGAAGTTTCATTTTCAAGATGAATTTAATTATAGGATTTTAACAGCTTTATTAACTTAAAAAAGTTTGATAAAAATGATAAATTGTACTTATTAACATAAAAGAAAAACAAAGTTGGGAAATTCTTACAGCCAATGCAATAAGCCCTGTGACAAGACCGGCCTGCACAGTTACTGGAAGATAACGGCTATCAAAGTTCAAATATTGAATTGATGGAGGATTTAATCCCTTCTTCAAGTCACCCACCTGAAACAAAAAAGAAAAAAACAAACAGTTGAAATTAAAAAGAGAAACTAAAGAAAATAGTAAGAAAAAAAATTGAGAATCTAATAGAACAACTAATTAAAAATGAACTTAATTACAATGGCGATTCCATGTTTCTCAGCGTGGGTAAAATATGCAAAAAGACAACCAACTGCAACAACCACCATTGGAGACATAGCTGATACCCAGAATAGCTTTGGTTTTCTTTGCCTCTGAAATACATGGTAAAAAAAGATATATAGTAATATTAAAATAACAGTAGAGGATTAGAAATTATTCTTGTGGCTTTCATATTTATATATTTGTTCATATTATAATGATTGGCCATGGTCTATATAAAAGAGTAATTACTTTTCTTAGGGTACAAATAAAGAGTAATTAGTTAATTTTTTAGGGTACAAATAAAGTGTTCATTTTTCTTTTTTCAGCACACTATTCAATTAATTAGTTAAAAAAGATCTTTTTTTTCTTTTTAAATGAAAGTTCAAAAAAATCTTTAGGAGTAGCATTTTATTAGAACAACTGTTCTAACATGCTTCTTTTCATTAGGAATTTTGAGGAAAGTAAATATAGCTAGGGTAAAAATAAAATAAATATCGGAAATGTTAATGAGTGTTTAGAGATAGTGATTAAAGTGATATTTAAAAATATATATATAATTAATGAATTATTTCTTTAAATTCAATAAAAACATGTTGGCCACTTCATCATTAATATATACTATACTCCCAAATTTGTGTATAATCTTTGTGTAAATATGTTGGCCAATTTTTTTATTTTGTGGGTAAATATGAACGCTGGAATTGCTTTCTATTACAGTTATAAAAATCAATATGCCTAACACTACCACTTATACTTTTCAGATTTATAAACTGGTTTAATATGGATGATGATGAGAGTGCATTGGTTATTATTAATTAAAAAAAAAGTACAAGAGAAAAATTCATTTCTCAATTAATAAGGAGTAATTATTGATCAAAGTATTGGGTTCAAGAGCAAAATAACTCTGTAATTGCTGGATTTAATGTATGGACAAAAAGGTAAATGGAGAGGATTATTTATTTAATTAAAAAAGACTATATATCTTTGTGAATTCACATTAAATCTAGCTATTTGATTCCAATCTTATATGTGATGATGATGATATGAAATAGTCAGTTGAAAGGTCAAAATTCAACACCTTTTTAGTTTGTTATCCACTTGTTTTGGTGTTGTTATATATTCTATCCCATATGCATCACATCACTGCATGATTCTACATGTTGAGTCATATAATAGTACCTCATTTTTGTTAGGAAAAAGAGTTTTATCTATTTTTTTCATATAGATGTGAAGTTAAGGAAAACGAGATTTGATCTTTTTTTAACAAAAAAGTTCATAATTTAGTTAATATTTAAATTTCAAATCTTTTGAATATTATATTTTAAAAATAATTATATAAATCAACTAAATTAAATACGAATTCAAAAAAAAATTGAACTTTGTTATAGCATTAAAAGACTTTTGTTTTTGCTGTCCCGCAATATCAAATATTTTCCCTTAATAGGCTTTGGGTAAGATTATGAGATAAAGCTAGCTCACCAGGTATCGAGTGAGTTGGAGGAAACAAAGGAAGACTACACCAACAATAGCACTTTGCCACCTCCACTGCACAAATCAACAATTAATTAATTTTCTGGTCACAATAATATTCCATTGAATTTATAGTATGTAATTAAAGCCATTTCAAGATCGTTAATTTGCTCATTAATTAGAATTCTATAAACAAATAGCACAAGACTCAATAAAGTTTTCCCTCATCATCACAAACCTCGTTTCTATGGCTGAAAACTGCACTTAGAACCGAAACCACATCAGTATGAGTTGTGAAATGTTTTAAACCAAATATGCCTTTCAACTGTTGCAGGCAAATTATTATAGCAGTCCCTCCCATGAAACCAGTGATCGTTGAGTGTGATAAGAAATCAACCAAAATTCCCAGCCTGAACAAATTAACAACATATATAGAATAAATAAGAAGAAAATCATGGAATTAAATACTATAATTAGACCTGTCCATGGGTCGGGTTATCCGTCCAAACCTAAAGATCCGTCCGATATTTGAAAGAGATTTGGACAAAAATATTAAGCCCGAAAAACAAGTTTGGGTAAAAAAATGAGGCCCATTTAAAAAAAAAACTAAAACTTGGCTCAAATATTCAAGGTCCGAGCCCGACACATTTTTCAATTATATAATATTTTATATAATTTATATCATATAATGCATAAATATATATAATACTATATATAATATAAATATTAAAAATATATTAAATTATCCATGTTTTAAAATTTAATAAAAAATTAAGATTTAACTAAAAAAATAATCTATTTTTTTAATTTTTTTGTGAAAAAAAATATATGGACGGGCTTGAATTATCCATTTACAAATATGAGAGGGTTTGAACAGAATTTGACATCCATATTTTAAGCCGGGTCAGACTTGAATAAGTACGTATGATGTTGATACCATACTTAAGTCCTATCCGGCCTATGAAAATTAGATGCATATAAATTATATGACTGACCTCAGAAAGCCTAAAGCAGTCTGGAAAATTCCGGTGAAGAAAGTGGCAGTGAAAACTAAGTGAAGATACAATGTGGGATCATCTTTTGGTGATACTTTAGCTCCAATCGTTTCAGCTATAAGCAATGAGCATGCTGCCACTGTTCCCACCGCTATGTGCTTTGAACTCCCGAAAATGGCATAAATAAAAGGCGGTACAAAGCTCGAATCTGCAGCAATTATATATATATATATATGTAATTAATATCGATCCATCACATTTTCAGAGAAATATTGAAAACAACCCCATCAAATCAAATCAAACCAAACCAAACAGATTTTGAAAAGGAGGTAGCTTACATAGGCCGATGATCGGAGGAAGATTACCGAGTTTGGCATAGCTGATTCCTTGAGGGACTGCAAGGCTGGTAATGGTGATACCAGCAAGCAAATCATATCTAAACAAACGTAGATTGTATTTAGGTAACCATTCAAACAATGGGATGAAGTATTGGAGCGTTTTCTTGAATTTTTGCAAAGGTTTCTCATGTTTGAACTTATGAAACGGATCGTCAGGGAAGAAAGTTTCTTTGCAATCGGATTTGAAGGTAGTGGGAAAGCCTCTCGGGGCAGAGAAATTCACCGTTTGGCTGGAATTTGTCATGGCTAGAAGCAAGAGAGAAGGAGATTAAAAGAGAGAAAAGGGTCGATCAGATAGAAGCGGAGAGAGTGTGGATTAGGGAAAAAGAGAGTTGGAAGTGGCATTTATATAGTAGAAGTCACGTAGTACCCGAAATAGTGACCGAAATAGTGCCTAAATAGTGGACAAAAACGCAAATTTGGCAAAGCATTAAAGTCTTTCTTCGGACAACGTTATTGAAGGAAAAGCTAAGATTTAAGAGCTGATATGAGTATGACTCTCTCTAAGCCCGGTTTATCTATAAAATGGAGAATTAATTGGGTGGAATTTGGTGCAATTGTTTTCCTTGTCATTTTATCTTTTACTTGAATAATCTCAGTTATATATCTAGTCTATATATTTAATTTGTTTTAAAATTAATTAATTAATTAATTGTGAATATGCTAATTAATTAGTATAGATTTAATAAGGAAATAGACAGTTGTTTATTTAGTTTTCCTAATAAATCTTAGATGAGTTAGTAGTCAGTCATTCAAATATTATAATTTAAAGGCTTGGCACTGTTAACAACTCATTACTGATAAATTTAGTAGTAATTGTTATATATATATATATATATATATATATATATATATATATATATATGAGGA
This sequence comes from Fremontodendron californicum, assembly GCA_030761205.1. Lineage (NCBI taxonomy): Eukaryota > Viridiplantae > Streptophyta > Magnoliopsida > Malvales > Malvaceae > Fremontodendron > Fremontodendron californicum. The sequence goes on from JAULJL010000006.1 coordinate 696,956, forward strand.
GGGATCCACTTACACTAGTGTAAAATTAAATTAGTTTTGCATCATTTTGTAACTTTTTGTACGATTTATATTTATTTAATCCGACCGTTGTATTTCATGTTCTATTCATATAGATCATGCACGTCGAGTTTCGAGTAAATTAAAAATGTCTAACTATTTGTTCGATGTAAAAAACTTTCAACCGTTAAATATATATTAAAAAAGAAAGTATTCTCAATCGATGTGATAGAGATATCGGATTGATTCAAAACTTTACGTGCACGACGGGTACAATTATATTGCTAAATCCAGCGGTTGGTTTATTAAAGTATAAATCGTATAAAAAGTTATGAAAGTGTGTAAAATTAATTTAGTTTTACACTAGTGTAAGTGATTCCTTCCTCTCTCTATATACATATATATTTCTTTTTCAGTGTGTTAATTATATGCTTATTAATAAATCAAAATAGACACATGGTAAAAATGAAGCTTGTGTGATTCTAACCAAGACTCAATATAAACTCAAGTATTCATAAATGAAGGATGTGTCATCCCCCTCCTTTTTTTCTTTCAATTTTCTTACACTCTTTAAAAATCTTTGTTTAACCTTTTAGGATTAAATATATATAAATATAAAAAATTCCTGAAACTAAAATTAAAAAATCATTCAATTTCATATCATTTTGTTTACAATCGAACAATAATACTCTAATTAGAAAAACATCTTATAAGGCATGATAATAAGGACCATTTAAAGTAGTTTTCTTTAATTTAATTAAGATTATATGGCAATAATTGAAGACAGAGCCTTGATATCATAGACCAAGTAATTTTGATATATTACAAATTTCACCTCAAGAAAAGGAAATTTGTACCCTCTAAAATATTTCTTTCAAATTTTAAGAATTTTGATCATTTCTATTTTGTCAACTAAGATAATTTCATTTTTGAATTTTGAAAATCTCTTTACAAATGAATTTTCTTCTTGAAATTTCCCAATTTTCTTTGATGTAACCACAACCACAAAATCATAATTGAAATCAGATTTATTAATGCAAAATCAAATTTATTTAATTAAAATACTTAAAACATTTTTTTTAAAAAATTATTTATTTATTTATTATGAATTAAGATTTTGTGATTGTGATTGAATTAGGTCAAGTTTCATGATAACTCCTACAAAATCAAGTACACGGGATCAAACTTATTGAAACAATTAAACCAAACATATTGAACTACCAGAAGAATATATAATACTGATTTCATGCAAAAGAAATTGAGACAATTAAAGAGAAAAAAAGAAGTCAATTTTAGACTAGTTTCATGATTATTTAATTTCTTATATATATATATATATATATCAAAATTTTCATTGGTTTTACCCTTCTTTTTTTTTCTTCTTAATGTGAAGTGTGACCTCAATATAATTCTTCTTCTTTAACATTTGTTTTTCATTGTCTTTAGAACTCAGTTTATTTTATTTAGCTTCCCCTCTTAATTTTACCCTTTGTATATTACAAGTTCATGAATTTTTTTGCAAAAGAGTTTTTTTTTTAGTAAGTATACTTTTTCCTGTTCGAACTAGGGAGTATATTTAAAAACTATAAATATTCTTCAAATTTGTATTTAATTTTGTTTAGCATGGACAGGTTTTTCGAACTACAATTTTCGAAACAAAGTAGGAGTGCCCTTTCTAGAAATGAATAAAAAAAGTTATTATAATTCTTTATTTTGTTTGAAAATATCAGTATTCTATATTTGTGCGCTAAAGTAATAAAGTAATTAAATATATTAGAGATTACGATATGATTATACGATATGATATATTAAAGATTACGATACGATAGCAAAAATATCGTATTATAATCTCTAATATATCATATCATAATGATATCGTAATCCCTAATATATCTAATTACATTTATTATTTTAATATTGTTTTTGACATATATTCGAATATAAATATGATACTCTAAATATATAAAAAAAAAATTTTAAAAAATTGAGTATACTCGTATCTACACATACTCGTATTCTACAATGACTTAGAAAAAGAGAACCCTTATCAGAGAGAAGGCTTTCAAGTTTTTCAACAGGTAGAAACACAGTAGAAATTTCGTTAGACCAGATTAGAATCAAGTTCTAGAAAAATGTTGAACTGGTCCTTTTAATTGGCTCTTATCCATTTCAGAAAGGTCTCAGAGCTCACCAAGCTGGGGCACGCGTCTCCTTTGATTAGACAGTCGACCCTGTTTGACTCTTACCACTCTCCGAAGTCCCAATCAGACAAAACATAATCTGATTGATTACCCCCAGCTTTGATTAGAATAATGATGAAGAAACCCACGTTAAATTATTTAATTGAAATGGATGTGGTAGACTCTGATATGAATTGAAAAGGAAAGTTGGATTGAATCCCCACCTCACCCATGAATGAGCCTTAAATTAAACGTAATCTAGAAGTTGTTAATTTCTTTGTTCTATAGCCTCTAACATTTCCATATGAAACCTCCCTCAGTTATACATAGCACAAGGCTTCACCTGCTTCAAATGGCGGTAATCTGCAACACATCAATGGACAAGGGATTGGAAGGAGAAATCTACACTCAAGTTTGAAACGCAAAGTGTTTTTTTAGTGAAGTTTGGTGCATTTGTGTGCGCTTCTTTTTACTCTCGCACACTAACTTTTCAACAATCATTTCAACAGCCTCAATCATTGCCGGTTGCCCCCCAATTAGAAGTGAGAAAGAAAAAAAGAATTAAACAACAAAGATTAAAGAATAGAAAGCGAAATTTGAGTGCGTTGTCATGCATGATACATCCTCCCATTATAGTTTTTCAGGTTTCGGAGATCATTCCCAGAATTTTCCAGGAAAGATTTTGAAGGAAGAAATTATAGCAGCCACATCAATAATTTATATATCAGTCAGTTTTCAAAAGCAATGTGGAGTGATAAATTACTCTTTTCTAGCTAAGTGGAGTCCTAAGCCCACATTTACTGCTGCTTAGACCTGTTCAAAAGTCAGACAGGTATTTTATCTGACCTGAATCACTATTCATAATAAAAAATATTATTTTTTAAAAATTTAATTATAAAAATAAATAAATAAATATTTTTTTAATATATATGAACAGTAATATATGAGTTGGTGGGTTGGTCCGACCTAGGGCTAGACCTGGGTAAAGTAAAATAAAAAATTCGGGCCGCGACCCGACCCATAAGCATGTAGTGCTGCTTGAGGTGAAAGCTTTTTTTAATATATATATATATATAAATATATAAAGGAGGCCGTAGCCTAGAGAAAGGAGGAAGGGATTATAGATGTTAAAATTTGAATTCTAAACCTACTGGATGCCACCTTTTAAGGGTGACTGCATGAACCAACTGAGTTAAGTTTCGGATTCGAGGTGAAAGCTTTTAATTTGCCTCTTTAACACCAAGTGTTGGTGCCAATAAGTCATTGTCTTGTCTTAATGATAAGGAAAAGGAAGAGGTCTTCAAACTTCATCATGTATGAATTTTGTTCATTTATTTATTTAATTTGTTATGTAATGGAAATGTTATCTGAAATGTAATAATTAATCATGTCATCATATATGTTAAGTAATACTTCATTTGATTGTAATTCCACATGCCCCTTAATCTCATGAGAAAAACTGTAAAAAGTATTGTATGGGGAGCTCGAGTTAGCTGGCAATCCATGTGTCTGCCCAAATTTGAAAGGGGTCTGGGAATCAAAAATATTGTATCCTGGAACAAGCCTCTATCCTCATAAATCTATGGGCTATTCTTATGTCTGCAGGTTCTCTTTGGATTGCATGGGTGAAAGCCTATGTTTTAGAGGATAGGGATGTGTGGCAGATTCCTATCCAACTGGGCAGCAGCTGAAACTGGAGGAAGCTGTTGTACCTGAGACATAAGGCTCAACAGTTTATCAAGCAGGTGAATGGGGTACTGGTGTGGCCTTTTTCAGGGGATAAGTATCTGGTGGCAGCCGTTTGGCAAGAAATTAGGCCAAAGCAAAGCAAAGCAAAGCAAAGTTGAATGGCACAGGCTAGTTTGGTCCAATTTTCTCATTCCCAAGCAAGCGGTCATCTCTTGGATGGCAGTCCAAAATAGGCTCCCAACAAGAGACAGACTGATTCAATGGGGGATTACAGAGGAGAAGCAATGTCTTTTCTACCTGCACGAGAAAGAAACCAGAAATCATGTCTTCTTAGAATGTTGCTACTCTAACTCTGTATGGCAGTAGGTTCTGGATTTATGCAAAATTAACAGGAGAGCAGCTAATTGAGATACGGAACTATAATGGGCTATAAACAACTTGAAAGGGAGGTCTCTACTGACCATCATTCTTAGGATGGCTTGGAATGCCTTCATCTATGTTGTATGAAGGGAACGAAACAACAGGATTTACAACCACACGACAATGCAGCCTTCTCAACTCCGGATGCAAGTAAAGCAAGCAATAGCTATGAGGTTATGGGGACTCAGAAGAGTAGCTGTAGACTCAGTTAATACTGACTTGTGTAATGCTTGGGAACTTAACTCTACTATGCTTGTGTAGTTGAGTAATAACTGTATGTACATGTAGCAACCTTTGCTGCTTTCTTCGGATAATAAAATACAACAACTTATCCACAAAAAAAAAAAAAAAAAACAGTAAAGAGTATTGGTTTTAATTCCTAGAAAAAGCTACTTTAGAATCTTCAATCTTATTACCCATCATTTGATGCTGCTATATATTGAGTATATCGATCCCTTCTTAATCAATACAATACTTGTTAAGTATATCCAAGTTCTTACTATACATCAGAGGGACAAATAATAATAAACATAAAAAAAGATGTTGGATCAAAAGGTTTCTATATTTAACATATGAAAGCAATTACATGCAATGTTAAGATGCCGCGTGCGCGTAAGCTTTCCCTTTGTCCATCGGGACTAATTATTAGTCCCTAGGACGCCTCAGATTTTCTTTCACATTTGCAAAAATGACTTCTCAGTTCAAGTCCATTTTGTTAATTTTTCTCCTATACAATTCTCTTTCGAGACAAAATTGTTGCTTTTTATTTATATTTGGTAATTCTAAATATGATACGATTACATGATATGAACATGACACAAAAAAAATAACTAAAACACTATACAAAACATGTCACCACATAAAAAATAATACGAACACGACACGAATACACAAATATGTTAAAATTTATATAACATGAATTATTAACTTGTCAAAATTTATATAATATATAATAGATTAAATACGATTATGACATATGAAAATAACAAAAATACACGAATTATCAAATTTAATTCCACAAAGAAAAATTTGCCATAAAAAAGGGGAAAAAAGAAGAAGAGAAAATCACCATATGCCCCAAAAAAACAACTGAACACCTCAGAAATGTGGAAATACGCGTGGCTTGCATTACATGTTTCTTGAACATAGATAGCTGACATAACAATATTTTGCTACCTTTCCCACCAACTATAAATATCCTAAGCAACGTCATCATGTTCATATACATGAATCTACAATAAAACGATGGTGCTATAGAAATAGTAAGACTTTGTTTGGAACTTTTTTATGATTTTTAGATCGTTTATTTGGCATTGTAATTTAAGCTGCATTAATTTGATCACAATGATCAAATTGTAAACGTAATATCAAACAAGATATGAAAATTGCATTAAAAATTTCGATTGTAATAAATTTATTTTCATTTGTAATCGTAATGTCAAACTAGGTTAGATGTTAGATGTATATATATCCTTTAATTAAGAACGGTGGGACGATAGTTAATTTCTCAATGGTATTTATTATGAGGAAGAAATATGCTACTTTTGGAAAGTGCTTGAAGAGTTTTGTTTCCAATACAATATATATAGCCTTGGCCTTTGCTAGGTTTTGCCCGACCTTGGCCTTTAGAGTTTGGGAAAGTCAAAACTTCGTGTAACTTGTGGCTTATAAGCTGAAAATTGATGATAAAAAATTTGAGGATATCTTATTTAGAAGTGCTCATGGGTCGGGTTGGATCTAGACTTAGAAAAAAATAATTTTTTTTGCCCAAGCCCGTTTCAGGTAGGGTCTAGATCTGTCCATAAACCTATTTTACTATTTATAAATTATTAAGATATTAAAAAATTATTTTTATTTTTCTATTAATATTTTATAATTAAATTTAAATAAATTTTTTTTAATTCTTGAATAGTAATTCGGGTCAGGCCGGGTCGACCCGAATTACAAATACTCTTACTCAAGCCTGGCCCAAATTGGGCTGGACTTGTCAGGTCGGGCAGACTACCCGGCTCTTGAACAAGTCTAATCCTATTTCAAATGTTGTTTATGATTTTATGAGAAATATTTTATTGTATAATAATATATATTTTCACTTTTTTGTTAATTGTGTAGAAAATGAGGTTGGTAGGATAGGAAAAAAAAAAACCTTTTTAGAATTTAATAATATAAAATTATTTTAAAGGATATGTGGTGCAAATCCATAAGGATTCCATTTCTATCCACAGGCAGGTTTGCAGTTTCACCAATGGGCAACTTTAATAATTTAGCTATAATTCCATTTAACAATGGTTCTCCAAATAATGAAAATGATGGCAGGCTGAGATTAATTGGGGATTAAAAGCCAATAATGTTATAATCAGTTAATTAATTTGTTCTAACAACGTTTATCACGAATAACGTGTAAAATGCCTCAAGAGAGCAATATGATCATCAGCTCATTGCAAAATCAAAGCTGTTCTTTATAATCTTCATCACTCATCACAACAATCGTGAAAATGTCAATTTTCAACTGTCAAAACAGCATAAACCAAGCCAATTATTATTCAATATACAGTTATTCCCACTAACCCATATTAATTCTCATGATCATCTCCCCTTTAATCATTTCTTTGTTGACATACCTTTTGTTGGATTCAAAGCAACAAATCAGCCATGCCAAGACTGAAAATGGATACAAGTTAATGGGCTGGAGGGTCTTCATATGTAGGCGTGGGACATACAAAAACTTCGTCACTTTCCAAGTAGAAATGAAAGCAGATTTTAAGATTTTTTAGCCAATTACTCAATAGTGTTGATGGTCGTTGGAGGCTGTCAAGTAAAAACTGAGAGGAGTCTGCAAGGATATAAGATATCAGAAGATATCGGAGTTTGATTTTCGAAACATGTTTTAATGTTTAAGTCAATAAATATTATAAAGTGTTTGGAGGGACAGAAAATAAACCCAGCATTTACTTATATATAACATGTTGTAGGTCTGTCAAGTATTTTACAAATAATTGTCCAATTTGACGAGATGAAAATGGGCCAACAAGTAGTAGTCTCTCCTGTTGCAAAAAGTATTAAAACATGATTAAATATGTTTAAAAGTGTTATTCTGCTCTCTTTTTTTATGGTTCCATATTGAGTTGGTTCTTGACTTTGACTTCTTATTTCTGTACATTAATCATAATTGTTAAACCAAATTTGTTCCCTTAATTGTTTTCATCATAAGTAAAATTTCACTCCTTTTTACTTGGATGCTTTTTCTTTTAGAAACTTGAAAATGCACCATGTTTTTGGGAGTGTGATGAAATGATAAAACACGTTATGAATTAGTGTGTCTTTCACTTTAGCCAAAATAGAGGTAAATAAATAATAATGAGTTAACTCTTAGTGATTGTGGTCTTGTTTTTGGAGGCTATGAAGAGAGATGGTGTCCTAGCTATGCTAGGTAATCATTGTACTTTCATGTTTCCTGTTTTGTTCCATTTTAATTTCTTAATTATATATTACTGATCTCTTGGGTTAATTTCCACTGGATGATTCATTTTTAGTGTTAGTTTATATATATATATATATATATATATATATATATTTAATGGAGTGTTTTGGATTCCTACATTGGGTAATTAAATATGTTTATGTACTTAAATAATCTAAACATCCATATAAAAAAGGATTTGTGGTCTTTGAGTAAATCAAGTGCTAAAAGAAAATGCATACTGTTCAAAAATCAGCATGTAGGTGAAAAGTGTTGAGTAAAATTGTAAAAATGAGGTTTCTTGGGGTGGGGAACATTTCTATAACTGTCATTTCTAAGTTAAATAAATTCGTAAAGTCTTTCGAGAAATATTTCAAAGGATTTGAAATTGAATTCAAGAGAGATATAAAAGGGAGGGGGGGAGTGAGTACTAGACCTGTTTATGGGTCGAGTAGTCTGTCCGGCTCGATCTGTATAGAGTCAAGTCTGAGCAGGATATTTTTGATCCGGCTCGGAACAATATTTTTGTATTATAATAATATTATTTTATTTAATTTTAATTATAAAAAAAAAATTTATTATAATGAACAGTAAATTCGAACTTATGGGCAAGACCGTGCCAGCCCAAGATCGAGCTTGGACCCATGAGCACCTTAGGGGGAGGAATGGGACTTTGTTTTGTGATTTTAATTATGTCACTTGTTCTTCTTGGTCATCGCATCTGAAACGTGAAATCTCGAACCAATAAGTCCATCTGGTTTAACAAGCTGATTCTGGGCCGAAGACCAGTTGGAGCTTAGAATTTAAAGAAAGAGAAGAAATTGAAAATACTAAAAAAGACACCCTATTCGGAGCCAATTGCAGGCTTAACTCTTTAGCCCATTCTTCAAGTACTTTAAAACCCAAGTGAGGCCCAAACTCAAAGATCCGAAATGGCAAAACCCATCGCCCAAATCCGTGCTGCCCCCCTCGTCCTCAATCTCGAAAGCTTCCCAAATCCGAACCCTAGAAATTTTCAATTGAGGGTTCGTTCTTCCCACGAAAGCTTAGTTTTCTTTCCTTCTAATTCCTCTCAAACCTCCAATTTGGAATTCCTTTTAAACCAAACCTATCAAACTCCCCCCCCCCCAAGAAACCCTAAAAGGGAGATGGATGGTATTGAAGACGATTCAAGATACCCAACCAAGCCCTACTCTTTTAATCGCCACCCTCAATACCCTCGTTCAATCAGAACTCGCCATGTCTACAGTTACGGACCAGACGAAGAGGTCGATGATGAAGAAGAAGTGGACCAAGAAAACGACGACGTAGAGGACGATAACGACGATAATCCAGATGTTTATTACCGTCGTATTAAAGAAAGCGAGCGTTTTGAAAGATTCCCAAAACGGCAAAAGTTGAGAACTTCAGTTCCCAGCTTCCAATACGCACCCGACCATAGAGATAGCTTCAAAAATGCCTATGATTGGACCCAGCAAGAAATTTATGTCTTGTTAGAAGTTTGGGGAAATAGGTTTTTGCAATTGGGAAGGAGGAGTTTGAGGGGTGAAGATTGGGTTGATGTTGCTGAGAAAGTTAGTGATGCTTTGAAAAGTGAGAAAAATGAAGGCCAATGTAGGCGAATGATCGATGGGTTGAAGAGGAAGTATAAGAAAGAGAAGTCGAAAGCTGAAAGAATGGGACTGAATTCGAGTAAATGGGTGTTTTTTAGGAAAATGGAGATGTTAATGGGGTTGGGTTCTTCTTCGTTTAGGCAACAAGAATCAGGGTTGGCTTGTGGAGTGGATTCCGGGGAGTTTGTTTTTATGAATCCGCAGGTTTATTTGGATAGGTCTAATGGTTTTGATGAGATGAGGGATAGTCCCGCAGAATCAGAGATGGAGGAGGATGATGAAGAAGAAGACGCGGATGGAGGGTCAAGGATGAAAAGGGAAGTGAATGATGAGCATTCGATGAGGATGTTGGCAGATTCATTGAAGAGGTTTGGGAAGATATATGAGAAGATTGAGAGTAGTAAGAGGGAGCATATGAAGGAGTTAGAGAAGATGAGGATGGATTTTCAGAAGGAGTTGGAGGTGCAGAAGAAGCAGATTTTGGAGAGGGCACAAGCAGAGATTGCGAAAATGAAGGAAGAGGATGATGCCGATGAGGAGGAGGAGGAGAGTGATGATGATGACGAGGACAATGACAATGACAATTCCACGGAGAATATCAGCGAATAGGTTCCTTGGTGTGTACTTATTGTGTATCTTCGTTCCTATAGTTGGCATATCAAATTGCTTTCCGTTACTTATTATAGACCATTTAATGTTGGAGATCTTTCGTTTGTTTCTCGTGTTTGTATTTGTTAATTATTGCTTTATCTTGATATCATAGTGTTTCTGTGGAGACATACCAAAATAAGAAAGATTCATAGCATTTGTTTTGTTCCTTGGTTTTACGTAAAAGTATATATTGTTAGCTTATTTTAACTGAATTTTCCTTTGTTTGGTTAACAGTCCATACTACTTTTCCTGGTAGTAGAGGATAATACTGTTGCTACTAGCCAGAAATTATGATGGTTTTGTTGTAGTTTTCTTTATTGGGAACTCAAGTTTGAGGAGCTCAATAGTGGATTGGATCATTGGTTCAACCTAGGCTGATCAGGCTGCACTTCATTACTATTCACTATACCTGAGTGCCAGAGGATAACCTGTAAAGGAACTTGCAGAAAAGAGTAGAAGTTTAGGCAATAGAAAACAGAGTTGTGTATGAGCCTAATGCCTAGCTTATTTTGGTTGGTGATAGAGGTAGCAATACATCTTGCTGTTAAATCTTAATTTAAGGAATAGATTAGGTGTCTAGATAGTAAAGGAACTTGCAGAAAAGAGTAGAAGTTTAGGCAATAGAAAACAGAGTTGTGTATGAGCCTAATGCCTAGCTTATTTTGGTTGGTGATAGAGGTAGCAATACATCTTGCTGTTAAATCTTAATTTAAGGAATAGATTAGGTGTCTAGATAGTAAAATCAAGTTACAATCAAAGTGAATGGGAGGTAGCTTATATTAATAGTACCAGAGATAAAATATGCCTCGCCTTGAAATCCTTGTCCTTTTTTTCTCCCATTTGTATGAAATGGACCAGTACTTATCATTTTGAGACTTCAGTGTTTCTTAGCAATTTTTTTATATGTCATGTCAAAAAGACAATGGTAATGTACTAATGTGCACTGTTTTTCTCTTCGGCGCTTTGTGGGTTCTACGCGGGGGTTTTTGCCCCTCCAGTTTTCATCCTTCTCTAAATTAGGATATGCTTGCCATGATGGTCTCTTTGTCATTACTTGTTCTCAACTGCTGCACTTGGCTTATCATATTTGCAGTCTTTGGTGATATAGAATCCATCTTAATCTGTTCTATGATGTATCTAGGTTCATGATTGTGGACCATCATGTTATTGTTCCCAGAAAATTGATTCTCTTGCTGGAATTTTTTTGATGGACATAGAAGAATATGCATTTGTTATGTTTTTGTCTAAATTAAGATGTGGAATTCTCATAATAAGTAGAAGTCCTAGTTAATTTTCTGACATTCGAAATTTTGTTCTATTGTCAAAAGAACTTTCCCATTTTAACCTTTTGGATTTGTCCTATTCTCAGCTTTTGAAGTTTTGTAAAGAACGATTACATCTGAACCTGCAATAACAAGTGCGCTTGACAGAGGACCCTGTGCTCGCTGCTTGGTGAGATGACTTATGGAAGTTGAAGGTTTCAGTCTTAATGGATGTTTTGTATTTAGAATCTTATAAATGTATGATATATTAGGCTAACTTTCATCATGTTCATATGCTGCCATTTGAAATTATGGGGCTCATTTTGACAGCTTTAAAATGGCTCCTTAGAAGCTTTCAGGCCAACCAAATGAATGTAGATTATCCTTGTCTTTCCATTTTTTATTTTTTTTCTCAAATTTCATTTGCTAATTTTTTTTTTCGGAATTGTCAGACAGATTAAGTGACTTCCTGCTTAATTATTGTCTTTCAAACGAAGATATGTAGCTTGTACATTGGCAAGCTATATGATGGAGCGTTCATGTTCCAATTCTTTTTGGGATCTGGTTTAGAAATTAACCAGATGGATTTGAGATCCGTTCATAGTTTATAGAATACTTGAATTCGAGAGTTTAATCATTGAAAAGACCAAATGCACGTTTGAAGGGTCATTCGATGCTTCCCAAATAGGTATTGATTGCATATGAGAATGTTAAATTATGAAGCTTGCCACAGCTAGAGCAATGAGCAACATGACTATGCTGGAACATAGAGGCCACAAATCAACATGACTAGAGCTACGAGAAAATATATTTTGGTAAAACTAGTATAACTTTGAAGCAGTCACTTCAACTTATAATAATGTGTTAAATATAAACCTTAGTAGAGATTTTATACAATCAAGAAATTTATGAATCTCAATGTTATTATAAACTCATGTTTATATGAAATTGGATTACATTTAGTACTAAATTTTGAATTCAAATAATTTCTTTCATGTTTGAATCTTTTGAATCTCTGTCAACTTAACAAAAAAACAAGGTAAATGATGAACTACTTCATCAAATCAAGACTAGACATTTTTATGAAATCAAGTCGGAGTGTCACAAATCAAAGCACATTGTTGGCTGATTGCCCTATATAACAAGGTATAGCTCCCTGGCCTTTGCTGTTGAAATCACTATGCTTATTTTTTTCTTCAACTTTATATGTTCTGAAAATAACATTTCGGGTATAATTTAGTGCCAGGGAGAATCGTGAATGCGAGTTACAACAGACTTGATTTGGAGATACTGGTTAAGTGAATCCAAACCAAAATCTCTTCCAAAGCCGCTCATCTTGTATCCACCATAGGGGCAATCAAAATCAAACGCAGTGTAACAATTGATCCAGATGACGCCGGCACGGATCGATCTCGACACAGTGTTTGCTACGTTCAAGTTCTTGGTTATAACCCCGGCTGCCAGGCCATAAGTTGTGTTGTTTGCCCTCTTAATGGCCTCTTCCATTGTTCTGAAATCGCCCGTCAATAAAAATTATCCCAAAAAAGAAAAATAAGATTACTTAATTGGTTCGTCAACATAAACAGAAGAGAAGCTATTAAAAACTACTTACTTGAACTTCATTAATGACATCACGGGCCCAAAAATTTCTTCTTTTGCTATGATCATATCTTCCTGTTAGAAAGTCACACCATAGGTTAGGAAACCCCCAACATCATAGTTTTTAAGGTTCTCCAGCATTTGTTAGAAATAGACGTGACAATACTGGACTAACACGAACACAATACGGAAAAAAATAACTAAAAACAACACACGACACGAAAAAATAACACGAACACGACACGAATGTCTTAAAATTTATATAATACGAATTATTAACTTATCAAAGTTTATATAAATATAAAATACCTTAAACACAATTATGACATAACAAAATACACGAACACGACACGAATACACGAATTGCCAGGTCTAGTTAGAAAGTCAGTCTACCTTAACATCAGCAAATATCGTAGGCTCGATGTAGTATCCCTTCTGGCCAAGCTGCTTTCCCCCTGTTAGTAAACTAGCTCCTTCTCTTTTGCCATGCTCAATGTAAGATAGAATTTTCTCGAGTTGCTTCTTATCAGTCTACACCATATGGAAAATATTGCATTATTCATATAGGCCAGGGTTCAAATAAAGGGAAATGCATATAATATGACTTAAACTTGAATCATAATTAGATTACTCTTACTTGGGGTCCTTGATGAACTCGAGGGTCAAAAGGGTCCCCGACAACCCATGCATTTGCTTTTTCTACCAACTTCTTCACAATCTTGTCATAAATACCTTCTTGAACATAAACACGAGAACTTGCCACGCAAATTTCTCCCTACAAATTTAGAAGATGATAACAGTTACTACAGCTAAAATTTTTACCGTGCCAAATTAAGGTTTCGATTGTAGAATTAAACCTGACATAAAAGCAAAAATAACCTACTTTGTTAAAGAATATGCCATTGAAAGCAATATTTGCAGCCTCGTCAATATCAGCATCATCAAATATTAATAGAGGTGATTTGCCTCCCAACTCTAGTGACACTGGCTTCAGATTGCTTGCTGCTGCTGCTGTCATTATCTTACGTCCAACTTCAGTAGACCCTGTAAAACTCACCTAAAAGAACCCAACAAGGTAAGCTCTAATTTCTTCATCAATGTGAAATTTTCTTATCTTAAAATATGAAATTAAATCTTACTTTATCAATGTCCATATGAGAGCTAATGGCAGCTCCAGCAGTTTCTCCTAAGCCATTTACAACATTGAGCACTCCGTCAGGGATGCCAGCCTAATTTGAACACACAAAAAAAGAAAAAAATTAACAAGACTAAGCAAAGAAAGCCACATTAAGTTTTCTCTTCAGAAGAGTTCAAACTTATTAATATCCAAGCTTAATTACCAGCTTAGCAAGATGAGCATAATAAAGAGCTGAAAGAGGAGTTTGCTCAGCTGGTTTGATGACCATGGTGCAGCCTGCGGCTAATGCTGGGGCAGCCTTCATGAAAAACATGGTAGTGGGAAAATTCCAGGGAATTATACTTCCTACAACCCCAATGGGTTCCCTGAGAGTGTAGCCTTGAAGCCCCTTTGCCAATTTTAACACAGTTCCATGGATTTTATCGGCTGCACCTGCATAGTAACGCAGAGTCTTTGCTCCACCTGGGATGTCAATGAGCTTGCAAAAAGCGAACAGCTTGCCTCCATTAATGGTATCCAATGCAGCTATTTCTTCTATATTTTCTTCAATTAAGTCTGCAAACTTCATCATAATCCTTCCTCGCTCCTAATGTCCAATTTAAAGGGAAGAATTAAAAAGAATAGCCCAATTAAGTGATAATAACAGGCAAAATGACAATATTTTGCCTTCTATTTTCTTTGGGATATGAATTTATACTATGTATTTTGATATATACAATATATAATTACTCTTCAAAACACACACACACACACATATATATATATATATATATATATATATATATATATATATATATATATATCATCTATCATCTATCTATCTATATATAAAAGTGTGAACATCAAAAGTACTAAAAGTGATTGACCAAAATACCCTTATAAAGTATTTAATTAATTAAAAATATTTTCTTTTTGTTATTAGAAAAATACTTCTTTATTAAAATTTTAATTTTAACTTTTTAATTATTAGACTCCTAGAAACAATTTATGACTCTTATTCTTTCCTTTTCATACTCAAATACTATCCTTATGTTTTAAGAGTGAATTAAAATTTTATTTATGTTTTAAGAGTGAATTAAAAGTTTATTTAAGGCATCCTAAAAACATCATTAAAACCTCACCCATCAATAAGAATCTCACCATCTATATTTTCCTATGTAGGCATGACATGAATTTGCATTAATCTTTTAGTAATTTACATTGTTTTGTTATTTAATTTTAAATTTTTAAACGATGTAGCTTTTCTTGCTTCGTGCTTTCGATTTTAGATTACTTTAATTATCACAATCAACCGCCTTTGATTATAAAATTATCAAAATAACAAAATTATCATTTGATGTATTTTTAAATTTTAGTTAAATGTAATTTTTGTGAGAGACGTAATAGTATTAAATTAATGTATATATTAATAAATTTTCATTATTTTTAGATTTTTATTGAAACACAACAATTATGACGGAAATTAAAACATTTAATAGAATGAAATTAGAATATAACAAATATATGATAAATCATCAAAAAATAAAAGATAAAAATGAAGAACATGGACGTAGAGCCTAAAGAAGCTATTTGTTAATAATCACCAAAAACCTGGCCAAAAAATTCACCCAAAAAAAATGATCTTATAGCCTAAAGAGGCTATTGACACTAGCTTCTTATGGTAATTGTTTGCACTAACAATAAAGACTTGGATTCAAATAAAAATAAACTTATTTTTTAAAATTAAATAAAAATAAACTATTAATTTTGGAGAACTGAATTCAAATAAAAATATATAAATGAAAACTAAGAATAAAGATAAGCATATCATATAACATTAGTTGACAGGTTAAGCATTACATCACAAATTCATTTGTCAAAAATATTCTTTCTTCATGATTAAATCAGCAACAAAAAAAAAAAAAAAAACCAAGTTAAAGACAAATATTATATTTTATGGAATTTAAGTAAAATATTACAATGTTAATTACTTACGATCAAGGCTCTAGCTAATTGCATCACCAAAAACTATTATTGATAACAAAATGAATTAGTAGTCCAAGAAGCAATTTAATTATCTCTTTTTTTTTATCAAAAAAATTATCTCTTCTTTCTATCCTTAGTTCTTATTTATTAATTTGAATGTAGTCCTAGAATTTTATATGAGAACAAGTTATTGGTAATAATAATAGGATTTTGAATTATAATAACAAAAATAATTATTTATGAAATATCTTAAATGTGAATGCAAAAGTATATAAAACAGTTGACTCTCTAAAAAATAATAAAAGAATAAAATAAGTACATGCATGCGTGAAATCAAGTATGATAAAAGTAAATAGTGATATTTTATTACTTTAGTGAAAATTTGCTGGTCATATTGGAAATACTATTTTTGCCAAAAAAAAATCGCCAATATGGTTACTTTCTAATGAAAATAACTATTTTTATATTTTTTGTAATAATTTAACTTTAATATAGGTTAAAGTAACAACATCTCAATAATCTAAATTCATTATAGATTTTTTTTAAAAAAAATTATATGTGTACTTTAATATGATAAGTTCATAAAAATTACTTTAGCAAACAAAGAAAATTTCATAAAAATTATATTAAGCAATGCAGGTTAAACAACTTAATAATTAAATATTGCAATATAATTTACCAAAAAAATTTGTTAAAATATAAATTTTAATGTGCATCATTGCTTTATTAAAAGGTTTTCCAATCATGAAATAATAAACAAAATACAATACTAATGTATTTAACATCAATAGTGATTGAAAAGCAGAAAACAAATTACTTTAAAAGAGTGGAATAGTGTCATTTATTTATCAATCTACTATACTGTAATTGAATATGCAATACATTTATTTTTATTTCAATATCTAATTCATTTAAAGAAACTATTATAACTGTCATAAATATAATGAGGATTGAAAATTATGCTTTTCGAAAAATAAAAGAGAACGGTGTATATATATATGAAAATTACACTAATGCATAGTAATATTGCATAATAACGTTTTTGAAAAAATAAAGTAGACAAAAAAAAAATCAAACCATCTTTTACAATTATATGAAAAACAATTGGTTGCTTGATATCATTAAATTTGAAAAGAAAAAAAAAAAACTTTATATAAGATGAAAATTCCAATTTAGCATGTAAAACAAAATTAGAAGAGAAAAAATAAAGAAAATATGAAAATTTTAATTGGATTAATTTCAATAAAAACAATACATCACTACCAGTAAACAAAAATAAAATAAATAAGGGACTCAAATTGAGTGTTCATTTAAGTTTGGATTTCTCTTCTAATTTTGGTTGCTAGATATCAATAAATTTGAAAGAAAAAAAAATTATATAAGATGAAAATTCCAATTTAGCATGTAAAACAAAATTAGAAGAGAAAAAATAAAGAAAATATGAAAAATTTAATTGGATTAATTTCAATAAAAACAGTACACCACTACCAGTTTACAAGAAAAAAATTAAGGGACTCAGATTGAGTGTTCATTCAATTAGTTTGGATTTTTTTATTTGAGTTAGGTAGAATTTAAATCTTTTGAATTTTAGATTCAAATCGAATGTGGTAGAGTTCATGTTCGAGTACATTAAATAAGTCTTTAGAGTCGAATCAACTTTTTCAATCCTATAAAAACGATTGGTTGCTTTAGATATTAATAAAGTTGATAATATATATATATATATATATATATATCCAAGTTTTTTCACAAGAGGAAGTTCATTTGAATGAAAATTTTTAAAATTTTGTTGATATGAGCGCATTTTAAAATGTTAGTATTTATAATTTTTTGTTTGGATAAATATTTCTTAAAAGAAAATTTAGTCTATTAGAATTTGATAAGATTAAAAAATAATAATAAAAAGAAGAATAATGATATTTAAAGATAAAAACATATATATATATATATATATATTTAAATATGCAATATGAGTATCATTAGATTTGTAAAAATATATAGATATTACTAATAATATAAAAATATATATTTTAAAGTTAAATAAAATAAAACAATATTTTTTTTAATTTTATATTTTATGGTGGTAATTGTGCAGTAAAGAGACGAGAGATTTGAATATATTTTTTTTGTTGAAAAACTACCTCTTTAGTTTGAATTTCAAGAAAGAATTTGAGCACCTCAAATTCTCTCTTGAAATTCTTATTAAATTTTGAAAGTCTCTTATTTTTATCCAAATAAGTACTTTATTTTTGGATTTTTGAAAATCTTAATTGAAATGAAATCATTCTTTTAAATGCCTCATCCAAACAAGTAAATTTTTTTAATTTTTTTTTTTTAAATTTTCTTAATATTAATTTTTAAATAAATAAACTTAATTACACTCGTAGAACATGTGTTTGAAAATAATATATATAAAAGTGCTAACTCCTAAAATGCAAATAGTGAACTATATATATATATATGTCTTTAACAATTTATTAACTTAACTATTTTATCCTTAATTATTTATTTTCTTATTAAATTAATAAAATATTAACTATTTTTTTATTTTAAACATTAAAATACTTATTAAAGTAAACTTTTCTAATTTTTTATTTAAATTAAAAATTTATTTATTTTCATTCTTTATTAAAATTTTGATAAGAACAACACTTCCCAATTTATTGCTAATAAAAAAATAATAAGGTTTTGAAATAATATTAAAAAAAAATATTTATTAACTAAAAATTAGAATCTTATTTATCTAGCTATTAGGCGACGAAAAATCTTAAAACATTATTTACTGACAAGAATCGAAACATAAAAATATAATCAAATATGATAATTAAGATTAAATTGGTAGTATGATAGGACAAATGGATTATAAAATTATGTTAAAATACAATAATATATATTACCACATGAGATTAGATATGAATGATTTTGACATAAATATATAATAAATAACAATAAATACATAACCTTTTATATAATGTAACTATATAATATAACATTTGATATGATTTTGATATCCTTTGATATGATATTGATAACCTTTGATATGATTTTAATAACCTTTGATATAATTTTGATAACCTTTAATATAAACTTGATAACTTTTGATATAATTTTTGGTACCTTTGATACAATTTTGATAACCTTTTATATAATATTGGTAACTTTTGATAAATTTTGGTAACCTTTGATATAATTTCGATAACCTTTTCTATAAGTTTGATAAGCTTTGATATAATTTTTTATAACCTTTGATATGATTTTGTTAACCTTTGATAAATTTTTTTGTTTTTGTAACTTTTGATATAATTTTGATAACATTTGATATAATTTTGACAACCTTGGATATAATTTTGTTAACTTTTGAAATGATTTTGATAACCTTTTATATTATTTTAAAATATTTGATATGATTTTCATAACCTTTCATATAATTTTAGTAACCTTGGATATACGTTTGGTAACCTGTGAAATAAGTTTGATAACCTTCGATATAATTTTGATAACCTTTGATATTATTTTTATAGCATTTGATATGATTTTGATAATCTTTAATACAAATTTGATAGCATTTGATATGATTTTGATAATCTTTAATACAATTTTGATAATCTTTGATATAATTTTGATAACATTTTATATGATTTTTGATATAATTTTGATGACCTTTGATATAATTTTGATAATCTTTTGATAATTTTTTGATATGAATTTGATAACTTTTGATATAATTTTAATAACTTTTGATATAATTTTGATACCCTTTAATATAATTTTGATAACTTTTGATATAATTTTGATAATGTTTTTAATAGTTTTGATAACCTTTGATATAGTTTTCATAATCTTTGATATAATTTTAATACCTTTGTAATTGTTTTGGTAATCTTTGATATAGTTTTCGTAACATTTAAAATAAGTTTGGTAACATTTGATATATTTTAGCAACCTTCAATATGATTTTGATAACCTTTTATGATTTTGATAGTTTTTATTTTTTAATATGATTTTGTCATTTTGATAATTTTTTATATAATTTTGATAATATTTATAAAATTTTGGTAACTTTGGATAAACGTTTGGTAACCTTTGATATAATTTTGACAACCTTGGATATAATTTTGATTGTATGTAATTTTGATAACCTTTGATATAATTTTGACAATCTTGCATATAATTTTGATACCCTTTAATATAATTTTGATAGCTTTTGATATAATTTTGGTAACCTTTTTAATAATTTTTGTAATCTTTGATATTTGATAACTTTTAATATAATTCTGATAACTTTTGTTATTATTTTGGTAATCTTGGATATAGTTTTGATAACCTTTGAAACAATTTTTCTAACTTTCGATATAATTTTGGTAACCTTTGATATGATTTTGATAACATTTAATATGATTTTTTCATTTTGATAATCTTTGATATAATTTTGATAACATTTATACAATTTTGGTAACTTTTGACATAATTTTGGCAACTTTTGACATAATTTTAGCAACCTTTGATATAATTTTGATAACCTTAATTTGATATAATTGGCAATTTTTTATATGATTTTGGTAATCTTTGTAATAATTTTGCTAACATTTGTAATAATTTTGGTAACTTAGATATAATTTTGGTAACTTTTTATATAATTTTGATATCCTTTATAATAGTTTTGGTAACTTTTGATATAATATCTTTTCTAATAGTTTTGGTAACTTTAGATATAATTTTAATAACTTTTGATATAATTTCAATAACTTTCATATAAGTTTAGTAATGTTTGACATAATTTTTGGGTAGCCCTTGATATAATTGTGGAAACCTTTAATATAATTTTGATAATCTTTGATATAATTTTGAAAACCTGTGTAAACTTTTTGATAACCTTTGTAATAATTTTGATAACATTTCTAATATTTTTGGTAACCTTTGATATAATTTTGATAACTTTTGGTATAGTTTTGATAACCTTTTGATGTAATTTTGACAACCTTTGATATGATTTTGGTAATTTTTTTATATGATTTTGATAACCTTTAATTTAGTTTTGATAACCTTGATATAGTTTTGATAACCTTTGATATAATTTTGACTTTTTTTTTTTAATAATAATTTTGGTGACATTTGATATAATTTTGTAATTTTTTATAATATTTTTGGTAGCATTTTTTAAAATTTTAGTAACTTTTGATATAATTTTATTTAATAACTTTTGATATGATTTTGGTAACTTTGGTATAATTTTGATAACCATAGATATAATTTTGGTAACCTTTAATATAATTTTCTAATAATTTTAATAACATTTGTAATAGTTTTTATAACATTTAATACAATTTTGATATCATTTTATATAATTTAATACCAAAATAAAAAATATTTAATATATAAATTTATTTAAAAAATATCTAATTTGATATAAACTTATTATATCATTCACGTGCTTTTGCACGTGTAAAATAAATTAGTATATATATATTTATAAACAACTGCATACAAAATGTAATGGCATGATTTTGACAAAATTACAATTACAATAGCAATTAAACAAATTTCAATACATACAATATAATACATTCATTGAAAGATACCATTAATCCATCCAAAGAATTAAATAAATCAATAAAATCGGAATAATTAACTCACAAAATCCCGGATAAAGATTTGAACTTGAACTTAAATATTTTAAGACCTCATCAACAATTTTTATAAAAAAAAAAAAAAATCATTATATTAAGACGTGTTGATTCATCAAAAAAATTAATGAGATTACTTTGTAAGGACGTATAATATTAAATGTAAACTCCTATTGTTAATTATTATGTTGATCAATAGTATGGATCGAAATGGTCAACAGACAACAGTCCGTCTTTCCATATACGTCACGTTGGCAATATATATATATATATAATATGTTATACTCATATTTAAATATATATTAAATACAAATGTTAAATATAAATATTTAAAAATAATTTTTTTTAATAACATAGTGTGTATATATATATATATATATATATATATATATATATATATATATATGATGGCTATGCAGGGCAGCAGAGGATGGCCCTCCCTCTGCAATACTCCCTAGGGCCGTTTGTTTTATTGTTGTTAAATTGATTCCGAATATGGTCAATAATGAAGGTGCGTCATAGTTCAATAGTTCGCGGTGGCGTTTTGTGTCCTTTGATGGCGCCGATTCACGAGCCCAGATAAAACACGCACCACACCACACTCTGTCAATATTTACCCCATTGGAACTTTTTTGTCTTTGGTATTGGTTGGTTTCGCCGTTTCAGAACATGTTATAGCCAGAAAATAATTCATGTCATTTTTTTTTATTCATTGGGAAAAAAGAAATTAAGTTGTTTGGAGGAGTGGTCAGAGTTGGAGAGTGTTTTCACGTTGCACAATTATAAAAACAAAAAACATGTGGTTAAAAACACTTTAATCATTCACTTAAGATTAATTTAGCATTATTATTGAAAAAAATTTGGGTTGAAAAAAATATAGTGAAAAAATATGGTTTAAGAATTTTTAAATATTTGATATTATCGTGAAAAAATATTGTGAGAAATTAAAATATCAAAAAAAATATATTTAAAATAATAAAAAAAATTAGAAATATAAGGATAACAAATTATTTTATCTAAAAATTAGCTTTCAAACCGTTTTATTTTTTTAGTTGATTTGTCAAATAATGATTTTAACCATAAAAATTAAATTTTTTATTTGTTTAACATTGAAGTTGCGGTAAAATACAACTAGTTGAATTAATACTCACTTTTTTACCATAATTAAAATTGGTAAGAAGCTTTGTCTTTAATTAGCTAATTTTTCCAAATAAAATTAAACATAATTTATAATATAACAGGAGAAAAATGAACTTTTAACTGTTGCCTGTTAGACCATTGGTTTTTGATCAAAAGAAAAGAATTGAATTATAAACCAGCTGAACGAGGCTAAGAGGATATGAAAAGGATTTTTCTTTTTATATATCTCAAGAGATAAAAGATTCGAATTTTTACTCTTTGAATAAGAAAAACATGCATCAATTGCTCGAATGCATAGCAAAATTAAGGATTCGAAAGTGGAGAAGGAAAGAAAGTAAATAGAAAGAGTACGTACTGAGCCGGAGAAGCGAGGCCAAGGGCCATGGTCAAAAGCTTGACGTGCAGCCTTTACAGCGAAATCAATATCCTCTCCATTTCCTTCTGAAACTCTGGTTATCACCTCCCCTGTTCTTGGGTCAACTGTTTCGAACGTTTTCCCTGGTGCAACAAATCATTCATTCATTCATAAATTCTTCTTATTCAAACATAAAACAAAATATATATGAGAGACCAAGACACCAAATAAAAGCAAGCAAATTCGCCTTTGTTTCAAGAGAAAAGTGCTTATAATATACCTGAAATGGAATCGACAAAGTTGCCGTTTATAAAGAGCTTCGTGAATTTTATTGGTGGAATCTTGGCAAAAGATTCAGAGTGGTCAGAACTTCCGTTGCAGTGATTTGACATTTCTAATTTTCTCTCTTTCTGGTTGATGTAAGAGAACAAGAGCTCTTTATTTTTCGTTGCCAATGTCGTAGCTCATTTATCAGTATTTAATGCCAATGGAAAGGATGGAGTTTTTAAAAGAATCATTTTAGTATATGAGAGAATGCGACACTTGAACAGCTCTTAAAGAGCCACGTCATCCATATTTTAAGCTTAAAACCTGTTACATCTTTTCTTTAAACGTCAAAAAAAAAAGTATTTTGTTGCAACGTATTATTACATTTTAATTTTATAATAAACATGTAGTATACCAAAATCGTTACTGATACTTTTTTTGTAACACAATTTTCTCAAGTAACACAATACTTTTTCCCAACAAAATTATGCATTAAAAATTAATTTGTAACACGATTAAGGCCTTATTTAGCATTACTTCTAGCATAGCTTTTGAGGTTAAAAATTGTTTTTCACTGCAAACACAATGCTAAACAGATAAAAAAAATTGACTTTTTTTTTTGTTGAAATCATGGTTTGAAAAGCCAAACCAAAAAATCAAAAAAAATATAGTTTTTAGATAAAATAACTTTATTATCCTCGCATCTCTATACTTTTATTATTTTAAACATATCTATTTTTGATATTTCAATTTCATACAATACTTTTTCACAATAATGCTAAACACTTAAAAAATTTTAAATTACAGTTTTTATCACACTTTTTAAATATACTTTTTTTTCAATTTAAGTTTTTTCCAACCAAGTCAATACTTGCAGCATATTATATAGTAACAATTTTTGTCCTTAAATCTCAAATTCCATGTACTTGTTATTCTATTGGGTATGAATAAATTAATACTTATTTTATCTTAAATACAATATAAAAATTGAATTTCAAATCCTTGCTTCCATTCGCAAGTTAAGAAGTTTTAAAATTTAAGACAAAAAAAAAAAAGTCATCCGTCGGCTTTCTAGTTTTGATTGGTCTTAGCTCTTAGGCAGGACGCCAGTACCTTACTTGTTAGGCTAAAATTAAAATCTAGTTTAATTAATATATAGTATTTTGTATTGTTATTATTTGGTTTTTCCAGTTTCCAGCTAGACATGCAAGAAACAGTAGACCGGAATGACCGACGAACACATGCCAGTGACAAAATATGGCTGACATTTTCAAATTTAAAAAGGGAAAGTACAAAGCATTTGGTATTGTGATGGATTATATTTAAAACCAATTGCCAAGGCCGCCACGGCATAGACAACTGGATTGTCGTCCCATCTATTCCACTTTCCAATAATAATATTTTGGAAAAATTTTAACTTAAGAATAACCTATGAAGTTTTGTTGTCTTTACTCGATAATTTCAACTTTTATTTTTTCAGTGAATTTTATCCGTTTTACCAACGGAAGAAGATTTTGTTAGAATTCATCAATGCCCTTTTTTTGAAGGATGAAAATTGTACTAGAAAACTTCTTATGCGGGCAAAGTTTTAGCCTAATGAATTGAATAAATGATAAAAACCATATGGATTGGCGCATACTAACAAAGCAAGAAAAAGCAATGTTTTGTTTAATAAAAAAATTCCATCATTTTTTATTATAAATATTGACAAAATATTTTAATGAAAATTATTTATTCAATTAGCATAAAAATTGAGTGATTCCAAAAGTATAAATTGAAATCCAGGAAGTAACCCTCATGACTTGAGACTAAATTTCAAAAATCAAATTAGTTTTATTAGTTTACAAACTTGTAAGCTTGGAAAATAGATGATGAAAAAAAAAGGGGATTTCTCTCTAAGTAACAATAATTCTTATATCTCTTAAAATAAACTATTGCTATATTACTTGTATGTATTACAATCATGATTTATTGCAATAATATATAAAATTAACATATATAAAAAGTAAAAGTAAAAAAACTTATAAAATAATAAATATTTCTTCTCTGATACGTATGCATCATGTAATGACCAAATTAAAATGCAGGATACCAATGCTTCTCTAGTTATGACAAATATCTGATTTGGTGTTTACTTTTGGTAGTCTAGACTCTAAAATTCTACATTTTCTAGAAAAAAAATATTTTTTATGGTTCATATTTGGTTCAATTGGTCTCATAGATCAAAGTACTTAAGAAGTCTCTGTATTATATTATTTAGTGTAAATTAATTCCTCTACTATAAAACTAAATAATTTATTCTTTATATAATTTTAAAATTGAAGTAAAAAAATAAAATCACTTACTAATATAATAAATTCATCTTAATAAAAGCTAGCTACTTGTTCATAGGCCATGGTCCATGGCTCAAACTTACAAATCTCAGCCTCTTGAATCCTTATGTAACTTAGACTCTAAGCTACTAAAATTTGGGTTAAATAATTTTCACAAAAATTGTTTTTGTAATCACTAATTTGCTTTGTTTGCAAACCCAACAATCTTTAGGTTCTGATATTGATAGGAATTTATTTACAAATGAATCTCATTTCATTTATAAGGATTTTACTAACTAATGTTCTTAGGGTATTTTTTAAAGTTAGTTAATATATTATTTATAATAATAATATTGTATTAAATATAAAAATTGATAATTTTATTCATCATTTTTAATGCATTGAGTAAGAATATTATTATATATGATAACTTTAAAGAGTTCCCTTAGGACACTCGATAGTAAAATTTTGGTTTAAGTACCCACATAGTTCTTGTACTGTAGTGAAAAGAGTAAATTAGTCCATGTATGTAAAAGTGAGTAATTTAATCCCTGTACAATTGAAATAAGTGCAAATAAGTAAAATTGATAACAATTTTAATGAAAAACCGTTAAAATGCTGACGTGAACTCGTAAAATCTAACAGATTTAGATATATTTCAAGTCATATTTTATTCTAAGTCATTAATTATGTTAGATTTTACGAGTCAACATCAGCATTTTAACGATTTTTCATTAACACCGTTATCAATTTTATTTATTTGCACATATTTCAATTGTTTAGTGATTAAATTACTCACTTTTACAGTACAGAGACTAAATTACTCTTTACATTATATTACAAGGATTATGTGGATACTTAAACCCAAAATCTTTCATTTATTTTATACCAATTCTGAAAGGCATAAAACAGTGGTAGTTGAGGTTATCTTAAAGTAATTATCAAAAAAAAAAAAAAAAGCTATCTTAAAGCTTCTTCATTGCAACCAAATTGTATTTGTACCGGTTGCCATCGACGAGGAGGCCCCCCTCAAATTTGAATATGTGGTTTTCGATGTTTCAAGTGGTGCCTATAAACTTCTAGAAAAGGAAGGAAAAAAAAGACAAAAAAGGAAAATTAATTTAAGGTGAGCAGATGATCACCATCTCTTAAGGGAACATGACGAGACGACGCACTTAAAAATAGGGAGAATTTAAAAAATAACTTGTGAATCTAAAATATTTATTAAATGCTACCATAAAGAAAAATTATTACTGAAAAAGAAATAATAAATTATGAAATTATTGAAAAGGAAATAGGAATGATTTATTTATCCTTTAATGAAAATTGAGTTAAGAAAAAGCTTCTTCCTTTCTCCCTGCCGTTGCTTAGTCTTTGATCCAAAGCTTCAGTTTCTTTTCTCTTAAAAAATTATCTTATGTTTTTCGCGATAAAGATGAAAAGGATAACCACCATTTCTCTCTTTCCTTTGCTATTTTACTGATTATTCTTTTTCCCTTTTTTGTTTTTCAATTTTCTAGAATCTGTTTCCTTTCTTCTTATTCTATCTTTGCTGTTTCTGGTATTGAAAATGTCAATATGGGTATCTCTAAACCCACCCCTTTAGAGAAATTAATGATACTTAAATGTAAATCAAGATCCTTAAATTTTGATGAGGTTTTGGGTTTTTTTCAGGGGAGAGGAGAAAGAAAGTCTTTTTTTTTTTAAACTCAGTGTAAATAGTTATTTTTATTTTTTTATAATAATTTTATAATTTGTTATTTCCTTTTCAGTAATATGTTTTTTTGTATGATATCATTTAATAAAGTTGTTGGGGTTCACCGTTTGTTTTTTAAATTCTCCCTTAAAAATATCAACCCATTTTGGGATTTTGGGTCTGTCTAGCCGAGCGGCCCTCATAGTTGAATGAATGAAGCTTCTTCCTTCAAATCTGGAGAGGTGGGCTCTTCGCATCTGCTCTGCTCTGCTGTCCTTGTGTGGTCATTATTAACTATTAAGATTGTAATTTAAGATTTTTATCAAAATCTTATCACTTTAGTCAAAGTTCCAAGTGATAAGTTCTTCTGATAATCTTTACTTGCATAGCAATAGCATTGATAGAACTACCTTTTTTTTTTCTTCCTTATTTTCTAATTAGGAATGAAATCTACCATGTAAAAAAGCTTATCAAATACTACAATTTCATCATTGCAACATTTTCTCTTTTCATCCTTTCTAACAAACAAGTAGAATGACATAATTCCTAATTAGATTTGCTGATAATATTTCTGGAACATCTCAAAATAAACACGAGGATACAAGGTTGGGGAAGGCAGCATACTAATTTCAGGAATATGAACCATTTCTTAAACTTCCAATGAGAAAAGACTATTAGTTATTAAAACAAGAAAGAAGTACAACAAAAAGTAAGGCTTCCAAATACGAGGAACCCGATGAGAATAACACGAAAAGTTTCCAAGTCATTAGGTTACTGCTTCCAGACTATTGGGTACTTGAAGAGGGTTGATACGCAGATGGTGCAGCAGAGCCATAGTCATATGCTCCATAACTAGTCTGACCCGCATAAGCACCGCTGGTCGGATAACCAGAAGCACCCATATTATCCACCGGGAGTGAGTAGTGCTGTTGAGTAACTGCAGCAGGACTTTGAGAGTGAGGCAGACCATATGCTGATGCATAAGAAGCAGTAGGACCCTCAAAAACATTCTGGCCACCATAGTTATATTGTCCAGAATATCGTGCAGCTGGGCTATGCTGTGCAGAGGGAGCTGGGTTTCTGCGATTGAAAGGGGGATAGGTATTTGAAAACTTAGCTGCTTTTGCTGGACGGAAAGCAGGTGGTCCACTGCCCCGGCCACTACCAGCATTATGGCCTCGCTTATTTTGAGGCTTCCCAGTGGCTGATGAACTCTTTTTCCTATCTACCTTGACTTTTTCCAGCTGAGTGGCTCGCTTTCTTAATAAATCAATAGAGAACTGTGATTCAAGCTTATGGTATTCAACGCATTTGATGATAGCTTTGATTGAATTCAGCTCCACATTTTTTGACTCCTCCTGCAAGATCAACTAACTTTAACCTGCAGGTCTTTGCTAAAGGTTCAAAAATAAAATTCTACATACATGGTATTAATTGGTATGTTATTAAAAGATAAAAAGTGAATGTGTACATACCGTTGCAGCTGCATTATAATTTCCTTTCTTCAATATAATGGTGGCATTCTTTCTGGAATTCTGGAGATAGGACTTGAGCAAAGAAACAGGAGAAAATCTTTCTGTAAAGCCAGCCGCTCTGGCAAAGTACACTGCCTCGATCTCTTTGCCATTCTTTACTAGTTCATCAATAATATCTGAAAATTCAGAGATAATTCAATCAAGGAGGTGCTATTTACTTAAATTCCCAGACTATGATGATAAGCATAACCCAATACAAACAATTTGTATGATGTTTCTGGCCCATTAATCTTTAAGTGAAATCAACCCCATAGTCCACAAACTGATTTGCCTTTTTCTTGAAAGGGGTGTTTTTCTTTTAGCTTTTTCTTGACATATGCATCCTTATTATAGAGAAATGCAAGGCAAGCACATACTCCAAAATCCATCTGCGCAAACACAAACATACATGTATGTATATCTTGGTTTGGGAAACAACCGTCTACTTTGCTACCTTGTAATACAAGTGGAATGTGCTGACGCACGACTTCTGGCACTCTTCTGATACATACAACTATTATCTAAAGAGCAAAACATGGGGGAAGTGGTGGTTTATAATCCATCAGCTAGACATGACAAGTTCAAGTGAATGATGTAAGGAAGTACAAGCAGATTCCATAAAGGCATGAAGCATCCAAAGGATGTAAATGGCATGGTGAGTCATTAGGTAACTAAAGCCTCGAGTAAAGGTTAGACGTAGCTAGGTTAAATAAAAACCTACACAATTGCATATTCAGATATCTTGTATAAATATATATTTCTTTGAAACAGGATATATTGTATAAATATTGATTAATGATTACATATAGACATTTCACAAAGTTAAAGGCAGTTAACTAGAGAACTCATGGTGTGAAATTGCTTTCAGTGTCTGGTCAGAGTGACCATTTGCAAGGCAATGCACTATAGATCCACCATCTAAACAGCAAATTTGATAAGTAAAGGAGTCATCACAGATGAATACTAGGACTCTAGGAAATTGCTTTTAGCGAATCCCATATTATCCAAATTAGAATGCTTGATATAAATAAATCACTCATGATGCAAAAGGAACCAGTCTATTTAGTCCCCAATAATGAGACAAAGCAATCCTTTAATACCTAACCACATATTATTTAATCCTCAAAACATATCTATTTTCACATATTTATTATCCTAAGCAAACTGAAAGCAACAAGCAAAACACATAGCTTGACAAAAGATGTTTGAAAAAAAAAAAAAAACTTAAAACTACCCTTTGAAAGGAAGAGCACAAACCTCCCATTTTATCACCAAACCCCAAAGCAGCAGCAAGCTTAGCCATGTCCCTCCGTAAGGCAAAATCCAAAACCAACTTCCTCAAAAACCGTTCTTCAAACCTCTCTTTCAACTCATACGCAACCACCATGTGCAAAAACATAACTGCCTCCGCCGGCGCAACTCCTTCTCCTTCTCCCTCCCCATCCAACTGTCCTTTCCATTTCTCAACAACCTCTCCCGCCCTTTCTGCAATGCTCCTCGAAAACACCGGCCCTTTCCCTTTTTTCTCCTTCCAACTCGCCTCCGGAAACAATGCATGAACCAACATTCCGCACGCCCATCTCTTATCAGTCAACCCAAACGTCTTCCCAATTTTCTGAGAAACAAAGTCGTCGACGGCTTCTAAGACAAGCCGGAATGGGTCAATGGATTCAGATAAAGCATTGGAGATCTCAGCTCGTAACGGAACGGATTCTTTTCTTTTTGAAATTATGAATTTAACTAACCCCGTCGAGTCCATACGGCGGGAGAGGGATTTTAATGATTCGGAGAGTTGGGTTGAGGTATTGGGGTTTCTGAATTCAGAAAAAGCGGCTTCTTTTTGGGTCTCGAGGAGGGCGGTGGCAGCGGATTCGCGGTCGGGGAGGGAGGATTCGCGGAGGGAAAGGGATTCGAGGGTTTGGGAAGATTTGGAAGAAAGGGAGAGGAATTTGGAGTCGAGGGATTGGGATTTTTGGGAAAGGGAATTTTGGAGGGAAGAGAAATGGTCGCTTAGGGTTGTAAATAATTGGATGCATGTGGATAAGATTGCCTTTTGGGCTTCGAGGTCGTCGCTGAATTTCTGAACTCTGTCGGATGAAATCGGCAGCTCGGTCGACATCGTTGATGTAAAACGGCAACGTTTCGACGGAAGTGGGAGGAAAAACACTAAACCCTGGGCGTACTGTCAAGTGTCAACTGGCGTTTCTCTTGTCTGGTTGGAGATATTGGTTTATTTTATTTTTTTGGTGTAATGAGGAAGATCGGTTACTCCTGAGCGACGTCGCTTCTGCTGAAAGTAAGAAAAGGCTTTTGCTTGACTAATGGGCCGAGTTAGGCCTATCATAAGAGTTTGGATTTCAAAATAAATTTAAGCCCAAATGTTAACTACGAGGAGAGAAATGAATTAGAACAAAAATCAAAACCCCGGCCCACCGCTACTAGTAAATTCTGATCCCTATCAGCAGATCTTTGTGACAGTTAAATATATATATATATATATATATATATATATATGTTTTTGTCAGTTCTAATGAACATCTCAAATCAAATGAAACCTTCCCCTTATTTCTCTTTCCACAGTACCAATGATTTATTGCAAAATTAAACGAGTGATCATTGATCAAAGTGAGCGTTTGACAAGAGATTTTGCTAAACGAATACTTAATCATTATTATATTTCTTTTTAATTTTTTAAAACTAAACAAATGAACTTTGATTATGAGTCAATAGTAGAGTTTAACCTATCTCACACTCACAAGGACAATGTTTCATTCTCTTTATTCTTGATTGTGTCAAGTAATTTATTCTGGTTATAAAAAAAAATGTCTTGCAAGTTGCAATAGATGATCCATCATTTTCAGTAGTTGATGGTAGCATCTTTGATGCCTTAAAGTATAAACCAAATTCGCATATTAGCATATGCTTTCCAAGCACTTAATCAAAAAGAAACAAAATGGGTTTACCCCAATTATTTCCTACTTCTAAATGCCCCTTCATTGAAGCTATACCATCTATATATTTACATATGCCCCCTCCCAAGTACCATCCAAACCTGAATAAAAAGAAACAGACTAATGGTTTTTGGGGTCTCTCAGTCATAACCCCACAGCCAATCGTGGGCTTCTGCCTCAAGCTCTCTTCCATTCGAAATGTGTCCATATTTTTTTATAAACCTTTAATAAACATGATTATGAAAAGTCCTCTTTCTACTAAAAGAAACAACTAATGGTTAGATATCATACACACATTAGAGGATAAGGATGCTACAGCTGTTAACAAGTCTTTGTTTTTTCAAAGATAAAAATAATTGATGTTCACTTCATTTCTAGCATCTTTCAACGCTACTATTTGTCATCTAAGCTACTTTGTTCCAAGTCTCGCCAAAGTTAAATCATTGGAATTTGGAAATTCTGTATAATATAACACTTGATTTTCAATTATCAGATCACTAATTTAGTAATTTTGCCCTCTAGTTTAAACCAACATCAGAGTTCCGTCTGGTTTTACAATTCCAGCGAGTTGTTGCTGACTTGATGCCTAGTACTATTAATAATGCTAATTTGTTTCACTATTCCTTGTTTTTGGATGCTTCTTTTTTCTTCTTGAAAAATGATTCTTTTTTTATTTTTTGTCCCCTGTGAGCTAAACCACTGACGAGATTCGTAGAGCAATTAAAATTGTCTGCAGCCATTGTCGACCACATGACAATTTCAAAGGCCTTGCATCTAGACTTGGTGGTTAATCAAGTAAGACGTTTACATAAACGATCAAGCTTACTTCTAAGGGGAAATAGAAATTCAGGGAAGAATACTACTCAAGATATTTATATTGATCAAACATTGGAATTACAGTTGCAAGATCAGAAATTCCAGAAATAGTAGTTTCTGTTTCTCCCTTTTTCTTTCTCTAAACCAACAGACTATTTACAGAAGAAAAGATTGTGGGGCAAACCTTTTTATCCACAAAGAATGAAGACTAACACATAGCTTCATGGCATCAAAGATTGAAAAAAAAAAAAAAATAGACCAAACCAAGTATAGATCTTCAACTAGACTGCAGCTTTCCTCAGAAAAACCCTGGAAGGATCAGCAAATCTCATAGAGAATGATCGAGAGAGGTTATCAGGCTCATCCCATGCAAAGCCCTGATCGAAATTCTGAGAGTAGGTGTAAGGATCATAGGGTACCCGCTCTGGAGACTCAAAAATCTTCTTCTTCTCTTTCTTAAACTTCATCCATAGCACTTTCCACTTCAGCTTGTTTGACTCAGTGGTGGATTGTGAGTTCGCAGGTCCAATCTCATGGTAGCCTCGGCCTAAGCAGACAGTTTTGCACCCTGAATTGCACCAGTTTCTGATGTCCATTGCAGTGAGAAACCAAAGTTTTCTTTTTCTCCCAACCCAAAGACTGATACTTGAAAAAGCAATAGAAAGGATTCATTCTAGATAATATATCACATGGCTCTTTACTTCTTTAAAAAGTAGTTGAAACTTGGACGTCTTTTTAAGACCATCATGGATCATGGTCCAACTCGGCTAAACTTATTGAAAAGCTTAGAACCCTACACTATATGTAATTAAGTGTTGAGAAAAGCAAGAAAGTACTGTTTTAATTGAAATTTGACCTTAGACCCCTTGTTTTAGTGGTCAGGTAGTGTGTCCTCCCCTAGCGGTAGAGGATCATTCATTTAATTTTATGAATAAAATAGATGTCT
Organism: Fremontodendron californicum; assembly: GCA_030761205.1. Lineage (NCBI taxonomy): Eukaryota > Viridiplantae > Streptophyta > Magnoliopsida > Malvales > Malvaceae > Fremontodendron > Fremontodendron californicum. The sequence continues at coordinate 730,551 of JAULJL010000006.1, forward strand.
AAACTTGCTAATCCAAGCAAAGTTATGCATGTGATTAGCTCATGCATTTTCAGCATCCAGGGGCTGCAATACCGGACCCATCACAAAAGGATTAGGCTGCAGCCTGAAAGGCTTTTTGTCTTCGTGATTTGCAAGCAACAGATTCTTTTACCGTGTTCCTCCAAAAAACTTTTAAGGATTCCACTGGTGGGGAAGCTGGGGAATACCAAGGACCATTTCTATGCCTCACTTTAGAACATGTCCGCCATTTCCAGAAGCACCAACACCCTTTAATAAAATCAGTAGGAAATATATATATATATATATATGTCTTATCCAATTAACAACCCATTCGTTCAAAAAAATTCTCAGAGAAAGAAATGGTTTTGGTAGCGACTGCAGGCATCACGAAAACATAAACCTATGCCCACATCTGTTAATATTTATGCGTAAATATTGGTACTATAGTTGCTTGTGCAAACTCTGATTTTACTTTTGCAACATAGTGATATGAACCTTAGAATGACCCCATGCAGGTTTTTTTTTGCGTTAGTTAGAGTCCACATGATTACAATTGAAAAATATGATCGATAATTCTAAAAAATACAAATTTTAGGAGAATCATATCTCAAAAGTTAGCTCAGATCCCTATAAACCCACATCCAAATCCCATACTAGGAATCGAAACCACCTATTTATCCTGATTTTCTTTTATCAAAGGGTTAGGGGGGAAAAAACCTCTAATTTCAGTTTTGTCTATATGAGCATGGGCTTATCACAAAAGTTTCAATGGGAAGTTTAGGTAACTTCATAGTTTCCGTGTTCTGTTATACTTGAGCAATATAATAAGCTAATAAATAAATAAAACATTAGACATTGAGAAGGTGGATGTTGAGAGTTGGGAACTTATAAAAATAATTTAAAAAACTACTCACTTCTTCTTATAAAAATATCAAATATTTTTTTTCTCTCTCATTTATTTTTCACATGATTTTTTTCTTCCACCTCAGTGTACCTATTCTAATTTTGATATAAAAATATAAAAGTTAATTAGTTTTATTTTGATGTAATTTGATCTTATTTGTGTGTATATATAAAAAAAAAAATTATTTCATTAATTGTTAGTAGAATTTTTTTAATTCTAGTTAATAATATGACACAATATATTAAAATATTTAAAAAATTAATTTAAAAAAATAAAATATATAACATTCTCTTAATTTCTCTTATGAAATTAAAAAATTTCACCAAATATATAATATGTTCTATTTTAAAAAAAAAATTATTAATATACTTTAAAAAAATATATATGTATAACTGAATGAGAAACAAAAAATATAGTAACTTAACATGTCAACTGGATTTACTTGTAGTACAAGATTTACAAACACACATTGAAAAAAAAAAAAAAATTGCTGCAATTTCTCTCACTGAATCCATGGAGAAAATACATTCAAAAAAAAAAAATTATTGTCATATATGAATAGAATTGAACAAAATCAATGGATGATGTAGGTAATTGCCAGGGCAAGTAGAAGGAGAATGTAAGCAATTCCTTGATCAATCGCAGTACCATCGTTGGATGGAGCAGGTTCAGGCGAAGAACCCATGCTTTGCCCGTAACTGAGTTGCAAAAATGCAAAGAACATGAACCCAATGGCTGGAAGAACATGCAACCTCATTGAACTCATCTTCAAATAAGTAATATTAACCAACAAAGTTTTTTAAAGAATTTATGGGTGTTTTTGTTTCTTAACAGGAAAAGGACAGACTGGAATAAACAGTTGAAGAGAAGTAGGAGGGTGTTTACGAGGAGATGTTGGTGAACTGGCGAGGAATTGATGATATTTATATTGGGGAGAGTTTACTTCGGTGTATAGTTAGGCAATTTCCTGGAAAGTGAGAGGTCTAGAAACTGAGAGTGGCCTTTTTACGAACGCGTCGTAGACACGAGATTTTTTTACTCCGTTGGGCTGCTTACGCCATATGTGAAGGAAATTTGGAATTTTAAAAATAGTTTTGAAGATAAAGCAGAAGCTTTGAAGCTGATGCTTTTGGACGGGTCTCAAATAAGCACCTAGTCGAAGCTTTGAAGATAAAGCAAAAGCTTTATGGAATCAATCAAAATCAGCTTTATGCCCAAAACTTTACTTCTCCACCTCTCCTTATTCCTTCCTTTCCTTCCGTTAAATAATCTCACCGGAACACAGATTCTTTGCTTTTTCAAGCTCTGTCAAACAGCAACATAGCAATACCCAGAGTGAAAGGTAGAAGGGAGAGAAGGGGACAAAAGAAGAAGGGAAAAAATGTGCTATGCAAACATTCCTTCTGCTGGCAAACGGGGCTTGGTGGTGCAACGCAGATGGTTGCTTTTGCAGGCATCAATGATGGCTGCTGCGCATCATGCACCAAGAACTGGGATGGCAAGAGAGACTGGTGGAGCTGGTTCGATGAAGCAGTGTCTGTGTTCACCTACGAAGCACCCAGGGTCGTTTCGGTGTAGGCACCACCATGCGGAATATGTGTGGGGTGGTCGATTCGTCGGCAAAAAATGACTGCACCACCATGCCGAGTATGTGTGGGGATGGTCGATTTGTTAGCAAGGAATGACCAGTAGTTTTAGTTCAAGGTCTAAAATGATCAGTTGTATAAAGGAACCAATGGTTTGAACCGTTTTATATACGGCCTACCCTTTTAGATTTCTCCTTTTTTTCTTTTCTTGTGAATTTACAAACAAAATATAAAGGCTGATTGGTTCTGCAAACTAGAAATGCTTTCTCAAATGGCTTGCCCCATTTTTGCCTTTTCTCATGATACTACGACTCAACTCCCGGACCTTTTTCTTCGGTAACCCTCTTTCCCTGTCCTTTCTCACTCTTACCGGCAAATCAATAACCTAGGCTTGATCTACCGATTGTTTCCTTTCTATTTGAACATTATAGTGCAAAGTTCGAATTTCTTCTGCCCTGTTGGCCTTATTCAACTGTACAAAAACACACACAAAATTTGACACCCTCTAAACCTCTTCATCATGAAAATTGATAAAAAAATGAATTGCAGCAGCAAGACATTTTTTTGTGCTTTTTCAGCCTTAAAAGAAACTAACTACAGAACAGCAGTATAGTCTTCTGTGCAAGTTGGGATGCAAATTCATTTCTCATATAAACTCAAATCCATGTAAATCTCAATCATTATATAATTTCTAGGTAAGATACAGAAGAAAAAAAATTCTTAGTTATGGGTTTACAACTACTAGTTATATGCACCAACTAACTGAACTATGATCACTTACATTAACATGTACAGTATAACCAAGGAGGAACCAAATCACTGCAGCATCCAAGTCTGTTTCCGGCTTTTAGTACATCTATTGGCCAAAATGATAGATTGGAGCACTGTCCACCACATTACTGCAAAACAGAAACCCATTTTAGGATTATCAGTAAAAATGTAAAATATATATCATTTACGAAAAAAGAGAATTCAGGTATTAAAACTTCTTATATTGATGGCAGAAAGCGAAATAAAAAACCAGCCTTGGCAATGTATAGGAAGAAAAAAATGGGTTGAAGAGAACTTGATATATCATATTATACCAGTTTCAGTTCACATGTAACATAAAACGCCACAGAATAACATATAGAAGAAGGAACAACCCTCCTCCCTTCCTTCCTCTCCCCTCTTTGCAAAACAGTAAAGGGATGATTTGAAACTGTTGCTGCAACATGCTAATGGGTGGGCACAGATACAACAGCAAAACTTATCCAGCTAATCAAGTCTCCAATTCTCTCAAATTGATTATGACCCCCAAAATTATAATTTGTGTTGCCATTTAATGTCAATGAGGAAATTTGAAAACCAGAACAGTGACAATTTTGTTTGGACAGCACATTAGCACAAGGCTTGTGCACGTACTTTATCGAGCAATTCTATATATCCTTCGAGTTAGTATCATCCTTGCACTGTGGTTTACACATCTAGAGATTAACCGTAGGGGAAGAGGGATAACAAAAATTGATTCCTCACCTCAGCATAGCAGTCCTGGCGAACAATTGTCTGGTTTTTTGTATTTACAAAAACCTGGCATGATACTTTTGCCTGAAACATCATAGAAACATAGATCAAACAATAGTTGAAGCACACAGCATTCTCATTCAGTGTGCAGAATTGTTTAAAACAACTATTAAAAAGGCACAGAGCGAGGAATTTCTCAAAATAAAGCAGATATCAACTATCTTGTACCAGCTATCAAACCACAATCCTAAGAACAGAGGGGGGGGGGGTTAAGGAACCGTTTCCATTCATTAATAGACATTTGTGGATGCTAGCTGCTAACTAAAAACTTTGTATTTTCAACTAAATGCTCAAGGCATGGAAAAGTTTCATATGTATTACAAATATGAAACAATTTCCAGTAAGCATATTTTAAAAGTTCTGCTGGTAAGGATTGTGCTATTATAAACATAAATTGCATAGAGTGATGCTAATGAATCGTAGAATAGGCACCAATAACAAAAAAAGAATTGGAAGCATGGAAGCACTAATCCTTAGCATTACTTCCAGTCAATTAATCAGCCAACTTGTGTACCATATCCTAGCAATTTGGGCCGGATCATAGGCTTGCTTTGTGGTTTCAGCGCATCAAAAATATTCTCTATTTATAGCATGAGAGCTCATTAAATTATTGAACTTAGTTCTTTGCCAGATCAGTTTCAAAACCTTCAAACATCTGCTTAGCTTAGCTGTCTAGAATGATCCATCTCAATCACCAGCCTAAAAAACCACTCTGTCCCCCAGAAAATAAAAGGTTTTTACTTTACAGACTTTCTGCTCGTTCACCAAAATATCAGTGCCTTTGTATATTTATGCTTAAACTCAAGCAATTTTTTTTTGGCCAACAAACTCAAGCAATTGAGTACAAGAATTTTAGAGGTCTCTTCGTCTCCTTTTACCACAAACAAGCATCAACTAATTTTGACCTAGATCTTTAACACTCCATAATAATAATGTGCCTTTAGTCACATAGCTTTATAGTCAAGTACAACAGGCATCCAATTCTTTTAATCTTTACCGACTGACTAAATCCATTGGGATCAAAAATTTCTCTCTTGATGGTGTCCCATACCTACTAATTTTACTAACTATCCATGCAATCAACTAAAATTCAAAGATTTAGACCCGCTTCAGCTTCTTGTACCAAGTCATTATTGCTCTTTGCTAGAGATATTAGTTACTGTAAGACAACTTTATTGAGTTCAAAACAGCATCAATCCATTCAAATCAAAGAAACTACATCAAAACCAAGTCATCAGAAATGAAACAAAGTTGACATCTCAGTCCCCATCCACATTGTAGTGCACTACCAAGCATCTCTAGATATGCATTAGTAAGATGTGCCTGAATTGAAAACATGACTGCAACCAAAGAAAACTCGCTTCTGGTGTGGCTACAAATAAGGTTATTAAACAAGGATCATGTTTCTACAAATAGTCCTTTTGGGATTGATTCATGGTTCTTTAATGGTCCTGCTCAGCACTTAAAACTTAAGTCCAATAAGGCTATCGCATAACCTATATAGCTAGGTTTCTTTCAAACAACTATGTGCATCATTGCCTAATAAACTCATCAACTAAACCTTACTTGCCAGAAAAAAAAACCCAAACACTAAAATAGGAAAAAAAAAATTTATTTGCATCACAAAATTATACTTCTCAAACCAAACAAACCATCAAATTGAATGCAGAATCAAATTCAAGAAAATAAAAAAGGCTCACCTTGAGGGGAATTTTCAGGAGGAGAAGACCAAGAACTCCATCAACCTTAGTAGTAGTATCAAAGGGAATAACCCCTTTAGCCAAATCCGCAATCAAATAAATCACATCATGAACAACCTCAAACCCATTCAAATCGAGCGTGGCGTTCACGTACGAGCTCCTTCTGGCTCTCACGCGCCCTCCTTCCGAATTCACCACCCCAAGCTCCCTCCCTCTGTACCCAACCGAAACGACAAGCTTTTCATAGTCCAAAGAAAAGAAGTCCCTGTTACGGACCCAGATAATCAAAGAAAAAGAAAGGTCGAGGGTGAGTTTGGGCGACGAGTTGACTCCGACGTGGTTGAGTTGGAGTCGGGCGAGTTGGAGAGTTGGATCAGAAGGGTAGAGGAAGAATACGGCAGCGGAGAGAAGGAGGAGGATGCCGGTAAAATTGAGGCAACGGCGGAGACAACGGTCGTTTTGGTTAGGGCGGTGGTAATATACGGGTAAAATGATGACGTTTTGCTGGTTAGGGTTTGGAGGGAGAGGGGTGTACGGTACGGACGAGTCTCGCAAGTCCTGTTTCGACATTGTCGTTTTTGTCGTTGGTTTTGGTCGTGATTTTGGCGGTGGTTTTAGATTAGATGCGGTCAAAAGTAAGGAGTGGATGCTTCTTTGATGTACCAGGTTGTCGTTTTTATATATAATGTAAGGATTACACATATTATTGGGCAAATATATTTGTCAATTTTTGGTATTGGGAAAATTTGTAAGACTTTTTGTTTCTTTTGAAATAATTTAGCAAAAACAAACTTTAAAATTCAAATATTTAACTGATATTAATAGGATTTTTTCCCAAAAAAATTAGGTATAAATAATTCATTCCTTTATCAATAGTAGTTATCATTATTTTAAGTTGGATTTAATTAATCATGTTTATAAGCATCAATTAAGGATTATTTAGTTATTATTTTTAAAATATATATATTTAATATATTATTTTTATTAAATTTAAAAAAATAAAATAGTAATTATACTTTTTTATAAATATCATTTTAATTAATGTCACTAAACACTAATTAATTTTTTTTAAAATTTTAAGATTATACAAAACTAATAATTCTTTATATTTTATTTTATATGTATATATTTGGATAAGTCTTATTTGGTGTTGCATTTGGGGTTTTAAAATATTATTAAAATCAATGTCAAATAATAAGGTGAGGATTGCCAAAATATTTGGTATTTTAGTTTTTAAGATAAAAGCTGTAGTTTGAAAGTTAGAAATTACTTGGCTAAAATAAAAGAAAACTGGAAATTTCAAAAGTAGGCTAGACATTGATGGATTGAAAGGACAGTTATGCTTGACAAAATTGATTTTTTTAGTTTTATTGAAAGAAAATAAACAGGAAAATTATAGATTTTGAATAGCAAAACTTCAAATAAAAAGCATGATCATTGGATAGAATATGTGCATTTCCAATAATATATATATTAATCAAAAGAGAATTGGACATAAAAATTGAAATAAACTATTGAGCAAAAGGTAAAAATAATTTCCAAAATCACATTCTTTAGAATAATTACATCTCAATATACTATGCGTTCTATTTAAATGTTTTATCTTGCTATATATCTTTTTACCATAATATTGTTAAAAAAATTGTAAGCAATACTTTTTATTGTAATTTTAAATAAAGAATTATAACCTCAATTTTCAACTATAAATCTTAGATATGTCAAATTAAACCATAAGTCAACTTTCATCTGATTTATTGATAAAATATCAAATTCTTATCTCAACTACAAAAAATAAAATAAATCAAAGCCATGATATATGACCTAAATTAACACACATTGGTTTCATTTTGGGGTTTAACTAGTAATTAAATGGTGTCATATTTATAATTTCTAAAGTATATATATAAGCATATGAAACATTAAATTGCATCAAACTTGTTGCCATTACAACAAAGTTATATCTTTTATCTAATTCATAAAAATCATATATACCCTATAAAACATGTCTCATCTTAAAAAATATTAAATTAATCCAGCTTTATGTTTGTTTTCCAAAACATTGAAAATTAAAAAATTATTCAACAAAGTTGGTTGGTGATGAGGAGACGAATTTTAATAATGCCACTATTTTTTATTTTTTGGGTGCAACAATAATTCCACTATTTATTCACAAGAAAGAAAAGGAAAGACAAAAAAACAAAAACAAAAACATTGGATAAGGTCATCTCATTAATTAATTAATGTTGTTATGACTGAATGCATGTGCATTATCATTGTCTTTAATTAACTCTATTCATTCATTGTACATCTCAATAGCTTCATTTAAATTAAAAAGAAGATAATAAATCATTGAGAAAGTGACATCTTTATAAGAGAAGGAGTAATATAAGACACGTAACAATCAATTAAGCCATTTGATTATTTTTTTGTTGTAAAAAAGTAAAATAATCGTTTATACAATACATGATTTAAATATAGTAATACTACTTAAATTTTCTTGTAAGAGCTTAATTACAATACTAGAAGAAATTCTAACTTATAAATATCAAATCCTTCATTATGTGAAAAATTAGCTAAACGATCATGTATTGTATTTTTCATTGTCACCATCACGACACCATTCTTTTTGGCATCTAACTTATTGGTAAATAAATAAATGATCCTTTTCTTGATATTTTTTAAATCATCCAAATACAATTTTTTTTAAATAAATATGTTCAAAGATTGGATTATCCTATCAATTCGATAAGTTCAATCTGGAAATAATATCTTAGGTTCAGATCCAATTCAGTTTGGATTATTATGTAATCAATAAAAATATATAATATTAATATACTAATAAATTTTTTAAAGTATTTTAATATATTTTAAAACAATAAAATGGGTTTTTCAAATATGAAGAATCAAATCTTGAACAAGCAAATTTTTATGTTATCTGATATTGGTCAAATCCGATTCATATACAACTATAATTCCAAACATAGTTTGACAAAAACCATTGCAGACCATTCAAAACTCATCTCCAACCCATTTCCATTTCAGGCCAGAAAAAATTGAGAGGCAATAATCAAAATTTGACAGAATTGAACCAACTTATCTAGATTACCTTGTAGGTCATAATGAAGTAAATCAGCACAGTTTTATGTGGATAAAGATCTCTTATCTTTTAAGCAAAAAAAAAAAAATCAACACTGGGTCACAAATGGCAGAGGCACCTGATTTTTCAAGGACAAGGGTGGACAGATTTTGAGGAGATAACTTTAATTTCTTTACAATTGTTCTTTAAACTGTAGTTTGAAAGGAACATAACTTCATAGCTGGAAACCATGAAGGGTTCAAAAGGCTTTGGCAATTAAGGATAATGAATTTACAATCGAAATTTGCCTTTTTTATCAGATCACAGGGTCAGGTTTGCTTAATAACTCAGCTATATTTATGGGACAAAAAAAGGTAAAGGGAAACTAGAAACAAAGGTCATCATTCATCAGTGCAAAGATAAAATTAACATGAAACTAGCCATGATTTCGTTTGAACTTTGAAGATTGATTGCATATATATATACATGCGGGTATTCATTACATGAGGTTTGACAAGTTTTGAATTAATACCAAAATTTTCAGTAGCCTGAAAAAGAAAGAGCTTTACCAGATAACAAAATCAAGAGAAGCAAAGCTCTTACTAATTAGAAGCTGTTTGATTTTAAACAGTTGCACATATTTTATAATCATATTATCCCAAGCAAATACAGAAAATCCAGCATACCTATATATATATATATATATATATATATATTTCACATAGTGGGGGATACAGATCGAAATTGATATGAGAACATGGAGGAGGAGAGCATCAGTTTTGGTATTTGTTTTATGTAGATTCGACAGACTTGGGAGAAAGAGAAGCCACGGAACTTTTATTGGTAGGCATGGATTTTGATCGCTTCATCATCCAGGCTGATGAACTTGACCGATGAAATCTGCATCGAAACGAGCCCTGATGAGTTGTTGGTGAGCACAAACATTGGCCTCCTTTGGGTGAATTGGCTGACGACGCAGCTGCTGCTGCTGCTACTTCAGAGTTGCTGCCTTTGGGAGAGGTACTGACGGTAATGTTTCCATGGGAGGCCATATTTCGTTTCTAGTAAAGGAAAGTGATTCAAGGGGCAAACTTAAGGAAGAAGCTACTAGGCCTTTGGTTATATAGGACAAGATGGGGATGGGGAAGAAAGACTCAAGTTTTGTCACTCTTTGTAGAGTTGTGTAAAAGTTGAAACAAGGCGAACCAATCGATTAAGCGGTTCCCCTTTTCAAATTTCACCTTTGTTTGTCTTTATCTAACTAATCAATTTAAAAAAACCTCCCTAATTCCATGGTGAAAAGGCAGGAAGGAAAGAGATAAGGGGTTAGGTTCCCTATGATCAGATTCTCATGTTCACAACGAAATATGAAAAGGGACATATAATTCGGTTAACCGTGCGAGTATCACAGAAAAAACTACAGATTTTTATGGAATTCATTTTCCCAATTTATTTTGATTGAAATATAGGTACATTATCAAGCATTTTCCCCCCTTCTCTAAGTATTTTCGCAAACTTTTTGTAAAATTTCAGACAAAGTAGCATGATGGGCTCAAAGAGATTAGGTTGCCTTTGGATTCCATTGCGATGGGATCCAAGGTAAATTTGGGGGGGACTTCTCCTCATCGACTGCACTTTTACTGGAAGTGCTTTTGGATCACCTCCAATGGAGGTGCTCTATTGGATCGGAGTTCTAGTCATGATGGACCCCCAATGAAATGAGAAAATTCTTCTTTTATTTTCATCCACTGTTTTTTTATTTAATTTTTTTTTTAATTATAAGTTTTAAATTTATTTTTTAACATAAATATAATTTTAAAATATATTTTATTATTTAATATAAATATATTTTTAAATATTTATTATATATACATTTTAATCTAATCATTTCTTTTTTCATTATAATTCACCTCACCGCCACCGTTGCGTTTGAATCCAAATACATATCTTATCACTGATTAATCTCACCGCTAGAGTATCCAATCTCACTGCCATCGTTATTTTTAATCTCACCGGAATCAATATCATCGCCCATCCAAATGGACCTTAAAACCAAAGAAAACAGCTCATAACTAACTCAAGTCTTTTACACGATGGATACGTAACAGATATTTGACGAGCTTTCAAATTCCAAATTGTATTAGCAAGTTTCAGTAGTAGAGAATACTTAATTTATACCGGTGGAGACTTGAAGTTCTCACAATCCACTTCTTTTAAATTTATTGACTTAAACATTGAAACACTGTCTTAAAATCACAACTCCAATACCCTCTTATCTTTTTTCTTTTTTTTAAATCACAACTCCGATACCTTCTTATATTTTTTTTCTTTTTTTTAGTTTTCAGCATAATTCAGAAACAGATATAAATAATTATAGTTAAGATTAATCTGAGATAAATAAACACTAAAAACTTATTAAATTTTGTTAAATTTTCTTTTCTTTTGATATCCCCTTAAATTTATTAATTTAAATATAAAAACACATCTTAAAAACACAACTTCGGTATCTAATATTTCCGGCTGAAGCATCACATTCTGTTGTGTCCAATAACATTCCTCCTGTATATAAAATATTCCAGATAAATTTAGTAATTAATTACTAGGAATAATGGATTTCCTGTTTAGGAGGAGAAGAAAGAGAGGCACATGGTGAGATGAGGTTTTCATGTGGGGGCTTAATATGGCTGATTGTACACGTACCCAGATTCTCCAACTCTCTCACTAACATTCTTCCATGTGGACCAGATTTTTTTTTTTTTTTTTTTATCTCTTGTTTAATCAAGCGGCATTATGTGATGTGATTATGATTTGTCATTGTTTGCATGATTTATTCATTTTATATGTTAAAAATAATATCGATTTGGCAACATCAAAGTTTTTAAATTTTTTGTATTTATTTATATTTTGTTAATTAAGGTTGTAATAATTAAAGTCTTCATCCCACCAACTCAATTATATTTATGTGAAAGCTTTTTTTTTTTTTTTGAAACATTGAGTTTTAGCTTTGTATTTTAACAAGTTTTGAGCTTGATTTTGACATAAAACTCGAAAGGTAATTGTATTTAGAATACTGTGAAATTAACGATGTAATTTTTTATCTGGATTTTTTAATTAATTATTGAAGGTAGCAATGGATAATAAAAAATCATATATTTGATATTGTTTGATGTTTTTTTTGGATCAAAATATTATGAATCTTAGAATTCGCCTTTCGGGTTAATCTTTTAGCTTTAAGAAGAAATTTAAATTAAAATGGGTTAGAGTTTCAAATGAGTTGGTAAACTTGTTTAAATCTGATAAAGCAATCACAATTCACAAGTTTAATTTGTCTAATCTAGTGGTAAAGCTGAAGAAAAGATAAAAAGAAAGGAGGCAGTGGGAGTGGATATGATTTTGGCAGATAACGAACAAAAGTGGAGATGACATTAGCATCCATCCAGCCATCCAGACATGGGCTGCATGTTCTTCTAAATTTTATTTTATTTTTATGAAAGAAATCGTAATTTGAAGATAAAAGAAGGAGTTGCAAACATTATGATTCGAATTCTAAATCTGTTGGGTACTATTTTTTAAGAATGATTGCATGAATCACTTGGATTAAACTTATGAATTTTCATCTTAAATCCTTTATTCTTAACCATCTAAGTTTTGTGTAAACCTTTGGAACTAGAAATCTTCATCAACAGTTAATATGAAAATGGAAATGAGAATGTAGTAATCAAATCGTTAGAACTTGAAAGCGATATAGTGGGGGAAAAAACAATGTATCAGATACCAATCAATAAGCCAAAAAGGAAACAGACAAAAGAAAACTGATTTGATGATGCCTGGAAATTGGCAAATACTAATATAATTGGACCTAGGATTTGTAATTTGTTTGCTGAATGCTGATAGAATCTGATATATATATATATATATATATATCGGTTGTTGTTCAAGGAATCTCCTTTTGCTTTCTGATTATAATCAAAACCAATGGCAAAGACTGTGGGAATGTGACATTGATTTGCCTTGGAAAGTAATCGGTAAGGGTAACCTTTTTTTTAATATTTTTAAAGGATATGTGTTATTTTATTAATTTTGGTATAAAAGCTTTTGCAGTTGCTGGCTAGAGATCTGGTTTTGGGTTACGACAGTAAGGTATAAATTGAAGCCCAAGGGAACCCGAGATAGCTATCAGGCTTTTCTGAGGCCCAAATATAAGCTTTGGGTTTTGATCCAATCCAGGATTATAAACCATACAGGGGGGATAGGCTTAGGCTGCCAGATATCCAAACCCTTTACCTTTAGACTGAATATTTAAGATATACAGTTCCTAATTCTTAGGTTAGTTGTACTTGTATTGTATATGGACATGGTAGGATATTCAGCAAAATGATAACCATGGCCATATATATTTCGGAACATAGAAAAAAGAATGGTCCATAATGTTGGTTTTCCTTGGTTTGTTGGTAGCTTTTGGAAATAAACTTGAAATGGAATTGAATAATTAGTTTTCTATTCTCAAAAAGAAAAACTAAAACTAAGCTTATTGACTAATTCTATGCATGCAAATCCACATTGCATTATCAATTTTCATAAATTTGGTCAAAAACAATAAACTTTTATCTTAGGTCTTTTTATATAGCATCTCTTCTTAGAACAATAAAACAATGAGGTAACCTATGCAAGACAAGACCAAGTAATGTTATGTGTTTGACAAAAGGGAAAATATAGTGGAAAACACTACACCATCACTTCTAGCTTGCAAATCAGATGGCTAAACCCAACAGCTTTGCTTAATCCTGTTGATACATTGATGAAGATGATGATGATGAATAACCCAAAAAAGAAACATATTCTTTGTATTTGTATCCAGAAAAAAGAAGAAAAAAAAAAAACAGCTGAAAGCAAACGCAAATGAAAGCTACTTACCAGTCAACTGACAAAACTACCGGTCTCATCCCGTTTTGCCACCTTCCTATGTTTCTATACTTTTACTTCTAGGTATAAATATAATCTTTAATCTTTGTTTGACACTTCCCTGGAAACAATAAAAACGTTGGAGCTAGCCATTTTCTTCTCGTTATCTTCTAACAATAAGCTTTTGTCAATTTCCATTTCGCTTTCACCTGATTATTTTCAATTCTAAAGTTTCTCTTTTGAAGTTTTCTATCTATCTCTAGAGCTCTCTGTTTTTCTCTTTGTTTCGGGCAATTCCGATCAAACCGTTAATGGCAAGGTCGAGCAATAAGAACATACAAGCCAAGCTGGTGGGTATGTCTTTCCCTTTTCTTTTTTGGGTTTTGATTTAATGATTGGTTGTTGGGTTTAAAAAAGGAAAGATTTTGATTCAGAAAATTAATTGTTTTTCTTTTCCACTTTAAACTTGACCTTTGATTATGGCCAAAAAAAAAAAACATGACCTTGATGTCTGAAGCAAAATTTTGATTAAAAAAAATGCTTTGAAGAAACATATTCTTCAAAACACAAAATGCCCCTTTTGAAATAGTAATATATATTTTTTTTTGCATTTATGTTTTACCTGTTCTTTTAATTTAGATCCTGAAAAGTATTTACTTTCATGAGCTTGACTGGAGATCAATGGAGGAAGTGCATTGTTTGTTGATTGCTTTTTTTTTTTTTTAATGTATAGTATAGTTGCTCGTTGTCTTTCAATATATTATATGAATTTATGAACCCAAATGTTCAATTTTTTATGAAGACAGTTACTAATGAATGGTCATGAAATTCATGAATGACCAAAAGAAGAGGCAACACTGACATGAATTTTTTTCAAGGTACTTCTTGGGGACATGGGAACTGGGAAAACAAGCTTGGTATTGAGATTTGTCAAAGGCCATTTTTCTGATTTCCAGGTTTATTTTCATTTTACTTTTCTCTATTTTTCTGCCTTTGTGATATCATCATGGTATATCCATCTAATATAAGTGTATAACTAATGTAGGAATCGACAATTGGAGCAGCCTTCTTCACTCAGGTTTTGTCACTGAATGAAGCCACCATAAAGTTTGATATATGGGACACAGCAGGACAGGAGAGATATCATAGCTTGGCTCCTATGTACTATCGCGGTGCAGCTGCTGCTGTTGTGGTCTATGATGTCACAAGCTTGGTAGCTTTCTGTCAAGCTTTTTATGCTCTTTTTTTCTTCGACATGTTTATTCAGTCTTGATTAAACATCTCTAATGAGTTATGAATTTCACCAATTGGGCTCAACCAAACCAAAACATACTTGGATACAAGTTGTCTTGATGAAATAGCAATATATGAAGAGTATGAGTATCTGGATATCTATTTATATGAAACTTGCCTAATTAATACTAATAGATCATGCATAGCCGTAACAGGGACATTCCCCCACCTTGTCCTCTCCCTTGATGTTAAACTGTGTAGTCTGTCTGACCATGTGGATCCGATACTATTTCCTTCTCTAGTTTTTTTTTCCCCCCCAAATACAGATCATTTACTTAAGGTTTATGAGTTATGACAACTGAGAAGGACTTGTATATATGTTGATCATACTGTTTAAATTTATCCATTTAAAAGGTTATACGACGAATATAGTTGATACAAAGTTTCTTTCTTTCATACTACCGCCATCATGCATTCATGCTTCGTAATTGGATGTCCATCTGATCAAATGATGGTCGGTCTTTCAGGACTCATTTAAGCGTGCCAAAAAATGGGTTCAGGAACTGCAAAGACAAGGTAATTGACAAACAATCTAAACATTTTAAATGTTTTAATCCTTGGACTGAAGTTCAATAGAACTTTAGAAGTCTTTGTGCCCTTTATAATTTCTTTTCTGGTAAAATCTTACTGCAGACTGCACCCTTCCCTTCGCAAATGAGATTTGTTGCTGTCTCTAAAATGTTTACTCTTTTACTGATTTTGGAGTACCTGCCCCCTTAAAATTTGAAGTATAGTTCCAGCATCATTTATTCTACAAATTTAAACATTTGAACAAACGTATAATATATGTGAAGTTGATATTTTAAATCCTGAATTTTTGACTTAAATGTTGTGAAAATGAATGTGCAAAGAACTAATAATTCAAGCATGTTTCATATTTCTTAATATGTTGTTTGATTCATATTACACTGGTCCAGGAAATCCAAATTTGATAATGTTCTTGGCAGCAAACAAGGTTGACTTGGAAGAAAAGAGAAAAGTGGGAAATGAGGTATCTGCAATCTGATACTTGCTTCTATTTTTTCTTTTGCTATTAGAAAGATTGCAATTAAAGGTTCCACTTCTTGGCACTTTAGGTTGATTACTGCTATGCTAGGATCTTGAAATTTGCTTTATGTTGTTCATAATTGCATACTGTTATCAAAGACATTATCAGGGAAGAAGGCTCCTATTAGTTATGTTGCTCCGACTCTTCATTTTTCTTAAAGTATCTGTGTCCGACACATACCCGGACATGGGTATATGATCCCCCAAGGACCCTCCAATTACATGAAAAAACTTAAAATAAATCAAACATACCCGTGTCAGACACATACCCCTGTCCGACACTCACACCCGAGTCCGAGTAACATAGCCTATTAGCATTCAGGTACTTTGGATTATGACCTCAGTTAGTCTCGTCAAACTATGCATTTTATTTAGCGGAGTAGATCTTGAAAAGGGTGAATCAGTCATTGCTGATGTTTAAGTGAAACTGAGAAAAAAATATACTATACTGTGTTTTGATTCTTGTAAATGTCTTGAGAGAAAAACTCATGCTAAATAGTATGAAGGCCATATCACCATTGCCTAGAACAAGGACAAGGGAAAAGTCAAATTGAATAGCTGAATAAATATTGTATATATTGAAGTCAGTCCTAATGTATTGTGCAGGAAGGTGAGCTATATGCCAAAGAAAATGGCTTGACTTTCCTTGAAACATCTGCGAAGACTGCACAGAATGTCAATGAACTCCTTTACGAAATAGGTAATACTGTATTTAATATGCCGTTTTCTTCCTATATGATGCAATTAGAAGTTCATCCTGTCTCACTCTGTGCTCTCTTTCTATGTTGCTACGACTCTTCATTTTTCTTGAAGTACCCGTGTCCGACGCATATCCAGACATGGATATGGGGATATGATCCTCCAAGGACCCTCCAAAGACATGGAAATCTTAGAAAAAATTGAACACACCCGTGTCAGACACATACCCGTATCCGACACTCACACCCGAGTCCAAGTAACATAGCTCTCTTTGGTCTATGGCGGTCATAGACCTTAAATTCTCACAACGCATATATAGCATAAGGTAGTAGTCCTAAAGACAGAAAGGAAATGATCTTTGAATGCTGTTCAATAACTTCACCAGTAATCATCAACCATATGGCTGATTAACTAATCCAAAAGGTTGCTCTCAGATGCGAGAAATATAAGAACTGATTTAACTTGGAAAAACAAGATCACAGTTGTCAGCTTTAGCTCATTTCTGCTTACTTGAGTCAAGCCAGTGTCAAAAAATTATTCATTTAGTTTTAGATAATCAAAGAATTTTATAAAGAAAATAACCAAGCACGGAAACCAGCTATCCCTGCCACAAGATACAGCTTAATAACATGTACACAAAAAGAAAAAAGAAACAACTGAACAAGAGCTTGACCAAATGTTTTGGAACATGAATTTAGCTTAAGTTTTGAGTAATCTATTTTGCTCAATTTACAGTAGCTTGTTTATAGCCCTTTAATTGTTGATGTCAATTCACAGACACCCTCTGAACTTCTTACGCTCACACACTCTCTTGCAGCAAAAAGGTTGGCGAAAGCTGCTCCTTCTAGGCCAACTGGAATGAAATTGCATAGCAGACAGCAAGAAAGTGGAAGAAGGCTCTTCTGTTGCTCCTGATGATATGAAGGCTAGCTGTATACTTGTATGTAATCTGTATTATTGACATTTGATTTCTGACAAATCAGTTTTCTTCTGAATAAATCTGGGAACATGGTTTCATCACTCACAAGGGAAACTTCATCTGCCAGTCAATTCAGACCTGTCAGCTAAAGACATGAAGGTCTCATTACCATGCTTGAGGTTTCATGTCTGGGCTTTCTAGGCTCTAGCTTCCCCCTGGAGTGATGGAATCATGGCTCTTATATTAACTACCAAGATCTATGCATTTCCCCTTGATTACAAGCAATCTTTTTTTGGCCTCATTAATTAACAGGTTTTCTTAATTAATGGTTCACAATTCTTTGCAGGTCATTGAAAGATTAAGCTGCTTTTTGGCCTAATTCACTTTGATGAATATCTGCTGTATGTACACTTCTCAAACACAAAAGCTTTATTGCCAATTTCAAATGCACTCATTTTGTGTAAGAGATCATCATGGATTTCCAAATAAATAAAGGTTCAATGCAAACAAATGAATTTGATTTACTGAACTATGAGGGTTTATGTCCAATGTAGCCTGTAGATTAAAGAACTCACTAGCAAATAGTGCAAGCTGTATCAAAAGTATTATACAAGAAGCTGCTGTTTTCATTATTATAAAATTTTTGGGCGTAAGGTAAACAGTTTTTTTTTTTTTTTTTTTTTTTTTCATTCAGAAGCCAATTGGATCAATGAAAACAAGCACCTGAAAAGTATTACAATGTTGCAAGCAATATAAGCTAGCAGAGTTACAACTTACAACTTAGAGATTTTTGTACTCAGAAACAAAATTAGGAGCTATATAACTCACCAAATTATTGCTGGAGATTTCAGTTTGTCAATCACAAACTCACAATTCTTCCAGGCAATGCTTACAAAACTCCAATAAAGTGCATCTTATAGCCTTGTCGATTGGTGAAAATATATATTTAAATTAACAGATTCTTTCTCCGTCACATATCCAAAGTGGATATGCAAAATAGATCCAAGACATGGAAAGAAAAGTAAATAGTATAAAAGTTTGAACCCTTTTGCCCTTTACCAATTTCCATTCATCAATCATTATTTTCTAAAGTCTTGATATGAATTTTCTGATATGCTGGACAAGTTTCTTTTAACTTAAACAGCAATTTGGTTAACCTTTTAGCTCATTCCTTATTCGTAGTAGCAGATAATTATTCAATGTCCTCTTTTGAAATGATAGGTTGTCTTGTCTAGGTAGTGAATAACTGAAGATTTTTCTTCTTTTTTTTCCTCCGTGATTAACTGTTGATTCAATATCAGCAATGAAAAACAACTGAACAAGGCTTGACAAGTGATTATACTACGATTCAATATTAAATTCTGGCATTATACTTTTAATTTTATTGATTTTTAGATAAAAATATGGGAAAAATTCACCTTTTAACTGCTAGAAAACACAGTGCATAACTAGCCAGTAAACTGATATAGGTTGTGCTGGCCAAAAAAAATCTGATATAGGTAGTATTATATTTCAAGCATTGGTGAGGCTCCTTGGTTAAAATTACCATAATTACAGCCAGCTTGGTCTGATTTTCTAGTTTCATTTCCATTATTATATTTAGGTGGTGGATTATTATTTTGACCTTAGACATCGGTTTAATTATAGCTGTGCTCACCAATATCAACTGGTGAGGGCATAAGGGGGCAGTGCAGTGCTGGATTGTTTTGAAAAAGCTGATCAAGGCAAGGGTGCCCACTTTGACCAATCTATGCTTTAATAAATTCAGTCAGTTGAGACTTCAGAAACTGAAGCTTCTTAACTCATAGAAACCAACAAGACATGTCATTATATTTTATATAATGTGTACAAAGCCTCGCAGCAGGTGACAATTTTGTGTTTTGGCTTTTAATGCATAGAAATCACCATTCGAGGCCCCTCAAAAACAGAGAGCTTTTTTCTTTTTCCTTTTCCTATCGGTCCTCTTGTACTACTGTCTGTTTGCAATATCACATGCATTATACTCAATATCCCAAAAAACCAAAACCATAAAGCTTTGTTTTTCTGCTGTTAACAACTTTCCAACAACACCCATACAAGCAAATGGATACAATAAAGCACTTCTGCAACGGTTAAAACATAACGAGAAAGTAGGAATTTTGGTTAGCATGGGGCGTGGCTTAGGTGGCCGACTCATTGCCCACGCCTACCAAACAAATGTTGTTAGAACTTAGAAACATTCGAAGACTAATGTTCATCTTTTTCTGCTACAGCTAGCTAACATCTCCATCACTATATTCACAAGAAAAGAAAGAAAAAAAAAAACCCATCTCTCAACAATGCTCACAGAAAAAGGAACAAAAAAAGATTAAACTAAACGTCCATGGTTCACTCCCTGCCTAAGCCTAGCTAGTTTTGACAGAAATTAACTCTAATCACCATGAAGGAGAAGTGCGGGGAGAACCTGATGAAGAAGATGAAAGACCATTGTTACTATTAGAATCACTACCTGAAGTGCCTAAAGACCTAGCATCTCTAAGAGAGACAGAACAAGCCTGAGCTGGGAGCTTTTTCATTGGACTCAATGGAGGTGTCATTGGGGGTGAGTAGAGTCTAACAAAATGAGAAGGCTCAGCCTTCTCATCATCATCCCCTGAAGAACCGCTTTTTTCTAAACGTGAAGGCGATGTATCCGGAGTCTCGAACGGAGTATCTGGCCTGCTTGGCCTGCCAGCAATATCATTGTCATAAATAGGATTCGATATGTAAACACAATTCTCCATACCATTTCCTGGAGAAATACCGCAAGCTTTCTCTTTACAAGTCGTAGTACTTCCAGTTCCAACTTGAATTGAGATTTCTTGAACAGGGTTTGGTGAGGTCGCAAAGGAAGTGGCTGGAGATGTAGGAGATAAGATACCAATTTGACGGGGGCTTGTGTTTGATTCTTGGGCATGGACTTCGAGGACTTGATGAAGTAAAGTGAGATGGTTATCTTTTTCAAGCTTCCTTTGTTTGCAAGGGAGTAGTGCAGGGAAGAGGAAGTTCCTTGGTGCATGAAGCACTCCTTGTGCATAGAAACTACTAAGGGGACTGATTGATTGGTCTTGGTTATCTTGAGGAGGAAAGGAAGAAGTTGTAGTATTGGTGGTGGTGGTGGTGGTGGTAGTGGTGGCAGCCGTTTCGGTGTTGCTAACGGTGGAGCTGGCGGTGGAGTCTTTGAGCTGACGCCGGCGGAGTAAGAGAGAGCAATAGAGCTCGGCTAGCAGCACTAGGATAAGACCTAACACAATGGCAAGGCTCACCACCATTACCAGTGTTGCACCCATGATTACCTTGGATGCCCCCTTCATATTTTACTCTTCTTTTTTTCTTTTCTTCTGTGGAGTCTGGAGAGGAGGCAGTGAAAGATGGACAGTAAATAAAGGGTAAGAGCTTTCTTTGGCGGGAAACAGTCTTTTACCTTCTGACAAGGAAAGTAGATAGGAGGGGAATCTCATGAGACTTTGGGCATAGGGAATGTAAGTAACTCTTTTGTTTTGAGTTATGTTGTTTCTACTTTTAATTTTTTTAATTATTTGTGTTCGACATTCGTATCCGACACATATTTAAATATGAGAATGAGAATTTGACTTTCCAAGAACTTTCCAAATACATAAAAAAACCGTATCGACACATACTCTTATCCAATACTTATATCCGAATCCGAGTAACATAAGATTTTTTTTTTTTGGTAAATATGAAAAACATGCCCTAAATAGGTAAATTATTGCTAAATGATCTAATAAATAAAAGTTATTTAAAAAAGAGAAATGAATAATTAAAAATTATTATAAAAGATATTTTAAAGACAAAATTACTCTTAATGAAAAATTTTATTTTTCCTTTCTCTTTCATTAAGGAAATATTATTTTTTAAAAATTTTAATTGAAAATAAATTTAAAAAATAAAATTTTTAAAATTTTATTTTTAAAAAAATTTAAAAAAATAAAGAAAAATTAATTTTAAGAATATTTTTGTTATTCTTTTAAATTTTTTAATTAAAAAAAGTAAATAAAAAATTTTAAAATTTATTTTTTTAAATTAAAAAATTAATATTTTCAGAATATTTATTTTTTAATTAAAAAGTAAATTAAAAAAAAAAAAAGAGAAGATTTTTTTATTAAAGATAATTTTGTCTTTACAATATCTTTTATAATAATTTCTAATTGTTCATTTCTCTTTTTCAAATAACTTTTATTCATTAGATTATTTAACAATAACTTAGTTATGAGGACATGTTTTTCATATTTACCTTTTTTTTTTTCCGACATTCAAGGTCATACGGGTCATTTTAATAACTGCAACAGAGCATCATCATGACTTTCGCTGCTTTAAGGTCTAAAAACAGTTAAAAACCTGCAAAAATATCATGGCCAATACGCCTATTCAGTATTTCCCTTCTCAGTTCTCAGTCATTGTGGATGACAACATTTCAGAAGTACTAAAATATGCCAACAAAAGAAGAAGATTAAGTTAGTGCATAGTTTAAGAATACTTTTGTAACATTGAACATTGAGCAAGCAGTCATTTGAGTATGTTAAGCATTCAACCTAAAAAATCAATTAGTTATAAATGAAGAGACCCAACTTGAATATAAAACCACAAGAAATCCAAGACTTAACCGATGTGGGATAACTCCACTTTAACAGATCTCTATCACGTGTAAACGGATACCGAGGAACCTACCACGTGACAAACTTAGAAGGGGTATAAGATAGAAAAAACATAGCAGAACCTGGGCTATGATACCATGTTAAGACCTAAAACCAATTGGTAATAAATGAAAAGACCCAACTTGAATATAAGACCACAGACGATCCAAGACTTAACCGATGTGAGATAACCCCACTTTAACAGAGTAATCTCCTCCCCTGGGAACATTGGATTTAAAGTCCTCGGATACATTGGATTCCTTTCATAACTTGAACATTACATGCATTTGCCAACAAAAGCCAACTTAGGAATCTGAGATACATGGTTACTGAAAATTCTTATACTAGTATTGGATATTACTTATCGGGGTTGGGGTAGAGATAGGGTTTCGATGCGGAGATCTCAAAAATAGCATGTACTCTACCTGTTGCCATTTATTAGCCAACTTTAATACCTCAATCTCAATCTCAACTTACCATCCACTAATACAGAAAATTGTATGCATGGATTACACATTTTTTACAATCATGTCATTTAAAAAAATGAATCAGCAAGTGTATAATTGCTTGTTACGGTCATGGGTCACATAAATAGTAATACAGTGCTATAAACACATAAGAAAGTATACTCAAAATACTAAGCAATAGGCAATGCTAAGTGCAGGGGCACTACCTGTCCTATCAAAGTATAGCTCAAGGTTTCCTCAAAAGATAGTCCCAGCACCAACTCAGCTAAGCAAATGCAATAAGTTTTAAGATTGATGCAATCAAACTGATTAGAGTAAGAATGATGAATACGTATGCTTAAAGCTCTATCTCCCTTTCATTGCTGCAAAGTGAGCGGCCAAATCATCATAATCTGGTAACTTAGGATGCACATGTCGGGCTGCATCTGCATTTGACCTATCTTGCTGGAAGGAAGTAGCGCGGGCATACACTTTAGTTCCCTCTGATTGAGCTGTTTGCTCATGAGGGAGAGAAATTGATCGGGCTGGACGGGAAATGGTCTCAGACATATCATCAGATCTATCCCTGCTTGCTTTCTGTGGGGCTTCACCTGCATCACTTCTCATATGATGTGCATGACGACTTTTAGATTTTCTTCTTAGTTTTCCCTCTTCACAGGATGATGGCTTCTTACTGTAATGCATCAACAGCCTATCAATTACCCTTTCCTCCTCATCATTTCTATGCTGCTCATCATCACATAAGATTTGCAGACCTCGTCTTGAGTCATCCCTTCTCCTGCTTCTTGGTTTTCTCCTTGCAAATTCTGTATCTTCAGCATTATCAACTTCAATATGACCAGATGCTGATTTCAAATGTCGCCTCCTAGACGATCTTTGTCTTGGTATAGGGGTATCACTTCCCTCATGATTATAGTAATAATCTTTTTCTCGATCATGACCTCTCATAGGTGGAATTATCTGCCCCTCTTTATCAGGATGATATAACCCTTCTTGGTACTTATCAGTCCTATTAACTGCATAGGCCCTGTCAGGCATTAAAGGATCACCAGAGACTCCATTGCCGTCTAAACCAGCAAGTGAAGATCCTATATTGGCACCATGCTTGCGATCCTTTGGTTTGATACTGGGTGGTTTAACATAAGGAGGAGGGATGCTACTATTAAAGTGTGGCTTCCGCTTGGGATCACCTTCCTGATGAGTTTTTCTTGTTGAATTTTGGACACTGTATTCACCAGCATAACCATCAGCAACAAACAGGTCTTTATCACGACTCTTTAACCGTGGAGCTGCATAGTTATCAGGATTTAGATCTGGCTTTCTCTGTGGTAGAACATCTTGGTTATCTATTCTAGGTACACTATCCTCCCCACCATCTTGTAGCTTGACTCCACCATCTACTCTTCCCATTCTTTTCCCATGAGAAGAACTGCTTAATCTTGCTGTTTTCAAGGCAACATCATCCTTCCCGTTCCAAAATTCAAGCTTACCAGCAGAAACTTCTTGTTTTTTCCGTAATGGAACATCAAGATTCTCCTTCCTTGTGAAAGCTTCCTCCCTGCCGTGACGCGGTTTGTCCTCAACAGAGAATTCCTGTTTATGCGGAAAGATGATCTCATCCCTTTTTGAGACATTATCCCCCTTGCAGTTGTCCAATCCGTGCCCAACCTTACCCACTTCAAGTTTTTCTTTAGATGAAACTTTAAGTTTATCCCCTTGTGGATCAGCACTTCTTCCATCATTTGATTTATTAATATCACCATTGACATGGAAAGACCCATAATTTTTAGGTTGGTCCTAGAGAACAATTACAGAGATCAGAAGAGTTCCAGTGTGAGGAGACCGTCGGGCTAAGCTCAACCAGAATATTAAAAAAGTAAAGATTAAACACAGAGAGAGGTATACCTGTGGGATCACAGTAGGTTTAGACATTCTTCGCTCAAAAGCTTCAGAGTCCCATTTTATGGAAAACTCTGACGCTATATCATGCATTACCTTGACTTTCCTCTCCATTGTGGAAGGATTTGAAGCTGAATTCTCGACAAGCTACCATGAAAAGTTACAACATTGTTCATAGAAATGCAGTGATGGAACCATAAATAATCTCCTTTTGGAGTGGATCATCGGAAATTTACCTGTTTATTGACAAATAACTCCAGGGAATTATCGTATCTTTCATGAAATATTTGCCTAAGATCACGCAACTCTGGCAAATCAGAAAATCTAGCAGCGGCAAACATTAGAGATGAGACAGCCTCCCTGCAATCTTCTGGGCAATCACTGTATGCATTTATTGATGAGAATAAGCAACTGTTGTTTTCATCTGCTTATTAATGATAAATTTCAAGAAAACAAATAATAAAAGAAGTTCACAATCTGTCTCATTTCAAGAAAGTAAAGAAAAAAAACGTATAATCAGACAACTACAACCCGTCTTATGTCCCCTGGAAAGGTAAAAACCTTTTATGCTGAAGTATAGTTCCAAGATACCATCTGCTAATATGCTCATATAGTCATACTTCTTCCCTAGCATAAACTTAGATTTCATAAATATTATTAGATGATAAAAACTAGAACCTTGTCTTACTGACTCCTGGAAATACCAAAAAACCAAATCCATACATTACAGAGAAGTCCACAATCCTTAAAATTCAGATACAAATCGGTGACTAAAAGAAGGCATACAAGAATGGGAATCTCTTCTGGAGCCAGAACAACAATCTCATCAGAGAGAATCTTAAAATCATCATGGTAAAGTAAGAGTAATTTTAATCTTTTCTTTAGCAGACATTTCTTTGCACTTTTTACAAAAACTTTCGACTTAAATAACATAGTGAAAAGTTAAATGACAATAAAATTTTCAGCAATTCCAATCTGAGATACATTACTCAATCCTTATCCTTTAATAAGCCACCCGACCCACAAGCGTTTTAAGTATTCTTTAAATTCAATTTTTCTTTTTACCATTAGCAACAGAAAAATATATTACTCCATTCAACCTCAAATCAAGCTTAGCATCAAAAGTGCAACAGCCTCTTTATACCATTCAACATGATGAAAAACAGGAAGTGGTCGACAAAGAAGAATGACAACCAAATCTCGCATGTAGCCTTCCCACTGTAATGGCCGCCTCCATGAACCGTATGCTAAAAGTATATGTAGCTTGCACTATCAAATTAAAGTCCAGACAAGATGGATCCTATTACAGACTGCAACAGAATATAGCTCACAGCAGCATTTTTTAGCACGTAAGCTTAATGTTATTGCCAACGGACAGCACTAGAGATGGCATTATCCAAAAGAGAATTGGCCACTTTAGGATCACTCGTTTTCATAACTTACAATTTCCCTTTATTACTGATATTTCCACAGAAATATGCCAATAGAAAAGCCTACCATGAGTGGGCCACTGGCTATGTAAACACAGCAAAGGGGTATCACAATTCGAGCTACCGTTATAAAGACAATGTAAAAGAGAAATTTTATCAAAGAGAAATATATAATACAGCCACTTATACCTCAGTTTTTGCATGACTGAAACATGCTTCGACACGAAATCGCAACATTTCTCAACAAAATCGTAGCAAGACGAAAGGATCAATTCAGCTATATATCCTTCCACCTGTTTCACGACCTCTCAAAAAATCAACACAACATTCATTTTTATGTCCATAAAATTTATTAATTAGTAAAAACAAAGCATAACATTTTCACATAATCAAACAAGTCTGAGGAAAAAATATATGCAAATTAGGAACCTTACTATTCCGCTATTAATCATTCTAAAAATTAAAACAATAAAAATACATTTAATCAAATTTTAAAATTTTGAATTCTTCTTTTTTCCTAAATTTTTACATTGACTATAAGGGTTAAAAATAGGAATAATAAATGTTTTTAAAAAACTTACCCTGCCATAAGCATTAATATCAAGGCCATTAGCGAGCAGATCAGCTATATCTTTCTTCAAAAACTTAAGCGTCGCCATCTTTTTCCTCCTTATCACATCGATCCGACTCTTTATCACTTTTATCAATGATTTACTGCAAAAAAATAAAATTACTCACATCAATTTAATTTTCCAAAAAAAAAAAAGAAGCAATACGTTAATTTTAGTAGAAAGTAGAAACCATTTTGAGGCAAAACCACGGCCTAAGATTCCGTCCAGCATCTTCGATCACTGATTTATTCAACTCAGAGGAACGATTCAACTCAAATAACTCAAAAAAGACGCCGTAAACTCAAAATGCATATCAAGTAAACGCAAGATCTGCCAATAAAGAAGAAGAGAAAAGGCTCTTTGGCTAAGCTTCTTCAATGCCGTTTCTAAGGCACTTTTTTATTTTTAAAGAAACAATCATTTACAGGTCCACTGTATGCACTGAACTAAAACAAAAGGGCCTTATGCAAATTTACACTCATAGCCTTTAAATTTCCATTGAATAACTGGTGGATCGATCATTTAAAAATTAAAACATTGGAAGGGTAGTTTAGGTAATTCAAATGGTTTTTAATTTGGTGCGGATAAGGCGGTAGGTAGGTAGATCGTGAGCGTTGGATGAAGGCAGTGGGTCATAGAAGTGGACGGTGGGATGGAATTGTTTTGTTTTCTCTCAGTATCAGGTGGTTTAAATTTTAAAAAATAGGGATCGTGATTAAAGGGAATGTGATGAGCTGGATGGAATAATTAAGGTTATTAATCAAGTTTTAAAGCTTGTTAATTAAAGTTTGATGATTTTCTAGTGAATTTAGGACAAAATTTCGATTACATTGTTTCAGTGCATTTGTCAGTGTACAATGAAAATCAAATGGCCGTTATAACGGCTTTAACTGGATTTTTGTCTAATCACAATGTTTTTCTGTTGGCATTTTACAAATGGAAGAAATATAACGTTGAGTATTTATTTAAGTTGGTTGAATTATAAAAATTATTTAAAAAATAGATTCGAATATTTTTTTTTATAAATAAAAAACATGCTTATTAGTATTGGTGAATTGATAGTTACAAAAAATTATCTATTGTTAGTAAAAAATTTAAATTTCATTTTCCATAGCATGTTTTATTATTATAATAATTTATTATTATTTTTTAAAAAATAATCTCCTTTAATTTGGTTAGAAATTAAAGAAAATAAAATAAAAGATAAGGTTTAGCTAAGCACCAGCTCAAACTCAAATCCAATCTGATCTGGCTAACAAAAATGATCAGGTAGATATATTATTTACCTTATACCCAACAAAAAGAAATCCAACTGCAAAATCAGATAATAAAATATTACGTGGAATTTGTATGTCAGCTTGACAAATGACAATGGAGACCATTTTTCTTTTTCAAAGCATTGGATATTTAAACAATGTTAAAAAAAGTGAGGAATAGGATAGGATTGTCATTTTCAAAGAGAGGAGATGGATTGGTTAGTCGAGAACGCCCAGCCCCATGTTTACTAAAATTGACTAACTTGGAACATATTATTAGTTTAATAAATGACAGGGAATCACAACATCAAAATTATCAAAATGGAAAAAGAAGTAAGTTAATTGGGTTCGTTGTTTGGTTGGTTGGTTTGGTTAAATCCCATTCCTAGAATATGCTTTAAAACTAGAGGCTATTTCATATTTCTAATTCATTATAATATATAAAACTGACTTTTATTATGTGAATCACAAACTTAAAATGGAAGAAATTCCAGCTTATAATTCAACACTAACCCATTATTAATTCTTTTACCCTCCACCCACCAACTTGCTACTACTAATCGACCTGTCTTTTCAATAAACTCCAAATTATAATAATAATAATAACTAACGTAATAGTATTAGACATGAACACTTGGAAACAAAACAAGGCTTAGCAACCTAAGCCTTGGATAAGGAATGTTTGGATTTTAATCTCTGGGGAACATTAGCGGATGGGCAACCAGTTGCAGTAAAAAGTTTAGCAAGAAATTCTGGACAGGAACTCAAAGAATTCATGAATGAGATTACATTCATAGATGAGCTTCAGCATATGAACCTAGTTAGGCTTCTAGCTCTAGTTTATGAATAAATGTCTAATAAGAGCTTGGACACTTTTCTCTTTGGTTTGTAGATTTTTCTTCTGTTTTCCAATCCTTCCACCAAAATTTAATTGTTTTTTCCTCCACTAACTGGCACATCACATAGACAATGTTAATGGCAGATTCCAGTAAAAGGAAATTGTTGGATTGGGAAAAACCCATTGCCATCATTGAAGGAGTAGCACAAGAGCTCCCTTACCTTCACAAATATTCTAGATTGAGAGTGAAACACAGTGACTTGAAAGGTAGTAACGTTTTGCTTTATGGTGATATGAACCCTAACATATCAGATTTTGGAATGGCAAGAATTTTTGGACACAATGAATCCAGAGCCAATACAAATAGGGTAGTTTGCACATGGTAAGTAGAAAAAAAGTTTGTGACAGCACATTTAGAATCTCTGCTAATGTCTTAATTGCAACTACATGCATTCTCTAACTAGTATTCAATGGTTTTATATGTTTTATTTTTATACAGTGGTTATATGCCCCCAGAGTATGCCATGAATGGCATTTTCTGTTAAGTCTGATGTCTTCAGTTTCTGAGTTCTAGTGCTAGAGATTGTTAATGAAAAAAAGAACACAGTGTTCCATTCATTATCTAAAGCTGCCAGCCTTATTCATCATGTAAGCTAACAAGATAAATTCAAACATAACTGCAGATTACCTGGGTTATAATTTGCCAATGACTTTCATTTTGCATCAACAATGAAAATGGTGGCAGGCATGGATTTGTGAAAACAAGGTAATGTTCTCGAGCTAAAGAATGAATCGCAGGAATCATGCCCCAAAAACGAGCTGTTGAGTTGTATTCAGGTTGCTTTCCTGTGTACAAGCGACTGCAGCTGATAGACCTACCACGTTGGAAGTTATTCCTTGCTTAAAAATGATGTTATATTTCTACAAGAGCCAAAAGAACCTGCATAAATGCATATGCTACTAAAACTGAAACGAGATTAGCATTTCCCTGACGGCAAATCAGGCAGTCTATCACGTGAATAATGTGTCTATATCCATAATGGAAGCCAGATAGAGATGTATTTCCCATTCTTTTCTTTTGTGAGGAGGTGGTGGCGTAGTCATGAATTATGTGATTTTTCCACCCAAATTTCTAGATAATCATGTGCTTAGCTATTTACATTGTACATGTCTAGTATAAAATCAAATCATATTGTATTTCTTCAATGTGATTGTATGTTCAGGAAAGCAGAAACACCTTCATCCAAGTTGCCTTTGAGAGATATTGAAGCCAAATCCTGCTCAGTAAGTTCATCCTTATCATTTTGATCAAATTCAGAATAAACAAATGGTTTTTTCTTTGTGCAACTCTAGATGGAGCCTTATAAGTCTAATAAATACTTATCAAGCAACTATATTCTGGGGCTTGGGTTGTGATCTAAGATCATCTCTGTTTATTCCTCTCAAATTTCTAGCAAGACTTAATTCTTAACTCATAAGATGAGGGTTAATGAATGCTTAATTACAAAACTATTCCAGCTATCTGCACAAGAGGATATCGTATGATTCACATTATAGATACATGAGAAGAAGCTTTACACTGACAGTCCAAATTCTACGTTCCTTCTCCAATATCTCATCAAGATCACCACCAAGAAAACCCCTTTTCATTTTATTTTCCGTGAAGTCCAATTCCTTACACTGCACTCAAAACGTCAAACTTAAAATTTGACAGCATTGAATTTCACTCTCAATAAATTTGTAGTCACCGAAACAAAAGAACAAGAAAACAGCAGCTAAGAAAAGAGTATTCAAAAGAAACAAGTATATTTCATATCAGAAAGACTTGTGAATTATGACACTACAAAAACAGCAACTTAGGCCTAACTTTCCCTATATTAGCCTGAATAAGTCCCAAGAAGACGCTTGCACAATGCCCTCAAGGCCTCAACTCAAATTTGGCGAAACCACTCACACCATGCTCCAAAAATGGATGACTACAACATTTCATCTACTCTATATACTGAGCGCATAAGCAAGTGGTAACCACCGTTGGAAACTTAATACAACAAAACTAAAGCAGAGTCAAATACCAACTATTTTTTCTCAGGACTGTTTTTCAGGATTCTCCGGTTCTTCTTCCCTTTCAGGATCTTCCTCCTCTTCCTCTTTCTTTTCTTCCTCTTCTTCATCTTCTTCAGGAGGATCATATGGCATTGGTGGCGGTAATGGTGTTTTCATAGGGCTAAATTGAGGAAATATGTCAGGTCTACGCCCAGGTTTAGGCCTCTCCCACTCCTGCCATGTAAACCAAGGCGGTCATATTTAATCATACTGCCTTAGACAATAAAATACCAAAGCTGAAAAAATAACCTAAGATTTCTCAAAAGATTGAATCATCTAACCAGTATCAATTAATCAAACAACATTATCCCAACAGAGTATTACTGCATAAAATTAAACCCATCTCTTAAAAATCCCATATAACCTTTTCTTCACAAAGCTGACCACAAATATCATATCAGTAATTTGGAATTCTATCGACTGCCGAAAACTTGAAATTTCCCTCTCTCCCATTAGCAAGGCAATCAAAAACTTTGCTATAGCTCAATAAAAAGAAAAAGGAACTTACAATGGGGAAATCGAGGGGATTGCGGCGAGTCAATTTCTCTTCCTCGGGAGCCATACAAACCACCTGCTGCCTCTTTCTCCTCGTCCGTTGATGGCAGTTAGAAACGGAGACGATGAGGGAGCATCTGCAACCGCGGCTCGTGGAAGAGGAAGAAGTGGAGGGTGGCGCTAGGGTTTTGGAAGGCGGCGATAAGGAAAAGCAAATGGATGAGGCTGAGGCCATGGCTGGTTTTTGGTGGTTACGGTTTCCCCAGTTCGGCGGAAGCGGAACAGAGTTCACAAAGGAGATAAGAAAACAATAAAATTACCAAGCTACTTACCAATACAAACCGCCTTTTCTCGACTCGTGCTCGTCACGTAGGGCTGAGCAAAAAAAACATAGAAAATCGAAAACCGATCCGAACCGTAGTGTTTGGTTCGGTTTCGGTTCAATTTTTTTTAATTCGGTTAAAATTCGATTTGGTTATTAGTTCGATTTATTCGGTTCGATTCGGTTTTTAATTCATAAATTTAAAAATCGTAATTAATTGAATCGAACCGAATTTAATTTTTTAATTATTTTTTATTTTTATAATATAAAAATAAATATTTTATTTTTAAATTAGTGAAAAAAAAAATAAAA
The DNA here is from genome assembly GCA_030761205.1 of Fremontodendron californicum. Taxonomy (NCBI): domain Eukaryota; kingdom Viridiplantae; phylum Streptophyta; class Magnoliopsida; order Malvales; family Malvaceae; genus Fremontodendron; species Fremontodendron californicum. Next base: position 762,646 of record JAULJL010000006.1, read on the forward strand.
ATACTAAAAAAAAAAGATAAGTTTTAAAAATTTTAAAAACTAAGATACTTTGATTGTGGAAATAGCATGTTAAACATAAATAACCTGTTAAAATAGCATGTAATAAAGTCCAAAAATTCAAAAGCCTAAAAAGCTCAAAAAAAATAGAAAACCGATAACCGAGATACGACGATTCAATTATAATCGATCTTTTGATTATTACGGTTCGATTTCGGTTATCCATTTGAAAAAATCGAATTCCTCAATTCGATTTGACCGACCCAAACCGAACCGAACTCACCCCTATCGTCACGGTCGGCTCCACGCGCCCACAAATCCCCAACGGCCACAATTCTATTTTCTGATGGCTCGGCCTTGCCCTTAAGTCCTTCAGCATTTATGGGCCTATCATCTATGGGGGGCACATCCACCTGTTAACTTACTATTGGTGGTGAAATTTCTGTCCTGTTTTCTTTCTTTCAAGTATTTTTTTTAAAAAGAAATACATGAAAAAAAAAAAAATTCTTTCAGGTATTTTTCTATTTCTAGATAAAATTTTGTTAGACCAATGTTCTTAGAATTTTTTAAATAATAATATTATATTAAATGTAAAATTTAATATTTTTATTTTTTATTTTTAATATATTAAATAAAAATATTATATATAATAATTTTAAAAAGCGTTCTTACCGCCCTAGTTAACAAATAACAAAAATCCTTGTAAGTAAAAGAGTTCTTACATACCCAAATCCCAATTGTTCAGAATACCAAATAGAGCCCAAACTTTACTAGAGAGTTTACAAAGAGTCTAATGGAAACTATAACTATTTGTTTCAACTTTCAAGCCGTAACTCTCCACTTGCCAAGGCGCTTCCGTGCTAGTGGCATTATCGTTCTCAATGGGGCAGCAGCATGCCCTTCCTCCTCGCTGTCTTCACTATCTAGGACAACTAACTTTTCAGATATCGAAGATTCTTCTGTTTCTTCCATTCCCTTCTGCTTTATCTCCAATTCAGTTTCCATACTTTGTCCGCAGTCCTGTTGCACTTGGATTAATGGAACTAGAGATAGCTTACGACCAAGCCCACTCTTTCTAGGAGTTTGGGGTTTTGAAAATGGCATCACATTCTCTTTGTTGCTCTCCTGTTGTCTATGCGATGAGCCTTTCAGTCCCAGTGAAAGCTTCTTACCGACTGAACTAAGCTTCTCTGATTTTGTATTAGCAGAGACGTTTTCCATCCTATCAACAAAATCCTCTTCAACTATCCCAACCATTTTCACGTTTTCACATGTTTGCAATGAGTCCATACACCCAAATGGCTGTTTCTGGCCTTGACAAAGCTTTGAACTGTTCTTCATGCAGCTGTTTGCTGATATAACATTTTCGTGCTGGTCAAGTTTTTGATCGCTGCTAGCCTGAGAAAGTGATAATCCAAAAGAAGCCCGATGTTGACAGTGTGATGATGAGGAATTTGGGTCCACATTCTCCTTGTTATCAAAATCGTCCTTGAATTGATTAGAAGATTTCATAGATGATTTCCGCCCGTTTCCATTTACTTTCTCATGGTTCAGATTGCATTCATTCAGCACATCATTTTCCTTTTCTCTTTTTCGCTTACCTTCCATCTGATTCATCGAGTCAGAGGGAAATAAGTGGTGATTAGACACCTCTTGATCACCATCTTTTTTCTTGTTTGAACTAGTAGACTCGAGTGATAACTTCTGGCTAATGCCACGAGGTTTCATATGGCTAGGAATAAAGTCATTAGCACCATGTTTTGGTTCCTTGTCAAATCCTTGAACTTCCATCTGCAACCAAAAGAAGTACGAAAAATAAAGAATCCAATACAAAGAAAAACATAAAAATCAAACAAACCAAATGCTAATACCATCACTGAGTCCGTGTTAGTTTCAGTGCATTGATTGCTATAACTGCTTTCTCCAGCTCCAGCCTTGGCATATTTCTCAGTCATGGATCTTGCTTTATGGTCAAAAGCTTGTCTGTTATATTTGTGTTCCCTACTCTGCAGATTCATCAAACATATCAAAAGGCAAGGAAAAAAAAGAATCTTCATTCTTCAGCCTAACCCAATCCATATGAGACAATGTCCACTTACTGCTTCACACATAAGGCCATCATCAGGATTTGGTTCACTGAGCAATAATCTTATACTTGTAAGCACCGTTGAAATGTTCAATGACGGTTGCCATGCCCCCTGCTTGGATGAGAATCAGAGTCTTCTTGTCATGTGATATATTATTAAAGAAAAAAACTTACATTTCGGGAAATCATATAGAAGAACAATCAATGCGGCAAATATGGAAATTTAACAGTGTCCTCTAGTGACTAAAAAGACATTTAAGCCTCAAACACAAGCTGTTCATGTTTAACGCTCCCCTTTATCCATGGAATCAATAACCCTATCTTTATCCTTGAAGTAATATAAAATTGAAAGTTAAATAAATGCAGACTTTATCCATTTGCATGCAGATCAGCAAGCCCTTCATCGCATATATGGTCAGCATTCTTTGACTGAATAGAAATCTAAGTCTTTATGGTAGAACGTTAATGTAAAAAAATTTAGTCCTTTCAACATCAGTTTACTAAGCTTTTATATATAAAAATAATAATAATAATAATAATCATTCAACAATCTCCTGAAATATAATCAAAGCATTCAGCACGTAAGAAAATGATGCAAGATAAATGTTAGTACTACTACAACTTTTTAAGGGGGGCTAAACTAAACTAACCTTGGGAGGAAGATTGAGAATGTCAAGGCAAATTCGACCTCCATTATCAATGTTCGGGTGGTAAATAGGCGTGCCAAAGGTCACAATCGGAGGCTGAAGCGGGTACCTTAAAAAAAAAAAAAAAAAAAAGAGAGAGAGAGAAAATCAAAGAACCCACTGAGTTTTTTTTTTTTAATGACAAAGAAAAATTCAAATTCTGTAAGGTAGCTAAACCTTTCAGGTATCTGAATCTTAATCTTAAAAATTCCTTTGGCATATACAGTTTCTTCAGGACCTTCTATTTCTGATAAACAACATCCAAGAATTGGATTTCAATTAATTGCTCAAAAAATTTCATTTTGTAATTATTTTGTAAATTAAAATAAAAAGAAAAATGAACTTACGGGCGTCGATGGAGGAGAGATCAGAAAGATCTGAGTGTGGGGAAAGAAAAGGGAAGGAGGCGCCATGAGGAGGATCGGTGAGAAGCAGCTTTAGCTCCTTTTGCATTCGCAGTTTAAGCCTTGCTGCTTGTGACATTTTCCTTTCTTCTTCTTCTTCTAAATGGAGGAAAAAAAAAAGCCTGTGATCCTTTTTGAAGATAACAAATTTTGGTTTCGCTCCGTTTTTCTGTTTGGCATCAGCTTTAAAACTGAAAATTTTCGGGCTTCTGATTTTGCGCGGGCGGGCGGTGAATCTTTTCAAATGCGTTTTTCTTTTTGGTTTTTTCAACTTTTTTATCTCCCTCTTAAAACCAAAAAAAAAAAGAAACAGGAAAACGAAAAATATGGTAGTACTAGTAGTAACTGTTACACTGAAGTACTGAACGTTTGCACTTGCTCGGTCGACCCTCCTCCGAACAGGCCAAAGGCCCATAGTTTTTCATAAAGTTGTCTACAAACTTTAAAACTCTTGATGAATCGAGTCCAAATGTCCAATAAAAAAGATTACTTGGTGTTTATTATTACTTAATAAAGTTTGAGAAAATTATTTGATACATTAGTGAAGTTTTATAATTTTATTAGCAGTTAGCAAGATAATATATATTCTTGTAAGATATAATAAAAATATTAAAATAATTAATATAATAAAAAATATTATTTTAATTTTATTTGTGAAATTTAAAAAATTTTATTGACGGCATATAAAATATATATTCTTGAAATTAAGAGAAGATAATATATAAATTATGAATTTTTTTATAGATATAATCTTAAAAGTATTCATAGACCTCTAACATTTCAAAAGTCCCGATTGAAAAGAAAAAACAAAAGCATATACTAATTATTTACATGTTCCTATTAAAAGCACGTCATATCAGATTTTAATTAACTTACAAAGTATTTGATCAACTTTTAACTTTTATATCTATATAAGTATGAAGCTACCTTGATACTTTTTCGATCGGTAGTTTTCTTTTTATAATGAAAAATTAAATAAATAAGTTCTTAAAATTTTTTTATACTATCTTTATACATAATGAGTTTTCTATTTTTCGTGGTTCTGATTCATATAGTGAAAATTTTGAGAGTAAGCCTATTGCGACCTTGAGTCCTATTTGGCCTATTACAATGGTGGAATCGAGTGGAATTAAAGTAGTAAGAAACTTGAGTTTGATTCGAAACTCGCGGATCAAAAATTGACTCGAATTCTATTGAGATTTATTTTTAAAGTTTAAGTTCGATTCGAAATAACAATTGAATTATTCGAGCTTGTTCGATTAGACTTGTATATCTAGTAAAAATATGAGTTTGATTCTCATGCTCGATTTCAAACTTGATTATTTGGGTTCTAATTCGAATTGAGATTTTTCAATACTAAGTAAAAATTTAAAAACTCGATTAGGCTCGCGAGTAACTAAAGTTAGACATTAAGATACTTGAATTCGAATCGCTCGATAACTCGAACTGTTCAAACTCGATAATGACCGAACCAAACTTAAATAATTAACGAACACAAATATCTCATTTACATTTCTAACCTATCATTTTCATCATTTCATCAATTTTAAAAGCATGGGATGCGGTGAAAAAAAAGTAGAAAGAGATGATGAAATTAGAGAGTGAAGGAGAGAGCCGAAAAATATATTAATAATAGAGTTGATTTTTAATATGTTAAACAATGAAATTTTTTAATTTTATAAATCAAGTTATCAGATTGTAACATGTCATGCCTTTTAAATTAATTTTTTTATTATTTTAATATATCTTAAATGATATATATTATTATTTTATTAATTTATTTATAAATTTCAAAATCTATACGAACAATGAATGAGATAATTTCTTTTAATATATATATATAATATCTTAAAAATTAAAAGTTTGATTATGAATCACTTGAAGCCAAGTATTAAAAAGGTTAATAGTCATAAATTCATAGTACCCAAAAGGGAAATATGACACCCACAGATTTCAATTCAAATTCAATCTTCCCTCTTATTTGTAGTAATGCTCTTGCTAATCTCCAAATAAATATTTCAAATATATATTAATTATTATAGCAATATAAAACAGCCTGCTGCCTGCACTGCTTACTCGTCAATCGTCATTCCTAAGTAACTTTAAGAATATATTAATTATTATAGCAAATGGGGTCCACATATATGATATGTAATATATACCGAAATGAAAATCAAGTTCTTAATGTAACAATCTAACGTAGAAAGCGAACCTAGTCAGCATTTAATACCATAGTCCGCGATACACTGAAGCGGCCCACGTCAGTTAAACGACGTGAGGTCGAAGCAACTCTCCCAAGAAGGCAACACGGACGAACCCCCACTTTCACACTTTACCAACCCAACAAAACGGCTTTGGCCGCTCCTGTCCTATCCCTAGCAGCAAGGGAAAAAAATAATTAATAAAGCGGCCAGCCCATTAGACCTGCTCAGGGCCGGGCAGCCCGTCGGCTCGGCAGGCTCGGCCCGTATTAAATTTGATTTGGACAAGATATTTTTAATCCGAATCGATCCGACCGGATTCGAAACAGTATTTTTAATTATAATAATATTATTTTATTTAATTTTAAATACAATATATATATATAAAATAAAAAATATTTTTTTTTTTATTATTATGAACAGCAAATTCGAGTCTGCCAAATTTAGGTAACGATTTAAAAAAATCGCGTCGGACCGGGCTGCGATCCGATCCGATCCATGAGCAGATTTACAACCCACGGGTGAGTGAAAGCACGCGCTGTTTCATGAGCGTGGTAAGCACTCCTTACTTTCAAAAATCACTTACGTTAATAGAAGTCAAAACTCAAAAACAAAAGCGAGCCAAAAATCCATTATCCTGCTTGTTTTTCTCCATTCAAAAACACCAACGCGTGGACCCCGCCCACTCGTCTCTCTTCCGTGCTTCCTTTCCCGTGTCCCACACGCGCCGCTCTTCCTCGAGACTCGCCCCTAATTTCAAAAAACAAAGGAATCATCGTCAGATCAATTAAATTCACGCGCTCTCTCTTTTCGGTCCGTTGATAAGCTTTCGAAAAGCTTAAAAGAATCACAATGATCATAGATCTGAACCGTTGATTTTGATTCAATTATGAAATTCAAATTTAACCGTTTAAAAAAATGATATTGGCACATTGCTTTTAAAGAAAGGATTGTACGTCACGTCAACGTTTTTTTTTTTATTTAAATCATTTTACGTTAATTATTTATTACAAAAATTATTTATAAATTACTGATATAAATATTTATCATTTAATTATTATATGTAATGTATAATAAATTGTTGATTTTTTTAAAATTTAATTCATGACATGATTTTAATAAAAGTGATATATACTGACGTGGTGTAATTATTTCATACAATCATTTTTCATTATTTTTATATGCATTTGGTTATTTATTAACGTGTCTTTCTATTTCATGCTTTTTATTAATTTTGTTGACAATTTAAATAAAATAAAATTAATTAATGATATTTAATAATATATAAAATGTGAAGGAAATTCTATGAAATAAAAAATAATCTCAATCATGTGATACAAATAAAATTTACATTATTACCTAAAATTACTATTTATTGTAAATATCTTTTTCAAAAATTTATAATAATACTTCTCATGTTTATAAAACTTAGTTATATTTAATTGTTACATACTCTAATAAAATGATATTATTTTATAGCTAATTATATATATATATGGCTTTAAATTACATGTTTTCCTTCTCTTAATCCTCATTCCGAAATAGACCTGCTCATGGACCGAACAGCCCCGACCCGTATTGAGCCGGATCTGGGCATGATATTTTATTGTTCTGGTTTCGACCCGGAAAAGTGTTTTTTAATTAAAATAATATTATTTTATTTAATTTTAATTATAAAAATATTAAAAATATTTTTTTTAATCTAATGAACAGTAAATTTAGGCCTACCGGACCGGCCCAACCCAGGACCGAGTCTGAGCAAAGAATATAAAAAAATCGGATCGCAGTCCGACCCGACCCATGAGCAGGTCTATTCGCGTCAATAAATTAAGATAGAGCACATACTATAAAAGTTGTCATGTAACATGTATGAGCCTATAACACCATAGGATTTGAATTTTAAGAATTTTTAGTTAAAATCTCAAGTTTTAATCGTTAGAATATTTTATAATAAACATTAATCTAATTGCAGAGAAACAACTAATATATATGAATAGCATCTATAATCAAGTAGAATAAAACTATATTTAGATTGTGTATTCATGAAATAAGGGAAATGATAATTATACCCATTTAGATGGTATAAATGTGACACTTAAATTATTTTTCTACTATACTTAAATATTATGTCATTCATAAAAAAATGTAAAACAAAAATTATATAATTTTGTTATTAACTGTAGTAATATATTTAGTAAAAGTGTAACAAAATCAAATAATTTAATAAAAATAATAATAAAATCTTAAATAAAAAAGTTCAAAAAAATTACAACATATATTATCAAAATATTTAAGTAATTTAGTAATATGATAACAGAATAAAAAAGTTGTAAAATGAGATTTACATAATTTTCTTATGAAATTGTTATAAGATAACTAGTAAAATATATATAACAAAATCAAGTAATTTGATATAAAATGTAGTAAAATTTTAGACCCAATGAGTAAAGGAAATTACAAGTTATATTATCAAAATATTAAAGAAAATTTGTAATCTGATAATAATAATAATAATAATAATATGCAATTCAGAAAAAAAAAATGGAAAATGGGAATTAATAGTTTTTTTTTTTTTATAGATATAATAAAATTATTATTCTAATGCTAATAATTATAAATAATACAATTATGTGTTATCCAACATAATATGTTTTGTAGTTCGATGATAAGTAAATGTAAATTTAAAAAAAAAAACCCTAGTAATACCATTTTATATTAACTTCAGTTGACAAATTCTGTAAACATGTAATAATTTAATGCAAAAGTAACAAAAATAATATTATCGAATTATCTTATCTTTTATAAGAAAAATGTTCAATAATCCCCATCAAATATTTAACAATAATTTTTATAACTTTAAAACCATTTCACTATCATTTTTTCATGATATATATATATATATATTATCATCATTTAAGGTTTTATATATTATTTTTATTAGTTAATATTTTCATATTACTTATTTTTCTATGTTATATACCAAAATAATATATTTTTCTATATTATTTGTATTAATTAATATTCTCATATTATTTTATTTTTATCATCTTATATATCAAAAAGGATTTTATTTATTTATTTATGACGTGGCATTATTACTAAGAAACTAATGTCAGAAGCTGCCTCTGTTTTAGTTTGAACTTTTTAAAGAGGGAAAAAAAAGAAAACGAAAGCTTCAAAACAATATCATACCAACCACCACCAATTCTATTTACTTATTCTCTCGTTAGCTTTCTCTTTCTCTCTTCGTAATTTTTCTCTCTTTTTCTTTTTTATTTTAATTGTAAAAGTTTAGCTGAAGAAGCTTTGCTAAATTCTTGTACGGCCGGCGAGAGAGAATGAGCGTGGTAGGGAGACAGATGGCGAGAACTAATTCGACGGAGCATCATCCACGGCAATACTCCGATGACTTCCTCGACGCGTCGTTCAACAGCAAATGGCTTCAATCCTCCAATTTCCCTTCTTCTCAGGTCTTCGATCTTCTCCCCTCTCTCTTTTTCTTCACATTTACATTTTGCATTTCTTGTAACGGCGCCGTCTGTTTTATTTGTTGTTTGGTTAGGAGCTCGAGTTCTATTGCGGGGAAGGAATGAGCAGGAAGTCGCCGGAGCAGGGGACACCGCCGGTTTGTTCTAGGTCGTCGAGCTTGAGAAAGAACAGCGATGAACACGTGTCGCCCTGTGAGCTCAGCCCCGGCTTACTGGATCTGCATTCATTTGATACTGAGCTGCTTCCTGAGGTTTTACTCTATTACTTCAATTAGATTTAAGCTTTCAGCTTTTGTTCTCATGCATGAATGCTTAGATTTACTTAACTGTTGTGTTTTGATAAAATTTTAAATGCTAATCAATACTAAAATTTGTTCTATGATGATGTTTGATTTGATATTCTGGTTAATCAAGTGATTTAATTGATAATTAAATAGCTGCAATGTATTTTTCATAGCATTTTTCGACCCGGTGAGCCATTAAAAATATATTTATATTGATAATTGGTGGCAATAAAAATTCGCTATTGTTCGAAAATTGCTTCTTTTGTGGATAAAAAATTTGTTAGTGCTTTTTTCTAATTGCAGGTTCCTAACCTATATGAAGGATACGGGCTTCAGAAACCTGTTCGTGGTAAAATTTTTGATGATTCCGAACCTTATCTATCTACCAACAAACTTTCGAACAGGCCACATGGAATGGCTGAGAATAATCTTCTTAAAAGCATCTCAGTAGATAAAGAAAGAGTTAACAATGTTGCCAAGATTAAAGTTGTGGTATGCTACTTGAATGCTTCCATTTGTTTTATGTATCACAATTCACACAGCAAATATCAATTTTAATGTTTTGAATGATTGCTGTACCAAATTGATCCATAAGTCGTGCCAAGAAATACAATGAGCTGTGGATTTTGAAAACCTTAATGCTCAACTGAGTGATGAAATCATTGATGATCTGAACTAAGTTAAACTTTTGTAGACAATTAAAAATGACCTATCGAGCCATGCTTTTTGCATCCTATCAATTCTAGCAAGATATGCTATAGATTAAGAAAATCTTAACCTGTGACTAATACCCAATGGGACCGAATATAGACAGTTGAAATTGGCAAAGAAAACCATACACTCTTGCTATCTTTTTTTTTTTTTTTTTTTTTTCTCACTGTTAAAATAGCTAATAATAACTTCCAATGCAGGTGCGCAAGAGACCATTGAACAAAAAGGAAATAGCAAAGAAAGAAGAAGACATTATCACTATAGAGTCAAATTCCAATGCGCTAACGGTTCATGAAAAAAAACTAAAGGTGAGCAGCTGGTAGGGCTTCTTCTTTTCCCTACAGTTGTGTTATGACGTAGATGATTGGATTTATTTTTTGGTGCACTTGCTAACTTGAGCTCCCGACCCATCAGTCATGCGCTGTTATAGCATTTTCAAGACATTACTTGTTTAAAATTTCAGCCAAAAAAAGTTAATTGCTCTTTGACTTGATTTTCATGGAAAATCCAAATTGACTTATTATTTAAAATTCTCTGCAACTCATGATTATCTCCACCAGCTGTAACACTTTAAAACTCATGGTTAATTATATTTTACCTCGCAGCAGTCTTCACTGTTTTCCATGTGGTCTAATTATTGATATCTACAGGTTGACCTGACAGAATATGTTGAGAAGCATGAATTTCTTTTTGATGCTGTGCTGAATGAGGATGTTAGCAATGAGGAAGTGAGTATCTGACAGGAAGTGGATAACCTTTTAATGTGTCATTCAGGTAATTTCACTGATTTCATTTTCTATTGCTCTAGGTGTACTCTGAGACTGTGGAGCCGATAGTCCCATTAATTTTCAATCGAACTAAAGCGACTTGTTTTGCATATGGGCAAACAGGTTAGTGGTTTTATACTGAATTTGAAAGTTATGTGGATGCTATAACGCACTTAGTTCTAAAAGTTTTCTTGTATAAAATCTTTTCTCACTATGAACTTGTATACTTTTTTCTGCTGAGTGCCAGGCTGCCAGCTATTTTAAAGTTTTTGCCTGAATGCTAATCTTTTAATTTTTGTAGTTTTTATATGTTCTCTATGCAAGCTTTTGACAAAGACCGTAAAATCTGAAGAAAGTCAAGTAGAATTTTGGTTTCTCAGGGGAGGGAAGAACGTCCAGTAAAAACACTATTGATTTTGGTTTCAAGAGTTTGGACTGTTATAGTTGATTTATAAATAGTAACACACTACATCTCTTTTCTCCTACTCTCATGATGACCAACATGTGAAAGTGCCCGACTCTTGGCAGGGTTTAATAGTTAATTATAATGCTATCAATTTGTGAATGCATCTTGATACGTGTTTCTCTTGGTTTAGCACAGTTATCTCCTCTTCCAAATTGTCATTTATGAGCTACATGCTGTTCTTTATTTTTTTTTTGTGTGGCCAAAGGAACACATCAGTTGTTAAAATTAACTGATTTTAATTACCGTGGAATCCCTATATAACCTACAAGAAACTCACACTTGGTCCTTTATTTTGCCCGGTGTTTATTCTTGTTACCCTTTACTAAGAACATGTACCTTTTAGATCCTATGACCGGTAATTATGCTCTGGTTTCTTTAGGTATGGTTGTTGTTTTCTTTGTCTTTCTGTATATGGTGTTTGAGTTGTCAAAAAAGCTGTACTAAAAGGGAAACGGGGAGCATCAAAGCTAGCATTTGGGTGAATGTGTGTATGCATATTTGAAAGGGCTGTTTCAGATTATCAAATTTACCTGTTGCAAAATTTTTAATTTATGATATGAAAGTCAGACTGTTCCTCATTTTACAGAAATTTCGTTGGAATGAAATAAATGGCAAACTAATTCTTTTTACATTCTCTTTTAAGTGATAGAAATACATGCATCTTTAACCTTTTTGGAAAAAGTCCATTTTTTAATTAGTTCAGACTTACGCCTTTCGAATGTGTTTTTATGGACTTGAATAACATCTTGTATAGGTCATTTTGGTTTGGCATTCCCTATCTGTTGGAAATTGTCCTCTTCCAATGTTCACGTGGTTCCACTTTCCATATCTTAATTCTTTTTCAGTTTATATTCTTGCAAATGAACTTTTGTTGATCCTATTTTTTTCTTGTACAGGAAGTGGAAAGACATATACTATGCAGCCACTGCCTCTAAAAGCATCTCAAGATATATTAAGATTAATGTACCATACATATCGGAATCAAGGTTTCCAACTTTTTGTCAGTTTCTTTGAGATATATGGGGGAAAAGTCTTTGATCTCCTTAATGATCGGAAGTAAGTTATTTCCATATGGAAACCTTGACAAACTGTCCTATAGTTTCTATTTATCTGATCAGATTTGTAATTTCTGCAGAAAGCTTTGCATGAGAGAAGATGGTAAACAACAAGTTTGTATTGTGGGTCTGCAAGAGTACAAGGTATTAGATGTTCAGACAATCAAGGAGTTAATTGAAAGAGGAAATGCAACAAGAAGCACTGGCACTACTGGAGCAAATGAGGAATCCTCAAGGTCACATGCTATTCTTCAGCTTGCCATCAAGAGATCAGCTGATGGCAGTGAAACAAAGCCTGCTAGACTTGTAGGGAAGCTTTCTTTCATAGATCTTGCTGGAAGTGAGCGTGGTGCAGATACGACTGACAATGACAAACAGACGAGGTAAAAAATTTTGAATCCATGCAATCTGGGATTATACTTCTTCAAAGCAATGGTACCATGAATTACATAGGCATATTTATGGAGCCATAGAGCCATTGAACTGCTCCTTGGAGGTACTAGGCGAGAAAGTGCACCAAGTAGATAATCAAATCTTGTTCTCTTTGCTTATAGGGATGTTCTGACGACCATTATTTAGAATGTGCTGTTCAATTCATAACAAGCTGATTTCTTATTTCTGCAGAATGGAAGGTGCTGAAATTAATAAGAGTTTACTTGCTTTAAAAGAATGCATCAGAGCTCTTGATAATTACCAGGGTCACATTCCTTTCAGAGGAAGTAAGCTGACTGAAGTTCTTAGAGATTCATTTGTTGGTGACTCACGTACTGTTATGATATCATGTATTTCACCGAGCTCAGGATCATGTGAACATACCCTGAATACACTCAGATATGCTGATAGGTATGTGGTTCTCTAATTAAAATTGCATTGTAGAAGTTACTTTTGCTTTTTATTTTAAACAAAACTGTGGACACTTGCATTCCAGGGTGAAGAGCCTATCAAAAGGGAACAACTCCAAGAAGGATACACTATCTTCATCATCAAATCTTAGGGAGTCAACTGCATTGCCCTTGGCTTCATCTTTACCAACCGATACATTTGAGGATGATATAACTGATGTTCCTATTGAAAAGAACAAATTTGGGTTGTCCAAACAGATTGAAAGAGATGCATCTCCTCCCTTTAAAGTGGATCGTGTTCCTAGTGGAAGGGCAGAAGGAAATTTGGCTGTACCGTATTCAGATTATGCCAAGGGTCAGAGAGGTGGTCTAAATGGCGTGGCCGAGGATGATTTTGATTACTCTGAGGAGACATATGAGCAACAAAAGATGCTGCAGAAAATTAATAGGAAGGTGCAGACCTACCAAATGCCATCTTTGGAGGAGAAGCGGAAGACTGATTCTTTGACAAAGCGTGCGGATCCTTCAACCTTTGATGATAACAATTCTCATTCAGATGATGATTTGAGTTCCCTGTTGAAGGTACCACCAATCAGAATCTAAGCATCTAATTTTTCTTCCCTAATTGTATTTAATTGTGAAATGAAATTTGTCTTGTTTGTTACTAGGAAGAGGAAGATCTTGTATCTGCTCATCGTAGGCAAGTTGAGGACACAATAGAGATTGTTAAGGAGGTAGATGACTTTCTGGCTGTAGCTCATTCTATTTTCTGCTATGATTACCTTTGTTCTGATTGTTATTATGTGTGCAGGAAATGAATCTGCTAGTTGAAGCTGAGCAACCAGGCAATCAGCTTGATAATTATATCTCTAAGTTAAATACCATTCTTTCACAGAAGGCTGCAGGAATTCTTCAACTGCAGACCCGCTTGGCTCAATTCCATAAACGCTTGAATGAGTATAACGTTTTAGTATCTTCTGGCAATTGATATAGCCTGCAGAAAGGGGCTGGTGAAACCGACTGATACGATGTGGAATTCAGCCCGGCATTTGATTTGTTTCTTGATGGTGAGGCAGTTGATGACTCGCCAACTATGACCTTTGTTACAGAATGCAGTACCTATTAGAGTGGGTGGTGAGAGTGGAATCTTGTTTCTTCCTCCATTTTTGATGCTTCAAGTAAGTAACTATCGTGACTTTTTGAGTTATACCACACTCCATAGAAGTACCTTATAAATAAATAAATATGTATGCATTGCTCCTCCGCCATAATACTATATGTAAAATTTATGCAGAGCAGCAGTTTTAATGTTATTGTTAATAATTAAAAACACCTTGTTTTTGTGTTTTTAAGCTTTTCCGTATAGCTTTGTACGACTTCACCTTTATTTGGTTATTGCTGTTTTACATTGTAGTATTTCATTTTACTCATTTTTCTTGAGAGCCGTGGCTGTTCTTTCCAGACCATGTCTCGCAACCCTTTGGCTCTTTTTCTGGGGTGCTTCAGCTGTTTTTTTTTTTTTTTTTTTTTTTTTTTTTTTTTTTTTTTCTCGTTTATATATATATATATATATATATATATTAGATGTTTGAATTTAGATCTAATATCTTACTGATCTCTTTAATCCACTTATTAGATTGGACGAGGAAAAAAAATCACTATCACATTCTCTCGTATTCTTTACTGTTTAACTAATTTTAAAAATCAAAATACTCTGAAACGACATTATAATTTTTTTTTGGATAAATGTTTGTTTATTTATCCGAAAGCAGTGAAACTGCTACAAAACATGTAGTTCAGGAGGAACCCCTGCAACTAGATACATTCAACTAGGCGCAGGAAAGAGAATCCCTGATCAGCAAGGAAACCAGTAATCTAGTACAGAACCAACACTAATTAACAAGATCAGAACAAAACATGGAGTCATTAAGTCCCTAGCTGATCCTGAGATTGGAGTTAACAGCATCCAATGCTATGTTCCTCCAGCTAGCTAGCCTCATTCTAATGGTATCTTTAACTTGACTAATGATCTCTTCCTTTGTGGAATGGCCTTGGTTAAAACATCGTTTGTTCCTCTCCCTCCAGATCCAGTAAATGCTGGCACTCCAGGCAAGACGCATGATGGTAGCAATGAGAGATTTGCCTCTTAGTCTACTGACAGCCCAGTGGAATTCAGAACTCCATCCCCCAGCTTGTCTCTGCAAATGGCTCAGCTGTAGTATCCCTTGCCAAATTCCATTCGAATAGGGGCATTCGAAGAAAAGATGGTTTTTGGTTTCGATTTCTGAATGGCAGAGAACACATGACCCATCTAAAGTCAGTCCCCAGGATAGAAGTCTGTCTTTAGTAGGCAATTTATTCAGAATTGCCATCCAAGCTACCATGGCATGCCTAGGGACATGACCAGGAAACCAAATGAGTCTATCCCAACCTGTCTTCACCAGGTGAGGTCTCAAGTCCTGCCATACCTTAGAAACAACATACCTGTTTCCAGGGAATTTCCAGGAACTAGAACCATCATGAGTAATGATGAATGTCCTAGCTAATTCCTTCATCTGCAATAGTTTCCTCCATGTCCAGCTGCAGTTCTGAGTTGCATTAACTTCCCAAAACGATCTCCCTTTGAGCACATAGACTCGAATCCAAGCAATCCATAAGGAACCTGCTTGGACCAGAAGAGACCAGATATGGTAGAGCACGCAGGCTTTGTTCCATGTCAGCAGATCTCTCAGCCCCAATCCTCCTTCTGATTTGGGACTACAGATGGTGCTCCATTTGACTCTTGCCCCTTTAGCAGAACAGTCTGTCCCTTTCCAGAAGAACCTGGAACAGAGTTTATTGATTTTCCTGATGACAGAATTGGGAAGAACAAAGTGTCTGCACCAATAGTTTTGAACATTAGAAAGGACTGATTGGATGAGCTGAAATCTGCCAGCATAGGACAGATGTTTGGCAGCCCAGCCATGAATGCGCCCTGTGATCTTTTCCACTAGAGGGATGCAATCTCTATCCGTTAGCCTTCTGGTGACAAGGGGAACCCCAAGGTAACGAACTGGAAGCTGACCAAGCTGGAAACCTGTAGCCTGCTGAATCTCCAGCAACATGGAAGGAGAGATGCCAGAAGAATAGATCTCACTCTTCCTACTGTTTAGCTGCAGTCCAGAGTAAAAATAGAACTGTTCCAGGATGCTTTTAATGCCTGCAATTGAGCTCAAGTTACCCTTGGAGAAGATTAGTAAATCATCTGCAAAGCTGAGATGAGTCATCTTAATTTTGAGACATTTAGGATGATATCCAAAAACACCAAACTGAGCCCCTGAATTCAGAAGCTTCGAGAGAACATCCATGTCGATCACAAAGAGGTAGGGGGAGAGAGGGTCGCCTTGTCTTATCCCCCTGGCTCCCTTGAAGAACCCGATGAGTCCACCATTAAGGGAGATGGAAAACCTTGGTGTGGTAATACAAGCCTGTATCCAATCCACAAAGGTTTGAGGGATGCCTAGAGAAGACAGGACAGAAAGGAGGAAGTCCCAATTCAGAGAGTCAAAAGCTTTCTGAAGATCGATTTTAATGGCACATCTCGGAGATAATGTTGACCTGCTATACCTTCGCACCAATTCTTGTGCCATGAGAATATTATCTGTGATGCTTCTTCCTTTGATGAAAGCACTCTGATTAGGAGAGATCAACTCAGGGAGGAATTCAGTAAGTCTGTTGGCAATGATCCTTGTAATACTCTTGTAAACAATCGAGCAACAAGAGATAGGACGGAAGTCTTTAACCCTGCAAGCATTTGGACACTTTGGGACCAATGCCACAGTAGTGGCATTAAAGGTAGGAAATAGATACTTTGTCTGAAAGAAATAAAGGACTGCATCTATGACTTCTTCCCCAATGATGGACCAGGCAGAGGTGAAGAAATGTCCAGTGAAACCATCTGGGCCTGGAGCTTTGTCTCCATTCTGGGAGAAGAAAGCTGTCCTAACTTCCTCCCTTGTAATCGGTCTAACCATCTTGCTCTGGTCTGCAGCAGTCAAGGTGGTATGAAGGAGTTCAGTCAAGAGATCCTTAGGGCAGTTAATAACTTGGCCATCAGCTGAACCTATAAGGTTTTGGTAAAAATGGAGAACTTCATCAGAAATCTGATCAAAACTCTCAAGTTTCTTGTCATTGCCATCATAAAGGACCTTGATCGTATTGCTACTGTGCTTAGTGGAGAGCATTTTATGGAAGAATTTGGTATTCTGGTCCCCCTCTTGGATCCATTGGATCCTGGACTTCTGTCTAAAGAAACTTTCCTCAGCCAGCAGAAGATCATTGAGCTCTAGGTGGAGCTGCTGTTCCTTGCTTATTAACTCAGGAGAAGGCAACTGAGAGAGGATCTGCAATTGAGCAGATTCCAACTCCCTTCTCTTCTCTTGAACTCTCCCAGAGATGTTGCCATAATTGGAGAAATTGAACTTCCTCAAGGTAGGCTTAAGCCTATTCAATTTCTGGAACAGAATGGCCATAGGATTTCCTTGTAAAGGAGACTTCCAGGAATCCTCCACCGCACGCATGAACTCTGAATGTTTGGTCCAGAAGTTAAAAAACTTAAACGGTTTAGGAGGAGTGGACATAGCAACATTCAGTTTGATAGCAATAGGGCAGTGATCCGAGACTCCAGGAGGCAGAAACTCTACTAGGGAATGGGGAAAAAGAGAGTGCCATTGCTCATTAACCAAGGCCCTATCCAGCTTCCTTGCCAGGAAACCAGCAGACTGATGATTGGACCAAGTGAAGATTGGCCCTGTGAAGGAATGATCAATCACAGAGATTTGATCTAGGCAGTTCTGGAAATCAGCCATGTCAGAGCTGATGGCATAGGGTCCATTGGAGCTTTCAGAAGAGTGAGCTATGACATTGAAGTCCCCAGCCAATAACCAAGGAATAGAGGCCATGGACCCTTGGATCTCCTCAAGGTGTTGCCAGAGCCTTGATCTAGCAGCTCCATCATTGCTACCATAAATAGTAGTGACACAGAACTTTTGGGAATTGAGGGAGAGCATACAGGTGATGCTTTGATCAGTGGATGCTACCAAATCAACTTGCAGAGAGTCCTTCCAAAGGAACCAAATTCTGCCATTGTATGCTTCATTGTAGTTGTGTATCATATGCCAGCCTGAAAAGGAACTTCCCACAACAGCTGAAGACTTGTCTTGTTTCACCCTCGTTTCTAACAAGCACACTAATTCCATTTTAAGGGACCTAATCCTATTTACTACACTCTTCTGTTTTAGAGGATGGTTAAATCCTCTAACATTCCAGAAAAGCAAGTTCATGAGGGGTGAGGTAGGGAACTCCCAAGGTCAGATAAAACTGACCTTACTTGTTTTTTCCCCTTAACTGGCCCTTTCTTCTTCAAGGCTTTCATCAAGTCTGCTACACCAGCAGCTGCAGCTCGTGGCTTTTTTTGCAAGGGTAAAATCACATCCATATGGTCCTGATCAGAGGCTTCCATGATTTGATCAGATTCTGAGACTGAGTTCAGAATCTCAAATCTGTTTGAGGATTCAGCATGAGGATGCTGTAATACTCTGTTACAATCCACCTCTTTACTACTTATAGTAGACAACTTCTCAGCATGAGAGGCCATACCATCAATGTTAAGTCCATTGGCCGCATTGCCTTTATCATCATTGCTGATGGCATCAAAGCAGTGGTCAGGTTCCCTAACACTAGGATCACAAGGATCACTAGGTTCCCTAACACTAGGATCACTAGGGTCCTTTAGCTTTGGAATCCAGACCTTAGTAGGTACTGGTTTCTTTGGGCAGTTCTTGTCAGCATGTCCCAAAATGCCACACAAGGAACATTTTTTAGGAATCCAAGGTACTTCCACAGATATGGTAGCATAAGATCCATCACAGAGTTCTACATTTATGGATTTGGGAAAAATCTTGTCCACAGAGGCCTCAACGCACACTTTGGCATAAGCCAATCGCTGCTGGCTGGCCGTAACACGATCCATGTAGAGGGGAATCCCAAGAGCACTTGCAATATAACTCAACCCTCGTTGCGTGTAAAGTTCCAGGGGAATACAGCCCAGGTGGATCCAGATTGGGAGTTTAGTCAAGTCTAACTCCATTGATTTAAGTCCAGGTTCCCATTTCCTCAGGATAAGAGGTTTGTTCTGTATATGCCATGGACCATTCTCCAATATCCAGTCTCTTGTGGCAGCATTTGTGAATTGAATCAGGTAAAGGTTTGGCCCTACCGATTTGATTTCAACTGTTCCATCTTTGCCCCAAAGCAGATTAGCCAATCTTTGGAAAGCACTGAAATTCGGAGCTTTACCAACAAACTGAGCTACCAAAGAGTTCCTCCATGTTTGAATCCCTTCCTCAAATACCTCCTTAGGAGGCTTAACCGTGAAGGATCCATTATCATCAATTGGAGGATAAAATTGCAATGACTGATCTTTTGAAGAGGCAAAGAGCTTTCTCCAATCAACAGAAGACTCTTCCATTGAAATCGCCTCTTTACCTTTATCAACAGTGTCCATCCCTTGTTGATCCGTGATTCTGTAACAGAATCAATGAAAAGATGCAAGAAATTGAGTTCTCAAATCAATGAGTTCGCAGGTTCGAGAGAAACCGAAACCCTTAGCTCAAGGAAGGAACTCAGACACCAAAAAATTCCAGATCTGACGAGAATAATGAACAAAGAAGTAATTTGCAGAAAGACCGAACAAAATTAATGGAGTTTTGAGGAAAAATGATGAAAAAATGATAAAACCCTCAGCTCTAGAGAGACCCGCTGTCGAAAGCCAGAGAGAATTAATTTTTAAACGACATTATAATTATTTGTCAAGAAAAGAAAAAAAAATGATAATTATTGAATCACATCCCCTTCATAGTAAATCTAGCAACCCAATCAGCTGCTTAATTTGGCTGTCTCTTCACAAGAGCAATATGGGACTCCAGGAACCTCTGCTTCAAGATAAATCCTTGAAATCATCCAAGAATGGGGGCAATCTGCCAATGCAACTCCTATTTCCTACCAATTTGAGGTATCATTTCAATTGTTACAATTGTTATAACTTGAAATTAGAAAATTGGTAGGGCCAGGCCAATACCTTTGAATTCACATTAGCAACAATGTGTCAATGTCACTGACGATCCTATCGAAGGTCTCAATTCTCCAAGTGTCATTCTTTAGGTCACTTATACCCCCAAAAATAAAACCTTCCTATCCCTTGCTTCATCAACATCAACATTCTTTGGTTGATACTTGATCTCCGATTGCTTAAGTACATTTGCCACCTGTCTTATTAATTGGCTCCCATTTGCCATATCCATTATCAAATGGACAATGGGACAATGTCGGCCATCCAAATATCCAATCAAAAGGGTACCTTTAAGCCTCATGTCTTCAATTTTTCATTCTAAGACATTTTCCACACCTTGCTCAACCTCAACTCATAACATATGAGAAACTATTGAATCCTTTTTATGGACTTTTTAAAGTATTTTTTATGAACTTACATGTATAAGTAATATTTATTATTTTACAATAATTACCCAATGTTACTATATCTTATATCAAAAAATCATTATACACCCAAATCAACATATAACGAATTTAAAATGATTTTCTAATTTTCAAAACTAAATATTTTTTTTTATTTTTCTTTTCTTAATATTTTTGTAACAGTTCCTTGTCTTTTTGCCCCCCTTTATTTTAATTATCTTCACATTAAGGTAAAATTCAGTATAGTAACAGATTCAAGGATGACCCACAAATCTAAGTAAATCACGATTACCCACCACCATGCAATGCAAGCAGTGTTTGATTGTGACCATTGGGAGAATCCTGCTGCCTTTTTTTGATGAAATCAAATCACATGAGCTATTGGTGATTTAGTTGAAGGAAAAACAAAAAAATGTGGGGTGGACTATTAAATAATTGTGTAATCCATAAGAAAGTAGAGTATTTTTTTTTGGAGTTGTTTATCAAACTTAGACCCTAAGAAAACCCAAATCTAGAATTTCTAATTACTCCAACCAACCAATCAGAACATTTATTTAGCTACTATAGTCTGCCTTCACCCACCCTTAATTCAAGTTTCTGGTTTTGATTAAAGAAAAAAAGGAAATGTCTTAATATTTATAATGCATACATATTATAAATATATATATGTATAATATATATATTTTTATTTGATACACTGACAATGTATAAATTTATACACTGTCAGTAAATCAGATAATGTCACCTAATTAAAAATAAAATTATCTGAATTTATTTTTAAAAACTTTTATTGAGATGGCACTTCACTGATAGTGTATAAATATTAAAAATAAAGTTATCTGAATTTATTTTTAAAAACTTTTAATGAGATTGCATCATCTGCATTGTCAATGAATTAGATGATATCATCTAATTAAAAATAAAGTTATATGAATTTATTTTTAAAAACTTTTAATGAGATGACATCATCTGCTTCATTGACAGTGTATAGATATATACACTGTCAGTGCATCAAATATAAATCCTATATGTATATATATAATTACAATAGGATTACTACTGATGGAACTTAAATATAATATTTGGATATTTTTTATCAATTTAAGTTTCGGGGACAATTGATTACTCAATTTAATATGGTATTAAAGATTTCGAGTTTAAATTTTGACCGAACCACTTTCTCTTTTAATATTTTTCACTTAGTGTTTTATTCTGTATCGGGTTGTGCGTTGTTGTTTTAGTCATTCTTCAGCTTGCACATTTTTTTTATATATTTGGGTTCACGTGCAAATTTATTAATCATTCATCACGTCAAAAACATGTTAAAATTTAAATATAATAATTATATTATTTTTTATCAAATTAAAATTTTAAGATAATTGATAATCTAACTATACAAATACAAAGTAAAGTAAAATGAAAAGAGAATTATATAATCAATTAAACAAAAGTATAAGTAGATAATAAATACAAAGTAAAGTAAAATGAAAAGAGAATTATATAATCAATTAAACAAGAGTATAAATAGATAATAAAAAGTAATAAATGAAAAAAAGGGGGGAAATTACTAAAAATAAACCGACAAAGTCAAAGAAAAGCTTATTATAAGATGGACAAGCATAGATTTGAGAGTATATAAATCTGCTCCCCAAGGGCCTAGCACTAATCTAAAACAATTAAAAAAGGTATTAATTGTAGGACTTAGTCGGGGACCAAGGAAGCCACACCTACTCCCCAGTAAAGCCTTATGCGCCAACGCACGAGAGCAGAGCAGTCTTGTCTTGGCCCAAAACAAATCGGATTACTAGGCTCTTAGGAAAAATTAGGAAAACTCGTTGAGTTTTTCATAAGTTTTATTATATATATATATATAATTTATTATATTTATATGTAATTTATGTTATTTTTATATGTAAAAAAAATTATATTATTTAAAAATTACATATAAATATGATAAATATATCATATTTATATGTTTTTTATTATATTTATATGTAATTGTCATGTATATATTTAATTTATCATGTTTATATATAAAAAAAATTAAATTTATCATATTTATATGTAATTTTATTATGATTATATATAATGAAACTTATTTTAAACTCACCATAAAAAAACTTACCTTAAAATTCTCTTGCTCTTAATTTTAGCCACCAAATCTAAGCCACTGTTTACCCCCTCTCTCTTTGTTTTATTTTATTTATTATTATTACTAACATTTTCTTTTTAATTCAATAACAAACCTTGGAGTTTTTGGGGGAAAAAAAAAAAACTTGAAGTTGTCTCCTACTCGCCTTTTTTTTTTCGCGTGGTTGCTTGCTCTTAAGAATGTCAAACTTAAAATCCTTTGCGTTGCCCAGAAGGAAGAGTAAAAGAAAATAAAATGGTTATCTAATAAATTAAACAACCTAATTATTAGAATTTGATAGAATTGTTACCTTTATTTTTTTGGTGTAAATATAAAGAGTCATTACATTTTACGTACTTTGCATTAAAGGTAATAAAAAAAATTGAATTCTTGAACATACCAAATTACTATTATTTTATTGAATTTTGCTTACGAATATTTTTATACATTCTTTAAAATTAATTAATATATTTTTATAATAATTAATAATTTTCATTGTTTTTAATGTATTTAAAAAAATATTATCATATATAATAACTTTAAAAACTACTCTTAAAACACTCTAAACAAAATCCTTATTTTAATACTAATGTAGTATATGTATTTATGCAAGTGTCATGATTTACATGCAAATTCACATGTTAGTAAATGTTACAACTGCTTGGGCTGAAACACATTATTAATTATGGTCGGTATAAAATCACATTTTATTTTTAGCTTTATGGAAAACATTAAACTCTCAAGTTCATAAAAGGAAAAAAGTCTCTTATTAGATGATCACCATGCAAATAAAGAAAATTTGTCAAATGTAAATCACATTTTACATTTTCCATATTAATTGTCTCACTTTAAAAATTTTATTTTTGTTTAATCAAACTATGAAAAGAATTTAAATAAAAAAATGTTGATTAACATGCAAAGTCAAATCTATAAAGAGAAACTCAATGAGAGGAAAAAAGAAAAACAACATATAATTAGTTAGTTAAGAGTTAGGACTTAAGATCGCTAAGGACTAAGGAGGTCAATTATATATTAACATCCCAAATACTAAAATTTTAATTTTTTTTAACTTCCAAACAATCTATTATTTGTTTATGAGTTCAATTCACGAGTGTTTATAAACACTAGTTAAAGATCATTTTTAAATTTTTTTTGTTTAATACATTATTTTTATTAAATTAAAAAAATAATATATTAATTATATTTTTTTTTTATAAATATCATAATGTATTAATTATATTTTTTATAAATATCATTTTAGACGGTAGACACTTATTGATATTTTTTGTTTTTTATTTATCTTTTTCCACTTTTTAGTAAGTGAATAGTCCCCTTGTCTTTTAGCTACAATTGTTTATACTGTCAGCGGGACCACGTCACTAATTCCTAAACGCGCACTGAAAGTCTGAAACCATCCCCAACACGCTCGTGTGTGAAGCACACACGAATTGGTTTCGGAAAAATATCTTAAGTCTAAACCCATTTGGACATTAATAATGACGTGTAGCGAAAGATGATAAAAGTGGAGCCATGTGGGTCCCCATCTCCTGACCCTAATGAAATATCAGAGCCATACTGATTCGAGACACGATATCCCTTTCGTTACTGTATATTGCCTCCCACTACATATTACGGTTCTACCTCAAACCTTTGTTTGCAAAAAGAAAGAAAAACACCCAAAGCCCAAAGGGCAAAGGCAACAAAACCCAACTCAGCCCTCTCTTCCCTTCACATAATCTCTCTCTGCCTTCCTCTCTTCTTTCGGGTCAGAAAGAAGGGAAGTAGGAAACCTTTTTGTTGTTGTTGTTTAAAGTTTACAGGGAAGTGGCAGAGAGACAAAGAGGGTTAATTTTTATGTTTTGAATGGAGGCTAATACAAATATTGCTGCGCCGTTCGTTGTGAAAACTTATCAGATGGTTAATGATCCGATGACTGACACTTTGATCACTTGGGGTAAAGCTAATAACAGTATCATAGTCATCGACCCTTTAGATTTCTCTCTGAGGATCTTGCCTGTTTACTTCAAGCATAGCAATTTTTCTAGCTTCGTTCGCCAGCTTAATACTTATGTAAGTAGATGTAAATTTAAACTGAATATAGCATCTGTCTAATGTTTTTATGCTGATATATTTATTTCAATTTATATTTATATTTTTTGTTTTGGTGTTTAGGGTTTCAGGAAGGTGGATCCAGATACGTGGGAATTTGCAAATGAATGGTTTCTCAGAGGGCAAAAGCATTTGTTGAAGAACATAGTAAGGAGAAAGCATAATAAAAATCCATACATGCAAGTGAAAGCCGAGGGTTTAGACGACGAGGAAATAGTCATGGAAATAACGACGCTAAAAGAGGAACAAAAGTCGTTGGAAGAAGAGCTACAGGGCATGAACAAGCGTTTAGAAGCGACGGAAAGACGCCCGAAACAAATGATGGCTTTTCTTTACAAAGTTGTTGAAGACCCTGATCTCCTTCCTCGTATGATGCTCGAAAAGGAACGAACAAGACAACTTAACGCCGACAAGAAGCGACGGTTGACGATGATGCCATCCCCGTATTCATCTTCTTCAAGTCTAGCCGTTTCTAATAATTCAGTGAAATCTGAAGAGGAAGAAGAAGGGCATCCGGGAGTGATTTCGTCCCCAGAAACTGGGTTCGAGATAGACAACAACTTTTGTCGCTCAAGTTATCAATCGTCTCAATCGCCTGAGGACTCCAAAGAGTTGTTGGGGCAAGTCATGAACTACGGTTGTGCCACGGTGACAAGCCAATTTCCGCCGGTTGTGGTTGCACCGTCAGTGATTGGAAACAGCATGGCGGTGTCTTCGTCGAGCAGTATAGCAGGGTATGGTGATAGGAATATTGGGCAATTGGGTTATTTTGGAGAAATAGCGGCGGCATGGGTGGAGGCGCGTCCAGCACCGCCTTATCCATTTTCACTATTAGGGGGTGGCTTTTAGTTAGTTGCTTCACATGATATATGTATCTTGGATTCTCTCTTTCCTATTAATATTTGTTTTTAGTTTAGATTTGGCATATTTATTATTTTTTTATTTTGTTTCTATTTTGGTTGTTGTATATAAAAATGATTTAATTATAAGGTTAATAAAGAGTCTATATTAAAATTTTGGGTGAAAATGTAAATAATTATAATTTAACTTTTTTTTTTGTTAATTATTTTGTAAGCTTATATTTTTAGTTAAATGCAACATATATTTCATTTATAAAGATTAGTTTTTTCAGTTTCAAAAAAAAAAAATTCAAACATTTTTACCCTAATAAAGAAAATAATTTAATCTCTCAATTTTTGTGTGTGCAAATATGTACTTGAATTCATATAAATGATTGAACATGCCATTTATTTTTGTTCTACTTATTGAATTTGTCGCCAATAAACAAGTACCACGTATGGGCATGTTGTTTTTTCTGCCATGTATGTTATTATTTTATATTTGAAGTATTATTTTTTTGATTCGATTAACTAATATTTATAGATTTCAGTTAATGATTTTTTTTAAATAAATATTTAATATTTATTAAATTTTAAAAAATAATACATTAATTATATTATTTTATTTTATTTATAAATATCACCTTAATCAAGAATTTTCGTACTTTTTTATAATAAAACATTATATATGATATTAGTAAGAAGTTATACGAGAATGAGACTAGCTTTCGATAAATCAAATAGGGTGCCTGTTGTTTACAGAGGGACATTTAAGGGTTAGAGTTTAAATTTTTTTTTTGAAATTCTTGAATTCGAATTTTAAGATTAATGAGATGAAATTTATAAACGAGAGAAGATTACTTCTCATTGTTAATTTAATATAACATGTAAAAAAAGGGTGTCATTTCTAACAAATACTTTAATTTTTATTTAAATACTTATATGTAAGGACACAGTTAACAAATTAAAAAAGAGACATTAAAAATACATTTTTTCTTTAAATATCATCTTAGATGCTTAATTAATATTTTAGATGATTATTAACATTTTCTTCGAATTTTACTAATGAATATCATAAGAAAACCTTTAAAGTTAATTAACATATTATTTATAAATATTATATTATATTAAATATAATAATTTTATTTATCATTTTTTATTCATTAAATAAAAATATTATAATATATGCCAATTTTAATTTCCTTTTTTAAACACTAGCTAATAAAATCTTCTTCTTAATTATAAACACTATTTAACAATTTTTATATGTAAAATTTATAAATAGTGTGATTTAACGTTGGAAATGAAGGAAAGAATCTTAGTTAAAAGGATTTTGTTAACGAATACTTTAAGAATATTTTTTAAGATTATTAAATATAATAATATATTTGATCAATATATTAAAAATAATAAATAAATTTATCAATTTTTATATTTAATGTAATTTTATTATTATAAATAATATATTAAATAATCATAAAAAATATTTTAAAAATAGTCATTAGCAAAACCCTAGTTAAAATCATTCCCATAAAAAAAATGGTTTAGTTAAATCATTCCAATCAATTTTCGTTTTTTTCTTTCTCCAATGCTTCGACAGTAAAAAATTTAATAAAAAAGTTAAAAGCACGCCACCTCAGCTCGCCTAATAGTCCAAAATACTGTGGCATACCTTGCTATTATTGGCAACTGAAATTTTGGCAAAAATTTTTATTTTCTTTTTAAATTAAAAATGGTGAATAGTCTAGAATCCATTTCAATCCCACGTGAATCATGATCACATCCTTTTTGTTTAGTGCCTAAAAAAGACAACTCAAAAGGATGTTTAATTTTTTTGAAAAAAAAGTTTAAAATTGTTAAAAGAAAATATTAAAATATAATCCTATTAACAACTATATTTAAAATATTCATTAGCAAATTTTTTTAAAAAATATCTTCGAAAATTTAAATGAATGATGATGTATTAAATTTTGATTTGAGTTTACTTCGTTTTTCAGTGGCAACTCAAAACTCTTCGCTTTACTGTGGCTCGTGTCACTAAGTGTTTGGTGGATGAGAGTCGGGTGGAGAATGGGTTCGACACGTGCACGCTTCTCAATGCTTTACTTTAAAGCGGGGGGTTAAACATCAATTCGACGTTGAACCCATCACTGCCGTAGGACCCACCACGTGTCATCGTGATGGTCTCTTATGCAATTTAAAAGTGTAGGACTCGTTACACACCAAAAGATTATTGCTATGAGTAGAATGAGTAGAGGCGACAAAATAAATTCGAATTCGAAAATTCGTTTAGAAAAATTTGAATTTAAATTCGTCTAAATTCGATTTGATCAAAAAGTAAAAAATTCAAACTCGAAAAAATCGGAACCTGAAATAGCCCGAGCTAGAACCTGAAAAGACTCGAACCCAAAATTACTCGAACCCGAAAAAGCTCGAACCCTAAAATACCCGAGCCCAACCCGAAACCGAACCCAAATTTAATACTAAAAATAAAAATTATCAAATTGTAATTAAATAATTTTTTTATAAAACAATAACTTTATTTATCAATTTTATTATAATATTTTTTTAATAATTTAATCAAAATTTAATTTATATTATATATATGATAAAATAATAATTTGATCAAAAATAAAATTATATTTTGTACTTATAACTTTAATGTTCATATCTTGATGAATCCACTATTTAAAAATTCTAAACTCATGAAAATTTTAGAAATGTAAATTTTTTTGACATAAAATATTACTTGTCCTTTATTTATGTTATTTTAAGAGCACCCTTATAATAGTATAATAGTATTTTCTATATATTAAAATTAATTAATAACAATTCATTCATTTTAACTTATCTCTAGTATAATAGTATTTTTTTTATTAAAAAATAGATAAAAACTACTTTTAAAAAAATGTGTTGCTTTTTGCAACATATATATAATTTTCTTAGGCATATTATTAAATTTAGTCATCAACACCATATTCACTTGCCCAAGCCCGGACCGATCTGAAATATAGACCTCAAATTCTGCCCAAATTTGCCCATATTTGTAAATGAGTAGTCAAAGCCCGTTTAAGCCTCAAAGTTGAATGCCATGGTTCGTCCCTAAAAATCTCTTATTTTGTAGTGAATATAAATTATAATGTATTTACATGTTAAAATTCGAGTTTATCAAATCAATTCTTTTAAATATTAATATGATTAATTTATAATATATCATATTTTTTTATAATAAAATTATTTTAAAAATTTATTTTATATTCTTTTGGTGCTAACAAATATTGATTTTAATAAATAAATATAATTAAAAATATCATATTATAATAAAAGATTATTTTTAATAATAGTAATAAAATAATTTTAAAAGTAAATATTTAAATTATGTAAAAATGATTACATCTAACATAAAATAAAAATGATGTAAAACAAAATCGAACCCGAATCTAACTGGGCCCGAACCCGATTGAACCGAAAATGGATCCGAACCCGAATTAACCCGAACCCGAATAAACCCGATCAGAATCCGCTCGAACCCGCCCAATTGTCGCCTCTAGCTATGAGGATGGGTTACAAAATTTAGAAGAATATATACCCTTTTAATTTCCTTATATATTTTTTTTACTTATGAGTGTTTTTAAATCATTTTTAAAGTTATTATATTAAATAAATTCTTATTTTTAATTTATTAAAATTTATTAAATTAATTATTAATTACAACATTTAATATAAAAATATCATTATAAATAATTATTTAACTAATCTTCACATTTGGCAGGAAAGGAACTTCACATTCAGAAAGGAAGAGATCTACATAGGCTATCTTTCAATCAAATTGTTGCTGCTGTTAAAGCTCGTTTTTATTATGTTTCAAGTGTAAATGCAAATACTATAAATAACACAAATGAATATTGGGATAACATATAAAGCCAACAAAGCTAATGTATAGGAATAGGATGTATCTCGTATAGTACTTATGTAGCAGATTAATCTATGCTTGTTTTTGGATTTGAATAAATTTCAATTATCCAAAAATTTGTTTACCATTTCTTTCTTGGTCGTGTTTTTGCGACCCAATAAAGAGTCTTGGCCCGACCATCCAATCCGGGTCCATAGCAATTCTATAGAGATCTAGGCTTTCTCCATTATTTCTGGAAAGCCCATCTAGTTTCTTCCCTAACCCCCAATTTCAGCCCCAAGCAGCCCAATTGTTGGTTGAACTTGATTTCCTAGGAAAATCTCCTATACATAAACATCGAAAGGGTGATTTGATTTCCTAGGAAAATCTGATAACATATCCACTTCTAAAATGTGGAATTTTTTTCCCATTTCTTTTCAATGTCTTGGGCCTCGAAGACACTAACAATTTCATTTCTTTCCCCATTGTTTTATGCAGACTTTACCATATTAACAGAAAAATGTTGGGTAAATGAATTGTCTTTTGGTCTTGTCTCCTTTTAAAAAATCATAGACGTTGTATTTAATCATTTATAAATTAAGTGGTAATGGGTCCTCAATTTTTAATTTCTTTTTGTCATTCAGATTTTTCTTTCTTTCTTTCATTCACTTTCAATTTCTATGTTAGCTTTTCCAAAAACCCACCTTCCATTGTATCATTTCAATTTTCATAAGAATCCCCCCATTATATATCAGGCTACATCTAAAAACCCCCTTTTATCAATAATGTCACTTTAATCAAGCCTTTGCTAATCTTCTGTGGGACATCCATTGTCTCCCATCAAATCAAAAGATTAACATTAATATATATATATGGCTAATTTTCATGCATATATTAATGCTTGGTCTCAAATGAGTTCATTCTTGTTTTAAAATATTCTTTCCTAGTTTAATTTGTACCTAATCTTAATCACGATGCTTAATTAAACATGAATTTTGCTAATGAGTATCCAAAAGTATCAACTACTACATTTAATATAAAATTATTATTATAAATAATGTATTAACTAATATTAAAAATTACTTTAAAAACACTCAATTAGCAAAATCCATTAATCATTACTTTATATTTTCTTGTTAGGTAAATTTAGCAATATAAGTTTCAAGCATGTACTAATATGCATACGAATATTAGGTTATTTGTACGTTTTTATCAGTTTTTAATCTATTTGATTAGTTTTAATGACGAGAACATTCCTTTTTGGAGGCGTCATTGTGACGTTAAACACTTACTTTTATCGCTAATTGTACCTTTAATTAAGAAATTTGTTAAGCTCCAACTCGGCCCTTTCTCAAGGATCTTAGAAAAAATGTTCTAAATTGTAATATAATTAGAAAGGTAATCCCACGCCATGAGTGTCTAATCAAGCTTTGATTAAAAAGCTAAATCGCCTCGATTAAGCTTCATACCAAAGGGTACCCCTATATTCTTTTGTCTTATTTGATGTTTTAGAAATGTTGAACACGATTAATTCTATTAATGAAACATCCTTTAATAGGCAAAGAAATTCTTAGACCTTTTTTTATGAATTTATTTTTTTGTCAACATTTTTTTAATTTTTTTAATTTTTATGAATTTATGTTTAACCTTATTATTTTCTTGGGATATATATACCTACTAGGCTACTACAATATTTTCACATGGATATGGAATATATATGGCATTTGATATTTAATTGGGAAGCTGTAAAACTTCCTTGATATAAGCAATAGTACTTTTTTTTTTGTTGAAACGAGCAAAAATACTTGATATTGTTATTTTTTCTATGTTTATTTTTTTGGAGTTGCATAAAACCCTAGTAATCTTTATATATATATAAGAATAATTTGAAAACCTGCAATCATTAAAAGACTTGTTGATAGCTAAGTTAGAGTTGTGTACTCATTGTGTTAGCTGAATTATTGTGATATTGTAAACACACTCTCATTATAGTGAAGATTTTGACTGGACTCCTAAGTCCCGTGGTTTTTACCCTTTGATTTAAAGGGGTTTTCCACGTAAAAATTGTGTGTCTCGTGTGATTGGTTGTTGGTGATTATCCTTGGTTGAATTTAAATTGCACAAGATATATATATATATATATATATATTCCAGCAAAAAGAACCTTGTAAAGCAGTGATGAAGAATTAATATTGCAGATATGAGATATACCCTTAATCAGACCTAATAATGATTTTGCAAATAATTATTGCGTAAAATCAAGAGAATGGCCTCTTCCAATATATATATCATTTGATGAAAAGTTTGAAACCTTTATGGCAAATGGGGTATTCGAAAGGAAATCATGTGGGTAGTGGGTACATTTCTAAATAACCAAGAACATATTATTTCAGATTTATAGGTATTAATTATTCTATCTAAACTTTTCTCTGTGTTTCCATATTTTTTTATTTATTTCATTTCTAAGTTCTAACAAAGGAATTAATGGAGGAAATTCCAAAAGATGGAGAAAAATGAACTACTGATCATATAACACCTCAATGCCCTTTGGAGGAAAATGAAAGAGAAAAGTGCAAGGGGAAAAACGTTAGGGGCTAATTAAGGAGCTCAACAACAAAACTAAGTAAAAGCAATGACTAAACTGAAAGATCCATCCTGCATCAAACTTTGATGGAAAAAATATTCTCTTTTGCCATATCTTTGAATTCTAAAATAAGTTATGATTATGAGCATAATTCTGCATCTCAGATTGTGCAAAAAAGCTATCTCTTGAAAGATTTTGGACTCAATCATTGTTGTCCAACAAAGAACATGCAATTGGCTGATATTTGTGCATCAAGCTGGTAAACCAGAAGATTAAAGGTAGTATATAGCTTAATATATATTATATGTATTTATTAGATAAATCAGAACAAATTTTCTTTTCTTGTACTTTTCTATGTCATCTTATCAAATGAAATATTTTTAGATTTGTTCGTTATACATCTCTTTCTCTTTGACTATGGCCATCAGCTTCATATTTTATTAACAAATTAAGAGGAGGGATGCTGGATGCAGCTCCCAAAGTCCTAAAGTGTAAAGAGGAGGGCTAACATGTATTTAGAACTTCAAAAAAAAAAAAAAAACAAGCTCCACTTTTTATTTATTTATTTTTTGTGATCATAATTATGTAAGCATCATACCGGTAATAATAATTTAAGTAAAGGAGGAGCTATAGCTCATAAGTAAGTTGTAAAGGCTAGAGATGCTAAAATGAACCAGATTTCCTAGCTAGTGCATGCCATATAGCTAGGCCCATACTTTAAATTTCTTTTTCCTGGGGAAACGTAAGCAAATTATGTAGTAATAACAGCTGAACTTACTTTTTCAAGAAGATCTCAATTGAAAAGTATGGCCATGGATGTTTTTAATTTCTTTACTATATCATTCTCCTTGCAAAAGATTGGCTGCTTTTCATGCCATTCAAGTATATGTCTTATAGGCTTTGTTGGGTTATAGCCTTAATTTGTACCTGTCTGAGTGAAAAATACAATTTAAAAGAGTGATTTACTTTTGATTCTTCAATTTAGTAAAGGATCAGCTACTAACGATGGTCTGAAATCTTCCTCAATGGGGAACAAACCCTGAATCATTTGAAACTAAGAAAAGTTCATAAACTAATAAATGTGCTGAGGTTTCTGAAAGTTGACTGTGTAACAATTCCCTATGATACATTCAATCACGTAGGTAGAGCATATTTGATCATCGAGTCAACTGCTGATCCCTTTAAAGCCAAAGCCTTTCGAAAAGCATAAGGGGTAGTCTTCTATTTTTTGTAAATATATTCAGAAAGTTTAGAGAACGAAAAAGAAATTATATTTATTAGGAGTGGGAGCGTTAGGGAATATTGTGGGCAAATGCTAGTATATCTTGTATTAAGCTTCTTCACATATCATTACTTTTTTTCCAAAAAAAAAATCTGCCAGAATGGGTTTTCATAAAACATTAAAATTAATCCGACGATGTAGGTTTAAGATTTAAAAGTAAAAATTGAAAATTAAAAGGTATTAGTAAAGACAATTAAAAGAATTAAAAATTGAAAATTAGAAACGATGTAGGTTTAAGATTTTTTTTCATAAAACATAAGATTAATCCGACGATGGAATTTTTTTGAAGGAAACAAATGGGTTTTCTTTAATAGTTTTGAGGTGAGAAAATATTTTAAAATTTGGCCAGAATGATGGAAAACATTTAAAAAAAATTAATTCAAAAATAAATGACCATTTTTAACTAGTATCACTTAGGAAATATTAAGATTAATTGGTATAGTCTTTTGAAAGGATATTGTGGAAGTGCTAATACCTTTCTAACAGCATAGATCAAGTTTTACAGCATAGATCATAACTTATTATTTTAAAGAAGTTTTAGTTAAGTTTAAATTTTTTTTAAATAAATTCAATTAAGTGATCAATCACACTTAATAAAAAAATTAATAACGATTTTTTTTTTTTGGGTGCTATTAACAATCGAGTTCTTGAACTCGCACGTTGTGACAATATTATAAGGTCAATGGCTTGTTGGTAATTCACTTAATTAATTAAACACTACTTCTTAGGAGATTGGCATCATATTGCAACGATGCAACAAATGATCATAGAAAGAAACTTGGAACTCAATGTTGAAGTCACACCGACTACTCTAAGAATTGTCTAGAATTGTCTTTACTCATCTTTGTTGAATTTTCCTTAGTCTTTATTCTTCTGTCTCTAGAATAGTCTAGCTTTCACAAGAATGCTGTAGGCTTGGTTTAGAAACCGACTTACACAAATATAAATAGAGGTTGTGGGTGTTATGTGTTGTGTAGATGAGAAAGAAAAGGAAGAGTGGTGAGTAGAGAGAAAAAGGAAGAAAAAGAGTGAAGTTGTGAGTGCATATTAAAAGAGTGTGTCTAGTGTATATTTGGTCTTTTCTCATATTAATAAAAGAGTTGTTTTTCGAAAGTTACTGTAGCGTCCAGAGATAAAGTCACTGTAGCATCCCGAGATAAAGTTACTGTAGCAAATCGGTACTGTAGCACAAAACTACAATTGGTACCGAGAGTCAAAAATCAACAAAGTGGTATCAGAGCTAGACGGTCAGGGACCGGAGTACGCATATCGGAGAAAGACAATCTGGGACTGTGAAGATTATTGGTCTGGGACCAAGACGATCGAGGATCGTAGTTCGTGGAGACGTGGAAATTCTGCCGGTACACGGTCAGGGACTGTGAAATTAAGTAAACGAGAATCAAATTTGAGGTAAGTGCAGGGCACTCTCAAGACACTATGGCAGATATTTCTAATTCCGCTAGCAACATTGAGAAGCTCAATGAAAACAATTACAATACGTGGAGCATCCGGATGCAATATTACATGCTCGGGCAAGATTTATGGGATATTGTTAACGGTGAAGCTTCAACACCACCAACTGATGCCGGAGAACTAAGAAAATGGAAGATCAAAGACGGTAAGGCCATGTACGTGTTATCAGTCACTGTTGAGGATGGTTTATTACAACGCATCAAGGATGCAAAGACACCGAAGGAAGCCTGGGACACACTCACAATGCTGTTCGCGAGGAAAAATGATGCTAGGCTCCAACAATTGGAGAATGAACTCCTGTCAATCTCGCAGCAAAATATGTCGGTAAGCGAATATTTCTCTAAAGTTAAAACTCTTTGTGATGAAATTTCAAAATTAGATCCAGAAAATGCCATTACCGAAACGAGGATGAGAAGAATTATCATCCATGGCTTGCGACCTGAATACAACGGGATTGTTACTGCAACCCGTGGTTGGAGCAAAGAACCAACTTTAACTGAGTTGGAAAATATCCTAGCCAATCAAGAGACTTTAGATAAACAAATGTCTAAAGTCTCGATAAAAGATGACGAGAAAGCACTCTTTAGTAATAAAAGAGGCTTTAATAAAAGAAGCAAAGTTGCTACAAAGCCAGGCGTGGAAGAAAATAAATTTCGAAGGCAAGAAACATGGTCAAAGCAAGGGGGAAGGAGCTTTCGGCAAGAGGGAGCCCAGCATGTTCGAGAAAGAGACAAAAATGAAAATAGGTATCGTCGTCAAAACAATCAGTGTTACAACTGTGGAAAATCTGGTCACTTTGCTCGAGACTGTCGGTTTAAGCAAGTCCAAGGCAACGCGGCAACCTCGTCACGAGAAGAGAATAATAGCGAAGAAGAGTGGGATTTTCAAGCATCTATTGCTATTGAAGAATGCGAAGAACTTGCAGCTGCTTGCATCATCGAGTCAGAAGAAGAATGTTCACTCGCATCGGTGAGTAAATTAATCGACTATAATAATGATTGGATAGTTGATTCTGGATGCTCAAATCACATGACTGGAGATAAGGAGAAGTTGACTAATACCTCAACATACAAAGGAGAACGAGTTGTGGTAACTGCAAATAATTCAAGGTTACCTATTACTCACATCGGCCAAACAACTATTGTGCCGCGATTTAGCCCACACCAAATCGAGCTGCAAAACGTATTCCATGTGCCAGGTATGAAGAAAAATCTGCTATCGGTTTCACAACTCACTGCCTCAGGAAATTATGTCGTGTTTGGTCCAAATGATGTGAAAGTATATCCAAACTTAAAGCCAACAAGTACACCAATAATGGAAGGGAAGCGTCTGGAGTCAGTTTACATTATGTCCGCTCAGACTGCATATGTGGACAAGACAAGAAAGAATGAAACAGCTGACTTGTGGCATGCGAGGCTTGGGCACGTGAGTTACCTCAAGTTAAAGGTAATGATGAAAAAGTCTATGCTCAAAGGTCTTCCTTAATTAGACATTCAAGATGACACAGTATGTGCCGGGTGCCAATATGGGAAAGCTCACCAGTTGCCATACGAGGAGTCAAAGTTTAGAGCTAAGGAGCCTCTCCAGCTAATTCACTCAGACGTGTTTGGGAAGATAAAGCAACCTTCTGTCAGTGGCTGCCAATACATGATAACTTTCATTGATGATTTTTCAAGGTACGTCTGGATTGATTTTATGAAAGAAAAATCAGAGGCACTTACTAAATTTATAGAGTTCAAAGAAAAGGTGGAAAAAGAAGTAGGCCGAAAGATACAATGCCTACGCACAGATAACGGGGGAGAATACACATCCAAGGAGTTTTCAGAATTCTTACAGGAATGCAAGATACGCCGACAATTGACATGTCCGAACACTCCACAACAAAATGGAGTTGCCGAGAGAAAGAATCGGCATTTGGCTGAGATATGTCGAAGCATGTTACATGCGAAGAATGTGCCACCTCGTTTTTGGGCAGAATGTTTGAAGACTGCAGCTCACGTGACTAATAGGCTTCCACAAGCAAGGCTTGGTTTTATCTCACCCTTTGAGAAACTATGGAACATCAAACCCACGGTGAGTCACTTTCGAGTATTTGGTTGCGTATGTTATGTATTTGTACCAGATCATCTACGTAGCAAATTCGACAAAAAGGCAATTCGTTGCATATTTGTGGGATATGACGATCAAAGAAAAGGGTGGAGATGTTGTGATCCAACGAGTGGCAGATGCTATGTATCCAGAAATGTTGTGTTCGATGAAGCTTCGTCATGGTGGTCACCACAAGCAGTGCTGTTGCCAGACTCAAAAGAAATTGAAGAAAAACTTCAAGAAAATATGGAGGAACAATTTGAGCAGACTCAACCAAGTGACGAGTATTCAGAAAAGGCTCTTGATGAGGAAAAGTCATTTCGAGAAAATGAGTTCGATGAAAGAGATTCTCAGCCACTTTTGCGCAGGTCATCACGACAACGCAAACCAAATCTTAAGTATGCTAATGCTGCTCTAATTGAAGAAATAGAGCCAACAACTTATGAAGAGGCATTTGAGAAATTGGAGTGGAGAAAAGCCATGGAAGAAGAAGTTCAAGCCTTGAAACAAAACGAGACATGGGAGTTGGTGCCAAAGCCAAAGAAGATTGAACCCATCTCATGTAAATGGGTTTATAAAATAAAGACTCGACCCGATGGATCGATAGAAAGGTATAAGGCTCGATTGGTGGCTCGCTGATTCTCTCAAAAATATGGGGTGGACTATGATGAGACCTTTAGTCCGGTTGCTAAGATTACAACAGTACGAGTATTACTTGCCCTTGCAGCAAGCAAATCTTGGAAGTTATGGCAAATGGATGTGAAAAATGCCTTCTTGCACGGAGAGCTAGATCGAGAGATTTATATGGAGCAGCCCGAAGGATTCACAAGTAAAGTTCATCCGGATTATGTGTGTAAGTTGAAAAAGGCACTCTATGGATTAAAACAAGCACCGAGATCATGGTACGGTAAAATTGCCGAATTCCTAATACAAAGTGGTTACTCAGTTGCAGCAGCAGATTCGAACTTGTTCGTGAAAGAAAAAGGAGGTAAGTTGGCAATAGTCTTGGTTTACGTGGATGATCTAATCATCACCGGAGACAACGAAGAAGAAATCAAACAAACTAGAGGCAATCTCTCAGTACGTTTTCAAATGAAAGAGCTTGGAGAGCTGAATCACTTTCTCGGGCTAGAAGTAATCCGTACCAAAGAAGGAATATTCTTATGTCAACACAAGTATGCAAAAGATCTTATACACAAATTCAGGATGACTGATTGCAAGTCGATATCTACGCCTATGGAAGCCAATGCAAGACTCTGTAGTGAAGAAGGCAAAGAATTGGAAGACTCAACAAGTTATAGGCAACTAGTGGGTAGTCTAATCTACCTTACATTAACAAGACCCGACATTGCATTCGCTGTTGGAGTAGCTAGCCGATTCATGGAGAAACCGAGGAAACCTCACTTAGATGCGGTTCGACGAATCTTGAGGTACGTAAAAGGAACTATTGATTTTGGACTTCTATACAAAAAGGGAGTTCCGTGCCAAGTTATAGGATATTGTGATGCCGATTATGGTGGAGATCATGATACAAGACGATCAACAACTGGCTACATGTTTAGTCTTGGATCCGGCATAATCTCTTGGTGTAGCGAAAGACAACCTACGGTATCATTGTCAACTACGTAAGCAGAATATAGAGCAGCAGCTATGGCAGCACAAGAAAGCACGTGGTTGATACAGCTGTTAAAGGACCTGCACCAACCGATTGACTCTCCAGTACAACTCTATTGCGATAATCAGTCAGCAATAAGCTTAGCTGAAAATCCAGTCTTTCATGCCAGAACCAAGCACGTAGAAATACATTATCACTTTGTACGTGAAAAAGTACTTCAACGAGATGTTGAACTGAAGTACATCAAGACTGAAGAACAAGTAGCTGACTTGTTTACCAAGGGACTTAGCGGTACAAAATTCGATGAGTTCAGAAGACAACTTGGCATGACAACCAAGCCAGCATCAAGAGAGAGTAGTCGTTGAGGGGGAGCGTTGAAGTCACACCGACTACTCTAAGAATTGTCTAGAATTGTCTTTACTCATCTTTGTTGAATTTTCCTTAGTCTTTATTCTTCTGTCTCTAGAATAGTCTAGCTTTCACAAGAATGCTGTAGGCTTGGTTTAGAAACCGACTTACACAAATATAAATAGAGGTTGTGGGTGTTATGTGTTGTGTAGATGAGAAAGAAAAGGAAGAGTGGTGAGTAGAGAGAAAAAGGAAGAAAAAGAGTGAAGTTGTGAGTGCATATTAAAAGAGTGTGTCTAGTGTATATTTGGTCTTTTCTCATATTAATAAAAGAGTTGTTTTTCGAAAGTTACTGTAGCGTCCAGAGATAAAGTCACTGTAGCATCCCGAGATAAAGTTACTGTAGCACAAAACTACAATTGGTACCGAGAGTCAAAAATCAACACTCAATTAGTTGAAATGAGTTTTGTCTTGAGAATGCTAAAGTTGAATAAAAAGCAAAAGAGAAAAGCAAAACAGCTCTCTTTTACTGCATGCTTCATTAGAAAGTTTTGGGGAAACGAATCTAATTGGTATCAGCAAGATACTGATCGTTTACAATTTATTATTATTATTATATGTCTGAAACAAGAATGCAAAGTAAGTGTGGATGGAAAGAGATTCTCCAAAATTGTGGGGCATTTCTTTTTATGGTGGAGACTGGAGAGTACATTGGCTGGTTCTCTTCTCTGCCTTCAAAGGACGATGTATAGTGGTTTTGTGACAAGGAAATGGGGACTTGACACATTTGAAGTAGTGTACTTTGATTCTCATTTATCATCCCACTATGTATTGCAAACAAATTTTTTGCAGGATTCCTAAATGATTGGGGATCTATAGAATATATGTATTGTTTACGCTCTTTTATTTACTTTTTTTTTTTTGGGTACACAAAACAGGGAAATTTTGTCAAAACCTTACTTTCTAGTAATGGTGTAATGCATTGTGTTGGATTGGATTTGAATAAATTTTTTGAAAATTTATTTTATTATTTAAAATATATTAAAATATTTGTATATTTTTAAAATTATATTTAAATAAAATATATTTTTTATTATGTGAACAGTAATTTGGACCAATTTATCTCAAACCTCATGCAATGCAATGCAATTCAAATCGAATGAATAATTTGACTGGTGGACAGATTTATTTTTAGGGTCATGATCGGATATTCTTATGAAGTAACGAAAATGATCACTATTAGTGAACCATCTTCTTTATTAAGTAACATGATTTTACAAATATGTTATTGATACCATATTTGGTTAATAACTATATCTTACACCTTACGTATGTAGAATCATTGGATTAGTAAAAGACCAAGCATTTTTCAAGGATTTCACCTCCCTTATCATACAATTAAAAAAACAGATTAGATACTTTAATGTTAGATATCACCAAAGCTATCATCTTAGTATAAAATTAACAGTTTATTTTATCTGATTGATTTGAACTTAGCTCAAGTATTTCAAACAGTACTGCTTACTAAGAGATCAGCAAAAATTTGGATAAAATTTCTTATTTTTAAATTATTTATTTATTAATAAAATGATATCATATGATTTATTGACGGTGTATAAAATTTATACATACACTTACAATATATCGGATCTAAACTCTTAAAAAATAATTTAAGCTGTTTATAAAAATAAATTAAGGCAGTTTAGATAGATCATATGTATCATAGATATCCAAAAAAAATTAAGAAAAAGGATTAGATATATATTATGTCATGGATTGGATGTAACTGAAATGAATTTTAGATAGATAGCAATCAATAATCAAAGTTATCAACTGAAATGAATTTTAGAATATTGTTGCACATTGCTAATAGGCTATTAGGCCCCTCTTTTTTTTTTTTTTTTTTTTTCTTTACAGAACATATGGTACCATTTGAAAAAAATAAATGACCTTTCTCTTTTTGGACCATTTAGGCAGTCAGGCGAAGTCAGTTAATGTAGAAAAGATTTGAAAATCCCATTATCAAAATGGAAAACTATTGCTGCTAATATTCTGTCTAATAATTAAAATAAATGCCAAACTCAAAACCCATCAACTTGAGGATTGTCATGATCAAGTTGAAGGAAAGCTGAAATTAGTTCGCTTTGGTCTAATAATTGAAACATACAAAAAGAAAAAAAAAATGATGTAGATATTTTGGATCTTATGACATTTTGATTATTTTTACTTGGTTAAGAGAGGCATCAATATCACTTCGGACACGTATTACATAATCCTTATTGATCATCTCACCTCAGACAATTGATGCACGTATCATCCATGCATTAAAAGAAGTATATCACGCCAAATCAATCAACTTGATTGCAACGAATCATTTATATATTTTTTCCTATATCTCATATATATCCATGCTTGATAAGACTAAAGTTTTTCATTTTCATTTTCATTTTCACTCTCATTTCTCCATTTCTCCTAACATTTGCTTTACCTTTTTCGAAGAATCAACGTTGGAGTAACTTCTGACTTCTCTTTATGTGTATTTTTTATCTTTCAAGTGTTTAGCCTCGGATCAACTCCCAACAAAAAAAAAAAAAAAAAACCAACCCAATGAATACAATCCAGTCTCTCAAATTTTCAGTTTGAATGTGCTTCACATTTATTTGATCATAGAAATTTGGGCACTTTTTGATCTCTCTTTCAAAACCCATGCTGATAAATTGATTGGTTTTCGATCTCCATCATCATCACTAATCATTAATTAGTAGGATTGGTTCAAAATATCGTTAATTATGATGAGCAGTTCAAAGGGAGCCTTTCAAAAAATCGGATGGTTAGGAGCTACTTTCAATAGCGTTTTCTTTCTCGTTTTTCTAATAATTTCATTTTCTTTATATTTTACTACTAATATTTTGCTCTTTATAAGGTTCTCTTCGACAGGAACCAAATTCTGGTAGGACCATCAAAAGCAAGCTTCAAAGCATCCCCACAAGCCCTTTCCCCGAAAGCACTCGAAAATATCCACCACACCCTGGACACTGGTTGAACCTGCTTCATTGAGTAGTGTCTGTCATCAATACGGATTTTCTAGAGCATAGCTATTATCTATTTTATTTTGATTAAGGTGTGAGTGTCGGATACGGGTATGTGTCCGACACGGGTATATTCAATTTTTTTCAAAATTTTCATATATTTGGAGGATTAGATCTCCATACCTATGTCTGAATATGCATTGGACACGAGTATTTCAAAAAAAATAAAGAGTCGAAATAACATATAGGTTAATAGGTTATTAGCTACTTGTCCTTTTAAACTGAAATGTTTTCCTGCTCTCTCTCTGGTTTTTCTCCCTCGCGGGAGTGGGTGAATGAGTTTGTTGTCGGTTGATGTTAGTTATAAAAATAATTATAACATGGAATTTTTGTTTTGTTTATTTACATTTCTTACCACACTCATCATGTATATATACACGGATATAAAATTAATTAATTAATTTTTATAATTTTATATACGATTAATATTTTAATAAATTGACTATTAATTTAGTAATATAATCGTATTTATTGTACATATAAAATTTTAAATTAATTGGATATCTTTATCACATCGATTTAAAATATCATTATTTTCATATATATTTAATGATTAAATTTTTTTTATTATATCAAATAAATAATTAAATATTTTTAATTTATTCAAAATTTGACGTGCATGATTTACTAAAACATGAAATATAACGATCGAAT
Organism: Fremontodendron californicum; assembly: GCA_030761205.1. NCBI lineage: Eukaryota > Viridiplantae > Streptophyta > Magnoliopsida > Malvales > Malvaceae > Fremontodendron > Fremontodendron californicum. The sequence continues at coordinate 805,249 of JAULJL010000006.1, forward strand.
TAAATAAATAAAAATCATATTAAAAATTATGAAAATATAATTTTACACTACTATATAATTAGTAAGCCCTATTCAATTCCGCAGGAACCACATTTCTGTAGCTTTGGCAGTACCGTTAAGTTTTTTTAAAAGAAAATTTGTTTTTTTTTTTTGTTGCCTTACCTAATATTTTTCCACTCTTTCCCTTCAATCTTTCCCTTTAGCAAAAAGAAACCAAAATTTTATAAAAAACGCTTATTCAACAACGTGGATAGTCATAGACCCTTTCAATTCATACCTCCAAAAATCCAGGAATTCGGAAAATATTTTCTCTCTCCAATAAATCTTGTTATAGATAAGATAAAACCATATATGTCACCTTTGCTCATCAGCCTAATCCTAGTTCTAGATTCAATCTGGGAAGGGGAGACAGAGGGTTGGTTGAACTGTGACTGTGAAGTAGTATGAGTCTATGAGTTTTAGTTTGTGTCAAAAACCGCTTATCACGCATCTCTTATCCTTAGTTTTTTTTCTTTTTTTTTTTTCGAAGAGCAATCGGAAACATAAGATCAAAGTTTGCTTCTTGAGACTGTTGCTTTTAGTGGTTGTTTTGCTGCTGTTCATGGACTATTCCAAAGAAGTTGAAGGAAAAAGAGTCCATGACCATTTTAACAAGAAAATGACTACGTTAACAAGGTGTATATGGGTGCCATGTCCTGTTATAATTGGTGCTGGCCCTTCAGGTCTAGCCACAGCTGCTTGTCTCAAAGAAAGAGGTATCCCTAGCTTAATCCTTGAAAGGGCTAACTGCATAGCTTCCTTGTGGAAGCTAAAAACCTATGATCGTCTTCGCCTTCATCTTCCAAAGCAATTCTGTGAGCTACCCTTAATGCCATTCCCAGCAAATTTCCCAACTTATCCAACCAAAAAGCAGTTTGTGGCTTACTTGGAGTCCTACAAAAACCATTTTGGTTTAGACCCAGTTTTCGGTAAAACTGTAGTCAGTGCAGAATTTGATCATCGATGTGGGGTTTGGCGAGTCAAGACTTTGGGGCTGAAACAAGAAGAAACTGAGTATGTGTCTCAGTGGCTAATTGTGGCTACTGGGGAGAATGCTGAGGAAGTGGTGCCGCTAATTGAAGGAATGGATGATTTTGGTGGGCCTATAGTTCACACAAGCTCATACAAAAGTGGCCAATTGTTTCGAGGAAAGGCTGTTTTGGTGGTTGGTTGTGGGAATTCAGGCATGGAGGTTTGTTTGGATCTTTGCGACTGTAATGCTCGCCCATCCCTCGTCGTTAGAGACTCGGTAACCATTGCTTCTATCCTTTTACACATAATATTATAACCTGGAACCAATCTTTTTATTTCTTCACAAAAATCCCTAGTTTTTGGTGATCTCTTCTTAGGTTTCTTGAGAAAATTAATTATTCCAGGCCAGAAATAAAGAAAAACTGCCATATATTCCTTGTCACCAGCTTTCACATGCACAAATATTTGTCTTTAGGATTTAAGAAGTATGCGACCTTGTTTATTTAAGAGTTAAGACTACTTCACCTTAGGATTTTATTTACTCCCGATTAAAGTACAGTACAAGAGTAAAATTTTATCACTTTCTTGGAATTTGGTTGCATGCGCAACGTTGGTCGGTAGCCCAAAATTTTATGCCCTACAGCCCAATTATTTTTCCTGTATAAATTCTTCTGTAGAAAGCATCATTACGTCCCAGATTCTAAAAGGTACATATAGGGATAAGTGACATGGTAGAAATGCCCTAGAAGAAGCAAATTCGTATGTGAGTGTGGGGGCGCTCATTTATCATCTCATCTTTAGCCTTTTTAAGCAACTTTTTTTTTTGTCATTGTTACAGGTGCACGTCTTGCCTCAAGAGATGCTAGGCAGATCAACTTTTGGATTGTCCATGTGGCTACTCAAGTGGTTCCCCGTGCGCCTTGTGGATCGGTTTTTGCTTTTGGTGTCGCGTTTCATGCTCGGAGACACTAAAAAATTCGGCCTCCATCGTCCCCGACTCGGTCCTCTTGAGCTCAAGAGCAGATCCGGCAAGACACCTGTTTTAGATGTTGGGACACTAGCAAAGATCAAGAGTGGAAACATTAAGGTTCATTGCAAAACAATTTTCTCTACTAATTAATTCAACCCTAGACAAATCTTGCATTTCAAGTTACTATTACTTAATTTCAAGTTACCATGTTAATTTTTGTCATATTGGATTGTCGAGAGTTGTAATTGAACTAAAATTTCTCTACATAATGTCTTAGGTTTGCCCAGGTATAAAACGGCTAACATACCATGCCACGGAGTTTGTAGATGGAAGAAAGGAGAGTTTTGATGCCATCATCCTTGCCACTGGTTACAAAAGCAATGTACCACAATGGTTGAAGGTAATTAAATTTATGTCCCCTTTAATTTATTTTTTTCGGTAATTAAAGATATATACATTTGGGTGAAACGATCTCACATATAATAATCAGGCATTGAACTCTGGTTCTATAAATAAGGATCACTATTCTCTTATCGAGATACATTTTTTCAAAAGATCAAATTTCGAAGGAGAGTCTCTCAATTTTCAGAGTGAATAATATCTCATAAGAGATTGAGTCTCAACCATTCTTGCGTCAACAGATCAACAATGTCGTTTTTTTTAGGAATCTTTACACCCCTCAACAAACGCAGTCCACACTTTGATTAGGGGCCAGTGTTGCCATGAATTGAATTTTGATTTTATAAGTTAAAACCACTCTTCCCTAACGAGACTACTATTTTTCAAAAAAAAGAAATAATAAAGGCAAATCCCAAACTTTCAAAACTTACAATATTTCGTACCAGATGCAATCCCAAGAATCTTTATACCGACCCTTAGATATTCTGTTTCTTGAGACTCAAGAAAGAGATGTGTGTTGACTTGAACTTTTTGCACTGATCAGGAGACAGATTTGTTTTCAGAGAAAGATGGTTTGGCTCGGGAGTCATTCCCAAACGGATGGAAAGGTGAAGGTGGGTTGTATGCTGTAGGATTTACAAAGCGTGGTTTGCTTGGTGCCTCCTTTGATGCAAAAAGGATAGCCGAAGATATTGAGCAACACTGGAAAGCTGATGCCAGAAAGTTCATGGACTTCAGCACCTCACCGTCGCCATGATCACGATTTGAACGACGATGACTGATCTAAGATAAAAAAGACTAATGGTCTCCTAATCTGCAGCACCATATTGACAAATTGTTTCCGTCTTTTTTGGTTCAATCCTGACAGCCACGAATACAAAAAAAAAAAAGATGTGATTATCTTATGTATTTGTCAACTAAAAAGAATTTGGAAGTACGTAGCTAGGTTTTGCAAGGATTTAGAGGAAAAATATTCTCAGTGTGAATATCTTGTAAATTTCCATTTTTCAATAGTGAAGTAAATTGCTAGTTTCTTTTTTCTTTTTTTTTGGGTTGGGAACTAGGGATGTTGGTTTACGATTATTTTAAAAGTTGACAAGGTGATATTTGGTGTACTATATATTTTCATGTATAGAAAATTATTTTCTTAAATATATTCGTATTTGTAGCATTAGTTTTCTAATAAATGTTTTGTGCAGCTTTAAAATAGAGATTGAAAATTCACACCGGTACCATTGATTTGTCCTAAATGAATAATGGAACGAACCTTTAATGATTCCTTGAACTTTTCATCTCAAAAAAGTGACCAAGAAATATATACATATATCTTTTTTTTTTTTTAATGAAATTAAAAGCGATTCATATATACTTCAAAAATAAAATAAAAGATTATTGATTTTATTTTTCATGATGAAAAGCTTATAGATGAATCATGGGAATACTTCCACATCTTGATCAACATTATATAGTCTAATATAGCATTCAAGAAAATAACTTGCCTCAAAGCGAAACACCTTTTTTATTGGGTGCTTGTATTTGTTTTATAACCATTATTATTATTATTTTCTTGAAAGGTAGATTTGTATTAGATTTTGTAAAAAAAAGAAAGATAATAAAAGGCGCTCTCCAAAAGAAAGCGTCGATATCAAATCAGATATGGCATGAATGATTTGAAATAAATATATAATACTTAAGCAAATGAAGAATTTGCTAAAAAAGAAATGAATTGTTTTAATAATTAAATAGTGTGGATATGGACAGATGATAATGTTAGTTAGGGTTTTATTGATATGTTGTTGATGGGTTTTATTCCGCCATACAAATCCAATCTTTAATTTGGCTTTGCGAAAGACATTAAACTCAAAGGTAGCGTTTGGTATCACGTATAAATAAGGGTATTCATTATTTGATTTTAATCGAATTAATGGATCTAAATTTATTTCGGTTCGGTTAATCGGTTAACCAAATAAAGTTTGATTCGGTTATCGGTTAATAATTTTAAAAAATTTCGCTTATCAATTAATTCGGTTCGGTTAAACGAAAATATCCGAATTACCTCAATTAACCAAAAATATATGTTTGACATTTGTAATGTTCATTATGCTTTATCATGCTTATTTAGTTTGTTTAGTATGTTTGACATTTGGATTTTATTATAGTTTTTTTTTTTTTTTATGCTTTGTTTTTGGATTTTTGTTGGTTGGATAGATTATTTGGATATAAAATCATGTATTAAAAATAGGTTGCAAAATAAATTAGGTATTTATTTCGGTTAATCGAAAACCGACCGAATTAACCGAAATAATTTCGGTTCGGTTAATGTTCCGTTTTAATTATTCGGTTCGGTTAACGGTTAATAAAAAAATAAATTCGGTTAATCATATTTCGATTCAGTTATTAATCGAATGAACAACTCTACATATAAGATCATTATGGTGATTTAATTACTATGGTGATAAAACTACTAAGGTGATTTGATCACTAATGATTTTATGTTATCATGTTTGATTTAACATTATAAATCAGTAGTGTAGTGATATTAAAACAACAATGTTTTGTATTACAAGAAAAAAAAAAAAAAAACACTGGATACAAAATATCCAAAATAACCTTCCAAAAAAAACAAATTTTTTTCTTCTTATATAGACATTTTTTCACTAATCTTTTTTTAATGTTCAGATTTTTGCTTTTCAAAAAATATTTTTAGATAAAAATACAGAAAAACTTATACCATAATAAGACAACAAAACTACTGCGATCATCATTTTAAAACACAAAAGTTACAAATTTTTGGTCAAGTTTAGAGGTTTACGCTAAAGATTAGCTAACATTTTTCACACGTGTTTTTCCTGCTATTATCAAGATAAATTAGTAATAAAATAACATAAAAAATTACTTTCTTACGGTGTCCTTAACACAATGATCTTATCATCCCAATAATTTAAGATTACTGTCACGTAAAATTTTAAATTACTAATAAATAAGATGATATAATTATTGAATGTAAATCACTCTAATTTTTAAAATGATCATCCCATATCAATCATCTTCAAAAAATAGAAAGAGAAAAAGCACCATCAAAGTATCAACATCAACGCCTTCTCTCTTGTAAAATCCGGCTTAGGACCAGCAAGATTGACCTACTAATTATTACCTGGCCCATGGAAAAACTTTCCATAATTCCCTCTTAATCCCATTTCCCTACCGACCGACTGTTTTGTTTTTGTTTTTTTAAAAATAACCTGGATAGTGTAGAGTATACCTGCTCACGGGCCGGGCAGCCCGCCCGGCCCGACAGGCCCGGCCCGTATTGGGCCACGCCTGGGCAGGATATTTTGTGTTCCGGGCCGGCCCGACCCGGAACAGTAATTTTTATTATAATAATATTATTTTATTTAATTTTAATTATAAAAAATTAAAAAATAATTAAAAAATTATTTTTTTATTCCAATGAACAGTGTTTCAGACCTAAACGGGCGGGCCTGGGCAGAGAAAAAAAAATCGAACTGCGGCCCGGCCCATGAGCAGCTCTAGTGTAGAGCTAAACCTTTTGATTTATGCAATAGTTTTTTTCTTTCTTTCTTGGCTTATGCTTGCTCCATTGCCAATTGCCTCCTCACCCACTAACATCATGATAAATATCATTGCATATTTTCCCCTTTCCCTTTTTCATATATAGTTAGAATTTTTTTTTTATTTGAAATTATTTATTAAATTATGTGATCAATTATCTTACAAATTTAAGTTGATAAGAAATTGCTTAATTATTATATTTAAGTTTTAACACGTCTCTTCACGTGCTAGCCGGATAAATGATTAAAGGATTTGCATGTGAATCCAAGTATAGAAGAAATATCAAACAGAAGAAGGATTAGATCAACGATGCATAATCTGATGGATAATAAAATACTGAATGAAAAATATTAAAAGGAAAAGCAATTATCAGAAGTTGAACTAAAAAACTTTGATATCATAATAAATTTAATGATCGATTATCCCAAAATTTAAATTATTAAAAAAAGCTTAATTATTATATTTAAATTTCAACATTCTCAATGATTAAATCCTGATCACTATACTTAAGAGTTCAACACTCTTCTAACAACGTACAAAACACAAACATTGAAGTAAAAAAAAAAAAAAATCATATAACAGATGGGCAAAGTGATAGACTTTTCTAGTTAAAGGGTAGACTTTTTTGAAGAGTGCTACTCTATTATTTCAGCTAGCTAGCTGTTTGGATTTGGAAGACGATTGAAAACAAAACAGTGACCTGGCTGGTAGAGATTGCAGATGCCTTGTTACAAATTGGGATGTGAGTGCAGCAGTTTGCAGCTTGCAGCTTGCATGGTCCAGAGGGGCATGAGATAGCCACGCGGACGTACAAGTAGCTAGCGATCGGGCGCGGCTATCCCGAGCCTAAGGTATACATGGTGCACAAGCAGGCCCGTGGATTTGGACCATCTAAAACTTATACTATTATGATGGATTTACTGCTTTTAATGCTCGTGGTCCTATAATTTATGGCAGTAGTAAGTAGTAACCGTCTTATTTCAATTTTTTTCCACCCCGCTGGACCATTTCCCATTACTATGATTAAATGCAAAATCTCAAAAAAAATTGAAGACTCATGATAGCTTTGAGCTTTGATACCATATCAAGAATTAATAACAGATGGAATTCAGATGAAATTAGAAGGCTCATAGTAATTGAATTGCATTTGACTAAATTTGTAATATAAGTATATTTGATAAGATAAAGATTACAAGGTTTAAATACAAATGGGTTTAGAAGCTTTCACAAGGTCAGGCTGATGTCAATCTCCGTTGCCATATTTTTCCACTGTCTGAACAAATAGATTTTCACATATTTATAATAATAATGTTGTACATAAATATATATATATAATAGACTGACATGATATATTGTTACGAAATGAAATATATATATCTTTTGCTTTTGCATACACTTTATTACGTTAGATGAAAGGGCCAAGACATGCAGGCGCGCGAGGCTGGTGGCGAATTAGAGCAGATCATGACTCGTTAAAAGCATTAAGTGTATATATGGTGAGAGAGATATATGATCGATCGGTACTGAAAGAGTGAAGGAACTCTCAGTCATTTTGCTATCTCTCTCTGGACTCTTTCGATCAGCAATATTATACTATAAGGGACCACCACTTGCAACTTGTCTTCTTCAATCATTAGACCATCTCTCGCTCCACATGTTATGGGGTTCCCAAAAGTGATAGGGCTGCAGGGGGGAGAGAGATAGCAAATCTCCTTTTTTCTTCTTCTGCTGGCATGTGAATGTGATCTTGCATTTCATGCTCGTGCACATATATATAACCAAACTAGAATTAAATTAATGTGATGGCTTTCAACTTAATACTATCATGAATGATTGAATGGTCCAAGTGTAGTTCCAGCTACTTTAATTAAGATAAGAGCAGAAATATTGAAAAGATGTAAAAAACAGAGTATAATTCAACTATCTGTTAGTCATATATAGATGCCTAGATAGCTCTTACTTTGGGCTTCGATATTCATTTCGTCGCCACAACTCTTGACTTAAGGTTCGAGGATTAAGGGATGAGAGAGGGTTACCATTATTTATACGTAAGGTTCAATCATGTGAATAAAAGGAAAAATAAGTAATAGTACAAGTGGGCAACCAAGTACGCCAAGAATAATCATGGTGAGCGATCATTATTTAACTTGCTGCATGTCTAGTACTGAAAATTACAGGTTTATAATTCCCTGCCATGCAAAGAAAATCATGACCTATCTACAAAAGAGACACCCCAAGAACTGCTTTAACAAGCGAAAACGAACATGAAAAGTACACTTGGAATATATATATATATATATATATATATATATATCAGTCATTACTTACTAAGATTTTCTTTAAAAGGAATTGCAGAACTTAAGATTCTATATATGTGCAGTTAACGCCGCCCTTAAAGCCGGAGCAGATATCATGATTCAATGAATTGGTCATGCTTTTTTTTTTTTTTTTTTTGCATAGACACCAAATTCAGAATTTTAATTAAAAGAGAATTTTATGTCATGTGAAATGTAAATAATTTTATTTTTTTTAGATACATATTTGTGTTTTTTTGTTGTTTTTAATTAGCATGTATCTTTCTTGGTTCCAATTATATATGAGTGTACTATTTTACTCAATGATAAATACATAAACCAAATGAAAGAACTAATTTCAAAGTACACTTACTTGTCAAAATGTTAAACATGCATAATTGAGCTAGCAGGGACATTTCTCCTTCAAGTTCAAATGCAAGGTCTCAAAGTCGTATTGATCTGTTCTTTCATTTCAATCATATATATAAAACAAAAAAGAAAATATTGGTGTTGCTTTCTCGATTATTTAATATGTATAGGAAACACGTCCTTTTTAGCAAACATCATATTTTATTTCAAGCTTATTTCATAGGAAAAAATCTAAAAGAAAATTTTAAACAGTACTGATGATTGCCTCTTTTTGTTTGCAAGTGAACGAACAATTGATCTCTAATTTCGCAGGATGCAAAATATATGTACTCATAAGTTTGAAAATTTCTTTTTTATTGCAACACTATAAATCTTTAATATTTCCATTTTCTTTTATATATGATTATCCTAATTTTATTGTAATTCCTCTCCTTTTTCTCACCGCAATGTCCTCTTATTAATATTTCCTGTCCCTACAATATAATATATACTTTACAAACATATCTTGGGACAGAAGTCATGGATTATTAGTTCAGAATTTTTTTAATTATAGACAAATGGAGATGTGACCACTAATTTATAAATTAATTTTCTTAAAGATTTGAGAGTCCTAATTCAACCTCATAAGTAAATTGAAATGTTCTTTTTTTTTTCTGGGTAGGAAGTAAATTGAGAAGTTAAAACAAGGGAAAATGCCTTTTATATTTAACAACCCCGGCCCTGGGCCTCAATCTCCAATTTTCATTAGCATGGATCATGGGTCAAAAAGAAGCCCAAAAGATATTTTTCAAATTCGTCCGGTATGGGCTCTCTTTCGATGGAAAAATACTTGTTTCCTTCGAGTTTTAACTTTTCAATCTGGATGATTCTCTTTCGAAGAAAATATGAATGAATGGGCCTAGTTTATGTCGCGCATGGAACCAATAATTTCTCCATTTTGCTCAACCAAACGGATCGATCATTGAATCTTAATCAGGCCGTGAACCGGCACTTTCCAGCATAGCAGGCGAATAAAAATTGCAATGCAAAGAGTAGACTTGGCGTAATTTCAAGTCATGTACTTGTTTTAAGTTTGTCATTTGATTTCTAGTCGAAGTTGGGCCTGCTAAATCGTGGAAATTGGAAGGATCAAACTCAGCTATATACTGTGTCAATCGTATATAAGATTGAACGGTCCAATTAAATGTTGACTCAACTCAACTCAACTCAATACCAAATCAAATTAATATATAGAAATTAGATATTCTATGAACAAGCATTTTAGTGCCATACCAAATTTAATATTTTTTTATATTGATATCCGTTTTTGACCCACCTAGCCATTACCAACCCCAACACCCAAAAAAATGAAAAAAAAGAGAGAAGAGAGAGCTACCTTCGCTGGCTCCATCCACTCCACCAAGTCCCCTGACCAGTGGCCAGCCACAAAGGGATGAAAAGAAGCCAAAAACATCAATTTAACTGATCAAATTGAATATGTCTGATTATATTCAATGTACAATAAAAACCCATATCTCAAAGTTGAATTTCGAATCTTGTCTCGGCAATCATGAGTGAAGTGGCATCAATCAAGGATAATCAAGGATATTAAGAAGAGTAAACAAAGAGATTTACAGAAAAACTCAAAGAATTAATGGATTGGAGACAAATATAAACAAAGCGAATCACAACTAAATCATAATTAAGGAGAAAAAAAAAGTGGTAACAGAGGAAATTATGATAACTTCAATGCTTGACTGTCCCAAATTCTCTAAACAAAGAGGCAAAAAGTAAAAAAAAAAAAAAAAGGGTTGATCAGGCTCTCATTGATCGAAGTTTTGGTCTTGAATTAACACTTCTTGGAGAAGCAGGGGGTCCCAAAACTTCAGTGTACATGTCCATGAAAAACTTGTCGACGATGTCAAGATAGGCAGGGCATGTGAGGCGGGAATAGTAATGATGGACCTCTTCAATGTCAAGAACATGATCCACATTGCTCATATCCATCATCTCTAACTCCTTCAGCTTTTGTGCCACTGACAAACTCCTTGTTTCTCTCTTACTCTTTGAAAACGAATAATCTTCTTGCCTTTTCTCCACATTGTCAGTACTCCTCGTTTTAGACTGATCAATGTCCTCTCTTCTTTGTGTTGTAAACTGCGTGAAACTCCCCTTGTTTCCATCTTCTTTTTGTTCTCCTGTCGGAGTTGACATTATGATCTTCTTCTTCTTCTTCTTGTTTCTCTTCTTTGGCTTGCCATTGTTCGAGTCCCACCGGTCAGTGAAGTCAGTATAGAACTTATCAAGGTCTTGGTAATGACTTGTTTGGGGATTCATGTCAACGCCGGCAGTAGCACTGAACGAATTATAGGGATTGTAAGGAGAAGTTTTGGGTAGCTTTTGGTAAGGTTCACCTTCACCAACACCAGCAGTGAAGAAAGACTTGAAACTTTGTAAGGTTTTTTGAAAGAACCTTTTGGTGTTGGAAATGGAATTTCTAAGCAGCATTGGTACGTACTGACTACTCTTTTGGATTCGCTGATAGATAGGGGGGGGGGGAGTAAGTAGGTAAAGATTTTGTTGGTTTCTTCTTTAACTGAAAACAAAGATATTCAAAGGGGGGATTATTTGTTTTCCCTATCTGTTTTGGCTTCTTTTCTTTTTGTTGTTGATGGTGATGAATTTGATCAGTATTGAAGTTTTCTTTATACAAATAATAATAAGAGAGGAGAAAAAGGGTCCTTAGCTTTCTGTCATTGGGGGTTTCACTTTAATCTTTTTTCTTTGTCTTCATATACGCTCCTTTGTTGGCTTTGTGTTTTGTTGTTGGCTCACCAAATTGAGAGTCCCCACTAGATCTAGCTGATCCAATCATCAAACATATCAAAGGAAAAAAAAAAAAAAAAAGAAGTTTTAATGGAAGCTTTCAGCTTTGGATGATGGTTTTCTTCTTGATTTATTAATATTGTTATTAATTATAAGGTAGTTTCGTCACTTTTACTTTTGATGGTGGAGTTGGTGTGTAGCCTCTTTAGGAGGAAGAAAGGAGCGGTCCTTCCTTCCTGCACTGGTTGTTGAATTGGACCTCTCGCCTCTCCCCCTTAATTAGCTAATTTGATTCATTAATTTAGTTGTAGTTTCTCCTCCTACCAATTGAAAAAGTATATAATATACCAAACAGTTATTTCAAATAGATTTAAAAATTCATATTTGTATCGTGCTTTGTGTTTTTTTTGTCAATTATATAAATATAAACATAATATAAATTATTAAATTTATCAAAATTTTAAATATGAATACAATACAAATATTAAGTATTTAAATATGTTAAATTTATTACATTATTTTTATATTTATTAGCTATATCATATTTATCTTGTATTTTTGTAACAGGTACAACATTAATAAACTAATGTAAACATAATGAGAAGGATCCATGGACATATATAATCAGAAAAGAATAGAGAAAAGAGTTTGAAGAATTTATGTGGAAGGGTTATGCTTTAATTTCCAATCAAATTTTGGTCTGCCACTTTTAATCATTTGGGTGTTTCTAATTCTATTGATTGATTTTGTTGAACGAGCTTCCTGATTTTGGTTGTTTTATTTTAATCATTTAGACTTATAATAAATAGATGATGCAGTAGAATTATAGAGAAATAAAAGACTTATAATATATTTATGTTGGTTTGGCTTTTCAGTTTTTTTAAAATATTCGTGTTCGATATATATCCAGATATAGATATGAAAATATGATTTTTCTAAGATCCTCCAAATATATGAAAATCTTAAAAAAAAAATTAAATATACTCATATCAAACATATACCTTTATTTTCGACACTCACATTTAAATCCTAATAATACCGGATCTCATAATATAAACCAACCCGTGAATCACGGAGCCAGTTGGACTTCCACCATTAAACTCTATTCCCTGCATAAATTACAACAAAAAGCTATTTTGCTGAGTTTTTTATTTTGTCTATTTATTATCCACCTTTTCAATCTTCTTTCAGGAGGATAGCCTTTTCCTTTTTGCTGCACAAATAACCACAAAATGAATACATCAATTTGTCTTTATTTATTTATTTATTTATTTGTCTTTTTGAATTCAACTATTAATTAATTTGTTTACATAATTATTATTCATCATTAATCCCACTTAATTTGATTAAACTGTTTTTAAATTGAGACTCAATGTTATTGATATATGATAAATTGATAATTAAAAAAAAATATTAGTAACACATATATACCTCTTATAGAAACGTGGCACAATTTTTTTTCAATTTGAAGTTTACCAATTATATAGGATGGGACAAAATTTTTGGCTTTAAGTACAAAAGATTATTAGTAAATGGTGAATTATTGATGATAATAAATTAACCTAAAAATTATTACATAATTTGTTTTAAAAGGTGCCAACACATGCAATAGGAAAGATATAGTATAATATTGCCGAATAGCTGACAATGTTGACTCAACAATAGCCATCATATATTGGATTCTTTTGAATTAATGATTTATATAACCCATGTTCAAACTTGAGCTTTCTAGCCCCTGTTTGGTATCAGGAGACTCATTTTGGATTTTGGGACTGGAAAACAAAGATTACAACTAGGGCTGTTTGGATCTGAAAATTTAAAAGTTCTTGCATGTTTTGGGTGGGAATTGGAATTTTATAGATAAACTTTTCAAAGTTTGATTCAAGTTGTTTTTTATGGTATAATCATATACACAAGGCTACTCTAACGTGTTACATCCTTAAAAGGAAACACAAATTTAAGGACATTTTATGTTGTGTTCGTGTTATTTTTATATATCATATCGTGTTTAACATATTATATATTTATATAAAATTTGACACGTTAATAATTCGTGTTATATAGATTTTGACATATTCATGTACTCGTATAATATTCGTGTTTTAATTATTTTTCTCGTAATGTGTCCAAAATTATTAAAAAATTTAATCCATAAAAGAAAAAAAGAAGAAAAAAAAAGATAGATACCTATCCTACTGAATTAATGGTGTAGGACTTAGGAAAGCATATCACTCAACTAATAATCATAAGGGACTTAAGTACTGAATTGATTTTTAACCTAATGAACTATGGACTATATATGGTTGACACTTTGACAATCAGTCTTTGGAAATAAACATTACAAACGAAACATCAAAAACAACATTATGGTAGTCTTTCCTACAAAGCATCAAAATTAGAACGAATATTATTAAGATTTAAACAAACGAAACAGTAGATTTTTTATTTTTTTTGGAGAAATTGTAGCATTTACAAAATCGCTATTTAATTGAAAGATTAGAAAGTTCAAACCTTTCCCATACACTTGAGTATAATATATATAGCAAGAAACTACAATATTGCCTAGCTAGCTAAACAGGCCCAAGCTTAAAGCTTTGGGTTAGTCTCATTTAAGTTAAACTTCCAAAGCATTAACTCTTTTAAGGCTGTTAGGTCAGGCCGATTCATATAAACTATAAGACAAGCTATAGTTAGGGTAGGTAGCATAATCTTCGAAGTCATAGACCTTTTAGGTTTAATTGAGGAAACCGTAGATTACCGTTAAGATGTTTCTTACAGTACTCTAACTAAAAGGTTAAAAAGGAGTATAATACTAATTAATTAATTACTTGACGGCGGCTCGATCGATTTTTGCAGAAAAGAGAATGAGGGTGCATGATAGAGACTGGGGAACGACTTACAAAGCTGGCCAACCGGGGAAGTAGAGGCCTAATGTAGCAGATGGAGACATTTGAGTTGTACTAATGATGATCACTTGTAATTGGCCACGTTGTGCTTAGGGTTGGAACTAGTCTTTGTCCACAGTAGAATGAAGAGTGAGACTAAAATGTACACATTCACACAAATGATTCTATTTCATAATGTACTTCTCAACATTCAAAAATTTTCAATATGGTTTGCCAGATTTTGGATTATTCCATTTCATATATAATGTCAAACAGAAAGGACCCAAAGAGACTAAAGAAACATAGCCGAAAACGTAGGATGGGCTTTAGCTAAGGTTAAAGGGCTACACCAATTTGTCCATGGGGTCCCAACCATCATTAAAAGGTTGGTCTAAAGCTTTTAGCTAAGCATTGACAGCTACGGACTTAAAACCCATGCATGCATGCATGCCAGCCCAGATTATCAAATTCAATTAAAAAAGGCTAGGACTAGGAGTACTTTCGGGTTTTTAAAGTTTAATAATAAAAACAAACCATCTGAGTTGATCACATGTTGCAAATGAGAGAGAAAGAAAGGGTTGGTATGGGTTTGGGGAGCGGGGGCTCAAGAACCCAGAAAATGCGACCATTAATGAGAATGCTAGGTTGCTAACCCAATGAAGAAAGGCAAAGCAACTATATATCCCGACATATATATACTCACTGCCAAAATCAGACAATCTTTAATTTGTATTCCAATAGGGAAATGGCTCTGGCAATTTGTGCTGCAAAATCTGTTGCGAAATTTAAAGACTATGGGGGGTGGGGGAAGGGATGTCCCGAAACTCATAAATGCATGATATATAGGAGAAAGAGAAGAGAAGAGAAGAGAAAGCAACACAACCAACCCCTTTTCATTCCACTACTTCTCTCTTTCTTTTCTCTTATGTAATGTTACATAGCTTTCAAGCTAAAGGGACAGACAGAGAGTAAAAAGAGAAAAAAGAAGGGCAGATGGAAAATAGAATTGTGCAGGGCTCACATTCTTTGTGATTAATTTGTCTTTATTGAAACCTCAAACAGGGGTTCCTTCGGCACTTACCTTTCTGTCTGTTTCTCACTCTTTTCTCATTCCATTGTGTCGTTCTTAAATCTTTTAAGCCTCGGCCATGCACATCCTTCGAAACCGACTTTTCCTTGTTCATGGAAAAACTTCTCAAGCATATTGCCTTGGTTATCTGCCCTAGCTATAACCACTCCTAGCTTATTTCTTTTTCCTTCTTGGTTTCAAACAAAATTCAAGGTAAAATAGGCAGGCTACTCCAACCCTTAGATTAGGCCGCAATGTGTAGTTTCTGCACTCATCTTTCTTCTTCTCAAGGGACTTATATATATATATATATATATATATATATATTTTGAACAATGTAAACAAAAAAAGTCACCGGTGTTTTAATTTTAAGACCACTTATTGTTAAGACCAACTGTTGATTCTAATTTATCTAATTTATTTCTTTTCTTTAATTCTTGGGATTTTAGTCCCAAGATTTTCCCTATCATGCAATCGTAAATGGGACGAATATTTATCCGAAAAAAGATTACTTAAAAAGCATCATTAATGTACTTGACTTAGTAGTTCCTTGCTTTTTTTTGTGATCATTTGTCGTAGGTTAATTTACGAAAGGATTTTTTTTTTTTTTTTTGAATTAAGAATTTAATTCAATTGGTTCATTTAGTTATTTTTAAGAGAGGTCATTCAATAAGTTTGACCGTTGAGATTTAAATTTTAATGTTTACAATTTTTTTTTTATATTCAAACTGTAACTTTTTTGTATAAAAAATTCTTAAAAACTTTTGGAAGGGCATTATATATTATAAAAACAAAATATTCGTTTCAGGTTAGGCCTTAGGATGGTGCCGTGGTGGGATGTGTGGGATTTTTCTTGCCTCTTTACATAATGGAAACAAAAAAAAAAATTAATTAATTAATTAGTTAAGAACACAAAAAATAACCTACAATTTAGTGGCTATATTTTAGTCTTTTTTGAAAACCAATAATTTTCAAATCATCAATTTGAATAATTTTGTCTCTAGGCATCATTGCAACCATAATTTTAGAACATTTAAAATTGTAAATATCCACGGCTAAAAGATGTGACGGTGAAATTATTCTCAAGCTGGATGGAATTAAGGTTCATAATGATCGATCGATGCAAGCATCTTTAAGCATTTAGCTTATAATTTTAATGTCAGATGCTTTAATTTATATGTTTAATAGTGTTCTTAAAAAAATAGGTTTAGTTTTTTGTTGGCAAAAACTATATTTTATTTTTAATTAATTATTACATGGATCGATCTATGATCCAAAAGTACACAAGAAAATACTAATATTAATTAATTATATATAAAAATGTTATATTTTATTCAAGAATTTTACAAATGCGTGCTTTTAAAATTAATTAATATATTATTTATAATAATAATATTAGATTAAATGCAATAATTAACGATTTTTTTATTACTTTTAAAAAATTAAATAAAAATGTTATTATATATAATAATCTTAAAAAATATCTATAAATAAATAATTTTTTAATTATAAACTACTATTATTATTATTAGAGTTTATATTTAATGCACTTAAAAAATCAAATGATATAATCTCATTAAAAAATTTATATTTTTAATGAGATGATATTATCTAATTCATTGATAATATATAAATTTATTAAAAAATATATTATTGCATGGATAATAATAATCTTGTTCCAAAAAAAAAAATTTACTTAATCCTATTACAGATGAGAAATTGAGAATCAAAACAAAAGAAAAAACTTTTACTAGATTTTTTTCCTTCTCTTCTATTCTTTTGGTGCAATTTGCAATTTGTGTGAAAAGAAGTTTTTTTCAAAAGTCCAACAGAGACCGAGATTTACAACTTTTTGGTGTCATTCTAACATATCTTCTTTCAAATCAAACGATTACTGCAGCATATGCCAACTCATTTCTTTAATCTTTTTCAATTTTTTTTCCCTTTTTTCTTAAGTTGAATCCAGGAAAGTCTAAAGCTTCATTGCTCAAAAAGTTGAGCAATCCAAAATCCTGTCTTTTCTTTTCAAAAGAACCAAAGAAACAGCCAGCTGCCACAAATTTTTTGTCATTTTTCCTTTGCTCTCCCAGCTTTCCTCTCTGATCTCCTCTCGCCTTCTGGCCTATCTTTTCAGTAACAAAACCCAATCCCTGCTTTAGGGTTTTCATCGAAACAATCAAATTCACTGTTAAAAGAAAAAAAAAATCATATACTTTGATCAGTGCTGTGTAAGTCTGTAAGCCAGCTACAGATACTAGTACAAGAGACAGAGCAAAAAAAAAAAAAGAAAAATATACAAAATGTTTGGAAAATATGGATCAAAGCTTATCCCATTAATTAACAACGTTAATTCAGAGTTAGAACTCTAAAAGTCTAATTAAAACTACTACATTTCTTGAGAACATGCAGTAAAATAAACAAAGAGAAAAACAAGCAAAGTTAACAGTTTTCTTCTTTCTTCTACATTTCAAGACCAGTTAGAGAACAAGGTCTCCCAAATCTCTGTAAAAACCTCGACAATAATCCTATGATGGTGATGAGAGTTCAGTGACAGGAAACACTGCAACAGTTGCTCCAGATCCTTAGCTGCAAATATCTGTCTCTCAATGATCATCTCCACCATTGATGTCCTGAAATCATTGTAGGGATCACTAGAACTTTTCACCACAGCAAAGCTGTCTTTGACTTTATTATTGGTTCCTTCCAAAGGTAAAACCCCCATGTCACAGCTCCTGCTCTTAGCTCTTCTCCGACGAGTACTGTTGCACCTTTTCCGGTTAGAATGTTGCCGGCCGAGAGACTCGAATGAATCCGACGAGAGAGTCCTTGAAGAGAAAAAAGTCTCGGTTTCATCTTCACTGCTAAGCCACCACCCACCATAATTATTATAATTAGTAGCACTTTCTTGAGAAGATGAGCCTAAAAATGTGGTACTAGTGGACGTAATCTTAACTTTAACATGAACCATTTTCTTCTTCTTCTTCTTCTTCTTCTTCTTCTTCTTCTTCTTCTTCTTCTTGTCTCGGGCTAAGCTCTTCTTTTTCTCATAGAAACCAAAGTTTTTACAGTCGGAGAAGAGGTCAGGATGGCATTTTCGGCCATCAAAATCAGTGGCCGAGACAACAAAAGGAGGGTAACGAGCAGATACTTTACGTCTTGGGAGAGTTTCTCTCGGAGTAATCATGATACAATCATGATTGATGGCGCCTTGGGTTGATTCAGGGCATCTGGGTTTACAAATGGAAGGGAAGGGTCGAGCCTTAGGTGGCGACAAAGGCTCGATCAATTGGAAGTTGTTGTGGTTTTGAGGTGAGAAAACGGCTTTTTCAATAACGTCCGAGATGTTCCGGGTTCGGCAGGAGCCAAACGAGGATCGAAACATGCGAGAGATTCGTAGCTTGAATCGATTTTCCATTTCCAGAGAGAGAGAGAGAGACAATGTGGGTTTTTTTTTCAAGGAAGAGTAGCGGTATATAAATAAAGAAAACTTATATGAATACATGAGAAACCGAAAGTGATTTTTATAATAATAAATTTAATGAGTTGTATGGTGAAAACTTTCTGCTGTTTTTTTCTTCCATTTCTTTGTCTTTGTTGTTAAAATTTTGGGTTTAGGAGAAGACCTTTTTTTTTGGATTAATTAGTGATATAAAATAGGTTGAAAGTCACACCCGGCAACTTTTCTTTGGTGCTTTAATTTTTAAATTTGCAAGTTTAAATTGGTCCAACTAAAAATTTAAGGGTGGGATATTTATTAACACTAATTAAAGATTATTTAATTATTATTTTTAAAAAAATTATTGCATTTAATATATTATTTTACTGAATTTAAAAAAAATAATACATTAATTATATATTTTTATAAATATTATTTTAATTAGTGTAACTGATTAACATCTTTTAATGTTTAATTATTAATTTTGAAATTTAAGCACATTTGATAAGGCTAGTTGAATTTTAATATAGAGAAGTTTTTTAGGTTAGAAAAAGGGGTAATAATCAATTGGGCAGGTCAATCCTGATTTGGGAAATGAATTCCAGGTATGGTATGGTTAAATTAAATGCCAGCCAACCAACCACATTTTAGTGAGGGAGAGATTTGGAGGAATAGGAGACCAAAATAAATAACTGTTGAGGAATTTGGGTTGTATTTGAAATTCAAACTATGGTATCCCAAGAATAAAATTTTTAAAGATAAAAAAAAAAAAATTGATCCTTTGGAGGATAATGACAGACAGAGAAAAGTTCTCTGTCAAATGGGTAATTGACCATTATTGAAGATTTGAGTAGCATGTCATGATTGGGAAATTGAGTAATTCTTGCATTTATTTTTATTTTGGGCAATGGGGATATTCAAAAGACTGTTAAAGAAAGTCGGGGAAAATCCACTAGATTCTGTAGACTGTCTCTATATCTAATTTAAAAAAAAAAATATTACCAACAAAGATTAATGTGAGTGAAAAAAATTTTGATTGTTTAATCAAGTAATTTCGAATTCATAATCTTAAATGAAATCTGAAAATATTTTGGATAAAAATTTATAAAAAAAAATATCAGCTCATTATTAGTAGCTTTTAAATGTATTTGGTACCACTTAAATACTATAATAATTGTGGCAAACTTTTTTTTTGGGCCCGGTGAAATTTGAACTGTGCCACAAAAGATTTCAGAAAAACCTGCCTATAAATAAGTACTAATTGCTATTATGTCAGTGGCATGATCTTGATAAGATTCGATTTTTTTTTTTTTATAAGGTATAAGTTTGAGTTTCGTTGCTAATAAATTTTTTTTGTTGAATGATTTGTAAATTTATATAAATTTTCATTAAAACTTATGACGGGATAATCGTCTCTCATCTAATTTTTTTTTTGTTGCTAATACCAAAATATTCATATACCTTTAAAAGGATAATTGAAGGTAGGAGTTTGAAATTATTAGATGGATTTCCATTAAATTTGTAAAATTTTATGTTTCCACTTGCCACTTACATATATAGGTTTAGACTAATAATTATAAAATAGACTTATTGAGTGAAATAAGATTCTAAAGATTTATCTCTATCCACAATTTTAAATTGAAGTATTTAAAATATTTTTAACCAAATTGAAGTACCTGTTTGGTAATTGCTTGTTACAATTTTGTGGAAATTAATTTAGGTCCATTTTGAACTTGTTAATTATTTGGACTTTTAGAAAGATGTAAATAAGGACTTAAAAGTAACTTTCAATTCAGCTCAATCTATAATTAATTCGAAATTCAGAAGAAAAAAACTATTTTATTTTGAATATAAATCAAGTCAAACATCATAATTTGATCCGATTTTTTAGTTTTATTTGATTTTGTTCATAGCCCTATCTACTTTCTCAAGATAATCAAGTTCCCATTATTCTCCCCACCCCCAAAATTTTTTTATGTAATTAATATCAAAATTTTATATTTTAAAAAAAATTATATCAATTTTTTATAAAAAAATTATAATCTGAAAATTAAAAAAAAAAATTAAGATATTGAAATTCAAATTTCAAACTTATTAAATGTCACCGGTCACTTTTTATGAGTGACTATATAAATTAACCGACTAAACCTCGAATTCATTTTCATATTCATTTTTTATACAATTTAATATTTTTTAAATTAAAATAATAAATAATAAAAACATCCTTTTTATGATATATAATTTTTCACTAGAAAACAGTAACTAGGAATTATTGAAAATATTAAATAACACCATATATATTAGGGAGGGAGTGGGACACCTATTGTAAAGCACATTAACCTAAATGTGATTATATCATCAATGTTGGTAGATGGATTAAAACACAATGGTTTCAATTTGAACTTTCTTTTTATAAAAAAAAAAACTAAATGTGATTATAATTATCAAATTGTTATATGGCATCAATGGAATATGTTTGAAAACTTTTATATATATATATGAATGAATTACAATATAGCCAAAAAAATTTTTTTTTACCAAATTACCGTTACTTTTTGATTATTTCCCAAAATACGGACTTTTTTTTGCAGCTGGGAAATCGCCATCCCCCATGGCGATTTTCCAGCGTGTTTTTTTGCAAATTTGTAAAAAACACCAAGGGAAATCGCCATGGGGGATGGCGATTTCCCTTGGTGTTTTTTGCAAATTTGCAAAAAAATACCAAGGGAAATCGCCACCCCCCATGGCGATTTCCCTTGGTATTTTTAGCAAAATTTGCTAAAAACATGAAGGGAAATCGCCATGGGGGGTGGCGATTTCCCTTCAGGTATATATTTTTTTTCAATTCTTAGGAAAATTTAAAAAACATGACTCAATAGTAAATTTATTGTGAAATGATATAATGAATAAAAGTTATTTGAAAAAAAGAAATGAATAATTAAAAATTATTATAAAAAATATTATAAAGACAAAATTACTCTTAATGAAAAAACTTATTTTTTTTTTCTTTCATTAAGGAAATATTATTTTTTAAAAATTTTAATTGAAAATAAATTTAAAAAATAAAATATTTAAATAAAAAAAGTAAATAAAAAATTTAATCTTTTTTAAAATTTTAAAATTTTTATTTTCAGAATATTTATTTTTTAATTAAAAATTAAATTAAAAAATAAAAGAAAAAGGGAAGAGAAGAGAAGGTTTTTTTATCAAGGATAATTTTGTCTTTACAATATCCTTTATAGAGGTGCTCATGGGACGGGCCGGGCCGGGGCCCGTATTTTTTTTCTTTTCTGCCCAGGCCCGCCCGTTTAAGCCCGAATCACTGTTCATTGGAATAAAAAAATAATTTTTTTTATTTTTTTAATTAAAATTAAATAAAATAATAATATTATAATAAAAATCACTGTTCCGGGCCGGGCCGGCCCGGAACATAAATTATCTTGCCCGGGCCCGGCCCAATACGGTCCGAGCCTGCCGGGCTGCCCGGCCCGTGAGCAGGTCTAATCCTTTATAATAATTTCTAATTATTCATTTCTCTTTTTCAAATAACTTTTATTCATTATACCCTTTCACAATAAATTCACTATTGAGTCATGTTTTTTAAATTTTCCTAAGAATTGAAAAAAAAAATATATATACATGAAGGGAAATCGCCACCCCCCATGGCGATTTCCCTTCATGTTTTTAGCAAAATTGGCTAAAAATACCAAGGGAAATCGCCATGGGGGGTGGCGATTTCCCTTGGTATTTTTTTGCAAAATTTGCAAAAAACACCAAGGGAAATCGCCATCCCCCATGGCGATTTCCCTTGGTGTTTTTTACAAATTTGCAAAAAAACACGCTGGGAAATCGCCATGGGGGATGGCGATTTCCCAGCTGAAAAAAAAAGGTCCGTATTTTGGAAAATAATCAAAAAGTAACGGTAATTTGGTAAAATTTTTTTTTTTTTGGCTATATTGTAATAAAAAAGCCCCCTAAGCTACGTTATTCATCCTATATTCCTATATATATACCTACTCCTAGTCCTAGCAAATAACTTCATTATATCATCAATGTTGGTAGATGGATTAAAACACAAGGGTTTCGATTTGAACTTTTTAAAAAAAATAAAAACTAAATGTGATTATAATTATCAAATTGTTATATGGCATCAACCAAAATTCGACCTAACATCGAAGATTGAAAATGTGATATACTCTTCTTTCGGATTTTCTCATATCTACCAAAATATTAATTATGAAATTATCACTATCTACCTACCTCATTCACATTTACACAAATAATATATATATATATATATATATATACACTAGTAAATCTACCAAAACAATTAAGTACAATTCCTTGCATTGCCTGAATTACAATAGCTTAAACTCTATTGAAACACTATTGAAGTTCGAGTCATCACATGAAAAACTTGGAAGTTTTTAGTTTCCAAACCCCGAAAAATTAGGAAACTAATTAAGCTTATAGTGGAAGCGTATTACTTGGGTGAGTGCTTCCACCTCTGTGTCTGTGAGGGTGAGAGAAAGTTAGGGGAAAGTATTTAAAAAAGAGTAGATTCAAAGTGGAGGACAAAGGTAATATTGTCACCTTTTCCATGTTTTATACTAAAAGCTACAATTTTTTTTAATATTTTTTAATTTCAACCTTAATTTCCATCATTCAAAATTATTATAATAGATT
Source organism: Fremontodendron californicum (assembly GCA_030761205.1). NCBI lineage: Eukaryota > Viridiplantae > Streptophyta > Magnoliopsida > Malvales > Malvaceae > Fremontodendron > Fremontodendron californicum. The sequence goes on from JAULJL010000006.1 coordinate 828,746, forward strand.
TTTATTCAAAAGCTTGTCAATATGCTAATTAACGTCTGGCTTAAACTTTTACGTTTGAGGACAAATAAACAGGTTGAAGGCTTTGGCTACACCAAGAAGTTGAATCTTATAGAGTACACTTAACCTCAGACTATGTAATGTACATCTCTATTTCCCAAAAATAATTAGGGTCTTAAAACACACTCAAAGAGAGTATCTCACCGTCTAGGAAGCTTCCAAACAACAAAAAAACATATCAAACTACAGTTCTTACCCTTTGAAATGCCACACCAAGAGCTAACAGACAGTTTTGATCAATGGTTGAGTTCAGTTTTTTGGAGTATAAGGTTAAGCTTGTAAACCAAACTAAATCTCAATATATTTAGGGTTGACTACAAAAATCAAGACATAAATATTTATGTCGGATACATGAATCCTCTTCTTCCAAAATCATTCCTATCCACCATTATCTTCTCTTCAAGTTTTAATAATAATATTATTATTTATCACTTCCAATCATGTCTTTTTTTATCTCCGGTCCCTTCAACCTTTTACCTTGTGTAACGTCAATTTGCTCCATTCTTTTAACAAGTGCATCTCTCGATCTACGTCTTATGTGATCAAACCATCGTCAACAGTTTTCTCTCACCTTATTCTCTATAGGAGCTATCTAAATATCTTCATTTTTAATTCTATCATTCCTAATGTTACTACACATTCATCTTAACATTCGTATCTTGATTACACTCATATTTTCTATATGTTTCTTTTTGTTAGCCTAACATTTTGTATCATATAGCAAAGCATGTCTGATAGTTATCATATAGAACTTTTTGTTCAAACTCAAAAATATATTGCGATTACACAAAATTCTTATCACACTTCTACACTTGAGCCTTCCAACATTGATCATATCGTTAATATCTTCAAGCAACAAAATTTGCCAAAAATTAACCAAAACTTGGCTAGATTAGTGTTCAGATCTTATTTAAAAGTAAGAGCTGATGAATATTTTTGAAATTTCAGTTGAACTAATTTCACAGAAACAGCTCTATTGGAACTAGAATTAGGAAACTTGGTTGGCGTTCAATCTGACGTGTCGCATTTTACATTTACATACACAAACTGGGTAACAAACGAAAGATGAACTACTTTGCTTGCCAGTAAATAAGTAAAACAGTTATCTATAAATGAAATTTGACAAGCTTTTAAAGAGACGCCTTTGCCCGAATTTGTTGGTAAATGTCAAGGAAACTAGGAACCTGTTTTGCGGAAAAAAACAACATAAATATAGGAAGCTTCCGTCATTAATCTATCTAGCTAGAATTCTAGATGATTAGAAAAGAGATGCAGGAAAACAGAAGCTGAGTTGACAAAGTGAGAATCAATGCTCTTCCATCATAGTTCGACCCTAGAAACTTTTGCTGGCGGCCAAAAGCCTCGAAGGCCTATTTTTGGAAGCCTTAAGTTTCGGTTTGGAACATTTTTTAAAGAAGCAATCGTCCATGTCAAAAAATCCAAAACAATGGAATTTGGAAGTCCATGTATACATAGAACACAAGCAAGCATGTATATAAAATTCGTAACAAAGAGGAGATGCCCTCAAGTGAAGGGCACCTATTAATCAATTAGTTTATTCTTCCACTATGAATGAATTCAATAAATTCATTAAGTCAGACAAGTTGCTACTTTTACATTCCCCCCCCCCCCCCCCCCTTTTAAAATCAGCTATATCCGTAAATAAGTGTTCATGTTTACACAGGTATAAACAGATATCGATGTTGAATGTTGATCGAAACAATTTATCAAATGAAGACTCACATCACCTGTGCATTATCTACATATTGAACAGCTTCTGAAGCTATTTCTGAGATCCAGTTAACTGCACTGCCAAAAAAGAGTTCCCAAAACCAGAGATCCAATGCAAGGACTGAAGAAAAGATAAGCAGTGCCAATGTCTGGTAACGATTCAATGGCCAGCCAGAAACTTCAGCCATTGTCTTCAAAAATGGAAGGGAACTGCTCTCGAAATCTCGTTTTGTAATGGACCAAGCTGTTATCCACTGTACCCGGGAAGGAACGAGGTCAAATTCTTCTCTTAAGCGCCTCCCTAAGTCCGGCATGTGGCCACCCCCATATAGTATGGCTATCTTATTATGACCATCATCGATCGCTCTTCTCAGTGCTTCTATAGCAGCTCCGTTCCTCTCACCAATGATAACAGATCTTTCTTCCACATCAGTTGTCACTTGTGTGAACCTTCACAAATTATAATTTTGCATCATTATCTTTTCAACAATGCTTGTCATATATAATATATATGAACTTAGTTCAAATGCAAAAGTAAAACTACCCTCTTCCCCCTTTTCCGGCTCAAATACAAAATACCATAGCTATTAACATCCAAAACACACAATGATACAAAAAAAAGTACTCCAAAATTAAGAAAATAAGTTTCCTCGCAAATCAAGTATCATTTATTATCACATGAAATAAATTTTTTTTTCCAAAACTTACTCAGAAGTCAGTCGTTTTGCCAGGAAAACCTTCATGGCAGCACCAACGTCAAGCCTTGATAAAGCTTCTAGTTCTGGATAATCAGATGCCTGGCTTCCCACATCGGCACAAACACCACCAATAATGAGAAGACCTACAAGTGGCATAGGTAGCACACGAGAAGCCCACAGAAGCTTGGATCTCCAAGGATCAAGGTCCTCTGGGATTGAAGCAGGCTGCACTAAAGCTTTTGTTGATTTAAGGGTCATATCCCTAGCAAATGTGAAGAAGCTTTCACCTTTTTCAAGCTGGATAAAATATGATTCAGAACATTAGATTGTAGAAGCACGATGTTATTGCTGAATATAAAGTTGACCTCAGACTTCACATCATAAAAGCATCCAACACTTTTATCTAACCTGAAGTAACTTGAAGGTCTCATAGTCAAGATCTGCATGGTACCAATTATCAGCCTGGTAATCAAGACAATCTAATTGGAAATCAAGCATAAGTATCCGAGCCATCTGCCGCTGAATGCATCCCAGAATGTTGAAACCTCGTGGACGTGAACTTTTGAGCCTTTTTGCTGCAGCAGGGTTCCTTCTATTTTCCAAACTCTCCCTGCTGGCCACCATCTCATACAGAACACAATCATATGGTGCAAGTTCCTTCTGAAGGGTTTCAAAGTACCTGCAGCAAGATTAGTCATTCAACCAATTTAATTAGAAAAATTCACATAAGCATACATACAAAAGTTGTTACAAGCAACTGGATATTTTAGCCACGCAAGCACAAGGAAATTGTAAGAGGGCACAAACTCAATCCATTATCCCCCTATGAAGGTTCCAAAAGAAATATTAAGAAAAAAAATACTCTATATTTAACATGTTTTCATCATTATTTATGCAGGCAGGCCAAAGTGCCACACCAAAACCCAGTTTTTCATCAGCAGAGTTTATTAATCAATATAATCATAATTTTCGTGCCTTTCCCTTTCCGTAGAGCATATTCTTATAGCAAGAGATACAAGTAGGTTCAGTGTCCTACCTGTCTACAGCCACTTTTTAAAATCATTTTCACTAATTATTATCGACTTTTCAACTAAAATCTATTGCTTCTTCACTGCTCAAGTGCATTCATACAGGGTTACGGACTTACAGTCCAAATGACGCTCAACTTCATTCATTTTTTTTTTCTTAAAAAGAACTTCATTTAGTTTCATACTTTCATTCCATTAACTTATAATTTACCAGATATTTCCATCTAAATTTCTGATTTCCCTTTATAAAGAATTCATTCAAGTATATTGTCTTCAAATTATGATATTATACTCTTTTGTGAAAAAATAAAAGAAAATAAACTAAAATCAGATAAAAATTGAAACCAGATAACTAAGCACAACCCTCCATCCATAATACATAATCAATGACAGAAACAAAAAATAAATTACTTTTAATCTCATAAAAATTCTAAGTTTAAATTAGCCATACATACTCTGAATCCGCGATATGAATCGTAGAGACCAAGTCAACCTGAAACATCAAGAAAAAACAAGAAAATCCCACAATTAGAATCCAGCAAACTAATTCTTCTTTAAAATAGTCAGAATTAGAATCGGAGCTCGAGCGGTTGTATTAGTACCTGAAGAAAAGGGTAAAGAATAGACCAAGGAAACCTCTTACGATAACTGACAACAGCCGTCTGCAACTCGTCGCTGCCCCTGTAACTCCCTCTCTTGAATCTCATGAAATCCGCTATCGAATTGTTGTTAAAAAACTGCTCCGTCGACCCATCTTCAACGGACTCAGTCGAGGAACAACCCAAGAGCTTCAACGACGGGTATTTGAGAGGTTTTGAGAATCTGGGATTGGGTTTGGAGAGCTTAAATGAGATAGGCCGAAGAGAAGTAGACGTGAGAGATGAATCAGGGTTTGAACTTAAAAGAAATGAAGATGTGGATGAGACAAGTGAGAGAGAGCTCGAAACCATAGTTGCCAGAGAGAGAATGAGTAGGATGTGGATTGGCTCTTTTTCCCACTGAATAAGAATAATCTGGTTCAGAGTTTTTTAATATTTTTCCTTTTTTGTTGTTGTGATATTTTGCACGCTAAGGCAAACTCCTAGTATCTTGGAAGAAAGTGAAACTCAAACCAGTTAATTTCGGTTTAAGTATTCTAGTAGTTTTTATATTGTAATAAAAAGAGTAATTTAATCTATGTATTATAAAAGTAAGTAATTTAATTAATATATAATTGAAATATGTGCAAATAAGTAAAATTGATAACGGTGTTATTGAAAAACCGTTAAAATGTTAACGTAAACTCGTAAAATCTAACAGATTTAGATATATTTCAAGTCATATTTTATTTCAAATCATTAATTCTGTTAAATTTTACGAGTCCACGTTGTCATTTTAACGGTTTTTCCTTAAACATCGTTTTCAATTTTAATTTTACTTATTTACACCTATTTCAATTATACATGAACTAAATTGCTCATTTTTACAATACAAAAACTAAATTACTCTTTTCACTATAATACAAAAACTATGTGAGTATTTAAACAATTAATTTAAATTATTAGAACAAGGATGTCAAGGAACATTGATTAAGTTACCAAATCCAAGCATCTAATGGGGCAACGACAGTCAGTGCTGTAATTATTCACAATTATGCTTTTGTGTTTGCTATTTTTTTAGAATAAATAAAGAATCATTTTTTCTGATGTGATTATTTATAATTACAGCAAGGAAATCACAAGTTCATACCCAACCCAAGATAAAACAATCCGGACATGAATTACTAATTGTTTATGTTCAAGGCATATACAAGACAACATGAATAGAAAGTTTGTTAAAAAAAAAAAACCCAAAACATCCATCAAGAGATGCTGGATTGCTGCCCTGCAAAACAAATGAATACTCCTATCTATAACATGAACAATGCCCTTTTAGGGGAAGAATAGATATGTACGAGTTAATCAATTGTTACGACAAAAGGAATGAAGTAGCAAGCAAAAATGAAAAGTTCTACAAGCATAAGCTCCCTGATATATATAGCCCACTAACAGCTTCTGAGTTTTCAGCAGCACTTGCAAGCAACTAACAAAGATACTTGGAAGAAGATAATGAATGAAACCATCTAGTTTGATTTCAATGAGATCCCATCAAGGTCACAAACAATTGATTGAAACCCTGTGTCATTGTGAGAAAAGCCGAATGCCTGCTTCAAGATCTTCTAAGGTGATGGTTTGCAGTTCATCTGCATCTAAACAGTCAAAATTGAGCCTAAGATCTAGGTTCTCCCTAGCATTAACTAGCATTGGATCAACTAAACCTCCATTCATCTCCTTACGCTGCCTTTCTGTTGTTTCTCTCTCTATTAGTCTTGCTATTGCATCTAAACTGCAACAACTATGCAACTTAAATCCATATAACAAACTCTCCTCCGTTTGATTATTCATCTTGATATGGAGGATCTTGGCTAGTTCTTCAGAGCTGAAATCACTAAAATGAAAAAATTTCGTCACTCTTCGACAGAACCCTTCATTAGAAGCAATAACACGCTTCATTGGTTCGCTATACCCAGCAAATATGACTACAATTTTTCCACTGTCCATTACAGACATGATCTCTTCTAAGGCCTCCAATCCATAGTCCTTATCATCTGCTTTTTGCATAGGTATTAACCTATATGCTTCATCAACAAAAAGAATTCCTCCCTCTGCTTCTTGGATCTGTACATGATCAGTCCTTAATTAGTTCATCTGAGAAAACATAAAAACCTAAACCAGAAAAAGCACCCAAAAAGAAAAAAAATCCAGAAAGCACAAGGAAACACCTTTCTCCTTGTCTTTGGCCCTGTGTGTCCAACAAATTCACCAACCAAATCTGTCCGTTGTACTTCTGTTACCTTGTCAGTAGGTAGAATTCCAACCATATGGAGTAATTTCCCAAGAACACGAGCTACCATGGTCTTACCTTTTGAATATTAAATCACCTTGTCATTCATACTTACCAAACATTATAAAAGAAGTGTAAAGCCTACAAGTTTTATGGAGTATCACTAAAAGACAAGTAATCAATTTTGAGACATAGGATCCAATGGCATTTACCTGTTCCAGGATTGCCAAAGAATGCCATATGAGGAGGTCTTCTAGCGCCAACTTTCAACCCAAGAGCCCTGCGCCTTTCATCCAAGAGCATCCCCTTTGCCCATTTTCGAAGTTGTACTTTGAGCTCATGCAAGCCCACGATATTTAACAGTTCCTTCTCAAGTTCATCCATCTTAGCCTTTGTTTCACCACATGCTTCCAGTGCTCTTCTCTTTCGCTGCTCTTCGAGATGACACTGTAATAATTCCTGTAACTTCTCACTTCCAGGGCCTTTTGAAAGATGTTTTATAGGAGTCATACCCTCCTGCAGTTCAAAAGGTAAATCAACTACCACGAGTTGGTAATAAAGACAAATCAAGCATAATGAAATACACCAAGTAAATATGATGAATATTACATTGTCCTCAGCACTGCAATCAGCATTGTACTCAAGTAGTGTCTTGACAGTTGCATGGTTGTCAGATCGAATCGAGTACCAAACAGCTAGGTGTAACGGTGTCATTCCATTCTGCATAAATAACATGGAAGAAGAAAATCCTCAATAGAAGTTGAATTTCGCCATCCTATTTTAATCACACACAATAATAAAAGGAAAATAAGGAGCCAAGAAAGAGCACATTAGCTTTGGCTTCAATGAAAGCACCATGAGCAAGAAGCAACCGCGCAGCTTCATTACATCCATTCTTGGCTGCCATATGCAACGGAGTCTCACCATACTGCAAAGTCAACAGATAGAACTTAGAGGAGGAATCCTACACAAGGAGCTCCACTAGACTTCAGAGCAATATTTAGCTGACAAAATAGTGAACCTGTTCTTGGCTTAAGAAGAAATAAAATGTTTACCTACCATATTCTTGGCTTCCAACTCAACCTTTTCTGGTCCTTGCCAGTCAAGCAAAAATTTAATTATCTCGTCCCTGTCATATCCAGCAGAAACATGCAGTGGTGTCTGTGCCATCTGCATTTAAACCAAATGAAAATTAATAATCTACGAATAAGAAGGAATAGATTCCATACATGTACATATATGATATATCTATAGTAGACATTAAATTCGTCCTCTTTAATTCTTGGAGGAATTGTAGCAATTAATCACATAAGAAGTAGCTCACATTTAAAGTTTACTGTTAGAAGCTCAAAATAAGCAGCAGTTAGCATATGCCATGAGTCTGTGACATACAACCAGGGAGCAATTGAATGGGTAAAGAATAAAATAAAATTGGTAAATGATTATAACAGAAACATGGAAACCAACTGTTACAGCCACAGCTTTGAATAGTTAAAAGAGATTACTTATAACCAAATGAAGCTGTACAATATTAACTCAAACTTATGAGTCTAACATAGCTTCATCCAACCATTTCAAGTCGCCACACATGTTGGGTTGGGACTCCATTACAAGTCTGTTATATTTGTAGTCAACATCTCATGCTTTTCATAGTCAACTTAGAATGCTTGTATATATTTGAATCAATCAATGATTCAAACATAGTTAGGCTCGCTTAAGATCATGAGCTCATGCCCCATGGAATAGCTTCACTTAACCCATTTCTCTACCCCATCTATGACGCCGTATAATTATAGGTCACCATCATCCTCAACCTCCCTTCTGCACTAGGTTATCGAGCTTAGGCTGGAAAATCGCTGATCACTTTTTATTTTTTTTATTATTCCTTGAAATCATAAAATCATTATGTCATGATGGTTATTTTTTTTTTTTTTTGTTCTAAATCCAAGATGTCTCTCATCCCATTTTATGATTGATGGAAGACTAATTTCTGTTTAAGTCGGGAAACGTGATGGTAAAATCTTCTCAATATTGGTGACTCCCTAGACTCGAAACTTTGTCCTCATCTTGGGGATGGAATCGCTTACCACTCCAACTAATTAAATGTTATTTATTTTACAAGCCACATTAGTTGCTTCTCTTCAAGATGCCACAGTAATAATATAAGCGAATGTAGTAAAAAGAAAAACTGACTGGGACATAGATTAACAATGCATAAATACATTAAGAATGAATAAATAAATAAATAATATCTCTAGCCCAAGTAAGTTCCCCTAGATCTAATTAGTCCACTAAGGACCCTAATATCCGCAATTCCAAAGCAGCTATCTTTCATTGATCCTAACTAATGACTCTAAAATTTTACTATAAAATAAACCCATTTAAAAGGGGTGCTAAACCATCAAAACTTTAACAAGAATTCTGGCTAAAAAGGCAACGAAATTATCAAAATTCATGTTTCATTTAAGCGAACCCATTTAGGAAGATCAAAAGAATGAATCTTACAACTGGGTTTCTCTCGTTGAAAAGAAAAGGCTTGTCCTTGAGCAGCTTTTGAAGACCAACAAGATCCCCAGACTGAGCAAACCCATGAATGGTGGTTGGCTTGGCAGATCTTGACCGTTGATCCTGACGCCTCTGCATCCTTTCGAGAAATAGTTTAACTTTAATCTTAACCTGTTCCTTTTCTTTTCTTCTTCTTTTTCTCTCTATGGAAGAAAAGTCAAAGAAAGAAAGAAAGAAAGAAATGGAGAGGAAAATGAGAGGATTTAGATTTCGTTTAGAGAGGGAGTAATTGGCCCCGAGTCCGACTCTCGCGTCCTGAATCTGACACTGATTTTTTAGCTCTTTCCTATATATTTTCTTTGTTTTTCTTTTCCCAATTTTACGTGGTTTTTGGGTTTGGGCCCTTTGGGGGACCTTTATTCTACTTTGGGAGCCTCTGGTTCATGCAGTTTAGTTAGCTTCCCAGTTGCCACCGCCCACCAGGTGGCCACCTATTTTTAAGCTGTCAACAATAAACAACCCAAAATTCCTTAATAATATTTTTTAGTTCCAACAAAAAAATAATTTCAGTTGTCAAAATTGATCTCAAATATATAAATAAATACATTAACAATAAAAAAAATAAAAAAATAGGTTGATCTATTTTAGTCATATTGTAACTATGATTTGTTTTAATTAAGTGAGGTGCTAAAATTTCAAATCTCAGAGTAAATAGAAATAATATACTTACTAAAATTTTAAAGATAAAGATTAATCTTTTTTTATTCAATGCACTTTTCTTTAATTTCATAGGATAGGAGGATATGTTTTTTTCTATTATTTTTTTTCATTATTTTGAGAGGAGATAAACACATTCTTTTTATTTGTTACTATTTCTATCAAATACATGCAATAATATGAGCTAAAGAAGTTGATTTAATGAGCTGTACTCCAGCTGATCTTTAATCATTCCCATGTTGTTAAGTAATTAGTGGAAATATAATGGGTAAACACACACTTATTTAATTAGGTTTGATAAACAATACATTTATCACATCTAGTTTGAAAAAGTTTTTTTTTATTTTTTTTTATTTTTAAGTTTGATGAAAAATATATTAACTTTTCTGAGTTGTTTTTTTGGTTAAGATAGTTTTAAATGGAAACATAAATGTATCTTTTTCATTATTTTTAATTCAAAATATTTTTTTAATTATAAAATAATAATAATTTAATTATATTTATTTTAATTAAATTATATATTTAATTCAAGTAAATGTTAAAAAATTTTAATTTATATTTAGTTTAATTATATATTAACTTTAAAATGAATGTATTATGTTATTTTTATTTGACATAAATGAAGTACTATTGTTTTAAAAAATATTTAATGATAAAGAAATTAATTAAAAAAATAAGGATATTTTTTGTATTTAAAATAAAGATTGAATAATTATTAATTTGATTAATAAAATTCTAACATTAGTTAATTTTTAAAATTTGATAAAATATATTTATTGAAACATTCTTTATTCGTTAATCATATGTATCCATGTAGTGATTGAATTGTAATGATATTCATATTTGCTAGTATTAAAGGTAGACTTGTTTGCAAATCAAGTTGACATTGATTTAATTTGAGCCGAATTTGAAATAAATTTTTTATAATTCTGACTCAAACAAGATACCGAATTTGAACATATAATTTTTTATTATTTAGATCCAATCTAATTGGATGCGATCAAAAGCCCCCGTTCAAAATTATGAAAGGCATATTTACTGCTTTGTGCGGATTCAAAAGCGTTCGAGAGATATAGGCCCATTGAGTCCGGGACAGTTGATTGTTTATTTTCAGACTTGTCCGGGGCCCTTGTAATGGATGTTTGGCAGAAAACTCAACAGCAAAAGGTCCATTCTAAACAATTAGCAGAAATACTATAAAGGCCCAGAGGCCTCAGGGTTAACCCAAGTCTAAAGCCTGCCCAACCCTTCGAAAGTCGAAACCAAAAGTCAATGACCCCAGAAATTTCTCCATGATGCCTGGAAAATGCCATTGCCAAATGCCAACCCAGCTTAATTCTCACTTCTATTCTATCTATTTTTATTAGCTGTGAATTCCAAATACAATAATGTAAAGACCAAAGGGGAAACAAAACAATATTTTGGTCATGCACAACATTTTAAGAACCCAATCGGAAGACAATTTTTTTTTTTTTTTTTCTGTTTTTCCCTTTAAACCCATGAAAATTAATGTGAGAAAAAGATTAAGCAGTTTATGTGAAGCTTACATTTGAATCTTTTGAGAAATCAAAGTAATTACAAATGGTTGAATTGCTTTTCGGCTATTCCCACCAAATCAAAAGGGTTTTGCTGTTTTTTGAAGCCAAATTCTTATGCCAAAAGTTACTACTTGATGATATTGAAAGGTAATGGTTGCAATTTGGAACAAATCGAATCCAAAAAGATAAAAATTTGGAAAAGATAAGATATAATAAATTTAGAATGAACTGATTATACCTTACAGGATTCTTGTTTCTTTTTTGAATTTGTCTTAGATTGAACTGAATTAATGACTTTAGTTAAAGCAGCGAATATCATGCCACTGATCATGAGAAGAATAAAAAAATAGCATGGCCATACAACCTCCCAATTTTGCCCCCTCCATGGAAAAAGTAAACAAAATCTCCAATTTTCCATTACAAAATTCCCTGTCAATTTCGGAGGATGAATAATATTAATATACAGCAGAAAAATTGATCTTTTGAAATAATTTAAAAAATAATAATAATTGAGCATAAATATATCCTTTTCACAATAATGGTAAAAAAAAAAAAAAAAAAGCCATCGAGTCTAGGAGAATATGACCTTTAGCAACGTTTTTTTTTTCCTTCTCATTTACTCAGCAGGCAATGTAGAATTTGACATTGTCAAGTAAAAAATGTGTCTAGTCCTAACAAGCCTGCAGGCTGCAGCCTCGCCTATAATCTATATAGACAAAATTACCGGCGGCTTACTTCTTCCTTGATCCTCCTGATGGAGATATATGCACAAACCAAATGTTTATTGCCAAGAAAAAATTAATTTTTATTGTTAAATAATAATAATAAGTGGCTTTGCCTAGTTATTAATTAGTAATTTTATGTAATATTGTAACCCATATTTATCTATTTCACCAATTGTTAATATTAATCCAAATTCATCTCAAACTTACTCCATAACATAGACGTTCAGGTTTGTACACTGGGAGTGGGATGGCTTAGTTTTGGGGGCAAATATTTGCTAATGCAATAATAAATAAAATCCAAAACAAACAATTCACATTATGAAATTATTTGTAGTCAAATTCTTTTCATTATATTATTCTTATAAGTAGTGTTATATCCAGCATTACATAGACCTCTACATGTCGAACATCTGTCACTTCACACAGCATACATTTTTCTTCCATATTTGAACAACAATAAGTATAAAATGATAGATAAATATTGTTCAAAATAAGCTTTTAAAATAACACTGGCATTCTACTTCTAATTCCTTATGTTCCTTAAAGAACTCTTAAAATCTTTATTAATTAATTATCAAAACGCGTTCTGAAACTCAAATTTTCGGAGGCCCTTTGATCTCATCTGTGTTTGCAAGTCAAACATAATTTTTTCTTGCAAATTCCATGAGTTTACCAGCTCCATCATCGAGAGGACATTAACAAGTAATATTTATAAAAAAATAATAATAATAATTAGGAAACACGTCCTCATCTTAATATTGCAATTTGCAGTTGGTTGCAAGCTGGTTTGCCTTTTACTTGGAGTAACAGCTATCACCGTAAATATACTTCAAAGTTCAAATATGAAGAAAAAAATAAAATTATATAGTATAAATTTTATATACTATTAGGCTTTACCTAATCCTTGACTTACCCTACATTTATTAATCTACAAAAATGCATTTAATTTCTAATCTCATTGCCTGTGATCAGTTAAACATTTTGTTCCCTGACAAAGTCTTTGTTCACGTCTAGCTTGTCACTGCTGTTTGGTGACATTACCTTTGCTTTTGAAAGCAATGGAACAAGAAATTTTCAATCCACATCATCATCATCATTTTTGGGAATATTTAATATTTCAAACTTTCTCTTATGAACCGCATTTCTTAAAGCTACTCCCAACCATTTATGGCTAAAGCAAAAGTAGAATAATCTGTAAATGTCATCGTCGGAGGCCGATTCAAAGTGGCAGATAAGAGTTTTGGCAGAGTTCTTAACAATTATATAATTCAAAAAATAATAAAAATTTATTTTGGTCCTTTAAAAATTAATAATTTGATCATCTTTTATCTTGATCTCAACTTAAAATTTTTGATCGTCTTAATTAATCAAACATTATTCTTAGCTGCATGCATATTGATGCCAATTGGCTACTTTAGAATTGATAACTAAATCGTTGCCGAGCAATTTGCTAAGGGAGGCTGAAGCCTGATCTTTTAGGGAAAATAATACGACAGAAAAGAAAAAGATGCTTAAGACCGTAATTTCGGCATTCAGTGATTGACGAAGATATGATTTCGGCTGCATTTGTTAGTCCTTTCCTCATTGGAAGTTTCAACGCTGCCAAAATTGGTTGAATATTAATTGGTTTAATCTTTTATCAGTTTGGGAGGTGGAAAATCTGATTACGGTCACATTGAGCTAATTTTTTTTTTTCTTCCATAATCATGACTCCAGAAAAGACTCTGGAATTGGAAAATTTTAGAGCTTTTTTGATCATTGTTCAGCCAGAAGAAAAATGAAAAAAATAACTTTGAATTTAAGGCAAGAGAGTTTTCATTTGCTAGACTTTTGTTTTGAATTGAAGCCAATTTCTTGCCAACTCGATTGGGGTGATAGTGATTGGATAGTCATCTAATCCCAAAGAATCTGCCGTGATTGATTACATTAGATTTTGATATTAGGGTTCATCATTTCAATGTGATGGTGTATTTAATCAGGCTTTCAATCGGAACCTAAGTCACTATACGATTATTTATGAAAATTTTTGGCATAATATAAACTTTCATGATCATATTTGTTGTCTGCCCATTATTGTATGTTCTGCAGCAAGGAAGCTGGTCAAGGATTTTAAGATGGCACAGTGTCATAGTCATGGCAACACCAAAGTATAGGAATAGTCTTGGTACCACACGATCGTGTCATTTCGACTAAAGGAACACGCAGTCCGTACGTGACACACTACCTATTCAGACTTTTACTCTAGGAATAGGATACTATAAGGTTGGATGGAGACCACCACTACGGAGTTTCATTAAAATCAACGTGGATGCTTCTTTCTTTTCAAATACAAAAATTGCTAGATTGGGAGTTGTAGCTAGTACGAATTCAAATGTTAATTTTTTGTGGGATCACTAGTTGCGAAGTTGAAAACGTTCTTCACGCAGAGGTGAAGGCCATTTTGTTTGTGTTGGAATTGGTTGGGGAGCAAAGGATATCCAGTGTAGTGGTGGAAAGTGATTTCCTCTTAACGATCAATGAGATAAACAATCAGAGTCCTAATTACTAGGAATGAGATGATTTGGTAAAAGATATGTTGAACTTGGCTCTACAATATGGGACATGTTGTTTTGTTCATATTAGACCTATGGCAAAATTGTTTACTCATAATTTAACAAAGTTTGATTGTCATTAGACCTATGGTGGGACTCTATCCCAAAGAATTTTTATAACCCTGATTTATTGGATTAATGAAATTTCAATTGATTATCTAGAAAATATATTGGTACTGGAATATTATGCCAAAAAGTTGTTTGAGATAAAGAAAAAAAAAAGTGAATTTGAAAATCAGTAACCTATTTGAGTCCAGCCAAATTAGAACAAAGAAGCTCCTAATCAAAACCTGAAACAATGAAAAATCCTAATTAGAAACTTCCAAAAACACAGATAGCATAAGATATTTTTTTAATTGCAAATATAGAAAATGATACAAAACCGAGTATAGGACCGCGGCCCAGTCGCGTAAAAATGGCTCACTAATGAAATAATTATTCTACGTCATATATCCTCTCATTCTGTCACATATTTTTTTTTGGTTAAAAAGAATCAATGAGTTACTGAAAATATTTATCAGTTTAATTATTATAATTTTTTCAAAGAATGTGCCAAATCAAATCCTTCCGAAGCCGAAACCCAATTAATCTCTTTTCCCTCATTTTTTCTGCTCTCTCTTAAAATCTTCCCCAAACATTCCAATTTGTAACCAAACTCCGAAAAAGATTTTTGGTTTATTTTAGAGCCCTTTTTTGTTTTCTGTTTTTTTTACAGAATCCTATGTCATCACCATCACCGGGGGCTACTCCAGCCCCAACATCACCACCACCATCAACCAACACTACCTCCCCACCGCCACCAGCCGCCGCAACTCCGCCGCCAACTAGCACTCCCTCCCCACCGCCACCAGCTGCCGCAACTCCGCCACCAACTACAACTCCCTCCCCACCGCCACCAGCCGCCGCAACTCCGCCGCCAACTAGCACTCCTTCCCCACCACCCGCCACCCCATCTCCACCTCCAGCCACCCCATCAGCTCCTCCTCCTTCAACCACCACTCCATCCCCTCCTCCTCCCTCCACGTCATCACCTCCTCCATCATCCTCTACCTCCCCTCCGCCTCCAGAAACCACATCTCCACCCCCATCATCCTCCAATCCTTCCCCTCCGCCTCCTTCTACATCAACTCCATCGCCACCAACACCGAGAAGTCCGGGTACTGCATCCCCACCACCGCCTTCGAGGAGTTCGGGGACTCCATCTCCTCCGCCGCCGCCGTCTTCCTCTGATTCGAGCAGTGGGGTGTCGACCGGGCTGGTAGTGGGGATAGCAATAGGGGGAGTGGCGATATTGTTGGTTTTGAGTTTGTTGTTTATATGTTGTAAGAAGAAGAGGACAAGAAGAGATGAAGAAACTTACTACGTGCCTCCTCCACCTCCTGGGCCTAAAGGTCAGACTTTTTTTTTCCCATTTTTGGAAGTAGAGTGTTAATTGGATTTATGGGTATTTTTATTGATTTTGTTAATTTTTTAAAACAGAGAAACAGGTTTTGTTTATTTTCATGGTTTTCTTTTTTGTTTTGTTTTGCGTTAAAATGATGGAATTTTGAATTTTTTTATGTTATTTCCTCCCATTCTCTTTTTGGTCATTTAGGGGTTGCATGATTTTCTTATAAAAAACACATTTTTACGGTTCCGAAGTTTGATCCGTGCTTGAATCATATATTCTCAATTTTGGTTAGATCATAGCGAAGATGGAGAACTCTGTATATGGTTTTCGCTTGAGCATTCATATAATCAAGCCTTTGACTGATTAAACCTTTGCTTTCTTTGTTCACACTACGTCCTTGCGCTCATTGTGTTTCTTACTTGAATTTCAGTTTGACTGAGTTTGGAGATTTTATTTTAGCTGTTTGGGAATAATAGAGGCAGATGCATATGCTAATTGTAAAAGGATTTTATCAACTTCTTAGTTGCTTGTAGCCCAACTTTATAGACTCTGAATCACAATTCATAGAACTTGTTGATCTTTTTCCAGATGATCCACATGGTGCCCAGCAGTATCGGTGGCAACAAATTCCACCCCCGCAAGTGGATCAATTTGGTGCAGTGCCTTCTAAGCCCACTCCTCCACCAGTTACAGCATGGAGACCTCCATCTCCAGAACGCTCTCCTACGCCTCCAATGCCACCGCCTCCACCACCTCCACCTTTCTTGAGCAGCAGTGGAGGTTCTGGCTCTAATTATTCAGGTTCGGAAAACCCACTTCCACCACCCTCACCTGGTATTGCGCTAGGTTTCTCAAAGAGCATATTTACTTATGAGGAATTAGCAAGGGCAACAGATGGCTTCACAGATGCTAACCTTCTTGGGCAAGGTGGTTTTGGGTATGTGCACAGAGGAGTTCTCCCGAATGGGAAGGAAGTAGCAGTCAAGCAACTGAAGGCTGGAAGTGGGCAGGGGGAGAGAGAATTTCAGGCAGAAGTTGAGATTATCAGCCGTGTTCATCACAAACATCTTGTTTCATTGGTTGGTTACTGTATGTCTGGGACAACAAGAATGCTTGTTTATGAGTTTGTTCCAAACAACACTTTGGAGTTTCACTTGCATGGTAAGATTGTCTTTGGAGTTGCATGTCATAATGCTTCTGTGAAGTATTGTGAATGCTAATTGATGTTTGATTCATCTGGTAAAGTGATCTAATAGAGAATGCTAATTGCAGGAAAAGGGCGACCTACCATGGATTGGTCAACTAGGATGAAAATTGCTTTAGGATCTGCAAAAGGACTGGCATATCTTCATGAGGATTGTATGCTCCCTGACTCTCTCCCTTGCATACTTTCTCTAGATGTAGAATTTCGATCTTTTACTTTTGGTAACCATTATCAATGTTTTCAGGTCATCCTAAGATCATTCATCGTGATATTAAGGCATCTAATATTCTTTTAGATTTCAAGTTTGAGGCAAAGGTATTGATTTCATTTTAATTTCTTGACATTTCTAAACATTTGAACCATGAATGAAATCCAAACAAATCCAACCAAAACGCAGTCCCTGAGCTGCCAAGTAAAATCCTGTTTATTTTAAGTGATATAGATTTGCTTCTGTCAACCTGTTAACTAAGTTAATTATCTATAAAATAACATTCTTTCAATTTTAACACTCCTATGTACAATTTTTACACTCCTATAAAATAACATTATTTGGTTACCCAAACATATATGTATTTTTTCTCTTACTATTGTCATTGAGGTAATAGATAAAAAATTTGTTTTCAGGTTGCTGATTTTGGACTAGCAAAGTTTTCTTCTGATGTCAACACTCATGTCTCCACCAGAGTGATGGGTACTTTTGGGTAAGAAGACTCCTGCATTCTTGTTGCTTGGTACATAGGATGTGTTTAAAATTTTTTGGTAGTTGTTTTTATTCACTTAATTCTAATTCTCTCCAGGTATTTGGCTCCCGAGTATGCTTCAAGTGGAAAACTCTCGGACAAATCAGACGTTTTCTCTTTTGGGGTCATGCTTTTGGAGTTGATTTCTGGACACAAACCAGTTGGCTCTTCTTACATGGAGGACAGTTTGGTGGACTGGGTTAGTTATTACTTTGGTCTATGATGGTCTGTGCAAGTACACACAAATCACAATCACTCATAATTTAAGATCTCTATATTTAAATTTCTTAGAATCTTTATTAAGTAAATCTGATTTGGTATTGCAGGCTAGGCCTTTGCTTTCAAGAGCTTTGGATGATGGAAACTTTGACAGTCTGATTGATCCAAAGTTACAAAAGGAATATAACCACAATGAGATGGCTCGCATGGTTGCTTGTGCTGCTGCTTGTGTGCGACATTCAGCACGACGTCGACCACGAATGAGCCAGGTAATTGGTGTAGTGAAATTTCTTTCAAATTCCATTTTTTGGTATTGAGATCCAATTCTAGGCCTGCCATGTCTGGTTGATTGGTATGGCTCTGAAGATAGATGGATAAGATGATCAGATAATTGTGACAGTAATCCATTTCTATTAATGGAAATTTAATTGTGAGAGACTTTCATATTGTGTGCTTAAGAATCTTCTGCTTATGATGACTATTAACCAAATCGGTTTAACTGGTGGTTGATGATGTTTCATGAGTGAATTACCATACTTTCTATTAGACCTAAGAGTTACTTTTATGTCCCACTCGTTATTAGATTCTGACCCTAAACTTGCAACCAAGCAGATAGTACGTGCTTTAGAAGGAGATTCGTCGTTGTCTGATCTCAATGAAGGAATTAGACCTGGACAGAGCAATGTCTACAGCTCTTACGGAAGCTCAGACTATGATACAAGCCAGTACAATGAAGACATGAAAAGGTTCAGGAGGATGGCTTTAGGCACACTTGAATATGGTGCTAGTAGTGAGTACAGTGAGCTGACCAGCGAAAACGGTTTATACCCTTCTGGCTCAAGTAATGAAGGCCAAACCACCCGGGAAATGGAGATCGGAAGGATGAAGAAGAATAGCCGATATTTTAGCGAAAATTCAACCTCTTGACGATGGTATACTTCATTTTTTTGTAAAGATCCCATCCCCACTTCTTTTTTCATACTGACTTGAATGTCACATTGATTGCAAAGATTGGCATGTTTTTAATGAGATACCACACAAATTTTTATGCCTCTGAAATCACGGCCTTTTCCATTGATGTGTATATTTATTAGTGATTCACACGAAAGTAAATAATGGATACACTTTGGTTGATTCTTTTATTTGTTGCTTAAATGTTAAAATCAATTTGGTTTGCCAAAACCTGACTTTCTCCATTGATTTGTTGTTAAATTCTTTCCTGTCAGTTTGCTTGGATTGGAATTTTTAGTAGTTAGGTTGGATTCCCATGTTATGTGGGGGACATTAGTACCTTACCTTGTTGTCTGCATTTAAACCAAGTTTCAACCTTAGACTCACCAACTCAGAGCATCCATCTTTGATAGATGATGATCAAAGATTCATTGGTGGAAAAAAAATCAAAATTTTATTTATACCCTTTTCTTTTTGGTGACATAAAAACAAAATCTAAGGCTTATTATGTCACTCTCACTGAACTAGAAATGATGGGTTAGATTCAGTTCATCGCGTTCATGTCCAACTTGTGTTAGCTTTGAACGTGAACAAAGTTTGAGATTAAGATCATGGCTCTGGCTACCAGGGCCAGAGAGAGAGGGAGACATTCTTCCAACTTTGAAATTTGAAGAAAGCAAAATTCTCTTCCTGCTTTTACCAACTAGTGTTCATAGAGTACTTTTTAATGTTAGTTAATATATTATTTATAATAAAAGTATTTTTAATATGGTTTTTATCGACGAGTGTCTTTACGGCACTTTTTAAGGTTAGTTAATATATTATTTATAGTAAAAGTATTATATTAAATACAAAAGCTAATAACTTTATTCATCATTTTTAATACATTAAATAAAAATATTACATAATTTTAAACAATATCCTTAAACATTCGTTAGCAAAATCCTTTAAATATTCCTAAAACCAGATTACAGTCAAAACGCATTACAAAATCAATGAAAATGACGAAAGGTAGCCAGCTTATTATGGGCTGTGGTCCTCTCCGGCTGCAGACCTTTGAGTGCCTACCAACTAACCTTACCGGTACCAAGTCAAGATCCTAAGAGGAAAAACAGATAAAGTATAAGTTTAGTTGTAATTTGAGGAAAACAGTGGGGGGTACTTTCGGGACACAAAAGAACATGCCTGTGACAAGTGAATACTCAACTCAATTTCCAATCCTATATGATATGTTTGCAATCTCCCTTTGTATTGTATCTCTGATATTGAGAACATGCTTCCCAAGTCTGTCTTGTATTATCTTGTTCGTGTTTTGTCCCTTCTATCTGAATCAAAATCAAGTCAAAAGACAGCAGAAACAAACCTTTTGTTTAATTTTGAAAGCAAGAAGATTTTTTATTGATGAAGATCCATCCCAAATACATAACACAAGCTTCCTCAATATGGTTGAAGCCTTGAAGGGCTTCTTCTCAAGCCCTGGGACTGGGACTCCAGAATCCCAAGTAACAAGTTTGACATAACATGTCGGAATGTCTGATGTCTAAGTTTGCAAAAAGAATTTCTTTTGATCCCCAAAGCAAAATTTGAATTATTTTTGGTGTTTTATGGAATTTTTCACATGTTGGTATTTTCTATTTTGCATATGATTGTATAGACAACTGAACAATTCATAAACATAAGAACTAGTGGAAAGGGTCCCACTGAATGTCATTAACTAATTGCAGAAAATAAATTTAATATTTAAATGCATAGGATTTCCACTCCCCTCATATTTATAAGCTTGGATTTCAATCCCTCAGAAGATTAGATTCAGACTTCTTTGAGTAGAGATGATGATATCTCTACACTCCCTGCCTCCGTTGCTTTCCTTTCAAAACCCTAATCCCAGTTCAACCCAATTCTCCAAACCCTTCAAAACCCTTAATTTCACCTCAATTCCCTTCTTCAAACCCCTCAAAACCCCCAATCTCACAATCATCAATCTTCGCCAAACTTCAAAACCCCACCTTTTAAGCCATACACATCCCACATTTCCCTCCAAAATTCCAAATTTTTTGGGGTTTAAGATAGAAAACGCAACATCTTTAGGCCCCAGAAACCAATTTCAAAGACTTAGCTGTTATGGGGTTAAAGACTCCGGTGAGGAGACCAAAGTAGTGGTGGACTCTGGTGGCGGCGGAGGAGATGGAGATGATGGGGACGTAGAGGAGAAAACTGGGTCATTGCCAGAATGGTTGAATTTTACTCCAGATGATGCAAAAACGGTTATTGCTGCTGTGGCAATATCCCTTGCTTTCCGGTCATTCGTGGCTGAGCCGAGGTATATTCCTTCGTTGTCGATGTATCCTACGTTTGATGTTGGGGATCGAATTGTTGCTGAGAAGGTAGTTATTATTTGTTTGATAGTTAGTTAGTTAGTTAATTAGCACAAGGTTTCTAGTTGAAACATTGATTACATACTATTGATTGTTTGACGTTTGTTATGTTTTTTTGTGGATAAGGGTTGACGTTTAATTTTTAAAGTTTTCTGGTAAAGGCTTCATCTTAGGTTGAATTGTGTGAAATGTTAGTGTTAAGGTTTATATACATTCTTAACTTTCAGTGAAGAAGGTGAACAAATGAAGTTTAAAGTATGCTTGTCTCAAATTAAGAATGGAAAGCAGCACTTCTGAAGTGATTAAAGATGACTGAAAACCCTGATTAACCTTAACTGGAATGATTAAAGTTCATCTGATGAGATTTTAGCTTACCTTTGTCGATACCTGAAATTGACAAGTAGTAGGCATATATTGCATAGAGTTCACAGGAAGTAGAATTTGTGCTTTGGGTGCTTAAGTGATCTACAAAGTTGGTTTTTGTTGTAGTATTCTATTTTTAGATTGTCGTAACTGGAAATGCCTGTTAGCTTTTTTTTAATGACTTCATAGTAATGCTAAAATCTGAAAGTGAAAATTTCTCTTAAGCCTAAAAAACCTAGAGAGAAAAAACTATGATATGTCAGTCAATGTTAGCCTTATAAACTACTGCTGAAGGATATGTATGCGTGCGTTAGGATTTACCCAGAGCTTTATTCTAACAGTAGAAGAGATGTGACATGAACATCAAATCTTCTTATTTTGCTTTAAACATGCATCAATAAGTGAATGGGAGTTATAGGGTAAGCTCCTTAGGGTGAGCTTAAAATAAGTTCCATTACATATAAAGTTGTCATATATTTATGTAATTTTTTTTACATATAAACATGACAAATTACATATATACATGACAAATTACATATAAACATGACAAATATGTCATGTATTTATGTAAATTGAAAGTTGTCATGTATATATGTAATATTATTTTTTTTTACATATAAACATGACACAAATTACATATGTTTTGGAGCTTACGGGAAGCTCATTTTAAGTAGCTTTTTTTAGAATTTTCCATAAGTGAATGAGTGGATTAATTCTTAATATACCACATGACAGTTTCTTTTTTTTTTTTAATTGAAATTGTCAGGTTTCATACTACTTTAGGAAGCCATGTGCTAATGATATTGTCATTTTCAAAAGTCCACCAGTTCTTCAGGAAGTAGGATACACTGATGAAGATGTCTTCATTAAACGAATCGTAGCTAAGGAAGGTGATATTGTGGAGGTGATGTTATTCTGACAATTTCTTAGCATCTATATTTTTCCTTTTAATAAGCTGATTGCCTTTTGTTTCTCACTGTATTGGAAAAACTATTCCAGTATATTAATGTTGTATGTTGTGATGTTGAATCACAAGAACCAAGGAAGATGATAGAGTAAAAGTATTTATTTGCAAATTATCTGCTTTGTTTCTCTTTGCATCCCACTTATTAGGCACAAGGACATTGTCATTCCTTTTCAGTTATTCCCCATTTGTTTAATTTTTTTGTTTTGATGCATTAATAACAATAATTTGGTTTCATTAGATTGAAATATGAAAATTTGTTCTAATGCAGGTTCATAAGGGAAAGCTTATTGTTAATGGAGTTGCACGAGATGAAGAGTTCATCAATGAAGCACCTTCTTATGAAATGACACCAATTGTAAGTATTGGTTTCTAAACTTTAGAATCCTATAGCTTTTATTTTTATTTCCTTTGGCTCAAACCCAAATGAGTGGGGTAGCTATTGAGCAGAAAACTAATCTCAAGTTATGTACTACAAGTGTTATGCCTTTCTTATTAAGACAAGATTTGCCTGCATGAGAGAGAAAAAGATAGAAAGGATAGAACGAAAGAGGGGAAGATTGGAAGGGGTTTGGAGACAATTGTGCTTACATAAACCTTTCCCAAACTCTTCATTTTTCCTAAAATACTCATGTCTGAAACATATTCAAACATGGGTATGAGGATATAATCCTCCAAATATATGGAAAAACTCAGAAAAAATTGAATATATCCGTGCCGGACACATACCCATATCCGACATTTACCTCCAAGTCCGGGTAACATAGCTTCCTACCTCCAGTGAAGTAGAGTTTGAACCATGGTTTGAGTTAAGGCACAAATATTTCACTAGTTGTGCAAACTTTTACTTTTTTGCCTTATTTGTAAGTTTGTGCCATATAATTCTGATTGTATATATGATATTCATGTTGCAGCGAATACCAGAGAACTCCGTCTTTGTGATGGGTGACAATCGTAATAATAGCTATGATTCCCACGTTTGGTAAGATATTATGCTCTAACAGATTGACAATGGTGCATCCATGATTCATTCGACTGAGCCCAATCTTTTTTTGTTGATTTCTTGAGTTTTGTTTTTGTTTAGGGGTGCCCTCCCTGCCAAGAATATAATAGGAAGATCAGTATTACGTTATTGGCCTCCAAAGAGGATAGGTGGCACAGTACTTGAGCGTGGCTGTGCAGTTGACAAGCAAGAGGAGAGTGTTAAAGCATCTGAATAGATATGCATGAATGAAGCCTTTACTGATTTTATTTCAGGCTGTTTACGCCATTTTCCCTGATAACGTTTCTGTTTTCTTTGCTTACTCATTAGAAGAAAAGGCTATTTCTTGTAGGGCAGGTCCTTTTTTTGCCTTGTCATATGATCTTCCCTCAACTGTAGATTGACCCTTGTGATGATTAGTGCAACTAATTTTCTGTTTTCTGACAGTTTGATTTATTGAATTACAGTTTAATTAACACTAATAAAGGGGTTGAAATTCTTGATTAAGGAGGGAAATCCTCTAAATTTAGCTTTGCAAATAGTTCAAGACTTCAGAGCTCTAATTTGCATGCAAAGCTTTTAGGAGGGTGGAGTACCAAGGATCAAATTTAGATCATATTTGATTAATAAGTGCATATTTATATGCAACACTTTTATTTTAGTTTTTATTTAATAAAATTGTTTTTTTTTTTTTTTGCTTCCGAAGTCCTTGGTTTAAAATCATCCAATAGTTTGTCTCGATTGATTTTCAAGATGGATCATGTAATCATGTTAAGGTTTCGACAAATTATTTTTAAGATTAAGCCTAACTCAATTTATCCAAATTATTATATAATTAATAAAAATATTAATTTGAAATATTTTTTTAATATTTTAAGATTATTTAAAGTAATCTAATCATGTACGAAATGGATGGGTTAGGCACAGGCTTCGAAGTATCAACAAAACCTCTACTTTCAAACCATTGGTGGGCTTTATGGACCACTATTACCAAGTAAGTAACTACAACCCACTTTCTTTTCTTTCTTCTCTAGGATGAGGAAAAAATAAAGCTTTAATTGGTTATCACATGGCAACCAATTGAGGCTTTAATTAAGATTGATTGCAAAATTACAGCCAATATTAAAATCTTAATTGAAATTTTATTTAAAAATAATATTAAAAACCCAATCTATTTATATCATTATATTTAAATTGAGTTTTATATTTTAATATTATTTTTTATTAAACCTCAATTAAAAAATTAAAGGCCCAAAAGTTTATAACAAATACATATCAAAAGCAAAGATAGTAGTAGTAATAAAAGAAGGGGTCATCAGATAGGAGCGAAAGACTAGCAATTTAATAATCATGGAGATTATCAGCTGAACTATGCTTTTTTACTCATCATTTGACCACTCTTTTTTTTAAAGAAAAATATTTGTAATTAATATTTCTGAAATAGGTTTTTAAATTTATAAAAAAAAAAAAAAATACATGGAAACAAAATAACAAGCCTCAGAAGGAAGGCAGTAGAGGTAAATATGTAATCATTAATTGTCATAAATTACAAAAAATTACCATTTTCTTCATCACTGGCAACTACGCAAAGTTTTTTTTTTTTTAAATGTCGATGAAAATTAAACATTAAAATTTTATTTTATGTTTTTATAAAAAAAAGAGTTGCAAATAAGTGATCGGGAAAGGGGAAAAAAAGAAAGGGTTAAATCGGCCTCATAGAGAAGATTAGGAATTTCAACATGAAATATTTCAGACATATGCTTGTCATTAAAAATATTTAATCATAGGCCGATTCCTATTGAAACTTTTAGTATTAGCAATTGAAAATATATATATAGTTTAGAAAGACAAAGGAAAAAAAGAGGGACTCAGAATATGGGTGGTGATATATCAGGATGGTCGGCAAGGCTGTTGAAAACAGCCAATTACGACGAACGAGACCTTTCACTGTTGAAATCGTCACCGTCCCTTCTGCATAATCTTTTCTTTCAAAACAAAACAGAAAATGAAAAACCGAAGAAAAACATAAACAAAAATTTCAAAGCAGAGCAAAGGAATGAAGATGGAGAAACGGATCTGGGATAGATGAGGAGGAGAGATCATAAACCCTAGAGGAAGAAGAGAGCTGCCCAAAGTCACAGTCGAAGACCATAGCTTATAAACCACATAAAAGCGTACTTTATATAGGGACTTGAATGCGAACTAGGGTTTTGCGGGGATGGGAAAAGGTATTAGCCTATTAGGGTTCTATCGGGATTTCACTTAATACGAGCGGGTGCATTATTGTTATCAGGCGCTCACTTTCCATAGTTTTTGAGTAATGGGCTAGGACCCAGGAAAGAAACACACTAGGTAAATGGGCTGTGCAAGGACTATAATCTGATTAACTCGAGTCGATAAAGTTAGGGTTAAACATGAATATTATTTAGATTTAATAATTTTTGATAGAACACGATATATTTAAATACAATTAATATAACATATTTAATATGTATCATATTTATATTTAAAATTTCAACCCATTTAATATTGTGTTATTCTATATTTACACGAAAAAAAGTGAAATATATTAGGCATACATGAATTACCCTTGTACTAGTGTTAATGTTTCACTTCATTCAAACATAAAAATAAAAATAAAAAACCAAAAGCTTGATCCTGGTTTTAGGGTGAAACATGATGTATTTATGTATAACCCTTCGTCATGGCTGCTCCAGCATATTGAAATTTAGAAATGAATTTCTCTGAATAAAATTCCATTTTAATTAAATTATTTGCTTTCAAAATTTTAATGCCATGATTAAATTAAAATTGAAGGACCGCTAGCTGGAATTAGAAACTTCCAAGTCCCTAAAGAGTGTCAGATTTCGAGACAACCTTGAAGCTAATGAAGTTGCAATTGCAGGCTATATTTATATTAAACTAAACAGACCAAAGCTCAAGAACTTTGGAGGGCAAAAAAAAAAACTCCGTTTCCACACTAAAGTCTGCCTACCTGCCCTGTAATATGAACCAAACTATATTTGAAAGCCAACAGTGTTACATTCTATGTAAACAAGCAAAGTTACATATGCCACCAGAATCAGACACAACCATCAAACTTTTATAATCTAATTCCAAATCCTGCATTATCAACACATTGATTGAGTGGCCGCTCCGATGACTCAAATCTGAAACTAGAAAAAAAAAATGCAATAAATAACAACTCTACAACTGTCACCTTAAATCTTAGCTTCTGTCAGATCTACTTCTTTCCGGCGGCAAACGCGTATCTAGTGTTGACAGGATCTGGGGCATGGACATCCCCCCGGATATAACAATTTCTGCAATGGAAGAACGAGTGAGATATCATATAAGCTTAAACCTGAAGCAATATAAGTTATAGTAACGTTTTCGCTTCATTCTATTTTCTTCTTTCTTTTTTTTTTTTTTTTTTTTTTATATATATTGCTTTTCATACAAATAATCCACAAACCACTTCACAATAATAGAGTAACCATCCTCATGTGAAGTGGCAATTTCAAATTATCCCCCATTCATCATTGCAATAAACAAGATAAACGTTTGTAAATAATCGACAACAAAAGAAGTGGAATCCCTCACCAATTCCTTCACGGACTGATAGATTCGGTCTGATTACATCCTTGGTATTGACAAGGAAAAGATCACCAATGTAAAGATGATTCGTGGGAACATAGACGCAGCATAGCTCTTCTTCACCAGAGTAGCTCTGCATTTAAAAATAAAAAAGAATAAAAACAGCATCCTTGATATCAAATTGCCTGGGGTGTCTTAAATCCTACTCTTCCACTGCTCAATTTTTAAAACAGTAGGAACCAAATTTAGATGTTAATTGGTTATAGGACATAAAAGTAGATAATTAGATGTCAAATATTGCTGCTGCATGCAATATTCTACTTAGCTTCATTTGGGACACCATGACATGGGATGTACTCGATAAAGTTGGGAGATAAAAAAGAGAGGAGAATCACTAGCAGCACACCAGGAAAAAGATTTTGAACAGTGTGCAGTCTTTCCGACAAGAATGCCATGGAAGCAAGAACCAAACTACTGGGCAAAAAGCAGTCTCAAGAGTTTTGTGGAAAGAAAAAGTCATGCAGAAATGCATGCCAATAAGATCATGTGAAGCATGATCATTATGAATCAGGAAAATAACAAAAACAGGGAACGCATGCCAAAATGATACTAATTTAGGAAGAAAAACTTCATTTGCCCACCTGCAGAGTAACAGATGAAGTGATGAACCCAAATGCATATTCACCAATGCGCGGATGCCTTATGATGGCTACTTCCTTGAAGGCCTGTGTGTTCTGATCTGAAACACAATAAAGATGTAAAACATAAAAAGTGATGTAGCATATAGATTGTCACTACCTGAACCAATTTTAATAACATGACCAGCTAAACTAATTTATTTCATGTGGAAGGAAACCAGTAGAGTGCAAACCTGGTGATATAGCAGAACTAATCTGCTTGGAGGCATTGTAGATGTGACGAACAAATGGCATCCGCTTGATAAACCACTCACCAAGTCCCAGGACAGATGCTCCCAACCAAGATGACATGAATACCCCAACGAAGAAGATGAATGTAATAGAAGTTACAAATCCAAGACCTATCCAAGAAGCAAAATGAACCTGTTAAGTTAACCAGATGGTACACAATCTTAAAGGAGACATTCTTAATAAAAATGAAAAAGATCAATATTAAAATATATCTGTGATAAGGGTAAATCATTTGCAAAGGCCACTGTGTGTAAACCAATTTAGCTTTCTTGTAGCACATATCACATTTAGCAAGATATCCTGTTAAAGATATGTAAAACTACAATCTAATAAACACTTTGTCCTATGCTAAAAAGTCCTGAAAATATATATTTATTTCCACACTATCAAAGTCTGATTCTATGGAAATTTCATATGAAGAATGCTAATAAGTGTTATGTAGGCTCTAGGCATAAGAAAAGTTTCTGCAAAGATGAAGGATTGCAAAAACAGATTCCTCCAGTCTTCAAGAATATCATCCAAGCACTCAGAATTATCATTGTCCACAATCTCTCAAAATATTCCAAGGCACAAAATCCTTGTCATTCATAAGCCTTAAGGAAAGATAACATGTTTACAAACTCCAAGATCCAATTAAAGTGGGAAAAAGAGTAAAAGATTTAACAATTATGAAACAAGTTCACAGGACTAGATGGGAAGGGCAAAGAAAAGTTTTTAGCTGCTAACTAATGAGATGCTCACCAAATATATCAATTCCAAGTTGAGCATAAATTGGAGAGAAAAAACCATCCACAAAATGAATAAACCACCATGTTATGTAGAAAGTGATTGCTATAGGAAACAGAATGACGCTGCAAAATAAATATGAATCAGCAGCTGCTACAACAGCATCGTGAATGACAATAGAAATTCTATAAGATATTCCATAAACATATATTCATACTATAAACCAAAGCTACAAAGTTTCTGAGTTCATCAAATAAAAGGTTAGCACAAATTCATGATGGCAAGAACAAACATTGTGTAATATGATAGAGAATAGAAGAGGAATTTCAAGACAATCATCCATTTTATGAGAAGTTTATGAGAAGAAAAGCGTGGAAACAAGGAAAAACTAAAAGAACGTGTCAGGCTGGTCGCAAAATTAAACTTGTCACCTCCATTTCACTTCTCATATAAAGATTCCAACACAACTCTCCCAAGAAAGCATTGTGAACGAAGAAACTTATTATAATAAATAATGGCTGAATAATTCCAAGGAGAGCGCAATGCATCCCAACCATTCTACTGAAACACTTATTTTCCACCAAGAACTTTGTGTACGAAATAGCTGAATAATTTGTGAAAATTTTCAAGGTATTTAGATTTATCTCTCATTCCAAGAATTTATAGCTCCAAAGTTCTAAAATTTACTATAATCATAATTAAAAGTGAAAATATAAACAAAGATATTTAGGTTTGATACATTAGTGAAAGGCTGAAAGCATTTTCACTCAGGATCAAGGATATGAGACAATAAGCTGAATTGGAGGCACGTCTAGATCATTTTTTCTTTAAGGAGATAATAATAGCACTATGCAAATCATTAAATATCATACAGATGACAACTGCAGAAACATCCATCATGAGTCCATAAATCTAAAGAAAGTAGATGAAAGAATGCGACTTACCATCCTGTCATGAACTTTGAAGAAGCCCAGCTCCGGACAATTTTGTAAAAGGTCTGCATAAAACAAAGCTTGTCAGGCAATTTTTTTTTTTTTTTTATTTAAAAAACTGTGTATCATTACACGAGTACCTAGACAAGCATAAGCATTGAATTCCTATACAGGCAACATAATAATACATTTCTTTCGAAATATTTCATTACGAACCATAACAATTTTCTTAACCCATTCCATCAACCAGAAAAAATAGTGTCATAAGTCTCACAAGCGGAGGGGTGACTTCGAATTCAAGCCTATAATTCTATATCCTAAATTTGTTCGAAGGCATGTAGAACAGGGGTTAAATATACAAAGAGAAAAGGAATCATATACCTTCTGTTATGTGCCTTAACATTCTTTACATAGCATTTTAAGCTAGAAAAATAAATCACAGACACATAGAAAGCCTCTAAAAAGAAAAAGCAACCCCTTATTACAAATGTTGTACAAAACCCTATCAACCATCAGTCCAATTATATCCCAAATGGTCTCATCTTCTGATAACAACTTTTTTGAAAAGAAAAGGAAAAACCATTTCCTCATTTTTAATAGTTCCAGTAAATTATGCTGCAATTCTACATCACAATACCAAGTCAAACACAATAAAACAGTTCAATTTCCATGCCTCTTCTAAAATCAATAACTTCCCACTTAAAAATGAATTTGAAACATCTAATTTCTCTCTATTAACAACCAATTCGTTCACACAAAATCACATTAAGCTCTGTTGTATAAGTATTAATTTATAAAATTCAAATACAATCTTACAATTAGCAACCAAAAACAGCTGCAAACCAAGTCAAATCGAATTCAATCACAAACGTAAAGCCAGTTAACAACCAAAAAGCAGTTTAAAAGATAATTTTTTTAAAAAAGGAAATTAGAGAGAGAAATATACCTCGCGGCCGGCGTGATGCGAAGAAGAGGAAGAAGAAGAAGGTTTGGAGGAATCATCGCGGATGGAGTCAGCGACCGGGATTAGAAGTTCTCTATCTCTACTCGCCATCACGATCGTCGATTTCTCATCTCCCATCACCAGAAAACCCGGCTACTACTCTCCTTCTCAAGAATCCCAAAAATCGTAACTCGCTTCGACCCTTTTTCTCAACTCACTGTTTACAAGTCAAGAAGAAGAAGGATAAAATTATTATTAAAAAAAAAAACAAGAAGAAAAGAAGAAGTTCAATTTTGGCATTTGAGATGAGGGACGAGACGACTCTTTGGAATCTGCATCTTCAATTTGGCTGACTTTTGTATTTCTTTTATTGTTATTATTATTTTTGAATTTAAGTATACTAAAATTTGCACAGGTGGGTACTTTTGTTTTTTTTTTTTTAGTAAAGTAATTATTTTTTAAGAAAAATATACAGTTTTTAAGTATATTTTTAATATAAAAATAAATAATTTTTTAAATTAAAAAAAAATTTAAAAATATTAAAAATAATTAAAAATATATCAATATTTTTTATTTTACGATCATTATAATTTTTTCAATAATTTTCTCAATTGAATTTACGTATCACCGTATCGACTCAATTATTTTTATTATATATAATATAGATATAAATTAATATGATTTTTTTATTTATTTATATTTTAGCACTAATAATCATGGGGTTTAAGGGCGGATTAGTCAAAGTTTAATAAGGATTAAGGGCTTAACTGATAAGCCTTTGTTTGGATTATTGGCTCTTGCTCCTGGTGTTTCGTTTGTACCGGTTGTGTTGTTGTCTTGTGCATGAGCTGTCCATGATTATTATTGAGTAAAAATATAATTAATTAATTTAAAATCTATTATTTATTCAAAAAGAAATGAAAAATAATGTTTTTTCTTTTGTCTAATGAGTTTGTAATTTTTTTAAAAGATTTCAATAGCATAATCTTTGATTAAAATTATCAATAAAAACTCTTGTTAATAAAAAAATTAATATAAAATTAAAGCATGCATGTAAAAACTAATTTAATAATTCACAATTTAAAAACCTTTTAGGTTCTAATTAACAACACACATAATTATTAGACTTAATAATAGTCAAATTGCATACAATTAAAGTTAAAGACCAACAAAAACATAAAATTAAACTCATAAATTTGAATCCCCTCCATCACTTGACATTTAAAAAAGAAAAAAAAATGCTTCAAATTTTAATACTTGACTTAATTAGGAAATGTATTACATACTCAATCCATTCATACATTTTATACTTGTTCATTTCAAAATAACTTAACATGTTTAAATTTTTAATTAATGTGTTAATGTTATCGGTTTTAGTGATTTTGTATAATATTAAGGAAATTTATTTATTTATATTTAAAAAAAAAATGGTTCTATTAAATGAAGCATTTTTATTTAGTATAAAGACATCGATGATAAAGTAATTTAAATAAATAAAAACAAGGATTTATTTGAATATTAAAAATAAAATAATTTAAGAATTTTTTAAATATTTTAATCTATGATGTTTTACTTGCTTTTAAGAATGAAGTTTGAAAATATAGAATTTTCAAAATTTCACATTGCTGTGCTGAATAAAAGGTCGAAACTCAAGAAGATGTCAAATGCTAGTGCTCATTGGTTTTTGAACATTCGGTTGCCAACCGCCCATTGAACATGCGCCACGTGAGTTATTAGACCGTCGAATCTGACCAATGCAGTATCAAACGACGTCGTTATACAGCGGTTTCAATTATTCTTTTTTACAAGTTTTAATTCTTGAAAAATTATCTTATATATCGGATGTGAAAATTTTTGATTTCATAAGTGAGTTATTAGAGTGATATATATTTTTTAAATTATATTAAAAAATAAAATATGTGATAATTTTTTAATTTTATTTGTAACATTAAAAATTTCATGCTACTATATAAAAAACGAACTCTTAATTTTTTTGTCAAATTTCTTTATTGTAGTTTTTATTTTCCCGTCGATGGTCACCTCTTAATAATATTATTTTGAGTTTTGTTAATTAATATTTTTAGACATTATTTAAAATTAATTAATATTATTATTTATAGGAATAGTATTAAATGTAATAAATAATAATTTTTACTATATTAGATTAAGATATTATATATAGTAATATTAAAGAGTATGCTTAAAACATTTGTTTAGCAAAATCTTATTACTATTAGTGTAAGACTCTCGTAAGTACGAGATCAATTCGAGACAATTATAACATGCGGATGGCTCGAGGTTAAACTTTGAAATGCCTACAGAAAGGATGGGCTACCATGTGGTACACATGTTGTATGATAAATTGTAGAGTTGGGGGTTTAATCGAGTGATTAAGTGATTTAACCCCAAATTGACTAAAAGTCGGGATAGGAGAAAGTCTTTGAAATGTGATAAGTTAACTTCACATCGTGTTGATATGTGATATAACATTATTTGGGAGTGTTAGAACATGAATCGACAGAAAAATCGGTAAAATGTGAACAGGGGTATTTTGGTAATTTTACCAAAAATTTTGTTTTTAGTCCGTAAATGGTACCAATGGACTAAGTGATCCTATAGGATCATAATATGATGTCTAGATCAAAAATTGGACATTAAAATAAAATCCGATAGCTAAAATCGTCTAATTCGTCATTTAGTGAATTTGACGTAAATTGCCGTAAAAACATAGTTCGAAATTTTTTTGAAACTAATCGAACACATGGACATATGTTATAACATATGAGGATTATGAATATGACAAGAAAAGTCAAAAACGGAGTTGAAATCGGATTAGTCCTTAAGTAACCTAAAGGAATGAAAACCGAAAACTAACCGCGGGAAGGTCCGAAAAAGGTTTTAAATGGATCAATAGATTAATATAGACATAAAATGATGTTAGAAAGCTACTGGTGAAATCAGAACAAAAATCGGAGCTAAAACCGAAAAAGTCAAAATATTGACCCGTTGGCGCTCCGAGGCCCGGATTTGGGTTTCGGGATATCAAAAAAATTATCCGAACATGTAGATCAGTATATTATCATATTTGGAACATATCCGTGTCAAAAAAAATGAAAAACGGGCTTCCGAACGTTAAAATTTCATGTTGGCCTATTAAGGCACTAAAAGACAAAATAGGGGCAAAATGGTCATTTGACCATAGCCCACTTGTTAAGTCTGAAAATCAGACTTCTCCTCCCCCAATTTTCACGGGAGGAACCAGAAAAGTGTGAAAGAAAGAAAGGAAGCCATGGAAGCTTGCTTCCAAGCTTTCTCTCTCTTCCGTTTACTAGGCATATCACCAAAATCTTCAAAGATTTCACAAACCCAAAGGTAACTTCATGTTCTAAGCTTGATTTTGATGTTATATTTTGAAAATTTTGCCTTTAACTATGAGAAACCATGTCGAAAAAAAAAATAAAATTTGGTGGTGGTGAACCACCATGTTGCCACCATTTTTTTCGCCACAGGAGGTGTTCCTCTGCCTCCTTAATCCATAAATTAGTATCGAATAGCTTTGAATCAAAAGTTAGAGGCTAAAATGAGTTTGGTTGAAACCCTAGCTTACCTTGAGATGGTGTCGCCACGTTCCTTGGTTGTCCGAGGCCACCGTTAGCTTCATTGTTATTGTGTGAGCAACTTTTCAGTTGATTGTTGCTCCAAATTTTGACTCGAGCTAAGTGTAGGAATTTATTTGTAAAAAATTTTTAAGCTGAAATTTTTTGGATAGCAGCTAACTATTATAAATAATGGGAATTTGAGTGTCCCGTAGTTGTAAAATATTTACAGAATATCATGACGATGTCGTAGGTACCCGTATCGTGGAGTTCACCTGGGATCGCGACAAAGTCACGAAAGTGCCGCTTTAATACTTGAAATAACACTGTGAGTATTTAGGTTAATCTAGGAGGTAGTTATTGCCTTATATGCATTGTTGATTGATATGGATATTGAAACACGAAAGATTGCTCGAATCACGAAAATGGTGAGTTTCGAACCTTACGCGGATCAAAGGCGTAAGTGTGGTATTAGTATGGTTACATGAGGTAAGTGTTGTGGAGTTGAATAATAATGAATGTTAGCTATTTGTAATGCTTTGAGAAACATAAGTAGAAATATATTAGTGTAGAGATTGTTTCCTAGTACAGTATATATATATATATATATATATATATATATATATATATATATATATATATATATATATATTACTCCACGATATAAGAGAGTTAATATATCATGTTGATATTATTATACGGACAGGGTGATGTCCGGGATGCTATTATTATACGGACAGGGTGATGTCCGGGATACTATTATTATACGGACAGTGTGAAGTCCGGGATACTATTATTATACGGACAGTGTGAAGTCCGGGATACTATTATTATACGGACAGTGTGATGTCCGGGATACTATTATTATACGAATAGTATGATGTCCGGGATGTTATTGTTGTAAGGACAAGATGATGTCCGGAATGCTATTATTGTACGGACAAGGTGAAGTCCGGGATGCTATTATTATACCGACATGGTGATGTCCGGGGTACTATTATTGTACGGACAAGGTGAAGTCCGGGATGCTATTATTATACGGACAGGGTGATATCCGGGGTACTATTATTGTACGGACAAGGTGATGTCCGGGATGCTAATATTGTACGGACAAGGTGAAGTCCGGGATGCTATTATTGTACGGACAGGGTGATGTCCGGGATGCTAATATTGTACGGACAAGGTGAAGTCCGGGATGCTATTGTTGTACGGGCAAGATGAGTCCGGGATGATATGGACAAGATAGTCTAGGATGACAAATATTACGGACTGGTATAAGTCCGGGATGTTTTGATGATATAAACATGAGAAATTCTTCATTAATAATTGTGGAGGTATACACGTAAAATCGATTGTTAAATATTTTTGGCTATCAAGTTAGGCTAGCCAATGGCTTATTTATATTCAACACTCAGTATAGAAGATTTCATATGAGACAAATAATTTTTATAAGTCCCGGAACAATATTTAAATATTACTTTTCGGTTAATTAGTCGTACTTGATATGTCATGTTTATGCTTTAATGGTTAAGAAAGGAAGCATGAAATTTCCAAGTACTCTTCCTAGTTACCTTATGCTCACTGAGTTTTTCGACTCACTTTGTTTATTTTCAATTTTTTTCAGATTCTAACAGACCTAGCTCTTCTCATATTCCGGATAGCTAGCTGCTCACATACTTGTGGTGAGCGAATTGACCCAAGATGTGTTAAGCAGTGGCGATGGTAGGGTATATTTTGCAGTCACTAGGGTATCATGGGTCCTCTGTATTTTTTTATGTTGAATATGTTCTGTATATTTATAAGCGAATGTAATTAAGTGATGTATGATGTATATCAATCTTAGAGGCCTGGTATGACATGGTGATGTTCATTTTGTTATGATATAGTAAAAATGTGTGTTTGTGTATAAGATGTCATAAAGGTTGAGTCTGCTGCGGGGCATTTCGGTTACTCCCTATCGGAAGCGTCCAAACCGAGATGTCATGTGTTGATGCATTATTACATTGTGAATGTTAATGATTGAGCGGCAAACGCCCATGTAGGGCGAGATTATGCCAAAATTTTCTTTAATTTGGTTTAATAAATATAGTCAGGCTTCGGAGGCTGGGGCATACCTTGTCTCTAGCCGGTCACATGTCCTGAATTTGGGGTGTGACAAAGGTGGTATCAGAGCATGGTCTAGAGGTCAGTGACTGCAAAAAGGGTAGGGTAGTAGTACATTGCTTACAGGTTATCTTAGGGTATCTGTAAGTAGTGTACTGCCCCTACAGATGTCCATCGTCACATGCGGTTACACCGGTTAATCTATAAGCCAGGTAGTATATATAGAATTGTGTCGGGAATATTGTGGAATTACTGACAATATATTTATTTTCTAAATATGATGTTGTCACGATCACGATCTCATAGATATAGAGACGTACTGGGGGACCGAGAGCTTGAGGTCCTGGATAATATTTTTATTGGCCTTGAGGTTAGAGGCCAGAGTGAGGATAGTAGTAGGTCTGCTACTAGGGAAATAGATAGGATTGCTGGAGTAGTATTAGATGACGACACATATGAATAGTTATTGGATATGGTAAACAGAACATTCTAATATATTCAGGCCCTGGTAGGGCTGGTGATAGAACAATGACAGCCACGATTGTTCGACCAAATTCCTTCAACCAGGTGTTGTTAGTAAGGAGTTGTTGTTGGAATAACATACACCCTATCAACATATAACCTTACCTACTTTGGAGGAATATTACCACCTAGTTTTGCAGGGGTGGAATTCGATTTTGATCCTAGAAGGTTTTTAGAAGAGTACGGCCAACGGTGTGTAGGCTTAGGGTGCTCGCCGACTAGAGCCATACAATTAGAGAGATTTCAGCTGTATGGTAGGGCACATGCATGGTATATATCTTTAGTAGCCAGAAGATGGATTGATGACCCTCCCCTCGAGTGGTCAGAATTTAGTGTTGAGCTTCTTCGAGAATTTTTACCAGAAAATGAAAGGGATTTAGGAATTCATGAATACGAGAGGTTAAGGCGATTCGAGGATAGGTAACAGGAGAGAGCGAGATATGAAAGACAAACATCTAGGCAAACAAGGCCATATGGACTAAGGGTTAGAACAACCCTAGAATCATGGATGTTGAGGGATAGAGAAGTCAGTAGTTGGAGGAGGAGATCTACTGGTGTATGTTATAGATGTGGCAGGCCAGGGCATTTCAGGAGAGATTGCCCATTAGGTCCAGGTTTATCCCCATCAGTGCGAGCTCCATATCCAGCTACAGCATATCCAGGGCAATCAGCAGGGTTAGTAGAATTACAGACGGGTCAGGGTTCCTAGGGTAGGGAACAACAGTCTGTGGGCAGAGAAGATACTATGGGCAATATAGGACAAGCCCGTGATTTTGCATCTACTGCCATGGTGACAGGTATAACTTTAGTCTGATTTTGGCAAACTGATTTTATTTAATTTGAGCACTATGTATTGAGTTGTATTTCAAGAAACTTTGAAGTATTTTAACCTAGTTTCGATATTTGTTATTGATGTTGAGGATGTTGTGAAATGGTGGTGGTTGGATATTAAACTGAACTTGTAGGCTGGCTAATATTTGAGTGCTAAAGGATATATTTTAAGTTGGATTATAAATCACACACAAGGTGCTTGTGAAAATGCCTAGGAGGAAGGCGATTATTATGCCTACAAGGTTTTTGGTTTAATGCTTGAATGAAAATATATAGCCTTGGAAGATCCTAAGTAACCAAGATAAGAATATGATTTGGCATGGATTCCAATGTCGTAAGATTGATGTATATTTATTGTGGCTAGCCTAGTAGCGTGCCTAGGCAGATAAAACTGATGGTATAGTCATGATAGCCTAGTATAGTTTCTAAGTGGGTTATATTGATTATATGGTTGTTGTTGCCTAGTAGTAATCTATACGGATAAATATACGGATGGGGATGTTTAAGTTTTCCCTGTGCACCAGGGAGTTTTGAGATTTTATTCTCGCACTAGTTCCTGAGTTTAAGATGATGGGCCTTAACAGGCGGAGATCATCATATATCTTAGATGACATGAGGGGCTATGCCTGGCAGATCATCACCAAACGAACTTTGTCCGGGCTATGTGCTAGCACGTGGAACGAGATGTGATGGATTTAATCATGAATTATCACATTAATCTCGCGACTATGTGAAATATGGAGTTTTCTGGTTATTGTTCGTGATTGAGACATATTGCCCTAGTACTGGTTATTTAACATTTAGATTGTATTCAAAATGTTTAATGGTATTACGGGCTATGCCCGGGACGTGTGTTGATATCGCAAACTGTATGCAAATTTATACAGATACTATAGACTTTGTCTAAAATTGTATAGTATACGGACTCGGTGCAGGGGATACTTGAGTATAATTTGATGATAGTGTTGGTCTGAAGTTACACCTATTTATATGGTATAAATGAATGGTTTATTGAACGAATGTAGTGAACGTACGAGACACAATGTTATTTATTAAGCATGTATAGTTGAAAGAATAAGTCAGAGCTATGCAGCGAAAGTATAGTGTAATAAAAAAAAATGATTGAAACAGGATTGATTTTGGAAATATTAAAAGACTATGAGTATATTATTTTTCTATCATTGGATAAAGCCAATATATGGCAATGTTTTAAAATATTACTGATAGTTAATAGTAAAGGAAACCCCCCATTTATATAATCGATTAGTAGTCCTCGAGATAAAAGGTGTTCGAGGTAAAATCCTCGAAGTGGCACCCAATTTTTCTTATGTGTTTTACTTCGATAAAGATATGATTTATCGTGAGTTTAAATAGTTATAATAGTGATAGAGTATGGAACACACTGTTACGGAGTGGTGATTAAATGTTTACTATGCTAGTAGGTTTAAGCTAAGCATCAGAAACCAACAGTAATGCTACAGAGTTTAATATACAATAATGAGATTCAATAGGTTATAAAGTTGAATACATAATAATGGGATTGAGATAAAGTCATTATGGGGCCTAGATATAGGCTTGTCTAAGGTAGGCAAAGAATGTGATTTTATTTGAGTGATTGTCGATAGACTAACTAAATTAGCACACTTGATTCTGGTTAAATTACGTATAACATAAGTCAGTGTGCTAGGCTCTTTTTAGACCAGATTGGGTCTTCGTGAAGTTTTTGTGTTTATTGTACTTGATTGAGACATCAAGTTTATAGTTAAATTCTGGAGATCATTCCAGGTAGCTTCTGAAATACAGTTGCGATTTAGTACCGTATTTAATTTACGGACAGATGAACAGTCCTTGAGGACATGTTATGTGTTAATATACTAGATTCGGAGGAGAATCGGGATCGATACCTATTATTGATTGAGTTTGTATATATTAACAGTTTTCAGTATAGTATTCAAATGATACCATTTCTGGTATTTCGATCTAGTTTCGGGCTTATCTTATTGATTATTTGGGATTACGATCTGAGTGTATTTATTGTTGATCATTGCAAAACTAGGACCGAGACATTGTATGGCCGGATGTGCCAATATCCTGTCAGTTAATTTAAGACAGGAGGATATCAGTTGTTCAGTTCAGATATGGTACGGTACACCTAGAAAAAGGTGTAGTTAATCAAAGATATATTAGTAACTGCTAGAGTAGGCAAAAGTCGTATGCCGATAGCATGTGACTAAGTATTCTTGAAAGTTTCACCTTTCAAGAGTGTTATGAGCTTTGGCGGATGAGTCAAGCTGAGTCCAAGGTATATCAGACCATTTCAGATATAGAGTGAGACCTATCACCTGAGATGAGTGGTGTATACTCTGTGTTTCCTGTACTTATGATGTGGAGATTCATGTCAGACGATTTTCATGTGATACAGCCAAAGATAGTACTTGTACTTTTATATAAGTTGACTTTATGCAAAATTCGAGGACGAATTTTATTAAGGGGGGAAGAATTGTAAGACTCTCGTAAGTACGAGATCAATTCGAGACAATTATAACATGCGGATGGCTCGAGGTTAAACTTTGAAATGCCTACAGAAAGGATGGGCTACCATGTGGTACACATGTTGTATGATAAATTGTAGAGTTGGGGGTTTAATCGAGTGATTAAGTGATTTAACCCCAAATTGACTAAAAGTCGGGATATGAGAAAGTCTTTGAAATGTGATAAGTTAACTTCACATCGTGTTGATATGTGATATAACATTATTTGGGAGTGTTAGAACATGAATCGACAGAAAAATCGGTAAAATGTGAACAGGGGTATTTTGGTAATTTTACCAAAAATTTTGTTTTTAGTCCGTAAATGGTACCAATGGACTAAGTGATCCTATAGGATCATAATATGATGTCTAGATCAAAAATTGGACATTAAAATAAAATCCGATAGCTAAAATCGTCTAATTCGTCATTTAGTGAATTTGACGTAAATTGCCGTAAAAACATAGTTCGGAATTTTTTTGAAACTAATCGAACACATGGACATATGTTATAACATATGAGGATTATGAATATGACAAGAAAAGTCAAAAACGGAGTTGAAATCGGATTAGTCCTTAAGTAACCTAAAGGAATGAAAACCGAAAACTAACCGCGGGAAGGTCCGAAAAAGGTTTTAAATGGATCAATAGATTAATATAGACATAAAATGATGTTAGAAAGCTACTGGTGAAATCAGAACAAAAATCGGAGCTAAAACCGAAAAAGTCAAAATATTGACCCGTTGGCGCTCCGAGGCCCGGATTTGGGTTTCGGGATATCAAAAAAATTATCCGAACATGTAGATCAGTATATTATCATATTTGGAACATATCCGTGTCAAGAAAAATGAAAAACGGGCTTCCGAACGTTAAAATTTCATGTTGGCCTATTAAGGCACTAAAAGACAAAATAGGGGCAAAATGGTCATTTGACCATAGCCCACTTGTTAAGTCTGAAAATCAGACTTCTCCTCCCCCAATTTTCACGGGAGGAACCAGAAAAGTGTGAAAGAAAGAAAGGAAGCCATGGAAGCTTGCTTCCAAGCTTTCTCTCTCTTCCGTTTACTAGGCATATCACCAAAATCTTCAAAGATTTCACAAACCCAAAGGTAACTTCATGTTCTAAGCTTGATTTTGATGTTATATTTTGAAAATTTTGCCTTTAACTATGAGAAACCATGTCGAAAAAAAAATAAAATTTGGTGGTGGTGAACCACCATGTTGCCACCATTTTTTTCGCCACAGGAGGTGTTCCTCTGCCTCCTTAATCCATAAATTAGTATCGAATAGCTTTGAATCAAAAGTTAGAGGCTAAAATGAGTTTGGTTGAAACCCTAGCTTACCTTGAGATGGTGTCGCCACGTTCCTTGGTTGTCCGAGGCCACCGTTAGCTTCATTGTTATTGTGTGAGCAACTTTTCAGTTGATTGTTGCTCCGAATTTTGACTCGAGCTAAGTGTAGGAATTTATTTGTAAAAAATTTTTAAGCTGAAATTTTTTGGATAGCAGCTAACTATTATAAATAATGGGAATTTGAGTGTCCCGTAGTTGTAAAATATTTACAGAATATCCTGACGATGTCGTAGGTACCCGTATCGTGGAGTTCACCTGGGATCGCGACAAAGTCACGAAAGTGCCGCTTTAATACTTGAAATAACACTGTGAGTATTTAGGTTAATCTAGGAGGTAGTTATTGCCTTATATGCATTGTTGATTGATATGGATATTGAAACACGAAAGATTGCTCGAATCACGAAAATGGTGAGTTTCGAACCTTACGCGGATCAAAGGCGTAAGTGTGGTATTAGTATGGTTACATGAGGTAAGTGTTGTGGAGTTGAATAATAATGAATGTTAGCTATTTGTAATGCTTTGAGAAACATAAGTAGAAATATATTAGTGTAGAGATTGTTTCCTAGTACAGTATATATATATATATATATATATATATATATATTACTCCACGATATAAGAGAGTTAATATATCATGTTGATATTATTATACGGACAGGGTGATGTCCGGGATGCTATTATTATACGGACAGGGTGATGTCCGGGATACTATTATTATACGGACAGTGTGAAGTCCGGGATACTATTATTATACGGACAGTGTGAAGTCCGGGATACTATTATTATACGGACAGTGTGATGTCCGGGATACTATTATTATACGAATAGTATGATGTCCGGGATGTTATTGTTGTAAGGACAAGATGATGTCCGGAATGCTATTATTGTACGGACAAGGTGAAGTCCGGGATGCTATTATTATACCGACATGGTGATGTCCGGGGTACTATTATTGTACGGACAAGGTGAAGTCCGGGATGCTATTATTATACGGACAGGGTGATATCCGGGGT
Organism: Fremontodendron californicum; assembly: GCA_030761205.1. Taxonomy (NCBI): domain Eukaryota; kingdom Viridiplantae; phylum Streptophyta; class Magnoliopsida; order Malvales; family Malvaceae; genus Fremontodendron; species Fremontodendron californicum. Next base: position 871,457 of record JAULJL010000006.1, read on the forward strand.
ACTATTATTGTACGGACAAGGTGATGTCCGGGATGCTAATATTGTACGGACAAGGTGAAGTCCGGGATGCTATTATTGTACGGACAGGGTGATGTCCGGGATGCTAATATTGTACGGACAAGGTGAAGTCCGGGATGCTATTGTTGTACGGGCAAGATGAGTCCGGGATGATATGGACAAGATAGTCTAGGATGACAAATATTACGGACTGGTATAAGTCCGGGATGTTTTGATGATATAGACATGAGAAATTCTTCATTAATAATTGTGGAGGTATACACGTAAAATCGATTGTTAAATATTTTTGGCTATCAAGTTAGGCTAGCCAATGGCTTATTTATATTCAACACTCAGTATAGAAGATTTCATATGAGACAAATAATTTTTATAAGTCCCGGAACAATATTTAAATATTACTTTTCGGTTAATTAGTCGTACTTGATATGTCATGTTTATGCTTTAATGGTTAAGAAAGGAAGCATGAAATTTCCAAGTACTCTTCCTAGTTACCTTATGCTCACTGAGTTTTTCGACTCACTTTGTTTATTTTCAATTTTTTTCAGATTCTAACAGACCTAGCTCTTCTCATATTCCGGATAGCTAGCTGCTCACATACTTGTGGTGAGCGAATTGACCCAAGATGTGTTAAGCAGTGGCGATGGTAGGGTATATTTTGCAGTCACTAGGGTATCATGAGTCCTCTGTATTTTTTTATGTTGAATATGTTCTGTATATTTATAAGCGAATGTAATTAAGTGATGTATGATGTATATCAATCTTAGAGGCCTGGTATGACATGGTGATGTTCATTTTGTTATGATATAGTAAAAATGTGTGTTTGTGTATAAGATGTCATAAAGGTTGAGTCTGCTGCGGGGCATTTCGGTTACTCCCTATCGGAAGCGTCCAAACCGAGATGTCATGTGTTGATGCATTATTACATTGTGAATGTTAATGATTGAGCGGCAAACGCCCATGTAGGGCGAGATTATGCCAAAATTTTCTTTAATTTGGTTTAATAAATATAGTCAGGCTTCGGAGGCTGGGGCATACCTTGTCTCTAGCCGGTCACATGTCCTGAATTTGGGGTGTGACAATTAGTTAATGGGATTTTATTAACGAGTGTCTTAAAAGTACTTTTTTAAGCTAGTTAATATATTATTTATAGTAATAATATTGTACTAAATGTAAAAATTAATAATTTTTTACATAATTTTTAATACATTAGATAAAGATATTACTATATATATTACCTTAAAAAGTATTCTTAAAACATTCGTTAGCAAAATCTTTAGTTAATAACTAATAATCTATACTAATATTAAAGCTCCTAATTGAATTGGTGTCACGAGTTAATTAGACACCAACTCAGTTAAGAAAAAAACTTTAAAAAACTATTAACAATGATATAAAAATAAGACTAATTACTTTTTTTATATCTAAAAAATTACTCACTAATTATTATTTTTTAAAACATATTTTTTTTTCTCACTTTTTTTTTTTTTCATTCACCAACATAGTGAGTGTATCATAATCTAGTTTATATCTATATTATTATAAAAAGAATGACTAAGTTGGTGTCACTGAGTCAATGACACCAACTCCATTGCTAAAAATACATAAAAAAATTAAGTATTAAAACAATAAAAAATGAATAAGGATAATGATAATGATGTATTTTAATATTTTATATGATAATCTTTTATCCAAAAAAATTACCTATTTACTTCAACAACAAAAAACTACAAATTTTTTAAAAAACTATCCACTTACAAAAATTACTCACTAACAAAAATGACTCATTTTTTTACATTTTTTTAAAACATAATTTATTATTTAAAAATAATATATATTTTCACTCACATGGTGAGTGTGTGAAATTCTAGTTACTTATAAAGTATATGATTGAATTGGTGTCATGAATTAAGTGATACTAACTTGGTTAATGAAATTATATGAAAATCAAATTAAATTTATAATAATAAAATTAAAGATATTTAAATCTTTAACTTAAAAAAACTAAAAAATACTCATATTTTTGTAATATATTTTTTAATTTTAAAAAATAACTACTCATTAAAAAAACACTAATTTATTTTTTAACTTATCATTAAAAAGTTTGACCATCTTTACTACTAGTTTTGAATCATTCCTATTATTATTAGTAGAAGAGATTAGAATGAAAGACTTTAATAAAAGAGGTGAAGAAGCTGACAAAAAAAGTGTAGAATACAAGGTTGGACTACTACGTGCTGCCATCTCAAAAAGTTCTCTGATTCATACCATACGCAATAATGATCTTTTTTACTTTCTCCTCTATATAATTTTGGAACACAGAAGAGAAGCTTCTGGTTTCAAGGTTTGCTTTTCACTTTTTGCTCATATTTTATAGGCTGCAGAGACATCAAATGATATACATCCATAATATATATATATATATAGAACAAAAGTTATATAAGGAACGTAATCATCCTTTGTGAGAGAGGAGGGTTAGAGCTGAAACAGAAAGGACTAATTAAGGAGATCATGTTGGAAGGCAAAGCCATGATAAAAGAAACAGACATGCCAGAGAAGATGCAAAGCCAAGCCATGGCTTCTGCTTCTCAAGCTCTTGATCTCTATGATGTTTCTGACTGCATCTCAATTGCTGCCCACATCAAGAAGGTGTTTACTTACTACTAGCTACTCTCTTTTTTTCTTCACTATATGTACCCTTTTTTTATATAATTTTATCTATGCTGTTACTGTTTTTATTTGAATGAAGTTAGTATTACAAAGGCACAAACTTGGTATTCCTTTGTTTGGATTGGTGGGGTTTGGAATTTTTGCAGGAATTTGACAAGAAATATGGAGGCGGATGGCAATGTGTGGTGGGTTCAAACTTTGGGTGCTTCTTCACTCATACAAAAGGGACTTTTGTTTATTTTGCTCTGGGTACCCTCAATTTCCTTATCTTCAAAGGAGCATCTTCTTAATATTATTACGAAGATAAGAAGAGTCTGAGAGGAGGCCAAAGGGCAGCCTGATCAGCCAGGCTAGCCATACCAGAAACAGCTTTATCGTTCACCAGGGGGACAGGGATTCAGGGTTCGAGCAGAAATGTGTAGAAGTGTAAGATTCTGCTGCCAAAGAGTTCTGTTCAAATGGTAGACTAGTAGTTAAAATGTTCTTATCTTGTTATGAATCGCTAGAGAGGCACAGTACTCCAAATTTGCCTGTTTGTAGTTTATCAGAAGTAGGATAAGGATTAAGGAATTTTTGATTTCAGCTGCATTTGATAAAAACAAATACTACTCTACTGTGGAATTAGAATAATGTAATTATTGGTATTACGAAATTTGTTGTTTTATGTTTATATATATTGTGGTTGTGCTTTTCAATGGGCAACCTGCTTCTCATAGACTTGAAAGTTAGCGAACTCTAGTCCAAGAAATGATGAATATAGATGTATGATTGAGCCTTGAGTAGAGCTGTCATTAGCATAAGGGACCGAGTCAGTCAAGCATGGAATAGGACAATGTTTGTTGCCGTGCCCTTTTGAAATTTAAGCTTGACAAAATGAGGTGTAATGATTGATTGAGTAAATATTGGATCTGAGTTGAGATTAAAAATAAAGATGGAGGTAAAATTAATTATTGTAACGATAAAATTGAATATTGTAACGATGAGATTAAAATCAGTGATGAAATATGTGTTTGAATTCAAAAGCAACAGTAACGGTGAAATGAGAATGAAAATAATCATTAAGGATATTAATATAAGAATGTTGATAAATTATTTTTATATATATTTTAATTATATTTAAAAATTAAACATATATTATTTTATATATTTAAATAAACATTTTAATTAATTAACTAATAATTATATAAATATAAATTTATTTATTATATTAAATGAATAAATAAGTTAAAAATTAATAAAATAAAAACAAAAAATTTAATATTTTTAAATAAAAATTGAATTTAAAATTTTTTAGTAAAATAAAAAATAAAATTTAAAAATTTTGATAAAATAAAAAATTATTTATTATATAATTATATATAATTATTTATTATTTTAAATAAATTAAAAAATTTAAATAAAAAATGAAAAAAATAAAAAGAAAAAGAAAAAGAAAAAGGGTAAAAAAAATAAAAATAAAAACTCCGATTGGAGCTATTGACCCTTAAAAGTCCAATTGTTGAAAAGAACAATGGCGGAAATAATTTCATCGTGCCTGTTATCCAAACAGGGGCAATGTGTTGAGACCCCAAAAAAGATTCAAAACACACTGCACGGTGCACAACTGGTGTGCCAAAGGGACCCTAAATGGCAAGTTGCGTTTGCTTTTGTTCACTGTTTTGGGCCAAGTAGAGTTCATTTGTTGACACTCGACATGAAATTTGAAGAATATTTGCATCCAAAGACACACTAGGTCATATGATGTATTTCAAGGAAGTATTCACGAAATATATGATATATATAATTCATATTTAAAAAAAAAAAACTCGGGTTATGTACATATTTCAATTCATCTAGATATCAATACACCTAGGTGCCAGGGCTTAACTCTTAAAGTGGCTGAAATCTAAATTTAGATTTGTCACTATTAGCAATGAAAATTTTACATTTGAAATATAATTTTGAATCCGAGATATGGCCAACATTTCCAACTCTGCCTCCTTTGATCAACCAAAATAAGCTTTATTTACAATGCTGCATCACTGACCTCTTTAAGCTGTGCATCTGTTGAACCATTTAACAAGTTGGTAAAGCAGAACTTAGGCACAAATCTCCTCAATTAACCTACTCAATAGTTGCTTCTCTATATCATCCACTACTTGCATTGTGTCATTCACAGAAAATCCTTTCCTCCAACCCAAGTCCCATATTCCACTTAAAACTTCACTGTGCTTTATATCTCTTTCCAGCATTGGGTAAAAACTATCAGTATGATAGTTTTCACTAGCAAGTTCAGTATAGCTTCTCAGAGCCTCAACCCCATTACAAGTTTCCTTTAACAAATGATCTAAAGAGATATGAGTTTTGGCATTTCCAATCAGGGTTAATAACGGAGGGTGGACCATTTGAGAATCAGGAAAGCTTCTTTTTCGGACAATTTCATTTGCGCAATCCAAGGAGAGTCGTGTGTTGGCATCTGTAAAGTCACTGATGCCAAATTTTTGTGAAGTTGTAGGAAGACTCACATGAAGATAAAAAAGCTCCTCAGCATGATTGAGAAAAGCTGGACTGCTCAATAGCAAAGCTTTTAGTCTGGTCCCTCTCATGAAGCTTTCTTTGTCGGTTCCAATCGGAATGATGGGGTCATCATCAATGTCTCCAATAGATTTTCTGTTGTTTTGATCATCAGTAGTCACTAGGGTAACATCACAAACAGAACTCTCACTGTTATCATGGTGTTCTACCAAAAAAAAAATGGGAAAAGAAAAGCAAGAATTGGTTAGGTAAGCATCTACATTCTGCACATAAAGTACAAGAGTTCATTTTTCTAAACTGAAATATAAGAATGTATTTTTCCAATTCCATTATATGGTTACCTAAAAGGCAGTTAACAGTTCACTCTAAACATATATCATCAAAATGGGGAAAAAAGAATATTTATGTGAAGAAATAACTACAATATAAAAGTATATCTTGTTCTGAGTTTGTTCTCAAGCTACATGCTTTGAATTTTTTCCCCCAAAGTTCTTGTTGGAGAAAACAGGTGTCAGTATTAGGAGAGAATCAGAAAATTTCAACATGTAATTATTTAAATATGACATGCATTCTACATGCAATTAAATCAGAAAATGCATGTCTGTATGCATTTACAACTCTAATGTGGGCACATGGCAGCTAAATATCACCTACAGCACAGTGCTTTACTAAAATTTCAATCCTCCTTAATTTGTTACCTCCAATCTGAATATCAATGTGTTCTGTTCCGTCCTTTCTATGAAGTTGATCTGCAGTTTCAGTGCTATATCCTTCCAAAACAGTATCATTTTCTGATGCAAGATCAATCCTCTTTCCTTCAAAAACAGTATGATTTTCTGATGCAAGATCAATCATGTTTCCTTCTAAAACAGTGTCATTTTCAGATATACGATCAACCCTCTTTCCTTCCAAAACAATATCATCTCCTTTGTATTCTAATTTCTCAGTCTGCACAGAAGATAAACTGCATTTAATTTTCAATCATCTTTTCATATCTTAATGCATGTAGTAGCAGAGGCATTTCAAATCTCATATGTCAATTTGCTGTTTAATGAAATTTAGAATTTATAACAGCAGAATGTAAACTTAAAAGGACTCACAGTTATTTTTTTAGCAACTGTAGCTGCCTTGCTCACTGACTTTTCCTTTTTTGTTGGACTCTTTTTCCGATCATTGGGACCACGAACTAGAGTTTGTGGTATGCGATTAGAGTTGGAGTTTGCAGTAATGCTTCGCTGATGAGACATTTTGTTTTTTATAACATTTGATCCATTTTCAGGCTTACTGGGCTTTGGAGGGGTAACCTTGGCTTCATCTTTAGACTTTGATAAATTCTTTGCTTTTGCAACCTCCTTCTCAACTGGTTTCCTGCTGTTTATCACAGGTTTTGGTTTCTTGTCAGTTGCCTCTTTCTTCAGCGACGGCTGAATTACAGGGCCCGAACTTTTCATCTTAGTAGAAAGCCTCTCTTTAATTTTTACTTCTTTTTTCACTGGTCTGGTCTCTTTCTCTTTGCTGTCTTTAGCACCTTCTCGCTGGCTAAGTCTCTTGACTGGAGTTTCTTCTTCTTCCAATCTTCTCCTCATTTCATTGAAGTTCAAACCTCCATTGTTGGAGTCAATTATTTTGGAAAGAGGCTCCTTTTTTACTTTCACTTTTTGGAGCATAGTTTCTATGTTTAAGCTTCCCTCCTCCTGAAACAATGGCGCAAGCTTCACTTGTGGTTGCAAGTGTGGATCCTGTCGAGGTTTTATAAGTACAATAGGCGGGCTATCATTAATCAACCTCTGTTCAGAAAAGAAGACACTCGGTTGATGGGAATCAGACTTAATCTCTTTGATGAAGTTGCTTTTCAGAAGTCCTTTAAAATGCATGGTTTCAAGGATGTCATTCAGTGTTCTCCTCTCTGGATCTTCCTTCCGAGAAACAAATTGAGACTTCCTTACTTTTGGCCTATCAATTTCAAAGATACGCCTTTGTTGGCTGAAAATCTTCTTACTCTCCAGCTCTTTCTGGGAATTTGTCTGCAATGGTTTTGAAGGCATTTCTTCTAGGCCCATAAGCTTTGCTATCAAACTCGGGCCTCTTGCCTTCTTCTCTAGAGCTGCTAACGAGATAGATGAATCCATGGAAGTAAAGTTGTCGGTTTGGACAGTTGAAGATTGGCTCGAGCTTGTAGATGGGATATCTGAAGCTGAGTCTTGATATCTTCCTTCGAAGCATCTCTTTTCTTCAGCATTTATGTTTGGCAATAGATTTTGCCTAGCTAGGCTGTCTCTAATCACTCTCCTAAGCTCCTCAATGCAATCTCTTGAAGAACCATCAGCAGAAAGGCGTGGATTTTGGCTTCCTGTTTGGTAATTTCTCTCTCCAATTGGACTTGAATTCGTTCTCTGAATCACTTGATCATTTCTCACCCTATCATATTTTTCCTTTTCTTTCTTCTTCAACCTAGCCATATAATGAGAAGCTTCTTGCAATTTCCCAAGCATGTGCAGAGAGTCTTGCAAATCAAGAGCTCCTTTCAACAAATCTTTTGCTATATCTGTCGAATGCCCATCACACCAAAGCCCTTTGGGGCATGAGCGAATTACCTGATTTAGCTTGTGAGCTCCTCTTGAAACCTCCAAGAGCTGACAGGAAGATGAGCTATGAAGTTCTTCAATGGCGCCTTTAGACACCGTCTCTTCTTTTTCTGCCAAACGCGCCACATATACGTTTGATCTGTTATGTGCTTTTCGGCTTTCATTCTTATGCTCCATCTTCTCAGAACCACTTTTGGATCTTCTAATTGTTCCGCACTCTACCACTCCCTTTGGATCATCACATACAACAAATGATATCAGACTGTCTAGAGTCATATTCTGTAAACAAAAAAATATTTAGAAAGTCAGATACTCAGATGCTTACAAATACTCAAAGACCAAATCCACCAATACAAAATATTTCTCATGAGATGATGCTTACATGCTCTTGATGTTCTTTTCTAATCAGTCTTTGACATGATTATCTGAAACAGACAAAAGCAAACACTTGTTCGGCTCTGCTTCAGTGAAAACAACATAAGCAAAAACTTTTATCAGTTGTTGCCTGCCGCCCTAATAAACAAAAGCAATGCCATTAAAAAAATTGGAAAAAAAAAAAAAATTCCATTTCCCTTTGGAAGGTTTCAACTTTCAACCTTTAGCTATTGAATTATCTCCCAGAGATTTCTTATCCAAACAGATCCTTAAAACTAGTATTGATCATAAATCCAGGAGATAGAGAGAGATTAACTTATAGAATTCTATTACATGAGTGAAAAAGGATATAAGATTAGCAAACTAAAAGCAAAAGGGTAATCTTTTTTATAAACAGTAACAACCTTAAGGCAAAGGAATCATTTTTTTCAATACTTAAAAGTATCAATCATCCAATTTAACAAAAGTATGCCAAAAGAAGCAAAAGAAAGAAGACCCAGATGAGAAGATTAATGTAAAAAAAGAAAACCAATTAAGCACCAAGAATTTATGCAGGGAATGCTAACCTGCGACAAGTGAGCTAGAAGAGATTCAGCTCCAAAGCGAAGAAAAAGCTGTGAGCTGCATTGACTTTGTGGATCAGTGAAGGACGAGTGTGTACAGGAGGCTTTTGTTTTTCTTCCAAAGCAAAGAAAAAGAGACTTAAAGAAGAAAAAAAACAGTTTATTTCTTTAGTTTAATGGGGATAATGAGAAGGTTTAGGAAGATTATTAAGCGGCGTGATTTCATGAGGCTTGGATTTTAGTTATTTTTTTGTACGCGTGTTGCAGAGAGACTGAGAGAGAAGACTTAAAAACAAAGAAACCTGTTCAAAAGCACGACAACTTCCTCAGTAACTACCATGATACCAAAAGAAATTGAAAATGAGCCTCACAAGTCGCAATTTAAATAAGGGTGAAAATATCACAGCTCAGAACTTCAAATCTAATCACTTGTTGTTCTATAACCCTATATTATTAGCCTCAACTCAATGAATTTGAGATTCCACTATGTAGGAGAGAATCTGTCCTTTGTCCACAAAATCCTAATAAAATCTTTCACTGCTTTTACATGGAAGTATCCTCTTTTCAACTAAACAAAAACATGTTCACATGGTTCGGACTAGTCATCACCGAGAGTCGGGTCATCCGTTCAAATTTGAAAGTCTGTTCATATTTAAAAGGGTTTAGACAAAAATATTAGACCCGAAAAATAAACTTTGACAAAAAAAATAGGTCCGTTTAAAATATGGGTCAGGCCTTGACTCCAACATTCAGAGCCAGGCCCGTCTGTTTTCTAATTAAATAATATATTATTTATATTTATATATATTATATAATTTATATCATATAAAAATTAATATATATAATATTATAGTGTAAACATTAAAAACATATGTTAAGTTGTTCATATTTAAGAACTTAATAAAAAATATATATAAAATTACTAAAGATTAAATAATAATAAAAAATATATTTTTTAAAAAATTAAAAAAAATATAGACGGGCTTAAACGGATTTTGGTCATTTACAAATATGAGTGGGTTTGGACAAAATTTGAAGCCCATATTTCAGGCCGGACTTGAACAAATAAATATAATATTGATATCATATATAAATTCGGTCCAAACCTGGCCGACCCATGTACATCTCTAAGTTCAGACACCTAACTCTGTTGAAAGTAGAAATTTTAGACAATGCAAGCTTTAAATTTTATTTAAAACAGTTACCAAATGAAAAGAATCAAGCTTTTGAACATTTGGCAGTTCTTTCAGAACTAGGTTCCTTTTTCTTTTCATTTACATCACTTACCAAACTGTTCAGTCTTTTTACCAAGTTCTACCTCTCAGTGGAAATCATGGGTTCACAATGCCTTGAAGGTAAGGGAAAGAAACAAAGAAATATCAGGAAAAAAGAGAGAGGCTGTAGCTGTACTGGTTTTTCCTAAACCATTGAGAAAAACCACTTGCATATCCATGTCTAAATCACCTCTCACCATCAAATTATTAATTCAATGAACTTTTAATTGATTCAAGATTTACTTTTTCTATCTGGGTTTTGCAGTAAGGCAGGTAAAAATTATCAGAGCTGAAAATTGAACAGTTTTAAAGTAGTCACAAGACTCTTGCACTATACTACTTTTGGTGCCTATCATAAATGTAATTGAATCCTCACCTCTTCTTTTGACTGGTGCACAAGTAAAGACTATTGGCTAAGCCATGCTTTGAATTTCAAAACTTTTTTATTAACTTGAACTGCTCAGCCTAGAAAGTTATCTGCAATTTGAAATGAAATTGACAGAACCCTTTTGCCAAAAGGCAAAGGTAATATTCATTTGGGATCATCAGAAACTTCTTTCCACTTCACTCCTGCTATAATTTTCTTTCTTTTCTTTTTTCTTTTTCAGGTTATTATTTATCAATGATATAGATATACAATCTTTTTGGACCATGACTCCATTACCTGATTCAGCTTCTTACCTCCCATTCAGATTTCAGAAGACCTATGGCCAATAATTCAAGTAATAAAATACAACAAAATACCCTTTAATTAAGGATCAAAAAATGGTCTTCACAGTCACATCACACTTTCCCGTTTAAGGGGTCAGTCAGCACATGCCATGTATTTTGATATATTTGTAGTTTTTTGTTATGTAATTACGGCACAGTATTATGGCTAATAAAGCTTCTAATTATTGTGCCAAAAGTGTTTAATCAGATAAGTAGAGACAAAGGGCCATTGATAATTAGCCAAAAGTTTCCAACTGTTCATCATAAACTAAAAGTCAAGCTAACAGAAAAAGCAGCTTTTATTTTGGATGAATAATCATCAACAAACTGTCAAACTTTCCTACATTATAATTCCATGATAGGGCCAAAAATCTTTAATTTTCAGAAAAAGAAACACACAAGGGAATGTCTCACAATCAAAATATACCCCTGTTTATATTGCTTCTTGTAAATATAAATTTTGTTCTTGGGGCATGTGAAATATGAAGACTGGCCCTCCTAATACTTATGTCTCTTAACTTCTGGAACTGATATGTAATTAATTTAAAATCTTTTTAGGTTAGTTGGACATTAATTCTTAGCAGTTTGGTCAAAAAATTAAAATGTTTGGTGGAAGGAACATTGACAACAAATGAAGGATAACAAGAATAAAGTCGGTGGTGGATATTTAATCTCTTCCCATCACCCAAAAATGTTTCAGAAAAGAAAACGTTTGGAAATGTTAAATCTGACAACTAGTATAGTAAATAGTATAGTGTACACTTGTTTTTCCTTTCAGATTTCAAAGAGAAATAATAATGATGAACTTCTGTCTTAGTTTGAAACATAATTAGCAAAGGATTAAACTTACTATAATTTTATAGTATAAAATAGTTAACAAACTTACCATTGGCTCAAGCAATTTAGCCATTGACCATTGTTAAAATTAAAGCAAAATGTCAATAAGATTAGCACAATAATAAGATGGTATTTTCCTTTTCGTTTTTTCTTCAAACAATAATTATGGGAAAAGAAAGTTCTAATTTATATAGGAGTTCCTATCAGATGAGTAGCTTCAGGGGCCAGGGGAGAAAGGGAGGCAGGCTTGGTGCGCAAGCTCCTAATTATATCTCTTTTTCTTTTTTCTTCATATATTTGCTTGAACAATCACTTGCTATTTACTTAGGGTTATTCTTAAATAAAGTGATGGTTGAGATTAACAGTCACGATCTATTTTACTCAGACTCGGGTAAATGTTGGATATGTGTATGCTCAATTTATTCTAAGTTTTTTCATATATTTGAAGGATCATATTTTTTATCCATATCTGAATATGTGTAAGATACAAGTGTTTGACACGAGTACTTTAAGAAAAATGAGAGTCCGGATAACATAGGTCATGACTAAAAAATTTCAGAATAGTTCAGATCTCTTTATTTCACATTATACACAGTCTCCCCAAGAATTCTAGTTATATTTTGACTAAATTATCCAATGATATACACTTTCTTTTCAATTATGTTCAATGGCTGGTGCCACTTAATTGTTGAGAAAATATCCTGCTATTTGATCTTTTGGCCCTTGGTTTTCTCCTAATCTCATAAGGTTATGACTCTTCTTAGGATTGAGAGACATGGAAACCTTTAATTAAGATAAAATTTTATGAAACATAAAGATTTGGGGACCATAATATTATTATAATTCCCTAAAATTTCTCCAACTAAAGAACTGTCACAGGTAACTGAAAAAAAAATTGACTAGAATGGGGGTGCTGTAAGAGAGAAAAGAGGAGAGGCGGCAGGCAGAGGAAAGAGAGAGAAGTTAGTTAAAGCAGTTAAGCTTGTATGTTTTTCCCGGACATTTTTCCATAATTTACCTATATTAACAATTAACCATTTTTAGACAAAAACCCTTTCAAAATCACTATCTTTGTTGGTTAATTATAGTTTATGTTTCTTTGTTAGCCGACCCTCAAATTTATGTTCCTGAAAACATGCAACCCCAGATTCTGTTGCTGCAAAAACAGAAAACAAGATTAACCACTCGAAGCTATATATCTCTTCAGTCCTGCAGGATCAGATAAACCTTTTTTTATTTTCAATTGCTAGCCTCTCGTTTCAAAGGAGTAGTTTTCTTCTTTTTTTCTTTTATCTCATAGAAGATATGGTATCGTTATAACTAAAAACTGAACAAGGATTTTTCTTTTTTATAATCATTTTCAACTTCGTTTCTTCTTTGTTTTTTTGTTGTTAAACATAGAAGAAACTCAAAGAGAAGAAGCTTGAACAATGGTTCGAACACTGACACGCCGGTACAGCATTCAGAACACGGGATCTTTTCGCATTTTGAGAATGTTTGACAATTCAGGGAGGCAGCAGCAGAATCTGATCCCAGTTGGTAATAATCATGTGGAAGATGTTGATGATAACCTGCAATCAAAGAGTTTAGACAAAAGAAATGCAGAAGAAAAATCAATGGAGCACCAAAATATAGGAGAGTCTGGGCCAGGAACTCCCCAAGAGAGGCCACAATCAGGTGCAATTCAGCATATTTCTATGTTGATTATCATAGCTGCAATTCATATTCCATAAAAAATTTTATTTGATAAGGATTACAACATTTCAATATCGAATTTAAAACTAGTATCTTAGATAATTGTAATCTCTTGTTTAAACTGTAAACTGGTTTATCTTAATCTTTGTAATGCAGCTATAAATAAATATTTTAAGTTCTCCTCATGTTATTGTCAAGTAAGTGAGAATTTCTCATGATTTAATCTCCTTTTCGAATTCTGCTTTGCTATTAATGAACAAGAAAGCTAATTTGCATAGGTAAATTGCAATGCCAAACCTGAATATGGTAGAAAGGAGAATCTCTGTCTCTCTTTTTCTTCTTATCACAAAAATGAAGACAATGCTAATGATTTTCTTCTAATAATTTGTTTTTTTTTTTGTTTGTTTGATACAGATATGGAACTGATGAAGGAAAGGTTTGCCAAGTTGCTTTTGGGTGAAGATATGTCAGGAGGAGGAAAAGGTGTTTCTTCAGCTTTGGCTTTGTCAAATGCAGTGACAAACCTAGCAGGTAAAACTTTCCTGTCTAAAATCTAATTAATATGTTTTCATTTAGAAATATAACACAGAAAGTCAGAAACGAACTCAGGATTTAGCCCAGTTGATTTATGCAGACACTTTTAAGAAGTGACATTCAGTAGTTTTGGGGTTCGAATCCCAACGTCTGCAACCTTTTTCCCTTTTCTCTTATCCCTAGGCTACGGCCTCCTTTGTACCATATATATATATATATATATAACATGGAAACGCCAGGTTTCAGAGCTGACCATGGTGCAATCTTCTGGGTTTTCCTTTTCATTTCCATGATGCAAAATATTGAAAATTTTGAGCCTATTGGTAGTATTTTAGTAGATAGTTTACCAGTTATATTATAGTACAAGAATGAACCTAACTGATGGTGTTTCTCATTCACATCTCTCTGTTGGCCAATTATAATGCAGCATCCATTTTTGGAGAACAAGTGAAATTAGGACCTATGGCTCCAGAAAGGAAAGCAAGGTGGAGAAAAGAAATGGATTGGCTTTTATCTGTAACTGATCACATTGTTGAATTTGTTCCTTCACAACAGAAATCAAAGGATGGAACAAACATGGAGGTAACATTTCTCTCTCGGAAATTGAGTTCACAATTTCTTAAAACTGTTAACTTCAAACTTGCATCTTGATTACCATTTCCACCATATTTAACTCCCAACGATTTGTTTCAAACTTGATTAGATTATGGTCACAAGACAAAGGAGCGATCTGCTTGTAAACATACCTGCCCTGCGCAAACTCGATACAATGCTTATTGTAGGTAACTTTTATCCTTTCTAGTTTCTAACCTGATAAGGTTAATTAACACTACGGTTTCTGATCAGATTATAATGAAAACAGGAGACTCTTGACACCTTTGGAGAAGAAAAAGAATTTTGGTATGTGTCCAAAAATGATGATCAAGAGAATGAAAACAGCCAAAGGGATGACAACAAATGGTGGCATCCAACTGTTAAGGTTCCTCCAAATGGGCTATCAGAAACATCACGAAGATGGCTGCAGTCTCAAAAGGAGTCTGTGAATCAAGTACTAAAAGCAGCTATGGCTATCAATGCTGAAATCCTATCTGAAATAGAGATCCCTGAAAGCTACATCGATTCCCTCCCCAGGGTAAAGAAATATAACTCCCCATCAACTCAAAACTTTTAAGAATTTTTTTGTTACTTTTGATTGATCTTCTCCATCATGTCTTTTGTAGAATGGAAGAGAAAGCCTTGGTGATTCAATCTATAAAGGCATTACAGTGGAGTACTTTGATCCCGCTCAATTCCTGTCAACCATGGATTTGTCAACAGAACATAAAGTTCTTGACCTTAAGAACAGGATTGAGGCCTCCATTGTTATTTGGAAGAGGAAAATGCACCAGAAAGATGGAAGGTCTTCTTGGGGTTCAGGTGTCAGCTTGGAAAAAAGGGAACTCTTTGAAGAAAGAGCAGAAACTATCTTACTCCTAATAAAGCAACGCTTTCCAGGACTTCCACAATCTGCACTTGATATATCTAAAATCCAAGATAATAGGGTACAGCAAGCATTGCAGTTTCGTTTATTTTATCTTTTTTCCTCAATGTAATTCAAGTTTGATAAAACTTATTTGATTTTCAATCTCACAGGATGTAGGACACGCTATTCTGGAGAGCTATTCAAGGATTCTAGAGAGCTTGGCTTTCACAGTCATGTCAAGAATTGAGGATGTCCTTTATGCCGATTCCCTTACTCAAACATCATCACCAGCAAGATCTGACATGTCGTCGTCGTCGAGCTCCTCCGATGAAGATGCAGTGAGGTTGAGTGTTTCAGAGACACCAACACTGTCAGATTTTATGGGTTGGGGTATTGCTTCCAGAAGGAGGAATTCAAGTGATCTAGAGATTTACTTTAAGGGTGATAATGACAGAAAAACATCCAAGCCGCCACTTAGTTCCACCCCAAAAAAATCTCCCTATCTAGAGAAGCTTGAAAACTTAAGTGGCCTAAGAAGTCCGAACGCTCGCGATTGATAGATAGAAGAAAGAGGGAAAGAAAAGCAACAACGGGTGAGACAAATATATAGGAAAACATATAGTTAGAAAGCTTACCTTATGTGTGTGTGTGTATATATATATATATATATATATATATATATATATATATATATATATATATATATATAGTCAGCCCCATGTAGGATTCCATTGGGACAGTAACTTTCTAGAACTTTTGCATTGTTCTTCCTTCCGAATTTGGACAGGGAAGTGATTATATGACTCTTTAAGATTGATGCATTTGGGAATTACTTTCTAGCTGTCTTGATCTCTAGTAAGTGTCAATTATCTGGTCTGGGGGTATGTAACTTTTTGCCTCCAATGCGCAATGAAACTTTTCGAAAGACTACGTTTAGGATAACCCTTTAGAAAGGCTATGGTGAAAGAGGCATTGGTTACCATTCTTAGAGAACGACCTGCCCAACCAAGTAAAATACAAGGAAAAGAAATCCAATAAACCTCATAACTTGTTGATAACAATTGCAAGTTATGTTACCCGAACTTTTCATTTTTCATAAAATAAATCGTATCCGAACATAAGTATAATCTTTCAAATATTTGAAAAAACTTGAAAAAAAATCAAATATACTGTATCAAACATAGACTCATATATGATCCTCGAATTCGGATAACATTGATTACATACATACCATTTATGTTGCCTTTGGCAAAAACTTAAACATATATATGATATAACATTGAAATCAAAATAGGGTTTAAATCTAAAACTTGCATTCCAGTGAAATGCTTATTATGGAAAATCATATTTGCTTGAAAAGGTTAAGGAAAAAGTCATCACATAGATGGACTAAAAAACCAACTGTATTGTTACATAGATTACAAATTTGTTTCTAACAGGCACGAGTTACTGCAGCATGTATAGCATCAGCAAGATGAGGGAAAGTCTTGGAACAAAGACCTGCCATGCTAATCCTCCTGCAAAGAAGTAAGAAAAATGACTTTAAAATCAGGCTTACAGATCGATATTAGTAGGCGAGACAGTATTTGGTAACAAAAAAAGAGTTCTATGGTTCATAGAATATACAGAATTAAGAAGCCCCCATTTCTAATGGCACGAGTAAAACAATAATATCAACTATGTAAATGAAGTTCAGGTTTAGGGGATACAGTAAATGAAACAGAAGAAGAGGCTGGCAGAATTCCAAGTGTAAGCCCCTATGTTACTCCGACTCTTCATTTTCTCTGAAATATTCGTGTCCGACACATATTCGGATATGGGTACGGGGATACAATCCTCCAAATATATGGAAAAATATGGAAAAAAATTGAGCATATCCGTGTAGGACACGTATCCGTATCCGACACTCACCTCCAAATCGAGTAACATAGGTAAGCCCTTAACATGGCGTGTGGAGTAGGTGTGGTAGCAGGGGAAGGGAGAGCCACTAGAATTAAAGGAAGAAGAGAATACCAAACTATAACTAGAATATGTACTAATTCCTTTGAGGGAGGTATGGCAATAGCTCAATTTCTTAGCAATACAAAACCTCGTAAATTCAAACAGAAACAACTTTATCATAGCAGTAAAGAAGCTCTCTTCATGTTGAATGAAAATGTATGATCATAGTACAACATTTATTACATCGACATCAAATGATATTATTGTGACTCATGCAAGAATACTGGGAGGAGAAACCTAGAGGCATATGATTTTCTAATTTCTAGCCTAGAGATGATTTTCACAGCAAAAAAATACAAAACTTTGGAAACAGGAAACTAAGTCCTTCTAACCCAACCACCTTTCAAACCCCAACCTTCCTCTCACCCCCAAAGAATATTTTTTTAAAATGAATAAAAAAAGGTGAAAAAAAAAAAGAAGATCTTTTTACCCATCAGATGTCATGTAAATGTGGTACTCTTTCGTTATGAAAGCAACTTGATCACTGTTCAACCCTGTGAAAGTAAACATTCCAATCTGCTTGATAATGTGACTCCAGTCACCTGGTGTGCCTGCCAAAAAGGATATAGTCATATAGAAACATGTTTAGTTTCTGAGCTAGATGCATACACTAAAGATTTCATATAACAGTGAAGAAAATACTAGAAAAGAATACATGCAAATTTTTTGTCAATTATATATAAAGAAGGTCAGCAAAGATCAAGATCTAACAAGGCTTTTGTACGTTTATATGTACAACAAATGTTGACTGACTCATACCTATCGAACTTACATTTCATGCCAACAGGAAAACTAAAAAAAAGGGCACAAATATATATGGAAGAGAGGAAGAAAGGATTAAGGAAAACCTCTAGCGCTTAAAGCATCAAATAGTTGTTTGCGCATGCTAATAATTCGGTCTGCCATCGCTTTCAGTTCAATCTTCCACTCATTATACATATCACTGCAAAGAAAAATATTAACAAATTTAAAAGAGAAAAACTAAAACTGCAGTCCAGAAGAGAATTAACTTGATTTGAGTAATTACCTCACTCAATGTCCAACAAGAAAACCATATATGAAAAATTACCCCTAAAAAAGTGAACACATGTTCTTTTTCCTAATTATTATTACACGATTTAGGCAGTGGTCACCAATAATCAGAATGTCTTAGACTCTTAACATTCACTTCTCTTCAATCTCTGACAACAAGACAAACTGTTCCAGTCATTCCATTTTCTGAAAACTTTTACCAATGCTACTAGTTTCTCTGTCATCTAACAAGTTCTAAATACAGGTTCTTTGGTTACACCAAAAGGCCTTACCAATTCTTGAGAATAGTGGCTGCAATTGATGCACCATGAATAGGTGGGTTAGAATACATAGGCCTAATGACAAGCTTCAACTGGCTCTCAACCCTGCTTGCGACATCAGCTGCCTTACAGACCTGTAAATAAAATATTATTATATTCCATGCAAGAGGCCATACACATAAAACAACTGAAACAACAGCAATGCAAGTGACGAAAATGTAAAATATAACTTCTCCCTCTGAAATCACATTAATATCTAGTAAACCGATCATCTTCAATGAATTCCAAGATATTATAAAAATGCCATTTGCGCATAGCAATTTATTCCAAAAAATTAAAAAGAAAAAGAAAAAGAAAATACTTCGCAATTTCCACACTGCAATAGACATCATGATGTGAGTTCTTTTTATAAATGTGGAGTTACATTGTTTAAAGCTGATTCAATCTGATTGACAGAATATAATTCTGAATGTTATGCACAAAAGACCAATTATTATTTAAAACTCCTATACTAATGTAGCTTGGAGCAAAAGGAAGCAGACCACTCAGTTTTCTCTGACTGCCAGAAAGATATCATGCTTATTATATAAAACAAAAAGAAGGCCTACCTCCTTCAAAATATCAGTTTTATTCTGAACAATGAACGCGACAAGGTTTTAACTTCAGACTGTTGGCAGACAAATCAAAACAAGAGGGTAAAATTATTTTTACCTACCAAGG
This sequence comes from Fremontodendron californicum, assembly GCA_030761205.1. Lineage (NCBI taxonomy): Eukaryota > Viridiplantae > Streptophyta > Magnoliopsida > Malvales > Malvaceae > Fremontodendron > Fremontodendron californicum. Next base: position 890,705 of record JAULJL010000006.1, read on the forward strand.
TTATATATTAAAAGTCTAGGTGAATGTCAGGTATGATTCTGCTTAATTGTCAGAGTTACAATTTTCAGCCATAAGCTTTGGGTCTCCAGCATTTACTTAGTCCTAATGAAAGAAATTTGCTCAATATTTATAAGTCCAGCATCTTACAATGCTGAGAGCACCAACACGCTCGCCATAAAGTCCCATGATCTTTGCATAACTCTGAGCTATAAGGCATTCCCCACCATCTGCAACAAACATGCGAACAGGCTGTGCATCTGCATCTAAGCTACCACTTGCGAATCCCTGGAATGTGAAAATTCAAGTGTTTGTAAATTAATCATTGTATAACCTATTAAAACTACTAGATTAATATCTATGGAGTTCATTATGCAGCATTCTAACAATCACATATAGCTTTAACCATAAGTTTATTCGATATCGGACAATTACCTGGTAAGCACTGTCAAAGAAAGGCAATAACTCTTTAGATCTTATCAACTGTCGAATATGTTCCCATTGCTCAAGAGTTGGGTCAACACCAGTTGGATTATAGGCACACGCATGAAGAAGCACTATAGCTCCAGCTGGTGCTGCGCCAAGATCTTCTAGCAAGCCTGTTTCCAAAAGTTTTACCATTCTTTTTATTAGTATACCAAGGCAATTAAAAACCAAGATATTGGTTCCATAAACTATAGAGAACTTGTATGAATGAATTTGAAACCAAAAACAGGCAATAAAAAGGTAATGACATAAGACAAGCTGTAATAAATGAAGACTTTAATTGTTTCTCCAAGAACTTCTTAAGCTAATTCAACTTATTAACAGCAGCAACTCATTCACAGTATAGCATATTTATAGAATCATTAACTCGGACCTTGGAAATTGAGCCCACGAGTTGTTGGATCATAGTAGCGATAAGTACTCTTCACTGACAACCCTGCCATGGTGAAAACTTTGAGATGGTTTCCATATGATGGCAGTGGAATGTATATAGTACGCTGGCAAACAAAGAATAGGCAAAATAAGCATTAATTGCTCTTAAAAATAATAATATTACTAAAAAAATTTAAAAACAGAAAAAGATTGTGCATTTTACTTGGTGATAATGCTTTGCTAGAAATTCAGCTCCAACCCTCAAGGAACCAGTACCAGACAAGCACTGAGCAGTAGCAACTCTGTTTTCTTGAATAGCAGGACTAACACAAAAGCAACAACGAAAAAACTTCCAATAAGCTATCAAGAAAACACAAACAGAAATCGAAAAAGAACAAAACAAGCATTTATAAATAATTTCAACTGAATCAAAAGCAGTTTTCTTTGTTTAATTTTTTTCTTTCTTCCTTTCTTTACCTGTCATCACCAAGAATGAGCTTAGCACTCAATTTATTGAACTCTGTTAAACCAAGAATAGGAAGATATTCCTTGACTCTTGACCTGAAATACATAAAACATGATCAACAAATTTACAAAAAAAGTCGAAAATTGCTACGAAGGCATGAAAAACAAAATGGTTTGAGTAGCTTACTGGTCATAAACAAGAAGCTGTTCTGCTTTTCGAACGACATTTAGAACCAAAGGTTTTCCTTCCTGTTATTGGCGTAGACAGATCAAAAGACCATATAGAAAAAAGATTGATAAATATGTAATCAAGATGATTCTTTTAAGGGGAAAAATAAGAGATTGTAAAAATACCTCAGTTCTGTAAGCGCCAACACCTAAATTCAACTTGATCGGGTTTGGATCCTTGTTATAAGCTACAGTCACCTATTATTGAAATAAAATATTTCAGAATCAACCAAAAATCAATCAAATCAATATATCAGTATACAATAACATTAATCGATCGAACGAAGCTTCGTCTATTTTTTTTAAGGAAAAAAAGAAGAAAAATGAAAAAGCTAATCTAAAATGAAACTGTATCGAAAAAAATTGAAACTTAAATATTAACAGCAACATGCAAATGTTGAAAAGTAAAAAAAAAAAAAAAAAAAAAATCTTGGCTATATTTTATGATACAGTTCATGATTTACAGCGATCAAAAACACGTTATGATCAGATCACGAAAAGGATCAGTTCAAACTTAAAGTAAAGTATTAATAATTCACGAAAATGTATAAACCAAAGAGATGCTGAGTTACCCCTAGGATGGGATCTTCAGGAGCTTGAATAATGGCGGCAAACACTGAATCCATTGCCTTTGGAAAATCGAAGACTGTGGTGGTTTTTTATTGGAAGTTTGAGAATTAGAATCAGAAAAGGGAGAAGATAGTAGAGGAGGTTTTGGTTCCTTATAAGCTGAGATTTTTTTATTTTTTTATTTTTGGATAAATAAGTGTTTTATTTATCCAGAAAGCAGTTAAACTGCTACATCCAACATCATGTGCAACATGTACTTAAGCTATACATACTTAAACAATACTTCAACAAAACTTAAGACCACTAATCAATCAGGGAACAATAGCAACATACTTCAGCAATACTTAAAGCTATTCCAGAATGGACAAAGATCCTAGGAAAAAAGTGACAGTCCCCAATCTGCATCCAATCTTCGGTTCACTTCATCAGGACTAATGTTCTTGAGCCCCAACAATCGCATTCTGATGATCTATTTTATCTGCTCAATGATGGCTCCTTGTGTGGATTGAAGGCGATTAAAACACTTATTATTTCTCTCCCTCCAGATCGAGTAAAGAAAGGCACTCCATGATAAACGCAAAATAACAGAAATGAGAGTTTTTCCTCTGATTCTGTTTACTACCCATTGCAGCTCTGCTTGCCAGCTCCTTATGCTTCTATGAAGTTGACATAAGCATAGTATATGCCCCCAGATTTCCTTTGAATAGTCACATTCAAAAAATATATGATTCCGGGTTTCTTGCTCAGTTTGACATAGCTCACATTTGCCATCCACCTCCATGCCCCATGACATCAATCTGTTCTTTGTAGGCAGTTTGTCCAATATAGCCATCCAAGCTACCAGTGCATGTTTAGGAATATGAAATGGAAACCAGATCAGTTTATCCCACTCCACCTTGTCCTGCCTAGGCCTGAGATCATTCCAGACTTTAGCCACCATAAATCTGTTCCCAGGGAACTTCCAAGTTAGAGCACCATTCTGGTTGGAGGTGAACCTCAAAGCCAAAGCCCTCAGCTGAAGCATTTTACGCCATGTCCAGCTGCTTCCTGGGGAAGGTTGAACCTGCCACACTGTTCTTCCTTTCAGCACATAGGCATGAAGCCAGGCAATCCACAATGAACGCCCATAGGTGCTGAATAATGCAAGCCTTATTCCATATTCCCAAGTCTTTTAATCCAAGACCCCCCTCTGACTTTGGACAGCAAATGGAACTCCATTTGACTCTTGCTCCCTTAGCTGAGTCATCTCTTCCTTTCCAAAAGAACCTGCTGCATAATTGATTAATTCTTTTAAGAACAGCCTTAGGCAATACAAAGTGCCTGCACCAAAAATTGGACACATTAAAAAGAACAGATTGAATGAGCTGAAGCCTTCCTGCATAGGATAACATGCGTGCTGCCCAGCCATTGATTCTCTGAGTAATTCTATCGATCAAAGGAGAACAATCCTTTTCAGAGAGTCTTCTTGTGACCAAAGGGATCCCAAGATACTTAACAGGTAGTTTGCCAAATTTAAACCCTGTCAACTCTTGCATCTCAAGATTCTTTGGTTGGTTTCGCTTAAAACTTAAAAGACCGTGAACTGGACAGCCTCTGGACGCTTGTGCTTTTCAGTGCTACATTTTTTCCAACGGTTTCTTTTTGGTTCTTTCTTCGATGACTTTTTTTTTTTTTTTTAATTTTTACTTCTTTTGAAATGGAAGTTTAGGTAGACTAGCCTCCAAGAAATGCTGATGCGGCGACGGGCGTGCGGTCTTACGTGGATACATGGGTCCCACCCACAATGATAGTAACTGAAAACTGAAAATATATTTTTAAAAATTCAAATATTAAAATAAATAAGTGGTATTGTTGGTGTTCATAATCGGGTCGGAATTAAGTATGATATTAATATTATATTTGTTTGTTTAAATTAGGTTTGATCCGAAATATAAATTTCAAATTTTATCCAAATCCGTTTATATTTAAAAATGAATAATCCAAATATGTTTAAATCTGTTCATATTATTTTTTTAAAATTTTTTTTATTTAATTTTTAATAATTTTTATTTTTTTTATTAAATTTAATAATTCAACTCGTTTCATTGTGATATCATATAAGTGACTTTGAATTCAAATATTAAAAAAAAAAAAGTTTTCAACCCGACGAACAAATGAAAAAAAGAAATAATCGCCGGTTTAATAAACTTTTGGTATCTTTTCGATGACTTTTTTAGTGCTACACTTTTTTAGACGGTTTCTTTATTCTTTTTCGTTCTTTCTTCGATGACTTTTTTTATTTATTTTAATTTTACTTCTTTTGAAATGGAAGTTTAGGTAGACTCGCCTCCAACAAATGCTGATGCGGCGAGCCGGCGACGGGCATGCGGTCTTACGTGGATACACGGGTCCCACCACAATGATAGACTAATAACTGAAAACTGAAAATATATTTTTTAAATTCAAATATTAAAATAAATAAGTGGTATTGTGGTATCATATAAGCGACTTTAAATTCAAATATTAAAAAAAAAAGTTTTCAACCCTACGAACAAATGAAAAAGAAGAAATAATCGCCGGTTTAATAAATTTTTTGGTATCTTTTATGGTTAAACTATTAAAAAAAAAAGTCTTTAAAGCATTTTGTTTTTAAAATAAATTTTTATATTTTTATTGTATTGAAATAAACTCTTATTTCAAATAAAATATTGATTTATATTAAAAATTTATTTAGGTATAAATTAAAAGTTAATAGTTTATTTAAGTATAAATCAAAAGTTAAATATTTATTTCGATGCAAATTAAATATTAAGAGTTTATTTGAATGTGATAAAATATAAAAATTTATCTAAATAAATTAATAAAGTTTTAGAGTTTTTTCTTTTATTTTAACTAGTTTTAGTTATAAACTTTAAATAAAATTTTGACACTTTTTTTCTCTCGTTAACTTTACTAGAATTGACACACTCATTATGTGGATGGAGATTTTTTTTTACCAAAGCAATTATTTTTTTTTAATAGAAGCAATTTTTTAGGTAGTTTTTTTAATATAAAAATGAATAAATTTTGTAAATTTTTTAAATCAAAAATATATTTTAGAAAATTATTAAAAATATATTAACATCCCTTATTCTATAATCATTATAAATTTTTTAAAAAAATTTTGATAATTTTCATATTATTTGACTCGTGAAATTAATTCAATCATTTTTTTTATAATAGTATATAAATAATGACTTTTTTTTTTTAAGATTAAATAGTAAAAATGGCTATGACAAAAAAAAAACTTTATATTGATTTTCAGATTTTCAAAAATCATTTATTAATTTCAAACTTTTAAACTAATAACATTTTGATCTATCCATCAACGTTTTGTCAATTAAATCGTTCAACATCATCAGTCGTCACGTGATGCACATGTAACACCAAATGTCAAGTTCGGAATTGATGACATAATTTTTTTTTTTATATAAATAAAACAAATTTTTATTTTTCTCTTTTAACTTAAGCTTTAGTCCTGTTCACGGAGTCGGATAGTCCGTCTGGCCTGATAGATCCGGCCCATATTGAGTTGGACCTAAACAGGGATTTTTTGATTCGGATCGACTCGGAACAGTATTTTATGTATTATAATAATATTTTATTTTATTTTAATTATAAAAATTTATAAAAAATAAAAAATAATATTTTATATATAATGAACAATAAATTCGAACTCACGGACCGGCCCAAGGCCGAACCCGAGCAAAGAAGTTGAAAAAAAAATCGGGGCCGCGACCCGTCCCGGCCCACGAGCACCTGTAGACTCATACTCTTCAATCTTCATCACCAGCACTTGAAAATTGCATACCAGAATCCATAGCAAAAGTTTGCAACAACAAATAAAGAGTTGGAAACATGCAAATGGGGGCCATGAGTTCTATATTACAAGAAATCAGCACATTTCTGCATCATCTGGAACCTTGAATTTATATATTACAAGAAATCTTCAAATAATATATATACCAGCTAGCCCTCTACTTTGAGCAATATTCAGCATCAATACTAACAATGAGTAATTATAATAACACACCAAAACATTACCTTAAAATGAAAACAGTAGCAAAAGAACAACCACATAGATTTCCCCCTTTCAAATTTTTAATTTCTCATGCTGTTCTGCTCATCTTCTTGCCCGTCGAATGAAAGATAAGATATCAGCACTCGGGAATGGTTTTTTGTAGAAGCTTTTCCGTCCAAGTTTTTTATTTCCTTGCTGTAAACATAAGCTAAATTAAACTTACTTGATGTAAATTATGGGTTTATGGGAATTATTAATTGAAGATATACTATTATCTACTCATCATATACATTAATTATGATCAGTAGTTTAAGCTAATATCACCTGGAAATGAAACGTAGGACTTGAACCCTTTGATTGTATCGAGAGGCCATCACGAACAGGCACTGGCAAAAGGCCCCCATTATGAAAATTTAACCAAACTATCAGAGATACTTTATTAAGTAAATTAAATTGTTTTTTTTTACCTATTAATGCTGAATCAGAGTGACTTTCATCGAAATTAGATCTCAGTGATAGACTCTTAGATAATGAAGGCTTGTCTTTACAAGTGAAGAAGAAAAGTGGCACTCCTTCAGTGTCAAGTTCATTCTTGTCTATGAATTTTGCTGGACTTGGAGCAATGGAAACCCTGCATTAATAAAGAAAATGGTTAGAAACCATGGAGGATATATAGAGCTAATATATATATATATATATATATATATATATATATATATTATAACTGTAATATTGTGAAGATTGAAGAGAGTTGATGGTACCTTGAGTCTTCATTCGATTTCTCAACAGTTGCTATTGTTGCTATCAGGATTTGGAAAAAGAAAGAACAAAATTAAAATAAAGAATAAGAATTGTCATGCATGGAGGAAACTAGCTAATTTTAAACATAATCAAGAGAGGTGATTTCAAATGATTACGTGCAGATAAATAACGACGGTGATGTCTTGGCAAATTTGGGTTCCACTCAACTCTGGTTAGAGCAAGCTTGTGAGCAAATTGTTCGCATGAGAGAAGTCTCTGGTAGAACATCAAACAAGTTCATATATAAGTGATGAAATGCAAATGCCAATGCCTAAATTAAGTTGAGTATGAGCAAGATGATGAATATATATATACTGACTTGTTTTAGGCAATTGATGCGGAGCTCAGCCTCAGAAAATGCATTAGTCTTGGAAATGCAGTGATTTAGATTAGCAGAGACGTTCCCCAGATGATCAACAAAAGTTACAACAGCTTTGCATATGTACTCTTTCGTGTTTTCCACCACACTGCAAATTACAAAGTATAGCAATAGTAATTTAATATGGTCTGAAGCCTGAAGGTCAGTGGCCAAGGGTGGGACTATCATAAGTCATTAAGTATCAAATGGGCTGCGAGAGGGTAAGCTCAAGCCTGTATCAATGGTGTAAATTGGTCATAAGGGTCACTAACCACAGGCTGGAACTCGGAAAGTAATGAAGACAAATGGGCTTGAACAGAGGAAGCCCAAGCCCTGCACAAATGGCCATCAACACCTACCGGGGCAGTCAACTTCGACTGAAGTAATGGGCTTAACATGAGTCATGACCAAGAGAATAAAAAGAGGTCTTGGGTTGTGATGAGTAATGGCCTAATGGGCTATAAATGAATCCTGAATGACCATTGGGAACCCATAATTTAGGGTCAGATCCAGAGCAGGTATGGTTTCTCTAGTCCATGAAGAAAACTGAAGAGAAGCTGAGCCAATCATTAACTCATAACTCTATGTTAGACAAACTCAACCATGAAAGAGCTTGGTGCCTTGGAGCTTCAACATGGACTGTCGAAGCTCATGGCTGTGGAGTTGGACTGGTGCAGTAGTAAAGACCAACTTCCAAATTATAGACAGTTATCCGAGAAACCCACAATCAGCAGAAGAATATGTAGGAAGAGAAACAAAGTCAGGTTTAGGATATATCTGGTAAACATGCAAACGACGTTTTTCAGTTGTCACAGCAGTTTGAAAGCTTAGAATTAATAAAGAGAAACTCACGCTTTCTTCTCTTCAGATTTCAAGAATGTTGTTTCACAGTAATCTGCAGCGTAATGAAGCTGAGACCGCAAATCTCTGAGTTCCTATAACCATAATAATCATAAAAAAAAAAAAACAAAAACAAAAACATTAACATGGAAGTTTTGTTCAAAGAAAACTAACCCCCCAAGAATGAGAGAGAGACAGAGAGAAACCTGGAGAGACTTGTCAAAGCGAAAGCCATCGTCCGAATCTTCTTCTTTGTTCGGAGGAGAGAATATTTCTGTAATATGCATTCTTAACTTGTTGTCTTTCAAAATTAGAGCTAACTGATGATGGTAAGTAGAGTAGCTGGTTTGAAGTTAAAAACAGGGACTGAGGATAAGGAGGTACATATATATCCCTAAATTTGAAAGTGAGAGAAGAAAGAGGCTTGTGCTGTTTTCATCATGCAGCAGTGAAATAACCCAAAAGAAACTTTTAGCAAGTCATTAAAGAGATTCACTTTAGCCTCTATCTCCATGGCACGAAGTGGAATAAGAAAGAAAGATGACAAAAAAACATTGCAGTCTCGTGATATTGTGTTTTTTAGCTTTTTTAAAATAAAATAAAAAATGTTTTTTTCTGGAAAAAGAGCAGTCACTTACTGACAAAATCATCTACTGCCACCGTCACAAACTTCATTTGTCATGGTATATAATATATGTAGAATTACCCTTCATTATGTATACTAGTATGATGATGATCATTAGGTCCGGTAATATTAAACATGACACGACATTATATGAAAAAAATAATTAAAATACGATATAACATAAAAAAGAAATATAAACACAACACGAATATGTCAAAATCTATATAATATAAATTATTAACATGTCAAAATTTATACAAATATAAAACATTTTAAACACGATTATAATACGAAAAAAATACACAAGAACACAAATACGGGTCAAATCTAATGATCATGATAAACTACTCAACTCTTTTGATCATTTGCACTTTATTTTCTGTTTTTCTAGTACGTTTTCCTTTCTCATAGACATATCTCCATCCATCCTCCCTTTCTTTGAACAGCTAATTGTAGGGCTATAGCTTGCTAGAATTCATTTGCCTGTGAATTCCTCAATGTTGCCTTTTTTCTTTTTGCTAATCATGGGAAACTTTCCAAGAAATTATGTGATCATTTTTTTGTTTGTTTGTTGTGAAAGAAAGAGTAAGAAAAAACAAGCGACGAAATCGAGTCACATTAGTCTTTACCGACCTTCCCTAACTGAGAAGAAAGAAAACAACACCAATAGGTATAATATGCAAACTAATACCAGCAAAAACAAAATGTTACCTATTATTATAATGTAGCAACAGAATTCATGGTCTGCCTGCCAGCATATAGCCACCTGAGTGATTATGTTAGTGAATGGTGATTTTAGTAAACTGAGTAGCTGACATCTGAGTTAGCATGTGACTCACCGACAAATGATTGCAAAGCTAGGAGACATTTTAAAAGATATTATCAGCAAAACTACTGTTTGCAAAAATGGATGGAATGATTTCTTCACAAAAAATGGAATTTTCAATGTAAACAAAGTTACACCTTCATATGAAGAAAACTGCAATCCACTATGTTCTACTAACTCTTTCAATGGGCAAAAACCTTGCTAAAATACACCATGCATCAATATAAACTCAGCTCAGGGGCTTCAGAAAAATACAAAGGGATTCCAACTGGTAGTTCATTAAAATTTCTGCAACTTTACAAGAAAGCCATTTGCTTCATATTTGAAAATCAATTACACAGTTGCCAAGCATCTCTGCAGCCTCTATTTCTGATAGAACCGTGTATTGATCTGAGGAGATGGAAGCTAACCAAATATCTCTGATATTTTTGTATATTTCCTCAGTAGGCTTTTGTGGTTTATCATGGTTGCCATCATTTAATGGCAGGGAGTTTGTATTAACTTTGGTTTGAGTAGTTGACTTTGCACATTCCTTGTTATAGTGAAGAGGCTGCAAATCTGTTACACAAGAAAACCCTGTAAGTAAACATATCAATGGGACACCATAAAGTCAAATTGGCTTTAGCCTTCCTAAGCAGATTATCAATTTAAGTCAAACAAGTGATTAAACTAGCTAACCTTTTTCTGCACATCCATCTCAAGATATGCAAAAAATTCATTAAAAGGAACAAAGGTTTTACACTAATTACACCTTACAGCTCATAAGTCATAACTACAAATTTTCCAGCAAATAAAGGCTCTTCCCTTAGCAAAAATAAAGTTTGGTTTAGCCTTCTATTCATAAAATTGCCAACACCTCAACAAACCAGAAACTTTAAAAAGTGAAAAAATAAATAAAGTTACTGATATTTTTGTAGTCATCCAAGAGACACGCAATTGATACTATCACTGGCATCAAATTAATGCATGCATACTATTACTATGTGAATACTACATAGAAACAACAGAACACAATATTAGCATTTTGTTATCACAGATAGTGGCTAAGCAAATAACAAATCCATATATTTCAAGTGAAGAACCATTGATAAACTAAACTTGGTATTACCTTCAGTTATGGTTGCAGAATCTTCCTTCACCACATGTGAGTTAGCTCGTGTAATACATAACCATGTCCTTTCAGCATCATAATCAAGTTCGGATGCAATGGGAATATGCCAGTGGCCTTTCTCTGATTCCTGTTGACATGTATTTCCATTATGAATATTCAGCACACTTTATAGCTCTATTCTGTCAGTTTTGCACTTATATTTTATACAAAAGTTTGTAGGAACTGACCTGAATTACAACAGAACAGGGAGGAGGCATGTAAAATACTGGACCAGCATTTGAAAAACTGAAATGCACCTTAGATGTGGAAAAGACAGATGCCTTGTTAGGAAAATTGCTTTAGAGAATCATGCTAGGCAACTGAGCATATTCGTTACAAGGTTTATCAACTAGTTGGACGCAGCTATCTAAATAAACAAAATTTTGGATAATATAGATGTAAACCAAAATGTCTATTGAAAGGCTTTGAATACCGAGAGCTTTACTCACTTGATGCCTTTCTTTCCATTTCGGAAAGAAGTCATTTCCCAAAAGTTGAAATGTATGGTCTCTCATCTCATCGTTAGTCACCATTAAGCACTTGAACTTGATAGCTGCATACAACCAGTACCTGAAGCACAGGTAATTACCCATGGCTTTAAATGCATTTGCATTGGAAAAATATGTCAAGACAGAAATAAAACCAAAATGTCTAAACTTGATGCGATTATGCAAATAAGCAATCATGCAGGTCATCTGTAAGTAACTTCTGAGCATCTATTTCCTACCAATCATCATTGGATCCATTAGGTGTTGCATATAGAGCATCTGCATTTTTCCACTTCTCAATTAATGATTTATTTACTGGTTCATCCATCTTCCGTCCAGTGATCCGTTTGTTATGCAAAACAATGAGTGGCCATTTCTTTGATGGAAGTTTCTGGCGTATTGCGTTAACAACAGCATTGACCTAAAGAATTTACCATAAGAGAAATCTATAGCAATCACGAAAAAGCAAAGGAAAATATTTGGATGAAACTTTAGTGAATCCTGTTCATTTAAGTCAAACTAACCTTTGATGGCCTGAATCTTCTCTGGCTGAAAAGACCAACATTAGCTGCATCTACCACAGCTTCAAATGGTCCATAGTAGTCAAGCCATTTCTGCAACAAAACAAATTTACCACTTTATCAAAACTTATGTACATGATTAGAGTGATTGAGAAGAGATCAATTTGCTTTTCATACTTGAAATTTTTGAAAGCTGAAATTCTTCTCTCTCTTTATAGCAATTGATGCAACTGATTCAGCAAACTTCTCTGTTTCTACAGGATCAAGATCTATTAAAGCCAACTTTTCCCCACAACATTTACATAAGGCATCAGCTCCAACAGCTGTATGTGATATACTCCACCTTCCTTTACCCAACCAGCCCTGCCCATGCCAGCCTCCACCTCCATTTTCAATTGCTTCCTTTATTAATCTCTGATCCATTGTTCGCTTCCCCACTCTTGAGGCTGCCTTGCTCTCAAACCATTTGACAATTATGTCTGCAGTAGAAGGTGACACTTTTCTAACACTTGTTCTTATTTTATGCAATAAATAATACACCTTGTCACCTTTTCCGGCTTCTATGCTAACTCTTAAGAGTGCCTCCAGTTCAGGCTCTTCTGGCTGAACACCATGCTCCAACATGTGTTTCTCAACATCGAATGCTTTGTCAACATCTCCGGTATTGCAAAAAACAGATAGAGCAGGACCATAAGACCGCAATCTAGGATTTATACCCAGTGGCTTCATTTGCTTTACCATATCAAATGCCATCTCACCATTACCCATTGACATTGCCATTCTTGCCACAGCTGTCAAGGTTGCTTCGTTCATTGGGACATTATCCGAACACATCTTTTCATAGATCTCAAATCCCTTAAGGAGTGCATACTTCTTGACATCTTCACTTACCCAAAATTCATAATCTTCTTGGTCACTGCTGCTCCCATCGTTTTTATCTAAATGATCTCCATCTCCCTTTTTCTGATAACTAGAACCTTCTGAAAGTTGAGAATAAGGCTTTGCAGACCAATTTGAAAACTGAATTAAGTTCTTGTCAGGAAAACTATGATCTAGATTATCAAAACTTTTACTAAACTTAACCTCCAATTTATCAATATTCCCCTGGCTTCTACCACTATCAACCAATTTCCCATTGTTTAAAAGAGGATTACTCAAGTCTGAAGAACAAGAATACTCACTATCCTTATCTATTGGTTCGCCTAACCCCATTGAATTCATATTTGAAGCTTCGTTTGACACGTGTAACATATTTAAAGGTCGATTACCCCTACCACTTTTAGCAGGTTGAACAAAACCCACAGCTGCAGAAGAGCAAAGATACAAAAGCACAGCATAATGGTACTGCCCCATTGCAATTCCTTCTTTCAGAGCTTTATCATACAGCTGAATTGCCCCCATCACATCCCCCCTCTTTGAACACATATCAAACTGAACCCTCAAGTGTACTTCAGGTGTATTAGCCTTGCCTTTCTTAGAACTTTTCCCCACCTTTTTCTCTCCCACCACCCCATCACCATCCTTAGCCATTGAATTGTTCATGGTTTTAGAAGATTTCAATTTAACCCCCATATTCTCATCTTTAGCCCTCAATGAAGAACTACCAGAACCCATTTCTCTCCCCTTTTCAAAAACTTTGTCTCTTTTTCTTGCATTCTTATCCTTTACATACCTCTTCTTTTCAGCCTTCCCTTCCAACGCAGAACTAAAAAGGTTTTCCAAGGAGTTTCTTTCTGCTCCCCCGTCTCCAGACCTTGAAGAACTAAACCCAGAACCAGTTTGTTTCTTACTATCGGAATTTCCAGTCTTTCTTGCGGTCTCATAGTCTTTTGTGGATAACTTTGCATGAAAGTGGTGTCTAACTCTAGCATGTCGAGGAATTTCGCGTTTTGGAGGTGAGGAGTAAAGAAAATGAGAGAAACAATGGAAGTTGAAAGCAGTGAAAGATGAAGGGTACTTACAAAGAGTGATGGAAAGTAAGTGTCTTTGCTGTTGCAGTGTATTGAAAGTAAAGGAGGCCATGTGTGGCCGTTAGGACACCCTTCTTTGTCTTTTTGATATGGTCTCGTAATTTAATAAAAATAAATAAAAATTTTAAATGCCATTATGGATTGGGCTCGAATTAAAAATAAATAAAAATTCTTCCTTTCAAATTCAATAAATCAATAAAATTCCTTTTTTTGTAATCTTTTAACTATACAATATTAAATTAGAAAATTTTCCAAAACTTTAATCATATTTACAAATTAATACTCTTTCATGTTTCTTAGGATTAATTTAGTATTGTTAATGAAAAAAAAAATTTATTTTAATGAGAAAATGTTATTTAAAATATTTAAATATTTAACATTGTTATGAAAAAATATTTAAGTGAATTAAAATATCAAAAAAATAATAATAATAAAAATACAAAAATACAAAAATAATAAAATTATTTTACATTAAAAATCAATTTTCAATTCACAAAAGCACCAAAATTCTTGTCTTTAATTTTGGTTGCAAAACTATAATTTCAGTTGTAAAAGTTAATTGGTAAAAATTATACCAATCACAATACTAAACGGGATCTTATTATGAAAGATAAACCTACCTAGACAGAAACAAAATTTAAGATTTTCACCAAAAATAACGTTAATATTGTTGGAATCTCACTGGTAACTGGTTATTAGATTTTTAATAGTTTAAAAGATATATTACGATTCATTTACCCTTAGCATTATTTTTATGTTGTCTTATGAATCTTTCGCTTTGTTCAAATTTCAACTTTTTGTTTCAATTTTTTTATTTTAATTTTTGAAAAAGGGGAAATTTTGCAGAAGTCCAAATGCCTTTTCACTAATTTTTTCCCTATAACTTCAATTTGAGCGGCATAAACAATTAAAAACTCTTGCAGATTAATATAACAAGTAATTAGAATTTGCTCCATAACTATTTTTAGCAATAAAAAGATTAAACATAGATTTAATAAAATTTTGCAGCAGGAAAAAAGTTACAGCAATTTTAAATAAATCTTTTCCCCTTAATCCAAAGCAAGTTAGAGAACTTCTGCTAGGTTTCCCTCTAACTCTTCTTTTCCAGAAGAAAATCTTGAAGGGTTTTTACCTGCCTTTAAAACAATTTTAAGGCCATAAATGTTCAAGCTCTAGACCACCAAGTTTAGAAATGGAATAACATTTTAGAGTCAATCATAACAAATTTCTTTTGCATCTATTGACCAGAAATACTGACAAAGAGAGTGGCAATGAGGAAGATTTTCTGATAACAAGGGAGTTGACACTTGACAGTTCCTAAATTCTATCTGCTTCTTTTATGGACTATATTGCCGCTCTATGTTGCTCCGACTCTTCATTTTTCTTGAAGTATCCGTATCCGACGCTCGTGTCTGACATATATCCGGACATGGATATGGAGATACAATCCTCCAAATACATGAAAAACTTAAAAAAAAAAATTAACATACCCGTATCGGACACATATCCGTATCCGACACTCACATTCGAGTTCGAGTAACATAGTTGCAGCTAATTACCACCCATCAACAACTTAGTCTAACAGTAGTGCAGCACTAAGGGATCAGGAAACTGAATCAAGCATGCCTTACTCAAACTGGCAAAACTTAATTTCACTAAGCATGGGTCAATCAAATTCTTCAGCACACAGAAGATCAGGAAAGCATAAAATTCACTTAAATCTGCAGTTAAAATTCAGGGCAGCATTCTACGCCCTTCGGCACGATCAATGAAGTGCATTAAAAACGTCCTTTTGCTATAGCACAAATGACCAAAACCAAGACAATTACAGGGGAAATGAGGGTGTGGAAGGCTATAATAACATGCGATTGTCAACATCATTTTTAGCAAACAGCAATATCAGCTTCATTGAAAAAAGAATCGGTGTTATGCAGAGCATACCATAACTAAAATGGCAAGCAAACTAACATTAGCATGAGATAGACATGACATACGAATAGTCATGTCTGCAAATGAACTGCTTAGCTTTCTTTTGGTCCCCATATTTCTTAGAGGCCATTTCACTCAAGTATGCTAACTTTTAAATCATCTCCAGACTAACAGTTGATTGTAATATAGCCAACATCATCACACATGTCAAAGGAAAATTGAAGCATCTGAAAAATGCCATGGGGAAATTGTTTGTATAACATGTGATGAGGAGCTTACTAAAGCTAACAAAAAAAGGGGCAAAAAGAAAAACTGATCAGCTATTGTTAAAGTTAATGAATTCATCTTGATTATGTAAAGTTCATCCATGTTGAGAGGCATTAGGGGAAAAACAAAAGTAGAAGAAGGGAAGTGTTGCAAAAGGAACCAAACTTAAAAGCATAAATCATTGTCAATTGCAGTGTTCCTCAAAGATCCGAGTAAACTATAAAATCTTGTGCCTCAGAAATCAGGGAAAAAGAAAACGAAAATGGCATAAACGTTAACACTACCCATGTTCGTCTCAAAAAACTCACTGCAAAAAGAGGCTGTCATAAAGGCATTGAGATACCTGCAATTCAAACATAGGAAGAATGAAGATCAACAATGAAATCCGATTTCATGTTGGAAAATATGCTTCAAGTTACACATTCTAAAAGTACCAGTCTACAGTTAGATAAGTAATGCAGATCATCTAAACATTTTAGTTTCGAAATCCAGAATTCGGATAAACCACATATTTGCCTCACGTTTAATTTTCAAAGTTTCCTCTTATTTAAAAGTTCTAGTAACAAAGACTGCAACAAAAGCCTTCAAGTTCGAGCTTTCAATATATCATAGGATGCAACTACAGTATGTTAAATTGAAAGGGTAATTCACCACCATTGATGTTTTCTTAAATTGAAAGGTTTTCTTAGAACTTTCTAACAAAATGCTAACTTTCCTTCCTCATTTTCTAGAATTTTGTTTGCCATTTTATCTGCAACATATTCTTTTTTTTTACATATTTTGGATAAAAAAATATCAAAGGAAAAACAAAAAATAAGTTATATAACCTTGAGGAACTAAACTCCAAGTCTGAGACTCAGAAGCCAAGCTCGATATCAATCGCGCCGAAGCTATAGCGCTGTGGAGCGGCATCATCGACCCCACACTACTCAGCTCCAATGGTAACCTTAAATTTTTTTTTTTTAAATTAAAGAATTTAAACGAGTTATAAGTGTTCAAAATCATAGATTCAAGCCAAATAGGAAAAAAAAAAAAAAGTTAAACTAAAAATTTAAATCTCTCACCTTGAGATTCGAGAAATGCGTGTAGCTGAAGAATGAGAAGTGGATTGGAGAGCAGTGAGTGAGGACTTGTTGAGCTTGAGAGTTGAAGACTGTAGCCGAGACGTTAACCTAGACATTGCCTTCCAAGACGACGCCATTTTCAGAGCTTGATTTTGTTTGATTCCGGTCTCCACTCGATTTCCTCTTTGGAAATTCTGTGCTAACAAGTCATGAAGGAAACGAGTTGGTCTTGGGCTGAGCCAAGCTTGAGTTCATTGCACCTTGACTGGCGGGTGACAAGACCAATAAGATGAAGTCCAATAGCCCATGGTCAAAAAATATGACTCTTTACCATCTTTGTCTAAGTTGTATGATTTGGTTAATTTCTTAGTCTATAAACCTTTCAAGCCCGATAAATTATAATAAGCATAAATACAAATTTAACTTTTGAAATATGCAATTTAAATTATTTTTATCTTTATTTTTTTTAATCAATTTGGCCCTCAATAATTTTTGTCGATATCGTATAAATTTAAGAAAAATTAATAATGTGCAAGTATGATAATAACAATTTCATTAAATTTAGGTTATTTTTATAAGAATTTGATAAAAAAAATCAATAATAAACAAAAAAATTGATCAAAAATTTAACGTTTTTATTAATTTTAAGTTAAATTAATTGAAAATAATAATATGATAGCTAAAGTGATCCAAATAAAAAACAAGGGTCAAAAAAACTTAAATTGCATACTTCGTAGACCAAATTTATATTTATGCTATTATAAAATTAAATTAATATTTTCAAGCTTACTTGCTTTTAGGTACGGTAAGTCTTAAGCTCTCAAGCTTGACATTTAAGTTTAGGACTCCGGTTGTTAAGCTTTACAATTTGCAAAGTTTAAAATTCCAAGCTTGTTTGCTTGAAAACTCGATAGGATTTGTCAAGCCTTGCACTTTTCAAGCTTGATAATTTACGAGCGTAAGAATTTAGTTTACGCTTAGTTTATTTTTTACTTAGAATGAATCTTTCACTTAGTTTTTACGCTTTACCAAATGATTTAATTCAAAAAATTTAGCTCTAATATTTAATTTACATTTGTATTTAATTAATTAAATTGACTATGTGGAAAATGCGGTTTTTTTATTTTAATATAGCTAAAAAAAATAAAAATTCCCAAAATACAGTTGCTTTTAGATTGTTTCCCAAAATACGCTGGTTTTAATACTAGCTGGGAAATCGCCACCCCCCATGGCGATTTCCCAGCGTCAAAAAACATATTTTGGCTAAAAATACCAAGGGGGTGGCGATTTCCCTTCATGTATATTTTTTTTTAATTCTTGGAAAAATATGAAAAACATGTACCAATAGTGAACTTATTGTGAAATGGTATAATGAATAAAAGTTATTTGAAAAAGAGAAATAAATAAAAATTAATTTTAGGCATATTATTTTTATTTTTTAAAATTTTTTAAATAAAAAAAGTAAATAAAAAATTAATTTTTTTTTTTAAAAAATTAAAAAGTTTTTATTTTCAGAGTATTTATTTTTTAATTAAAAATTAAATTAAAAAATAAAAGAAAAAGGGAAGAGAACGTTTTTTTATCAAGGATAATTTTGTCTTTACAATATCCTTTATAGAGGTGCTCATGGGCCGGGCCGCGGCCCATTTTTTTTTTCTTTTCTGCCCAGGCCCTCCCGTTTCGGCTCGAATCACTGTTCATTGGAATAAAAAAATAATTTTTTTTATATTTTTAATTAAAATTAAATAAAATAATATTATTATAATAAAAATCACTGTTCCGGGCCGGACTGGCCTGTAACATAAATTATCCTGTCCAGGCCCGGCCCAATACGGGCCGGGCCTGTCGGGTCGGGCGGGTTGCCCGGCCCGTGAGCAGGTCTAATCCTTTATAATAATTTCTAATTATTCATTTCTCTTTTTCAAATAACTTTTATTCATTATACCATTTCACAATAAGTTCACTATTGAATCATGTTTTTCATATTTTTCCAAAAATTTGAAAAAAAAAATAAATAAAAAAAATAAAACCTTTGGGAAATCGCCACGCACGGTGGCGATTTCCTAATGGAAAAAATTTTTTTGCAAATTTCAGTTGGGAAATCGCCATGGGCCATGGCGATTTCCCAACTGGTATTTTAAAAAAAATTAAAATTTTCAGTTGGGAAATCGCCATGAGCCCAACTGATAAAAAAAAAGCGAATTTTGGGAATTAATCTGAAAAAAGCGATATTTTCGTAAATAATTTTTTTTTTTGCTATATTAATATAAAAAAACTTGGAAAATGCATCTCAAGAGAATCTTTGGTTATGTAATGCTGTTTTCAACTACCATTGTAGGAAAGAAGATGACGTTGTGGCTGTTCATTCAACAACTTTTTTGGTACGTATGAAATTTCAATGACATTCATTACTAGTTGTCAAAATTCATCAAATCATCCTTAAAAAAAAAAAAAAAGCAAATGAATGTTGTTTGTTGTGTTGTTGACTCGTGATTCACATTAGCCTAGACCAAGACCAAGACCGATGATAAAATATGTAAAAAGGCCAATCAAAGAACAATGCACATTGGTCATATGTGAGTTTTTTCATTGTGGATCCAAGTTTCAATACATTAAAAATTTATAATATTTATAGATGACCTAACAAATAGGTAGACTATGATAGTCAATAGATTTTATAATTTGGGTATACGTGTCCTGTTTTATATATTAATTATATAATTATAAATATAATAAAAATTATTAAATATATTAAAATTTAAACACGAATATAATATTTATATTAAACGTATCATGTTAATCGTATTAATCGTATTTAAATAAATCGTATTTACTATATTATTTTTATATTTATTAAATATATCGTGTTCATATTATATTTTTATATTTTATCCAAAATTATCTGATTTAATGGTTGGTGAGAGTTTTAAAAGAAAAGATAACTATAACTACGATACAGTTATAGTTAGAGGTGCTCATGGACCGGGCTGGGTTAAGGCTCAAATTTATTTCAAAGTTTTTGTCCGAGCCGGCCTGTGAGCACTGTTTATTACCTTTAAAATTTTATTTTTTATTAATATTTGTATAATTAAAATTAAATAAAATAATATTATTTTAATATAAAAAATATTGTTTCGGACCGAATCGAACCGACTAGAAATAAGAATTTTTTATCTAGACCTGATCCAATATAAATCGAACAGATTGCTGGATCCGTGAACAGATCTAGTTATAGTTATACTATACTATATAACTAAAGTAGAGTTCTGATGAATTTCGCAATCCGCCCCTTCGTCCACAAAAACTCATCCACCCATCAAAAGTCAAAACCTTTAATTTCCTCTCTCTTTCTTTTTTTTTTTTTTTTTTTTGTTGTCTTTTTGTTGTTTTCTTAATTTCTTTCTAGGGACTTCACCTTTGGGTTCATCTCTTCTTTCTGTTTTCGGATATATGTAGTTAAGGATATTATCTTTTAACTTACAAGAATTCCACTTAGTGAAAATATATTTTTTAAAAATAATAAATTATGTTTTAAAAAAATTAAATGTATAAAAAAAAAGGAGTAATTTTTGTAGGTAGGTAATTTTTGTAAATGGATTTTTTTTTGTGTGGAAAATGAATAGTTTTTTTAGAAGTAAATAAGTAATTTTTTTAAAAAGATTATTATATAAAATATTTAAATACATAAATAACCTTATTTAAATTTTTTTTTTTAACACTTAATGATTTTTTTTTATCTTTTTATCAATTGAGTTAGTGTCACTTGACTCAATGACACCAATTCAATCATTTTTTTTTATAATATATATATATATATATTTAGATTCACCTTTCGGTTCAATCTCTTCTCTTCCTTCTGTTTTCGGATATCTGTAGTTAAAGACATTATCTAATTTTAACTTAATGGAATGTACGATACTTGACTTAATTCGCATTATCAAAAATCAGTAGTTGAGGAAGTCCTCTATTCCCTCCCCTTACATTCAAGGGAGGGAGTAGAATAGAGACTTGATCTTTCCTAAAATAAAGGATTGCTTCCCCTCGAGGGGATTAGGGGGGGAAACAGTAGCTTAGAAGCCAATATACGGCTTAAAGTAGCTATAGAGAATCCTTTGTTTTTGGGTTGTTGAATAGGAGGATATCGAGTTAGGCTTTTTAGGGATGGAATAGAGTAAGGACTTCACCCTCAACTCTGTTTCTAGTCTCTAATAAGCTATCCTTAATCCTTGAATCTAAAAAGAATACAAAAATAAGATTCCAAAAATATAATTGCTTCATGATCTTCTTGTTCAAAAAATCGGGTTCAAATTTTCTTCTTCAAATTATATATAAAAAAAAAAAACCCATACTTCAACTAAAGGAGCAACTAGTTATGTAAACATAAATACAATTGACATAAAAAAAATACGAAACATGATATATATACACAAAGTATAAAATTTAATCGAAATTCACAATATTTGTTAATTAACTAACTTATCATGCAATTTTTACTAACTAAATAAGAATCTAAATTATCTAATCTCAATTGTATATCATAAAAATCATAAATATTCATTATATTTTAAAGTTCAATAATATATCAATTTTAAAAGTAAATATTTTAACAAATTTTTGCTTTGATATTATATTAAACATTCAAGATAAATAATAGGTGAAGAAATTAAATTTGAATATAAAATCATTAAAAATTTAAAATTTGAGAGATTTGTGAAGCCACTTAACAATATTATTATGAATTTTTATTATGGTTATTTTAAAATCAAATAAAAAAGACAATATGGTATTACATTATATGAGTTGTGAACGCAACAAAATGAAGTTATGATGTGAACTTGGAAAGCCATTCACACAAAAAAAGCCATAAATTTCTTCGAAACATCTTGTTTCATAAAGGAGCCAAAAAAGCCAACCCAAACGTTGACCGTGGTTATTAGAGATCAAAGAAAACGACGTAGTACGTATATCTTACCGTCACGATTTTCATGGTTGACCGTGGTTGTTAGAGATCAAAGAAAACGACGTAGTTCGTACATCTTACCGTCACGATTTTCATGGGATCAAGATTGGACTGCCAATAGGACTGTAAATGAATCGAGTTTGAACAAATAAATTTTTGTTCGTGTTCGTTTATTTATTTTTGAGTTTGTTCGTGTTCGGTTCGTGTTCGTTAAGGATTTTAAATTGTGTTCAAGCTCTGTTCGTTTAAAATTGAGTGTGTTCGTGTTCGTTCATTTTCGTGAACATTAAATGAACATGTTCATGAACATATAATTGAACATGTTCACGAACAATAAAAAAAAATGTTCATGAACAATAAATAAACAAACAAATATAAAACAAGTCAATTTTATATTATTATTAAATATAAAATAATAAAATACAAACATAATTAAATTAAATTTATTAATAAATTATTAAATTTAAGTTATTAAATAATATTAATTATATTATAAATAAAATACAAATAATAATATTAATTATATTATAAACGAACAATAAACGAACATAAACGAGCTTTAAACAAACTAATAAACGAGCTTGAAACGAACCATAAACGAGCTTGTTCGTGAACATAAACGAACCGAACACACATCTGTTCGAACTCGGTTCGTTTAATAAACGAACATTAAAATTGTGTTCATAATCGTTTATTTAGCTTAATAAACGAACATAAACGAACAAAAATCGAACGGTTCACAAACGGTTCGTCGAACGCTCTGTTCGTTTACAGCCCTAACTACCAACGACAACGGCCTAAAAGTCCACGTCAGCAACACCGTAAAGGATACTCGTTACACGACTTTACTTTTCGGGGAAAATATTTTTAAAAAGGTTGCAATATATATATATATATATATATTTTAGTCAAATTCGATTTTCCCCGTATCAACAAACATCTCCAAAAATTCTCCACTCAACGGCTATATAAAGCGAAGCACGGCACTCAAAGTTCCATTTTATAAGAAGGCAGAAAAGAGCTAAAAGAGTGATGTCGCAAATTCGACTGACGATGGAGGTCGGAAACGACGGCGTTGCAGTTATCACCATCTCCAATCCTCCCGTTAACGCCTTAGCTATTCCCAGTAAAGCTCTGCTCAGCCAAACTTTATCGCTTTCTTTTCATTTATTTTTTAGTTCTTCATTTTTGATGTGGTGATTTGATTTTTTGTTCCAACTATTGCAGTAATTGCGGGATTGAAGGAGAAATTCGACGAGGCTTCGAGCAGAAGCGATGTCAAAGCTATTGTTTTAACCGGTGAGTTTCCATTGAATCAGTTTTAATAGAACTTATTTTTTATGACTATCTTATGTAATTATGTTAAATCTTATGTTAATTATGTTAATTTTTGAATTTTTTTTTTTTACGGATTTTATTATTTTATTTTATTTGGTTAATGAAGGCAAGGGAGGAAGGTTTTCTGGTGGTTTTGATATCAATGTTTTCCAGAAAGTTCACGGAAGCGGTATGAGTTAATTAATTAGATTCTTTGCAGTTCTTTTTGTGCGGTTAATTTTACTAATTTACAAGTTAATTACTGAAACTTACTTAATGAGAAGTGGAAATTTGCATTGGTGGTTAAACAGGTGATGTATCTATGATGCCTGATGTATCCGTTGATCTTGTCGTTAATACTATTGAAGGTCTTTCCTCATCCTTTTACTTATTTTAAGTGTTTCTTTTTACTGTTATTTATGGTTCCTCTAA
This sequence comes from Fremontodendron californicum, assembly GCA_030761205.1. Lineage (NCBI taxonomy): Eukaryota > Viridiplantae > Streptophyta > Magnoliopsida > Malvales > Malvaceae > Fremontodendron > Fremontodendron californicum. Next base: position 914,410 of record JAULJL010000006.1, read on the forward strand.
TGTGGTTCTTTTCAAATCCTCTCAGATTGCAAGAAGCCTATTGTGGCAGCTATTGAAGGATTGGCTCTTGGAGGCGGCTTAGAATTGGCAATGGTTTGTTCTTTTCTCTCTTGATGAATATTTTTCGTGGTTAACTTCTTTTGCTAACAATTTTTTGTCTGCCATGATAGTTAATTTGCTCAGTTGTCTAATCCTTGTTATTCTTATTCAGGGTTGCCATGCACGTATTGCTGCCCCTAAAGCTCAACTTGGCTTGCCAGAATTGTCACTTGGAGTGATTCCTGGGTTTGGAGGTATAGCCACTAGTATATACAGACAAAAACATGTGCAGATGTGCAATTATTTTGAGTTTGAATGATAACTACTAGTTTGTACTTCACAAGCTTTGACTGACTTGTTATGCTATGACTCTTTCAAAAGGCACACAACGTCTTCCAAGGCTTGTAGGGCTGTCAAAGGCTATTGAAATGATGCTGGTAATACTCCCTGTCTGTGATGCTTTTTGAAATTTTTAATGGCTTGTTAACTTATTTTTCTTTTTTCTAATGGCTTGTAATTAATTCTGCGTTGTTATTTTACCTATTCATCACTACAAAAAGGAAGGGAGGGAGAGAGGGAGGTATTTGTCAACATTAAAAAGTTCGTGGTATTAATTCCATCTGTTCCTAGAGTTAGAAAACTTTGTCTTAGGTTTCATTCCTTTGTTGTAAACTAGTTGCTGAACACATTGACTATTAAAAAATAGTTTAGTTTCCAACTAAGAATATTTTCTTTTATGATGAAAAAATGTTTCTTGGTGATTCATGGTTAAAACCAATAATTGGAGTTAATTTTGCTTTAATTGTTATAATAGCATGATTGGATGAAGCAGCAAATCTACCTGTGTTCTTTATCATAAGACTGCTGTATCTTTCACCATCTGAAATTTAAAATGGTTTTCATTGTTAATGGTTGTGGAGTCCACTTTTTTCACTTTGTAAATCTAATTCATACGTGTGTAATGCTTTGCAGTCATCCAAACCAATCATGTCTGAAGAAGCGAAGAAGCTAGGTCTTATTGATGCTATTGTCCCTTCAGAAGAGTTGCTGAAAGTTTCTCGCAGATGGGCTTTAGACATTGCAGAGAGACGTAAACCGTGGGTGCGTTCCCTTCACAGAACAGACAAGATTGGATCCCTATCTGAAGCACAGAAGGTGTTAAGAATTGCAAGACAACAAGCCAAAAAGACTGCCCCAAATTTGCCTCAGCATCAGGCATGCCTAGATGTGATTGAGGAGGGGATTGTCCATGGGGGATATAATGGAGTTCTAAAGGTAGTTTTTGATTTTGAGACCTATTGCAGTTACTTGCATAATTGTCTTCCTTGAATAGTAAAGCTGTGCTGTTTACATTCAATAGTAAATGCTTTTTTTTCTTTGTAATGGAGCATTTATAATAGTATCCCATAAACTTTTGGGGTATGCAGTGGTGGATTTCATAGGATCCCTTGCATTTAATCTTATCTGTGATAATGTTTAGTCTCATAAGAATCTCTACTCAGTTGTACTTAAACATTTGGTTTGCTGTCTATTCATATTTCATTTTCACATAGGGATTTATCAATGCAGGAGGCCAAAGTTTTTAAGGAATTAGTCCTTTCAGACACTGCAAAAGGTCTTGTTCATGTGTTCCTTGCCCAGCGTGCTATATCAAAGGTAATTGCTGATACATGGAACACTTTGCACTTTTTTTCTCATTTTAATTCCTCCAGGAGTAATTAAGCCAGTGGTGGCACTTGCAATGTGAAATAGTTGGCTGTATATATGTTTTGGAGGAGTTCAAACTTTAAAGTTGATATTGAAGTCTCACAACCAATTGGGATCTTTTATTGTATTTTTTCTCTGAAATTTTACTTTTGCAGGTGCCAAATGTTACTGATGTTGGTCTAAAACCAAGGCAAACAAAGAAAGTTGCTATTATTGGTGGAGGCCTCATGGGTTCTGGAATAGCTACGGCTCTCATTGTGAGCGATATATTTGTCATTCTCAAGGAAGTTAACTCTGAATATCTCCTGAAGGGAATAAAAATGATTGAAGGTTGTTGTTCATGTTTTATCGTTGCTCTTTCAATAGCCAATAAGCTGACTATACTAGTTTTTTCTTGGCAAGGAATTATAACATTCTAATTCTGATTTTTAAAATATAACATTAATGATTATTTTAAAATATATATGTTGTACGTGGAACTATTTACATATTATAGAAATGTAAGTAATACTATCTTTTTTTTTTCTTCTTTTTTTATTGGCAGCAAATATTCGAGGTTTAGTTACTAGAGGAAAATTGACAAAGGATAAGGCGGAAAAAGCTCTCTCAATGCTTAAAGGAGTTTTGGATTACTCTGAATTTAAAGATGTAGACATGGTCATAGAGGTGAGTTATGTTATGGAATTTATAGCATTTCTGAACTATTGATTGCCATGGCCTGGCCACACGTAAACTTTTATGACCATTTTTACTCATTATTTGTCAATCTCTACTTACAACTTTGGTTTTTGTGATGTTCGAGGATTTGCAATGAAATGTTTCTAATTAGTTCCCCTTTGCAGGCTGTTATTGAAAATGTCCCTTTAAAGCAAAAAATATTTAGTGAGATAGAGAAGGCCTGCCCTCCTCACTGCATTTTGGCGACAAACACATCCACTATTGACCTCAATTTAATTGGAGAAAAAATAAAATCGCAAGATCGTGTTATAGGAGCTCACTTTTTCAGGTTATCAAACTTATTTTCCTTTTTGCTGATATTTATTGCCTTTCTAATTCTCTATCATATGCCTTATATATGGAGGAATCTAACATCTCAATCCTCCATGACTTTTTTGAAAGGCATTATGTTGGCACTTTGGAGGGAGCTAAGCTATAGCCCTTCCTCTTGCATCTTGTGGCCCTCATGGATATTGAGAGAGGCTAACATTTCTGCAAGAGTGTTGAATGATTTTAAGGAGCCTTGTTAATATTATATTTATAAGTACTGTACACAAAGAATATTTTGCCAAGCTGTAAAACTTTCTCTTTCTCACATATCTTAACAGTTTTTTACTCCAATAGGAGTAATCAGTAGTTACACTTCAATAGGATCATCCAAGATCAAATAAATCCTTTCTAGGATCTCATAATGCTGTTGATGAACAGTAGGTCCTTTGAACCCATCATTTTTTACCACCTTCCTCTTCTTCATTTCGGTACATTGAACTTTTGTTTTGGCATAGCCCTAGGTGGTTCTTAGGGACCCTGACATGAATGGATACTGAGTATTTCTTATGTGGACAATCTTGGAGTCTATGGCACTTTTAGTCCAGAACGATTTTGTCATTTGATAACATGAATGCTATTCCTCAGAAGTTTTGATCTTCCTTTCCTATGTCTTTTTTTTCCTCTCTCTTCACACCATGGACAATTAATTAATTTCTAGTGATTTGTTTGTTTATTAGGAAACCCTGTTGTAACAAACATGAATTTCGGCCTTTGGATAAATCATGAATGGTGGAAGATGTATGATTTTTTGCAGAGCTTAAGAAATGAACATTTAAGAAAGTGATGATACTTGAATGGAATAGAATAGATTAGACTTTACATAAAATGAGTTGGTCCGATAAATGCCATATGCTCTATACTTAACTGAAATTTAAGTTTTTGGACAAAATTGCACCATAGTTTGTATGGTCTTTTTTTTTTTTTATTTTTTTTTATAAATGTATTTTCTAGTATTGATCCTTAATAAACCAGCTTTTTTTATCTGCTTATCTGACTTGGCTCTCTCATAAACAGTCCTGCCCATGTGATGCCTCTTTTGGAGATTGTACGAACACAAAAGACTTCCCCACAAGTAATTCTTGATCTTATGACAGTTGGGAAAGTAATAAAGAAAGTTCCTGTTGTGGTTGGCAATTGCACCGGCTTCGCAGTCAATCGGACATTCTTCCCCTATGCGCAAGGTGCACATTTATTGGTCAATTTAGGCATTGACGTGTTCAGAATTGACCGGGTGATCAGCAATTTTGGCCTTCCTATGGGTCCTTTCCAGTAATCTTCTTTCCTTAGCATAGATAACTTTTTCATGATTTGAGTACAGATGTTTCCAATTTTGATGATCTCTTTTAATAGAGAGGAAATCAATCAAATAAATTTTGTGTCATGGACTGTTATCTTACTTGATTATAGCTTGGGTATAATAATGATTTCAGCATAATATATGCTTCTGCAACTGAATAGCTGGGTACCTATGGTATTTCTATAAGGGGGAAATATAGGAAGTAAATAATTGCCATATATCGGTAATGCACACAACTAATGATTCATATAACTATCTGGATGTCAGTGATGACTAAGTAGGGAACAGATCAGTTAAGCTTATAGCTCTAATACTGATCAGATTTCAGTTCATCTGATTGTGGAGATCCGATTTGAAACAATACATATGAACTTATATGTCCTGGTATATTCTAGATGGATGGTGATAATTTATGCTTCTCTTTTGCAATACTTGCAGGCTTCAAGACTTATCTGGCTACGGAGTGGCCTTGGCAGTTGGGAAAGAATTTGCAAAGGCATTCCCAGATCGAGTATTCGAATCTCCATTGGTTGAACTTTTGGTGAAAAATGGACGAAATGGTAAAGAAAACTATATTTCTATTCTTGTGACATTCTTTTCCCCTTTACTAGTGTTGTCAAAGGATGTTCCTTGGTTGTTGGGGCATTTTTATGAACTTTTGGTATTTCAGGGAAAAACAATGGGAAAGGATACTATATTTATGAGAAGGGAAGCAAACCAAAACCTGATCCTTCAGTGTTACCTATTATTGAGGAGTGTAGACAGCATACCAAAATTATGCCCGGTGGAAAGGTAGGTACAATTGTCTTTAAAAACATTCTATAGCCATGAAATTTTGCAACTGATTGCCATCTTTAAGATTTATGGATCCATAGAGTTAATGGCAGCAGGCAGGCTATAAAAGACAAGACCTATGTTGCTCTGACTCTTCATTTTTCTTGAAGTACCCATGTTCGACATCCGTGTCCAACGCATATCTGGATATGGATATGGGGATATGATCCTCCAAGGACACTCCAAATACATGGAAAAACTTAGAATAAATCAAACATACCCGTATCAGACACTCATACCCGAGTCCGAGTAACATAGGACAAGACAACAGCAGCCATCACCTTTTCTGTTGCCTTTGTAGGAAAAATAGCTAATTTATTGTTTATTGCAATTGTTTGACAGCCTATATCAGTTACTGATAAAGAAATTGTGGAGATGATACTCTTCCCAATAGTTAACGAGGCATGTCGGGTTCTCGATGAAGGAGTTGTGGTTCGAGCGTCAGACCTTGATATTGCATCTGTTCTTGGAATGAGCTTCCCATCTTATCGGTAAGTCTTTGGGGGCAGTTTCTTTCCTACTCTTTTCGGGTTGGGGGGAGGAAAATTCAGGGACAGTTTTTATTTGATCTTATTTATAGCTAACTTGGTAATTTCTTAATGTCATTGCAAAGTTTATCCTAAATATTTACTTGCATATTTTTTTCATCAAATGAATGGTCATTTGGATGGGTTTCATTGCAATGTTAGTTAGTCTAGGTTCTGCAGTAATGCCTCACAATCTGTATTTTGTTTGTGGGATTGAGTTCTTACTTATGGATGGTTGCTTGCGTCTAAATTGCAGGCATAATAGCTTCTTGATTAAATTCTGGTGCATTATGTACAAATTATCCTATAGACATGTTGAAGAGGGGAATAACATTCGGGATTTATGTAGATGATATTGCATTATCTAATTTACTATATTCTTCTATACTGACTCTTCAGTTTTTGTGAAATATTCGTGTCTGATAAATATTCGAACATGAATATAAAAATATAATTTTATAAATATATATATAAAAAAAAGAAAGAAGAATACATGTGTCAAAAATACATTCTTGTTCGACACCTCGTTCGAGTCTGGATAACATAGAAACTCTTTAGTCATTTTTGTGCCTGCATTTTGAGGATCAGTTTATGTATTTGGGTATAGCTTTTTGTAGTTTGTTTGTGGATTAGTCCAGAAAATCACTTTATTTCCTGTATAGTGCTTTTCTGTAGGTTATTACTTAGGCCCATAGTTCTCCCACATCTGAGTCTGACAGCGATTATGTACTTTTTGGCAGTGGTGGTATAGTATTTTGGGCAGATACAGTTGGAGCAAATCATGTATATAAAAGTCTAAAAAAATGGTCAGAAATGTATGGTAGCTTCTATAAACCATCAAAGTTTTTGGAAGAAAGAGCCATTAAGGGCATCCCATTGGTAAGAACCTTATCCTTTTTGTTTGGAAATTGAGTTAGAAAAAAAAAAAAAAAGATTATGACGTTCTTACCTTTTTTCTATTTGCAGAGTGCAACGTCATCTCCATCATCAAAGTCAAGGCTCTAAGGCTAAAAAAGTTGACGCAAAGCAGTCATTACTCATTAAGAATTTGGTTATAAAAGCAGTAAGAATTTGGTTTCACATAAAAATGTGCCTGTCGCCCTGTTTCCTTTTCTTATTCTCCGAGAAACTCCGAATGCTTCAAAGCAATAAAAATTATGGTTTTATAGAAGTATACAATTTGCAATCTCAATTTTCAACCAAAAAAACAGGTGACGACTTTAAACTGTCTTTGGGATTTTTTTTTCTTGGGATTTTTTTTTCTTTCTTTTCTTTTCATGTTTAAACTATAAAAGCATTTTTTTTAAAAAAAAAAAAAAAATTGTTCAACTTCTTCCCTTTCTCTTTCATCTTCTGAACTATAGATAAAAGTACAAGCAGAATCCAATTGTCTGTTGAGAGGAAAAATAACACCAAACTGACAAGAGGACCATGCAGCCATAGTATATAAGAGCGAGCGTGAAAATTTTTCATTTCAATTAAGAATAATATACATAGAAATAATGAGAACATTAATGGTTGAGGCAACTTCATGCTATATAAATAATAAAAAAAATCCCTGAAAAAAATGGATGGGCAAGTAAGTAGCATCCAATACAAGACCATGACTCACCAATTAAGCACTAATCAGCTTTTCTCTTGGATATAACTCTAAGCTACAAACTCCATCAAGAATTATAAAATTGCTCTTTGTTTTTTGTTGTTGCTAAAAGTAGGAATAGATTAATGAAACTCCTAGCATCTAAGAACAGAAGCTATCGTGGTTTATGTTATTCCGACTCTTCATTTTTCTTGAAGTACCCGTGTTTGACATCCATGTCCGACACATATTCGGACACGAATATAGAGATATGATCTCCCAAAGACTCTCCAAATACATGAAAAAACTTAGAATAATCAAACATACCCATGTCGAACACATACCTGTGTCTGACACTCAAACCCAAGTCCAAGTAACATAGATGATGGCCGTTGGCATGGTATGAGCTCAAGCTATTGCTGAAGCAGAAAACTGATAAATATTTCAAAAATGGGAGAAATTATTAATCAGAGCAGTGGTCAGTTCCAAGAATGATGCCTACAATCACCTTGATATTTGCATCAAAGCTGAAGGTGGAGGTGAACAGTGGAAATAGTGAAGAGAACTGTGGTATCATACCTTGGGCCAATTTGTCAGCATTTAGGATCTTTACATCTGTTTTTCGGTTTTTGATTTTGCATCGCCATTTTCAGGAAGGGATGAAGTACCTCTAGGGAGATCATTATTAGCGGTGGTGGTGACCACCACAGCAGCCATCTGAGATGTCTTGACTGTGGGTGGACTAACATTTTTCGCAACTCCATTGGTTATGGATCCTTGTCGATTCCAAGTCTCAGTTCTAACCATTTCGGTTCCATTGCTGAGTGGGACTCTTTGACTACCTATCTCTGTTCTAGCTAATGATGAACATTGCGTTTCTGTGATCAAAATAAAGCAGCATTGTCAATTCCCAATGGTTTAAGCATCGAAAAGATAATACACCATAAGATAGATAACATAAATAAATTGAACAAGTGCAATTTACTTCAGCACTCCATGATCAGAAAGTTTGCACCTAGCCTAGAAAATATAGCAATTAGATACATATTACCACATGGAATATGTAAATCTCAGCTAGCTGACTGCGATTGATGCAAAATTTCTCGTTCTAGAGAACAAATCAATCATGAACCATGTTTACATATGCCATCCTAAAACTGCTATTCTAAAAAAATATATAATTAAGTAAACTTATTTCAAATATTTGTGAAACAAAATGATCTATCTAACTTCCTAAATTCCAACATATCGACTTTTTTTTTTTTTTTTTTTTTTTTTTTTTTTTTTTTTTCATATGCCCTTTCTTTAGACATCCATAAACTGAATATCTATCAGTGTCTTTGGAAATTTTGGTAAACTGGTTCTTTCCCAGTTATTGAGAAAGTTAAGGATAGTTTCATCATTTGAGTCTTTCTTCCTTTTTGATGTGCACAATATAATTAGTTATGAATCAAATTTTCAGAAAAGGGAGAGGGAAACTTGCCCTTTATTTCTCCGAAAGTGATAAGCCTATTGAGACAATCTCGGAACTTTGTCAAAACAATTCTTTCCTGCTCTGCATAAATCTCTGTCATGCCCTGTCCATAAGGCAATAGTGAAGATGTGGTGCAGCCATGGCCCATGCTCCCATTAGGAGAAGCAGTGGCCATGAACATTGTATCTTGTTCATCACACATCAATGCCAAAGTTCCCGGAGACATAGGCCTTCCCTTTGGCATATCAGCACCATCCGAGCTGGAATCCTCAGGGCCAGCTTTATCAGCCTGGTTTGCACTTGAACTATCATCATCCATGGTTTTCTCAGCATCAGAATCCTTCTGGCTTTGCAGCCTGTCTTGAGTGGATGACGCAAGGGAAGTTTCTGTCCGATCTTCTGCCCGTTTTTCGGTCAAACTTCTCTGATCTGAATGTATACAGAAATTGAAGGGAAGACCAATTAGATGAAAAAGTGGCACATCTATTAACTTATTCTGACTCAAAAGTTAATTGCTAAAAACAAATTCAAAACTGACATACACGAGATTCTTTTAGTGGCATTAACTGTCCAACTATTATTTCTTACAAGTACTCACTAGGACAAGAATGGTCTTTAAGTAAAAGAAATATTTATGGAAACAACATCAATACCAATATTTAAACAGTTCTAATACAGTAGTTGTTGACAAAGGAAGTCTAACTTTAAATGCTGATATTACGTATTCATTTGAAACAAAAGTTGTACCATTCCTTTATTCGTCAAGAAGAAAAAAAAGTTGTACCATTAATCTTTCTTAATACAAGTACAAGCAGAAGATTCAAATAAACAGCATAATGTAAATTTGTTTCTATTAGACAATAATGTAAGAGTAGACAGAAACAGCTAGAGATGAACACAACTGCAAAGCAAGTATAAGTTGATCATCATACATAATAACATTCACCACTGTTTTCCAATAAATAAGCACAAGTGACCATATGCTTACTCATGCAAACACATGAATTAAGCACTGAAGTATGACAGGAATTAGACAATAAAAGTTTAGACCAGTGATTTGAATGGTTTTACATGCATTCCCATTTACCTGCAAGTGCCTTTTCAGCTTCTCCAGATAGAACTACCAAAACAGAGCAAAGCTCCTTCAAGTCCTGCTTTTGAATGATGTCTGCTAACAAAGACCTTCCACCAAAATGCATAAGTTAGTTTCCTGAACAAGCAGACTAGAAATATCTTTTGATCAAGATGCTCCATTTACCTATATGTGAATTTTGATGGGCCTACTGCAGCAGTTGTACCAGCAGGAGAAACTGGTACAGAAGACAAGGAAGAGGAGGGTGCAGAAGCTCTGATATAATTTGCCTGATTAACAAATAAAATAAGCAGCAAATGTAAGTTCTAAGAGCATAACTAAAAGTAATGATGAGAAAGCTTTTATGGTAACAAGTGAAGCACAAATAAAATGTTAAGAAGCAGCAGAAGAATGAGAATGGAAAAATTAAATTCACTAGCTGAGCACGCATTTAGAACAAAAGAAGTATTAGCTGACAAAGTAAAGTGTAATTGAGATAACATTCACAAAGTTTCTCCAAAGACACATGTCAATAAATATGCATAGATAAGACATGTTTACCTGTGGGAAGTGTCCAAGCCTGTGAAAAGATGGATCCTTGGCAGTTGACCCAAAGAACAGTTCCTGACTTTTTCTCTTCTTAGATACTGGAGCAGATGCAAAACCAGAGGACCCAATAGCTCCAGTTATGGCAGCATTTGCTGCCTGCTGAATATATGCCATATTGTTGGCATGGTCACCATGAAATAGGGCCTGTCTCTCTTCACTTCCCTCAAAATTTTTGCAGTCCATGCATTTGCAGTTTTCGGAGCAGAGAATGTTGGCTTGGAAACACTCACAGTACTTTTTAAGGCACCCAGATTTCTTACAATGGCATCCTTTGTTGTGCTTTCCCAACAATAAAACTTCCCCAGCCTCTTCCTAAAAATAATTGAAAACTACTTCCTATGAGAATGCCAATTGCAGCAAGCTCTATCAAATGACAAAGGCATTCATGCTATACTTTGAATTTTATATTCTGCTATCAAATACTCAGCCTAGGCCCTTTTTCCCTAAGGTAATTTTCCAAGAGGGAAAGGATCCTCTCCACTACTTTATCCAAGGGTCAGTAATACACTTTCAACTAATCTATGGCTGAAATTTTAATGATTTTAAATTGAATATGAAGATAAATAAAAATTAATTGAAAAGGAAAAAAATGATTTGAATTATTATTAACCTTAGATTTAGTTGGAAGTGTATTACTCACCCTTGGATAAAGTCGTGGAAACTTCCGCTACTTTTTAAGTAGTGAAGAGGATCTTTTCCCTTTCCAAGAGTCTAACTAGATAGAATTCAGAAAAAAGGATATCAACTATGTGCTAAGATCAAATGCATGGTCATACATTTCAATAGAAGAATATTTATATTATTTTAAAAGATTCTGTATATTCCAACAGGCCCATCAATGAGCAAAGGCAACAAAAAATGTGAACCTAGCTAGACATTTGAATGGAGCCCTCTGAATATTAGTATCTCCATGAAAAAAATTATCTAAAAATTTTTATCGATTGTTGTTGAATCAATATTGTGCAAAATATGCAAGGTAAAATGTGAGCTAAAATTTTAAAAAAAAAATGTTTGGCCAGCATACCTTGCTATCCTGTGCACCATGTGGGCTGCTAGCAATTTTTGGCCTGAATGCATTTGGATTACGCTCTAAAGTTGCGTCAATAGCATCTCGTCTCGCAGCTTCATTCTCAACATTGTTATAACAATTAACACAGTTGCACCCATCACAATATATGCCAGATGCAAAGCACTCACAGTACCTGATCAAGGCATTGCATATTAACTCTCTATATCTTATGCCATCAAACAATTGATTACAAATCACATAAAAATGGCTTAATTACATTATATGAACAGAAAAATCATACACAAGAATGAATAAGGGAAAAAATAGGCATATAGTATTATCTAAAACGCCCAGGCAAGCTGCCTAGATGTTACATATAAAAGTCATAATCCTATTTCCATCTCTTTCCTCTCATGCACACTTCTCAAAAGATAGAACATAAAAGGACTGTGAATCTAATCAGTGTGTTGGAACACAGCTATACATCTGTCATAGAGATCCTAAGGACCTAAGCTAGAAAATTGATTTAGATACATATAGTGAAGAGGGTGAAATACGTAGAAGGAAAGTTTAGCTCAAGGAAATTTTTTAACATAAGTATCTATTATTGAAGGATGCCAAGGGTCTAGGCACAATTGGTCGTAGAATGAAGTGCATTTTTTAAAATTGAAGACAAGTTCCTCCTGTTTCTGCAATTAGTACAGAAGGAAAATGCTTAGCAAAAAAAAAGTACAGAAGGAAATATTCCTACACCTTTCACTAATTGCATTTTGAGGCTGCTCAGGCCAAACCAACCTAAATGTGGATAAAGGTTTAGAAAGGTCATGCAGAACAAACTTATAAGCTAGGAAGTACCACTTATCAGCCTGAAAAAAAGTGAGATTGAATTAAGCTTGTGCCTTGGGGCTAATTATACAAAAATTAACGTTGTGAGACATAATTCTAAGAACTATGCCAGTGTTATCAAGGGCGCAAGGCACACTTTAGGCGCTAGAACCCTTATATTGCCTCAGGCACAAGGCGCAAAAATGTGTGCTTGTGTGTGTATATATGTATATATAAAATAAGCGTAAGATATATAATTATGATTAAAAACTCTAAAGAGTGGTCCAATTTATCTACAAAACATGCAATTTTTTTTGTTGCCCAATATGCATGATTTTCTTATGGTCCCATGTCTGTTGTTGAATACTCAAATATTGAGAAGTAGAGAGCTTGATACTATCCCCTTTCTTACTAGTAAAGGTACATCTAATGAAAAAAGTTTAAATAAAAGAAATTCAAGAGAACTTCAATCAGGCGGGCTTTTTTTACTCCTATCACCTTACAAAAAAGCGCGCCTAGGCGCACCAGGCATGCGCTTGATGAAATGAGCCTTGCCTGAAAGGGTCTGAGGCGCTTTTGTTATCTAACGCTAAGGCGCAAGGCGTAGGCGCGCCTAGGCGCATGCCTTGACAACACTGAACTATGCAGTAATTGATATTGATACAAAATATAGAAAAGAGTATTTACTGGATTGTTGTGATTAGTTCTAGTATTCTTTCCATTAAAACATAGATATATATAGCACTACACCAAAATACTAAACCTCCCTATTTATGGCAAAATATTTCCTCATCTTATCCAACTCAACTTTGCAAGTATTTTTCTCTTAACCGTCCCAAATTCATTTGACATTTATTTCCTTAAAAAATTTGAAAGAAGAAAAAAAAAAAAGAAAAGAAGTTTGAGGTAATCAGACCAACGACATTGTTAAAGTAGCACGGAAAGATAGGCACAAAAAACATTCTGAAGATTATGGTCACAAGACTAAACGGGCCAAACCTAAACAGTTCTAGCTAACTAAAGCTTCTTTAGCTGTATAGCCAATTAGCCATTATGCAAGTAATGTGTTAATGGATCAATACATACAGATGCACAGCCCACCATGCACATGCAGGTGAGATGCAGAAAAGAAGCTGCAGATGAGTGTGATCTATCATTTTCCCAATAAGAAATTTTTTATTTCTGCAAAATAGTACACTTAGAGATACTAGCTACAACATAATAAGTTAATTTTCCAATTTCATGAACCATAAAGTTGCATGTAAGGAAGAAAACCAAATTCTTAACTTGAACACAAATGACAAAACAATTGCATGTCTTATGTATACAAAATCTATGATCACATGGCACAAGGAGCCTAGTGTAGATAAGTTTGTAAGAAACATGTCATTAGCCAACAAGTAAAATAGTAACAACAGCTGTTAAGAAGATATCCAGAGTAGAGCAGCACTGAATCATGGAAGAAGAACTCATTCATGCCAAAGAGCATATAAGTCAATGTACTTACAGTTTCAGACACCGAGAATGTTTACAGTTACACTGCTTCTGCTTCTTTGGAGTACCATCTTTTAGTTCATCTGGTCTTGGTTTTGCTTTTGGGGATTCTGGCTTTCTGAAGCGAGCAAGAAATAAAGGAAAAGAATAAAGCTAGAGAACATGTAACTAACTTCCATATTAAATAATTTTCAAATGATGACATATTTTAAAGTAATCCTGCAGTTCTTTGAGCCAGTAACTCCTGCAGTTGTTTAAACCATTACCTTTAAGTTTTGAGAAAATATCTTCCATAAATGCAACAAACATTTGAGAAGATCAGCATTAATAATCACAGTAAGTATTTCATCCGTGCTTTAAGATAGTCATCAGAAATAGAAAGGGAAAAGCAATATCAAAGACATCCTCAGTAAGGGTGTAAGAAATATGCACATTGCAATAAATAAAATCAAGAACAATAGAAAGAAAAATTGTTTCCATCCAAATTGAAAGAGAGAATAAGAAAAATTTCATTGGAATTAACAAGTAAGAAAGGGGAAAATGACCAATACTGTTATGTCCAAGAAACACAATGTTCACATCCTACTATTACACTAGGTTCTAAACAGAAAGAATGGGAAAAAATCAGGAAAGAACCTAAGAAGCTGTAGATACTTGTTTTTGGCTGTTAAAATGCCATGCAGGCACAACTTGATTAGGCAACGCATCCAGGTAGCAACACTCCTTGATAGCAATGCTCCCTAGCGACAAAACTCCCTAGTAGTAGCACTCCTTAGCGACAGCGCTCTATTCTTCCGGTGCTTTGCTCCTCCAACACTCCAGAGCTCTAGTGCTCCAGCACTTCAGAGTTCCAATGCTCCAGCGCTCTAATGCTCCAACATTATGCTCCTCCCGTGCTCCAATACTCCAGAGCTCTAGTGTTTTAGTGCTTCAACGCTTCACTCCTCCAGCACTCCAGTGCTTCAGCACTCTAGAGCTCTAGTGCTCCAATAATCTGCTTCTCCAGCACTCCAGTGCTCCAGCATTCCAGAGCTCTATTGCTCAACACTCCAATGCTCTGATGCTCTAATGCTCTGCTTCTCTAGCACTCTAGCGCTCCATTGCCCAATGCTCTGCACTCCCTAGCAGCGTAGCGTCATATGCACGTCTAGCACGATACATCACTGCGTGAAGAGTAATGGAGCTAACCCCGAAAGGAGTAGTAGGATTTCTGAGTTTACTCCACTATTGGATGTCCTTGAAGTGCCTTGAAAGCTGAAATACGGAGATTGTTAAGAAGCCTCCTTCTTAACCTTTTCTTGGAACACAAGTGCTTTACTTTTTCCTTTGAACAGGTGGTACACACATAAGTGCGCTATCATGTGACCAACCCTTACTCCCAATCACCTAGAAGTCTCTCATGATAGACTTTGTAACTTCCCTCTCCCATTAACATACGTTTTTATAAGTGGCATCCTGACAACTTTCCACTCTCTTCTATAACTTCTTTTGGTGGGACTACAAATAGGGATCATGATGCTTCATTTAGGACCTTTTGGCAAATTAGACAACTGAAGCTCTTGGAATTCTCTCAGCAACTATTCCAACCACCACACTTTTCATCTTCCTCAATCACCTTTTTTCCTTCGTCACCACCATCTGCCACCGCACTTATTGTTCAAGATCTGCTTCGATCTTCCTCTCCGCTATCTCTCACGACATTCTATTTTACTAGTTTGCATCTTTTCCTCACTTATCAAAAGAACCTTTTTTAACCTCTACAGAAGCTATTATATGGTGACTGATAAAGCTTAAAGAAAACCAAATTCCCAACAAAGCAATTGATTCATACCTTGATTCAAAAACAATGTTTAGTGAAGAAAGTAAAAGACAAAAAGAAATTAATTTGAAGGAAAAAACAGACGCAAAAGCACCAATTAATCTCCAAGTGATCAATTCTAGAAGAAACCCAACTATTCTGTTATAATCAGAAGCAAAAATCACTAACTTTCATAAAATTTTATTTCTTGCAGAGAAAAAAAAAAAAACACCAGAATTTGATTCAAACATAACTGAAACTAAAGAGTTAATTTTGAAGCATTTAAAAATAAAATGCCAATCAGGACAGGGAATGAGGGAAGGCCTTAACCCAGACTTCCTTACTATGTACACTCCCAAAAAGGAAAAAAACGGTGTTAATTTTTGTTAAACATAAATTTTAATCCACAGAGCAAACACCAGAAAAATAATAACAATAACAAACAAAAAGAAAAAATCACAAATTTTGATTGGAAAAACTTACACAACCCTGGACGAGGCTGTAGCAAGAGGAGGAGGTTGCGCGGCGATAACAGGGGTGGTTACCACCAGCAGCGGCTTTATCTGTTGCTGCTGCTGTTGCTGAGTAACTGCAGCCGCCGCAGCCGAAGACGAAGCCACACCCATCCCTTGTGTGGTTTGCGGGTGTTCCGGCAAAATTACACCTCCAGAAGAAACCCCGCCAAAACCGGCCGTGAAATCGAGCTGCCTTGCTAGCTTCTTTGCCGGAAAATCCGCATTATCCGATTGCACCTTTTTTGGCGGGAATTCACCTCCTTCTTCTTCCCCCATCCAATTCCAACTCCCCTAAATTTCAAAAAAAAATAATCAAATTCCAATCTTTTTCCAATTCCCCACACAGCTACAACTGAAAAGTCCACCAAATAATCTCACAAATTACCTTAAGTCAACTCAAATTCACCCACTTTTAGATCCAAATCCAAATCTACAATCTCCAAAACCTAAAATGACTAAAATAACAGCGATTTCTCCAAGCTCGAGATTTCCACCAAGAAAAGCCAAAAAATCGAGAAGATTCTGATTCCGATCGATGCATAGAGAGAGAAACTAAAGAACTCTAGAGAGAGGAAGATGGGGCTAGGGTTTTTATAGCAGTGGTTTTCAATGAGGGAGAGAGAAGCAAAAGTGGGAGAGGACCCTTTTTTTTTTTTTTGTGTTGGTGTTCTTCTTCTTCTCCTCCTCCTTCGGTTCTCCTCCCTCTCTCTTGCTAAGTTTTGAAATTTCAATTTCTTTTTTCGTGTTTATTGAATGGTGAGATTCGCGTGGGTTTTGGATCCGACGGTTCACGTTGAAAGGATTAATCTGACGGGTGCAATTTATAGGAGTGAGTATAGAGTGTTGATGAACGTTGGATCTTGATTAAACGCAAGGTTTCCACTTTCCACAAAGCGGTGTGGTGTGCGAGGGGAGATTGTCAAGTGAGATTGTGACTATAGGGAATGGGAGTTCCCCTATTCTAGTTTTGACACGTGGAGAATATGTTTTGGGAGATTATCTGAATGTCATTTGGCGTGATAGGATTGGGTGAAAAAAATATTTCAGTGGATGGGTTACATAGGTAAGTAAAAAACGAGGGCACAATGCTAAGATTCGGGGTTACGCTAAAAGTGAAAATAAAAGTAAAGATTGCAAGCTAGACCATTTAAAAAATAAATTAAACCTTTATTTCAACAAACAAAACTCGAGATTAGTCCGACTCTTTTTTATTTATATAAAATAATATAATATATTATATATATTAAATAATTTATATTGTATAAAAAATAAATAAATAAATAAATAAATATAATATTATAATATAAATATTTAAAAATATATTATGTTGTTCGTATTTTAAAATTTAATAAAATATATATATATAATTATTAAAAATTAAATAATAATAACATATTTATTCAATTTTTTTAAAATAATATAAATTGACCTAAATAGATTTGAACTATCTATTTACAAATATAAACAGACTTGAATAAAATTTGAAACTCATATTTCATATCGAATCAAACTTGAACTAATATATGTGATATTGATACTATACTTACACCTGACCTGACCTATATACACCTCTAAGATCGATTCATGTTGACCAATACCTGACCCAACCTATAATCACCTATAAGATCGATCCATGTTGACCAATAGTCAAAGTACAAAGATGGCAAAGATCGTGAGTCATTTCTTTTAATGACTTGAGTCAACCAACCTCCAATCTCTTTCATTTTAATAAGACTACACTACACTTAATTAACAGTAATTTCTTCTTTCATCTCAACAAGCACAATACTGATGAACGAGACCCCAAAGACAATGAATATAACTGTCAACCCTCACAAATTTACGAAATGTTTCCCGGGGAGGCAAATAAGCAAAGCACTGACAATTCAGTCAATCCTAGCTGTCCTCTCAACACTTCCCTCAATTTACAGAAAACACAAGCTCCATGTAAACCAATATTAAATTCCTACCGTTGCTAATATGCATCTCCCATTCTGTTTCCTCTCACACCACGTCGATCCTCTCGTCCTCGTCCTAAGTACATATCTCGACGATATTCTTTTGGTGGAGGAGCACCCCTGATTGGTGATCTGCTCCTTTGTCTCACATCACGTGGCCATCTGCCACGGGGAGGAAGCTGTGGTGGTGGTGGTCGCCTTTCATACCCTTTCCTATCATTGAAGAAGTTATCCCTTCCACGATCTCTATGTCCCCAATCCATTGGCATCGGCCTGTCAAATCTACCCCTTCCCCGGTAGTCATCATCTAGATACTCCAGCCGATCTCTATGCATGCTATGATCAGAAAACCTACCTTCATGCCTAGGAGGTGGTGGTGGACCACCAGATTCAATGTCTCTAGGGTCCTCCCTAGCCCAGCCACGAGGAGGAGATCTAAAGCCATTCATATTCCTGCCTGGTGGTGATCGATCCATGGGAGAGCCAGGAAAGCGCCTGGGAGGAGCATGGGAAGGTGGAGGACCAGGGTAGCCTCCACGATGACTTCCGACAGGTGCATAGCGAGATCTTTTGCAGTTGTTACAGTACTCTCTCCTTGCAAAGTTTAAGTTTCCACATCTGAGACATAGTGAGGATATAAAATAAAATGTAATGTCAGATGATTCAAACTTGCAAATGCATAAGAAAAGGCAATAAACAGAAAATAGAATCAGTCATCTCTGCTAGGAAAGCAGGACAAAGCTTAAAACAGTTGAGATTTATAACTCTTTCTGATTAAAGTACAATTCAGCAATCAAATAAAATTACACAATCTAGGTTTGTTTAGAATTTTGAAGGACAAGAACTGGCAATAGAGTGCCTCAACTGATATAAAAAATAAAAATAAAAAACAGAGAGACAAGAGGGCATCAAAAAAATATTAAAAAGGAGTAGTAACAAAATTCACATCATGAAGGTTATAAACTTACAAAGGATCAGGGCACATCCAGTCTCCTTCCCTAGGGCGCACATTCAGATTATTTCTAGTCATGCCTTCACCTCTGAAAGGTCCAGGACCATATCCAGTCCCGTCAAAACCTTTGCTGTTGTGTGGCCTGCCACCACCCGGTTCTCGACTATAAGGAGGTGAAGAGTCTCGATATCTGCCAGGATCCCTCCCGTTAACAAAATCACGACTTCGTGGTGGGCCACCTGAGCGATCAAAATTGGAACCATAACGGTTATCTGCATCCCTACAACGTACAGGAGAATTAGAACCTGCACGAATTCTATATCCTGGAAAAAAAAAAAAAAAAAGCAATAATACCTATAGATAAGAAAACCCAATTAAATAAGGGAAATATTATGGAATATGATGTATTTATCATGTCGGAAGACTTGTGCCGAATCAAATGTCCAAATGACCAATAAAAGAAAGTTTGCAAGGACGGTTACCACCAGTCAAGATCTCCTCATCAGTCATCATCGGTATGGAAAAGAAAGGGTATACTTGTTTCAAATGTTAACTGTCCTTGTTACTTTCAAACACAGCATTTTACCAGTACAGTACATAATGCAGGAGCAACAAGCATGTCAAAAACCAAGAGCATTACCAGTGCCCAACAAACATACAACAGCTTACAGTCCTCAGGAAGAAAAGAGGTCGAGTTTTCCTAGATTCAAGCGCCAAGACATGCTTAAAGATGAGATTTCAACCTAACATTTGAACTATCAACTCCAAAATTGTAAATCTGTAGCAGCCATATTGATACAGCAGACGTAGAAAGTACAAAAAGAACAACACCCACATCTGCAGCACACAGATAATAAAATGTACATATACCTAATACATGATAGGCCAATAGAAAAAACCATTAACCACCATAATTTACACCTAAAACCTTCATCCAAATTGCCTTGATAAAGATCAGCACTCTGAGCAACAAAGCAAAACTAAAGGATGTAAACCACCAAAGAATATCCACCCATGTAGAAATAGAAAATTAACCAGTAAGTCAACAGCCACCAAATTTTCCGCTGAAAAGCTTGTCTCAGCACACTGTTTGAGCAATGCATCATTCACTGACCACTTTTGCTGAATACTTATATATCCAGTAACTTTATCCACCAGCTTAACTACCCCATTAAACACATAATTATAAAGAAAGAAACAGACAAGATGCCTCAAGAAGATAGAATACAGCATATGAAGGATATTCCACTGTCCCATTCACTTATAAAAGGATATCACTAGACACAAAAAATATTGTTCTAATGCCATCTAACCTAAACCTAGTTACCCCTCCCAGAAGAAAAAGAAAAATAAATAAAATAAAAACCACAAGCAATCCAAGTAAAATTCCACCCCAAAAGTTCCATTATCAGTTATCAGATACTCCAGTATAGAGCACTTTCACAAATTAACAAAACCAACAAAAGTCCAGGAGAGACAGAGCTCCACTCCCGCCAACAAAATGAGTTATCATGGCCCAATACTGTCATACATTAACGCATACCCAGAAGCCCTCAACCACACTAGTTTTTCCAGCCAAGAGACCAACCTCACCATTGAGCAGACCCAAAACTGGCCATTCTAACCATTTGATGCTGTCAGTATTCCATTTCTCAGATCATGCTTAGCAACTATCTTGAAAAACATAACCACAACCATCTTAAATTAGCATTTCAAATTAGATATGATATTCTATCGAACCCAAGACATAGTCACTATCTTCAAATTCTTGCCCAATCTGATACAAGTGACAATAGCTTCAAAACCAAGATGCAATAACTTGTCTTTAGTGATCAGCATCACAAGTTCATTCATCATGCCCAACACATATAGATGACATTAACGGTTAACCCCTTAGACACACACAAAAAAACCCAAGTATGATCCAAGATTGCACTCACACCAACATGCCTTCATCAAGACCCAAGTTCTTGCAGGCAACATTCACAGCTGTAACACACAACAGCAAAATTCATTCGCAACTTGATACTCCATAAGGGTATCAGATCCACGTGCTTGACATGCAACATATGGAAGATACAACAGGTTATACAAACCCAACTGTTATGTAACTAATACATAGTCATTAAACTGTGATAGTCACCAAATAATGTTACAAATATCACTCGGAAAGAACATAAATAATTGAGTATTTAAACAACGGGTACAAGACCCTATATATGCTTATACCAGATACATATACGTCAGAATCATGGTAAGAGGAATACTGAAACAACACAAATAGGACAGGTTACATGACATGGCAATACAAACATAAACAAGGCCCCCTTTATAACCTATTTTTCACTGAGATGTATTCATCAAAATTACAAAAATACACTGCAATTAAGCTGTTTGCCTCACAGCTGAGATTCCTCTCTCGAGAACATAAATCATATTCTTGATAGAAGCCCCTAAATTCACTTAGTAGCCTATTAATCATCTAAAAACTCCTCAACAGCACAAATCGTGTATAAATATACTGGAAATGTAAATTTCCATTCAATTAAAGTTCAACAATGCCTTCTATAAAGCTCCAAACTCAATCACACAGTACATTGCCCACTTCACTTTTGGTTTAAAATCCTACTTCGATCTAGGGTTTCAACTTTCAAATCACATGATTCATTTTACTTTCAATTAAAATAATGCCGCAAAAGCAATTTGAACTCCACATAATCGGTAGATTAATAAAACAGTGAAACAAAATCAAACAGTAAACCAAAAATTGATTAAAAATTAACAAAGAGGGAAAAAAAAAAGAAAAAAAAAAGAAAGAAAAACGATTCCATCAAGAAAAAATAAAAGAAAAAAAAACGAACCAGGTTCATCGTTGTATCGATCAGAGCGAGAATGAGGAGGCGGCTCACGGCGGACCTCTCCAGGCTCGTAATCGCTACCACCGCCACGGCCTCCTCCTGCGCCTCCACCGCCATCAGCTCCGTCGCTGGCCGATGGCCGCACAACAAGGCTGCTAAGTAGTGGCTGGTGATGCGACGTCGTTTGGTCCTTGTCTCTAGACCGCATTTCTCGCGCTCTCTCTATTTTTCCTCCCCTTTGTACGATAACGTTTCTGACACCCGATCGCTGAGATTTTGGATACTATGGTGTGGATGGAGTATATAAAGTTATAAACCCTAGCGCCACGTATTTGAAATTATCTGATAGGCGAGAGGGTTTTTTCGATTTTGCAAGAGGATTTCCGGAAAATTCTCTTTTGCCCCTGATGTTTCTTTTTGTTTTGAAATAGGCCCCGATGCTTCTTAATTTTATACTTTCTCCCTCAAGTTTTCTTGTTTATTACAGATAATTCCTTTTAATTTACATAACACTGTAATTTTCATCAAACCCTTAAATACTATTGTTTACTAATATTAATTAACTAAACTAAAATAATCTTCTTAAAATTTATATAATTACATTTTGTTGTCTTCGTCGTTACTTGTTATTATCTTTGTGCCTATACATGCTCATATCATCCCGTTAATGTGTATAATATTTGCATTAATATTTGTATTAATTAGGTTATAACTAATTAAGATTAGATTTGCGGATGTATCAAGTTATTCGTTTAAATTTGAAAGTTCATTTGATATTTGAAAGTATTTGGATCAAAATATTAAGTATGAAAAATGAGCTTAGACAAAAAATAAAGCTTGTTTAAAAACGAGTTGCGCCTTGGACATAACATTTTTTACTCATGCCTGGTTCGACTTATTTTACTATTAATAATATAAATATTCAAAAGAACGGTACTTTTTAAAGAGAGATCGATTTTTTCTGTATAAAAATTTAAACAGATCTATGTGACCTTAATAATATTTTCATATACGAGTCAAGCTTGAACATAAAATTTAATTCATATTTTGAGTCAAATCGAATTTGAATAATCATCAATTCTATTAATATCCTGTCTGGACCCGACAGGATCCATGAAAATGTCTTATTAAAATGAAATGACCACTCCAACTTGATTTTTTTTAATTTATTATTAATAAATTTTTATGATAATATTTCATTAATCTTCATAACTAAATTTCATCTATTAATTATCTCATTGAATCCTTTTTGTGTTTACAATATCAACTAAAGATTACTTTAAAAACAAGATGAATTACTTCTCTTTCTATCATATTTTTTCTTAATTTTTGGATGTTTTACTTGACAATCTCCTTTTTACAAGCAAGCTTTGAAAGAATGAAGTAATATAATTAAGTGAGATGGTAGATTACATTATCCATGTTATGAAATCTTATTATATCAAAGATCCAATTTTGATTATCTAATATTGTCACTCTTTCAAATTAAGTCTATGATTTTCATTCTTTTAAAGCTTCACATATAGTAATTACAAAATCAAGTTTTGTCGTACATAAACTAATAAGTTTGACAGATTCATGATTTCTCATCTCTCTAATTTCTGGTTTTAACTTTTAGCTATACCTTAAACAAAATGGAACATATAATTTAAGCATTCACTGTACCTCAATCCACACCAAGTTCAAGAGCTATGTTGTTCCGACTTTTCATTTTTCTTGAAGTATCCATGTCCGACACCTGTGTCTGACGTATATCCGAACCTGAGTATGGAGATATGATCCTCCAAGAACCCTCCAAATACATAGAAATCTTGGAAAAAATTAAACATACCATGTTGGACACTCACACCCGAGTCCGAGTAACATAGCTCAAGAGAATTGTATGGAAAAACCACTGCTGGTGGTCCTGACATTAACAGGGCCAAACTCATCGAAATCAGAGTCAGATCCCATGTCATCATAATCATTCCACCCACCAGGTGAATCCTCATCATGGCCATTCTTTGTGAGAGGTACATGCAGCTCAGAAATGGGAAATGGAAGAGGCTCTTCATTGAAACACTTGTCATTGAGCAGTTCCATTGCAGTAGCTCTATTAGCTGGGTCATAACAAACAAGTCTTTTGACAAGAGAAATTTCACCTGGAGACCTGTTGGGTAGGCAGGCTTCTAAACCAATTGGATTTTCAATTTTGGCAAAAGAAATTGTTCTGTAATCAGGAAGTTTAGAACAGCTTGGCCAGACTTCTTCAGTCAAGTTTCCCAAAACACTGATGATTCTGCCAAGCTGATCAATGTCAGAAATCCCAGGAAAAAGGGGCTCAAGGGTTAGCAGCTCCGAAAAAATGCAACCCAATGACCACAAATCCACTTCCAGTCCATAGTCCGTTGATCCATAGAGTAGTTCCGGGGCTCTGAACCAGCGAGTACCAACACAAGATGTGAGAGCACCATGTCTGTCGTCATCCCCACCCTCTTCAGCCTCGTATGAGTAAGAACTCTTGAGAGGATCATCCTCTATGTCATCACTTATGGTACCTGTTGCAAGACAAGATGTGTCTCCGTCATTAATATTTGTTTCTTTCTCAGTTTCATCCATGGCATGTCGTTTAGCCTTAAGCTCAACTAACTGTCTAAGATAGTCTTCTTTACTCGTATCTTCCTCCACTTGGTTATTATATCCTTGATTTGGAAAACTGTGAGCATCAGGGACAGCATCTAATGGTGGAGAAATGTTTTCCTGATATCCTGTGTTTTGCTCAATCGTCAGTTGTTGGTTATCTTTGTCAGCAACAAATCCAGGCTCCATGAGTATCCTTGCCTAGAAACAGAGGCAAACAGACATGACACATGGAAGATGACAAGTAGAACAAATTTACACAGTTCTTTGTAGACTATAATTCACATAGTACTTTGCGTTCTTGAGAAACACACTATCTTATGCAAACAAGCCTAATTACCAAGGCTATGATATAGATGTTGTAATCAACACTAACTACTCAAACTTAGCAGTTGGAGAGCTCTAACTGCCAAGTTGACAAGTTAAGATAGCCGCCAAGGAACCACTGGTAAGTTAATTGAGACAAAATTTCCACTCTTTTAATTCCTTGGTTCAATCATTCTTTTGACTGTACTTAGTTTGAAACAGGAGAGCATGAATGAAGCACAAAATGCGGACCGGCACCAAATCCACAAATTTTAAATTACTGAAAGCATGTTACTCACAATCGAAATAAACCACTTTGGTGCCAAATCTTTACAGCCTGTGCCTGCACTAACTGTTTATTGACACCAAAATTGAACTCTCATTTTCTGACCGTGATTATCAGGAAACCAACGGGACCTCCTAATGATATTGTAGCAATTCAATCAAAAAAGCAATAGTCTATTACAATTTAGCATCAACACCTCTTACTAATGCAAATGTCGGGACCTCATCTACCATTAAAAATGCAGCATTTGGCTGGAAAAAAAAAAAAGAACCCAGAATGCAGTAATTAGAAGAATCCCATCAACCTAAAGCATCCAAATTTTCTTCTTGTAACTTCACTAGCTTATTAATTGGATCACATGATTTGAAGCCTCTGCTAAAAGAATAAAGTAGTAGACATAGTTCGAGAACAAAAAAATTCAGCATAATCCTAGTAAGATTAGTATTTTATACACTAATAGTGGAGTTTAAAAACTCAATGAGCAGGTTTACATGTTCATTGATCTAAATATGTTAACTTGATCATCGAGTTATTATCTTGAACACTTGAAAACTCTGGGTTCAAACACCTGCAACCCGTGCCCTTAAATAATTAAAGCAAGCTCAAAATGCAAACTTTCCGATCTAAACAAATTTAATTCTAGATCACCACACTTTTCTTCCCAAAGGTTCATTTCAACTAATTATATTATAAGAAGCAATTAAAAAAGAACATACATTTCGCAAAAACGAGGTGCCCAAAAAACCTGTTAACTCAAACACCAAAATCAAACTAAAGCTAAGAAAATTCAATAAAATGTACCTGGCCAAAATCGGCTAACTTAAGAACCCCATCATCAGAAACCAACAAATTCCCAGGCTTTAAATCCCGATGAACAATCATATTCCGATGACACGCGTCAACCCCACATAAAATCTGAAGCATCCACCTTTTAACTTCACCGAGTGGGACCCCACCTTCATTCCTTTTCGCTTCGTGAATAACCGCCGCTAAATCGGTCCTCAAGAACTCCAAGACGAGCACGGCGTCCTCGTCTTCCCGCCAAAAATACTCGTGCAAAACGACGATGTTGGGGCAGTTTTGGAGCATTTGTAAGGCCTCGATTTCTCGGAACGCCGATTGGTAGTCGTGGACTTCCTTGAGGGCGACTATGAGGTTGTCGGAGAGTCGACGCGCCCTGTAGACGTCGGAGTAGGTGCCTGAGCCCACGCGCTCCAGGATCTCGTACTTAGCGGTGATCTCGGGTCGGGTATGAATGCTCCAGCTCTTTGGTAGTGGATGCTCCATTTTTCTTTCTTTGCCTGATGATTCTTTGAGGTTTATTTGAGGTTCGTTGTTTCTGTGGGGTTCTGAAGAATCGATCTGATGAGAAGCGAGGATGAGGAGTTAAGAGAAACGGCGTCGTCCAGGAAGTGGGTCATGTACTAATTAATTAGTAGGGAGCTTACAGCTATGGGCCCATTCTGTTTTGGGCTGGAAATAAAAACCCAACAGGTACAAACCAGGAGAAAACAACAAGAGCGGCTCAATTAAAGTAAATTACATAAATAAATAAAAACTCGATTAACCTCGAAATTGTCAGCTCGATTACACCTGTAATCAAAATCATCAGACTCTAGCACATGTATTCGTGGGTAAAGTTTTTCTGTTTCTTTTTTTTTTTGTTGTAATTTTCCTAGTTAAACTTTGATGAGTGAAATGTTTGATAACGAAGGGAAGTTGTCTTGTTACATTAATATATAAACCCTATCTACTCCCCCCACTACTTATGTATTATGGTTTTCAGTCCTTGTCCTGAAATCCCATAGTTCCTTTCCTTCCTTGTTCTTATTAAAAATTGACATTTTTAATGAAGAATCTTAATGAAAGTAAAGGTAAGATATGGGAGATGAAACATATCTCCCAAAAGTGACCAGGGACAGTAAACATTGGCAAAATCCTTGTCAAAGGGAAATTGGTGATCACTTGGAACAATCAACTGATGAAACTCTTCTAGTGATTCTAACAATAAGATGATAAACCATGACAATTGACAAGCCAGCCCCAATATTGACAAATAGGAAACATGTGAGTAACTGAACAAAGAAGTAACATGAGATCTTAATTGAAGGGTCAAAAAAAGTTATATTTCAGCAGAAACCACAATAAGACAGTTTAGAAAGTAATACTAATAAAGTAATAGTACATGACGAGAGAATGAACAATTCCCTATGTCCTTCTTCCAGTCAGTTGCTTGGTCCACCGCATGTCATTGAGTCCCCCGAAAACATTAAAGCATATTACGCAATTTCCTGTCAGGAAGCAAGCATTTGTCGAAAACCAAAAAGCATTTCAGAACAGCGATCTTCATCAGTGTCTGAGGACCATCAATCCACAACCAACATCTCCTAATTAAGCATCACATCCTCCACAGACCAATCTCCTGCAATAGATAGCAAATCTAACGTAAATAAAATGAAATTTTGTCTACAGGCTTTGGAATTTGGAATGATGACTGCTGTAGTTGGGATATGGGGCTTCGATATTTTAAGAGGTTAGTTTAGGGAGTAAATTCTTCTCTCATCCTTCGAAACCCGATCAAGCAAACCCGAAACTCCCTTTTTGCTTCTCACACAAAAACTCTTCAGTTTATCACTTCATGCATCATTTCCAAACCCCAGAAATTACTGAACAACTCGAACCCACCCCACCCAAAGACACAGCCTTTTAGTTAAGATTGATGCTTTTTTGGGTGGGTGAGTTTTACCTATGAGGAAAGGATTAATATTTCACGTTGAGCATGCTAAGCCTATCTTTAATTTATGCTGTAAAAAAGGTAGGATTTATTTACTTTCACCTAATCATGCCCCTCCCTATTTTGATAGGTTGTTGGATTATGAGGGAGACAAAGAGCATGTCTTCATACTAGTAATTAATATATTTGTAGACAAGGTAGTAAAAAAATCACTAACTGGTGTTAGATTCCACATCAGTTAAGTTGAAATATCACAGTGACCTTACTTAATTAGGTCAATTCTCTTCATCATTGGTTACTTTAAGTTTTTCTGATTGGAATGCTCTCAAATTGACACAAACCAGCACCTAGCAGATGCCTTAGATGAGTCTAAGCATTCATAGGAAAATTTTCCTAGATTTGATCCTATAAAAGGGGAGGTTTGGCATTATTAAAAACTCCAGAATACCCCAAAAAACAAATTTTAAGGGGTACACTCCCTAAGAATCTGACAGGGCACAGCCTCTCTACAGTCATCAGGATTCTGTTACGTTCCTTAAGAAATGAACTACTTACGCAATTGAGCAGCCAGACCTTCGGCGGCGCCTTTTCATTTCTGCCACCTCCTTCCTCCTTGGTGGTTGAAGAATAACCTTGATTGCAGTATCAAAAACGGCTTTGACATTCTGAACAGCCATCAAAGATGAAGTTGTACTTCGTTAAAACATTTACAAAAACAATACACCAAAGAGAAAAGATAATGAAAAAGGAAAAGACAACAGAACAGGCCTTAATAATCTATACAATGTTGAAATCAGATTCACCTGCTGAGTCTTGGAGCTGCATTCAATATAAGCTGCTGCACCAATTTGCTTCCTCAGCTCCTCTCCCTGTGTAGCATGATCTGAATTATGAGCTACTTTCAATATTCGTGCCAAAACCTCGATTACTATCCACTAATAAATTTACAATAAATCTAAACTTAAAAAAACGCATACCTGAGCGGATGTAATAATATTTGACCCCATTTGATCTGCAAGATATGCTCTATCCTCCCGAAGATCTGAATTATATAGCAAAAACATAATTCGATGTTATTCATGAAATCCTTCCATTTGAACATATTTATTGTACGTACTTATTTTTTACTGTTAACATGACCCCATTCTTCAATGCCCCACACTTCCTAGCAGCGTAGCACCATATATATATATATATATAGTGTAACGAGTGACAAAAATGATTTGCAACATAACTAATAAGGTACATCACTGTGTGAAGAGCAATGGAGTTAACCTCATAATGAGTGGCAGGATTTTTGAATTTACTCCACTATTGAGATGACTTAGAAAATATGGTTTGAAAGCTCATTTATGAAAATTGTTAAGAAATTTCCTTCTTTAACCTTTTTTTGGAACACAAGTGTCTTCCTTTTGACGTACATCTAACTGCGTTGTCATGTGACCAACCTTTACTCTCTATCCCCTATAAGTCTCTCACCAGAGGCTTTGTAACTTCCCTCTCCTATTAACTCACGTTTTATGTAAGTGGCATTCTGATAATTTTTCACTATCTTTTATAACTTTTTTTTGTTGGGACTATAAATAGGAATTCCGATATTTCATTTAGGATTTTTGACAAATTGACAATTTGAGCTCTTATAATTCTCTTTGCAATTTTCTCTAAGGAATTATCTCAATCATCGCAATTTTCATCTTCTTCAGCAACCCTTTTTTATGTAATGTTTCCTTACCCTATCAAAAGAAGACTTTACGCTTATCTGCATCGTTATATGAAAAATTCCCAAAATAGCTGCCTACCTAACTTTGTTCCAACCAGAACAATTGGAACATTTGGTGCAAATCGATGTAATTCTGGCATCCACTGTGAACAGATTAAATGGAAAGTTTAGGGTATATTAGATAAGACAAACTAAAAACAGCTTGTGACTTATGCTATTAATCACAAATTTTCAACATCAAGATTCCTTTAAAAATCATTTGTTCTAAGAAAGAGTACAAAGCCAACAACCATTCGACTTTAATTTGAATTAAAAAAACTGCACCTTTTTTCAAACATGATTTTAAAATATCGTTAACGAAAAAAACCTTTTTTATTATTTTTTCAAGAATAGAAGAAAAGTTAAAAAGTAGAAGACATAATTATAAAAAATAGTACCTTCTTGAGAACATTTTCATAGCTTGCTCTGCTAATTAATGAGAAAGCTAAGACAAATATGTCTACACCTCGGTAACTCAATGGCCTTAACCTGCTATAATCTTCCTGACCTTTAAATCAGATGAAAAACAGAAAATCAATCAGAAATGAAGCATCAAGTAAAACCCATCAAATCATCAACCAATCATAGCAAGCAGCAAAAGAAGAACTCAAGTTTACATACAAGAAAAATCCTTAAATCCAAATACCTGCAGTATCCCATAAACCCAAATTAACAATGCTCCCATCCATAGCCACATTGGCACTGAAATTGTCAAACACTGTTGGTATATAATCCTGACATAGAAAAAGAGCAAGTTTAATACTAGTATAAGTTGCATAAATAAGAAAAAACTATCCCCAGGGGTGTAAATTTGTGAGAGGACCCTTCTGAGTTTCAAAAACCCTAATAGTGAAATAACTTCAAAGTACATAAATGCAATAAAAACAAGTAAAAATAAGAGTGAAGGAAGAGTTTTCAGCTGGTGGGTACTTTAAAAAACTTACAATTGGGAACTTGTTGCTGGTGTAACATATGAGCATACAGGTTTTTCCAACAGCTCCATCTCCAACTGTAACACATTTAATGAACTTTGAAGCACTCATCTTCTTAAGCTTCCAACTTTATACAGAAATAGTAGTAGTAGTTCTTTAACTACAGCACTAATTTATATATTAAAAACTCCTTGAGAAGTTCAGGTAAAGTAAGCAAGCTGCTGCTTCAGTGTAAAAGATTATAAAAGTTAAACAAGAGAAAGAAGTAAGAGAGAAAAGTGTTCTTATTAGATGAGTTGAACTGTTGAAGAGTGAGAAGATGATATAGAAATAGAAGAGACTGTTTTAGTTTGAAGAGGAAAAAAAAAAAACTATTAAAAAAACACATGATCTTATCAGAGAAGTAATCATCTATAGTCAATGGGTGGGTGTTGCAGCACTTTATCGTCCCTCTCAATAGATTTCAAAAATCTTGACAAATTGGCCCCTCTCTCAAACGGGCAACTATGGGCTATGACCCTTCTTCATTGTTGGTTTCCAGCTTGTGTTTTTCACATTTTTATTACTGCTATGGCAAATACCATATGATTAAACTAATAAATCTCCAATTAATTATCTAACTCAACATGTCATGTCTTAACTGAGGAAAGAGACCAACTTATCTACCTCCAATTAAGGTACTAAAACAAATTACTACTGTATTGTGCAACAGACATTGATTTATACTTTTTATTTTCGAAAGATCATCTTATTTACTGTGGCCAAAAGGTAATTCAAAAGGATCTAAAAAGAAATTATCTGGGGCAAGGGCAACATCATTTTCTTAAGGCCCAGAACAAAGGTGCAACAATCCATTACCAAATGTCTTTTCTCATATATGTTCCACATGAAAAAACAAAATACAGTAACAGGGAAATGGTTTCTTTAATACATCCCTATTTCAAACAGTTTTTAAAAATGAATGCGACCGTTAGATTCATTCAATTTTTTACACCAACAAATGTTAGATATATGTCTTCTTGTCGTTTGTTCCTATTCATCATACACATGCAAACTATTGCAAAGGACAAAAATACATTACCCATATTTTCCTGCAATTCCGCACCATGTTTGTTTCTCTGCTTGGCCCAAATCTCTATTTTTTTCAGGTGTTTTTTTCACTAAGTCTGTAACAAATAAACGCGGGTGTAAGAAAACAGTTTTTTTTCCTTTATTGGTCACCAGGTTTCTACTTTTCTTGAAAAAAATGACCAGTTTTTAGGGACTGTGTTTTTTGTGTTTCATGTATTTATGTTTGAAGGCAATGTTAGTTGGGTTCTTTGGCATTAATTGCTTAGCAGGCGGGGAGGAAAAAAAAAAGGGCAAAAACTGATTTGGTTGCTCTCGTCTGCATTAAAGAGCACAGTTTTTTGACCTACCTTTGAATTGTCACAACTTGAATGTTAATTGGACTTAAAATGGATTATGAATTGACAGAAAAGTTAAACCTGAAGAAGAGAATGATATGTTCTAATATAAAGAATCCAACTTAAGTTCAGTAATCATTTGAAATTATTATCCCAGTCTGTTGTTTTTTTCTGTCAAATACTCTGGGTTTTTTTTTTCAGAGGAGAAAGGAAAATTTGGGGTGTTGTGGGCAATTTGGAGCAAAGAAAAAAATCTACAAGATCTAGCTGTCTTGAACCAAACTTATACGAGATGTTGACAAATCATCACTAAAAATAGTAACAGACTGACAGTGTACAAATTCACCGAAGAGACAACAAAGTCTCCTTTGATTTGGGATATATGACAACTTTGCAAAATTCACTACTTCATTTCACTTGCATTGTTTTGGCAATTGCATCTCCTGTTTCTATGATTACTCAATAATTTTTACTAGTAACTCTGTTTTTCTTTTTTTGGGTACAAAGGAGGCTTAGCTTAGGGATATAAAAAAGTTGCATTAGCATTTGAGCCATAAATTTGCTGGATATTACGTCTTAAAAATGATAACATGAATCAATTAAGCTAAGCTTCATGTTCTACTAGTAACTCCTTAGCATATGCTAATTCGAACAGAGAATTTCAACGAAGCAGCATTTACCCTCATCCCTCCTCCCCTCGCGGGAAGTGGGGCTTACTTCTAGGCCTAAATCAAATACCCAAAATCTTACAATCTCATTAAGAATGTTATAAGATAAAAATAAGACGCTATTTCTTTTTTTTTCAGTTTTTTGTTTTCGGCTGACCTTGTTAAAAAGGTAATTAAACAATAATGAAGTTTGGCGGCGAATTGAATCACTTTATGCAAATCAAAAGAAAAGCCAAGGAAGAAGAGCCCCATCTTGCCGCCCAGGCCGGCCTCTGATCACTGTAACGCGCTTCTTGCATACTTTCGAGTTTCGACTCCTTCCAATTTAGGCTGTGTGTAGAAGGAGAAAATTTGTAACCAATTACAAATTGCCACGTGTTAATTGAAATTTTTTGTAATTAAGAAATTTTCAATTAAATTATACATTACCATGTGAAATTGATAATATCATATTATAATTAATTATTTTTTAATTAATTAAATATGTACACATGGTTTGACCAATCAAATTGCAAGGATTCATGGGTTATCCAATCAAATTTCACCCATGTGTCATAATTATTTTATCTCTAATTTAATTAATTAATTAAGAGATAAATAATAAATTTTTATCTCTAATTAAATTAAATTAATTAAGAGATAAATAATAAAGTTTTATCTCTAATTAAATTAAATTAAATTAATTAAGAGATAAATAAATATTTTATCTCTAATTTAATTAATTAATTAAGTGATAAAAAATAAATATTTTATCTCTAATTTAATTGATTAATTGAGAGATAAATAAATATTTTATCTCTAATTTAATTAATTAATTAAGTGATAAAAAATAAGTATTTTATCTCTAATTAAATTAAATTAATTAAGAGATAAATAAGAAGATATTATCTCTAATTAAATTAAATTAATTAAGAGATAAATAAGGAGATTAAGTTCTTTTAAAACTCTCTTTCACCTGGCTAGCTACCACTATAAATAGAGACCTCCCATTAACACAAATTGACAATTCAGAAAGCCTGAAGAGAAGAAGATTTTGAAGAGCCAAATCCTCTCAAAATTCTTAAGAAGAAATTAGAGAAATTCTAAGAACGCGGTGCTTGTTCTTGAGAATTCTCTAAGAAGCTGCTCTCCGATCTTGTTCATCAAAGGAAAGGAGATAATTCATGTTTTTTCAAGACCAAGTCTAGAAGACCCTTGAAGCAGATCTCATCGATTCAAAATCAAGTCGTGAAGACCCTTGAATCAAAGTTTTACTGAAGAAAAGAATCAAAGGATTTCTTTCTTTAAGAATATTCAGAGATTGTAACCTCAAAGTTTGATTAATAAAATTATTTATTTGACTCCAAATTTTCCTTGTCATATTTTTGACATAAAATTTGTGTGTACAAATTTTGGCACGCCCGGTGGGACAATCTCTGCCTTTCATCTCTTTTCTTCAAAACTCAAGTTATCAAGTTGCAATGGCTCCCAAGAAGAACCTTGCTAACAAACCAACTCTCAAGCCTGCTCGAGCTAATCCTGCAGTCTACCCCACTTCATCATCAAGCGTTGATATCCCTACTCATCCTTATGGCACTAGGAGGAAGACCAAAGCTCTTACTGAATTGTATGAGCAAACTTTTCCAGTGCTCAATCAAAACCCTCTCTATGACACTTCTTCTCCAATTCAAAACTTAGAAGAAGTTTCCGCTGGACAAATTGATTCTCCTCGAGGATCAAGTGCAAGTCGCCAGTTAACATATAAAGGACAAGATAGCTACTCCAGCAACAAGCCTATTCCATCCTCTGCTCCAAAATCAAGTTCTGGAGTAATGGCTGTCATGACAACTGGCACCACATCATTGGAAGAACAAGTTGCACTTCTGGCAAAATCTGTTGAAATTCTTTCAGCAAGTATCAAAGAGAAAGATAACCAGATCGCTTCCATGATGGACAAGATCGCCGGTCTCACTGGAAAAAGGAACGAAGCTTCAAACCAAAATTGGCAATCAATCTTTCAAGATGATGGTGAGAACTCTGGCAAGGAAGTTGCTAAGGATTCTGAAGAAAAGATCAATGAACTCGTCACTACCAGTCAGCTCAAGGATCTTATCAAGGAGGCTATCAAAGATCAAGTTGAAAGCATCACTCAACCTTCATATACATATGCAAAACCATATTCTCAAAGGATCGATCATCTGAGGATGCCTGGGAACTATCAACCCCCAAAGTTTCAGCAGTTCGATGGAAAAGGAAATCCACGCCAACATGTTGCACATTTCGTGGAAACTTGCAATAATGCTGGTACCTATGGGGATCTCATGGTGAAGCAGTTCGTTCGCTCCCTAAAAAGCAACGCCTTTGATTGGTATACTGATCTTGAGCCTGGGACGATTGACAGCTGGGAACAACTTGAGCGCGAATTCCTTAATCGATTCTACAGTACTCGTCGCTTAGTCAGCATGATCGAACTCACAAGCTCACGTCAATGGAAGGATGAGCCAGTCATCGATTACATCCACAGATGGAGAAATCTGAGCCTTAACTGCAAAGAAAGACTGTCTGAGTCTTCTGCCCTTGACATGTGCATCCAAGGCATGAATTGGGGCTTGCGTTACATTCTTCAAGGCATCAAGCCTAAGACCTTTGAAGAATTAGCCACTCGTGCTCATGATATGGAGTTGAGTATGACAGCTGCTGGAAATCAAGAACCTCCGGTGCAAGAGCCAAAGAAAACCAAGGAAAAACAAGATACCCGCAAAGGGGGCAAAACCTTTATCAACAAGGGAGAAAGCAAACAGTCCATGGCAGTGACTACCAAGCCTCTTAAGATATCTCCCAAGTCAAAAGAATCTCAAGAGATGAAATCTTCTCCTTTCCAAGACAAAGGTAAAGGCAAGATCACCTTGAAGGAGAGGCAAGAAAAGAAGTATCCTTTTCCTGATTCTGATATTTCAAGCATTCTTGAAGAACTTTTAAAGACTAAGCTGATTCAGTTGCCAGAAATGAAGCGACCTGAAGAAGCTGATAAAGTAGAAGATCCCAATTATTGCAGGTACCATCGCTTGATTAGCCATCCTCTGGAGAAGTGCTTTATTTTGAAGGATAAAATCATGCGACTCTATGAAGAAGGAAAAATCGAGTTTGAAGAAGAAACGATGTCGTCAAATTTGGCATCAGTCAATATGGTTTCTCAATCCAATTTGCTGGATAGAACCATAAAATTTGGCTCTTTTGATCCTATCATACTGGCTCCAAGTACAAGTACGATGGAGGGTCTTCAGGAAAGTGGGGGCAACTATTTGCTTCAAAGACAAAATCAAGATTACGATGGTTGGACTCTAGTCACACGCCGAAGAAGCAAAAGGAAGAATCTTCCAAAAGTTGTGAAAGTGCCTACAAGAGCTAAGATGATCAAACGACCATCTGAATTTCCAAAGCCCAATGTGCCTCGAGAAGCAAAAATGCCATCTCGGGGTAAAAATTCAGTAGGGAGGAAGTCAAGGAGGCAAATCACTTTAAACGAATTCATGCCGATTCAGCTTAGAAACGAAGATTTGGTTTTCATGACTTGTTACCATAACGGTGGCAATGAAGATAATGAAAACAACACAGACTCAGTAGCATTTGAAGTTGATGAGCATTCTTGTGCTACGAAAATTAACTTTTCTGATGAGGATCTGTTGCTAGGGTCAACCCCTCATAATCGGCCGTTGTTCGTCGTAGGATATACTCGGGAACAGAAGATCAATAGAATCTTGATCGATGATGGTTCTGCTGTCAACATACTCCCGTTGATGACAATGAAAGAATTGGGAGTTCCTTTGGATGAATTGATGCAAAGCCGCTTGATGATCCAAGGATTCAACCAAGGGGGACAAAGAGCTCTTGGAAAACTTAGACTTCAACTTTTCATTGGAGATATGGAGTCAAGTCCACTTTTCCATGTAATCGATGCCAAAACGACGTACAACATGTTGTTAGGACGACCATGGATACATCAAAATGGTGTAGTCTCCTCAACTCTGCACCAATGTCTCAAGTATTGCAGAAACGGTCAAGTTAAGACGATCCTTGCAGACGCTAAGCCATTTACTATAGCAGAAGCACATTTCGCAGATGCAAAGTTTTATCTAAAAGATACATTTATCGAAGAAGTAATGCCCAACCCGATGCAAGAATTAAAGCAAAAGGGAAAGAATTTGGCTTTTTCCACAGTTGGAGAAGATGAAATTGCTCAAGGTTTAAAGGATCTGACTCTTCCCCTCACTAACTTGGAAGAATCAAGAGGCCTTATACCTCCACTGCAAGGATTTGTTAGACCAGTAGAAGAATCTCTTTGCGAACATCAGGATCTTCCTACTCATCGAGCTAAAGATTTTGATCCTAATGCTTATAGATTGCTTGTCAAAGCTGGATATAAACAAGAGGATGTTGCAAAATTGGCTCACAAGACAAAAGAGCCTAGCAAAGAAAAACCGCAAAGTTCATTCAAGATCCGACAGGTCTGGCAAAAGAAGATGGATCACATCGGAACTTCTAGAGAGGGGCTTGGATATTCTCCATTAAAATTGAAGATTCATAAACAAACTTCAAGGTACATAAATGTGGAGGAAGTTCCCGAGGAGCAAGAAGATGCAGTGAAGCCACCAGGACTTTCAGTGTTTGATCGCTTGGGGGCACGCTCAACACGATGTTCAGTGTTTGATCGTTTGAGCATTCAATCATCACGAAGGTCAGTTTTTGAACGAATGGGAGAAAAATGCAGTGAAGTTTCTGTAAGTAAACCAATTTCCATTCAGTCAAGGCTTGGAAGTCCGTACTCTGAAGAAGTTAACTGTGGCCGAAAAAGAAAATCTTCCACTTTAAAGGAATCAAGAGATTTTCACAGCAAAATTCCTTCTCGAATGAAAAGGCAAAGCGAATGGAAGGTAACTACTGGTGAAGTTTTAAAGGCTAGAAAGCACACAGTGGTTATAACCAAATCAGTCTCATCCTCAAAGGAAGAGGAACTTGAAGAAACAGAAATCTTTACTTCTAACCATGTATCTGTAAAGGAAACTGGTGAAAAATCTCAAGAGGAAGAAGCCCAAGAAGCCCCTTCATCTTTTGAAGAAGGAAATCAAGCTACTATTGATGAGCTAAAAGAGGTTAACATCAGTACCAGTGAAGATCCACGACCGGTCTTCATTAATGCTTGCTTACCACCAGAAGAAGAAAAAGCCTATCTTGATCTTTTGATAGAGTATCGAGATATCTTTGCTTGGACTTACAAAGAAATGCCGGGACTCGATCCAAAAGTAGCTATGCATCATCTGGCTGTCAAGAAAAGTGTCCGACCTATCAAACAAGCTCAACGACGTTTCCATCCTGACTTGATCCCCCAAATTGAAGCTGAGGTCAATAAGCTCATCAAAGCTGGCTTTATTAGAGAAGTCAAGTATCCCACTTGGATCTCAAACATTGTTCCAGTGAGAAAGAAAAATGGTCAACTTCGAGTTTGTGTAGATTTTCGAGATTTGAACAATGCTTGTCCAAAAGACGACTTTCCTCTCCCTATAACAGAAATAATGGTTGATGCTACAACTGGCCATGAAGCTTTGTCATTTATGGATGGATCGTCTGGCTATAATCAAATTCGCATGGCTCCAAGAGATGAAGAACTTACTGCATTTCGAACTCCAAAAGGAATATACTGTTACAAAGTTATGCCGTTTGGATTAAAGAATGCAGGCGCTACTTATCAAAGAGCAATGCAAAAGATCTTTGATGATATGCTTCACAAAAATGTCGAATGTTATGTTGATGACTTGGTAGTAAAGTCAAAGGAAAAATCCAATCATCTTGCTGATCTTCGCCAAGTGTTTGACAGATTGCGTAGATACCAATTGAAGATGAATCCGCTCAAGTGTGCGTTTGGAGTATCCTCGAGCAAGTTTTTGGGGTTCATCGTACGACATCGTGGGATTGAGATTGATCAATCAAAAATAGATGCAATCATGAAAATGCCTGAACCGCGCAATCTGCATGAACTTAAAAGTCTCCAAGGAAGATTGGCATATATCCGACGTTTTATCTCAAACTTGGCTGGTCGATGTCAACCATTTAGCCGGCTAATGAAGAAGGATGTCCCTTTTGTCTGGGATGAAGCCTGTAGTAATGCTTTTAAGAGCATTAAGACCTTTTTGTTACAACCACCTATTCTGAAGGCACCTATACCAGGACAGCCGTTAATCCTTTATATTGCTTCACAAGAACGTTCCTTAGGAGCATTATTGGCACAAGAGAATGATGAAGGAAAAGAAACCGCACTCTACTATCTTAGTAGAACTCTTAATGGTGCTGAATTAAATTATTCTCCCATTGAAAAGACTTGCTTGTCACTGATGTTTGCAGTTAAAAAGCTGAGGCATTATTTGCAAGCTCATTCTGTTCGTTTGATTTCGCGAGCAGATCCCCTCAAATATCTCATGTCCAAGTCTGTGCTCAGTGGAAGATTAGCAAAATGGGCTCTTTTGCTACAAGAGTTCGATATTACTTATATTCCACAAAAGGCCGTTAAAGGGCAAGCACTTGCCGATTTCCTTGCAAACCATCCGATTCCAGATGATTGGGAATTCTCTGAAGATCTCCCAGATGAAGATGTTCTTTTCATCGAAATTCCCAGGCCATGGAAACTATTTTTCGATGGGGCTGCCCGTCAAGATGGAGCTGGAGCAGGTGTTGTCTTTGTCACTTCAGAAGGAGATGTATTGCCTTATGCATTTACTCTCACTGAAAATTGTTCCAACAATGTAGCAGAATACCAAGCTCTGATCATTGGATTGGAAATGGCAGTGGATATGAAGGTCACTCAACTTAAAGTGTTTGGGGATTCCAAATTGGTCATCAACCAACTTCTTTCACTTTATGAAGTTAAGAAGCCTGACCTCTTACCATATGTCGACTATGCGAAGAAAATTTTGGAATGGTTTGACAATGTAAGCTTGGAACATGTACCAAGAAGAGAGAACAAGCAAGCAGATTCTCTTGCTAATCTAGCATCAGCTCTCGCCATGCCAAGTGTAGAAGTAAAAGTCCCTCTTTGCAAACGATGGATTTTACCTCCAGTTGATTTTAAAGATGACAACCAGGAATCCAATGTTGTTTCAGTTTGCGAAGTTGAAAAAGAAGATTGGAGACAGCCATTGATTGATTATTTGGAGCATGGGAAGCTACCCAATGATCCAAGGCATAAAACAGAAGTGAAACGTCGAGCTCCTCGATTTATTTACTTTAAGGGTACGCTCTATCGCCGCTCTTTTGATGGTGTCTTCCTTCGATGTTTAGGAGAAGATGAAGTATCCAAAACCTTACAAGAAGCTCATTCAGGAATTTGTGGTGCGCATCAGTCTGGAGCTAAATTGCACTTTCAAATTAAAAGAATGGGATATTACTGGCCAACAATGGTAAAAGATAGCATGGACTACTCCAAGAAATGTCAAGCTTGTCAGTTTCATGCAAATTTCATCCATCAACCTCCTGAACCATTACATCCGACAGTCACATCTTGGCCCTTCGATGCTTGGGGACTTGATTTGGTAGGACCATTACCTAAGAGTTCACTAGGGCATATGTATATACTTGCCGCTACAGATTACTTTTCAAAGTGGGCAGAAGTGGCACCTTACAGGGAAGCAAAAAAAGAAACTGTTGCAACTTTTATCAGAAC
This sequence comes from Fremontodendron californicum, assembly GCA_030761205.1. Lineage (NCBI taxonomy): Eukaryota > Viridiplantae > Streptophyta > Magnoliopsida > Malvales > Malvaceae > Fremontodendron > Fremontodendron californicum. The sequence continues at coordinate 954,404 of JAULJL010000006.1, forward strand.
AAACATCATTTATCGATATGGCGTACCTCGTCACATCATAACTGATAATGGGAAGCAGTTTGACATGAGCAAGTTATGTGCACAGTTTGACTTCAAGCAGTACAAGTCTTCAATGTACCATGCTCCAGCAAACGGATTAGCAGAAGCTTTTAACAAGACTTTGTGCAATCTTCTCAAGAAAGTTGTTAACCGTTCAAAGAAAGATTGGCATGAAAGGATAGGAGAAGCTCTGTGGGCTTATCGAACTACATATCGCACACCAACTCAAGCCACTCCATATGCACTTGTTTATGGTGTGGAAGCTGTTCTACCACTTGAGCGACAAATTCCGTCATTAAGGATTGCAATCTAGGAAGATCTTTCTAGTGAAGACAATGTACGCTTGCGTTTGGAAGAATTAGAAGCACTGGATGAGAAAAGGTTGGAAGCCCAACAACGCTTGGAGTGCTATCAAGCTCGACTATCCAAAGCTTTTAATAAGAAAGTCAAGCAGCGATCTTTCCAAGTTGGAGATTTAGTCCTTGCTGTAAGAAGACCCATAAATACTTCACATCGTATTGGCAACAAGTTCCTTTCAAAATGGGATGGACCATACGTTGTTCGAGAAGTTTATACCAATGGTGCCTATAAGATCGTTGATCAAGATGGTGTCAAAGTCGGACCGATCAATGGAAAATTTTTGAAGCGTTACTATGCTTAAAGAAGATATTGCTCCTAAGCAAGAGCTTAAACTGTTGTATGTTGCTCCCAAACACGAGCTTAAACTGTGCACCAAAAAAAAAAAAAAAAGCCCGCTATGTTGAAAATCCTTTCTAGGACAACTTAGGCAAAAGTTAGGGCACAAAAAAAAAAATTTGATGAACTACGTTATGACTTGATCCTTCAAATTCGAGGGTACGTAGGCAGCTTGGTTTCATTGCCAAGTTCAGTCCAAACAAAAAAAAAATTTGATTCAAATATTATCTTTTGTTCACTTGAAAGTATCATGATAATTCTCCATTCAAATTTCATGATTCAAATTATTTTTCAAGTAAAACAAATCTTTTGCAAATTAAAGATCTTTGGGAATTTAATTTGTAGTCTATACATGATGCAAAAATGCTTCAGAAAGTGCAAAAGAAAGATGATATATGGAGAAAAAAAAATTTAACTTCATTTCAAACTTGAAAAGAACTTACAATAAAAAATAAAATAAAAAAAAAACTAGCAAGCCTAAGAACTAATATAAATTTGAAAAAAAAAAAGTTACATCAAAAGGGAGTCAGGGCTTCCATTTGAAATTCTTCAAGTCGTCTCGAGAGGCTTCCAACATATTTCGCAACAAATCTAAGTTCTTGGCTTCATCCTCAGTAAGTGTAGTAATAGACTCAACAGAATTCATTTCTTCACGAATCTTGGAGGTGTCGGTTCTTCTTCTTTTCAGTTCATCTTCAGTTTCTTGGAGCGAAGACTCAAGTCTATGTTTTTTGCGTTGCAAAGTAATGAACTCATGCTCTATATCTGCCAAGTTCGACTGCAGGGTGTTAAGGTTCTCAACAGTCTTATGTTCAAGTAACATTGAATCTTTAAGTCGAATTTCAAGTGCTTGAAGTCTTTCAATTCTATCATTGGATGAAGAAATGGAAGATTCAAGCTCATTAAACTTTTGGACTTGTGTAAAGTAGTCTTCCACCATGCCTTTCAATAAGGATGAATCAACGGACTTGATTGCTTCTATTGCATCAAAGATCTTGTGAACATCACCACTAAGCGAAGAAACCCGATCAAAAGAAGCGCGAATAATCCTTGGTTGAATGCTTTCCCACAAAATAGTTGCAAGCTTCAACTGACTATCGGATATCACTTTTTCAGCACTAAACTTAGAAAATTCTGGAAGGGCGAGATGACTAGCTTCGACAAGAGGGTCTGTGGAAGTCTTCACTATAGGGGAAGTATTATTAACAATCACATTAGGGCAAGCATCTTCTTGGTTGGAAACGGTGCTTGAAACATTATTTCTGATCTTAGCTGCAAGTTTGTTGAACTCATGCGAACTAGAAACTGAAGCTTCACTTTTGGCGGGGGATATATCACCTTGAAAGGATTTCCTTGGCCTGGTTCGCTTCCAATGTCTTTCATGATCACTCTCATCAATTAAATCTTCGACGATCGCATTATGCTTCCCTTCGATGACTTTCGGTAAAACCCTTTGTCCTTCATCAACTAATGACACTGATCGAGGAACTTCTTGTGAAGTCTTCACATGCTCCTCTGTTAAATCTATGGTGGACGAGACTTTGGCTTTATTGGATTTGTCTTGCGAAATCTCTAAAGACTTTTTCTTAACATCCTTGGGAGGTTTTCTTCTCCTTGACGGTGATGTACGGATGCTCGAAATCAAAATATCAATAGAATGCTCAAGATACGGCTCATGAACTTTCGACCACCATTCCATGTATCTTGCGGTCGTATGATCATTAGGATTTAGAGAGCGAGCTGGAGAGATCAATCTGGACTTTGTATGAGAACGAGTGCAAATTCTCCAAAACCTACATAAATCATCCACAGATCCAGAACGAATGTCTTCCTTAAGAGCTCCGGGAATATCCTGACAAAACCCAAATTGTCTCCCAAATCGATGAGGACTGTAAGGTTCTACAATGATGGCTTGGTTACATCGGGCAGGCAAATAGCTCGAACGAACATTAACAAGATAGCCATGATTGATCTTACTAAGAGTGTCATCATCAACAATCACTTCATCCCTATTTCTGGGATATAAGTTAGCATTCCACACTATGCCACTATGAATTAACTTGCGAGCGTCATAATCCTCAAAGTATTTGGCTCCACCTTCTCCTGAAAACTTGCTCATCAAAGGCCCATATACATCATCTGGATTTTGAAAGTGAGTCCGGAAGTAATAACTTAACCACCCATAAATATAGTGAATTGGAAAACACGCATCTGAAGAGCCCGCTTGAGCAGAAAGTGTAATTCGGTTTAGTCCATGGTAAATATTGGCTAACACCGGGACCGCGAGATTAACAGTTCTCCCAATCGCCATCAGGCTAGCTATCTTAAATGTCTCTGGCCGAACAAATTCTGAATCTTTTCTTGGAAAAACGAAAACACAGATCCAACAAGAAATGAAGGCAGCTAAATAAGTGTCTGTTGTTAAACTGTCTTTGATTCCAAGTGCAGTGAATGCTCCATCTCCTGCCATTCCCCGACCTTGGTATTTCCGAAGAATCCCAGTAGGGTTATGTGTAGCTTTTGGACGAACAAGCTTCTTTGCTTTTCGAGCAGGTGGTTTGGTGTAACGCAAATTCCCTTGAAACCAAAAATTGATCCAATCCTCAATAGACACCTTATCCTCCTTGCCTTGCTTCAAAAGATGGAATGCCGCAAATAGATATTCACAACATCTCGGGATGAATCTTCCCTTGTTATCAAAGCCAGTCAATTCGGCAGCACAAGGAATGACTTCATCATAAAATATGCCGTGAATGGGCAAACCGCCTAGCTTATGCAAATCCCATAAGGAGATGGAAGCTTCCCCAGTAGCAAGATGAAGAGTATTAGTAGCCGGACACCAAGCTTCACAAAAAGCGCGAATGACGTCCTTGTTGTGATCATAAGTGTATAATGATGCATAAACAGCATCATATATACTAACAGTCGTTAAATTTTTGTTGAAGTGGTACAACACATCTTCAGCCCATTCCCAGTACTTTGGTATGTAACCAAACTCTCCAAAAATCTTGAAGGAAAATCCCCAATATGACCTTTCGGAAATGATACGGCTTCCCAACGTGTCAAACTTCTCATGATTAGAAGTATTGACGTGAAGATTAGATTGAAGAGATCTCGCCTTTGGAGAAGATTGTGAAGTTGGAGAAAGTTCTATCGACCAATCTTCCAAAGTGGTGGGAAAATCAAATGATTTCCAAGCGGATTTATATCTACCCGATATGGGCTTGTTGGTGAAGAGATATAATCCTTCTTTTATGTCTTCATCTTCCTTGGAAAGAATCACAAGATAATCTTTGTGATCTTTGAAGTACACCATGATGATCCTACAAAAACAAAAACAAAACAAACAAAAAATGTCAAAGTAGGTAAAAAAAAAAAATGATGGTAAAAAGAACAAGAAACCAAAGTGCTATGGTACGTGTCACTATGCATGGCTTTAAAGTAGAACAATCAAGCTTGTTTTAACATGCATGGTTTTAAACCAAAGAAAATAATGCATGGCGAGACAAATGGTGCATGGAGGGCTTGCATGATTTTTAGTTTTTTTTTTTTTTTGGATTTAAAGAAATTTGTTATAATCATAAATATAATAAACATAGAATAGAAACAAGTAAATAACATCAAGGTGCGTTGGCCATGGACTCGATTAGGAGCGGATAACCCTCTGGCACAGCTAGCGGTGCGTTAACATACTCTGCACGTGTAGGAACGTCAGAACCAAGGACATGGGACTTGGCCAGGAAACAAGCACGAGTGATGAATGTGGAGATTGCAGGAGAGGAGGAAGCATTGGTCACCTTGAGGAAGGCAGTGGAGGAAGTGGTGGCAAGAGCTGATTTGCTGAGGATGACCGCTGCAATGAAGGCGGTGGAGATACTGAATCCGGTGCAGAATGTGAGGTTTTTGACAGCTGCGACACAGCTGTTAGTTAAGCTTAGGAATTGGGGTTGGCAGAAAGACGCTGAGAGAAAGGAATGAAACAATGATTGATGGATAGTTTTGAGATTATAGATAGGAATATAGTCATAGATGGTTGATAATACTTTTGTTTGTATTTGTTTAGGGGATTTTTGACAACTTGAAAGTCTTAACGGCTATCGATTAGGGCCAGCGCTAAAGTTCGTCACTGGCCCTGGGTTGATGACTTGATGTCTACCCTTGAATCTTGATTTCCCCTTCGTTGTTGTATGTGCATTTACGTGCCTAAGTAATTAATTTCTTGGTGCGGTGCCTACTGCCTAGGGATGCCTGTTAATTAAGAGCATCGATATCCAAGAGCTGTACTCAATTTATAAACTAAAGAAGCTTATTACATATTTGTAACTTCTGCAATTAAATTTATTCAACTCCCAAATATGTTGAGTTGATAAAGTTTCCATTGCGAATAAAAAGGCTGATGTGGCAGGGGTCGGTAAGGAAGAAACAGAACATGGAGCCATGGGAAAAAGGCCGAGAGAAGAGAAACTTAAATGCTAGCTTTTAGGGAGGCATTGGGAGACTGAATATTGGAAGACTTGGGCTTTATTGGTGCTTGGCATACGTAGGAATGAGGAAACCGGGCAGAAAACAATATAAGGGATGAGACTCGATCAGCCTCAACAACTGCCTAAGAGGTGAAGAAACCATGACAGGAGCGATGAAAAAAAAAAAAAAAAAAAAAAAAAAAAGAAAAAAGAACTCACCTGCTGAGCAGCGTAGCAACCTTTGAGAATCAATTTAATATGCAAATTAGCTTGAGAAGGCCTTGCTTTTATAGGGAAAATAATTCAAGTGGTCAAGGAATAGAACTTCTAATTGCATTAGAATTTCTTTAAAACTAGAAGTTGAGTTTTAATTGAAATTAATTTGAGCAAAGAAGCGATTAGATCAAACTCAAATTCTTTGGAGCCGTAGAAAGTCTTCAAACTGTGAACTATATTTTGCATGGGCTATTGGGTTCCTTTACCAAGTCAAACTCTTTAAAAAAAAAAAAATTTAAAGTTTGGCTTAAAACCATTTTTTGTTACGTAGGCCAACATTGGCCTATATATATATTTTCTTTACGTAGGCCGATGTTGACCCAATATTCATTTGTCCTAAATTATTTAGGGTGGGTCAATATTCTATTCATGGTCCATTTTGATGCATAGAAAATTATATTTGCTAAATCAATTTTTTCGTCTCATATACGAAATTATATGAAGATAATTAATTGATGTAGATAAATTTCAAGACTTGTCCACTTGCTACATTAAAAAAAAAAAAATTCGTGTAAGTAACCAAGTCTTGAGGGGGCATTTGTAGAAGGAGAAAATTTGTAACCAATTACAAATTGCCACGTGTTAATTGAAATTTCTTGTAATTAAGAAATTTTCAATTAAATTATACATTACCATGTGAAATTGATAATATCATATTATAATTAATTATTTTTTAATTAATTAAATATGTACACATGGTTTGACCAATCAAATTGCAAGGATTCATGGGTTATCCAATCAAATTTCACCCATGTGTCATAATTATTTTATCTCTAATTTAATTAATTAATTAAGAGATAAATAATAAATTTTTATCTCTAATTAAATTAAATTAATTAAGAGATAAATAATAAATTTTTATCTCTAATTAAATTAAATTAAATTAATTAAGAGATAAATAAATATTTTATCTCTAATTTAATTAATTAATTAAGTGATAAAAAATAAATATTTTATCTCTAATTTAATTGATTAATTGAGAGATAAATAAATATTTTATCTCTAATTTAATTAATTAATTAAGTGATAAAAAATAAGTATTTTATCTCTAATTAAATTAAATTAATTAAGAGATAAATAAGAAGATATTATCTCTAATTAAATTAAATTAATTAAGAGATAAATAAGGAGATTAAGTTCTTTTAAAACTCTCTTTCACCTGGCTAGCTACCACTATAAATAGAGACCTCCCATTAACACAAATTGACAATTCAGAAAGCCTGAAGAGAAGAAGATTTTGAAGAGCCAAATCCTCTCAAAATTCTTAAGAAGAAATTAGAGAAATTCTAAGAACGCGGTGCTTGTTCTTGAGAATTCTCTAAGAAGCTGCTCTCCGATCTTGTTCATCAAAGGAAAGGAGATAATTCATGTTTTTTCAAGACCAAGTCTAGAAGACCCTTGAAGCAGATCTCATCGATTCAAAATCAAGTCGTGAAGACCCTTGAATCAAAGTTTTACTGAAGAAAAGAATCAAACGATTTCTTTCTTTAAGAATATTCAAAGATTGTAACCTCAAAGTTTGATTAATAAAATTATTTATTTGACTCCAAATTTTCCTTATCATATTTTTGACATAAAATTTGTGTGTACACTGTGCACCATGGCCTTACAGTCGCCTAGGTTCTTCCATTTTTTCGTCAGGTTTCCTGTATGATCAAAGCATGACACTTGGAATTCTATATGGGGCCACCCTTTTGCTTAATTGGCCTCCTAAAAAATGGATTAAGAGATTCCATGGAAATGTGCCTGCTATATCTTTCAAACTTGTAGTCTTTGATATGGACATAGCTATCTACTATGGTATCTATATAAGCTTGGATGAGACAATATATTCTTAGCCCCAATTTCTTGTATATTTCTTGCCAAAGCGGCTGAGCCGATTGTCTACTTTGCATTCTCATTTATTAGTTAAAGTTAAAATATTGGGTCATACAAACAATCAAGAAGTTTTAGTTTGACAAGTTGCAACAATTTTTTATTAAGTTGATGAACTCAACTTGTCATCTTCACAGCTTACCCACAGCCTCAAACCATAACATCTGTCCATATATATTCGTTGACTATATTGTCTTGCCTGTCATCCAAAATCGGAAGCAAGAGAATATATAATCCTTCTACCAATTTGGTTGAAGCAAACCTTTTAAAGATCAGAGAAGCTCTAGACTTCTAGACAAGCTTCAGCTTGATGTTCATAATACTTGATGCAAAAGCAGACAGATATGAAATACCAGCCTTTTAAACCAATGTTATTAAATACAAACAAGACCCAATGTTCATATCGAAGTTGGGACTTATCAACAATCAAATTACAATTTTAAAAATCAAAAGAGATGCCTTAAAAGAAAAGTGTTCATGTACTTATGAAGATAATAGGGAAATGAACTTAAGTAGAACATCAACTGCATTTTGAGCTGCCAAAGTGGCAAACACAGCAGCTTCATTTGACAAGGCAGAACCTCCACCAGCTAAATCAGACAAGGATCTAAATGCAATGAAAGGCATCTTTTGTTGGTGACATACCAGGGCAATTGCAGCGGTCTCCATGTCGATTGCAGTCGCATTGAACTTGGCGTTCAAGAATTCTCGATAAGCTCTATTGTCGACAAAGACGTTCGAGCTGATCCCTCTTTGTACTCTCACCACCATTGGAGTTCTTGGTAAGCAAGTTGCATTGACGCATCCACCAAGCCTCAAACCCTGTTTTTGAAAAACCGAAAAAACATGTCTTTTTTATCCAAACATACAGTCAAAGACATAGGATTAAATGTATTTTTTTTGGGGATGCATTTACTTTACCTGCTGAACTCTTTCGGCTATTGCAAAGTAATGCTTGTTGACTGGAACCCAAAAGGCATGCTGCCTCTGTTCAGGAATTCCATCCACTGGAAATATTTCTTCAGGCTGATACCAAACATTGTTGAGGAGGTTCTCTGAAGATTTGTTGCATTTTGTGCTATTGTTGTAATCGGAAAACCTAAGATAACCAATTTTTCTGGTGTAATCTCCATTGGATTCTAAAGATAGTTCATCCTCAGGTCCATCCCCATACCTCTTTAAACATTAATAAATTGTAAAATGGAGATTATAAGGAACTTGATTGCCTAATCATAAGGAAAAAGGAAAGTAAAGACAAAGGATTTCTGGCCTAATCTGACATGAGCAAGTAACAGTATAAGGATTTAATGATGGAATATCCAATCATCTTTAATGCTAAATATCACCATATGGAATTAACAAAAAAAAAAAAAAAAAGGGTACCTGCCAATTCCAAAGACCTGCATGAGCCCAAAACTGAGGGATGGTTACATCTCCAATTTGAAGCTGAGGATTTGCATTTCCTGCTATTCCATAGTGCAGAACTCCTTTGACCTTGAATAGACTGAGCAGCAATTGTGTAGCTATTCCTGCATTTAGCTATAAAAATTCCAGGGGGGGAAGAGTCAATAACATTGAGGAACCAAAAGGACAGAGAAAGATTGAATTAAAGGTATAATCCAAAAGTCTCATAGACTCATACCATGCTCAACCCTGTCAAAACAATAATAACCTTTTCATTTTCCAAGTGTCCTATTCGAAACCTTTTCCCTGGACAAACAAAGTCATAAAGTTGGTTTAATCTACATATCTAATTTAAAATTTTAACCATGACAAAGAAATTTCATGGGGAAGTCATCACAATCACCTGAAAAATCCAAGTAAGGAAGCTTATGATCAGCCACAAAGCTACCAGATTGCATAAGAGGATTCATCTCAAAGGAATTTGGTACTATTATACCTAAGTATGGACCCTCCATGTTTATTCTATTGATCTTTCTCAAAGTGGAAGAAGAAACTGCACCATAGACTCCATTGCTACCAATCCCCAAGACAATAACAAGCACAAACAACACCATCCTCAAGCACACCCTCATCTCTTCCTGTATACCAGAGGTTCAAAATATATGTATATATATATATATATGCTTCACACTTCCTGTATCAAAGGGATGGAAAGGTCAACGCCAAACAAATTAAATCCCCAGACGAAATTACTTGAATTCTTACCAACTATATATATAGAAATTTAGCCAAGTTGATCTGAATTATCAATACTGAAACTGACTAACGTGTTTGAATACAGAATGCTGACTTCCCACATATTATTAAGGAGTTAGGTAAGTCAAGAATAGACAAATTTCAATGTGTGAAAACTAACATAACATATATGAAAGAAAAGGATATATATATATATACCAAGAGAATATCCATAAAGTGAAGGAACTGAGTGTTTGCGTAAGCAAGAGGATTTGTGTGTCCTGGTAGGCTGGTACGGTCAATAACTAGAATATTACAACCTTATGGAACGTGAAAGTCGATTGTATTTGTAAATTATTTGAGCATATCTTCTTTTGTTTTTTTGTTTTTGAACATTTTCTCTTGAGAATATCCCCTTGATTGTTTGTTTTCTGATTGGATGATAAGACTGACAGATCAAACCTAATTAATCAAGTTGATTGTTTTGTTAGACTTGCAAAGCGGGCTGGTTCAGGAATAAATTCATTTTGATATACTTTTTTAATTTAAATAAATAATTCAAATCCAGTAAAGAATACAGAATTAATACATATATTTATAATTGAGCAAAATTCTTGGATATATTTAATCCATTTTAATCTTAAGCTTATAAATATTGTAACTGTAACATTTAGTTTAATGATATATGCATATATCCGTACTGAAAATAAAAGCAAAAGAGTAACCCATTAGGCCATTACCCATGGCTCTTCCTCATTTCAATTTTTCAATTGCAGATAATGTCTCCACGTCGGTCCAAATTTGGCTCATGGTATTTAATGTTAATGGAAACTGCCCAAAAGCCCATTTGGTCGTCTATGGAAAAAATAAGGAAAAATAAACAATCTTTTTTATTAAAAAAAATTGTACAATATAAACACGTTTCTTTTTCAAAAAACTTATCTAAAAGATATCGAATTTTTCGGCAAGATTAATTAGATGTATAATTATGGATTAAGATCTTATCCATTACTTTTTCATTTATTATTTTTAAATATATTAATATTTGTTATCACATACATTCGCACGTGAATGCTCATTGATTTATTTATTTTTGATTATATAATTGTTTATTTTAAAATAAATAAAATGTATATTAATTAAAATTTATATTAACATGTAAAGTTTGTTTATGTGCAAATTATATCAAATTATTATAAAGTTTATTATGTTAATATTAATATAAAATTAATTATATCAAATAAAAAAAAATTCAATGTAAATTTTAATTCTTTTTTATTATACCAAATAAATGGACTTACTTTTTAAGATTAGTGAAAAATTAAAATTTTTAAGATAAAAGAATTTCATATAAATTTTAAAATTTTTATTTATTATCAAATTAATCCATTTAACAAAAGTGTTTTAGTGAAATTAAATTTCTTACTCATAAATTAGATAAATTTTATTAATAATAAAAAATATTTATAATGGTAATTTATAAATATAGTAAACAACAATGACTATTTCCGTCAGTTCAAAAGATTCTTCACATTCGTGCTTTTATATATACTAGTATTTGTTATCACATGCATTCGCACGTGAATACTCGTTGATTTATTTATTTTTTGAATATATAATTATATTTTTAAAATAAATAAAACTAATAAAATATATATTGACTAAAATTTTCATTAACATGTAAATTTTATTTCATATGCAAATTATATCAAATTATACAAAATTAATTACAAATATAAAACAATTCAATATAAAATTTAATTGTTTATATTTATATCAAATAAATTGATTTATTAATAAAAAATTAGAACTTTTAAAATAAAACAATTGCATATAAACTTTTAATACTTTTTTTATTTTATATTAAACTAATCCATTTAGTGAAAGTGTTTTAGTCAAATTAAATGTCTTACTCATAAATGATATAGCTCTTATTAGTAATAAAAAATTATTTATAATGGTAATTTAGAAATATAATGAAAAACATGACTATTTTCGTCAGTTTAAAAGATTCTCCACATTATTGCTTTTATATATATTATAGATTATAGTATTAACAAAAATTTGGCAAAATTTTATATGCAAATTATATCAAATTACTATAAAGTTTATTATTTTTAATATCAATGCAAAATTAATTATGAATATAAAAAAATTATTTTTTATTCATATTAAATAAATTGATTTATTTTTCAAGATTAGTGAATTTTTTTAAATTTAAACCTTTAAGATAAATCAGTTCTATATAATTTTTATTTTTTATTTATTATCACATTAATCCATTCAACAAAAGTATTTTAATAAAACTAAATTTCTTTCTTATAAATTAGATAAATCTTATTAATAATGAAAAATACATAAAATGATAAATTAGTAATATAATGAATAATAATGGCTTTTTTCGTCAGTTCAAAAGATTCTCCACATTCATACTTTTATTAATATTATAGATTTATCATTATCATTCATATAAATAGAATCCATCATAATAGTGAAAGTCATACGTATAAATGGTGATTAAATTGTATTTAACAAAAATGAATTAAAAAGTAATTGAGGAGAGTCAAATCCATAATTATGTATATAATATGGGACCTAATCGGATTAGTCTACTTAATTAGAAAAAAGCTTCCTTCTTTGACAACTAGTGTTAAATTTTTGTGAGGAACATTTTGAAAATAAAATCTTAAATGTATGAGATCGATGTGAAAGAGTACGATCTTAAAATCTCCCTCAAAAAAGGAATTAAACCAAGTCAATATACCTTCGACTATATATATATATATATATATATATTTGATAGAATATGCAGTTATCCTTTTAATTTGAAAAATGCCCTTTCATCCCTTCAGATATTTGATAAAAAATACATTAACCTCCTAAAATGTATCTATTAAGATCATTTTAAATGAAAATACAAATATACTCTTTCTTTTTTTTTTCATTTTTCTTTTACCCATTTTTTTTTAATTACAAAATAATAGAAACTTAATTAATTTTAAATTATCATTAATTACTATCAATTAAAATTCTAAATAAGTTACATTCTAATACAAATACATGTTAAATATTTTAAATTTATCTTTAGTTCAATTATATATTAACTTTGAGATTAATTTATTAAATTATCCTAATTTAAAAAAACTTTTTTATCATTTTTTTTATAAAAAATAGTGCTAAAAAATTGATTAATAAAAATAAAAGAAATAAAAATGACGAAAAATTTTTAAAAAATAAAATGAGGGTATTTTTTATATTTAAAATAAAAATTAGTTTGATTAATAGAATATTAACATTGATTTTTTTTTTCAAAACAGATAAAATCTGTTTTTCAAACTAATATGGATAAGTTTATTTTCAATAAAATATCATATATGATAATTATGTTTTATTTTTTTCTCTCATTTTTCATTTTTTACTTTAATCAATTTTTTATCACTAAAACTTTTATTAAATCATGGTAATAATTTTTAAATGAAGATAATAATAAATTCAACTCAAATGTAATATACAATTGAATTAAATATAAACTTAAAATATTTAACATGTACTTGAATTATAGTATAATTTAATTTTAGAATAATTAAAGATATATTAATTTTGGCTTATTGCATTATGCTGCTTCCATTTAAGAAGAAAATTGTACACTGATTTGTCTTATGGACTTAGAAATCAAATATTTGATTTCATTATTTTATTTCTCTTGGTTTTATTTCATTTAAAAGAGATAATCTAAACTTAACTCTTACTTTTTATCTAAGCTTAATTCAATTACAAAAAATAAAAAAAAAAAAACAAAAATTATTGTTTTTTGCAGTTCTGCAAGAGAGAGTTTTAAGTGTTGGATCATTAAGCCCAATTTCAAGGCCCACTGGCAAAACCAAAAACCATGTGTTTCGTAAATAAACTAAATGAAAATTACAAAGAAAAAAACCTTGGCCCGAAACCCTTGCAAATAGACCATCAAACTTTTAACATATTGGCCAATGGACCATTGGCCTCGTAAGCTGAGGGTATCTCATTTTAGTTATAGACAAAAATGTAGAAGGATAAAATACTAAGAAAACCTCTCAACTATTTCATTTTTTAAAAATAAGTCCTTAGATTTTTATTATAGTTAAATTAATCATTATCCTTTGATTTGTATTCAAATAAATTTTTTATTTCAAATGAAATATTAATTTATGTTAAGGGTTTATTTAGGTACAAATCAAAAATTAAAAGTTTATTTGAGTATAAATTAAAAATTGAGAGCTTATTCTAGTACAAATTAAAAATTAAGAGTTTATTTAAGTGCAATAAACGTATAGGGATTTATTTAAATAAATTGATAAAATTTAAGAATTTTTTTTGTTATTTTAACCAATGTTGAATTAATGCAGATGATTCAAATCTGATGTATTCACATAGATGAAAAATAGTTAAAGAATGAAATAGGTTGATACTTTCTTTTATTTAACACAGTAAGTTTTTATAAAGAAAACAAATTGATATATGTCAATTATAGTCCTATTTTTTTTTCTTTACAACTTGAAAATTTGGTGATTTAGATTTAATCTCTCTGATTTGGAGGGAAATTTCGAGCCATATGACATGAACACATTAATTAATGCCTTCAGCATTTTATAGTAAGTGAAATTATTTGATTAATAGTCAGTAAAAATTTTAGATTTCACAAATAAAATTAATAGGGTGATACACTTTAAAGTATATTAAAATAAATTGGTAGTAGTTTTTTTTAAAGGTAATAGTTTGGAATTCATATAGAATCTAGCAATAATATTATGCATTAATGAGCTATAGATAAATAAGTTCAAGTCACTTCTCTAGAAAGTGTTAAATCAAATGTGCATTAAATTAAGAAACCTCATAGATGGATTTATCTATCGGTTTGAATTATCCGTCTGATTTGATGGGCCCAATTCGATTCGGGTTTGATTTTGAATACAATTTTTGAAGTTTGAATCAGTTTGGCTTAAATTATTATTCAATTAATAAAAATGTATATTTTTAAAATTTAATATATAAAAATATTAATATAAAAATAATTTTTAAATATTTTAATATTTATGAACAGTAAAAACGAACCTATTCAATTCTAACAGATCGAACAAGATTTTAGACAAAAACTTTGAAAGATCAATTGAGTTTGACTTGAACTGATTCACGAACATGAACATAAACTTAGACACTAGCCATCCATAGCCAGATATATTAAACCCCTTTAAGAAAAAAAATTAAAAATGGAATATTTGAATCAGAATTTGATTAAGATATATATTAAGTCAAATATTAATGCTCTGATCGGATACTCCTAAATTCCTAATTAGAAACAATATTTGTAGCAAAATTGATAATTACCCATTTGCATGGTTGGTGGGGTTGCACATAATTTTTAGTAGTTAATATACACTTGGGTCTAATTATAGAGGGGAAAAGAAAGACATCCTTTAGGAAATTAAAAGGAAGGTTTATTGGGCATACGAAAATATGTATATAAATGGATAGGATCGTGGGGTTGGTGGACATTGCAAACCATGCATGCCAACAAATAACATCATGTTGAAATGAAATGCATAGGCCACGTAGGACAGAATCATTGACACATGACACGTGTCACATCTTGAACGAATACTTATGATTTGTGGGTTGAATTGATGATGACATAGGATATATATGTTTGCATCTTGCATATGTAATTGGAGTATATATATATATATATGATGAAATTTCTTTCTTGTTAGAATCTTAACATAAAGATACACATCACTTCGTGAATTCTTGTCGCTATACATATATTTGCAAAAGTTTTCATAAGATTAAGGGCTTGAAAAAATAATTCCTAAAAATAAGTTAGAAAACATATATATATATATATATAACTATTATTTCATACATGGTTTGGTTAAATTTTTAAATTACAAGTAATGTTAAAAGATTACTATGTGTCACGTTTTTTATTATACTTTGCAAACAGTATCCATCAATCCCTAACTTTATTGATAGAATACTTTTTTAAGTATTGATGGTATATGAGATAATTTTTCATATATCTAATTCGATAACCCTAGCTAAGCATATTATCTATATATATATATATATATATATATATAACTTTGGGGTAGAATTCATTAATTGGCTTATATATATATATTTAATAATATCAATATAATAATAATTCATTAATGTTGGGAACATAAATTTGAGAATTTGGATTTGAATTTCATTTACTATATAAATTGTAATAATGAAATGCATACATTAATTAAAATTCAACATGATTATATATTTGAAAGGTATAAAAATATGAATTTCAAATTCACAAATACCTATAAGTGTTTCAAATTCACCACTACAGACATCCAACAAATCCATGAATTTGATCATGAATGTTACATTTACATGTGTTTTACTACACAATTACACTATTCTTGAAATCCAAATCCATTGTTTTAAAGGAGTTTTTAGCTGGGGATTAGTTGTCATGCTTCATGCTTCATGCTTTAGGTGCTTTTCGTTTTGATGGATTTTCTGCTAGTTCAAGTGAAAAGTTTTGTAATCTTTTGGTTATTAATAAAAATTATTTGACTTAAATATATATATATATATATATATATATAAGATACTGTTAATATTGCTCAAGATACTGGATGATTCAAGATTGCTGCTAATTAATTTAAGTCAATGCACCATTAAAATGATTAATTCATACTACTGGTACTGGATACATGAAATTAAGCAATTAATGTAGCAGCAGCTAATAATTTAAATAAAGATCAAAGAAAAATAGATATAAGCTTAAATCTTAGTAGTAAATTAGAGAGAGAGAGAGGTAGTTCTTCTCCATATCAGCAAGCCAGCTAGGGCTTAGCACACATCATCTACAAATAGTCCAAAGAAATTAAGAATATTGTGTATAGCATCATGAGCAATCAGCCTTAGAACTTTTTTAGCAGAGTGACTGCTCATGATGTTATATCGTTTTCATGAAGCTCTGATCTCCATCTAGCTACTTTTTTTTTTTTTCTTCTTTTTCTTTTAAAGTGTGCTTAGCCTTTCCCATCAGTTCTAATAAGCCTTCTATCGGAATCCGCCGCCCAAAGCAGGAGCCCAGTAATCAGCTCCATTGTCACTCCCAACTTGAAGTGTGCATGACACAGGAACCAAGCACAGCCCTCTACTCCTCAGGTCTTTCTTTGGTTCTTCATGAGAATCCTAGAAAATGAAAAAGAAATTTTGTTGTTTCCATTTATATATATATATATCATGCATGTAGAAGGAAAGAAAAAGAATAAATTATAGATTAATGTTACAGGGCGGGCAAGATTCAAGAATTACCTGCTGATCAGGACCACCTTTCCTCTTCAAGCAGTTTTCGTTCAACAGCTAGACAAAAAAAAAAATTGCATCCAAAAATATATTAGCATTTTAATTGATTTGTCAAACTATGCATATTAGTGATTATCATTTGTTTAGAAGAAACCAAGGTTACTCGATAGTTCATACCAGCTAGTAATTCTTTTTTTATATATCTTAATTAATTATAAAGAGTAAAGATAGCTATATAAAGTTGATGACTGATATCATTATTCTTTTGATACTATCTTTATTGGTTTTAAAAAAATACAGTAAACGGGTAGCTTTTTTCCAAATTCAAGTTCCCCACTACTCCCCCCAAGCTCCTTTGAGGTAATGGATCCAATAAAGGTTATTACCTGACCAGGGTCTTCAGGAAATATACAATTTCTCTCCCCTTGAACCTAAACAAGAAGATTATGGTAATCATTAATCAATTAATACCACATTATAATCATAAATATATTCTCATGCAAATGCCTATATATATTCACGGTTCCACATGCAGAGAGAAATAGAGAGATCTTTGTCTTTTATCTTTTGGTAAAGAATGATATAGTTTTCTTACAGACTGTTGCTGCCTCATGTTTCCTGATCCACTGCCCAAGTACGGTAAGCTGAGAGCCTATATTCAAGGGGGATATATATATATATATAAGAAAAGGAATAATATTTAGGACTTCAATAACTAAAGGAATATTGTTTAAAGGAAACATTGTGAGGCTGAGCGACTTTAAGCAGTACTGTGTGTGCCATCGCTGGTTCATGGTTGTTTGTAAAAAGATAAAAGAAAGGGGGGGGGGGGGGGGGGGGGAAGAATACGAAGGAAGAAAAATCACCTCAATTTGACTCTGGAGGAATCTGATGTACCCAATAGCCTCTAACAAGACAGAGGCTGTGTCAGTCTGCAAAAGAGAAAAATACCATACCACACCCTCCAAAGTCATATTTAATGTCCTTCTTTGAAATTTCTTTTGCTTAACTGAAGGGGAAAAATATATATATATATATATATATATTTTTGAAGAAGAAAGGAAGCTTTCGTCTTTGGAAAAAGACCTTTATAGGTTTTCTACATAAAGAATACAAATGTTTTTATTATATTAATTTTCATTTCTGCAAAGATCTAAATCTTTGAGCCTTCTTAAATACTTCATTGATTAAAGCTTAATTATATACCTTCCCAAATGGAGAAACAAGCTGGTGAAGTGCTGTAATTCTGTCGCCTAATTTTTCCTTCCTCACCTGGTATATAAAGTGTACAAATCAGAAAAAAAAAAAATAAGTTGATGATTAATTACTTTTCACTTAAATGACATTCTTTTTTTTCTTAATTACATTAATAGAAAATGAGAAATATAGCAAAGCCAAAGAATCGTCATCCGTGAAGAAATGGACAATCAAAGGAGTGAGGACAACAGTTTTACCAGCCCAAGGATGACAGTGTGTGTGTGTGTTTTCTGCTTGTAAGTATCTAGTGTGAGTGTGCGTGCAATTTGTGTTTATGCGGTGAGTAGGAAAGAGAGAGAGAGATTGAAAGGGTTAGGTAAATTTATTATTGGGTTTGTTTTTGTTTAGTACATCACCTTGAAGGTCGGTTGGGTTTCAGAAGGTTGAACCCTAGTTTTCTTCAATGTCCCACCAGTTGCAGTGCTGCTATTACACTACAGATAAAAGAAAGAAAAAAAAGAAGAAAGTAAAGATGAGAATTTTGATTGGACAGCAATCTGATAAATCAGAGACGGTTAGTTAGAAAGGAAAAAAAAAAACCCTTCATGGCCTAGAACAAGACATTCAGCTAAACTAACCGCCAGTTGTACTAAAGTAGATCAAATTCTGCAGGGTAATATAATTCATGCATCTAATAATAGACCATAAATTTGATATAATTAATTAACATCAAATAAATCAGGAAAAAAAAATTTATCTTCAATTTTAGTTTCTTTGTTTGTCCCCTCTCACCTCAGAAGAACGATCTGGTGGTGGCTGCCTTCCATCAGCTTTGTTGCCAGAAAAATCCAACATGTTACTGCTGAAACTTGTTGTTACACAGGACTTGGGGGATGAAGCAGCAGCCATTATTATCTGATGAGACCAAGCTGCTGGTTTAGCTGCCTGATGATGAAAATCTTCATTTGCATGTCCATACACATAGCTGCTTGCAGAGTTTTCTTGCTTCAAATCCGCAACAGAATTACCATTTGAGGCTTGGTGTAGTAATGCTTCTTGTTCCTCCCAGTTCTGCAACTTCTTTGGTTGAATTTGGAACTGGTTTATACCTCCCCTTTCTTCTTCTCCCACCAATCCTCCCCTAAAAATTAAAACACGTAACATAAATTAACTCATATCATAACTGTCTGTCTTTTTATCAGTTCATCAAAGTCAATTTAAAGATCGAATCTGAAAACATGCATCGTATATGTACAATATTAGACTGTGGGTCGTCTTATACTGAAGCTTTGTTAATGATCTAAACTCTAAAGCCTATGCACAAACAAGAGATAGAAAGAGAGAAAAAAAGGGTGAGAGAGAGTTACAAGAGTAGTTGACTCCATGACTCAGGAAGCTCCTGGTTATCATGCCAAGAAGGAATAGGAAGTGAAGAGGACGAAGAAGAAGAAGAGGTGGGGATGAATTGAGGGAAGAAAGTAGGAGGAGGAGGAGGCAAGAAAGGAGAAGCTGCTTGTTGATGAGTTGGTGGTGGGCGCATGCTGTTGATGTTCCACCAGTTAGGGTTTCCGGCCATCATCTGCTGCACTGGTGAGCTCTGCAACACTCCTCGGTTCATGGCCTTAGATCCCTCACAAAAAACTTCGATGAATGATGATGATGATGGTGGTGGTGGTGATCACTTAAAACTTTCTCTTTTACTCCTTGTTTTTCTTTTCACTTTCCCAGCTTTCTTAAAGATAGCTCCCAAACAAGTCTCTGTAGAAACTTTGAGAGGTCTTGCTACTCTAGTTTAAGTAGAGAGGGAAGAGAGAAGACACCCTCTCTCAAGTCCTATTCCTTGAGAGAATTTGAATCATGGAGGTTTTGAGAACCTTTGTTTTTCTCTCTTTCTTTATTGCTATAGCTTTGCCTTTTTCTTTCTTTTATGTTTTTCTTTTCTTTCTTTGCTTTTTTTTTCCTGCTTTTGCTTTCTCAAAGTGGGACAGAAAAGGTGGAAGCAAATTCTCAATTTCTAATTATTAAATATTAACAAAACAAACTAAAAAAAAATAAAAGAATTCACCTAGCTACTGTAACTTTTGGCATAGCCATTTTTGTATTAATTTCACTCTACTGATTACTAATAATTAGTTCATAAAATTGAGTTTTCGTTTCTTTGGGTGCTTAATTTTTCTTTCTAATTAACTTAATGGGCTAGATGAAATATTTTCTGAGACCAACGAAAAGATTCTAAAAGAATGTTCTATTCTTTTTTATAATACATTAAAGAAAAAACACACAATAAAAATAAATATAAAAGTGAAATTTTACAAATATTTAAGAAATTAATCACAATGGATATATGAAGTAATTAAATATATACTTAATCGAAAAGTGCCTTTAAGATGACCTAATAAAATTATATTATCAAATTGTCAAAAACTTCTACTGATGAGCAAATTTAGTCGAGCAACAACATGACTATTATTGAATAAATATATATGGAGTCACACATTTAATGGGTATAGTACTGATTATTGATTATATATATATAAATTATTTCATTTATAGTTTTTAAATTTCAGAAATGAATTAATAAAATGATACATATTTTTAAAATATATTTTAAAAAATAAAATATATTACAATATTTTAATCCACTTGTGAAATTAAAAATTTTATTGTTAATATGTTAAAAATAAATTCATATATATATATATATATATATAGCTATAATATAGGTAGCTAGCTAGCTCTATACATCACAATCCTTGGTGTGAGTATGAGCAAGTATGAAGTTGAAATTAAGATGGATTTGCCTTGTCTTACTATAGTATATATAGTGGTTTCCTTGATTATATTGTGATGTTACATAGATATTTACAAACATTATCCATATATAGCATATATAGCATGTGGTTCGTACTAGACCATATTCCAGCTAAGCTAGCTATTAATTGGTTTTGAAATTATACTACTTAATTTGGAGTCATTATCAATTTTACAAAAATAAAAACCATAATAATCTGATTTTTCAAAAATTTTATGTCGGATTAAACATATAATTGAAGAACTAATAATTTTGGGTCGATTAAAAATTAGTAGTAGTAGAAATTTTGGAGGTAGAGTAACTAGAGTTAGTAACTGACGTCATGATGATGGGAAAAAAATGGAAAATAGGGGTAAGGGACTAAGGGTGTGTTTGGATTAATTAATGAGTTAATAAACGTGTGGTAAATGTATAAAGAATGATGGAAGAGCCGCCCGTGAGAGAGGACCGACACGCCGCACTTTTCAAGAGGTCAGGTCAATATCTAGGTTTGGAGATCCCTAACCTAACCTCAGGTCTTCAGGAGAATGATTACCATTTCCAAGATCAATATATTTTATCCAACATCTACTCCTCGACATGTTGAAAAAAAAAAAGGGATTGTATTAATCGGTAAAATGAATTGATAAAAATTTGTTTTTATATTTATTTATTATTTAATTTTTTTATAAATGATGAAATCATTAGTTTTTAATTATATTATATTATTTATATTAAATAATTACTATATTTATTATTTAAATCATATACAATTAGCTAGAATAATGTTAGTTATTGCTCCTAATTAACTTAATATATAATTAATCTCTTGACTTAGGAGTGCCCATTCATCAAATATATATATATATATATATATATCTAACCGGCCACAAATCAATCTTTGCTTGCGGTTCTAAAATTACAATAGTTTCTATTTAAAATTGATATGTTCTAATATAAAACAAATAACATTATTCTCTTAGAATAATTTATGGGGTTATTCCCCGTGACAAACATTCCCTTGGACCGCATTTCAACGTTGCAAACAAACAAGCAAACCAAACAACCCTTAAATCCCGAGCTAATCTGACAAGCTACTGAGGAACACAAAACATTAATTTTTGGGGAGGTTTTTATAAGGGAAGGGATCAAAATGGCCTTGCTTTTGTCCGTACTTTCCAAAATCTTTGTCGGGGACGCCATGTCTTTTCCTAGATATCTTCATTCTTTTACCCCCCTTTTCCTATTTTATTATGTTTCTTGTCTCTATTGTAATTCCCCCTTGCCCAAACCAAAGAACAAAGAATGGAACCAAACACCTCTCTCTGTCTTCTTCTTCTTTCCCTTATATTCTCTTCTTTTTCTATTTTCACTTTTTGTTCATTCGATCTACATCCATTTTTATATTAGGATATGGATTTCAAAATTAATCCAGCTTTGATTCATTAACGTTGATGCACCCAAAAGAGTGTATCTTATTTAACTTTGCACTAAAAAGATCAATTGTAAGTATAATGATTAGCAAGGGTCGAGTCCTCAGGGATTGAGTTTTAATCTATAAGTTATTAGTTTATAACTTACGTTCAAAGAAAACAATAAAAGAAAAGGGGTTTTTGAAGCCAGATTTAAACTAAAGTAAATAATAAGAATAAGATGCAAGGCGGTATAACCAGCCAATAAAAATATATATACTAAATTAGGCGGTATAACCAGCCAATAAAAATAAAACAAAGTTAATATATAAATTAGGCGGTATAACCAGCCAATAAAAATAAAACAAAGTTAATATACAAATTAGGCGGTATAACCAGCCAATAAAAATAAATATACTTTTAAAAACAAGCAAACTAGAAAAGTAAAAAAACAAGTAAGTAAGAAGAATCAAATATGAAAAATATGGTTAAGGTTTCATTCTCCACCAGTAGACATCATTAAGAATCAATTTCAGATCTATCAATATCAACCAACTATCAAAGTTAACAGCCGTAGATAACAACAAGCTCTGTTATCCCAATCTTTCCTTAGTTTGTCGTTAAATAGAACAAGCTCTCTATTTAATCTCTAACCATTAAACAACCTAGAATAAGCTCTCTAAATTCAATTTAATGGCAGCTTTATGATGAGAAAGATAGGTTGATATAAGCAACAAACACATAAGCTCGAATTGTTCAACTTAGGTTATGTTCCACTTTGCAATTATTGAAAACTTGACCATAATCATTAATCACAAATTGCCACTTATGAATAGGAAATCAAGACAATTACACGGATCAAGACTCCTAAACTAGCATTAGATAATTATCAAGATCTATCTAGTTGTATACCTAAATAAATCAAGACAACATCATGAACAATTCTTGTAGAAGAACATAAGCAACTTTGATAGAAAATTAATGATAGATAGAATCTGAAAATCAATCACAAAACATGTCTAGGGCTTTGAAATCACCGTTAACCAAATAGAAGTTTAGCCTAGCATAGGCATTGTAAACATAAACATAAAATTAAAGAGAATCTAAGAGGGAAATAAAAGAAAGAAAGAAGAAGAAGAAAATAAAGAAAAAGAAAACTAGAGAAAAGAAAGAAGAAGAAAACTTAGAGAATTTTATTACAATGGCTAATATCCTACCAATGTACAATGTCCTTTACAATCATCCAAGGCCCTCTATTTATACACATTTTGGAGGGCTAAATGACAAGAGACAAGCTTTACAAATTTCAAAGGTAGGTATAATAGGTGGGTGCATTTTTCTAACAATTTTCGTCATATTGTATGACAATTTTGATCAGCCAGCTTGATGGTCGATTTTGTCAATATTGGAGGCCTGATCTGATCACATGGTCTTCTAGAAAAATGTTCCCCTATCAGTTAGTGATCCATAGCCGTTGAAATCAGCTCATTTTCTGATGTGGATAAGAAGATATGGGCAAAATACCAAAACTGGTCAGCACAGACGTCATTGCACATCAGCCAACTTGATGGTTGATTTCGCTAGGGAAAACGACTCCGTTTCAAGAAGTGTAAAACATGAAAAAGATAGATATGCCTCTTAAATTTGCACGGTTAAAATTTCAGCCTTATTGCTTCAGTGAAACTCCAGATATAGCTGATATGGAAAAAGGTGTCGGAACTGGAACTGAACTGGATTTGCCCTTAATTGTTGATTTAACCTAGTAATCTGAAATCACTCAAAGAAACTCGTGAAAAACACCAAATTACATAAAAATATAAAAAATCATAAACACAATTAGACTAAGCAATAATAACTCGTATTTGACACAAAACAATAATAAAACATAACTAAAAACTATATAATTATACGAGTTATCACACCCCCACACTTAGATTGTTGCTAGTCCCTAGCAACGACTCAATAAAAATAAAATAAGAAAATCTAATCTAATCCATTTTCGTAGGAAATCACGGTGGCACTTAGCATGTGACACAAGCCTTTAAACCCCTAGGTGTCCCTAGTGGACGAGTTTAGTCTCGTGAGGGTTTACTAGGACGATACCCACAAACATTGAAGACATAAGAAAAACTAAAAATAATAATTATAACTAATCCTTCCAATATAAATTAGAGATAATCATTGGACAAGTCTTAAAAACTAATCAATAGCTTAAAGAAATTCACAAAAAAATCTTGCTTGAATGTAAATTGTTTGAGTTAAGCCAATATTAACATAACATATTTCAATCAAAATAGTGCATATTCAAACTTAATCTCAACTTCTCACATGGGATACTCTCTTGATTTTCACTCTTTAAAGTAGTGGTGAAGTGTTTACACTCAATCAATCTCATGAAAACAGTTCTACCATATTCTTGCTTGTCCACCTATTCTCCACTATTTAGATCATACAACTTCATGAATCAAGAGGTCTTTAATCAAGGTTGTAATGGGGCCAAGGGGTTTGTAATGTGGTTGAAGAACAAAAGGATAAAGATATCACAAAGGTTCCAAAGAGTTCATAAAGTTTAGAGACATAATAAGATCATACAAAGAAACTTCTCAAAACTCTTTACAAGTACATAGTCACCTAGGCCGAATATTCATGTTGGTCCTTTTCTTCATTCTAAACAAATTTGTAATATCTTTTTCTTTTTCCACAAATTCAAGAGATGATTCATATTTTTTTACATAGGAATGTATTTGCTAGTATTCCATTTCTTTTTCTCTTGATTTTTCTTTTCTTTCCCCCCCACACTTATTTCTTGTTTCTAACCCAAATTTTCAATAGATCTTCCTTGTCTTTGCAACTTGTCTCAAAACATGCTAATTCATCTTTGGAACAAAGGTAAAGATATAAGTATATTTAGGTTAGGGACAAGTTATGGTTACCAAAGAGATAGCTTATTCAATGTAGGCTCAAATTGGTTCACTAAGGGTGTGTTCTCTTGGAACATTAATAATGGATGGCTGTTTGGCTCTGGTTATAATCCTAATGCCTCTATCATATTCATGTTGTCACATGTATCAATATAGTTTCAAACGGTTCAAAGCAAGTTCTAGAGAATCATGTAATCATAAGAGCACTCAAGAAAGAAATTAGATTGATTTGTATAATGCATCAATCATTATAGGCTCAAAAACTCACAAGGATGATTATACAAGTCAGATTAAGTCTAAACATGCTTCTTTCTCAATCAACATATCATATTAACATTGGCTCATAAAAAGGTTGACATCAAGCTCAATTCTCATGAAAATCTTCTCACTAATAAATCTGTTTTAGACTTATGCAATTCATATCTCATCATTGTATTAAAAAGGAACTAAAACACACTAAAAAATAATAATAATAATAATAATAAAGACTCATATAAAAAAAATAGTAGACAAAAATAAAAGAAATCCTAAATCATTCCCCCCACACTTAATTCTTACATTGTCCTCAATGTAAGTCTATTAACACAAATAAAAGAATCATGTGTAAGAGAAAAGAACTAATAACATAAGAATAGGAACAACTAAGACTCAAAACAAAACAAAACCATGCAACCTAAATAATCTTAAAATACTAAACAAAAATTAACAAGTAAACATAAAAAGATTAAAATAATCAAACTGACAAGGTATGTCTCAAGTCTCCCTTACTCAGACCTTATTCAGAATGAATACTTTTAAATGGCTTAAAACACAAATTTCTTTTTTTTTTTTTTTTTTGAAGGTAAAATTTAGGAGATATTACCTGTAGAGGTTGCTAACCACTTATTATAACTGAGACACAACAAACAAAATGTTAGATAATGTCACAAAGACAAAGTGCAATCCACTCCTTGCTCGTCCATATCTCTTTTTCTTTTTCCGAGCGTTTGCGAAACAACCGTAGCAGATAAATACTCATAAGCTTGGAGCTTTTTGAGTAAATCTTCAATGGTTGTAGCAGAAATTATGGTTCTCCTTGCCTCTGAAAACATGAATCCATTTTCCACAGCATTATCTAAATATGAAAGCAAATTACTAAAATAACCATTAATATTAAGCAAACCAATGGGTTTCTTATTTGTGACCAAAGATGACCAAGAAGCCACGCAAGCTATTTCTTCCAATGTACCCAGACCTCCTGGTAAAGCAATGAATGCATCGGCAGAATGGTACATGATTGTCATCCGTTCAGGGATACTCCAGACTTGTATTTCCTTACCCAAGGTAGGTCCACAAAAATCTGTGAATAGTTTTGGCACGATTCCTAGAACTGGACTTCCTCCGGCGTGTGCTGCTGTAGCGACTGCTCCCATTAAACCCGTACTACCGCCTCCATAAATCAACTGGATCTTTTGTTGAGCAAGTATTACTCCAACTCTTATGGCTTCATCAGCGAATATGTTATTTTTCCCTGGATAAGCACCTCCAAAGACACAAATTTTTTTAATGCGCTGGGACGAAGTACTTTCCATTTTTTTTTCGAGTGCCTGAAAGAGAATGAGTACATGGTGTAATATATAGAGGACTGAGTAGTGAATCAGACAAGAGTAATAATGTCGCCGAAAATGTATCTGACCTGTCAGAAGAAAATGTTAACCTAACAAAAGATTTTTGCGTGATTTCAGGAAGAAAATCAAAAAGAGAAGAAAAATCAACCGTAAAAGACAAAAGAAAAAAAAAAGAAAAAAAAAACGAGAATAATTACACAAATCGAACAACACGTAAATTAAACCAAAATGAAGTTATTGCAAATCAAACCAAAAGCTGAGAAGTCATTTATTGTAGTTGTGATTGTGGCTCACATTTTCCTCTGGTTTTACGTCCAGAAACGGCTTAAACGCCTTCTATGAGTCGAGGATATGCTTCCCATCCAGTTTTCTTACAAGCTGGCAAACAGGGTCTTTTAACATCAGATTCCCAAGATGTTGCCATTCCCTTTGGAATTGCGGCCATAAATCAAGAATTTCTCTTTGTACGTCTCCACTAGGATGTGTCTCAAGAGAAAGTTGGATATTACCCAAATTCTCCTTACTCAGTCCATCCTTAATGAATTCAATTTTATCATCTCGATTAGAGGACGGAATCCCAATAGAACGACATTTACCGTTACACGTCCATCGTGCACATTTGTGGCAATTTGAACTCATGCGCTTTGCTCGTCGCTTCTTTGCAAAAGTGCTTCTACCTGTACCTGGTAAATGCAAAACAGGAAGATATTCATCTTCTCGTACCTTGGCTTCAATTATCCAACGTATGTCTCCAGGAATCCCTTTGTGCATAAGCATTCTTAATCTTTCAAATCGAACTTGGTAAAGCTTCAGTAAAATATTTAGAGGAAAAGGAGGAAATCGTTTCTGCAATCTTGTGAGAATATCATCCATCCTGAAAAAAAAATGAAAAAAATTGAAAGAGAAATTGGAAGAGAAATTTATATACAATATCAGTTTTGTGGGTAGCTGATGGAACCGATTTAAATAATCGCGGAGTACCGTTATCCGCCATTTAACCGGGGTTAAAAAAAATTATATTTACATATAGTAATTTTCAAAACAAGGATCAGAAAGAAAAACAACATAAAAAGACTCAAAAACAAAACACTCTAAATAAAATCCTAAATTCTTCCCCCCACACATAATTTTTACATTGTCCTCAATGTAATGCTATTATCCCCCAATGCAAGAATTATATGTAAGAGAAAAGAACTATTAAACAAAAGAAAAGAAAAACAATAAAAGATAGAATGATGGAGAGTAAGGAATATGCAAATCTGATATAATAGATGCTCTCCATCCTTTTGGGTTGCCTCCCAAGAAGCGTTTGGTTTATTGTCCTGAGCCTGACTTAGACCCATGCCATTATTATTCAACATACTTTGGCTCAAAAAGTGGAAACTCCTCCACATCTTGTATTGGAAAGTTCTCATAGTAAGGCTTCAATCTATGACCATTCACTTTGAATGCCTTATCTGTTTTTGGGCTTTGGATTTCAACTGCACCATGAGTAAATACATTTGTAATAACAAAAGGTCCAACCCAACGAGAACGTAACTTACCTGGATATAACTTAAGGCGTGAATGGAAGAGAAGAACTTTTTGTCCAACAACAAATTCTTTTCTTGATATCATCTTGTCATGGAATGCCTTAGTCTTTTCCTTGTAAATCCTAGAATTCTGATAGGCATCATTCCTTATCTCCTCTAATTCTTGTAGGTCAAGTTTTCTTTTTTTTTCCTGTCTCATCCATCTCCATGTTGCATTGTTTGATAGCCCAATATGATTTATGTTCCAATTCAACCGGAAGATGACAAGGCTTACCATAAACAAGTCGATAAGGAGACATACCAATGGGTGTCTTATATGCTGTCCTATAAGCCCAAAGTGCATCATCAAGTCGTGAACTCCAATCCTTCCTATTTGGATTAACTGTCTTTTCAAGGATGGACTTAACTTCTCGGTTTGACACTTCAGCTTGCCCACTAGTTTGAGGATGATATGAGGTGGAGACCTTGTGTGTGATGTTATACTTCCTCAAAAGTGCTTCCATAGTCCTATTGCAAAAGTGAGTACCTCTATCGCTGATTATGGCCTTTGGCGTTCCAAACCTAGCAAAGATGTTAGTTTTGACAAAATCTGAAACAACTTTAGAGTCATTAGTCCTAGTGGATTTTGCTTCCACCCACTTTGAAACATAATCAATGGCAAGTAAAATATAAAGATTACCAAAAGAAGAAGGAAAAGGTCCCATGAAATCCATGCCCCATACATCAAAAATTTCAACAATAAGTATTAGAGTTTGAGGCATTTGATTTCTAGCACCTAAGTTACCTGTTCTTTGGCAACGATCACATGACTTGCAAAAGAGGTATGCATCTTTGAATATGGTAGGCCAATAAAATCCAGAATCAAGAACTTTCATGGCTGTTCTTTTGGATCCAAAGTGTCCTCCACATGCATAAGAGTGACAAAAGGTGAGAATAGATTGAAATTCAGTTTCGAGTACACACCTTCTTATAATCTGATCGGAGCAATGCTTCCAAAGGTAAGGATCATCCCATATGTAGTATTTGGCATCACTCTTGATTAGAGGTGGCAATTGGGCGGGTTCGGGCGGGTTCGGGTCGGGTTCATTCGGGTTCGGGATTATTCGGGTTCGGGCTCATTCGGGTTCGGGCTCATTCGGGTTCGGGTCCATCCGGGTTCGGGCTCATTCGGGTTCGGGTCCATTCGGGTTCGGGCTCATTCGGGTTCGGGCTCATTCGGGTTCGGGCCCATTCGGGTTCGGGCCCATTCGGGTTCGGGCTCATTCGGGTTCGGGCCCATTCGGGTTCGGTCTGGGTTCGGGTTCGATCTGGGTACGGGTATGTTTTACATTATTTTATTTTATATTAGATGTAATCATTTTTACGTAATTTAAATATTTATATCTAAAAACAAATTATTAATTTATTATTATTATTATTATTTTTATTTTTATACTTTTGCTATTATATGATATTTTTAATTATATTTATTTTTTAAAATTAATATTTGTTAGCACCAAAAGAATAAGAAATTAATTTGTTATATAAAATCAAATTTTGAAATAATTTATTATAAAAAATATGATATATTATAAATTAATATATTGATATTTAAAATAATTGATTTGATGAGCTCGAATTTCAAAATATAAATACATTATAATTTATATTCACTATAAAATAAAAAACTTTTAAAAATAAATCCTGGCCTTCATCTATTCGTTTATATACTTATAAAATGCAAAAAAATTATGCTTATAGTCAAGGCCTGTTTTATACTAATATAGCTAAAAAAAAAAATAAACCCCAAATTACCTATACTTTTAGATTATTTCCCAAAATACGCCTGTTTTAAAATTAGCTAGGAAATCGCCACCCCCCATGGCGATTTCCCAGCATGAAAATATTGATTTTGGCTAAAAATACCAAGGGAAATCGCCATGGGGGGTGGCGATTTCCCTTGGTATTTTTTTCAAAATTTGATAAAAATACCAAGGGAAATCGCCACCCCCCATGGCGATTTCCCTTGGTATTTTTAACCAAATTTGTAAAAATAATGAAGGGAAATCGCCATGGGGGGTGGCGATTTCCCTTCATGTAATTTTTTTTTTTTTTAATAAATCAACAAATTTTAATTTTTTTTAATTTGTAAATTTTATTTTTTAAATTTAAAAATTATAAATTAAATTAAGTTTCTTATTAAATTTAAATATGGAAAATTTTATTTCTTATAAAAATGAAAAAAACAAAATAATATTTCTTCTTAAATTAAAAAAATCAAAAATTATATTTGTAAGTTTTGTTTAAATTTTAAAATTTTGTAAGTTTTAAAATTTTGTAAGTTTTGTTTTTTAATTTTAAATTTTATATCCATTACATTTTCATGTCCATCAAATGCTGGAGAAAATATTGGAACTTGATTCTTTCTGCAATGGATAAGACTGATGATATAGGTTTTTAGACAGGTTTCAGCTATTTTCCAGTCCATCAAATGCTGGATAAAATATTGGAACTTGATTTTTTCTGCAATGGATAAGACTGATGATATAGGTTTTTAGACAGGTTTCAGCTATTTTCCAGTCCATCAAATGCTCGAGAAAATATTGGAACTTGATTCTTTCTGCAATGGATAAGACTGATGATATAGGTTTTTAGACAGGTTTCAGCTATTTTCCAGTCCATCAAATGCTGGAGAAAATATTGGAACTTGATTCTTTCTGCAATGGATAAGACTGATGATATAGGTTTTTAGACAGGTTTCAGCTATTTTCCAGTCCATCAAATGATATAGGTTTAGGCCCGAAACACTGTTCATTGGAATAAAAAAATAATTTTTTTATTTTTTTTTATTTTTTTATAATTAAAATTAAATAAAATAATATTATAATAAAAATTACTGTTCCGGGCCGGGCCGGCCCGGAACACAAAATATCCTGCCCAGGCCCGGCCCGTGAGCAGGTCTAAGTATAACCCAAAAGGCCAAAATAATTGAATTATTGTCAATTTTTTTACCCTTATAGATTAATTGAATTATTGTCAAATTTTTTTTCACATCTTTAAAATTTTCAAGAATTTAAAATATTTAGATTGTAAATTCATCATGATATGAGACGTTAAAGTTATAACTTATAAGTACAAAATATAATTTACTTTTTGATAAAATTATTATTTCATCATATATATATATATAATATATTAAATTTTAAATTTTAATTAAATTATTAAAAAAAATAAAATTAATAATTAAAGTTATTGCTTTGTAAAAAATAAATAATTGCAATTTGTTTATTTTTATTTTTAGTATTAAATTCGGGTTCGGGTTCGGGCCGGTCTCGGGTTCGGGCTCATTCGGGTTCGGGCTCATTCGGGTTCGGGTCCATTCGGGTTCGGGTCCATTCGGGTTCGGGCCCATTCGGGTTCGGGTCCATTCGGGTTCGGGCCCATTCGGGTTCGGGTTTTTTCGGGTTCGGGTTTTTGACTTTTTGGTCAAATCGGGTTTGGGCGGGTTCGGGTTCGGGTTTTCCTGGGCGGGTTTTCGGGTTCGGGTTCATTTTGCCACCTCTACTCTTGATCTTATTTCTTTGAGCTTGTGTCAACTCTTGTGGCAACTTCTTGGTAACTAAGTAATTAACAATATCAGCATACCAAGGAGTTGTTGTACTTATAAAAAGAAGTTGCTCATCCGGAAAGTTCTCATTCAAGGGTAGTGCATCCTCTTCATGAACTAAACGGCTAAGATGGTCCGCAACCAAGTTGTCACTACCTCTCTTATCTTTTATCTCCAAATCAAACTCTTGTAAGAGAAGTATCCATCTGATCAACCTTGGTTTGGCATCCTTCTTAGTGAGTAAGTACCTAAGGGTTGCATGGTCAGAAAATACAATTACTTTAGTACCAATTAAATAAGATCGAAATTTTTCTAAAGCAAATACAACAGCCAAAAGTTCTTTTTCAGTAGTGGAATAGTTCAATTGAGCATCATTAAGAGTTCGTGAGGCATAATAAATGGCATGTGAGGCTTTGCCAACCCTTTGGCCCAAAACAGCTCCAATGGCATAGTCACTAGCATCACACATGTTTTCAAAAGGTACATTCCAATCTGGTGGTTGGATGATAGGAGCTGATGTCAAGAGTCCCTTCAATGTTTCGAACGCTTCTTTGCATTTGTCATCAAAGTGGAAAACCACATCTTTTTGTAGTAGCTTGCAAAGAGGTAATGTGATCTTTGAGAAGTCTTTGATAAATCTCCTATAGAAACCTGCATGTCCAAGAAAAGAACACAAATGAAAGAATCATGTGTAAGAGAAAAGAACTAATAACATAAGAATAGGAACAACTAAGACTCAAAACAAAACAAAACCATGCAACCTAAATAATCTTAAAATACTAAACAAAAATTAACAAGTAAACATAAAAAGATTAAAATAATCAAACTGACAAGGTATGTCTCAAGTCTCCCTTACTCAGACCTTATTCAGAATGAATACTTTTAAATGGCTTAAAACACAAATTTCATTTTCTTTTTTTTTTTTGAAGGTAAAATTTAGGATATATTACCTGTAGAGGTTGCTAACCACTTATTATAACTGAGACACAACAAACAAAATGTTAGATAATGTCACAAAGACAAAGTGCAATCCACTCCTTACTCGTCCATATCTCTTTTTCTTTTTCCGAACGTTTGCGAAACAACCGTAGCAGATAAATACTCATAAGCTTGGAGCTTTTTGAGTAAATCTTCAATGGTTGTAGCAGAAATTATGGTTCTCCTTGCCTCTGAAAACATGAATCCATTTTCCACAGCATTATCTAAATATGAAAGCAAATTACTAAAATAACCATTAATATTAAGCAAACCAATGGGTTTCTTATTTGTGACCAAAGATGACCAAGAAGCCACGCAAGCTATTTCTTCCAATGTACCCAGACCTCTTGGTAAAGCAATGAATGCATCGGCAGAATGGTACATGATTGTCATCCATTCAGGGATACTCCAGACTTGTATTTCCTTACCCAAGGTAGGTCCACAAAAATCTGTGAATAGTTTTGGCACGATTCCTAGAACTGGACTTCCTCCGGCGTGTGCTGCTGTAGCGACTGCTCCCATTAAACCCGTACTACCGTCTCCATAAATTAACTGGATCTTTTGTTGAGCAAGTATTACTCCAACTCTTATAGCTTCATCAGCGAATATGTTATTTTTCCCTGGATAAGCACCTCCAAAGACACAAATTTTTTTAATGCGCTGGGACGAAGTACTTTTCATTTTTTTTTCGAGTGCCTGAAAGAGAATGAGTACATGGTGTAATATATAGAGGACTGAGTAGTGAATCAGACAAGAGTAATAATGTCGCCGAAAGTGTATCTGACCTGTCAGAAGAAAATGTTAACCTAACAAAAGATTTTTGCGTGATTTCAGGAAGAAAATCAAAAAGAGAAGAAAAATCAACCGTAAAAGACAAAAGAAAAAAAAAAAAAAAAAAAAAAAAACGAGAATAATTACACAAATTGAACAACACGTAAATTAAACCAAAATGAAGTTATTGCAAATCAAACCAAAAGCTGAGAAGTCATTTATTGTAGTTGTGATTGTGGCTCACATCTTCCTCTGGTTTTACGTCCAGAAACGGCTTAAACGCCTTCTATGAGTCGAGGATATGCTTCCCATCCAGTTTTCTTACAAGCTGGCAAACAGGGTTTTTTAACATCAGATTCCCAAGATGTTGCCATTCCCTTTGGAATTGCGGCCATAAATCAAGAATTTCTCTTTGTACGTCTCCACTAGGATGTGTCTCAAGAGAAAGTTGGATATTACCCAAATTCTCCTTACTCAGTCCATCCTTAATGAATTCAATTTTATCATCTCGATTAGAGGACGGAATCCCAATAGAATGACATTTACCGTTACACGTCCATCGTGCACATTTGTGGCAATTTGAACTCATGCGCTTTGCTCGTCGCTTCTTTGCAAAAGTGCTTCTACCTGTACCTGGTAAATGCAAAACAGGAAGATATTCATCTTCTCGTACCTTGGCTTCAATTATCCAACGTATGTCTCCAGGAATCCCTTTGTGCATAAGCATTCTTAATCTTTCAAATCGAACTTGGTAAAGCTTCAGTAAAATATTTAGAGGAAAAGGAGGAAATCGTTTCTGCAATCTTGTGAGAATATCATCCATCCTGAAAAAAAATGAAAAAAATTGAAAGAGAAATTGGAAGAGAAATTTATATACAATATCAGTTTTGTGGGTAGCTGATGGAACCGATTTAAATAATCGCGGAGTACCGTTATCCGCCATTTAACCGGGGTTAAAAAAAAAATTATATTTACATCTAGTAATTTTCAAAACAAGGATCAGAAAGAAAAACAACATAAAAAGACTCAAAAACAAAACACTCTAAATAAAATCCTAAATTCTTCCCCCCACACATAATTTTTACATTGTCCTCAATGTAATGCTATTATCCCCCAATGCAAGAATTATATGTAAGAGAAAAGAACTATTAAACAAAAGAAAAGAAAAACAATAAAAGATAGAATGATGGAGAGTAAGGAATATGCAAATCTGATATAATAGATGCTCTCCATCCTTTTGGGTTGCCTCCCAAGAAGCGTTTGGTTTATTGTCCTGAGCCTGACTTAGACCCATGCCATTATTATTCAACATACTTTGGCTCAAAAAGTGGAAACTCCTCCACATCTTGTATTGGAAAGTTCTCATAGTAAGGCTTCAATCTATGACCATTCACTTTGAATGCCTTATCTGTTTTTGGGCTTTGGATTTCAACTGCACCATGAGTAAATACATTTGTAATAACAAAAGGTCCAACCCAACGAGAACGTAACTTACCTGGATATAACTTAAGGCGTGAATGGAAGAGAAGAACTTTTTGTCCAACAACAAATTCTTTTCTTGATATCATCTTGTCATGGAATGCCTTAGTATTTTCCTTGTAAATCCTAGAATTCTGATAGGCATCATTCCTTATCTCCTCTAATTCTTGTAGGTCAAGTTTTCTTTTTTTTCCTGTCTCATCCATCTCCATGTTGCATTGTTTGATAGCCCAATATGATTTATGTTCCAATTCAACCGGAAGATGACAAGGCTTACCATAAACAAGTCGATAAGGAGACATACCAATGGGTGTCTTATATGCTGTCCTATAAGCCCAAAGTGCATCATCAAGTCGTGAACTCCAATCCTTCCTATTTGGATTAACTGTCTTTTCAAGGATGGACTTAACTTCTCGGTTTGACACTTCAGCTTGCCCACTAGTTTGAGGATGATATGAGGTGGAGACCTTGTGTGTGATGTTATACTTCCTCAAAAGTGCTTCCATAGTCCTATTGCAAAAGTGAGTACCTCTATCGCTGATTATGGCCTTTGGCGTTCCAAACCTAGCAAAGATGTTAGTTTTGACAAAATCTGAAACAACTTTAGAGTCATTAGTCCTAGTGGATTTTGCTTCCACCCACTTTGAAACATAATCAATGGCAAGTAAAATATAAAGATTACCAAAAGAAGAAGGAAAAGGTCCCATGAAATCCATGCCCTATACATCAAAAATTTCAACAATAAGTATTAGAGTTTGAGGCATTTGATTTCTAGCACCTAAGTTACCTGTTCTTTGGCAACGATCACATGACTTGCAAAAGAGGTATGCATCTTTGAATATGGTAGGCCAATAAAATCCAGAATCAAGAACTTTCATGGCTGTTCTTTTGGATCCAAAGTGTCCTCCACATGCATAAGAGTGACAAAAGGTGAGAATAGATTGAAATTCAGTTTCGAGTACACACCTTCTTATAATCTGATCGGAGCAATGCTTCCAAAGGTAAGGATCATCCCATATGTAGTATTTGGCATCACTCTTGATCTTATTTCTTTGAGCTTGTGTCAACTCTTGTGGCAACTTCTTGGTAACTAAGTAATTAACAATATCAGCATACCAAGGAGTTGTTGTACTTATAAAAAGAAGTTGCTCATCCGGAAAGTTCTCATTCAAGGGTAGTGCATCCTCTTCATGAACTAAACGGCTGTCACTACCTCTCTTATCTTTTATCTCCAAATCAAACTCTTGTAAGAGAAGTATCCATCTGATCAACCTTGGTTTGGCATCCTTCTTAGTGAGTAAGTACCTAAGGGCTGCATGGTCAGAAAATACAATTACTTTAGTACCAATTAAATAAGATCGAAATTTTTCTAAAGCAAATACAACAGCCAAAAGTTCTTTTTCAGTAGTGGAATAGTTCAATTGAGCATCATTAAGAGTTCGTGAGGCATAATAAATGGCATGTGAGGCTTTGCCAACCCTTTGGCCCAAAACAGCTCCAATGGCATAGTCACTAGCATCACACATGATTTCAAAAGGTACATTCCAATCTGGTGGTTGGATGATAGGAGCTGATGTCAAGAGTCCCTTCAATGTTTCGAACGCTTCTTTGCATTTGTCATCAAAGTGGAAAACCACATCTTTTTGTAGTAGCTTGCAAAGAGGTAATGTGATCTTTGAGAAGTCTTTGATAAATCTCCTATAGAAACCTGCATGTCCAAGAAAAGAACGAACCTCTCTCACATTTGTGGGAGGTGGTAAAGAATGCATAATATCTATTTTAGACTTATCAACCTCTATCCCTCTAGAAGAAATAACATGGCCCAAAACTATTCCTTGTTCTACCATAAAGTGACATTTTTCCCAATTCAAAACAAGGTTAGTTTCCATGCATCTTTCAAGTACAAGTGTAAGGTTCTCTAGACATCTATCAAAAGAATCACCATAGACACTAAAATCATCCATAAACACTTCTATGATGTTCTCTACATAATCTGAAAATATGCTAACCATACACCTTTGGAATGTAGCTGGTGCATTACAAAGACCAAATGGCATACGCCGGTATGCAAAAGTACCAAATGGACATGTGAATGTTGTTTTCTCTTGGTCCTCTGGAGCAATGGCTATCTGATTATAACCTGAAAAACCATCAAGAAAACAATAATGAGAATGGCCAGCTAACCTTTCAAGCATTTGATCAATAAAAGGTAAAAGAAAGTGGTCTTTGCGAGTTGTGGAATTAAGTTTACGATAATCAATACAAACTCGCCATCCTGTTTGAATCCTAGTAGAAACAAGTTCATTCTCATTATTTGTTACCACCGTTACACCTGATTTCTTTGGAACCACTTGGACTGGGCTCACCCATTTGCTATCCGAGATAGGATAGATCACTCCAACATCTAGGAGCTTCAGTATCTCCTTTTTCACAACCTCCATCATAGGAGGGTTCAATCTTCTTTGTGCTTCTCTTGTTGGTTTGGACCCCTCCTCTAACAAAATCCGGTGCATGCACATAGATGGGCTTATTCCCTTGATATCGGCAATTGTCCAACCAATTGTTGTTTTATGCTCTCTAAGCACCCGGATAAGTCGCTCTTCTTGCAAAGGTGTGAGCTCTTTGGCAATGATGATCGGTAGTGTGTCCTTTTTACCTAAGAACACATATTTCAAGTGGTTCGGTAGTGGTTTCAACTCTAAAGTTGGTGCCTGCAAAATGGAAGGTAGAAGTTTCTCATTAGATAAAGGCAAATCAATAAATGAAACATCAAACCTTGCATCTTTAGGTGGCAGCGAGTGTAAAGATTCTAGTGCCCCTTCCACCTGGTCACTCAAGGCTAGTTCCCCTTTAGCATTCCACATTCCGAGATGTTTGCTAAGGACTATCTCCACACTATCTTCACCATCTAGCTCATAAGCTTGCTGCACTAGTGAGTCAATTATATCAATATTAAAAACAGAATGCACATCACTAGGATATCTCATGGCCTCAAAAATGTTAAAGCGAATTATTTCACCATCAAATTCCATAGTTAAAGTGCCATCATGTACATCTATTTTAGTTCTTGCTGTTTTCAAGAATGGTCTCCCTAATAGAATAGGTGTGGGATTAGAAGACATCTCATTTTCCATCTCAATAACATAAAAGTCAGCGGGAAAAACCAATTCATTAACCTGTACAAGAACGTCTTCTACAACTCCTCTTGGATAAGTGTTAGAACGGCCAGCAAGTTGTATTATAACACCGGTTTCCTCTAATGGTCCTAGATTCAATGAAGCATAAATTGAATATGGCATGACATTAATAGATGCCCCTAGATCTAGCATAGCACGCTCAAACCTGGTGTTGCCTATCTTACAAGGAATGGTAAACATACCTGGATCCTTGCATTTAGGTGGGAGTTTCTTTTGAAGAACAGCTGACACATTCTCCCCCACACTTACCTTTTCATTCCATTTCAACTTCCGTTTGGATGTGCACAACTCTTTTAGGAACTTGGCATATCTTGGCACTTGCTTGATGGCATCTAGTAAAGGAATGTTCACCTCTACTTTTCGGAAGGTTTCCAAAATTTCCTTCTCTTGCTCCTCCTTCTTGGACTTTGCTAACCTGCTAGGAAAAGGTGGAGGAGTTATATAAGAAGGAAATGATGGTTTAGGAATTACCTTTTTTAGTGGCTCGTTGGGATGTGAAGAGGATGCCATGGTATTGTTCTCCCCTTGAGCACTATCATTTTGTGGTGTCTCTAGCTGTTTCCCACTTCTTAAAGTTATAGCATTGGCATTCTCTCTTGGATTCACTATGGTTTGGGAAGGTAATTTCCCAGAATCCCTTGCTTGCATTTGACTCATGGTTGTTGCCAATTGCCCTATTTGAGTCTCCAAATTTCGAATACTTGTCTTTGTTTCCTGTTGAAATTGAATTGTATTAGTAGAAAGAGCTTTAACAAGATCTTCAAGAGAAGTACCTGAATTTTGGGTGGGTGGTAGTTGTTGTCGGGTTTGGTATGGTTGTTGCACTCTTTGCTGAAAACCCGGTGGCCTGTGGTCAAATGGTGGAGGAATAGTTTGTGATTGGTTCCCTCCATAATTGAAGTTTGGATGATCCATCCATCCTGGATTGTAAGTGTTTGAGTAGGGATCATATTTCCTTGATTGGTTCAGAAATCCACCCATGGCATTCACATGTTCATTGGTATCCTCTTGAAGTGTTGGACACATATCAGTTTGGTGCCCTATGTTTGAACATATGCCACAAGCCTTTATTTGTTGTATTTTACCTACAGCCAATTGTTGAACAAGAGAAGTCAGTTTATCAAATTTTTGTTCAAGGGATGATATACTTACCTCATTAACTCTCTTGGGTTGTGGTGGTGGATCTTGTCTCATTGAGAACTGTTGAGAATTGGCTGTCATGTTGGAGATTAATGTTCTAGCAGCCCTGGGAGTCTTATCAACTAGAGCTCCCCCACTAGCGGCATCTATCATACTTCTCTCCATGGGCATGAGACCTTCATAGAAGTATTGGATGAGAAGTTGTTCACTTATTTGATGGTGTGGACATGATGCACAAAGTTTCTTGAACCTCTCCCAATATTCATATAAGGACTCTCCGTTGTATTGCCAAATCCCACATATCTCTTTCCTAATGTTGGCAGCCTTAGATGCTGGGAAATACCTTTCCAAGAATGCTTTCTTCAAATCATTCCATGTAGTGATGGTCCCGGATGGTAGATAGTAGAGCCATTCCTTTGCTGAATCAGCTAGAGAGAATGGGAAGGCTCTCAACTTAACTTGCTCTTCCGTGACCCCTGTTGGTCTCATGCTTGAGCAAACTACATGGAATTCCTTGAGGTGTTTATTTGGATCCTCTCCTGCAAAACCATGAAAAGTTGGGAGAAGATGAATCAAACCAGATTTTAATTCAAAAGCTACCTCAAGATTAGCATATTCAATGCATAATGGTTGTTGACCCAAGTCCGGAGCGGCTAGCTCCTTGAGAGTTCGGTTGTCAGCTGCTGCCATCTCTCCTTGCTCCTCTTGGATGTTTTGGATCAACTCCTCGATTGGTTGTTGGTGAGAAGTTATAAATTCCCGAATTCTCCTAAGTCGTAAGTCTTCTTCGGGAGCTTGGAACATTCACTAATAAAAAAAAATAAGAAAGTAAATAATTAGAACATAAAATAAGAATAAACCAATAAACTAATAAACTAAAGAAAGCAATCCCCGGCAACGGCGCCAAAAACTTGATGCACCCAAAAGAGTGTATCTTATTTAACCTTGCACTAAAAAGATCAATTGTAAGTATAATGATTAGCAAGGGTCGAGTCCTCAGGGATTGGGTTTTAATCTATGAGTTATTAGTTTATAACTTACGTTCAAAGAAAACAATAAAAGAAAAGGGGTTTTTGAAGCCAGATTTAAACTAAAGTAAATAATAAGAATAAGATGCAAGGCGGTATAACCAGCCAATAAAAATATATATACTAAATTAGGCGGTATAACCAGCCAATAAAAATAAAACAAAGTTAATATACAAATTAGGCGGTATAACCAGCCAATAAAAATAAAACAAAGTTAATATACAAATTAGGCGGTATAACCAGCCAATAAAAATAAATATACTTTTAAAAACAAGCAAACTAGAAAAGTAAGAAAACAAGTAAGTAAGAAGAATCAAATATGAAAAATATGGTTAAGGTTTCATTCTCCACCATTAGACATCATTAAGAATCAATTTCAGATCTATCAATATCAACAACTATCAAAGTTAACAGCCGTAGATAACAACAAGCTCTGTTATCCCAATCTTTTCTTAGTTTGTCGTTAAATAGAACAAGCTCTCTATTTAATCTCTAACCATTAAACAACCTAGAATAAGCTCTCTAAATTCAATTTAATGGCAGCTTTATGATGAGAAAGATAGGTTGATCTAAGCAACAAACACATAAGCTCGGATTGTTCAACTTAGGTTATGTTCCACTTTGCAATTATTGAAAACTTGACCATAATCATTAATCACAAATTGCCACTTATGAATAGGAAATCAAGACAATTACACGGATCAAGACTCCTAAACTAGCAATAGATAATTATCAAGATCTATCTAGTTGTACACCTAAATAAATCAAGACAACATCATGAACAATTCTTGTAGAAGAACATAAGCAACTTTGATAGAAAATTAATGATAGATAGAATCTGAAAATCAATCACAAAACATGTCTAGGGCTTTGAAATCACCGTTAACCAAATAGAAGTTTAGCCTAGCATAGGCATTGTAAACATAAACATAAAATTAAAGAGAATCTAAGAGAGAAATAAAAGAAAGAAAGAAGAAGAAGAAAATAAAGAAAGAAAACTAGAGAAAAGAAAGAAGAAGAAGAAGAAAACTTAGAGAATTTTATTACAATGGCTAATATCCTACCAATGTACAATGTCCCTTACAATCATCAAAGGCCCTCTATTTATACACATTTTGGAGGGCTAAATGACAAGAGACAAGCTTTACAAATTTCAAAGGTAGGTATAATAGGTGGGTACATTTTTCTAACAATTTTCGTCATATTGTATGACAATTTTGATCAGCCAGCTTGATGGTCGATTTTGTCAATATTGGAGGCCTGATCTGATCACATGGTCTTCTAGAAAAATGTTCCCCTATCAGTTAGTGATCCATAGCCGTTGGAATCAGCTCATTTTCTGATGTGGATAAGAAGATATGGGCAAAATACCAAAACTGGTCAGCACAGACGTCATTGCACATCAGCCAACTTGATGGTTGATTTCGCTAGGGAAAACGACTCCGTTTCAAGAAGTGTAAAACATGAAAAAGATAGATATGCCTCTTAAATTTGCACGGTTAAAATTTCAGCCTTATTGCTTCAGTGAAACTCCAGATAGAGCTGATATGGCAAAAGGTGTCGGAACTGGAACTGAACTGAATTTGCCCTTAATTGTTGATTTAACCTAGTAATCTGAAATCACTCAAAGAAACTCGTGAAAAACACCAAATTACATAAAAATATAAAAAATCATAAACACAATTAGACTAAGCAATAATAACTCGTATTTGACACAAAACAATAATAAAACATAACTAAAAACTATATAATTATACGAGTTATCAAACCTCATTCTTCCAAATATTCTTTTTTTTTTATACGAGAAGAAGCATTATAGGTCGAACTTATGATCGGTCAAATCTCACCTCACCCTTACCATTTAAAAAAAAAATGTCAAGAGGATAGAGCGGTTCATGTGTTGAACTAAATCGGTCAGGTTTGGATAGCAATAAATTTTCTTACTCAAGGTTCAATTCGGGTTATCGGATTTGAAAAATTCGTTTCATTATTTAAAAATATTTTATATTAATATTTATATATTTTTTAATTAAATTTAAATAAAATTAATTTTATTGATTAAATATTAGTTCAGATCAGACGGATAATCCAACCCACATGTTTAAAAGAGGATTCGAGAAGTAAATTAATTAGTTAATTAGCACCAAGGTATATATATGACTTTAATTAATTGGAATTCTTGCTTCAGAATAAACAATTAAAAATCCATGCATCATCACAGTCAAGCTAATTATAAATGTTAATTAGGCAAAGCATGATGAGTTTTGAATCATCTAATTGTCATTATACCAAAACAAAATCTTAGAAAGAATGATACCCACACCTTTA
Organism: Fremontodendron californicum; assembly: GCA_030761205.1. Lineage (NCBI taxonomy): Eukaryota > Viridiplantae > Streptophyta > Magnoliopsida > Malvales > Malvaceae > Fremontodendron > Fremontodendron californicum. The sequence continues at coordinate 997,188 of JAULJL010000006.1, forward strand.
AATTGGCATGACTTGCTGCATCTTTTTTTTCCCCACTTTCCACAGTAATATTATTATATAATAAACCCTAGCTAACTATCGAAATCAACATTTTAATTAATTAATATCGAAATCGACAATTAATGTGTTTCAAACCCCCCCCCCCCCCCGGGGGCCATGTCTTTTCCTTAGAACTCGAATATTACCCCATCAAAGGTTGTGTTTTTTTGTTTCATGTTTTGATCATTGGATTCCTCATCACATGCTTTTATATTTATAAATTAATTAAGATTAATTAAAGCCATAATTCTTCTTTGTGATCCCAAGACAGCTTGTTTTCTACCCCAAAACCCTCGCCTTGATTTCTTATTTTAGAGGCTCATCCAAACAAAATTAAGAGTTAAAAACAGATTAAGACAAAAAACACACACACATATAGCTAGAAACATTGAAGTATGATGTAAACATACACATTCTTTTTTGTTTTGTCTTATATTGGTAGATGAAATGAAACCCACTTGCCTCCTTTTAAGTTCACCAAGTTTGTGAATTGCACTCAAAACTTGTATTTGAAAGGTAAGGGAGCTTTAGGTGGGCAAATTGAGCTAGCTATGTGCAAATAGACCTGCTCATGGGTCGAGCCAGGCCGCGGCCTGATTTTTTTTTATATTCTTTGTCTAAGCCCGGTCTTGGGTCGAACAGGGCTGGCCCGGTAAACCCGAATTCACTGTTTATCGGATTAAAAAAATATTTTTTTTATTATTTTTTTATTTTTATAATTAAAATTAAATAAAATAATATTATTATAATAAAAAACACAGGCCGGCTCGAAACAAAAATATCCTGCCCAAGTCCGGCCCAATACGAGTCGGGCCTGCCGGACCGGGCGGACTGCCCGACCCATGAGCAGGTCTATGTGCAAATTGCAATTCAACATTAATTTGCACAAATTCAAAATTTGAACTATAAGTAGACATATAAAAGCAAGATTACATATGACTAACTATACATCTCCTAGTTACATCCGAGTATTTTATTCAATGATAAGTAAATACATGTATTTCATGTTTAAAGGAAGAAAGTTCAAATTTTCTTTTTGAAAGGAAACTATATCTGCTATCATTGAGGATTTGTAAACGGGCTTTATCTCTCATTCTTAAATCTAAGCCTTCTACGAGTGTGTTTTAATTGCTAGGGTTTTATCTCTAAAGATGGCATGCAAAAGAATAAAATTGCGAAAGAGTTTGTATTAAAATTGAAAAACAAATAATTTACAAGAAACTATATGAATTTATATAGCTGAACAATTTAAGATTTTGTATGTTTAGAGATAATCTTCACGTAATGGCTTTCATTAGAAGTGTTTATAAATTAGGTTGGACTCGAATAAAAAAAAATTACTTGTCCATATTTGATCCAAGCTCGATCTAATTTGAAAATCCGTTTTACTGTTTAAAATATATTAAAATATTATTTTTATATCAATATTTATATATTTCATAATTAAATTCAAATAATTTTTTATTATTTAAATAGTAAACTGAATCAAGTCGAGTCGATCTGGATTATCAAAACATATCCTAAACCTAATCCAATTCAAGTCAAATTTATTGACCGGAATAAATAACTTAATCCGCAGATAAATTTAGTCAAATTTATTAAAATATTATTTTTATATTAATATTTATATATTTCAAAACATATCTTTGAAGCTTACTTCAAGGGCAAGGTTCTGAAGCTGGTAAGAAAAGGAAACCAAAAGAGATAATCTTCGTGTTTATATGTGAATTATGTTTAAAATTAATCATTATTAATTCTTTGATGACAATAATAGATTTAGAATGAAATTAACTCATCCCTCCTCCATCCTCCCTTCGAAAAAAGAAAAAAGAATAAAAACAAAGAAGGAAGAAAGAAAGTGGGTGGGTGGGTGGGTTTTATTTATTTGAAGTCTTTAATGAAAAATATTAATTGTAGTCTCACAAAGTTTGTCTCATTACAAAATTAAAACATAATAAACAATAAAAACAAAATCATATTCCTCGTTACAACTATAATAAATCTTTCACAAACAAGGGGGAACGAATATGCTGAGTGCAAAGCAAATTAACGGTAAAGTAGTAGTATATTTCAGAATAGGGGCCCCAACTCCCAATCCCATCACCAGACTGTCCTTTTAAGCTTTAACGTTTGATGATTGATTTATCTGAGAGTGTGGGGACAATTCAAAATAATGTCATTACATCAGACGGTAGACAATCACTCCAGTTTAAGCATATAGTGCCAAGCGAAGTACGCACGCAAAAAAGGAAAATTTACCTCACATGGCAGATCACGTGACTGACAGCCCACTAATTTAACCGAACTTTATGGCCCTGCTCGAGTCCAAGGAGCTAGGCGACGAACCATAAACTGGGATGGGTCAGTGGCCCACATGCCACCACACGTGTAAATCAAGCATGTAAATCTAAATATTATTTTCTTTTATTTTTAAAGTTACTCACGTCATTCTTCAAAAAATAAAAAAGTTACTATTCTCACATGTAAAGTAAGGGTGTTATGTGCTTTTTTTTTTTAAAGTAAAAATGAGATGATGAAAACGAAATTTGTCTAATAATTTAAGTAGTTAAAACTTGAAATATTGTCAACTAAGTATTAGTTCAGATGGCATGATGTTCTTGACAAACTCTTAAAGATTGCGAGTTCGAGAGGATTTAAGCGCGTAATGTCTTTCTCAAGTGAGTTAATTAGATAGAATTCATGTTTGAATTTTGAAATTAAAAAAGTTGATTTCAAATTTTGAGATAAATTTATTAAATAAGTAAAAAGAAGTTGCATAATATTGCTCAATAATCTTTATATATATGTTTAAAAAAAATAGTTGAGTCTCCGTGTGAAAGTTTAAAATTAGGTCCAACCGTCAGACAAGTAAGGCTCATTGATTAGAGGAGAACAATCTCAATTATTGCCAATTGCATAAAATTTTAGGTATGAAAAAAATGAAGGCACTAAACTCTAAGTTACATTTTCATTATCCAACAACTTTTAATCTTTTTAGCCTTTCTCCTTCTCTCCCTCGAAATTTGACTTAAGCATTGGAGGAGTCCAAACTCCGACACCTCTTTAATTGTTTGCTCTTCTTTACAGATCTTCCTTACTCTCAAGCAAATTCTTTTCTTTCATAACCTAAAAACCCCTAAAGAAGCATCAACTAAGGGTTTCTTTTGTTTTTGGATCACTTATAAGTAAAGCATGTCAACTTAGATTCATGTTTTGACCTAAAAAATAGAATAAAAGGTGTAGATTCGTGTACAATTAGAAAGGAAAAAAAAAAAAACTAGAGTCATAGTTCAATTGGATGAGGTCCACTACATTGGCATAAAATACAAATGGGAGTAGTCAAATACTCAAATTCAGTTTTCCTCTAGTGCATAATTATGTTAAGCTTTTGTGCAATGATGTTAAGTTTTACCTTATTTTATTGTATCATCATTTTGGGTAATTAAGGACTTTGATGCTTATATTCTTATACGTTTAACACTCAGCTTGTTCGATGTTTTTTTCTTTATATTAAAAAAAAAATAGCCAATGTATATACCAACATTTTCAACAGCTTTATTCAAGAGAATATGAAAAAATATATATACAAAATTCTGGTAACCACATCCACCACAACACCAATCTGCCAAAAAGAGGAAAAAAAAGAAAACAAAGATTTTAATTTACCAATAAGTCTTATCTTAGTGTTAACAAATTCAAAACATAAGGTAGATTATTAATCAAGAACAGTTTTGGCTGTTGAATTGTTTGGAAATGAGAAGAAATAAATTAAAAGGAATTTGTTTAATTTAGTCTTATTTTTCCAGTTTTGATGGGTTGTTGCTGAAGATTTCAAATAATACAACTAATCAAATGAAAGTTGACATTTTGGGGCTATATGGAAAAACTCAATAATCCAAGGTTAGGACTTGGAGTCAACTTGTCGGGGTCAATTCATTTGTATAAATCAAGTTTGTGAAATTAGATTTATGCAAAGTCTTTTTAGATTTTTGCCAAGGGAAAATAAAGGAGATGCCGGTCTAATGTCGATTGACATTAAAAAGAAATATCACATGAATTAATAATTAAATTATTAGATTTCACAAATAAAATTAATTATTGATACATAACATACCCTTAAGATATAATAAAAAAAATAATTAAAAAAATAAAATATGTGATAATCTTTTTGTGAAGTTTAAAAATAAATAAATTACAAACTCATTGGACCCTATAAAAATTAGGCAAATTATGATGATTAATTATGCAGATTAAAGAATTGAGAGGGACAGAAAATTGAGATTGACCTTTGGATTTTAATTTTAAACAAGTCAGAGAGGCGGTTTGTGGGCCCAAAGTTAAGATCTGCGAATAGCACAAAACGTATAGAACTCTTTAGTTTTTTTCTTCTGTTTGGGCTTTTACGTGTTTGAAAGGGACTTAAAGTTTTTGGACTGTAATGCCTGTATAGTGGAGTGGGCCCCTACTTGGGCCCACCACGGCCTGCCTTTGCCTCCCTTCTCTCAGATAATATAAAACTATAAAAGAGAAAATTGTGCCTCCCTGGGCCCACACTGTAATTATTTTACTTTCTCTTTTAATTTGGATTTTTTTTGGATTTGATGAAAGAATGTTTATAAACAGTGATTGAATTTTTTTTATTTAATAAATTACTTTATAAATTTAAGAGAAAATATTTTATTAATTATATTTTTTAAAATATCATTTTAATTCGTATTTAGTGACACCTGTTAATATTTTTGTTTTTTATTTGTGTATAATCTGACGTCAGCCTGACATCAACAATGACATGTTAAACCCTTGTCAATTTGTGGCCCGAACCATGAGTCCCACCCATGGCCATAGTTGTGGCGTGGTTGCTTTTTTTTCAACTATGGAGGAGCCTCACCTATGACCCTCTAGACTATGGCTTGGGACACTCCCTAGAAAATGGGTCCTTCCACCTTTATTAGGCCCTCCCTCGGCATCAAGCAAGTTAAATTATAGTATGCCTCTTTGAAAAGATAATGCTAAAAAATTGGGTAAATTAATATTAGTGTTCGGTTTTTATACATTAACGATATTTTTAAATTTTTTTTAAGTAAGTTAAGAGATTATCATATATTATATTTATTTTATTATTATACCTTAAATGATATCATTATTCTCCTTATTCTATTTATAGAATTTAATAATTTTTCCTTAAAATTATTGGTTATTGGGTTTTGTATATATATATATATATTTAGAGTTTATTTTTTGAATATTGATAGTGAAATTTTTTAACTTCACAAATAAGATTAAAAGATTGTCATAGGTCTTATTTTATAAATTTAATTTTTTTTAAATGTATTTTAAATAATACGTGTCATCCTACTAATTTCATTTGTGAAATTTAAAAATTTAAAAATTAATTTTCGACGAATAAAAATATCTTATTGTAATAATTTTTTGCTTGGGCTACATCGGTTTTCAAATTCTCAATTATTTCCTTTTGTCAACTTTTAATGATACTTTGGTCATGTAAATCCGACAAAGTTAGATATAGTTCTAAAACACAATGATAATTGGATAACACTCATTTTCATTTTGAGAGTCGGCGAAAAAAAAAAAAAAAAAAAAAAAAAGAGAAAGAGAAAGAAAGATGGTTGTTCTTACCTAATTAACTTGGTTTGGTTTGCAGTTAAATGTCAGAAAATTTGCCTATGGTTGACCTCTAATGCTCGGTTGTTGAGCTATGTTTGAAGACCAACGGTCCCAATTCCTCAACTTTCACAATCATCTAAATTAAACTAATATACAATTTTCTTTTGCAGGGAAGAAACACGTCATTTAACAAAAACTAATTGATTTTATCAAGCGTGAAATCTCTTATAACTTACGAACACACACATTATCAATGTGGGATTCAAAGACAACCCCACAATCGGGTGGCCCACGGACACGCGGGAACGCACCACACACCGACACAACAAGCTAATATACAATCTAATCTACTTGCTTAATCTCCAACTCTCAAATAATTATGACACTACTTTTTTGGAAAAAAAAAAAAAAAAAACCATCGATCCCTACAATATCTAATTATAGTTCTTGCCCAATAGCCATCCCATTTTTAAGACTTTACTCTTACGCCAGATAGAAGAATATCTATGGAATTTCTAAGCCTCTAATCTTAATCCGGTAATTTTAAATACGATACGAAAATATGTTACGAATATGATATATTTAATAAATATAAAAATAATATAATAAATATGACATAATATATATCATATTTATGTTTAAGATTTTAATAATTTTTTATGTTGTGTTTATATTTAGATGATTAACACCATAAAAAACATGAATACAACACTTATAGACTAATTCTATTCATTACTGAATATCTCGAATCTTTGTTTTCTACTTCTTTCTTTCAATGACTTTTAATCATTATTGTCTTGATAACTTTTTTTGCTTATTTGACCAGTAAAGTTTGGTAAACAAAACAAGTTTCAATATATATTTGCATTTACAAGGGAAGTTTGTTTTCACATTCTTATATAATAATAATAATAAACATAAATTTCAACTTGTGCAGGTTATATATATATATATATTATATTCAGAACATGCATGAATTATTATCTTATCTATTATCATTAAAATTTAAATAAATTTAGTAAAGTGGCATATATCTATGTAGGTATAATAGAAATATAAAAATAATAATAAAGATTGTCAATTTTTTAATCCTATTGGTATAGTTTTTACTCCAACAATTTATAAAAAACGAACTTTCGTAACATATATTATTTGTCATATTTGACACAAAAGGTGACATTGGCATAAGCTATTTTAACTTGAAATGAATCTTTGAAACTTTTATGTCATTTTATTTGAATAAATTTGATAATTTTCTTATATGGGGTGTAAACTTAAAAGCAAATTGTTTGACTTGATCATTAAGTACATGAAACCTAGTTAATGGGAATTAATCAAGTTGATTAATCTAAGATTTTGAGGAAAAGGGGCATAACCATTAACCACTCACCTACTTCAACATCTGTTAGATGATATGCTTATCTTTGATAAGATTAACACAATCACATTATTTTTATTCATAAATAAAATAATGAAATAATAATTTTTGTATTTTATCATAAGATACATTTTTTTCTTTCAATATTTGAATATGAAAAATAAATTTGAGATTTGTGAAATTACGTGAAACTTATTATACTATTTTTAATTGTGTAACTAAAACCGCATAAGGTTTTTTATTTTATTTTAAATTATCATAACAGAAATCTATATTATTAATAAAACAGTTGATTGATTTGAGTTTGATATCACTGAATCATGTGATACCAATTCAGTTGTACAAAGTATAAAAAAATCAAATTAAATAATTATATCAAATAATAAAATAGAAATATTTTAACTTTTTATATAATATATATTTAAAAATAAATTAATTAAAAAAAAGAAACTACCAACTTCTTAAAGACTACCAGAAATATATTCTTCTTTTTCTTGTAAAATACTTAAATTTTTTTTCACTATAAACGTGGAGTTATATAATTCTAGTATACTATTATTTGCTTGATGCAATTTACTTGTTCTCACTAGAAAATTATTTGCTTCAACAATTAAGATTTCGCAAAATTGTCTTTTTACTTAAAAGAAAAAACCTGGCCCACTAAACGTGGGCCATAAGCAGCTGGCAAAAGCCCATGGTGCCACTGAAGTTAGGCCGAAATAAATAGACAAACCCAATTCAACATCGGACCATAAAGCCCAAATCGAAGTTTTTTCCCAAATCATGAAGTTTGAAAAATTAGGAAACCTAGCGTTGTCTCTCTCTCCCAAAACCTCCCTTAAAAAAACTTAAAACCTCCATTTCCATTTTCAATTTCTACTTTTTTTTTTTTAATTTATAATTTTTGAAGAAATAACAATAAAAAATGGCAATATTTGGAGCAAAACAATTTTTATCGCGAAGCTTTTCGACTATTTCTTCTCATCCATTTCGCGTCTGCATCGTCGGAAGCGGTCCCGCCGGCTTCTACACTGCCGAAAAGGTTTTCAACTTGTTATACTAAATTAAACGCTTTATGATTAAGCTTATTTGATTTTAGTTTCTTTAATTTTTCTAATTCGAACTAAATCACCAGATGTTGAAGACGCATCAAGGATCACAAGTTGACATCATTGACCGATTACCTACGCCCTATGGATTGGTACGCTCTGGCGTCGCACCTGATCATCCCGAAACTAAGGTCCGTCCTTTTTTCTCTCTCTCCCTAAGTTTTTTTTTTTTTTGGGTAGAATAATGTTCTTAATTAAGCTCAGTTTTGGTAGAATGCTTGCAACAGAATGTGATTAATCAATTCTCTCGGGTTGCGCAAAATGGACGGTGTTCGTTTTTGGGGAATATCGCTCTTGGATCTTCCATTTCTCTCGCGGAGCTTCGGGAGCTTTACCATGTTGTAAGACGTTAGAGTACTGAATATTGTTAGACTTTGTTTTTAGGCTGTAACAGTAACAGTTAATGTTGTTTTTTTTGGTATGCGTGATTAACTTGATGAATAGTGAATTTAATTGAGCAGGTTGTGCTTGCTTATGGCGCGGAAAGTGACAGAGTTCTAGGCATTCCAGGGGAAGTATGTTCACTGGAAATTAGAGTTTTCTTGCTACAGTTTAATGTTTAATATTTTGATGATTTTGAATCTGTGGGAAATGGTGATTTTTTAAATGGAGCTGTAATGGCTGTTGGCTGTTGCTCATAGATTTATATGTAAATCAATTTTTTATATAGGATCTGAAAGGGGTACATTCAGCTAGAGAGTTTGTTTGGTGGTATAATGGGCACCCGGATGGAAGAAACCTGGACCCTGACTTGAAGAGCACTGATACAGCTGTTATCCTTGGTCAGGTACTTTTTATCGTTTATAAATTACTATGAAGTTTGCTTGATAGCATTATAGAAATACTTTGGCTGGTTGTTTTAAGATTTTTATTCTCGTTTAAGTTACAAAATTGGGAGTAGTTGAGTAGTTATTCAATTCCAGTTGGATAGAGCTTAGTCCCAACTCAAGGGGAGTCAAAGACACACGAAAAGGATTTCTGAGGCATTAGTTAGGATTAAGGGCTGTTGTGATAGAGGATTTGACCAGAGGCAGATTGGTTTGAAGTTTTCAACAAATGAGATTTGTGCAGTCATTCCATGTTCAGGTATGCCTTTGAAGGCATTCATTGGATATATTCAATGAAAATAATCAAAACTTATGACTCGTATATATGTAATCTTATTAATGATATGAATAAAGATCAAGATTTGGGTTAGGAAATAAATTAAATATTTTGATATTTTATTTCCAAAACTTTCTAATAGTGACTGTTGTTCAAGGCTGCTCTAGATGTCGTAGTATCTGTTGAGGATGTATTCTATGTGTCAGATTTATGCAACTTTCTAATTTTGGGTCCCTGGAAATGACTGGTTTGTCATTTTGTATATTTTTTTTCTTTGACCATAAGTGAAATGAAGACTCTTTGTAGACAATATATCTTCTACATGTGGGCCTCCGTGTCATATTTGGCATTTTAGCATACTGCAGTTTGAATAGTTTCGTACTTTGCAGGGATGCCAGTTAGGCTCATGTCCGTTCACACAGTAATGCAAATCCATAATTTTCAATGCTTTTCCATTCTGCACTGTTATGGATGGATTTGATCTCCATTATGTGTGATAAGACTATAGATAGCTGTAGTTATGATGTATTAATTTTTCAGGGAAATGTAGCTCTTGATGTTGCTCGTATCCTTCTACGACCAACATCTGAATTGGCAACCACTGATATTGCCAGCCATGCTTTGACTGCTTTGGAGAAAAGCTCTATAAGGTTTCTCATCCTCTTCCTTGAAATTAATTGCATAAATCTGTTAGCCATTTATCAGATCTTTAAACTCAATTTTATTACAGGAAAGTATATCTGGTTGGAAGACGTGGACCAGTCCAAGCAGCTTGTACCGCGAAAGAGCTCCGGGAAGTTCTTGGTAATTCCTAAGAGTATGGGGATGCATTTTTTTCATAATCAGGTTATCTAGAATGTTTAAATAAGGATATGCTGTTTGGCCAGCGATCTGAGATTCTACTAATGCTGAACTAAAGCTTCATTCACTGTAGAATTTCAAGTGGCAAACTGATAATTCCGTTTTTGAATTGATTGTGTTGGCCCTTTTGTGTGAAGACGAAGGAGTATTTGTCAATCTGAACTTTGTTTGGAAATTGGACATGGAATTCTTAAACTTGTAGCTTAGGATGATTGGTGCAGTTTTGGTATTGTTACAATGATCCATTATTGACACTCCATGTTGGGTAGTTTGTGATTGATCATATCATACTTCTGATCATTTGCAACATGACTTATTGCTACATTTCATCTTAGGTCTATGGATTATTAATACTTTCAGATACTTGCTGTTAGCGGAGTACAAAATTGTCCTAAATCTGCAGAATTTAAAGAAGTTTTGATTGTTTTGGCAGGTATTAAAGATTTGTATATTCACATAGAGGAAGCGGATTTGAAGATAACCCCAGCAGATGAGGTAAATCTTACCTTCTAATGCTTGTCGGTTTTTGAAACTAATGTCACCATTTTCTTTTTAATGCAAAGAATGATAATGATTGTCAGTATTTGCTATTTTTAGGACTTTTTTTGGGGTTGGGGGTGGGAGGGGGGGTACTAGGTCTTGGACTAAGCAATGAGAGGTATCCTTTTCATCCCATAGCCCTTCCTCCCTTCCAAGGTTTGAACTTGAGACCTCCAAGTTCAAAGTTCCTTGTTCTAACATTTGGGTATTCGCAAGGGGACATTATTTGGTCATTTTTGCCACTTCTTTAATAATTATTGTAAAAAAGATACCTCCTATCCTTTTCCTTTGTTTCTTCAGCTTCTTGTTCTTTCTATTTATGTTTTCTCCATCTCATGTTGTCTTTTTATAAAGGAAGAAATGAAAAACAGTCGTATCCATCGGAGGATTTATGAGTTACTCTCTAAGGCAGCCATTGCTGGACCTTCCCAACCTAGTTCAGGTCAACGTGAACTTCATTTTGTTTTCTTCTGTCAACCTGATAGATTTCTAGAATCATATGACAAAAAGGGATATGTTTCTGGGGTGCATCTTGAGAAGACAGCTCTAAAAGGTATCTCGCTCTCTTTGGCTCTCTATCAAATTTTTGCAGTATATATGCTCTCTATCTCTCTCATATACAAATTTGTGAACAACGCAGTATTGAGATATCATCTACATGGATCTTTCTACAGCTGTGGAACACAAGTGTAATGATCCCATTAAATAGTTTGGTAACTTGGTCCTTTATAACTTCATTTTGTAGGTATTGGCCCTGGAAAACAGATTGCCATAGGTACTGGACAATTTGAAAATCTTTCTTGTGGGTAATTTCTTTCTTTTTCAATTTTTTTCTCCTCCCTGGATATCCGGCTTTAACTTTTAAAATATACAATTTCCATCTACGACGTTGATGTTTTCCGCAACTCTTTTGAGGAACTTGCTTGTAGATATTTTTAGTATTTATTTTTTCCTTCTTCATGTTGTTCAATATTATGACATAGAGGTGCCTTGCTGATTGCTAGTTCAAAAGGCAAATAGTTTGAGTTATAATGAGTTAAAAACCCTTGTTTATAGTGATATGGCCTGCTTTCTCACCAAAGTTTAACAATGAGTTGTGACATACTGAGAGAATTTCTTCTTCTTTTGGGAACCTCAAGTAACTGTGTAGTAACATGTTCTTCTTGCAGGATTGTGCTAAAGAGTATTGGCTATAAATCAGTGCCAGTGGATGGTTTGCCGTTTGATAACCAAAAAGGTAAAGCAAAAGAATAGCTTAACTAGTATTATTTCCTACTTTTTTTCTGCAATCAGCTATATACCTTTTATAAAATTTCTCTGGCCAGCTCAAGCCTTTCTTAACAAATGTGACTGAAGAGAAAAGAAAAAGCTTGCTTCTAATCTCATGCTATATTTCTCCAGGTGTGGTTCCAAATGTTAAAGGTCGAGTTCTAAGTGATAATTCAGGGGATCTTACATTACTTGAGAATGGCTTGTATGTCTGTGGATGGTTGAAGAGAGGACCAACTGGCATTATTGCTACGAATCTTTACTGTGCTGAGGAAACTGTAAGTTCTCTCATGTTGCCTAAACAGATCTATGTTACTCGGACTCGGGGGTGAATGTCGGACACGGGTATGTGACGGACACGTGTATGTTCAATTTTTTTCAAAAATTTCATGTATTTGGAAGGTCCTTAAAGTATCATATCTCCATACCCATGTCTGGATATTCGTCAGAAACAGGTGTCGGACATGGATACTTCAAGAAAAATTAAGAGTCGGAGCATCATAGAAACAGATATTTTCAGTTTGTTTTAAGGACCAGGAGTAACTTTGGTAGGTTTTAATGTTTAAGAGTTACATGTCGTTGCTAACTGCACCATTGTTATGGTAGGTTGCAAGTGTATCAGAAGATCTTGAACAAGGAGTCTTAGCATCAACAGCCAGTTTGCCGAAACCCGGAAGAGACGGACTCCGTCAGATTTTGGAGAATAGAAATGTCAGAGTTGTACCATTCAGTGCTTGGGAAAGAATTGACGAGGAAGAGAAGAGATTCGGGAGTTTGAGAAATAAAACCAGAGAGAAATTGACCACATGGGAGGAGCTACTGAAAGCTGCCTCCGAATGAATGTGCCATTTCTATAGTTAAAACACATATCCTTTTTCCTAAACTTCTATGCCCATAAGTTTTCTGGTGGAAAGGGAAAAGAAGAAATTTTTCGTGCCTTCTTTTAGAAAGCAAGCTCTTGGCTGAGTGGCCAAGAGTCTTGGGGCATGAAGTCTTGGGTTCAAACCCAAGCAACCCCTCCCCTACCCAATTATCAAAAAAAAGAAAACGAAGTTTATTGTAATTGCCTCTTGTAAAGAAAACCATGCACTTTATACTTATAGGCAAAGTTTTCAGCTATCTTTTATTTTATTATAATTTACAACATTTTTTTTCATGGATCAGCTAAGATTTTATTACGTGATAAGTACTTAAGTAAATCTGAAAATTCATGTATTTTTATATATTATAATTGTGTTTAAGATATTATATATTTATATAAATTTTGATACGTAAATAATTCGTGTTTTATAAATTTTATACGTTTGTATAATTATATTTGTGTTCGTGTTAATTTTTTTATGTCGTATAATTATATCGTGTTCAAAGTTACTAATAAGTCCGTCGCCACAAAAGGCAATATAATTAGAAAAAGCATGTCGTCAAAAGATGTTAAGAGTTGGTTTCTCTGCTCAACAATTACTTTAAGAGTTGTCTATGAGATTCAGGTTTGGTTTCCTGTGTTTATATATCTCAGGTTCTTTTACAAGAGATTGGTACTGTGACAAGAAAGCTCTTTCTTCTCCACCTCAACTATGCCTAATCAATTGTTGTTCGTTTGTGACACAAAAATAATCCATCTATGGCATTACGCAAGCCACTTTCAACTATTCCTTCACCTTTCACTGACCTACAAGCTTTTAGAACCCAATTGACAAATGCCAAGAGGTTGAAATACTTTCATGTTACCAGAAAAAGAAAAACAAGTTTTAAGGAATTTCATGGAAAATACACTTCTGAAATGATATTGTCATTTGGTTTGGGGGAAACAAGAAGAGAATACACAGGAATTGGAACACAGAAATAGCTAAGAGAGATTACACTAATACTACAAGTGATGCTATCGAACAAAACCCAAAACTACATTCAAACTAGCATCATAGCTGTCTTCATGTCCTAACTACAAAAAACGCTGCTATCCAGTTCTAAATAAAGTAGGAAAATGCTATTTAACAGGAAACATGCTCAAACAACATATCGATAGGTGATATAACGACCAGCAGTCTCACTAGGCCGAATTATCTTCACCACTTGTCCACGATTCAGCCCGTAGTATCTTGCGACCGGATCGCTCACCTGGATACGAGGCAGCTGCATTCATTCCATCCCAAAAGCATAATGATCACAAACTTATGGGATTTGTAAAAAAGAAAAGGAATTCAAGCAAAAAAATGACACCCCAAGCTTGCATATTGCATTAAGAACAATGGTTGTCTTTTTCAAATACTGATGGATTTTCATTTCCCTTTCTTTATTAAGCAAAATGCACCACAACAACACAGGTTTATCATAAACACAAAAGCTAGCCTTAAAACAGCATCTGCTAAGAACTGATATCTAAAAAATTGCACTGTCCTTATACACATTGCTAGTAGCTTGAAACTATTGTATAAACTAGCCTAATGTTTTACTAGTGTTGATTCAAAAAAATTAGTCCTAGAAATGTGGCATTGCATCCAGGAAAACCATAGCAGAAAGCATGTCAGCCATCTCAATTGACAAATATACACAAACTTTATAATGCACAAGCATGCTCAAAGCTTTTCAGAATTTGTCAGGTCACTGGTTTAATTTTACTAAGCTCCAGTCATTTACCATGGAAAGTTTCAATGGGAACCCAGCTTTACATCAGTTTACTTTTGGCACTTGGCTACATGACTGATACCCTATAAAACAACTAATATTACATAGGCCAACATAGATTTGTGCAAATCACTTTAAAATACTTGAATCTACCAATGTATAGTAATTAAGGTTACTATATACTGACCTGTGTTTCCTTTACAGTATATCTTTGCAGCAAAGTCTTTTTCTCCTCATTAGTAAGCACCAGATGCTCCGGAACAAGAGAATGTTCTTTTACATTGATTAGGAGCTCTGATTCCTGCACCAAGAGGACAGATAAAAATGCAGTTATGATATTTGGAGAAGCAGATTTCAGGAAGAGGAATGTGTGAATCCTCACATGTACTTGAATTGATTTTGTACCAAAAATAAGACACACATCAACCGCTGTCCTTACGATAACTCAAAAATATTTTATAAAAGCGGCATCTTAGAGGCTAACCAAGGCCTAATTGTTAAATTGTTTGACCTCCATTCAATCATCCATGTATACAAATCCAGACAGTTCAAAAAACTACATAAAAAATGGATAGCATGAAGTTAAAAAAAACCAGCCTATTACATTTACTAACATGTGACTGAAATAAAGTCTTCAAATGAAGAAGTAAAATAAGATAAAAGAACAACCTTAAAACATCACTGCTTCGGTATATCACATTGCTATAATAGGACTGATATATATATACTGATGTTAGAACAAATTTTCTAAAAAAATGGTATTCATCAGATGAACCTAGTATAGTGTTTGACTATCATATGGATAAGCTCAAGAAAGTACACTTAATTAGATGAATCATTGGCCTCAAAGCTTTCCATCATAGAAGAATATACACCAAGAATCCCCATTGAGAGAGATTGGTTGGTGCAAGTCCTTAATTAAGAATATTATCAATAAGCATAATGATGACTTAGGTGGAACCTGAATATCACAAAAGCAATAAATATGACCTGGAAAACCTCCAAGTGGAATTTTGAAGAACTTTCGTTAATACAAGTCCGAGCAAAGGGAGTCAAATTCTGTTGCACAACCAGTATAGCCCTGAATACATTCTCCGATTTCATACGGTTGATATACGTCTTCATTGTCTTCACACCAACCTTGGCTTCATCAGGAAAGAAAACATAAATCTAGTACACAAAAATTAAAACCCGTAAATTAACAAGGCTACAGACAAAGACAAATGTAGGTCAAAATTCATAAACAATAACAAGTTTTTAAACACTTAACCACCGCATATTAATACAATTCAAAAGCAATTGAGAAACTTGAAACTAATTGTTAAAAATGAGTTGAAAGTTGAGAAATATTTAGGGGATACCTGATCAGAGTTGTCGTTTCGCTTAGTTTTATTGATAACAAGATCCTCTCTTTTCATATTTTCGCCGTGTTTGGAAATAAATTGTTCTTTGGACATGTTAATCTCAAAATCTCCGACGAAATAACCTCTGTCTTTCAAGATCTGCAATACCGTCTTTCGGATTCGAAACAACCTCTTGATTTCATCATCCGACAGAACCATTTTTTCCCCCTACTAGTTGATTTCTATTTTCCAACATTGATTAATATTAGTAATAAAAAAAAAGTGAAATAACGCAATAATAACAATCATCATACAGTAAAACATTAATCAATTAGTTTAATCGAAGTTAACTGAGAATAAAACGAAACCCTAATACTTAAAAGGGAATATAAAAAAAATAGAAGAAAATTAACTTCGAAATAAACATATTATCAGCGAGCGAGAGAGAAAGAGAAGAGAGTACCAAGAACAATAATGGCAGAAACCCTAGGAGAAAATTCTCTTTGCGTCTCCTTCGACTGCCAATGTAAAGACAAAGTGAGTTTCGCTGAAGAAAGAAAGAAAGAAAGAACTAAGAAGAGAGGGAAACGAAAAGTGGGGCTTTAAATCCTTTTGGATAAGAAAAAATAAAAAAATACGATGAAGATTATGGGCTCGGCTCGGCTCTTGCACAAGTTTTTATTCTCAGGCTTTAGTTTTTGATTGGCTAAGTAAAATAAGCCGAGCTGGTTAAGATGGACTTGCATTTTCTGGGGCGATGGGGCCAACATTTATTATTGGGCCAAAGACCAAACCCAAACCTGTTTTATTACATAGTTATGAGATGACTATTTCTTTGTTTTTTCTTTTAGAAAGAAATTCAACCTTGACTTCAGTTTCAAATATTTTGCTACTTTGCTTTTTCTCTTGGGCTAGTTTTTTTTTTTTCCCCTTTAATTCAATCCTTTGCATTGCTTTATAAAGAAAAAAATATATAGTTTTCTTTTGATGTTAAATGATGGTGCATTGATATGAATGAAATCAGAATCTCTTCATGTCCTTTTAATGATTTTTTTTTAGGAAAAAAGGAAATTGTGTCTGGTGTGAATATAAGAACAATTAAGAATTATTTATACGTTCAATTAATAATTATATATGGCAACGTGGCAATTAAGCTAACATTACATGGTCGATCATATGACACTGATAGTTTAGACAATCACGTTAAATATTTATAACATGAGTAATTAAATTTTTATTTTTTATAAATAAATAATTAAAATTAAAAAAATTGCAAAAAATTAAATAATTAATTATGTAATTTACTTTAAAAATTAATTAGACGTTTACTTGAATAACTAAAACAAAGCATAAAAGCTAGTTGGACTGACATCTGCACTTAAAATTTTATCGAGGCTATCAAAATATATGTGGTGCTAACTGCTAACTCTTTTCAAATATAATAAACTCCCAATTGAGTAAATAATGTGTATCAATCTTTTTAAAGTCTTCCTTAACATTATTGATTCACAATATATATATATATATATATAATGAATGAAAGATCATTACAATAGGAAACAATATTTATTGGAATTATAAACCAAGAGATTTAGTAAATCATTCTGGATTTCTAAATCAAAAACAATATCAGAAAACCGTATCCAAGATAGATCATAAGAGCACTGGGGATGTTGGTTTTCTGAGTGGTATTATTTTCAATGACACAGGGAGGGAGACAATGAGGACCAAATTCATTGATTGTGCCATATTTTTAAGTCACCAATTGGACCCTTGAAAAGGTTTTTTTTTTTATGAGTTTTGCTAATTAAGACACTCTTTAAAGTTAATTAATATATTATTTATAGTAATAGTATTGTATTATTTGTAAAAGTTGATAATTTTATTTTCAATGCATTGAGAAAAAATATTATCACATATAATAATTTTAAAGAATATACTTAAGACATTTATTAAATTTTTTTTTTTTTTCATATCCAAAGAACCCAGGTGTTGAATTTATGCAGCATCTTCCACATGTGGGTAAGGAGCTCTCCTTGCAGTTTCCAAGGTACCCCCATTTTCCAGTTGTGCCAACACCCCATCACCTTAATTATAAAATTCTTATAGGCTTTTTGCATTTAAAAAAAGTTCTGTTAAGGAGTGTATTAAGTTTTTTTTTTTAAAGATTATTATATTAAGTAAATTATTTTTTAATACATTAGAATTCATAATATTAATTGTCGATTCTCACATTTAATATAAAATTATTTTTATAAATAATTGGTTAATTAATTTTAAAAAAAATTCTAAAAATACTTGTTAATAAAATCTTTTAAACAATATGAAAGAAAATCTTCCACCTAAGCTAAACATGGATTTAAGGATTTTTTTTTTTCCTTGGCTCAGCTCTCTGCAAAACAGATTAAAGATATCTAGCTAGGTATCTCAATCATGCAGGTTCTTTTTTTTTAAAATATAATAATTAAACATGGGATCTTTGGTCACTACCTAAAGCATTTTAGTATATATTTTAGTTAAAACACACATGATCCACCAAACCATAATTAGCTGTACAATTGGTTGAATAATTATAGCTTTCTACACATGCAAATATTGTGGATAATTTCTTATTCATGCTGAACTTGTATTTGTTTTGCATATATATATAGCTAGGAAAGAAACACAGGAATCTTAAATTGTGGAAATTAAAGTTAAAGATATACACTGAAGAATCCATGAGATATTATATAGAAATTAGACTCTCTTAAACTCTGTCATATATATTTTCATAGAAAAGAATATTGTGGAGTACTCAACATTGAATAATATATAAGAACTAGCTATTTAGGAACCAATATATATACTTTGATTGGAGGAAATCAAAGCATCAAAACGAAAAATCAAATTAATTCTAAGAACTTGCAGAAGGAATTAAAGTTGCAATTCCCAGCTTTGGTGCAATGAACAAACTGATTTTCAACTCATAAAGGGGCTAACTTTTCATATTTTTTTTTTCATTAATATTTATGTATTAGACTAACCACCTTTAAATGTTTTAATTATAAATACGGTACATGTCTTTCTGTGGAATAGTAGAATATCAAAGCAAATGTTTATATGCAGTACTTTTCTAAATCATAGCAATTGAAAAACCCATTTGCAACAATAAAACGTCCATATACATTGTAAATCAAGAAAGTTTAAATAATAAAAAAAAGAATGTTAATTATTAATTAATATATTAAAAGCAAAGATCACATATCACACCAGCTCATGTTGGATCAATTTTTTTCCAAGAATCTTAGGATATTCTTTTCTACATAATTTATACCCTAAAAGCTAAGATACCTAGACTCTATATATTCTCCCACATCTCTTAACCTTAACCGTCAATTTGGAAAAGAAAGACAGATAAATTGATAATTAAAGAAAAAAGAAAAAAGAACCCTAAATTAGAACAGCAATTTGGAATAAGTAGCCGTGTACCATTTGAGAATAAATAAAGGTTTAGAATCTCATATAAAATGGGATTTGAAGCTGAGGGGGATGCAATTCCTTTGGCTGATCTTAATCAAAAGAGACACAGCGATTTCCAAGGGATTATATTTGGTTTGCAAAATCGTGTGAAGTAATTGCATGCAACCTGTAAGGGTTTGCAATTGCAATGCATGTGCCCACAAATCTATACACTACAAACAAATTGCCATATACTGACGGTTATCTATACCGACGGTCGAAATCCGTCGGTAAAAAGTATCTATTCCGACGGATTTTTTTAACCGTCAGAATATACATAACATATACCGACGCCCCTCTAGTCCGTTGCTATAGGTGTACCTATACCGACGGTCAATGAAAAACTGTTGGTATATACTACAAACAAATGGTAAAATACTGACACTCATCTATACCGACGGTCGGGATCCGTAGGTAAAAAGTTTCTATTCCGACGGATTCTTTTAACCGTCAGAAAATACATAACATATACCGACGCCCAAACTATCCGTTGCTATAGGTATACCTATACCGACGGTCAGTAGAACACCGTTGGTATATACACCACAAGCAAATTTAGGGTTTATACTGACACTCATATATACCGACGGTCCATTCCGTAGGTAAAAAGTGTCTATTCCGTAGGTAAAAATACCCACCTTTCTTTTTAGCTGACGAATTTAATTTATTTTCGATTTTAAAATTATTTTTATTATAAAAAAAAAATTACCTATAGCAACGGTCTATTTTATTTCGCCCGTTGCTATAGGTCATGTAACTTTGGGAATAAATTATCAGAACTCTTTACTCTCCTAACCCTCTTTTCTTTTTCTTTTATTTTTTTTCTCCAAACCCTAAATCCAACCGGATGAGAGACTTTCTCATAATTACTTACTTGTATGTTCTTTCTTTCTTCTTCTTCCCAAATCTCTCATTTTTTTTTACTCATTCTTGAGTTTAATGCTTGCTCGACTTACGTCCGTCTTCTCGAGATCCGTCAAGCTTTTCGTCACTCTGCTCAGGTATTCCCCTTATTTTTCTTTTTCATTTTCCCTCACTTTCTACTAATCCAAACACCTCTCGATGTCATTTTCCCCTTTTTTTTCCCCTTCATCAGACGTATCGATCCTTCTCTACTGCCTTGAACAATGTAAGTTCTAATCCTCCCTGTGTGAAATATTTGTTTTTTTTAAATTTTATATTATATTGCAAATTCCCCAAATTGTGAGATTTGTTATTGAGAACACAATAGAGGAGAGGATTCTAAAGCTGCAAGAAAAGAAGGAATTAGTATCTGAAGGGTATTATGAATTAATTATATTTTTATAATAATCTTAGCAAATTCAGTGTTCTTCTTTTTTTATTATTCATTTTTCTTTATCTAGCCTAGCCCCCGCATGTTGGTAAAGGGAACAAAAGAGGTTCATTTTGTAATAGTTCTTCTCAAACTTTCTTCCTTTTTGTACATTTTGTATCGTTTGCAGAAAGTACCCATTATTCCTGCAGATGGTGGAATTTCATGTGTACGAGAGGTAGTATGGTTGTCTTTAAAATATAGCTTTTGTTGCTTAGCATGGTTATTACATCTGATTTTCATCTCTTTCCTGCAACCTTAAAGAGTTTCCTCTGTGCAAACTTCCCTTCCTGTTGAGGAGATTACGAAGGCCTTAGCAAAAAAGGGATTTGAGGTGATGACCTCTGATGATGCAGGACGGTTTGTGTGCAATTATGTTTACTATCATTCCCTTTGCTTTGCGGAGCAGAATGGGACCAAATCACTCTTTGTGCATGTCCCTCTCTTCTTGACCATTATGAGGAGACCCAAATGAAATTTGCTGCTTCCTTGTTGGAGGTACTTGCTTCTCTATGTCAGTAACATACTGTATCCAGGAATTGATATGGTTGTACTGTTATTGAGTGTTGACCATGCATGTGAATGTGAGGGTGGATGGAAGGATGCATGTTTATTGAAAGGCTTTGATAAAAGGAAAAGTGTATGTGAATGAAAAAAAAATATGTATTTCAGCACATACATCTATGTATTTCTTTTGTTTATCTAAATAAGGGGAATACCTGAGCAGAGTGACGAAAAGCTTGACGGATCTCGAGAAGACGGACGTAAGTCGAGCAAGCATTAAACTCAAGAATGAGTAAAAAAAAAATGAGAGATTTGGGAAGAAGAAGAAAGAAAGAACATACAAGTAAGTAATTATGAGAAAGTCTCTCTTCCGGTTGGATTTAGGGTTTGGAGAAAAAAAATAAAAGAAAAAGAAAAGAGGGTTAGGAGAGTAAAGAGTTCTGATAATTTATTCCCAAAGTTACATGACCTATAGCAACGGGCGAAATAAAATAGACCGTTGCTATAGGTAATTTTTTTTTTATAATAAAAATAATTTTAAAATCGAAAATAAATTAAATTCGTCAGCTAAAAAGAAAGGCGGGTATTTTTACCTACGGAATAGACACTTTTTACCTACGGAACGGACCGTCGGTATATATGAGTGTCAGTATAAACCCTAAATTTGCTTGTGGTGTATATACCAACGGTGTTCTACTGACCGTCGGTATAGGTATACCTATAGCAACGGATAGTTTGGGCGTCGGTATATGTTATGTATTTTCTGACGGTTAAAAGAATCCGTCGGAATAGAAACTTTTTACCTACGGATCGCGACCGTCGGTATAGATGAGTGTCAGTATTTTACCATTTGTTTGTAGTATATACCAACAGTTTTTCATTGACCGTCGGTATAGGTACACCTATAGCAACGGACTAGAGGGGCGTCGGTATATGTTATGTATATTCTGACGGTTAAAAAAATCCGTCGGAATAGATACTTTTTACCGACGGATTTCGACCGTCGGTATAGATAACCGTCAGTATATGGCAATTTGTTTGTAGTGAATATTATATATATATATATTTTTATATGATGTAAATTACATAATATTTATAATATAAAAATTATATATTATATAAATAAAAAACGGGTTGGGTCAAATCGAGTTCGGACCTTGAATGTTGGTGTTAAGGTCGGACTTATTTTTTAAATGGACTTCATTTTTTACCTAAGTCCATTTTTCGGACCTAATATTTGTTTTCAAACCTTTTCAAATACTGAACGAATCTTCAAATTTGAATAAATAACTCAGTCCTTGGACAGGTCTCCATCCAACATTTGGCACATAATTTTTATGTTCAAAGAGCAGGTTTTCGAAGACTTTGTGATGAACTTGGGCGATCAGTTTCAAAGCCTATAACAAAATTACTCCTAAAGTCTCCAAGCTGTGATGAGTTTAAACGGTGGGTATTATATTATATATATATATATATATATCAGAACTTTTCCTTGATGAATAATGCTTAACTAAACTGATCATATTTTAGTGGGAAAAAAAGGGGGTTGGCCTTGCATTTACCCAGCAAATGCCATAGTTTGGGAGGGATTTACGGGGTTTCTTTGGTAATTGCAAGAGTTCACGTGTCTTTATAAGAAATTTGAAGATTCTCACTTTCCTCCACCACGTACAGAACTCATTAAATATGACCCACAAATCATGCGTTAAATAACTCAATTAGATTTGGTTCTCTTTGCCCTATTCTCGTTAACGTTATATTAGATAATGTCACACTCACAATGAGAAAAAAAAAATGTATAAATATATATATAAACAATTTTTTAAAAGAATGATAGTTTTTTTAAAGAAATGGTATTTTTTTTTAAAGGAAAATATAATTTTTAAATTAGTGGTAATCTTTTAAGAGAATGTTAATTTTTTTAAAGGAGTAAGTAATTTTTTTTTAAGAAAGTGAATTTAAAAAATATTATATTAAAAATTGAAAGATATAAACACTTTTATAAAATTATTACTTGATTTATTAAATATTTAATTTTTTAGTAAAATGAGTGACTGAGTTGGTGTCACTTGACTCAGTGACACCAACTCAACCATTCTTTTTATAATAATATATTATTTTCTTGACAAACTAGTTACAATATTTAGCATTAATTAATTTTTCATAAAATTTTATTTTATTTTTGTTGAAGTCTTTTCGGTGATGAAGTTAGTGAGATTGTGAAATTCGTGAAAGAAAATTGTTGAATTCATGAACACAAAAAAAAATCAAAAGAGTATCGAAGTTTGAGTTTCAAAATGCGTTTTGATATTTAAATCAATTATAATTCAAAAAATTATACGAGAAATAAAAAAAGAAAAGAAAAAATGAATGTAAAAGTGTTTAAAAAATTTGTCTAGAATTACGGTAAATAATTAAATATGTGACTGTAAAATTGATAAGTGTAAGATAAATGTACGTATTAATAGATGTGACATGTGAGAATCAAGTAATGCCGGATGTAAAAAAAAATAGTACTTGATTTTTGGAGAATTGAGCTCTTTTGAGAAATAAATATTTTACATTGAAGGCTCTTTTTATTAAAACAACATTAAAAAAAAAAAATTCGAAGATTGATACAACTTTGGATAAAATCCCAAGAATATCTTTAATTTCTCATCAAGAGAAGAGAATCCATGTTAAGCAGCAAACATGATTTCTAGAATCTATAATTAAATGTCATTTGGTCTAACTTTATAATGATTTTTTCCTTAAAACCTTTTCTTTTTCTTTTTCTTTTTTATAGTTTCCTTTGACAGTTTCTTAATAGACAATTTTTTTTATTTATTTATAATTAGAAGCATTTTTATTTTTATTTTTGGGTTTTTTCATCAGAAAAAAAAATGCAATCGTTTAAAAAAAAAATTTGAACTCTGGAAGGAAGATATACAAATCAAAACTAAAAATTCTTAGATGAACAATAAATAAATAAACAAATGAAATATATATACAAGCAAAATACCTTAGATTTCTACCTTAACTTTAGACATGAAAATTCTAATATGAAAAATGGAAAATGCTAGCCTGCTCATAAGTCAAGCCAGTTCAAATTTAAAAAAAAAAAAATTATTCAAACTTGATTAGTCCATTCATATTTACTGTTTATATATATTAAAAAATAATTTTTTATTTATTTTTATAATTAAATTTTAAAAAATAATATTTTTTAATTGTATAAACAGTGATCGGACATATCTAAAGCAAAAGTGAAGTTGAAGCTATAAGTATTCAACGCACTGAAATGGCGCGTAGGTTATAACTTTTTGGCGAATGCAATTTTGAAAGAGAGAATCGCTTTCAGGTCTTAAGGTTTCAAAGTCCATTTAAAACTACTAATTAATAAATTAAAGAAAATAATAATTAATATTTTTTTATAAATGTAGTAATAAAAAACTAGGGAAGTATTTTTAAAAAAAAATTAGGCAAAGGAGAGGTAGTGGAAAAAAAGGAGCATAAAATCTGTGTACATATAGATATATATCTCTAAATAAATCTGTACAAAATCTGATCCAGCGATGCAATAATTACTTAGGTGCAAACCGCTTAAAAAGGGCAATGGAGATCTCTGATTCCTCGGCAGCTCTCTCCTAATTATTTGCCAGAAAGTTTTGCTGCAAGAGAAAGCTTGGGGATTTGCAAAGCTAAACTATTATCTGTTTTCTCTCTTCTTTCTTCTTGTAATTGTTTCTCTTTCTTTGACATATATTATATATCACTTAAAAAAAAATGGGTAGCAGTTATTTTGGAGAACCAAACATGGGAAATGAAAGGGGAGGGTCGTCGTCTTCAAGAAAAGGTAAGAAGAGTAATTCAGACAAGCCTAAGCAACCCCAGAGAGGGCTTGGTGTTGCTCAATTGGAGAAGATCAGATTACATGGACAAATGGGTTCTAGCTACCATCCTTCTCTTCATGGACCTTACCCTGCAAATTTCAACCAGGTAATTCACTTTCTCTTTTTTGTTTTTTTTTGGGTTCATTTTTTTGCCTTCCCTAACCCTTTCTTGGTTTTTTTTTTTGGGTTCTCTTATATATATATATATATTAAATGGTTATATATCAGGCTATCAGGGTGAAGTTTTTTATTTGAGTTTGTGGGAAGAATTTGATGAAGAAAAAAAAATGTTTCTGTACATGCAGGAAGACATGAGAGTCCAGACAGGTTATTCATCTATGGCATCATCATCTTTTTCATATTCATCATCTTCATCAGCTTCCTCAGCTTCTTATGGTTTCCACCCCAGCATGATGGTAGGTGAAACTGTTTTTATCTTTTGTCTACGAAGAGTATAGTAAAATTCCTTTTTTCCTCTTTTTGCATTCAAAAAAATTGATGGGTCATTAATTGAGTGCATCTTTGACATGATTTTCTGTGTCACCCATTTGCAATTGCTGTTTCTTAATAAATAAACTGCAGCTAAGAGGATATAAAACATGGCAGAGAAGATTTTTGGTGGATATTGCAGATCATGATGATGATGGAAAACATATATATATATATATATATATATATATATGTTTTCCATCACCATCATGATCACAGCATACAAGTTTTGATGGAAATAGTTACAAAAATTATCCTCTTTCTTTCTCATATTTATTAAAACACTCTTGCATATGAATCCTTTGAATTAAGTTGCTAATCTTGCTTACTTCTTGGTGCTAACCCTAGCTAGATGCTAATTTTCCCCCAAGAACTAAATCTTCACTGCTTCCTACTGTCATCCCCAGTATTAAATACATCAATGATTATATTGGTGAATAGAAGTATTGCAAGAGCAAGAGAAGAAAGGAAACTAATTGATTGCTTATGAATTACTGTATTAGTAATTCTTTATATAATCTTGAATTTTAAACTAAATCAGTCAAATTTACCTGATATTACAGATGGGGCTTGGTGAATATGATCAAAGAGCAAACATCAGTTATGGTGATTCTCAACCATGTACGACAGCAAGGTGTATATATTTAACTTTCCAGTTTTTTCTTAAAAGAATGGCCTTTTGGTGCAAATTTGATATTTTCCCCTTAGAAGCTTGTTTTCTAGTTAGGTATATTTTTTTTGCTTACAATTAATGTTTCCAATCATTTACAACAGTTGGAACCCCGGCAGTGGCATCTTAGACAATCAACATTATGGACAACCAAACATGACGAGACAGCTTCTAAACCTACATGTTGAGGTGCTATATATATACACATCCCCATGTAAATGTTAATTAAAATGAAAACTAGCTCTATCCATATGGGATGTCAAGATTTTGTAATTTGTATCGACTTTAATTCTTTTTTGCTTCCTTTTTCCTATATACTTACAGGATTCACAACCCAAAAAGAGTAAGAAACACCGGAGCAACTCATTGGGATCCACCAGTCAGAATTCTGAATCAAGTGACACACAAGAGCTAGATTTGGAGCTCAGACTGTCACTGTAATCAGTAAATTTTCTGCCACTTAAATGCATGACTGCATTTTATTCTTCCTACCTTAGAATTGTAAGTTCAAGAGTTGGTATTGCAATTCACATACAAATTGAGCAAGTTGATGAACTTGTTTGAATTTCATTTGAAAGGAATCTTGTGTAATGAAAGGTAGATTGACTTGCTGCATGAGATATAGTGATTGACTTGCTGCATGAGATATAGTGAAAATTTGCTCTTCTTGTTCATAAATTTTCAAGGGAATGAGGATTAAAGTCGTAATTCTCACAAATTTTAATTATTTTAAGACTAGCAGTCAGCATCTAACAGTAGCAACTTCTTGAAGAAATCAAATTAAATCCCATTAATGGAATTGATCCCTTAATTAGTCCTATTGTTCAATAGTTAGTCACTTTATTAAAGAATTAGGTAAAAAGGAAATTAAGAATAAAAACATGTCAAGCAGGAAACGTGGTTAACCAAGTACATACCAAGTGGGGATTAAAGGTTCTCAATTAAGATAAAAGTGATCATCAGGGACAACTTTGGATGTCTTTCGAATCATTTTCGATCTTCAAATACATGAACTTACTATGTGGCCTTGTTGCAAACAACTGATCACCTCATAGTCAATTAGGTGCTTTTGCCTTTAGACAATGAAAATGAAACCAAGATCAAACCACTAAATAAGGGTTATGTCAAACAAGAAAAACATGTCTTTCTTCACTTAAACAAATAAAAGCCCTAGCCCCTAGATATATATACTTAGCTAGGAATTTATGAGGAGCCAATAATCAATTGGCAAGCAAGAAAATGTACTTGGCAAACAAAAAGAAACATACTTTATTTTTCTTTGAATAGAGAAACATACTTAATTTGAATCTCAGTTTCATATTATTATGATTATGATATTATATACTTTGATTTTTGAGATTTAATAGGTGGTAGTAATTAATAGAGAAAAGGAAAAGGTGAACTGATTTACCCTAGGGAACCAATACTTTCAATGTTATGCAATTTGCTTTCCTAGTGGATCCTGGCTGCATTAAAAGTTTTTAGTTTGGTTTTGGTTTGGAATGTTAACTTGATTATCTGATATATCTATATGCTTTGACCAATGAAGTCTTTATCAGAAGAAAGAGAGAAGATATAAGCTATATAGCTTATATCTTTCATGAAATGTGTCAAATCTTCAACAATGCTCACAAAGAGAATTAGTGACAGTACTGCAATTGAGAGCTAGTTCAGTACACATTAGTGGAGTAATTTATTCCTTATTTAAAGTCTATAGACTATTCTTCATTAAGCAATATCATTTTTAGTTTGGATAGGCACGATCACCATCATGATTTTCGTAGCCTTTTTCTCTTTAATTATCGCATATAGCACTAGCTATGTGCCTATGCATAAGATCAAGCCAAGAGCAGCAAAACCCAGTTATACTTCCCAGCTTGGTAAAGATTAGATTGTTAATTTTGGCAGTCTAATTAAGCATGAGTATATAGGGTACCAAGTCCTAAAAGTTGCAATATTTTTAGAGTCTATTTTCCATTTTTTTCATGTGCCAGTAAATCATGAACAAATTCCAACCTTTGGATGATTAATTCAGAGAAAATATGGTAAAAAAGAAGAATGTTTTCAGTCAACTGTTAATGGAGCAGCCCTTGTGAATGTAATAATTCACATGTGTGAAGAAAACAATCTCGTCAACCCTAGCTAATGCTTACCAATTAGAAGCTATAATATGATGACTTTATCAAGCCTAATTATAAAACCCTAGAAAATTAGGGTTCCTGTAAACTTCCTTTGTTTCTTTAATTTCCCTCTCTTTTGATTTTTGATTAAGTATTACTCTTTTATGATGAAAAGCAATATTTAATCTGATGTACTACTCTTAGCTTAAATTGATTGGCTCCAGTCTCAATTAATTTGTATCAATTTTTGTTTGTCATTATACCTCAAGAGAGCAGTGCTTTACAAGTGACCTTGACGTGTTTTGTCTGCTTTCACTATACATAAAGTTGCCTACTTTTAATATGCAGTGTAAAAACTATGAATATACCCCAGAAACACAGCTGTATTAGTCATATCAAGACTAAAAAGCTTATTACGAATACTATCTTTGGTAATCAGATGGTTAATTTGAACCAAATTCACTAGTAAGAATTCAACGTTTAATTTAATTAGTTATACAATTATTTTTAAGAGATAAGATTCAGTAAAATTTAAATTAGAATTTTGATATTTTCAATTCTTTTCCCTATCTTTAAATTACGAGTTACCCAAGTTTATATTATCTTTATCTTGCCTGCAATGGAAGGAGATTGTGGTCAAATTGTAAAAAACACATTATCGCTGATGACAACTTAAGGAAAGGACAGATATATGTAGGTGTGTTTTGGCATGGCTTTGGCTTTCGATAAAAACAAGCTCAGTTGCCCACATTTTTCATCATGGGAAGAGATCGAGATTAACGAAAGATTTGTTAATTACAGTAAGCCTATAACACTCCTTCCTTAAAGGGAAAAAAAATTAGAGAATGTTAAATATTCCAAAAATAAAAAAGAAAACAGGATATCTTAACAGGGATATGTACCCCCTCTAAGTGAACAAGAAAGAACCTGATTTCATTGCAAAGCCAAAAGAATTAAATCCTTGCACTATTTGTTTTGTCTTTTTCACTTGACCATATAAGAGTGAGATATCTCTATAAAACTCTCGAATGATCATTATTGCAAAAACGAAAAGAAAATATCGCCAACAAGCTCTTGGCTGAGTGGCTAAGAGTCTTGGGGGCATGAAGTCTTTGGTTCAAACCCAAACAACCCCTCCCCTTACCCAATTATCAAAAAAAAAAAGAAAAAGAAAAAATCATATTAACTTTAAATAAAGATTATTGGGATCAAATCCTTATAAATCAAATAAACCCAAAGATATCTTTATGTGTATGTTTGTATGTAAATTGTTAATCATCCAAAGAGCGAATGATTTAGCTAGGAAGCTTTTTGGCATAGATATATAACAAGCTTTTAGCTGTTGGATTCTCCTTATCTAGTTCTAATAAATTTACCTAATATATCTACAATACAACCATTACAATGATATACATCAAGCCCCTGAAAAGAAAAGAGTTTGGGAACTATTTGATAATATAAAATGAAGACTTTTGGCAAGGCATGTGCACGGCGTGCAAATTTGCCTAGTCGTCATCTGTGACTATGGCTTGTTTTACATGATTATTATTTCATTTCTGAAACCCATATGTACTAATTATTAGTTTTGATTCTATTGTAGCTTCTAGATAAGGGTTGCTATATCGATTTCTTTGCTTATACGATACCTTTAAAGTCACTATATCAATATTTTACAATACCAATTAATCTAAGCAACCCCACATGAGGAAATATCATTGATCAAAACCCAAAAAAGAGAGATTACCACAGCTTAAATTTCTTGCTTTGCGAGCCAGTGGGCAACTCCATTTGCTAATTGCCCATCAAACTGTTTCCATTGAGATTTGTAAGAATTGGCTTATGAATATTTTGTCAGCTAAAGGACAAACATGTTTTTCTATGTCAGAACTGGAGATTAAGAGATTCTTAATTGATTTGTAGATCTTTTGTTCTTGGTGTATATATAGCTTGTTAGTTACTGTATATTATGTGAAGTTCTAAAGTAAGTTTATTAGGTGAGCTTAAAATAAGTTTCACTACATATAAATATGATAAATTATATAAAATTATTATATTTATATATAAATTTTTTTACATATAAACATGAAAAATATATTATGTATTTATGTAATTTTTTTTTTACATATAAACATGACAAAAATTACATATAAACATGATAACTTACATATATAATAGAATCTACGAAAATCTCATTTTAAAAAGTTTTCTTTAAAAAATTTCGTATTCTTTGTAGCTGGTTATATCTTTGTTTTCTTGCCAAAAAAGAAATTTGTAAGAATTGGCTTATAAATATTTTGTCTGTGATGTGATGGGATTATATTTCAATGCCAAGTCTTACAAAGAGAATTTGAGGGACTGAATCAGAGCTTGTGCAATGTACTAAGTTGCCATAAATGTTGCTACTAAGGATATTTGAAAGGAAACAAGGCACGAGGGGAGGGGTTAAGACTAAAGGGACCAAACGTCCCCTTATCCTTTGACTTTTCTGATCCTAAATCATTCAAAGTCCCGGCCTTTCTTACATAGCTTCATGTAAATCCTGTCTTTCCTTTGTATATAGTTTTCAACCCTTTTACCTGCAGCTGAATGGTTAGAAGCAAGCAGACTTTAATTCTTCCTCTTTTTATTGGGGGCGGCTAATAGTTCGTCTCTGCTTGGTTTTGACAATGGAAATCGTTTTCCAACATATTGGAACATTTAGAGAAATCATCATTTATTCAATGAATGTGAATTGTCTGTGTAGCTGTTAGAATTAAGGGTTAATTTGAGAGAAAATTTTGGACCGTTCATCAGTATATGACAAATTAAGACATCGACCTGGGTTAGTGTTTGTGTTTAAACGTGCGGTAAGGGTTTGGTCACTGTTCTTTAATTATATACATATATATATATATATATATATATAGTTCCACCGATTTTTCTGATTTCATGCATTAACAACATTTGCCTTGATTGAATTACGATAATTTATTACAGTACCTAAAGAGATTTAAACTTTAGACCTTAGATGAAAGATATTATGTCTGATTTACAGTACAATCAGTAGTCTAGTATTCATCTACTTCGAAAATTAATAACTTGAAAGTTGATACTAATTTATAAAGATTAAACAACGTTATATCTTCTTAATTTTCTTAAACTATAAATAATTTCGACTTCATTTCACTCGTCAAGCAAACATGCCTTTATTATAAAAGCCACCGAGCGGCGGCGCAGCCAGACTGCCAGAGCATGAATCGTTAGCCTCCCACATTTGCCCGCCGTCACTATTTTTATTCCCTAGTCCATCAAAAGAAAAGTAACTTGCCAACAGATCAATTAATTTACCACACTACCCTTACCAAACCGACCAAATCCCAACCTTATCCGCCGCGAATAAATGCAAAAGATGAATACCTAATCCCTTTTTTGTATGGCGCGAATCCCATCACACCAGTCAACAGGTCAACGTGCTTCCTTCTCTCGCCTATCCTAAATCCCCAAACTACCCCTCTATGCATTTTATTTATTTATTTCTGTTTATCCTCTTTATTTTTCTTTCTCAAAACCCACACAGTTCCTTTCTGTCGTTTGTCGAGAGTT
The DNA here is from genome assembly GCA_030761205.1 of Fremontodendron californicum. NCBI lineage: Eukaryota > Viridiplantae > Streptophyta > Magnoliopsida > Malvales > Malvaceae > Fremontodendron > Fremontodendron californicum. The sequence continues at coordinate 1,029,146 of JAULJL010000006.1, forward strand.
CTCCTGTTTGTGGTTTCAGTTTCTCAAAAGAAAAAACAAAAAGGATAAAACCTGAAAAAACAAAACATAAAATAAAAAAAAAAAGTCCTTATAAAAATCCTTCAATCTATTTCTCTAGCTTCTATAATCTGATTGATCGAAGTCGTCGATCCAATTGAAGCATGGAACGAATCCTCGGTGGCAAATACAAGCTCGGTCGTAAGATCGGCAGTGGATCCTTCGGTGAAATTTATCTCGGTTCGTCTCGTCCTCGATTTTTACTTTTTTTTTGTTTGCGTATGTATATTTTAAAGTGATTTATAACGATTTTATTTTGATTGTGTTTCGATTCGACAGCTACGCATATTGATACGTTTGAGATCGTCGCTATTAAGATCGTAAGTGTCTTTTACTTGTTTATAGATTCATGATCTGATTATCGTTTAAGCTTCTTGCTGTAGAAATGAGAGCTAGAATTGAAAATCACTTCTTCTTTTTAAAAAATAAATAAATTATAGTTGTTAATTTAGTTTTGGCGGTTACAGGAGAACAATAAAACAAAGCATCCGCAACTGCTTTACGAAGCAAAATTGTACAATATTCTTCAAGGAGGAAGTAAGTGTCGCACTACGACTTAAATTAATTCATTTATTAATTTTATAAAGATTTTAGAGCTGTGAAACAAGGAGTCGTTTTTGACGATTTTAATTAATCCATAGGTGGAATTCCAAGCATAAAATGGTCAGGTGTCGACGGTGAAGATAATGTACTTGTTCTCGATTTACTCGGACCGAGTTTGGAAGATCTTTTTGTGTACTGTGGCAGGAAGTTTTCACTGAAAACTGTCTTAATGTTGGCTGATCAAATGGTGTGCTAAAATTCATGACATTTTGTGTTCGTTTTATTTTTGGTTATATAAATTATTACTTTTGTATTCTAACGGTTGAATCTTTTTAGATTACAAGAATTGAATATGTTCACTCTAAAGGATTTCTTCATAGAGATATAAAGCCTGATAACTTCCTCATGGGACTTGGTCGGAAAGCAAATCAGGTTTACATAATTGATTTTGGGCTTGCAAAAAGATATCGGGACTCCACAACTAATCGCCATATTCCCTACAGGTAGTTTTCGGGTTTAGTTTGTTATTTATAACTTGCTTTTGTGTTTCTTTAACTTGCTAGATATAAACCAGTTTTGTGGCAGTTATGTGATATGTCAGTCTTGAATTGCTGTTACTGGCAAACTAATTTTGCTTCTTACAGAGAAAACAAGAATTTAACGGGGACTGCACGTTATGCAAGTTGTAATACTCATCTTGGAATAGGTAAGAAAAAGACTTTAGTTTTTTTTTTTTTGCCATTCATCAAGATGAATTAAGCACTTATTCATTTACTTGGATATTTTGTCTAATGTTTTTGTCATAGAGCAAAGTCGGCGGGATGATTTGGAGTCACTTGGCTATGTACTTCTGTATTTTCTCAGAGGAAGGTAGACGACCTATTTTCAATAATTTGGTATTTGTTTTTGCGTATTATTAAGCTGACCAAAATGTTTCATGATGTAGCCTTCCATGGCAAGGTTTGAAAGCTGCCACAAAGAAGCAGAAATATGATAAAATATGTGAGAAGAAGGTGTCCACTCCTATTGAGGTGTGTCTATGTTTTATGTATCTTTCAGTTCTATATTGTGGTTCAAGTATGATTTGATTAACATGGCTTCTGTTTCCTTTGACTTTTGTTTATCAAGGTTCTATGTAAGTCTCATCCTGTGGAGTTTGCATCATACTTCCATTATTGCCATTCCTTGACATTTGATCAACGTCCTGATTATGGATTCTTGAAGCGTCTGTTCCGTGATTTATTTGCTCGTGAAGGTATTGTAGATGCATTTTACCTTTCGATTCTTTAAAAAGAGGTTTTTGAGTTGCATAGCTTATACACTGACCATTTCCTTGCTTGAAATTGTTTAATGCCTGTGTCTCTTGCTAGTCATAATTGGCATGTGCTATACTCTTATGTCTTCTATTTTCAGAAAGGGCTCATTGTTTCAAAGCATGAGGCTTAACCAATGCTACTGAATAAGTTGATTGTGATCTAGGGTGATGTCCTTTGACATTGTTGGTTAAAATATGTCATTGAAGGGGGAAGAAAAGTCCTATTGCCAGTTGGCTTGTTGGACTAAGTATCAGGATGTTGAACTAGAAAATGATGACGACATGACGTAAATGAAAATTTTTGTTTGGTTCTTTTTTGTGGCAGGTTATGAGTTTGACTACATGTTTGACTGGACAATTATCAAGTACCAGCAGGCCCAGAAAAGTAGATCCCAGCCCCGATTGTCTGTTAGTATCTTGCTCCTTTTCCTTGAAACTTATAACAAACTTTTTTTTATTGCATTTATTATTGTATATATTTGGTATCTAATATTTTAAATTTGGAACCTGCCTTAGTGATTTGGTATTTGTATCCTTTAAATGGAAGATTTATTCTTTCTAACAAGATTATGTTTCCCCAAATTACAGCCAATTCCTGGAGGTAGCAGCAGTCATCCTTTACCAGTGGATGTGGACAATCATCAAGGTTAGATCCTGTTGATGCACTTTGTGCTCAAATGACTGAATGGTGTCTTGAGGAATTTATCTATTGGATAAAAGAATTTTAGAAGACATGTAATAAGCTAAAAGCAGGGACCTAATTTGTATCAAAGTTGTCTTTAGTAACTAAGTTATGCTTTTGGATTTGGATGTGCGGAAGATCTTTAATCTGGTGTCACTTCTTTTTTTCTCTTTTTGGTCAGTGAACAGTATGAGTTTGTTTTCCTTTCTGAAAGAAACTTTAAACAGTATGGGTTTATTTTCCCTTCTGAAAACAACTTTTTATTGATTTTTCTAAAATTTTCTTTACATATTGCATCTTGAACGGTACAAAGTACTGTAAAACTGACCAATATTTATCCTCTCTTGTTGCAGTGGGGATATTTTAGCAATAGCATTATAAAAACCCATAAAATTTCAAAATTCCTCCCTTTTCTTTCTCAGCATGCTTGTCATTTTAACATGTACTTTATCATTAAGGGGATATATTTTTCTGAAAGTCATAAGTCAATGGGGCTAGTCTAATGGCTAAAGTACTCTTTTAGTTTGTCTTTCTTTCTCGGACCGAGACTGGATAATATCCATAAGATTACATAGGTTAAAAAGATGATTTAAAGAACAAAATAGCACTCTTTCAACTGGAGACCATGTTGATTTTAGGTTACTCAAGCTAGGTAACTATTTTGTTCAACCTGCATTTCCTCTTCGAAAACTGGTTTCTAAATTTGTCCCATTCCATTTCCGGTGGTTTTGCCTTTCTTTTGGTGGGGGTGGGGGGTGGAGACGGAGGCGGAGGCGGAGGCTTAAGGTAGATACAGGATGCCTGGTTGCTTTTAATAATGGGCAATTATTTATGTAGAAAATAATTTTTTTGGCCATTTTGGTTTTATCTTATAGAAAACAAGGAGATAGGGCCGAGATGTAAAATCATCAATGATCATTATCTTTAGAGAAATTTCAAATTCTGTTATTCTTGGTGTTAGTTTTACTTGAAAATAAGTAGGATTTGGTCTTTGTTTAACTGCCAGGAGGCTTCAATCCTACTTATTCAACTGATGTTACAGAGCGCATTAGATCAAACAATGTTTCCAGTCCAGGTGTGCGCATGCAATTTAAACCAGCAACAGGAAAGAACTTGATTTCTGATACTACTGTTGATAAAAATGTAAGTTTGCTATCATGTTTCAAAATAAGAAGGAAAATTTATGCTAACTATTCTTGTTTGCTTTTTAATCAAACTCTTGCTTCTGTAGACATTTATGGATACAGTTCCTTATCCTTGATTTGTCTTAATTAGGAATTATTTTTGTGCTTTTAAATTTTGGAATGCATTGTAGCCTCCTTTGCGTTATTAATTTTCATGTTCGATTTTGGCAGATTTTTTACCCTCATACACCCTCGTCTTCATTTGCAACTGCTGGCACCTTGAAAAGAAATGGTCAGAAGTCAACGTTGCCCACTGAAGCTGCCAATTCTGGGCATGGGCATGGAAATAAAATCGGCCCTTCCAGTAGTTGTATTTCATCATTGCAGCGCATTTCATCTGCCAAATGATGAAAATGGTAATTTATCAGCTCATAGATCAGTTTCTAATAAGTTGAACTCTATCCAAATGCAATCAATACTGATATTCTGGCACCATTGAGTCATTGACCAAATATTCCCAATATAATTTTAGCTATGATTCTGGTCAAGTAGCTTCTAGTGATACATCTATGGAGTCGGCGAATTTTGGTGATTTCTGGTTGAGAGCTTTTAGTGTGCATTTATGGAGACCTACGAATTTGCTGCTAAATATGAAGATTTATATTAGCTCACCTAGAATGCCAGTTTCCCTTAGCATAAACATTGGTTGTTATGGAATACAGACTTCCTGCTAGAAATTCAATTTCATTTTGACATCTGATTGGCACAACAGCAATCTTTTATTTGCATGAGTTACGATTTTATCTGCTCCCGTTAAGGGACTCTTTGAGGTCATGGAATATTTTGGCTTTCATGTTTTCTTCTTGCTTCAGTTATTGTTTTCTCAAAAGCCTTTGCAGTTTCTATTTGTTTTCGTGCATAACTTCAATATCCTCATGTTTGGACTTGAGAAGATCAGAATATTCTCTAGGCCATCCTGTAAGAATGATAATAAATTAGCTGTTCTGTCCCGTCAAAATGTATAGTATGAAAATTTTTCTAGCATTTGTTGATCATATTCATGTGTTAAAACTAATTTTAAATAATCCTCTCAATTATCAGTTCATACTTTTAATTTGCAGGATGCATTTCTGCCTATAATACTGCTGGAGGAAGGGTGGAGTAGGGAAATTATAATTCAGAGATGCGTTTGAAGACCATAAAACGTATATCCCTCTAGATCCTAATGGCTGACATGGAAAATCTAGTATGGGCTGCTAAATACTGACTGGTGAACATTGAAGAAACTAGTTATGGTTTATATCTTGCCTCGAGTCCTCAATTCTGCAAATACCAACAGTACATGTCAGCACGTGCCGCGAAGTTGATTTTACCTTTTGATTTCAACTTGATTTTGTGGAATTGGTTTAGTCTATTACAGGGAACACATCACCCTCAGATAGATTGAAATATTGACAGGGCAGTGGGCCAACAATATATTATCTCTACCAAGCTTTGTCTTATCCTGTAAATTCCAATAGAAGCTGTTTGGGATAATTAGAGAAGATAGAAAGTGAACTACTCTAACTATTTGCATTTGCTGTGGCTACTTGGGTTCTGAAGATCTGAAGAGCCCTATGAGGCTAGGCTGGACTTTGAGAGCATTTTATGTATGGTGTGACTGAAGTTTGAACTTTGAACTAGGTGGGGGATAAAACATTCCTTTCACCAATTGTTAGTGTAAGAATTCTTTTGGTTTATTGACACATGTATTGGTCAGGTTGCAAGGATTTTGTGCATCTGGAAACCACATGACTGTAGCATTGCTTCAAGCTCCTTCAGGTATGTACAACTGCCAACAATCCACTTTCTGATAAATATGCTATTTCAGAAAGTGGTGCAATTTACACCATTAGTTTTGTGAAATCTTAAAAGTTGGATGATCAGAAACATTTTGTTCGCTGCCCTGACAACTGAGGCTCCTTTCGGTTACATTTTTGGTCTTCCTTGAAGAGGAAAGAGTAATAAGATATTATTATTATGAAAGAAATGTTTGAGTAGGTATGTGTGTGTAAATAGTATTGATACGGGTTTTTAATTATGTATCCTTTATGAAAGTTGTTAATTGTAATTTATTATTATTATTATTTTGAAAGATAAATCTATGCATATCATTTTGAGTTGTTTTGAACGGATCTAATCTATAAGAATACTTTTTTGTTTATCTTCCTAAACATCATCAGTAGGCTACATCTCTTTGAAAACAAGGCCAAAGCAATGATTCAGCATCAGAATCATTTTCACAGATATTTTCTTTAAGCTCGATTGAGTCACCACTCACAACATCCAGCAGATCAATCAAGGACTTTGGTTCTCTTCGAAGCTCTAGTACTTTCAAGAGCATCGATTAGAATTTAGAACCAATCAAAGATTACGTATTGCTGATTTTCAGTAGAGCAAAGCTTTCTATCATTCCCAGTGTTTTCTTGCAACCAAAGAGGTTGGTTTGAATCAAGAACCAACTCTTACAACTAAAATTGGATTGAGTACTATTAACACTAATCAAATTTAAAAGTAAGATATGTATTAGATTTCAGTGAAAGCGAAATTCAAAGTTTTGGTAATTACATAAAATATTACAAAAATTTCTAAAATTTTGAGTGGGAGCAGCTGCATATTGTAAATCCATCTCTAATGCCATCTCTCACATCCTTGAGGAAGGTCTTAGTCCCCTAAAGTCATTTGTAGAATGCAAAAATTGGTCTATCGAAACCAGTTCTAGTGCCTGATAACTCTGAAGTGATATCTTCTACCATTCTGAATCCAATCTGCAAATCAGAGATACACAATGTTTGAAGCAATGATATGATCTAAAGGAGCCTACGAAGCTGAATTTTCCATCCAACCTGAAACCTCAGCATCATTAAGCAAAGATGAAAGATTGCAACACATACCTTATCCAGAAGAATTTCCTGAAATCGCTCCGGTCGGAACATAATACTACGATAATTACTTGCTGTTGTCTGCAATATATTGTAGGAAAAATGTTTTTTTTTTAGAGGATCTAGCCAAGAAATGAATTTAAAGGAACGCTGATCAAACATGCTGATATTTTTAAAGTGCCATATGAAATATTTTAGTCTTAAAGATAATTCCAGAATGTTCTTGTAAATAGAAGCAAAGAACAAACAAGAAAAGTGGCGCACATCTCAGAGCAAGTCAGCAGTGCAGTTCACACTCATCATACTCTTAAGTTCTCACCTTATAATTATTAACATATATTTAAGAAGAATAGAGCTATACCTCGGAGACTCTGCGATTCTTTTCATATGATTCCCAAGGTTGAGGTTCCAATACAAAAATGCCACCCTGATCATGATCATATGCAGTTCAGATGACCAATAGTACATGTATTCTTCCATGTGTGTGCGCCAGTTAAAAAAATATTGATACTCATTAATGAAAAAAAATTCTCCCGGGCAAGGGTGAAATTACCGGATGTAGAAGTCTCCAAATCTTTGTAAATAAAGTAATCAAGCCATCATCACCCCAGTTCAAGTGAATCCACTTTGACACACTCAAACTGCATAGCAGAAGAATCCAGTTGAAACAAAAGCAGGAAGACCAATTGAAAAAGAATGTATTACCTATAGCTCACTATTGAAGTTAGAAGACGCATCGCTTGCATGAAAGATCACATTTACATTTCTGTATGCTAAGTTTATAGTAAATGCACCATTTTGCAGTAAAGATTACCACACTTTACGGATTAACAAAAGCCAAGAGCCAAATATTTGGAGGGATGAAGGGCTACCTGAACGAACGTCTTTGTTTGAACTTCTTATAGAAGGATTGCTAGGGAATTGCCTAGGCACGAAAGGCAAGCACCTTATTAAAGGTGCCCAGCTCAGAACAATCCAAATTAAAGATGCATCATTCACAAGCAAATACACACACTTGCACACTTGCAGGGCCATGCACAGAAAAACAAAAGGGATACAGATGCATGAATCATTTTCCAGGACATCTATAAGTATTATTTTCTGGAAGTTCTTTAATCCCTGTCCCCACTCTTTTCCATTTTCATGTGATGTAATCTTTAATCGAAATTTTCAGGGAAAAATTTACAATTTCAAAAGGGAGTAACATATAACGAGAGAAGACTTACCAAAGAATTGTATCATAATACTTATCAGGTGGACGATGACTCTGCACGAAATTTTCTCGCCGAAAAGAAACTATATCAGATAGATCTCTTTCTCCAGAAGAATGATGGCTTGAACCTTTGCCTGCGCCTTCATTTGAAGATGTAGTAGTACCCTGCTCTGACCTGTTTACTTCCTGTACAGCCTTTACATTGGAATCATTTGCTTGTTTCTTCTGAGCAGATTCCATTTTCACTGATTTTCTAAGGTACCAGAATGCATCCTCAATTAGACCTAAGGTTGAAAAAAGAAAATTTGCATTAGTCTTCTTTCAGTTTCAACCTAACAACAGAAACTTCAACGCTGGAGCACCATATGCAGGTAGAACCATAATATAAAACTGAAAAATATGTCAATTGTAAGCCCTACTGGCACAACAGAAAATATGATCCCCAAATCAGCTTTGCTTACACGAGTATTGACTATGTTCAACATGATTGAACATGAAAAACACCTATACTTAAAAATATTCCACCACGACTTGTTTGACTCCAATGAGGGAAGAAATAAATAAAAGCATCTCGGTTCTCATTGAACTATACCACAAACAAAACAAAAATTAAGAAGAGATACAGAGAAACAAATTCTCTGCTCAACATACTCAACTTATTCAACAAATAGGACAAACTAAAACATAGACATAGACAAAATATCGATCTTCTCACGATATTGGGCTGCTATTAAAGTCTTACCGGAATCAATGTCAAGCCCGAGGATGCTCTTGCAGTTATACTTCTTTGCTGCAGAAGTAGGAACAAAATCATAATTACCAACGTGAACAAATACAAGCCAAATACTGCAAATTCACATCACATTTTTGTTATGTCAAAATCTTAAACTAGAAGAGACAAGACACAACGGAAGCATGGCACATTAATGTCCTAACATTATCCCCCACGCAAAGAAGAAAAAGCAAAGCAGCATACCCACAAGAATGCTTCTTCATAATTCACATAAAAACGACTCATTTTCCATCATTAAAACTTTATCCTTGACACCAAATCAAAGCATAAATATTTTCCAACGGTCAAGTTAAGAATAAAAATTAACATCGCATAAAACAATATAAAGAAAATGAAAGCAAATACTAAGTGATAAGGAAGGAGGAATTTAGTAAAAGTACCAATCTGGATTGTAATAACGCCGCTGTTACAACCGATATCCAAACAATCTTTCCCTTCAAACCACTCTTTCTTTAACACCCTAATGCGAGGATCTTCTTCTCTTTCACGACCTGGTCCAATCTAAAACAGCCATGCATATAAACAATTAAAAATCCAAATTTTAAAAAAATAAAAATAAATAACTTCTGAAAAACCCAAGAAAAGGAAAGGAAATTTTACTCTGTAGCCGTAATAGTTTTTGTAATTGCCGAAAGGGAAAACTTGTTTGAATTTCTTGTTTGGGTTATTCTTCACTTGGTTTTGGACGCTGCTTTTGCCCACTTCTTCTGTGCTTCCTTTTCCTTCTTCTTTCTCAGTCTCACGTTTCTGCTTCTGATTCTGCTTTTGAGGTTTCTCTCCTTTTTTGCGTTTGCTTTCGTTTCTTTCTGCCATAATTTCCCTTTGTGTGAAAGCCAAGCGATGAAGGAGCAGCCCAACGACGTTTTTCAACCAATTTTCGTACTTTAAGGAGGAAAAAAGAAAAGGGTTTAGGTGATGAGTTATAGGGTTTTATAGAGGAGAGAAGAGAAGAGGAGCAGCGCAGCAATTGAAAGTGTTGCAGTAGTTCTAAAAATGAATCGAACCCGCGCCAATAAATGTTTAGGTTTTTATTTACCCTCTGCGGCAGCTTAATTCCAATCAAATCTCACCACGTCATTATAACTAAACGCACCGCTTTAGCATTTCCCAGCCAATGATATTTTTTAAGCTTCTCATTGTCTTATATTAATTAATTAATTTTTTTTTTTTACTTTATAAGTGACATATCTTAGATATATAATGCAATAATGTAAATTCTCGACATCTTACACTTTTCGGTGAATGTTTCAACAAATTTTTTTTCTTCTTGGGACTCTTCTTTAGAATGCAAATTCAAACGAATAAACATAGCAGACAATACATGTTTACTATATATAGTACATTTTGTATGCTAACATTCATCTCCTAATTACACTACAGGTAGGATAATAATAACATTCAAACATAATTTTTTTTTATATAATAATATAAGAAATGTTAATCAATATCTAGTGGTACTGGTTAAGATGATATATATATATAAATTATAATTAATATATCATTTTTTAAATTTAATAAAAATAATGTATTAAATACCCAAAAAAAATCTTTAAAAAGAAAAAATTTAATCAGTTTTTATAATATTTCATTAAAACAAAAAGAGAAAGAAAGATTAGTAAACAGAAATTGGCATCTCAATATGAGTGCTCAGCCCATAAGTCATGAACATAGCCCGTTTACTAGCTTGGAGGACCATTGGATAGAATAAGCTGGGCTGGGCCTAACAACACTTGATCAATTTCACCCTTTAAAGTCTAATCTATATAAATAAAACCAAAAAACTTGGACTTCCTTTTCTAACATCTGATACTGACCATTTCTTTATTATCCAAGCAATAATAATAATATCACTTATGACTTAACACAACATCAATTTATGTTACACTAAAATGAAGCACAAAGTACTCAACAATGAACCCTGCTTAATTTGTGCCATCCACAACCCCCCAAATGTCCCAAACTATAAAAGTCAAACAATTTGTCCTATGCATTTCTTCACTCTTATGTTACATTTTCCACACCAAAATCTCATAAAATTTTAAGATAAAACTAAAAGAATCCTTTAAACAATTCAAAGCCACAAAGTCTTTGGCAGTTCTGATTATCTACCTGACTCTCAATCTGGGCATTTTGTTCATAGCTTAAATTAATAAAAAATCCCCCTTCGGCCCATCTGGCCACCCAACTCCCCCATCCTTAAAATTTAAATATTGCTATAGGAAAAGGGTCCAAATATAATGTTAGTTAAGGGCCCCAGCGATGTGTCCATGGGCCGGGTCAGGTTCATGTATCGTATTAATATTACATTTGCTTGTCCAAGTCCGTCCGATCAAAATATAGGTCTCAAATTTTGTTCAAATTCGTCAATATTTATAAATAGATAGTCTAAACCCTTTTAGATCCGTTTATATTATTTTTTTATTTTTTAAAAAATATATATTTTTATTATTTAATCTTTAGTAATTTTATATTTTTTTCTTTTATTAAGTTAACATGGACAACTTAATATATATTTTTAATGTTTACACTATAATATTATATATATATATATTTAATCTTTATATTACATAAATTACATAATATATTATTTAATTAGAAAACGAACCGGATCGGACTGGATTCGAGCCTTGAATGTTAGAGTCAAGGCCTGACTTATTTTTTAAACGAATCTTACTTTTTTGCCCAAAATTATTTTTCGAGCCTAATATTTTTTAAACGAATAACCCAACTCTTAAACAGATCTAAAACCTAATCCCCGACTTTGTATAAAAGGGACCAATTAACTAATCAAAGGTTCAAAGTTGAGAGGTTCATCCCACACTGGTGACTGGTGGGCGGTGGCGATGCAAAAATACAAAATAATACCAGACATTTGGTGAACACTGACCTCTTGCGGTGGGTTTTTTCCAAAAGCTGATGTGACATTTGCCAAAATGCAACACCTCAAAGGAGAGGAAACTCAAAACTGACTAGGTGGGGTTGCCGGAAAATTTCTTTATATTAAAAAAATAATACGAATGTTTAAATGTGTTAAAATTTATATAATACGAATTATTAATATGATAAAATATATATTAATATATAATATTTTAAATATAATTATGACACATAAATATACGAATTATAATATTTAGTCCCACCTCACCTTTTGTGTGTGTGTGGTTGGTTGGCAATGGCATGCTTTGGCTTAATCCTTTTTTAAAGAGAAATTAGGTTAATTGGGGGATTAGGATTTTGTTGCTGTCAAACTTATAGTGGCAAATAGCTACTATAACCTTTTTGTTAATAATAACTAATGAATGAATTCCTTTTGCATGTGAAAACTCTTTATGGCAGGAACATATTACATATTAGATAGGTTTGAAAATGACTACCATTTTGTGAAAGCCTTAGGCACCCTTATGCATGATCCCAAAAAGCAAAATAGTACAAATTAATATTTTCTGCCACCTCCTTTTATTGTGTTCCTTTCATTACTGATTGATTGATTGATTAATTAATTAATTACATTTAAATTTAAATTTAAAATGCTCAACTAAATTTCAATACCTTTTTCAATTATTTTGACTTTGATCTTAAAAAAAAAAAGTGAAAAAAGAAAAATAAAAACTCTTTTTATGACACTATGGCTTTATTTTTCTTTGTAGTAGAGTACCTTCTTCGACTCTTTCATCTGGGCAAGTCATCAAAAAATGTTATACTGTTGCAAGCTCCTTTTGAAAAGTCAGAAATTTTATTTTTGAAATAATGTGATAAATAATCCTTAAAATTTATTAAATTTATTAATGTAATATCTGTACTTTAAAAATATTCAATATAGTATCTGTACTATCAAACCGTGTATTAATATGGTACTTTGACTTAACACCGTTAAATATAGATGATGATGTGACATTAATCAATCAGATGATGATACGTGACAACATCTAATTTTTTAAAAATTAATATCTGAACTTTTGTAAAAAATATATATATTTAAAAAATAAAAAAATATTTAAAAGTAAAAGTTATTTTAAAAATTAATATCTAATCTTTTTAAAAACTTAAAAAATTATATTAAAATAATAATAATATTTATATAATATTTTTTGAAATTAAAATTTATTTTTTAAATTCAAAATTTTAAAAAATAACAAAATTAAAATATTAAACTAAAATTATTTTTAAATTAAATATTAAATAATTTATGATATCTAAAATTTTTAAAAATATATTTAAAAAAGTATTTTTGAAAATTACAAAAATTAAATTATGAAATTATTTTAATTCTTTTAAAAAATATTTATTAAAAAATTACAAAAATTAAATATGAAATTATTTTAATTATTTTAAAATTTTTAATTATTTTTTAATCTTTACAATTTTTAAATATTTTAAAAATATTTATTAAAATTTTTTTATAGTGCCACATGTCATCATTATATTTTTAGAATAATATTATTTTTACTTTTAAAATTAAAAGTAAAAGAATAATTTTTTAATTAGTACATGTGACATCTTTATATGGTGTCACGTGTCAAATTTTAATTTAATATAAAAGTCACGTCATCAATTTTTAACGATGTTACTGACAAATATTATAATAACACACAGAATATAAATTTTAAATATCAAAATAAATATTTTAAAAATAAAAATACTATATTAATAAATTTAATAAATTTTAGAAATCATTGATGATATTATTATTATTTTTTTTTATGGTGCAAATTAAAAGAAACTTTCTAAAATCTTGACTCTCATACCGCATTCGGCATTTCTGATTAGACCATCAAATCTTTTCTTAAACTTACCCATCTAATCAATCTACCTTTTCTTTCTCGCATTTAATAATTTTTTATTTTATTTTATTTTATTTTTGAGATTGAATGGAAGAAAAATCGACCACGTCAGGAACTAAATTCCAAGTATCCAAGCAATTAGTTTGGCCAAACATAATTCACAAAATAACAATAATAAGGCAGAAAAACAGGTTAGAGGCGCAACCTCATTTCTGGGTCAGATACGTCTGGGGACATAAGATTGAGATAATGAGGGACCACTCTCGAAAGAAAAAAAAGGATTGTGATAATTATCCAACGTAAAGAGTGGCCTTCTCTGTTTAGCTTTGCTTAGGCACCGTTTTTAAAATTAAAAGTTGATTTTTATTATAAATATAATGTTAAATAAATATAAAATTTTGATTTTTTTTTATTGAAATTATGATTTGAAAAATTAATTTAAAAAATAAAAAAATATAAGTTTCAACTTTAAAAACTGACTTTTGAATAAAAATGATTTTATTATTTTTACATCTCTACATTTTTATTATTTTAATATATATTTTTTTATATTTTAATTTCTCACAACACTTTTTTACACAATGCTAAATATTTAAAAATTTTAAATCATATTTTTTAAACACATTTTTTTAAACCTAAATTTTTTTCAACTCAAATTTATTTTAACAGCAATATTAAACTAGCTTCGCTCAACCCTAGCTGAAACTATATCAATGATTGATTGTTTACATTGAATGGAAGATTCAGGTCACACAAATTTGGAGGCATTTACAGTTTGAAGTTTAAACTCCCTCAATAATATAATAAAATAATAATAATAATAATAATTTACTAACGAATATAAATTTGATAATTTATATATTCTTATCATATTTATATTATTTTTTTATATTATATTGTGTTTAAAGTGTTATATAGATTTTAATATGTTAATAATTTATGTTATATAAATTTTAGAACGTTAATATATTCGTGTCGTGTTTTAATTATTATTTTTGGTGTTATATTCGTGTCGTATCCAAAATTATCAAATTTAAATAAGTGTCTTAAAATACTATTAAAATTACTATATATAATAATATTTTTATTCAATACATTAAAAATGATAAATAAATTTATTAATTACAGTATTTAATATAATATTATTATAAAATATATGAATTAATTTTAAAAATTATCTAAAATTACTCGTTAATAAAATCCATAAAAAGGAAGAGAATAAAATATTAGTTTCATTTTTAAGAGTTGGAGAAATTTGTTTGTATTTTTATGACTTTTTATCTACCTGAAGAAAAGTGTCTAAAATGATAAGAGTTTTATTGTGGACTCGTTGATGGTTACTACACCCTGCTTAAAGAGATTTCGGCTCTCGTTTGGTCAACGTCATGGGGCGGTGGGTCTTTCTTAACGTGATATGTCTCAAAATAATCTAAACTCCTCTTTAATTTGGGAATATATATTTTTTTAATTTGATGATATATATCAAGTGAAATTTTATTTCGCAATCATATTTAAAGGTAATGTTTTTATTATGTGAATTTTGCTTACGAATATTTTAAAAGATAATTGCATTTGAATTTTTTTTTATGATGTTATTTAATTATATTTATATATTGTTAATAAATCAGATGATGTTATTTAATTAAAAATATATATATAAATAAATATAAATTATTTTATTTTTAATAAATTGACATCATTTAATTAATTAATCAGTGCATTATATATAAATTGAAAAAAAAAACTAACATGTAAAAGTGATATCATTGAAATGTATGAACTAATGGAACCGTTTACGACTGCAAATCATGAACATGACTCATGTCATATGAGTTGTGCAAGAAATAAACTCAATTTAATAAATTTAATAGCGAATTGGGAATGACATCAATTATATACTCTATAATGATCAAATCTAAAATTTTGACTGAATATAGGGACTGATTTTATAATTTGACCTTTTTAAACATCATGTTTCCTACCCGCGGATCCACTCCTATGCACCTTACGCATAAGGCGCTCTTTAATCTCGCTACGCTAACTTACGCTCCCTCATCTGGGTGAGTGGCAATCCACTGAAACTGACTCTTCTTTCTCTCTCCGTTTGTTTTCTATTTTTTTGACTTTTTTCACTGTTCACGTTTCTTCATTTCTATATTTTAAATCTTCTTTTTAATATTTCAGTAAATTTTAGAGTCATTGGCTCATTGCTTTGTTTTTCATTGTTTTTTCTCTGTAACGGTTTTCAGAAAGTAGATCACGAATTTTCTCTCTTTTTTCTTCTGATTTCGTTTCAGTTACGAAATTCCGGAAGTTCTTTCAACAAGAAACGTAGAATCGGGTAAATTTTCTCTAATTCAGTTTTTATATATTTTTTTCATACTCATTAGAAATTGACATTTACTGCGTAGTCTGGGGAGATTTAAACAAAATTCAAAATCCTCTCGCATTTTCGAAATTTCTCTTTTTTTTTTTTTTTGGAATTTCGAAGAAAAAATCGAGTGTTAGTTTTCCGGCGATGAAATGAAACATTTGGCGATTTCGGAACCTATTTTCGTCTCCAACTTTTGTTTTTAAAACAGTTTGAGTGATGGGCTGCGTCTACTCGAGAGCTTGCATCGGCGAGATTTGCGTGCCGAGAGATGCAAGAATCAAAGACCCGCAAAGCGCAAGGCCAAACGCGGCTGAGATTGCCGTTTTCTCACCCGCATCTTCAAACGAAGATGAAGAAACCAGAGATCAAATCCACCCTCAGTTAAGCTTGAACCGAGCCGGTGACCCGGAGCTTGGCATCACGCGCCTCTCTAGGGTTTCCGCTCAGTTCCTTCCACCGGACGGATCCCGAACCGTTAAAGTTCCGTCAGGCAATTACGAGCTTAAGTATTCTTACTTATCTCAAAGAGGTTATTATCCGGATGCTTTAGATAAAGCTAATCAAGACAGTTTTTGTATCCACACTCCGTTTGGAACAAACCCCGATGATCATTTCTTCGGCGTTTTCGACGGCCACGGTGAATTCGGAGCTCAATGTTCGCAATTCGTGAAAAGAAAATTATGCGAAAATTTATTAAGAAATAATAAATTCCACGTCGACGCCATCGGAGCTTGCCATGCCGCGTATTTGACGACGAACATACAACTAGACGCCGATAATTTGGATGATAGCATGAGCGGAACGACGGCTATAACGGTTTTAGTTCGTGGTCGGACGATATATGTGGCAAATTCTGGTGATTCGCGAGCGGTTATAGCGGAAAAAAGAGGGAAACAAATCGTGGCCGTTGATTTGTCGATTGATCAGACGCCGTTTCGAGTTGATGAGCTGGAGAGAGTGAAGCTATGTGGAGCGAGAGTGCTTACATTGGATCAAATTGAAGGGTTGAAGAATCCGGATGTGCAGTGTTGGGGAACGGAGGAAGGCGATGATGGTGATCCTCCGAGGCTTTGGGTGCCGAATGGGATGTATCCTGGAACCGCTTTTACGAGGAGTATTGGGGACTCGATTGCTGAGACAATTGGTGTTGTGGCAAATCCGGAGATTGCTGTGTTGGAGCTTACTGAAGATCATCCTTTCTTTGTGCTTGCTAGTGATGGGGTTTTTGAGTTCCTTTCTAGTCAAACTGTGGTTGATATGGTAAGTAAAGGAATAAGTTGAATGTATGTAATGCTGATCATTAGTAAATGAATTGAATTTAGTTGTTATTGCTGTGATTACATGATTGGTGCTAGTTATATTGTTGGTTAGATTGCTTTATATTTGGTTAGGACTTGGGATGACTATTTTAGGAGCTGGCCTTCCTTTGTTAATGTTTGGACTTTGGATTTGAGGAATTGGTATTCAGTAATTATACAAATCAGGAAAAGACTTTATTACATTTCATGAATTTCTGGTTTTAAAAGGTTTGCCTTTTTATTGTTTATTATATTTTATCGGTTGCTTATTTAAGTCTTTGATATGTCTACTGTATGTCTATGATAATGGTATTTCTTAATTCTTCTCATCATCTTTCTATTTAGAATGATTTATTTGTTCTTATCCTTAGATGAACAATTTGCTGCCAAATTTATGCTTTCCTTTGTTCTTTTCTTTCTTTATCAGTTATTGTCTTTATTTTCAGGTTGCAAACCACAAGGATCCTCGTGATGCTTGTGCTGCAATTGTGGCTGAATCTTATCGACTTTGGCTTCAGTTTGAAACCCGTACTGATGATATTACTGTGATAGTTGTGCATATTAATGGACTAGTTGGTGTAAGTGAGCAAGCTTTTGCACCAGATTTACTTCTTGTCTCTACATTGCTATTTGTTTCTCATTGGTTTTTCCCATCAGGCTGATGGTGAATCTGCTAAACATGCTTCTATTTTACGGCCTCCTGTTCCTCAAGTGTTAGAGGTGACAGGATCAGAATCTCCTTCGACCTTTAGCCGGAGCTCTAGGAACCCCCAAGCAAGGCATGACTTATCACGGGCTCGTCTTCGTGCTATTGAGAGTTCATTGGAGAATGGGCAAGTCTGGATTCCGCCACCCCCAGCTCACAGGAAAACTTGGGAAGAAGAAGTAAACCTTCTGTTATATTCTATTAGTTTTGGATACATTAAAGGGTTTTCTCACAAAATCATGCTAAGATGTTCTGTTTTTTATTTGTTACAGGCACATATAGAGCGGGCATTGCATGACCATTTCCTCTTCAAAAAACTAACTGATTCGCAGCGTCATGTTTTATTGGATTGCATGCAAAGAGTTGAGGTCCAACCAGGAGATATTGTGGTTAAACAGGTTAGTTATTTAATTTGCTCTTAATTTCATTTATTGCTACTATTTCATGTAATTCTGATGTTCTTTAACCGCATGAGCAACATGTCTTGAAATGATTTTACTGCTTCATTCCTGTCATGTAAGTTATGAATAACCCAAGCAAAGATGCCACTTTAATAGTGATCAGTAGCATAATTAATGCTTGAACTTTGAAACACTTGAGCAGCAAACCCCATGAATAAGGTACTGATATTCAAAACCATTAGGTGTCTAAGGTCCAAAATTTCTCCTGCATATAACCATGCTTTCTGGTGGCTAGTTTTGGTTTGAAATTGAGGTTCTCTTTCACAAAGCTGAACCCTGGTTCAACTACCTTGGTTTCAAATGCAAGTACTGAAGGAGCTGATATCTTAAATACAGTTCTAGATGGAGTTTTGACATAGTTACAATAGAAGTTAGGACCCTAATTGTTGTTATATTTTGTAGGGTGGTGAAGGTGACTGCTTTTATGTTGTGGGAAGTGGAGAATTTGAGGTCCTGGCAACCCAGGTTTGTTTGTTTTGATCCTATATATATATATTGGTTACATTACATGTTATCTATGTTTAAACCTATCAAAGCTCTTGAGGACCCAAGCTTGTTTTATGACATTTGAACTTACTTTTCAGTTCAAATGTGTACATTAGTTATTGTGGTTCAAAGCTCAATATAGTCATGTTCTATTCTCTGCTATCACTTTTTTCTGTTATTATTAATGGGTTCTTAGTCCATAGATAATTGTTTATTTTCAGTGAGATTTAAGTTTTTCACGAGAAACTATACTGGCAGGAAGATAAAAATGGAGAGGTACCAAGGGTTTTGCAGCAGTATACAGCTGAGAAGTTATCATCATTTGGGGAGCTGGCACTGATGTATGTTTTCTTCTTTTTCCTTTCTCATCTCATAGTAAATAAAGAACTCTTTAATTCTATTTTTGAAGTTGACATTGTTTTGCTTAGTAAAAATTGAAATGCACATTTAAAAAGCTTGTAGAGAATTTATACTGAGTAGCAAACCAAAATTAGAATAACATGTTACCACCATTTATGTGGAGTAGCAACAAAGCAATAATTCGCTGAATTTTCTTAACACTTATCATTCATTATTTTGGCACATATTTAGATTTTCTGAGATATTTGTGAAACCTGTTGGTTGCTTGAGAGTTGGGATATTTTACGCTCTTTCTGGCTAAAAATTTGGTACAACTTACTTACCATGATAATTTTGTTCTGTTGGTATACAGGTACAATAAGCCTCTCCAAGCCTCTGTGCGTGCTGTGACAAGTGGAACTCTTTGGGCCCTAAAACGAGAAAATTTTCGTGGAATTCTGATGTCTGAGTTTTCTAATTTGTCATCCTTGAAGTTGCTTCGCTCTGTGGATCTTCTATCGAGGTTGACAATTTTACAACTCAGTCATGTTGCAGATTCTCTTTCTGAAGTTTCCTTCTCTAATGGGCAGACCATAGTTAATAGGGTAGACGTTTCTCCTTCCAATATTATATTTCTTTTTCTGTGTATCATTTTTCGTAGTGTATTCTTTTTGGTTCACATTCTTATTTCTTATATTTCTCTTGCATATCTGCAGAATGAAGGCCTCTCTGCATTGTACATTATCCAGAAGGGCCAAGTGAGGATTACTTTTGATGGGGATTTGTTAAGCAGTCCAAATGTCTGCAGTCTCAAGTCTGATAACCCCAAAGAGGACGACGATCAACAGACTGGCAAAGAACTGTCTGTTGAAAAGACAGAAGGAAGCTATTTTGGGGAATGGACACTTCTTGGTGAGCAGATGGGTTCTTTAAGTGCAGTTGCAGTGGGTGATGTCACGTGTGCTGTTTTGACGAAGGAGAAGTTTGATTCAGTTGTTGGTCCTTTGACAAAGCTTTCTCAGGATGATCAGAAGTATGTCTTAGTCTCATGAACTGGATGTTGCATCCTTGTTTTCCTTCTTTTTCTCCTGTTAGGATGTGTTTCATTTTATATTTCACATCAACCTTCCATTTTAGATTCTGTATGTAAGCTTTTAGAGCTCTCTAACTGAAAAACAATGAACTTTTTATTCCTTTTGTTCTCATTTGAATGTTTAATACTTTCTTTGAGAATGATATTGTTGTTTTTGTTGCCATTTAGGTCTAGAAACTATTCTCCAGATGTGCCTAAGGATTCTTCCAAAGAAATTGATATTTCAACTCTTGCTAAAGTTAGCCTCTCTCAATTGGTAAGAAGTGCTTAGTTCTGCTTCTGCCTTGTGGTTAATCTTAGCAAATGTTATCATCAAGAGAACAATCTCAGAAACTCCGCTAATGTCATATGCAGGAGTGGAGAACATGTATATATTCCACTGACTGTAGTGAGATTGGGCTTGTACTTCTAAGAGACTCAGGTTGGTTATATCTGTGTATTCACTTTTACTCGGCAATTGTAATTTAAAAATACGCCTTTTCCTTATGTAACAAATATTGGCACAAAAGTTAATTAACATGTAATATATGGACATTAGACTGATTATGCATGCTTACATGAAGTAACAGGCCAAGGCATGTCTGGTGCAATATGGGATTATAGGAAAATAAGCCTGTTAGGTACTATGTAGTGATTTTAAGGGATTTTTTTATGGAACAAAAACTGATGAAATATTTCTTTGTGCAAAATGGATTGATTACCAGAAAATGTCCTTAGTTTGAAGAGGTTTTCAAAGCAGAAGGTCAAAAAACTAGGAAAAGAAGCACAAGTTTTAAAGGAGAAGGATCTGATGAAGAGCATGAGTTCTGCAGCTTGCATGCCGGAGGTCTTGTGCACTTGTGCTGATCAAATGCATGCTGGAATTCTATTGAATACAAACCTTGCCTGCCCTTTGGCTTCAATACTTCACACTCCTCTAGATGAACAATCAGCACGGTTCTGTGCTGCATCTGTTGTTACTGCTTTAGAAGATCTACACGAGGTCAGATTTCTAGAAGCTGTCGTTTTCTTCCACTTCATTTCCTCAATTCCTTGTGCATCTGTTATTTATTACAGTTTGTCTTTCAACATCCATAATTCATTTGAATTTCAGAATGGTGTCCTTTACAGAGGTGTATCTCCAGATGTTTTAATGTTGGACAAAACAGGCTATTTACAGGTTGGTGCCATTGTATGTTGTGTTATAGTTTGTGTTGACATGTATATTTAAACTGATATAATATTACACATGATCAAAGGTTTCCCCTCTCTTTTACTTATGAAGGGTGGCAAATCACATGGAGCTAAGCTTAATTATTTTGTTTTGTTATGTTGCGTTGTAGCTAGTCGACTTCAGATTTGGGAAGAAGTTATCTAGTGAGAGAACATTTACAATTTGCGGAATGGCAGACTCTTTAGCACCAGAAGTGGTTCAGGGCAAGGGACATGGTCTTTCTGCTGACTGGTAAAAATGCATCCTATTCTCCATTTGTTTGGTTTGTCATAAACCTCTTCATGCTTTATTTAGCATGTAAAGGAACAGAATTGAATAACTCAAAATTGCAACATTGCTAGCTTGTTAAAGAACCTGATTTGGGTTTAAAAGGGAGATTAATAAACAATATCAAAATTTAATTTAACCATGAGTGTTTAATTAGTGGATTAGAAATGTCTTAACACCAAGGGGATGTTTTTGTTGGCTTACTGAAGGGTCAAAATGAAATTCATCTTTGGTTTGTTCTTTTACCTGCCACTTAATATACCATAGTTTTCATATTTTAGTTCTTGAAAATTTTCATTTGGATTTTAAAGACCTTCCAACATGGAGGACCTTTGGGTGGGGTGGAAGGTCTTAATTTACTATTTCTTACCAATGGGTTTAAAATGGTTTGTGCAGTTTGATGATCTCTTCTTTTGAAGCATGCAGGTGGGCCCTGGGAGTCCTGATCTATTTCTTGCTTCAAGGTGAAATGCCATTTGGATCGTGGAGAGAAAGCGAGCTTGATACATTTGCAAAGATTGCAAAAGGACAGTTTATTCTTTCGCAAAATTTAAGCCCTGAAGCTGTTGATATAATCACTAAGGTCTTTTTATTACCCGTTTCTTAAATACCTCTTCGAAATCATGGAATCACTCACATGTTTGTTGTATTAAAATAATTTTTCAGTTGCTTGAAGTTGATGAAAATACAAGACTGGGAAGCCATGGTTCCACTTCTGTTAAAAATCATCCTTGGTTTGATGGCATTGACTGGAAAGGAATCAGAGATCGGAGTTTTCCTGTTCCTCACGAGTTAACTTCTCGTATAGCTCAACATTTAGAAATTCATTATGAGGATTGCCCTGCTTCTGTTGCTTCCCCACCTCAAGATATAGCAGAGCTCAATGTTCCGGAGTGGCTTGATGAGTGGTAGAAGAATGATCTATATGGTTATTCCGTCATTCTACTTTTTGCCAACGGTTTGCGAGTTGAGTTCCATTCCACGTGGTGAGATTGACTACTGGATTATTGGAAACTGGAGCAGAGAAATCATTGCAGTAACTCAATCAATTGTAAAGTTGCAGGCTTTAGATTGCTCATAATTCTGTGATTTTTTAGTGCTCTGTTGCCAAATTAGCCATCTAACCAATTCAGTGGATAGCTCAGTTAATAGGTTGTTGTTTTTGAATCTTCAATTTTTTACATATTTCCCACTTTTATAAATAGGTAAATATGTAAATGAGGGTTCCTTGTAATTCAAGCTTTCCACTTAACTTTTCTGGTGGTAGTAGATAGTTAATTGATTGGCTTGGCCGTTTGGGTCATTATAGATGTATGGCATATGCTATGTTGAATTCTTGATTGACCTCTGTAATTCATATTGCATTTTATTTAAATGAAATCTAGTTGAATTGGAATGATGAGGAAGGCAACACTGTTTTGCACTTGGCTGCAGTGAGGAAACAACATGAGGTAAGGTCTTTGAATTAGTGTTTTGAACCCACTATAGTAAAAAAAATTATTTAGTTAAGGAAATAGAAAATTTTATTACTAGTTGAGTATAGAAGTTGAATGGATTACTATGGTAGTTTAATATTTTGTTATAGTTGAATGTATGATAAAAAGAGTGGAGTTAAATAAATTAAGCGTTTTCCAAATATATAGGGTTAAACATTCATCATTTATCTTATCTGCCCATCTATGAAAAAAAAAAAACAATTGTTTATGTGTGAGTCAAGTTGAGTTTTGGGAATTTTAGATTTGTTGTTTCAATTATTCTCATAATTAGTATTTCCATATCCTTACTGTTTACACTAATTAAGCAGCTAGATTACAGTTTTAATGGATATGATATGAAGTTATGTTCAATGTGGTTCATGCAGGTAATGAAATTCTTGCTAGTGCAACCTGAGCTTGATGTGCACGCAGTGAATTCATAAAGGCTGAAGAAGACCTTGGATATTTTGCCGAAAGGTCCTAAGCATCCGACACGGGTATATTCAATTTTTTTTTAAAATTTCTTCATGAATTTGGAGGACTCTTGGAGGGTCATATTCTTATACCCATGTTTGAATATGCGTCGGATACGGATGTCAAATACGAATATTTCAAAAAAAAAAATGAAGAATCGGAGCAACGTAGTTAATAGCTACCGTGACGTTATAAGTAACATAGGCTACAAATAAGCAAGGAAAAAACTGACGACTTGAATTGAACAACCATCTTTGGTGGCTTTGTTCTATTCAGACAAACCTTAATCTTACACATTTAATCCATTCTCTAATCTCATCAACTGCTGAAAAAATTAAAGAATGGAAACAGGTTTACCAATTCCTGCTCCACAAATTAAGTAATCAAACCATAACGAACATAACTTTGCTTAATCTTATATGAATGACTTGGACAAGAACAACGACATGCGATTTACCTTGCTTGAACAAAGCTGCTTGGTCAAGGCTGCAGCTATAATTTATTATTATTATTATTATTATTATATATATATATATTTTTTTTTTGCATAAAACAAGCAGAAGCATCTCGTTTTCATTATTTTCCAGTTACTAAATGTGATTAAGGATTTTATTATATAAATATATATATATATATATATTTTAGTACATAAGAGGTTGTAATTTAAAAATAAAAAAAGAGATTGTAAATATTGAGATTCGAAGTTCGCTGGATGTCACCTATTAAAGTTGACTTCATTAATCAAATGAACTAAGTTTCGGATTCAAAGATTTTATTATATTAAGTGGCAGAGAAAAATGTAAAATTGTAATAAATATAGCATGGATCCTTCAAAGATGTGTTTCATAGATTCTGCAAAAGCAGAGGACAAGAAAGAAGGACACAGCCCTTACGTTAATACTACAACAGATAAAATATTAAAGTAATACCAGCGATTTAGACAGGCAAACAATATTAAAATGGCTGAATTTAAGAAACCGCCATGGGTTGGTTGATTGTTGAACATTATTCTATTCTTTTTTGTGGGTTTATGCCAATTGACCCAAAGCAAAATGAAAATTTATGGGTAGTGAAATTAGTTGGTATATAACTTCTGATTTAACTTATAATAAATTATATTGTTATATAAATAAAGAATAATAAATATGCAGCTAATATATTGCAAGTTGACAATATGGAAGCTTAAATTAATAGATATTGTTTTAAATTTAGGTTAAACTTTGGTTAATCATATCTTATCTCATTGTTTTTGTCTCTTTTTAAACATGGGGTTATGGTAATAGTCCAAGAATTGAATTAGTATTTTGTTCCATTTTATCCCTATATTAACAGGAATCACAACAGTTAAGCTTCCATATATAAAATGACTTTGCTTGATATGGAAGGCTAAAAAAATGTACTTTATTTTTTTTTAGGTAACTTAAGTTTTTTCCAGAACCCGAGATTTAATTTAATTTTTTCATGCAACAACTTTTAAAAAATGACATTTAGCAAATTTTAATTCGAATCTTAGTATTTGTAACTTATTCTCTATCCCCAGACTATGATTTTTTTATACAAAAAATAAAAAATTAAGTTTTCCAATTCCATTACATTTGTGGGTATTACTTGAACAAATGGCATGGTATCATGGGTAGATTTGATTCTCAAAACCAGATTCCTTGGGTCTGCCACTTTGGAAACCTTAAAAAAAAAAATTAACATGCTTATCAGAAAACCAGGTTGGCAGGCAGGCTCTTTTTGCTTAAGTTCCATTATTTATAAGGCAGAAAACTGTTTTTTATTTTTTTTAAATAAATAATTGCTGATAAGAAAACATCAAACATATGGTAGAAGATTGAATTAAGAAGGTGGTTTTTTGGTTGCTGTTGCTTAAATGGAAAAGATAAATATACCTGTCACTTCCTATATATGTTTTTGGGCATATGGCTTTTACAGAACATAATCCTAATGAAAGAAAACAAAATGAAATTTGTGTGAAAATCAGGGAAAATAATTAAAGGAAATGTGTAGCTCTGCCTATTGAAATTATGCACAAAATGCAACTACCTACATGAAAATTTTCTTCATCAATCAACAGATTCAAACATCTAAATGCTGTATTTTGTCCTCAGATTGTTGAGACCTTTTTTCTTTATCGGCAAACCATTGGACTGTTCTTCTAGCAATTGGCAACCAAAGCCGCCTTATTCTTTCCTCTTTTGTATAGGTTTCAGACAATGAAAACTCACTTGTTCTGTTTCTTGAACTACTGACATCTCGAAACCTGGATAAAGCAGTGATATCTGACATTGATCTTTTCTCAGCTTGATTAACAATCCTTGATGTATGACTCGTAGTGGCTGCAGAATTTGATGATGTTGAAGGAATATCAGGAGCTGAAGCTGGATTATTGTTTTTGTTAATTGAACTAACTTTGCTCTCAAACAATCTCTTTATCTCCAACTCTTCCTTAATCTTCATAATTTGCTCGTTTTCAATTGGTTTTGTTTTTTTAAACTGCCCATCATTTATTTCCAAGGAAGAAAATCGGTTGCTCGACATATCATTAAGCATTTCAGAATTCAAGAACATCAGGTCTGAATAACTCACACTGCTCCATCGGTTCTTCAAAACTACATCAGATACAATGATCTTGTGATTGAACTTATGGAAGACCCTCCCATCATCATCATAATCATAATCCCTGTCAGAATCTTCTTCTTGAATTAGAACTTCTTCATCTTCGATATTGGCTTTTTCAGTTTTCCTGAAACTGCTTCCAATGCTGAATCTTGATGAGCCATGGTTATCTTGCTCTCTCTGGACATAGAGCTCTATGTTTGAGTCATCTCTTAGCTCAGATTGATTCCTTAAGAACCGCATGCTATTTGAGTATGTAAAGATTGTTGGGTCCTCAGCGTTGATCTTTTGCCTGCAAAGAGGGCAGCTGGAGTGCTTTTCTAGCCACTGATCGATACAATCAATGTGAAAGGCATGTTTGCAATTAGGCAGCAACCTTAGAATTTCAATATCTTCAAATTTTGATAGGCAGACTGCACATTCAAGCCCTTGTTTTGATCCTTTAAGGGAAGAGAATCTAAAGAAAGGAAGTGATTCTATAACTTTCTTGTCAATCCCAGAAAACCGAGACCTTGTCCGATGGAGTATTCCAGGGTGATGATTACCATGATCTATTGCTCCCCTGTGACAGAGTTTGGCATAGATAAGAAGGAAAAATGTCAGGGCAAACATGACAAAGAGAATACCTATGACAACTGCAAGGCTTGGTCGGAAATTTGAGACAGCATCTCCTGAAGTTGGATCATTCTCATTAGAAGGGGATTGTGCATCAACAAGGAAAAGAAGGAAAAAAAGAACTAAACTAATCACCCTTAATCGATTCATTCGGATGATTTGTATCTCAGAGTTCCCAGAATTCTATTGCTTTCCTGCAGGCATTTCAGCAGGCAAATGGTCTTTTTCCTAGCAGAACTTTTAATAGTCCAAATGGGGGTATTTGATATGGGTTTTGTTATGCATTTGCATGGTCCTGACAAACAAATCACTGCCCGAAAAGGGTATTCGTTCAGTTTGTCAGTTTCCTTTGCTTTCGCTTTAGGCTGCTGTTTGCAGCCCACTTTTTATATTGCAATGCAGGTTTTTAAATGTGAAAAATTCAGGAGTGATGACAATGGTGGAGAAACTTTTGATTGAATATAAAATTTGGCCTCTGACCTGGTCGGCTTTGTTTTCTTGGATAGCAATATATACCATACCTTACAAGAAATACATCTGATATCATCCATGATAACAAATTTTAAAAGTTTTTTTGTCCATTCTGATGCCACCTATCAAATTATCAATTAAATTACAGGGTTTCTTTCTTACAATTTAAAAAAAAAAAAAAAAAAAAAAAGGTACTTGTGAAACTTGAAACAGTTATGCATTTGACATTTAGCTTTCAATTGGAGAGATCCGATTGAGTATGAGATTAAGGTCAGAAATTTGTGTTAAATTCCTGTTTGTTCTCCATCTTTCTAAAATTTTTCATCAGACAAAACTGTTTGTTTTATCATGTGTTAACATCTCTACTAGTATCTTTATTTTCTCAAAAAGAAA
This sequence comes from Fremontodendron californicum, assembly GCA_030761205.1. Classification (NCBI taxonomy): domain Eukaryota; kingdom Viridiplantae; phylum Streptophyta; class Magnoliopsida; order Malvales; family Malvaceae; genus Fremontodendron; species Fremontodendron californicum. Next base: position 1,056,862 of record JAULJL010000006.1, read on the forward strand.
AAAAAAAAGGTTTTTCCTTCCTTAATTTGGTGGCTGATCAAAATCTAGTTAGATTGTAATTATAAAAGTCAATGTTACTTCCATTAAGATAACAAGAAAGTCAAGGGGTTGCATCTAGTCTATCTTTGCTTTAGGTTAGGTTGTTTTAGGTGAGCTCATCAGCTGATCTAGCCAGCTAAAAGACTCAGCAACCCATGATGAACTTTTTTCTTCTAATATAACGAAAGATGTATAAAATCCTAGTCAAATGACAAGCCAAGCTTTCTAATTAATGGAGCCTTGATGATTGATACAACTTGTATTTATCAGTTCACCATGTTAGATAATCTGGTCGAAGATATAGGAACTTGGGAAGACAGAACATTCAAGTGAATCTTTGCTCGTGTTTTAGAAGTAAAGGCTTGGTAATCCAATGCGAAAATTAAGGGAAGAAGATGGTTTTATGTTTAAGGAAAGCAAATGATTGTTCATACTTAATTGGGAAACCAAGCTGTGAGGAATAAACACAGACACAAGAAACCCGGCAGTCTTTTCTGAGGATGAACATGGAGACAAAACCCAAAGGGGAAACCCAGAGTCATTAACTATAACACAAGGCATTACAGGTAGTACAAAAATTTGGTCTCCATTATAAAAACTATTATATTACATATGTATGTTTGTATGTATGCACATGCATATATATATATATATATGTTAAAATGTAAAGGAGCAATAAAATATAGGTTATTGATAATGAGGCTGTGATGTTTACCTGGAATCATGACATAAGAAAAGGAAACTTCAAGAAAATCCATCCATTTCTCCAACTCTGAAACACTGCATAATGACGGGTTATGTTACTCGGATTCGGGTGTGAGTGTCGGACACGGATATGTTCAATTTTTTTTAACATTTCTATGTATTGGAGAATCCTTGGAAGATCATATCTCCATACCCATTTTCGAATATGCGTCAAACATGGATACTTCAAGAAAAATGAAGAGTCAAAGCAATATAGATGACGGGTATATTACAACCATTTGGCTTTGAAAAACCATATTGCGTCTTCTGAAAAAAAGAAGCTATGAAATAGTTTATCAATCTCAAAAAAGAAACTATGAAATAGTTTATGCTGTAATGCTGAGATAAAGTAACTGTTTTGTAGAATCATGTCTCATTGTAAGCTTATGCATGTAGGTAGGCTCCAACCTTAAGGTTGTAAGCCGTTAAAACTGTCATAAACAAATCATGCTATAAACTTGGCTGCAATGTGAAAACTTTCTAATGCATTAAAATCCCTTAACTGCCTCTTCACTACAATGACTGCTCAAGACTGATCAAGTCTGAAAGGATAATATTCAGTTGGACAATGATGAATCTAGGCAGATATTAGCCCTACCGAATCCTTTCAATAACCTTTCCGAAATCAAAACCATGATCTCCTCATCCTGCCAATATTAACAACTACAACATATAAGATATAGTAATTTGGTAAACTATTCTGAAATAATCCCTGACAGCATATATATATTGGGTTCGAAAGTAATACCATAAAAACCTAAAACAACCAATCCAAATATATCAAAGTGGTTGAGAAATCTCCTAACATGTTATGAGAGCATGTCAGAATCTGAAGCTTAAACTGCTGGCAAATTAAATACAACAAAAAGAAAACGATTTTCTCTGAGGAACTGCTACTGCAGAAGTAAAATTGCTTAACATTACTATTTGAAATGATGCTAGAAATTATTACATACAAATGCAGTATTGAACTGCAGCAGCTAATACAACCGGAAAGGAAACAAATAACTAAACTCGGTGAGAAAAGCAAGGACTCTCACTAGTGTATTCAAGGCCATAGAAAAGTCATACTTGATTGCATGTCAATGTATCTTATGGCGCTGAAGAACGATTTTAAGCTTCAGCACTGAGCAGAGGCAGCAGGAGTGGTACTTCACTGGCATGCCGAACAAACTCTTCAGGGGACATGTGGGTACCATGGCAAGCACAAATAATCTTTATCTGATTTGCACTGAATCTGTAAGTAACACCAGAAATTGTTCTACCATATGGGCCAGTACCTGTGGTTGAAACCCATGGTAAATTTGGATAAGAACCAGATCCCCCAAAATTCATGTCTGCAGCAATACCAGGCTTAATGGGTGAAAAATCAAGAGATAAGCCCTCTGCTGTTGGTCGATCAGATGCAGCATTTGCTCGGAGATACACACTGCCTCCTTTTGCATCTTCCTCTGCCTGAGTAGAGGAGCCTTCCTCTGTGGTATGCAGATTACCCTCGCCTTTGACTCGTTCAAATGTCCTGCCGTCATATTGTGCAGCCTCAGTGGAATTGTGAGTAATTGTATGCATGGAAGCTACATTCAACAAAGGGGAAGTTCATTAACAATTATTAGCTTTGAGGATAACACAGAGGTAAAACAGTATTCCAAGGTGATGAACTGGTTATTGATGTTAGAGGTCAAATATCATACTTCTAGAAATCTGAAAAGATAAATAATTAGAATCCAATGATGAAATAAGTATCATATAAAATTCCTTCATGGTCCTATGTACTAGGTTTTACCAAGACAGACTGACAATATCTCAGTTTCCTTTTGCTTCAAGAATAGTCAACTGCACTTATTAATCTTGCTTTCATGTCTGGACAAGAAAGTTATAGAAGGCACAAAGCATATATCATTCTTCTAATATATGTCAACATCAGGATAGCTCAGAGCTCTCTATGAAGTGTAGAAGAAACAGCTAACTAGGCATATTTTACAAATCATATCCATCCATTAAACCCATTACATGCCCCCCTCCTTTTCCATTCTTCAAGCAAAGGGAGAAAGAGATACCTTGTGATATTTTCAATCCATCACAGTGCTTATCCGGATTAGTTGGAACTCTGCCAGCATAGGAAGGGTGGAACTGTGGAGGTTGAGAGACCATCCCCCAGGGATTATCCTTATCCAACAGTGGAAGTCGGACAGGTGAGTAGCCAAACAAGTTTCCAGGATTCACGGGCTGGGTCCCAGACCGTTCACTATTTCCAGTAGGTATAATCTGTATCATGCCAGGTAGTGTATGACCTAATGAACTGGGGGTTCCAACAGAGTTAAAATCCTTCATAGGTAATGAGAAAGGTACTTTCATGACATTTACTGATTGAACTGGGAATGGGTTGCCATAATTCAAGTTTCCAAGCTTAACCTCCTTAGGCACCTCAGAAGAACCACAAACTCCAATAAATCGCTTGGATCCATCATCATGGTGTGAAACCAGCCTCGAGGTTGAACCCTCGACTTCAGACTCTGCCACGTCTTCATTCTCAGCAGTGGAGCCATCTTCTGTTGTTATGGAGATATGTGATGTTTTGGGCTTTTCATGTAAATCAGTATGACGAGGTTCTCTTTCAAGCTTCTTTGGATTGTTAATCTCATCAAACAACATCTTACGTTTACTACCTGCTTCTGACCGCATGTCTTCATCTATTTCAGCAGACCTGTTATTATTTGTACCCCAGAGACCTCTAACATTCAGGTTCACAGAAGCTTCTGCATCACCAGCAGCCTTGGAAAGATCATTAAAGAAGTTTTCTGAAGGTTTCACTGGATAACTTCTCTGAGAATCCGCACTAGGATCCTGTTTCTGGTTTCCAGCTTGAAGAAAGTTTTTAAAGTCATCCAATATTTCGATGCCTCTATGGCCTTCTTCTGTCCTAGTATCTGAAGAGCTACCAATTTTGCCTTTTAATTTGGCAGATGATGCACCACAAGATAGACCCAAGCTAAGCTCAAGCCCGTTATCATCCTCCATTTCTAGAATCATGGAATATTTCTGCGATTCGATTATAACCTCTGCTAATCCTCTCTACAGACCATCCATCATAAAATACGTAATACAACCTTAACACATGCTATAACCATCTTAAAGTTGCATGCCTGCACAAAAGTCGGATTTATCAGGGGAAATACAAGAGGGAGAGAAAAACTTAGCTCCAAACGATATTACTACCATATAAAAAAGCTTGAAAATGAAACCAAAAATATTAATCTTTGGTGATGGCCTCTAAAAGGAGGAACTTTAGGCTCAATCTGATTCAATCTACCAGAATTTAACAAACCCATTTTCAAATTAATCTTACCAAACGGCAAACTCTAATATTAGAAAAAATGGTTAAATGAAATGAATTGAGAAACACAACAACAAGAACATTATGGAAGCCAATGGCTACCAAATGGAAGCTGTGAATCAACTATTAAATCATGGCAAAAATTTACAAAATTCTGAATACTCTACACTAACCACACACTTGAAGAAAGCAGTACAAAAGATTAATACTCAGAAATTAAAATAGGTGACTACATAAAACAACTTATGGAACTATTACTCGAAAACATCCATATGATCCAAGAGCAACGCCAAGGCTCCATTTATTCACGAAGTAAAAAAGCTAAGAAATACAAATAAAATTCTCCCTGATAATAGTCCTAAAGCAGGTACAAAACTTAACTAAGCTAAAAAGTTTCTTTATTTTTTTGAGAGGAGGTTTCAAAGAAAAAAAGAACCATGGGACTAAGAATCTGTATTTTCTATTTTCGTTTATCAGCAAAAAGGTACATCCAGATCCATTCATTAGCAAAATCAATGAAATCAAAATCCCAGAAATGAACATATTAAGAAAATAAAATCAAACCCAGAAACAGTTTGGACAAAAATTCATAATTAGATCCAAACAAAATCAGAAACCCATTTTCAAAAAAATCAATAAACTTCATCAAAACCCTCCACAGACTCAATAAATGAAACAAAAATTTTATAAAAAAATCAATAAAAAACTGCAGAAAGCACAAAACTTTAGGACTATATAAAAAAACAGTAACCATAAAGAGAGAGTTACCTGAATGAAGACAGAGAAGATCAAAAGAACCAAAGCCAAGGTTGTCTTTGCACATCACATGTACAGGTAAATAGAACATAACACTGAAAAATGGGAGAAAATGTTCTAAATTACCTACTAGTATTTTCTATTAATTTTTTATACCATGTGATTATAATGTATATACATTATATATATATATATATATATTTTCTTATTGCCGCTATCATACCATACATATCTATTTCTTTTATTGTATTATCTGCCCATGTCCAAAACCTTTGCTAATTTTCAATTTTGCCCCTCTTTTTGGTTTTGTTTTCACTTTTATCCTCCTATTCATGTCAAAAAATGTTTAAGATTTACTTTATTGTTGGTAAGATTAAGATACACTGGACTGAATGGAGCATTATTGATTGTTTAACTAATTAAATCCAAATCTTAGAAGCATTGTTGATTGTTTAACTAATTAAATCCAAATCTTAGATTATATAAATACTAATAGTTGTTTTTCTTACTAAACTATATCCAAATCTTACATCATGTGAATAAAGACTTGCTCTCATTTTGTCATCTTTTGCTGTATAGTTTCAGTCCATGCATTTTTTTTAATCCATGAAGCAATATACGAGGAAAGGAGGAGAGCTAATCTATGTTCATTAGTCCTGGTCTGTCTTTACAAAGATTTATAAAGAATTTTTATGAGTTAATAACTCCAAACAGCATTGAAATTGAGTGCAAAAATCTAAGCCTTGTAAAAGGCCTTGATTGGTTCTCAGCCACTAAGCAGAGGTTGACAAGTGTCTTTTACCTTCTTTTAAAGGATAAGAAAGATAAGCTGAGTAATAAATAGAATTTAAGTGCTAGGTTCAGCCTTATTTTACTGATAAAGAAGCATGCAAAATCTGTTGATTTAGTAACTAGATCAGAATCAGACAATCTTGTGACAGATGCCCACTTATTATCTGGAAGCTTATGATCTGAAAGTTAAACCTATTTTATTAATGTTGCATGTAGCTGCAGATTAATTAAACAAGAGGATAGGCTGAAATGTATCATAAACAACTTATAACAAGTATCAAAATAAGATAATTAGTTTTAGTGATATATAGAAATTTCAGAAAGCGTACCATCTTTCCCCTAATATTTGCAACATATTTCATATAAAATAGAATACTCTAGGCATTATGCCTTGCTACTTCCTATTCCTAATCCTAATCTTAATTTACCAAAAAACTAGCAGAAGACTGTCAGTATCTTATCACAATGGTCAGTTCTGATTCAGCCTTTTCCTCTTGATTGCTTCAAACACTTCCAATCTTCTTGAAGTGATCACAAAGCAGAGATCCTCTGTCTGAAGGTTCCTAAACACCCACAATGTAACAAAATCTTGATATGCAAGTAGGACATGAAATTTGGATGACCAAGTTATAAACGTCATTGGGTACTCTTTCCCATTTGCATCATAAACTTTCACGGGAATCCCTTTTTTAGAATCATCTTCTTCTTTCAGCAATGGCATCACAGCGTTTTCCACATCAAATTTGTTGATTGAAAGCCTGCATTGACTAATGTTCACATCAGTTTCTGTCAGCTGCTTCTCAAAGGGTTTGCTGCAGCTTCTAATGAGGCCATTAAGACATGCCACTGGAGGGATATCTGGTGGAAAGTAATTGCTTAAAGGCAAGCATAATTTGGGGGTTCCTGGCAAGTTTTGTGCATTGACTCTTTCTTCAGTTGGATTATTTGACTCTTTTTGGGCTTTGGGTTTGTTTCTTCTTGCTCTTATTTGACGAGCAAACTTGGTTTTCAATCCATGCAAAGCAAGTGCAGTTTGAGTACTTAATTTCTCATGCTTCAATGAAGCAACATAAAGAGCAGTCCCATATATCTCCCTGTATTCTTCAGGATAACCACTTTCAAACCCTTTCAGCTCTTCCATTATTCTAAAAATGGAGAGATTTTCTTAATCAGTTTTGGTTAAGAAACAACTCCAAGTGAATAACCCAAGCACGACTATCTAACCAACTACCAATGAACATTACAGCAACCGAACGAGAGACTGAACCGAGCTAACGAGTCAGGGGTTTGTAAAGAGCAAAGGACTATCAAAAACACTACCAAGAATAGGAGTCTTTGGCTTATTATGAGCTTGAGTTTGAGCGAGGCATAATAGCCCTCAACCCTAGGGATGGCAAAACCCGATCCGACCGATGGATTTCGAACCGATCCGATCCGAATGGAGAGGTTTTTTTTTTTGAACAATGGAGGCGGAGCGGGACGGTGCGGTTTTTTTTGTTTGAAAGGCGGGGATGGAGCAGTTGTGGTAATTGCCTGCTCCGCACCGCCCCGCCCCGAATACTGAAATTACAATTTTACCCTTAAATATTTAGCTTTTAAAAGAATAATAAAATTAAACTTATTATTTTTGTTTTTCTTTTTAAAAACTTAAACCTAATACTTTATTTTTTTCTCTTCCTAGATTAGAAACATGTTTATATTGAATTTATATTAAAAAAAATTTATAATGCTTTATTATTTGAAAAAAATAAAAATAATTAATAAATATCAAATGGGGCGGAGCGGGGCGGGGCGGTTATGGATGTAACCGACATCCATGGAGGCGGTAGTGGTATTGAAATTTCAACATCCACGGCGGAGCGGGGCGGGGGCGGGGCAGAGCAGTGTTATGGCGGGGCGGGGGCGGATACTGCAAAATCCGCCCCCGCCCCGCTCCATTGCCATCCCTACTCAACCCTAGGTTTTATATAAACGCTTCTAACAAAATATTTCCGGATTATAGCTAGGGTTTTCAGGGATCTACTTTTAGGGTTTGTTTGGGTAGTTCATTTTTTGTGTGTGGGTTTTTTCCTTTGGGCCTTCCATTGTTATTATATTTTTGAGCTTTGTTGCAATGAAACTAGAGTAATATTCTTTTTCATGAAATGCTGAATTATTTTTATATATTATATTTATTTGTCATTATCTTTCTGTCCTATAATTATGTTTAAATTTTTTGATTGAAACTATCTATTAATTTTGAGTCCACTCAAGCAATATTTTTAATGTTTTTAGGGTTTGTTTCGAGTGTCCATTTTTTGTTTATGTTTTTTTTTTTTCTCTTTTGGGCCTTCAATTATTATTATATTCTTGGATTTTATTGCCATGAAACTAAAGTAATATTTTTCTTCATGTTGAGTTATTTTTATATATCATATTTATTTGTTATTTTTCTCTTTCCTATAATTATGTTTGAATTTTTTGATTGAACAAAGATAGAATATTTCAAATGTTTTTCTTTAATGTTACTTTCTTCTAGAGGTGATAAAATAAATTTGAATCTAAAAATTCGTCAGAAAAAACTTAAACCATCTCAAACTCGATTTAACAAAAAAAAAGTCAAAAATCCAAACTCGAGAAAATCTGAATCCGAAATCAATCTGATCATGAACCCGTAATAACCCGAATTTAATGCTAAAAATAAGAATAATTGAATTATAATTAAATAATTTTTTACAAAACAAAAATTTTAATTATCAATTTTATTATAATATCTTTTTTACTTTTTTAATCAAAAGTTAAAATTTAATAAAAATATAAATATATAAGGTAAAATAATAATTTATCTTCATTGGTCATTACTATTTAAAAATTATTATTCAAATAGTAAATTATTAAAATATTTAAATATATACTAAATATATCAAGTAATTTTTATTCATGATCTCTTTAAAAAAAAATAGTTTTAATTTTTTTTGGCCAATAGGTTTTAGGTTTTAGTTAAAATTAGATCATTATAACAAATAATTGAGTAATAACTAATAATAATACTTTTTTTGCATTGTCTTGTCAGCTCTTAAACTTTAGTTTTATTTCTTCTTCAAATATAACCATTTTATCATTTTAATTTAATTATTAGTGTGTATAATTATATTTATATATATGCATAATATAAATCATAATATATTTACATGTTGAATATTTGAATTCATCGAATCAATTGTTTTAAATATCAATATGACAATATATGATATTTTCACTAATCAATTATTTAATAAATTAATTTTATTCTTTTTGGTGCTAACAAATATTAATTTAATATACAAATATAATTAAAAAATATCATATTATACAAAAAAATTACTTAAAAATAACAATAATTTATTTTTGAATTTAAATTACGTAAAAATGATTATATATAACAACATAAAATAAAAAATGACATAAAACATATCCGAATTAGAATTTGAAATGACTCGAATCCGAAAGAGTCCAAATCCAAAACCAATATAACCTGAGCCCAAATCAATCCAAACCGGTTCAATTACAGCTTCTAATTATTCCCTCCATTTTAACCTTCAAGGATTTGTGTGGAAATCTAAATTCACATAGGTTAATTCCATTCATAGTCTCAAACTGTTATTTTTATTTCACTTTGATCTTTGATCTTTGACCTTTCAATTGTTTTATTTTGGTTCTTAACCTTTTAAAATGATTCCATTTTGCTACTTCCTTAAAATTTTTGTTAACATTTATGTAATGTTCATGTTCTAACTTAATTTATTTGTATGATATGTGAATATTTTTCTCAATTGTTAATACAAAATGATAAAAAAATAAAAATGAAATCACTTTAAAAGGTGAAGGCCTAAATGGAACAATTTAGAAGTTGGGATTGAAATGGAACTAAAATAAAAAGTTACGGATCATGGATAGAATTTACCTATTTAATCATATAGATGAGCTCAAAAAGGGACAAGAAAATGTATTTATTTCAAAATAACCTACAAAAGTCACAATTCACACATAGATAAGTGTCAAAAAGGATTAAAAAAAATGAATTTTATGAATTATTAAATGTATTGTAAAGATTTCAATATATATATATATATATATATTAGAATTCTTCTCTCACTTCGCTCGGGATTTTTTTAATATTTATAAAATTTTAATTAAATTAATAATCACAAATAAATTAAAGTTTAATCAGATTAAATAATTATCATTTATTTAAACAATTTTTATGTTTTAATATCTTAAATAAATGAATTTAGAGTTAAAATTGGATCACTATGATAAATTATGCAAAATATGATATGAATTGAGACATAAACACAACATGGAAAATAATTAAAACCAGTCACGACACGAAAAATAACATGAACACGAATACACGAACGTGTCAAAATCTATATAAAACAAAGAGTATAATTTTATATAAATTTATAATATTTTGAATACAAAAAAAAATATGAACACGTCACGAACATACAAAATTTCCTTTAAATTGAATCACTATGACAAATTATGCAAAATATGTCATGAATTAAGATACGACATGAACACACAATTTTTTCTCTAAATTAAATCAAAATGACAAGCTATGCAAAATATTAAATGAATTGAGACACGACACGAACACAACATAAAAAAAATTAAAACACAACACGACATGAATACACGAACGTGTCAAAATATAAAAAATAAATTATTAACGCGTAAAACTTTATATAAATTTATAATATTTTACACACACGGAAAAATAACACGAACAAATATATGAGATGAATTGAGACACGACACAAACACAATATGAAAAATAATTAAAACACGACATGACACAAAAAATAACATGAACACGACACGAATACACGAACGTATCAAAATCTATATAAAACGAATTATTAACGTGTAAAAAATTATATACATTTATAATAATTTGAATATAAAAAATAATACGAACACATCATGAACAGACAAATTTTTCTCTAAATTGAATCACTACGAAAAATTATGTAAAATATGTCATGAATTGAGACACGAAACGAACACAACATAGAAAAAATAATTAAAACACAACACGAAAAATAACATGAACACTACAAAAATACACGAACGTGTCAAAATATACATAAAATAAATTAACATGTAAAAATTATATAAATTTATAATATTTTAAACACACAAAAAATAACACAAATACGAAATACATAATTTTTTCTCATTTCTTTTTCTTTCCTTTCTTCCCTTTTTTTTTTTTTAATTTTTCTTTCTTTCTTTCCTAAAAAATTACACATGTCAACACCAAAATAATAAACATATGTTAATACAAAAATAAATTATGTAGTCAATTTTATAATAATATTAGATATATAATCTATATATAAGTATATGACACCTATCTTATTTTAGTTGACTTGGATTGGGCTAAAAGTATTGAATTTTATTATAAATAATTAAAACAATTCTTCAAAAATTATAAAATTATTCTAAAATATAAATTTTACAAAAAATAAAATAAAATAAAAATATTATACAAACTTAATGGAAATATAAAATTTATATCGTTGAATATGATATATACATGTATTTTTTATTGAAGCAAAAACTCAATTAACTTGTATTATTTTAAAATAAAAAAAATGCTCCAAAATTTAAAAATAGCTGCTAATAAAAATAACAATTTGTTTGTATACTTATTCTTTTAATATCTCTTTAAATAGATATTATCATAACAAAATAAATAATAAAATAAAAAATAATTTATATCTTTTCAATTCCGCCACGAAAAGAAGATAATTTTCTAGTTATGTAATTATATATGACAGAATAAGTGGCGGCTTTGGGCTTTTGGTTGTTTGGTTAAAAAACAAAAATAAAGAGAAAAATAACATGGTTGACTTGACTTGATCAAACACAAAATAATTTTTTTGTGGCCCAAATATTTTTGGACAGATACGAGTTGTTGGATAACAAAGGCTGCACGGTAAATATTATCGAATCCTTTTGGGTACATTGGAGAATTTCCCCACAATTGCACTACCTTTTCATTTTTGATTTGTTCGTTTATTTTTAAAATTTCTATCAGTTTCTTTTTTTTTTTTAATTTTGTTTTATTTAAAGGATTTTAATTAATTATTTATTTGAAATGATAAATAAACTTATATAATAAGTGAATATATAAGTAAATAATAAAAAATTCTAATTTTAATACTTAAAATACTATTTTAATATAAAATAATGTGTTGATATTTTTGTTGAATAAAGCTTTTGAAATTTAAATGTTAAATAATATCAAAATATACATAAAAAATGTATTAATAAATTTTATATTAATATGATAATGGTCATTTTCTTTTTTACTAAACTTGTCTTACTGTCACTTTTACTTTTGCATCAAGCACACATATCTTACTAATTTTAATCTCATCGAATACTCAATTTCAATATTACAGTACCTAATCTCATTTCTATCATTATTTTTAATCTTTTAAGCATTATTTTATTTTCTTGTTATTTAAAAATTTTAAAAAAAGAAAGCTTAATAACAAAATATATACATTTAAGCTATATAATCAATGAAACTTTTTTCGATTTTAAAAATTTATTATTATAATTATAAAAAAAAATATATATATTATAACTTTGTTCACACGAAATAAAAAAGTCATAGGCTTAATATTTTTTGGCTAAAGTTCAATGGTATATTTAAATATTAAGTCAAAAAATAAACATATGTTAAGAAATGTAAAAACTATAACTATTTTTAAAAAATTATATCCACAAATTTTTTAAATAAATTCAATAAAATTTAATCAAGTAAATTATGAATCTCAACTAGATAATTTTATCTCGTAAATAGTAATACTTTACTATTTTTTTTTCTTTGATAATGGGTAAAATTCAAACTAAAAGGTTATGGGGCAGTGATATGGGTGAGACATAATCATGAATATATCTTTTTGTAGCAATAATTGGATCTTCCACTACCATCATATTGGGCAATGAATCATCACATCACATTTTTTTTTAATTTCCGTCCAAATTAACAAAATAAAATTTTATTTCTTAAACTAACATTTTTTAAATATTTTTCATGTCATTGCTTTTATTTCTTGACTTTCTAATTGATTGGTTTGGTATTAAACAATATTATCATTCTATTATGTACTAAAAATATATATGTTATCCTTCTATATTTTCACTCAAACTAACAAAATTTATTTTTCATAAGAGAAAAAATTTGAATTTTACAAAAAGTTTAAGATAGTAACATTTGAAACAAACTCATTTTTTAAAAATGTTTTTTTTTTAGAACTTAGTATTTGATGGTAGTCTCCAAATGAAATTAGTAAATATCAATTACAGTTTTACCATGATAAAGTCATGTGGTAATATAATATATGTTTTGTTCACACCCTTGAACACAGAAACCTACAAGTAACTAACAACCCAAAATTGTGGCGTATAATTTGCATGAACCAAAATCACAACTCTTTATGCAATTCATGTTAAAGGTCTGGTATAAGAAGTTTTCTTAAAATTGGGCAATGTTATATCTTGCCCTTTTTTTTTTTTAATCTCTTTAATTGATTTAATAACACAAATATTAATATATTCAATGTGACTTAAAATAGATTCGACAATTTGTGTATCGTGTCTCGTATTTTTTTTATGAATCGTATAAACATAAACACAACAAAAATTATTAAATATGTCAAAATCTTAATATGAATATAATACGTGTATCAACGTATGATGTTAATAATATTTAAACGTGTCATGTCATATTTATTATATTATCTTCGTGTTTATTAAATACGTCGTATTCATATTATATTTAAAATTATCATATCTAAATTAAAATGCCATGTGTCACCGAAATATTGGGTTAACTTTTTAAAAAAAAATTCATGTCATAATTTTAAAAAATAATTTTAATCCACTTTACTTTTACATCATTGTCACATCATTATATAACATTATGATAGTATCGCATGTGCGCGACATATTATCTATTATCTTTATTATTAGCTCTCAAATATAAAATATAAGGATCATATAGCTTAAATTTAATGTACAGGGATCTTATAGATATTTTGATCGAAATTTTTATCATTGAAAAAAAAAAAAAATTATTTTCAAATAGTGAAGTTTGATAGAAAAATTTGAGTGTACCTGTAATTCTAATATTTTGGATCCTCTATTTCTCAATAATTCTCACAATAGCCGTCCATTTTACCCATCATCGTGTGAATCTGATGCATATATTATATTTAATTAAACAAATTAACCCCATGAAAATTACGTTTCAACAAGTTTTTAAAGAAGAAATTAGAAAAAGGATTAAATCTAAGAATTAGTTCAAAGCATACAACCAGATTTTATCAAAAAAGGGGAAACGCAGTCGTCTGATTTTGATATAATTGGGAACATTAATTGCTTATATCTGTACTAAGATTCAGAGTTTTCACTTTTTTTTTGTCGTTTATTATATCTATATAAGTTAGTTTTATGATTCAATAAATTAATAAATAATTTTACTTATACACTTCTTTAATAATTAATAATGATATTATCATCGATAGATTAATTTAATTACTGCATAAATAAATATAAAAAGTTTTGGATTCAAATTTGACTCCTAATCTATCTTAGCGCCCTCTATTGAAAAAAGTAATCTTCAATATCTATGCCTAATTCGTGATTGGAATTTGCAACAAATATCTTATAAGATAATAATCCATTATTATTATTATATATATATAGTACTAAGACCTAGTTTTCAAACAGCAAAAACATTTTTTTCAAGAGTTTTTGCCATTAGCTGAAAATTACTAGTAATAAATAGTAAAAAAATAGAATATTTGATATTATTTAATTTGTTTTTTGTAAATTTGAATATTGTGGATTCGAATAATTTTTGAATTTCGATATTAGATTTATTATTTGTGATGGATTCGGATAAGAATATTTGGATATTCAATATTTGAATCCGCTTTGATTTTGATTCGGATAATATCTGATATTGAAATTATCTCAAATATTTGTAAAATATAATTTTTTTTATAAAGATTCAAAATTTGATATGCAAATCTTATTATCAAGAATTCGAATATTTAGTGATTTCAAATATTCAACGAATATTATTGTCTAATTCGAATAATAAACAAATAATAAATGAATTTATGTATCATATAAATAATCAAATTTAAATATTTTAAAATTTTACAAATATCCAATTCTCTATCATCTTTAAAAATTATTGAAAAAAAAGTTTTTGAATCAAACCACATCATATTTAAATATTTAGCATTCATTTACAGTAAAAAAAAAAAAACGTTTGGAAACCAAACGCAATGCTAGCCGAACTTTTCACAAAAAGAAAAATAAAAAAAAATTAACATATGCTACAACGTTGAACGTCCTTGTCAAAACAATTTGTCTTCAAAGTTGAAAAATTAAATTAAGGGATGGAATTGGGAATTGGCAACTGGCAACCAAGTAAAGTGAGCAAAAAGTCACACGAGAAAGTATTATTTGTCAATCTGTCATAAATAATTACTATTATTAATAATAATAATAAAAAAAAAAAAACAAGTGGACTGTGGACCATTGAGAATTGAAAAAATATTAGGCACAGATAGCAGACATTTGACAGTGAATTTCATTGTTATATTTTAATGTGCCTTTCAAGTTTCAACTATTTAAGCAGAAAATTATCAAAGGGATAAGCATGATCCTTTTGAAATTTATTTTCCCCCATCAATTTTTTAAGATCGAGTCAAACGTACGTCCTCATCAACCTCATCTCTATCCAAGCTTGTCTGGTTGAAAACTTGAAACTATAAACTGGTTTTGGTTGGACTTTCTATTTTTTGAAGAAAAAAAAAAGATTTTGGTTGGATTTATTTGTTGTGGATTTAAAAAACCTTAACCAATTGTATAACTACAGTTTGTTTTGTTTTATTTTCAATAAAAAAAAAAAATCAAACCAGTTGCTTATTTGGTCAAGATTCTAATCCATAGCTGCTTGCTTTGCTGTAAATCAGATGGAGATGCGTTGAATCTTGTTTCTAAATATATCATTTCTGATCCAACAAAGTAGCAGTGGCTTAAGCAAAATTAAGGATTGGTTATCACTGAATAGCTAAAAAATTGGCTGTAAATTGTAAAGATATATACAAAAACATTAAATTGATTAAGATAATAATACAACTTGTCAGTTTCAACAAAAACTACAACAAGAATACAGCTACTCTTTGCTTTTTTTTTTTTTTCTTTTATCTTTGTCTAGTAGTATAGTATGACTATATAAAGTCTTCCTCACATATCTTTACTTCATAGGTAGATATTTTACTAAACTACCTAATAATTAAACATTGGTTTCTTCCTACAAGCCTTGGGTTTAATCAGGTTGACCCGCTGGGTGCCTATATAACAATTTCTGGGCTGATTATTTGTCCTCTGAAAGAACCAAAGTTTCTGCTAGTTTTCTTCTGTTAGTGCATTTCAGAGGGTTTAGTGATAAAGGGAAGAAGAGAGTGGAGACATGGCTGGTGGAGGGTTTAGTGATAAAGGGAATTTAAAGAGAGCCCATCTCTATGAATACAGGATTACCAGTTATTTTATCTTTGCTTGCCTTGTTGCAGCTATGGGAGGATCTCTTTTTGGATATGATCTTGGTGTTTCTGGTGAGTTTTTTTTTTTGTTTTTGTTTGATTCACTGTTGTTTTCCTAACTCATTGGCTTTTCAACCTGTTTTTTTTTGGGTCTGGATTCTGTTCATTTCATAAATATTAGCATATTTTGAAATCTTTTAATTTGTATGTTCTTCCAGATTTACTAATTTGATGTCCATCAAGTATTATCACATGTTTGAGTTTGAATAGTTTTTTCTTCATAGTTATGTTTAAGCAACTGTGTTTCCTTGTTTCAAGGCATGATTATATTTATTTTGAGTTTTAAAGAAGATTAACAGTATTATCATCACTTTCATGAGACTTGCCATGGTATAATGATTATGACCATATTCATTACAGTTTGACTCTCCATTATATTGAACTTTTTTTTACTCAAAATTGGAGAAAGGAAAATATTTTCCTGAGAAAATAAGCAGAAAGTGAGAGAAAAAGCAATAATTTAGGATTTCATTTTCCACTAGGACTCTACTAGAAAGGTTAACCAGAAAGAAGATTTTTTTTATTATTATTGCAGTTCTGCATTCCTTGAAATGTTAACAGAGTCTAGCCAAAAAGAAAAGAAAATGTTAACAGAGTAATCTGTTGTTTAGGGTGCAGGCTAGGCTTACTAGCTTTTATTCAGTAATTCTCTTCAATAATCTATCTTAATTTGTTTTAGTGCAGTTAAACCATGGGGAGTTCACCTAATAGAGTGCATTAGAGGAGGAAAACATAATTTATCTTTATCTTATCTTATCAAGATCATGATACATATTCTTTATCATGATATCATGATTTTGATAAGATAAGATAAAGATAAATTATGTTTTCCTCCTAATATGCATTTCTTAATTTTCACTATTTCCTTTTCCATCAAAATGAAGCTTTGAGAGAAATCCTCAAAATAAAATTTTCATAATATTATTTTACAAATGTGATGAAATTTAAAATACCAAAATTTTTAATTGATCAATATTTTTTCTTCCTGACAGATTATCTGCTCTTATTTTATTTTATATATATGAGATGATTATTTCAAGGTAATGACAGCTTACCTTAATAATGTTTGCAGGTGGAGTGACATCCATGGATGATTTCTTGAAGGAATTCTTCCCAAAGATATATAGAAGGAAACAAGCACATCTCGACGAAACTGACTACTGCAAATATGACAACCAGCTGCTCACTCTTTTTACGTCTTCACTATACTTTGCAGGCCTCATTTCCACATTTGGAGCCTCCTATGTAACCAGGAATAAAGGACGTAGAGCCAGCATACTTGTCGGTGCAGTCAGCTTCTTCCTAGGAGGAGTCGTCAATGCAGCTGCAATGAATATCACAATGCTGATCATAGGACGCATTCTTCTTGGTGCAGGCATTGGGTTTGGCAATCAAGTAAGACCAAAGCTCCCTTAACCTGAAAATAATATGGTAGTTTTCTCATCTCAAGTCACTAACTCTTTTCTTTTCTTATGTTAATATATGATTACAGGCAGTTCCTTTGTATCTGTCAGAGATGGCTCCTGCAAAGCATCGAGGAGCTGTGAACCAGTTGTTCCAATTGACAACCTGCCTGGGAATCCTTGTAGCAAATGCGATCAACTATGGAACAGAAAAGATCCATCCATGGGGTTGGAGATTATCTCTTGGCTTAGCTACAGTTCCAGCGACACTGATGTTTGTTGGGGGCCTTGCGCTTCCAGAGACCCCAAACAGTCTTGTAGAACAAGGCAGATTAGAAGAGGCAAAAAGGGTGTTGGTAAAAGTTAGAGGTACCCCCAATATTGATGCTGAATTTGCTGATCTCGTCGAGGCCAGTGATGCAGCACGGGCCATAAAGAACCCATTCAGGAATCTTTTACAGAGGAAGAATCGTCCCCAGTTGGTTTTAGGGGCTTTGGGAATCCCAGCTTTCCAACAGCTCACTGGCATGAACTCCATTCTCTTCTATGCTCCTGTCTTTTTCCAGACCTTGGGTTTTGGCTCAGGGGCATCCCTTTTTTCCTCTCTCATAACTAGTGGAGCACTTGTTGTTGCTGCATTGATTTCAATGGCTTTTGTCGACAAATTTGGTAGAAGAGCATTCTTTCTGGAAGCTGGTTCGGAGATGTTCTGTTACATGGTAAGTTATAGACATTTTTTTGGCATCTGCATTTTTTTTTTTTTTAAGTATTCATATCTGACATCCGTGTCCGACCCATATCCGGACATGAGTATAAGGATATGATCCTCCACATAGATGAAAATCTTGAAAAAAATTGAAAATACCCGTGTCGGACACATAATCGTGCCCGACACTCACACCCGTGTCCGAGTAACATACATTATGTAACTAAATGTAAAACTTTGACTATCTGATCCAGGTGGCTGTGGCCATAACTCTGGCCCTTAAGTTTGGAGAAGGAGAAGCCCTCTCAACAGGCGTTGGTTGGTTCCTTGTATGTATCATATTCTTATTCGTCTTAGCTTATGGAAGGTCTTGGGGTCCTCTAGGGTGGCTAGTTCCTAGCGAGCTTTTCCCTTTGGAGACTAGGTCAGCTGGGCAGAGCATGGTGGTCTGTGTCAACCTCCTCTTCACAGCTTTAATAGCACAGTGTTTCTTGGTGTCACTTTGTCATCTCAAATATGGAATTTTCTTGATATTCGGTGGCTTGATATTCATAATGAGCAGCTTCATTTACTTCCTCTTGCCTGAAACAAAGCAAGTTCCAATAGAGGAAGTCTATCTTCTTTGGAAGGATCATTGGTTTTGGAAGAAATATGTTGAAGATGATGAGCGATATGGATTGGAGAAGCCGCCACCAACAGTGTAAAACATCTAGAAAAAAAAAAACTTGTTACACATTCTATTCTTAATTGCTTTTCAAGATGTTAATGCTCTTTGGATTCTCTCATAAATAATTTACTGTAATTTTTAAGAGGTTTCCAGTAAGGAGAAGTTGAAAAAAAAATGTACATCACTTCTTAATTATCTCACAACCTAATGTCTATCTTTATTCTCAATTGAAAAGAGTTGTAATTGAGTATTTAAAAATACCTTAGCCAGCATAATTAATGCAAATAACAATGGGAGCAGCAGCCAGCAGTATGGCTAGTTGTTGGACCTCTTGGCAGAATGGCTGGCATTGGCGGTGGTAATAAAAGGTAACGGCCTATAGCTGAAGGATGGTAAAATTTGATCCGATGGATGAATTTTGTATCAGTCCGGTTCGAATAGAGATTTTTTTTTTTTTTTTGAAAAGTAAGAGCAGGATAGAGTGGAATAGTTTTAGTAAATGCTTGATTCGCTTCACCTCGCTTCGCTTTTTAAAATTACTATCTTACTCCTTAAAATATTTTATAAATTTTTTTATATTGTTAGTATATATATATATATATTATATATATTAAAATTATGTTTATGAATAAATTATAATATAATTTTTTATAATATTAAGTTAAAAATAATTAATAAAAATTGAAAAGTAGTGGAGTGGAGTGGAGTATTTTGAAAGTGAAGTGGTTATGCATGTAAACGACATCCATTAAAGTGGATGTTTTCAACATTCATGCAAGAGTGTACTAAAAGGAATAAGGTAATTTTCGTCCCGTCTCGCTCCATTATCATCTCTACTAGAGCCTGACCCTCAACGTGAAAGCTACACAACCTTAGATCTGGTCATTCGTGTACCCGTATCGTGTTCGTATATTTTGTCGCGTCATAATTATATATATAATATTTTATATTTATATAAACTTTGATACGTTAATAATTCGTATTTTATATAGTTTGAGAGATTCGTATATTCGTGTCGTGTTCATATTTTTTTTCATATCGTATTTATGTCATGTCAAATATTAACAGGTCTACACAGCCTACAGTAATATTATTATTAATCTCTTTGGGCAGGCAAACCATTGGAAACTTAATTGAAACATATTTATACATTTACTACTTTATTCATCACTATTATTGTAAACAACTTTAATAAATTCATAAAAAAAAAAAGACTTAAACAAGATAATTATTAATTAAAATACTAATTTATTAACAAGAAAAAAAGTAAAGACTGTTTAAGCTTTGCTGTCATCATTAAACCTAAAAAAATCATTATCTTGATATTATATTTATTAACAAAAGAATTCCATTAAGGAATGTTTATATTTTTTTATAAATATATATCATTTTAACCCGTATAAATAGATACAGATTAATACACAATTTCAATCAAAAGAAAAAAAAATGAATTAATACTTTTTATAATAAGAAAACACTTTGAACCACCAATGACCAATCACCATACTCCAAATCAGAGACCACAAATAAATAAATAAATAAGTAAATAAAAATCAGCCTAAAGTGGACAAAAGTTCAGAAAAACCTTAGGTTGAACGACATCGTTTTTTTCTTGCCGAAGCTTCCTCGCCATATCCGGTAGCCTGTAAACTGGAAACTTGACCTTCAGCTTCCACTTTGTTGAAGCTCAGAATCAATTAATGCTAAAATAGCTTGTTAAATACTAAATGTAATAATGACAGACTGACACTGTGTAGTTCTTTAAATTAATTAAAGAAACTAAAAAGTTTCCGTCTTACCAGTAAAATTTACAATTAAGATTTTTTTTTTCCTTTTTTTTTTTATTTTAACAAAAAAAGGAATCCATCGTTTATGAATTGATAAATAATATAAACCCTACTATTTTTGTTCCTTTTTTTAAAGAAAATTTTTGGTCAATTTTAAACTTGCAAGTTGCAGGGCCACAACCAAATAAATAAGAAAAAAAAATAAAATCCCATTTACACTTTACTATTCTCGTGAGTTTTAAATTTGCTCTGTTTTCATTTTCGTTTCTTTTCACTCTTCCAACAGTTAAACCTCACGCAGTTTTTTCCACCGACAAGACGCCGAGGATCTCGAGTTTTGCGGGTTCTTTTACTTTCCTTTTTTAATCCTAAATTTCGTGTCTTTTTTTTAAACATTATTTAGTAGTTAATTAATCAATGTTTATTTTTTCAACTGTATACTAAGTTGTTGAATCAAATTTGTTGTGTAAAGCATTTCTGGGTGTTAGTTTGTTGAGGCTTATTTTGGTTATGGAGTTAGTTAATGGATTTAGAAAGCTATTTCGTAGTGAAAATAAGAGATGGGTTTTTTTAGTTGGAGTAGTTGCTATTACTCATTTATTGTTTCAGTCCTTTTTGCTTCCATATGGGAATGCTCTTAGATCTTTGTTGCCTGGTAATGAGGATTCAATAGAGAGTAATAAAAATGTTATTCTTAGAGTACAATCGTCTGCGAATTCTGCAATGGTTCGTAATCCTCTTACCATTAATGCATCTGATATGAGTACTAGGGATGTTGTGTTTAATGTGGTGCTGAAAGATGGTAATAATTCCAATTCTAATGTTGGTGGAGATGTTGGAAATGGTAGTCGAATAATGGGGGATCGTGGGGAAATGGAGAATGGTTTTGCATCTGAGGGTACTAATAAAGTTGCTGTGGATAGAAATATTGATGATGATTATGCATCTGAGAATGCTGAAGATCTAAATGAGGTTGATGTGTTGGATGATATCATTCGAGATCAAGATGATTTTTCTCTGGACCAGGTTGTGGAACCTGTCCAGGTAGTTTCAGCTGACAAACTTCTGGAGAATGATGCAAGTCAGACACCAAAAGAATTTGGACATGTAAATACTACTTCACAAACTCTGACCTTGGCATCACCTATAGTTTCTTCATTGACAACGGAGTCATCCGATGAAACTGGACATGGCTTTACTATAGAGCAGGTTGCGAAACATGGGCAGGAAGTCTCAACAGGCAAACTTCTGGAAAATAAGACAAGTCATATGTCTAAAGAACTTGGGCACGTAAATACCACTTCTCAATCTCCTACCTTGGCCTTACCTATAGCGTCTTTAATGGCGAACAAGACCTATTTGAGAAACACTACTTCAAATGCTGGCTCCTCTTTTCGTTCCACGTCCCTGCAAAGTGATCATGTGGCATCAAAAAATAATTCGGCAACAATTGCTAAACCAGGAAAGAAAAAGATGAGATGTGAAATGCCACCAAAATCAGTGACTACAATAGATGAGATGAACCGCATATTAGCACGACATCGTAGGTCATCACGTGCAATGGTAATCTATATTTTCGTGAAAGATTAAATATTATGCTTACTGCTTTGTATACTGAATGTAAATTAAACTTTTTGGTATGTGATTGTAGAGACCACGACGCTCTTCTGTACGTGACCAAGAAATCTTTGCCGCAAGATCACAGATCGTGAATGCTCCTGTCGTAGTGAATGATCAAGAACTTTATGCTCCTCTTTTTAGAAATGTTTCCATGTTTAAAAGGTAAGTCTACTTCAAGCATAGCTTTGGATGTTGACCTCCACTATTTCTAGATGTGTGCTAAACTGGTTCTTTCCTATTATGACCTTGCTATGAATTTCAGTACCTATTCTTGATATTATGCATGATGTCCAGCCTATTTCTCGATTTGGTCACACAGACACCATCACACCAATCTGACACTTAATAAAATAAGATCTAAAGGAAGTTCCTTTTAGTTTATTGTAAAGTGTAAACAGCAATGATATTCTGGGAGCAGGAAGCATCTGCTTCTGTATTTTCTTCTAAAATCTGCCAACTGAATTTTGATGCAACTTATGATTTTCTTTTTGTTGAGTTTGAACATGAATATGATGTGGCTGTTGAATTTACTTTCTCTTAGCTTTATTGTATGAAATCAGGCTGCAACTTAGGCATGTTGTATTGACTTGACCAGTGGACAAGCTGGAACAAATTATATTGCAACGTGATCGGGCTTGTGCCAAGGCATAGAACTATTAAATTGTAGTAATATGCCATATCCATCTGGGACGAATAAATCCACCCTTGCTCATGTTTGTGATAAGATATAATCAGGTGTCTTTTATTGATGTTTTCAAGGTAAGATTAAAACCGTTGGCTTCTGAGTCTGTAGCATATATGGTGCAAGTTGATCTTAAAAACCCTTCTGCACTTATAGTAAGCTTGAAGACCAAACAAATAAATAGCTAAAGCAAAAGGTGTCATCTCAGAACTTCTTCAGATTTACTATTGTTGTTAAACTGCAGATCTAATTCTCTCAATGCTTCCATATTTGTCTCTACATGCTGCCTGGTGCACTTTCAGAAAACTGTTTTGATATCAACTGACACTTGCTGAACTTTGCAGGAGCTATGAACTCATGGAACGCATACTCAAAGTTTATGTCTATAAGGATGGGAAAAAACCTATCTTTCATCTACCAATACTTAAGGGATTATATGCCTCAGAGGGATGGTTTATGAAATTGATGCAAGGGAATAAGCGTTTTGTTGTGAAGGACCCTCGAAGGGCACATCTGTTTTATATGCCATTTAGTTCTCGAATGTTAGAGTACACCCTTTATGTACGAAATTCTCATAATCGGACAAACCTACGCCAGTTTATGAAGGATTACACAGAAACTATTGCAGCAAAGTATCCTTACTTTAACAGAACTGGTGGAGCAGATCATTTCCTTGTTGCGTGCCATGATTGGGTATGTTCTTCAATTCAAGCACCATTCTGTTTTCTCACTTCTATCCTATAACTTCCATGGAGTATATTATTGTACCAAGACACCACTATGTGTAGTAGTGTGCTATGTCGCTCCGACTCTTCATTTTTCTTGAAGTACCGGTGTTCGAACGCATATCAGGACATGGGTATGGGGATATGATCCTCCAAGGACCCTCTAAATACATGAAAATCTTAAAAAAAATTGAACATACCCGAGTCGGACAAATACCCGTGTCCGACACTCACCCGAGTTTGAGTAACATAGGTAGTGTGTGTGTCTGTTGTGGTTTCACCTCCTTTTAATATTTTATTCTAAACAGAGTTTGTACGTATGCACATTCTTGGATGTCATTGAAATATGATAACTGGACTCTTGTAGGCTCCATATGAAACAAGGCACCATATGGAACACTGCATCAAAGCACTCTGCAATGCTGATGTCACTGTAGGTTTCAAAATTGGGAGGGATGTTTCTCTTCCAGAAACATATGTCCGGTCTGCAAGAAATCCTCTTAGAGATCTCGGAGGAAAACCACCTTCTCAAAGGCATATTCTAGCCTTCTATGCTGGAAGTATGCATGGCTATCTGCGTCCAATCTTACTGAAATATTGGAAAGACAAAGACACTGATATGAAGATCCTCGGTCCAATGCCTCCCGTTCTTGCAAGCAAAATGAATTATATCCAGTACATGAAGAGCAGCAAGTACTGTATCTGCCCCAAAGGTTACGAGGTCAACAGCCCACGGGTAGTCGAAGCTATCTTTTACGAGTGCATTCCTGTTATTATCTCTGACAATTTTGTGCCACCATTTTTTGAAGTTCTGGACTGGGGGGCGTTCTCAATAATACTTGCAGAGAAAGACATTCCCAACCTGAAAGACATACTTCTGTCAATACCAAAAGAGAGGTATCTTGCTTTGCAACTTGGTGTCAGAAAGGTTCAACGGCATTTTCTCTGGCATGCTAAGCCTGAGAAGTATGATCTCTTCCACATGACACTTCATTCAATTTGGTATAACAGAGTCTACCAGATAAAACTTAGATAGTAATGTTAATGGGCATTTTGAACGACAAAGCAGAGAGTGAAGATGCGAGTATAAACGTTAGGCCCTGAAAGTGAAAATAGACTGCTTCTGCCTCTTTACTGAAAGTGAAAATAGACTGGGGGGCGTTCTCAATAATACTTGCAGAGAAAGACATTCCCAACCTGAAAGACATACTTCTGTCAATACCAAAAGAGAGGTATCTTGCTTTGCAACTTGGTGTCAGAAAGGTTCAACGGCATTTTCTCTGGCATGCTAAGCCTGAGAAGTATGATCTCTTCCACATGACACTTCATTCAATTTGGTATAACAGAGTCTACCAGATAAAACTTAGATAGTAATGTTAATGGGCATTTTGAACGACAAAGCAGAGAGTGAAGATGCGAGTATAAACGTTAGGCCCTGAAAGTGAAAATAGACTGCTTCTGCCTCTTTACTCATTCTGTCAAGCTGTATAAAGCTTTTGTCTGAATATGAGAAATTAGATGAGGCACTTGTAATTGAAGTCTGAATGAGTAGATCATAAGTAAAATGTAAATATATTGTTGTATCATTTCTTTTCTTAAAAGAAGAATAAGATGCTATGTTTTTTCTTGGATATGTATAGAAACTAATGACATTTTTCAATTAGGCAGTACAGCAGGAGCTGTCTTGTTGTCAAGCTATTCATTCCTTTTGATTCTTATATTTGTTTGTAATCCTGTTTCTTTAATTTAGATTATGGTGTTTAATGGCTTGTTACATTTTCTTTTTCCATCTTGAGTATAAAAGAGTTTGATATCTGTTTGCCTACTCAAAACCCAGTTTCATTTTCTTACTAACTTCTACAGGTAAAGGTTTGGAAGATTGGATTCAATTCACTGCACATTTTCACTGTGAAACCAATTATTACAATACAGAAGTTTGTAAATACTCTCAACTTCAAATCTACTACAAGTTCTGAAATTGGCAAGTTGCTTTTAAACTATGTAATTTTTTTCTGAGGAACAGCTGCATATTTGATCTTCTTAATCTAAGAAAAAAAAAAAAAATCATCCACATGTCACAGCTGTTTTTCATTCATTACCCTGAAAATATCTGCAAGAGATTGAATTGAATCCAGATCAAGATCATCGACCTGGCCCATTTGCCCATTTGCCAACCAAACCAAACCAAACATCTCAGTTTTCTTGCACGAAACTGAACTGAATCAGAAGACTTTAGAAACAATGAATAATGTAAGAAACAAGACTATAGATATAGCAGATCGAATATTTGTTTTCTTTATTAAAATCCGAATCCGTTTGTTATTCGTATTAAATCCGAATATTACTATCCGAATCCGAATTAAATAACATTATTCGTCGTATATTCGAATCTGTTAAATATCCGAATCTAGTAAGTAAAAAAAATTAAATAAAAATATAAAATCAAATAAAAATTAATTTTAAATTCAAATAAACGGATAATGAATTCGGATATCCGAATCCGCAAAAGTAAGCGGATTTGGATAGAGGATTCGGATATCCGACTCCGTTATTCGTATAAATAATGCGGATTCGGATAATAGATATCCGAGGTTTCATATCCGCATCCGCTCGAATCCGTTGCGAATAGTAATTATAATATTCGAATCCTAATTTTATCCGAATCCATAATATCCGAATTTGCAAAAAACAAATCGAATAATTATAAATATCCGAATTCACATCATCCATTATCATCCCGGATTGAGAGTTTTTCAGCTTTTGCTTTCCCTTGCTTTTTCTGTTCTTTGTTAACAAGTCTTTCAATTTTCATGGAGAACACTTTGATGGCATTTGTCCACGCTTACCAAGAGTTTGTTCACAGTACGTCACGTGTTTGTCCATTAAAGCAATACCCAACCACAAATCTCCCCACGTGTAGTTCTAACTCCTCAGATTCCGGTTTTTACAGTTATTGTCGGTTAAATTTAAGAAACTTTTTACAAATCCGAATCTAATAAGTGTTTCTAATTTTTGATAGCCAAGTATTTCTATTTAGCAGTAGTAATAACAATTTCTTTTTCTTTTTCATATTTTTTTTCATGCAAAAGGAATGGGAAAATATCAAAACTATAGTCAAATTTGGATATTTATGAAGTGGGCAAGAGCAAAATATAGTGGAAAAACCAACTAGATAACGTTATTATTATCTAATATATCTACTGCTCCATTCAAATCAATCTCCGTGACTTTCTTCATTCGGTTGTTACTATTCCCAATGTAGACAAAGTCATACACTTTATTTCTTTAAAAAAGAACAAAGAAAAGAAACAGAAATTCTTGCACTAACTTTTGCAATGCTCTTTGCTTGAGTATCTGGCTTTCTTGGGAACTGGGGTATGTAGATTTTCTATCTTGTTTTTCTTTTCTTTGGTCCTTTTATAAATTTGGGTTTGCAAGTTTTCTGTTTATGGGTTTTGGGTTTTGCAGAACTAAGCCACTCTTCTTCAGTGTTGGACATTCATTTTGTAAGTCAATACTCTTGAGGTTTCTGTCATTGAAACTTTGAATCAATCTAGTCGCTTTGTTGTGTAGAGATTTGATATTGTTTGTCTGTTTAATGTCTTTTTTTCCTATCCCTTTTCATTGGTAACTGAGAAAATGTGAGTGTTTGTAGTTGAATGTGGCATTGGTTTGTCTTAAATTTCCATTAAATCTCTGACTAATCTTGAGAGCATTGAACATTGAAGTTACCTTAACTCAGACAAAGATTCTAATTCAATTTTAGAGTCTAATTTCATCGGTTCTGCTGTCCTAAATACTGACTCCAAAAAGAGAACTATAAAAACAAGAAGAAATTGTCTTAGTCCTCGTATAAATGTGTTGAATATTGGTGTCTGTCGGAATTGAGGAGAAAACAAACATGAATGTTATTTCTTGAAGGGCAACCAGATTAATGTCATTAGTATAATGCTATTCCTTCCACAATTTTAATAAATTTTCTATTGAATTTTTTATTTTCTCGGATGCTAGAGTAAGTCTGTTTTCAATGTTGTAATAGTTTCCTAAAAGATCCTTCTTGTGTTCTGAAATGAGATTTTATTTTATTCTAAAGATCAGGCAGTGCTGGATGGGAGATTTACATATTAATGGAGGATTTGCTGAAACCCCCTTATCTGTAAGTACTGATTAAGGCCATTCTGACTGTTTCCTCAAAAAAATGAAAAACATTCTGAGTGAATTATGTCTTAATTACATCATGATGTTTTCTTCCATGGCATATTTAACCATTAATTTGATTAGAAGCTTCAGTTTTTAAGGTATAATATATATAATTCCTCTTATCAGGTTCATCATGGTGGTGTGAGTAATATATCTCATCCTCTTGACTTCCTCGTATTTCCATCATCAATGGGTGACATTTTCACCTGTGTTTTAACATGGACGGCTTATATGAGTCGCAGATTCATCAACTTCATAGGTGAGTTCTTCATTTCTGGTTGCAAGTGCACGGTATGTGGAGCCAGCTTTTGCCTTTTGTAACTTAGAGAAGCTCCATTGTTACCTTTATTTTCACAACATAATAGGTATATTTAGACATTTAAAGATGTTTCCGCAGAGAATCTTGTTCTCCAAGATGTCTACAGATGCACAGAAGATTCAGTCGCCATTACTTTTGGACAGAATCCAAGATCTTCAAGCCAGAGCCTTTGTAAATCTGTTCAGGAAGGATGTTCATTATCTTCTACATCTTGCACAGAAAATTCAAACTCTGGAATCTGTGGAACAAGTTCCTCAGAACTGGGGGAAGAATTTCTTGCAAATACAGACTCTGGAATTATAAAAACCAATCACAGTAGGCGAGGAGTCTCTTTCATCTTTCAAGGGTATTTCCATTCTAGTTTCTGATTATGGAATTCTTAAATTGGATTTTTTGTATGCATAATTATAACCATAATAATAGTATAAGACATGGGAGCAAACTTGAAAATAAATGAGTACTGTACTAATTGTGCTGTGATGAATATTTGAATACAATGATTGATTCTTCCACAATTCGTTCAAACTTCATGTTTGAGTATGCTACTTCCCATTAATTCAAACAGCAGTTTAGATATAACGTGGGAATGTCATTTGTTGATATTATACAAAGGTACTCTGAATATATGCTTCAGGATCTACTAATATAGCTGCAATGATACTGTTCAGAGTTATGCATTTGTATTCCATTTTTCATTTACCCTACTTGCAGTTGCTTCTACCGGATTGTAGGTTGATGTTCCCATTGTTTGGTTTACGGCTTGCTTGGAGTTGGGTACTGGCCTCGAGGAGATGTGCTTTCTACTATCTGAAATGCACTCAAGCACAAGTCTATAGGTAAAAGAAGTTGGTTTTTTAACTTAGTAAAACTGGTGGATCAGATTCCAAAAAGAGAATCGATGGGTGGTGTCTGTCGATTTCTTTTTCAAGGGTTAATATTATTTCTATGTTTAACTTGCCAACTGCAAAGTCTTGGATCTTTAACTTGCCAGAAACTGTTTTACCTTAGTATTTCTATGTTCTTGTCCTCCTACTTTGCTAGGTTTGCTTCTTCATAACGAAAGTAGTCAATTCGTGATTTTTCAGCATTAAATCCCGGATGCAGAAAACATTACGTGGTTCTTCTGATGATATTGGATGGTTGCAACACACTCCTGGAATGGCTCCTGTAAAGAATGGTACAGCAAGATTCCTGGAACTGCTTGAAGCCATAAGGTGCCAAATTAATTTAATTTTGTTTTGCTCTTCGTAATTAATCAGAGATTATTTGGTGCTAGTTGATTTGAGATTTTCACATTCAGGAATGGAGAACACTCATTGCCCAATTCATTTGTATATTTATTAGTTCCAGGTATGAGAATACCATGTTATCTATTAGTTCCTCATTTATCAATTTGACATTCACTATAGGCTATAGCCTTCCTTTCATTATAATGTAGATTTCTAATTTTTGTCAGGTCTTTTTAGCAATCATGGCCCCTTATATTTTGTGGCCACTAAGAGATTCTTTTCAAATATGGGTCTAGCATGCCATATAGCAAAAATCCACAGCGAGGTAATTAAGAGTTGCTTGGTAAATTATCTAAGACCTCAGATCTACTTGGGCATAAGGAAACTAATTTTCTGTTGTTGAATAGTTAAGCAGTTTGGCATGCCATTTTCCTTTTCCTTTTTCTTTTCAATTCATATTGTATTTCTTCTCAGTTTTCCTCCCTACATCTTCGAATACCATGTTTTTACTCGAGCTTTATTTAATTGTTATACAAAGGCATCAGTGGAGCACAATGCATGGGAGCTGAAGCAATACATTGAGGAGCTTTACTGGGGGTCTGGCAAACGTGTGATGTTGCTTGGGCACAGCAAGGGTGGAGTTGATTCTGCTGCGGCAATATCCATTTATTGGTCTGAGCTAGAGCACAAAGTTGCAGGACTGGCACTAGTCCAGAGTCCATATGGTGGCACCCCTATAGCTTCTGATATTCTTCGCGAAGGCCAGATAGCTGACAAAGAAACTCGAAGGATCATGGAGCTTTTGATATGCAAGACAATTAAGGTAGTCCTTTCCTCTGCCCATGAGTAAATGCCATAGGTAGTCCTTACCAAATAGATGTGATCATCTGAAGAGTCAAGCAAGAAAGATAAGCATAGTCTTATATGATTCGAGAAACAACAGCATGGATTCTTAAAGGCATCCGTTAAAATTGATAGAATGAAATTTTAACTTCATAGTCAAGCTCATCTGAGGTTTTGGTATATATCAAGCTATACCAGGTTATATTATTCACTAAAAGTCTTGCGTGTGTGCATGTAGAGATTTTCATCTGATCTCAAGATTGATATTATTGCGCATTGAACTACAAATGTAGGTGTGGGCATAAATATTTTCAAATATATATGTTGCAGGGTGACATACAAGCACTGGAAGATCTCACATATGAAAAAAGAAAAGAATTCATCATGAAGCATAAGGTACCTGAGGGCATCCCTATTATCTCTTTTCACTCGGAAGCAAGGGTGGCTCCTGGTGTGCTAGCTACAATGACACAAATAGCTCATGCAGAGTTTCCTCGGCTTCCCTTTCTGAAGTTTGGGAGTCCGGAGTTTGACAATGTTGGTCGAGTCGGACACCAGGTGCCTATAGTAATTCCAGTTTCTGCTGCCATGGCTGTATGTGCACTTCACCTGCTGCTCAGATATGGGGAGAAGAGCGATGGACTAGTGACATGCCGCGATGCTGAAGTTCCAGGTTCGGTTGTAGTCAGACCGGACCAGAAGCTTGACCATGCTTGGATGGTGTACTCTTCATTGAAGAAGAATCCTAATGAGCCTGACGCTTGTGAAATGTGTGAGGCTCTTTTGACTCTACTTGTAGAGCTTGGGAAGAGGAAGCAAGAAGAAAAAGAGCAAGTCTGAAAGTAGTCCATAATATACAACAAAGTTTTTTTCCTTTGACTAATTCTTTGGCTCTGCACTTCCTAATGTTATGGGAACCTCAGAAGCAATTCTAATTGCAGAAAAACAAGTTTCATTTATTTTGAGAGCTCAATTATTTGGTGGTGCTAGCAATAGTAAGAGTGTTTTTTCAACGAGTTTACTAGTAAGTGGGAAAGGTTGCTTATATCATCTTTTACTACATATATTTCTGCCCAAAGAATTTAGAGTATCAAATTTACTTTGATGTAAAATGATATTGGTTGGGATCAAAATAACTTTAATGCACATCTTTGAGTCCTCACATTTCCAGAGTAATAATTTCATAAAATAAAAAACATGCAATATCTCATCCACCATCTATCTCTTTTTTTTTGCTGTAATTTTCTTTTGTTTCTGTTGTTTGATCCAATGTAGAGACTTTCATTTGATCTCATGGTTCATATAATTTTTGAGCTTCTTCGAAGTGAATCAATGGATCTGATACAACAAGCCTAAGTTTTCCTCTTAGTCAGCTTTTCAATTCTGCCATATTTTTCATTTGAAGCTCTTACCTAGTGGTTGATGATGCCTAGCATTAATGTTGGTATTTTGAGCCATGAGTTTACTACTTAGAAGTGAAATAAAGTTGTGGGTAGGAAGGGTAAATTAATTTCTCACTTTTTTACCCAATAAATTTTTTCACAGAAAAGTTATAAAGTATCAAAGCTACTCCCAAAAGTAAATGACAGCAGTTGAAATCAAAATTACATGGAATCTACAGCATTTACAAATCAAGACTTACCAATTTGATGAAAAACTTCCATATTATATTATAAAATCCACCATTTCCAGCAATGCTACCTTTCCCACTTATTACTACCAATTATATGACTACTGAGTTGGCAATGGCAATGCCTACCATCACCACTGTACCAGCAAATGCCTTTTAATTTATGCCGTAATTACCCATCTGAGCTCTTCCAACTCACAAAGTACTAGTACTTTTTTTTCTTTCTTTGGCACGCAATGAGCAAACTTGAGAGATAAATAACCCTTAGATCAGGTCTCTGGATTGTATGACTTTGTGTCCTGACTGACGCCTATGGGATGGGATCATAGGCCTTGGTTGGACTGATTTTGATTGCATTACTGGGCAGTTTAAGTTAATGCTCTAATAGGCAAAATAGTTTGGACTTTGGAGTTATTTCTGATGCGAAACATCAAAACAAGGGGTACAAATTGAAGCCTTCTCAGTCAAGTCTTTATAAAAGAAAAAGAAAGAAGTAGATAAACTATTCCATGAATGGGGATTGAAGAGGGGTCCCCAGAATCAGGCTTGCATTATTGGATGAGATCTGATTTCCCAATTGCTACTCTCAATTTTGAGTTATGGCGGGGGTCAAGTGAATCCCTCCCAAACAAAGCCTGGTTCTGCTGTCATCGTACATAAAAATAGCCAAGAGGATTGATGATGGTTGGTTCTTTGCAAAAATAATTATAGATTGAAATTATACTTTGAGTCAAAAGCCCATAAACCGCGTATCGGCTGCCATGTCCAAGCAATAAATTTTGGTAGTCCCAAAAGTGTCCCCAGCCCATTAACTATTCACATCTTGAAACTTGAAAGTGGCCAACTACCAAGATATTAGCCATTAACAGATTAACTTGATAATGACCAACTCAAGCATTAAAAACCTTTCATTGAAAGGAGATTGAAATTATACCTAATTACTTAGACCTTGTTTAGTATTATTTTTGACACAATTTTTGATTTCAAAATCTATTTTTCATCGCAAATGCAATGCTAAACAGATAAAAAAAATTGGCTTCTGCTGTGAAAATTACGGTTTGAAAAGCCAAATCAAAAAGCCAAAAAATATAGTTTTTGAGTTTTAAAAGCTAGTTTTTGGATAAAATGACTTTATTATCCTCACATCTCTACACTTTTATTATTTTAAACATATAATTTTTTGACATTTCAATTTTCTACAATACTTTTTCACAGCAATGCTAAACACTTAAAAGTTTTTAATTCACAGTTTTTAAACACATTTTTATTAACCCAAGTTTTTTCCAACAACAATGCTAAACTAGCCCTTAATTACTTTGTCTTTGGTAAAACTACAAATTTGATAATAAGGCTTTTAATCTGTTCCAAGAAAATATAAGCACAAGCCAATGGAATTGAACATTATAGTATCATTTTCTTTTTAAGCAATTTTTTTAAGGATTTTTAGTACCAATTTTTAAATATAAAGTAGGGTAAATGAGAAAAATGAAAAAAGGGCTTTAGTTGTGCATTTATTATCTTAAGAATCAAATTTTAAAGACAAAATAAAGCTAGCTAGAACTTTTCCACCCTATAGGTTGTTGGTTTTGTACATAGATGATAAATGAGATTTTCTTTTATAGTTCTATTTTAGAATGATTCAATAATTGAATAAATTCGAAAACAAAGTTTTTAATATTTTATCAACAATGGTGTGATATGTTGGTAAAATATTGAATTTTTAATTTTAGTAATCAAGTATTAATTTTTGAGAGTCTCAAATGTCAACAACAATTGTAGTCTTTTATTTTATGAAAAAGGCGAAATTATTTTCAACAATTTATATTTTAGCTC
Source organism: Fremontodendron californicum (assembly GCA_030761205.1). Taxonomy (NCBI): domain Eukaryota; kingdom Viridiplantae; phylum Streptophyta; class Magnoliopsida; order Malvales; family Malvaceae; genus Fremontodendron; species Fremontodendron californicum. Next base: position 1,090,832 of record JAULJL010000006.1, read on the forward strand.
TCCAATAAATGCTATGAACTAACCTATTACTATTAATTAGCTAAAAGGGTCTCTAGTTTCCTCAACTTCACATTCATTTCTACCCCAAAGTACCAAAATAATTCACTCAAAATTATTCTTTTTTAATTTTTGCATCAAAAACAAAAAGGACCCAATAGACCATATATATGTTTGATAAAATTAGCCATCCAATTTGTCGACCAAAAAACTTGTTCGAAATGTGTGGAAACCAAATGCTCAAAAATTTCCCTAACAATGGAAAGTGCCTTGAAGCAAATTTAAGTCATCAAGTTAGATGTAGACCTGTCTATGGGTCGGATCGAGTTTGGACACGGTCCGATTTTTTTTTTTTTACTCAAGTCTATTTCGAGCCGGTCAGAAAGCTCGTTTCACAGTTAAAAAAAATTAATATATTTTTATATATTTTTTATAATTAAATTTAAATATAATTTATTTTATTTAATATATAGTAATTCGAGTCGAGTTCGTCTGAATTACGAAAATCCTTACACAAACCCGACCCAATTTGGATTGAGCCGAACGGATAACTCGACCTATTGGACAGGTCTAGTTAGATCTTGTATTTGACAACTAATAAATATAGTATGGTTTCAAGACATTTTGTTAATTGTGGAAAAACATATGAATTTAGACAAGAGAATTTAGGCCATTGTTATTTATTTATTGTTAAAGTCAAAGACTAAAATATTGGGGTTTTCTATAGACTTTCAACCATAGGCTTTAACATCATTCACAAGAAAAATAAAAAAGGATTTTGGGTGCTTCAAAAAAGGGGAAGGGGGGATTTGGGGGGCCTTTTATTTTTTATCTTGGTTTTAATGGGTAATTTAAGTTCATCATAATTTGCATAAGCTTTTGAAATAATCTTTTTTTACATAGTTTATATATAGTATAAAGACAAGTAAAGATTGAAGAATATGAATGAGTATGAAATAAAAGAGAAACAAATAAAAAGAATGTACAAAAACTAACCTTCTGAATTAATCTCTTCCAATCATGTCATTATCGCATTGGAATAACTCAAATGTCCAATTAGGACAAATGAGGATAATAAAGTGATAAAAAAGAGTAATTTAAGTAAAATATGAAACAAATTGATCATATCAACTTTCATAATTAAATGGATGTTAGAAATATTGTAATTTACCCTAAAGATATGCTATTATTATTATTATAATTGTCAAGTTGGTGAATGTTTTTTCTTGCTCAAGAGTATGGGTCGAATCTCCTTCCCAAAAATTATAAATAAAAAAAATATATATATTATTTTCTCAAAATACAAATATTATATGATATATAGAAATTTGAAGATTATTTAAAATATCATTTGTTTTGATGATATATATAGGATTAAAAATTATCAAAATAGCAATATGAAGTACTTTCTTGAAATGCTATAATCTATGATTACAATCCTCTCAAATGTATTATCATTTCAAGGATTCTCTTCTCTAGTTGTGATTTATTAAGTTAAAAAAATGGGATCATGGTGGGGAAGCTTACTCAAAACTTTGGCTTCTATCCACAAAAAAAAAAACTAAACTAGAAATAAATTATTCAAAAAACTTGTTTTTTCTCCCAATAAAACATTATTTGCAATAAATGTTAAGTGCAAAATCAGTAGATTATCAATTGTGATTAAGTCACATACAACACAGGCTGAGATCATCATCATGCTCAAAAACATAAAATAAAATAAAGAAAAGAGTTGAGTATTAATTATGGGACATATTTAAGCCCCACTTTAGTATTATGAATTAATAATAATGATAAATATGATCATAATATAGCTGAGCCTGGAATTGATTACCAACACAATGTCAAACAAAATAAATTTTGTTCTAAAAATTTTCTTGAAAGCAAAAAGCTTGTAGAAACTTGCTTTTGCTATTAATCACAATTATAACTTTTTGCAAAATCAAAATTATTATTCATAATATTTTCTTAAAAAGAATAAAAAAGAAAGAATATTTTTTATTAAATGAATATTAAAAAATTATTTTATAATTAAATTTAAATGAAAATATTTTATTAAATAAATAATAATTCGGACCGGATCATACTAGATGACAAAAAATCTTGTCTAAACTTAATCCAATTTAAATCAAACCTGTCGGATCGGACCGAATTACAAAATTTTTGTCCAAACCTGATCTAATTTAAATCAAGTCTGTCTCGTGGGCAGGTCTAGAAGGGAGGGAGGCATTGAAATTTTTGCAAATGATAACTGACGGTTTGTAGGAGAATTCATCTCATCCAAGGTTAAGAGAACCAAGATCCTTGGCAAACATTAAGTAGAGTCCCATGGCTCATAAATCTGGACCCAATCCAAATGCAGTTAAGGCAAATTTTGTTCTAATTGCTCAATTTTTGTCTCCAATCCAATGAAAAGAGTAACATAGATTTTCTTATTTGGGGTATCAAAAATATTCTTTTATTTACTTCTTTCTAAGAGATGGAAATAAAAAAAAAAATAATGTAGGATTTAGAAATTAAGATACTCAAATAAAATATTCGTTTTCTAGGAAAACTTTTAGTTTATTAAATTATAATATCTCGTGTTTGGAACATTTGATGAAGTTCAGTTTTAGTTGTTTGCTAAATCAATGAGAAGTCCATGGTATTTTTTTGAGTTCTTTACCCCCTAAAACCCTAGTATATCATCATTTGTTAAAAAAAATCATGAAACAAACAAAAACTTGTAAATAAATAAGGGAAAAACTAAACGGTTTCAGTAAATGATATTTATAAAAAATATATAATTAATACATTTTTTTTAAATTAGTAAAAATAATATATTAAATACAAAAAATATATTTTAAAATGATAATAAAATATTTTTTAATTGATACCTATAAACAATTGTTAATTGAATTCAATAAATAAAACCTTATACCCTAATGAAAGAGGATAAACAAAGCTCAGAGGAATTTCGTGCAACACCATTTTCTATCCCTTCAATATACTAACATATATATGGAACTTCTCAAATGTAAAATTCTTGATTTTTTTTGAATTATTGTAAAAAAAACATATTAGCAACTCAAAATAAAAATTTAAAACCAAAACTATGAAACATAAATAGTAAAAGAAAGATGGGAATGACCAACATTTGATTGGTTGGAGTGGTAAAGTGACTTTAAACCTCAAGATGAAAATTATATAAAATGGGGATAAGAAATACTCTGAGTTTAGAAAGAAAAAAAAGATTGAAAATGCTTTACTATTACACTTCTTACCTGACAAAATTAATTTTTTATCAATTATAAAATGGGAATAAGAAATACTCTAAATTTAGAAAGAAAGAAAAAAAAAAAAAAAAAAAAAAAGGAATGGAATGGAATGTGGCAAAGCAAGAAAAAAAAGAGCTCAAAAGCTAGGTGTGGGGTAAATTAGTCAATTAGTTTAGGGTTGGTGAGGAACAAGAATAGTTTTATTATTGTCACCATACACATTGGACAGGAAATATTAGGTGAAATTAAAAAACAAAAAGAAAAAAAAAGTTTTTGTTAATAGAATATTTAGAACAGTGAAAGCCTAAAAGGCTAAAATTAAAAAAAAAATTATATATTTATGTAATGTTCGTGATTTTTTTATATTATAATTAGATTTAAAATATTTTATATTTATATAAATTTTAATATATTAATAATTAATATTATATAAATTTAATATATTAATAATTAATATTATATAAATTTTAACACGTTTATATATTTAAATTATACTCATATTATTTTTATGTCATATTTTAAATTATAATCGTATTTAAATTCTTCAAATCTTCGAAGAGATATTCCTCTGAGGTGGAGTTGTACATTTAAAAGAAAAAGAAAACTAAAAAGGAAAGGCCTGCGCCTGGCTGACTTAAACTAAAGTACTAAACCTTCTGAATAGATTTTATTGATGCATTTCTTTATACCTCTTCAACAATTTTTTTTATCATGTGTTTAAATAAAAAATATTTATATATTTATAAATAAAAAAATCATTAAAAAGACAAAAAAGAATAGAGAAAATTTATTCAAACTAAGCGAACTAATAAGTAAAGCTAAATGCCCCATTCTTTAAGCTATGTGGTAATTAGCAACCACCGAGCAGCTTCCTCAGGCCGGCAGCTCTGCCAGCTGTTTTAATTCTGTGAACTCTGACCCCCCCTCTCGCCCTAGGACGACCCTTCCTTTGTACCCTTGGACACCCCTAAACTTTTAGGTTGTTTCCCTATTTTTCTCTCCCTTAATAAAATAATAGTGATATTTTGATACTATATATAATAATAATAATATTAATTTTAGTAATGGGTTAATAATATATGGGTAAATGTGAGAGCTTCGTCATTAATAGGTGCTGATGATGAGAAGGTTAAAAAGGCCAGGTCGGTCGTATTCGTGTCTGTGTGTCTGCGTATCACTGTGGGGATCACTTAAATACACCACGTTTTCCTTCGATTTTTGTTTCCTCTCTCCTCTTTGGCTCTTTTCCTTCCGATTCCCTTACTAAAACCCCCTCTTCCTTAATTTCTCTCCTCACATCAAAACTCTCCTTCTATTCTCTCTGTCACTCTCACTCTTTTCCTTCTGCTGAAACTAACAACAAAAATAAGAAAAAACCCTCCAAGCAAAAACCTTAACTTTCTGCATAAACTTCTGTAATTAAAGTTGCTTACTTTTCATAGTTTTAAAAGTTACCTGGGTTTGGAGTTAGCATTTTATTGATTTTTTTTTTTTTTTTTTTTTAAGTTTGTAAGTGTGTTTAAGGAAAACCCTGAATCAGAAACAGGTAATGGGTGACTCACCAAACTCGGAAACCGAGTCTAGCACTCTTAGCAATAACTCCTCTACTTTGTCTCCACCTTCACCATCTTCCTCCGGCGGTGAAAAGAAATTGGGTACTGACCTGACACCCAATCCGAAGAGGCAAAAGCGTTCGAGGGATAGTAGCAAGCACCCGGTTTACCGTGGGGTTCGAATGCGGACATGGGGCAAATGGGTATCCGAAATCCGAGAGCCCCGGAAGAAGAACCGGATCTGGTTAGGCACTTTCTCAACTCCTGAAATGGCTGCACGTGCCCATGACGTGGCAGCCTTAAGCATCAAAGGCAACTTGGCGATCCTCAACTTCCCTGAACTCGCCGGGTTGCTTCCCCGACCAGCTTCCAACTCACCCCGTGACGTCCAAGCCGCCGCTGCTAAAGCTGCCTCAATGGAGTTCTTAAGTAATACTAGTAAGAACATCAACGCCACGTCATCATCATCGTCGTCAGCTTCTACGTCATCATCATCGAATGTGGATGACATGTCGACACCGGAGGAGCTGAGCGAGATAGTTGAGCTGCCGAGTCTAGGGACGAGCTACGAATCGGCCGAGTCAGGGAGCGAGTTCGTGTACGTAGACCCGGTTGATGGGTGGCTTTTTAATCCCAGTGGCATGCCTTGGTATTGTGAAGAAAATTGTGGGTATTTTGGGGAGGAAATTTCAATGCAAATGCAAGAAGGTGTGATTACAACTGGGTTTGGTCCTTTACTATGGGATCACTAATGCATAATAAATAAATAAAAAAATCAAAGTGTGCCCTTATTTTCTAAAATACTCTTTACAAATTTATTTTACTAAATTGCCCTTTTGCAAATTTTTTCCCTCTAGGAAAGGGCCAAAAAAAAAAACCTTGCTTGGTTACCAAGATGTTTGTTTGTGCTTAGGAGTTTTTCGTCTGTTTTTTCAGCAGTAGGCCATTGGGGTGAATCAAATCAAACCCTTGAAAACAAAAGTAGCAAATTTTATCAGGGACTTTGAGCTTTTTGCATGCAGTTGTTTGGCTTGGATTGGTTAAATTTTTTTACTTTTTAGAGAAAGAAGAATAATGATGTGGTACTTATCAAAAAAATAATGATGTGGTACGGTAAGAATTGTAAATATATTTTATTTAATTTTGCTGATAATTGTTTTAAAGATATTTTAATTTAATATATTAAAAATGATAAATAAAATTATTAATTATATTATATTTAATATAATAATATTATTATAATATATTAATTAATTTTAAAAAATATCATAAAACATTAATTAGCGAAACCCTATTTTATTTTATTTTTATCTGTTTGAACTTTTGTGTTGATTTTGAGATTGACAAGGGCTGTGGAGTAATTAAAGCTCATATGATTCTGTTTGGAGTCATTCAATTTTCAAGACATTTTCAAAGCATTTTGATAAAACCATTGAATTATCAATAAAAGTCAAAATTTTCACATGGGTTATGCATATGATGTGTTTAGTTACTGCTTTAATTAAAATTTTCATTAGTTTACTTCACCCTGATTTCTTGAAAGAAATTCTTAAAATTTTATGACTTCTATTTTGGACTAAATTGTTATAAAAATGAAAATAAAAAAATGCAATTTTGAAAGAAAATTGTGATGTACAATTTGAAAGATTGATGAAAAACTAAAGAGGTTGGGTACCTTGAAATATTAAAGAACCAAACCAGTTAGAAAGCTTTCATTTCATCTGTCACAATCTTGCCATAAAAATTGGAAATATAAAAAATAATGGTAAGGGTTTAATTGGTTTAAAGATGATCTTCCAAATTACATTCTCCTCTTAAAAATATAAACCTAACTCTATGGAGAAGTAAAATGGTGGGAAATTGATTGTTCTTCTTGATTATTATAAAAAAAAAAAAAAAGAAAGAAAGAAATGAAAATAGTAGTATAATGAATGGTCTGTTAGACAGGCTTATTCCTTTGACAGCTGCATTTCAACCACCATTGTATACTTCTCTCTGGTCCTTACAAATTGTATTTATGTTTAATTATGTATTTAATATCATTCTGATTCTTCTCTCTCTATGACTATATATGAGAAATAATAATAATAATGATTATTATTATTATTAGTAATACAAGAAATTTGTGATGTAGGTACGATGCCAAAGACACTACCTTCTGGCATTCTTACAAATTTCAGCTGACAGCATATGACATTTTAGAGTTTTCTAACAGTTTTTTTTAAGGATTTCATTTTTTGTTTCTTTTTTCCTCTTCAAACTGTTCTTGGTTTGATTGATCAGGAAAAGGGATTTCGAACATCGTTCTTTGAGTAGAGTGTGCTGTGGTGCATTGAAATGTTCAGACCGCGATATTAATCTTTTGTTAATAAATATCTCTCTTTAAGCTAATAATCACCATAAGTAAAAATTAAATTGTATAATATTATCTATGTAACTGTTCATGAACAAAAAAAAAAAATCAGGAATCGAATTACAATGGGAAGGTATAGTATTTTCCATGTGGCATATGGCCATGTCATGTGCAGTACTGCCAAAGAAAAACAGTAAAGTCCCATGCCAATGCCATGTAGTTCATGGCTGGAAAAGTTTGAGCAATAATTTACAAATAGCCTTTGGCAAACTACATACTATATATTATTGGGTGCTGACTGCTGAGCTCAACAAACAAAAAGAACAAAGTTGATGAATTAATTAAATACAACTTCATCTCGACCAGTTCCACTGTTTCCTTTCCTCCTTTAATTTTTCTGGAAAAAAACTCAGATGTTCTGAAAATGATTGGATCTCTCTTTCATTTCAGCATTAAGAAAAGGGCATTGCTTTCTAATTCAAGCTGGAGGTGGCTGAAGTTAAACAATCAATCTGAAACTACTACATGATAATCTTTTTTTCCAACAACTTTGGGGTGTGGGGAAAGAAGAAATGAACAAATTTAACAGGCAATAACCCACAAATTTGTTTGTCCTTTTTTTTTTTTTTTTTCTTCTTCAATTTTGATGAATATTTAAGCAATTGCAAATATAATTAACCATCCCTAGCTACCTGAGAAGAAAAGGGCAAGCTTTGATGGAGTACATACTCCATTACAAAGAAAAACTTTTCACTAACTGACAAAAATAATAACAATAATAATAAATAAATAAACCCAAACCCACTTTTTATTTCCTCTAATATTTTCTCCATGGCTTTCTCCTCCAATTTCCAACCATGGAAGTTATTGTCTTATTTTTGTTTAAAATGTACAGAAAAAACATTAGAGAGAAGTCAAAACTCCATGACCCATTGCTTAGCTGGAAAATGTGAGAGTTAAGCCAAAACTATAAATTATGGGACCCCATTTTGGTCTCACTGCATATGTCCTTTCATAATGATATATAACTTCATTCGTACTATATATTATGCCTTTTTTTGTGAAAAATAATAATAATTTCTATATATTTTATGTGGTTGGAAATTGTGAGACCTTAAATCTAGCAATAAGATTACATTATTTTAATGATGGACACAGCAGAAAATTTTTTTAAAAAAATGAACTCAAAATTAATGGATCGATTATCAATAATCAGTCTAGCTGGAGGAATGAGGCAAATTAATTGCAAGTAATATTGTAGATTTGAGAAATTTGGTTTCTGTTGCAGTTTTGTGATTTTTTTTCTCGTAATCAATCACACGTGCAGTTTTTATTAGATCGTTGACCTTTGGCTTCGAAGTGGAATTATTTGGGATTGGGAATCACAATTTCAAGCATTTTTCTTTTCTTTTCCATTCTTTTTTACATTGTTCGTCAAATTCATAGAAAACTGAAGAATAGTACTTACTAGTTTATGATTTCTTAAATTTTAAGTGTCAAAACTTGTTACTCCAAAGCATGCTTGATCAGATGTGAGCTAGCTAGCTACTATCAATATCTTCCTTATTTGTTGCGTTAAGCTGGCAAATTAACCATTAATTATCAGCGCCACAGACATGAACCGTCCGCGCTAATCATATTTTTTTTAACGAGTATTTATTATTTAAAAGTTCATATAAGTACCCGTTAATCGAATCTTATATAGTAATATCTCCGTTTAATATATTGAGAATGATGAATAAAATTTTTTGATCGAATCCTATATAATAATATTTTCGGTCAAGGTTTATTTGATCGATCGGATTCCGTGGCATATGCTTCATCAGGTCATTGAAATAATAAGTTTAGTAGTTTTCATTAGCAATATAATAATCCATTAATCAGATACTAATTAAAAGAAGAAGAAGACAACAGTATTATGTGGCCAAATTAATAAATTGGTGCTACTCCCACATGTTAAAAAAAAAAAACAATTTATGCACAAGAATAACGAGATGCAATCGGATGAAATAATTAAATGGCTATTTATAAATTCTTTTTGTATGCATTCATCTCATACATTCATTTCTTTTAGTATAAAAGAGACAACAGTATAGAGATAAATAAAAAAATTACAAATGTTGGGATTCGAACCTTAAACCTGTTGGATGTCATTTTTTAAGGGTACTGCATGAATTAGTTGGACTAAGCCTCGAGTTCATCTATAATAAAATTTTGAAAACTTATATATAATTATGTGAGTGTGTGAAATATGTGGTATATATTAATTCTTTTCCTTTTGTTGGTGGACTATATTAATAATATCTCTAATTTTATATATGGTCATGAGATTTTTGGTAGGTTTTCAGGGTAGTTGGTGGTTCATTTGGAGAAAACCGGCCTGATGAAACGTCCTGCCACCATTTGTTTTGTTCTTTAGAAATATATGTAACGTTTATTTGGCTCAATGGAAAGCTTAATTAAACTACTTAATCTCAACGTTAAAATTCATTCTGAGCTCGATTTAACAAATATTAAAATATTCGAACTTGAACTATATATCTTTAATAGAGAATAGGTCAAATCCCAATAGCTATTTTAGCTCAAGTAACCTGATGTTCTTCCACAGTTTTAAGTAGCCATCAAGCAAAGTGAAACAGTTACATTATTTGGATTCTTTTATGTGGGACTGATCAGAGCTCCTTCTTTCTTGGTTTTAATTATTGCTGTTATTTTGCTCAAACCTTAAACAGGTTCCAAGAAACATTACAAGACCAAAAAAAAAAAATGACACCATCTCTTTTTTTTTTCTTTTTCTTTCTCCAATGGAATTTGGCAACAAAAATTGTCTTTAAAAGGCATTATATATTGTCTGCTTTGGACAGTAGTAAAACGTTAGCTGAAGTGCATATTGGCGCTTAAATGACATTAGCCCTTAAGCCATTATTAGAGCTTCTTACCAGCCTTCTTTAAATTTTGAGCAGCTATTATCGTTATCAGTTAGTTTAGTGAAATCTGGTTTATTGAAATTGAAGGATAAGTGTGGTCCAAATAGTTTAAACTCAATACCAAGTTTCCAAATACTTTAGGGGGGTTTTTGGTATTGGATTTTGGATTAACTTGTAAGCTAGCTAGAACTCCATTTTAATGGATTCCAAAGATATATTCTCTCTAGCAAGAAGTGCCCCAAATTTTGATAGATTTAGACCCATATATTATAACCTAACAAAGTATTAATTCTCTCCACAACTAGAAAAAAAACCATTTGCTTCAATATTTTCACCAATATCATGAATGAACTACCCTCCATTTACTCATTATTAAACTAGGATAAGAAGAGTAAATGGCATTAATTTAAGACTCAAAAACTATGAGTCTATAACAAAGAATGGGTTTAATTCAGTCACTTTTCTTGAGCACCATGGATGCTAAATCTGTGGTTATAATTAATGGTTGCATACACTAGTTTTCGAAAAGTAGAGATGTGAGAATATATACATTCTAAATTTAGCAATTCCCATACAATAATTAATGGGTTTATATAGATTTTCTCAATGTATAATTAATTATAAGAAAAATTACATTTAAAACAAAAGAAAATGTTAATCGATGTACCCAAAAAAATTATATGGCTATATAAACTTTTAATTAATTAATTAATTATCCTTAAATTTATTTATTTTCCTTCTTCAATTTACTGTTCAACCTTGATAAGCTGGCAATTAAGTATTGCAAAGAGATAATGATGATATTTGGAGAAGACAATTAAGTAAACTTTTGTGGTTTACATAGGATTCTAGGATAGGAAACTAGGATATATAGCATAAATTAAACCATTAAAAATAGTTGGCCTATCTCATATATAACAAGTTTCCATGCATTTCAAACCTAGCTAGCTATAAATCGGCTAAACTTGCATTAATTAACATAAGCAAAACTCTTTCCGGCGTCAACTAATGTATAGCTATAGAGGTGTGGTTTAAACCAAGAAGGTACCACTCTCTTGGCAAGAGAGATGCGGGCTAGCTAGCTAGGTTGGGGATATTTGCAAATAATATAAGTAAAAAATGGTGCTAATTACTTATCCAAAAAAAAATTGGTGCTAATTGCAACACTAATAATTTCCCCTTTTCTGCCTTGATCGATATCATCTTTATATATATAGAGTAGTCTTAGACACACTTTACTCAACATAATGGAAAATTAATGGTAGATTAATTGGTTGAGCCATTTAAATATAAGGAGAGGTAATTACAATATAAAATTTAAGGATTTGGTTGGAGTTGGAGGATCAACATATTAGACCAAAATTAAATGATTTTCTTGCATTGTTGTCCTAAAGTTGGATTTGATCTTCAAGCATTATATATGGAATGAGTTCAATTAACTTATGTTTATAGGTATTGATCAAAAATTATTTAATACTATTTTTTAAGAAATTAACATTTAATGCATTATTTTTATTAAATTCAAGAAAAAAGTAATTCATTAATTATATTTTTTCTTAAATATAAACTTTTTAATATTTAATGTATTATTTTTTATTGCATTAAAAAAAAAATTCATTAATGATATATTTTTTTATATATATAAATATCACCTTATAATTTCACTACTCACTAGATACTAATTAACATGTTTTCCTAAATAAATACACATTAATTGGAGTACTTTTGAAATTGCATGTTTAGTATAGTATTTCCTTGAATGATTGATTTTATATTTTTATATCTTTTGTTATATAAGTTGTATTTATTTTCTTTAATGACGTAGTTAACATGCAAATTCATTGAAACTTAGAGATGGATAAGATCGAAGCTAAACTCTCTTTTTTTAATAATTAATTGCAGAAGAAATTAATTTGTGATTTGTCCATTTGGGTGTCAACTTTACAAAGCCACCAATTTCTATCTCTCCTTATTTTCTCGTCTGTTCAATTTATCCTTTCAAGCATAATAAATAATCATTTCTTTTATCTGAATATTTGGCACAATTAATTGGTGTATGATTTTTCTGCTAAAAAATAAAATTTAAATTCTCCATTTTTTAAATAAAAAATCATTTTCTCTAGGAGATTAATGATAGTATGATCATTTTCGTTATATATACTATTCTATCTCACTCTTTCATTTTCAATCTATCATTACAAATTGTATAATTCAAAGATTAACGAATAATTAATTATTAGAACTGATAACTCAAGAATGGGAATGGAAAACTTGAAAGTGTGACTATCATTCCTTTTTTTTTTCTCTCTAATAATGTCTTGCAATAGCTCATAATATTATATATGTATAAATTACATTTTTACAACCACTAAAAAAGTAATTAATTAACCAATAAAAGACTGTTAGCATAATAAATGTATATTAAAATTCATCATTAATTTTTCATAATTAATTGGATTAAATTGAATTATAAGAATGATGATGGAAATTGAAGCTCAAGTGTCTAATTGAACATTAGATTAATAAAAGATATCATTAACAATTTGTAGGGGTGATAACAGATTGGATCAGATTCGATTTGGTTATTTCGATTATGCAAATGCATAGTATTCTAAATGTTTAGAAATCGATTCGAATTCAAATCAAATTTTCTTTGAGACCGAATCAATTCGATTCGAATTCTATTAGTTCGGATCGATTGTTCATTGATTTTTAAAAATTTGTTGCTATTATTTTAATAGATTTAGATATAAAATTACTATTTTATTTTATAAAATTTTAAAAGTTATATAAAAACTATTAGAAAACATAATTCAATTCGGTTAGGATATTTTTCAGTTTTTTTCATTTCATAATCCGAAAACTGATCTGAATTAACCAAATTAAAACATTTAATATCCTATCTGATCCGAACCGATTAAAAAAATCAATCCTAATCGAATATTATAATTTTAAATTAATTTTCGATTTTCTCATATTTTTCTCAACCCTGTCAATTTGAACTTTTAGCATAAAAGGAAATAACTTTATCTTTGGCCTATACTAAGAATGAAAGAAAAAAAACAAGCAACTGTTCTTTGTTCCCAAAGTTGATTGAACATTAGCTTTCTCTAATCATAACATTTTGATTTGAACCATGAAGCAATGCAGTCCCTCCATTCATATATAAAGCAACTATTTAGTTAATCATTGCTTCTGGCCCAAGAGAACAGTTCTATCTTATTCCTTTTGGTCAATTTTATCTTACAATTGGATAATCATAGTAGTTAATTAACAGCCAAACTTAGTCTTGAGATGGAATTAATGATGGGATATAGCCTAAGCTCACTTTTCTTAACATTATTATTAGTCCATATCCCTTGTTTAGATTTTGCAAAAAGTTATTTTGTCATTTGTCCCATGGCCATGGCTGTCAACTTCACAGTTCAGCAAAGACACTTAGAAAATTCTTTTAAAGCATAAATCATTCTCACTAATAATAATGTCTAGCAGATAATCATTCTCTATATGCATTGCAATTGTATAACCACTAATTAAAAAAAAAAAAACCTAACCAGCAGCAAAGGTTAATTATCTAATTAAAATTCTCTTTTTTATAATATGGTTAGAGATATTTTCAGTCTTAAATTTTGCTTATAGGCTGATTATCGATATTTTCAGGATCATCGATGTATCATTGTACTAGATTAAGCTCTATATTTATCATTCTATTTTGTTTGATGCAATTTTATCACTCCATTATATTTTTTATTGTAATTTTAGTCACCTATGGATAAAAATAGAATATTCCATCTGAATTAAAGAATATTCTCTAAAGAATTTCAATTATTTCTTTAGTTTTTATTATGGAAAAGTAAAAAAAAAAAACTTTATTCCAAATTCTAACTAAGGCTAATACCAATAATTAAATAAAAATAGAAATAATTGGATTCTTTTTTAAGAAATACCAACAGCTCCACCAATTTTTTTTACTATATATTTTATATTTTATAAAAAAAATATAAATATTTTTATATTTAACGTTGAAATTTATAATTGTAAAAAAACTACTTTATAAGAAAAATACCAAAAAAAATTCTTCATTTTCCCCTTTCTTTTAGATCTGTCAGTATTTTTTTTTGTTTAATTTAATTCACCCATAATTTTTTTTTTAACTAATAACATATCATCAATTTTAATATTCACATTTTAACGGTCAAATGGTAAGATTGTACAAAAAAAATCAAGGTAAAGTGTTAATATTGTACAAAAAAATAAAATGGTAAATATAGAACTCCCAATTTAATAAAATGATAAATTTTACCTTTATCTCATGCTTTAATTAATAGGATATTGGTGTAGTTGGCCTTTTTTTTTTCAACACAAATTGCCAATTTCACTTTGCTTTTGAATGACAAAAGAGAAAAGAGAGGAGGAGAGACAAGTAGTAAAGTACACAAATAAGAAGGTACTACTACTAAGAAAGATGCAAATTTTCTAAATAATAATACATTGCTGAAATGATTAAAATTTTGAAGTTAAAAAACCTTGTGCTTTGCATGCTTTCCATGCATATTATCTAAAGAGAAAATTTTAAAGTGGCAAAGCCAATCCTTACAAATAAAAATTTATACAGAACAGAATCTAGCAAACCTGATTCTCTCAAATCATTGAAAACTTGAAAGGTATTAAAAAAAAAAAAGACATTGCTCACTTTTGACTTTTCTTTTCCACGTTAATATATGTATTTTGTGTCTCGTACTTTTTTTTTTATTAATTATATAAGTATGAATATGATATAAATTATTAAATATATCAATATTTAAAATATGAATACGATACATATATTAAACGTTCGCGTTAATAGTATTTAAATATGTCGTGTCGTATTTATTATAATATTTTTATATTTATTAAACATATCGTATTTATAAGACATCCAAAATTATCAAATTTACTATTTTTCCTGCTTTCCTTGCATTAGCATAATAATCATGGTATATTGTATGGATTTTTTTTTAATAAAAAATTGGATTAAAGATGGACCACTAAAATTCTTTGTTTAATCTGTATAATGACAAATTTATTACATGTGTTACATATGTTTCATAAAAACACAAATTTAAAATACTACAAGTTTTTTTCTTGGTGTTTTGACTGTTTGTTTGTCCAGGAGTTAAGAATTTGATTCAAAGAAAATATTGTTTTCTCTAATGAATTTGTCCAAATGTACAATAAAAGATAATGAAAAGCAAAGGTTATAATTTTTTTTGTGTCAATGAAAGTTCAAATTTTACAAAGCGCGTTTTAAAAGTAAAATTTTAAATTATATTATTATATTGATATAAAAAATATACTTTTAATTTAAAGAAAAAATTAAATCTAAATAAAACTTAGAAACACTAACTATATTACTAAAAAGTATATAAAATAATATATATCTTCAAGTTTAGTTAATTAGATTTGCTAATTATGTCATGTCAATGAGGCAAATATTTGACTAATTATGCCGACATTGTCAAACAGAGTTAAAATAATTTGTCTGATTAGACAAGGAAACCTTAACACCTGTTGTTGCAATGACAAAGACAATTGAAAGAAAAAAGTACTCAATGAGAACCTACTAATCCAATTGATTAAAGACTAAAACTAGTAATTATGCTACGAATGTCCGATGAATGCTCGTCGCTATCTTGAATATAATGATTTCTTTTCCAGAAAACTGATGGGTTTTTAACTAAGCTTGTCTGTTTCTTTCCGATTGGTCAATTTTCTTATTCTCGAATATTATTTGGATTTAAACGAGAGCATCATCTATATATATATATATATATATATATATATATATTATATATTCGATATGAATGTATTTATATAATATTTATAAAAAAATTATTTATATTTGGATAAATATATTTTCATAAATTTTTTAATATGTAATTTAATATGTAATGAGTTTAAAAATCGAATATAAATATTTAAAAAAAATAAGAGTCACATTAACATAAATTTCGTCTATATTTTTTATAAAATGATGAATAATGATAAATTTAAATCATTTTGTTTCCATGTTCCTGTTAATACCCTTCAAAATACACTTTCAATTAAGTTTACCAAATTTGAGATAATCAATTTCATAGGGTTGATTAAGATTTACTTCAATTTGAAGATGAAAGAGAAAGGAAAAATATAGACATGATGGAACTCTTAGCCAAGTCGTCTACCTAATCCGCCGATATAATTCTTTTGCCACCTCTTTTAACATTGACCATGAATCATAGACCAACCAAAGTATAAAACCCTCCCAAAAACACACTATCAATAGGGGAAAAAATTTCAATTCAAAGTAGAATCTTAACCTAAACATAAAGGAGAGGCCGCGCCACCGCCTGGGGAACCGTGCTTTGGGGGTTGGTGGTGACAGATAGCTGTCACTGTCCAAAAATGACCCAGATATCCATCAAATGCAAGACTGGGAAGGGCGGTGCAGGCGTTGAAAGGAGGAGGAAACTGACCAATTAACAGTGACTGTCGGCACACAATGGTCACTGCACGTGCAGTTCTACTGAACCCAGCCCCATCCCCTCATAAAAAATAATAAATAAATAAAAAAACCCTCTATTTTCTTTTCTTCTTCAGTGTTTCAAACTTGCCTGCTGCCTGGTCTGTCTAGAGACGGTAAAATTTGATTCAATTTCGAATCGAATCGATTCAATCCGAATGAAAAAGTTTTTTTTTTTAATAATGGAGGCGGAGCGGTACAATTTTTTTTTATTTGAAAAGCGAGAATGAAGCAGTCGTGATAATTGCTTGCTCCGCATCGTCCCGTCTAGTCACGAATATTGAAATTACAATTTTACCCTTAAATATTTAGCTTTTAAAAGAATAATAAAATAATTAAACTTTTTCTTTTTCTTTTTAAAAACTTAAACTTAATATTTTTTTTTCTCTTCCTATATTAGAAACTAGTTTATATTTAATTTATATTTAAATTTTTTAAAAATACTTTATTATTTAAAAAAAATAATTGGTAAATATCAAATGGGACGGAACGGGGTGTGATGGTTATAGATATAACCGACATCCATGAAGGTGATAGTGATATTGAAATTTCAACATTCACAACGAAACGGAACGGAAGACGATACAAAACAATACTATAACAGAATGAAAGCGAATATTACAAAATCCGCTCACGTCTCGCTTCATTACCACCGCTAATCCCCGTCCTGAGCATGATCTGGTGAAAAGGTTTTTCCCGACAGGGTCCCACTTTCTTGGCTTTTATCTTTTCAAGATTTGAGGCTGTCTTAAAAGAGAAAACATTTGTTGATCAGCTTTGATTTGGATCATTTGGTTTTTGGTTTTTTTTTTTTTTTTCTCTTTGGGCTTGAAAGATGAAAGAAAAAATTCAATAAAAATTATGGGCTTCTGATGATATGACATTTATAGCCCAATTGAAAAGTTGCTTTTCTGATCTATCACTTTTCTTCTTCAATCAATCATTCAACTCTTTTTAGATCAAATTTTGGATTTAAAAGAGACAATATGGGATTAGTGGGTCCATTATCAGGTTAATTGTCAATATTAACATGTCAATTTTGGAATTTAGTTTACAACCTTAAGTTTGAGTACAAAACTATTAATAATTACGTTTTCTTAAAAAAAAATCATGATTTACACATAAATCTAAAGTAAAATAAATTTGTGGAGTTTTAATCTTGTGAAACACTTAAAGTTAGTGGCCACCGTAAATTTTTTAACAATAATTAGGAAAAATTATATTTTTTGAAAGAAAATATATATTTTTATAGTGATAAAGAGATTAAAATGTGGTGTGTATATATATATATATATATATATATATATTTTGCAGCAAGATGTGAACGACATGCTCCATTGACTAGCATTTTGATTTTTATACGACTTTCCAAAACTAAACCTAATAATGGACTAGCATTTAACAAACTTGTTAATTATTATCATTTAAAGAAAGGCTAAAGGTAATTGGATAAACATTTCTTTAAGGAGTAAGTAATAATTCAATTTGCTTTGAAATTGATGGATCTTATAAGGAATAATTATCTATGATTAAAGTATCCAATTATCAAAGGCCATTATTTCTCTTTTATCACAATAATTGCTTTACCAAAGTTATAAGTAACTGTTAATTTCGACTAATTTGGATTTTGCTGTCCAAAATATTTATATAATATATCACCAATCATTTTTAATCCCTATTTATTTATATATCAAGGCATGATAGTTATAGGATAAAAAAATGGTTTTGTCCATTAATGTTTTGGAAGTTTTAATTCAAGAAAATTAGTAGTATTATCTTAATACATACATATATATATCAAGCAAATATTTCTACAAGTTGCTTTCATGTTTTTTTTTTTTAATTTATTTTATAGTAAAAAAAGGAAAAAGAAAGGCGAAACTTCGTATGGTTGTATTTTATTCACATGTTTCTCATTTTTTTAATATATATATTTTGTAGATACGGATACATCGAACCATAAACAAAGTAATAATCATAGCTTTGAACCGGACAATACTGGCCTCAATAGCTAAAAATTAAATTGGACAATGATGAGAGACAATGTACCAATAAACAAAAACGAAAAAAAAAAAAAATCTTGTTTTCATAAATGTTGGGGAGGTCCTACATATGTTCATGACATGTACTGATGATTTTGTTAGACAAATGCAATTTGTCTGTTAAGGGAAGCAAAATTCATTTAAGTTCGATTTACATCATTTTCAATATGTTTTTACTTGAGTCGTAATAAGATTGACTTAATCGTTCTGTCTTGACAATAATTATTTTTTTTTAATTCGAGCAATGATAGTTTGTTGTCATGTTACCTAGAATATAAGCACCAATAAAGTAAACAAAATTTTTTTTTAATTCAATTAGTTAATGTAATTATTTTAAAAAAAATGATATCTATTAAATTTTAAGTTCAATCATAATATTTATAATTTTTTTTTATTGATTTTTAGACTATGATATATTTTGTACAAAAAAGTAAGATAAATAAAGATATGACACAATTGCTATTACTACGATTGAAATAGCCTATCCCTCTCGAAAGAAAAAAAAAATCAACAATATATAAATGTCATATGAATGCATAATGTAAGCCTAAATCAAATTATTGAGCTGATTGTACCATATAGTACGTATTAGATTCCTTATGATGCATGGGAAAGCCGTATAAGGCTGAGGCTGAGGCTGAAATATGTTTCTATTGAAAAATATGGATTGCCAGCCGTACTTGAATGTGAAAAATCTTGGGATGGAGCTTATCACCTACCATGGAAGGTCAAGTCCATGTCCATGTCCATGGACCCCATGGCCAAATTCATCCTAAAGAGATTTGACATAAAGTGACGACAAAACTGAAGAAATGAAATGGACTACCACTTTTCTTCCCTTCTTCCATGGCTATTTTTAGAGGTGCTAAAATGAATTTGAATTTAAAAATTTATTAAAAAAACTTAAATTCGAATCCGTTCAAACTCGATTTGATTAAAAAGTTAAAAATTCGAACTCGAAAAAATCCGAACCCGAAATGGTCCGAGCCCAAAAGAGCAGAACCCGAAATTACTCGAACCCAAAAAAATCCGAACCCAAAAATACCCAAACCCGAGCCCGGCCCGAACCTGAGCTCGAATTTAATACTGAAAATAAAAATTATCAAATTATAATTAAATAATTTTTTTATAGAGCAAGAACTTTATTTATCAATTTTATTCTAATATTTTTTTTAATAATTTAATTAAAATTTAATTTAATTATAATTTAATTTAATTTATATATATGATAAAATAATAATTTTATAAAAAATACAATTATATTTTGTGCTTATAACTTTAATGTCCTATATCTTGATGAATCCACTATCTAAAAATTCTAAACTTATGAAAATTTTAGAAATGTAAATTTTTTTAACATAAAATATTACTTATCCTTTATTTATGTTATTTTAAGAGCACCCTTATAATAGTATAATAGTATTTTCTATATATTAAAATTAATTAATAGTAATTCATTCATTTTAACTTATCTCTAGTATAATAGTATTTCTTATATTGAAAAATAGATAACTACTTTTAAAAAAAATGTATTGCTCTTTGCAACATATATATAGTTTTCTTAGGCATATTATTAAATTAAGTCATCAACACCATATTCACTTGCCCAAGCCCGGATCGATCCGAAATATAGGCCTCAAACTCTGCCAAAACCCGCCCATATTTGTAAATGGATAGTCCAAGCCCGTTTAGACCTCAAAGTTGAATGCCAGGGTTCGTCTCTAAAAATCTCTTATTTTGTAGTAAATATAAATTATAATGTATTTACATGTTAAAATTCGAGTTCATCAAATCAATTATTTTAAATATTAATATGATTAATTTATAATATATCATATTTTTTATAATAAATTACTTTAAAATTTTATTTTATATAAAAATTAATTTTATATTCTTTTGGTGCTAACAAATATTGATTTTAATAAATAAATATAATTAAAAATATCATATTATAATAAAAGATTATTTTTAAAAATAATTATAAAATTATTTTTAAAAGTAAATATATAAATTATGTAAAAATAATTACATCTAACATAAAATAAAAATAATGTAAAACAAACCCGAACCCGATTGGACCAGAACCCGAACGGATCCGAACCCAAATGGGTCTGAACCAGATTGAACCCGAACCCGATTGAGCCCAAACCCGAATGACCCAGAACCCGAATGAATCCAAACCCAAATAAATCCAAACCCGAATGAGCTCGACCCAAATAAATCCGAACCCGTCCAATTACCACCTCTAGCTACCTCCCAATTTCCATATCCTATTACTGTAGCCTAGCCTAGTAGGCCCCTCAAAATACACCTGTTAGAATTTGCCGACCTAAGCTAAATAAATCAATCAAACGAACTGTCTATCATATATCATGATCATGTAATTAAACGTGCCCTGAATCCCTCAGCTTATTCGTAGTCACATCTCAATCCCCACTATTTTTTTGTTGTTGTTGTTGTTAATTAGTAGGTGATTACTGATATTAGATAGGTTTTTTCTTGGTCAAATTCGGAGTCAAAGTGTGACAATTTTGGAAGATTTAAAAGAGAGCCCTCCATAGAAAAGGTTAGGTGGTGTCTTGGTTTAATGACGAGGAACAGAGGAGGGGGCCTCGGGGATTTACGGCGTCTACAGATTCTTCAGACAAAAACCTTCTACGAAATGAAAGCTCCAAGAGGACCCCAAGTTTCTTAATAACAGCCACAATCCCACTCGTCGGAATCTGTGTAAAGCCCGCACGTACTGTTGGACCTTTGCTTGATTAGCTTCCCTTTTGTCTTTGTTGGAACAGATTATCATGGAGAGATCAAATTAGGGTTAGGTGTGGGAAAGATGAACATGGTGGGGCGGTCTGGTTTTTTTTTTAGGATAAAAAAAGAGAATATATGTTCTTTTCTCAGCAGTCTAAATTGGCTGTCCTGTAAGGACAACACTTTGATTTTGTTGTGAAACATGAGTTTTAAAATTCTGTCATTTTGAATGAATATCTGTAAGAACGTAAGGAAAAGAATCCAAGCAAATTTGTATTCCAATTCATCTCATGTCATTGCCCCATGCTCAGACAAAACTGCATCTATGGCATTGGCAGATGAAAACTGTTCTTTATCTCTGTTAAAACAAACAAAAAGCATCATTTTCTACTTTTGCATATATGGACAACTGAAATTATTACGTTTGTTATTTTTCACTTCATAATTGTTTGGAAGTTTTGACTTTTAACATTGTAAAGTGTTAAACAGACTGACTGATGTTTGGTCCAGAATTTTCGAATTTTGTCTACAATTTTACTCACCTGGGAGGCTGGAATTAAGCAAGAAAAAAAAAAGTGAGAGCTTGGGTAAAGGAATTGGAGTGTGAGCTTGAGTTTTTTTTTGTTGATAATTTTGAGAATTCTTGACTTGAACCAATCCAAGCAACTTTGGGGTCAAAATCCAATGACCAAGTTAAGAAAATTACACTTCTTGTGATCCAAAAGCCCAAATCTACTTAAGTACTTAAAAACCCAACCCAAAAGCTCTGCTCAGTCTTGCTATTTAAGACTTAAGATTTTAGTAGCGCAATTAGCCACTGTCCTAGGAATTTGGGTTTTTCAGAGGCCTTGAGGATGCTTGGGAAAACGTTTCTAGACTCAAAATGTTCCTAAAATTACCAACTCATTGGTAGGTGTTGAAGAGTTAAGATTACGAGTAGCAATATATGCAAGCAAAATTGATATCTTTTGAGTTGGCTCACTTGCTCCAAAATTTGTAAATCCAACCCATTTTTTTCTGTAGAGTGGGCCTAACAAGCATCCCAATATACTTTTAAGCCTACAGTGTGCTCATACATATGTCTGCAAATGTTTAGAAATTAGAAGGAAACATTGAGCTTTGTTAAATATAATGGTTAAAATTCCTACCCGACCCGACCTTGGAAATTGCAGTTCCTAGCTAGAAACGAAGTCGTTTTTGTTTTACATTCTAATGCAAGAAGAAATGGTACAACTAACATCACATGTAACTAAATAAAAACTAAGCAACATGGAAGGAAAGACCGGTTTCTACATATGGGCTTTGCTGGTCCTAAAAGAGTGGGTAAAGATTTAAAACTTTGGTCAGCCTGATCGTTTGGAACCTTTGTAAACAGGCCCATCATAACTTCAGAACCGACAAAATTTTGAAACATTTAATAGCCCAAAGATAAAATATAAAGTAGACATGAGATGTCATCCATAGTTTACTGATGGGCAATTAAAATTTGGGAACTTTACAAATCTATTTTTTAATGTTACAATTGAATTTACAAAGGAGATTTTCCAAGTTCTAGATTAAATTGAATGTCATAATCATACATGGGATATTTTGAGCAAGTCTTCTAAGTATAAAATAAAGTGATTATTTTATTATAATAATAATAATAAAGTCTGTGATTAACGCTTAATAACACCCATTTGGAGCATAAACAAACCACTTTCATGATAAAAAGAACAAAAACAAAAAAGGTACACATATAAACACAAATGAGTTATGTAGGGAATGGAATAAAATAATTGAAGCCAAAGAGGGAAAAAAAGGAAAATTATCATAAAATATTTAAAAATAAACAAAACTGCAAAAATTTAAATACCCAATCTATTAGAGTCAATCTTGCAGGCTAAAAATCATCAAATAAAAGATAGCTGCATAAAGTAAGATTATAAGAACAGTTTAGATCCCAAAAAAAAGTACACTAAATGGAATTAAAAAAAGAGTTGCCAAGATTATTTAAAATGACAAATCTTATGTGTAAGAAAGGAAAAAAAAAAAGAAGTTAAATTTATGCTAAGATTGTTCAAAGTTTCTGATAATATATATATATATATATATATATATATATATATATATATCTCTCTCTCTTAAGCCAAAGGCTGGAACATGATTGCATGACTCCACTACTCAGTCCTGCATCTCTCCCGAACTAGTTCCTTTTTTTATATCTTTCTTTCATCCTTGTCTAAGCCTTTTCTCTCCTTGTTTAATTTCAAAAACTACTGTAAAAAGTTCTTCATTTCTTGCACATGCAAGTTTTAAAAGACCCAATTATTTGGATTTAAAAGACCAAATTGTTTTGGAAATGTGGATGTGGGTTTCGTGATGACTTGCGATTTCAATTTTGGAAGGATGTTGGTTTTTTGTTAAATTTTGGACTTTGTTGTAGGTGGGATAATTTGTGAAGGGAGTGGATGGCTATTTTATTTAACTAGCTGCTTGTTATGTGAGTTTCAATTTTCTGTTTGAGTATCTTGTAATGTTTGGATAAGAGGAAAATAATCCTAGAGCGAGAAAATGACAAAGAAACACTTTTAGAGAAGAAGAAGAAGAACACGTAATCCTGACTCGACTCGGCTGCCCCCATAGAAAAGAGCACCATCATTTTCTTTCTTTTCTTCTCATCCAATTTAAACACTCTTTTCAGCTTATCCGAAAAAATTTAAACACTCTTTTCTTCTTTCTTCTCTAAGAAAGGAAAAAAAAAAAACCAAATCTTTTCACTGTCCGAAATTCTGTCGATTTTTCTCCTTTTAACTTTATTTTCTGTTTGATGACATTCCCAGAACTTTCATTTTGTTTCCTTTAATCATTAATAAAAATAAATAAATAAAAAAAAAAAACCCACAGAGAAGTAATCACTCCCTATAAAACCTTCATCTTTAAGCCCGTTTAATTTATTCTTATTTTTGCTCTTTAATTTATTTTATTACCCAGAAATTTTTTAACATGTCGAGTAGATTAAGGGACAGAACTTCCAGCAAAGCCAAACGACATAACCATCATCACGAAACGATGACGACGACGGCGGTGCCTAATTACTTTACTGAAACGCTGACGTGTCCCTTTGGGGAGTTGTCGACGAATTTATCAGATTCGGAGCTCCGAGAGACGGCTTATGAGATTCTGGTCGGAGCATGTCAGAGTTCTGGCGGGAAACCATTGACTTACATATCCAAATCGGAGAGAAATTCGGAAAGGGTTGCGGCAACGCCGACATTGACGTCGAAGGCGTCGTTGCAGAGGTCGTTGACGTCCAGGGCAGCGAGTAAGGTGAAGAAGGCTTTAGGAATGAAATCTTTTCGGAGGAAGAAAGTGAGTGGTGAGTCAGACTCGGAACGACTCAAAAAGGCGGGTAAAATTGGGGAGACGTTGAGGGTTCAAATGGGAGTTTCACAGCAAACGGATTCCAGGGTTAGAAAAGCTCTCTTGAGAGTTGCTGCTGCTCAGGTTTGTTAAAAACTTGTATAGCAGCTTCTTCTTCTTCTTCTTCTTCTTCTTTTTTTTTTTTTTTTTTTTTTTTTTTTTTTTTAAATTTTACTAAGAAAAGCAACGGCCTTTTTTGGCTGGAGTCATGAGTAGTGGACACAAATGGATAATTCAATTGTTGATTATGGGAAATGTTCATGGAATTTAGATTTTTTTCTGATTTTTTGCTGGACAAGTTTTCTTATTTTATTTACAGTACAATAAATATTACATTTGTTTCTTGTATTTGTATCAGCTTGGAAGACGGATAGAATCAATGGTGTTGCCACTTGAGATGTTGCAGCAACTCAAGCCTTCGGATTTTCCAAATCAAGGAGAATATGAAGCTTGGCAAAGGAGAAATCTGAAGCTTCTTGAAGCCGGACTCCTTTTGCATCCTCTCTTGCCCCTAGACAAGACAAATGCAGCTCCGCAGCGACTACGACAGATCATCGGTGGGGCATTGGAGAAACCCTTGGAGATTGGAAAAAACAATGAATTGATGCAAGCTCTCCGGAGCATTGTTTTATCTCTTGCTTGTAGAACCTTTGATGATGGGTCTGTTTCTGAGACCAGTCACTGGGCAGATGGATTCCCATTGAATCTCAGAATTTACCAAATGATGCTAGAAGCTTGTTTTGATGTCAATGATGAAACATCTATTATTGAAGAGATAGATGAGGTTCTAGAACTCATAAAAAAGACATGGGTAGTCCTTGGAATGAACCAGATGCTGCATAATCTTTGTTTCTTGTGGATATTGTTTAACCATTATGTGGCAACTGGTCAAGTGGAAGGTAATCTGTTGTTTGCTGGCAATAATCTGTTGATGGAAGTTGAAAAGGATGCAAAGGCAATGAAAGATCCAGATTATTCCAAGATATTGAGTTCTGCTTTGAGTGCAATTTTAGGTTGGGCTGAGAAAAGGCTTCTTGCCTACCACAGTTTTTTTCATAGTGAAAACACTGAGTCAATGGAATGTGTTGTTTCTATGGGGGTTCTATCAGCAAAGATAATGGTAGAAGATATCTCGCATGAGTATCGTAGGAAAAGAGAGGAAATTGATGTGGTTAATGAGAGAGTTGATACGTACATAAGATCATCATTGCGTACCGCTTTTGTTCAGGCAAGTTTCCAATATTTCAGCATAATGTCCCTACATATGAATGGGCATTATAAGATAAGAAGGCTCCTAAAGTTTAATATCATGAAACAAATTCATTTAAACATTTTCTGTATGATAGATAGGTTTTCAGTATTTGCAACTTCTTGCAGGCATCTTAAATATGAAACTTTTCCTATTGTGTTGTCGTTTTTTGTTGTTTTACTAGCTCTTAAATTATACATTTAGACCAAGCTCTTTTTCTCTTTTTGAAACATGTTATATTTAGACCAAGTTTGTCTGTTAAATTTCTGTCTGAAAGATGATTCAAGGTTCTGTCTATTGGTATGTATTTAGACAGATAATGGAGAAGGTGAAGTCTAGCAAACCTTCATCTAAGAACCAGCAAAATCAGCTTCCTTTCCTTTCCATCCTTGCACAGGATGTCAGTACACTGGCTTTTAGTGAGAAGGCAATATTTAGTCCAATATTAAAGAGGTGGCATCCTCTTGCAGCCGGTGTAGCTGTAGCCACTCTTCATTCCTGCTATGGGAATGAGCTGAAGCAATTCGTTTCTGGCATTGGTGAATTGACACCAGACATATTACAAGTGCTTAGAGCTGCTGACAAATTGGAGAAAGATCTGGTGCAAATTGCAGTTGAAAATTCAGTGGACAGTGAGGATGGTGGAAAGACAATCATAAGAGAGATGCCTCCTTATGAGGCTGAATCTGTAATTTCCAATCTGGTTAAATCATGGATAAAGACAAGATTAGACAGACTGAAGGAATGGGTTGACAGGAATCTGCAACAAGAGGTATATGCCTTTTTTTCTTTTCTTTAATACCTTGATGGTGGTTTGAGTGAGATGAAATATTCTTCTGTTGTGTTTCAAGTCTAACAGGATATTAATCCTCCTTCCATAATTAGAAGAGCTGAAGATAAGCTCTTTAGCAGTTTCAAGCTTCTGCCATGGCTTGAATCTCATTTTAGTTGCTAATACAGACCATTCACTGCTATGCATGTCTATTTCTCATCTCTTCGTAGGTATGGGATCCACGAGCAAATAAAGAGCACTTTGCTCCCTCGGCTGTTGAAGTTTTGCGAATCGTAGATGAAGCTTTAGATGCATTCTTTTTGTTACCAATATCTATGCATGCTGCATTGCTTCCAGATTTAACCACTGGTATTGACAGATGTCTTCAACATTATATATCAAAGGCGAAGTCTGGCTGTGGTACGTATTACATAGAGAAGACCAATGCATGGATTTTTTTTTTCCCTTCTTTTTTCTGAAGTTATCAATTTTGACTAAAACCAAGAGGAAAATACACTATCTTCTGATCTACAGGGACCCAAAGTACTTTTGTTCCCTCAATGCCTGCTTTGACTAGATGTTCTACACGCTCAAAATTTCCTAGTGTATTCAAGAGAAAAGAAAAGTTTCAAATGGCACAGTGTAGGAAATCTCAGGTTGGGACTACAAATGGCAATGGATCCTTCGGGATACCCCAGCTGTGCTGTCGTATTATTACTCTGCAGCATATTCGAACGGAGTTGGATGTATTGGCAAAAAGGGCAATTGCCCGTCTTAGAAGTTCTGAATCCACTCATGTTGACAATATTGCCAATGGGAAAGGGAAAGCTTTTGAACTTTCAGCTGCTGCGTGCGTCGAAGGGATACGACAACTGTGTGAGGCAACTGCATATAAGGTCATCTTCCATGATCTAAGTCATGTCCTCTGGGACAGCTTGTATGTTGGGGAAGTTTCATCCTCTAGGATTGAACCTTTTCTTCAGGAGCTTGAACACTATTTGGAGTTTATTTCATTAACTATGCATAACAGAGTCAGAACACTAGTTATTACTGAAGTAATGAAAGTTTCTTTTGATGGTCTCCTTCTGGTTTTACTTGCTGGAGGCCCTGATCGTGCTTTCGTCCTGCAAGATTATGAAACAATAGCAGAGGATTTTAAGTTCTTGACTGATTTGTTTTGGTCCAATGGTGATGGACTTCCAGCTGATTTAATAGAAAAGTTTTCGACCACAGTTAAAGCCATCCTCCCCTTATTTCATACTGATACCGACAGCCTAATTGAGCAATTCAAATATATGACACTAGAGAGTTATGGTTCTGCTGCTAAATCCAAACTTCCACTGCCACCAACTTCCGGCCAGTGGAGTCCAACTGAACCGAACACAATCTTGCGAGTTTTGTGTCATCGGAATGACGAAACGGCAGCTAAGTTCCTTAAGAAGACTTACAACTTGCCAAAGAAACTCTAACAAATTTTTTTTTTTTTTTGTGGTGAAAAGAACAGTCAAATGATGCAAATTCGTAGGTATAAATTACTTGAGGTGATTCATATAGCTTTCCAAGTTTGTCAAGTCATAGGCATTAAAGCCCCGATTAAAAACCTATGGTGGGGATGTTTGTTAGAGAAGTTATCTCATGTATAGTAATTTTATGGTTAAAGTACTTTAATAGTCTTTGTACTATAGTCAAAATGTATTTTAGTTCATATACTATAAAAGTGAGTAATTCAATTTGAAATTTATGCAAAAAAGTAAAATTGATAACAGTGTTAATGAAAATCGTTTAAATGTTGATATGGACATGTGAAACTAATAAAATATATGACTTGAAAAAAAATGATGATGTGTCAAATTTTTTTACTCAAGTGAAATTTAAAAAAAACCTAACTTTTTTTATCCAAATCCTTTCCTTACCCGTAAAAACATATCATCATTCTTTTCGAAGTCATCTACTCTGTCAGTTTTTAAATTCCACCTGACCAAAAAAAAAATTGACACGTCATTTTTTTTTTTCCCCAAATCATCTATTTTGTCAGTTCCACATGTTCACATCAACATTTAGACGGTTTTTCATTAACACTGTTATCAATTTTACCTCTTTATATCAATTTCAAACGTACAAAATTAAATTACTCATTTTTATAATATATAGATTAAAATGTACTTTTAACTATATAAGGACTTCCTAAATACTTTAACCTAATTTTATTGGCTGGATTCTATTTGTTTGAGACCTTAATCTGGTGCGAGAAACCTCATAAGAACAATGGATATGCTCCTTGGTCAGCAGTTAAAGCACTTCCCCCACAAGCGAAAACCAAAATTGTAGGATACAAGTATAGAAAAGGTCTAATAACTTATTGAGAAAAATTTAAAGGTTTTTGTTCTGCTTCAATGAATTGGCATTTGTATTTCTATGGCGGTTGTTTAATAGTGTATGGAAAATGTGTTGCTTATTGAACGAAAAAAAAAAAAATTCCGACTTTTTTCTCCAAAGCCGCAGTTTTTTTTTTTTTTTTTCTATTCTAGATTGGTTCTTCCCGCCGTTGTTTACAAATACCAACGGTTCAAGCTACTGTTGCCAATTGTTCAAGCTAATGCAAGCGCTGAAAGAGATGCGATGTAGTTTAAGTAAGGTCACTATCATTGACACCCAAAAAAATATATAGCGACGGGTTCTTCAAAAAAAAAGAAATAGCGACGGTAAATTTAATAACAGTTTTAAAAACAGTTAAGCAAAGGAACTTTCGCGGTTCCTACAGCCAGAAGCAGCCAAGAGAAGTGACTGTAGCATTGGGTTGGCAAGAGATAGATTTGGTAATCCGTATATTTATATTGTATTTGTATTATTTTTTTGTATCATAATCGCGTTTAAAATATTTTATGTTTATATAAATTTTAACATATTAATAATTATAAATTTTGACACTTTCTTATATCCGTATCGTATTTTTTTTATGTGCCACTAAGCTTATTATATAAATTTCTTGAATAGAAATGGACATATAGTTGATAATAATCTCATTAAAATATACTTTCTGCACAAGTCATAGTAAGCTTTCCTTTCATGAAACAATGATATTAGAATTCATGTGGGGGCTCAAGATTTATTATTATGAACACAAGAAGTAAGGTGGACGTAAATGAAAGATAATTAAACTGAAGTTAGATTGTTCTTTCCACACCAGGCTCATGGGCATTTGATCCCAACCATGCACAGACGTGGTGTCACGGTCGACACTAACCAACCTGTAATGTATTGTCCGTTTCGGTCATTGGATCTCACGGTTTTGTCCAAAAAAATACTTCATAGGTTGAAAATGGTATGAACAATTATATACCCAGTCGAATTCTAGTACACAACCAATGTGGGATTCATGACTCCACTCTAGGACCATGACACATGGCCAGACTATTTGCAAGGCAAGGCACCACTCAGATGCTCCTTTCTTCTCTCAAATAAATGAAAGAGAAAGAAAGTTTGATATTGAAATCGATATTCACGTAATAAAATTCACTTTCCATGGAGGCTGGCCTGCAAGAGGGAATTCAATTCAGAACATATATATTCCATCAAGGCTGTTTAGCTTGGCTTCAACAACCTCTTGAACAAATACTTGGAACACTGCTTGGCATTCCAGACAAGATAAAGATGACAAGACTGATACAAACCAATTGAATCAAGAGGCAATGCTGAAATAAAAGTTTTGATGTATTCAAAAGCTTTAGAATCTAAGATTACAAGCTTTTCATCAACAGTTTTTTCAAGAGTTGGAACCAGCTAAGGTAGAACACTACAGAAAAATTAATTATGGAAGCGTCAAAGAAACACAACTCAATTTTCTATGCATGTTTTGGAAGCGTCTCCATGGTTTTTAGCTGCTCAGCTTAATGAGATTGCCAAGGGTCTAGAAGTTTCTGGATGGAAGCTATGTGGCTCATATCTTCATTTTCCTTGAATTATCGAGGTCTATCACATATTTGGCACACAAGGATGAGGAGGCCCAACCCTCCAAATAAATGAGAAAAATAACTTTGTTTTGAAATTCCTCTAATAATAAAAATAAAAAAGCCTTGATTAGTTGAAATGAAAAGTTATAGGCCAGCCTTTAAGGAGACAAATGACTCTTAACATTTAGTGGCTCTTGATAACATTTTTAAAATTTTATTAAACTTATTTTAATCAAATTAGACATATATTTTAAAATTTAATTTTTTTTTATCATATAATGTATTAATTATTGATTTTTTAAACATACACAACAAATAGGAGATGGTAGCTCGCATCGCAACTCACAATTCCCGGTTGCTTTGATTCAATTTATATTTACTAAAATAATATGAAGGGAATAAATAAACATATCAAACAGTAAATCGCTTTTGTTTGCATAATTAAATATTAGATATAAAGTTTGTAAAATTAATGAAAAAAAAGTAGATGTAAGAAGAAAGATTTCATGAAAAAAAAAAACCTGAGATATTAATGTGTTAAATGGAGACTAAGGGTGCCCGCTTCCACTTGTAGCACATGATACCAAGCCAAAGTAACAAATGTAAAAATTGATTTGTCTTCCTATCTTAAAAGACTTGATGTGTTAAACATTATGATAATGTAGTACAGTAGAAATTACAAAACCAAGCGATGCTTGCGAAATTTGTTGGATTGATTGTTTGTATTTCTCTAAGAAAAATCACCTACCATTGTCTGAATAAGCAATCCCCTCTCTAATAGGTTCCCCGCATACAATTCTATTAAGATCTCAGCATACAATTCTATTGAGTTACAGATAATTTTACCATTGTTATAAATATATATGTGTTTCTTAGTGCCATGGATTCTTCTTTTTGGTTCCACTTCTTTTTGGACTGCTTGTTGAGCTAGTTTTCTGAAATTAGAAACAACGTATAGATTAACATCAGACTAGTTCTTACTGCACACACAAAGTCAAAACTAAAAACAATGAAAGAATCTTAATCTGTGTTTGTGTTTGTCTATTGATTATATTTACCGGTTTTGATTTCTTTGTCTTTCCTCGAATCCTGTTCTTTGGAGGCTTCAGTTTATATATCCGAACCATCCAATGATGAGTTGTGAATACCTAAATTGGCAACAAACCAGAGAAATCTGATCAGGAAAACACTTGAATAGATAAAAATTTATTCACATTACTCATCCACTATGTATAGTTGTATACTATAATATCTACATCCTGGGAATCCAATTAGTCAAATATCAAAGTATCTGAGTGGCAGCAGATCTGTAATTTGCAGGCCTCGGCATGCGAAGAGCAAAAGATGGAAATTTCTCACATTCCAATTGCATGTCACAAGATTTGTCAATTTAGGCCGAAAAATCACATTTATCGTGGTGAAAAATTATTTGAACAAATATGATATGCAAATTTTCATGATATGCAGGTGCTATATGGAATAAAATGAAAATTCGGTTCACCCCAGAAGAATTGTTTCAGTTGATTGTCACAGATGTAAAAAGTAGATTTTTTATAAGTTCAAAATTTTGTGTAAATGCTGTAAATAATTCACTTTGTAGACAATGGGGTATAAGCCGAGAATGTTGATATGTAAGGCTATATCTTGAATATACTATGTAGCAGATTTATTTGCTTTCTTTTGGATTTTGGAATACAAATTTCATTTATCCAAAAAATAGAAAAAAGAAAATTCGGATCATCTAACCTCTTCAAAATGAGTGAGCTTAAAATATTTCTTTCCAATTTCTGTCCGCCTAACTCTATCGAAGCCTTTCCCATCAGTTTCCACAAACCTGTGGATATGTAATTAAAGGGATGAAGTACTTGTGCTGAGAACAAAACTGACCAAAACCACATATAAACTCAAAAGTTAACAGCAACAGACCTGTAATATGAGAGCTTATACATTAGACAATTTAGCATGGTTGGAGTGGCCTCGGAATCAATTCGATACTGACCATCTCTCTGTAGACAGAAGGCAAGTTACAGAATAGTTAATAATTATAATGAGTGAAATAACTGAGTCAGGAAGGAAGCTTAAATATTGTCTAAATTCTTAGCCAAAATAAAATATCCAGTCTAAACTTAGTACAGTAACATTCTATCACCGAGAAACCCAAAAAAAGTTTTATTCACTAATTCTTACTTACTTTATCCTTGATAGGTTTGCTTTTTTGACATGAACAAACTTCAAGATAATATATTTAATACGTAAATGTAATTACTTTCATTCACAATTTTAATAATGTTCTACCTTGCCCTTATTGTTTCACTAGCAAACTTCATCATACTTAAAAAGTTGAGGGTATTTTTCCTGGGAAAAAAAATATCTTAATCGTTTAACTTTGAATATAGACAAGCATGATTGAGAGTTGAGACTTCCCAAAATGGAACAAAGACCAAAAAGATGGAACAACAGTGTACTTTTAGGCAGTGCCAGCACAGAGAACTTACCAGGTAATCAGGTTCCTTGATATGAGGAAACACACCACCTCCAATTCGAACCATCCACAGGAACTTATTAATATCATCACTGGGGTAGCCAACGAGACCTAATTAGTGAAGTCAATTGTCAGAAGAATAATATATTAAGACAGCATAATTCAAGTAAACAAAGAAGAAATCAAACCTCCAAACACGACGAGAACATATTTTACATCCAAAGAGTGGAAAATTTCCCAAGCTGCCTTTTCAGGAGAAGACATCGCGGTACCAACAGTTGCAATATGAGTATTGTTCCAGGTATTATTATCGACAATGACCGTGCGGTTAGCCATAGCAGTGGTTTGGTAACCGTAGTCCCACCATGATGCAACCTGCCAGGAGTTCCACTTAGCACAACTTTTTTTTGCCAACTTAATAGGTTAGAATATGTTATATTCAACAAAAGAGTAAGCTGCTACATGCAAAACAAGTCCATCCCAAGAAACAATGAGAAAAACACATAAATCAGAAAGGATATCACCAATAAGGAATCAGAGCCAACCCATTGTATGCTCAACGTATCAATGTTGATCACACAGCTTGAAATATTCTTTTTCCATTATTTATTCTACAAAAATACAGGTATCAAGAAAAACTTCCAGCCCGACAGACTGGTTGCCTAAATTGACATTCCAAAGCTGGAAAATAAAATATGTTCGAAATCTAGAAAAGCTAAGACAGGAGAAATACCACATAGAGAACTTACTTTATCATCTACATCAGTATTATGGCTCAACCATGCATAAGCCTCTCTAAAATCATCAAAAACATGTAGACCATCATGTGATTGAGAAGTTAAAACTATTGAGGGGGCTGAATAAGCTTCTGCTGCAGCCCAAACACAATGAACCTGTAAAGAAAAGTGCACCAGTGTGATAGCCTTTTTACAATTAAAACAAAAAGAAGAAAGAAACGGGCAAGAAATGGGTATGCAAGGAAATTTCATTGACAAAAAATAAATGAAAAGAACTAGTAGTAAAGTTTTAATTCCCATTGAGACATATATATTTCCAACAGAGAAACTTTTAAATGTTGCATTCTAGGTATGAGATTCATGGTGAGACTACATTAAGGTAGCCAAATTCATTGTTGAAAAAAAGGAGAGACTAACATCTTTTAAATGCCATAATCATCACTACCTACCATACCATTTAGGAACTTTTATATGAAATGTCTGCAACAAGACTAAATATTTGAAGAAGGCAATAAATTCCATATGAAAACAGCATTGCAGCATCTGAGAAGAATTCAACATATATTTACATTTTTCTTATTAACTCTAAACTTAAAGCTCATCGAGATTCGAGATGATGCTGAATTATTACCAATTGTTAAAAAAAACAATCTTTTTCTGTTTGCATATAGTCATCATTCCTTTCTAGGCCTAATCCATTTGAAGTTTCTCTTTACAAATAAAAGATCAGTTTCTCCAAATGTTGACAAAAAATTCTAACTAGAGCTTGTCTTGGTCCTCTTGGAAAAATTTTACTTTTACACTTCATAGTTCATACCTTATATACTATCCATCAGCACACATTCTGAGGACTCAGTATTGGCAACCTATTAATGCCAGTGCCAAACCCAAACTTAATGAATGTAGCATTGTCAAACCTATCGAGATCACTGAAAGGCAGAAAGTGTCTGTTTTATATACCTAGAGCAGGTTCTACAACCAGCTGATTATAACATATATCCACCTTGAAGGTAAGAAAATAGCTAACAACAAATCCTTCTTTACAACCAGAACAACCTCTCAGAAGCTACAGATCAACATCATATCATAGCCATAGCAGTCTACTATGTAATATATTAACTTCTATAATGAAAACACAGGCAAAAAAAGCAGTTAGAGGATATAAAAGGGAAATAAAAGTACCACATAGAAGGCACCCAGCAAGACAAGTAGGAGAAGAGAAATCACAGATGCCTCCAAAGGTAAAGCAAGAAGCCTCTTCTTCTCAGCTTTGGCTTTGGTGGGAGGTTTTTCCACATGCTCCCTTTCCTTCTTCTTGCTCTTCCTTGAGGGTCGATTCTTTGATGTCTCCTCAGGTTTTTCTATCTTTACTGCATCATTCTGTGCTTCAGCAGTAGGAGAACTAGTTTCCCCTGCCTTAATGATCAGAAGCAACAGAATATTTTTTTAGTACTGTAGCTAAATGCATTCATCAAATGATTGGCAGAATATAAACTTCTAGTATGGATAAAAAGAGCCTGCATACATCAACTTCAGCATTGCTTGATACTCCAGGTAGCTGAAACTTGATTGATCTGGTGAAAACATCAAAAGCTTGGGAGAGAGCAATTCCAGATGTGATGCATGCAGCTGGAGCAAGCACAAGCATTAAGCGTACCTGTATAATTAGACCATAAGATGCTCCAAATTATTAGGACAAATGAATGGAGAGTAATGGCTTGAATTGTCTGTGTCCATATTCATCTTACCATTACTCCAGAGAAATA
This sequence comes from Fremontodendron californicum, assembly GCA_030761205.1. Lineage (NCBI taxonomy): Eukaryota > Viridiplantae > Streptophyta > Magnoliopsida > Malvales > Malvaceae > Fremontodendron > Fremontodendron californicum. The sequence goes on from JAULJL010000006.1 coordinate 1,126,611, forward strand.
TGCAGACGTTGCAATATAGAGGACCACAAATGAGCTTGCATCCGATAAAGGCAAAAAGCACGCCTTCCAACAAGGGAAAGAAAAATTATCAATTATAGCACAAACTTTTAAGTTACAGGCAAAAAGCCAAAATTGTTCCAAAACTTGAGACTTACAATGATACCAGCTGGAACCAAGAATGCCAAAACATTAATGTCCATGAAGTAAGATGGCCAAGTAGGTGGTTGATGTTCACTAACACTAGCAATGATTGGTATATATTTGCTTGCATAAGTTCTGTCAAATGCAGTAAAAAATGGAAAAGAAGTTACACACCTAATTTTGCACAACTATGATTGAACAAATGGCAGAAGGTATTAGAAAAGAAAACACTGTTCGCATGGACAACCCCCTTAGTGCTAAACAGATCAAATAGTTTACTAGTATCTCATTTAGGTCTTAGGTTTTGCACAGCCAAAAAGCCCCTCAAAATCAGATCCATGCCAAACCAAAATGTCAGGATAATTTCAGTTTCAAAGTGCATCAGACTGCACTATCCTTTACTAAAATTCCTGCCGCTGCTTTTCATTCACAGTTTTGACACAGAGAACGTAATGATGAAAGTTTTGACAGCCTCCGTAAAGGTGCAACCTGATCAAAAGTCCCATCACATGGGATGAGACAGTTATTCTGTGTGTGCTCATCGAATTAAAGCAGCCATGTAAGATAATGGAATAAATTAGGTACTTACGGGTCAAGCAAACTTAAGCTTCGTCCACTCCACCCCTTCGTTGGACTAGAAGCTACTAATGCGATAAGAACAGCTATTACAGCACAAAACACTGCCCTGAGAACAGAAATGATATGAGGTCATTTAATCCTCCATCTTATTCACATACTTATCTGTAGATTTACTGAGCAAGTCCACAAGGAATATAGTTTATTGTTTAATGTATGCTGAATTGAATAGTAAGAAAGTTTAAATCATAATTTATTCACTATTTTTTGTTCCTAGTTGCCATTAATATATCAATTCATGTTTCCCTGAAAAAATTACAGGAACAGAAGAGAAGTAAAGCTTACAGGCCAACAGATACAACAAGTGTCACAGCAACTTTAAACATCTTGGGGGAAAGAATCCCCTTGATATAGTACACAAAAGCTACTACGTGGATAATAATGAAAACCTGCAAGGGGAAAACAAAATTAGATCAAAGAGCAAGGAGTAGCATCAATGAACCAAGACTTACAAGAAGAGGGGGGATGAAAAAACAAAAAAGAAAAAGATGAGAGGTATTTCGGCAATCGAAATAATGCTGTGATGAATCTTGCCCACAAACACCTCCTTGAACCGGTAATGGCATTGAGAATTTAAAGCACAAAAGTTGGTCATACAGCTACAACTCCTCAAGTGGAACAGCTAATAACATGAAATGCTAGCAAGAATAACTGTCTATGACACAGATGATTAAGTTATTGACAGTTACAAAATAACTATAAAAGGCAGGCTATAACTACTTGAGATTGACAAGACAAATGAATTGCAATAAGAAAAACAAGAGAATACAAAAGGCAGCCAACAGTTCAGGGAAAAAAATAAAGGAAAAAACTCACCAAAAATGATGCAAAATGTTCTGATGTCATGACAGCATTAAACCCAACTACTGGCACCAAAGCAGCTAGCAATGTTCCCAAAACAACCTGCAGCCAAACACTTACAATTTCAACTAAAATCAAGAAAGGCCAGGTAGAAATCTCCAGAAAGATTTCTATCTTCTATTCAAGAAATAAAAAAGGTACATTCTTTAAACATGCCACCATCATTAAGTGAGAAGGAAGACTATAGCAGACCCTATTTAGTAGAATAACCTTCTATCCACAAAGACAAAGTGAAGGTCAAAATTAAATGTAATACATAAATGCGTGCCCAAACAACTTCAAGTTTCCATATAATAAATAAAAAAAAATCTCAAACATTTAGGACTTCAATAAAGTATTATAATGTTCTGCACATTGCCATTCAATCTAATGCCTCCTACAAAATGTTTTTAATTTTCCTTGGTCTTTTTAACCCACAAAGCCTGTCCCTTCCAGTTTTTCACAAAACATCAGTTTCTGCAAAATGCTAATCTTTGTTGACAACTGTTAGCATCGGTTCTTTAATAGCATACTGAAACACATATTCCTATTGTTTATTGACAAGTATTGAAGCTTCCTGAGCAATGCAGATACTTACAAGAGGAGCATATGCGATGTATAGTCGAGAAGAATAACGACCAGTTATAATGCATAGAAGCACATGCATTGGAATGAGATTAATAATGAACGTGTATCCTCCCCAGGAGCAGACCTGGAAAACAAAATAATTAACTGAGAAACATAAACAATGAGTGAAAATAAGAACAAGGATAAAAAATAGCACAAGAAGCCTACCATATAAAAGTATGCAATTGAATTTAAGGTGGCATAAAACAAGGATCCAGTATTTAATGTCTGCAAATAACCAATAATGAAGAGCATAGAATAGTCAGACATGAAAATAACTAATGGAAAGAAACTCCAACCAAAATAAGTAGCAGGTTATCTATAAAAGATGAGATACTATTCACCAGTAAATTAAATCTGACTGTACCTCAAGCATTAGAATTCAAAATTTTAGGAAATTAAATGAATTTACTTCAATCAAAGTCTAACCTTTATATAAAGATAAAAAGTGATGATCAGAGCAAATATTGCTACGGCTTCATTGTCATAGCTACCAGCCACAGAACGAGAGATATATGATGGAACCTACAAAGAAAAACATAAATGAATTGAACAAAGATGTCAGTCATAAGACACATTAACACCATAAGTTGATAGAGAAAAATGGCATTGCCAAATATTGTCAACAGAGACTCATATACAGACCACTAAAAACAATGGTAAGTTTTAAGTATCAAAGCACAGTGTAAAATGATGTTAACCACTGCAGTTCAAAGTTTAAAATAATTATAATGAATGAATGAATGAACTCTGATAATGCTACACATGTCTCTTGCATGATTTACCATGGCCAAAATAACAGCAGCTGTCAGTCCAGCACCAGCACCCTTAACTTCCTATGAAAAAGACCACAGAATTTGAGTTTAACAAGCATATAACAACTAACTAAACAAATAAATTTACGGCAGAATAAATACCTTGGTCAAAAGGTATGTTGCCCATGAAGCAAAAGCAGAGAATATAGGTGCAGTGAAAACACAAACAGTCTCCACGGACAGTGGAATATTTAAAGAATTTAACAACCTGATGCAACAGGGAAAGAGAAAAAAGCCAAATGCAAGTAATGTCAAATTTAGACGAAAAAGAAATTAGCAAAGTTTAATAGAAATGCTTCAGCTGAAAGGAAGAACAGTGTGGCAGGTTCAACCTTCCCCAGGAAGCAGCTGGACATGGCGTAAAATGCTTCAGCTGAGGGCTTTGGCTTTGAGGTTCACCTCCAACCAGAATGGTGCTCTAACTTGGAAGTTCCCTGGGAACAGATTTATGGTGGCTAAAGTCTGGAATGATCTCAGGCCTAGGCAGGACAAGGTGGAGTGGGATAAATTGATCTGGTTTCCATTTCATATTCCTAAACATGCACTGGTAGCTTGGATGGCTATATTGGACAAACTGCCTACAAAGAACAGATTGATGTCATGGGGCATGGAGGTGGATGGCAAATGTGAGCTATGTCAAACTGAGCAAGAAACCCGGAATCATATATTTTTTGAATGTGCCTATTCAAAGGAAATCTGGGGGCATATACTATGCTTATGTCAACTTCATAGAAGCATAAGGAGCTGGCAAGCAGAGCTGCAATGGGCAGTAAACAGAATCAGAGGAAAAACTCTCATTTCTGTTATTTTGCGTTTATCATGGAGTGCCTTTCTTTACTCGATCTGGAGGGAGAGAAATAATAGGTGTTTTAATCGCCTTCAATCCACACAAGGAGCGATCATTGAGCAGATAAAAGAGATCATCAGAATGCGATTGTTGGGGCTCAAGAACATTAGTCCTGATGAAGTGAACCGAAGATTGGATGCAGATTGGGGACTGTCACTTTTTTCCTAGGATCTTTGTCCATTCTGGAATAGCTTTAAGTATTGCTGAAGTATGTTGCTATTGTTCCCTGATTGATTAGTGGTCTTAAGTTTTGTTCAAGTATTGTTTAAGTATGTATAGCTTAAGTACATGTTGCACATGATGTTGGATGTAGCAGTTTAACTGCTTTCTGGATAAATAAAACACTTACTTATCCAAAAAAAAAGTTTAATAGAAATAGGTTTTTGCTCCCTATTAACATTCAGGAAAACATACCACCATATGGTGCCAGCTGTCAAAGTCAACCCAGGGTAAACAGTTCCGCCTATCACACGCCCGAGAGGATACCTTGGTTATACAAAAATATATATATATATATATATTTTATTCAGAAACCCTAAATAATAACATAGCTAGAACCATAAACATCATAAATAACTACCAATTAGCTATTACCAGGTTCGATCATCAAACCAATTCCAAAATTCGTATATTCCCTTCTTTGTAAGAAACTGAAACCAACAAGATAACCACATCATCTTGCTATGTAAGATAAGATACCAAAACATTGACAAAAATAACAAAACGGATGTTAAGGAACTAAAATAGCAACAAATTGTAAATGAGAAGGGAGACTGAGTCAACTGACCTGAGTGACTCTATAATTAAAGTAAGGATCGAACTCGTGAATAACACTCTCGTATTTTATAACCTGAAAACATAAAGTCCAAAAGAATTTCAAATAACTAAGCAGTTCATTTGGAAAAATAGAAACAAAAGATCATTTTTCCTTCACATTCCTCCAACTTTCTCATCATCCAAATGGGAGAAGACTCAAATCGGACAATCATTAAAAAAATAAAGACAAATTTTCAAATATGCACGTCAATCTTCAGCTCAATTTTTTTTTATACTTCTTTAGCGACAAAAAATAGCGAAAAACGAAATTTTGAAAAGAATATTACAGATCGGATCTAGAAGGTTCTTTAAAAGATCTTACAGAGAATATACGGATCGAGAAAGCGATAACTCCAATAAGGAGGAGGATGAAGTACGAGAGAAGGCCGCCGAAAGCGTTACGTAAGGTGTTGTTGGTGTATAGAGTTGGGACGGCGGCGGTTGAGGTCTCCGGGGCCGCCATTGACGGCCAATCAACGGTCCGATGCGAAGAGACAGAGAGAGTTGGGAGTGGGTTTTGGTGTTGCCTGTGTAGGTGTGTGTTTTGAGTAGACTAAAGAAAGAAAAAAGACTTCATACCAGGCTAGAAGGAATGAGGGAACTACGAAACTGTCCTTCCGTATGAAAATGACGGTGGTGGGTATTCTGTGGGGGTTATAATGACGATATTAACCCTTTATTCACACGTGGCAGTATATTATTGTTCGTTGGGACGGACCTGTGAATAGTTAAGTGCTGCGTGGTTGACCACGTGGCTTAACGTTATTTGACTTGTACATTTCTTTTTCTATCTTTTATTTATTAATAGTGAGTAACTAATTTCGGTTTTTTTTATTTGAATACTGATAAAAAAAATATTGATCAAACTATTTATATTTCAAAATTATTTATTAAAATGTGCTAAAAAAACATCAAGAGAAGTCGTCATATAATATGGTAATTTCTCTTCATGGTTTTAAAAAAAATTGAAAAACTTAGGTCAGAAATCTTCATATGATATGACGATTTCTGACCTTTATTTTTCAATTTTTTTTACAAATTTAATTCGAAAATAACCAATTTTTTTTTTTAATTTTAAAATTATAATAATTTTGAATCGATAAAAAAATAAATAAAAAAAGTACAAAGAAAGTCGACATCCATTATACTATATAAAAAAAAAAATTTGTTGAAAAGGTATGGAAGTCGCCATTTTCAATGGCGACTTCCATACCATATTATATTATCCATATTATATTATATATATATATTATAAGTTTTTTTATTTGAATACTGATAAAAAAATTATTGATCAAATTATCTATATTTTAAAATTATTTATCAAAATGCGTTTAAAAAAAATATCAAGAGAAGTCGTCATATGATATGATGATTTTTTATGGTATATTTTAAAAAAAATTAAAAATCTAATAAGGGAAATCACCATATCATATGACGACTTACCTTCGTGTTTTAAAAAAAAAATTGAAAAATAAATGTCATAAGTCACCATATCATATAGTTACTTCTGACCTAAGTTTTTCAATTTTTTTTTAAAACCATGAAAGAAAGTCGCCATATGATATGACGACTTCCCTTTTTAAATTTTTAATTTTTTAAAAAATACATCATGAGAAGTCGCCATATCATATGACGACTTCTCTTGATATTTTTTTTAAGTGCATTTTGATAAGTAATTTTGAAATATAGGTAATTTGATTAATAAATTTTTTTATTAGTATTCAAATAAAAAAACCAACTAATTTCTTTTCGTAACAAATTCTGAGATTTGTAAATCTTGTTTTATAGAAATGGTAAAAGGTTTAAGGTGCAAGCTAAATAGCTAATAGCTATATCTTATTGGGAAAAAAATTACTTTTGTGTTACTTTTAGAATAAAAAAATTTAGGAAACTGCTTTTAAATTTTAGAGCCTATTAATTAATTAATTCGCAATGGGCCACCGGTAACAAAGGCTGAAAAATGTAGCTCAGACCCATGTTCTTAATAAGGCTTCAGGCATGGTCCAATAACATAAACGGTATCGTTTCAACCTTTTCGGTTTCATAAAATCGGAAGCCGCCCAGTTCGATTCCTAATCGAATCGTTAACCTGATCGATCCAGGAGCTTTTCAAGGTATTTCTCCTCTTCTTGGTTGTAATTAGGGTTTTCAAGTCATTTGTTCGTAACGTTTTTTTTTTCCTTCGCTTTCTAAATCTTTATTTAAAAAAGCTAAGTCTAGAATTTCAAATCGCTTATTTGGTAGGCAGAAATCTCGTATCTTTGGATCCACCATGGCGGCTTTAAAGGATCTTTTACCAGATGCGAAAAACTCAACGTCGACCTATTATGACCACGCAAATGACCCATGGTTTAAACAGCGGTTTAGTTCGTCGGAGGAAGAGAAATCCACGGCCATAAAGGCGAAGCCGGTACCTCCTTACATGAAGCGCGCCGGATTTGTTCCTAGAAAAAGTGAAGACTTTGGAGATGGAGGTGCTTTCCCTGAAATACATATTGCTCAATACCCTCTTGATATGGGAAGAGCGAGAGGGGCGAAACCCGGATCGAAAATTCTTCCGGTGACTGTTGATGCTCATGGGAATTTGGCTTACGACGCGATAGTTAAGCAGAATGAGAATGCAAAGAAGATTGTTTATTCGCAGCATAAGGATTTGATACCAAAGATTTTAAGGAACGAGGAAGAGGGTGGTGATGAGGAGGAGGAAGAGATGCAAAAAGAGATCGAGGAAACAATGCAAGAAACTATGGCAGCTTTGGAGAAGATAGTAAATGTGAGATTGAGTGCTGCACAGCCAAAGAATGTTCCTAAACAGTCTTCGGATTCAAAGTATATTAAGTACAAGCCTTCACAGCAATCGGCTGCGTTTAATTCGGGTGCTAAAGAGAGGATAATTAGAATGGTGGAGATGCCTGTTGATCCTCTTGAGCCTCCTAAGTTTAAGCATAAGAGGGTTCCGAAGGCTTCAGGGTCTCCACCGGTGCCAGTGATGCATTCCCCTCCACGGCCCGTTACTGTGAAGGATCAGCAGGATTGGAAAATTCCACCTTGTATTTCAAACTGGAAGAATCCGAAAGGGTATACAATCCCACTGGATAAGCGTCTTGCTGCTGATGGAAGAGGTTTACAGGAGGTTCAGATTAATGATAACTTTGCGAAGCTGTCTGAATCTTTGTATGTTGCAGAGCAGAAGGCTAGAGAAGCTGTGGCAATGAGATCAAAGGTGCAGAAAGAGATGATGATGAAGGAGAAGGAAAGGAAGGAGTTGGAGTTGCGAGCTTTAGCTGCCAAAGCTCGTTCTGAGAGAACTGGGACGCTGGCACCTTCAGCTGCTGTTCCAATGTCATCTGACAGAAGTGCGATGGATGCTGATATGAGAGTGGATTATGAGCCAGTGAGAGAAAGAGAAAGGGATATGCCAAAGGAATCGAAGGAAGAAAGAGAGGATCGGTTGCAGAGGGAGAAAATACGTGAAGAGCGTCGTAGAGAAAGGGAGAGAGAGAGAAGGTTAGAAGCCAAAGACGCTGCCATGGGTAAAAAGAGTAAGATTACAAGAGATAGGGATAGAGATATTAGTGAAAAAGTGGCTCTTGGTATGGCTTCTACTGGTGCTGGAAGAGGTGGGGAAGTAATGTATGATCAAAGGTTATTTAACCAGGAGAAAGGAATGGATTCTGGATTTGCAACCGATGATCAATACAACATCTATGACAAGGGTCTATTCACAGCACAGCCTACTTTGTCGACACTCTATAGGCCGAAGAAAGACATGGATTCGGACATGTATGTTGGTGCAGATGAGCAGTTAGAGAAAATAATGAAAACTGAGAGGTTTAAACCTGACAAGGCTTTTGCTGGTACTTCTGAGAAGAGTGGTCCAAGGGATAGGCCAGTTGAGTTTGAAAAGGAAGCTGAAGAAGCTGATCCATTTGGTCTTGATCAGTTCTTGACAGAGGTCAAGAAGGGTAAGAAAGCCATGGAAAAAGTGGGTACTGGAGGGACGATGAAGGCAAGTGCAGGCTCTTCCATGCGAGATGGCTATGAAGGAGGCTCTAATAGATCTCGCATTGGTTTCGAGAGAGGACATTAAATATTCCATGTATTTCTTGACTAATGAATACATGGCTCTGTAGCTTGTTAATTTGCTCATCTTTGTTGCTGAGTGAATCTTAATCCCTGAAGTAGCTTCTGGGGTGAGCTTTTTCTTTCTCTTCAATATGTGCTATGTGGAATGTTGCTTATTTTACCTTGTTGTGAAGATTTTAACTAATCATATTTCTCTTCTACCATGCTATATTAAAGATCTTGTTATCTATCACTACTACTTATCGAGTGCTGCCTTGAGTTGGATTTCATATTTTTTGTTGGTATATAAGCATTTGTGAATGGACTCCGAGCTTGATTGATACCTCTGTTGTTTGTGGTCCATTTTTCCTCCCTTGGTTCTGTTTGCATTTCATGAGATAATATACTTGCTCGGATTAAAAGGAGTTGCATCTGTATGTTGGTAATTACATAAAGTAGCTGAGATTCATTGAGATGTTTATGAACTTCTCAGGACCTTTCTCCTGTAAAACGTTTGGTTGGAAAATATCCACCCTGCATATTTCAGCTGGTACAAGCATTGTCTGATATTGAACATATTTCCTAGCTATGTAGCTCCGACTTTTCATTTTTCTTGAAGTACCCGTGTCTAACATCCGTATCCGACGCATATCCGAACATAGGTGTGGGGATATGATCCCCCAAAATCCTCTAAATACATGGAAAAACTTAGAATAAATCAAACATATTCATGTCGGATACATATCCGTGCCCGACACTCACACCTCCGAGTAACATAGTTTCCTAGTTTCACGTACAATGTATGGGTAAGTATTTTTAAGATTTAAGATAGTCATGAACCACATGCAAGCATCATCGATTATTGGAACTGCATTCAAACTTTTTTAATCCGTCGAAAGAACTTTCAACTTTAAGCAATCTTGGTTAAGTTTGATTTTATTTTACTGCAGTAGCTCTAGTATACTAATACTAGTATAAAAGCTTTATTTGACCTATTACTATGCGACTGCTTGTGGATAGGTTTGTTTTACGTGGCCTGAAAATGCAAGTTAAAAGACTGTTGAGTCACAACCTGGTTGAATTCTTTGCTGAGAGGGCTTCATTTGGTAGTGCAAATTCTCTTAAATGCAGTAAATTAAGATAAGAAATGCCTCCTCCTGAGGAGTGTTTTGCAGTTAAGGCAGCTGAACACGGGATCATTTTGTTAGATCAGAATTTTTTCTTGTTCTCATTCCTTCACCAAGTGGAAACGATTGTTGAAATGCTGTTTTAAGCGTAGATAGTGCAACATTTTATAAATAAAACTTGGGATAAGCATTTCTTTTTTTTTTTTTTTTTTTGTGTGTATAAAATAGGTCGTAGTTTAAGAACAGGGTAAGGATTACAGATGTTAAGATTCGAACTCTAAATTTGTTGAATGTCATCTCTTAAAGGTGATTGCATGAATTAATTGAACTAAATTTTGGATTCATAAATATTTCTTCTTTAACCGATGAAGATGCTTCAAGTCATACATTCTTGTTTGCAAGATAAAGAGCTTGAAATGTTACTTCAAAAAGGAAAACAGTTAGAAAGAGGTTAAAATTCAAGAAATAAAGTGTCAAAACAATGATTAACGATTGTTGAAATGCTGTTTTAAGCGTAGATAGTGCAACATTTTATAAATAAAACTTGGGATAAGCATTTCTTTTTTTTTTTTTTTTTTGTGTGTATAAAATAGGTCGTAGTTTAAGAACAGGGTAAGGATTACAGATGTTAAGATTCGAACTCTAAATTTGTTGAATGTCATCTCTTAAAGATGATTGCATGAATTAATTGAACTAAATTTTGGATTCATAAATATTTCTTCTTTAACCGATGAAGATGCTTCAAGTCATACATTCTTGTTTGCAAGATAAAGAGCTTGAAATGTTACTTCAAAAAGGAAAACAGTTAGAAAGAGGTTAAAATTCAAGAAATAAAGTGTCAAAACAATGATTAACGCTACATTTTAATCAACATCTCATGATTAAGCAAGCCTCACCCCCACACCCTTTAGAGAATTAGGGATCACTTTCAGAAACCTTGTTTCCCTGTAGCAAAATATGCAAACTCAGCAAACTCCAACCAACAAGAAACCGAAAGAGGCTTTAGATTTAACAGGTCACTCACATTATTGCAAATTTCTGAGCTTTCAACTTCAATAGTCCGGACAGAAGAACCTATAAAAACTTCTAAGCAAATACGTCAGAATCGATTTGCTCAATGTTGGGGAAAATTTGTCTCAGGGTAGCAGTGTAGTTTGGAGACTTTGCCTGCAATAAAACAATAAAACAATGTTGAATGCTATGGAAGAAAAAAAAAAATTGTGAGCACGGCATTTTAAAAAGTGCCATACCTCCAATCCTATCATAGAAGTTAAACGATTACTTTGCAAGCTAATCTTCTTGATGCATCTGAGTCCACAAAGGTTTATCACTTTGATTCGATTCCTTCCTAGCCACAGCTCTTGTAACTTTGTGAAATTTTGCAAATTTTCCATTACCTTAAATGCCAAAAAAGCACTTCACAACATTTGACAACTCACCAATCTTATACTTCAGTCAAAGGTGTCGACAAATTACTCCAACATTTGACAAAAAAACAGAAAATTTTCATCAACCTGTTATATGCTATCGAATATTGATGCTTGTTACATTACTTATGTAATAAAGATTATTAAAGCAATGAAGCAATTTAAGAACTAGCCCTTAATCTGTTGGAACCAAGTTCAAGAATTTGCAACTCATGCAAGTGGTCAATCTCCTCCATCTTAGTAACTTCATTTTTGGAGACATAAAGTTCATTGAGAGTGCTAGAGGCCTTTGACAATCCATACAACGAAGTGATTTCATTGAAAGAAACATCAAAAACCAAGAGCTTCTTGAATATGCTGACATCTGGTATTTTCATCAGTTTATTATCCCTAAGTACTAACTCCTGCACAAAAACAAACAAACGAATAAATAACCAACCCCAAGCTTCTTCCTTGTTCTAGCAATGATCAAAATCAGATGACAGGAAAAGAGAAGTGGAAAAAAGAAAAGAAAATACAAAATTTTTTCCCCTCAAAAACAGCTAAAATCTAAAGCAAATAGTACAAGAAGAATTGTAAATATTTGATTAAAAATAAGTAAATAGTTTAATATAGCATATGTTCGAGCATGGTTTTTTTTTTTGTTGGATAAATCACGTTCGAGACTTCGAGCATAATTAGTTCATACTAACGTAAATTTTTTTTTTAAAAATTGTGCATCCTATAATTTAAAGAATATTATTTACATTCGTATCTACATGCATTTTTTTTTTCTTTTTAGTAAAAAAAACAAGTAAAGCAATGGGCAGAAGCAAATAAATTTCATTAATTTTCTTACGCAGTTTCAATAATATTGAAAAATTAAAGGGGTGAGATAACCAAAACAAACGACGCTTCGATGGCGTCAAGGAAAAGAATAGGATAACCTCAAGACCAGATAACGAGTCCCAGCGAGAGATCGGCTCGATGGCAGCATCGCCGATGAGGTTCTGTCGAAAAGACAGCTTTTTGAGGTTAATGAGATTCGCAATCCGAGGGTCCAAACTCAATAAGCGGTTCGCAGTAAAGTGTTACTAGGTCCAATTATAGAGTCCGGTTCTAGAGTCCAGTTATAAGAGTCTGAGTCCAGTTATATATCAATTTTCTTTATGTTGTTAAGCACCTTGAGCTATTGTGTTGGGCCAAGGCATAGCTAGTGTCGAATGGCCTTATGGCAAGGTCTGTAATAACAGACTTGAGGATATATGAATTGGCATTTGACAGTATTCTGACATGATACCTCAATTTCACAAACTTTCTCTCTAACAGAATTCTCTAACAAACTCTCCCTTCTCTCCTAATAATCTTCTTCTTCCTTCTTCTTAACCTTCTTCTGCTGCATTGTGTTCTGCTCTTCTTCTTGTGCACTGCATTGCAGGTTTCCTTGCTCATTTAAGGACCATATCAGTGGTATCAGAGACTTCTTTCCTGGCTTTTATGGCAGACAACGTAACTAACCGTCTCCAAAAGGAAGTGGCCCAGATTCAGAATGAGCTCCAGTCGATTGATCAGAAGATGGAGGATAAGCTCGATGGCTTTCGTTCTGAGCTTAAGCTGGATTTTAAGAAATTTTTTGAGCTCCTGGCAGCTAAGGAAGCCAAGGAAGCCACTCGTGAGGCTGAACGGGGTGGCGCAACTTCTTCTCAGCCACTTACGGGTCCTTTCATGGACCCTACTCAGGTACATCCTCCCTTCTCTGATCCCTGGCGTCGTTTTAAACTTGATTGTCCGAAATTCAATGGGGATGATTTTAAGGGATGGTTTATGAAACTCGAGCAATACTTTGTTGCTGAGAGTGTGCCTGATGATGCTAAGGTTCGGGTCACCATGTTGAGTTTAGATGGTAAGGCTTTGCAATGGCACCAGCATTATGCTCGTGTCCATGGCGGGCTAGAGGTCATCACTTGGCCTGAGTATATCAGGGAGATGCAGGATAGGTTTTTGCCTGGTGATTATGAGGACCCCATGGCAGAATTAGTGGGGTTGAAACACTCAGAATCTGTAGATAAGTATCACGAGGATTTCATTGCTCTTCTTAACCTGCTTAATCTTTCTGATGACTATGCTCTTAGCATCTTTACCAGCAACTTGAAATTGGATATTGCCCAAACACTTAAGCTTTTCAAACCCAAAACACTCAACCAAGCATTACATCTTGCCAAACAGATTGAATCCATTATCTATCCTAGTCCTAAGAAACAGTTCTTCACCTCTAGACCCTTCCAACCCAACAACACCAACCTCACATCTACCTTTAAAACCAATTCCTTACCTCCCCTTCTACCAACACCAAAGATACCACCAAACCCGAATCTGCTTACCAGTTCCAACCAGCGATCCACTCCTCCTAATGCTAAAACCTCTGCTAACCTGCCTACCAACGCTGTCACTAGATATCCTAGTCGACGGTTCTTATCTGCAGAGATGGAGGAAAAAAAGAGAAAAGGCTTGTGTTATTGGTGCGGTGCTAAATACACTTTTGATCACAAATATGTCCGCTCCCAATTGTATCAGTTGTTGTTAGCAGATGAACCTCCTGGAGGAGAGTCAGAAGAATTCACCGATTGTAATGACAATCTGGAGGTTTTAATGATGGACATTGAAGAGGGTCATCAACCTGTCATTACTTTACATGCCATTCATGGCACTAATGGTTTCCAGACAATGCGCATCTTAGGAACCATAAAAAACCAACCTGTTATTATATTGGTCGACTCAGGGAGTACCCACAACTTCCTGAGCATAACTCTGGCCAAGAAATTGAATCTCCTGGTGAATCACAAGCATCCATTGCAGGTTACAGTTGCGAATGGCCAGCAGATGTCTATACTGGGCCTGTGTCCCGGTGTTCCTTGGTCAACCCAAGACTTGGATTTTGTCACAGATTTTATGACCTTGCAACTGAAGGGCTGTGATATGGTGTTGGGAGTTCAGTGGTTATCCAGCCTAGGCCCTATACTATGGGACTTTACTGCTCTCACTATGCAGTTTCAATTGAATTTCAGTTGGAAGAAATTGCAAGGGCTTCAACCTGGATCAGTCCACATGGGCAATAGCAAACAGACTTTGAAAAAACTACAAGCCATTTTGCTTGGCAATACTGGTCAGCCTTGTGCTATAATGCTGTTAGGCAGTTGTGAACAGGTTGAGTCTTCCAGTACAGCAACCACATATACTGTGGATCAGCATACAGCCTTGCAACAGCTTCTGGATTGTTATCAGGACTTATTTGCTGAACCTAAGAGTTTGCCTCCTGCTCGAGCTCATGATCATCAAATTCCATTGGTCAATGAGAGTCAATCAGTTCGATTAAGACCATACCGATACCCTGCATTCCAGAAAGATGAGATAGAAAGGATGATTCAAGAAATGCTGCAATCTGGGATCATTAGGTACAGTAACAGTTCCTTTGCTTCTCCCATTGTACTGGTTAAAAAGAAAGATGGATCTTGGCGTTTGTGTGTGGATTATCGACAGTTAAACCAATTGACTGTTAAGGACAGGTTCCCTATTCCATTGGTAGAAGAATTGATTGATGAACTTTCAGGGGCAATGTTTTTTTCCAAATTGGACCTCAGGGCAGGCTACCATCAGATTCGTATGTGTGACAAAGACATCCATAAAACAGCTTTTAGAACCCATGAATGCCATTATGAATTTCTGGTCATGCCATTTGGCCTTACCAATGCCCCTTCCACCTTTCAGAGTCTAATGAACACAGTCTTCAAACGACAGCTAAGAAGATTCGTGTTGGTTTTTTTTATGATATTTTGGTGTATTCAGCGGATTGGCTCACTCATTTGCAGCATTTGCAGGTAGTCTTTGATGTCCTCAGAGAGAATCAACTGTTTCTCAAAGGCAGTAAGTGTCAGTTTGGGGCCAAAGAAGTGGAATATCTGGGGCACATACTTAGTGGTGCAGGAGTATCCATGGAAAACAGCAAAATCCAAAGTGTGTTGCAGTGGCCAGCACCCAAAACCTTGAAGGATTTGAGAGGGTTTTTGGGTCTCACTGGTTATTATCGTCGGTTTGTTAAAGGGTATGACACATTAGCCAAACCTTTAACTGATCTTTTGAAGAATGACTGTTTTGGTTGGAATCCAACAGCACAGGCAGCATTTGACAGCCTCAAGACAGCCATGACAACAGCTCCAGTGCTTGCCCTTCCTGATTTTTCAAAGGAATTTATAGTTGAAACTGATGCTTCAGGATCAGGGGTAGGAGCTGTACTATCTCAGGAAGGCAGACCTGTAGCTTATTTCAGTAGGGCCCTATCACCCAAACACCAGTTATTGTCAGTTTATGAGAAAGAGATGCTGGCCGTAATCATGGCAGTCAAGAAATGGCAAGCTTATCTCATAGGCAGGCACTTCAAAATTAAAACTGATCACCAGAGCCTCCGGTTCCTGCTAAGTCAGCAAGTGACCACTCCTGCCCAGCAACTATGGGTCACTAGGATGATGGGCTATGACTATGAAGTGGTCTACAGACAAGGCACCACCAATGTAGTTGCTGATTTGTTGTGCCGTAGGCCCAAGGAAGGGACATTAGCAGCCATCTCCATAGTCTCTACTGATCTGCTCACACGCATACAAGCTTCTTGGGAACACGATGCTCACTTACAGAAGCTGATACAGGAGATGATCCAGAATCCAGGTACTAATGTTAAGTATACTTGGAATGGGGGTCAGTTGAGAAGAAAAGGTAAGTTGGTGGTGGGCAATGATTCTGCATTAAGACAGCAACTCATTCAGTATTTCCATAGCAGTTCCCTAGGGGGACATTCGGGTGTTCAGGCCACAGTTTCTAGAATTTCTAACATTTTATACTGGAAAGGTATGCGTAAAAACATAAGACAGTTCATTCGGGAATGTACGGTCTGTCAACACCATAAGTATGATCACTCAGCCTCTCCAGGGTTATTACAACCCTTGCCTGTACCAGAAAGGATTTGGAGTGATATCTCCATGGATTTTATAGAGGGTTTGCCTCGATCCAAAGGCAAAGATACCATCTTTGTGGTGGTTGATAGGCTGAGCAAATATGCTCATTTTCTGCCATTGGCCCATCCCTTTACAGCACTGACAGTGGCTCAGGTATTTATGGATCAGATATTCAAGCTTCATGGTATGCCCACCAACATCGTGTCTGACCGCGACAAGATTTTTATCAGTCAGTTTTGGCGCGAATTGTTTAAACGACAAGGTGTCCAGGTGAATTTGTCTACAACATACCACCCCCAGACCGATGGCCAGACCGAGGTCGTCAACAGATGCTTAGAATCATACCTCCGATGTATGACCAGTGAGAATCCTAGGGAGTGGAGTCAGTGGCTGCCCCTAGCTGAGTGGTGGTATAATACCATGTATCATACTGCCATTCACACTACACCCTATGAAGCTGTGTATGGTCAACCTGCACCTGTCCACTTACCATACTTAGCTGGTGATTCTATGCTTGATTCGGTTGACAGGAGTTTAACTGCTAGGGAAGCTGCTATTAGCCTGCTGAAATTCTACTTACACAGGGCACAGAATCGAATGAAGGTAATGGCTGATAAGAACAGAAGTGAACGTGAGTTCTATATTGGTGACTGGGTTTATGTGAAATTGCAACCATATAGGCAACAGTCGGTGGTCAACAGGAGCAACTTCAAGCTATCAGCCAAATACTTTGGCCCTTATCAAGTAACAGAGCGTGTGGGGAAGGTAGCTTATAAGCTCAGTCTGCCCTTGGACTCTAAGGTTCATCCTACTTTCCATGTTTCACAGTTAAAACTGCATCATGGACCTGTGACAGGGCAGCAGCCCTTACCTTCTTTAGGTGAAGATGGTACACTGCTCAAAGAACCTCTGAAGATTCTAGCTCGACGAATGACTAAACGGGGTAATAGAGCTGTCACTGAAGTCTTGGTTGAGTGGGTTAATTCATTTCCGGAAGATGCTACGTGGGAGTTGCTCTTTGATCTCCAGGCTCGGTATCCTCAATTTGATCCTTGAGGACAAGGATCCTTTTCAAATAGGGGGTATTGTTACAGGTCCAATTATAGAGTCCGGTTCTAGAGTCCAGTTATAAGAGTCTGAGTCCAGTTATATTTCAATTTCCTTTATGTTGTTAAGCACCTTGAGCTATTGTGTTGGGCCAAGGCATAGCTAGTGTCGAATGGCCTTATGGCAAGGTCTGTAATAACAGACTTGAGGATATATGAATTGGCATCTGACAGTATTCTGTCATGATACCTCAATTTCACAAACTTTCTCTCTAACAGAATTCTCTAACAAACTCTCCCTTCTCTCCTAATAATCTTCTTCTTCCTTCTTCATTCTTCTTAACCTTCTTCTGCTGCATTGTGTTCTGCTCTTCTTCTTGTGCACTGCATTGCAGGTTTCTTTTCTCATTTAAGAACCATATCATAAAGTCCAACTCGGTGAGGTTTGGCGGCAATTCCACCGAGTCAAGATCGTGGAGCTGGAAGCTGGTGAGATCGAGAGTGGTGGTGGATGATAAATCAGTCTCCACCGTTTGATCATCTTGGTCCGGGTTGGTTTCTGGTGGTGGTTCGATATGGTTTTCCATTTTATGTTGGGCGGTTGGATATGCGAGGAGTCAAACGGTCGGAATATTTTGGTTCTGGTTCTGGTTTTGGTTCTCGTGTCCTCCAATCTCCAACTGATGGTTTTAGTGGAATCTTGTGCAAGAGAAACATGTCTTTTTTCTTTCTTTTTTTTTTTTGTTGTATTTTGTTGCCTTTAAACGGTGCCGTTTACCTTTTACATGTAATTTGCAAACCAGAGTTCGACGATTGTAAGAAATATTGATATTTTGAAAATAAAATAAAATAAAATAAAATTCAAACAAAACTTGAAGATTTTTTGAAAATGAGAATTGACATTATTACATCCACCATTACCAAACTTTGTTCTCCCATGTTTCATGCCAGATTATAACTGGAACTGAATCCCAATCTCCCATCCCACGTATGAACTCAATTCGCTTCCAGCTTCTGGTTCCTAGAGCTAGAACGCCAACTCCCAAACACCTAACCACGACTCTTTCCTATCTCAATCTAAATCTCGCTTCGACTGCCTTTTCTTCCGTTTCTGAAACGAACCCATCATTTCCATATCCAAACGCTGAAGACCCAGCCAAGACTTTACCCAATCTATTATCAAACTGCACCAGCGTTCTCCACTTGGATCAAGTTTATGCCCACATCATTCGAACGCGAGTTCTCGAATTGTACTCGGCGCCGTTTCATTGGAACAACATTATTCGATCCTACAGCAGATTCAATGCTCCCATTAAAGCACTTTACATCTACATTGCCATGTCAAGAGCTGGACTCTGCCCCGATCATTACACTCTCCCCATTATCTTAAAGGCCACGTGTCAATGTTTCGCTATTAACATCGGCCGTCAGCTTCACTCCATCGCTATAAAGATAGGACTAGAGTTAAATGAGTTTTGCGAGAGCGGGTTTATAAACCTTTATACAAAAGCGGGACAGTTTGAGAATGCGAGGAAAGTGTTTGATGAAAATCCGGAGAGAAAATTGGGTTCTTGGAATGCCATCATAGCAGGACTTTCTCAAAGTGGGCGTGCTAAAGAAGCGATAGATATGTTTTTGGAGCTAAAAAAATGTGGGTTTTTGCCTGATGATGTGACTATGGTTAGTGTGACATCGTCTTGTGGTAGTTTAGGGGATTTTGAGTTGGCTCTTCAGTTACATAAGTGTGTATTCCAAGCCAAAAGTCTAGAAAAATCGGACATTTTGATGTTGAATTCAGTCATTGATATGTATGGGAAGTGTGGTCGGATGGATTTAGCGTATTTAGTTTTTTCGAGGATGGAGGAAAAAAATGTCTCTTCTTGGACGTCTATGATTGTTGGCTATGCAATGCACGGTCATGTTGAGAAAGCTCTTGGTTGTTTTCTTTGTATGAGAGAGGTTGGGGTGAGACCTAACCATGTTACATTTATTGGGGTGTTGAGTGCTTGTGTGCATGGTGGAAAAGTTGAAGAAGGGAAATTTTACTTCGATATGATGAAGAATGGTTATGGAATAAGGCCAACTTTGCAGCATTATGGGTGCATGGTAGATTTGCTTGGTCGAGCTGGGTTGCTTGAGGAAGCAAGGAAGATGGTGGAGGAGATGCCTATGAAGGCAAATGTGGTTATATGGGGATGTTTGATTGGTGCCTGTGAGAAATTTGGGAATGTCGAGATGGGAGAGTGGGTGGCTAAGCATTTGCAGGAATTGGAACCTTGGAATGATGGGGTTTATGTTGTATTGTCTAATATTTATGCCATTAATGGTTTGTGGAAAGAGGTTGAGAGTGTTAGAAGGATCATGAAGCAGAGGAATCTTGCCAAGATTCCTGGTTATAGCTTGGCAATAAGTTGAGATTGAGTTTGGTTTGTTCGAGTGGCCAATCATCATGTTAACCCATCAACAAGATAAAAATGATTACATAAATGATTTCCGAATAAAGTTGCTTGGCTAATTATTGATTTATTTTTTTTAGGTGTGAGCCACATTTCAAGTAATAACAAATTCTGATTTTCTAATATCAAATTTTAACTTAAGTATGCTTATTTTCTCTCTAGTTAGGCGTTACTAATATGATGAAGTTGTATTTTGGTGAAAACTTCAAATTAGATCAAAATAAACGGCATATGATTTCTTTTAGGTATAAGTGTTCATGAGCCAGGTTAAACTTGGGCTCGAATGGAAAAAAGTTACTTCTTTAGATCCAACCTGCCTTGAAAACCTATTTTACTATTTAAATTATATTAAAATATTATTTTTATAATTAAATTTAAATTTAAATAAAAATATTTTTATTATTTAAATAACAATTCAGGTTGAGTCGGATTGATCTTGATTATAAAAAAATCCATCTCAAATTTAGTCTAATTCAGATCAGGCTATAAAACTGGACAAATAGCTTGATTCGTGGACAAATCTACTTGCAAGCATGACACAAACAAAAGTAATTTGCATAAAATTCATGGTTTAAAAGGAACAAAAAATTGAAATCGAAATCCACTACATGATCCTTATCAAATGATGATGAAAGAGACAGACTTCATTAATCCATACAACAATATATATATATATATAGGAGCTTTTCCACTTTCAAGGATTGTTGATTTAACATGTAGGGTAATTAACTTAATACTTATTTACTACGAACTCTTACTGGTCCATTGAAGCTTGGAAAAGTTGGAGAGCTGCTTCCATTCTCTGAGCCATAACTTGCAAACCAGAACCAATGAAGAAATCCAAATCCCCAAATGTCCACCCTTTTACAGGCTCAACTTCATACTTCCACTCAATGACACACCCTTGTTCCTTTGGCAACACTTTCACTGTCGACACATAAGAATTGAAACCAACATTCCCATCTACAATTGAATAGCTAAAAACCATTTCACTTGGATCAATGGACAGCAGTTTCTGCTTAGTCCAATTCAAAGTTTCTTTATCACTACCATTATTGAGAGGAGTTTTGAAGCCAGCACAGAAACGAACGCACCCTGGTTGTCCAGAAATGCCTTCGACAGGGAGGCAAGTGGTCAGAGTTGGGAACCACTTGTCTAAGCCAAAAAAGTCTTGTAAGAGAGGCCATACTTGTTCTGCTTTGGGTCCTGCTAGCTCTGCACAGGCCTTGCCTTCCCATTTTGATTGGTGCTGCTGAGAAATATTAGCCATTGGACGAGTAATAGGTTTGATATATTTCTAGCAAAAACTATATCAAAGAGCAAAGCAATCAAAATAAGTAAAATTAATAGGATGGTTTTCTTTGGGTTTAGCAGCTGTTGTTTATATAGAGAAGATTAGATATGATGAAAAAAAGGGCCAAAGGCTCAGTGGCTGAGGATGATTTTTGCTTTGCAGGACAACTCGTACGTCCAAGTAATTTCTGTGGAGTCTGTTGAGTCAAGCACTGTTCTGCACTTTTTGGCAATTGGCTCATTTTTCACGATCCCTGTCTTTGTCTAGAGGTACTCATGTCTAGAGGTACTCATGTTTCGGCTGTAATCCGAGATTTTTTTTTTTTTTTTTCGCTTGTCCAAGTGCATTTTGGATCGGTCCGGGTCTGCCTATAAATCAAGGTAGTCAGTATTGTATTGGTAGACGTATCATTTTTGTTTTGATACTGATACGTATCGGTATCAATATCGGTGTGTTTTGATGTACTATTTCGGATTTACCAGTATTTTCAAATATTTTTTCATATATATATATATAACTTATTTTCAAGTTTTTTAATAAAATATATATTATATACACATGCAAATATACATTCATTATATGCATATATATTTTTATGCAAATATAAAATTTAAATATTTAATATCTAAAAATTTTAAACATCAAATAGGTAAAATAAATATTAAAATGTTAAAAAAATATAATTAATTATTATTAATTATGTTCAATAACCTAATTTAATGAATATATTTTATTTTTAAATGTAATTATGAAAAACTAAAAATGATCATGACACAAAAAATATTGAAACTGATTTAAAAAATTAAATAAGTGAAATTTTAAAAAATAAAATAAAAAAATTTAAAATCTTGTATTAACCGTTACAGACCGGTACGTATCGATACTGACCGGTATTGATCGGTACAGATCGGTATGGGCGGAACCACAACCTGAACGGAATTAAAAACTGAGTGTTCCGGTTTAATTGAAATCTGAAACGTTCCTGCCGGTACCACCGGTACCGGAACGGACCACCATAATATAAACCCATTTCACTGTTTATAAATTATTAAAATATTAAAAAAATATTTTTATATTAATATTTATATATATTTTGTAATTAAATTTAAATAAAAATATTTTTTAATTATTAAATAATATTTCAAGCTGGTTCGAATTATAAATATTTTTACCCAAATATAATCCGGACCAAATCGAACAAATTATTCAATCATTGAACATATCTATCTTATCCAATCTAGCAATAAAGTAGATTCTATTGCGTTTGGATTTTTTTTTCTTTAATTTCATGGCTGCAGCAATCTCTTTGAAATCTCCTCCTATGTTACATAATTTTTTTTTAATTTTTTTTAAATATTGATTTCTAATATTTTTATTTGATACATATTCGAATGAATATGAAATATGATTTTTAAATATATATATTTTTTAAAAACAAATAAATATACTCATATGACACATATCCATGTTCAATACTAATCTCAAATTCGGATAACATAACCCTACACTTGTATAATTAAGAGCTTATCAGTTCTAACGATGGATTGTACAGCGTTTTATTACTTTATTATCATTTATCGTTATCTAAAAATTTTGTAAAGATAGTGTGTTTGGTTTTAAAAACATATTTCTGTTTTTATTTTTTGTTTTCATTTTTTAAAAAGCAATTTCCATTTTCCATTTATTACAAATGTGTTTGATAAATAAAAATAAAAAAATATTTTTAAACATGAATATATAAAAATGTGTTTGTATTGTGTTTTGTGTTGTGTTTAGAAAATAGAAAATGAAAATATGGGCCTCTTCCCTTCCAATATTGCAGCCTCTGTTCACAACTGAAAATGCATTTTCCAATGCATTTTCCACTTATTATAAGTTCTACCAGTCTTAACACTACTTATTAGCAATCCAATTGAAGCACTCATAGCAGCATAATTCAAAAGAAGTCATAATTACTGGTACTTCAAGCAGCATAATAGTGGTGATGACATATTATATTATTAGACACAACACAATTACACAACACGAGCACGACACAGAAAAAATAACTAAAAATACGACATGACTACAACACAACACGAAAAAATAATACGAACATGACATGAATACACAAATGTTTCAAAATCTATATGATATGAATTATTAACGTATCAAAATTTATATAAATATAAAATATCTTAAACACGATTATGACACGACAAAATACACGAACACGATACGGGTACACGAATTGCTAGGTGCTTATCTCAGCATATCTAATTCTTCTATGTCGTGTAATCTTCTAACTACTATATCTTGCTTCTGCTGTTTCTGAATTTTGAAAATTGGTTTCAGAATTGATTCCCACTTCTAACATTGCACCCCTTTTTTTACTCTGAGTTTCTTTTTCTGTATCAGTAGTATTTCTTTCTGATTTAGATGCAACTTCTTCAATTTGGGAGCTTTTAGTGATCTTACTTGGATGGCTCAATTTTGAGATGGGTTTCATGATGTAAAATATTGTTTTCTTGACCATCTCTTGACTTAGCCAATGTGAATTCTACAAGATAATTGCCACCTTGAGGAACACCATTCTCATCATGAAAGCCAGCCTCGTAATCCATTTGAAACTTCATTCGTACCAAGAATAGTGGCATTCTCTCCTTACTTCTAAGGTTTTTATCTTCACCATTCTTTTTGGTTGAAACTTGTTTCTCCATCTTCACTTGCTTAAGAGCGTCAATACTTATTTCCTCATCTTTTTGTAGTTCTTCAGTGTGTCTTTCCAAGCCCTTGTCATCTCCTTGCTCAACAAGATTAGCGCCACTTTCATCAGAACTATTTGCTTTTTTCGGTCCCTCTCTCATCCCCTCCCACATCAAGGTTTGACACGATTCTCTTTGAATTTTCTAACCCTCCTTGGGAGTTATCTTCATTGAAAACTTCCTTATCCATGTCTCTCATTTGGATTTCAATCTTTTTACTATTTGTTGACAGACTATATGGCATTTCTAGTTCCATTTTCTTCCCCTCCTTTTCATTTGTCTTGAAATCCCCATGGATGTATTCAATTCCCTTGTCTGCTTTCCTTCTGCTTCAAGAATTAAATCTTTTGAGTCTGACATATACATACCTTATCACTCAACCCCACATCTCCTTTGCACCCCAAAATCACAACACTGTTTCTTTCACCGAACTTGGCTTGTAAACTGTTATAGGCCATTTCCGTCGTTACTTAATTTCAGTATTTCTGTTTCAGTAATTCTGTTTGTTAATTGCTGAGTCAGCATAGTTTGTTACAAGTTATTGTGTAAAAGCAGAGGTCAGGTGGTAGTAGATACCATTCAATCAATTACACAATTTGAAGATTCTCTCTCTGTCTCTCTCGTTATTTCTTCTTTACTTTATCTTCTTCTTCTCTATCTCTTATTCTCTTTCAGGTGATTTCACCATTCTGCGAATTCTCCATAGCTGCAGTAAAGGTGCCTAACATTTGGTATCAGAGCTGCGTCTCGATCGAAACATGGCGGAAAGAACTACCACGAGGTTGCAGAAGGAGCTGGGTCAGTTGCAGAAGGATCTGGAGAAAATGGATTCAAAGTTTGGCATTACTACTGAATAGATGAAGTCAGAATTGAGAGCTGAAATGCGCATTAGACTCGAGAGCATGGGTTTGGATATGAGGAGGATGTTTGAGCAGATGATGCAGAGAATGGATGAATCCATCAAAGGAATGCAGGTTACTCATTCAACGGAGGTGGAATCTTCTGATGCTAAGCAAAAATCTACCATGGTTCAGTCTGATGAATTCAGGGCAGTGATCCAAGGATCCAGGCTCGACAAAGAGACCACAATTGCTTCGAAGATACAGACTAAGTATTCTAAAATGGAATGTCCTAGGTTTGATGGGGGTGATTTCAGAGGCTGGCTTTTTGAAGCTAATCAGACCCTTGAGCAAGACGAAGTTCGAATAGTGATGATGCATTTGGATGGCAGAGCCCTGCAGTGGCACCAGAGGTTCATGAAGAATCGAGGTAAGATTCATGAAGTAGACTGGAAACTTTATATAACTGAAATGATGTCTAGATTTGGAGAAAACGAGTTCACTGATCCTATGTATGAACTGGTTAGTTTAAAACAATTAAACATTGTGGAGGAATACTATGAGGAATTTGAATGCTTGTTGAATATGCTACAATTAACAGAGGAATATAGCCTTAGTATCTTTATCAATAATCTCAAACCAGAATTAGCCAAACCCGTAATGATGTTTTACCCAAAAACTCTTACTCATGCCTTCAACCTAGCCAAACAGATGGAGTCAATCATGTTCAATGTGCCTAAGAAGCCTTATCTTCCCTACAAAAACCCTCATAGTATCATACAAACACAGAACATAACGCAGCCACCACCCAAATCAAACTTACCACCCTTACTTCCTACACCCAAACACTTTTTTCCATCATACTCCAATCCAAACAGAAACTCAAACATACCTTATAGACCACTGCCTTATAAAATAGATAACTCTAGCCCAAGGTCCAATCGAATGCCTACTAGAGAAGAACGTGATGATAGGAGAAAAAAAGGGTTATGTATGTGGTGTGGGGTGAAGTTTGTAATGGGGCATAAGTGCACGAGATCTCAGTTATATCAATTGCTAGTTGATGATGGGGAAGAGACTGCTGTGGAATCAGAGGAATTTGTTGATTGTTTAGATTCTATAGAAGGGGCAGTCACTGAAGAACCAAATCAGACTCAAAAGCTAATTATTTCTCTACATGTTATCGTTGGTACAGAAGGTCCCCAAACCATGAGGATTCAAGGCAAAATCAAGAATCAAATGGTAATTCTCTTAGTGGACTTTGGCAGCACTCATAACTTCATTGATAGTACCAGGGCCAAATAATTAGGGTGCGGCACTCAGACCATCAGTGAGGTCAAGGTCAGTGTTGCCAATGGGGAGCAAATGCAGGTTCAGGAGACATGTCGACATCTGAAATGGGAGGCACAAGGTTTCCAACAGATTACTGACTTCTTACTCTTACCATTGCTAGGTTGTGATGTTGTGTTGGGGGTGGAATGACTCAAAAGTCTGGGCCCATTATCTGGGATCTCCATAAACTTACTATGCAAATTTCAGTAGAGAACCAGTGGGTTACCTTACAAGGGTTGGTAGCTGAAGCTGTGAAATTGTCTTCTTCTAAACAGTCAGCTAAGTTGTATTCAGCATTCAAGGGAACTTACACTATTCTTTTGACTGAAGTCATTCCTAATGAGTTTGGGAATAGGCAAGCCACTAAGAGCAAAATGGATGACATGCTTGAAGAATTGAAGTTGCTATTGTCACACTACTATGTTCTTTTTGAGAAACCTACTGGTTTACCTCCTCAAAGACTTCAAGACCATCAGATTCCTCTCAAAGATGCATCGGAGACCATTCAGATCAGACCTTATAGATATCCATCTATTCAAAAGGATGAGATTGAGAAGTTGGTATCGAAAATGAAGTCTACAGGCATCATTCGGGATAGTACCAGTGTTTTTGCCTCTCTGGTGGTTTTGGTTAAAAAGAATGATGGTTCATGGAGACTTTGTGTCGATTATAGGCAGCTCAACAAGCTCACTATAAAAGATAAGTTTCCTATACCCTTAGTGGAGGAATTACTTGATGAATTGGCAGGAGCTTGTTGGTTCTCGAAGCTCGATTTGAGGTCTGGTTACCATCAAATTAGAATGGTGGAAGGAGATGTGTGTCATAACGGTTTTTTTCGGACCGCTACGACGAATTTGATGAAAACACAAAAAATGGAGTCGCCACCAATCTTTTTTGCTAGGTGTGATTGGCCACCTATTAAAACCGATTTTAGCAAAATATTTTAAAATTAATTAAAACATTTTTAAAACCAATTTCGAAGTCCGCGCTTTGAACCAGAGAGAAAACAAAATCGGGTTCGGGAGTCGGTTACGTACGGGGAAGGATTAGCACCCCCGCAACGCCCGTTTAGAAAACGGTACCACTTGATCACGTGTTATCTTTAATCTCGATTTAATGGATTTAACATCGGTATTTAAAAATAATTCTCTTTTATTTTTTTTTATTCTTAAAAAAAACATGTTTATTATTTTTTGGATTTTCTTGAACTGTTTTTAATTTTTAAAATTCGAAAGTGAACATAAATTTATTATCGAAAATACTCATTAAATATTCCCGACACTCTCGGTGGTATTTAACGAGATCTTCTCACCTCAGGACATCTCAAGAATCACAACAGTAATATCTTTCGAATTCCGTCGTCGGCAATTTACATCCATTTTTATTCAAATGCGTATGATGCAAATATTTAAATATCGGATGCATACGGCTTAACATATAACTATAAAATTAAACATGCGAATCGTAATATTAAAACACGAGCATGGCAAAATATCGAGCGCAATAAACATTCGCTATTTATTTATTTTTAATTTTATTATTTCATTTTTTATGCATTTTTGTATCGAGCATATCGCTAAATACTCCCACCACTCATGGTGATATTTAACGAAATTCTCGCACCTCAAGATATCTTAGGAATCACTACCGTGACGTCCTTCGAATTCCGTCGTCGGTTATTCGTATTTATTAAAAACTTTTTTTTTTGAAAGGTAAATTAAAATGCTTTTAATAATTATTTCCGAAATAAAAGAAATTATCTATGTAAGAGTAATTCCCGAATTACTCCGATACTTTCGATAGTGTCTCGATTATTATTCTCACTCGAACCTTTTCGAAAAACGATCGATACTCCGACCATCCGAGAAAGAGATCCGTTTTTAGAGAATTTTATTTACCGAAAATAATTTTAAAAAACATGTATTAATTAAAAATTATTATTTTAATATTTTAAAATCGAAATCGAATAACAAAAATATATCGAATGCCGGACAAAATAAATAAATACAAATAGTAAAGGAAAATAAATAAGAAAATCATACTTGACGAATGTCGAGAATCTGAAAAATCAAAATGCCGGACTTGATCTTCGTAAAATCACCTGAAAATGTCAATAAAAAAAAATCAAAACTTCAAAAACGATCATCGTGAATTTTTCTTTAATTTTTTTTTTATATTTTTTATATTTTATATTTTTTTTAATTTAATTTTTAATTTTTCTCTTTTTATTTTATTTTATATTTTTATACTATTATTATTTATTTATTATTGTTTTTTAATTTTTTCTCTTTTTTTCTTTTTTTTCTTTTTTCTTTTCTTTTCTTTCTTTTCTTCTTTTTTTTTTTCTTTTTTTTTTTTCTGGCCCCAAAACCAGGCCTGTTGGGCCAGGTTCGGCCCTGGCCTGCTGAGCCAGGCCTGGTTCTGGCCTGGCCTGCTGGGCCAGGCCTGGCCCAAATTTTTTTTTTTTTTTTTTTCGGGTCGGGCGCGCAGACCCCGGGTCGACCCGCGGGTCCGCACGCGGACCCTGGCTCCAAAACGGCGTCGTTTTACGCCGTTTAAATTTTTTTAAAAATGGGTGACCCACGCGGACCCCGGGTCGACCCGCGGGTCCAGGCGCGGGTCACCTTGACCCGCTTGCCCTATACGGTGCCGTTTTGGCACCGTATAAATAACCCCAAACCCCTCATTTTTTTTACTTTTCTCTTTTTTTTTTCTTCTCTCTCTCTCTTCTTTTTTTTTTTCTCTCTCTCTCTCTCTGCTCAGCCGCCCCAAACCCAGAAACCGGCGGCTGGCCACCGCGCCGACCGCCGTCCATCGTCGCCGGCCGCCGCTCGCCGGCGGCCGGCGAACTTCAAAATCACCTATCCGAGGGGTTTCGACCCCCCTCGTCACGGATCTAGGCTCCGTTTTGCCCAAATCTCACCTGAGGTGCCTAGATCTAGGATTGAAAACCCCTTTTTTTTGGCTGCTGTGATATTTTTTGTTTTTGTGGTTGTTTTTTTTTCTTGCAGGTTTTTTTTTTGGTTTCAGAGGAGGTGGGGGATCTGGGGGGTTTTTGTTTTGGTTTTTTTTGGGTCGATCTGGGGGGTCTCCGAATCGGTGGGGTCTCCTCCTCCTTCGCTCTTTCTGTTCGGATTCGGGGGGTTTTTATTGGGGGTTGAGTGTGGGGGCTTGGGTTGCGTGGAGGTGGCTGTGGCAGGGCAAGGGTCGGTGGTCAGGGGTAGGTTTAGGCGTGTGGCAGGGGGCTGTCAGGGTGATGGTGGCTGGTGGCAGGTTAGGGTTAGGTTGGGGCTAGGGTTTCTGGTTTAGGGTTAGGGTTTCTGGTTAGGGTTAGGGTTTCTAGTTAGGGTTAGGGGAAATGGGCCGGCTGGGCTGATGGGTTTGGGCCCACTGGTGGCCCGGTTTGGGGGTTGAGGGGTTGGGCCAGTTGGGCATTGGGCCTGGTGTTTACAGATTGGGGTTTTGGCCTTTTGTGGTCCGGGTCGGATTCGAATCCGACCCGGACGAAAATTGGTTATTACAGCTGCCCCTCTTTGCACATTGCTGAGAATCAGGAATAGGGCAAAGACGATATAACCAATTTTGTCTGATTGTAGATCCATTTTTTGCGAGGCTTTATCATATTGGAAAATAAATTGCTCCTCTAATTAGAGGCTCTATCACTTGGAAAAATAAATTGTTCCTCTAATCAGAGGCTCTATCACTTGGAAGAATAAATTGCTCCTCTAATCAGAGGCTCTATCACTTGGAAAATAAATTGCTCCTCTAATCAGAGGCTCCACAACTTTGAAATTAAATTGCTCCTCTCATCAGAGGCTCCACAACTTTGAAAATAAATTGCTTCTCTCATCAGAGGCTCCACAACTTTGAAAATAAATTGCTCCTCTCATCAGAGGCTCCACAACTTTGAAATTAAATTGCTCCTCTCATCAGAGGCTCCACAACTTTGAAATTAAATTGCTCCTCTCATCAGAGGCTCCACAACTTTGAAAATAAATTGCTCCTCTCATCAGAGGCTCCACAACTTTGAAATTAAATTGCTCCTCTCATCAGAGGCTCCACAACTTTGAAATTTAAATTGCTCCTCTAATCAGAGGCTCCACAACTTTGAAATTTAAATTGCTCCTCTCATCAGAGGCTCCACAACTTTGAAATTTAAATTGCTCCTCTCATCAGAGGCTCCATGACTTTGAAAATAAATTGCTCCTCTCATCAGAGGCTCCACCACTTAGAAATTAAATTGCTCCTCTCATCAGAGGCTCCACAACTTTGAAATTAAATTGCTCCTCTCATCAGAGGCTCCACAACTTTGAAATTTAAATTGCTCCTCTAATCAGAGGCTCCACAACTTTGAAATTTAAATTGCTCCTCTCATCAGAGGCTCCACAACTTTGAAATTTAAATTGCTCCTCTCATCAGAGGCTCCATGACTTTGAAAATAAATTGCTCCTCTAACCAGAGGCTCTATCACTTGGAAAAATAAATTGCTCCTCTAATCAGAGGCTCCACAACTTTGAAAATAAATTGGTCTTGGTGATCATACCTGAAGATCATATCTTGGAAGAAAATCTCACTGAATGTTCGTATTCAAATGTCAAAATTTCAAATAGTCAATGTCATGCATGAAATGTGAATGTCATGCGATGTCAATGCGTATGCCCCTGATGATGCATGTGCAAGTACCTATGAATACTGTACACATTTTATGACACGATGCCGATGCAAAACTTAATAAATATGCGAATGTTCATGAATGATGCGAATGTTCCCAATTTTTTCCTGATCTTGGTTTAGCTTTTCAAATTGTTTTTCCTCATCGAAACATAGTGTATCCTGAAATGCTCATGCCTCGTAAGAGATCAACCTTTTTCTTCACTTTGGAACTATCCCTTTGCCCCGATAGTTTTTCAAGATCAACTGGAATCCGAGTGTTCATTTCTTCTACCTCAATAGTTCCATACCTCTGGGCCAGAAGAACCTTCGTCTTATGCCAACATCGGAAATGGTTTCTTCAAAAAATATTTTCATTTATCTGCTTTTGTTTGCTTTTTTTTAAAAAAAATGTTTGCTTATTTACTGAAAACTCTTGAGCTGAAAATGTCATCGTCTGATATTGTGATATCCAAATCTCATGAAGATTGATGATCACTGTTAGAAGTTTTTTTCTGAGTGTAAATTCAGATTTTTCAAATTGAGTCGGAAGGCTTGGTACCACAAGATTTTGGTTGATCCAAGGAGACTTCACAACAGGAAAAATGTATATCCTTTCTAGACTCACAAGTGGAACAGATTTTATAGAACATGATTTTTTGGACTCAAACAAATTCAACCTTCTTTTAGTTTCCAAATTATGGCATTTTGACAAACGTCAAGACTAGCTGGGATATTCAAACTGGAGAATTGATTCTAGAAAGGAAAACGGTCTCAGCTTTTAAAGTCAAACCTCCAAACGAGCGTTGACAGTTTTGGGATGTTTTGGAATTCTCAGATGTTCCTTAACTTCTTCAAAAATGACCTCTTCTTTTGTTATGGCCTCGATAATACCATAAGCAGCACCGAAATTCTCCCATTTTACTCTAGACTGCCCGTGTTGGGTTTTCACCCTAGAGTCTCCTTCTTTCCATTTTTTCATCATTTTTTTTTCATTAAATGTTTCACCATGCATTCAAGAAATCAAGACTTATCCAAAAAGATTTTTAACCAGAAAGGAGACCGAAGTCTCATGCATTTCTCTAAGAATAGACTCATCAATTTAAATGACCATGCTCGATCGAAATGGTCTTTTCCAGGTACGTAATGTAGGCCAAGGTTCGAGGTTCTGAAAGAAAAGATAAATAGGCCCAAACATGTGTTTAAGGTGATCAAATCAAGGATCATTTCATGAGGAGGATTCTTTTCAAAACATTCGTCTTTTCTGAGCCTTCTCTTTATTCGATGATTTTCATCCGTTCTTTTCTTCCTTTTCTGTTTTTGCTTTCATCTTTCTTTTTATCTCCTTTTTTTTTTTGCATCTCTATTTTGACAAGGTGAGCCCATAGTCATTTGGAAGCTCAGATTTCTCTTTGATTCACGACATTCTTTTTCGTTTTTGAACCAAGACTCCACTATCCGTGACCTTTGAAAAGATCCTTCCTCGAATTTGCCCCCCTAGTGTGGAGGGTGATCCTTGATCGGGGTTGAAAGAACAAAAGTATTCACTAGGCTCAAAAGGGGTAGCAAAAGGATATTTTCTATTTTGTGAGAGGATGATGAAAGATGGCCATTTTTCATCTCGAACACAAGCACGTAAATCGAAGAGTCATTCCTTAGAGGAAAATAATGAAAATTTTTTTTCTTTCTTGAAACCGTCTTGAATTTCATAAATGCATGATGTCACACTCATTTTTCTTTTTTTTTTCATTTTTTCTTTTCTTTTTTTTTTCATTTTTTCATTTTTTTTTGATGCATGCTCCGAAAATTACTCCATCTTTATCCACCACGCGTCTTTCGTATCTACAAATGATGCACCATTTGATTGGTCATACAAATGAGACTTCGTATCATAACGAGGAATACCTCGAGTCTTTTTGCTCTCCGAAGGGATAAGAAAGAATATGGCTCGAAAACAGCTTTTTTTCTAAGAACACGAGAAAATCATGTTTAATCATTGTTACCCGAGACGTTAATCATGAAGTGACGTCTGGGCAACTCTTGTTTTGTGGTTACTTTAAGGGATGTGAATGGTTTTGGCATAACCTTGACACACATCAATTTACCATGATCTAGATTCTTGAAAGAGGTTTCACTTGTTTGAGACACAAAAAGCTCGAATTTTTTTCAAAAAGTTTGTTCCATTGCTCATAACCTAAACTAGGATCTGCATTTTCCTTATTGCACTGACTGTGGTTTCTGAAATTCAACAATATGTTCCTGGAAGCATTGACTGTTTCAACTCAAAGGATTCAAGCATAGGCAAGTCCGAAAGAGAGGGGAAGGGTGTTGGGTCATTTCTAACAATGATCATCAATAATCTCGAAACTCCTCATCATTTCTTAATTTGAAGAAAGATTTTTTTTTCTTTTAAGAATGCGCTCTTCAAAGTCAAGAATTTCCTTAATGTTTATTTTTGCAAATTCAAATTAAAGCACAATAAACACAGCCTTTGAAATTCAAAATTTGTTTATTTCATGTGGATGCCAACATAAGACAAGTGCTTTCATGATGAGGCATAGAACTACATGCATATTCCTCAATGCTTGTTGACATGCTTTCAAAGGTAACCATTCTCATCCTCAAAACCCGCGGTGAAGAAACCGATTTCTGGCAATGCGGATTTCCACTGTTCGACTAGCTCTGGAGTCAAAATGCCATTGTGGACAAGACCTTCAATCTTTTCCTTCAGTCGTCTGCATTTTTCAGTTGAATGTCCGATTGCCCCCATGTGATACTCACACTTGCTGTTCGGGTCATAACTTCTTGCTGATGGGTTTGGAGCTGTTTTCAAAGGCACAGGGGTGAGGTATCGGTTCCTTATTAGTAATTGCAATAGGTCAGAGATTGGGACTGAAAATTTCTCTTGGTTGCCCCTCGGTCGTTTCTGGGAAGCATGCCTAGTTGCAAGGGCTGGCATAGTTGCAAGGACATTGGTAGAGTAACACGATTGATATGGAGAGACCCGGGGATACGGAGTAAATTCTCCCATAGCCTGGACATGCTCCTCCTTCCTTTCAGGTGTCTCGTTTCCCTCGGCATTGGATGTCTCATCTCCTTCGAGTTTTCCGTTCTTGATAGCATTCTCAATCATCTCTCCTGAGGCCACCATATCTGCAAAATTCTTTGTGGCATTTCCAACGAGTCTATCATAGTACGGAGCGTGCAGTGTACTCACAAAAAGGACAGTGATTTCCTTTTGAGTCAGAGCCGGTCGTACTTGGGTGGCCATGTCCATCCACCTCTGAGCATATTCTTTGAAGCTCTCAGTGGCCTCTTTCTCCATATTTTGCAAGGTCAACCTATCTGGTGCCATGTCGATCATGTGCTTATACTGAGTCTTGAAAGCTTTTGCCAGATCTTTCCAAGAACGGATATGGTCTCGATCCAACTGATTATACCATCTTGCAGCTGGCCCTGTTAGACTGTCTTGGAAGCAGTGGATTAACTGCTTGTCATTGTTGGTGTAGCCAGCCATTTTTCGACAAAACATCATGATGTGGTTTGATGGACATTTCGATCCGTCATACTTTTCAAATTCAGGGACCTTGAATTTTGGCGGAATCAACAAATACGGGACCAAGCTGAGCTCATTTGGATCCGTATTCCCGAAAACGTCTATTCCTTCTATGGCTTTGAGTCTCCTTTCAAACAGATCATACTTCTGTTGCACCTCTGTGTCTTCCACTTGCTTTGCCACACGTTTTTTCATCTTTTCTTGTTCTGGTGAACCATCTTGGTTTGGAATGACAACTGAGTCTGAGTGGTGAAATTCCGAGTTCACTTGAAATTGTCTTTGGCCTTGTTGACTCGCTAGGTAAATCGGATCTTCGTTGCCATTTACTCGAGGTCGAGGTTCTCCCCTTATGATCGATTCTTCAGCAACCCATTTTCCTCGGGTCAGCCTAGTCATCATTTCAATCATCTTGTCTATTTGCTCGCGTGACTCCTCTCGAGACTTTGCTATCTGTTCTCGTATTTCTTGCTGAGATCTGGCTAACTGTTCTTGTAATTTTCTCTGTGCTCTTTCCACTCTATCCAGTCTATTTTGTTCGTCCTCCATGGTTCCGGCCTGTGTCATAGAGGTATGCAGTGATTCTTATACCTTTGATTTTGAAGAGAAATCCTTGCAAAGCTAAACCGACTTCTTGTTTATTCTCCAAGTGTGTTTCATGATGCATGAGCTATGAATGCCGTGAATGTAACACGACGCCCATATGATGCATGTAAAGAATAAACAAATTAATGCATGAGTATGTACAATGAGTGACCATGTATGTCACGAATGCAAGACCTTATTGTAATGAATGCAATCACGATGTCGATATGATGCATGTGCAGAATAAATAAAATGATGTACTGGTATATACAGAGAATGATCATGTATGTCACTAATGCATTCTACAATGAATGACCATGCATGTTATGATTGCAATATGATGCGAATTTGATTTGTCTAAAGAATAAACAAATTAATGCATGAATATATACAGAAAACTATTAATGATTTGGACTGAACTTGATCATTCAACAATTTTATTGCACAAACTTTGATCTCCAAATTCAATCCGCCAAATTTTTTTGTTTTTTTGCTTTTTGAAAAATGTTTTCTTTTTTTCGTAAAAAAAAAAAAAAAATCAAAAATCAAAATATTATTTACACTAGTGGGTCTTATTATGGCACAACTGTCCGAGTATTTATTCAACACTACCGGTTTGCAATTCTCATTTAATCGACAACAACTGTTTATGCGGTTTATCAAATGAGATTATTATCACCGTGAAATCAAAAGTACAACTATAAATGTACATGTTTTATTTACAAGTGTATTAGTGCATGAAATGTACGAGATGTACGAAAAGAAAAATTTTCATATTTACAAATTCAAAAAGTTAACGAACATTTGCTCCGACAGTATCAACTTATTTAAGCAACACGGTGCCTTCGGAGCGAAAAATGAAACTTATCGCGGGTAGCACGATGTGCGTTCATCATTACCCGATTTACAGTGTTCGTTCGGAGTGTAAACAAATAGCGAAAGATCACCATGTTCCTTCCAAATTTCGAGGATATCCGATCGAAAATTCTATATGGCTCTACTCAAGTTCGCTACATGAGGTTGAGTTAGGTTCTAAAAGGCTCCAAATTGCTCCTTACTGTCGCCCGTGAAGGCTAGTAAGGCATCCCGATTTAAAACGGGTTCAATTTGTTGGAGAGATTTTTCGCTAGCCCATGCGGAGGTTATTGCCTCACGAGAGCGTAGGTACTTTTTCTCTCTAAAAGCGTTTCGCTAGCCCATGCGGAGGTTATTGCCTCACGAGAGCGTAGGTACTTTACTTTCACCTAAAGGGATAAAGCTCGGGCATAGAGCTTATGTATGAAATGCACGTGCTCGTGTGTGAGAAGGAAAAGCAAACCTTCGACTATTTGTCTACGACTTTTTATTCTAAACACTCCACGATTTAAAAAAAATAAACGACATAAAAAAAAAATATGAATCAAGAATTAACAAATATCAAAGTCTAATTGCAAGCAAAATAAAAATAAAGAAAGAAAAAGAATAAAGAGAATTAAAATTAAATATCGGTTAAATCCATTAATTCGAGATTTTAAAACAACACATGATCAATTTGTGGCTCGACTCTCAAAAGGGTCCCCAGTGGAGTCGCCAAGCTGTCATAACGGTTTTTTTCGGACCGCTACGACGAATTTGATGAAAACACAAAAAATGGAGTCGCCACCAATCTTTTTTGCTAGGTGTGATTGGCCACCTATTAAAACCGATTTTAGCAAAATATTTTAAAATTAATTAAAACATTTTTAAAACCAATTTCGAAGTCCGCGCTTTGAACCAGAGAGAAAACAAAATCGGGTTCGGGAGTCGGTTACGTACGGGGAAGGATTAGCACCCCCGCAACGCCCGTTTAGAAAACGGTACCACTTGATCACGTGTTATCTTTAATCTCGATTTAATGGATTTAACATCGGTATTTAAAAATAATTCTCTTTTATTTTTTTTTATTCTTAAAAAAAACATGTTTATTATTTTTTGGATTTTCTTGAACTGTTTTTAATTTTTAAAATTCGAAAGTGAACATAAATTTATTATCGAAAATACTCATTAAATATTCCCGACACTCTCGGTGGTATTTAACGAGATCTTCTCACCTCAGGACATCTCAAGAATCACAACAGTAATATCTTTCGAATTCCGTCGTCGGCAATTTACATCCATTTTTATTCAAATGCGTATGATGCAAATATTTAAATATCGGATGCATACGGCTTAACATATAACTATAAAATTAAACATGCGAATCGTAATATTAAAACACGAGCATGGCAAAATATCGAGCGCAATAAACATTCGCTATTTATTTATTTTTAATTTTATTATTTCATTTTTTATGCATTTTTGTATCGAGCATATCGCTAAATACTCCCACCACTCATGGTGATATTTAACGAAATTCTCGCACCTCAAGATATCTTAGGAATCACTACCGTGACGTCCTTCGAATTCCGTCGTCGGTTATTCGTATTTATTAAAAACTTTTTTTTTTTGAAAGGTAAATTAAAATGCTTTTAATAATTATTTCCGAAATAAAAGAAATTATCTATGTAAG
This sequence comes from Fremontodendron californicum, assembly GCA_030761205.1. Lineage (NCBI taxonomy): Eukaryota > Viridiplantae > Streptophyta > Magnoliopsida > Malvales > Malvaceae > Fremontodendron > Fremontodendron californicum. Next base: position 1,163,960 of record JAULJL010000006.1, read on the forward strand.
AGTAATTCCCGAATTACTCCGATACTTTCGATAGTGTCTCGATTATTATTCTCACTCGAACCTTTTCGAAAAACGATCGATACTCCGACCATCCGAGAAAGAGATCCGTTTTTAGAGAATTTTATTTACCGAAAATAATTTTAAAAAACATGTATTAATTAAAAATTATTATTTTAATATTTTAAAATCGAAATCGAATAACAAAAATATATCGAATGCCGGACAAAATAAATAAATACAAATAGTAAAGGAAAATAAATAAGAAAATCATACTTGACGAATGTCGAGAATCTGAAAAATCAAAATGCCGGACTTGATCTTCGTAAAATCACCTGAAAATGTCAATAAAAAAAAATCAAAACTTCAAAAACGATCATCGTGAATTTTTCTTTAATTTTTTTTTTATATTTTTTATATTTTATATTTTTTTTAATTTAATTTTTAATTTTTCTCTTTTTATTTTATTTTATATTTTTATACTATTATTATTTATTTATTATTGTTTTTTAATTTTTTCTCTTTTTTTCTTTTTTCTTTTCTTTTCTTTCTTTTCTTCTTTTTTTTTTTTCTTTTTTTTTTTCTGGCCCCAAAACCAGGCCTGTTGGGCCAGGTTCGGCCCTGGCCTGCTGAGCCAGGCCTGGTTCTGGCCTGGCCTGCTGGGCCAGGCCTGGCCCAAATTTTTTTTTTTTTTTTTTTCGGGTCGGGCGCGCAGACCCCGGGTCGACCCGCGGGTCCGCACGCGGACCCTGGCTCCAAAACGGCGTCGTTTTACGCCGTTTAAATTTTTTTAAAAATGGGTGACCCGCGCGGACCCCGGGTCGACCCGCGGGTCCAGGCGCGGGTCACCTTGACCCGCTTGCCCTATACGGTGCCGTTTTGGCACCGTATAAATAACCCCAAACCCCTCATTTTTTTTACTTTTCCCTTTTTTTTTTCTTCTCTCTCTCTCTCTTCTTTTTTTTTCTCTCTCTCTCTCTCTGCTCAGCCGCCCCAAACCCAGAAACCGGCGGCTGGCCACCGCGCCGGCCGCCGTCCACCGTCGCCGGCCGCCGCTCGCCGGCGGCCGACGAACTTCAAAATCACCTATCCGAGGGGTTTCGACCCCCCTCGTCACGGATCTGGGCTCCGTTTTGCCCAAATCTCACCTGAGGTGCCTAGATCTAGGATTGAAAACCCCTTTTTTTTGGCTGCTGTGATATTTTTTGTTTTTGTGGTTGTTTTTTTTTCTTGCAGGTTTTTTTTTTGGTTTCAGAGGAGGTGGGGGATCTGGGGGGTTTTTGTTTTGGTTTTTTTTTGGGGTCGATCTGGGGGGTCTCCGAATCGGTGGGGTCTCCTCCTCCTTCGCTCTTTTTGTTCGGATTCGGGGGGTTTTTATTGGGGGTTGAGTGTGGGGGCTTGGGTTGCGTGGAGGTGGCTGTGGCTGTGGCAGGGCAAGGGTCGGTGGTCAGGGGTAGGTTTAGGCGTGTGGCAGGGGGCTGTCAGGGTGATGGTGGCTGGTGGCAGGTTAGGGTTAGGTTGGGGCTAGGGTTTCTGGTTTAGGGTTAGGGTTTCTGGTTAGGGTTAGGGTTTCTAGTTAGGGTTAGGGGAAATGGGCCGGCTGGGCTGATGGGTTTGGGCCCACTGGTGGCCCGGTTTGGGGGTTGAGGGGTTGGGCCAGTTGGGCATTGGGCCTGGTGTTTACAGATTGGGGTTTTGGCCCTTTGTGGTCCGGGTCGGATTCGAATCCGACCCGGACGAAAATTGGTTATTACAATGTGCATAAAATAGTTTTCAGAACTCAGCATGGACATTATGAGTTCTTGGTAATGCCATTTGGGCTAACCAATACACCTTCCACATTTCAGAGTGTGATGAACAATATTTTTCAGTCTGTGCTCAGAAAGTTTAAACTAGTGTTCTTTGATGATATTTTAGTCTATTCAACCACTTGGTCTGATCATATTCAACATCTTGCAATTGTGTTTGATATACTACTGACCAACCAATTGTTTGTTAATCATTCTAAATGTGATTTTGGAGCTCCAAAAATTGAATACTTGGGACATGTTATTAGCAAGAAAGGGGTGGAGATGGATGAACAGAAGATGCAGTGTATAAGAAGCTGGCCTATACCAAAATCAGTGAAAGAGCTTAGAGGATTTTTGGGTCTAACTGGCTACTACAGACGATTCATTCAAGGGTATGGTTCCATAGCTAGATCTCTCACTGAACTTCTGAAGAAAAATGCCTTTGAATGGCAGAGTACTACCCAAACATCTTTTGACCAGCTTAAGCACGCAATGATCACAGCCCCTGTGCTTGCATTACCAGACTTCAATGTCCTTTTTGTGGTGGAGTCTGATGCTTCCAGTACTGGTATTGGCTCTGTATTGAGTCAAAAGGGAAGATCCATTGCTTTCTATAGCAAGGCTTTCTCTCAGGCACCAAGCACTGTCAGTATATGAGAAGGAAATACTGGCCATTCTGTCTGCAGTAAAAGAATGGAGTTCTTACCTCATTGGGAGACATTTTCAAATTAAAACCGATCATCATGGTCTAAAGTTTCTTTTGGACAAGAATGCAAATACACCTGCACAACAACTCTGGGTGATCAAGATGATAGGGTTTGACTATGAGGTGGTGTTCAGAAAAGGAGTGGCTAACACTGTAGTGGATGCACTGCCAAGACGACCAGTTGCTACATTGTGTGCAATTTCAACTGTAGACAATGATTTGGCTGCAAGGATAAGAAATTCTTGGTTAAAGGATTCCAAGATAATTCACCTTATCCATAAGCTAAAGAATGGTGTGAATGTGTCTTCTAAGTACTCTTGGCAGTCTAACCAATTGAGACGTAAAGGGAAAACTGGTAGTAGGTCAAGATTCGATGCTCAGGAAAGATCTACAAACTTATTATCATAGTTCCTCTATTGGAGGCCATTCTGGTGTCGAGGCGACTATGAAAAGGATCACTTCAGTTGTGTATTGGCGTGGGCTAAAGAGGAATGTTCGAGAGTTTGTCCGAGCCTGTACTACATGCCAACAGAATAAATACGACCCTTCTGCATATCCTGGCTTACTACAGCCACTGCTTGTTCCAGATAAGGTGTGGTATGACATTTCTATGGATTTTATTGAAGGACTTCCAAGGTCCCTTGGCAAAGATGTCATTTTGGTGGTTGTTGACAGACTTAGTAAGTATGCACACTTCATTGCTCTTGCTCATCCATTCTCAGCAATCAGTGTTGCCCAGGCATTCCTTGATAATGTCTACAAGCTCCATGGGGTTCCTTATAGTATTGTTTCAGACCGTAACAAAATTTTCCTTAGTAATTTTTGGAAGGAACTTTTCAAAATACTAGGAACAGAATTGAGGATGTCTTCTGCTTATCATCCCCAATCTAACGACCAAACTGAAGTGGTTAACAGAGGCTTGGAAACCTATCTAAGGTGTATGACAGGTGACAGACCCAAAGATTGGTGTAGGTGGCTACCCGTCGCAGAATGGTGGTACAACACCACTTATCATACAACCACTCAATCAACATCTTACGAGATTGTTTATGGTCATCCAGCTCCTAACCATTTACCTTACCTGCCTGGGGATTCCAAAGTGGAGGCTATTGACAGGAGTTTGACTGCTCGAGAAGCTGCCCTCAAGCTGCTCAAGTTTCATTTGGCAAGAGCTCAGAACATAATGCAACAACAAGCCAATAAACATAGAACTGACAGGATGTTTGCAGTTGGAGATTTTGTCTATGTCAAGTTGCAACCATATAGGCAAAAGCCAGTGGTTAATAGAGCTTGTTTGAAGCTAACAGCTAAATATTTTGGTCCCTACGAGATCGTGGCCAAAGTGGGAGCAGTTGCCTACAAATAATCCTTGCCTGTTGGAGCGAGGGTTCATCCTGTTTTTCATGTTTCTCAACTTAAGAAGCATGTGGGCACACAACCAGTTCAGTCAAAGTTACCATTACTTGATGCTGATGGGGTCTTGGCTAAAGAGCCAGTAGTTGTACTAGATAGGAGGATGAACAAGAAAAGAGGGAGGCGTGTCACTGAGGTACTGGTGAGGTGGAGCAATTTTTTTCGGAGGATGCTACATGGGAGTATCTTTACGATTTGCAGCACCAGTATCCTTCTTTTCATCCTTGAGGCCAAGGATGTTTTCAAGGGAAGGCATCTGTTATAGGCCATTTCTGTCGTTACTTAATTTCAGTAATTCTGTTTGTTAATTGCAGAGTCAGCATAGTTTGTTACAAGTTATTGTGTAAAAGCAGAGGTCAGGTGGTAGTGGATACCATTCAATCAATTACATAATTTGAAGATTCTCTCTCTCTCTCTCGTTATTTCTTCTTTACTTTATCTTCTTCTTCTCTATCTCTTATTCTCTTTCAGGTGATTTCACCATTCTAAAAATTCTCCATAGCTGCAGTAAAGGTGCCTAACATAAACTCCCAACTTCCTTTTTATTATTTGAATGATTGATTTGGTATAGAAACCAGATGCAAATTGCAAACAGCTAAACTCAACGTAAACTGAAATGCATACTTGAAATTAAACCCTCTGGGTCTCTGGTTCCGGCCAGTGTACTGAAAATACATCACAATCCACACACTATTGGAAAAATAACAAGAAAAAATGAGCAAGGACTACCCAACTACAGATCTGTATATGACAATTGACAAAGATACAGAAATTCAACAAAACAAAAAAAAAAACTCAAAAACTAATAACAAGAAAAAATCAGTCAAGCATGCAGTTTCAAGGATTATCACAGAATATTTGTTTAAGGCCTCGTTTAGCATTGCTTCTGGCACAACTTTTAAAGTCAAAAGCTGCTTTTCACCGCAAACGCAATGCTAAACAGATAAAAAAATTTGGCTTCTGCTGTTGAAACCATGGTTTGAAAAGCCAAACCAAAAAGCCAAAAAATATAGCTTTTGGGCTTTAAAAGCTAGCTTTTGGATAAAATGACTTTATTATCCTCACATCTCTACACTTTTATTAATTTAAACATATCTTTTTTTGACATTTCAATTTCCTACAACACTTTTTCACAGCAATGCTAAACACTTAAAAGTTTTTAAACCACATTTTTTTCACCACACTTTATAAACACACTTTTTCAACTCGAGCTTTTTCCAACCCAAGCTTTTTTCAACAGCAATGCTAAACTAGCCCTAAGTCAACACTAAAAATGTATTATCCATAAAAGTTGTGCCCTAATTCCAAATCAATTATAAGAAACAAAATCAGTACAAACAGGCAATTCAAATTGGTATTCATAGCTCTACTCTTCAACTTCCCATTTCCCAACATAGGAGTATTGGTACTCAAATGTCATTGATTATAAAAGATAACAGCAATTACAAACAGAATCATGTATCAACAGACAAAATTGTTAGCAAAGATAAGGCAAAATCATTTTCAAGCATATAGAATTTAAGCCAGAATATCATTCCGTGTCAGGATTATTAGCTCGGAGCATTAAGATAGTTTTCAATCCAAGAAAGGAGAAATCCAGCAACATCTCTTATTTTTCCATTTTTTATTTCCCATAGACTGACCGTTGATTGCAATTTTAATTAATGACAAAAATAAAGAAATTAAAATTTTGTTTTTATGACGAAAATTAAGCTCTAATAGAAAGCTGAATCACATCAAGGATTCAATAATGAAGGGGGTTTTCGCTTTCGCGGTCCCATTTATACTGATATTTGAACTAAGAAAAGTCACCGTAAAACATTTTCTCGCCAACCAAACAAGACTTCAAAGAGTTCATATTTTCAAAGACTACAATTTACTCCAATTATAACTTATAAGACTAAACAAAATAAGCATACAAGATAATCACGAATCTACTTGAAAAATAAATAACTAATTTTTCCAAAAAAATAAAAGGAGAAAATGAATTACCTTTCTCAGCAATTTTCGATGAACCAAACTCCTGATTCTCTTTGCTTTTCGTCGGGAAAAGAGGGACGTTGAAAACCCCAATCAGCGGTTATTTTTCTGTTATTATCTCTAAAATACCCCTCTTCAAACCGCCAGATCTTTGCAATTAAGAGAATGGATAGTACATGCAAATTTGTTGAAAGTAAGAGGGTGATTTAGGAACCTTATAGACTTTTTGCCCTCGGTCCCGCCTTCTAAAATTTTTTAGTTTGCTCACGGAGAATAAAGGGCAGGATATGTAGCCAATTACTGCTCGGCGTTGCCACGACCTTCCACGAATTTCTTAGATATTTTTTTTATTTTAATAAAAGTTAAAATGTAAATTTATCATCATATTACAAGTAAATATTGAAATTTTTTATTATATTTTAATTGATATTTGTTCTTGTATTTTGAGATTAAGGATAAATTTATCACTCTACTTTTATTTGATTTAATTTTGCAACTAAATTTTGATTTTTGATTAAATTTTGTTATTCAATTTTGATTTTTGATTGAATTTTATCACTCAATATTGATTTTGGATGATTAATGAGAATTCTAAAATTAAGTTTTGAAAATTTTAAAATTTAATTAATATCAAAGTGAGCAAAATTTTAAACATTTATATTGAAAGAGTACCTCTAATTTTTATGTGTATATATTCTTCTTAGATGCAATTTAAAATTTTTTCATTTTTAGAAGAATTTCAAAGATAATATTTAAATTTTACATGTACGACGAATGCGATTATATTATTAAATTCAACAGCCAATTTGTTAAAATATTAATCATATATAAAATTATAAAAGTATGTGAAATTAATTAGTTTTATATCAATGTAAGTTGATCTCTTCTCATATAGATATATAAATTATTTTGCAATTGAATTTTTAAATTTTGTAAGCGAAATTAGTAAAATAACATGTACTTTTTTTAAGTATATTAAAAATTAAAAAAATATATAATTAAAAGGTACATATAAACTTAAGTAAAAAAATAGACAAAGTACCTAATTAATTTGTCTGTCGATTTGACACATTGTTAATAATTTTAATTAACCCTTAATCATTCATAAGACTTGTTTAACTGTTAAGAAAGGACAAGTTGAATGTGATGTTCACCTTATATTGACAAAATTCAACAAAGTTTTTTTTTTTTTTTTTTTCTAAATAAATAGCTGCCAAAGATGATAGTAACCAAACAGCAATGTTATTTTCAAAGTTTTTTTTTTTTTTTTTTCTTTCTAAAACTTGCTCTTTTCGACCCCCATTTTTCATTTGTTGAAAGTTACTATTAGTGATTTGTTGGGTCAAGATTGGCAAGTCTCAATCACTTATTTATTGTGAAATTAATTTTAACGTAATGTGGATGGCAAGTTGGCAACTCCTTTAGCTTCTCAATGATATTATTGGTATTGCTTGGGCCAGAATTTGTGCTTCACATTTCTTTTTCTAAGCATTGCTCTTTATATATGTATATATACCAAAGAAAACGAGAAAAGAACTATAATAATTATTTGTGGAAAATTTAAAACCATATTGACTTTTGCATAGTTGTTTTAATTCATGGTCTTGATCAATAATTGCTACAATTTAAATATAATAGTTGATTTATTTTTGTAAGTTTAAGCTTTTAAAACGTTCGACGATTGATTGATAATTGTTGGAATTTAAAATTAATAATTGATTTTTTATTATATAAATTTAAATTTTAAGACAATTATCAATCACGATCAACTCAACATACATGCTATCAAAGTTTTTGAATTCAAATCTTGAAAAATATTTTTCTCTTTTGATAATCTTTTACCCATTATTTTGTTGCAAGCAGCCAAGAACCCAAGAAAACTTTTGGACAAGCTATATATTCAAATTATATATATAGAGAAAAAACCATAAGAAGCCGAGATATACATGAGTCAAAAGATCATAATAAAAAAAAATAAACCAAGTCATTGTAACATGCTTTTCCAAATACCTTTTCTTTTGTTTTATTAGGCTATATATAACCTATGGGGAGATAACCTATGTTTATATATACCTTAAATTTTTAATTTAACCCCCAAATCAATTAATTCTTTAAACTTTATATGTAAAAAATAACTAGAAATTACACTGTAGGGCTGCTTTTTGTTCAATCAACTAAATGGTTTGATCTTTTATACATGAAACATGTTTCCTAATAGCTATATATATATATATATATATATATATATATGAAGAAATGTACCCTTTTATTCTCAAATTGATGGATATATAAATATAACATATAATTATATGATTTAGAAAGAAAAAAAAACTTGAAACCGATGTTTAACCTAGTTGGTGTTAGAAAAAATAACAGATATAAAAGATTTAAATGCTGACTTTGAGGCGTGAAAAACACTTTCCTTAAGGCTTTATAATGCCTCCAGGATACAACAAAGTCATAAACGTTCCAAGCAGAATAGTGAAAATGGCAGAATAGAAAAGTCTCTTTTATAAACAATGTAAAGTTACATTTGTTAGTAACTTGTCTGTTGGCATAAGTTATGTTTTTACACAACAAATGTCTGTTGGCTTAGGTTGTGTTCTTACACAACAACTGTTTAGTTAAGTGTTATGTCTTTACATAACAGTATTGTTAAGAAACACAATCATTCAATACAACTGACTTTTAATATAATTTTTTCGGTTTAATTAATAAATTAATTTATTCCGAAAATCAAAAAATAAAACAAAAAATAAATTGTATTAACAATTTTAAGCCCAAGTGCCCCAAGTGCTCAAGTGCCCATCTTTGACATTAAATAAATAGTAGCCTACTAGGTGAGCCCACTAGGTGAGCCCATTACCACCTTGGGCTTTTGGCACTTAGTGCAATTGTCTAAGCTAAAAAGAATAGCTTATTATATATTCTTTTCTCTTGACTTTTCTAAGTGATATGGGATAGTATCCATCAACATTGCAAACTACTAACAGTTGGTTCATATAATCATTCTTAAAAGGTAACACTGGCATTCAACAGATTTGGATCAGATTCGAATCCTAACATCTACAATCCCTTTTGTTATCTCAAACTGTGACCTCTTTGTAAAAAAAATACGAGCCGTATGAAAATGGATCCAAATCCACCAATAAAGTCATCAACAAATTTCTTTGGAAATTAAACTCAAAGCAAACCAGTAAAAATCATTTTAGTATCGCTTTTGGAATCCAATATCTATAGAATCTGAATTATAAGGTTTTAAGCCTTTAATCATGCAGCTATTGCTAGAGATAAGAATGAGGAGAGTTGGGGTCCAAGAATTGCACATAATAAATAGATCCAACAATCGAACGAACAACCTCATGCTTGGCGTTTGTTCCACATGGCACTTAATAAAGCGACAAATCCACCATGAAATTGGAAATTATTAAGCCTTAGCTATAACTTTGGAGTAGATCTGGTAATACTGGACACGACACAAAAAAATAACTAAAAACACGACACGAATACACGAATGTCTCAAATTTTATTTAATACAAATTATTAACGTATCAAAATTTATATAAATATAAAACACCATTATGACATGACAAAATATACGAACACGACACGGATACACGAATTGCCAGATCTACTTTGGAGGATTGGCATTGAAAAAAAAAAAAAAAAACTCCCTTAAGGAAGGGAAGGGTGTTCAATTATGATCATAAGTATTGAAGTTTACTAAGAAAAAGAACATTTGAAATCAACAATAATAATGAAGAAAATGACAGTGAGAAATACAGCTTTAAAAATGGGGTCGGACCACCAATAATTTAGAGCATCAAATATCTTTGAAATATGAATTTATATGTAAATTGTAAACAGTTCATCAATGGTTAGGTTGGGAGGATAGAGATTAGTGGTTATCCCTGTAGGGCTCATCGATCGGTTTGACACGCTTGCTTTTCCTCTCATCTTGAATTTTCTCTTCGCTATAGCTACCCATTTCCATTTCCAAAAGTCATTGCTCCAATCAACTTTTCTTCCTTAATTAATTCTCATGCCGCCCTTTAGTCCTTTTCAAGTCCTCTGGAAAATGGTCGACCAGTTTGTGCCGTGTTTACTTCTTTGTATTATAAGCCTTCCTTCCATGATCAGGTCCTTCGTTTTAATTGTAATGTCGGGCTGTGCCGGCTTCTAATTGGAATAATCGATGAAACCCTAGCTACTATTTCTATTATACCAACCATTCATTTTCGTTTATAAGCTCGTTTGTCTTGATATAAATTATTTTATTTTTCTTCAAATTCTTAATATACTTTTGACTTCCCAAAACTCTTAACTATTTACATATCCGATAATACGAGACAGCATGTCTCGAAAGTCGAACTTGAACAATGAACCTTTGTTGACGTTAATTTTCATTTTGCATGCGCAGTTTGAGTTAACGTTCATTGATTAATTGACCTAATCTTTTTTTTTATTACAACAATAATCTTAAATGTGCTAGCTTTATAAAGAAATTAAAGAATTATCGATTTATAAGGAAGAAACCCATTATTATTTGTATCTTTCAATACCCACTGGCAAAAGCAACTTCTGCCGTGCTCAACATAAAGTGAATCATTTTGAATAAATTAATAAAACATAGACTTTTTGTTCTAAAACAAACCCACCAAAGTGAGCCATCTCTCCTTGATTTATTAAAAGAAGTAAACATCTAAGTCCTCTATATTGATGCTGATGGATTTGCTTCTTTTATTTTTTCCCTTTCCGACGAAAACTTTAATTAGGAAAAGGGATTCCAACAGTAGCAATGAGCAATCTCAATTTATTTTTTATTTTTGTTTTCATTAATTATTCATTATTTTACTCCCAACAATATTTAATTGCAATATTCCCTTCTACTATTTATTTATTTATTTCAAATAGAGGAAGAAGGAAACAAACACAAATATTCATGCTTAGTTTTGAAATAAATCTTCATATAAAATGACCAAGATTCTATTGTATCTTAAATTAGAGTACGATAATATGCCGATCTATTAGTTTGATGTAATTCAAACACATGTTCCATGTTTTTTCTTGCCCTGTTTTTTTTTTTCATTTGGCTGCTAATTACAAAGCAAAACCATCACTTCTCCTAGCTTCTAGGTATTATTGCATAGCCTTTGGGCAAACTTGTTCTATAATCACGTGAAAATTATTGGTACACTCTCAAATCAGAGAATTCTTCTAATTCTACCTCCTGTTATCCTAAATCATCTACCAAAATCTGATAGAGTTGATTTTACAAATTTGTTGCCACAATATATTTGTTACCACACCACACATGCATAATCCTTTTTTCCTCCTTTATTTCTCGTTTAAGACATGTTCAAGAATCGAGCTATTATAACGGCTCGTATTGGGTCGAGTCTGGATAAATATTTCTTTTAATTCAGGCCGGCCCGGTCAAATTATTATTTATTAATAAAAATTATTTTTTATTTAAATTTAATTATAAAAATATATAAATATTAATATAAAAATAATTTTTTAATATTTTTTAAATAATGATTCGAGCTTACAGGCCGGATTTAGGTAAAGAATGTGAAAAAAATTTGAACCACGACCTGGCTCGATCCATGAACAAATCTACTTCCGTTCCTCCTTGATAGATGTTTTGGTGGTTTCAGGTTTTCCATACGATGGCTTGAGATTACCAACATTATATGTTTTGTGCTGGTTATGGTAATTTAGGAGATAGATCTTGGGAGTTGGTAATGAATATATATCTTTTGCCCCTTTTGTATGCCTCCATTGGTGATCCCTCCATTAGTTATTTGACATGTATTCATAATAGAGTTAGTTTTAACTTTAAACAACTAACTGTATTGAAAATATAATATGATTATAATGAAGGGGCACCAAGCGGGGTATAAAATAAGGGCAAAAGATATTTGTTGGTTGGTAATAAAGCTGTTAAGGGTGTTTGGGTTTTGTTTGGATGTCTGTTTATAAGCAAGGTTTGGTGATTGTTGTAATGTATAGGGGAGCAATTAAGGGACTCTTATAAGGTATAAAGGGTTTTTCTAGGCACGTTATACCGCAGTGACTCCATTTGTTTAGCTGGATCCTAGATGTAATGCATGAGACGAGGTTTTTGGGAAAAAGATTGAGTCGGTCTAATTTAGAAATTTCAAGTTTAAGATTACTCACAAATATATTCTTAGAGCAAGATCATCAGACAATATGATAAGATTCAATAGACTCTCAAATTCCTCATAGTTATCTCCTACAGAGATAGTCTGCTTTAAACTTGTCAGTAAACCTTTGATGCTATTGGAGGGTCTTCCTTCAGGGTGAATCATCAGAGTTTGCACCTTAATTATCATCCTCTGATTCAAGAAATCCAGCAGCCAAGACGTTAACAATCTTACCTTTTTTATGTCAAAATTAAGGATTAATACCAACATTTTTTGTGAATTTTTTAGTTTAGATGAATCTGTTCAAGTAATTATCAAATTCTTGACGGCCAAACTGATTAAAGTCATTGGAAGGAAAAAAAAAAATCATATAGCTGCAAAAGAATGTTAACCCTTTCTCTCGTTCATGGAAAAGAATCGCATAAAAGATCAAGAAAAGCGTTATAAGAAGCAATTTTATTATAGGCATTTCTTCTTTCAAGAATCCGAAACATGAATATATATATATTTTTTTTTTAAAACTAATTTACCGCTTTCATATATGTTAATAAGAAGAATAAGTACTGAAGTTCAATAAACTGCTTTTATTAATCATTGAAAAAGAGAGATTGTGAAAAATTGCCAAGAACGTGAAATTCATGCTGAAATCAAAAAAAAAATTCCAAGAAACATGATCAACTTTAAATTATAAAGAATTATGTAGCAATTCAAGACATTCTCAATTTGACAAATATTGGCATCTTCGGATCTCCTCATCAGCTTTGGATTCCTCTTTGTCATGTACTCCTACAAGTTTTCCAATGTCTTAATAGTTAGGATCCAGCTTGAAAGCTGCTTTCATTGTTCAAAGACCATATGTAGAAGAAAAAGTGTAAATTAAAGAAGAAAATAGAAAGACATACAAACAAAAACAAGAATTACAAAAAAGATTAAAAATTAAAATAGCTAATTCAAGAACAATGTAAATCATTTAACTCCACCGCGACATAGCCACTCTGGAATACGGCTTCTGGAAGCATTTAAAATGCCCAATTAATAATTCCTTTTTGTTATTAAAAAATTTCTTAATTTTTCAGGAGAGTTCTAAGATAAGCTCTTTAGGATGAGTTTAAAATAGACTCTATTACATATAAATAAATAAAAAATTACATATAAACATGACAAATTACATAAAGTTGTCATGTTTATATGTAATTTTTTTACATATAAATATGACAAATTACATATAAACATGATAAATTATATAATAACGCCTACAAAAAACTTATTTTAAAGAGCTTTTCTTAAAATTTTCAAAATTTTCAATCAAATTAATCAAAATCACTTGGCAGATACAGGTTAACTGACACTGTCATTTTCACCATAATTGGTTGAAAGAAAATAAGCAATCATGTTAATTTGCCCCAATACTGTATTCTTCAATCCTTAGCACGTACACCCACACGTTCACATTTCCCTTCTACTATATAGTTAGTATTTTTTTTTCTTTTCTTATGATATCATCATTTCTCAATATGTATATGGATTCGATTAGTTAAAAAAATAATAATAAAAAAGGAGCAAAATGAACTTACAAAATGCATAATTTTTTAAAAAAGAAAATTTTCTTTTTCATGAATCAAGGAAACAAAGTAAGAGCATATTTCAATCATTGATTTTATAACTAAGGTTCGACCCCCCCAAAAAAAAATCATTCTTATTGTCTCAAGTTTTTGCTTGAATTAGGGTTTTTTATGTAAGCTTTTATTTTCGTACAATTATTATTATATATAGCCGTCACTCCAAGCTTTCTTTTCCTGGCCATTGTTGACAAAATATAGAGACGGATCCCATTCCCACCCACCGTCTTGCCTGTCGCTACCAAATTGTATGGCCGAGATGAGGGTATGCAAAAAGGTTGATATTTGCAGGTGCGGCCATAGATTCATCTGAGCCTCAACCAGACTGCCATGTGTCCTAAGTAGGTGCAGCTATTCATTTCTGTCAGCCTGGCATTTTGGAACTCATCTCTCTCTCTCTCTCTAACTCTCGCTCGCCATGAAAAAGCTTGCAAGGAACAAACAACCAAAAACAAATATCCTCCTCAATCAAGGGTCATAATAAATTATGAATTTTACTAATAAATGTTATAAAAACACTCTTTAAAATTACTATATATAATAATATTTTTATCTAATATATTAAAAATGATGAATAAATTTATCAATTTTTATAATTAATATAATATTATTACTATAAATAACATATTAATTAACCTTAAAAAATATTCTAAAGATACTCGTTAATAAAAACTCGTAAATTATTACAAGATCTAATTGGTAATTAATTAGTTACTATTTATAACAAAAGTAGTATATTAATTACAAGCGTGCACATAGTTTTTTCAATAATTAAAAATTAAATATGTAACTATATATATTAATTGTTATCTAAATAATTTCAAAAGCATCTCATATATATTTACTTGTTACATAATTTATCCGAGCAATAAATATCAAGAGTTGAAATTGCTTTTACTCTCACTTCCATATCTTTAATTCATCATAACTAAAATGTACAAAATAAATACTAGCTAGCTTTAGTAGTTGCAGTAAAAAAATAGAGCATGCTTCTATCTCAAGACTAAAGTAAATACATGGGAGTAGAATAGATATGTTCAAAAATCGGATTATTCATTTAAAATTGGGTTGATTATGGGATAGAATTTTTTTCAATTCGGACTAGTTCAATCCAATCTAAATTATTATTTAATTAATAAAAATATTTATTATTTAAATTTAATATAAAAATATTAATGTTAGTATAAAAAAAATTAATATTTTTAAAGTAATAAAACGATTTTTTTTTAACTTGAAGATCTTGGACAATAAAATGTTTAACCGTTATAAGCTAGTTAATTGTTATTAGTCTAAAACAATACTATTATATAAAAGAATCCCTTTCCCCATTTAACTATAGTCTAGTCAAAAAACAAAATTAAGCTTGGCTGCTAGACTTTGAATTTTCACACCAAATTAAGCTTGGCTACCTAGCTATAATTTGTCAATGCTGTCATACATTAATGTTAGCAAAGGGGTCCATGGGCTATTTAATATGCACAACGGACGGACAAGATACAACTATAGACGGTGAGGATCATTTAACCCATTTAAGAGGTGGTCGAGACTATATGAAATTAACTCATCACCTTAGCGTCCACGGCAAAGCCCTTTTTCGACGTCTTCAACACAAACTAAATATCTTTAAATCATTGAACCCTAAGGATGTACTTAAGTAATTTGGCTGCACCCGAGGGTTCTTCTAGGAATTTCTAGTGAAACCTTCCTAATAAAAAAAAGAATTGAATATTTTCGATCACTAATTGAAATTTCTATTGCATGGAAATCATAATCCTTCCCTTTTGAAGCGCGTGAAGGTTTTGTTCTAAGCTTTTTTTCTGTTTTTTATTAGAACGCGCTATATTGGAGAGTGGGGATTTTTGCTTCTTTATATTATTAATCTTGATTAATAAATAATTATTTTTCAGCCCTTTATATAGCTCTCTGCATCTCTGCCCCCATTGCGTCCAAACCAAAGATCCCTTCTTCGCTTTAACTCTCTCTCTCAAAAATTACCCCAAAATATTAAGGGGAAAAGAAAAAAAAAAGAACAAAGAAAAAAAGCTCTCCCTCTCACCCTAGAAAGTACAAAAATGGAAATGGAGGCAAGCCCACCAGTTGTAGCCAAAAAACTATGGAACATTGTACGGATAGTATTCTTCATGTTAAAGACAGGGATATCCAAGAGCAAAATAATGGTTAATCTCCATTTTCTGCTCAAGAAAGGTAAATATAATGCAGGCAAAGCGATAAGCAACCTGGGTTTCCACCACAAAGTCCACGACCATTTATCTTCCTTGAGTTGCCGATCCAACGATGCTCATCTCTCCTTCATTTCCCCAAGAGAGTACGAGTTTAGTTGCAGCAACAGCCCAGCTTTTGACCCTTTTCATTCTCATCATCACAAGCGTAAGCACCAAAATCACCATTTCTATAACAACCGCCACCATTTTGGCAAGTCATCAAATTATCGCTATGATGATGCGACGACGGTTGCGGCGGTGCAAAAGGTTCTGGAGATGTTGAACAATGAGGCGGCGGCGGGGGAAGCGTCTCCCATGTTTATGCCAGGGTTTGGAAGAAGTCCTTTGGTGAGGCAACTGAGAGTGACGGACTCGCCTTTCCCGTTGAAGGACGAGGGAGATAGTCAGGTGGATAAGGCGGCTGAGGAGTTCATAAACAAGTTTTACAAGGACCTTAAGTTACAGTAAAGAATGTATGCCTTTGAATCTCCTGCTCACAACACATGGGGTCGAAGATGATGGTTCAAAGGAAAAAACCAAGCTTAAACCAAGTCATGTGATTTGCATATATCATAAGTTCATAACCATATATATACTTAATTTGATCCATTTTGCAGTTCATGTGAGAATTTTTTATCTGACAAAGTTTGGTTACTTGGGTTACCGCTATATTTTGCTTTTTGTAATTTGATGATTAAGAAATCTTTTTTGGGTTCCACTGTTTTTCTTTTTTCTTTTTCATTTACCAATGTCAATAATCTTGATCATACAGAAATAAAAGGAGAAAAAATAAATTTATATATGTATAGTTTCTTTTTCCTTTAAAACTTCATAATTTCCAACTGTAGTAAACTACAAGGTAATTAACTAAAGCAGACATATATATAAAGTATAAAATATGTTGGGGAATGAATTCGAGTAGAGAATTTTAATGAATTAACTTTTCAAGGTGGGTGAGTGGGAGAGCTTTGGATTTATTAGCTTTTAGGGTTTTTTTTAAAGCTTTTTAATATTTCTTGTGTTGCTGTCTTAATTTTTGATACTGATGATTGTGGTTGTGGTTGATTTACGTAGTTATAGGAGTTTGCCATGCATGAAAATAAAAATTTATTACTTCGATCGAGTAAGAACTTTTTCTGCTTTATAGTTGAGTCAAATAAGCTAGTAAAAAAACTCTTACTCTTCAAATATCTTTTGATTAAAACATCAGTGATTTCATATTCAGGTGGCAGTTGGTTTGAAAATTAATACAGTTTAAGAAGTAGAATAATTTAATAACAATTAATGGTCCAAAAGTTACGTTTAAGCAGATATATATAGCTAGCCCCAGTGATGTTTAAAAAATATTTCAATTTAAAAAAAAAGAAATAATAATAATAATAAACCTCACTAGCCAGTGATTTTTTTTTAAATATATATTTTTTAATTACATGTAATTTATTTGAATGAAATTTATGTTTGCTACTTAGAATAATAATTTCATAAAAATATTTTTTCATGAAAAACAATAAAAAAAAACTCCTCTCCTTCCGAAAATTATTAACTAGATACAAATTTTCTTTTTCATATACTTACAACTTTGTGTAAGATAACATGTTGTGAGTCTAGATCTAGAAGCAAATTGGAGAATTATTAATTAAAAGGTTCATATAGTCAAACAGGAACAAAGACATTGCTGGTTCAAGAAATGGCTATGATTCAATTAATAGTGGGGGAGAGATAGTAAATAAGGTTTACAAATCGGTTTAGATCCGACTCAAAATAAATTTGAACAAAGAAAAAAAAATTTAAACTACGGTCTTGTTCAATTCGATCCGATTCATTATAAACAGGTCTAGTGAGAGATTACAATTTCAATTCCAATTCCATAAATGATTGAAGTTGAGTCTCTCTCCCAACACTTAAAAGAGGGTTTCATTTTCTCCCTCTCAAATGCAATAAACCACGATTTATGCTTGTTATATAAATTTTACATGTAACATTACATGGCGACGCTGAAAGCTAAAACATACCGCCGCTGATATTTTTGTGGTTGTCAACTTTTATTTATTTATTTATTTTAAAAAATCGTTTTTCATGCTCGAAAGAGTTCACTCCGATTGCAAACACGTGCCCTGCACGGCCGTTGTTTGATTTTGACTCATTGTCACTTTTACATCAACAATCATTCTCAGTCTTTTTTTCATTTTTAG
The DNA here is from genome assembly GCA_030761205.1 of Fremontodendron californicum. NCBI lineage: Eukaryota > Viridiplantae > Streptophyta > Magnoliopsida > Malvales > Malvaceae > Fremontodendron > Fremontodendron californicum. The sequence continues at coordinate 1,182,049 of JAULJL010000006.1, forward strand.
CTAGCTTGACAGGTTTTAAATTTCCAGAGGTTCTTTTTAGCTTTACAAATAAGCGAAATAAGATGTCTCTGGAGGCAATGGAAAGATACAGTAAAGCAGATTTTGAATTATAAAGTGTAGTAATAAGTGGTGATAGAGGACTAGACCTGATAAAGGGCTGGTTAGATATGATTGGTTTGTATTGAATTAGATTTAGATAAGTAATTTTTTTTTTTTTTTCATTTGGATTGATTTGGTTCAATTTAAATTATTATTTATTAATAAAAAATATTTTTATTTAATTATAAAAAATATATAAATATTAATATAAAAATAAATTTTTAATTTTTTTAAATTGTGATTTGGGTTTACGGGTCGAGTTTGAATAAAAGATGTGAAAGAATTCGGATCGAAATCTGACCCATGACCCATGAACAGATTTATAGAGGATGGAGCAAGTTTGAATATGATAGAAGATAAAATTGAGAAAGAAATTAGAAAATAGAAGATTGTAGAAAGAATTTGAGAGAGAGAAGGTTTGTAAGTCTATCAAAATTCTATGTTTGAAAATACAAATTAAAAAATTTGAATTTCATTTATTATATAAATTATGAAAATAAAATATATACATTATGTATAAGTTAATTAAAATTCAATGTAATTATATATTTGAAAGGTATTATAAAACATGAAATTCAAATTCATAAATATTTATAAGTACTTCAAATTTATCACTAAATAGGTATCCAACAAATTCATAAATTTGAAAAATAATTATAAATGTTACATTTACATGTGTTTTATTATGCAATTTATATTATTTTTAAAATCCAAATTCATCTTTTGAAATCTAAATTTCTAAACGCAACCTATGAGAATTTCTATTTATACTAATAAGCAGATAGCTGTATGAACCAATTGAATTAAATCCTATATTCAACTCGAAGACATCATTTTTGTTCAAAAGAGATAGTCTTTGTTCATTCTTATGGATATTTACATAGTTTTTTTTTTTATGCGAAAAATTAATAAAGTAACTTCTCTGATACCGAAACTGAACCACATAGTGCTTAAAAAATCAAAGATATGCGATATGTTAAATGAGGAAATTAATTTGAAACAAATAAAGGGCGTAATTAACTAAAATTTACTCACACAAAAAAATCATTCTAAATTGAGTCATATTTACCTTTGAATGATACCCTCAATCTCAAACTGAATATCCAATTTTCATTTTTAGGTTGTATCAAATTATGTCAACTTTCCTTTTCTTAACACTTGAAACTTTTAAAAAACATATATATATTATTTAATTTTTGACATTAAAAATTATAATTTATATCAATATATTTATTATAAAAAATTAAAAATAATATCAGAAACATTCAAATAAAAACATTTTTCTTAATTTTCATTAGGAGCCAAAATTGAGCACATTCAATTTTGTAGTTTATAAATAAGCACTCAATTATTGATAATAGAAAGATAGGACTACAAAAGTAGGGACGAGAAAGGGAGACAATAAAAAAAATCCGTTCTGTCAGAAATCTATGTTTATTGAGAATGTTTTTAAATCTGATTCTATGCTAATATGCTTTGGGACGACTAAATAAAAAAAAAATAGTTTTTATAAGCTCAACTCAAATGAATAGTGAATATAAGTCTACTATTTATTTTGAACTATGATAAATACTTATAAAAGTTTTCTTTTGAAAGGTAAATTTATTTATAATGATTAACAGAGGATCATTAAAACTCATCCAAAATAACGCTCAACAGGAACATGAACCCCAAAGACAAGTCACCTCTAAGAATCTTTATGGAACATTTTCATATATACTTATGAGAAAAATTAAGAGAGAAATTTTTAACTATCTTCATATTCGATCTATCAAGTTAAATTTTTAGGAATATCTCAATAATAAAATTAATCCAAAAATCCTTTCATATTTCAGTCACTTTTTATCAGTGAAGTAACATTCCATGAAACGTATTTTTGTAGAATAATTCTTAATAAAGGAATTATTTGTGAAAGTGTTGTTTCGTGAAGAAACTTTTTCTTCAATTTTGTTACTTGTTTATGATTACCGTACTATGTGATTGTGCAATTCCCGTAAAACAGATGTAGAAAAACTTTAATAATTACTAATAACCAAAATCAAATATCTAGAAAATCCGATATCGGAAAGTTAGAACATTGTCGCTGCTAATTTCAATTATTACTATAATAATCTCTGCTACTCATATTGTTAATGGCCACGTATATTCATATTCAGATAGTCCCGATTTAATTAACCAGATAATCTTTGCTTAATTAGGAACCCTTTAATGAAAATCATGCCTTTTTGCTTTAGCTTTAATCTCGTATTGTCCCCTTGAGGCACTGAAGTTTTATGACAAGTAGATTTTTGAAGAAAGTATTCAAATTAATTTATGTGGATAAGAACTCAGGAAAAAAAAAAAGACTTAAGAGCCAGGATGGGGTCTGGAAGTGGGGCTATTTTTTCTTCATTGCTATGGCCTTATTGGAACATGGATTGAGATGGGTTCCCTTTTTTCTTAAAAGCTGTTGGTGAGTGGAGCCGTTGCAAAAGCTGTATTCGCTTTGGAGTTAGTTCCAAGGTAATCAGTATCATAGTGATAGACATACCGTTTTTATTATGATATTAATATGTATTAATATCGATATATTTTAGTGTATCATTTTGAATTTATCGATAATTTTTAAATATTTTTTCATATATTTATATCTATATGTATAATTTATTTTCAAGTTTCTTAATAAAATATATATTATATACATATGTAAATATACATCCATTACATGAATATGTATTTATACAAATATAAATTTTAAATATTTAATATCTAAAATTTTTAAATATCAAATAGATAAAATAAATATTAAAATGTTAAAAAAGTATAATAAGTTATTATTAATTATGTTTAATAGTCTAATTTAATGAACATATTTTATTTTTAAATGTAATTATGAAAAAATAAAAATGATAATGACACAAAAAAATTAAAATTGGTCTAAAAATCAAATAAATTAATTTTTTTAAAAGAATTTTAAAATATCAAAATTTTGTACAAACCGGTACAGACCGATACATACCGGTACAAATCGATACAGGTCGGTACGATCGATACGGGCCTGTACAAAAATCGAAATGATACAAGATTGATATCATTTCGATTTACCTTAAAAAGGTACGTATTGGCTGGTACGCAGTGGCGAAGACAATGAGGGCACGCAGGGGCCTTGGCCTCGTTTTTTGAGATTTTTGATATAAGGGTCAAATTATGTTTGGCTCCTCAAATTTTATTTGATTTTTCAATTTGGCCCCCCTTACAAATTTTAAGATTCTTGAAATAAAATAAAAGTATATTTGGCCCTCTAAATTTTGTTTCTCCCTTCAACTTAGCCCCCTATTTGCAGAATTTGTTTGATTTAATAAATTTAATAACATTTTTAGTTTAAATCTCATTCATTATTATTAACTTAATTCTCTCTATTTACCTTTTCAAATCAATTAAATAGATACATTTACATTAATTATTTTATTTATAATTTTTCATTTTATGCTCATAAGGAAAAAATAAATAAATAAAGTTAAACAATTACAATATATACTACGAATTGTGCATTTAACTTATTTTGCTTTTTTTAAAATATATATAAGCTTATGATTTTTTTTAATAATATAAAATAAATTTATGCATATTTTAATTAGACAATAATTTTTTTTGACGTTGAGACTTTATTTATTATTATTTTTTTTTCATATGCAACATGAATTATAATATTTAAAAAAAAAAATTTATTTCATTATAAGAAATTTATTTATTGTTAGCAAATTTAATATCATTTATAGTTGTTCATGGACTCTCGAGTCAGACTCACATGGCAAAAAAATTTACTTATCCAAGATCCGACCCGATTCGAGTCGACGAATAACCCTATCCTTGGACAAGTTTATTTCATACTCGATTTTTGTTTTTACTTTAAATCTTTATATGTATATTCCGGTTGTACTTGCTCATGGGACGGGTCTAGACAATATTTTTCGTGATCCGGGCCAGCTCGGATCACTGTTTAAATAATAATAAAAAAATTTAAATTTAACTTTAATTATAAAAATATTAATAAACTTTTTAATATTAAATGAATAGTAAAACATGTGAACGAGCTCGGACAGGGTTTGGTAAAATTGAAAAAAAAAAAATAGGACCGCGATGCGACCCATGAACAGATCTAATTTCGACTCCCTTCATTAATATTTTTGACTTCACCTTTGCCGGTACGGCCGGTACCGATACCATACCAATAACAATGGTTAGTTCACCAAATGAAAGAAAGTATGAGGCTGGCGGTTTGCTAATTTGTTAGGTAAACGGTCTCTTTGTTCCATAAAGTCTACGTGAAAACCTAAGTTAGGGCTTTATTTTTAGACATTTTAGATTTCCCCCTTTTTTTTTTTTTTTTTTTTACGGCTTCGAAAGCACTTGATTTAGGAGATAGATTGATCTCGTATTTATATATATATATATATATATATATATATAATTATAGCTGAAGATAAGATAGAAGATTACAAATATTAACATTTGAACTTATATTATTTTTTAAAAATAATTATATGAATCAATTAAATTAAATTCGAATTTTAAATTGACCTCATCTGATGTTACAATGAAAAAACCTATGCTACAGGAAATCGCGAACACGATTCCATCGGTGCTCATTAATTTGGTCATAACCAGTGAATAAAAAATCGGACCAGTCGGTTGAACTGAGAATCGATGGTCAGTCCGGTCCGATACTATACATAAAATCGAAATTTTCTTGAACTGATGAAAATCGATTTAACCGATAAAAATTTATTTTTTATTTTTTTATTAAATAGTGAGATTTAAATCCTTTACCTTTTGCTTTTATAATAAAGGTTAAGTGAAATATATATTTTTATTAATTAATTATTTAACATATATATTTTAAATCATTTTTCTCAAACTGGCCGAACCAGTTTGGATAAAAACAAAAAATCTGACCCATTCGACCTCCTATTTTTTTTTTTTTTTTAACATTGGTCATAACAACAACAGCCTAACTTCTTTAGCCGGTTCGTTGGTTAATTAAGGTTGCACTTGCAAAATTTCCACCGATTAAGAGAAATTTCAGGGGTCCAAATCTTTCTAATTTTTTTTTTTTTTGTATTTTCAAAGCCAAATTATTTATTTATTGTTGGATGTCTCAAAGCCAAATTATAAGGAATGTGAATATAATAAAAATAAAATTGACTAATTTTGATTGGCAGAATGTTAAATTGGATTGTTCTTTTGGGAGTTGGGACTCTTCGGTATAGCCGATAACAATCGGTTCGGCAATATGTAAGGTAGAGCCCAACAGGCACAAGACACGATGAGGTTGGGTTGGATTATTGCGCACTGTTTGTTTACAAGCCTAAAATGGTAAGAAAACTAAAGAGCAATTTTTTTGATGGGCTTTAGCCTGTCATTTTGAAAACTATGGCTACCCAAATCTGAAATGTGCACACTCACATAAAGCCCATATCCATGTCTCCATGCATTTTTTCTTCTTCATTATTTAAATGAGTATTCCAATGATTTAATCTCAATAAAACTTATCCAAGGCCAGGCTTTGAAGAAATTTTTTAAAATTCAGACTTAACTCGATTCAGATTTATTTTTTAATTAATAAAATAAAATAATTTTATTTTAATTATAATTATAAATATAATATATTAAATTTATTAGCATTAAAAAATATTTTAAAGACATAACAGATCAGATCAAAGTATCGAACTGAGTCTTAAATAAATATTTTTTATTAAGTGAACTTGACTCAATCCAAATTGATGGATGAACAACTTTGCGGTCATCTATTAGTCATTTTTCCTTTAAAAAGTATCCTAATACAAAATTAAATTATAGATTAATCAATTTACTTAACTAACCACTGTCTTCAACGACATCGTTTATTTTTATTTTATTTTGGAATTAATATTCTATACAAAATATATATATATAATACTAAATAGTATTATTGTGCTCAATAAATAAAAGTAATATTAATGGGGTTAATTATTTTTCTTTTTTAAACATCAATGTCGGATACCTCCAAATTATCTCTTCGGTAATTGTTTAAATAGTAAACTAGAGTTGTTTATAGGTGCGCTAAGCTTGGATATCATCATTTATGGTTCATGGGTTTGAAAATTTTGTTTTATTATTTAAAATATTAAAAAAATATTTTATATTAAAATTTATATATTTTATAATTTAATTTAAATAAAAATATATATTTTTAACTAAATAATAATTCAGATTGATTGGTTTGCATCTTAAATATCATGTTCAAGATCCATCTCAATCTTGATATTGGATAGGACAAATACAAACATCTTTTGATAAAGAGGAAAAGTATACCATTATAATTCGAATCTTTGCTTGTATTTAAAGCATATATTTACCTTCCCTTAGTGCTGAAGTTGTGGCTGCTCATTGGTTTTAACTTTTAAAGAATGTACTAAGTAGTGATAGTGTGATACTATCTGATTAAACTTTAAAGTTTAGGGAGAAAAAGTAGTTCACGAATTAAAAAATCAGATAAAGATTGAAATATTTTACAAAGTAAATATTTTAGGATATCTCTTATTTTTATTTGAAAAAAAAAAAATTGAATTTTGGTTCGTCTAAGTTAGTTGTTTTGCTGCCCACTAACTTTTTTTTCTTTAAATGTAAAAGGTAAAAACTAAAATATAGTTAAGGAAATGACTTCATATAATAATAATAAAAAAATGATTTTATTTTTATTGTTAAAAAAAAATTATATTAATTTTTATAATTAAATTTAAATAAAAATATTTATATTAATTAAAAAATAATTCAAGTTGAATTTAATTCGATTTTTAAATATCATGTCCAAGATTCATCCCAATCTTGAGATTGGACAAGACAAATAGTCAAATACAAATATTTTTCTGTTCGTAGTATAATTTTTTTTTATGAATTTTACTAATAAATATTTGTCAATAAAGAGAAAGTATACTATTATAATTAGAATCTTGACTTTTAATTAAAGCATCTTTTTTTATTTTCTTCGTCTTTATCTATTTGTCAATAAAGAGAAAGTATACCATTATAATTAGAATCTTGACTTTTACTTAAGGCATCTTTTTATCTTTTCTTCGTCTTTATTTGATAAGATAAAAAAAAAAAAAAAAAAGATGAAAAATTTGGAAGAAAAAAAAAGTAAAAAAATAATAAACATATATTTTTTTATATGATAAGTTTGGTAGAAAAAAATAATTTTATTTTCACTCGTTACTCGATAGAATTAAAAAAAAATTTATATTATTTTATTATTATATCTTTTATAATTTAAGATAAAAAAGTAAAATTTAAAAAGTGATAAATAATATTGTAAATATGCATATTTATCTCATATATTTTTTAGTTTTTTTCTTGTATTTTAATTTAAAATGATTTATTTTTATATATTAGAATGAAAAATAATCATATTTTTTATTTTATTTTCATTTTTGTTTTCTTTCAAATACACTCAATTTCCTTTTTCTTTTGATCTTTCTACTTTCTCAGTATAGTAAGTACACTTTAAATGCTTTTAAGTTGTGAGTGTTCGTTGGTTTTAAAGAATATACTAAGAGCTAGTTTAACATTATTATTGTAAAAAATTTGAGGTAAAAAAAATTAAATTAAAAAAAATGTGTTTAAAAAATATAGTATAAAATTATGATTTAAAATATTTTTTAAGTATTTGATATTGTTGTGAAAAAAATATTATGAGAAGTTAAAATATATAAAAAAATATATTTAAAATAATAAAAACATAAAAATATGAAGATAATAAAATTATTTTATTCAAAAATTAATTATTAAAATTCAAAAACTATATTTTTTAATTTTTTAATTTAAGTTCTCAAAATATAATTTTAAATCACAAAATTAAATTTTTTAGCAATACTAAACGAGGGAACGAGGCCTACGTAATGATAGTGTGATACTATCTTTTCAAACTTTAAAGCCAAGGAGAAAAAGTTATTCACAAATTAAAAAAATTAGATAAAGATTGTAATCTATTTTAAAAAGATAAATATTTTAGAATACCCCTTATTTTAATCTAAAAAAATATTTTTGTGTTCATCTATGTTTTTGTTTTGCCATTAACTTTTTTTTTCTTTAAAAGTAAAAGGTAAAAAATAAAATATAGTTAAAAAATTACTTCAAAGAATAATGATAATAATAATTTTGTTTTCATTGTTTCAATAGATTTTATCTTTATATTTATGTATGTGTTTTTAATGATAAAATATAATTTTATTTTTAATAGTAGTATTGCATTTCTTTTCATTTACTATAATATTGTTAAAAATGAAAAATAAGAGATTTTTGGTATGGAATTGAAAATTAAGAAATTAAAGAAGGTCTATTTTGAGAGAATGTATATAAACATGCATGCTGATTCTAATAATCTCTCTAATGGATTTAGTATCTACTACTTTTTTTTTTTTTTTGTTGAAGATCTTCGTCGCGAAGGTAGAATCAGATAATCTTAACAATGTCAGTTGTCAGACATAGTATTTCTTCTGTCTGTCTTTACATTTTCAGGCAAAACTTTTGATTTGATATGACTTGACAAAGACTTGGGTCATGTCAATTTTCTTTACCAAAAAAGTTAAAGTAATGAATCAAACCATTTTTGAAAAACCAAAAATCAAGCATTTTAAAATTTGAAGCTCCAGCCTCCCCATGACAGTGCTATAAAATCCCGCCCAAAAAGAAAAACAAAGAAGAAGAACAGAAGGTAGATTTCATTTCATTTGGTTGATTCGTTGAGCATTTCAAAAGAAATTACCAAATTTTAGTTTGATCAACAATGGAAAGCAATTTTCATGAGGATTTGGTTTTACCCCAAAATGTGGAAGGAGTAATATCTAGAATATGTCGTGAGCAGAAACAACCGCAACTTGCCTACTCAACGAGGCAGGCGCTGGCTGATAAAGGCGAAGAAGGATCTTTAAGGATTCTAGACAAAATCCAACGGACGGCAATTCGTTCTTCATTTGATGGATTCGTAATGTGTATGATCAAAAAGGAATCAAACGACAACGGCTCTCCTCAGAAACGATCAAGTCCTTATGAACTAAACTGTAGCCCCTTGTCTTCTCCGGCCAAAACTTGCCGTCTTATGATGAACTCTCAAGGTTACATCTCTTCCTTTTTTTCTTTTTCTTTTTTAAAGGAAAAAGAAATGGTGGGTTTCTTTTCCTTTTAATGGTTGTTCTGACGCTTTGTGTTTTGTGTTTTGGGTTTTATAACATATTTAGGGGGACATAATGTTAGTGTTATTTCGACCCCAGTTACCCCTCTTTTGAGTTCTTCACCAACTGTTGGTAGAGAAGAAGCGTTTAGCCCTCAGTTGGTAGCTTTAGGGGAGCTTGAATTCCGTAAAGCTTTTCTCATTTTAAATTACATTGGCTTGTAAGTTTTCTATCTATGGACATGCCTATCTTTTATTGCTTTTCACAAGTTTAGTTTTTTAAAACAAAATTAAAAAAAAAAAGATAACTTTTTTTTTTTTTTTTTATAATGATTTTACCACAGGAATAGGTTGGAAGAAGTAATCGCTCCGGATGAAATTCGAAGATTAAATTCTTTTGCGATGGATAACTTTGAGAAAGAGGTCTGGATTTCCCTGGGTCGACATTATACTCCAGCTGATCGTGTTAAGGTAACATAACATTGTTATCTGCCTTTGACTCTTAATTATATTCTGAATTACATTACATGCTAATGTATGAAAAAAATGAACATTGAAAAATGTTAAAAGTTTGTAACAACTCAGATTTGTCCGACAAACAGATTTCATTTTCAGACTGTTGATGCATTCAAAAGAATATATCTTATTTAATCCATACACTAAAAATATAAATTGTAAAATATAGCAATAAGCAAGGGTCGAGTCCACAGGGATTGGTGTTTAGTTTAAGAATTGTTAATTTATACTTAAATTCAAGGAAAATAAAATAAAAGGGGAGGTTTTTCAAAATTAGTTTAAACTAAAGCAAACAATCAAAAAAAGAAAGCAAGTAAATAAAAAATAATCAAATATGAGAAAAGTAAGGTTAATGTTTCATTCTTCACTACTAGACATCATTGAGAATCAATAGTTAGATTTATCAACATTAATTAACTATCAAAATTATCAACCGTTGATAACAACAAGCTCTGTTACCCCAATTTTTCCTTAGTTCCTCGTTAAATAGAACAAGCTCTTTATTTAATCTCTAACCACTAGACAACCTAGAATAAGCTCTCTAGATTTAATGTAATGGCAATTTTATGATAAGAAAGATAGGTTGATCTAAGTAACAAACATATAAACTCGGATTGTTTAACCTATGTTATATTCCACTTTTCAATTAACGAAAACTTGACCATAATCATTAATCACAAAATTGCCACTTATGAATAGGAAATCAAGACAATTACACGGATCAAGACTCCTAAACTAGCAATAAATAATTATCAAGATCTATCTAGTTCGCGACTTAAACAAATCAAAATAACATCATGAACAATTCTTATGGAAGAACATAATCAACTTTGATAGAAAACTAATGATAGATAAATTTGAAAATCAATTACAAAACTTGTTTAGGGCTTTGAAATCATCCTTAACTAAAAAAAAGTTTAGCCTTGCATAGGCATTGTCAACATAAACATGAATATTCAAAAGAAACTAAGAACAAAAAAATAAAACTAAGAGAGAAATAATAAGAAGAACAAGATTGATAAATAATCAATAGCATCCCTTAGTTGGTGGCTCAAAAGATGATATTTATAGAGTTTTAAAGTCTTGGAAACCCTTTCTTGCTCTTCAAGGAAGCCAAGAGTCAAAATAAGGCAAGTTTGGACTTTTCTTGGATTTTTCCCGTATTTGCAGTTTTTGAAGATTTTTCTTGGATTTGGGAACAGTAACTCGGCGCCGCGGCGCCAACTTTCTGCCTTGGGGCGCCGCGGCGCCTACTTCTTGTCTCCTCCTGATTTGGCTGTTGCATTGTCTCGCACTTCGTCGGCTGATTTGGATGACCATTCGTTGTCCATTATAGGCGTGTAAACTATCGTTAGAAAGGTATTCAAGTCAGCTTCAAAAGTCAAGAAGGAATTTTCTTCAAATAATGGCTTTAACATAATGATTTCTTAGCAACAAGCTCCAGAGGTCAGATCTGGCTGATCACTTAGCACTACTAATTTGATCTATTTGATTCTCAAGTCTTTTTCCGTCTTATGATTGTGATTTTATAAGCTCTTTAACATCATATTTGACATGTTTTGACTTTATATATTTCAAAATACCTATAATTCATAAAATCATAGTAAATTGTCAAGGAACTTAAGAATTAAAGCACAAAATATTAGGAAATAATACATGAAAATGTATGCAATTAAGCACTTATCAACTGTTGTCTCTGAGGTTGGAATGCAAAGATGTTTCAAAAGTTTGGAATTTGTATTCGACCACTTTTTCATATGGGCATAACCCTCCCTTGCTTGTGATGCTTTATGAAATTGATTATTTTCTCTTTTTTTGTCCTTCTCTCTTACCATTCCATTCCTTTGTCTTGCAGTCACTTGAGTGGGATTCTGGAAAGACATATGAGTATCATTGTCATGTCTATGAAAATGGGAGCTTTAGGTTCAAGGTAAATTGGGAGTTGCAGTTTCAACTTTCAAGGCTCTTACATTTCCTTGATTTAATAGTAAAACAAGTTGTGCATGCATATATGTTAACTTACATTGAAAGGACAAAAGGATTGGGATAAATTTATTGACACTTGAAGAGACACATATCGGATGGTGTGGACAGCTTTATGAGGTTACTGAAGGCAGTCTAATACGATTTCTCTTTTTTAAGTATCTCATGCATACCAAACTCATTCTATTTCATAAGATGGCCATGCGTGGTGATACGGATCAAATTATGAGATTACAAAGTTTTTATGGTAATGCATGGTGATACAGAACTATCATGAGATTGGAACTAGTATATGCCAAACATCTACTACAAGTGTGTATTTGTTCGTTGCTTGCCTTACTGGATTTGACTCTTGATTTGTAGTCCTGGCAGCTATTAATCTCATAAAATGTTTGTGATTGTTTTCCTCAATGGGCTTAAGTCCCCTGATCTGCCTTTCTAGGGGGTGGATGCACTCCAGAGTAGCATAATGTGCATTACTTATTAATTGTTATTTTAGCATTAATTTTCTTTCACAACACATTTTCCCTCCATTTTATTATATTTTCCTATGTCCTTGTTGCATTGAATGTATTATTGTTTGGATGTGCTTTATCAGGGCCCTTATTTGGACAGGACTAGAAGTCATTTACAAAGGGTTTTAGGAGATGATAACGTTCTTATCGTTAAGTTTGAAAACGTCACAGATGGTAAAAGTTCAGCTGGCAGTGGTTATGCAGAGTACAAAAAAATTGCAAAAGAAGGAATCCTTGTTGGTTTGCGTCGCTACCGGTTTTTTGGTGAGTCTTCTATACCACATTCTTAGAATGATGAATATCATATTTGGTGTTCTTATTTGCCCTTTTATATAATTCATAATTGTTATTCCAGCATACATAAAGTGTTCAAGCTAGCATGTGAGGTGATGGCTTTTATATTTCTGCTAGCAGTATGCATCTCTGAATGTATTTTAGGCATGAATGTACATGATGTGCCCCTTTGCTAGAGTGGAGGAATGATTCATCTGCCGGCTGAATTGTATCTCTTGTTCTCGTCTTATTAATGAGGAATATCTACGTTGTCCAGTTCATTTTAGTTGTTTTATTCAACATTGGTTTAGGTGTTTTGTTTAACTTGTCTCAGAGAATTAGCACAAAGCAGTGCAGCAGGAGCTGCTTTTAATTGATGGAATTGGTTGTTTGCTTTGTACATTCTCACCTGATAGTTTCCCCGTTTTAATATTGGTGAATTGTAAGTTTAAAAAAAAAAAAAAAAAAATATTGGTGAAATTTATCAGTTTTTTTTTTTCCTATGCCACTCCCTAGTTTCTGTCTTTATGATAATGAAGATGATCTGTTGCAACAACTACGGATTTCAATCCCTGTACAAATGTGGGGATTCTGTTCCATGTGGTGTTGGGTGTTTGAGTTTGTCTATGTGCATGTAAGAAAGGATTGCTTTCATTTTCCAGTTTGCAGCTTTGTGTGGATATCCTTACTTGCACATACATGTTTGTTTCCTTTATCTGCAACATGTCAGTTATTGAGGATCCTCTGCTTCTCTTTTTTCGAGTAAACATTTACCGTGGATTTTTTTTTGAATACCCTACTTATTGGGATTTGGGAATGGCGTTGAATACATACCATGGAAATTTTCAGTGTTTAAGGATGGAGGCAAAGAAGCAAAAAAGAAAGACCGGACTACCTCACCTGTTAAGTGCTTATTTGTTCGATTCGAGTCTAATGCGTCCATTGATGAAGGTAAAGAATATGTTTTATCTGGGAAAACAATTAAAGAAGCCAGAAGTGTGTTTATGCATGTCCATACCCTATCAAATATGGCCAAGTATATGGCGAGGTCAGTGATGATACAAATAAGCATGTATAAATTCTTCAATTTTTTCTGAGAGTTATTCTTAAGGTTTTTTATTTTATAATTTGAGAGGCTTCTTTTCCTTGGGGCTGTAGATTTTCACTAATCTTGTCTAAGACCATGAAGTTGGAAGTTGACTTAGCCGATGTAAATTTTAGGGTGATAGATGATATACCTTGCCAGGTATGGTATATGGATTTAAGTTCATATTCTTCATAATTTTTTTATTTGTTTTTTTCTTCTGAGTTCAATTTGATATTTTAGCGCAAAAAAAAATAAAATAAAAATTATTGCAGGATAAAGATGGAAAATCTATTTGTGATAAAGATGGAGAACTTTGTATTCACACTGATGGGACTGGTTATATATCAGAGGATTTGGCTTTGAAATGCCCAAAAAATGTCTTCAAAGGAAGCGTTGTGAATGGTGTGAATGTTGAGATTGGTGCCTTGGTGGTAGGTTAAACTGTGAAAGCATTGCATAGTGGTTGCCCAATAATTCATGTTTGTGTTGTGCACGACAAAAATCAGTTTGATATATACAAATCTCAAACAGTTTTTGCACTAAAACTCCATTAAATCTGTTTTGTGGAATTGGTTAAAACTTCACAATGTTTGGGGTGATATGGATGTGCATGCTTGTTATATCTTGGTCATTTTAAAAGGCATGGGTTCCAACTATTCCTTTGCCATTTAGTTTCTATGGTACTATTTTGGCAATTTTATTCTGGTTTTCTTTCCATCCATATTTTCTTATTTTATGGCTGGGATGTTAAACTTGTTATCTTGTGATCTTTTTATTTGTTACCTGTTTTTCACTTCATTGCATTTTATAAGATTGTAAATTTCTTATTCTCAATGAGCTTTAGGGGGAGTTTCCAGACATAAAATCGGCAAAACCTCACCGTACGGTACCGGTATGTGCATTTAACAACTAACTGGTGCTTTCTTCTCTAATTTTATAAATTGATTATCATTCTATTCTTTATTTTCTTTCTAGCCTTTGTTAATCCAGTTCCGCCTCTTTTACAATGGTTATGCTGTCAAGGGAACCGTACTTGTCAATAAAAAGGTATAATTTTGTCATTTTTAATGTTTGAGGAATTATTAAAAACAATGAATTTTCCCTTATAATTAGAATAAGCATACCCTATTTGAAAAGTTCCTTTTTGAAATGAGAAACTATGATTAGTTCTTTGCATGAGTAGATCCCGAAGTAGACAGTACTGATTAAATTATTAATGAACAGAATGTTCAAAAATTTTAGGGTAAAATGGAGCAGAGTTGAGCAAACATTGCAGAGAATAGCCTGGTTCAATTAGTTGTATCTGTTATTACATCAGAAAATCTAGTTTTATGTTTTCAATCGAATACCATTTGTAATCAGAATTGAGACCACCTCAAATGCCATATTTCCCTTAAAAATCCATTGGTCAATTTAATCGATTTGTTGTTGTCTAGGATCGTAACTACTGTAACGTATTTTTGTTGGCTAATAATTTTTCTACGCTTTTCAAAAGCTGCATGCTTGTAAATTATAATAACTTTTATTCCAAAATTTTGTAGCTTCCACCCAGAACCATTCAAGTTCGGCCTTCCATGATTAAAGTTAAGCCAGATCTGAATTTATCAAATATCTGCACAAGAAATTCACTGGAAGTAAATACAACAAGGTACTCGCCATTGTTCAATTCGTGTAATTTCTGTTTAATATATTTGTATATCACCTAGTATTTTTTTTTTCAAATCCTTGAATGATAAGTACCCAATTGAATATGTTCTGGGATCAAAATAGAAGAGCTGAGGAGGGGGGTGGCCTAAACATTCTCAGAACTTAAACGAATCTTCTAAATGGAAAATAAAGGTAAATAAGGAAAGGGATTGAATTTCTCATTTATGTTATTCTTCATGCACAGTCTGTCAAAATATCTGTTCAATAGATAAAATTAGATGTACTAAAATACTCTGAGACCTGCTGAATGTAGCATTTGCATTCTGACAGTTTGTCTATGCAATATTTGTTTCTTCTTTTATTCTCTGTAACAACACTTTGAGCCTAGCCTTCAAGTAAAAGCATTTATTGGAATTGTCAATGTTGTTTTTTAGGTGAATGCGTCATGGAAGTATGAACTGTAGCTGGCAGAAATTGAAGCTTGCAAGCTATTGCTTCTTTAGTAATTGCAGTTAAGAACATGTCCCAAAGGGGGCAAAATAAGGGAGCTAAGGGTCTTTATCTCCATCCCAAAAACAGGATGGCATGCCCATTCCCAGGTGTTGGACCACTCCAGTGCTTGTGTGTCCAACCTAATTTATGGGCATAAAGCCCCTACTTTGAAGCCAATGACTTCACATCACTTTTAAGTTTTAACATCCCTAGAACCTACCAGGAGATCAAGAGATGCTGCTTTAGAAGGTCAGAGCATGACTGCAGAATAATTTATTGCATGTTATTGTTGCTCAATTCAGTCTTCCAGCCCCAATAAAAATTACCCACAGTCTGTTATAAGCCAATACGCAACTGAAGATGTAAAATTTCTTTTATTCCTGACTTGATTTTGATGAGATGGATTTACCCTGAGAAATTTGATGCCCTGTGAGCAGTTAATTGTTTTTTGTTTGTTGCATTTTAGGGTTATATTTTTGTATTATCTCCTGCAGCAATCAACCGAAGAAAACTTCTCTTTCAAGGAATTTGATTATGCTCCTTAGCTATGGAGGTGTCCCAGACGGCTTTTTTATGGACATATTGAAGAATGCATTAGAAGAGTCACAGGGTGTTTTCTCCAACAAACGAACAGCTCTTAAAGGTAGTTTTCTTAACTTCTTTATCACCATAACTTTAGCATTTTCAAAATTTGTCCACCCCCTCTCCAATTTTTATTTTGAAGATAATACTAGCTTAATGTGAATATATTATATTGTTTTAGAAATGAAATACCATTCTACTGTAATGCTTTTATTGTTCTTTGCTTTTGTTGGCTTTGCACAATCTCCCGGAATTGGTCTACATGTCAGCAATAGTCTTGTCTCATTCATGCTCTTTTTCTTATCTGCTACCTCTCACCGATATAATCACCTTTTGAATCGATCTTCATAACTATTACATGCAGTTGCTATTAACCGTGGTGGCATGGATGATCTCAGTGCAGCAAAAATGATTTTATCAGGGATTCCCCTTGATGAATCATATTTGCAATATCGGATGTCAATAATGTTGAATGAAGAGAGGAAGGGTCTCCTAGGAGGAAAGCTCCCTATGACCGAGTCTTATTATTTAATGGGTACTGTTGATCCATCTGGAGTCTTAGAAAGTGATGAAGTCAGCATTATCTTGTAAGTATTTGGGCTTTTCTGTTATTCTCGTCATTTTATTTGTGATGGTGACATAACAAATAATAACAATTTTTAACTGCTTGCTTAAAGATACCATTATGGAATATGTTTCTTTAATAGAAAATGAAAGTTATGTACAATTACATCAGCCAGTTTTCACTACAAAGTTCAACTAGCAATTTCTTGTCTTAGCTAAAAGATTGAAAGTTGGAATCCTTTGCAGCATCTCAAAATAAAAAGTAAGGAATGAGTTTGTCCGGTTTGGAATGCAAAATCTCATAAGCTTTTGCTATAAGTGATTATAGCATATGATTTAATTTGTAATGTTAGCTGTTCTTTTTTGCTCACATGCATGTTGGAAGAGAGCGATAATTGGAGGCTTTACACCTGTGTGCTATGCTCATGTATTATGACACACATTCTGAGGACAGCTCTATGAAGTCACCGCTAATATCATTTGTGTCTCTATGTTTCAAGTAAAAACTAAAAAGATTCCTATTCCAGTGACCCAAGCCTCAGATCTCTAATATGGACAGTGTCTTTGCAGGTGATGATGTTAGAAATTATGTAAACTGCTTTTGTTTCTTAGAGTGAACTTCTACCTCCCTTTTTTAGGTGTAATATATGAAGGTCCGATACCAACTTATAACTAATCTTGACAGAAGAATAAATAAAGGAAAGATATAGAGGGAATGAGAGTGTTGGAAAGTATGGAGACTTTCCCCAAGTTTTTTTTTTTTTTTTTTCTGAGTAGAAGGTCGGTGCAAGACACGACTTGTATGACATTCTCCTGTTTGAATTATCAAAATATTGCTGCATAATGTTCTCTACAGTTTAATTACATGGGAGCTAAGGCTTCCTCTGATGCCATGCACTGATTTTGGTTGAGATATTCTATTAGTTGTGCTAGATACTGTACAGTACAAATTCTTTCCCCTCCCACTAATTGGACTTTTAATTTTATTTACACATGACATCCTCATTATAGCAAGTTGTAATTTGGTTATTAGACATTGAAACATTATTAGGTGTATGATGCATAAGAGAAAGGAATATTGTTTATGCCCCCCTTTGCTTGAATTTTGTTATTATTGTTGTATTAGTAAATTCGTTGACACTGTCTCAACTCTCAACTGTTTTGGACAGAAATTTAACTTTTTTTTTTTGCAGCACGATGAATCTATCAAATCAAATATAACTTTGTTTTCCCTGCACTGATGATTGAATATTCTGTTTTCTCTGATGATGTGTAGGGATAATGGACAGATTTCTGGAAAAGTGCTAGTGTTCCGCCAACCTGGTATACATTTTGGAGATATACATGTGCTCAATGCTAGATATGTGAAAAAGTTGGATGAATATATAGGACATGCCAAGTATGCTATATTCTTTCCTTGTAAAGGCCCACGCTCTTTGGCTGATGAGATGGCTGGGGGTGATTTTGATGGTGATATGTTCTTCGTATCAAAAAATCCACAGGTTGGTTTCATTTTGAACTAGTTTCTGGTTGAAGAGTTTATTTACGTGTTCTTTTCTTTCTCTCCGGTCATTGCTACCCTTATTGTTCTTTCCTTTTAACAGATGGTCAAACGGGTAACTATCTTTTTTCTATCTTCATTTCAAATTTTTTATACTTGCACTTATTTCAAACTGGATGAATCCATTAATTTCAATATTGCTAAAAGGTGACATTTAATTTGCTCTTTAGTTCTTACAGATGAATTTGCTTGAATGCCTTTACATTCCAACATGGTTGGTGGTAGCTGCTGTCAATAGCATTTTTATTGGCCTAGATGTCGACAGCATTCTTAGATATCATGCACAAAAAGGATATTCGTTATATAGGGAAAACTTTAACTATTTCTTGTCCTACTTGTTTGACTTTAAGCATTTTGAAACACATTGAAGACTCTCTCGTGCTAAATCACATAAGAATTTTAATTTGACCTGCTAAAAGTTTTTTTTCTTTCTATTATGTAGGGATATTTCTGTTGCTTCAAACTCTGCATTGCTTCTATGTCTATTGGGTGATTTCACCTATTGTTTTGGCTGCTGAATTCTAACATGAAGTTTGACTTACCCTTCAAAAAAGAGGAAACTTGTTTTTAATTAGATTATAGTTTTGATGTTTTATAGATACAGATACAACGGTGAATTACATACAGTAAGTTTTAGGTTTTATGTGTATTTTGCTTGTACTTTGTTCAGTTATTGGATTACTTCAAAGTCAGTGAGCCCTGGATAGAAAATTGTTCTACTCCTGGAGTGCCCGGTAAAGGACCCAGTGAGTTTTCAGATGAGGAGTTGGAGAGTGAGCTCTTCAAATCATTCTTGAGAACTAGGTTCCAGCCAAGGTAATCATTTGACTTTATACCTTAATAACATTTAGTCTCAGATCAAGTTCCATGATTCATCCTTCATTACTTGATAACAAATATATTATAAGATGGCAACTTGGTGAGGGATCTCCTGGTTTTGGTTCCTAATGTTCTAGTATATGGTGGTGGAGTTCTATAGGTAGTCCTATTATCATACTAGTTATTGGTTTTGGTTCTGATGTAATGTGCTTTTGGCTGCTTTTTTCAGTTATGCTATGGGTATTGCAGCTGATAATTGGTATGCAATAATGGATCGGTTTCTTACAGTAGAAGATAGTAACTCATTTGAGAAAAGTCTTATGAAGAAAAACCTGCTACGCCTGATTGATTTATACTATGAAGCTCTGGATGCATCAAAGACAGGAAAGAAGGTTAGTAAGTTGCTTTGACAAGGCATTGAGATGGCTGATATTTAGCTCATGTAAATGTGATTCTTAAGTGAAGTCAATAACAACATTCTTATCAGTCAATGGTGAGCAATTGATTTGAAGAATGACTTGAATGGTTGATTGCTATGTTATTCGGACTCGGGTGTGAGCGTCAGACACGGGTATGTGTCCGATACGGGTATGTTCAATTTTTTCCAAGATTTCTATGTATTTAGAGGGTATTTGGAAGATCATATCCCCACACTCATGTCCGGATATGCGTCTGATACGGGGTACATCAAAAAAAATGAAGAGTCGGAGCAACATAGGTTGATTGTTAACTAAAGCATTGTTGCAGTGATGAATGTGAAATATGTGGGAGATGATTGCATCTTTTTTTGGTTTTTCTGCTGTAAACTTTTGTATGTTTCTTGACCTCCAAAGACTATTTTACTTACAAGTGATTGCTGCTATCTTAAAAATTGGTACAACCTTTCCCCTACTTCCAAATAGGTTGAAGTTCCGGAAGAGTTGAGAGTAGCTGTATTTCCTCATCATATGGAACGGGAAAATTCTTTCAAATCTACTTCCATATTGGGCAAAATTTATGATTTTGTCAAATCATATGAAGCAGAAGTGTCAAAGAATCAAGGTTAAAGTTGATCAAAATGGAAGCTTTATGTTTTATTTTTGCTTTCTAAGTTTTATGTTTTGTGCTATTATGGAATAAGTGAAAGGGGGATAATGTGTTTTAATCTTATCCTATTTAGAAGTTCGAAAGCTCCCTTGTTTCGATGTTGGCTTTCCCGAAGACTGGAGAGAGAAATGGACTGCACTTTATGAGCAATACAGGAACGACATGTCACGTGCTCTGAATGGCACTAACAAAGAACGTAAAGAATCAGCTGCTAATGCAGTTTATGACAAATACAAACAGGTGATTGACTGATTGTTAGCTTGTGTTTGTACATTGCTTCTTCCCTGTCAGCATAGAAGTCAATTCTGCTGAGCTATGTGCTCCAACTCTTCACTCTTTGTGAAGTATCCATGTCCGACGCATACTCGGGTGTGGGTATAAGGTTATGATCCTTCAAATACATGAAAATCTTCGGAAAATTAAATATACCCGTGTCGGACACATACCCGTGTCCGACACTCGTACTCGAGTCCGAGTAATATATAGCTGTTGAGTAACACACATTCTGATTCTTTATTTACTTGATTATTTCTTGTGGTTTAGGAATTGTATGGAGCTGCAGAGTTCGAGGGGAGAGAAAGGCCTCTAGACCAAATCTATGAGGAGGCTCTTGCCATTTATAACATTTGCTATGATTACGCCATCAGAAAGGAAGAAGTAAGCAAATGTGGGTTTGCTTGGAAAGTTGCAGGTTCGGCCCTCTTAAGTCTGTATGCCTCGGAGCAGGGTGAAAAGATACTGTCATGTGCACCTTCTGTTTTGAAAGAGCTCTTTTCTTGAACTAATGTTGTGTGTAATACCATATTGTTTCAAACTATCAAGTTAAAAAAACTTAATCTAATATATATATATATATGCTTGGACAGAAGACTCTTGGAGTTTGTGGGTTTGAGAAGATTTAAGTGCATAAATTTTTTTTCAAGTAAGTTAAGTAAATTGGAGTAAGAGGTTAAGATAAATTAGGAATTTCAAATATATATTTTATTATCTCCCTAATTTAAAAAGGTTTTTTTTTAATTTATTTGTGGGGAAAGCCTTGAAAATGTTGACGTTTTTTTTGGCAAAGGGTCAAAAAGATGTTAGTTTTCATTATCCAAGCAAAACATGTGTTAGCGATAAAATAACCAAATTAGGGGGGGGGGGGGAAGTAAATTTTTTTACCTTTTTTGGTGCAAAAGAAAAAACTTTAGTAAGTGTGGCATAAGAAAGGCAGGCGTCACCAAACTTGTCATAACCAGCTAAGGCCCAAGCGGGTGTCTGTCGGTGGATCAATAGCTTGTAACTTGTTGGTAGAAATGGAGTTCTTAAATCTGCCTTTTATTTATTTATAGCTCTTTTTTAAAAGACAAAAAGGAACATTTTTTTTTGGGGGTCAAAGCTATCATTCAAGTATACCTAGAGAGGATGAATGTGGAACAAAAAATTGCAATAGAAATGAGATGCACTTTTATACAAGTTATTACTAGGTTGTTTATTAGATTCAATAATTTTTAATATTATAAAAAATTATGATAAAAATTCAACACGTTTAATAAATATAAAAATACTGTAATAAACAAGATATTATATAATTAAATATAATTAATATACGTTTAATATATTTAAAATTTTGATATATTTAATAATTTATTTTATATTTATTCAATTAAAATAATAAAAAAATACTAATATGATATGCATTGTCTTATCTACTTTCTAAATCTTATCCAAGACCCTCTTTTTAATTGAGAAATTAAACACTAGAAAATAAATGAATGGGACCGGAAAAGGGTGTTTGTATTATTGAATAAAGCCAGCATATTCTAATGATACCACAAAAATCATGGGACCTCAAAGAGTGAAATTTTGCTAAAAATATCAGCAAGACATGCACGTTCCCACTCCCCACCACCATGGGGCCAGCCTTCCCTTGTTGACAAATGACCAAACTCTGCCACCCATCACCACCACTTAGCCACCACGTTAATCCAAATCTGCCACCTAACCGCCTCTATCCATTATATATATATATATATATATATATATAAATATATATGAATTTTACTAACAAATATTTTATAGGTATTTTTTAAGGTTACTATATGTAGTAATATATTTAGCCAATGCATTGAAAATAATGTTATAAGAGTTTTGTTAACGAGTGTCTTTAGGGCATTTTTTAAAATTAATTAAATTATCATTTATAGTAATAACTTTGTATTAAATGTAATAAGTGATAATTTTATTCATCATATTCGATATATTGAATGAAAATATTATTATATGTGATAATCTTAAAAAATATCTTAAGAACATTCGTTAATAAAATCTTTACTATAAATAACATATTTAATTAATCTTAAAAAATTATCCTGACATTCGTTAATAAAATTATATATATATATATATATGCACTTGAGATTATGAAATATTAAATATTTTATATTCGAAACCTTCCAAAACACAAACGATCTTATTTCGGAAGTATTTTACTATTTTTGGAATTCAGAGTTCAGACGGTGCCCCAACTGTCCAACAAAGACAAGAACCTCCTCGTATCTTTCGCTGAAATTATAAATACAATTATTATTGTCCTAACGACATCTTTTTTTATTCGGTACAAATACAATAACCATTTCTTTTTTTCTTTTTAATCTTGTAAAGATAAGTTATTTATATCTTTTTAAAAAATTATCTATTATTATTCATATAATTTTTCTTAAAATAAATTAATCACTCTTTTTTTTAATATTATTTTTTTAAAAACAAAAAAATTATTTTTAAAACTTTGTTCTAATCTTAATTTATCTCTCTTAAAAGAAAAGTGAAAAGATTACTCTGTTTTTGTCATATAGAATGAGTGTTTCCGCATTGGGTCTTTTCCACCTTTTCTTAGAGCATGATAATGACGTTGATTTTTTTTTTTTAAGTCTTCAACTTTACTTTTGATTAATGCTAAAATTGAACTAGTACACTGAAAACAACTAATCAAAGTGTCTTTCAAAGTTTGGGATTGATTATTTATTTGTTATATATCTGGTTGAATTGAATCTCTCAGACTCTGAGAAAAAAAAAGTAGTCATAGTATCAGCTGAAGCAATATAGAGAGAGGATGGAGAGCACCATGAAGGAGATGAGAGGCGGGGAATCAGTGCTTGACTTGTCCCCAAAATCCACCGTTGGTGGCGGTGTTGAGGATGTCTACGGTGAGGATTGCGCCACCGAGGACCAAGTCGTCACCCCCTGGACTTACTCTGTCGCAAGGTCACCTTTTTCTTCTTTTTGTGAAGCTTTTGTTTTTGTTTTAGTGTTTTTTTTTTTTTTTTTTTTCATGTTTGCAGTTTGATCGGTTGATCAAACATCATTCGATTCGGTTTAATTTACTTCCTGTTTGTGATGGTAATAGAAATGAAAATGATCCCGTTAAAACCATTAAGAAAGAAAGCATGGAAAAGAAAGTGGTAAAAAGTTTTTGTTTTTGGTTATGAATTTTAACTGTTCTTCCTTGGGTGCAGTGGATATTCATTGTTGAGGGATCCACACCATAACAAAGGGCTTGCCTTCACTGAGGCAGAGAGGGATTCTCACTACTTGCGTGGTTTACTGCCTCCTGCTGCTATCACTCAACAGCTTCAGGTTTATACTAATTGCAACACCTTTTTGCTCAAATATGTTTACTTTTGAGAAGTAGTATTAATTAATGTTTTATATTTGTTCTAAAACCTAGGAGAAAAAATTGATGGAAAGTATCCGGAAATATCAATTTCCACTGCAAAAATATATGGCCATGATGGAACTTCAGGTCTCTCTTTTTTACTTCTGTTTATATTCACTTTAAGCTTTGAAGTTGTTCATTTCTTTTCTTTTGTAATATTTGCAATGAATGATGTGGGAAAGAAATGTTTTTAATTTATCATTCTTTGCTTGGGATTAGAAATTTAGAAGTGTTCCTGATCAGTTCAGAGGAAAAGGGAATTACAGAATAAGTTTTTTTTTTTTTACTCCTTTGTTTTCACCATTAACAGGAAAGGAATGAAAGACTGTTTTATAAGCTTCTGATTGATTATGTTGAGGAGCTGCTCCCAGTTGTCTACACCCCAACTGTAGGTGAAGCTTGCCAGAAGTATGGAAGCATCTTCAGGCGTCCTCAGGGTCTCTACATAAGTTTGAAAGAGAAGTATGAATGTTTCTTTGCCTTGTGTAAATTTCAATCTCCAAGTGGAATGGCTTGACTTAACCCAATAATAATGTGCAGGGGAAAAGTTCTTGATGTTTTGAAGAACTGGCCTGAAAGGAGCATTCAAGTTATTGTTGTAACTGATGGTGAGCGTATTTTGGGACTTGGGGATCTTGGCTGTCAGGTAAATTGTGTTAAGTCCATTTCTTTCAATTAAAAACATTTTAATTGGTACTTAGTTTAAGTTGCAGTTTTGGGATTCTATACTGTAAAGAATAACTAATTTGGATATGATTCTGTTGGAAATTCAGGGGATGGGAATTCCTGTTGGAAAATTGTCTTTATACACAGCACTTGGAGGGGTTCGTCCTTCAGCGGTAAGCATTTCCAGTGTCTCATTTTTCCTGAATTTCTTCATTTGATGTGCTTGAGATCTACATTTGTAGTTCTTAAGCTGAAATTTTACATAGTTAAAGGAGTAGAAGTAAACTTTGGATATAAATAGCAATTTTAATGATACCATCATAGCTCGGAGCCTGACTCTCATAATGATTGATTCTGCTTTATAGTGTTTACCTGTGACCATTGATGTGGGCACAAATAATGAGAAATTGTTGAAGGATGAGTTCTACATTGGGCTTAAACAAAGGAGGGCAACTGGTCAGGTTTGTGGATTTTAGTAGCATAATCATTATGAACATTAACTTATATTATACTGAGGTTATTTTGACTACATTTCAGGAATATGCTGACTTGCTACACGAGTTCATGAGTGCTGTCAAGCAGAAGTATGGGGAAAAAGTTCTTATACAGGTATTCATGCTTTGGAGACTTCTTTTTGTTTCATAAAACTTTGGAATGTGATGTTCTTCTTGCATTTTCTAACCATGTCTAATTCTTTTAACGTTATGCAGTTTGAAGATTTTGCAAATCATAATGCTTTTACATTGCTTGCAAAATATGGCACAAGCCACCTTGTCCTCAATGATGATATACAGGTAAGAGGTAGTAGCAGCATTATAAGGAGCTCCCTCCTTACGATTGTTTAGGTTTTCTTTAATCCTATGTTACTCGGACTCGGGTGTGAGTGTTGGATACGGGTATGTGCGCGACACGGGTATGCTCAATTTTTTTAAAAAAAATTTCTATGTATTTGGAGGGTCATATTCCCATACCCATGTCCGGATATGCGTCGGACACGGGTGTCGGACACGGGCATTTCAAGAAAAATGAAGAGTCGGAGCAACATAGCTTTAATCTACCATTACTTTTGGTTGCAGGGGACAGCATCTGTTGTTCTTGCTGGGGTTGTTGCAGCATTGAAGTTGATTGGTGGTACTCTAGCTGACCACAGATTCTTGTTCCTTGGTGCTGGGGAAGTAAGACACTGATCTCTGCCTCATCATTGTTTTTATCTTTTGCTGAAGGGGAAGGGAGCAAAATGCTGAAATAATTGATAACTGATAAGAAAGAAAATATTGATCTCTCTGCAACATGATTTAACTTTTAATGGATCAATTCACATTACCTCTCTAATCTTTCAGCAGTCCGTATTACTCGAGTCACTTACACTTGCTTTTGTCATAATGTTGCAGGCTGGGACTGGTATAGCAGAGCTTATAGCTCTTGAGATGTCAAAGCAGGTAATAGCATAGTACTAACGTTTGCAGATCTTTTTAGTTTACTCTAAAATATTCCATTTTAGTGTTTGGAGTGATTATCATTTTGCTGGCTGTGGTTTTTCTATGTCTCACTTTTAGACAAAAGCTCCCTTGGAAGAGACCCGTAAGAAGATCTGGCTTGTGGACTCAAAGGTATAGATAGATAAGCTTGGTCATGATTGTTGCCGAAAGAAATATATCGTATGAACATCCCTTTTCACCTAAGGAGCATTTGAGTTATCTTTCAGGGACTGATTGTTAGCTCTCGTAAAGAGTCACTTCAACACTTCAAGAAACCTTGGGCTCATGACCATGAACCTGTTAAGGATCTATTAGGTGCTGTCAAGGTAAGAAAAATATTGCTTACTTTCGCATTTTTTTTAAAGTAATTTTTGGTGCTTACTTTTCTCTTTACTTCTTCAGGCAATCAAGCCAACAGTTTTGATTGGGTCATCTGGAGTCGGAAAAACTTTTACAAAGGAAATTATTGAGACTGTAGCCTCCTTGAATGAGGTACTTTACACAGTCATCATATCTATATACTTTCTGGTATAACTATGTGTCAGCCAAAACCAGGAAAAATTCACATTGTTGTAAATCTATGACGATGCAGAAACCTCTTATTATGGCTCTCTCCAACCCAACCTCACAATCTGAGTGCACAGCTGAAGAAGCTTATACTTGGACTCAGGTAAAATTCTTTATTGCTTGTTAGTTCTTACTTGTTAGACCTAATAACTAAGGTGAAAATGCTACTGGGAAGTTTGAGTACCCTATTTGCTTCAAAAATCTCATTCTTATTAATGTTGTCTGCATCTTGCAGGGCCGTGCAATTTTTGCTAGTGGAAGTCCATTTGATCCATTTGAATACAATGGCAAAGTTTTTGTTCCTGGCCAGGTCCTACCATTATTTGATTGTTTAGTATATTTTAGCAAAATTTCCTATATGCAATATCTCTTGAATATCAGCGACTGATCATTGCGCTTTCTTTTGTCGATTCAGTCCAACAATGCTTACATTTTCCCAGGATTAGGTTTGGGTTTGGTCATCTCTGGAGCAATTCGTGTGCATGATGACATGCTTTTGGCAGCCTGTAAGTAGACAGTAAACTTAAGAACAACACTTCTGATATAAGCTGTTCTTTTGATACATTTATCTCCTAACAAGAAACAAATCTTAACAGCAGATCATATATACATGCTGAAGTTCACTGCAATTTAAAGTCTTTAAGATGAATTTTAAGCATTGATAAGGTGCCAGGGGATTGACTGTATACTTTTTCTTTTATGTCTTCTATAACAGCGGAAGCCTTGGCTAAGCAAGTCTCTGAGGAAAACTATGCCAAGGGCCTTATTTTCCCACCATTCTCTAACATAAGGAAAATTTCAGCTAATATAGCTGCTCAAGTTGCTGCCAAGGCATATGAACTTGGTGAGTGACATTTCTAGTAGAATTAAATACAAAAAGAAATAATATTGGTGTTTCATATCTTAAGCCTGAAATTATTTCTAATTTTGCTTTTCTAGGTCTTGCAACACGTCTCCCTCGTCCTGCCAATCTTGTGAAGTATGCTGAGAGTTGCATGTACTCTCCTGTCTACCGATGTTACCGGTAAATGGTCTGACATTTCCCTCACCATTTTCGTATATAGCTTCATCTTGAAGCTCATCGTATGTCCTATGTTGCCTAATAAATAAAGTAAAAATATGACTTGGGTTGGGAAATGTTAAACTTGTATTGTTAGTGTGAAAAGGTTTTTTTTTTTTTTTCAGCAGACAATGAGGTGTTTGTATTTTCATGTTTTTGTAAAACTCCAATAATACATAAGGTTTGTATTTGATGCACTATCAGTGTATAGGTCTATACACTAACAGTGAATTTTACACATCATTAAAAAAAAAAAAAGATTCTACACATCATTAAAAAAACTAACCCTTAACCCCTAAACTTAATCCTAACTTTAACTTTAATCTTATCACTTAATTTTTAACAGATGGCATCGTAAGATGCACTGTCAGTGTATTGGTCAAGTGTATAGATTTATATACTGACAGTGTATCAAATATAAATCCTAATACATAGTAGTATAATTTATCTTTCCATTTTTATCTCATCTGATTCTACTCTTTAACCTTCACTTATCTACTGTCATTTTGGTTGGTCTTTTTTTACATTATATTTTTGGGTTAATTTCATGTTTGGTCTCTTTATTATATTAATTTATTTAATATGATATCTGTATTTTAAAGATCTTTAATATATCTTTAATATGATGTTTGTATTATATTTTTGTTAATTAATGCGGTATATGTTATAATACTGTTAACATCGATTTATGATGACAACTGATAACTTAAAATTTTGTCACTAATTAATTAGGAATAATTTTGGCAAGTTGAAATAGTTGTTGACATCAAATTTTTGTAAGAATACATGTAGCTAGTTTATTTCTTTTGCAATATTCAAGTTTAATCAAGGTGGGTTTTCTTTTTTTTAATGGGGTGGCATAGGAAATTTAACTAAATATGACATATTTATGAACTAATTAAAAAACTTGAACAAAAACAATCATATCTAACCATACTGGATGATAAATATCATATATTGACTTAGCCTTCTTTCGAGTGATTGTTACCTCAAAATAAACAAATTGTGCATGTTGTATTTTTTTTTATTAATTATGCAATAATAAACATAATTAAATATGTTAAAATTTTAAACATAAATACATAAATATATTAAACATATTATATTAACGGTATTTAAATATATTATTTTTATTATACTGTTTTAATATTTATTAAATATATTATATTCGTATCATGTTTTAATATTTATTAAATATGTTATATTCGTAATATTGTATTTATAATTATCAAGTTTAAATAAGCACCATTTATGATAAATAAATAACAATTTCATCACATTTCATAACATTTTTAAAGCTATATATATCCTTTAGCATGGGACTTGCTGATTAGATTCTCTAAACTAAAACCATATAATTTAGCCTAATTAATAATTATCTCTCATAATATAAAACCAGGCAACAAATAAAGTCAGCCCATTTTCAGGGAAAGTTCTGACAGCTGAACCTTATCTTTCTTGGATTTTGGGCAAAGAATAAGATCAATTAAAGAATGTAGAATATTCATAAATATTTAGCCATAGCTAGTTCATTGATGACTTTTTTATTCTATTCCATTAAATCATATAATTCCTAGTTAATTAATTGCATTTATATGATTTTTAATAGATAAATTCTCTAATAAACAAGAAACTAAAGAAAATTATGATATTGGGAAAGAAAGAAAAAACTAATTAGATGTGTTAAGATTGATGAAAGCATCTATTACTCTGGCCATTTACATAGATCTTTTTCTAATTATTATTTGAGATTTAATTATCTAAACTTCTATTAAAAAAGTATTATTTTTCGACTGATTGATGTTTTATTTGAGAACAGAGACATTCACCACATCAAATGTCGTTTCATGACAGAAATGAAGTTTAAAACAAAGAAAAACCTTCAGCATAAGTATTTAATGTAAGGTCAAGACTTGCGACATTGACATCAAATTACATCTACTAAGAATAATTTCACACGCAATGGCCAAACCAAAACACGTGGAAACCAATTATGTCTTCTTCTTTTTTTTGGCTTAGCAAACAATTGAGGAAGAAAAATATAAACAATGAAAATAAAAGAAAAGAAAGTAAAAAAAAGCAACTAAAATATATAGCCTTGTTAACAAACATTGTGTATTCCAACTAATACATAAATATTATTGATTAACAAAACATTAATTCGGATTAGGTCTAATCATTAACCAAATCAAATTGGGGATTTTCCCGAATTACCAACCGACAAAGTAAACCTTTGGAACCTTACCTAGTCATAAAATAAGAAAAAAAGAACAGAAGGGATAAAGTGAGTAAGAAAGAGTATATAATATATTACTGATTTCCGGATACAATCAAAAACAAAAAGATATAGCTTATATATCTCAATGAAAATCGACAATGTTGCCCTCACAACTCTATGTTTCTCAATCAAAGCAAATAGCAACTACTAGGGCTGAGGAAAAAATTGAGAAAATCGAAAACTGATTCGAACCGTAGTGTTCGGTTCGATTTCGGTTCGATTTTTTTTAATTCAGTTAAAATTCGGTTCGGTTATTAGCTCGATTTTTTCGGTTCGGTTCGGTTTTCGATTCATAAGTTCAAAAATCGCAATTAACTGAACCGAACCGAATTCTATTTTTTAATTTTTATAATATAAAAATAAATATTTTATTTCTAAATTAGTGAAAAAAATTAAAAATATTTTAAAAATAAGACAAATTTTAAAAAATTTAAAAATTAAGATACTTTGATTGTGGAAATAACATGTTAGGCATAAATAACCTATTAAAATAGCATGTAATAAAGCCCAAATTTTCAAAAGCCCAAAAAGCCCAAAAAATATGAAAAATCGATAACCGAACCGAACGACGATTCGATTATAACCGATCTTTTGACTATTGTGGTTCGATTTAGATTACTTATTTGAAAAAACCGAATTTCTCAATTCGATTTGTTAAACTCAAAATAATCGATCCGAATCGAACCGAATTCACCTCTAGCAACTACTGAGCTTTCCACTCACTCAGTAAAATGACACTTACCTGACTTATTGCCAAGGGCGTTACCAAACATCACCTTAGTCCTTACCTATTCGTATACAATGTCATTTGAGACGAAAAATAAACCAATGCAATAGTGACAAAAAAGATAGAGGTAAGGGTATTTAGTCATTTCCTTTTTGACTCTGCAACGTTTTTCAATCCAAGACCTATGGGCTGTGGTCCTGTGGAGGTTGAAACGTGTTATACTAGTAATGCGGGCCCCAATAGCCTGCACACGTGTTAATTTGATTTTGATCCAACTCCTCTCCACGCTCTCTTTTGCCGTGCATCCCCATCTCTCACAACCTCGAGATCAAACCTGATCCTCCAATATCAACCGTCCGATTCTCTCTTTATTGCTCTAAATTAACTAACTCCTCGCGTTAACTTATGGATTTTGTTAAAAAGTATTTTTAGGTATATTTTAAAAATTAGTTAATATATTATTTATAATAATAATATTATATTAAATATAAAAATTGATAATTTTATTTATTATTTTTAATATATTAATTAAAAATATTATTATATCAAATAATTTTAAATAATGTCTTTAAGACACTTATTTATAAATTTTTTAATTTTTTTGGCATAATTGAAAATTCCGCTTTAATTAGTACAATTTTTTTCTACAAAAGAGTATAATTCAACCTAATAGGTGGGCCCTGATTCCTGTTCCTTCGTGCCTATGTAGCCAGTTTTAAAGTATGGTAGTACCATCGCTTGGGTCCACCAAAGGACGTACCTTAGATTCCTTATACATAGACATAGACTGATTCGAATTCAATACAAATAAGAATTTTGCAAAATAATATTTTTATTTAATTTATTAAAATAAGAAATAAAATTATCAAATATTTTATTTAATATAATACTTTTTAATAAATAATATATTAATTAATTTTAAAAAATATATTTTAAAAACACTCGATAATAAAATCCTAAAAAACGATTAATAGTACTATGTATCTGATCACCTTAACCTAATCAGCTTCTTTTCCACTTCCATGTGGCCCATGTCCGCAGTAAAACATTCATGATAGACAGACACGTCATTTGATGATTGCTGGTGCAGGGAATTTTAAAAGAATAGCCCAACAAGAAATTTTATGTTTAATAATCTAAATTATTATCATACACGATATAATTATATGATACGAAAAAAATTATTAAAAAATATGACACGAATAAAATATAAATATATGAATATCTGAAAATTTATATAATATAAATTATTAATTTATCAACATTTATAAATAAAAATATTTTAAATATATTTTAATATAATTATAATATAATAAAATACATAAATATAATATAAATACAAGAATTCATATTTATTTATGTCTCCACCCAATAATAGTTTGTTTGTCCGGGCCTCTTGACTTTCAATACCAGCGTGGAATCGGCAGATTAAGAAAGACACGTGGCGTTGCAGCAAAAAGCAAGTGAGCACGACTCGTAATCAATGACTTTTTTCTCTCTCTAAATTGGTAGTATAATTTCAAGAGTAAATTTGAAAAAAATCCTATCAACATTATAATAATTATTAAATAATATAATAAGTAAAAATTATTTAAAAAAAAAAATTATAAAAAAAAGAAATTATAAAATAAAATTATTTTTATAAATTATTTTTATTTTTTTATTTTTTAATCTACATTTTAATTAAAAAATAAATACTTTTGAAAATAATTTTTTTTAAATTTTTAAAAATCAAAATTTTAATTTAAAATTTTATTTATTTATTTAATTAAATATTTATAAATAAATATTCTAAAAATAATTTTTTTTAAAATTTTTTAAAAAATAAATATTTAAATATTTAAATATTTTATTTTTTAAATTTATTTTTAATTAAAATTTTAAAGAAATAATTTTTTTTAATGAAAATAAAATTTTTTTTAAGAATAATTTTATATTTACAATATTTTTTTATAATAATTTTTAATTATTTATTTTTTTTAAATAATTTTTATTTATTAAATTATTTAATAATTATATATTTATTGATAACATATTTTTCATATTTATTTTAATGGGGATGCGTGTGTCATCGACTCAATTTTCTTCACACGTGTCGCATTTCTCTTCAATCTTCCCTCTTCTTTATATCTCGTTCTCTTTCTCTTCTTTTATTTCTTTTCTGTCACTCACATGGAACCTCTACTGGAAGAAGAAGAGGAACAACGATTCCACCGAGTCGACTCACTCCCCGAACTGGACCTGACTTCGACCAGCTCAAGCCTATCCTCAATACTCAGTGCGGATGATTCTAGAAGCACGACGAGTTCCGGCGATATCTCCGGAACGAGCGGGAGTTCCGGTGAGATTTTAACGGCGGAGGCTTTGGTTCCGAGGTTGCTCGAGCCTTCGCCTTCTTGCGAGGAGTTGACGGTGGCGGTAACGGCGAGGCAGAAGTGCGTTGGGAGGAATAATAAGGAAGTGACGTGGGGGTTCACTTCGGTGATTGGGAGACGGAAAGAGATGGAAGACGCTATCGCCGTTATACCGGCGTTCATGTCCCGCACGTGCCATCACGTGGGAGGTTGTGCGGCTCCTGGTTCTAGAACCTCCGCTGAAATCTCACCTATCCATTTCTTCGGTGTCTATGATGGCCACGGTGGCTCACAGGTAACAAGTTTCACTCTTAATTTTAGAATTCTACTTATTAATCCTTCCTTTACACCAAAAAATTCTTTTCTTAAAAAAAAAAAAAAAAACTCATTTTGGTTTGACTCTTTAGAAATTTTACTGGTTAAAGTCTTAGAGAAATCAAAGTATCAATTATCGGTTGGCTCCATAAAGAGAAAAGGGAGGGCAGATGCGAGAGAGAGTCGTCTCTTCCGGTTTCCATGGAATTTTGTGTGTGTTTTTCGATGGTATATCAAAATTATTAATAATAAAAGTAGATGGGTTCCATTTACATTAAAATTAAATTAATTTGATATATTTTTATAATTTTTTATAAGATTTAGATTTTAATAAATTGAGGGTTGAATTTATAATATTAGATTTTGATTCGTATGAAAAATAATTATTTTAAATAAAAGTTATTTAATAGATAGATAGTTTTGAAATTATTTTTTAAAAAAATGAAAAAATAAAAAATGTGATAGTAAATTTTTTAAAAGTGGATAATTTTTTTAAAAAATATATATTTTTTATAAAAATAAAAAGATATAAATATTTTTTAAAATATTTTTTATTTTGATTTTTATGTAATTTTATCAATTGAATTGGTGTCACTTGATTCAGTGATATCAATTTAGTAATTTTTTTATAATAGTATAAATAATTATATTTGTTAATGATATCAATTCAGTAATTTTTTTATAATAATATAAATAATTATATTTGTCGTATACGTAAAATTTTAAATCGATTCAAAATTTTATTCATATTGATCGAAAATAATATTTTTTTTATTATATATTTAATTATTAATTTTTTTATATTAAATAAATAAATAAATAATTTATTTAAAATTTAATTTTATGATTTATGAGAATAAAATATAAAATATGATGATTGTATTAAATAAATATAAATTTTATAAAAAAATATTAAAAATATGTCAAATTAATTTAATTTTATATTAATATAATTGAATTTTTTTTTAGTAAAATTAATATACTTGTTTGTCAAAAAAATAACAATAATTATTTAATATCATTGATTGGACACAAAGATTATTTTTTAACGTAGTTTGACACGTTCCCTAGTGCTAGTGGTCCATTCCATACATATTAAATAGGAGTATTTATAGCGCCTTTCTCAATCTTCTTGGACACATGTCATCGAAAATGGCACCTACGTTTTTTTATTAGATTTTGATAACAAATATAAGATATTTTTTAAAATTATTATAAATAATATCTTTATTTATAATAAATAAATTATTATTATAGTATTAACTAATTTTGAAGAATATCATTAGCAAAATCTTTCTTATTTAAGCTTTAACAGGTTTTGCGGCTTTGAATTTTAGTTCAATTATTATTATTTTTTTGCTGAGACCTGATTTTTAATTTTTATCGTCACGGTATTGCGTAATGCAAATCTCATATGTTACCAGTTGTAAATAAGTCAAGGCCATACATATAAATTGTGGGTTTAACATATGCAAATCTCATATGTTACCAGTTGATAATTGAGATGGTGGTTGGTATGGTATATCGTATGCGGATATGAATATGAATAGTGTGAGCCACGAGGAATCAAGAGGTTCCTTTATTGTGGGAAGGGGAAAAGAAAAGTCTAAGGGTGGGACTGGGATCAAATGTTTCTTGGGTGCGCCACGTTTAAGGCATATTGAGGATGTAGGGTGGGGTGATCGATGGTCGGGTCTACGGGGTTTTTGGTGGACCGGTTGCGGTCACCTGTTTGCCACCTAGTTCTTTCTTCCCACTTTTACATTTTACAGTCTCCTTTTTTTTTCCCCTGGACTTTCTCTTGTTGTCTTCCTAAACAAACTTGTGCTTTTCTCGACTTGCAATGAACCATGAATTAATTTTAGTTATGTCGCTGTTTTAAGATCATGATGTGGTAGGTAGTTGCTGTTGACAGGTGTTCATTAGCCTATAGGAATCAAAAGAACACAATTCCGCGAAAGTATATTAATTTCTACGAAAATCATAAACTAGTTGAAACTTTTTTTAATCAAATAACGACAATTCTTTTATCTCATATATACAATTGTATGCTATTGTCATGTTTTTCCACAGAATCTTTAGATTCCTTAGGTTGCGTTTG
Source organism: Fremontodendron californicum (assembly GCA_030761205.1). Taxonomy (NCBI): domain Eukaryota; kingdom Viridiplantae; phylum Streptophyta; class Magnoliopsida; order Malvales; family Malvaceae; genus Fremontodendron; species Fremontodendron californicum. Next base: position 1,217,700 of record JAULJL010000006.1, read on the forward strand.
GAAACTGGATTTCAAAAGGTGGATTTGGATTTCAAAAATAGTGTAAATTGTGTAATAAAACATATGTAAATGTAACATTGATAATTATTTTTCAAATCCATGGATTTGTTGGATGCCTATTTAGTGGTGAATTTGAAATACCTATAGCTATTTATGAATTTGAAATTCATGTGTTTATACCTTTCAAATATATAATCAAATTGAATCTTAACTAATTTATACATAATGTATGCATTTTATTCTCACAATTTATATAGCAAATGAAATCCAAATCCAAATTTTCAAATTTATGTTCCCAAACATTGCATTAAAGAACTTTGAATAAATGCTTTTACATAATACATTGGAGGTGGATTAATAATCTATATGTTGGTTTATATTTTTATTGTCTGTTTACCTTTTTTTTTTTGGATAGAAGGGAGACGAAGGTGTATGATTATAAAAATAATATGAATCTTTTAGGCATTGGTTAATATAAATCCCATTCAATTTAACCTCAAGAGTCATGATGTAGAGGCACCAGATCATTCTGCCTTGAAGTTGATAATCATTGAATAAATTGACTTTGATCGGAAGGGTTCCATGTTAAGAGAACATATCTTGTGTCTCTATATGTACATATGTATGCACTGTATGTCCATTGGAGTTGGCTATATATTTGTTAGTTTTGAAGTTACTCTTTAAGCAGTAAATTGATCTTTCACATTTCTACAGCTAATTAACTCCTGTTACTTTAAATACATAATAAATTGTGGATAATATATATATATATATATATAGTATTTTCCTCTTGTGTCAAAGCAAATTCATTATATTCAATGCTTGAGCTTGAAAGATATATACTCGAGTTTTTTCAGTTTAATATCAGTTTCTGCTCCACTTTACTAGCATGGTATGTAGTTTTAATTACAGTAACATTACCTTTGCCTGTTTGCATTTGATAAATTTGACGCCCCTGATGTCACTTATTAACTTCAGCAATAATTGATAGGTGGCTAAATTTTGTGCTGAGAGGATGCATGGAGTGATAGCAGAAGAATTGGACTGTGAAGTGGTTGAGAGCTGTGGGTGGCAAAGGAGATGGGAAGTGGCATTTTCCAGTAGTTTTGAGAGGGCTGACAATGAGGTCCTGACTGCAGCAGTTGCACCAGAATTGGTGGGATCAACTGCTGTTGTTGTAGTTTTATCTGGTTGCCAGATTATTACATCCAATTGTGGTGATTCGAGGGCAGTGCTTTGCCGGGGAACTGAAACTATTCCGTTAAGTTTCGATCAGAAGGTAACAATGAAAATTCCTTTAGCCTTTAAGTCATTCTCCATTCACTAATTTTTGAAATTTGTTTACAACTGTTATAATTTACAAATTCATACTCTTTCAAGAAATTTTAAAAAGAGTATACAAAAGAAAAGTGGAAGATGAAGCCAATGATGCAATGGCCATATTTTCTGTTCTAGTAATAACTATTCAAATTCTCAACCCTCTTTCATAGTCTGATCATATTCCTTAAACCTTCTAAGTAGAATATTTTCATGCTTTTAGAGCATATTTACCCTATTAGTTATCCAAACTAAACAAACTAGTGTGCTACAAAAACTAACCAGTTGTTTAAACAGTCAACCAAGATTAACTATAACACATCGTAACACTGATCAGATAATTTTAAGGCTTTGCTTCTTTTCCCCCCTTTTTGTTAAAATTAATCAGATATAAAGATGTGTATGATATTTTCGGCATTTGAGTGACACAAAACGTTAGAGGAGCACACTATGGAGCATAAAAGAATCAAAGACATCACTTGGCAAATGATTAACTGCATTTATATATCATAGCTTCTGTAGCGGTGTATGAAAGCTTTGTTTCATCAACAAGATTAAAGACAATTATGCTTCATTTTTTGTTGCTGCTTACTACAGCCTGATAGACAGGACGAGCTCATGAGAATTGAAAGAGAGGGGGGGAGAGTCATAAACTGGAATGGTGCTAGGGTCTTTGGAGTTCTTGCAATGTCCAGAGCTATAGGTTCTCCTTTATCTCTACATCTCTATTTCATTTCAGTTTTCCTGTTTAGTATTTATCAAAGCTTCTTCAATCATATGTGCTCAAGGCATCTTGTAGTATGGTGCTCTTATCAACATCATTATGCACATCGGCATCCAGCCTATTCTATTGTTCTTTGATTTAATCAGAGGAAAGAATGTTTGGTTCTAAATGATATTTTGGCATAACAAGGTTGAAAATAAGTCATCAATTGCTTCATGGCATTGTGTTGGAGCCCTAAAATGTATCTTGTATCATTGCAATAGGATTATGTACATCAAACATTTTGAAGTGCTTATTTGATTGCATTTGTAAAATTGTGAATGAAACTTGCTTTCTTAAAAAAATTCCTAACCATATCAACAAATTATTTGAATGTCCCAAATGGAAATGACAGCATGAAAATCAAAGAGAACCTTCCATATTTCCTTTTTGAGATTTGTTTTCATGTGATCTTTTAACATAAATGTTTAGAATATATTTTAGTCTATGATGTCTCTGAGTGACTTTCAGTTGGAATGTTTAGAATATATTTCTTAAAAAAACTTCTAGTTAGAATGTTGTTTTTGTTTGTTATTTTAATACTATTATATGGCTAATACGGTTTTGGAGGCAGCCTTGTCCCTGCTTTGACCATAGCTGGATGTCTTTAACTAGTTTAAAAACAAATTGTCCTTATCCACCCGTAGGAATGGCTTTCATTATAATTATCTTTTCTTTCTAGATATAAAACTATAATTTTGAATAATCAACAATATTTTAGTGACTTGTGTTATTGAACTACCAATACTTGTCTTTGTCTTGCTCCTAGTCCTATATATTGACTCCCACGGTCCCACCACATACACATTGGCCAAGAAATTTGTTTCCTTTGTTTTGTGATAAAAACCATATGTTAATAAAATATTCTTGTTACTATATGCTTATCAAGGCCTCCATTCTACATTCGTTCAGCCTTTTCTAAAATATCTGGCTGGAATTTGGTTCAGAAGGCAGTGACTGTGAGCTTTTGAAATATAAAATTTGTTGACTCTAACTATAATCGCAAAGGTTTTTGAAAGGAAAGTAGTAGTCTGATTAGTTAAAATTTTCCATTCATTTTTTGTGCATTTAACCTGCATGAAAGGTGGTCACTGGTTGGCATAACATAACAGATCATCGCATCATTAAAAATTTTAACTGATTGAGGTTAGAGAGGGGAGGTTGTTATTCTAAAGAATGAAATCATCTGTACTTGATTTACTAAAAACAATAGTACCACCATGACACCATAATACAATTAAGGTCATATAGGAATTGTAATCTTGGGTATTAAGTCAAGCTTGGATTGCTAGAGTAGTACTTTCAACCTGTGTTGCTCCGAATCTTTTTTTTTTTTTTTGAAGTATCCGTGTTTGACATCCGTGTCCGACACATATTTAGACATGGGTACGAGGATATGACCTTCCAAATACATGAAAAAACTTAGAAAAAATTAAACATACCTGTATCGACACATATGCTATCCAACATTCACAACCGAATCCGAGTAACGTAACTTTCAACAGTTAGTTCCGATATAGCTTCTTATAAACTATCATGATTTTGTAAATTGCATTAATGTTGAAAATGATCATTATGTGTGCCATTGTTGTAGAAGCAAGAAAAAGACAGGAGGCAATATAGACATATTGATTCTTCTTACTCTGTTTAGGACCATAAGTAGAGGGTAGTGGAGGACTGGGGGCGAGGTTTCTGTTTCGTGTTGCTGCTGAGTGCTGATTTTATAAAGAACCCATTGCGGCTGAACTAATACTGGAAAAAGAGTAATCAACCAAAAAATGGTAGTTCAGTTCCTGTACTGATCCTTATGGTTCTTAATATTTGTGATGTGCCTTTCAGGTGATCGCTATTTAAGGCCATGGATAATTCCAGTGCCAGAGATTACCTTCACGACCAGGACCGATGAGGATGAGTGTTTGATACTGGCCAGTGATGGGTTGTGGGATGTCATGACAAACGAAGAGGCAGGGGAGGTGGCTCGCCGCCTACTAAGACGGCGGAGAAGGTCTTTGATGGCTGATGGAGTTTCTCCGGCTCAAGCAGTAGCTGATAATCTCACTGAAATAGCAATAGGACGAAACAGTTCAGATAATATTTCAATCATCGTTGTGGATTTAAAATCAAAGAGGAAACGCCAACCAAGGCAGTGAAAAGGAGCATGAAGAATCATTTTCTTTCTTCAATTACCTCGAAATCCAATTTGTTCTCTCCTACCAAAGTTAACGGATGAGGGTGGCAAGGCTGATCTAATTATGTTTATATCTAGTTCCACAGACAGATCCCCATACTTTTTCCTGACCTTTACAAAGCTGACTGGAATACGACGTCTACTCCATAACATGAACAGGTTTGATACTGCAAATGGTTAGATCAATCTTCACTTTTTAACTGGTTTGGTCAGAGAATGGGAAGCAGGGATAAAAGAAGAAAATAGGAAAGGATATTGAGAGTATCTTTTGCTTATGCGATTTGTTTGTTAATTCCTATCCTTTTTCTTCTCCCAAGTAGTAGTTAGAGGGAAACTTGGGAAATGTTGAAGCATTTTGAATCATCATGATGAAACATTGTACGTATGTGCCTTTATCACTCGTATTATTCTTTTGTTTTTGTTTCACATTGTAAAAGCATTCACAAAAAGTAAAATATATGACTGATCGATGATGATGGCTATTACATTATTACTTTGGACATTGGAGTGGTTCAATTGATTTCTCAAAGTAGTATTCTGTGTTTCAGCCTCTCCAGTGAAGGGATTGATGAAATTTCTCTGTACAAATCCATCCTAGAATTTTGTCTTACGAGGAATTCCATTTTTAATTAGGAACGGGAGGAATCTTCATGTACTTAGTCAGACAGAGGGTGTTTGACCCTGATATGTCCAAAGATAATATACATAGAAATTTAAGAGTCTACACTTTATCAATAAGATAAGTTTTTTTATTTAAATTTAATTATAAAAATATATAAATATTAACATAATATTTAATATTTAATATTTTTAAAACAGGGAAACTCATTTTTCAACTGTTGGGATAGGTCTGGAACAAGCAAATTTTTTTTTTTTTTCTAATCAGATCTGATTTGCTCTAACCAGATTCATGAATAAATCTATTTATTATCATATTAATGGCAATATTTTTCAATTTTTATTATAGTACTCAACATTTCAAAACGAGGTCTCCATAAACAAAGACCTAGCTAGTGCCCTTATATTGGTTCAGTTCAGCTAGCTCCTCATTCCTAACTAAAAAGCAAAGAAGTAGAATAAATCTATTTATTATCATATTAATGGCAATATTTTTCAATTTTTATTATAGTACTCAACATTTCAAAACGAGGTCTCCATAAACAAAGACCTATCTAGTGCCCTTATATTGGTTCAGTTCAGCTAGCTCCTCATTCCTAACTAAAAAGCAAAGAAGTAGCATTGCTAGAATTTAAAATAGTGCATATTTGGTTATTCGTTTTTTTTTTTAAATTAAATTTTTATATTAGAGTTCATCAAACTCAATGAGACAAAAGGCAAGAAATAGAACCACCAAAACAATAGAAAATAGGTTTTTGTTTTTGTTTTTGTTTTATACCAAAATAATGTCAACTTTATATGTTAGATACTCGTATATATATTTATGATGTTGAAACACCAATAGATCAATCATTTTAATTTTAAATTAACAGTTAATTTATGGAAATAGATCCAATATCACTTCTAAAATTAAAATTATCAACTAAGATTGGTTTTAGATTTTTTTTTTTGGTATATAAGATGGGTTTTAGATAATAGCTCATGATATAAATAGTAATTTTGTCCCGACCTAACTTTTTGTGAAAAAAAGGAAAAGAATTTGCAAATCCAATTCATTAATTTCACGATCTACAAATTAGATACAGAAAATCTGAAGTAATTTGTTAAAAGTTTTAAAGTTGGGAGTTCATTACTAAAAGGATCAGATTTTCTCTGATGCTTTTACACTACATATAGGTTGCACATTATTACCAAAATTGCTTATTTTGCTTCTTTTTTTTAATGAATATTGATGCACTATTGTTATTACAGCTGCTGCAACACCCCCATTATAAAATCTTACAATTTTCAGAAATTATTGCATGCTTAAAAATTTGTTGGCTCTTAGTAACTTTTTTCTGGTTATATATAGTCTGGTTTGGCTAGCCATTGTTGGACAGTCTAGTAGAGCTTTATTCGAAGCCTTTCCTAATCAAAGTCCCTGGTTTTTCTCAAATGGAAAGCAGAGCTTTGCGTCGACAAATTGCCTCAATGAGGCAATCCTTCTTTGATGAGGTTTTCCGTATTTTTCTTTGCATCAAAATATTGGTTAATTGTGCCATTTTTTTCATTTTCAGGTTTAGATTAGAGCATGCATCTATATATGAAAAAAATTAAAGGTTTAATTTCTTATTATATGTAAACCTTGGAATTTTGTCCTATTTTAAAAGAGATTTGATTTGAATTCATGCCAAATTTCCTCTATAAAAAAAACTAAGGATTTGGAACCTTTGAAAACCTTAAATTTTTGCTATTAATTATGTAGGAGATTTTGGACAGACAGTTTACTCAACTGGAGCAGCTAGAGGATAGAGACAACCCCAATTTTGTAGAGGAGGCGCTTACTTTGTACTTCAGGGACTCCACTACACTGCTAGCTACTGTTGAGCAGGCAATGTAAGTATAAATATTTGGAATTTTCAATTCCCACTAGATTTTCCTTTTGATAATTTAATTTCACCTTTTTATTTATTTATTATGATTCTGACGTGAACAATCAATTTGTTACAGGGAAACTGTCCCTATTGACTTGGCTAAGGTGGACAAGATATTTCATCAGCTCAAAGGCAGCAGTGTCAGGTAATTAAATTCCAAGAATCTCCAAAAAAGCTTAATCAAATATTGCTCTAATGGAAAATGACATTTTTTTAATTGAAGCATCGGTGCTAACAAAGTTCGAAATGAGATCACCAAAACAAGGGAGCTTTGGCAGGAAGGGAACCTGGAAGGGTAATATTGTTCTTTGTTTACATCTAATATATATATTTGTTCTTTAATTTCAAAGTCATGCCAAATATTTGTCCAGGCTCTTGCATTTATATGCAATACTGACTTGAATTTGAAAATGAATATGATGACGTGCATGCAGGGCAAAGGCTGCCTTCCAAGAGCTGCGAAAGGAGTATGACACTCTCAAAGCCAAGCTCGAGCCATACTTTCAGGTTAATTATCTTAGCTCGACCCATTAGACCATAAAAAAATTCACTTTTTTCTTGCTTATTCTCCTATGTACAACTCATTTTGTTTTCTATCTATGGCAGAAGCTGAGGCAAGCAGGCTCTGTTGAGGCATCAATGCCTCCCAGGTGAAGTGATCACGCTAAAGCTGGAGACAGAAGCTGGTATTTGGTGGCTTGACTCCATCAAATCCACCATTTTAATGATCTAGAGGCTTTTGCCCTTTAGAATAAAATAATAATAAAAAACTGGGGATCCATATGTTTCTTACTTTCTGTGTGCTTTAGTTACTGTCCTTAATTTGCTTAGCTTTATCTTGAAGTTATTGTTTCTGGGTTTTTGAGGGAATATACAGTCAGTTCCTGGTTTGGCTTGGGCCTTTCATCTCTCTGTACCTTTCTATCCTGTAATAAGGGTTTCCATTTTTACTATTACTAGCATATAATATAAGGAAGCTTTCTACAATTTCTATGTATTTCAATAAGTAGATTTCAGTTTCTATATGAATTCTGAAATATAAGTGTCATGCAATCAGTTTCCAACTTTCCATGTTTCTGTCTCTGCTCCCAATCTCTCTCTCCCTCTCTCTGGTTTGAAACTTTGAATGGAATTTTCGGCCCTTGTTTTACAAGGAGAGGAGACATGAGTTTGTTTGTTTTCAAACCATCCACCAAGTCATATGACCACATATAGGTTCGAGATGATCCATGGATGATCATTGCTCACCCCAAGAAAGAAATAAAAGGGCCGGGAATTACATGTGGGAAACTAGGCATCTTAATCTTAACCCTGAAAGACTTAAACACAACTTAAAGTTAGCCCAACATAACTCAATTAACTCCAAAAGTAGGCCTACTTCTACGACCCAAATCGATCATGGGCCTTGGCCTTGACATAAACACAAATACCAGCAATAGCTTGAATAATGTAAAATGGATCTCTCAAAATTCAAAATTTTCTTTGATCAGCCTCTTTTTTTTTTTTTTTTTCCTTCTTCTTTGCATAAAAATAATGGCTCTGTCATATATATATATATATATATATATATATATATATATTTTTTTTTTTCATTTTCAGGTTTAAACTTTAAAGCACCTTGATCTTTCATTCTTTCCTTCTTCAAATTTTAATTAGGTAGTGTTATTTGATATATTTTTTCATTACTTAACTGCTGAAAAAGGGCAATATCATTTTTTTTTTTATAAAAAAATTTAAGAGTTATGATTTATGTCTTGGAACATAAACTTGCTAGATCATTTCTTTTTATATATACATATATACTAGTTTATGATACACGTAGCACGTGAATAATATAATAAGTTAATATTATTTATTTTAAAATATATACATAATTCATTATTAGATTTTTTTTTATGCTGGTAAACCTATATATTATTTATTTTTATTTTTTGTATAAAATTATATCAAATGATATCAAAATTATTACAAATGTTATCAAAATTATATTATAGGTTACCAAAACTACTACAAGTGTTATTAAAATTATTATAAAATTATACCAAAAGTTATCAAAATTATATCAACAGTTATCAAAATTATATTAATGGTTATCAAAATTATATTAAAGTTATAAAAAAACTATCAAAATCATATTGAAGGTTAAAAAAAATTATATTAGGAGTTCTAAAATTATATAAATGTCATCAAAATTATATCAAATATTACCAAAATTATATTAAAGGTTGTTAAAATTATATCAAAGGTTATCAAAACTATATTAAGGGTATCAAAACTAAATCAAAGGTTACCAAAATCATATAAAAAATTACAAAAATTATATTGTCAAAATTATATCAAATTTTATCAAAATTATGTTTTCAAAATTATATAAAAAGTTATCACAATTATATCAAAGGTTACCCAAAATTATATCAAAAGTTACTAAAGTTATATGAACGTTACCAAAATTATATTAAAGGTTACCACAACTATATCTAAGGTTACCAAAACTATTACAAAGTATATCAAAAGTTATCAAAATTATATATAAGGTTACCAAAACTATTATAAATGTTATCAAAATTATATCAAATATTACCAAAAGGTTATCAAAATTATTTCAAAAGTTACCAAAACTATATCCAAGATTACCAAAACAATTACAAAAGTTATCAAAATTATATTACATGTTATTAAATATCAAAGGTTACAAAAACTATTACAAAAGTTATTAAAATTATATCAATAGTTATCAAAATTATATTAAAGGGTATCAAAATTATATCAAAATTTATTAAAATTATATCAAAAGTTACCAAATTTTAGGACTATAAATGAATCGAGCTTGAAATAACAAACCTCTATTCGTGTTCGTTTCTTTAATTTTGAGACTGTTTGTGTTCGGTTTGTGTTCTTTAAGGATTTTAAAATTATGTTCGAGCTCGGTTCATTTAAATTTGAGTGTGTTCGAGTTCGTTGTTTAAATTAAATGAACTTGTTATATCAAAGGTTACCAAAACCAAAATTTTTATCAAAGGTTACCAAAATTATATACAATGTTATCAAAATTGTATCAAAGATTACCAAAATTATATCAAATGTTATCAATATTTTATAAAAAGATTATCAAAATTATACCAAATGTTATCAAAATTATACCAAAGATTATCAAAATTATATCAAAGGTTATTAAAATCATATTAAAAGTTATCAAACATGTATCAAAAGTTATCAAAATTGTATCAAAGGTTACCAAAATTACATTCAAGTTTACCAAAATTGTATCAAGGTTACCAATATTATATCAAAGGTTATCAAAATTATATTAAAGGTTATTAAAATCATACTAAAGACTATCAAAATCATATTAAAGACTATTAAAATTATATCAAAAGTTATCAAAATCATATCTAAACGTACTAAAATCATATTAAAGGTTATATTATATATGTTATATAAAAGGTTATGTGTTTATTGTTACTTATTATTTATTTTTGTCAAGATCATTCATGTCTAATCTTATATGGTAATATATATTATTGTAATTTAACATAATTTTAATGATTCAAGTTTCCTATCATACTACCAATTTAATCATCCTTGATTATATCTTCACGTTTCGATTCTTGTCAAGTAAATAATGCTTTAAGATTTTCTGAGACCTAATAGCTAGATAAATAATATTTTGATTCTTAATTAATAAATATTTTTCTCATTTTATTTCAAAATCTTATTATTATTTTTCTTAACAATAAATTTGGAAGTGTTCTTCTCATAAAAAAAATTTAATAAAAAATAAGAAAATAGATTAACAAAAATTAGTCAATTTTTAATTTAAATTAAAAATTATCAATTGAGAAAAGTTTACTTTAATAAAGACTTTAAAGTTTAAAAAAAAAATAGTGAATATTTTATTAATTTAATAAGAACATCAATAATTAAGGATAAATAGTTAATTTAATAAATTATTAAAGGCATATATGTCATTCACTATTTATACTTTTGAAGTTGGTACTTTTATATATATATATATATATATATATATATATATATATATATATATATATTGTATTCTAGCTCTTAGATTTTGGTTGTTTTAAGTTAATCAAAATGATATAGACTCATTCAAAAGTATCATGGTTCATAAGTTTTATTTTATATATGATAAAATGATAACAAATCACTGCTATATATATGTTATAGTTCATGTTAAACAGTACCATCTGACAATATTAATCTATATGACTAAATTTATAACCAGTTTTTCCATGTTTGATATGTTTACAGCTCCATTAGTACAAATGTTCTGCATTTTAAACAAAGAGTGAGTGCTAGCTCTAGGTAACACTAGAGCTGCTAGCTAATGCCATTAAATTCCAGCCTTGAAGAGTTAACAAGTACAATTATGTTATGTTTTGAAGGCTAGCAAGCTTGGAGAATGCTCCTTGCTGGTTTTTGAGCAGAGCATAGGCACCTCGTTCCACCACTTTCCCATCGGCAACAAATGCAATTGAGTCAACCTTTTTTATTGTGTTTAGCCGATGAGCTATCATAATTGTGGTCCTTCCGACCTTGATTCGATCCAATGCTTCTTGAACAACTTGTTCAGATTGCACGTCAAGAGCGCTAGTTGCTTCATCAAGTAAAAGGATTCTTGGGTTCCGAATTATAGCTCTGGCAATGGCTATTCTTTGTTTCTGGCCTCCTGATAATTGTACTCCTCTTTCTCCACATTCTGTTTCGTATCCTTCCTTCAGTGCCCTGCACAAACAAAAATTCAATGCAAACCAGAACTATTAGCACATTTCAAGGTTGCAATGCCATTAATGCAATGGCTAGAAAGTAACAAATCAACAACTTACGAGATAAATTCATGAGCATTTGCAGCTCTAGCTGCCTCCACAACTTCATTCTCTGATGCATCAAGCTTTCCAAACACAATGTTGTCCCGAATGCTGCCTGAATATAACACTGGCTCTTGGCTAACAAGTGCCATTTGCTTCCTGTACCATTCAACATCTACTTCTCTTATGTCGACACCATCTACTTTCACTGACCCTATTTCAACATCATAAAATCTTTGGATTAATCCAATCACAGTCGATTTTCCGCATCCACTTTTCCCAACTAGTCCAACGCTTGTGCCTGGTTTCACCTCCAAGCTAAATTGGCTTAACACCAGTGTCTCTGGTCTGCTTGGATATGCAAAATCAACCTTTTTCAGCTCTATCTTTCCTGCCAGTCTTTCTAACTTTGTTCCTCCCTAATACGACAGTAAACAGATTAATTAAAGCAAAGTTTATGTTGTAATATAAAATTATAAACAAAGATCAATAAACTTTGAGCAGTAAGGGAAACAGTCTAGTTACTTGAGACCCTGGAATTGAGGATTGCCGGTCTAGGATCTCGAACACAGATGCCACTGCGGTCGAGCCCTTGGCTAGATCAGAGGTCATGCTTCCAGCATCAGCTATAACCTTTCCAGTGCTCATCAAGACAAAGAAAGTCTTAAAAACATCCCCTGCTGATATTTCTCCCTTTTCAACTAATGTACCTCCATACCAAAAATCCAAAGCCCATGACATAAAGGTTAAGCATTGAGCAGATCCCATACCAATTCCTACAAGCCATGATTTTTTCCTTGCCTCTTTCCTTGGTTCCTCTTGAGCCTCATTGAAAAGTTGAAGAACCTTACCTATGCTCCCAAATGAAGTTACAATTCTATGATTATAGACTGCTTCCACAGCTATTTGAGTACTTTGATTTTGTGCCTTGACAAAATTAGTTGAAATACTAGAAAGCAAAACTTTTCGTGTGTAGAAACATAGAATTGTGAGAGGTTGGACTGCAATCATGACTACTGCTAACTTCGAAGAGACAATTAGTCCCATAATCATTGCGATGATAACAGCAGACGTAGTTTGAACTAACAGTGATATTCTGTCTGCGACGAGAGTCTTAACCATTGAAGCTTGATTGCTCAAACTAGAACATAAAGCTCCACTATAGTTTTTCTCTTCATCAAACCAAGCAGCTTCAAAGGACAACAATTTTTCTAGCATTCTCTTTCGGATTCTCCTGGTTAGCCGCTCACCCATGTAAGCAAAACTATAATGCTGAATAAGATTCAGAATGATGGAGAACAAGGTAAGTAAAGAAAATATCAAAGCATAAGTACGTATTCGAGCCTGCATTTCTTGGTGGCTTTTTACAAAAAAGGCTGAAATCATGCCACCAATGGTCAAGGCATAGACAGGTTGAACTGCACCAAAAGCTATAGCTGAGAGGCTACCAATTAAACCATGCTTCCATTCTGGGGAATTTAAAGAGAGAAGCCTAAGGAAGGAAGGAGGGAGATGAGATACTGGTTTTGGACTTCCAATATTAGGCAAAGGTGTAGCAAAGAAAGCTGGGCTTGATTTGGCTGTGCTTAGCCCGCCTGTACTGATTCTTCCAACAGAAGAAAGGCGAGTTTCAGGATTTTGTTCAGGGTCATCACAGCTGAATTGTCTTTGTAGCTTTGCAAGTTGTGCATAGTGGCCGCCGTTCTTCATGTTTATCAGATCGGTGTGCGATCCCATTTCAATGATACAACCATTGTTAACCACTGCAATGAGGTCTGCATTTCGAATAGTGGAGAGCTTGTGGGCAACAACCTGATCAGATTATAACTCTAATAAATTAGAAGATCAAGAAAATAAGGTTTTGTTAATTCCCAACTGCAATCACTACCCTACTCACAAATGGGTTAGGAACTTAGGACTTAAGGAATTAAACTAGAATGAAATCCCGAATCTAATTGCATACTAGCACATATTATTTAGACCTATAAATCCAATTGCTCCTTTTTTTTCCAATGATGAGGTAATAAGAATATTTAGTCACATTTTCATTTTGTCACAAAACAGAATCCAAAGAAGCACATATAATTGTCATCAGCCATAATTAGTTGAATTTCACATCTTATATAAAAATTTAATTAACATTAAACACTGAAAGCAATCAAACTAGTTTATTACAAGAGTGGTTCTTCCCATGGAGGCCTGATCAAGTGCATTTTGTACCAGTGTTTCTGATTCAGAGTCAAGAGCACTTGTTGCCTCATCAAGTAGAAGAATCACAGGGTTCTTGATAATGGCTCTGGCAATTGCAATTCGCTGCTTTTGTCCTCCTGACAAAAGTGCTCCTCGTTCGCCAATCTGTTACAATTTTTTTATGTTAAAATTTATTAAGTTAGACTTGAATATATACATCATGATATTTGATTCAAGAAAGATCAAACATAACAAATTTCACAAATTTTTCTAGCAAAGATCAAACCCACCTTTGTTTCATACCCTTTGGGAAGCTGTCTTATGAAATTATGAGCATTAGCAGCCATGGCAGCAGCCATGACTTCATCCATTGTAGCATCTAGCTTCCCAAACATTATATTTTCCTTTATTGATGTCCCAAACAATGCATGTTCTTGACTAACAAGCCCCATTTTCCCTCTGATCCATTTCAATTGCAATGTTCTTATGTCAACACCATCAATCTTCACTACCCCATCATTTACATCATAAAAACGTTGCACCAGTGCAATTGCTGTGGATTTGCCGCTTCCACTTGCACCCACAAGAGCCACAGTTTTGCCTGCTTCAACTTTGAGGTTGAAATCTTTGAGGACAACGGAATCAGGACGAGAAGGATATATGAATTTGACATTCTCAAATTCTATGTCTCCTTTAACTGTGTCTAGTACGATGCCACCTTCTGTGTCTTCGCTATCAATTTCTGGAGTCCGGTCAATCCTAGCAAAGATTCTTGTAGCAGCAATGGCAGCTTCAGTGAAGTACTTCAGATCAGCAAGTGCTACTCCAAGAGACCTACATTTAATTCACCACGACAACTCTAGTTAACTAGCTTGAGAAACTTTTATTTCCACTTAATTAGTGGTTACTTACATACAGATGGATAATCTGATAAAAGACTACGGTTATTATTGATGCTTTTCGTTTGCCAAATCGATTAATAATGATCTTATAAATTCTGACTTTATGGAAATTTTAATGTGGCATCATTATATTCACAAGTTTTAAATACAAAGAATGATTATTTACTACAAGTAAATTAATGAAAATGTTAATCAGTGCTTTAGTGACACTGGTTAAAGTGATATATATATATATATATAAAATATATAATTAATTAATTATTTTCTTTTTTTTTAATTCAGTAAAAGTAATTTATTAAATGCAATTTTTTTTTATAAAATTAATAATTAAATAATTTTTAACTGATGTCTATAAATATTTGTTAAACGGAACCTTAAATTAAATCAATGAAAGTGATTGTTATCAATAATGGTTTGTAGTTCTAAGTAATGCAACATTAATATATAATGATAATTCTTACATACTAGAGTAATAAATCATTACTCTTGCCAATCAAGTTTTAGTTGAACAATAAAATAGGTGAAAGGCAAGAGAAAGGAAAAGGAAAGGAAAATAATTGAACCTATTCAAGTTTTAAAACGGATTATTAATCCTCTAACTTTTTGAGAAATCCTTCATTAGTGGTTGTGAATAGTTGATTTTCCCAATTTTTTCAAAGGCAAGTCAAAAAGATCGAGAACTAAAACTATCTAATTTGACTCGTTCTCAATAGCCACAAGATGAACTCTTCACCTTTTTCTTTTCCCAGCCATTCCTAAGTTTCCTTCATCCCCTCCCCCACCCCAACCTAACCCGAACACAGTTGGAAAATGAGTATAAGGAGAACAATTGGTTGAACTAGAGAAACTTCGAAAGGAGCAATATAACTATGTGATTGAAGATTCCTTAAGCTCTTTCAGGCATATTCATTATTGTATATATTCATACTTTAGAGCCGACGTTATTAGACCTTAGTCCATAATTAATCAATATGAGTAATACTAATAAGAAATAAGATGGCTGAAAGGTAAGCCTGATCACTTACAGTCCGCCCAATATAAAGGAGACGCCAGCTGCATACACTCTTCCTCCACTTTCTCCTTTGTACATTACCAAATGACTTCCATACCAAGCAAGGAAAGCCCATATTGCAAACGAAATCCCTGTGCTCCCCACTGCCAATCCTTTTGCTAACCCTTGCTTCAGTCCTAACTTTATTGTCCTATCCAATATTGCTGAATATCTCTCCACGATTCTCCTTTCTGCTGTGAATGAATACACGGTCTTAATGGAGCTTAGAGCCTGCTCCACAATGGTGTTTGCTTCGCCATATTCCTTGGAAGCTTTCTTGGATAGATAGAGAAGGTACTTCCCATAAATTATTCCTGGAATGATGAGAAAAAGTAGAGCTGGGAAAACTACTAAAGCCAACCTCCATGAAAGGAATGCCGAAAATGCAAGTCCTGAGATGAAGGCTGATGAATTCATCACAAATATTGGCACCTGAAATTTAATTTAGATGAAATGATAAACTGATAATGTTAGGAACAGTTCACTATTTTTTTTTTTTTGCTTTTGAATTAACAATAATAAGCATATATCTGGAACTTGGCTAGTTCAAAAGTTCTAATAATATATATAACCATAGAATAATGAAATTGATATCTTTTTCTTTTAAGGTTGAGACTTGAGATTGATCAGTCTTGAAGAATATACTGTATATATGAAATTGGTACCTTTTCGCTAAGAACTTCTTGTAGGAGAGATGTATCTTTAGATATGCTATTGATGACTTCTGAAGTAGTTGCCTCCTGTGAATCAAAAAAGCCAACTTCTTGTCTAAGAATAGCCTCCAAATACTTGTAACGAATCTTCAGAACTTGCCGTTCACTGGTTTTGCTCCAACAGTAGCCTTCTGCAAGCATTAAGATCAGTTTTAGTCTTTGTCTCCCAATTCATATATCTGAATATTTTATCATGCAAAGATTAGTTTGATGTTGTATACAGTTAATTTAATTAGCCTTTTGAAATTTAGGGTATTCTAGGGTTTCTAAAACCAGCTCATTTTCTTGTTTCATTTTTGGTTATAAAGTCAGTGTAAAGTCAGTGTCTCATTGATATGTTGCTAGCTAGCTCTAGCTTCGCCTAAGAAAGCTAAACAAATGTTGAAAAATGTTTCCTGAAATTACCCATGAAAGCCATCACCATGACTGCTAATCCAAAGTATATAAAGTATAAGCTGCACTGTTAACAAAGTCAAAAAAAGCAAAACATATGAGAGAGAGACAAAGAGCAGCAAAAAGAAAGAGATTATTGACTACCAAGTTGTAATTAATAACA
Organism: Fremontodendron californicum; assembly: GCA_030761205.1. Taxonomy (NCBI): domain Eukaryota; kingdom Viridiplantae; phylum Streptophyta; class Magnoliopsida; order Malvales; family Malvaceae; genus Fremontodendron; species Fremontodendron californicum. Next base: position 1,234,737 of record JAULJL010000006.1, read on the forward strand.
TTTAATTAAGTGCTAACCTTTTCGACCTCTTCCATGAAATTGTTATTATTTTGTTGGGTATTACCATGACCCATACTGTTCATTATGCGACCGGCAAAGACTATTAACCAGTTTGTTGACATTCCATCTCCAATAGCTCCAATAGTACCCAACACCATTAGTAGAATATCAATCCAATCAGCATATCTGAAACTTTTGCCTATATTATACTTTCTTTCCTTCTTCCTGGGAAACCCATTTTTCTCTAACTCAATATTCTTCTCTGGGAAACCCATTTTTCTTTCTGATGATAAGCAAAATCTCAAATGTCAAAAGAAGCTTTTAGCTAGATTTCCTAAGCAAATTAATCTAATCAAGCAAGAACATGGTAAAAGAAGAGAAGCAAAAAAGGGCTCTGAGCTTATATATATATATATAACATAAAATTAATTAAAGACTATGATTTGCTATACCAAAATAATGGCATTTGAATATCTATTTATATAAGTAGAGAAATGATGGCTGATGATTTTCCATGAAGTAGTGAAAATGAATATGTCAAAAAGCCTTTTGGTGGGGTTGTTAAGATAGTCTTTTTATGGTATTGGTGGTTGTTACTCTCATTACCATGAGAGCAAGGATAAACCATTTTTTAGGTAAGTTCAAGAAAAGATGATTATGACTATTTTTTAATTTGGAGGGTCTTTTTTTTTTTTAAGTTCATTTTTGATATATTGGTAATGAAGTTTTTTAATTTTATAAAGCGAGATTAAAAGACTATCACGTGTTTCTTTTTTTAAAATTAGTTTTTATTTTTTAAAATGTACTTAAGATATTGTGATGTGAAATTACTTTAAACACATGTCCTTAATGTTTATTTTGATTTTACTGATAATTGATTTTTATCATACAATTATTAAAGATTTGATTAAGTAGACTTCCAGCTCTAAGATTCAATTCCAATATTAATTGGCATATATTCTACATTAATAGTAGAATAATAATTACAACATGAAATGTACCAATTCAATACTGATTAATAAATATATGCCTGAATTTTGTTAAGATTAAATACTGTGCCTTAGTTTAGGGATGGCCATGAAATTAACAATGTGGAATTAACCAATTGTTTTGATACTTTAATACATTAAAATCATCATTTAAAAGGGTGGAGATCATCATGATAACTCGTATAATTATATAGTTTTTAGTTATGTTTTATTATTGTTTTGTGTCAAATACGAGTTATTATTGTTTAGCCTAATTGTGTTTATGATATTTTATATTTTTATGTAATTTGGTGTTTTTCACAAGTTTCTTTGAGTGATTTCAGATTACTAGAATTAAGGGCAAATCCAGTTCAGTTCCAGTTCCGACACCTTTTTCCATATCAGCTATATCTGGAGTTTCACTGAAGCAATAAGGCTGAAATTTGTAGCCGTGCAAAGCTAAGAGGCATATCTATCTTTTTCATGTTTTACACTTCTTGAAACGGAGTCGTTTTCCCTATCGAAATCGACCATCAAGTTGGCTGATGTGCAATGACGTCTGTGCTGACCTGTTTTCGTATTTTGCTCATATCTTCTTATCCACATCAGCAAATGAGCTGATTCCAATGGCTATGGATCCGTAACTGATAGGGGAACCTTTGTCTAGAAGACCATATGATCAGATCAGGCCTCTAATATTGACGAAATCGACCATCAAGTTGGCTGATGTGCAATGACGTCTGTGCTGACCTGTTTTCGTATTTTGCCCATATCTGCTTATCCACATCAGCAAATGAGCTGATTCTAACGGCTATGGATCCGTAACTGATAGGGGAACCTTTTTCTAGAAGACCATATGATCAGATCAGGCCTCCAACATTAACGAAATCGACCATAAAGTTGGCTGATCAAAATTGTCATACAATATGACGAAAATTGTTAGAAAAATGCACCCACCTATTATACCTACCTTTGAAATTTGTAAAGCTTGTCTCTTGTCATTTAGCCCTCCAAAATGTGTATAAATAGAGGGCCTTGGATGATTGTAGAGGATCATATTGTACATAGGTAGGATATTAGCCATTTTAATAAAATTCTCTAAGTTTTCTTCTTCTTTCTTTTCTCTAGTTTTCTTTCTTTTCTCTAGTTTTCTTTTTCTTTAGAGAGAGCAAGAGGTTGGATAATTAATATTCTTCCTCTTCTTCTTTCTTTCTTTTATTTTCTTCTTAGATTTTCTTTAATTTTATGTTTATGTTTATAATGCCTATGCTAGGCTAAACTTCTATTTGGTTAAGGGTGATTTCAAAGCCCTAGACATGTTTTGTGATTGATTTTCAGATTCTATCTATCATTAATTTTCTATCAAAGTTGCTTATGTTCTTCTACAAGAATTGTTCATGATGTTGTCTAGATTTATTTAGGTGTACAACTAGATAGATCTTGATAATTATCTATTGCTAGTTTAGGAGTCTTGATCCGTGTAATTGTCTTGATTTCCTATTCATAAGTGGCAATTTGTGATTAATGATTATGGTCAAGTTTTCAATAATTGCAAAGTGGAACATAACCTAAGTTGAACAATCCGAGCTTATGTGTTTGTTGCTTAGATCAACCTATCTTTCTCATCATAAAGCTGCCATTAAATTGAATTTAGAGAGCTTATTCTAGGTTGTTTAATGGTTAGAGATTAAATAGAGAGCTTGTTCTATTTAACGACAAACTAAGGAAAGATTGGGGTAACAGAGCTTGTTGTTATCTACGGTTGTTAACTTTGATAGTTGGTTGATATTGATAGATCTGAAATTGATTCTTAATGATGTCTAGTGGTGGAGAATGAAACCTTAACCATATTTTTCATATTTGATTCTTCTTACTTATTTGTTTTCTTACTTTTAGTTTGCTTATTTTTTATATTTATTTTTATTGGCTGGTTATACCGCCTAATTTGTATATTAACTTTGTTTTATTTTTATTGGCTGGTTATACCGCCTAATTTAGTATATATATTTTTATTGGCTGGTTATACCGCCTAATTTAGTATATATATTTTTATTGGCTGGTTATACCGCCTTGCATCTTATTCTTATTATTTACTTTAGTTTAAATCTGGCTTCAAAAACCCCTTTTCTTTTATTGTTCTTGAATTTAAGTTTTAAACTATTAACTTATAAACTAAAACCCAATCCCTGAGGACTCGACCCTTGCTAACTACTATACTTACAATTTATCTTTTTAGTGCAAGGTTAAATAAGATACACTCTTTTGGGTGCATCAAATTTTTGGCGCCGTTGCCGGGGATTGTTTTCTTTAGTTTATTTGTTACTTGGTTTATTCTTATTTTCAGTTCTAATGAGTTTTATTTTCTTGTACATACAAGTTTTTCTTATCAAATTTTGAAAAAAAAAAAAAAGAAAAAAAAATGATGGAATTGAGCAATCTAACACTTGAAGAGTTGGTGGCATACATGAACATGGAGAATCAACAAGCCAAGCTCACCTCCCCAGTTCAACAATTGGCCATGGGAGGATGTCAAGGCCATCAAGTGTTCCAAGACCAACAGTATGATCATTACTCAAACACTTACCATGAGGGATGGTGGGATCATACTAATTATGGCTACTCGAAAAATTACCAAGAAGTAGATCCTTATGCCAATTATACTCATCCATCTAGCTTTAATCAATCATGGTCTCAAGAACCAGATCTTTTTCAACCACCACATATGACTCAAAACTCAGGTACTTCTTTAGAAGATCTTGTCTATTCTCTTGTTACTGATTCTTTGCAATTTCAACAGGAAACAAGGGCAAGCATCCAGAGTTTGGAAAAGCAAATGAGCCAATTGGCTAGTAGTATGGTGGGATGGGTAGCACAAAGATCTGAAGAACTCCCAGCCCAAACGATGGTTAACCCAAATGAGAATGCTACTATTGTGACCTTGAAGAATGAGGAACAAGATGAGGATGAAACAAAATTAGAGATGGATTCTATTCTTGAGGATAATGAAGCCAAAGATCCAAATAAGAGTATTTCGGCACCTGAGGTAACGTTTAAGGTTTCACTTTTTACTAATGTTTCTTCTCCACCTTTTCCTAGTAGATTTGCAAAGTTTAAGGAGGAAGAACATGAACAACACATGCCGGAAACCTTAAACAACTTGTTTGTGGAGGTCATTCAACAAGTATCAAAATATGCTCCATTCCTCGATGACATATGCACCACAAAGGATGATGGAATAATACTTGTAATGGAGAATGCATCCACTGTTGTGCAAAGAAAGCTTCCTCTCAAACGCATAAATTTGGGAAATTTCATGTATGAGCCTGACAAGCCTAAAATGCCAAGAAGGGGTGTTGGTTAGGTTCAAAACACTAAATCAAGTGCTAATTGGGGGAGGCAGCCTAATTAGTGAAAGCATTGCCAAACTGCCATCCTCAGATTTGCTCTCTTTTTCTTTATCTTTTTCTTATGTTTCTTTGCTAATTGTGTTTAGTGTTTCTAAGTTCATTTAGGCTGCATAAGTTTATTTTGTTTATTAGTTCTTTTTACTTACACATGATTCTTTCATTTGGGATTAATAGCATTACATTAATGACAATGTAAAAATTATGTGTGGGAGGAAGAATTTAGGATTTTATTTAGAGTGTTTTGTTTTTGAGTCTTTTTATGTTGTTTTTCTTTCTGATCCTTGTTTTGAAAATAACTAGATGTAAATATAATTTTTTATTTTTTTAACCCCGGTTAAATGGCGGATAACGGTACTCCGTGATTACTTAAATCGGTTCCATCAGCTACCCACAAAACTGATATTGTATATAAATTTCTCTTCCAATTTCTCTTTCATTTTTTTTCAGGATGGATGATATTCTCACAAGATTGCAGAAACGATTTCCTCCTTTTCCTCGAAATATTTTACTGAAGCTTTACCAAGTTCGACTTGAAAGATTAAGAATGCTTATGCACAAAGGGATTCATGAAGACATACGTTGGATAATTGAAGCCAAGGTACGTGAAGATGAATATCTTCCTGTTTTGCATTTACCAGGTACAGGTAGAAGCACTTTTGCAAAGAAGCGACGAGCAAAGCGCATGAGTTCAAATTGCCACAAATGTGCACGATGGACGTGTAACGGTAAATGTCGTTCTATTGGGATTCCGTCCTCTAATCGAGATGATAAAATTGAATTCATTAAGGATGGACTTAGTAAGGAGAATTTGGGTAATATCCAACTTTCTCTTGAGACGCATCCTAGTGGAGACGTACAAAGAGAAATTCTTGATTTATGGCCGCAATTCCAAAGGGAATGGCAACATCTTGGGAATCTGATGTTAAAAGACCCTGTTTGCCAGCTTGTAAGAAAACTGGATGGGAAGCATATCCTCAACTCATAGAAGGCGTTTAAGCCGTTTCTGGACGTAAAACCAGAGGAAGATGTGAGCCACAATCACAACTACAATAAATGACTTCTCAGCTTTTGGTTTGATTTGCAATAACTTTATTTCGGTTTAATTTACGTGTTATTCGATTTGTGTAATTATTCTCATTTTTTTTATTTGTCTTTTACGGTTGATTTTTCTTCCCTTTTTTATTTTCTTCCTGAAATCACGCAAAAATCTTTTGTTAGGTTAACATTTTCTTCTGACAGGTCAAATACACTTTCGGCGACATTATTACTCTTGACTTTTACGGTTGATTTTTCTTCTCTTTTTGATTTTCTTCCTGAAATCACGCAAAAATCTTTTGTTAGGTTAACATTTTCTTCTGACAGGTCAGATACACTTTCGGCGACATTATTACTCTTGTCTGATTCACTACTCAGTCCTCTATATATTACACCATGTACTCATTCTCTTTCAGGCACTCGAAAAAAAGAAAAAAAAAATGGAAAGTACTTCGTCCCAACGCATTAAAAAAATTTGTGTTTTTGGAGGTGCTTATCCAGGGAAAAATAACATATTCGCTGATGAAGCCATAAGAGTTGGAGTAATACTTGCCCAACAAAAGATCCAGTTGATTTATGGAGGCGGTAGTACGGGTTTAATGGGAGCAGTCGCTACAGCAGCACACGCCGGAGGAAGTCCAGTTCTAGGAATCGTGCCAAAACTATTCACAGATTTTTGTGGACCTACCTTGGGTAAGGAAATACAAGTCTGGAGTATCTCTGAACGGATAACAATCATGTACCATTCTGCCGATGCATTCATTGCTTTACCAGGAGGTTTGGGTACATTGGAAGAAATAACTTGCGTGGCTTCTTGGTCATCTTTGGTCACAAATAAGAAACCCATTGGTTTGCTTAATATTAATGGTTATTTTAGTAATTTGCTTTCATATTTAGATAATGCTGTGGATAATGGATTCATGTTTTCAGAGGCAAGGAGAACCATAATTTCTGCTACAACCATTGAAGATTTACTCAAAAAGCTCCAAGCTTATGAGTGTCTATCTGCTACGGTTGTTTCGCAAACGCTCGGAAAAAGAAAAAGAGATATGGACGAGCAAGGAGTGGACTGCACTTTGTCTTTGTGACATTATCTAACATTTTGTTTGTTGTGTCTCAGTTATAATAAGTGGTTAGCAACCTCTGCAGGTAATATCTCCTAAATTCTACCTTTAAAATTTGATATTGGGGACAATGTCATATTTTAGTAGGGGGTAAGAAACATATTTTGCTAATTTAAAAAAAAAAAAAGTTTGTTGTGTTTTAAGCAATTTAGAAGTATTCATTCTGAACAAGGTCTGAGTAAGGGAGACTTGAGACATACCTTGTCAGTTTGATTTCTTCTTTTCAAAAAAAAAAAAAAAAGGGGTTTGTTATATTTTAAGCAATTTAGAAGTATTCATTCTGAACAAGGTCTGAGTAAGGGAGACTTGAGACATACCTTATCAGTTTGATTTTAATCTTTTTATGTTTACTTGTTAATTTTTGTTTAGTATTTTAGGATTATTTAGGTTGCATGAGTTTGTTTTGTTTTGAGTCTTAGTTGTTCCTATTCTTATGTTATTAGTTCTTTTCTCTTACACATGATTCTTTCATTTGAGTTAATAGACTTACATTGAGGACAATGTAAGAATTAAGTGTGGGGGGAATGATTTAGGATTTCTTTTATTTTGTCTACTATTTTTTTTTTGAGTCTTTATTATTATTATTATTATTATTTTGTGAGTTTTAGTTCCTTTTTAATACAATGATGAGATATGAATTGCATAAGTCTAAAACAGATTTATTAGTGAGAAGATTTTCATGAGAATTGAGCTTGATGTCAACCTTTTTATGAGCCAATGTTAATATGATATGTTGATTGAGAAAGAAGCATGTTTAGACTTAATCTGACTTGTATAATCATCCTTGTGAGTTTTTGAGCCTATAATGATTGATGCATTATACAAATCAATCTAATTTCTTTCTTGAGTGCTCTTATGATTACATGATTCTCTAGAACTTGCTTTAAATCGTTTGAGACTATATTGATACATGTGACAACATGAATATGATAGAGGCATTAGGATTATAACCAGAGCCAAACAGCCATCCATTATTAATGTTCCAAGAGAACACACCCTTAGTGAACCAATTTGAGCCTACATTGAATAAGCTATCTCTTTGGTAACCATAACTTGTCCCTAACCTAAATATACTTATATCTTCACCTTTGTTCCAAAGATGAATTAGCATGTTTTGAGACAAGTTGCAAAGACAAGGAAGATTTATTGAAAATTTGGGTTAGAAACAAGAAATAAGTGTGGGGGGAAAAGAAAGAAAAAAGTCAAGAGAAAAAGAAAGGGATCATTGTCAAATACATTCCCATATTAAAAAAAAAAATCTTCTCTTGAACTTCTAGTTAAAGTAAAGAAAAAGATGTTACAAAGTTGGTTAGAATGATGCAAAGGCTCAACATGAATATTTAGCCTATGTTATTATGTGCTTTATAAGAGTTTTGAGAAGTTTTATTTGTATGATATTTTTATGTCTCTAAACTTTATGAACTCTTTGGAACCTTTGTGATATCTTTATCCTTTTGTTCTTCAACCACATTACAAACCCCTTGGCCCCATTACAACCTTGATTAAAGACCTCTTGATTCATGAAGTTGTATGATCTAAATAGTGGAGAATAGGTGGACAAGCAAGAATATGGTATAACTGTTTTCATGAGATTGATTGAGTGTAAACACTTCACCACTACTTTAAAGAGTGAAAATCATGAGGGTATCCCATGTGAGTAGTTGAGATTAAGTTTGAATATGCACTATTTTGATTGAAATATGTTATGTTAATATTGGCTTAACTCAAACAATTTACATTCAAGCATGATTTTTTGTGAAATTCTTTAAGCTATTGATTAGTTTATAATACTTGTTCAAAGATTGTCTCTAATTTGTATTGAAAGGATTAGGAGTAAATATTTTTAGTATATGTAGTTTATTTATATTTTAGTTTTTCAATGTTTGTGGGTATCGTTCTAGTAAACCCTCACGAGACTAAACTCGTCCACTAGGGACACCTAGGGGTTTAAAGGCTTGTGTCACATGCTAAGTGCCACCGTGATTTCCTACGAAAGTGGATTAGATTAGATTTTCTTATTTTATTTTTATTGAGTCGTTGCTAGGGACTAGCAACAATCTAAGTGTGGGGGTGTGATAACTCGTATAATTATATCGTTTTTAGTTATGTTTTATTATTGTTTTGTGTCAAATACGAGTTATTATTGTTTAGCCTAATTGTGTTTATGATATTTTATATTTTTATGTAATTTGGTGTTTTTCACAAGTTTCTTTGAGTGATTTCAGATTACTAGAATTAAGGGCAAATCCAGTTCAGTTCCAGTTCCGACACCTTTTTCCATATCAGCTATATCTGGAGTTTCACTGAAGCAATAAGGCTGAAATTTGTAGCCGTGCAAAGCTAAGAGGCATATCTATCTTTTTCATGTTTTACACTTCTTGAAACGGAGTCGTTTTCCCTAGCGAAATCGACCATCAAGTTGGCTGATGTGCAATGACGTCTGTGCTGACCTGTTTTCGTATTTTGCCCATATCTGCTTATCCACTTCAGCAAATGAGCTGATTCCAATGGCTATGGATCCGTAACTGATAGGGGAACCTTTTTCTAGAAGACCATATGATCAGATCAGGCCTCCAACATTGACGAAATCGACCATCAAGTTGGCTGATCAAAATTGTCATACAATATGACGAAAATTGTTAGAAAAATGCACCCACCTATTATACCTACCTTTGAAATTTGTAAAGCTTGTCTCTTGTCATTTAGCCCTCCAAAATGTGTATAAATAGAGGGCCTTGGATGATTGTAGAGGATCATATTGTACATAGGTAGGATATTAGCCATTTTAATAAAATTCTCTAAGTTTTCTTCTTCTTTCTTTTCTCTAGTTTTCTTTCTTTTCTCTAGTTTTCTTTTTCTTTAGAGAGAGCAAGAGGTTGGATAATTAATATTCTTCCTCTTCTTCTTTCTTTCTTTTATTTTCTTCTTAGATTTTCTTTAATTTTATGTTTATGTTTATAATGCCTATGCTAGGCTAAACTTCTATTTGGTTAAGGGTGATTTCAAAGCCCTAGACATGTTTTGTGATTGATTTTCAGATTCTATCTATCATTAATTTTCTATCAAAGTTGCTTATGTTCTTCTACAAGAATTGTTCATGATGTTGTCTAGATTTATTTAGGTGTACAACTAGATAGATCTTGATAATTATCTATTGCTAGTTTAGGAGTCTTGATCCGTGTAATTGTCTTGATTTCCTATTCATAAGTGGCAATTTGTGATTAATGATTATGGTCAAGTTTTCAATAATTGCAAAGTGGAACATAACCTAAGTTGAACAATCCGAGCTTATGTGTTTGTTGCTTAGATCAACCTATCTTTCTCATCATAAAGCTGCCATTAAATTGAATTTAGAGAGCTTATTCTAGGTTGTTTAATGGTTAGAGATTAAATAGAGAGCTTGTTCTATTTAACGACAAACTAAGGAAAGATTGGGGTAACAGAGCTTGTTGTTATCTACGGTTGTTAACTTTGATAGTTGGTTGATATTGATAGATCTGAAATTGATTCTTAATGATGTCTAGTGGTGGAGAATGAAACCTTAACCATATTTTTCATATTTGATTCTTCTTACTTATTTGTTTTCTTACTTTTAGTTTGCTTATTTTTTATATTTATTTTTATTGGCTGGTTATACCGCCTAATTTGTATATTAACTTTGTTTTATTTTTATTGGCTGGTTATACCGCCTAATTTAGTATATATATTTTTATTGGCTGGTTATACCGCCTAATTTAGTATATATATTTTTATTGGCTGGTTATACCGCCTTGCATCTTATTCTTATTATTTACTTTAATTTAAATCTGGCTTCAAAAACCCCTTTTCTTTTATTGTTCTTGAATTTAAGTTTTAAACTATTAACTTATAAACTAAAACCCAATCCCTGAGGACTCGACCCTTGCTAACTACTATATTTACAATTTATCTTTTTAGTGCAAGGTTAAATAAGATACACTCTTTTGGGTGCATCACATCATAACTGTATAATTTCTAAATCTTAAAGTTAAAAAGGGTTGAAAGAATTGAAAAGAAGAAAAGCTCTAGGAATGAGTTCAAAAATAAAGTTTCTTTTCTAAAAAATTGAGCGGTTCCTTTTTTTTTCTAAAGCAAAGCAGGTTTTTTTTATTATTATTTTTAAACATAAAGCATATTCCTTTATATTTATTCCAATTAAAATTGTTCATGGGTCGGGTTACTCGTCCGATCCGATAGATCCTGTTTGAACATAATTTTTTATAATTCGAGTCAATTGGGTTCGGATTACTATTCATTTAATAAAAAATATTTTTTATTTAAATTTAATTATAAAATATATAAAAATAATTTTTAATATTTTTAAATAATAAAATTGACTTTTGGGCTCTGCTCAAGCCCTGATCCGACTTGAGCAAGTAAAAATAAAATATTTCGAGTCCAATTTGACTCATGAACACTTCTAATCCAAATTACATTTAGTTGATTGTATGCGCACTGATCATATTTTGAGCTATATTGCTGGACTCCTAAATATTTTAAAATAGTTTTTGCATCTTTTCTCTTGAAATTTTCTTAATAATTTGCAGGACATGAGACAAGGCAACCACATATTTTTTTATAAGTTGAAAACCAGGGATGTAGGAAATTAAAGAATTTTTTAGCATTTGTGCTTAATTTGTGATCGTTGGTTCGTTACTAAACCATTGTGCTCATACTTCAAATTAAATTGCTTTATTGATCAATGGTATAGCACCAGATTCAAAGAAAAAAAGCAAATAATTGTACCAAACATATCGAATAAATGTTCCATGTATATCATTAAAGGAAAAAATCACAGGAATTGACAATATACTTAACACCAAATGAGAAAAAGTAATGAAATGGAAGAAAAAAAATGATTAATTTAGATGATAAGACAGGGTTTAGGTGATATTAAACTAATTAAGAAAATGGGACCTATCTTCACTTTAATTATAAACCACTAATTTTAACATTGTTTTTTTATAAAGAAAATTGTAATCTAAAAATAAGTGAAAGGATTATAGATATTGAGATTCGAATTCAAATTTATTGAATGTAATTTTTTTTTTTTAAATGACTGTATGAATCAATTGAAACAAATCTCAGATTCAATTTTAACACTACTTTAATTCCACACAAGTTTTGTTAATTAATTGTTGAAGCTCTTGAATTACAACTGGCATAATTGATGAATCGAAAGGGTGAAAATGACGGTAATGATCTTGGTTCTTGCCTCTAATCTGCTTGTGACTTGACCTTGGTCCATGCATGGCAAAGCAATTAGGCTTAAAGCATGCTTCAATGGACAATGGGGACCTCTCCTTTTAGACAGTGACAAAAGTTAAATCACTAGTATTAGATTGCAAAAACAAGACAGGGAATTAAAGAAACTGTTTCTATCTTTTCTCGATTCCCTTTAAAAAAAAAAAACAACCAAAACTCAAAAGCTTATTTCCATTATACCAACAAAAATGTAAAATATTGCCACCCTTTTGATCTTGGTCTTTAATCTTTATTTTTTAAAGTTTAAAGTCTTATACTTTCTTTGCCGCATTGCTGGCACCATTAATTAATATTACTGATTGTCTGATTTGTTTAAAATTTTGAGTTAAAAGCAATTATTTTAATTAGATCTATCAATTTGTGTATGTATGTTTTATTATTTTATATTTTTTTTTTATCAATTTTGTAAATATAAATACAATATAAATATTAAATGTGTCAAAATTTTAAACAAAAATACGATACATATATTAAACATATCGTATTAATCATATAATCAGTTGATGTCTTGATGCCATTGTTTTCATTGTCTCATTTTCTTTGTCCCTGACCCTAAAGTTGAGTATGAACCAATTTATTTCTAGGTAGTGGAAGAAGTATTAAGTTAGTGAACTATGGAAGTGAATGAAATTCATTATTTGTTTAGTTTTTGACACTGTTTTTGCAATTATGTATGTCTCAAAATATAATTGATTCAAATACCAAAATATACCATAAGATTTCCTTACACACCTAAAGCAACATAGAAAAAAATTTTACAACATTGAAATCTAAGACATATCGAGAAAATCCAGACAAAGCACAAAAGTGGGAAAACAATCTCGAAGTCCAAGTTGAATGATATCAGACATATGCTCCTAATTTTCAAGCAATCATAAAATTCTCTTTTTATCCATGCATTTTTTTAAAAACTTCTGAAACTCATAAAACCCATCGCAAACGTAGCCTTTTCAAGCCCATACATTAACCCACCACATAAACCAACTAAAAAGTACAGATCAATCGGGGGATTGAAAGGGATAACTTTAATATTTTGTTATTACTTTAAAGGGGTTATCATCATAACGTTTCCCTGGGCAAATTCTCCGGACTATCCAGATTCGAATCCCTTTTCCAGGTAAAAACTTTCGGCTTTTACTCTCTCAAGTCTTCTTTCCATTTGCAATTCAGATTTTTTTGTTTTTTAGTTTTTTGTTTTTCATTTTTCATTTATATAGCTTTGGAAAAACCTTTCCATTTCTCTCATTTTCCCAGTTACCCAAAACCCTCTTTTTTCTCTTAGCACATACATTTAAGCATTCAATTAGTAATGAACTATTAGCTTGAAGCTTTTGAAGTTAGTTTTACATATGGGTTTATCTCATTTTTATTCTTTTCTTTAAAATTATTGCTGGGACATAAATCTGGGTTAATCAGTAAGAAGAAGCTGAATTGTGAGATATGACAATAGCTGTGATAGCATTGATTTTGGGTGTCTTACTTGGAGCTTTTATTCTGATACCCCGGCATGGTAAATCAGGTAATCTTTAATTTATTGTGTTTTTCTCTTTGTTTTCATTTTTTTAATGTTACAAGCAGATAGAAATATGAAACAAAAATAGTTTATGCACATTATTTTTGATTGGTGATAATTCTGTTTTATTGCAGCTCATACAAACAAAGTTCAATCAAACACTAATAATAACAAGGTACATTTATGAATCGTGGGAACTTTCAAATAAATTACTTAATTTTTTGCAGTTTTTCAGAATTTGTACATTTTATGGCCGAAAGAAACTATGGATTCGAAGTTATTTGGATCACTGCATAATCTAACATATCAAATTATCAATTGTACGTCAGACCTGTGTTACTTGGGCTCGGTTGTGAGTGTCGGATACGGGTACATATCCGACACGGGTATGTTCAAATTTTCTTTAAGTTTTTTCATATATTTGGAGGATCCTTTAAAGTTAGAAAGTTATATTCCCATATTTATGTCTGGATATGCGTCGGATACGGATGTCGGACTCGGATACTTCAAAAAAAAATAGCATCAGACAATATTTCATATATGCTTAGCTGCATTATTGATGTGGAGGGTATGCTAATTAAATCCAAACTCTTTTGAAATGCTTTTCTTTTCTATTAGCCAACCAAATTCTACTCTAAGACAGAAGTCGGTTTACATAATAAGAGGACTGATTGTTGGATCATCATTAAGGACAAGGTAATTGGTGACTTTGGTTTGATGCTGTTTTTGGAACTCGCAACTCCCTGCAAAACTAAGATATCTCACTTCTGTTGTTTGTTTCTTACTACATATTTAACAACTGCAGATTTATGATGTTACCTCATATGTAGAGGAACACCCAGGTGGTGATGCCATCTTGGCGCATGCCGGAGATGATTCAACTCAAGGGTTTTATGGGTATGCATTTATTCCTTATTTAGAATCACTCACCAAAATTTGAAAATTTCATGTTGCTTCATTTAGTTCTACCTATCTTATATATGTCTAGATAGGATTTGATACATAAAACAGGCAAATGAGGATAAAATCCATGCATTTTTCAGCCTTCAAAGCATGTTATAAATAATGTATTCTTATTCAGTTTAGTCTCTATTGTACTCGGGCGCAAAGTTTGTCATGCTTAAACATAATTAAGATTCTCTTTATACATCCAAACCTTACTTGGTGTTTCCATCTTTTTATTATCTGTGACAGGCCGCAGCATGCGACCCGAGTATTTGACATGATTGATGACTTCTACATTGGAGATCTTCATAAGTAATTACAAGCAATTGCTCGCCATCGGATTGTAAAATTAGGAGCCAAAAGGAAACACTTCTGGTAAATATTCTTTGGTTGGATTTACAAGTCTAACATTGTTATGTGCACAATTTTGAGTTCTAGGAGAAATACTTGGCAGTTACAGATCTCTTGTGCTTAAAACATTTTTTTTTTCCATTTCCAGAAGTTATATGGGAAAACATTTAGAAAGAGGGTTGCCATGTAAAAAGTGTTTATTGTATTGTTTGGGTCTATGTAGTGTACTCCAAGTTTATTGTATTGTTTGCTCAAAAAACACTACTGTCTCACATTTGAACATTAACTGTGTGTATATAAGGATTTATAAAATTACAGGGTGAAATCAAATGCAAATTACAAAAACCAGCCCCCGACGATGATTGATAAATGAAGAATAGAATTTGATTGAATGGCGACTAAAAAAATGAGGCAAAAAAATTCCTAAACCACTAAAATCAATCAAATAAAGAATCACCAAATAATCCCACCAACAATCAACTACCCCGAGCTTTGCTTCTGAATCCTTGCTGCTGCCTATCGGATCTCAAAAAGTCAAGGCAAAATGGTCACAACATTCTCTCTGCCAAAGCTTATCTCTCTAGTGTCTAGACATCGTATTTCTTCGGTTGATGCCACTGCGCCAAACTTCTCGCCAAAGAGCTGAGGAATGAGGCTTTAGGGGTAGCTCCTTTCTTCCCATATAAATGCTTCCCTCCCAAGTCTGTGAATTTTGGACCCATATCCTTGTTCCTTTCAATCTGCAGAGTAGGCAAATACTGCTAAGCATTGAACAAATAAATAAAAGCTTATTATGAATGCTAAGTGCCTATGCTCAGCTGATATATACCTTGTTTATCTTTCCGTTCTTCAAGTGATATCGAATACCCGACCAAGTGATCGATTGAGAGAAATGAGAACGAAGAGCAGAGATAGGGTATAAAAAGTTATCAACCAGCATTGCAACAAAGATCTGCTCAATCACAAAACAATTTCATTTACATCAGTACATACTCCAAAGTATATATGATATCGAAAGCTCTAACTCAAATAATGACCACGCTTCAAGTCAAAATTCAGGCCCTTTAAATCCAACCAAAAACATGCAGTTGATTTAACTATAAAACTTCCTTTTTTGAATGAAATCTCGATCACACTACATTAGTATAGTCTAAAGGAGATTATTCCAGGATTCTAGATAAGGCACTGAAACGGTTGAAAGGCCAGAATTTTTCTTCATCACTCTAAAGATATACACATAACTTATGAGTGATATACAGTTATAAAAAAACAGAAATCTAGATATTCAAGATAAGCACTTAGGTTTCATGGGAACAGTAGAATTTGTCTTCATCACTCTAAAGATATACACAAACTTATGAGTGATATACAGTTATAAAATAAATAAATAAATAAATAAATAAACAGAAATCTAGATATTCAAGATAAGCACTTAGGTTTCATGGGAACAGCAGAATGGTTCAACTTTAATAAAGCTCATTGCCATCCCCCAATATTAAGAGATAGAGGTGCTTACCATGCTCCAGTTGTAATAATCAAGTGAGAGCTTAGGTGCCTCAGGAGATAACATGTTGCATAGTTGAACTTCAATCCTTGTTAAGTTCCACATAGAAAGTAGCTCCAAAAAGGTACATATAGCTAAGCAACTCGCTAGTAACAATCCTGTGCAAACACAGTTTGCTTAGTTGCAGGAGCTAATTCCAACTTTAATATCATAGTATACTTCTCTACCTTCCATTTTATTAGATTGAATACTTCACCAGAGGAACTGCAACCTAAAAAAACAACTGAAAAATAATTTTCTATTATGTGACAAGGGCTACTGCCAGCATTTCTAGTTGCACAAAGGCAAATAGTTATGGAGCTCTGATATACAAGTATGTCTAAATTACTAAAAGTAAAATATTATGAGGGTCAAGGGGAATTGAATTTGTATATTATTATTATAACTCATTACTGTCTCAGCCAAAGACAAAAAAACAAATTTTAGTTACCAAATAGACTGGTATCACTATCCAGATCAGGACCGCAGCCATCGGTTTCATCTGAATAAATTAATGATAAGACCTACCTAAACAGGAAAAATAGTGTGCTCACCACCAGTAGTACAGGTTGTTTCCTCATATGAATAGCCCTTGATATAGATTTGTAGTGCTGCTGCAACATGAACCATAGCCATCAAGTATGGCGCAACAAATCCCCATGACAGATAGCAATGAGTACAAAACAGTGCTTTATTCATTATCCAATTAACCTTGCTTATGTATGATTCTAAAACAAATGTTTGCTTCCTCAAGTAATTCCAGTACCTGGACAAGAAGTCAAAGTCAACATGGATATAAATATAATAGAAAATATTAATGGGTAAAAATCACAAACCTTGAGATGCTAAGATCACTTGCAAGAGGATGAGGGAAAACAGCAGTCGGAGGAGATGTAATAAGCCTCTTGTGGGCTCCTGAGAGGAGATAATATGAGCAGTTAAAAGGTTGCAAGTCTATGAGTGTACAAAGCTGTAATTTCAATATCAGCAGAAATATGGAATTTCTTATCAGGCAACTAAAGGATTTACTGGAGACTAGATTACCAGCTATAGCAGCTAGAGTCATATCATCAGAGTATCCACCATCTCGAAGTCCCGAGACCACACCATAACGGTCAAGTCTAAAATCATCAGCATGCATCTGAAAAACAAAGAAGAATCAGAAACAATCCTTCAATTTTGCACAGGAAGAGCTGAGAAGATAGGAGGAGCTACTTGCCATCATACACCCTCCCCAAAGAAAAAATGTTTTCCCACCAGTAGCAAATCCCATTGAGCAAGGCTGTAGAAAAGAAATATTTAATGAGTACATGAAAACTAAAGGATATAATAATCAACTTATTGGAGAATATCAACCGCTAGAGCACAGTTACACATTAAAAACAAAAGTTTTTCTGCTCATGAACTACATTAGGGGAAGGGGGGAGGGGTAGGGCTGTAATCGAGTCGAGCCGAGCTCGAATAGTGAGCTGCTCGAGCTCGAGCTCGACTCGAAACTCGCTGCTCGAAACTCGGCTCGAGCTCGATCGAATACCATTTTTCAAGCTCGAGCTCGGCTCGAGATATAATCGAACTATTCGAGCTCGGCTCGATAAAGCTCGTTTACTCAATTTATGTACTCGAGCTCGAGCTCGAGCTCGTTTCATATACAATTTTTTTACATTTAAATAATAAGGGTAATATAGTAAATTATTATAAAAATATATATTATAAAATCAAAAGCTCGATTAGGCTCGCGAGCCGCTCGAATCGAGTATTGAGATACTCGAATTCGGCTCGCTCGATAGCTCGAGCTGCTCGAGCTCGAGCTCGGCTCGATAATGACCGAATCGAATTCGAATTTTTTTCGAGCCGAACTCGAATAGCTTGCGAGCACCAGTGTCTCATTTACACCCCTAGGGAGGGGGGAATTGTTCATTCGAACAATTTGGCTTCACCTCTTGGCCAAATTCAAATAATAGATAGACATGAGGCAATCCCCCCTATGCAGCAAAATGACCGTCTATAGTGCTCTATTCTTGTTTGAAAACTTTGGGCCATGGAATAAGCGCTCTTATGTGTTTAATCTTTTGGGTGGGGTGGGGCGCAGGGTTGTTCAGCTAGCATAATGCTTGTGTAGTAATCAAAGGTTGCAACTTATCTACAAGTGTATGCTGGTAAATTGGGCAGTAGGGTATGAATAAAACGGTAAGCCATATACAAATGAGATATTAGAGTGCCTGACTCCCCCACTAATCATATTTTATGTAATAATTGGACAATTGACATAGGGGGTAGTCACTAATTTCTTTGTTTCTGGTTGTACAGTTGTTTTGTTAACCGGATTTTCCCTGCTCTATTGGACAAATACAATGCTAGTTATCCAAAGAAAAAGGATATGGTAAGGTATATGCAATATCTTGGGAAGAAAGAATAAGTCATAGATGGCACCATACCATATGGTATTCATTAGAGGTGGCAATTGGGCGGGTTCGGGCGGGTTCGGGTCGGGTTCATTCGGGTTCGGGTTTATTCGGGTTCGGGCTCATTCGGGTTCGGGTCCATCCGGGTTCGGGTCCATCCGGGTTCGGGCTCATTCGGGTTCGGGTCCATTCGGGTTCGGGCTCATTCGGGTTCGGGCTCATTCGGGTTCGGGCCCATTCGGGTTCGGGCCCATTCGGGTTCGGGCCCATTCGGGTTCGGGTTCGGGTTCGGTCTGGGTTCGGGTTCGATCTGGGCACGGGTATGTTTTACATTATTTTATTTTATATTAGATGTAATCATTTTTACGTAATTTAAATATTTATATCTAAAAACAAATTATTAATTTATTATTATTATTATTATTATTTTTATACTTTTGCTATTATATGATATTTTTAATTATATTTATTTTTTAAAATTAATATTTGTTAGCACCAAAAGAATAAGAAATTAATTTGTTATATAAAATCAAATTTTGAAATAATTTATTATAAAAAATATGATATATTATAAATTAATATATTGATATTTAAAATAATTGATTTGATAAGCTCGAATTTCAAAATATAAATACATTATAATTTATATTCACTATAAAATAAAAAACTTTTAAAAATAAATCCTGACCTTCATCTATTCGTTTATATAATTATAAAATGCAAAAAATTTATGCTTATAGTCAAGATATATATATATATATCGAGTACTTATATTTTTTTCATCAGTATAAAGTATAAATTATAAAGTAGTACTAAAAAATATAATTTATATTTAAATTATACGTAATAAATATATAATTAATATGATTATTTATTAATATATAATAAATATACCCAAAACCAAAAGGCCATAAAACCCAAAACCCCATTAAATCCACCCGCTAAAATAAAATCACATGAAAGCCATAATCCAATTAAACCCACCATAACCTAACCGCATAAGTATAACTAGAGCTGCTTATGGGCCGGGCCGGGCCGCGGCCTAGTTTTTTTTTATTTTCTCTGCCCAGGCCTGGCCCTGGGTCGGCCCGGCTCGCCCGTTTAGGCCCGAAACACTGTTCATTGGAATAAAAAAATAATTTTTTTATTTTTTTAAAATTAAATAAAATAATATTATAATAAAAATTACTGTTCCGGGCCGGGCCGGCCCGGAACACAAAATATCTTGCCCAGGCCCGGCCCGTGAGCAGGTCTAAGTATAACCCAAAAGGCCAAAATAATTGAATTATTGTCAATTTTTTTACCCTTATAGATTAATTGAATTATTGTCAAATTTGTTTTCACATCTTTAAAATTTTCAAGAATTTAAAATATTTAGATTGTAAATTCATCATGATATGAGACGTTAAAGTTATAACTTATAAGTACAAAATATAATTTACTTTTTGATAAAATTATTATTTCATCATATATATATAATATATTAAATTTTAAATTTTAATTAAATTATTAAAAAAAATAGAATAAAATTAATAATTAAAGTTATTGCTTTGTAAAAAAAAAAATAATTGCAATTTGTTTATTTTTATTTTTAGTATTAAATTCGGGTTCGGGTTCGGGCCGGTCTCGGGTTCGGGTCCATTCGGGTTCGGGCTCATTCGGGTTCGGGCTCATTCGGGTTCGGGCCCATTCGGGTTCGGGTCCATTCGGGTTCGGGTCCATTCGGGTTAGGGCCCATTCGGGTTCGGGTCCATTCGGGTTCGGGCCCATTCGGGTTCGGGCTTTTTCGGGTTCGGGTTTTTGACTTTTTGGTCAAATCGGGTTTGGACGGGTTCGGGTTCGGGTTTTCCTGGGCGGGTTTTCGGGTTCGGGTTCATTTTGCCACCTCTAGTATTCATAGATGCAGTAACTCCCTAAACTGCCAGATGGTAAATCAAGAGGGTATCCAGTTTGAATAAATATCTGCACATCATTTCCAATGACATGAGTACCACAAAAAAATCAATAGCTTATATTCTATGCATCATAACCATAATGGGCACACATGTAAAGGTTCAGAAAAATCTAATTATTTTGATTGAAGGCATACGGTTGTGCACAAACATACCTCGGGATTCTTTTCCATCTCAGCAGTGAGGGCTCCAATTGATCCTGGATGGAGCCTAACATCATCATCCAAAAATAATACATACTTGGTATCTTTATGCATTTTCTCCACCCCAACCTTCACAAGAAATCCCAAAATATATATGATTAAGCACTATATCAAATACACTTCTAGTAGAGAGATTTTAACAACATATAGGAACTAACTTTAAATAATTGTGGATCAGCAAAAGAGGACATCTTCGGCTAAAGTTTTAAACTAATTCTTCACTAAGTACAAGTGAGAATGACAAAGCATGTAGTCTAAAAATAATATTAATAGAAAAGTAACTGATATACAAGGTAGGGTCATTTGCAAAATCTATTTAACAATTTGGTAAAGTTGTTACATACCAGCTGGTTATGTATTTTCTGACTGCAGGTTGTTGATAAACCAGCCACAATGATTTTAGTATCAACTTCATCCTGCACAGAAAAAGCATGCAATGAAATCAGGAAGGCAAGAAGTGAAGCCACAGTGAAGAAGCTCAAATGAAGCCCTCAAACACTTACATAAAACAAAGGGCAAGTATTGAGTCTTTTGGGGGGTTTTGGTGAAGGATTACACAGTAATATTAATCCTACTTGACTTTTTTCATTCTTTTTTCTTAATATTATCAGAAAATGCATGATAAAGCAAATTTATGGTATACCTTACAATCTTTTATTAACCGAGATACAGCATGGTAAGCGGGGTCTTCAGTACTTTCCACCACAAAAAGGAACTCTAGAGGACCACCATAGAGAGATGTGATCTGCCTCCATTAATATTAAAAAAATATTTCAGAAATTACTTATTGCAAACATGAATATTTTAAAATAATCAATTCTGGCAGAGCAATATGAAGAAAAAAAAAGGCACTTGTTAAAGGAAATTTAGTTCATGTTTCCATTTTCTAATGAACAAAATGTGGATAAGGAAAAGGTAAATGCACGTTTCTTTGGCATGCGCTGAGAATACACTTCAAGATAAGTGTTAGTTAGATGCCCACCAAAAAAATACTCACCTGACTCTTCCAATTGTGTAGATTATGTTCTCCAAAACCTTTCAAAGGCATCACAACCGTAACTCTTGGTAGATTGACCTGATTAGAGTGCTCAAGTTCATTAATATCATGGCATAGAAAAGCAAAGCTATTGCCACCTTTCATCCGATCCTTCATTCGATTGATCTCTCTGTTCCTGTGAAGGGAAAAATGTAGGTAAATATAAATGAAATAGGCAAGTTTCTAGGTCATTTGACAACAGAATAGTCATGGCAGCCTGCCATTTAAATTCTCGTAATTAGAACCATGTACCTGACATAAGCAGCAAAAACCCACCCAATTGCAAGAGTTAAGCAGATTACACATCCCTACATATATAAAATATTCAGATTGGTAACCTTTTTTTAACTTTAAACAGGCAGAGAAAGTGAGAAGAAGAGGGAACTAATTTAAGATAATTAAAGTGAAACTACTGCTTTCATAAAGTAGATAATTGGAGTGATAGCAAAGTGATAAAAGAAGGAAGTCATTAGTGAAAAGCAGAAGAATATCAGCTAGCAGAACGGATAAACATGGTTTAGTCAAACATTGTAGTTCCTCCAAAAATGTAATTGGTAATTAATGTATAAAAGTATGGATGTTTCAATATCTTTTCTTTCAGATAAACCATTGATTGGAAGCTCACTCCGTCCGCCATTCAATGAGACAATCCTTTTAACTAACATGCCATCCTTCCTCCAACAACATAAACTAATCAGTAAACTAAAATAAAGCTCCCATTATATGTTTAAAAAAAAGGTATTTAGCAGAAGGAGCTTTCTACTCCATTTGATATCAATGCCATAACAAACAAAGCTCTCGATACCTACCAATTACACGATCAAAGCAAATTAAGGAATTTACATCTACAAACATCGTAATCATTACAATGAAATTGAAGATACATTGCTAACCATCTTAATAACAGTCACCTCTCTGACCAAATTTCAAACATTTCATCTCCTTTATGTCACAAGCAGTACTTTTTTTTTTTTTTTTGGTGTAAATTAAAGAAAAAACAAAGACAATTTTTTTTGGGTTCTAAACTTGGCTATCCAGATCCAATGGTAATGAAAAACCTGCAGCTTCGCCGTAATAAGGAAATTATAAATTCTTTAAAGAGTAGATCTTTAAGGTTGCATATTAAGGAGAATTAAAGCAATTAAGCTAATAATAATGATAATAATAAAAAACAAGATACTAAGCAAATATCCATTTAATGTCCGAGGAAATACGCAAAATCAGGTTTAAACATTTTTGAAGCTGCGATTAAAAAGCAAAATTGGAAACGAGAAGAAGAAAACAATTCAGCTTATTTACAAACACCGAAAAGGTGAAAAAATAAATAAAAGAGGTTCAGTTTTATGGTTAATTATGACGTATGTGCGGAAACAAAGAAAGAAAATGACTCTGAAAGAGAAAAGAACAAAACCTGGATCTGAATAAAAACGGCGAGAGGACTACAGAAAGCTATGCTTAGAGAGGTGAGAAGCCGATCGACAGGGTCCATTGCCGACATTCTATTCTATTGTATTGTATTTATTTTCTTTTTCCCTCTCTCAATCCTCGTCGACGGAAACGGCTTTCTAACTAGCCAAACAAAAGAAAAGCCCCAGTTTCTTTTTCTCTCTCTTTCTCTCTTCGTCTTTTGAATGAAGTTCGTGCAAGCGTGCGTGCCTGCGTGCGAGCGTTTGGCCTCTGAGGGATGCCCCAGAGAGAAAGAGGAAAAGAGGGAGAAAGAAGAAGGCGTGAGAGTCAGAGAGCGAGTAGTTTTTTATAATTTTGGATTTTGGGAAGAGAAAGAAAGAAGGGAAGGTGATTGACCACAAACTTCCGGTCTTCCCTTCCTTTTTTTAAGGGAAAATTAGGGGGAAAAATTTTCAAAATAGAATATACCAGATTGGGAAAGAACAAATTAAAAAGGAAAAAAAAAACAAAAACAAAAACAAAGTTAAGAGGGAGAGACCGTTAGATGGGTTGGTTATTTACTTATAATATTATTACAGAACCAAAAAATAATAATTCAGAGAGTGATTTGCACGTGCTGGCACGTGCCCATTCTCCTTAACAGAGATTTAGAGAATAAAAAAAAAAAAAGATGGAAGATGCTGGGCTACGATCCGAATCTTCTCCTTTCACCATCGTTTTAACTAGAGATAACAAAATGAACCCGAATCCGAAAATTTATCTAAAATATTTTGAACCCGTTTAAATCTGATTTGATCAAAAAATCAAAAATCCGAACCCAAAAAAACCGAACCCGAAATGGCCCGAGCCCGAAAGAGCTCGAACCTAAAAAGACCCGAACCCGAAATTATTCGAACCCGAAAAAACCCAAACCCGAAAATGCCCTAACCCAA
Source organism: Fremontodendron californicum (assembly GCA_030761205.1). NCBI lineage: Eukaryota > Viridiplantae > Streptophyta > Magnoliopsida > Malvales > Malvaceae > Fremontodendron > Fremontodendron californicum. The sequence continues at coordinate 1,258,838 of JAULJL010000006.1, forward strand.
GCCTAACCCGAACCCGAACCCGAATTTAATACTAAAAATAAAAATTATCAAATTGTAATTAAATAATTTTTTTATAAAGCAAAAACTTTATTTATCAATTTTATTCTAATATCTTTTTTAATAATTTAATTAAAATTTAATTTAATTTATATTATATTATATTATATATATGATAAAATAATAATTTTATCAAAAATACAATTATATTTTATACTTATAACTTTAATGTCCCATATCTTGATGAATCCACTATCTAAAAATTCTAAACTCGTGAAAATTTTATAAATGTAAATTTTTTTGACATAAAATATTACTTGTCCTTTATTTATGTTATTTTAAGAGCACCCTTATAATAGTATAATAGTATTTTTTATATATTAAAATTAATTAATAGCAATTCATTTATTTTAACTTATCTCTAGTATAATAGTATTTCTTATATTAAAAAATAGATAAAAACTATTTTTAAAAAAAATGCGTTGCTCTTTGCAACATATATATAGTTTTCTTAGGCATATTATTAAATTAAGTCATCAATACCATATTCACTTACCCAAGCCCGGATCGATTCGAAATATAGGCCTTAAATTCTGCGAAAACCCGCCCATATTTATAAATGGATAGTCCAAACCTGTTTAGACCTCAAAATTGAATGCCAGTTTTTTCAACAATCCTCGCAAAGTGTGAAGGCTTTTCAACAATGGCAATTTCAATCAGGTTTCCACATATAGTGCCGCAGAATATGGATCTTTGGGATAGATTCGATCTTGGCTCCACTCCTTGTAAGAGAAGATGATTCAATGACATTAGTGAGCTTTAAAAAGGAGCAACCGCACCTGCTCTTCCCCTTTTTGCCCCATCCTCATGGAGTAGGTAAAGAAAAAGGTTGAAATCATACCCTTAGTCTTAGCCTTGGTCTTAGACACCCATATGCTCTTGAGGAAATTATCTTTGGAGATTTTCAAACCTTTGTTTTGTTTTGTTCTTTTGTTTTATTTTATGATTGAAAAGCCGTTGTCGATGAACTCCAACATTGACTTTAGTTTATATTTATCTGTACTAGAATCAAAACAAAATTATACGAAATTTCAAGCAATTCAGCAGTTTGAAAAAGCCTACAAAACCACACACAGTGACCATTAAATTTCCGAGGAAACTTCCGAATCTGTCATTGCATTCCAAAGTGTTGGTTGATGGATTAGGTACCTGCAGGAAGAAAAAAAAAAGATCGATTTCTAATATGTTTCATTCATTTTCCATGTGCAACCACATGTAGCAATAAAAGAACGTTTTTTCTTCGTTTCTCTCAGGCTGTGAATGAAAAGCCAATGTGCGGGAAAATGCCATAATCACGGCAGCAGATAACGGAGGAGATGACAATTGCATCACTGGTACACTTAACCAAGCGAGTTTTAACATTTATGGAACAGAATTACATAATCTGTTAGTATGGTGATTCATCCCTGGTTGTAATTCAATATTCTTTGGTTTCTGCTTAACAACTTTGGGCTAGTTTAGCATTGCTGTTGGAAAAAGCTTGAGTTGGAAAAAATTCGAGTTGAAAAAAGTGTGTTTATAAAGTGTGATGAAAAAGTGTGGTTTAAAAACTTTTAAGTGTTTAACATTGCTGTGAAAAAGTGTTGTTGGAAATTAAAATATCAAAAAAAGATATGTTTAAAATAATAAAAGTGTAGAGATGTGAGGATAATAAAGTCATTTTATCCAAAAGTCAGCTTTTAAAGCCCAAAAGCTATATTTTTTGGCTTTTTGGTTTGACTTTTCAAACTATGGTTTCAACAGCAGAAGCCAAATTTTTTTATCTGTTTAGCATTGCGTTTGCGGTGAAAAGTAGCTTTTGACCTCAAAAGCTGTGCCAGAAGCAATGCTAAACGAGACCTTTGTATATTTCGTAGCAGGCCTCCTGCTTCGCCTTCGAGCCACGGGATTCGACCCAGTGACTGGGTCGAACCTGAACTTGGAGGGCCGGGTTTCAAGCTCCGGCTCTTGCAAAAAGTAGGCCTTGGCCTAATAATATTAAATCTGATCAGCAAATATTTTTAGAGAAAGCCCAAGTCTGACAACATAAAACTGTTTGTCTAAAGTCGAGCATCTCACATTCACAAAAGGGTTCTAAATTTCATGCAAGCTTCTTGCAAACAAAAAGATTATACCTAGGATAACAAATTATATTATTACTATATATTGGAAATGAATGAATGAGCATCAAAATGAATGAACAGTCTAACTAATGAATTATTAAAATTTGATTCTTTAATTGACGTGCATCTTTCTGCTTATAACCAATATAAATTATCTTATCACATTTCTTTCCTCCGAAAAGAAGAAAAGTCAGAATCGTCAGCCTACTTCTCTTTCTAGAGAAAACCCTAGAAATGGTGATAAAACTTCAGAAATAATAAGTACTAAAAGATGACAACATAGACACTAAGCTCAATGCATCAGCCATGGAATACCATTTATGCATATCAGTTGACTAGTTATCTATCGGAGAATTAATACCGGCTAGGCTACTTCCCCGATTAAGTAGTGAAGAAGCACACCTGCTGCAACACTGACATTCAAGCTCTCAACAGCCAAAAAGGACCGAAACTCCTCGCCTGAGCACCGAGAATTTACTTCTGTAGGTTCCATATCATCAAGCTCTCTGGCTGCTATGTCTACAGGAATATTTCCAGGGATCCTAACTAACTGAGTGCATGATCTCTCCACTAAAGGCCTCAAGCCAGTGCCTTCACTGCCTAAAACAAGAATTGTTGGCATACCTGGCAAAACCTCATTCAAGGGAACAGCTTTTGAAGAAACAGAACCCCCAAGAACCCGCCAACCATTTTCAGCCGAGGAAACTAAGAACTGCATCATATTCTTGCAATATCTAAGCTCCATTAATTCAAGTGAGCCAGCACTTGCCTTGCTCACAACACCACTTAATGGAGCTGAATTTTTAGCACATAGCACCACCCCTGAGGCTCCAAAGAAGTAAGCTGACCTAATTATTGCACCCAAATTATGAGGATCAGTAACCTCATCTAAAGCTATCCAAAGAGAACCTTTATCCTCGTCAGAGACAGGGTCCAATTCCTTTATTTTCACCATCTCAAGGGGAGAAGCATCAAGCAACAAACCTTGATGGGGGCGATTATCAGCAACCATATTCAGATCATGCTTTGAAACTTCCTTTACATTTAACCCAAGTTTTTCAGCCATCTTAAACACTTTTTCAAACCCTTTCTTATCCTTCTTTTTCCTATTATTACTACTCAAATCTAACCCTTCTTGGACATACAAAGCATAAAATTCCCTTCTTCCAGCTGACAATGCAGCCAAAACAGGACCCACCCCATAAACCCCTTCACCAACCATCTTAGGTAAAGTCGATTCAGTAGCCTCTTTCCATGTTTTTCTGCCCCAGCTTTCCTGCTTATTCCATCTTCGAAACTCTGGTTTCTCAGACCCAAGTTCTGTGTCCACCATTCCTCTAAACCTACTATTAATCTTGTCCCATCTTGGATTATCGACAACCTCATCTTCTTCTCTCACTCCTTTCTCTTCATTGCTTTCATCCCTTCTGCCATGACTAACATTAAGTCCATTATGATGATCCCTTATCATACCTACTTTCCTATGTCTACTCTCTTTAATATCCCGCGAGTGAGCATCTTTTTTTCCAAAAAAAGATTCATCTGATTCCTCCCACGAGGACCGTCCAGTTTTTCCTACTGTCACCTTCTCCAACCTCTTTGGTGTTTCCTCCCAAGAGGAACGATTATTGTCTTTCTCCAATCTATCCAACGACTCCTCCCAAGAAGAACGACTATCATTCTTCGCAATTGCCACTTTATGTGACCCTTTCGCTTTATTCACTTTCTCTGAGGCTAACCAAGGTAATGATTTTCCTGCTCTAGTAAAAACCCTCTCTTCACCAACTCTTTTCGAATGCAAACTGGATAAACTTCTAGCTCTTACCAAAGAACAACACTGTATAGCACTTCTCATCCTAAACCCACTTAAAATACTTCTGGGTTTTTCCACACAGCTAACTTTTAAGGACTTATGGTGAAAGTGGAGAGCTTTATGGGTGGTATACATCAAGGGAGGGTTTAGTGAGGGTTTTGGACAAGACCCAATTGGTAAAGATTGGGTTTTTGAGGTATGAAATTGTTGGATACATTTGGTTTGTGAAGAAAATCTAATAACAATTGGAAAAGCTTGGCTCTTTGTCAGGTTAGAGTACATTGTGCGCATTTATAGATAGAATTACAAGAACTACTACTCACTCTACAAATAAAGAGATAAATTTGGAAATTGAAACGGCAGTTCAATGAAAGAATACTCTACCTGGATTTAGAGCAGAGGCTTTGGACAAGTAAAAAACAATAACCTTATCCACTCTCCGTCAATGGTTAGACAAGCTTTCTTTAACCCAGCAGCTCTGGTTCTCTCTATCTGATAGCAAATGATATTTTTAGGTTTCTTTGGCTGCTGAGGCCTAAAACGACGCCGCCATTGCAAAACCTCCAGCTTTATTTGTTTCTGAAGTGACTGAAATATCCTTCTTAAATGCCAACAATACCCATTTTGACTATACTACTAAAATCCTTTTTATTTTCCTACAAGAAATATGTTTGAAATTCAATAAAACAAATCCATCGTAAATCGAAAATATCCAACACTTTTTCCGGCTTTTCCGTCGGGCCAATAACTCAGAAAAATGACCCTTTTCTGAGATAGGAAAACCTCGAAAAAGTCTCAACCCAACCAGCCCACAGACAAACCAGACTCAAAAAACAAAAAATCCAAAATGGGAACTCCAGACCAGAAACCTCGCAGGAACCATGCCCTGATCGCATCCTCGACGACATCGGCGGCGCGTTTGGGATGGGGCGATCGGCTTTCCACTTCCTCAAAGGCGTCTACAACTCGCCAACTGGTTCACGCTTCCTCGGCGGCTCACAAGCAGTCCGCATGAACGCGCCACGTGTGGGTGGAAGCTTCGCTGTCTGGGGTGGGCTTTTCTCCGCCTTCGATTTCACCATGGTTTATGTTCGCCAAAAGGAAGACTCTTGGAACTCCATCTTCGCCGGCGCCGCCGCCGGTGGCTTCCTTCAGATGTGCCAAGGACTCGGCGCCTCATCACGATCGACCCTTTTTGGTAGAGTCCTACACTCCTACTAGCTCTTACCGAAGGAGCTCAACAATTTAACAAAGTCCTTTCCGCGCAACAAAATATGCCTGTAATGATCGAAGATCCTCGGCCGGGGGGTTGAACTCCCAATGGGTTTGTCGGGTCAGACAGGAACTGAGGTTGGATCTTCCTAAGATTCAGGTTGGTTTGGTGGAGGCAGGAAGAAAGATGAAGCCAGAAGTAAAGGGGCCAAAACGGAGATTTTGGAGAGTTGCGCCGCCGGTGCCAACTTTTGAGTTAAAGTGAAATGGAGCATTTAAAAAGGTTAAAAATTTTATTTTGATACTAGTAAAAGATAGATACTTCATTTTCCATTGTTCTTTTTCTGTTTTGATGAAATTTTGAAGTATGATTTTAGCTTAGTATAATAAATAATTGACAAATTTTGTATTTCTTGAGCGATTTAACTAACTAAAATTTAATTATTATTATTATTATTTAAAGTTCAATTACACTGCCTCTTAATAAAGTTACTTAAAAAAGTTACATAGCAACATTAATTTAGGAAAATGATAAATTAAGCTTATTGGTGTATTCACCAATATATATATATTAATTATCAAAGATTAATTATTTCAATTCAAACTAGCTAGTTCTTCCACAACCACTTAGCCAAGATCTAACGGGGAGTGTTGGATCTGGAAAGAAACCAACGGCAGAGATTTAACTATGAGTTGGTCACTTCATGTCTTCAACTCTTCATCCACCGAAACATTCTCCTTGGCAGAATCTTTTTGGAGTTGAAGTCCATAATAAGGGATTCTTCCACAGTGGTAATTAGTTTTTCCGAGAATCTGATCCCAATCCCATTACGCTACAAAATGCAAATAAAGAAGGGGAAAAAAAATGGAAATGAGAACTTATAGATAGAGTTAGCATAAAAACATATTTAATTTTTCTTTGCAAATTTTGCCAAATCTATATATAAAAGCTCACCTTTCATCAAAAATGATCACCGAACGGATTTCACAATTTCCGAACCTGCGGACACAAATTATATTTCGATACTTTTTTATCGATCATTAATTATTGAAATATTATATTTCATATTTATATTTAAAATATGCATCAAATATAAATACTTAAAATAAAATAAAAAATTTGAATAACATAAAAAATAAATAAATTAAAAGCTAAGAATATGTGATATACACTGACCGGCTGAAAGGATCACCTTCCACTAAGGGGTAACACTTATTTCTAAGTGCAATCAGTGTCTGCTGCAAAAACACTCCATGGCTGACCACAGCTATCTCCTTTTCTTTCCGTCCCAACAACCTGAAACAATTAAGGTTTTTATTTTAATTTTATTTAATAAATAATTAATAAGTTAAAATTTATATGAAACGATTAAATTAATTAGGTAGTAAAGTGGTTTTTGGCTTTTGCACCTAAACTAACTCGAGATTATCATCCGGGGCAACAAATTTGATCTATGCTACTTTAAATGTTCAGTCTTTTTACTAGGTATTTGTATCCGATTCATATTCAGCAAATGAATATGGCATTTTAATCCTCAAATATACAAAGAAAAATTAAAAAGACCCGTTTTGATTTTTTTTTTTTTTTGAATAATTGATTTTGAAAAATTCCTATATCCAATAATACTCATCCGAATCTAAGCATTACATATATATAAACTAATCATTTCATACATTTTTATTAGATTTTATAATAAAAATACCTTTATAGGCAATAGACTAATATATTTTTTATTTTGTAGTTTGAATTCTTCAATTTTTTTAATATACTCATGTCCAACGCATATTAGGATATGAATATAAATATAAAATTTTCAAATGATTAATATTTGATGCATTGTCAGCGTATAGAGCTATACACTATCAGTGCATCTTAGGATGCCACCTACCAGGTTAGGAGTTAGTGGTTAGGGTTAGAGACTAAAAGTTAGGGTTATAGGCTAAAAGTTAAGGTTAGATGTTAGTGGTTAGGGTTAGAGGTTAACTTTTTATTGAGGTGTCAGTGTAGGATTCACTGTCAGTGTATAGAGTCTATACACTGACAGTGCATCAAAAACGAGCTCTTTTTCAAATATATAAAATTTTATTTAAAAAATTGAGTATATTCGTAGTCGACACTCGTATCTGAATCTAGATAACATAAATTCTTATATATGTTATACACATGTAGCAGGGACATACCAGTTTATAAGAATTGAATAAAAAAATTAGTACACACCATTTAATAAACTTAATTCCCCTAGCAGCAACTGCTTCCTGGGTTTCGCGTTCATCAGCCTCCCACAAAATGTCATCTTCACTTTCAATCTGAACACAAAAGTGTAGACTAATTATTAGTTAAAAGGATTAAGCTTCCATGGTTACTAGCTGTTAATGAAACTAGGAGTTCAGGGGGAGATCAGTAAGTTACTTATTTTAGAATCAAACCAATAAATGCAACCAAGATGGTGGTGATGAAACTACAAGTAATATTAAAAGTACTTGCCAAAGAAAAATCAACTTCAGGGAAACGAGACCAGCACTGGCTGATGGTTCCTCTACTGCGACCTTTGCTCTACATTGATTGAATTGAACCATAGATGTAAGAACAAAAAAAATCATAAGCTTTAATTGTGAAAGTAACCCAAAAAAAAACAACGCCAATTAGATTGCAACTCCCATGTGGAGAAAAGATCAGAACATGGTCCAAACATGGTATTGAAGGAAAACCTAACCCAACATACCATGCGTTCGCGACAAAGTTCAGATGCTATAATTGGTAGGCGATTGAAAGTTGATATCCGAATCCCACAGTGACCGTCATTCTCTACTATATTTGCCTCCTTTAATGGAGTTACATGATCCGGATGCTCTTCACGACCACCAAAAATTCCAACGGAAGTCTGCAATGTCCTGTAATTTCAAGCTTTCAACCATTAAAATCAAGAAGCTACATCAGAAATTTGACAATTAGCACTGTCACGTGCTCAACAGAAGCTTGGTTAAAAATGCATATATGTATATATATAAATCCCTTAGAGCCTTGGAAGAGAGACTGAAATGTTATCAGGAATTTCCCAATGAATTCAGGGTGCATGACAATTGAGAAAGCTAGCTACTTAAGGATGTACTTAAAGTTAATTATTGGTTTGAGAAATTGATATACCTTAACAAAGGGGAAGTAATGACTACCTCAATCGTCTCCAGCAGTCCACTTGCAGAAACATTTTTCCGCTGATCACGAACCTGTTAAACCACCTAAATGCATATCACTCCTGAGATCTAACAATTAATCCATTCTACTCAAAGACAACAAGAAACTATGCCAAAGATTTTATTGTATAAAAGTTTGAAAATGGGTTCGAATGGAAAGCTTTCTATATCACCTGCTGCCAACCGTGAGAGGATAGTTCAGCATCAGTAAATTGAATTGATGTTAGTGGATCACGACTCTTCTCTGCCTCTAAATTGTGAAGCCCTTGTGCATGCCTTACCTGAATATTGTTCATAATCATGTACATTTTCAATAAACTGTGTTAAGTAATAAAAATGGAAGCTTCAAATAACAAAAAATTACTACAACATGCTTGATAAATAAGTCGTTCTTTAATTAGTTTTTACACCCCATTGATTTTTTGTCTTGTGTACAGTTACTTCCTTTTGTTTCTTGTTCGGACAGCTCTAGCTGCTATGGTTTTCTTTTAGCTGCTTCTATGTTGCAGACTTAGCAGGTTCACCTGCTTACGTTTTCGTTCAACGTATTACCAAATCCCAATTCCCCCCACCCAAAACCATTGATCGAAGTAAAATAGGAACAAACCAGATGAAGAAGTTTTTGATTGCCAAGCAGGTATCGAGATGGAGCTGCTGCAGTTGTTTCCATTTCTGTAAATGTGAAAAAACAGAGAAATACAGATAACCAAACAAAGGCAGGAGAAGCATAAATGAAGTCTGCAATGTAAAACTTGGCATAGTTATTTATAAGTAAAAGTACTTTGAAGGTCTCTCTACTATATCATTTATATAAAATTAAATAATTTAATCTTTGTTTTTTTTTTAATTAAAACAAAAATGTAAAATTATTAAATGAATCATTAAAAAAACTGATGTGACATTTAATTTATGTTTAATTGATGACGTAGATATCAAATATGACGTAACACTAATAAAATATATTATTTTAAGATGATGTGAATAAAATAAATAATATATCAACATTTGATGTGACATTTTCAACAATTTAGTTACTTATTTTATCAATGTTATTTTAAAATAATATATTTTATTGGTGTCATGTCAATATTTTGACATTCACGTTATTAATTAAACATAAGTTAAATACCACGTCAGTTTTTTAAAATGTTCATTACCTTTTTGTTTCACTTTTAAAAGAACAATGATTAAATTATTTAATTTTATAATAAAAAAACTAATTTACATTAGATGATGTAGTACAAAGATCTCTCAGGTATTATGACTATTATTTATACTTTCATGAAATTGGCTGTTTCTCTAACACTCCTTCAAGACGGTAGATGATGGTGGCAACTAGGCAATGGGCCCAGCCCATGTGACACCTTAAAAACGTAAGCCCAAGTTTGGTATAATCAACCAATTTAGTTTATGTTTATTATTAAAATTAATATTAATTATCACGTAAGTCACATGTAAATATTCATTATTTTATTTAATTTTTAAACATATTATTATATAATATAAATAAATAAATAAAATTAATAAATATATTAACATGTAAAATTTATATACAAATTACATAAAATTATGGAAAGATAAAAATTCGATATAAACTTTAAATTTTATTTATTTATTATTGTAAAAGACTTCTGTTTTTGTTTCACATTAATCCAGACGGAGTTCCCACACTCAAGGGTGTCTTTTCAGTCCCTTATATTGTTAAGGTCACACGTTTCCTTAGTCCTTACTTTAACGAATGAGAGTTGTACGATATTCTTGATTTATTGACCATACGTTAGATTCTGTTTTTTTTTTTTTTTTTTCAACGTAGAAAAAGGGACAATGATTTATGATGACAAAATTTGATCCTACGTTGATTTTGTATCGATTGATTTCGAATGAAGAAATTTTTTTTTTTAAAAAATAAAGGTGAAATGAAATACGTTGATTTTAATAAATATTTGTTTTGTTCCGTCCTATTTAATTTTTAAAATTATTATTTTATTTTTTAAATATTTTATATATTTTTTTATATTTTTAATATATATATTAGATATATATTAAAATTATATATATATACTTTTAGTGTATATATATATTAAAAAAAATTATATACTAAAATTATGTTAATGAATAAATTATAATATAATTTTTTATAATATTAAATTAAAAATAATTAATAAAAATTGGGGTGTAAAGGAGTGGAGTACCGTGGAGCAGTTATGAATATAACCGACATCTAAAAAAGTGAAAGTTTTGAACATCTATACAAAAATGAAACGAAAATGAATAAGACAATCTCCGTTCCCGCTCTGCTCCATTGTCATCCCTAATCATAATCATTCAAATCCCATTATGTTATGTTCATTACACTAATATTTACTAAAGTATATATGAAATTTGTGCATTTTTTTTAAAAGAAAAAAAAAAAAAAAACACACACACACACACACACAAATTTCTATCTTCCATTTTCTGTTTTCCAGAATATGAAAATTTGACCAATCCATTCTAAAAGAAAAGGTAAATATTGGATATTCTATCAACCTGTTTACAAATTTTAAATAAATAAAATTATGCATGTTGTTGATGTAAGGATTATTGAATTGTGTTTATTATGAGATATTATTAGATTTTGAGAGGTTTGAAGTCGTCCTAACGGTTTTATCATTTCATCAATAATGGCATCATCAACGAGAATTTATTCTGAAATCGTGTTGATTCTCAACGAAAACATAATTCACATTCTTGATTAAGGAAATCAATATTAAAATAAAATAATCCCACATTTAATAATCAAAAATTAGATTATGATCATATAAAACAAGAATTATATTTTCTTACTAATACTTTTTTTTTTCTTTTCCAAAAAACTCGTGAGAACACTTTCAAGTCCAAAACATATAATACTTTAAAATTTGTAATAAACACAATCCAACTATTCTTATATCAACACATCTATTAATCAATCATTCAATGGTCAAAACATGAAGATGTTCTAACTATAAAAGTGAGTAGTTGCCATGAGTCAATATTCTACATTCAATGGTCAAAACATGAAGATGTTCAAACTATAAAGTGAATAGTTGCCATGAGTCAATATTCTATATAATTCCAAACCATTTGAGGGTTCAAGACGTCCCCAAAATTCAATAATGCATAATTCTTTCAAAGGGGTGTCTTTCATAATTCATAGTTCATATGTTTCCATAACTTTAAATGACCATTTTTTGTGCATGATTTGATTCTTGATGTCTTGTCTCTACATCTACTATTGTCAACATAAATATAAAAAAAAAAAAAAAAAAAAGGGTTATGTGCACTGCATTTATATGGATGTTTTTTTATTTATTTATTATTTTGTTAAGAAAATTCTCTTCCTTTTTTTTTTTATTATTTTTGTTTGTCAAAAATATAAAATTTAATCACTATCAAGTAAACCAATCTTGCCCCATGGAATTTGTCTTTGCTCATTACTTGGACTATACATGGTTCACACAAGCTTGGCGATTTTTCTTATCTTCTGCTACAAGTATTAACCCTTTCGATTGAGTCTTTGACACTCCAACCTTATCGTCTGAAAACAAAATGCATTTATGTTTTTTTTTCTTTTTTTCTCATCAATCTTCAATATCTTTATTGGGTTAATTTGAAAAAAAGACCTCAATAGTCACTTTATTTTTAAATGATCTAATATATTAGAATTATTTAAAAAAATGAAAAAGTTAAAAAACATATTATAACGATAAAATTATCCTTAATGAATTTTTTTTTTCTTCTTATTTTTTAATTTACTTTTTTATTTACAAAATAAATTTTTTGAAAATAATTTTTTTTAATTTAAAAAATAAATATTTAAATATTTTTTATTTTTTAGTTTACTTTTTTAATTTAAAAATTTTAAATAATAAAAAATAATAAAATTAAAATTTTTTATTTTTTAAAATTTAAGAAAATAAATATTTAAATATTTTATTTTTTAAATTTATTTTCAATTAAAAATTTTAAAAAATAATATTTCTTTAATTGAGGAGAAAGGAAAAAGAGATTTTTTCATTAAAGGCAATTTTGTTTTTACAATATCCTTCCTAACAATTTTTAACTTTTTCATTTCTCTTTTTTAAATAATTCTAACATATTAGATCATTTAAAAATAAAATGACTATTGAGGACATGTTTTCAAATTAACCCATCTTTATTTCGCTAATATTTTTGTTTTTGTTTTCAACTTTTCTATTCTCAAAATGAAAACTTCTTAGGCCAACATTGCTTTTAGAATAGTTTTTTAGATCAAAAATTGCTTTTCACCGCAAATGCAAACAGGTAAAAAAAGTTGGCTTTTGTTGTTAAAACCATGATTTGAAAAGTCAAACCAAAAAACCAAAAAATATAATTTTTGGGATTTAAAAACTGACTTTTGGATAAAATGACTTTGTTATCTTCATATCTGTACACTTTTATTATTTTCAACATGTCTTTTTGACATTTCAATTCCCCACAACACTTTTTCACTGCAATGCCGAACACTTAAAAAATTTTAAACCATAGTTTTTCACAATACTTTTTAAACACACTTTTTTCAATCCAAAATTTTTCCAACAGTAATACTAAATTAGCCCTTATTCTAGCAGGTTAGCTTTCCTAGCATTATGTATAGTTTTCATAAAGTGGGTTGAACTCGAGTGATTGTCGCATACGAATATATAACCTATATAAGTATGTTTAATTTTTTCTTTGATCGAAGAAGAAAAGCAAAGCAAATAAAGCATGCCCAAAAATAAACCAACCCTTTAGTTCAATTTTTTCATATATTTAAAATATCATATCCATATCCGAATATGTGTTAAACACAAATATCTAATATAATTACTTTAGAGAAAATGAAAAACAATGGAAGGATTTCATTTTACTTTTCTCCCATTATGTATTGAATAGTTTACCAGGAATTCTTAGATAATTGTGGCTATTTCCTTAACAATGGTGCATGTGCTACCACCCTTCAGTTCAGCTCAATTACCATGAAAAGCCACTATTTTTGCAAATCCTATTACTACAATCGACCTGGGAGCTTGGGATCTATTCTAATCGGTTTTCGGATTTGTTAAATTGATTGTTTGGGGACAGGGAAGGAGGAAATGGGAGCTAAGGCTGCTAATTCCAACTGTCTAGCTAACCATTTTACAAGTCACTAACTAAATTCAGCTACAACACAAACAATTCAAAGAAAACAATGGGCATATATGACCTGTAAGATTACTTTTTATTCTCAAAGAGTAGAGATCAAAAACTCAAAAGAGGAGTCTACATACTCGTATCTTATTACCTTCTAATTCAGGAGATAAGAACTTATACATGCAGGGTGTACCAGTATAATCCTCCAACACCGGGAATCGACTCTCAATTATACACTCCGGATGACCATAACTTACGGATTTGCTGACACGAACTCTTGGCTGAAGAAGCTTTTAGTTCTGGATAAGTTGCAATAAGACCGCAAAAGCTGAAAATATACAAAAAATTCCCAATCATTGTGATTCTTTAATCTACCTATACTTACAACCATCTTCAGGATTCCTCTACCTCAAGGTATTGAGAGTGGGAGGCAGCTAGGAGGGCTGCCCCAATGCCAGAGCCATCATTGGAGTGCTCAACGACAATGTTCTCGGAGACTTCTTGTCCTAGCAACTCCCCGAGGGTGTTCTCCATGCAAGTCCGAAATTTATTGTAGTGCTCATATAATCCACCATCTAGAGCTACCACAGATTTCTGCTTTTCACCATCTTTCGCTGTGTCTCTTCCTAGTTTCTTGAGGATGCCTACGATTCCTGCAGCAGATAGGCGGGCACCACGAGTAGCAACAATGTTGCACAGCTCAACAATAACTTTTCTCATTTTCAGGGAGGTATTCGATATCTGAAATAAAACAAAGAAAATACAACATAAACATAAGAAAACCTACTATAGCAGTGAATTAACATGATAAAATCTCATTACCAAAAGAAAAAAAAAAAAAAAAAAATCCATTTAATCTCAGGTAAAACTTCCTTCCTTCAAGATGAGAATGTTTCTAAGATCAATAAATATCTGCTAAGGGGCTTTTGAGGTTGAAGTTTAATTCCTTTTCACTCTTTTTTTTTTTTTTTTTCTAAAATTCCAAATAGAAGCATTCAGAAGAGACAAAGGTAAGCAAATCAAAAGGATTTACAGAAAATTATACATTAACACAGCTAATACAGCAAACATTTAACATATTCTACCTCTAAATACAGCTAATACATCCTATAGTTTGGTCCATACCTCAAATATATCCTTTAGTTTGGTCCCGACCACTTTCAGATCTGGAGATGTGTCATGATGCATTGCAGACATGTGAGGAGTTCTGCAGATTTAACAGATAAATGTTAACAGCTCTCCAAACTCTCATCGGGCCCAAAATCAAACCATGCTAAACAATTATCTTACGGATGAAGAATTGAACACGCTTCAACAAGTACCATGATCCAATACATATAAACTACCTAAAATTCTGTAACTAAACAAATGATTAAACCAAACTGGGATTAAATCAGATTAAGATTAGGTAGGGTTAAGGATCAAATGTTGTTATCTGTTCAGTGTGGACAATGTGAAGAGTTAGTATCAAGTGCTAGGGCATAGGGGTCTGTAAATGATGAGTTTGCAAACCAAAGGCTGAACATTGAACGAGCCATGAGATTCTTAGATAGCTACATGCATCTAAGTCCCAGAGCAAAATATGAAACATGGAAAATTTACAGTACTCTACATAATGGGTGAAATTTAACAGGGGAACATAATATAAAGGCATACCTTAGTATGAAAGGAATTTTCAAATTTGGTGGAACAGTATCACCAAAAAACGAAGCTTCTTCAGCCATCTTGCACAAAACTCTACGTACAATCTCTCCCAAATACATACCAGAAATGATTTTTTCAAAAATCTGGAAACAGTAGTTAATAAAGTTACATCTAGCTTATACAAAAATTAATAAGTTGGAACTAATAACTTGAACTGAAGAAAGTGACCTGTTCTCCAGGGTTTAGACTCTCAGCATCCAGTGCTTGATCATATTCTGTTAGTGGAAGGTGTGAAGACCGAAAGTTACCCCACTCCATGTTGATAACCTGCAGAAACAAGAAAAGGATTTAGAACTCTTGACCTATGTTACTCGAACTCGTGTGTGAGTGTTGGACACTGGTACGTGTCCGACACGGGTATGTTCAATTTTTTCTAAGATTTTCATGTATTTGGAGGGTCCTTGGAGGATCATATCCTCATACCCATGTCTAGATATGCGTCGGATATGAGTACTTCAAGAACAATAAAGAGTAGGAGCAACATAGCTCTTGACACAAATAGTAACAGCTAATTGAGGGTCGCCTATTAAGAATTACAAGTGTATCTGTCATGAATACAGGGAAGAAGTTTAGCATAACAACGTCAATCATATATTGATCAGACAGTAACAGAAGCAGAGAACATATATATTAATACTACTTACCATGTCCCCTGATTTAGGTAGAAGACCATGCCATTTGGGAATTGCATGGGCACGCTCTACATAAGCTGCATTTGTGCCTGTACCCAATATCACAGCGGCAACAACATCTGGGTTGTTATATCTACCGCCAGCCAATGTGCCAATTGTATCATTGACCTGCATATTCCGTAGGAGAATTTGGAGTACCAACTCAAACATGTAACCAAGTAGAAGCACCAGATCACATCCATCTAAGAGAAATGAGAAAAACAATGCACGATACAGAACAACAGAAACAAATTAGACTCACCAATGCTGCCACACGCATGTCAAGGCCAACCCTTTCCATGGCTTTGGTCAATTCGCCCACAACGTCTTGTCCAACCTACACGTACCAGCCAAAAGAAACATTAAGGATCATACGATACACACTCCAGGAGTTATAATATAAAACAAAGTCATTGAAATATAAAATACTGAAAGTCGCGTGTATGCTTTGCTTTCTAGACCATCTGTAGGAAGAACTTGTCTCTCAGTTTGTTCATAAAAAGTTAAATGTCTATAAATTCAACTGTTGGTACATGTTAAGAAATTAATCACAGATATACATGCCAGGGCAGATTCTAAAGGACTTATCTGAATGATCACTTCACCAACATCTTAGTTCCAGGGTCTAAAGGTAGCTCATAAGCACAAAATATTAAGATTCTCAAGGAAGGAAAACCAAGGTCAGCATGCCTTCGACTTTGGAAAGAAAAAAAATGGAACAATAATGGCAGGGCCAAAGCCCTAATTCCAGAAAATCAGGACAACAGAACAGAGAGAATTAATGACCACATACAACAAACTACTATCAAAGCCTGCAGCATTGGAGTAAAGATTGTCAGAATTAACTGTATCATCTATCGAGAAGCCCTTTGTCCATTTTATAAGAGTCCCTGATGATATCGATGTTTGATTAACAGGAAATGAGAAAGTGAATCCCAGCTCCCTTTGTCTACTGGGTGAAACATGTAAACCTTCACTTTCTGTAGCAACAAATTTTGCAAGAGCTGAAGCGATATAATCAAATAATGCCTGCAATCATCAAATAGAGAATTTCAGAAAATGAACAAATATAGGCAGGATTAAATATTGCTAGGTTGGATGGAGTAGGGTCTCACATCTGAAGATCCAGTCATCAAATGCTGAGGAATTGAAACTTCCTCAAATTCCTGCTTAACAACACGGCTTTCTTTACCACCCAACTGTACACGTAGGACACGGAAATTTGTGCCACCAAGGTCGAGGGCATAAAACAGCCCCTTCTCATCACTGCAAAGTTAAAGATAAAAATATGAGAAATGCTTAGCTGAGCTTTCAACCAATGCAAAAATCTAGAAACAAGAATAATTTTGCACCATGCAAAATTTTACAACAGCAGACTTCTTTTCTCTTGTTGGGAATTATGTTTTAAGGAATCCATTGATAAGAATTGCCACTTCATTTCTCTTGAATATTAATAAGATAGTTTACAACTCAATCCAATGTATATGAAAGTTTATTTGTAAAGTCAAATTTACCGATCATCCTCTCAAAGCAAATTCTTTCACAATATAATGCTACCTCTCATTTTATAGCCTAAGGCTCACCAGTCTCCACATGAAAACACCCCTCCCCCCCCCCCCCCCCCCCCCAGAAAAAAAAAATACCAATTATGACCCACTGGCTATACATATTTCAGCAGGAAATAAAGGAAACATCTTTCCCTGACATATCATCTCTCATCACTCATAAAAATAATAAAAGAAAATTGAAGGAAAAAAAGAAAAACCCTACTTCAGGAGACTGGTATGAGTATGTCTTATGAGAAATTAATTTTATACCAGAACTTAATTAAAAGTTAAAACAATAATGAACCAAATATTCCTCAAACTAAAAGTAAGTTGAAAAATCAAGACATTGTCCACAGCAAATAAAATTAGTGCTTAGTATCTAAAACAAACAACTCATTCTCACTGATCCGGAAATGGCAATATTACACAGAAACATCCAACCTGGATAGTAGAAAATGCTATAAACTTTAGCCAATCAATAAATAAGAGAAATTCGGGGTGCTTATCTGTCAAAATGAGAAGTGACGTTCCACTCCACTTTAATATTCTCTCAGAAAACCATTAAACTTTAACAACAGCAAATCATTATAAGACAAGTTAACATAGAAGGAACCATTGGCAAGAGAATTTTCATAATAAAAAGCTTTAAAAAAGCACTAAAGAAAGCACTTATAATCAAGGACCAGAAATACACTTAAAATGCAAAAAAAAAGTTGAAAGCTTTAGATGGTAAGCCAACAGGACATGAAAGCAAAAGGTGGATATTGATGGTAAATAAGAATCAATAAACCAAACCTAACCGATAAATCAACTTTAATGCAAGAACGAAACAAGCATAAAGTTCATAAGAGCGAAGAGTTAGATAAAGAGATAAAGTTAAGATAACAGAAAAAAAAAAAAAAAAAGGCATCATAAGTGGAATCCAACACATCAATTAGGCAAAGTAAAATTCGAAACTACCAAAAACTTTATCTTTTGGGCATAGAAAGTTCGATTCGGGCCATCTAATCAATCTCATTAACAGCAAATTTGAATAGTCCACAGTGTAAGTAAAATCAAACCCACTAAAACCACTAACCTCTAAAGCTTCTTCATCACGTAATTTAGCTAAATTTCAATCGTGAATTGAACTTTTCTACAATTTTTTTTACAAAATAACAAATAGAGCTTATAACCGGAGTTAAATCAATCAAGAGACCATCTTAAAGACTTTATCCAATTAACCTTTCTAATTGAATCATTTAAAGGAAACAGAGTGTTCCAAAAGTATTGGAAACTAAACTTATAAGGAAAAAAATAAAAGTTAGTTCATTTGAGTTGATTTGTTAATTTACCCAGTGGGGAGATTATCTACGTAGCTGATGATCATCTTAAGCTGGCTGCCACCTTCTGATGCGAGCCCAGCGTGCATTTCAACGGTCATAGCATCCGCCACCTGTTTCAGTTTCGAAATTGGGCTCCCACACTTTTCCTTGAACTCTTCCAGGATGGCCAGTGCCTGCACCCAGTTCCCCCGACTCTTCATCCTGTGACGGACCACCAGCGCCGCCGCAGCACACACAGCCGCCGCGCACACCACCGCCGCCCCTACCGCCACCTTCCCCATCACCACAACTAAAATCCGCAGTACCAATCAAACCAAAAAAAAAAACCTTTTTTCTATCTTTTTACGGATACGGTACTCCCCAAAAATAGTTTTATTTTAATTTAAAGAAAAAAAAAACAGTTCCAAGTGTCAGTATTTTAAAAGAAAAGCAGGGGGGAAGCCCTAGAACGGTGATATTTGTGGAGCGAAAACTGAGAAGAAGATATTTAAAAGAGAGGGTGGGATTTGATTTGATTTTATACGAGAGGGAGAGGATAACGTTGGGAAAGTGGACACGAGATTGGGTTAGAAACTTAGAATCACAATAATTAATGACCTTTTCAGTTCTGAGCTTTTTCACTTTTTTGTTTTAATGTTTGGGAGACAATGGTGGTTCCGTTTGGGGTTCTGACTCTGTGAGTTTAAGGAAGAACAGGGGTTTGGTTATGGCTGACTTTGCATTTACGAATCTTTTCTCTTTCCTTTTCTGGGTTAAGCCTGGCTGCCCTTCCATTTTACACTTTTTCTTTCTTTTTTGGATTTTTTTTTTAAAAAACTTTCACTCTTTTCTTCTCCTTCTCCTTTCATTGAAAATTTTATTATTAAATAAACAACCCATAGTTTTATTTTTATAATAATAAAAACTTGAAACCAGCAGAAAATGTTATCAGTATCGTATCGATACTGCTGATATTAATCGATATATATTAATTTTATGTTTGAATCAATGGTATCATATTGATGGTATCCATCGATATATACCCTGGTTTTAACATACTATATTATTAATTCAAAGTTTAGGTTCAGGGTTACCCATCAATTTGAAACCAGCAGGTTTTGAGTTTTGACCACAGTTTGGTTTGAAAGAGCCTACACAAAATCTGACTCAGCATCTCATCAGCATATTGATTTTAATTTTCTCCCTTGGCAAGTTGGTGCTTAATTTAGTCACCAAATTTGACAGTAAACCACATGTTTTGGATGATGATGATGATGATGATATATATATATATATATATATATATATATAATCAATTCTTGCTTGCTTTGACAAATACATATATATTCTAATTCCACCGACCACGTTAACTAATTAATTAATTGAAAGGCAGTATGAGCTTAAGCAATTCAAAATTAGTATTTTTGGATATATTTCAAAATTATATATATATATTTTTTTTCTTTTTTAAGTTTATTAAACTGTCACTTTACCTATATTTTAAAATTAGGTTTCATGATTTTTATTTTATTTTTTGATATTAAAAATCATGAAATATCAAATCTTTGAATTTTATCATAGATCGATTTAATCTTAGGATTTATATTTAATAAACTGACAGTGCATAAATTTATACATTATCAGTGAATCAGATTATGTCAATACATTAAAAACAAAGTAATCTGTATTTACTTCTTTTTATTTTAATGAGATGATATTATTTGATTCAATAACAATGTATAAATATATACACGGTTAGTGCATTAAATACAAACTCTTAATTTAAACATATAAAAATACATCTATTTCTCATGTCTTGGTTTGAAAATGATGTAGGATGACATATTTGACCTTATTTTGCAAGTCATTATTCTATTTCTATTAGTTAACCATGTATTACATGGAGTTTTACACATTAATTATTTTATATATATTAAATAATTTTTTTTTAATAATAATTTTTTTTCCAAATCTCACATTGTAAACCCTAATTATAAATAATGCAAGTCATTAGTAATCACAATCATAAATAAGCAAACATTATCAATGAAGGTTGGCTTAAGTGGAAGGGGCTCAGGTCGTTTAAGCAAGTGATCTCGAGTTCGAGCCCTTGTGAACGCAAAAAACTTTTTTGAAGAAGTCCCCGTCTTGACGCTTGATAGTACCTCGAAGGATTAGTCCTGAGCGAAATATGAGATATCTTGGATAACCAAAAAAAAAAAAACATTGAAAACTATTATTATTGTTTTTTTTTTTTTTTAACATGTGAGATTTAGGCAATGTAAAGGTGATCTAAAAGTCGATTCTCTTGTCTTGATTTAAAAAAATTGTAACTTGAACCGAAAGCAATTGTTTTTTTTAATGATGTCCTTAAATATATGTTTTTTTTGGATTTATATTTGATGCATTGTTAGTGTATAGGTTTATACACTGACACCGTATGAAAAAAACTAATCACTAACCCCTAACCCTATCCACTAATCCCTAACTCGACAGATGGTATCGTAAGATGCACTATCAGTGTATAAATCTATACACTGAGAATGCATCAAATATAATTTTTTTATTATTATATAGATCAATGTAAGGATCTTAGAACTATTGCATACTTGCTTGTTACGTTGCGTCAAAAAGAAAGTCAAATACCCAAAACGAATTTAAAAGCACATTTTTGTGTGAATTGATTAGATCATCAGCTTTTCATTTTTCAAGTATTTGGGAGTTGGCAAAGAACATATATAGTAATCATTAGAAGAGAAGAGAATTGAAGAGAAGGTATAATAGAAATATGAAGAGAATCGGTGGAGCCCTGCCCTGACAGTTGCAGTGCCAGACAGCCAGAGGTGGAGCTGTGGAACAGGTATATATGCTTGCAACAAAATCAACCTTAAATGGCTTAAATTTAAGTTAAACTAAGCGGCGTTATAATACCCTCACGTCAAACTTAAGATTATTAATATTTGCTCAAACAACTTTTGGTTCGGAAAATGCAAACAATACCCATTTTAAAAAGATTCAGCCTGCCTGCCTGCCATACCAGTTCATTTAATACCTGTTTAAAGGGAATGAAAACGATTCTGTTTAACTTCGTAGGTACCTCTTTAATAAAGCCAGATGCATTTCCTTTTACCAAAAATAGAGGGAAACAAGAAAAGAAAAAAGAAAAAACTTCAGAAAACAATATATTTTTAAGAAAAGGTGTCAATTAAGAGTTTGGTCTTGCTGAATTATAGCATATGAACAAAGCAACAGAAGAATTTCAGTCTACCTATTTCATTCCCCCAAAACCCTAGCTAGCTAGTTTGACAATCCACATTTTAAGTATTAATTCCATCCATACTATCGTATGCATATATAATATTGCATGCTTAAGCTTCAATTCCCAAATATAAAACAATTGTTGGAAACTTAATTCTAACTCCAATTCCATCCTTCATTAAAAACCAAAGTTCACTTTGCAAGCAGACGACTTAGAATTTAAAAAAGAAAAATCATAGCAGACCCTCATGCTTGCTTTCTAACCCAAATTCTAATCAAGCCAAGCATCAAACAAACCAGCCGGAGCATATAATTTTTCTTAAACGAATAAAAACATATAAGAAAAACCAAGAACCACAGAGCTGTATAAAGAACATTACCCGCGAGTTGGCTTACGGATTTTTTTTTTCCTCCTCTTGGGTTCTGGTCCTTTCTCAGCTTCCTTTCTGGCTATTTTCGCTTCAAAATTTTCTAGTTTTGTACAGAGAGTTGATAATAGTTTCCATTCCACAAAGAAGCTACTGTGGGTATGAGGCCCAATATCAAAGTTATTAAGGTTGTCATGGTTAGGCTTAATTGGTGTTCAAAGTTAAGGCCCATATTTGTTGTGTTCTTATTATCATATTCTTGTTTTCCTTTCTTACCTGTTAAGAACTTTAGGAATCTCGATCTTTTACTCCTAAATAATATTTTGGCTAAATTTAAATTAAATAAAAAAATTGGAATTAGAGAGTGATAAAATCATTTTCTTTGTTTTTTTCTTTTGGGGCAGTGGATTAGGTTAAGGGAAACAAATGGATTCATACAACATTCAAAGAAGACCAAAATTTAGACTCTGAACGTGTTAAAATACTTAATTCAGTATATATTAAGCATACCATAAAGCATATAAAATTCAACTTATTCTCAATAGTTGGCTTCAAGAAAAACACACACATATATATATATATAGATATATATATATATATATATATCACATAGTATTTATGGATGTTTGATTGAGGCAAATAAATCATAGATCTATTATTCTGTCTATATACAATTAGTCAATTTGGACTCATAGGATATCACATTCACATGCCTACATGGAAGAGGTTAAATTTCTCTTTGATATATTCCCATCTATGCCACAAAATGGCCCCTGATAAATGGAAGAAAGATTGAATGAGGCTAGCTAAAAAAATTCATTTCTTAATTAATTTTCAAATGTTGTATGATTAAAATCTTTCTATTTAATGAAACCAAACATAATGTTACTATACAAAAACATGCATGGTTGGTAAAAAAGTACTTCAAAGTAAACTGGCAATTAGTTGTAAAAATTGTATCAAAATTCAAAAGTCTAGCTTGCTAGCTAGCTGCTTGTTAGTTGTAATATAATTGCCTATCATAAAGTTTCTACAGTATTAAACTGTATCAAATCCTTGCGGCCATGGCTAAACCTAAACATGTTCCTTCAATCTGTATATATCTTTACTTTAGGGGATTTGCCGCGCAGGGTTGGTTCCCATAAATTAAGCATGCCCTTGATTGGGAGAGTAGAAATAATTGTGTTTCTCTTCTCAACGCTAAACATATATGATATATAGATTTACCATCATTAGATTCCTCATTAACTAACCTTTAGATCTTTCATTTCAACCCCACCTTGATTTTGTCACTATTTAAAAATTTAAACAGTCTTAAATTAATATTCTAAACTAATTATTAATACTATAACTTTAACCTTATATATATCTTTGATATTCTGATTTCCTCTCATATATGGGCCTATAAGGGTCGGGGGTTACTTGTCCGATTTGGTGGGTCTGTTCTAATTGGATTTAATTTGAGATATGATATTTTAAATTCAGATCTAATTTGGTTCGGGTAGACCTGCTCACGGGCCGGGCAGCCCGCCCGGCCCGACCCAATACGGGTCGGGCCTGGGCAGGCAAATTCATGTTTCGGGCCGGCCCGGAACAGTGTTTTATTATTATTATAATATTATTTTAATTTAATTTTAATAAAAAAATAAAAAAATTATTTTTTTATTCCAATGAACAGTGATTCGGGCCTAAACGGGCGGGCCTAGGTGACCCAGGCCCGGGCCTGGGCAAAAAACAAGGCCCCGGCCCGGCCCATGAGCACCTCTAGGTTCGGGTTACTATTTAACAAATAAAAAATTATTTTTTTATTTAAATTTAATTATAAAATATATAAATATTAATATAA
Source organism: Fremontodendron californicum (assembly GCA_030761205.1). Taxonomy (NCBI): domain Eukaryota; kingdom Viridiplantae; phylum Streptophyta; class Magnoliopsida; order Malvales; family Malvaceae; genus Fremontodendron; species Fremontodendron californicum. Next base: position 1,283,066 of record JAULJL010000006.1, read on the forward strand.
AATAATTTTTAATATTTTAATATATTTTAAATAGTAAAAGGGGTCGGACCAAATTTGGATAGCAAAACCATCTTTTTTTTTTTTGTATTTTCTTTTCAATTTTCAGCTTTTCCCTTATAATTAAATGTATTAATCCACTCGGAGGCATGTATGCTTCGTTTAACTAAGAACTACATGCATGGATCAGTACAGTTTCATTTCATCATCTTTTTAGATTGGTGTATGTAGAAGTAAATTTATGCCTTGAATAATTTTACTTCAAGAAAGAAGTACTTCTATCTCGGTGATCATTTTGATCAAATAATATGGAGATATCGATCCCTGCATGACAATAAGGATAAATGTGATTAATTTCAAATGCATTATTATATGTAAACACTGATGATGTTTCTTAGAATTGTCATACATAATCTCCAAATTGTCAAAAAGAAGTTTGACGAGAATAAAGGAATCAAATCACAATTGACCTTGACTTGACAAATATATATATGTTTTTGATTGTCCTTCGATTTTGGTGGGGGGGGGGGGGGGGGGAGGTAGTGACCAAATGGTGGGATCTATAGATTTAACGAAAAAAATGATGGTTGTAAGGGACTCTTTAGATTTCTGAATCCGAAAGAACAAAACATATATCTATGGTATCTTCTCCATTCTCCAAGCAATAATACCTTTCCAACATCGTTGGTGATTCCTTAGTCGACCCCCAAATCCTATCATATCTAATTCTCATCATTCCCATGAGTTTTTTTTTTTGTGTGTATATTAATGGCAAACCGTTTTCCCTTAATGCCTTCTATCATCTTTGTCAAATGGGAGATAATCTCTCTCTTTCGTTTAATCCAAATGGTCGTAACTGTTAGAACTTATCACACATCGGTGGGAGTAACGAAGGAGTTCCTCCTTGAAGGCTATATAAAGAGCCTTAAGGAGAAGTATTAAAACCATCCCAAGAATTATCTCTTCCTCTCTTGTATACTTTCTTATATTCTTTGTGAGGTTGTTCTCTCCTAGTATTTAGAGAGAGGTGTTGTAATATTTTCTCATAGTGAAATTCTTCTAGTCTTGCCCCGTGGTTTTTCCCTTATTCATTGAGGGTTTTCCACGTTAAATTTTGTGTGTTCAGTTCCTATTTTCTCATCTCTTATTTTAGTTGTGAGACACTATTCCGTCACTCTGGTACCTAACAGTGGTATCAGAGCCATTGGTTCGTGGTCCTTATTCCGCTGCAGTGAAAGTGTTGGTTCTTAGTATGCTCTGTGGTTGCAGTATTGTCTGATCTTCCACATCAGAAAAGAATTATTCTTGTTGCTCGAAATAAAGTGTGGTAGTGTGAAAGTGTCTAGGGAAGTTCTGGCTAGGAAAGACTTGGTATTTAAGTGTGTCTATCAGTGACCCACCTCTCTTTCCTGGGAACCTACCTGGTGCACTATTCACGGGCTACGGTCACTGTTCCAGTATACGGGCTATTCAATTGTACTGTACTATTCACAGATACGGTTACTATTCATACGTGTGGTTGTATACTTTTGCAGTAATTGTTAACGTATACTGGATTTGTTCTAGTGTACGACATACGTACAATACTGTTCACGTATACGGTACTATTCACGGTGAAATAGTGTAACTCGCTTCAGTTCGTGTACAACCATGGCAGCAAAATTCGAGATAGAGAAGTTCAGTGGGAGAAATTTCTCCTTGTGGAAATTGAAGATAAGAGCAATTTTGAGGAAGGATAATTGTCTAGAAGCAATTGAAAGTAGACCCACAGAAATGACTGATGAAAAGTGGAAAGAGAAGGATGACAATGCTGTTGCCAATCTGCACCTAGCAATGGCGGATTCAGTTTTGTCAAGTGTTGCAGAGAAGAAGACTGCAAAGGAGATTTGGGATGTTCTAAACAAATTGTACGAGGTGAAGTCACTTCACACCAGAATATTCTTGAAGAGGAAACTCTACACTCTTCGAATGAGTGAATCCACGTCGGTAACGGATCACATCAACACTCTGAATACGCTATTTGCTCAACTCACAGCATCAGATTTCAAAATAGCGGAAAATGAACGTGCGGAACTTCTACTTCAGAGTTTACCAGATTCGTATGATCAACTCATCATCAACATCACAAATAACAATGTTAGTGACTCTCTTCACTTTGATGATGTTGCCGGTGCTATTCTTGAAGAAGAATCCAGGCGCAAGAATAAGGAGGAAAGGTCAGAAAATTCAAAGCAAGCAGAGGCTTTAACGGTGATGAGAGGCAGATCAACAGAACGTGGCTCCAGTGGGAGTCAGAATCATGGTAGATCAAAATCTCGAAGAAGGAAGAATCTTAAATGCTACAATTGTGGCATGAGAGGGCACTCCAAGAAGGAGTGTTGGCATAATAAGAAGGGTGGAGAAAAGAATTCTGAAACATCAACCTCCCAAGGTTGTGTTGCAAGTACCTCAGATGATGGAGAAATCTTGTATAGTGAAGCAGCGACTAGTTCTAAAGGCGGAAAGAAACTCAATGATGTCTGGATAATGGATTCAGGTGCGACATGGCACATGACTCCACACCGAGATTGGTTTTGCACTTATGAACCTATTTCGGAAGGATCTGTGTTCATGGGAAATGATCACGCCTTAGATATTGCTGGAGTCGGTACTGTCAGATTAAAAATGCATGATGGTACTGTTCGCAAAATTCAAGGGGTACGACATGTGAAGGGCTTAAAGAAGAACTTATTGTCAATTGGACAATTGGATGACCTCGGGTGCAAGATCCACACTGAATGTGGAATATTGAAAGTAGTGAAAGGAAACCTTGTGGTGATGAAAGCAGAGAAGATCACAAGCAATCTATACATGCTTTTGGGAGAGACGTTGCAAGAGGCAGATGCATCAGTTGCAGCAGCCAGCCAAGAAGAAACGACGATGATGTGGCATCGCAGATTAGGCCATATGTCAGAGCGAGGCTTGAAAGTCCTTGCAGAACGCAATCTCCTGCCCGGGCTCAAGATGGTCAATTTACCTTTCTGTGAGCACTGTGTGATAAGCAAGCAGCATAGATTGAAGTTTGCTAAAGTAACTACAAGAAGCAAACACATACTGGACTTAATCCATTCTGATGTGTGGGAGTCACCAGAAATATCCCTGGGTGGAGCAAAGTATTTTGTATCATTCATTGATGACTATTCCAGGAGATTATGGGTGTACCCAATCAAGAAGAAGTCAGATGTGTTTCCAGTATTCAAGGAGTTCAAAGCACAAGTAGAGCTTGAAACTGGGAAAAGAATCAAGTGCTTGAGGACAGACAATGGAGGAGAATATGTAGACGGTAACTTTCTAGCATTCTGTAAGAAAGAGGGTATTATGAGACAATTCACGGTTGCACATACGCCTCAACAGAATGGTGTAGCAGAGCGGATGAACAGAACTCTCCTAGATAGAACAAGAGCCATGCTGAGAACAGCGGGATTGGCCAAATCTTTCTGGGCAGAAGCAGTCAAAACCACCTGTTATGTGATAAATCGATCACCATCAACGGCGATTGGTTTGAAGACGCCTATGGAGATGTGGAAAGGAAAGCCAGCTGATTATTCTTCTCTACATGTGTTTGGATGTCCTGTGTACGTGATGTACAACTCCCAAGAAAGAACAAAGCTGGATCCAAAATCCAGAAAATGTATATTCTTGGGTTATGCTGACGGTGTTAAGGGGTATCGCCTGTGGGATCCCACTGCCCGCAAGGTTGTTGTCAGCAGAGATGTAGTTTTTGCAGAAAATGAACTGCAAAGTGAGCAAACAAATGACAACACTTCAAAAGAGACTGCTACAGTGCAGATGGATAGAAATTCTCAAGAAGATGATTCTTCTGAAGCAGAACCAGAGCATGAGGTACCAGAACCAGTTGAGTCCGAGGCTGTAGAAGTTCGACGGTCAACTCATGAGAGAAGGCCTCCAAATTGGCACACGGAGTATGTTACGGAGAGCAATGTTGCATACTGTCTTTTAACAGAGGATGGAGAGCCATCAACTTTTCATGAAGCTACTAGTAGCCCGGATGCTTCTCTGTGGATGACAGCAATGCAGGAAGAAATTGAAGCTCTTCACAAGAACGAGACATGGGAACTTGTGGAATTACCACGTGGCAGAAAAGCCATTGGTAACAAATGGGTCTACAAGATCAAGCGGGATAGCAATGATCAAGTAGAACGATATCGTGCTAGATTGGTTGTAAAAGGATATGCTCAGAAAGAAGGTATTGACTTCAACGAGATATTTTCTCCAGTTGTCAGACTTACTACTATCAGAGTAGTGTTGGCTATGTGTGGTGCATTTGATTTACATCTTGAACAACTAGATGTAAAGACGGCTTTTCTACATGGAGAGCTTGAAGAAGAAATTTATATGCTCCAACCAGAAGGTTTTGTTGAAACAGGCAAAGAGAACTTGGTTTGCAGGTTGACCAAATCTCTGTACGGTCTAAAGCAGGCGCCCAGATGTTGGTACAAGAGATTTGATTCTTTCATAATTAGCCTTGAATACAACAGACTGAGTTCAGACCATTGTACGTACTACAAGAGGTTTGATGATAATGATTTCATTATTTTGCTGTTGTATGTGGATGACATGTTGGTGGTAGGCCCCAACAAAGATCCAATCCAAGATTTGAAGGCACAGTTGGCTAGGGAGTTCGATATGAAGGACTTGGGACCCGCAAACAAGATTTTAGGGATGCAAATTCACCGAGACAGAAAAGACAGGAAAATTTGGCTTTCTCAAAAGAATTATCTGAGGAAGGTCTTGCGACGCTTCAACATGCAATACTGTAAGCCAATATCTACCCCACTTCCTGTCAATTGTAAATTATCCTCAGGTATGAGTCCTAGCAATGAAGCAGAGAGGATGGAAATGTCTCGAGTACCGTATGCATCAGCGGTGGGAAGCCTTATGTATGCTATGATATGTACAAGACCAGACATTGCACAAGCAGTGGGAGCGGTCAGTCGATTTATGGCAGATCCTGGTAGAGAGCATTGGAATGTTGTTAAGAGGATCCTTAGATACATTAAAGGAACCTCAGATGTTGCATTATGTTTTGGAGGATCAGAACTTGTTGTCAGGGGTTATGTTGATTCAGATTTTGCAGGTGATCTTAATAAAAGGAAATCCACTACTGGCTATGTGTTCACACTTGCAGGAGGAGCGGTAAGCTGGTTATCTAAGTTACAGACTGTTGTAGCTTTGTCTACTACAGAAGCTGAGTACATGGCAGCTACCCAAGCATGCAAGGAAGCAATATGGATACAAAGGTTAATGGAAGAACTCGGGCACAAGCAGCAGAAGATTATTGTGTATTGTGACAGTCAGAGTGCCTTGCACATTGCAAGGAATCCAGCCTTTCATTCCAGGACAAAGCATATAGGTATACAGTATCACTTTGTTCGAGAAGTAGTAGAAGAAGGAAGTGTGGATATGCAAAAGATTCACACCAAAGACAACCTAGCAGATGTTCTGACAAAGCCAATCAACACTGACAAGTTTATTTGGTGTCGATCCTCCTATGGTCTATCAGAAACGTAAGCAACATGGAATGGCAAGACAGAAAGAGTGGTGTGAAGATATGATTGGTTTAATCAAATCTTCAAGTGGGAGAATTGTTAGAACTTATCCCACATCGGTGGGAGTAACGAAGGAGTTCCTCCTTGAAGGCTATATAAAGAGCCTTAAGGAGAAGTATTAAAACCATCCCAAGAATTATCTCTTCCTCTCTTGTATACTTTCTTATATTCTTTGTGAGGTTGTTCTCTCCTAGTATTTAGAGAGAGGTGTTGTAATATTTTCTCATAGTGAAATTCTTCTAGTCTTGCCCCGTGGTTTTTCCCTTATTCATTGAGGGTTTTCCACGTTAAATTTTGTGTGTTCAGTTCCTATTTTCTCATCTCTTATTTTAGTTGTGAGACACTATTCCGTCACTCTGGTACCTAACAGTAACCTAATAGATGTTGTTGACTTGTATACTTTTTTCTTTTTATGTTTGACATGAATATAAATGAAGAATATTAATTGTACAACGAAGATTAATTTATATATATAAGTTTTGATTTATATTCTCTCTTTAATGGAAGATTTCAGCTGGTAATTAATTAGAGCAAGCTAGGGCCACCAATGACTGATGAGTGGGATTTGCAATCTTCTGAGAGTTAGAAGGTGAGGAAATTAAGTTAATCTTTGGTGATCACTCTCCTATCACTTCTGCATCAATTAAGGAAATCCAAAACATAATAAAAAAAATGTGTTTACTTTGAACCTGGAATTTAATTCAGTTGGTTCATATAGTCACCATTAAGAGATAGTATCTAATAGGTTTGGGTTCGAATCTCAATATCTGCAATTCATTCTCTTATTCTCAAATTATGATCTTTTTTATAAATAAAAAAAATAAAAAAGTGTTCACTTTGTGGAACACATGGATTCTGACTATAATTCCTCTCCAAAAGGTCTAAATCTAATATAAGCAAAACCCAATTTGCCTGTTGTTTTCTTCCCAGCTTGTTAAAGAACAATAAGTGGGTCAAACGTTGTGGCTGAAACTTATTAAAAATCAAATCAAATCAAAGCTGTTTTTTTTTTTTTGGTTGTTGCTCGATTACATGGAAAACTGAAAATGGGTATTGGAGCTTGGTGTTGAAAAAGGCTGAAAGAAGGCAAACATAAAGATGGAGTGGCTGGGGTGGAAATAATACATATTTGAATATAAGTAAAGAAAGGTGGATTTAGACAAGAATGTCTCACAAACCATGTGCAGAAATGCGCCCCACGTGGTATATGACATGCGTGTGGGTCTCTCTTACAACTGAGTCCTGTTTTTGACTTTTTATTCTTTTTAATGACCCGTTACCAGCTCAATCACAAAATCCCCCCACACCAAAGCTTGCAAGCAAAGGGAATTGGGATAAGGATAGGATTTCAAGTCCCATACACAAAGGACATTCAAATACATACTAGATAGGAAATTAAAATATGCCTTATAGAGCAAAGCAAAGCAAACCGTACCCTCCTACTCTTGTGGGACTTTCTTTTCCATGTTGCGTTTGATATCAATGTCTGCATGCAAATGATAAGATAAATACGGGTTCTTTGCATTCGAACCTTTTATTGGAATTTTGGAATTTGGAATTAATTGGAGGTGGAGATGAGCTGTGCGTGTGAGGCAAGTAGCTGGCCTTGTAAAAGATACCCTTTGAATCTTGATCTCCCCTTTCATAAATCACGTGCCTATAAATAAATAAATGAATATATATATATATATATATATTTCTTTACTGTTAATTTCTTTCTCTGCTAGCTTTTGCTTTTGACAGTTATACCAAATTTTCCTTTTGGTAACCTGAACCCGGAATCCCCCCCAAAAGGCTGATATAGCTGTTCAAAAGTTTGGCTTTTGAGCTCGATTCAATCTTCATATATATTATAAATTATAATCCCCCCCTTCTTTTTCTTTAAAAGAAATGTAATTTAGCATCCATTTGAGTCCAGCTTTATCGAGTCTTGACAAGTTTTGCCTGAGAGACTGAAAACAATTGTATTTGGTTGGCGTCAACATCCAATATTAACTGCACTTTTTGTTAATGCAAATGCGCTGTTAAAGCATGCGTCTTTTCCTTTTCGAGTGTTTTGCTTAAATTCCTCCAAGCTTTCGATCTGCAGCCGCAACTGCATCTATGGGACCTACCGGCCCCCGCCCCTGCAAATTAAATTTAGCTTCGTTAATTATGATGGTGAAATCTGAATCAGATACTTATTTTGTAGCTCAAACCTGACCATTACATTACACATACTGAACCTATATATAAAATAGATGAAACTGAATCATTCCCTATATGAGAGTTAATATCAAGGTAACAGTACTGTTATAATTAACAAGTAATCAATAATTCGTGTGATCTGTTGATAGATGATTAAACTACTCTTAATTTCAATAATCAAATTCAATTTTAAACAATCTTAAATATAAAATTAAAAAAAAAAAACAGTAACCCTAAAAGGTGATGCTAATATTCCTCCAAGTTAGTTACTACATGCTATGTATATAGTAGGGTAAAGTGAAGTATTGCGGAAGATTAATAAAAAGGGTGCACTGTGCTGATCAGGTTGTGAATTGTGATCATTACTTAAGAAAAGAAAAAGAAACAAAACAAGATATGATCAGATCAAGTCAGGTCAGGTCAGGTTAGGATCGGGTCGAGTCGAGTTTGTTTAAATGTAAGCGATGTGCTGCGATTCGCTTTATGCTCATGCCCTTTTAGCTTACTTTTCGCCAAAAGGGAATTTTTATAGAATTCTAAAAGCAAATCCTCATAAGTTTTAGTAGATCTGCCGAAAATTTTCTTCTTCCTTTACTTAATCTTGGCTTTGGATGAGTTCGGGTCCATCCGTCGACTCATTTCATTTTTTAAGTAATATTAAAAAATAAAAATAATTTTTTTATTATATAACAATAGTTCAAACCGGATAAGACCAAATGAAAAAATTTTACTTGGGTTGGGTCGGATGAACTATCCAACCCTTAAGCAGGTCTAAGTTGTAGTAGTATCTCTCTTTTCTCATATAATAAAACATAAATAATTAATTAAATTGTTAGTAGAAATTTTATTTCCATGCATTTCTGAAAGTTGTTGGGGGAGGGAATATTTGATAAGTATATATATTTTCATTTTCAAAGTGAAGTTTCAAGTGATTATTTGTTGGATATCAATGTATTATTTTGGGTGTATATATACAAAATATGAATTTCAATACGTACGTTGTCATAACTAGATACATGGTGTATAATTAACGTACATAATTGATATCAAAATTGAATGAGAAATTAGTCTCATTAAACACTCACTTGAAGAGGAAGATAGTTGGTTGTAGTTGTATGTGATATTCAATCCCACGTATAACAAAGTTTGGCTTTTGCTAGTTGTTTATAAAGACTTGTGTTCCATATTGGGTTGGGCCACAAGAGGCACCCAAGTTTTGTGATAGGTGAGAACCTACACAAATTGGGCTGATCCACACACGCGCATCGTCACCACCGAGCCGGGCTGGGTCGGGTCGACGTGGGCTTGGGTCAACGCTGTACTATTCTTTTTGCTGCCCAGCCGGACCAACTTACTACTGGTTGTCTGATAAATTCAAGCATGTTCGGTCCAGGATCGAACCGGTTCGTGTATTGTTCCAGAATCTATCTTTTCGATAAAAACATGCCGGTTCGGCTTCCTGCCTGACCTAATCGGTTCGTTCCCTATGGGTGTGCCTGTTCTGATCAAACAGGTTTCTTCCCATGTGGTCTTTACTAAACAGGCAGATTGTCTGCTATAAATACATACTTTTTGTTTCTGTTTTTACTTACTTATTTGCTCAAATTATTCTGTGTCTTCCGAGAGAGAGACTTAAACATTATTCTGGTTCGCTGTGTTGCATCCGAGTGTGCACTCATTTGCAACAATTATCGAGGAAACTTGGTAGACGATTTGCATCAAACTGTAATCAATTTTAGACAGACAAAAAACGTCTTACGGTCAGAGGTCCAACCTTGACTCGATTTTGCTGTTCAATTAAAGTCTGTAAGCATTGTTGTTCTGGATTTTATTGGTATATATATATATCAGTTCATCTTATTATTTTTCTGTTTATATTTCTATATATTATATTTATATTTTTAATATATAGCATCCAACATTATTGGCATCTAATAGTCATCTTAAAGAAAGTCAATTTGAAATATTTAATTTTCCAAGATTTTTTTTATGTTATCTGCTAAATTATGTTCTAAATAATGCATAATGGACCCATGCACACAACAGATTGGGGGAGAGGGAAAGAATTTAGTGGACTTCAATTATTATTATTATTATTATTATTATTATTCTTTTATTTGATGTTTCAATTATATCGTCAAAAGGGTATAGATAGAAGAGCATTATTGTGCTTTAAACTTTTTTTTTTTTTTTTTAAATATATAAAATGCTTTAAACATTAATTGCTTGGAAATTTTTCTGATCAGGATTCAGGGTAGTATACAGTTTGTAGTCTGAGATTTTATTGTTTCTACATGTTTTCCTTTTGTACTTTTTCTATATGCTTTCATATACTTAATACGTCATTAATATGTAATTAAGGATGATATAATACATGGCAGACTTATTCAAAGTCGATTTATTCGTCTGGTTTGCTCGATTTGAATTGGGTCAGATTTGAGATGTAATATTTTAAATTTAAGTTGATCCGGACCGACCTGATTTGAATTACTATTTAATAAATAAAATTTATTTTTTATTTAAATTTAATTATAAAATCATATAAATATTAATATAAAAATATTTTATTATATTTTAAACAGTAAATTGAACTTTTCAAGCCCGTCAAGTCAAACCGGACCTTAAACAATCAAATTTTTTATTATCTGGATCTAATCTTATCCAATCTGACTTATGAACAATTCTAATCCATCTCATTGTGCCAAAGACTAATAGGAAATTAATGTTGATAATTGAATTTGGTTGGCTGGATAGTCTACTTATATTATATGTGTAAGATAAATTCCATGAATAATTTAGAAAAAATTCCTCCCTCGAATCAATAGGCATGCTAATTAATAATTTCAAACATCCATAATTAATTTAGGCCTAGCTCATTCTCAATATGGTATCTAATTAATTAGACATTTATTATTTTTATTCTTTTCGTTCTTTAGATAATAATTATATGGTAGTAGTAGGCTTTTTCATCATCTTTCCTCTAGGCTTTTGCTCGTTGTTGTACAAGCAAACCTTACTATAAATTTTGGAGCATTTAGGAAACATTTTTCAAGCACAAGGTTTGGAAAATGTAGCATTTTCTGGTAACCTGGATCAGTTAGGGAACCATTATTATCGATGGGGCAGCCCCCACTTTAATTTCACTGTTCAAGCATAGTTAACAAATATTTGACTGGTAACATCAAATTGAGAAGCAATTTTAGTACAGTGTTTTACAATTTCAAAACAGCAAAACCTCACGAATTTCTCTAGTTTGGCAATGAGAGAAACTCTCGTAACCATATATTCATTCAAGACCCAAATTTTAGGACCAAAGAGAACCATACATATATAGTGGGACATAGCACTACAAGAAGAATTCATACTTGATAGGGATTAAAACCTACTTTTGAACTCTTTTCTCTTCCACTTCTTTGGATAGATTAAATTCCATAAAGAATTAAGAGATATGAATCTTAGACGACATGTAGCATTTAACTTCTTAAAGAATATAAAAACTTAGCCATTTGGGCAAAATATATATTTTCACAATGTTTTTACATGAAATTATGTTCATATATATATATATAATTTACAATATGATAAAGATTAAATCACTGTTATTAGACTCTTTCCAATAGTAAGTAACTACAACATAGAAAAATTGCTTGGAAACCACTCATGAAATGATCAATCATGCGTGCAATCGTCCATCAAAAATGACAATCTCAATCTGATAACATTATAGCAGCCCATGACTCCAAAAAGATACCCTTCTTAAGTTCAAATGAGGGACCCGCCCACGCATTAACAACCGAATAGGATCGAATATACGATCTCTCAAACTCAAACTTTGAAGCTGTTTAAGACCATGGCATTCTTGCCTGCCATGTCCCTCTCAATGCCTTTTTATACCCCACCTTCCAAGTTAGTTTATCATTAGCCTGGTCTTTGACCGTCAATGATTTGTTGGATATATATAAGTTCTATTATTGAACTCTACCGCTAGCTACTATGTATTTCAAAATTTATATATGTTGATGATTTAATAAAACTTAATTAATTCCTTAATTTTGACCAACAATAGTGTAATTTGTTTCTTAATTTTGTCCTAACAAAAGAGTCTTTCCCATAATTTCTTAATTGGCGGTATGCCATTGGAATGTCAGGGAAGATATAAATCAACGAAGGGATGGGATCATAGGAGGTGTTTGGTGCATAAAGGAAAAAAAAAAAGGACCAAATTAAAAAGGTTTTCAGGAGAAGGGAGCCCACAAAAACGGCACAGCACAAAGGAAAGTACAAAGGCGCTCCCGTTATAGAAACACAAGAAGTGATGCAGGAAGGCCAGGGACAGCGAGTGTCAGATGGGGGAAAGGAAGGGAAGGTGGGGGCTGCCAAAATATGTGGGTCATATTCGCTACCAAGCTTGGCTTGCCTCTATTCCCTGTTTTTCTAACACATAACGACAACACCAGCCAATTACACCCAACTCAACATAGACATGGAAAGAAAAGGAGACACAGTGTGTATGAGTTAAACAAAATTAAGGAAGAGATGCGCAGATTAAGGGGGGTGAAGTAAAAATTTGTAATAAGAAAAAAAAGAAAGGGGGGGGGGGGAAATCCCAGCTATATATCTTGACTACTGCCTTTTTGTCCTCCGTTGATCACGTACTTTACTTATATCCAGCTGTTTTTTTTTTACCCTCCCACTTCTCCTGCATGTGAAAATCTTGTTATTAACCATCATTGATTGTTATTCCAAATCCAATGCATTAATTAAAAACGTGACCCATAGAAAAAAAAAAAAAAAAAGTTGCCGCTAAATCTCCAGATGATAATTACTTTCATATTAGTATTAAGAAAAAATACTTTTTAAAATTATTATATATAATAATATTTTTAATTTACGTTGAAAATAATAAATAAAATTATCAATTTTTGTATTTAATAAAATTTTATTATTATAAATAATATATTGATTAATTTTAAAAAATATTATAAGAATCCTATTATTAATTAGCTATTATAGTATTTCATTTCTACCATAAATATACAGTAGATAATTTATAGGTTACCTTTTTTCTTTGTGGGGTATTAAAACTAGGTAGAATATTATTGGAAGGGTAACGAGAAATGACGTGGTGGTGGGGAAAGGCCCGCAGCAGCATTTATGGCAGTAAAATCCCCAGTTTAGTTTAGGGATATACGTTTTAGCTGACGCGAAAGGGTCCTGGCTTTGTTGCGGGGTCCAAAATTTTGGCAGATAAATTTCAGTCGGCCAATCAGATAAATGAAACTGCCAGCTCTAATGCCAGTCCTTCAGCCTCAGCCCCTCCTCTGTTTCAGTTCTTCGTCCTCTCTCGTAGCCTAGTCTGCACATTCAGTCTCTGCTCCACGGCCCTTTAATTACTGCCAGAAGAAGAAAAGAAAAGAAAAAGGGGTCCTAAAAGGCAAAAGCAAGTTCCTAACTGCACGTGTGACCTGTCACGTGTCATTACCATCTCTGAAGTTTTGTATTTTTTTGGTCAAAATACTTAGAGATTTTGTAATATATCATTTAATATAAATTAATTTTGTTATTATAAAATTGAGTGATTTAATTTTTTTAATTAAAATAAAAAAATAAAATTATTAACTGGTGTAACGTAAACTGTTTAAGAATTAACGTGGCATTTAATATGTTTTTAATTGATAATATGAATTTCAAATACTGACGTAACACCAATAAAATATATTATTTGTGACGACATGGACAAAATAAATAACATATTTTCAATATTTGATGTGACATTTTTAATAACTTGGTTATTTATTTTATCCATTTCATCTTAAAATAATATATTTTATTGATGTCAAGTTAGCATTTGACATCCACGTCATCAATTAAACACAGTTTAAATATCAAGTTAGCTTTTTTAACGATTTAAATAATAATTTTACTTTTTTACTTCAATTTTAAAAGAATAAAGATTAAATTACTCAATTTTATAATAACAAGACTAATTTATATTAAATAATATAATACAGAACCTCTAAAATACTTTGAATTTTTTTTTTCATCACTACTCTATGGTCGATTCTTTACATTTTACTCTCCCTTTACTTCTTTTTCTTTTTTTTTTTTTTTTTTCGTTGTCGAAACTAAAATGCCTATAAACAGTAAACTTTTCTTCAAGCAAATTAGTGTTTGTTTGTTTTTTTTTTTTAAATTTATTTACCTTTTCTTTTTAAAAGGGTTTCTAAAAATTTTTTAAATGCTAGCCTAACCTGTTTAAAAGTCAAGGTCTCATAAATGGATTTAAATTTAACAGTTATCGAATTAATTCAAGTTGTAATGCAATTAAACCTCTATATACTCTGAAAAAAGTACAATGTATTTAAATTAATTCAACATTCATACAGAAATGGTACGTTTGGATGAAAATTTTTTAAAAAAAGTTTAAAAAAAAATTTAGAAATGCATCATTTCGAAATGTTATAATTTATAATTATTTTGTTTGGATAAATCTTTTTAAAAGAAAATTTAGACAGTTTAAATTTCATGAAATAAAAAAATAATTATAAAATAAGAATAATGATATTAAAAATAAAAATACATATATGTATAAGAAAAAATATGCAATATGAGTATCATTAGATTCGTAAAAACATATAAATATTATTGGTAATATAAAAAATAAAAATATATATATCATAATTAAATAAAATGATAATTTATTTTTTTAGTTTTGTATTTTATAGTAGGCCACTTTAGAATAAAGTGAGAGAAAATTTTGAGAAATTTTAAAAAATCACCTCTTTAAGGTTGAATACTACAATGGGAACTTATTTGGTGAGAACCAAATGAGAACCTTTCTTTATTTTCGATAAACGTATACAAAGTAAGGTGAAGACTACAATGAGAACTTATTTGGTGAGAACCTAATGAGAACCTTTCTTTATTTTGGATAAACGTGTACAAAGTAAAATAAAATTATTAGTTAAAAAAAATTATAAAAAGGGTAGAAATAATTTATTTATTCATAACAAAGGTAATAATGAAAAGAAATTATGTATTCTTACACGATGAATTAATAATAATAAATATTTTAAAGAAAATAAAAGATTAAAAAATAATTAGATTTGTGATTAGATTTGTTTACGAATTACATTACTTGTCAAGCTTATTAGTATAGTCGATTCAACCCATGATTTTTTTTTATAAATAAATAAATATTTTAATTTAATTTTAAAATATTAATATAAATATAAAAATATTTTTAATTAAATAAAATTTGAATGAACTATTGAGTCAAATTCGATTTCAAATTTAAACTTTAGAGGTATCGATCGAGTGTGATGCGATTCGATTTATAAACATCTTCAATCAGTTAATGTCTAAATCAAAGTTTTTTTCTTATTTTTTATATTTGTTAAGACAATATTTAATAAGTATTTGAGTTACTTATTTCAAATGCTTTTCCTTTTTTTTTTTTTGTAAGATAAATTTCATTTTTTTCGTGAAATGGGTATTAAGGGGTAACTTAGATGCTTTTCAATTTTTCGTGAAATTATATTGTCCAATAGGAAAATTTTGATGTTTTTTTTTTAATTAATTTCTATGTCAGATTTAAAAAATATATTTTTTCAGTGCCATGTCAAATGTGTTATGACACATCAGCATTTTTGAACATGTCAAATTGTCTAGTCAGTTTTTTAATAGAAACTATTATGGATGTTAACAATTTTACTTATTTGCTTCTATTTTAAAAGTAAATGGATCAAATTACTTATAATTTTGGTACATGGACTAATTTACACCAGACTCTAAAGTATAAGGATCTGACAAGTACTTTGACCGCTTATTAGATATTGTCTTAACAAACATAAAAAATAAGAAAAAAAATTGATTTAGACATTGACTGTTTGAAGATGTCTATAAATCGAGTCGCATCACACTCGACCAATACTTTTAATATTTAAATTTGAAATCGAATTTGGCTCAATAGTTCATTCAAATTTTATTTAATTAAAATATTTTTTATATTAATATTTTAAAATTAAATTAAAATATTTATTTAGTTATTTATTTATTTATAAAATAATATCATGGGTTGAATCGATTATACTAATAAACTTGACAAGTAGTGTAATTCGTGAACAAATCTAATCATAAATCTAATTATTTTTTAATCTTTTATTTCATTTAAAATATTTATTTTTATTAATTCATCATGTAAGAATACATAATTTCTTTTCATTATTACCTTTGTTATGAATAAATAAATTATTTCTATCCTTTTTATAATTTTCTTTAATTAATAATTTTATTTTACTTTTTACACGTTTATCGAAAATAAAGAAGGGTTCTCATTTGATTCTCACCAAACAAGTTCTCATTGTAGTCTTCACCCTCCTTAAGTGGAATTTCAAAAGGAAATTTGAAGTGCTCAAATCCCTTCTTGAAATTCCTTATAAATTTGAAAATTCGACTTTTTTTTTTACCCAAACAAGTAAATTCATGTTTAGACTTTTGAGAACCTTTATTAAAATGAAATCTCTCTTTCAAATCCCTCATTCAAATACACCCAAAAAGAATTTCACTAACAAATATTTCAAAGACATTCTTTAAAGTTTATATATAATAGTATCTTCGCCTAATTATCAACTATTTTATTTAATATAATATTATCAAATATAGAAAGAAAAATATAATTAATATATTATTTTTTAATTCAATAAAAATAATATATTAAATACAAAATTTTTAATAAAATAATAATTAAATAATCCTGATTCCTATAAAAATCTGGACCTTACAAATAATATATCAACTAACCTTGAACTCATTAGCAAAACCTAAAAAATAAAATCGTGAATTTGAAGAATATCATTAATCGAAATAATTAATACTCTTATTAACTTGAATCTAGTCTTCATCTTGATAACATATGGTCATAAATGCTACATAGGAAATACAAATATTCAAATTAGTTCAAATGTAATAATAAATACGACGTATAGAATATAAAAAAGAGAAATAATTCATACACTTATTAAAAACACATAATAAAAATTAAAATGTATTTTAAAAATGAAAAATATTAATCAGTGTCTAGTGGCACTGGTTAAGATGATATTTACAGAAAAAAGTATAATGAATACATTATTTTTTCTTGAATTAAATAAAAATAATGTATTCAATGCAAAAAAAAAATTCTGAAATAGTAAATAAATAATTTTAGGCACTAGTTAAGCGGACCCTTTAAAAATTTAGGATCATACGATGATTTTTTTTTTTTTTATATAAATTATTGTAAAATTTGTGTTTTTAAAAAAGGTATATAGCACTTTCTTATAAATATTCAACTAAAGAATTATTTCCATCAAAATTGTCATAACATAATCGTGAATGCACTAAACAAAAACACACAAAAAATTACACCTTTTTCAACAAAAAGATTAATTTGAATCAATAATAAATTATCCTATTAAAAAATAGATTAACTTAACCTGTGCCTATAAATATCAATTAAAAATTATTTAATTACCTGTTTACTTTAACCAAAACCATTCAGCAATGGTTAACATTTTCCTTAAAAAAATAGGTGTAAATAAAATTTAGGCACTAATCCAAGGCAAACACTGAATATATAGGTCCTAAAAAGATGTCACTAACTAGGGCAACCCACTTGCATTACAAGAAAAATAATCCAAGAGCACTAGCATTTGTTTTTCAGGTTAAAATGCCTCAATGAAAGCTAAAAATAAATAAAGAAAGAGTATTGATTAGATTAGAATAGAACCTCCATGGTTTCTCGGTACATATTTTCACTGCAAAAAGGGTCCTGTTACAGAATCCGAATTACCATGTAAGAGGGGGTAAAAAACTAGGTTTAGGTAATAATTTTATGTAGTATCTTATTCTTACTATGTATCAGGCAGAGAAACAGAGGGCAGAGGTGAGCCTGCCGGAGGAGGAAGACACGAATAATCAAAAATCACCGAGAACAGAAACAATCTCTCGTAAAAACACCATTTTCATTTATCGGAAATTGAACCAATCTGACAACCCTTGACGTCTCTTTCTTTAAATCACATAAAGTAGCAAAATTATTACACCCCTCTAAAAAAACAAACAAATCACAGTATATGTATATGATCACCCCCCCATTAATTCAAATATATATATATATATATGGTTATATACTGCTTACTGCATACGTTTTATATATTGTAAAGGAGAACAGAAAACAAAGAGAGAGAGGAATTTTTTTTAAAAAAAATGAATTAAAAAAAGAAAACCCCACCCCACCTCAACTCCTATATTAATATACCTATATCTCGGCTGAAAATCAAACCATCAATTCTACCTATCCTTGAAGGAAAACTTACAAAGTTAGAGAGAACAAAAGGAAAGAAAAGAGTGCTCTTTATGAGAGTATCTCTAGAGAGTTAGAAACAACAAACAACAAACAGGATTTGCTTTGATAATTTATTCTTCTTCTTCTTCCTTCTTATCATCGATATCATCATGTGTAACCAAAGCACCACCGCTACCCTCCCAACCATATCTACTACTTCAACCGAGAAATCATCTCAAACCCACCTCTATTTCGATCTTTTACCACTACCCAACTCCATAAAAGACCCTGAAAAGAATCACCAGCTATACCCTTCAATCTCAGAGATCATAACAGAAGCTAAATCACTCTTCAATCTAGCTTTTCCCATAGCCCTAACCGGTCTCATTCTCTATTCTCGTTCCATCATTTCCATGCTCTTCCTTGGCCATCTCGGCGATATCCAACTTGCGGCTGGTTCATTAGCTATAGCATTTGCTAACATCACAGGCTACTCAGTTCTCTCTGGCCTTGCTTTAGGTATGGAACCACTCTGTTCCCAAGCCTTTGGCGCTCAAAGACCTAAACTTTTATCTTTAACCCTTCACCGCTACGTTATTTTCCTCTTATTCACATCCATATTAATATCTTTTCTTTGGATAAACATGTTCAACATTTTGGTTTATCTTCATCAAGATCCTAATATCACCCGCATCGGCCAGAGGTACTTACTCTTTTCTCTCCCCGACCTCTTCACCAACTCTTTAATTCACCCAATCCGCATTTACCTTCGCGCTCAAGGCATCACCCACCCGCTCACTTTAGCAACCCTCATCGCCACCATTCTCCATTTACCTATCAACTTCTTACTCGTCTCCCTTTTCAACTTCGGAGTCGCCGGCGTGGCGGCTTCCGCTTCCATCTCCAACTTCTTCGTCCTCGTCTCCTTGGTTGCTTACGTTTGGGCCTCGGGCCTACACGAGCCCACGTGGGAAAAGCCCAGTTTAGAGTGTTTAACCGGCTGGAAGCCGCTGCTCAAGCTAGCCGCGCCGAGCTGCGTTTCGGTTTGTTTGGAGTGGTGGTGGTATGAGATCATGATCGTTTTGTGTGGGCTTTTGCTGAACCCAAAGGCGCCGGTTGCGTCTATGGGGATATTGATCCAAACGACGTCGTTGCTATACGTTTTCCCTTCTTCACTGGGTTTCGCGGTTTCGACACGCGTTGGTAACGAACTAGGGGCGAACCGTCCTTATAAAGCGAGATTATCAGCTGTGGTGGCGGTGTTTGTATCAGCCATGATGGGCCTATCAGCTTCGATGTTTGCGTCAGGGATGAGGGATAAGTGGGCCCGAATGTTCACATCTGACTCCGAGATCCTACGGCTGACATCCGTTGCCCTTCCCATCCTAGGGCTATGTGAGCTTGGGAACTGCCCACAAACGGTGGGATGTGGGGTCCTCAGAGGGAGTGCACGTCCTTCCACCGCAGCTAACGTGAACCTAGGTGCATTCTACCTAGTGGGCATGCCCGTAGCGATTGGCCTCGGGTTCTATCTCGGAGTCGGGTTTTCTGGGCTTTGGTTGGGCCTACTTTCAGCCCAGGTTTGCTGTGCTGGGCTTATGTTGTATGTAGTGGGGTCCACTGACTGGGACCTACAAGCGAAAAGGGCCCAGATGCTGACGTGTGTAGATAAAAGGCTACCTGATGTTTGTGATAATAATAAGGGTGAGGCAGAACAGCCGTTGATTTGTATTATGGTGAATTCGGCTGCTTAATTAACCCAAGTTTAGTAGTAAAATTATTAGAGGATGATATGTAATTCCTTTTTTTTTTTTTTTTCACTTTCTCATTTTATAAGTTCCTGAATTATTTATTTATTTTTAGTGAGGACTTAATTGCGTAAAAAGATATTAAAAAAAAAAGTTTTGTTGTCGTCTAGCTATCTACTCTATTCTTTGTGACTGACTTACATTTCTTAACATTTTTCCCTTCTAGTTTCCTTCCCCTTTGTTTGTTGACAATATTAAATGTTATAGTAACTCTATATTTAAAAAAAAATCGATTAACAGATATTTATAGACATTAATTAAAAATTATTTAATTATTATTTTAATTTTTTTATATTTAATATATTTTTTATAAATTTCAATTTTTTTTTTAAAAAAAAGCTGCACTGTTTGTTTGTTTTAATTTTTGAAAGTTTTCGTTTCGAATTACACATGCTTGAGAGACCATAAAACGATTAATTGGGTGTCTCTAAGGCTTATTATGTTCATTTTTAGTTTGTTCTTACATATATCATGGGTTCTTTATGTTAATTTGGCCTTAATTAGTTAATTAAAAAAATACAACTCTTCCAATAAATAGGAAAGTGACAGAGGGTTAAGAAGAGGTCATGAATTAATAGAGGTAAATGTCTCAAAGATTCAGACAAGACGAGTTTTTTGCCCTTTTGTGAGTTTTGTTGAGCAGACGACAGACAAGGCACTTTAGAATCATCCAACAGGCAACACATGGCGGGGTTTAGCCAAGTTTTTGGCTAAAGTTTGGGTTGAATTTTGATTTGAAAACCGTATATGCTAACATCATTTTTGTTGACTATATATCAGCTGCTAATAAATAGTGTTAGTTTCATGTTACAGTTAATTTGTAGTCTTTCCTAGCAGGTTGGTCCCTCCCGATCTAAAAGTATTTCCAGCAATAGTATCATAGAGTGGGGCTTAGCTAGCTATAGTTTTTATAGACCTAACAAAATCATGGTGGTGGCGGTGATGGAACTTTCATATATTGGCAAGGAAAAAGCCTGAATTCGATATTTAATTCAATTTTTTCATATAATTATTTTTAAAAAATAATATTTAATAATTTTAAATTTTAATCAATTTTTTGTAATTTTGTAGAATACTGTTTCAGGATTTGTCCTTGACGTTGTCAATTCCTTTCTTTCTTTCCTTTTGATGGGATGGGGGAAAGAACGGTGGGGGTGAGAAAAAGAAAGGAAAGGAAAAAAAAGAAATGCAATTATTTCGAAAGGTGAGGTTACTAGTACATAATCTGTTTGTCATTTGAAAGATGCAATCTTTGACATTTTTTATATTTCAACTACTTAAAGATATTTGGGTCATTCACCGACATAATAAGTTAATTTGGCTTATAAGTTATAACTATCAAACGATTAATTCAATTCTGATTGGTAAATTTCATATACAAAGAATCTATGGTTATATTTTGTGCTAGTTTGAAGTTGATTATATATACTAAACATATTCAATGTGAAAACAGGGATTTGGTTTGTTTGATACAAACAAAAGCTTACTTGACGTATTCTGTCACAAAAACCTAGTTGACGTATACAATCACATGAACCAAATTTAAAATGGGTTGTGTGAAGCAGTATTATCTTTCATATCCTTTATTTCTAAGGTCAGAAAGATGTTCAATAAACAGATGCTTATACATATTTCATATATGTATATATATATATATATATCCATGAAATTATATATATCAGCAACTTATCAAGATCATGTGACCAGTAAATGTCATGAATAGCTTGCAAAGGTCAACTTGCAACCCCACTTTATTGAATTTTCGTATCGAAAAAGGGAAGGGAAAAAGCATATTGTTGATTAATTTAGGTTCCTTTATATGAAATGGATAAAAGAAGGCTAGGCAAACAAAGAATATGGCTATAATGATCAAGAGAAAAGGGGGAGTGTCTCAGATCAGTGAAAAGAACAGCATTCGGCATGGCAACTCTGGAAAGGAAAACCCCAAAGAGAGTCTTGTCTTATTGTTAAAGTGGGTTGCCTAGAATTAAGCTGCTGTTTTAATTGGTTGATGCAGAGATTGCAGTATCAGCATTTCTCATCTGCACTTTTTTTTTCTTTGCTTTTGCCATGACAATGAGGAGCAGAAAATACATCTCCCCTTCTCTTCTATATGTAAAAAGATCTCATATATGATCAAATATTTCATATATATGACTGATTCTTCTTTGTATGCATACCCCCAAACAAAGGGCAGGATACTGCTGCTTTTTTCTGGGGGTCCATCCCCATCAAATCCATCAACTCAAATTCTTAAACTGCCACATGCATGTTTTATAAGATAATGGTTTCCAGTACGTAGTCTAGTATTTATGGTAGAAAAGGAGCCAGGGGCATCACCAACCTTAGCTGTTCAATCTTCTAATTTTCTCCTCTTATCTGCCGGCATTTGTCCTTGTAAGGGACTAGCTAGCTAGTATTTGATACATTTAATAATGGGTTTGTATACACTAACAGTATATATATCTATATACTATACTGACAATAAATTCTATAATGATATTTTATTAAAAAAATTAATCCCTAACCATAACCATTAACTCTAACCATAACCTTTCAACTTAACTTTTAACAGGTAGCATCGTAAGATGCACTGTCAGTGTATAGATTTATACACTGACAGTCCATCCAATATAAATCCTTTAATAATTTGTATTATATTTATATGTTTGACATAAAAAAATACATGTGACACAACACGCATACACAAATTATCAAATTTAAAATTCTCATCATTTTGTTGTCTTTTTCATATTGTGATTATGGAATATATATATATATATATATATATATATATATATTAAGTCAAAGTTCTTTAAACATATCATATAAATTCCATTAATATATATAGTGATGGACATTCTGACCCAAAGTTTATAAAATATGCATATTGTATCATGTTTTTGAGATCATTTTTTTAAAAAAATTAAAGATATAATATAATAAAAAAAACCCTACTAATTACTAAATATGATATTGGCCAAAAAAAGATTACTAATATGATAAGGAGATTTTCTCAATATTAAGGCTGGGGAAAGCAAAAAATGGATCAATATTTATTCTGGCTTTTAAAAAAAAAATTCCCCACTTTCTTTTCCATAATGTTTTAAAATTATTATTTCTTTCACCATCTTTGAACAAATACTATATCTGTATTCAAAATTAAATCCTGTCATTGGGTACTAGCCATTCGGGATAAATGTCGGATATAGATATGTATCTGATACGAGTATGTTCAATATTTTTTAAAAAAAATTATATATTTGGAGGATCATATCCTTATTCACATATTCTAATATGTGTCTAACACAGATTTCGGGTATGAATATTTACAAAAAAAAAATGAAAAATCTAAGTAACATAGTTGATCAATGCCATTTTTATTCTGTTCTGTCTCTATAGTTTATGTATTCCTTTTGGCAGATGGGCGGAAGTGCATAGCGCATAGTGTTCCTTGTATAATCTATGTAGTAAGTTAGCTGACCCAAGCAAATATCTTCGATTGCCATCTTGAGGAAAAAGTTAGAAGATCTTCAAGATAAACCACAATATCTTTCCATCCAAATCAACAAGCTAGAGCGGATATGTGCAAATTAACTGCATTTGCATTTTTGCTTCAATAAATGTAGTAACATTAATAGGTTTTTCTGTGGTCCGAGAAGGGTTTTATCAGCAGCTTATGTCAAGTCTCATTTACTTAAATGTATAATTCCTCCTTGGCTTGTTATTGAAAATTGAGCTAATTGGGAATATTATTCAGTTCATAGTCGGGTTCACTAAATTCTCATTAATTTCTGTTTGATTTTGACCCTAATTATAGCCAGCCTCTGATATAACCATATGCATGCTTCAAATTTAGTCAAGGTTAATCAGCTTTAATAAATCTGTAACAAAAAAGATATGGGTTCTTCCCAACTTCCAAAACAAAATGTTTAAGCAACAGGTTGGACGCCTTACAGACTTACAGTTGATTTTCATTCCTTAACAGCAACGACATTGGCATCCTGCGTAGAAAGTGATTTTTTTTTTTTTTTTTTTTTTGTGGTTCTAACAGAAACAGGGATCAGGCGGAAAAAATGGGCCAATGAAATCATGCCATTGCCAGGGAGCTAGGGCGTTCAACATGCAAAAATGAAAGGGATTTATCCGTCTCTATAAAGTAAAGGGTTTCTCAATTTCAGTGCCCTCTCTCAAAGTCACCAAAACTGGGTGAGACTGAGGCTGAGGCTCCCTTATTTTAGCAAATGTTAAGATTTATCTTTCTGTCAATTCAACTTTTGCCTGTGCACGTCAGCCCCTTAGTTATGCACATTCAGAAGAGTATTTTAAGAAAGAAAGTTATTCTACTACTTTAAACTCTTGATTGTTTATAGCTAGCTTCTCGCATCTCTAGCTGTTTAATTATCTGATAAGAACATTAATTATAAAGAATAATGGTCGGTTTAATTTTCAAGTTTCAACCACACGTTGAGGAAAGTTTGCTCCTGCTGCTAATTTATCATCTGTTTTTCAAAGTTGAACCAACCTAGCTAGCTAGATAGCTAGCTCCTCTTTGTTTTAGATCAGCAACCAATAATTGGCATAGGTAGCTATTTACAAAGCACGTTTAGAATCAATCAAGTCCCCACAGATGGCTACTAAGAGAGAGAGAGAGAGAAAGAGAAAGGGTGATGGTTACCATTCCTTTTTCTATTAAAATAGGAGCAAGTGTTAGAAAGAGCTAGCCTAGCGACAGCATCATTCTAGAGCATCATGTTTCTCACATGGCTACTCTCTCTATGAACCACCGGCTTATGCCTCTCCCGTACCGATGTCGTATTGGTGCTCGATAGTCGATAAGGACACACTTTTGACACGACGTGATACGTATTGTATTGAGTTGGCATCTCTTTTTGGTTATCTGAACTAAAGCATCACTTTCATAGTTTCATCCTACCAGCTATATATCAAGACTTTGTGCATCACCTAACAAACAAAATCATGTATTTAAACTTAACAAAACCACTAAGCTTTCAGTCCAAAGAAAAAAGAATTTTTTTCTTTTAAAAAAATTTCTGTCAAAGCTTATCTCAAAATAATATCAATCATTCATGAGCAGATAAAAAACTATTCAGTTTTCCTCTATTATTTTTTAGTCTATTTGTGTTTAATATAATTTTAATCACTATTTAGAAGTAGGATTTTTTATAATTTATAAATGAATCTACACGTATGAATGATAATGATGAATATATTAAAAAATAAATTTATATTTGATGCATTGTCAGTGTATAGATTTATACATTGATAGTGCATCTTATGATGTCACTTGTCGAGTTAGGGGTTAGGAGTTAGGATTAGTGGTTAATTTTTTTAATGAAATGTTAGTGTAAGATTCACTGTCGGTATATAGACCTATATATTGACAATACATCAAATATAAAAAAAATAATGAATGAAACTATCATTGTATTTATATACAAAATTAATTCAGATAAAGATTTGGGTCAGTTTGGGCTGCAATCATTCTGGCGTTATTTGTTCACAAATGCTGACACCAATTTGGGCAATTGAGAAACCATGCACCCTTCAACAATTTAAATATGGACCGATGGCCTGAATATAGTAGACCTTTGTCCAATGGGGATTATGGGTTCACCATGCAATTTTTAACCAAATCACTACCAGCTCACAGGTTCCAGGGCCAGTTGGCTTATGGGGCTCCAGGTTAAAGTTGATGGGCTCACAGCTTACAAAATTGACCCAACTTGGACTGCCAAGTCTGCTATCAAATCGACATTGGGTTTTTGGTTTCCATGGCTCCCTCAATGTTGAAGTTGGCTAACCCAAATCTTACACTCATCAGAAGAGTGCAAACTGCTAAGCTTGAATTCTGGGGCTAAGCCCATGTTCCAGTTTATATTTCTCATCAAAAAAAAAAAAAAAAGGATGGTGTCTGGTCTGGTTGGTTTAGGGGATGACCCCATCATTTATTGAGATGAATTTTTTCAGAAGCTTTGGACAAAATGGTTGAATATCACTATCATCAAGCAATTATGTATTGTTATTTGAAGTTGTGAGAACTTTCTGATTCTTTCAAGTCTTACCAAAGGAAAAAAAGAAAAATAAATGTTGTACAGATAATGGTTTTTGGCTGTTCTAAATGTTGCTTACAAGACAATGGTTTCTGAGCAGCTCAGATTGCCAGATGAAGAAAGAGACAAATTTTGCAAATATATCCAAGTATAGTTATCTAGGAAACTACCATAATTTATAGGTTCCTAAGAACCGTAATTTGGTACCCTATATTAATGCAGCCAGCTTTAAAGCCCCGTTGGGAAATTTTCTCTCCTCTACAACTTGGAGTAGCTTTTGCCTAGTTTCAGTTTGGCTCATTATCAATCAAAATTCTATGTTGTCTGATTTACAACTCTCAAAGAAAAAAAAATAAAAGCTTTTTTTGCCAGATTAGGAAAAGGATGGTTTTCCAGGCAGAAAGGTGCAAGAATATTGCGTTAAAACAGACAGGAATAATTGAAATCAAACATTCAGTAATGGCCTGAAATTTTTTGATGAAGTAGCTTTGCTAGGTTCTGCTTTAAACTAATTTGAGTAGTTCTAATTGACAGGCCATCTAATACCCTCTACTTTCGTATACAAAGTTCTCAAGTTAGAAACACTTTATGCTGTGATGAAATGTGCCATTTATGAACACGAGGTTTAGTTGGTTCATATAATCACTTTTGAAATGTGGTATTTAGCAAGTTTGGAATTCGAATCCCAATATCTGCAAATTTTTTTCTCTATTACGAGATTTCGGCATCTTTTATACCAAAAAAAAAAAAAAGAGTGCCGTTTCCAACAATTATGTGCTCCTCCAGCCTGGGAATATTGATTATCACTTCACCTTTTATCTCATTTTGGATACTTTTTCTCTCTAAGGAGAATAATTATTGGATGATTATACAAACATATTTCTGGAACTTGAGATCAAATCCTTGTAAAGTATATACTTTTTTTGGGTAGTATTTTACTTCAATTTCATCAGTGTGATAACGTTTAACTTTGAAAGACAAATTTTCTTTTACTAATAAACATGTAATCTAAGTATTTAGTTTGGTACCTATAGAGATTTATTGGGTTTTGAGCTAAATAATGGAAGATAACTTTTTCTCATATCCCACAAATTGTAACCCAATCGTAATCTATTATACCTATCTTTTGACAGGTAACAGAGATTACAAACTCAATTACTCACAAAGAAGATAGACCTTTTGAATCTTAAATTATTTGTAGATTTAGTAATTTTGAATACTATTCAAAAATATATATATATGATACGTTTAAAAAATACGAAAAATAATATAATAAATATGTTATACACGACATGTCTAAATATGATTAACATAATTAACACGACACATTTAATACATGTATCGTATTTTTTATTAAGATTTTGACATATTTAATAATGAAAAATTATCTAACACACTGTCAGTAGAATTTTTAGACTCTATTAACAATGTTACGAAAGTGACACATATCATAATAAAGAAAAATAAAAAAATAATAGGACGTGTAGTTTTTTAATTTCGCTTTTGAAGTTAAAAAACTTTACTACTAGTAAATCAAAGACGAACATTTTAATAATTTATATTATGTTTATATTTATACAATTAACACAATAAAAAACATAAGATACGATACATGTATAGGAATTGTCAAATCTAATTATTTATACATTATCCTTGATCTGACCAAGAATGAATGTATCAATCAAGATAATTCAATTTTCATAACCAGGTCATGTTTATTAATAGCTTTTTTTGCCCTTGACCAAATACATACTATACAAAGTAGTAGAGTACTTAAACAATCAGTTGTATATAAAAAATCAATAAAAATGGAAAAGAAAAAGTGGGGGTAAATCGAAGTAGAATTTTCTTCAATATTGTCGTTTAACCAAAAATTATCAAATCAGTATAAGACAATTTCTCCACTGCCATCTTAGACATCCCAAAATAAAGTTTTTTTTTTTTTTTTTCTTTCCGTAAAATCCGTACAAAAATGATGCAAGCCAAGCCCCCCTTCTCTCTCAGTTTTGTCAAACCTCTCTCGAGTACTTCCGTAAATACAACCAATATCCATGACCTCATTTTGGATTTTGTCTTTGAATGGTCTGAGATACGCCATTGCCATCTAACCAAAACCAGCTCACAAGTCAGAAGCTAGATCTCGTATCATCCACCAAGTTACCATTGTACCCTTCCTTTCCCCAATTTGGTTCCGTCCATGGCATCCCCAGGCATTGGCACCAATTTCGTAAACAGTGACATGTAAGGGACATATTTTTGTTTTCATTTGTCTGGTTTTGATCAGCAAAGTACTAGTATCTAGTGTAGTAGAAGAGTAGGAAAATCACAAATTGTTTTATTTTTTTTTGGGTTTTTTTTTTTTTTTTTCTCAATTTTGTAAGTTGGATTCTTTTCATGATTGTGAAATGACTGAGAACAGGGGTTAAAAAAAAAAGTACATGAACAGTAGAAGGAAAGGAACTTTATTATATCACCTTTAAGCTGGGGTCACAGTTTGGTGTGCAGATCAGAGAGTGAAAGGGCCTGGCTTTATGAGAATAAAGTAAAAATAACATTGACAAGAAAGTTGAATTAGAGCACAAATAATTGAAGAACAATGAACTAAAACAGTGAAAAAGAATACTTTCTGCAAATTCACAGTTTTTTAGATGCTGGCAATGGCAGCAATAGAGTGAGAGAGAGAAAGAGAGAAACCCGAAAGAAAGAAAGAAAGAAAGAAAGAAAGGGCTGAACTTTGCAGCCAAGGGCACAGTTGTGTTATAGTGTAACAGAGAGGGAATTAAGAAGAACAAAATATTCACCAGAAAGCTACTTTCATTGGCTGTGTGCTTTTTACTGTTTTAATGCTGAGAAGTTTTACAATGACATATAATTTGCCTTCTGTTTTCACTTGTTTAAACAAGGATCTTTACTCTTTAGGTTAGCTATATTATTAAATCACGGTCGTGAATTTCGTCGCAGATACGATTACGGATGTCGTGAGCGTTACGTAACGTATAGAGATAATAAATTTTTCATAAATTTAATAATATTTCAATAAATTTGATAATATCGTAAACGTTACATAACAAATAAAATACAATACGAAATTTTTCATTTTCGTTACCTCGCTATACTATAATTGCTTTATTGTCTTCTGATACCTGGCTCTGAGGGCTAGAGATAGTAAATTTTGAGATTGTCCATTGTTGCAGCAGCTGGCAGTAGGATTAAATTACGGTCTTATCGTGTTTAATAATTTTTTTAAAGAAGGGAGAGTAAAAAGTAAAAACAGGTGCAAAGAATTAGATGAAAAGAGAGGTTAAAAAAGGAAGCATAAGCATATAAAAATCAAAGGCTTCACGAGATTGTCAGAAGCTGAGGACCCTAAGGCATCTTTCTTTTTGACGACACGTCGCTCCACAAAGTAATGAGACTGCGAGAAATATAGGGAGACTTTTTTCTTCTTTTTTTCGTCTATGTATAATTTTACATTGTTAAGACAATGTTCATTATGTGGAAGAATGAAAAATTCCAACATTTTTTTATATTAAAAACGAATTTTTATTTTATTATTTTATTACGGATCTTCTTTGTTTAACGCTTCTATTCTGTTTGAGGGGGGTTTGACCACATTGTAATTGTAAACACCCTTTTTTAAACTTCTGATTAATAATATTTTTTTTTTCTTTTTAAGACCCTCTGAATCTTTCAGCGGCATGTTTTTGTCATGTAATGCAGTTTCTCACGATGCCATGGCAGTATTTTTATTCCCTTTTAACTGATTTTGAATTTCAAATACTACTACTATGAAGTATGAACACACTGACTCCATCATCAAAAATGAAATAAATAAATAAATAAATATAATATATATTCCCTTTTTCTTGTTTCTAAATTTAATTTCTTTTCTCAAATATTTGACGTTTCTTTTAAAATCATATATAGTAAATAATATAGTAATACTATTCTTCAACAACTTTGAATCACCACTTTTCACAACTTGGAAAGCACCTAAGATTGTGAGCTGTATCAGTATCGTATCACCACCCTTTCTTTCTAGTTTCTAAGCTTTCTTATCAAAATGGGCATTTTTGGATTTCACTTTTAAAACCCTCTTTCTTTGTCTCTCAGTTGTTTTTCATTTCCTCAGTTCCCTCTCACTCTTCAAGTTTCTCAGTTGTTTTTCATGCACTGAGAAAAAAAATGGGAAGAGCTACAAGGTGGCTAAAGAGCTTGTTTGGGATAAAGAACAGCAAAGACTACTCAAATTCCGGTGACCGGAAAGACAAGAAAAGGTGTAGGATTGGGCATTCAGGGCGGGACTCAAGCGGTGGGTTGTTGTGTCACAACCCTACAACAATACCACCAAATATATCACCAGCAGAGGTTGTCTGGCTAAGATCATACTATAATGAAACAGAGAAGGAGCAGAACAAGCACGCAATTGCTGTTGCAGCCGCCACAGCAGCCGCTGCAGATGCAGCAGTAGCCGCTGCTCAGGCAGCTGTGGCAGTGGTGAGGCTGACAAGTCATGGCAGAGGGACCATGTTTGGCGGTGGACATGAGAGGTGGGCTGCTGTTAAGATTCAAACTGTTTTTAGAGGTTATCTGGTAAGTATAGTCTTTCAAATTTTCAATCTTGGTCAATTTATTCAAACAATTAATTAAGCATTGAGATAAGGGTTTTTGAACTTGAGTAAAATTTAAGGCTTCATTTGTTTTAATCTTGGGTTTTTGGATTCAAAACAGGCTAGAAAAGCACTACGAGCTTTGAAAGGATTAGTGAAGATACAAGCGCTTGTTAGAGGATATTTAGTGCGGAAACAAGCTACAGCTACTCTTCATGGCATGCAAGCCCTGATAAGAGCACAAGCTACCATCAGGTCCCAGAAAGCTAACAGATTTGACATCCGAGCTCGAAAATCTATGGTAAAAAAACCCTTTAATGCAATAATTCTACTCTATTTTGGTTGGCTTCCATTGAGGCTTATCTTATTTCTTAATTGTTTAAAATCTATCTTGTAGGAGAGATTTGATGATACAAGGAGTGAACATACTGTTTCTTTCCATAGCAGAAGATTGTCAGCTTCTCTTGACACTTCAATTAATTACATTGATGAAAGTCCCAAAATTGTGGAGGTTGATACAGGCTGCAGGCCTAAATCAAGATCTCGAAGAACCAACACTTCGGTATCAGATTTCAGCGATGACCCGCCGCCTTACCAAGCGCTGTCTTCTCCACTTCCATCTCGATTTCCAGCCAGTTTAACCATACCAGATAGCCGCCATTTTCAAGACACTGATCATTGGGGATTAACTGGAGATGAATGCAGGTTCTCTACAGCACAAAGTACACCTCGGTTTATCAATTCTTGCGTGCCTAATGCCCCAGCGGTTACACCGGCCAAGAGTGTATGCGCTGCTGATAACTTTTTTACACACTACGGGAATTTTCCTAATTACATGGCTAATACACAATCTTTCAAGGCTAAATTGAGGTCACATAGTGCTCCAAAGCAAAGGCCAGAACCAGGGCCCAAAAAGCGCCTTTCACTCAATGAAATGCTGGAATCTAGAAGTAGTTTAAGTGGGGTTAGGATGCAGAGATCATGCTCACAAGTTCAAGAAGCTATTAATTTCAAGAATGCAGTGATGGGGAAGCTTGATAGATCCTCACAATTTGGTAGAGATCCTGAGAGAAACTATTTTCAGAGAAGGTGGTGATTATTATGTGAGCCAAAAAAAAAAAATGTAAGAAATGAGCTCTGCCTCTATGGCCCCCCCTTGTATGCTAGTGAACAAAGATAGGTGATAAAACAAGGTGGAATGTGTGTAGAATTTACATGATCTGATCGAAAATTCCTGTCCATCTGATTCAAATCTCAGTGTTAATTATGTGAAGGAATTTGCCTTCTTTTCTTGTCAATGAAATGAAATTCCAATTGTAGAACTTAGATAGCCTTGTAAAGTTGAGTTCTCCATACCAAAACAACAAACATTACTTGGTTTTTTTTCCATCTTTCTTTCAGTAAATTAATCCAAACTCACCAATGTTTCAAAATTCTGTAACCCTGTCAAAACTATGATGACCCTAAAGAATAAGGGAGGCAGAATTTTGAACTATTCCCACATTTTTTATTCCTCGCCATCACTGTCTGATTGATTTGATGCAAGTGAGTTTATTTTTCTTGACTTTAGGAACCAAAGATAAATATGAATGTGGAAAAACAATGACATGAGGTGGTGGTTGATTTTCAATTTGAAAATATTGGAAAAATCAAAGCTGTGGTAATTCTACATGATTGCAATTTCCAGTACAATGTTCCCTCCCTTATTATTCATTTTGGAATTGTGTGTAAGACAGCAACTATTTGCTCTTGCTCTTTGTTTGCATATGATGTATGATAGCTTGGATTTTTTTTTCATTGCGGATTTAATGGCAATGGCTCCCTTGAGTACGTTCATGTATGACCCACCATCTGTTACAAGTTTTGTTTCTTTCGTTCTTTCTTTCTTCTTCCTTTTCATGGGTTTTTTTTTTTTTTTTTTTTTACTTTGCTAATTACTGCTTGTTATACCACCCAATGCCAACTATCAACAAATGTAAGTTTTTCATATTTGACTGGAAACAACCAAACCAAACCTGAAAGTAAAAATAACATGCATCAATTTCTCATTATTACAGTATTCATGATTAAGAATCATGGTTACAACTTAGCTCTCTTTTTTTTTGTCTTCCAAGTTCATAATCACACTGTTACTATAGTACTAAGTTTATGAAATGAGAAAGTACTTCTATCAATACCTTGAAAAGATTTACCTATGGAAGGTTAGTAGTAATAATTGTACTCACTGAGTCAATTAATTGAAAATTAAAAAATTTTGAATTCAAAATTTAATTTAATTGATTCATATAATTATTTTTTAAAAAATAAATACTATTTAATAAATTTGAAATCGAATTTAACTTTTGTATTTTTTTTTTCACATTAAAAGTAAGTTGAAGTGAAGCTAAGATGTTTGAAACTATATCAAACCACTGACTTACAGAGTGGCCAAAATAGGGATTCAAAAGAAACAGAAACTTCGAACTTTTTCTTCATTTTCAATCAAATCAAGTAGCAGAACTTTTTGTTGGTCTTTATCACGCATAATTTATTAAAGAGTTTGGGTTTTTATCAATGAGTGTTAATATTTTTATATATAATAATTTTAAAAATTTGTATTTGATATATCAATGTATAAATATATACATTGATAATAAATTTTATAATAATATTTTATTAAAAATTTAACTTTTAATTTTAAAATATATTATAATATATAAATTTATACACTGCTTCAAATATAAATCATAATCTTAAATAATGTTGTTAATAATTGTTAGCAAAATCTTTCGTTATTTTTTTAAGGCATTTATCATTTGATTTTCACATTGCCAGACTAATAATGATTAGCTTTTGATTTGACACATGTAAAATGTTTCTTTGAATTTAGGAGACAGACACAACCTTTGTTTTCAGTATTGCTTTGCACCACCTGCCACCCATCAATTTTATTAATTATTACATCCTTTTTAAATTTTAAAAGAAATTGTGGGCAGTTTAGGGCTTTAGGCTGATGTGCACAGTTTTTGGCTGAATATTTCGTGAAGCGTGTTGATAAAAAGGCTCAAGATGGGAGAGTTGTTTAAGTAATTATAATAAGATTTTGTTAACAAATGTTTTTAATATATTATTTAAAATTAATTAATATATTATTATAATAATATTATTATATTAAATATAAAAATAAAAATAAAAAATTTTATTTATTATTTTTAATATATTAAATAAAAATATTATTATATATAATAATTTTAAATAATATCTTTAGAATATTCGTTAACAAAATTCATTATAATAATCAAGTCAATTTAAAATCAAACTTTTGTTCTTTGAACCCAAAATTATTTTGGATTTTGCTAAAAGAATGATTTTAGAATATTTTTTAAAATTAATTAATATAAAGTATTATAAATAGCATCATTTTTAATATATTAAATAATAATAATTTTTAAAATGTCTACAGTAATTAATTAAATTCAATTATTTTAGAGAGGGTCACTTGTTTGAGCTATCATTGGGTAAACAGGGTAAGTTATGGCTCACGTCACATGGGCATGTTCACTGCCGAAATTTTGATAGGCTTCAAAAGTTTGCCGAAAGCTAAGATGTCTACTGAGCTGGGCCTAACATTGGTAGCTGGCCTAAGCTTAATGACTCAACCTTTTTCCATCCATATTTTTTTAATTTATATCTATAAACATAAGTTAAAAATTATTTTTAATTATTTTTAATTATTTTTAATTATTTTTTATATTTAATATATTATTATTACTGAATTCAAAATATATTAATTATATATATATATTGTTTTATATATATCATTTTAATTGGTACTAATAGGCATTGATTAAGATTTTCTATCTTTAAAAAGGAACAGGCACCTAAAAGCAGCACTAGGCTCTCAGCTTACCAGGAACAATAGCTGCTTGCCTGCTTCGATTGCAGGGCAAGGCTCCTCCTAGTCCTAGCTAGCTTTTGGCATAGTTAAGCGATTGGGTTGCTGTGATCACTTTTTCAGGCTAAAAGTAAACTAGCAAGCTCATTATGGGAACAGGCTCACATGTCAAAGTTCACCCAAACAACCCCTTGGCCCAAACAGTTGAAATATAACTATTATCTTCTGAAAGAACCTTTAACATACAAAGAAAAGGGCCTGGCCTTTTGTTCTATTCATCCTCTGATCCCATTCAGGCCATCATGCAATTGAGCCGTGGCTTCAATTACTACAAACCCATTTTCCTTTTGATGAGTTTGATGAGTCTCCCCCTTACAATTAAATGAAGATTTAGTGATGGCTTCTAATAGTATCAATTTATCATATCCTACAATAGATCAAAAAGCTAGCTATCATCATTATGGCTTTTACAAAGAAATACTATTTTGTTTGTTTGATATACATAAATAAAATTTGATGCTTATAATTTGATCCATTCAGACCCATCAATGAAACTAAGAGAAATAAAAGGTTTGGCTTCCTCATCAGTAAGTTCTCTTGACCATGAAACCCTGCCCGCAAAGCTTGCTCCTGATCCGCTACATTTGTACTGCCCATAAAACACAGTCCTGCCAAAGTTACCAACCAACCAAAAACCAACAACCACATCAATACAAAAGTTGCAAAGCCAGGGCTTGCCCCTCTCAACAAAATATGCATGCGCATGCTATAACTTCTGCAATATTTATAAATATAATAAACTTTAGCAGGGATCAGCTTCAGCTAGGCTGGCGTGGCCTTCTCTTTTATAATCCAATCCACCAATATTATTACCTAACATTTGGGTGGATTGCTTAGGGCTACCTTCTTTCTGCGCTCTTTTTCTGGTGCATTACACGTAGATTTTACAGATCAATCAATGGAGGAAAAAGCTAAGGCACACAGTTTTAATGGTTAGGTTCCTAAGACACAAATTTGTTGTCGTACTTGTTTGCCAAATATATATGCCAAATTCCCTATATATGAATGTGGTGATGAGGTAGAGGAAGACAGGAAAAGCTTTGTATACAGTTTGAGGCGGTGCTGCTGGGAAAAAGGTAAGCAAACAAAGCCTGGGATGGTATGGGAAAGGAGATGGCACACCGTCCATGTATCCACTAGTTGCTCCCATTTTTCAATTTTTTTAAATACTACACCTGTGTCATATGCATATACGGACATGGATATGTAGATAAGATCCTCCAAATATATAGAAAACTTAAAAACAAAAAATGAAACATACCCGTGTCAGACACATACCCGTATCCGACACTCAGACTTCAATTTTTTTGAATATTTTTAAACACGTCATAGATGAAAATAAAGTTTGAATACTTAATTATAAAAGTTTAAGCTTAATTTATTTACCAAATCATGCATTTATCTATAGTTTGAGAATCAAATGTGTATTTAACTTTTTAAATTTTTTTATGTATGCAAGAAAGAAATTAAGAAGCCTCTTTCTCCTTAATCTCTTAATGGATGATCATAATCCTTAAATTTAATTTTTCATGTGTATGTATGTATGTATGCATGCATGCATGGAAAGAGAAAGGGGGAAAATTATTACATCTCACGGTTAGGGTCGCCCCAGTTATACCAGCCCTTAGGAATGATGATGTTGTCCATATAAGTGTAAGCAAAGACTACCCTAGAGAAAGGACCCCATGCCCTCCCTAGGTAGAGAGCCCCTGAGCCAGTCACCTTACAGTTCACAAAAGAGAAGCCCGTGTCGTCTAAGATACTTCCTCTGTTTTGTGCTGTTAAGGCCCCTGTTAACCTTGCTATTGCATGCACGTGACATCCCTGAAAACACCAACCAACCAATCATATTACACTTTAGAGTTTATAGACCTAAAACCTTTGACCCACCAAAAAAATAAAAAAACATAGAATTTCTCCACATTTTCAACTGATACTTAGGTTAATTTCCTGTTAATAATGTAGGGAATTGTTATGCTTGATAATTTTAGCAGTGAAAGTAACAAATTAATGTCTCAAGTTCGTACAAAGGAAAGGAAAAGAGATGTAGATGCTGAGATTTGAAACCCAAACCAACTAGATGTCATTTTTTATTAAAGATGGCTGTATGAATGAACTGAATTAAACTCGGTTCTAACTATATTTTATTTGCTTGGATAGAAAATTAGAAGTAATTCTTGAGCTACACTTAAGGACAAGAATTGTGGGGGCAGTTCAAAAAGTATGCCAGGCGTGACAAGAGCTGATATGGTAATTTATTCTCCCTCCCTCAAAGTTTAGTAAATTTTCTGTTAGATAAAAGGAATGATGTTCTATGTTGGGATAATTTTGGAAAATCATGATTTTCACATCAATTATAGGGGAATCTTTAGATGTTTTTTCCCCCTTTTTTCAATGAGGATGAAACTAAGGAAAAAAGGAATTGCTCAAACACAAGGTGATCATGAGCAATTGGCTTGAATATGACAAGTTTATTTAACTACTCAATTGTCTAGAATGCAATTTAAAATTTCAATCGAGCTAACCTTAAAAACATATATAATCTATGTTACTCGGACTCGGATGTGAGTGTCGGATATGGATATGTGTTCGACTCGGATGTGAGTGTCGGATACGGGTATATGTCCGACACAGCTATATTCAATTTTTTAAGTTTTTTTCATATATTTGGAGGATAGAGTCATATCCTCATATCCATTTCCGAATATGCATCGGATACGGGTGTTGAACACAAATATTTCAAGAAAAATAAAAAGCCGAAGCAACATAGTATATAATCATTAGATTGTGCTGTTAATTACAGGTGAGAAACTAACCTCAAAGAGGGAGAGAGCATTGCCAAAGATAAAATCAACAGAACCTTCAATGTAACAATCCTTATAGTAATGCCTACCAAAGTGATCATAGAGAGTGTCCTGAGCTCCCAAGAACTTACACCCCAAGAAAGTAGCTGTATCTGCTGATATTCTAAATGCTACAGCTTGTTTTCCAACTGCTCCTGGTGGTGGAACTGGTGTTGTGTTCTGAAAAGCACCAATATTTTTCTTTTGCAATAAGAAAAAGAATGGGAGGCAAGGAGGGTGAGGGATGAAAAAAAAATTAATTAAGAAGACTAATTAAGTTACCTTAAATGTAATGTTTTTGGCAATAAAATAAAGGGAGTTTACAGCAAAAGTTGCAGAACCATAAGTTCCTAAAGGTTGTCCTCTTGGTCCAGGTGTTTGAGCTGTGTCTCCCCATTGAACAATTGTGTTATCTGCTCCTGCTCCTTGAATTGTTATGAAGGATTTCAATGGTGGAATGTTAACCTTCTCCCTGAAAAATCAGTACATTTGAAGTAAGTAATTAATTCTCAATTTCTCAATGTAGTAACTTCTTTCACAAGCAAGAAAACCAAAAGTAAGACAAGATTGGTTTTAAAAAGATCTTTAGCTTAGACTTTTGGTCAAAAGACCATTTCACAGAGCATTTTGATCACAAGGATAAAGACAAAAAAACAAACAAAAATGGGAATCACATTCTTGTATCATTATGCAGTCTCACACTGAACAAGAATTTGCATACAAGTGAATGTAGACAAACTCTATAATCCAGAGTTCAGTGAAAACTGGAACAATTTGGCAGAACCAAATGAAAATAAATAAATAAATAAATGCAGAAAAGCATAAGGACAAGAGTAAAACTACATTAATTCAAGCAAAACCACATTATATAGAGTCAAAGTACTCACGTGTAAACCCCTGAATGGACCTTGATAACCACTCTCACAAGGTTTATGAAAGGAAGAGAATCAATGGCATCCTGAATTTTGGTGAAGTCTCCACCTGCTGGATTCTTGTGTACACTGATAGTATAAGAAGGGAAAAGCTTGTTCTTTGCTGTTCTGAAAACTGAGTGTTTAAGGCTACCAACAAATTTGACCCATTGCATGAAAGGCTGTTCTGAGACATGGGTTCTTGTCATATTTGATTGCTTGTGCTTCCCTTTAGAGCTTCTGAGTCTGATACCTTTGGTATGGCACAATGTCTGGCCAGAATTCAAGCAAAGAAGAAGGATGATAATGTAGAAAATACATTGAAACTTTGACATATTTAAGAATGAAAATGAGAATGAAAGCAAGTATAGCAAAAGGGAATGTAAAGGTTCAAGTGAAACTGGCCAGGTCGAATTATGGTTTATATACAAGTTAGTCTGCAGTCTGCACTTTGTTTTAGGTAGAAAAAAAGTGATTTTGTTTGTTGAATTAGAGAATCAATGACAGAAAGTGAGAAGTCACGGGTGCTTCTGCTGACAAGACAAACATGTCAAGACTTCAAAGATGAGAGAATGAGAGAGAGAGAAACAAAGGCAAACAATCTAGGCCACAAGACAGGTAGCACTTTTTCACATATATAAAAACGTTTGTTTCTTAAATTAAAAACTCTTTTTTTTATTATTGTTGTTTGTTTGTAATGCCCGTGAGTGGTCTCTCCTTCCTGTTTGTGTATGAAAGGTGAATATATTCTTGAAGAGATAATGGGGATTGGGAAATGTCTATATCTGCTTGCCCTTTCTACTAAATTTCAATAGTTTATTATCAAAATCATTCTGTACCTGTTTGCTGGTTACCTACCTTTGTATCATTAGATTATTGGCCTAAAACTGAGCAATTTGGGTGGTTTAGATGATCAGCTGGGGCTGCAAAAAATTTTCGAAGTAGTTAAAAGGGTGAGAAAGAGGATTTGCCTTTGGCAGGGCCACTTGCTGGACTAGAAAAAAGAAATACACATGACCCTGAGTTACTTACAATTACAATTACAATTACAATTACAATTACAAATGCATTTGCTTGTGTTTGGAATTTTGGTGATGTTGATGGTGGGATTAGACTATTGAAAAAAAAAAAATGAGGGGGTTGTTTGAGTTTTGGAATTGAAACAATTCTTCTATATTATTACGCTGCCATATATCATACTAGACCTGTTTACGGGTCAGGTAATCTGTCCGGTCCGGCATTTGTGATCCGATCCGACCCGATCTAAATTATTGTTCATATATTAAAATAATAATATTTTTTTAAAATTTAATTATAAAATTATAAAAAAAAAAAATTTTAATATAACGTAAACAGTGATTCAGGCTCGCGGGCCGAACTTGAATAAAAAAATTAAAAAAATTCGATCCGACTTTTTGTGCTTTTTCTGCTGAAAGTGGGTATCACACTACCACTTTTCTGCTTTTCTTGTGGGCTTCCAATTTGCTGGTTCATTCATTCTAGACTTATAATATTTGACACTACACAAATACGATAAAAAATAATAATTAAAATATGATATGATATAAAAAAAATATGGATACGATACGAATATATGAATATTTCAAAATTTATATAAGATAAATTATTAACACATCAAAATTTTACAATTATAAAACACCTTAAACACAATTATGATATAAAAAAAATACACAAACACAATATGAATACACGAATTATTAGATCTAATTCATTCCATTACCAATCTAAGTTTCTTAGAAAGACTAATGGCATTTGGCAATACATTTGTGGTTCAAGAAATTTTGAAAAAAAGCCAAAACACTTTATTCATTAAATACTGTATTACCCTATAATTTGTTTTCTTTCTTTCTATTTTTGGCCATAGAGTTATTAGGAATTCAACAAGTATTATTTTATTCCCTACCAATAGTTTTATCTTAAATCATGAATCAAAGAGGAAAAAAGAAAAAAGAAATATAATAATTAATTATTTGTTTCTTTAAGCTCTCCCGTGATATTGATATATAATTCAATGACACTTTATTATCAGCTAATTAATAATTCTTTCTATAAGTTTTGGTAGAAGTATCGATCTATCCGTCCAAACTTAAAAATCTACTTAATATTTAAAAGAATTTAAATAAAAATATTAAGTCAAAAAACGAAAAATAAAACTCATTTAAGAAGCAGATTAGGCCTTAGACATAGCATTTAATGTTCAGACCTAATTTGATTCCATAATTATATATTTTATATGTGTATATTAATTAATATTAATATGATCATGAATTACTATTACTGATATTAATATTAAAAGGAATTGATCCTTAATTCATTTAAGTCGATTTATTTTAAAAGATTAAAAAATCAATCCATTTTAGCTTGATACCTCTTGATCAATCTTCTTTATATAAAAAATTTGAGTATATCTAGACTGTTTCTTTACATTTAGGGTTGAATTTGGAAAAATAATGAAGCCTGAATAACAAGGCCAAACCGGGTCTGAGCATTCATGAAAACGGTTAATATCTTGTATGAACTCTACCCGAACATGGCTCGATTTATGAACACTACTAATTTTAATCTAAAAGTGTGAAACCATGTTTTTATTTTGACCACGGATATATATAGGCCCAGCAAGCATACAAGTTAAGAACATGGGAATTGGTAGAGCTGAATTTCTCAAAGATGAAAAGTGAAAATGTTTGGATTCAAATTCAATGGGGGCAGGGGCAGGGCAGGACCACTCCCCTATTTTTAGAAGTGGAATTTAAGGCAAAAATAAGAGAGTAAAAATGCAAAGCAAATAGGTACTTTGACATGATGTCCTTTCCCGGAAGAAAACTACATCTGGAAAAAATTTAATAATTATCCCATTTGATCCAAAACAAAACAAAAAGTAAAAGATAAAAGGGAGATTAGGAAGTTATGCCTTAATCAAGAGAACCCCAAAAAGAAAGAGA
Source organism: Fremontodendron californicum (assembly GCA_030761205.1). Classification (NCBI taxonomy): domain Eukaryota; kingdom Viridiplantae; phylum Streptophyta; class Magnoliopsida; order Malvales; family Malvaceae; genus Fremontodendron; species Fremontodendron californicum. The sequence goes on from JAULJL010000006.1 coordinate 1,324,329, forward strand.
GACTGAAATTAATTGCATGGAATTGACCATGTGCAAAGCTGAAATAATTAACAAGAAAGAAGACAAAGAGAGTGCAGTGATTGAGTGAATGAACGAACGAACGAACTTTGCTCTAGAAGAGAAGGGGAGGCTGTTAAGAAACAAATTTTATGACATGAATCTGATCCAGTGAACAAATGAGTCCAAATTCCAAACAGTTCAAAAGAAACTGGAAACATATTCAACACAACAGCAACACTTTTCTATTTAATACAAGCTACTTTCAGCTCATTAAAAATGGAATAACATATTTTGTGCATAGGCAAGAAGTTTGGGTAAAATTTTGTGTATATCCTAAAATTATAGATTCATTCATTTTTTTTTTTACCTTAAACTAGAAGAATAACATGGAATAAATGTTATGTTACTTCTCCAAAGTAGGATTAAGGTTTATACCTTAAACCTTCGTTCATTTCAATTACAGTTTGAAATGTCTTTTTCGCTAAATTCAATCTTGTTATCTCAATGAGAATCATTTTGAGGGAAACCCATTGAAGAAATATAGATGCTGTATGGGATACCATATAAATCATCAAAGATTTGTCCCACGTCCCAAGGAGATCCTTCCTGTCTATAATTATAATAATAATAACAATAATAATCACATTATTGCAGTATTTGGGAGCCTATTTAACCTGATTAGGCTTAGATTCCCAATCAAATGATAATTGATAAAGTGTTCGTAACTTTTTTCTAAGGAAAAAAGGATGCATGACATTTATAGCAAGCATAAAATATGTAAAATTAGTTAATTCAATCATTATCTAATAATTCGAATCGGAACTCACTCATTTCCTTCCCAACCCATCATTCCAAAACCAGGAGCTATCAAAACACAGCAGCCCGGCAAAGTCACAACAATTAGGATGTAAGATTCCTCATACGATCGACAAAGAAAACTACTTAAGCTCCATGTTCAAAACAACCGCCGCCACATTCCTAGCCATAGCCACCTCTTTTCTCCCCCACCAAAATCATATTATCACTCGATTGTCATATCCGATTCCCTGTCCGACAATGCCTCGATATCTCACCACCTCTACACCCTCACCTGCCGCCAGCCACATGTTGCTGGCTCCCAAGCCAACGCCTGAGGCTGCAGCCTATGTTCCTTCCACACTCTTCTCCTGCAACATGCAGGCACACATTGTCTCCTAAGAAGTTTTACTAACCTACCCAGCTTCACGTTCACTGACTCTTGACACATCCTCCTCCAGACCCACCTAAGAACTCATCAAAAATTGAATATACTTGGGAATAATTAAGAACACTTACTTTCTTTATATTGATTTCCCCGTTCTTATCGCAACGATTCCTAGGTTTGTCATTCTGGGCAATCATCGTGATGAATGGACATTTGGAGGCTGTTGATCCCAACAGTGGTACTGCAGCACTGCTAGAGGTGATTATAATCCCATTATTACACTCCCACACTTGCTACCTTTCAATGCTAAAAGCAGTTATCACATTTGGACAAATTGTGCCTTCAGTTGAATTTCCCTGCAATTTAGATTGCCCAAAGACTCTGGAAGTTACAAAGAAATGGTTGGAAACCCCGACGAACAATTATTTTGTCCAATTGGGATGCTGAGGAGTATGGCTTGGTGTGTCTGACTGCCTTTTTCTCCTATGCCTCTTTCCCTATTTCCCTCTCTCTGAATTGACATTTAAACAGACTCCTACTTCCAGACAGGATCAAAAGAATGAGAAGAAGAAAACAGAGTTGCTGGCTTCGAGGGCAGTTGCGTACTTAAATGTTGACTCCGCGGTATCTGGAGCAGGATTTCAAGCTGCTGCAACTCCACAACTTGACGAGCTAATAAAACAAGCTGCTCAACATGTATTCCAAAAGTGCTAAAACAAACCAACAGCAGGGCAATAGCAATAGCAATAATAGCTAAGAGTAACCAAAAGAAAAAAGAAATACTTTCTATAAGCATAAGCTGGTAACCATTTGAAGTTAAAAATAAAAATCATGACAGCATATAGACATTGCATCGTTGGATTTCAATCCTTTTACCAGGTGCCAGTCTTCTCTCACTTGGCTAAATCATTCTTCTAGATTTTTGAAGGTATTAATGATGAAAAATCCAGTGTAAACCTACATGCTTACAAACTGTACAAAACTACATCAAGGAGGTAAGTGGTTAGACTGCAGAATTTTTTATCTGAATTTGAATATGTTATGTACAATTTCACTACTATTGGAACTAAATATGTACATTAAAGCACTAAAACTTTTAGGTTATTCACTTCCAAACCTTAATAGCCCCATCTCTACTGCTTGATAACAAGAGTCTCTGGTTCAACTTCAAAGAAGTCAAAGAGAGGATGGAATCATGGTGGCATCCAGCAGAATCAGTAGCAGCAGCAGCAAGAATTGCTTTTGCTGTCAGCTTTGTTGTTAGAGGTCGTCTCTTAGTCTCCTGTTTGCAAGAAAAATGATACAGTTTTAATATAAATCCTAGAAGCGGGAGACCCCAAATCAACAACTTTTCAGGAAAAAGAAAATTAGCAGCAAACACTTCCACAATACACATTTGCTTTATAATGACAAGGGAGTTGAGGCCATGAGGGAATTTGCATAAAAACCATGATAGAAGATGAGAAGAATGATTCAGAAATGACATGGTCCTCAACATTAGCTAAGTGATACATCCAGTTTTCATTAACAATTAACAACTTAACTCCCCAGTGCTTGCAGCTTAAATAACTAGTTAATAAACACAAAATCTGTCAGAATATGAACATTTAAGAACAGGGAAGGTAATAAAACAACGTATACCCCTGCAAAGATTAAGTTGTAAAGAAGGAAATTAAAGTGTCCCAGGATACCGTCATGAGGATATCCTCAAATCACCCAAATAGGTTATAGTTCCAAACAGACAGTAACATGTTTATATCTAAAGTCAGAGCTCTGAATAATAAATATTTCGATCTGGATATAATTGAGAAAACTTAATGTCAAATCAGAAAGGATGTTTGTCTGAAACATATAATTAATTCTCGAATGGACTCTATCATTGAAGAATTAAAAAAAAATTGTTTGCCTCCTCAAGCTTATTGAATTGGGGATGGGGGGGGGGGGGACTGACATCTTCGATCAGTAAGATCCATTCCATACTCCTTACTACTGGTTGTCACAAATTTTAACGAGATAGATACATAGAATGGAAAATCATTATCAATAGAAGACGAACACCATCCACTAAAAATCTGAAAGTAAGGTAAAACACCAGAATGAAGTTACAGGTAAACCTATCATTAAAAAGATACCTGAACAACTTGTGCACCAAAACTTGATCTTGCTTCATAGAAATCATCATTTCCAACTCCCTTAAAATTAGGGCCACAGATACAGTAACTTCGATCAGGGCTGCAATGAAAACAATGTAAATGAAGCATAAGATTTCCATAAGATCACTGCACATGGGTTAAAAAAAAAAGAATTCAACTAAAACCTGCAATGGTCCCAGCGGCGAATTCTTAAGTCAGTGCCCCCAGTCAATAGATCACCACCAGGTAAAGGAAGTAATGAACGAATACCCGGAAGACGAGGAGGTGGTTCATTAAGTTCATCCACTCGATACTTCGGATTTGCATTCCCCCTCTGATCAGATTTAGAGCTTGTTTTAGTTGATGGCCTTGCCAAGGCCCATGGTAAATCAGACATTTCCGCATCACTGTCATAATTTGCAGTCCTAAATACCTGGAGAAAGAAGTTGGAAAAGAAAAAACTCAATCACGATGAACAAAACCAGTTCTCATTATAGAGAGTCAAATCTAGGCTTTTCAATATCCCTTCAAGTAAGTTTCTTCCGTTATACATTATCTCTAAAGAAGATTTCAAAATATATAACTAGGATAACTAAATAAGCAAATGTGTGATTCTCAAGCTTGCTTCTTCCAATTTGTTCAACCTTTTGCTGCTATCAAATACTTGATTTAGGATAGTGACAGAAGCAATTCTATTGAGGTACAACCAGGTAAAAACTGATTAGTGATAAGATTTAGATTCTGCACAAATTATACAATTCTTATATCACTAATAACTCCAGTCGGGGAAAATATGTATATGTCAACTATGATTTGGTACCAAAACAGACCTGTCTTTAAAGAGATTATAGTCTGCTTTTGCTCCACAATTTCCCATTGACATTTAGGCTTTGCTTCGTAAGAGGAATCCAAACAATTTTTTTTCTTCCCTCTAGTGTTCTTGGTATGAAGCATGGAAAGTGGATGTAAAAGAAAAAGTGTTTCTATCAATTGCTAGGTAGAATTGAAAAGTGAAAGCCACATTATTTTACCATTATAACCTTGTATATTTGCAACAATTGACTACACCTCTTCCATATTCTCTCCTACAGTCCTACTAATCCAATATGGACAGAACATGGACTCCTATTTTTTTGCCTCTCACTTTTCTTCCCACCAAGCATGTTAAAAATCATTTTTCATTCCTCTTTTCCACCCAACCCTTTCCATCCTCCAAATTTTCTCTCCCACCAGGCACAGTCTTAATATAAAGCTATTGGAAAAATTTTCTAATTATTGTTCCAAATACCAGATCATTTATTTCTATTATACATACATATTGGAATAGTGATTAATAGAAGTGATTGCCTGTGTACCTGGTGGCAGCTCCCATTCTCTGCATTCCAAAGTGAGACTTCATTGCAGCCAGCAGCAACATAAATAAGAGGCCTAGCAGTGGTAGAAACAGAGACACTTGAAGGAGGAACAAAAAGACACATCTTTTCTACAGGGCATACAAGAGAGTACTGCCATGAGTTCACAGGAATAAGGAACCTCAAATCCCAAAGGGTGAGCACACCCCTAGAAGACCCTGAAACAAACCAATTTCCGCAAGGGCCTGCTACCAGACAAGAGATATAGCCTTCCTCCAGAATTGCTTTTAATGTCCATGCATTTGAACTTGATCTTGTATCCCAGAGATGAATCCCCCAATTTTGGGTGCTGTACATAAACATCTGACCGCCACAGTTATCTATGGGGTAGTTCAAAAGGGTAAGTATTGCACCTTCCTTCACATCCTTCTTTTTTATATCAGTGATACCTGAGTACTTTTCAACAACATTTCCAAGACCTCTAGAGATGTGATCAACAGAAAACATATGTATTCTCCCATCGCATGCTCCAACAACAACTTGAGCAGAATTTCGAAACATTGAAGTGCAAAGTGCTCGGCTTCCCTCCAAGTGATAAGTCAGCCTTGACCTAAATGATAAATCCTTCTCCAACTTTCTCGAATCCCACACCTTGACAGTGGAATCATCAGATGCACTCACAAAAAAGCTGTGATCATTTGAAATTGCAATATCATTGACAGCAGATCGGTGCTCCTGCAGGTGTGCAACCAACACCCCACGAGGCCTCCAACCTGAATCTGGAATTGATGAAGATTGAGCAAATGAGGGTAGTCCTGTAAGATCAGTTGAAGCAGAAGCATTTTCCACAGTACCAGAACTTCCTTTCATCGTACCAGATAATCCCATATCTTGAAATTTATTATTAACATAGGCTGTTTGATCACCTTCCTGACCTTCTGGTTCATGCACGACCCTGTAGAACTGTTTAGAACCACCAGTGATACTGAAGGAGCCTGAAACAAGCTTAGGCGCTGGAACTGAACTAGCCATGCTAAATGATTTACTAACTGAATCCATCCATGGCATGGAAGATGAACCAATTCCCAAGGAGTTTACCTGCAAAGGAGTATCAGAAGCTGCTGGAGGAGCTCCCTTTGCTCGCTTGTCCATGCTAAAAGAGTACAAAGGTATACCTTCTGATGATTTATCATACATGAAACTGTTTACACCATTGAGCTGTGGAGATGTTAAACCTGAAAACTGTAACTTCTCTGAGCATAGTGGATCACGCATGTCAATTGTGCTTGAAGCATTGCGTGTATTGCCACCCACAACTCTCAACTTGGCATCGTCATCATCAAATTCAGTTAGCCCTGATTGTTGCAGTGCATTATCAATAGATCTATGACCCCCAGTAGACTGTTGTTTGTCAGGCCAGTACTTCTTTGAGTCTAATTCCCCAGTCCCTCTCTTGAGTAAATCAGCAATTTCCCATTGTTTAGATTGTGCTGATGAATTGTACCATATCTTTCTCTGTCTCTCCAACATGTCTGAACTCCTAGCATTTTCTAAGACTTCATAAAATACTTGCCTTGAGACTGGAGGTTTTAAACAAGAAAGAATAGCCTTTTCAGCGGCCAGAGATGCAGGTTGTCGACGTAGGAAAGGGCGTATAACTGGAGCAAGGAAAACATAAGAATCTACGGCACCCAAGCACTCACTGCTAGATGCAAGGAAAGCGACAACTGACCTCCTTACCCATTGACTAGGAAAACATAGCAATGGAAAGGCACGCTCTATCATTTCAAGCAATATTCTTTTCCGTAAGAAACCACTTTTGCACAAAACGACCAAACAATCCAGTGCATTAACAATAACAGCCTCTATTGCATCACCTAAAGCCTGCTCAATATAAGGTAAAAGATATTCCTCCACACTTCTTTGGCCCACAAAGAAGCAGACATACACAATTTGCCCATAGAATACTGCCCTTAGCTGCTCATCTCTATCATTCAAAAAAGCAGGGAGTAAGGGCAACAAAAAGTCATTGCTCTGTCTCTGGCCAAAAAAGCAGCATAAGTTGCCAATGTCCTGAAGGAGCGCTCTCCTAATGTTTGGAGTTTGCTTTTGACCCATCACAAGTTCCTGAACTACCTCAGCAATGGACTTCCTCAGTTGGCATAGTTGTGCATCACTATTTAACCTCTGAAGGCGCCCAGGTGACTCACTAGATGATGCTAATGACTTTGGTGACAAATTCAATTCATTAAGAACCCCAGCCTCACTGAGCCTTATTGAATGAATCAAGAATCCATAAGCTGTAAGAGCCAGCTCAGCTATATTGCTTGCATAACAGATTCTCACACTTTCCTCCGGATCATCAGGAAGCATGGAAAGCATTGGAAGAATATACTCTGGAAAAATTTTCGCATCACTTGGAGGAAAATCTCGGACTAAGGGCAGAATGTCACACAAAGTCTCAAGTGCAGCGCAGCGCACAATGGCTGCTGGATCAGAAAGCATTGCAATTACATATGGAAGCACTCGCTGCAAGCGGTCTTCATCATCAATGTATAATGAAGAAATCTTCAGCAAAAGTATAGCGCCTCTCCTTAAATGAGGCAACTTAACATTACGTATGCAGGAACAAAGCAGAGAGGCGATTAAAACCATCCCTTCACATTTCATACTGTCTTCAGGTAATGGCAGGAAAGGCATTCCAAATGTATCTGATTGACTGTCATAGTCAGACATCAATGAATTTAAATCATCTATTGTAATCTTTTTCAAAAAAGGGTGACCATTTTTCCAAAACAAATCAGAGATATTTTGAAGAAGAAGGGCAGGAGATTGCATGCCATGCTGTTTAAAATCTTGGGAAAGTACAGATTTGGGTGCATCCCCCATTGTTGACTTCTCAACGAGATAATGATTGCTTTGTTCAACATCCCCAAGTAGGCTATCAATGTTGCCAGGAAGCTTGAACTGATCCACAACAGAACAATTCTCTATCTTTTCTCGTTTTGTCAACAAGTGATTTGTTGAACTTTTTGCAACAATCTCTTGTGACTGTTGTTTTGCAACAATTTCTTCCGACTGTTTGCTGCTTAAGGTGTGTGACTTGCCATGACCTCTTCCCATCTCGTCACTTGACCTCTTGCTCATCATCTGCTTCAGTATCTCAGGGAAAACACTCTGGCACATTGCAATCTACAGTAGAAATTCCAGAGCAGGAATCTATATATATTAGATGCAAGAAGGATTAAGTTTCCAAGTTCTAAGTTAGAAATATGTTTACCCTCATATCAGAATGAAGAGGATTCCAGCAACAATAAAAATTGTGCAGAAATGGTGAGAAGTAGCTAGGAAATACAACAGCTGCATAATTGTGTACATAACTTTCAGCAGAGAAGCGGGACTCTGGTTCAAGCTGGATCATGTGAAGTATCATCTTGCGTATTCCAATATCTTGAATCTGCACATGCAATACAACTTATTAGAGAAAATGATAGTTAAGCATGAATGAAGTAAACATGAAGAAAGCAAGGGAATACCTTCTCCAGGACTAGCAAGAATATGCATTGATAGTAGTCTTTTGTGCAGGCAAGTAAACAGCAGTAAGATCAAGTAAAAGATAATATGAAGAAGGAAAAAATAGTGGAATGGGATAGCAAGATGAAGTGCATCAAGCAGAAGGGCAGAGAAAGAAATTAGCACCTTTTCAAGATGTTGACTAGGATCATATTGGCCTCTGCGATATGCAAGTAGCTGAGAGAGTTCAAACAGCGGCTGGCCCTCAAGGAACAGCTCCGCAATTACACATCTAAATAGAAGCATAGTAAGTGCATAGTATTATATTGTAAGATAAAAACGATATGGAATTCAAACTTCATTAAAAACAATTAGATTGAAACCACTATTTCCACAGGTAAGACCAAAATATACCAAAGGGACTCAGAAAGTAACAAAACTTCAAAAAAACAAGCCTCTCGGAATACCATTATTACTTCACAAGGAAGTATTATCGTGGCACTAGAGGACTCATCATTCATCAGGTAATACCACTCAAAACATTCTGAAGATGTTCAATCGTATCAGTTGGTATTAAAAGGCATAGTACAGATTGGCATATCAAGATACTATGTACACTAGTTTACACTTTACCATGTAGCAATATCTCACCAATCACTGCCTCAAAAATATGCACTTTTAGAATGAAACTCATTTTTCAACATCATTCATCTAGTAACAAATGATTCCAGATAAGAGAAGAGAATCTCTTTGGAAAACAGGAATTTTAGAAGGTAATGTAGTTTCAACAAAAAAGAAGCTAATAAGTGGAAAGCTCACCCTATAGCAAAGATGTCCATAGATGGCTTCAAAGGTGCATCTTGTGCAACTTGCATTACACCTCCATGCTCATAAAATCTCTATACTACGGGGAAAAAACCAGTATTACAATAAAGAATGCATAATAGTTATATTTCAAAGAATTTATTGACAACAACCATTGAGAAAATAAAAGCATATGCATATTGAATACAATATGATCCTTGTTCAAGAGTAGTGCTTAAACTTTCATGCAATATGTTTTATATGTAGGAGAAAAATAATATAATCAATAGAACTATAACTGAACAAATAACAAGTTTTACGAAATTAAAAAAAAAAAAAAACTCTAAAAATGATGTCCAAAACCAGATGCTTCAACATATGATTCACATGTACCAGTTATCATACATGTTCAACTTATCTATCTTCAGCTAGACTGGTATATCCAAATATAACCAAATTCAATAGGACCAGCTAAATCCATCAATTATCATCCAAAACTTTTATAACTGATAAATAATAGGTGCTGTCAATGGGAAAGAAGAAAAGCAGAAAATGGTTCTTTTATGGGAGATGACCATATATATTTTCCTGAATCAAATTAACAGCCATATAAACAAGCAAAAGGATTACATCAATCCTTTTGCTCCGCTCAAAGCATAAATGGAAAAAGAATTAAGTCACCAGCTTCTGACAAGTAACTACCAGCCCTTATCAAACAAACCTTCCTGGTACATGTAGGTGTAAAACCCAAAAATAGACGGAACCAGTAAACTGCCAGAGTTATTGGGTGAAGTATTAAGAGATTTCACAACCCATATAGCTATTTTGGCATCAAAGTATTCATCCAAACTTAGTTATCTGTGACTGTGAGTTGTTAGATTTTTGGAAGATCATTTTAAAGTTTAAAGTAGTTCCACTTCTAAAAGAATATAGGCCCAAATTGCTAGGCAAAAGTGAAATGGATAAATATGAGAACATGTATGTCATTAATTCAAATGGCAGTTCATCCTAGTATGATGCATCCTAAACATGAGACCTTAGTTAAGGTTCATTCAAAAATTCATCAAAGGAAACAGACAAAACAATGCATGGTTCAGAATGCAATAATAAAATAAGTGAAATTAGAAATTTAGAACCAACCTCCGGTGCAAGATAACACAGCCTTCTTCCTCCGGTGTCAAAGAAGAAGGAGAAATCCGAAGGGTCATCATAAGGAATATATGTGGGCTTGAATGATGCAAGATCAGCAAGATAAAGCCAGTTCCACGAGGTAACCAACACATTCTCACACTTAATATCACCTAAAAAAATTCAAATTACAACAATTAAAAAAACATACACTTATGAAATCAGAAGACAAAACATAAATTCCCATCTAACTAACTGAACTGACCATGGCATATTCCCTTATCGTGACACTGCTTTGCCGCAAGAAGTAACTGCAGCACCACCAAAATCCAAAATTTTTATTTTATATATATATATATATATATATTGAAAAAACTAAGAGGAATTATACTCTTCAAAGCCTAAGAGTATAAGGTGCAAAGAAAAAGGATGGAGAATAACCTGAAACGCCAACCATTTTTTTTCAACAAGACTAAGAAAAGGCCGAGTACTCAATCGATCATGTAAATTATTGAAAAAATATTGCCTTAACAGATATGCCGCTTTATCTGTTTCTTGCCAAAACTGTAAGAAAACAAACCATTCCAATCAGAAATGCGCCTAAGATTAAATTAAAAATTCTCAAGTAGTTAATTTCAATCTCAACGAGCTTAAACAATTCGAATTAGTGCTATATAGATAGGTCTGCCAATCAATTGTATATCATTAAATTTAAGCCAGGGCCTAAGTTAAAATTCAAAATCAAAAACTAATAATCCAAGAAAAAGGAAAATAAAAGAATTAAGAGAGAATTGGATGACCTGGAAGGGCCAGACGTGGGGGTGGTCAAGTGAACGGAAGGTTTCTTTGATGTGAGCTAGTCGGCGCTCGTACTCGCGGAGATCGATGGAGTCGCCACGCTTGAAGTAAACCTTGACGAGGACGAGGCCTTCATCGTGCTTACACTGGATCGACTTAAAGAATCGGCCTCGACCGAGCACCTCCTTCAACACCAGATTGTACGAAGACGGTAGGTCGTGCAGGTAATACTCCGTCGCCGAGACCTGCGTCGTTCGCGCGATCTTGTTCCCCATTTCAGCATTTGAGTTTTCGCTGCGATGTTGCGAAATTCTTTTTTCTACCGGGGCATCTCAATTCTCAAAAGAGAAATAACGAGAATAGGCGCTTGCTTGGGCAGGATTTTCATATTATTTTTTTAATTAAAAAAAAAAAAAAGTTTTCTTCTTCTAATGGAAGGCTTTTTTTTGGTTTTGGGTTTCGTGTTTTATGAGAGTAGGATTAGGAGTTGAGTTTTGTACAACGTGGCGTGAGAAGATGGGTAGTCCATCTTGGGCCCATTAAGACATGAACGGATCCAAGTATATTTGATAGTAGATATTTATGAATTATGATGAAATAATGTAAATTTTAAAGTGTGAAAATAACTTTTAAAAAAATTTGGCATAAAAAATAAAATTAAAAATTCATATTATTTTATATAATTAAAGAAATTGTTTGGTTTTATATTTTTATTATATAAGTTTGTCATATGAAATAAATTTATATATTATTGATTTAAACTTTAAGCATTATATATTTGTTAAGAAATTAATTTAATACTTGTTTGATTGTGATAAAAATATTTCATTTTAATTTTACTTAATTTTTTTTTATATTAAATAAATAGTGTTATATAAAATTTTACTTAAAATAAAAAATTAATTAATATAATTTTTATTTTTTAAAATTTGTAGGTTAATTTAAAATATATTAAAGACAATTTTTTTTCCAACTTTTCTCTTAAAGTATGATTAAGTTTTTTGTTGATAGATTAATTATTTTTATTAATTCTTTCGATATTTATTTTAACTATTAAAGAGTGTTTTTTACTATGAAAATTGTTAAAAACTTAAACAAAAGCTTTCAAAAAAAAATAAATGATGAATTCTTTACGTATAATCTTATTAGATTAAGAGAAAATTTATTAAAACTTTTTACTCAAACTTGATATTTAATGATTTTGTTATTATGAAAAAATGTTGTGCATAATTATAATAAAAAAAATTATAATAATTTTTATTTCGGTACTTGAACTTGTTATATATGTTGACTATGCTTTTATATATATATATATATATATAATTTTTTATAACTTTTATAATATTAAAGCATAATGTAAATCAAATTATTTATGTTACATATTTATTTGAACTTGAACTTGTTATATATGTTGACTATGCTTTATATATATATATATATATATAATTTTTTATAACTTTTATAATATTAAAGCATAATGTAAATCAAATTATTTATGTTACATATTTATTTGAACTTGTCTCTAACTTGAAATCCCAACTCCTTATCTCATGATCATATCAAAATCATGGATTAAAATTTCATTTTTTTTTTTCCTGATGTTTTCTGAAGTTTGTTTGATTCCCTGGAAAATGCAGACAGGATTAGTATGACAGATTAAACCTTATCTCGTCTCTTTTCCGACTCTCCAGATTTGTTTGATTCCCTGGAAAATGCAGACCTTCACCTCTTTCCAGTGAAAGACCCAGCTCAAGGCTAACTAACATTCAACTTCTTCCTTTCTGGAAATTTTTCAATTTTAAGATCTTTTGACAAATTCTTTTACGAATTAGCTAAGACAATATCATTAAAAAAAACAACCACCAACAGCGGAATTAAATCGCAATTACTACAATTTATTCATTCAGTGGGATAATATTTTCATGATCTCATAATTAAACTAGATAAAGCAAAAGCGACGATGATGATCATCGTGATGATCACCATCATCGCCAACCCAAATCAGTCGATGACGATCTCATCGGGATCTTCGAAGTTAGGATCCTTAACATCGACAACCTGTTTCTCGACCCCGATCTCAGTCGGCGAAAGCCCATCTCCAGCCCAAGTGAACTTGCCACCGTGACCTCCTTTCTTCGGCGATCCACTCATTCCCGTGCCGGATTTCCTGTCTTTCCTCACATCCGACGACTTTCCAGTGCCTTTGCTACTCTTCCCAGTGTTCTTCATTTCTGCAACTCAGCTACCACTTTCACTTTCACTTTCAGTTTATATTCGATCGATACTCACGGCGTGAACCGGTGGTTTTTGGGTAATGCCGTTTATATAGAACGGGGGAGAAAAGAGTTGGGGACTGCGACTCTATGGGTGAGTAACTGCAAAGTGTAATCTTGTGATTGAAGGATTCGTGAATGGATAAGATCACACTGTAATTAAAAAATGCTCTGTCGGGGATCTGAGACCACGTGATTCGTGAAGCTACGATGTATCGTGTTGTTCATGGAAGAGTTAGGGTCTTGATTGATCTGTGCCGTACGCGTGGCTAACTTGTTGTGTAACAAGATCCTTTTTTATTTTTTATTAATCAAACAATTCTCATTGTCCCATGAAAAAGATTTGGGTTATTCTGAATCCTTGTCCATGCCAAATATCAAATTTTCTAATTCTGAAGATGATTCTCGATTAACAAGTCTTGTTTTGTATCAGCGACTAAATTTGATTCATTTCAAAGCTTAAAATATATAAAAATGCTGCTTCCAGGTGAATGAAAATGTCATTAACCAAAACCACCTAAAAACTCAACTACTCTCTATATATACTATAGTATTATATATAGGTTCATCATGCGTTTAGACGGTGCTTTGATGAAGCTCTCTTACCCACATTCTTTATTTTTTTTTTAAATATTCATATTCAATATTTATATCTAATAAGATATAAAATATAACTTTTTAAATATATAAAAAAAATAAAAATAAAAATTTAATATATATTCATATCAAACAAATATCTATATCTTATACTCATCTAACATAACTTTGAAGTTATTTGACCTGAAACTTAAAGAGGTGCTTGCAAAATTGCTCCCCAGAACCCCTTGATGCTCTGCCTGCTAACAACAAAAATTTAATTGCTTGAACTATAATTTTCCATCATATATCCATGTTTCATAATAAAGCCATATTTCGCTTTCTTTGTTAAAGAATCCTCAAAAACGGTGAGCTGATCAATAGTTTGTTCATGACAGCTAAAAGCAGGTATATACATTCAAAACCCATATATCTTGCAGCATTGCAGAAAGAACCGTACGTGCAATAATTTCAGCTAATTACGCACATTTGAAACCTTCTTTTGCAAGGAGATGGAAAAGCTCTAGCCTAGCTAGGTTTACATTAATCATTCACTAATGCACTAGAGTAGTATACTACTTCGCTTACCTAGAGAAGACATAAAATAACCCCGGCTTGAACCCTTCTTTGATATCACAGCCTTAGGGCTATATGACTTGTTATTTTGACCATCTAGTCCCCATCCATAGCTCTTGCATGATTTCAGTTTCCTTCTTCTAATATTACAGAAAGGAATCATTTTCTTTGGAAGGTCTTCTAAGCTCCTCACGCTTGCTAGAGATGTGAAAGATTGAGACTTCCCTTGATAATGTTTAGAAAGCCCTCTCCTGCAAATTTATATAAATAATTAATCAACCACCCAACTCTCTCAAGCATTTTAGAATATTAAAAACTCTATTATTTTGCTTTCTGAATTAATGGGAGAAGGAAAAGAAAGAAAAGATATGATATGATATGATATGCTTACTTGATAGGTAGTTGAGCCATGATCTGGGATAATTCATAAAGAGGCCCATCGGATGATAAAGATGATGTTGCAGAAGATGCATCCTCAACCATGTCTGATGAAGATATTGAAGAAATGGAATTTTCTGAATTTTCAAAGGAGGAGGATTCATTGGATATTGAGTCACATATTTCATTATTACCTCCTTCCATGCTGCACCAAGCTTTATAATTACTATCCATTTTCTTCAGATTCATATCTTGAAACAATATTTGGCTTGCTTCTTCACCCATTTGGATCAATTTGCAGGAACAAGAAGAAGAAGAAAATCTGAGTTTTGAAACCCCTATATATATATTTTATGTGGTTTTCTAGGAGGGAGCATATATATATATATATACATGCTATTGCTTCTTGTCCTTGTATTTCTTTATTCCAAGATTTGTCATTATCATCTCCTTATGGTCTAAATTTATTATAGCTTTCCCATACTACTAGGACATCGGATAAGGTCTAAAATTTGAAGGCATCCATATCCGAATCATCATTTTTTCTTCTTCTTTGGTTTGGCTGAAAATGAGGTCACTATCTTAATTTGCCAACTTTGCCCCAAAAAGCCATGACATATTTTACATGTTTTCATGTCTCAAGGCAATCACATTGTAAAAGTTAGAAGCAAAGGATAAGGAATCTCTATCTAGATGTATTGGTAAAAGAACCATCCGAGTTAATTTAGGAAAACATTTCTTTTTGAAGGATTTGGGATGTCTTTTTTTTTTTACCACTAATCCTTGTTTTCCTCCTCCCCTTTGGAATGGTTGCTTTGATGGCTAACAATTCAATTTTTTCTCCATTTGGCCATTTTCACTTTGCTCAAAAAATAATTTACTCTTTGACAAAATTTGATTTTTCCTGCTGATGCCTTGGGTACAAAAAATTCTTGTCGGATTTTTTTTTTTATAAATATGATCGCAGTTTAAAAATAAAAAAAAATAATTTTATTGAATATAATTTTTTTTAATAATAACTACGCATGAATCAATTGATTGAAATTTACTCTAATTGTTATGTCTATATTTGAAAAGTCTTATCTTGTCAGTTTCCTCATAAATTCTTTACAAGAACTTTACTTCTTTTGATATGTTTCAATAAAAATAGTGGAATTATTTTTATTTTTGTTAATATTCTCCTTTCTTTTACAACTTTTACACATTAGAAAATTATTAGATTTTAATATGAAAAATATGTTCATCCCCCCTCTCCCCTAAAAGTTGTATCCAGAGGATCCCAAAATCCATCTAATTAGAAATTTGCTTTGATATGAAAAAGAATAAATGATTGCATCTGTTTGATTCAAGAAACTTTATTGTACATGAAATGCCTAACTAACTTATTGTAATTGCCAGCTGGTGAATAGGATCTTGATTTTCATAAAATTATTTCAAATCAAAAAATTCCAATCTATCTTATTCCAAACAACTGTCTTCTATTTTCAGAACAGCTAATTTTATATGGTCAAAAAGCCAACTCAACTAATGTATTCTTTTAAGAAAACATGGCTGGCATTTCCTCTCAAAGTTGAAAAAAAAAACCCTAAGGCATTCCTAGTTTCAATTAGAATTTAGCAGGTGTTTGTTTTAATATAATGGCAGTGGATTTTTTTTTTTAATTTTATTATATATTTTAAAAAATATATGTTATTTTGTTAATTTCATTTATAAAATTTAAAATTTTTATTATTGATAGTGAATAAAATAATTTTTTTTTAAAAATATAATTAAAAAAAAAAACAAGATTTCCCTTTTTTTTTTTTTGTATTGAATTGATGGGTTTTGTATGAAATTTTTTCTTTTAGAGGTGGGGGCCAAAAGGTTGGTAAGGTAGGGAGTAAGGATAAGAAGGTGGAGTTGGGAATAAATCTTGATGGGAAGTAGGCTATTTGATGGGCAATGGAGATGCCACCACATGCTTTTGTAGGTAGGCCTTTACCCTCCTTATGTTCTCACATCCTTATCCCTTTTAGTGCCCACTGCTTTGGATCCTAATTAATCAACCCTTTTTAGCTATTGGTTTTTCTCCCCAAGTTTAGTACCCACAGATCTTATTGGCTTTATCTCATCCATCTAACCACTGCCCAACAGATTATTTCTTTTGTCATTGTTATCAATTTCATTGACAATATATTGGGGAAGAAAAAAAAGGAAGAGAAGGAAAAAAATGAAAAGGAAAAGAAAGAGAGAAAAACTACAATCGGTTATCAATCTGTCTCGGGTTGATCAACTAACGCTTTCATCCCCTTCTCTCTATTCCCTCTCTTTCTTCTTGATTCCCTCTTGTCGTTCTTTTTTTTTTCCAAATTTTTTCTTAAAATTAAAAAAATAATAAAAAATTTTAATCCAAAATTTTTTATTTTTATTTTTTAATTCAAATAATTAAAATTAAAATAATTTTTTTTAAATGTTATCGTGGCATTGCTGATGTGTCAAAGTTGTCAGGTGTTATGTTTTTATTAGTCAAAAAATAACATGTCATCAAGCCGTTAAGCCATGGACTAACGTGGGTGACGAAAGTAAAGTTTGGATACCTAATCGTGACTTTTTTTCTTAAAGTATCAAATTATGAAAATGGTATACTTCGGGGACCAATTTATGCATTAAACCATCTTAAAAAGTAACTAGATTTGAGGTTCGAATTTCAGTATCTCTAACCCTAAGATTGCTGTCTAATTTTGGGATATATATATACATATATATATATATATATAACAAAAATAATAGAAAAACCTTGATATATATATATATATAAGAGCATAAGATGAAAGTGCTACAAGAAATTCTTTATGTAGGTTTGAACAAAGTGAAAAGAGTGATACACGACCAAAACAATTTTACATTAAAAACATATTTGTTACAAGACAATTTATCTTGGGTAATTCACAGGAGGTTCCAAACTACCTACCAAAATCTCAAGGTCGATGTCTTTGTCTTCGAACTTTTTGATGAAGGGGTGACTCTGCAAGAACAAAAGAAGGAAGTTCCAATCAAGGTTTTGGAGGGAAAAAAGAAAAAGGAAATTCTTACCAAGAACTTAGTGGTAAACCATGTGCAACTTACCAAGAGGTCCAAAGATGATGCTCTGTCTGGAGGGTTCTTCTGTATGCTAAAACATGGAATAGGAAAAGGCAATTAGAATACTGTTTATGATCACAAGAAAAGCAGATGGAAAATGAAAAATGATATAAAGGGAAACCAATATCTACAAAAATGGAAGATTCTAATTTACTTCACACCAATTTGAAATGTTGTTACATGCTCCAAAAATGGAAGATTCTAATTTACTTCACACCAATTTGAAATGTTTCTGCAAATGGGTTGTCTTCAAAGAAAATTGTAGTATATTACAATATCCACCACTTTTAGACACACAAACACTGTCAAGAACATAAAATGAGCCTCTGAGGATCAAATTTTGGATTCTAGTGATATTGCAAAGGTGAGATTACATAATTTAATGAAATTGTGCACCATTTTTTCTTGCTACATACTCCAAAAGTGGATATCATATTGGAGAGGGTTGCTACACTAGAAGCCTAGACAATAGAAAAATTCCAGAAAACAGGAACTTAGAGACCAAATTTGACAGATTGCTTGAGTAAGATGATATAATGCAAAATAAATGTGCAAGTATTTACCAGGCTGATACAAATGAACAGAACTCTGGAGAGAATTGATCTGGAGGAGCAGTTGGTGGAGGCTTTTCCACAATTGCCTCCAAAAGCTCATAAAAGCTAGGCCAACTTTGCTGATCTTCAGATTGCATATATGGGAAACGTCCAATAGCACATTCAAGCACTACCAAGCCTAAACTCCAAATATCACTGCTATAGTCATAAGTGCTCCCACTAATTCTCTCTGGCTACAAATGGGAACAAGATGAATTAAGATTATAATTTTATATAAAATCTTAGTGAGGATAAATACATTGACATAGCTAATCACAAGATGATGAAATGCTGAATTGAATGACAAACCAAAGCGTCACAAAGTGATTTGAACAGTGTGGAAACTCCACATACCGACATGTAGTTGTAAGTCCCTACAAATGTATCTCTCTGGCCCATGGAGCTAGCTAGCATTGCACTGACACCAAAATCAGTGATCTTCACCTCCCCTTTATGGTTTACCAGTAGATTGGATGGTTTTATGTCCCTGTGTATTACATGCCTTTCATGGTGCAAATACACAAGACCTTGTAGAACCTGAAACATAAGGATACATGAATAGAAAGAAAGGACTTGTTTTGTTTTTATAAGGACCTTTGCTTAGTCATTTAAACAATATCAATTCGCAAGAAGGAAGAATACCTGCTTACACACAACTGCAAGATATGGTTCAAGAATTGTTTTAACTTGTCTGATCACATCAGCCAGAGATCCACGGTCCATGTATTCTAGCACAAGAGATATGGCTCCATTGTGATAGAAAGAATGGTAGCAAACCACAACATGTGAACATTGTGATGCTTGGTTTATTTTTAGCTCCTGCACAATTTGCTTGCGAATCTCTTCTTGTATGTTCATTTGGATGACCTGCATTGCATAGCACAATGAAATTTCCTGAATCTGATTTTCCTCATTTACAATAGCCCTGTTCTAAGCATTTCAAAATTTCTATCATATGATATCTAAGTCAATATACAAGGAGATGTATTTGTAATTTAATTACTGAAGATTTTTAAATTAAAGTCAAAACCAGGAAAAGGCAACAATGTTGTATGCGGATTTTGTGTTGCAGTTCTAGAAATCAAACAATTATGAGGACATACCATATCTACTCATACAAGAAAAGAGAAGCACATGCTAAAATATTCCTTTTGGTGTTAATCTGTACAATAGTATGAAAGCACAAATAAGAAAAGAAGTATGTGACAGGCTTTCCTTTCCTTCTATTCTCCTGTATATCTTCAACAAAATAGTACTGCATTTTAAATTTTTTATTGTGAAACTAATACCAGCATTCAAGGTCGTAAATGGTACTATACATGCCTTCTTTTGCCACCCTCTCACAAAGTATATCATGATCCCCATTTTACATCTATTAGGAAATTGTCGCATCCTAAATGACTTGAAAGAGAGAAGAAAACAATAAATCCTAGACTAGTAATCTTAGTATAATTTCCTGGTTGAAAATATAAGTTAAAGACAACAGCAGAGTCTCTTAAGAGCAGGTTCTAAAACTAACAAGCAATTGAAAAAGGTATGCCAGTCTTGGACAATTACCTTCAAGGCAAATAATCTTCCAACCCATTTATGGCGAACAAGTTGTACTACACCTCCACTGCCCTTCCCTATAACTTTGATGGTCTCAAGGTCTTCCAATGAGAATTCAAAATCAAGCTCCTTGCCGTCAGAAGGCTGCTCAAAGTAACCCAAAAAGAAAGAATATCTTGAATATTGAGAAAATTTGATTCTAAAAGCAAAAAGATAAATGATAGTACTATAGTAACTTGACCAAGCATTGCTGTATCATAACTAGTTAACTACATGTTCATACAAAAATAAAAAACACAAAACATACGGACATTAGAGAGAAGGGGAAGGGTAGAGGGAGGTAGGAAGAACCCAAAGAAGGAAGGAGGAGTAATGTAAAGTGTAAATTAAGCAATGGAAGAAGCAGGACGAGCCTGGACAAAGTAATTTGGTAGATGATATTCTTTAGATACTATTGGCAGGGCCCTTTTATATGGCTTCCCAAATGTCAGAGTAAATTTTAACTTAATCCCAACTTTTTAGGATCAATATTGTCCTTGATTTAAGGGTAACAAAAATTGCAGCACTAAAACATAGTAATTGAAAAACAGAGGTGCACTTGCAACTAAAGCTATTTATGAGTCAAGCCGGACCAGATTAGGATATCAAAATTTTGTTTGCTCAAGACCCAATTTGTTAGATTTGAAAATCTCATTTCATTATTTAAAATATTAATATTTATATATTTTATATTAATATTTATATATTTATAATTAAATTTAAATATATTTTTTTATTAATTAAATAATAATTCGGACGAAATCAAACTCGAATCTAAAATATCATGTTTTAAGCTTGACTCGCTTCAAACCAGATCTGCTGATCGAGCGGATAACTCGAACCTTGTATATGTCTAGTTGCAACACAATACTAATACAATCAAAACCAATTCAGTTACAGTTTTCTATATGGGTAGATCAGAAGTGAATTAATTACATGAACTAAAAGGAGCATAATTTGAGCTGACATGAATACCCTCCAAAAAAGCATAAAAGGTCCTAGATTAGTTGAAAAAACTTACTCGAGATTCTTTTTCCTCGGAAACGAGACGCAACCCTTTCAGATTTAGAAGCAAATCACCATCATGAAATGTCCCACTTGCCGTCCTGAAGATATTATATTAAAAAAAAAAATTCAAATTCAATTTTTTTTCAGCGACATTGGCGGGCATCGGAACAGAGCAAAAGCGACTAGAAACCATAAACCGATCAAACCATAAAAACTTGGATTCAAGCAGGGATTGTTAGTAAATTAAAAAAAAATGAAGGTTTGAACCAAAAGCAAAGCAATCTCGAAGTAGGCTAACAGGAAAAGAAAAAAGAACTTACAGGAAAGAAGAGATTGGGGTTTCTTGAGCAGGAACAGAGAGCTTCAGTAGCTTCAATGGTTTCTTGCTCTTCATTTTCTTTATTTGTTTAATTTCCTTCTTTTGAAAGATTCAGTTAGGATTTTTAACGGACTCTTCAGAAAAAACAAAAAAAAAGAGAGAGATTTTATTTTATTTTTTCAAAAATAGAGAGAGAAGAGTGTTTTTTTATTTTTTTATTTATTGAGAAAGTGAGGAAGGATTCGTTATAAATTCAAACGGGAAGACCGCGTAAATAATTAAATTTAATTTTTTATTTTTATAGATTCTTTTTTTTTCACAAATCGAATAACACAGTCTGAATTATTTAAAATGTTCATTGTTGTTAATTATAATTTTTTAATTTTATTAATAAATTTTTATTAGATGAATTTATTTAAAAATAAATAGAAAAAATTAAGTTTAAAATGAATTGCTTTATTTCTAGAATTTTAATTTTTTATTAAATTTTAAAAGTAAATAAATTTATTTTATAAATAAAAAACTAAAGTTTACAATAAATCTTTTTATTTTCATAATTTTAATTTTATATTTATATTAAAAATAATAAATTTTATATTAATTTATTATAAATTGCATATGAGACCAATTTTATATGTTAATATAAATTTCAATTAATAAGTATTTTATTTATTTGTAAAATATATAATTATATGTTAAAATTATGAATATTTATGCGTGATTCACGTAAAAATATATATATATATATATATTAAAATTTTAATATTGTTATTATTATTAACTAGGTCAGAAGTAAGGAAAATAGTGTGGGGGAGATGGGACCAGAAGAAAACAGAAGAGGAGAGAAGAGAACAAACATGCTCAACGACAAAGGAGCGGAATCGAGATGCTTCTCTTAACTGGAATTCATAAAAATAAATGTTGAAGTCGGGTCCGAAACACTGTGTCACTCTGACACAAAACACGCCCGTACATCAAACCAAAGCTCAGCCAGCCAAGGTTAAGTGCTCTCTCGACCTCCGAGAGAAGAGTGAGAGTGCGAAACAAAGAAAGAAAGAAAAGAGAGACGTTAGTGTTACTCTCTAGAATAAGAACGTTGGAAGTTTTACTGACCCAAGTTAAGTAAAACCCAGAAAGAGTAAAGTAGAAGAGAATAAGATTCTTTGGATTTTATTTTTTATTTTTATGAACAATGGCTTCAAGATTCAAGCTTGTCTTTGCAGCTTCTTTGTTGCTTCTACTTTTAGGTATCTCCTCCTATCTTTCTCTTCTCTTCACACTGTTTCTGCATTACAGTGACTAACAGTGCTTCAGTTTGAGCTTTTCTTTCCCAAAACTTGTTGTTTGAGCTTAAATTATTTGGCTTTATCATTAGCTATTTATATATTCATCTTTGCTTAGATCTTTATATTTCAGGCTTTAATCTCTGATTTTGAATACCCACATATTTTTTTGTAAAAATCTCAGCTTTTTTAGCACTCTGCTTGTGCTTCATTCTTTTCTCTGATCAGTCACTCTCTTTCTTAATAGTTTCTTGCTTATATACTCTCTCCCTCATCTGGGTATCCTTGTTTTTATTACTTGCTCGTTGGGTGTTATCTAGTTCAGTCTTAATGTAATAAGAAATGTTGTCTTTGTAGACCACTGGATGCATTAGTATCCAAGCAGTTTCCTACTTGCATTTAAGATCTTGCTATCGAGTAGATAGGGCTTCAATATCTAGGACAGCTAGATTGATGTTTTAGTCGGTGGACCCCTTGATGATCTTATTTAGTTTATATCAATCATAGATTGACCACATTACATGATGGAATGCAGACTCACGTGTCTGCTTATTACTTCTTCCCTTCTAAGAAGAATTGATTACACTGGTGGATTGCTTTAGCTACTTGCAATGGTTTTAAAGCTGCCTTAAATGTTTACGGAAATGAAGTCAAAATGATTTTGAACGTGAAAATCTTGTGTGGTGAATGTCTCAGACTTTTGGACAAACATGATATCTCCAGACTAGGCAAACTTGTGTGGCAATGTATGGATAACATTCTTACTTCACCATATGCTTATTGCTCTACATGTTTTATTCTTGTCTTTGTTGTTGTTATTCTTCATTTTGAGATGGTTGTCTGTAGCTGCAAGCCGCCATTTTAAGTTTCCTTGAACATATACTTGATTGGCAAACTAAATTGGGTTAGCATTGACATGGAGGCTTGAACTGCAGTTGAATTTGAAAATCTTGTAGGGCTAGAATTTTGGGCTGTTTCCATGGATTGTTTATGTATCTCCTAAAACCTGGTTGCTAATGTAGCTTTGCAGTGGATATTATCTTAGCATTTGGGTGCTGGAAGATTGCTTTTTGGGACATACTGTATAACTTTTTTACTAAGGCCATGCTGTAACTTAAGTCTTTGTTCTCTCTTTTCTCTTTTTGCTGATTGGTCTTTGATTTTCCTCTGCTTTTTTTTTTATTTTTTTTTTTTGCCTCTTCTTCTTTAAGCAACATGGAATAGGTAATGAACTTTTTTTCCATATTTGACTGGGATTATGTAGGAAGCAGTGATGACTGTAAGCATATTGCTTACTAAAACTTTTTTTTCCCAGTGGAAAAGAAATGCAGTGTTATGTTTTTGCCTTGAGAAAAAAAAAAAAGTTAATCATGTTGTGTGCTATACAAGAAGGGTTTATAATTGATGCACTGACAATGTATATATTTATACACTGTCAGTGAATCGGATGATGCCACCTCATTATAAGTTTTTAAAAATAAATACAAATAACTTTATTTTAATGAGATGGCATCATCTGGTTCATTGATACACCGTCACTGCATCAAATATAAATCCGTACAAGAATACCTACTAGCTCCTGTTCCTCTCTCTACTCATGTAAGGTTGCTCAATTGCTCTGTCCATTAAGCTGGGTTCAATGGTTAGTTGAGGACTATATCTGATGCCAATTTCTATGGCAGAGTTCTGTAGGGGAAGCATAGTTGGAGTTTGCTATGGAAGGAATGCTGATGATCTTCCAACACCTGATAAAGTAGCACAATTGATTCAACTTCACAAGATTAAGTATCTCAGGATTTACGATTCTAATATCCAAGTGCTGAAGGCCTTCGCAAACACTGGAGTTGAACTTATGGTTGGAGTTCCAAATTCGGACTTGTTAGCATTCTCCCAGTTCCAATCAAATGCAGATTCCTGGTTAAAGAATAGCATCCTTCCCTATTACCCAGCCACGAAGATCACATACATCACTGTCGGTCTTGAAGTCACAGAGAGCCCCGATAATGCCTCTGCCTTGGTTGTACCTGCTATGCAAAATGTCCTGACAGCATTGAAAAAGGTTGGCCTGCAAAAGAGGATTAAAGTTTCAACTACCCATTCCCTAGGGGTTCTGTCCCGATCATTCCCGCCTTCTGCTGGGGCTTTTAACAGCAGCCATGCATATTTCTTGAAACCTATGTTGGAATTCCTAGCTGAGAACCAGTCACCTTTTATGATTGATTTATATCCTTACTATGCTTATAGAGATTCTCCAAACAATATCTCTTTGGATTATGCTCTATTTGAGTCATCCTCAGAAGTCATAGATCCAAACACTGGTCTACTTTACACAAACATGTTTGATGCCCAAATAGATGCCCTTTATTTTGCCCTGATGGCTCTAAATTTCAGAACAATTAGGATTATGGTCACTGAAACTGGCTGGCCTTCCAAAGGTTCAGTGAAAGAGAAGGCTGCTACTCCTGACAATGCCCAGACTTATAACTCAAATCTAATTCGTCATGTTATCGATGACTCTGGTACTCCTGCCAAACCCGGTGAAGAGCTAGATGTGTATATTTTCTCATTGTTTAATGAGAACAGGAAGCCCGGACTGGAATCGGAGAGAAACTGGGGTTTATTTTATCCAGACCAGACAAGTGTATATAACCTGGACTTCACTGGAAAAGGTGCTGTTGCTATGACAAATAGTTCGAATGGTACCAATTCAAATAGAACAACGTGGTGCATTGCTTCTAGCAAGGCTTCTGAATCCGATTTACAGAATGCTGTAAATTGGGCTTGTGGTCCTGGGAATGTAGATTGCTCCGCCATTCAGCCTAGCCAACCATGTTTTGAGCCAGATAATCTACTTTCTCATGCCTCTTTCGCATTCAACAGTTACTACCAGCAAAATGGGGCTAGTGATGTTGCATGCAGTTTTGGAGGAAATGGGGTCAAAGTTGACAAGGATCCTAGTAAGTCTATTATTTTATGCAGAATCTGATTACAAGATTGCATTACACATGCTTATCCATTCCTATTATATACTGAGTTGCTCAGAGGTGTTAATCTTAGCTTAAGTGAACTTTTTCAAACCATGTTTGGTTTAACAAACAACGAACTTGCTCCATCGTGCCTGAACTCAGATGATACTATATGAATTGTTCATTCTTTGTTTGGCATGATTTATGAAGTCTAAAAATTACCAGTATCTGTTTATTGATTTAATTTTCTACAGTTTTGATGGTATCATTTAGAATTCGGATTTGGAATGATCTTGCTTACCAAGAAACTTTGTTAATTATTTGTGCAGGCTATGATAATTGCATCTATCTGACCACTAGAGGGTAGGCACAAAATTCTGAAACATCTCATATCCTTCATTTTGTCCTCCGCTTTCTATGTTATATATTTCACCACACCTGCTTCCTTTGATTTGATTAATGTACTAAAAGTTCTTGTGATTATCATGCAGGATCAACAAAACTGCAGCAAGTAATACAACTGCCATGGCTAATAATACTTCTTCCTCAACGCGGACTGAAGTATGCGCATGGATTGCTAGTTTCTTTCTAATGACTTTAATGTCATATGGTTTGAACCTGGGCAATGTGTTGGATGAATCATTTTGAAGACAATTGAGGAGTCTGACTTGCAGATGAAGGTGGCCCTCATAAGACGAGGGAGATGTATTCAAGAACTAGAAGAATTTGCTGCTGCCTCTAGTTTTTGTATGGTATTGGTAGTGCTGATGAGATGCTGTAAAATGAGAATGTGGTGCGATTGCAGTATGTTGTGTTAGGTGCAATTTTCATGCTAGTTAAAGGCCAAGGGTTTCTTTCTCATCCGAATATTATATCGTTAATTCCACTACCTTGAGGATTATGAGACTGTGGCTTCGGCTTTGCCGCCCAATCATTTCTTACCTCTTCACTAGTTCACTTCCATTTTCCCTACGCATCAAAATGAAAAGGCAAACGCTAGGCCAGCTGAAATAAAGCCGAATTCTAGGAAGGATTCACATTTAAAAGTAGTTCATATCTGTCAACTAAATCTTTGAGTGGTAAATCTTTCTTAGTTTAACCTCACATTACATTCTTAAGCCTTGCTAATCCAACCGTTTACATTATAGAATCCACTACTGAGCTCACTATTTTTTTTATAAAAAAAAAAAAAATCGCAGTCTAAAAATAAAAGAATGAATTGCAGATAAGACTTAGTGACTACACGAATCATTTGAGTTAAACTTCAACTCTTCATTTTCTACTACCAAGAGTGAAAAAAAAAAAAAAAAAAAATTCGGCCCCCCAGCTAACAGTTTTTAACTTTTGAGTAGGATGCTGATCTTGATCCTAGAGTGTAAGATCAACATGATATGATAAAATCATCCAACTATTACTCGCCAAAGGATTACGAATGTAAATTAAAAATGGAAGGGTATCTTTATCCCTATGAATAAAATCAATACCACAAATGGCAAAGGCATGATGCTATTGCTGCCGTCCTCGCAAACCTACATTCTCTCATTCCCTAGAAATTTGAAGGTTCTCAAAGATTCGGAGTTGGAATATTATAAACCTTCAACTCCAATCGGGTCCGCAACATTTTGGGTGCTTATCCCATCTCAGTCTAACAGCAGCCAGCAGGATAGCAATATGAGAGGATTGAATATTCCTCAATTAAACTAACAACTTTTCTTATCACCTCCAATGACATCACATCACTTGCAACTTGGCAGTTGGCAAGCAGCACATGCACCGACAACCAAGCCATTGGCTATCTTTCCTTTGTAACCAGAAAAATGTAATTTCAAGACTCTAGATAGGTGAAGAAAAGGGTTCGTTTTATAAAGCTGCACTTAATATCGGGCGGAAAAAGATTCAAACCTAAAAGGCTAAAACACAAACTATCAAAAACCCTTCTTTACCAACTGAACCAAGAACACCAAATGATCATGGAAAGGTTTCCGTTTATCGTTTAGAGGTCTTCCAAAATACAGGTCTTAATGCTTTTAGCAGGAAACATAAGATTACTAGAACTTGGCCAATTAATTTACGAAATCCACTTGAAAACCCATTGTAAAAATGTAGACAAAGTACCTCACTCAACAATCTTGATAATACCATTCATATAACAATGACAGAAACAAAGTAAGAGATCAAAGCATCACTATTACAAACACCAAGCCTTTTTGTTTCTGGAAAAAGGTTCCCCATGTCTTTAATACTAGTAATACTATTATTTAACAGCAACCAACCATTACTCAGGAGGTGGCTAAGACGCGTTTGTATAGAAAGCCAAGAAGAATTGCAACAAATAAGGCACACCGAAGAGATCAAATGCCCTGATCAATGAGATAATCACCAAGCCTTTCGACAATCATGTTGCACTGACCAGGAGTCATTGGCTCATCATAGATTCCAATGATCAAGGCCTGAGTGGTCTTTTTAACAGTAACACCTCCAGGTCCCTGAAATTAAAATTACAAAAGGCTCAGAATACAGCCATGAAAGAAAACTAAATGTATGAGAATTGAGACTCGCTGAAAAGTTATGCAGTAATGGCTGTACATTCCTCCTTGCTTCTCCCTTCTTTCCTCAGGGTGTCTCCGTCAGGAGAAACACACTCCTTAAGGAATCTAAGTGCACGGAGGCACAAAATAACAGCGAAAGCAAGTGCATACCGAGTAGGTACGAGAGCACAGCATCAATATACCTAATTTTGAGTGGCTCATCGGCATTAAAATCACTTTGCATAAGTTTGAAAGTGAAGTTTTTGGTTTTCACCAATAAAAGAAATTCAGTGCAATATGGAATTTTTATTTTATTTTTATCATATCAAAAGGTTAAACCAGAAATTACACTGGAAACAAAATGTAGAAATGAGAAATCTATTTCCATTAAACATAACGTAAGAGAATGCATGTGCATATGAGATTTTTCAGTGTTATAAACAAAGTAACACCAATAAGAGATGGAGAACAACACCTTCTTCCCTCGAATAACAGCTCCTGCTTCACCTTGGATCACCATGTATTTTGTTCCACCAAGGTACAATCCAGTTGGAGCAAGTGATCCAGGTTCAGCAAAGTCATTCACGATGGCATTAATTTCTTCGGGCTTGAACTGAAATAAACATAAAACCAATAAGCAATAAGCACAGGTTGATCAGAAAAAAAGGGCAAAAAGCATAATCTTTTGCTGTTTAAAGCCAGAAAACTAGCTTTAAAATCGAAATAAATAGGATTAGTAGCATTCAAAACATTTCACTCTTTAATTACTTATAATATCAACATTGCTAAAATTGTGGTCATCTGCAGAGATCCATCAGCAAAACATCATTTCATTTTATTTAAATGATGCTTAATGCTTCTAAAACTAAGATACAGAAACAAACCCATAAAACATACAGAGTTTTCATGCATGAAAGGACAAATCTGTCAATAACTCTTCAAACATAAACTAATAAATCATAGCAAAAAAAATCCCAACTTGAACTTCGAAGAAGAGAAAAATGAATACCAAATTTAA
This sequence comes from Fremontodendron californicum, assembly GCA_030761205.1. Taxonomy (NCBI): domain Eukaryota; kingdom Viridiplantae; phylum Streptophyta; class Magnoliopsida; order Malvales; family Malvaceae; genus Fremontodendron; species Fremontodendron californicum. Next base: position 1,353,464 of record JAULJL010000006.1, read on the forward strand.
TTTCAGCAAAGAGTGAACAATTATCAATCCTCTTGGAGCAAATCAGATCAGTTAATAAATCATGCAAAGAGAATTCAATCATAAGAATCAGATCTCCCTACTCAAAGCATAAACCTTTTACTTGGAAACCTAAACAAGAAAAACCCAAGAGAAAAAAAGGAGGAAGAGTTAAAGGAGAAGAAAACCTGAGGGAAATTGGAGCTCTGGGCCCAAACACTGCCTTCTTGGCCGATGATGGCGGCGGCAGTGAGATGGTTGCCTTCGATATCGCACATCAAGTGGTCATCAACATACGCTTGCCACGACATCTTCTTCTTCTTCCTAAACTTGTCTGGGTTTCTCTTTGTTTTTCTCTTTTGATGAACTTCCTGTTTTTTTTTTTTTAAGAAAAAAAAAAGGGCTGAGAAAGTGTTTGACTGAAGGGGCAAAGTTGAGCTGAGGGAGAGACACGGAGATATAGCGTTGAAACAACGAGATCTGTTTCACTACTATTTTTTTCCCCTTCCTCTTCCTTTTCTTTTTTTCTTTTTTTTTTCCTTTTTTTTTCATCTTTCGACCACAAACAATTCCCTTTTTCCTAACTTTTCTTTTTTTAAAATCCCTTTTTCCTAACTTAAGACCCAAATTTTCATTTATTTTTTTTTGGGCTACGCACATAAGGCATAAATTTAAAAAAAGGGGAAGAAAAAAAAAACCCACGAAAATAGAAAATTACTATTGAAATTGGGTGGAATTAGACTATATCTTTAGTCAAAAAATTTGTAAACAAATAAAAAATTTCGTACGATACTATCTTTATCTAATATATTAAAAATAATAAATAAAATTATCAATTATTATATTTAATATAAAATTATTATAATAAATAATATATTAATTAACATTAAAAAACGATTAAAAACGTTAGCAAAACTAAAAAATAAAACAAAATTTCATTTAAGATATAAACCATCTAATTCTTTTTATTTTTTTATTATTTCTTCTATTCCAAAAAAAAAAAAAAAAAAACTTTACTATTGTGAATTGATTATGTTATATGTTGCATTAATTATATCTATAACTACAAACAATTTGATTTATTATTTAAATGATTACAATACTAGAAATATATACATCTGTCTTTATAGGAGAAAATGTTATTGTTTTGGGTATTATTTTATTTTTATTTTTTATTACTAGCAATATTATTGTTTTGGCTTTATTTCTTCTTATTCCTATATATACACCTGTCTCTAATTTAATTAAGAATTATAATAGTCTTCTTTCCTTCCAACAAGTGATGAAAGCAGCCTTTCCTCTTTATTATTATTATTACCAAAAAAAAAAAAAAAGCTTTTAGTTTAATTATTTTTAATAGTAAAATTTTATTATTGTATTGAAAAGCAAATGGCAAACAAAAACAGCTAAGCATCTTTATCCTAAGGCAAATGATTAAGGAAAAAAAAAAAAAGAAATCAAGCTCATTTGAGCTCTAATTGTTTCCCCATTATAATAAAAGCAAAAACATTGAGAATCTATTAAGCTTTTTCATTTATAGCAAATCCCTCTCAATTTTTTTTTTTTTTCAAACTTATTTATTACTACCCATCACCATCCAAATGTTACTTTGATACATAGATTAGATTGTTTGGTTTGAAGTTGAGGATGTTCAAAATCCTCACCTCAACTTGCAATTTGCAATGGTCCATTTCTTCTGATTTAATTAACTTTTTTGTATCAAAGTCCAAACCACAGGTTATTGAAGGCATTTGGGCCAAAGAGACGCATAGCATAGGCTGGCTAAGCCTTATTCCGATAATTTTAAATACGACAAAAAAAAAAGTTAAAAATATGATATGATATGAAAAAATAATACGAACACAATATAAATACATGAATGTCTCAAAATTTATATAATACGAATTATGAACGTATCAAAATTTATATAATTATAAAATATCTTAAATATAATTATAACACGATAAATACACGAACATAATAAAGATATACGAATTAGATCTCATTAGACCTGACCTCTTTATGAGAATTCATGTTCTAACTCACTTTGAGGACTGTGCCAATTGTAATAAATCAGCCCCTTGCAGGTTGCAGCCAGCTGGAAAGAAAGATTGTGATTTTTTTTTTTTTTTTTTACAAGCATAGCAAGGGCCAAGAGGAAGACTTCGGTGAAGTTCCTTAGCTGGAAAGAAGATTGGTGTTTAAGTCGAATTAGGGCCTCCATATCCGGATTTAAATTTCAATGTTTTTATCACGTCATATTTATCGCGATTATGAACATAATAAATATTATTATAGTCAATATTATAATAAATATTACAATAAAAAAATTAAAATAATAACATCATATTACAACTGCTATTTAAATTCACATTTCATACACTCAATTTCAATGTTTCTTTTATTACATTTGCGAAATAATTTTGCATTTTACTCAAATATATTGTTCACATTGTTGATATATATATATATATATACTAATTTATTTTACATGTGCAAAAGCACGTGAATGATATAATAAGTTTATATCAAATTAGATATTTTTTAAATAAATTTATATATTAAATGTTTTTTATTTTGATATAGAATTATATAAAATGATATCAAAATTGTTATAAATATTATCAAAATTGTATTAAATGTGATCAAAATTATTACAAATGTTATTAAAATTATATCAAATGTTATCAAAATTATTTCAAAAATTATTAAAATTATATCAAAGGTTACCAAAATTATATTAAGAGTTACCAAAATTATATCTATGGTTATCAAAATTATATCAATGTTACCAAAATTATATCAAAAGTTATTAAATAAAATTATATCCAAAGTTACTAAAATTATAAAAAATGCTACCAAAAATATTATAAAAATTTACAAAATTATATCAAATGTTACCAAAATTATATAAAAAAGTCAAAATTATATCAAAAGTTATCAAAACTAAATTAAAGGTTACCAAAAAGCATATTAAAATTACCAAAATAATATCAAAGGTTGTCAAAATTACATAAAAAATGTTATCAAAACTATACCAAAAGTTATCAAAATTAATAAAAATGTTATCAAAATTACATCAAAAGTTACCAAAAATATTAGAGATGTTATCAAAATTATTACAAAGATTATCAAAAACTTTACACAAGTTTTCAAAATTATATCAAAGGTAACCAAAATTATATCAAAGGTTTCCACAATTATATCAAGGGTTATCCAAAAATTATGTCAAACGCTACCAAAATTATATGAAAGTTATCGAAATTATATAAAAAATTATCAAAATTATATCTAAAGTTACCAAAACTATTAAAAATGATATTATATCAAAAGTTACCAAAATTTTATCTAAAGTTACCAAAACTATTACAAAGGATATCAAAATTATATAAAAGTTACCAAAATTATATCTAAAATTACCAAAATTATTACAAAGATTACTAAAAGGTTACCAAAATCATATCAAAGATTGTCAATTATATCAAAGGTTATCAAAATTATACAAAGGTTGTCAAAATTATGTCAAAAGTTATCAAAATTGTATAAATGTTATCAAAATTATATCAAAGATTATCAAAATGAAAAAAAAAAAAAATCATATTAAATGTTATCAAAATCATATCAAATGTTACCAAACTTATATCAAAAGTTAGCAAAATTATTTCAAAGGTTACCAAAACTATATCCAAGATTACCAAAATAATAACAAAAGTTATCAAATATAAAAAATTATTAAAAAATTAACAAATTTATATCAAAAACTATCAAAATTATATTAAAGGGTATCAAAATTATATCCAAGGTTGTCAAAATTATATCAAAAGTTATCAAAATTATATTATAGGCTTTCAAAATTTTATCAAACATTATGAAAATTATATCAAGGATTATCAAAATTACATCACAAACAATCAAAATTATATCAAAGTCTACTAAAATTATTTTAAAGTTTATCCAAAGTTACCAAAATTTTATAAAAATTATCAAAATTATATAAAAAATTATCAAAATGACAAAATTATATTAAAGAATAAAGACTATTAAAATCATAAAAGATTATCAAAATCATATTGAAGGTTACCAAAATTATATCAAATGTTATCAAACTTATTTTAAAGGTTACTAAAACTATATCAAAGATTACTAAAACAATGACAAAGGTTATTAAAATTATATCAAAAAGTATCAAAACTATTAAAAACATTATCAAAATTATATCAAAGGGTATCAAAATTATATTAAAGGGTATCAAAATTATATCAAGAGTTATCAAATTCATATAAAAAATTATCAAAAGATTATCAAAATTATATCAAAGGTTATCGAATTTATATCAAAGGTCACCAAAATTATATAAAAAATCATATAAAAGATTATCAAAATTATATCAAAAGTTATCAAAATTGTATTAAAGGTTATCAAAATCATATCAAATGCAATAAAAATAATATCAAAAGTTATCAAAATCATATCGAAGGTTATCTAACTTATTTCACAGGTTACCAAACGTATATCCAAGGTTACTAAAATTATATGAAAGGTTATGAAAATCATATCAAATATTTTAAAATAATATAAAAAGGTTATCAAAATAATTTCAAAAGTTAACAAAATTATATCCAAAGTTGTCAAAATTATATCAAAAGTTATCAAAATTATATTATAATCTTTCAAAATTATATCAAACGTTATGAAAATTATATCAAAAGTTACCAAAACCAAATTTTTTATCAAAGGTTAACAAAATCATATTAAAAGTTATCAAAAATTATATCAAAGCTTATCAAACTTATAGAAAAGGTTATCAAAATTATATCAAAGGTTACCAAAATTTATCAAAGGTTACCAATATTATGTAAAAGGTTATCAAAAGTGTATCAAATGTACCAAAATTATATCAAAAGTTATCAAGTTTATATTAAAGGTTATCAAAATTATATCAAAGGCCATCAAATCATATCAACGACTATTAATATCATATCAAATGGTATCAAAATCATATCAAATGTTATATTATATATTTACATTATATAAAAGGTTATGTATTTATTGTTATTTATTATATATTTATGTCAAAATCATTAATGTCTAATCTCATGTGATAATATATATTATTTGTAATTTAACATAATTTTATAATCCATGTGTCCTATCATACTACCAATTTAATCTTAATTATCATATTTGATTATAACTTCATGTTTCGATTATTGTCAATAAATAATGTTTTAAAATTTTTCGTTGCCTAATATCTAGATAAATAAGATTTTGATTTTTAGCTAATAAATATTTTTTTAATATTATTTCAAAACCTTATTATTTTTTTTTTATTAACAATAAATTTGGAAGTGTTGTTTTTATAAAACTTTTAATAAAAAAAGAAAATAGATAAACCAAAATTAATCAATTTTTAATTTAAATAAAAAAAATTAGAAAAGTTTACTTTAATAAGTACTTTAATGTTTAGAATAAAAAAAAGAATTAATATTTTATTAATTTGATAAGAAAATCAATAATTATGGATAAATATATTTAATTTAATAAATTGTTAAAGACATATATATATATAGTTCACTATTTGCATTTTAGGAGTTGACACTTTTATATATATTTATTTTAAGACACACGTTCTATACGTGTAATTAAGTTTATTTATTTAAAAAATTAATATTAAGAAAAGTTAAAAAAATTTAAAAATAAATTTATTTGTTTGGATTAGGCATTTAAAAGAATGATTTCATTTCAATTAAGATTTTCAAAAATCCAAAAATAAAGTACTTGTTTGGATGAAAATAAGAGACTTTCAAAAATTAATAAGAATTTCAAGAGAGAATTTGAAGTGCTTAAATTCTTTCTTGAAATTCAAACTAAAGAGATAGCTTTTAAAAAACAAATAAAATCAAATCTCTCGTCTTTTTACTGCACAAAAATCACCATAAAATATAAATTAAAAATAAAATATTATTTTATTTAACTTTAAATTTTTTTTATATTATTAGTAATATCTATATATTTTTACAAATATAATGATGCTCATATTGCATATTTAAATATATATATATATATATATTTATCTTTAAATATCATTATTCTTCTTTTTATTATTATTTTTTATCTTATCAAATTCTAATAGACTAAATTTTCTTTTAAGAAATATTTATCCAAACAAAAAATTACAAATATTAACATTTTAAAATAAGCTTATATAAAAAAAAAAATCAAAATTTTAAAATTTTTCATTAAAACGTACTTTCTCTTGTGAAAAAATTTGGATATATATATTATCAACTTTATTAATATCTAAATCAACCAATCGTTTTTATAGGATTGAAAAAATTGATTCGACTCTAAAGACTCATTTAATGTACTCGAACATGAACACTACCACATTCGATTTGAATCTAAAATTCAAAAGATTTAAATTCTACCTAACTCAAATTAAAAAATTCAAACTTGAATGAACACTCAATCTGAGCCCCTTTCTTTTTTTTTCTTGTTTACTGGTAGTGATGTATTATTTTTATTGAAATGAATCGAATTAAAATTTTCATATTTTCTTTATTTTTCCTCTTCTGATTTTGTTTTACATGCTAAATTGGATTTTTCATCTTACATAAAGTTTTTTTTTTCCTTTCAAATTTATTGATATCTAGCAACCAATTGTTTTTCATATAATTGAAAAATATGGTTTGATTTTTCTTTGTCTACTTTATTTTTTTGAAAAGCGTTATTATAGAATAGTACTATGCATTAGTGTAATTGTCACATATATATATATATACATATATTGTTCTCTTTTATTTTTGGAAAAACATAATTTTCAATCCTCATTACATTTATGAGTTATGACAATTATAATAGTTTATATAAATGAATTAGATATTGAAATAAAAATAAATGTATTGCATATTCAATAAAAAAGATTACAGTATAGTAGTTTGATAAATCAATGACACTATTCAATTCTTTTAAAGTAACTTGTTTTCTGCTTTGCAATCACTATTGATGTTAAATACATTAGTATTGTATTTTGTTTATTCTTTTATGATTGAAAAATATTTAATAGAGCAATGATGCACATTAAAATTTATATTTTAACAAATTTTGTTGGTAAATTATATTGCAATATTTAATTATTAAGTTGTTTAACCCGCATTGCTTAATGTAATTTTTATGAAATTTTCTTTGTTGGCTAAAATAATTTTTATGAACTTATCCTATTAAAGTACACACATAATTTTTTTTTTTTAAAAATCCTGTTAGAAGATTTTTTATAATTTGTAATGGATTTAGATTATTGAGATGTTGTTACTTTAATCTATATTAAAGTTAAAGTATTACAAAAAATATAAAAATAATTATTTTCATCAGAAAGTAATCATATATGTGATTGACGATTTTTTTTGGCAAAATTAGTATTTACAATATGACTGCAAAATTTCACTAAAGTAATATATATCACTATTTATTTTTATCATACTCGATTTCACGCATGTATGTACTTATTTTATTCTTTTATTATTTTTTAGAGAGTCAATTATTTTATATACTTTTGCATTCACATTTAATATATTTCATAATTAATTGTTTTTGTTATTATAATTCAAAATGCTATTCTTCTTCTTCTTACCAATAACTTTGTTCTCATATAAATTTCTAGAACTACATTCAAATTAATAAATAAGAACTAAGGATAGAAAGAAGAGATAATTTTTTTGATAAAAAAAGAAGAGATAATAAATTACTTATTGGACTACTAATTCTTTTTGTTATCAATAACAGTTTTGGTGGTGCAATTAGCTAGAGCCTTGATCATAAGTAATTAACATTGTAATATTTTACTTAAATTCTATAAAATATAATGTTTTTCGTTAACTTTTTTTTTTTTTTTTGCTGATTTAATCATGATGCAAGAATATTTTCGACAAATGAATTTGTGGAGTAATGCTTAACCTGTCAACTAATGTTGTATGATAAGCTTCTCTTTATTGTTAGTTTTCATTTATATATTTTTATTTGAATTCAGTCTCCAAAATTAATAGTTTTTTTATTTAATTTTAAAAAATAAGTTTATTTTTATTTGAATCCAAGTCTTTATTGTTAGTGCAAACAATTACCATAAGAAGTGTCAATAGCCTCTTTAGGCTATACGACCATGTTCTTTTTTTTTTTTTTTGGTGATTTTTTAGGCCAGATTTGTGGTGATTATTAACAAATAGCCTTTTTAGGCTCTACGTCCATGTTCCTTTTTTTTTTTATGTTTTTATTTTTTGATGATTATTATCTATTTGTTATATTCTAATTTCATTCTATTAAATGTTTTAATTTTCATCATAATTGTTGTGTTTCAATAAAAAATTTAAAATAATGAAAATTTATTAATATATACATTAATTTAATACTATTACGTCTCTTACAAAAATTACATTTAACTAAAATTTAAAAATATATCAAATGATAATTTTGTTATTTTGATAATTTTATAAGGGTATCAAAAGCGATTGATTGTGATAATTAAAGTAACATAAAATCGAAAGCATGAAGCAAGAAAAGCTAAATAGCATTAAATTTAAAATTTAATTAAATAATTTATAAGAGTATTTTGGTCAATCACTTTTAGCACTTTTGGAGTTAGATGATATATATATATATATGAGTAGATCCATTTATACTAATGTAAAACTAAACTAGTTTTACACACTACCATAACTCTTTATAAGATTTATATTTTAACAAACTGACCATTGAATTTAACAATATAATTGTACTCGTCGTGCACATAAAATTTCGAATCGATCCGATATCTCTATCATCTCGATCGAGAATACTGTCTTTTTCAATATATATTTAATGGTTGAAAGTTTTTTACATCGAAAAAATAGTTATACATTTTTAATTTACTCGAAACTTGACGTGCATGATCTATGTGAATGAACATGAAATACGATGGTCGGATTAAACAAATATAAACCATATAAAAGTTATTGAAGTGTGTAAAACTAATTTAGTTTTACACTAGTGTAAATGAATAATTCTTTTATATATATATATATATATATATATCGGATCGATTCGAAACTTTACGTGCACGACGAGTATAATTATATTGTTAAATCCAACGGTCCGTTTGTTAAAATATAAATCGAATAAAAAATTACAAAAATATGTAAAACTATTTAAGTTTTACATTAGTATAAGTGAATTCATCCTATATATATATATATATATGCTGTGGACTGTGGAGGAGGTTGCTGAATCTGAAGGGATAAAATATCAAGATATTCTAGGAATTCACAAGTCAGAACGTGGAATAACAAAAATCAGTAAAACAAGTGGCAACCAAAGAACCTGAAATCTGATTCTCTCAATGACAATCACAAAGAAATAAAGTGGCATAATATTCAATCGTTCATTTATAAGGAAAACTGATCAAAACATGAAAAGAAAAAACAATTAATGGCATCAAATACTGCCCAACAAAAGAATAGAGAGCGCAACCACGGATATGGGATTTACCGATTATAAACAGAACCCACAAAAGAAAAAAGCATATTTGGTGAAGGAAACAAGTCAATCAACCAAGTCCAAATGCCCAATCAAACCATCTTAACAACAATAGTTTTCACTGGGAAGAAGACGCAAATTACTTAGGAACCCAAAACTTAAAAATGAAAAAAAAAAAGGGGCATTTAATTTGGAAGCTAGGTCGACTACAGGCCCTGATCAGCAAGATAATCACCCAACCTCTCGACAACCATGTTGCATTGTCCTGGAGTCACCGGTTCTTCATAGATGCCAAAGACAAGAGCTTGTGCAGTTTTCTTAATAGTGACCCCTCCTGATCCCTGCCCATATCAAAATATACACAGTTTTAATCCAATTTCAATTACTTTTTGTTTTGTAATGATATGTGTTTATATATATATATATTTATTTATTTATTCTAAAGCATCACCTTTTTTCCACGAATGACAGCACCAGGCTCACCCTGGATGACCATATACTTTGCGCCAGCAAGGTGTAAGCCTGTAGGGGCAAGGTGGCCTGGTTCATCAAAATCTTTCATGATGTCACTGATCTCGTTAGGCTTGCACTGCAAAACAAAGCAAACGATCAATTAAATCAGACACCAATCTTATAACCAAATGGCGATCAGAATTCAGATCAAAGCGAATTAGATCAGTTCAAATAAGGGAAAAAAAAAAGGGTTAACAATAATATATATGATGATATGACCTGAGGGAAGTTAGAGCTCTGAGCCCAGACACTGCCATCATGGCCAACGATAGCAGCGGCAGTAAGGTGCAGATTTTGGCCATCGATTTCACACATCAAGTGCTCATCTACATAAGTTTGCCACGACATTTTTCTTCGTTGTTATTTATTTACTAAAGAAATGTTGGGTTCTTTTTTTGTTTTGTTTTGAGAGTGTTGGGAGCTATGGGGGGATGGGGAGATTCAAGTATGGTAATGAAGAAGGTTGAAGGGGGGAGGGACGATAAATAAGGAAGCGAGGAATAAGGTAGGGAAGGGTTTGAAAAAGCTGATTTGATGATTTCTTAGCCGTCCGTTTTGCAACTTTTCATTACTGCCATTCACGTCCGCCTTTATATTAGCACCCATGGCCATGACCCTCCCACACCTCCCAAGCCCCTTTCTTTGTTTTCTTTTTCTTTTTCTTTTCTTTCTCTATCTTTTCACGTGTCTTTTTGCCTACATTTTTTTCTTCTATTTTTGCGTTTATGGCATTAATTTGCACTTATGCATGCCTTGTAAATTTGTAATGTTTATACTTTATACTTTAAATTTGTAAATTTTAGTTTTTCTTTTTTAGTACAAAGTAAGCCGACACATGAGGATAGAAAAAAATTATAAATATTAAAATTCGAATTTTAAATCTAATAAATACTATCTCGCATGAACCAACTTCGAATTTTAAATTTATTAAATAATATCTCATATGAACTAACTGAACTAAATTTTAATTTTAAAATATTTTACCTTTTTTCAACTTTGTTTTGTTGAAACAATGTAGCATGTTTGAATTGATTTTTTTATCACAAATTTTGAAAAACTAAAAGGCAAATACAAAGAATAAGCAACAAAAGTAATAATAAGCAAATGGAGTCTTAATTGTTAAACAGTAAACGATAGCCATTGATTCTAGCCCAAAATATCAATCAAAAACTACTTATCATACTATAACAATTGGCTTTGTTTAAGACATTTCCACTCTCCACAAGTCAATTCCCCTAAGGAAATTATATGAATAGGCAGGACCTATTTGAAAAATTCCTTTGTTATGGGCTGTCTTTGAACACTTTGCTTCCTTGTTAGTGGCATCATCTAAAAGTATAGCAATCATGCATTAACTCGATTTCAATCCAAATTCTAACGAAGCATTGACAGAGACGGATTTAGAACAAATTCAGAAAACCCAGATAAAAAAAAAATTGAACTTACTCAGCAGGTGAAGACATCGCAATCCCAAAAGAGAACTTGAAAAATGAGAAGAAAGCAGCCCAAGAAGATCTCTTCACTTATTATTTTCTGCTTCGACAAACAGCAGAAGAAGAATTAGAAGAAGCTCAGCGTTTTTCATAATTTGACCCAGAAAGTTCTGCTGGTTGTTGTGTCTAGCTTCGCACGTACTATGTAAAATGCAAATTGGTTTGGGCGGAAGATATGAAACTTGGGTTCCAGATCATAGCGAGCCGAAGGAAACAAGGCCCAATGGCAACGGGGTCTTTGACTATCATCATCAATCAACCATCAAGAAATTAAAGAGAATATAATAGAATTGATGATGAAATAATTAAGCAAGTTATCGAGGCAATTATGATTTAGAATTCCGAAAGTTGATTTTTCATTTATAATGTTTTTCCTAAAGCGAAACAAGTGATTCGAGAAACAGCTTTCTTTTCACTATTTTCTTCACTTGTGTGCCCTGCCCTACATACACTGCATCTCTCCCTTTTTTTTTTTTTTTTATTTTTTTTTTCTGACTTTCTCTAATCAAAAGTTAAACCTCCTCAAAGAATAACTCAAATTCAACAATGTCAAGTAAAAATATTAAACTTTAAACCTTTACATTAATTTGTATTTAAAAATGTAACAATAGCTGACCAATATTTACCGCATGCATGCAGTAGAATCTTTATTTTATTGGAATACTTTGATTTTGATAGACTGAAAACAAATCATCGAGAATAAATAGTTGTGCATAATGATGCTATAACATGAAAAGTTAACTGATGTGTAGAAATTTATACTATCAATTAGATATAGTAGTATATATGGTGCTAGTTGTATTTTTTTTTTTTTAAAGGAAGATAAAATTATGGTAGAAAAAACAGTGAAAGCAACAAGGGCATGGCTTGGCTGGGCAACTGGGCCACAAATAATCCTTTCCTTAATTCTCTTCACTTTTCGTAAATTATGAACAGACTGTCTAATCATCCAGCAGTACTATTCAACAAACTCCAAATAATAACCAATCCTATCATGCCACATCACTTTGCCACGCATGCATGACACCAATATGACCTGGCCATGTTTCAACATGGCCCATTGCACAGTTGACGTGGCCCCCTCCCTAGTTCTTCATGGCTTGACCAGCTCGCTTGACACTGAGGATGAACTGGAATAAATGAGAGTATGGATGGGGCTTTGCATGAAAGATTTTGGTAGCGTCGCAATGAAACAAAGATAATGTAGTGATAGAGTTTCAAAAAACAATGGGGGATGCTACGCCTACACGCTTGCCCCCCAAATACAATGGCAGCCCCACACCCCTTAATCCTTATGGAAGAATTAGTTGGGTCGCTCTCGGACTTTGGGAGAATTAAAGAGAGAAAGGGTTTGAAAAAGAAGCAAAAATTATGAAAGGATTTTGTCACGAATGTCTTAAAATATTTTTTAAAATTATTAAATATATTAATATTTTCAATCAATACATTAAAAATAATTAATAAAATTATCAATTTTTATATTTAATATAATATTATTACTATAAATAATATATTAATTAATTTTAAAAAATATTTAAAAATATTTTATAGCAAAATCTGTTATAAATAGGTGAAATTATGAGAATTTTGACGTGATTGTTACTATCGTGTTGGGAATTGGGATTACCAAAAGATTGGGCTCCATGAAACTTGAAAGGTAGGGATAAAAGGGTAAAAGGGAAGGTTGCATCGATCCCAACACTTTTTATATCTTGGTCTTAAAATTTTAAGGTTATATAAAACTTCATACGATTAAAAATATATAGAATAAGCTAAATATACAAGCCTAGGTTGAAACCAATATGTGAAACCAAAAGCACAACAATCCAATTTTTTTACTTATTTAAGTAAGTGATATTATTCCGTTAATAGATTTTTTAAATTTTACAAAAGAAATTGATTAAATAATATATATATTTTAAATATATTAAAAAAATATTTGATAGTCTCTTAATAATTTTTTAAATATTTGCAATTTATTAAGTGTTTTAATTATAATTAAAATTTAAAATGTTTTTTTTTTATTTTTTATTTGTTACTATTAATATTATTTTTTAGTACATTTTTTCCTTTAAAAAAGTAAAAGAAATATAAGAAAAAGACAAAAACAAGTTGGAACTGTGAGGAGTTGCAGCTGTCCAAAATCATATCCTTTTTGTTAAACCAAAGCTAAGCTTACAATGAACGGGAAGAACAACAAAAAAGGAAATTCTGTTAGTGCCGTCAAATGTAGCCGTCCGAAAACGGCGAGTTTGGAAATCAGGACGTCAACAATTTGTGAGCTGCTGATATTTTAGGGAAGCTTGGAATTGGAAGGAATGAAGAAGACAAAATTCTGTCACCCGAATCAAAGTCCAGCTCAGCTAGGCTTCCATTTTTTTGACAACGTGGTGACAGGCTTTATCCAGCTGTTATGGGCCCTACATTTGGGCCCTGATTTTCTCATACTTTTTCTTTCCATTTTATTTTTAAGTAATAAATGAGAACAAATACCCGCACTTCATTTCATAATCTATATAATCCGGTCAAATATAAAAAAAATTGTTAATGAATACTTATCGAGATTAGTTAGGATGATATATATATAAAAAATATATAATTAATATTTGTTTTAAATTTAATAAAAATAACATATTAAATATATATATTTATAAAAATGATAAATAAATAATTTTTAATCAATTTTTATAAGCATCGATTAAGTGAAATCAAATAAAAATTAGATCGATAAAAGGTTTATATAATTCAACGTTAATAAAATGATGATGACATATTAATATATTCGTATAATTTTTATATTATTTTTTGTATCGTATATTTTTATATCATATTTTAATTATTTTTTTATTATATTTATATCGTATAATCGTATCACAATTATAATAAAAAAATAACATATTAAATTTCTTTATTAATGTATTTTTTATTAAACATAAAGAAAGTAAGATAGCATTTTTAAAGGTAAGTACATTTTGTCCAAGTATGAAATCTTAACCGAAACAATTACCAACTCAGGCTTTTTTTCTTCGGTGTATTACCAAATTATTCATTTATTTTACATATTACCATATTAGGCTTTTGAACTTATCATAATCTTAGCAAATTTCAAAGCCAAAAACAGATTATATAAGCACCAATAGACTTCATAATTCTTGGTTCAAATCAACAATTAGTTAACCACCTTCTTTAACAGTTCGTTGAACCAGGTTTGCTGTAGAGCCGACTTCGAGACTTCCATAGTTCAAGTCCAACCCACAACGTAGATGTTTCCGAAGCTCTTTATTGTCTACGACGTTCATTTCGAGTTGCCCTCGTTCTTTTAAAAGAAACCATCCAAAAAGCTTTCAGCGGCAAAGGCAAATTATATACGATGGATCCATGCCCGTTTGTTCGTTTGATCGTCGAATCATTAGCTCTGAAACTCTCGCAAGCCACCAAACCAGCCGGTTCCGGCGTTTACCCAACAACGACTCCGTGTTTTTGCAAGCTCAGACTAAAAAACTTCCCGTCTCAAACAGCTTTGTTACCTCTCAGCAACAGCTCCGGTGATTCGCCCCCTGAATCCTCCACCTCCGCAGCCGGTTTCCACCTCGACGCTCTAACGCTCAGGCGTCTCTCCGGCAAGTCCGTGACGCTACGTGTCGAAGTCTACACTGGACGCATGGGCCGCACGTGCGGCGTCAGCCGTGGGAAGCTGGTGGGTCGGGTTCAGGTTACTGTGGACTTGGGTGTGTCACAAACCAGGCCTTCAGTGTTCCAAAATGGGTGGATGAAACTGGGCAACGAACCGGACAAACCAACCGCTAAGCTTCACTTAACGCTCAGGGCTGAACCTGATCCCCGGTTCGTTTTCCAATTCGGTGGAGAACCGGAATGTAGCCCTGTCGTCTTTCAAATTCAAGGCAACATTACACAACCCGTGTTCAGTTGCAAGTTTAGCGCCGATCGTTCAAGATCTCGGTAAGTTCCTCTGTTTCCTTTTTCACTTTCAACATGGTGCATTTTAGTGAGTTTTCTTGGAGGCTGTGCTAAAATGCGCGTCTAGTTGGTTCTTAGAGCTGGGTCTCTGTTATTTTCCTTTAGGGGGGAAATTATGGTTTGTCCCATTAATTCTAGGAACTTTCCTTGATTTAGGCATGTGGGATTGTCGATTTTTTCTTTATGAGATGGTAATTGGAGTAGTACTTTACGTAAACATGCCCAAGTTGCCCAACACCACTAGTTTACCACCTTATATATTTTTCTTGTTTTTGTGTTACTTTCTTGGAGAAGTTGACATGAAAATTGATAGCTCAGAGAGTCAAGTTTTTGCGTCTGTTGCCAACTTGATGATGAGAAATTCCGCGTCTTTTTCATCTGATAGAGGTTGGCATTGTTTATTTTTGGAAGATTGGCTTTAATTGAAACTTTAATGTATGGGATTTTATGAAAAGAAAAAAGATCTACAGATTGGTTGAACTATAGTGTCTAAACATGATAGTTGCTCAAGCAAAGATTTTTAGATTAGTTTACAGAATCTGATTATAAGGATTTCCTTTGATGTGAAAAACACAGCCTAAAAGAGCATGATTTATTGTTATTGATTTCATACATTTGGTCAGTGATGGAACCAGTTAGAGTCTTCTTGTCTTTGCTTTAGAATGTAGAATAAGAAGTTCATGATTTTTTTTCAATGATTAAGGGCTGATTGCTGAATATATAAGTTTGATCTCTTCCTTTCTCTTTAGCTATTATTCAGAGCATTGCTGTAATTTTTTCTTTCTTTATCCCCAACTTTTTTGGACAAATTTATAGGTTCAACTATTATAGTTATCAAAACCACAGAAGAACTCTGCGTTCAGCAGCCATTGACTGACCATGAACTTCAATTTTAATAGAAAATGATCTCCTGGAGAATAAAATCTTTTATTATTGATACTTGAGATAAAAAAAAAATAGTGGATTCCTCTTAGTCTCATGCTTAGTTTTGTCAAACAAACAGTTTCCTTTCCATATCTCCCTAACTGTCAAAGACAACCACCTCTGATTCTCTCCCATGTGCTCAAATATTTGATGCCAGTTTTTCTTTTTTTGTTATTCCAATTTGATGGAGTCATGCTAGTTAATTTGTTTTTTTGTTTTTTTTTTTTTTTTTAATTTATATTCTTTTTCCATGGTATTAAATTATTAATAGATTGCTTTCTTTACCTCCTTGTCAATTGTAAAATCAGATCCCTCCCACCAGATTTTTCCAACAAGAATAGAGGATGGATGAGAACATTATCGGGAGAAAAGGAAAGGCAAGGAAGGGAGAGGAAAGGATGGATGATAATGATATATGATCTATCTGGTTCTCCTGTTGCAGCTGCCTCAATGATCACTCCATTTGTACCCTCCCCCCCTGGCTCAGACCGTGTTTCTAGATCAAACCCTGGTGCATGGCTAATACTCCGCCCTTACGGCTTCTCTGTCAGCAGCTGGAAACCATGGGGTCGCCTAGAGGCATGGAGAGAAAGGGTTCCTTTCGAGGGCTTAGGCTATAAATTCGAGCTTGTCACTGAGAATGGCCCTAATAACGGTATCCCTATTGCTGAAGCTACAATGAGTGTCAAAAAAGGTGGCCAATTTTGTATAGATAGGAGAGTTTCAAGAGATTCTGCATTGAGTTTAAGGTCACCTGTTAAAGGATTTGTTATGGGTTCGACTGTTGAAGGTGAAGGAAAAGTTAGCAAGCCTGTGGTACAAGTTGGGATCCAACATGTAACATGCATGGCTGATGCTGCACTCTTTGTTGCACTTTCTGCTGCCATTGATCTTAGCATGGATGCTTGCCGTTTTTTCTCACGGAAACTCAGGAAGGAGCTTTGCCATGATGAACAGAATTCCTCTACTTAAACCTTGAAAAAACCCTACTTCACTGCTAATTTCGCTTCTGCTGCCGTTATAACCAGTTAGTTTTTAGCTTTTCTTCAGTAAAGCACTGTTGGTTTGAGCGGAGAGCTGGACAAATGCATCTTTTTTCTCTTCTCTTTTCCATCCTTAGTTCCCCAGCTGTTTTTCAATTTTTCTCCCATTTGGGGGTGTGGCTGCTGATCTGGTTTGGGAGGTTGACAACATCGTATTTATAATTCACAGTTTTTGATCGTTTTGATTCGGCTTTTAATTTTTTTTGTCAAACACAATATACAGGGAATTAACATTTTCTTTTGTTGTTGGGTTTATACCTTACAGACTGAAATTTGTATAGACAAAAATTCAATGCTTCATTGTTTGTTCATAGTTACCTTTTTCATTCTTTAAAATATCAACAGCTTTATCTTCATAACTATTGAATTTGCTTGGATGGCTAATTCAAGTTTCAATGTACTTCATTATTGAAATTTAAGCCTTCATTTTCCTTTTGTGGCAGTATGGTTAATTCTACCATTCCAGTTTTTATAGGGTAAACTCCAGATATATACTCAGACAAATCTGACTGAATTAACAGGGATGATTTTATCATATGCCTAACTAAACCAGATGAAACAAGCAATTAAAGCTAACTCAAAAGCTAGCTTCTTTTCGGCAAGGGTCCATTAAAATCTAAATTGCATGGACTTTCTCAGGGTATCCCTGTATATATCTCCAGTCCCCCATCGCTGTATTATGGTGTATTCTGATTAGAAGCGTGCAGTGCACAATAACACGAGCAAAACACGAATTCTAGTCGGTTCAAGCAGTTACCTAGTAAGTCTGGATTCAAATTTTAGTACCTGTAATATCTCCTCTTATTCAGATTACGGTTTCTTTTGTAAAAAAAAAAAAAAAAAAAAAACACGAATTCTATAAAAGCTACAGTAGTTTGTGTTATAGCTCACTGATGGAAATTTGGTTTCTGATACAGACGATCTTCAGATGAAGGGACACCAGCAACCGTATACAAATCTGAGAAGAGATCAGTTTCTGGTAAATGAAAGGTTACAGGATTCATGGAAGCTCTGGAGATCAATGGAGTGAGTGACTTGCTGGGTTTTGCATTGGCAAAACGGTCCTTTAAACTGCCAAATCCGATGTATGTCGTTGGCTAAAAAAAATATAAAGTAATTGTGTAATATGTTGTTGTAATTCTTTACTTCCTGTTGTGTAAATTTCATGGCTAATAATAACTTAAATTTTGGGTAACCAACATATTGAATGCTTATTCTGTCATGCATTTGAGATTGATTACTACTGCTTGTTGGTTTAGTTGGTTGGTGAAGTTAAATTAAAAATAATAAAAAACAGGAAAGAGAAAAAGAAAAGCAGGGGATGGTGTAGGGTAGGCTAAGTTGGATCCTAGTCTGCCAAAGGACAGAGTGCTAAGAATTAAGATCATACAACCAAATTATTAATACTCATTCGTTGGTGGACTTTGAATTATACGGAAGCATTTAGGAGGCCACTGCTACTTCTGTAGGCTATGGCTGAAGAATGAAGATTAATTACACGAAAAAGGAAAAGACTTTTTATTATGTTTCTGTTCTTTCAGTTAAATACAAAGAGTTTTACTTACCTTTTTAAAGCACTTTCTAAAATTAGTTAATATATTATTTATAATAATAATATTATATTAATTATAAAAATTTATAACTTTATTCATTATTTTCAGTATATTGAATAAAAATATTACTTTATATATATATTAATCTTTAAAAAATCCCAAACCACTTGTTAACGAAATCCAAATCCAAATACTAATCTCTTTTGTACCTTCTGGAGTCTGCAGATTGGGGAAGAAGACTGGATCTCCGGAATTGCATGCACCGGAATTTCAGCCCATGAATGGAAATTAAGAGGCCTGAATTTGTCAAATGGACTCCTTCTTATGGCTTAGGCCATAGGCAAGAGAAACATGCATCAATTATATACCAAATGCTTTGGCTTCGATGCTTTTTTTTTTCTTTTTTTTTTTTTAAAAAAGAAAGAAAAGAAAAAACAAATGATTTCTTGGGTGTTAAGAGACAACTGAGACAAGTGTAAAGTAAAAGTATGAATGTAAGGAGTAGAGTAATTAGTTAGTCTATAGTGTTTAGTTGAGAAGGTAGTTGATTTAGTTAGTAATCTAGTTGAGTAGATTAGCATGAAGGAACAATTTGGGTAGTTGACCATCGGCTCTTCCACTCATAAAGTCAGCAGTTGGGGGCATGCATGGTTAGAACATAAAGTTGGAGAAAGCAACTCTTTCAACTAAAATTAGAGGTGACAAAATGAACCCGAACCCGAAAATCCGCCCAGGAAAATCCGAACCCGAACCCGTCCAAACCCGATTTGACCAAAAAGTCAAAAACCCGAACCCAAAAAAGCCCGAACCCGAATGGGCCCGAACCCGAATGGGCCCGAACCCGAATGAGCCCGAACCCGAATGAGCCCGAACCCGAACCCGAATTTAATACTAAAAATAAAAATAAACAAATTGCAATTATTTTTTTTTACAAAGCAATAACTTTAATTATTAATTTTATTCTAATTTTTTTTAATAATTTAATTAAAAATTAAAATTTAATATATTATATATATATATATGATGAAATAATAATTTTATCAAAAAGTAAATTATATTTTGTACTTATAAGTTATAACTTTAACGTCTCATATCATGATGAATTTACAATATAAATATTTTAAATTCTTGAAAATTTTAAAGATGTGAAAAAAAATTTGACAATAATTCAATTAATTTATAAGGGTAAAAAAATTGACAATAATTCAATTATTTTGGCCTTTTGGGTTATACTTAGACCTGCTCACGGGCCGGGCCTGGGCAGGATATTTTGTGTTCCGGGCCGGCCCGGCCCGGAACAGTAATTTTTATTATAATATTATTTTATTTAATTTTAATTATAAAAAAATTATTTTTTTATTCCAATGAACAGTTTTTCGGGCCTAACGGGCGGGCCGGGCCGACCCAGGGCCAGGCCTGGGCAGAGAAAATAAAAAAAAAACTGGGCCGCGGCCCGGCCCATAAGCAGCTCTAGTTATACTTATGCGGTTAGGTTAGGGTGGGTTTAATTGGATTATGGCTTTCATGTGATTTTATTTTAGCGGGTGGATTTAATGGGGTTTTGGGTTTTATGGTCTTTTGGTTTTGGGTATATTTATTATATATTAATAAATAATCATATTAATTATATATTTATTACGTATAATTTAAATATAAATTATATTTTTTAGTACTACTTTATAATTTATACTTTATACTGATGAAAAAAATATAAGCACTCGATATATATATATATATATATATATATATATATATTGACTATAAGCATAAATTTTTTGCATTTTATAAGTATATAAACGAATAGATGAAGGCCATGATTTATTTTTAAAAGTTTTTTATTTTATAGTGAATATAAATTATAATGTATTTATATTTTGAAATTCGAGCTCATCAAATCAATTATTTTAAATATCAATATATTAATTTATAATATATCATATTTTTTATAATAAATTATTTCAAAATTTGATTTTATATAACAAATTAATTTCTTATTCTTTTGGTGCTAACAAATATTAATTTTAAAAAATAAATATAATTAAAAATATCATATAATAGCAAAAGTATAAAAATAAAAATAATAATAATAATAAATTAATAGTTTGTTTTTAGATATAAATATTTAAATTACGTAAAAATGATTACATCTAATATAAAATAAAATAATGTAAAACATACCTGTACCCAGATCGAACCCGAACCCAGACCGAACCCGAACCCGAATGGGCCCGAACCCGAATGAGCCCGAACCCGAATGGGCCCGAACCCGAATGGGCCCTAACCCGAATGAGCCCGAACTCGAATGAGCCCGAACCCGAATGGACCCGAACCCGAATGAGCTCGAACCCGGATGGACCCGAACCCGAATGAGCCCGAACCCGAATGAGCCCGAACCCGAATAAACCCGAACCCGAATGAACCCGACCCGAACCCGCCCGAACCCGCCCAATTGCCACCTCTAACTAAAATACTTCCATTTCCACTAAAATGTTTTTGTTGACTTGTTGCTCCAAACTCCTTTTAACAAAACGTGCATCACCTACAATTATTACTTGTCTTTCTCAGTTATTTTAAATAAATTATACATTATTTTTATTAAATTTTTTAAAAAATAATAATTTAATTACGATTTTTTTATAAATATTATTTTAATCAATATTACTAAGTATTGATTAATATTTTATATTTATAAAAGAAAATTAAAAATTTTAAAGTATCCAAACAAAATAAATGATTAAATGTTCACAAGGATTGTTATTTATTATATGTTATTTTTGAGTAATCAGATAATAAAAAATAATCGAAAGTTTTATGATAATTTAGTTCAATAATAAATGTATGTGTTTTTATTCAACAAATCGATATAAATAGTACTGTACTAAAAAAATTCCACCTTGAATTTTGTTGATTTAATTGTTAAACATTTGTCTTTACATAATTAATATGCATTACTTAATTAATAAGGAATGATCCATAAAGAAACGTGATTAGAAGGGTTTGTTGAGCTTTTGCTTCTCTCAAAATATTTCTTATTTGAAAAAGTGAAATAACATCTCACTTAATTACATCCTTTAGATTTCATAATGCTATTATTAATTATATATTTTGTAAATATATAAAAAATAATGCATTAAATTATATATATTATATATATATATATCACTTTAATAAATGTAACAAAGCACTAATTAATATTTTTTATAATAATTAATAACTAATTTAATAATTTTTAATATATAAAAAAATTTGTTAACTAGTGTCTTTAAAGCATTTTGTAAGGTTAATTAATATATTGTTTATAGTAATAATATTAGAGAAATATTAACCAATGTCACTAGACATTGATTAAAATAATATATATAAAAAACTCTAAGGGCACTCTTTAAAGTTACAATATATAGTAGGATTTTGCTAACAAGTGTCTTAAGGGCACTCTTTAAAGTTATTATATGTGGTAACATCTTCACCCAATGCATTGAAAATGATGAATAAAATTATCAACTTTTGTAATTAATACAATATTTTCACTATAAATAGTATATTAACTAACCTTAAAGAATGCTATATGGGCACTCGTTAACAAAACCCTATATAGTAATATATTTATCCAATGCATTGAAAATGATGAATAAAATTGTTAACTTTTGCATTTAATACAATATTATTACTATGCACTCGTTAACAAAATCCATAGAAAAAAATATAATTAATGCATTATTTTTTTTTGAATTCAATAAAAATAATGTATTAAATGCAAAAAGCTTTTTTGAAATCCATAATATTATTATTATTATATGTAGTAACCTTAAAGAATACGTTTAGGATATTTGTTAATAGGGTTTGCTAGGCACTGGTTAAGGAATGCTTTTTTACTATTTTAAAAAAGTATTTTACATTTAATATATCATTTTTATCGAATTAAAAAAAAATTGTATTAATTATATTTTTATTTTTATATATATCACCTTAACCAGTGTTATTAGACATTGATTAACATTTTCATTGTTAATAAAATCTTATTAAAAATTTTAACTTAATTTTTTAAAAAATAAAAACCTAAGCCTATCCATTTCAGAAGAGAGTCATGAAAGTCCACGAAGTAATAAAGCAAAGAAAGGGTATTATTGTAAATTAATGCAATTTCAAAGGGCTTTTATAAATTATATTCCTGTATTTCATTCAAGTTAGTCAATACCGTACCCATGGGCATATCATTTTTGTTATGGTATTGTTACGTATTGGTATCGGTGTGTTTCGATGTATCGTTTCGGATTTACCGTTATTTTTTAAATATTTTTCATATATCTATATGTATAATCTATTTTCAAGTTTTTAATAAAATATATATTATATACACATACAAATATACATTCATTACATGTATATATATATTTTTATGTAAATATAAATTTTAAATATTTAATATATAAAATTTTTAAGCGTCTAGGTAAAATAAATATTAAAATATTAAAAATATAGTAAATTATTATTAATTATATTCAATAACTTAATTTAATGAACATATTTTATTTTTAAATGTAATTATGAACAAAATAAAAATGATCATGAAAAAAAATATTAAAAATGATTTAAAAAATCAAATAAGTAAATTTTTTTTTTCAAAAAAATTAAAATTTTGTACCAATCGATATGTACTGATACTGACCGATATTGATCGATATCGATCGGTACAATCGATACGAATCGATACCAAAATCAAAACGAAATTAAAAATTACTTGTATCAATTTAATTTAAAATTGAACGTATCAACTGACCGGTATCGGTACCGATCACATTTCATTTCCAATTAATCGAAATAAGTACTGTAATTATTAATGTTTCTTTTCTCCTTGTTCACAAATCTAACTTTTTTATTTTTTTATTTTTATTATTCGCATCAAAGTGAAATCCACGCTCTCTCGTATCTTTCTCAAATTCCCTATAAATCCCTTTGATTTTTCATTTCTCTCTTCTCAATTCCATTCATTGTCTCCCAATTCCTCAAAACAAATTTTCATTTCGTTAAATTTAACCAATTTCCGTTCCAGTTATTAAAAAAAAGTTCAGTTGCCGTTTTTCGTGTGATGAAGATCGTGGAGTTGGATGACGAGGAGAGTTATTGGGAAAACGACGGCGTCTATGGCGTGAAGCAGCTGCAGATAGTTAGAGTCAACGATGCGAAGAGAGTTCTAGTTGGAGCGGGTGCTCGGATCCTGTTTTACCCGACCCTTTTGTACAATGTCTTCAGAAACAAAATCCAATCTGAATTCAGATGGTGGGACGAAGTTGACCAGGTTTCTCTCTTATCTTATCCTTAATTTCCCTTCTTTATTAACCTTTTTTTATAGTAATTAGTCCCACATCAGTAATTCTCACTTTGATGGTCGATTAAAATTTGTGACTTCCTTAGCTTTTTCTCTGTTTTGCTGATGATGGTTATTTATTTTTTTTTCAGTTTCTTTTGCTGGGGGCGGTTCCGTTTCCCAAGGATGTTCGACGGTTGAAGCAGTTGGGCGTCGGTGGGGTCATCACTCTCAATGAGCCTTTTGAAACTCTGGTTTCCACTTCCTTATATCATGTAAGCTTTTCTTTGTTTGATTCTTAATAATTATCTTTTATTGAAAAAAAAAAAAATTTAAAAGGAGTTGCCGAATTTTGTTGAATAGTGGAAAAAATAAAAGTCTGCAACTTGAGTTATTTACCTTAGTTCATTGACCTTTCCTAGATTGTAGAGTAAACATGGTGATGGAAAATGGAAAATGATTTCCAATTTTCATTTTTTTTTTAGTTTGAGGTGAATGGGTATTTCAAAATAGCTTGTTTTTCATTTTCAGAAAATTCTGTTTACTTTTATTGTTTTATGGGTTATTGCAGGCTCATGGGATTGATCACTTGGTAATTCCAACAAGAGATTATTTATTTGCTCCTTCAATTTCAGATATCAGCAGAGCTGTGGACTTCATTCATAGTGAGTAGATAATTGTTTCATCTCTGAATGATAGTCACTGTGGCCTATTGATCATCTCACCTTGTTTCTTCTTTTTCCCCTTTTTTGTCTACAGAGAATGCATCTTGTGGCAGAACCACCTATGTACATTGTAAAGCTGGAAGAGGAAGGAGTACCACCATTGTGCTTTGCTACTTGGTAAATCTCTGTCTATTGCATAGTGCTTGGTTGACACACTGTTGTTTAGTAACCTTTGAGGCTACCTCCAGATTTATTTTAATTTGCATGATTGAATATGTTTTGAACTCTGCAGGTAGAGCATAAGCACATGACACCTGCAGGTGCCCTCGAATATGTTC
The DNA here is from genome assembly GCA_030761205.1 of Fremontodendron californicum. NCBI lineage: Eukaryota > Viridiplantae > Streptophyta > Magnoliopsida > Malvales > Malvaceae > Fremontodendron > Fremontodendron californicum. The sequence goes on from JAULJL010000006.1 coordinate 1,378,777, forward strand.
GGTCTCGAAGACCCCGAGTTTTGCTTGCCCCCTCACAATGGAAGGTAAGTTCTATATTGTTATCATGTGGAGAGTAAACCTTCTTAGAAACCCTGCGTTTTTTGGATGTTTCTTGCCCTTATCCCTCCACATGAAACAGGGAAATGAGGTTGATGACAATGAAGATGGTACTATAAGCACCAAGACTTTTGTTTCTATTTTTTAATCTTTTATTTTCACTAATGGCTCTGTCCATGTTGGTCAGTTTTAGATTATTCATGAATACCAAAAGATAAAATCTCCTATCTCCCATTGCCATTTACTGTTTGCTCAGAAAAAAGAACAAGATTTTACCAGCATTATGTATGACCTGAGCATGTTTCCAAATAGCATGAATTACCAGATTTCTTCCAGTCACAAGCATGAATGATGAACTGTGTCTCTCCCCTCTTGTTTATTCCTTGCTTGTCAATGGTTATGAGCAGGCAGTTTTGGAGTATAGCAGGCATCAACAACCGGCTACCATACACTCTCCTTCAGTAGATGCAGTTATGATTACAAAAGCAGATCTTGAAGGCTATCATAGTACTTTTGATGATATTACTGGTAAGGAGCTTGTTGTTGTGCCCAGAATGGTGAGAGCCAGGCCCATGATAGCTAGATTGTCGTGCCTTTTTGCATCGTTGAAAGTTTCTGGTGTTTCTGGACCTGTGGGTGGGAGGCTGCCTCAGGCACGTGCTTGCTGAGTCTGCTTGTTTTTCTGGACCTGTGAGTCGGAGGCTGCCTCAAGCACGTGCTTGCTGAGTCTACTGCTACTTCGAAACATTTTGTGGTTGTTGCTTGTACAGAAAAAGTAATTTTAGATTATAGAGGTCTGATAAATATCTGTTCCAGTGTGTACTACAGAAACAGAACGAAAACTATAAAACAAAGAAAGCTAGAAGAATTCAATGATAAATGATGTGTATAACATGGTATCAATTCTACAATCAGCTTTGCTGTTTTATATATCCATGTGTAAATCGTGTAATAGTATTCATTTGTGGAAAAAGCATATGATTCGCGTGATTTGTGGGCATGGACTAAGAAATGAAAGATTCTAGCAGTTTTGCGGTGTCCTGGTTAGCCTGGTAAGAAGTAGCATACTTCCCTGTTTCTTCGGTGGTGCCTATTATTTTGTTGTTTAGCTGACAGTGTTCAGTGAAAGCAACTCTGCATTTAGGCCATCTGGATTCTAGCCTGTAATCCCAAACAGGTTTCCGAATGGGTGAGCAATGTTGCATTATACAGTACCTTGCAAGTTGCCAAACCTTATCTCATTATACAGTACAACGGTCTTTGTCAAATAGCTGAAGTTTCCAGGCTGAAGTGTTTGGAGACTAATAACTCGAAAAGCCACCACCCAGTCCTAGCAGCAGCAATAGTTTGAAAAGGATTTGAAAGGAGAGTTAGCAATAAGATGACTATGGGGCCAGGGCCACACACAAAAACAAATCGATGCAGACCATTATTAATTTCAAGCATTAGTCCTTGCCAACCAATAAAGAGAAGATCAACTTGTAAGATTGACCTTTCCAGTATCTACCTATTTCCCGTTTTATACGATCAGGAACCTGTTCAAAGAGGCTTGAACATTGATTGAATAAGTGAAAAGGGGAATGCTAGGGGCAGCTGCACCAAGCATCGCCCCTGGTCAACCTTTCTAGTTACCGGTTTACAACTTAAAAAGTGAGGCTACGTGGCTTTTCAAGGCCTTTGAGTGTTGAGAGGCGATGCTTGGTGCGGCTGCCCCTAGCATTGCCCGAAGTGAAAAAAGAGAGAGAGAAGCATAGGAACAAAGGATAAGGTGGTTGCCAACAAGCTCTTGGCTGAGTGGCTAAGAGTCTTGGGGGCATGAAGTCTTGGGTTCAAATCCAAGCAACCCCTCCCCTTACCCAATTATCAAAAAAAAAAAAAAAGGATAAGGTGGTTTGTCAGCCGTCCCCTAACAAGAAGAATATGCCACACGCTATAAGGATAGAAAGGACCCAAACAAGTCTTTATTAAAGCAAGCTATTCAAAGGTATACTACAAAATTGATAATACTTTCACTGCCTGGCTACCATATTCGCCACAAAATCTTCACCTATTTATTTGTACTGATTATTGGCTTACATAACTTATCTTCCTGTTCCATTTCCAAAAGCCGATTCATTTTGAGAAAAAAGATTCTGATATTGTTTGCCTTATCAAATGTACTGCACTTTTTTAAAGACTTATTTGGTGCACAATCACATTACAGAATTACTCCCAAAAGTCATTTTTTGACACTGTTTGAATGGATTCCTCTCCATGTAATTTGCATACATTTTCAATGGTGAAATAACAGATGCTGGCAAATTTTTATACTCAATTGTATCTGTCACAATCTTATCTAACCTTACCTTCATCCCACAATATATATATATTTATATATTTAATTCAGAGCTTTGTTTTCTTCATCTAAGCAAACGTGAAATGTTAACAGTCCTTACAAAACCCTCATTAATTAGTGGGTACTGATTTTCATATTGTTTAAAGAAAAAGGACATATATATATATATAATATACTTTCAGAAGAAAATGCCATCCCAGTTGTTCCTTTCACCTTTTGGCTGCGTCAATCGCTTTCTTTTTTTAAAATCTGATAGGCTGAAGGCTATAGCATATCAGTTATTTGTTACATCATTGATTATAATAGTATGTAGTATTAACCTTTGTTTTGCAGTACTAGTATTGTTTAATTATTGGATTATATCCGCAACTAGGAAAGTAGCTAGTTTGGCCATGTCTTTGATTAAATTATTCATCTATGCATGACATGCTCTCCAACCTTTGTTAACTACAACCAATTTAAGTACTATTAATTTAACAGGGAAGAGTCTTATCTGCCACACTGCCGCCACCCTCCCAATCCCATCCAGTAGTTTTGCCTCAGCCAAATGGACTATGTTAGAGTACAAATCAAAAGATACAAAAAGGAAGGTTAGTTTACTGAACTTCGCTCTCTTCAAGAAAACAGATATAGATTCACCATCACAAACTGCGAAGCAGACTAATTCTCCACCACTTCCAAATTCTCATACAGGCAAGTGATCTATCAAGAACAGATGACTTAGAGTATTCATTAAGACAGTTTTAAAAACTGCTAAAATTAATTTCCAAAAACAAGGACCATATCTTAATTAATTGTCAAAAATCAAAATGTACATAATTGAAAATGAATGAATTACTTTCCATTCCCTAAAAGTACATAAATTGTCTCCAAAATAAGCTTCTAATTAAGCTGACATGAATGAGAAGGGAGAGAGGGATTGGGTTACTATCTAAAAATTGGCCTGGCCTTGGCCTTGCTGTTGAAGAATCCCAAAAAAAAAGGTGGGTATTGCCATGTTATGATATTCCTTATTGCACTACAGAATTCTCCCTGCAACTTCTTTATGGGACCAAATCTATGCAAACCCAGAAACCCTATAACACTGCAAATTAATATATACTCTTCTTTCTTTTAAAAGCATCCAAAGTCTTCCATAGAGAGAAAGAATTGAATCTCACCATTTTAGGTTGAACAAGACATGTCATTCCTTTTATTTTCATTGCATGTGGAAAGAGACATTTCCTCTTCCCCACTCTATTATTAATTATATTATATGATATCACACCCCATCTTCCCTAATAGGATCTTCTTCTTTTTGTTTATTTTACCTATATTTGGCTATATGTGAAATGTTTTAAGGCGTGTAATAATAACATTTTTTATAGAAGTTTTATTTATCTTCATCATTTTATAATTTGGTGTGAAAAAGTTTTTTTAGTATATAAATATCGAGAATATAATGAAAACCATTAATTGACTATATTTTGCACTAATAAAATCAATTCACTGATTTTGTTCCATGTATAGAACTGTTATTCAAGGTAAGTTGTTTCCTGTATCTTCCAAAAATAAATAAAATTCCATTTATAATCAAATAAATATCTCTTTGTATAGATATAATCGTTCAAATAAATGTATGTTTGTATATATAAACACAATTATCCAGACATAACTCTTAATAAATAACTGTTTCTTTTAAATAGACATAATTTTTCGTCATCACGTGCAAGTCAGAACTTATTATTTTGAAAATGTTTCAATATAGTCCATGTAGGGAAAATGTATATCAATGAAGTATAATCTTTGCATGTTATATCAACGAGCTAAACCTTTTTTTAGGGTATATCTAGATGCTGGTGCAAAATACATATTTTAAGTGATTTCATTTCTTTAATGGGGTAGCATATATAAATGTACAAATTAAGATGCATGTATGTTTGGGAATAATACCATGGATATAGTGACCATAGTAAACATAGATAAATGTAAAGTAGAGAGTATATAAAATGACAAGATAAAAGAATTTTTTCCAATAGGTTATATGAGAAGGGTGATTTCAAAGCTCAAAAGTTATTCTTGTCTGCTCCTTCCCCTTGTTCCATATGCTTTATTCCTTTCAGAAACTACGATGAATGTTGTGACTTGTTTAGGTAATATTCATGTAGGAACATTATTGTTCTTTTTGGGTGGGATACCTTGTTTCTTTCTTGTGGTTCAGTTTTTCGGGTTTGTACTGAGTTCATCTCAATAATACTTCTCATTTGCCTTTAAACTACGATGAAGCTGCCTCGCCCACCATCTTGCATTTAGCTTTATTTCATGCACCGATGCACGTCCCATGAAGGTAAAAGATAACATGCACGTCACTCTCTCTCTCTCTCTCTGATCTCTTTGTCTTTGTGAGGAGATAAGCTCATATCATCAGCTCTCTATATAATAGTAGTATATATAATTTACAGCAAAAAAAGCTCGAATCTGAGGAATAGATATAAATTAAAGCAATAAAGAAGTTCCCTAGTAACAAAAAACAAAGAGAGATTGACTTCAAAATGTGATTTCTCTGCTGCTATACATTGAAAGATTCCATTTAACGAAACCCCACATTCTCTTCTCAGTTCTCTCCTCCTTTTGAAATATCTATATCCAAAGAACCAAAAAAAACTCCTTTATTAGGAGTATGAAAATTACCACTTACGAGATATGAAGTTTAGTCCATTAAAACAAAAACATGCAAGTAAACTTCCTCGTGGCAATGTCCCATATTTGTCACCTCAAAATGAAGTGTCTGATAGCTACTTTTAAAACAAGGGCAAAAACCCTCTTAGGTCTACAGTTTTTTTTACCTTTAAGAAACTGTTTAGTAAGTGGCTGAGTGCATTGAAACCTCATTTAGTGAGGTGTAAGGAGTAAGGACCCATCAATTAAATAAAAAACCAGCTAAAGTGCATTTTCTTTTCATTAGGTAAACATCAGTACCAATACAAGCTGCAAAGGAGCTTTCATTTTAAGCCCCAGAGCCAGAACGTTTCTCCTATTTGTCACCAAGGTAAAGAAAGGATAAAAAAGGATACTCAACAAGCAAAATAAATATTGAAAAAGAATACTTGACCTGATAAATCAATTGCACCAACTTTCTTCATGCATCATTAGCAAATAGTAGTTGCTTTTTTTGTTACTGAATTTGGTGAGCATAATGGTAGCACTGCTGTCGTCTTAGGTGCTTAGATTGTAGGGACAAAAGCAATGGAAGGAACTAATTTTACTTCAAAGAAGGGATTTGACTATGGCGAATTTATAGATGATGAAAAGTTACCATGATCTAGGATTCGTAATTATAGAAGGACCACCTCTTGGTTTTTTTATCACAATATAGCCCAAAAAAAAATTATTTATCGAAATATCATTGTTTTCAAATTAATTTTTAAAATTCGCTTATTTTTAACAAGTTGGGAAATCGCCATGGCCCATGACGATTTTCTAACTGATTTTTTCATTTTTTATTTTTTAATATTAAAAATTACAAACTGGTATAAAAAATTAAAAAAAAATCCCTTGGTTTATTTTTTATTTTTTACAATATATATACTAAAATTTTATAATTTATTTAATTTTATAAAAAATAAATTTTAATTTCTTATTGAAATTAAAAAAAATTCCTATTGAAATTTTATAAATAAAAAAAAATTAAAATTTTTATTGAAATTTTATAAAAAATAAAATATAATTTCTTATTGAAATTTTAGGAAAAATAAAATTTAATTTGTTATTTTAATTTTATAAAAAATAAAATTTTTGATACAAAAAAAATTGAGTTTCTTTGTCTCTAAATTTAAGTATTAATTAAAGTTGAATAAATAATTACATATTTATGCTCATTTACATTAATGTTAAGCTTATAAAGTATCAATAATCCGATCAACAATAAACCCTTTGACAACAAAATATAGTGTTGATGTACAATATTTATTAATGAATCTAAACTGTTTCATTTTTTTTTTTTAAATTTCTAATATACTTTAACTACTTGAGAAAAATACTTCAGCAACCAAATTATTGCAAAATTCAACACAAACTAAAGGTTAGAAGCTTAGATCTAAAATAATCTAGAATAAAAGGATTGACCTAACAAATGAAATTCTCTCCTATCATCAGAAACTAAAAACAACATATTCAATAACTATTCTGTAATTGGAGAACTTACCTTGTCATTTGAGAGTTTTCTTGGGACATCAATAAATACACCATATCCATCAAGCATGTTGAAGTTCAAGGGTTAGGAGAAAAGCAAATATCATCAAACATGTTGAACTTATTTTGTCATTAGAGAGTTTTCTCATTTTTTATAAAATTTTAATAAGAATTTTTTTTTATATAAAATTTCAATAAGAAATTTATTTATTTTTTTAAATTTCAATAAGAAATTAATTTTTTTTAAATTTCAATAAAAGATTAAATTAAATTTTTTATAAAATTAAATAAATTATAAAATTTTAGTATATATGTTTAAAAAAAATAAAAAAACAAACCAAGGAAATTTTTTTTATTTAAAATTTTTTATATACCAGTTTGTAATTTTTAAAATTAAAATACAAAAAATGAAAAAATCAGTTGGAAAATCGCCATGGGCCATGGTGATTTTCCAACTGATTTTTTCATTTTTTTTGAAAAATACAGTTGAAAAATCGTCATGGGCTATGACGATTTCCCAACTTGTTAAAAAATAAACGAATTTTAAAAATTAATTTAACAATAACGATATTTTAATAAATAATTTTTTTTTGTGGGGCTATATTGTGATAAAAAAATCCCAACTCTTCTCCTTTGGGTTATAAGCAGATAAATGGCCTGCCGACAAGTCATGATCCTAGCTAGCTGATCTAGTCTCTCTTGAGTTAGAAATGTCTTGCATAGATTGTACTTTTAGAACCATAATTAAAGTTCTTATTCTTTCAATAATATAGCAAATTAGCAATTGGAGAACCTAAATCTACTTTATTTTGTCTGCAAAAATCAAAAGAAGTTGAAAAAGTGACACACCAATAAACAATAATTCTGTAACCAATATTTTCATTTCTATATATAAAGGGAAATCGTGAACTCCCTAATACATATGGAGTCTATTTTACTAGAAAAGGTGACTTAACAACAACACAATTAACAAAGTATTTGTTGCAATTTCCACAAACTCTTTGGTATTTTTCTTTGAAAAGAACACAAAAGAAGAAATTATACAAGAGTCTTGAAATAATAAAATAACAAAAATATCCATAAAGATGATATTGTAATCATACTGGTAATGATTTTCATGCAGGACTGTATTTTGCTTAGGGTCTTTTGTTCTCCTTCAAATTTGTCAGTAGAGAGCAGCCTTTTCCTGGGTTCTTTTCTTTGTTTTTTCTTTCTTCTTTTTCCATTTGTCCTTTCTCTTTCTTTCCAACATGGACTGATGTACAGTTAGCATCAGTTGAGAGTTGAGACTTGAGGGACTTTGAGACTCATATACCAGGTCCCCCACCCCCATTTGAAAAGAAAGAAAAAGAGCAAACTATAGTAGTAGATGGAATTTCTTGGTCTCTCCTTGAAAAGAACTATTCATCAGAGGCTTCAAGTAGTAATAATGATGTTTGTAAGGTTTCCTTTGTATGTCTAAAATTTTTGCTTCTACCCATGTTGGTCTTGGTTGTCAGGGTCAGGCCAGCAGGAGGAGTACTTCAACCAGTCAGCCTCTTGTGGGTTTGTGATGGATGAATCCTGCTAAAAAAAACCCATGTGAAAAAAGAAAAAGAAAAAACACTTTAGGGTTAGGGTTTAACCACAAAATTTTCACCTAAAAACAACAAATGAAGAAGCTGCCTTTTTTGTCCTCTCCCCACTCCAAAATCAAATTGTTTGTTTCTGTATCTATCTTATGAGACAACACATGATAAAAAATATTTCATGTTGCTATCATGCATCTTCTCTTCCCTCTTCCACTATCAAAAGAATGTTAATATACTAGCTGTTTTCTTTGCTTTTTAGATATTTATTCTCTTTTTCTTTTTTTCTTTCAGAATTTACAGCTCTTGTTAGCAACATATATTCAAAGAAAAACCAAGGAGGTGTAGAGAAAGTAGCATAGGCTTTAGTATAATTTCCACTACCTTTTTTTTTTGTCCAAAAGAGAAATATAAAAGAAGATTCTATTTTGTTTCAAGATGTGATTTAATTTGAAGGCTATATGGTTTCACATTCTGGCTATAAGTTATACTTTAATATTTGGAATTCTGATTCTTGTTGATATTGTATATGTTAAAAACCACATCAAATTTTGCCTAACATATTGATTTCCACAGGTAAAGGAGAAAGTTATTGTTCATATGTCAAAAAGCAGCTTATGTTTAATTTTCTATGAAGAAAAAGCTCTGCACTCTCTTTAACAGCATTTTATTGTAGGATGATAGCTACGTGCATTTCTTTACAGGATGCTGAATGCCATACTTAACTCTGATAAAAGAAAATGAAAAACAAAAAGGAAAAAAAGAAAATACTACTAAAAGAGATAAAGAGAAAAAGAAAAGGATTCTGGTTTCTCTCTTTATTTTTAAAAAAAAAAAAATATTACTAAAGAATTTGGTTATATTTTTTTCTCACTTCTTTTTATAAAAAAATATACTTCCCTTACTTTTTCTTTCTTTTTCTTGCTTAGTTGGTATTATGACAAACAAGGCTCATGGATTTCAGGGTCAAAAAGTTCATACTCACTTCTTTGATATCAGTTGAAGTGCAACCCATTATTAGTTCCGATGCAGATCTTCCTCCCAGTTTATGATGTTGCTGCTGCATTTATTCAATTCAATAAAATATAAATAAACCAAATTAAAATTACCCACCTAAATCATCATGTTTTCAAACAACTATGGTGAAAAGCCAGTTCATTGTTCCCAACTTAGCTGACACTAAAAGTAGCACCAAAAATCAGACCCAGTTTCATGACCGATCTGCATCCCATCGATTCATTTATAATTAAGGTCTGACTTAATTATAAATATGCATGATTGAGTTAACCATTAAAAAAAAAAAAAAAACCCTTTAAAAAGTAGGGTAAAAGACTTCAGCTTAATAAGTACCGTACTAAATATATGAATGTGGCATGCATGTGTAAAACACTGTGTCATTTTGTTCCTGCGGGGTACATATATAGAAATTATATCAGAAAACTGAATTATAAAAAATTCCCATTTAAAAATTGTGGTTTCCAGAGAGATTAATTACACTGAATTATGAAAGTAGTTGTACTATCTAATGATATTGTATTCATAAATATCATGTTCAATATATATTCACACACAAAGTGACTCGTTTAAACTATTGTTGGATTATTACATGAGGATAATTAATTTGATTGATAATGATGATATATTACCTGGAAACTTTCGTTTTGAAGCATTATTCTGGAGATATGGAAGGAGTCCTCATCAAGATCAATGATGGAGGTGTGGTGGAGGGGAGGTGGCGAGATGATGGTGGAGATGGGATGTGAAGGCCTGCTAATGTGGAAGGCCGTAGTAGCAATCTGATGATGTGTGTGCTGCTGATGATGCGCCATATGATGTGGCTGTGGCTGCGGGTGCTCGCGTATCTCTTCAAACGTGACTTGAGCTGGGGCTTCTCTTCCGGCTGAAGCTTCTCCTATCCCCACCTGCAATATTGGACATCCCCAAGAAGCAGTTTGCTAGCTAGTCCATTTTCAAACATAACATTTCCCATCGCTTTAATTCCTTTTATTTTTTACCTTTTTTTTAGGATTCTTAATTTTTTCTATAGTTTTACTCTCAGTTTCAGTATTAGTCCTATTGGTGAGAAAGAACGAATAGTTAGCTCACAAAGTTAATCAAGTGAGGTCCATATAGATTTTTAATGCCGTATATGCAAGCAATCGACTAATTAATAGAAAAGCAACCCTAAAACTTTATGATCTCTTCCCTTTACTTTTATTATTTTATGTGAGATAAGTTGATAGATATTATATCTGTGCATAAAATTACAAGGTACAAACGTCAATGTCAATTTATGCTTTTATTTCGTGGTGTTGTTGATTAATGTTAAAAGTTGGAGTTGTAGGAAAAAAAAAATTGGAAGTTGTAGAAGAAGGGAGAAAACACATATGCAAGCAATCGACTAATTAATAGAAAAGCAACCCTAAAACTTTATGATCTCTTCCCTTTACTTTTATTATTTTATGTGAGATAAGATATCCTGACCTCTTTGCTGTTTAAAACTTGAATGCTTATTTCTGCTAGTCGAGTAACAACAATGCTAGCTAGTACAAGAAAATTGGATTTATATATCAAATTTTTTTCTTTTTTTGCGTGGCTAGGTGAACTTGTCAAGTTGATAGATATTATATCTGTGCATAAAATTATGCTTTTATTTCGTGGTTGTTGATTAATGTTAAAAGTTGGAGTCGAAGGAAATTTTTTTGGAAGTTGTAGAAGAAGGGAGAAAACACAATGCATAAAATGAATAAAATTGTACCTCGTCGAAGTTTTTTCTAAATGGGGTGAAACTGAAATGATCAGATTTTAACTGTTGGAAATCCATGGCACCGGCATAACTTGATAAAGCAGCAGCAACTCCTTCAGCTCCAGATAAATCATCTCTAAGAGGGATTACTTGTTCCTTTAAAGAACAACTTCCATTTCCAGGGTCGACATTATTGCTTCCTTCAACAGTTGTTGTTGCACTTCGATCAGACCAGTTGCATTGCCTCGGTTGAGTCTGATAAAATATCTTTGACACCACAAGCTCTCCTTCTTTCTCTTCCTCGTGCTGACCAAGATGATATTGGTGCATGACCCAATTGGTCTTTTCGGGTTTTCGATTCTTGCCAAAATTTGTGTAGAGAACTAGGATTTTCTTGCACCCTTTTTGCTTGCCATTGACCATGACTGGCCTTGTCTTGCCGGTTTTATGCCATCTTGTTTCTCCACCTTGTAAGTCACATTCGGTTTGAATTTTCCTTCTTTTTCTTGTCCCAGTTGTATAGGCCTTTGATGGTCTATGGAAGAAATGTCTGTTCAACCCATCTCTGGTTAAACCTGCAAGAAATGTATTAAACCATTGCCCAAAATCAAAGTTAGGTTGACTTAGGTGCAACAAACTATGAGACAATGGCAATTTAACCTTTAAAGTCATAACCAAAAAAAAAAAAAAAAGTAGAAACATGGTAAAAACAAAATACTAAAAACAACCCCCTGGAATTCATGAAGTTGCAGCTTTATTAGAGACAATAAAGTAAGACCTAACAGCATTGAATAATGATGGAAGCAATCACCCAAAACTGTATTTTTTTCAGACTACCTGGGAGTTTCTCAGGATGGGTATAACAAATCCCATCTTCTCCTTCAATTGTAGGAATGAACTCATCTATCAAAGGGTGAGATTTCATGTCTTTAGCTTCTACTTTTGCTTCGAGGTGTTCTATCAGTTCTTGGTCTGTCGGATCAAATTTCACTCCAGCTGGTAGACCTAACCAGTCCTGCAAATTCTCATTATTCAGAATCAAGTTTAAACTAAACCAAAAGAAAAGAATAAACAAAATAATGAGCACAAATCAAAACTTAACATCCTTAGAATAAAACAGAAAAGCATAATATAATTCTCATATTATATTTTTCCTTGATTCTTCTTTTGTCAAAATCTTGCTGTTGAAGCCAAGAATATATTATGAGACTAACCCATACCGGCTTTCCTTCAAGCTTGTGTCCGCAACCGGGGCACTGCTTAGATCCACACAGCTGATGCTCTTCAAGCTTTGCATCGATGAGATCAGAGCTGCTGACGTAGCCCAGATTACTCTTATTCATTACTTCTTTTCCCTTTCTTTTGGTGTGGCAGATACTATCTTCTTTCCCTCAAAGTCTTAAAATCTTCTATGAAATAACCAACTTTATATAGCAGCCGACTACTCATATCCCACTTTTAGCTTCTCGATATAACAGAAACCATAAGCCTGTTTGAGATCTGATGATAGTCCTTAAACTAGAAAAAAAGACAAAGAAATAAACTGATGGGTTGGACCAAAAAAAGTAGTTCCTAAATGAATAAATGATTGAAACTATGTGAATTTTGTAACTTCAGACTTATTTATCCATACCAAAAGAACACATCAAAGAGGAAAAAGAAGAAGAAGAACAACATATCAAAACCTCTAAATTAACTCAGAAAACAGGAGAACAAAAACACAAAAAGAGAAAAGCTTTTGGATTGTAAACTCTATATATGTACGTATATAAATACACAACACATGTTTATTATTAAAAAAAACTGCTATCTTTGAAAGTAGTGTATTACCTAAACCAATCCAAAATCAAGAAATTTATGCAATCAGATGAAAATTTTGCTCTTCCCACAAGGAAGAAGTAGAGAAGGAGAAGAAGAAGAAGAAGAAGAGGGAGAGAGAGAGAGAGAGAGAGGAAAAGAGGAAACTATCACTGTGGGATTGAGCTATAAACCTGCTTTAACCATTTGGAATACACCAGAATTCCCTCTCTTAGCTTACTTTAACTGAAGCCCCCCCCCCCCCCCTCCCCCAAGTGAGAAAAAAGAAAAGTTGCCCCTTCCTAACATACACCACTACCTTTAAAGCCTTTGCTAATTTAAGTAGCGCATGTAGCTAGGCGGTTTAAGAGAGAGAGAGAGACAGGAACAAAGAAATGGAAGAAAAAAAAATACTACCCAGTTGTCCTTCTTTGCCCTTTCCTTTCTTTCTTCTCTAAAGCTTAAGGCCTCCCACACCTTTGTTTTGGAGGTGTTGACTACTAAAGCAAAAGGAAAGAAACGGCCTTCACAGCTGTTACTTGAGTCACACATTCAAAAGCATGGCAACCCTCTCTGCATTCTACTTAAATATCTAATCTTATTTTAAGAAAAACAACATTAAACCAAAAAAGCTTATTTTATATAGTATATTAGATTATATAACATATAAAAAATATATTGGCTAAGATTTTGAATGATATATATATATATATATATATATATAAGTTAAGAAATGAGAAAGCTTAAGCTGTTTGCTAAAAGGATAATACCAAAAACATTCAAACTTGAAAGTTAGACTTAGACATGGCAGTGGAAAAACTTTGAGTAATGAAGACGATATCTGGGAAAAAATTACAGTTTTTTTCCACTATTATATAACAGATTAGAGTTAGACCCTATGATGAAAAAGGGCAAACTTTTTCTTTTAATTAGAAGGAGAGAAAGATGGAGAGATTGTGAAAAAAAAAATAGAAATAGAGAAGATCTTAAAAGAGAAAAAAAATAAAAAAGATGAGAAGAACTCACATGGGTTTTGAGATGGAGTGGTGATTATGATTCTTTTGCCATGAATGTTGCAGAGAGAGAGAGAGAGAGAGTGAAAGAGATGGAAAGAGAAAGAGAAGAATTACGGGATTGCTTGATATACAAGTCAAATGAGCAGTGTACTTGATGGACCACCACCATCCCTTTCTGGCCTCTTAGAAAACTATACAAAAATCATATAAAAATTACTACTATATTTATTTATATAAATATATATGAATTCAAATTTAATTTAATTAATTCATAAATTTAAATTTTAACTTTTATATATATATTTTTGAAATTATGATTTGATTTGTACCAAATATATATATATATATATATAATCTGTACGAAATCTTCAATTTGACGCAGACTTTATAAAAAAATTTACTCATCTGGAAATAAATACAGTATTTAAATACAAGTAATAATTTGTTCTTCTCTTGGCTTCGACTCAACTGTTTTTTTTTTTTTTAACTATATATATATTTTGAGGAAGGGAAAGTTTAAAGTATATAACACTCGTACAAATAATAGAGTCCATATACCCACAATTATGTGGGGCCAATGTGGAAATCTTTTCTTTTGTTCCAAAAGTATATTTTGATCAAATGATGGTAGAGGTGTCCGGCTCGAAAATTTTTTAACGAAATTTTTTTAAAATTTTTATTTAGGTTGGATCTTGAACGGATTTGTGAGCATTGTTTATTTTATTTAAAAAATTAAAAAATATTTTTTATATTTTTATAATTAAAATTAAATAAAAAATTATTTTAATATTTTAAATACTGTTCTGAGTCGAACTGACTCGAATAAAAAAATATATGTCCAAATCAGACCTAATACGAGTCTGGCCTACCGGGAGGACCGCCCGGCCGTGAGAGGTCTAGATGATGGTTAGGCTTCATGTTTGTAACATTCTTTTTTTTGGGGTTAGTCAAGGAGTGAATGATGAAGGGACCAAAATTATGTTTGCACAACATATAGCTGGCTATGATAGCTTCTTTGCCTATTTTTTATTTATTTATTTTTTTTCTTCTATCAACTATGTAATTTCATTAGAAAGGGAAGAATAAATCCTGGAATTTTTTTTTTTTTTAATGTGAGAAAAATAAGATAGAGAAAAAAAAAAAGAAGAATAAAAACAGCGGGCCAAAATATAATTCTAACTTGTGAGCAACCTTTGATTAGGTTTCTCTTTTTGTCCCAAAGGGAATTAGAGAATCAGATTGCTCTTCAGATTATCCAATCAGTTGACTTTTGACAAATTAGGGCAATAGGGACCAAAAAAATCTTTAAAATGCTGTTTTTTTTTCTTTTTTTCTCTTTGATTCTCCTCATGTGCCCTAAATTTAATAAAATATTAATTGGTTATTGGCCTCATTTTATTTGTCAATTTTTAGTCTTATAACCACTTATTATTAATTTCCTTCTTATTATTAAAGAAAAAAAAAATTGTATCAAAGGAATTAATTGCAAAAGATTACTAAAATGATCTGCAATTTTGAACATGAAATATTCCAAGAATGTTTTTTAGGTGCATTTGGGAGCATCTTTACAGTAGAAAATTGAGACTTATAGTAGTATAATTCATGTATGAGAAAAATGGATCTTATAATTGTTAATCAGAAGTAGCACATAACATAAATTTATTTGAGTAATTTGAAGTAAAAAATTACCCTTTTTTTTAAAAGTTTATAAAGTCTTAGGCCCAACTTAGGTAATGCAAATTAGTTAATTAATTAGGTTGACATTCCTCTGGTTATGCTCAACTTTCAATTTATCTTTGGTATTAACAAAAGATCTTTCACTACCACAATGGACCACTTCTGCCTTCATTAAGCATTAATGAATTTATAAATTCCTAATCCTTGTTTAATTTTCATTAAATGATGTTTTTTTTCCTTTCATTACTGAGACTTTTAGATATAATCAGAATTAAAATTCCTTTTTTTTCTTGGCCAATTGAGTAGCTATAAATAGAGAAGTCCTTTGTTCAAAGAACAAAAGCATGCATCACTCATTGCCATTTGAGTTTGGTTTTGTTTTCCTAGTGTAAAGATGATAGGATTATCTAATTTTGGCCCTTGCTTTTGTTCCACTCCATCTTTTTGGGTGTTTTGACCTTAAAAAAAAGGTTTTTCCATGCTTATTTCTTCACAATTCACAATTTCCTCACCATGGGAATTTGTTAAGATTAGGCTTATATATAAAAATAAAAATAAAATAAAAACCTGTATTATATCCATTTTCCTGTTTTGATATTTAAAAAAAATTTGATCCATTTCAAGTACCTATAGTATCATTTTTTGTCCCAATCGGGTCCAAATCGGACCGAAATTTTATACTATAGGTACTTGAATGAACCAAAAATTCTTTAAATACCAAAAAAAAAAAGTATAGTACAGAAAATAATTTTATATTTATGCCTTAAGATTAATAGGCTTGCTCAATTACTCCTTCTGAAGTAATTATAAATGGGATTTCTGCCATTGTAAAAAAAAAAAATGCAATACTTTTTATTGTACCCGTAGAATCCAGCTCTCTATCTCCATTTCAATTGCATAGCTTTAAGTCATGTATTTTACCAGCTTTAATATATTTAGGACTGAACAAGGCTTAAGCATGAATTTCAAGAACAGTAAACTTTATGCAAAATATCGATCAGTTGACAGATTTATACACACAATAGAGAGCTACTTAACAGCAATTTTTTCAACATAATAGTAAAGAGAGGGGAAAATATGAAACCGGCATAGAAAACGTATGGGTGAACAGAACACAAAAGCATCCATCATAAATTCGAGTGGCCTGAAATAAATTTTACAAAATAAAACCCGAAAATTGTGCCAACACAGGCACAGACACTTGTTCTGACATATACACCAAAAATTTTCCAGTCAAAATCTACGCTCAAAGTAAAGAACCATTCTTGAATTTGCTTTAGGTGATTAGTAAACAGAAGTAAAAAAGAATATGGAGAATTTTTTTTCCCCAACCATGACCAAAGTCATGGAATTTAGCAGAAAGCATGCAAATCCCATTGTCTGCAGAGAAGCTATTTCACTAATATGTTGCTTGCTTGGGATAAACAATTTATTGCTAAAAAAGGAAGCACCTAAACTGCTTATTTTCAACCGCATCTAGTTATAAAACAACTCAAAAGGTATGCAGATGGATAACACTGTCGAAAACAGGTAAAATACCCGTCAAGTTTGACACAGCAAAGCAATTTCATTTTTCACTTGAACTTGCTGCTAACTGAATCATATCTTGGGACATTAATGACTGCAAAAAAATGAGGCAAAACCAACAAGTTATCTAAAATGCATTATAATAAAAACAAATGAAACGCGATGTTTTAAGTTTAACTAAATAGAGAACTACCATTTCCATATGATGCCATTGTGAGAGGAGAAGACAGCAGCTTTCGGGCTACTGAAGAAATATCCTTCAGTGTAATTTCATCAACAGCCTTCAAGAAATGCTCAACAGATTTCCTGATAAATTCAAATATTTTATTAGGAAGAAGAAAAATATCATAATAGTTTTCTCATAAACAGAAATATAAAAGGTAAACAGTAATAGATATAGAAGTCAATGAGAAGCAACGGATTAGCATAGCCCGTCGTAAAAAAGGAAAAAAAAGCTAAGAACCTTATAAACATCATACCTCTCACCATATGTCAAGACTTGTTTACCAATATCTTCTGAAGCAACAATCTGCAGAAAACACATCATGAGTAAACAGCAATACTTGGCTGGAGAATATGAATCCTTGACCAGCACAATTATATTCGCTACAAACAAGAAACTAAGGAAAACAGATTACATACTCTGGATTCCAAATTCATCAAAATGGCAGACTTGGTTGACTGTTTAGCACGGTCTAGTTCTTTCTGCTCAACTGCAAAGAACACCACGAAAAGCATTTCAATAACAGGCCATTGAGTGAATGTTGCAGCAAAGACAAAATAATTGCCGAAATAAAGAGCAGCCAACCTTCTCCAGGTGTTGCAACAGCAATAAGCTCCTTGACAGCTACATCAATGGCAGTTGGTACAAAATCAGAAACCTGAGTCCAAAACATGAGTATCATCAAGAGTAGTACTATGATACACACAATATCAGCAGATGGTGTCTACACAATTGGAAACTTGGAATAAATTTAGTGAATGGCCAAGAAAAGAAGAGTCGAGGGAACAGGTAGGTAACAAATATACACCAATAGGACCATCTGCTGTATATAATTATCAGCAAAAGCTAGCAAACTAATTAAATTTGGGCACAGGGAGAAGAAAGCTCTGGAATGGCATAATTCAGCAGAACCATGACTAACTATAAAGAGAAACAGTTGAAAATCATGAAAGAAATAGAATGCAACATCATTTTGCATGGAAGATGCCAGCATGAGTCTCCCATGGCTGTCATGAATCATGACCTTTACTATCCAAGAACTTTCCTAATTCAAATCTACCAAAGGAAATATGAACTCCAAAACCCCACTGCCCCATAACACCATCAAACCTGATTTCAAGACATAATTGTCCAATAATTCTGGCCAAACCTAGTGGCTTGAACATCTCTAGTGCCAAAGAAAACAGCAAAACAAGACAAGAGGCAAGAAGAGAAGAGAAGAGAACAGTAGAGAGAAAAAAGGTAAACAAAAAACTCCCTTTCCAACAAATCAAACAGAATAAATATGTGCAGAACAATGTGAAAATCAATAAAAGAAAGTTATGATATCAACTTGAGATCTGGCTACATGAAAACATAAGAGAGCAGGGGAAGATAGACATAAGAATATAGAACTGTACAAGAATTAGTAATGGAAGGTTTAAGAGCAGACTTACAGTGGTAGCTTGTATTCCAAATATGCCAGTATGATTGGAAATGCTGTCGAATGCTGAAAATGACTGAACTTGTGGATACTCATTCAAGACGCGAAGATCTGCCCATTAATAACCAATACACTTTCATGCCGACTTAAACAAAAGTAAATGAAATTATGAGCCTAGTTGCAGAAGAAATTTGTAAATAAAGAGATGCACTAAATAAAAATAAACTTGATCTAGCTTGCTCTACAACTACATGAAATATACTGAACAGTAAGAGTATACACCAAGATTAACTTACATAGTCTTGAATACATTCCTTTTCCAGGGCCGCCAGCTGAAAATGATCCACCTCCTCCCATTAGAATCTACAGAATAATTAGATTTATCAATCTTCCTATCTTGAAATCATGGTAGCAAGCCGGAAGAACCAAAAAATGCAATAAAAAAAAATCACTCAAGCAAGATTTTATGAATTATATTAAAAATTAAAACATGGGGGAACAAGAACATTGAGCAGACAGAGAAATCCAATGTTGAAAACCTGAAGAACAGTCAAAATTATAGCTTCCTTCTCCTTGTGCCAACCACCAGGAAGTTCAAATGCAAGAGCAAAATGAGTCTGATCCTGCAAAAGATCATTAGCAACTCAGTCTGGGAAGAAATATAAAAGCAAAATCCATTTTAAATATTTAAGATACATACCCCTGAATCAGTCTGGCAACGATAATCACCTCCAGTATACACGGATTTTGGCTCCTGAGGGCGAGGAATATTGGGAAGGTCTGACAAAAGTGGTTCTGCAACAGATAACAGTTCCTCGTGTTCAACACCAGATGCTGCCAGTACCATCCGAGAAGCGGTAAAATTTTCCTAATATTTTCATAGGAAAACAAACTTACTAGTGAGAGAGATACACAAAGATCAGCTACAATCTTAACTACAATGACACAATTAGCACTGAAAGCATACTAAATAAAGTTTTCTTAGACTCACCGCAACAAAATCCTCCAAAACTGTACCATTCAATATATTAACTGCAGATTCTGGGGCTAAAAGAGGATTTGCCAATGCACCAGAATAACCAGCTGAGTGAATGGCCTCGAAAAGCAAGCCATGAGGATTCTTCGCAGCTTCAGCAATTTCCTCTTTCAATTTCTGAAGCTGCAGAAGGTGAAATAATTAATTGTCATCTTATAAGGGCATTTAATCTGAAACTGCACAGAACTATTTAGCATAAAAACAGCAAGATTAAGACATTTACCTGTTCATTGATCTCCCAATCCAAGAAAACAGGGTTTCTCACACAGTCAACAAGCAGCTCTACCATTTGAGGAACATAAGTCTTCAAAGCATCAAAGGTATATCCAATCTGCTCCCGAGAAACTGCAGCATTCACATTGCCACCAATTGCCTCTACTTCCCTCACAATACGCAAATGGCTGCGGTTTGTTGTGCTCTTGAAGGCCATACGCTCAAGCAGGTGTGAGACCCCAAATGAGGCTGGTGACTCGTAGATTGAACCACAGTCAATATATAATCCTATTGATGCTGCAGGATTCTGCTTGGCAACAAAAAAATATATACCCAATTCATCAATGGATTAGAAAATTAATTCTCTTCTAAAAGAAGAGACCTTAAATAGGGAAATGTTCTTCAGAAAAGCATATCCATACGTACTGCTGAGGTTTCTGAAGCAATTTTGAGGCCATTCGGCAGAGTTGTAATCTTAGTTTTACCAGGTTCAACATAATCAGGTAAAGAAGGTGGTAGGGCAACACCTGGTAGGGGAAAATCTAAAGACGGTAAGGACTTGGACTGACTCCCAGTCAGCCAACTCAAGAAGCCACCTGAAGAGGATGAAGTCGTAGCAACAGCAGTTGAACTTGCAAACCTAGCAGGTACTCTACAGCATGTGCGACCCTATGCTCACATTTCATTCAAAACATAGCACATTTCCAAGCAGTCAGACCATCAATATGTGAAAAAGTTTACCAGAAAAATCACAAATGAAAAATCAATTTAAAAAATGCACTGAAAAATCTATTGACTAAAAAACGAAAGCAATCGCAGATTGATGAATTAATAATCAAAGCAGAATCGAACCGAAGTAGCTTTGTTATTTTCGAGATAGGAGTCCGATTGTGTTAGTGAGATCGAATCATCAGCGATCATAAATTAGGGTTTCCGGAATAACTGAACTGAACTGACCTTGAGAGCCCGGAGGCGAGAAGCTGCGGTTCGGAACATCGTGATCGGTGGTCTCTGAGAAGCCCTAGAATGTACGGAGGCTGTGAAGTTCCGTTTGATTTGGATTCCGAAGGGTTTTATGGGAGATGGGAGCGACTGGTTTGAGGCGTTGATGTTTTGCTCTGCTTCAGTAATGTAGGGGGTTTGATTGGCTGATGAGGATATTGACACGTGTGAGAAGAAATGGTATGCAATCTGACTATCTAAGCCGTGTGTGAAGGAAATCTTATTAGTTCTCTTTTAGCATTGCTTCTCGTTTTCACCGCAAATGCAATGCTAAACATATAAAAAAAATTTGACTTCTGCTGTTAAAATCATGATTTGAAAAGTCAAACTAAAAAACCAAAATATATAGCTTTTGGGCTTTAAAAACTGATTTTTGGATAAAATAACTTTATTATCCTCACATCTCTACACTTTTATTATTTTAAACATATTTTTTTTGACATTTCAATTTCCTACAACACTTTTTCACAGCAATGCTAAACACTTAAAAAATTTTAAACCATATTTTTCACCCCATTTTATAAACACACTTTTTTCAACTCGAACTTTTTTTAACTCAAGCTTTTTTCAACAGCAATACTAAACTATCCCTTAATCTTGGTGTGCAAATTGATGATTAGAGCTGCTCATGGGCCGGGCCGCGGCCCGGTTTTTTTTTATTTTCTCTGCCCAGGCCCGGCCCTGGGTTGCCCAGACCCGCCCGTTTAGGCCCGAAACACTGTTCATTGGAATAAAAAAATAATTTTTTTTTATAATTAAAATTAAATAAAATAATATTATTATAATAAAAATTACTGTTCCGGGCCGGATCGGCCCGGAACACAAAATATCCTGCCCAAACCCGGCCTAATACAGGTCGGACCGGGTGAGCTGCCCGGCCCGTGAGCAGGTCTATTGATGATCAACTCCTTCCCGTCCAATTGCCGCTTGATTAACGACAGGGTTTTCTTTTTTATTAAGTTCAATTTCAAAGTTTTTTTAAGGTTTTTGTTATTGAGTGTATAAGTTATTTTTTAAAATTATTATATATAATAATATTTTTATTTAATATATTAAAAATATAAATTATTATAATAATATATTAACAAACCTTACAAAATTGTCTTTAAGAATATTTATTAACAAAATTCTTTAAAAAAAAGTTAATGTCAATTATACATCTAATTCATGTGTACTCAAATAGAAACCTAAATTGGAAGTCAAACAATGATTCATTTCCATGTTTTTTCATGTAATTTATGTTAACTAGTAAGCATCAGGTGATTTATGTTATCTAGTAAGTATCAGATATAAAACGTGAATATTTTTAAAAAAATAAAAAATTCGAATAACATAATCTGTAATAAATATTTAGTAGCATCCATCATTTACAAATTACTCTCAGCAGTCATACTTCCTTTAACTTATATACCTATTTATACCATTCAATAATTCATTGAGCTACTCAATCCATCTTCACACCCAAAATTACAAGGCAAAAGCCAAAATGACTCAACAAAAACTAAGTGTATCCTATTTTATAACTGCCTAAAACAAAAAATTAAGAGGGACTCACAAAAGGAGTGCAAGGGAGAAGACAAAATAAAAGAAAACAAGAATGGGGGTGAGTTTCCTAAAGGCAGGACATTTTTTTCTAACTTCTGCTATAACTATTCTAAAAAAAAAAAAAAGCCTTCATGATTGCCAGAAAACATCAGGATCACTGCTATATAATGAGTGATCTTGAATTTCTTGGTTAGCCACATGGCAATCAATAAGTCGTGCTTGGATAATTTTACAAAGAACTAATCCAGAAGGAAGCATCCACCATTCACTTTCATCCCTGCACCACCAAAAAATGCCATAACACCGCGGCATAAAAACTTCATTAATGTAAACTTTCTTTGCTGGTAAGGCAAGTATACCTTTTAGAGTTAACCACGGCAATGATAACAGAGAAACCAAACTTACATGCTAAAATTCCTTGATCAATGTTACATCCTTGAATTAAAAAGATCAATTGTAAGTATAATGATTAGCAAGGGTCGAGTCCTCAGGGATTAGGTTTTAATCTATGAGTTATTAGTTTATAACTTACGTTCAAAGAGAACAAAAGAAAAGGGGTTTTTGAAATAGTTTTAAAAATAAACAAACAAGAAAAGTAAGAAAACAAGTAAGTAAGAAGAATCAAATATGAAAAATATGGTTAAGGTTTCATTCTCCACCACTAGACATCATTAAGAATCAATTTCAGATCTATCAACATTAACCAACTATCAAAGTTAACAACCGTAGATAACAACAAGCTCTGTTATCCCAATCTTTCCTTAGTTTGTCGTTAAATAGAACTAGCTCTCTATTTAATCTCTAACCATCAAACAACCTAGAATAAGCTCTCTAAGTTCAATTTAATGGCAGCTTTATGATGAGAAAGATAGGTTGATCTAAGCAACAAACACATAAGCTCGGATTGTTCAACTTAGGTTATGTTCCACTTTGCAATTATTGAAAACTTGACCATAATCATTAATCACAAATTGCCACTTATGAATAGGAAATCAAGACAATTACACGGATCAAGACTCCTAAACTAGCAATAGATAATTATCAAGATCTATCTAGTTGTACACCTAAACAAATCAAGACAACATCATGAACAATTCTTGTAGAAGAACATAAGCAACTTTGATAGAAAATTAATGATAGATAGAATCTAAAAATCAATCACAAAACATGTCTAGGGCTTTGAAATCACCCTTAACCAAATAGAAGTTTAACCTAGCATAGGTATTGTAAACATAAACATAAAATTAAAGAGAATCTAAGAAGGAAATAAAAGAAAGAAAGAAGAAGAAGAAAATAAAGAAAAAGAAAACTAGAGAAAGGAAAGTAGAAGAAAACTTAGAGAATTTTATTATAATGGCTAATATCCTACCAATCTACCATGTCTCTTACAATCAACCAAGGCCCTCTATTTATACACATTTGGAGAGCTAAATGAAAAGAGACAAGCTTTATAAATTTCAAAGGTAGGTATAATAGGTGGGTGCATTTTTCTAACAATTTTCGTCATATTGTATGACAATTTTGATCAGCCAGCTTGATGGTCGATTTTGTCAATATTGGAGGCTTGATCTGATCAAATTGTCTTCTAGAAAAATCTTCCCCTATCAGTTTGTGATCCATAGCCGTTGGAATCAGCTCATTTGCTGATATGGATCAGAAGATATGGTCAAAATACCAAAACTGGTCAGCACAGACGTCATTGCACATCAGCCAACTTGATGGTTGATTTCGCTAGGGAAAACGACTCCGTTTCAAGAAGTGTAAAGCATGAAAAAGATAGATATACCTCTTAACTTTGCACTGTAAAAATTTCAGCCTTAATGCTTCAGTGAAACTCCAGATATAGCTGATATGGCAAAAGGTGTCGGAACTGGAACTGAACTGGATTTGCCCTTAATTCTTGATTTAACCTAGTAATCTGAAATCACTCAAAGAAACTCGTGAAAAAACACCAAATTACATAAAAATATAAAAGATCATAAACACAATTAGACTAAGCAATAATAACTCGTATTTGACACAAAACAATAATAAAACATAACTAAAAACTATATAATTATACGAGTTATCACACCCCCACACTTAGATTGTTGCTAGTCCTCGAGCAAAAACAAATAAAAATAAAATAAGAAAATCTAATCTAATCCACTTTCGTAGGAAATCACGGTGGCACTTAGCATGTGACACAAGCCTTTAAACCCCTAGGTGTCCCTAGTGGATGAGTTTAGTCTCGTGAGGGTTTACTAGAACGATACCCACCAACATTGAAAAACTAAAATATAAATAAACTACGTATACTAAAAATATTTACTCCTAATCCTTTCAATACAAATTAGAGACAATCTTTGAACAAGTCTTATAAACTAATCAATAGCTTAAAGAATTTCACAAAAAATCATGCTTGAATGTAAATTGTTTGAGTTAAGCCAATATTAACATAACATATTTCAATCAAAATAGTGCACATTCAAACTTATTCTCAACTACTCACATGGGATACTCTCATGATTTTCATTCTTTAAAGTAGTGGTAAAGTGTTTACACTCAATCAATCTCATGAAAACAGTTCTACCATATGCTTGCTTGTCCACCTATTCTCCACTATTTAGATCATACAACTTCATAAATCAAGAGGTCTTTATTCAAGGCTGTAATGGGGCCAAATGGTTATAATGTGGTTAAAGAACAAAATGATAAAGATATCACAAAGGTTCCAAAGAGTTCATAAAGTTTAGAGACATAATAAGATCATACAAGTAAAACTTCTCAATATTCTTTAGAAGTACATAATCACATAGGCTGAATATTTCATGTTGAGCCTTTACTTCATTCTAACGAACCTTGTAACATTCTTTTTCTTTTCTTTAACTAGAAGTTCAAGAGATGATTCATTATATATATATATATTTCATAATATTCCCTTTCTTTTTCTCTTAACTTTTCTTTTCCCCCACACTTATTTCTTGTTTCTAACCCAAATTTTCAATAGATCTTCCTTGTCTTTGCAACATGTCTCAAAACATGCTAATTCATCTTTGGAACAAAGGTAAAGATATAAGTATATTTAGGTTAGGGACAAGTTATGGTTACCAAAGAGATAGCTTATTCAATGTAGGCTCAAATTGGTTCACTAAGGGTGTGTTCTCTTGGAACATCAATAAGGGATGGCTGTTTGGCCCTAGCTAAAAATCCTAATGCCTCTATCATATTCATGTTGTCACATGCATCAATATAGTCTCAACAAGGTCTAAAGCAAGTTCTAGAGAATCATGTAATCATAATAGCACTCAAGAAAGAAATTAGATTGATTTGTATAATGCATAAATCATATAGGCTCAAAACTCACAAGGATGTTTATACAAGTCAATTTTAAGTCTAAACATGCTTCTTTCTCAATCAACATATCATATTAACATTGGCTCCATGAAAAATGATATCAAGCTTAATTCTCATGAAAAATCTTCTCACTACTAGACTAGTTTTAGACCTATGCAATTCATATCTCATCATAGTATAGAAAAGAACTAAAACACACTAAAATTTTTAATAATAATAATAATATTAAAGACTCATAAAAAAAAATAATAGGCAAAAATAAAAGAAATCCTAAATCCTTCCCCCCACACTTAATTCTTACATTGTCCTCAATATAATGCTATTAACCCAAATGAAAGAATCATGTGTAAGAGAAAAGAACTAATAACATAAGAATAGAAATAACTAAGACTCAGAACAAAACAAATTCATGCAACCTAAATAATCCTAAAATACTAAACAAATAATTAACAAATAAACATAAAAATAAAAATAATAAAAGAAAAGAAAAGAAAAACACATGCAGATAATAAACGGACCAGATAGTTTTTTTTTTCTTTTTTTTTTTTGAAAAGATTAAATCAAACTGACAAGGTATGTCTCAAGTCTCCCTTACTCAGACCTTGTTCAGAATGAATGCTTCTAAATGGCTTAAAACGCAACAATTATATATATATATATATATTTTTGAAAAGATTAAATCAAACTGACAAGGTATGTCTCAAGTCTCCCTTACTCAGACCTTGTTCAGAATGAATACTTCTAAATGGCTTAAAACACAACAATATTTTTTTTTTTTTTTTTTACAAATTAGCAAAATATGTCCCTTACCCCTACTAAAATATGACATTGTCCCCAATGTCAAATTTTAAAGGTAGAATTTAGGAGATATTACCTGCAGAGGTTGCTAACCACTTATTATAACTGAGACACAACAAACAAAATGTTAGATAATGTCACAAAGACAAAGTGCAATCCACTTCTTGCTTGTCTATATCTCTTTTTCTGTTTCCGAGCGTTTGCGAAACAACCGTAGCAGGTAAATACTCATAAGCTTGGAGCTTTTTGAGTAAATCTTCAATGGTTGTAGCAGAAATTATGGTTCTCCTTGCCTCTGAAAACATGAATCCATTTTCCACAGCATTATCTAAATATGAAAGCAAATTACTAAAATAACCATTAATATTAAGCAAACCAATGGGTTTCTTTTTTGTGACCAAAGATGACCAAGAAGCCACGCAAGCTATTTCTTCCAATGTACCCAGACCTCCTGGTAAAGCAATGAATGCATCGGCACAATGGTACATGATTGTCATCCGTTCAGGGATACTCCATACTTGTATTTCCTTACCCACGGTAGGTCCACAAAAACCTGTGAATAGTTTTGGCACGATTCCTAGAACTGGACTTCCTCCGGCGTGTGCTGCTGTAGCGACTGCTCCCATTAAACCCGTACTACCGCCTCCATAAATCAACTGGATCTTTTGTTGGGAAAGTATTACTCCAACTCTTATGGCTTCATCAGCTAATATTTTATTTTTCCCTGGATAAGCACCTCCAAAGACACAAATTTTTTCAATGCGCTGGGATGAAGTACTTTCCATTTTTTTTTGAGTGCCTGAAAGAGAATGAGTACATGGTGTAATATATAGAGGACTGAGTAGTGAATCAGACAAGAGTAATAATGTCGCCGAAAGTGTATTTGACCTGTCAGAAGAAAATGTTAACCTACCTAACAAAAGATTTTTGCGTGATTTCAGGAAGAAAATCAAAAAGAGAAGAAAAATCAACCGTAAAAGACCAATAAAAAAATGAGAATAATTACACAAATCGAACAACACGTAAATTAAACCAAAATGAAGTTATTGCAAATCAAACCAAAAGCTGAGAAGTCATTTATTGTAGTTGTGATTGTGGCTCACATCTTCCTCTGGTTTTACGTCCAGAAACGGCTTAAACGCCTTCTATGAGTCGAGGATATGCTTCCCATCCAGTTTTCTTACAAGCTGGCAAACAGGGTCTTTTAACATCAGATTCCCAAGATGTTGCCATTCCCTTTGGAATTGCGGCCATAAATCAGGAATTTCTCTTTGTACGTCTCCACTAGGATGCGTCTCAAGAGAAAGTTGGATATTACCCAAATTCTCCTTACTCAGTCCATCCTTAATGAATTCAATTTTATCATCTCGATTAGAGGACGGAATCCCAATAGAACGACATTTACCGCTACACGTCCATCGTGCACATTTGTGGCAATTTGAACTCATGCGCTTTGCTCGTCGCTTCTTTGCAAAAGTGCTTCTACCTGTACCTGGTAAATGCAAAACAGGAAGATATTCATCTTCACGTACCTTGGCTTCAATTATCCAACGTATGTCTCCAGGAATCCCTTTGTGCATAAGCATTCTTAATCTTTCAAATCGAACTTGGTAAAGCTTCAGTAAAATATTTCGAGGAAAAGGAGGAAATCGTTTCTGCAATTTTGTGAGAATATCATCCATCCTGAAAAAAAATGAAAGAGAAATTGAAAGAGAAATTTATATACAATATCAGTTTTGTGGGTAGCTGATGGAACCGACTTAAATAATCACGGAGTACCGTTATCCGCCATTTAACCCTGGTTAAAAAAATAAAAAAAAAAATTATATTTACATCTAGTTATTTTCAAAACAAGGATCAGAAAGAAAAACAACCTAAAAAGACTCAAAAACAAAAAACTCTAAATAAAATCCTAAATTCTTCCCCCCACACATAATTTTTACATTGTCCTCAATGTAATGCTATTATCCCCCAATGCAAGAATTATATGTAAGAGAAAAGAACTATTAAACAAAAGAAAAGAAAAACAATAAAAGATAGAATGATGGAGAGTAAGGAATATGCAAATCTGATATAATAGATGCTCTCCATCCTTTTGGGTTGCCTCCCAAGAAGCGCTTGGTTTATTGTCCTCAGCCTGACTTAGACCCATGCCATTATTATTCAACATAATTTGGCTCAAAAAGTGGAAACTCCTCTACATCTTGTATTGAAAAGTTCTCATAGTAAGGCTTCAATCTATGACCATTCACTTTGAATGCCTTATCTGTTTTTGGGCTTTGGATTTCAACTGCACCATGAGTAAATACATTAGTAATAACAAAGGGTCCAACCCAACGAGAACGTAACTTACCTGGAAATAACTTAAGGCGTGAATGGAAGAGAAGAACTTTTTGTCCAACAACAAATTCCTTTCTTGATATCATCTTGTCATGGAATGCCTTAGTCTTTTCCTTGTAAATCCTAGAATTCTGATAGGCATCATTCCTTATCTCCTCTAATTCTTGTAGGTCAAGTTTTCTTTTCTTTCCTGTCTCATCCATCTCCATGTTGCATTGTTTGATAGCCCAATATGATTTATGTTCCAATTCAACCGGAAGATGACAAGGCTTACCATAAACAAGTCGATAAGGAGACATACCAATGGGTGTCTTATATGCTGTCTTATAAGCCCAAAGTGCATCATCAAGTCGTGAACTCCAATCCTTCCTATTTGGATTCACTGTCTTTTCAAGGATGGACTT
Organism: Fremontodendron californicum; assembly: GCA_030761205.1. Classification (NCBI taxonomy): domain Eukaryota; kingdom Viridiplantae; phylum Streptophyta; class Magnoliopsida; order Malvales; family Malvaceae; genus Fremontodendron; species Fremontodendron californicum. Next base: position 1,407,990 of record JAULJL010000006.1, read on the forward strand.
AACTTCTCGGTTTGACACTTCAGCTTGCCCACTAGTTTGAGGATGATATGAGGTGGAGACCTTGTGTGTGATGTTATACTTCCTCAAAAGTGCTTCCATAGTCCTATTGCAAAAGTGAGTACCTCTATCGTTGATTATGGCCTTTGGCGTTCCAAACCTAGCAAAGATGTTAGTCTTGACAAAATCTGAAACCACTTTAGAGTCATTAGTCCTAGTGGATTTTGCTTCCACCCACTTTGAAACATAATCAACGGCAAGTAAAATATAAAGATTACCAAAAGAAGAAGGAAAAGGTCCCATGAAATCCATGCCCCATACATCAAAAATTTCAACAATAAGTATTGGAGTTTGAGGCATTTGATTTCTAGCACCTAAGCTACCTGTTCTTTGGCAACGATCACATGACTTGCAAAAAAGGTATGCATCTTTGAATATAGTAGGCCAATAAAATCCAGAATCAAGAACTTTCATGGATGTTCTTTTGGATCCAAAGTGTCCTCCACATGCATAAGAGTGACAAAAGGTGAGAATAGATTGAAATTCAGATTCGAGTACACATCTTCTTATAATCTGATCGGAGCAATGCTTCCAAAGGTAAGGATCATCCCATATGTAATATTTGGCATCACTCTTGATCTTATTTCTTTGAGCTTGTGTCAACTTTTGTGGCAACTTCTTGGTAACTAAGTAATTAACAATATCGGCATACCAAGGAGTTGTTGTACTTATAAAAAGAAGTTGCTCATCCGGAAAGTTCTCATTCAAGGGTAGTGCATCCTCTTCATGAACTAAACGGCTAAGATGGTCCGCAACCAGGTTGTCACTACCTCTCTTATCTTTTATCTCCAAATCAAACTCTTGTAAGAGAAGTATCCATCTAATCAACCTTGGTTTGGCCTCCTTCTTAGTGAGTAAGTACTTAAGGGCTGCATGGTCAGAATATACAATTACTTTAGTACCAATTAAATAAGATCGAAATTTTTCTAAAGCAAATACAACAGCCAAAAGTTCTTTTTCAGTAGTGGAATAGTTCAATTGAGCATCATTAAGAGTTCGGGAGGCATAATAAATGGCATGTGAGGCTTTGCCAACCCGTTGGCCCAAAACAGCTCCAATGGCATAGTCACTAGCATCACACATGATTTCAAAAGGTACATTCCAATCTGGTGGTTGGATGATAGGAGCTGATGTCAAGAGTCCCTTCAATGTTTCAAACGCCTCTTTGCATTTGTCATCAAAGTGGAAAACCACATCTTTTTGTAGTAGCTTGCAAAGAGGTAATGTGATCTTTGAGAAGTCTTTGATAAATCTCCTATAGAAACCTGCATGTCCAAGAAAAGAACGAACCTCTCTCACATTTGTGGGAGGTGGTAAAGAATGCATAATATCTATTTTAGACTTATCAACCTCTATCCCTCTAGAAGAAATAACATGGCCCAAAACTATTCCTTGTTCTACCATAAAGTGACATTTTTCCCAATTCAAAACAAGGTTAGTTTCCATGCATCTTTCAAGTACAAGTGTAAGGTTCTCTAGACATCTATCAAAAGAATCACCATAGACACTAAAATCATCCATAAACACTTCTATGATGTTCTCTACATAATCTGAAAATATGCTAACCATACACCTTTGGAATGTAGCTGGTGCATTACAAAGACCAAATGGCATACGCCGGTATGCAAAAGTACCAAATGGACATGTGAATGTTGTTTTCTCTTGGTTCTCTGGAGCAATGGCTATCTGATTATAACCTGAAAAACCATCAAGAAAACAATAACGAGAAATGGCCAGCTAACTTTTCAAGCATTTGATCAATAAAAGGTAAAGGAAAGTGGTCTTTGCGAGTTGTGGAATTAAGTTTACGATAATCAATACAAACTCGCCATCCTGTTTGAATCCTAGTAGGAACAAGTTCATTCTCATTATTTGTTACCACCGTTACACCTGATTTCTTTGGAACCACTTGGACCGGGCTCACCCATTTGCTATCCGAGATAGGATAGATCACTCCAACATCTAGGAGCTTCAGTATCTCCTTTTTCACAACCTCCATCATAGGAGGATTCAATCTTCTTTGTGCTTCTCTTGTTGGTTTGGACGCCTCCTCTAACAAAATCCGGTGCATGCACATAGATGGGCTTATTCCCTTGATATCGGCAATTGTCCAACCAATTGCTGTTTTATGCTCTCTAAGCACCCGGATAAGTCGCTCTTCTTGCAAATGTGTGAGCTCTTTGGCAATGATGATCGGTAGTGTGTCCTTTTTACTTAAGAACACATATTTCAAGTGGTTCGGTAGTGGTTTCAACTCTAAAGTTGGTGCCTGCAAAATGGAAGGTAGAAGTTTCTCATTAGATAAAGGCAAATCAATAAATGAAACATCAAACCTTGCATCTTTAGGTGGCAGCGAGTGTAAAGATTCTAGTGCCCCTTCCACATGGTCACTCAAGGCTAGTTTAGCATTCCCCATTCTGAGATGGTTGCTAAGGACTATTTCCACACTATCTTCACCATCTAGCTCATAAGCTTGCTGCACTAGTGAGTCAATTATATCAATATTAAAAACAGAATGCACATCACTAGGATATCTCATGGCCTCAAAAATGTTAAAGCGAATTATTTCACCATCAAATTCCATAGTTAAAGTGCCCTCATGTACATCTATTTTAGTTCTTGCTGTTTTCAAGAATGGTCTCCCTAATAGAATAGGTGTGGGATTAGAAGACATCTCATCTTCCATCTCAATAACATAAAAGTCAGTGGGAAAAACCAATTCATTAACCTGTACAAGAACGTCTTCTACAACTCCTCTTCGATAAGTGTTAGAACGGTCAGCAAGTTGTATTATAACACCGGTTTCCTCTAATGGTCCTAGATTCAATGAAGCATAAATTGAATATGGCATGACATTAATAGATGCCCCTAGATCTAGCATAGCACGCTCAAACCTGGTGTTGCCTATCTTACAAGGAATGGTAAACATACATGGATCCTTGCATTTAGGTGGGAGTTTCTTTTGAAGAACAGCTGACACATTCTCCCTCACACTTACCTTTTCATTCCATTTCAACTTCCGTTTAGATGTGCACAACTCTTTTAGGAACTTGGCATATCTTGGCACTTGCTTGATAGCATCTAGTAAAGGAATGTTCACCTCTACTTTCCGGAAGGTTTCCAAAATTTCCTTCTCTTGCTCCTCCTTCTTGGACTTTGCTAACCTGCTAGGAAAAGGTGGAGGAGTTATATAAGAAGGAAATGATGGTTTAGGAATTACCTTTTTTAGTGGCTCGTTGGGATGTGAAGAGGATTCCATGGTATTGTTCTCCCCTTGAGCACTATCATTTTGTGGTGTCTCTAGCTGTTTCCCACTTCTTAAAGTTATAGCATTGGCATTCTCTCTTGGATTCACTATGGTATGGGAAGGTAATTTCCCAGAATCCCTTGCTTGCATTTGACTCATGGTTGTTGCCAATTGCCCTATTTGAGTCTCCAAATTTCGAATACTTGTCTTTGTTTTCTGTTGAAATTGAATTGTATTAGTAGAAAGAGCTTTAACAAGATCTTCAAGAGAAGTACCTGAATTTTGGGTGGGTGGCAGTTGTTGTCGGGTTTGGTATGGTTGTTGCACTCTTTGCTGAAAACCCGGTGGCCTGTTGTCAAATGGTGGAGGAATAGTTTGTGATTGGTTTCCTCCATAATTGAAGTTTGGATGATCCCTCCATCCTAGATTGTAAGTGTTTGAGTAGGGATCATATTTCCTTGATTGGTTCTGAAATCCACCCATGGCATTCACATGTTCATTGGTGTCCTCTTGAAGTGTTGGACACATATCAGTTTGGTGCCCTATGTTTGAACATATGTCACAAGACTTTATTTGTTGTATATTACCTACAGCCAATTGTTGAACAAGAGAAGTCAGTTTATCAAATTTTTGTTCAAGGGATGATATACTTACCTCATTAACTCTCTTGGGTTGTGATGGTGGATCTTGTCTCATTGAGAACTGTTGAGAATTGGCTGCCATGTTGGAGATTAATGTTCTAGCAGCCCCGGGAGTCTTATCAACTAGAGCTCCCCCACTAGCGGCATCTATCATACTTCTCTCCATGGGCATGAGACCTTCATAGAAGTATTGGATGAGAAGTTGTTCACTTATCTGATGGTGTGGACATGATGCACAAAGTTTCTTGAACCTCTCCCAATATTCATATAAGGACTCTCCGTTGTATTGCTGAATCCCACATATCTCTTTCCTAATGTTGGCAGCCTTAGATGCTGGGAAATACCTTTCCAAGAATGCTTTCTTCAAATCATTCCATGTAGTGATGGTCCCGGATGGTAGATAGTAGAGCCATTCCTTTGCTGAATCAGCTAGAGAGAATGGGAAGGCTCTCAACTTAACTTGCTCTTCCGTGACCCCTGTTGGTCTCATGCTTGAGCAAACTACATGGAATTCCTTGAGGTGCTTATTTGGATCCTCTCGTGCAAAACCATGAAAAGTTGGGAGAAGATGAATCAAACCAGATTTTAATTCAAAAGCTACCTCAAGATTAGCATATTCAATGCATAATGGTTGTTGACCCAAGTCCGGAGCGGCAAGCTCCTTGAGAGTTCGGTTGTCAGCTGCTGCCATCTCTCTTTGCTCCTCTTGGATGTTTTGGATCAACTCCTCGATTGGTTGTTGGTGAGAAGTTATAAATTCCCGAATTCTCCTAAGTTTTAAGTCTTCTTCAGGAGCTTGGAACATTCACTAAAAAAATAAAAAAATAATAAGAAAGTAAATAATTAGAACAGAAAATAAGAATAAACCAATAAACTAATAAAATAAAGAAAGCAATCCCCGGCAACGGCGCCAAAATTTTGATGCACCCAAAAGAGTGTATCTTATTTAACCTTGCATTAAAAAGATCAATTGTAAGTATAATGATTAGCAAGGGCCGAGTCCTCAAGGATTGGGTTTTAATCTATGAGTTATTAGTTTATAACTTACGTTCAAAGAGAACAAAAGAAAAGGGGTTTTTGAAATAGTTTTAAAAATAAACAAACAAGAAAAGTAAGAAAACAAGTAAGTAAGAAGAATCAAATATGAAAAATATGGTTAAGGTTTCATTCTCCACCACTAGACATCATTAAGAATCAATTTCAGATCTATCAACATTAACCAACTATCAAAGTTAACAACCGTAGATAACAACAAGCTCTGTTATCCCAATCTTTCCTTAGTTTGTCGTTAAATAGAACAAGCTCTCTATTTAATCTCTAACCATCAAACAACCTAGAATAAGCTCTCTAAGTTCAATTTAATGGCAGCTTTATGATGAGAAAGATAGGTTGATCTAAGCAACAAACACATAAGCTCGGATTGTTCAACTTAGGTTATGTTCCACTTTGCAATTATTGAAAACTTGACCATAATCATTAATCACAAATTGCCACTTATGAATAGGAAATCAAGACAATTACACGGATCAAGACTCCTAAACTAGCAATAGATAATTATCAAGATCTATCTAGTTGTACACCTAAACAAATCAAGACAACATCATGAACAATTCTTGTAGAAGAACATAAGCAACTTTGATAGAAAATTAATGATAGATAGAATCTAAAAATCAATCACAAAACATGTCTAGGGCTTTGAAATCACCCTTAACCAAATAGAAGTTTAACCTAGCATAGGTATTGTAAACATAAACATAAAATTAAAGAGAATCTAAGAAGGAAATAAAAGAAAGAAAGAAGAAGAAGAAAATAAAGAAAAAGAAAACTAGAGAAAGGAAAGTAGAAGAAAACTTAGAGAATTTTATTATAATGGCTAATATCCTACCAATCTACCATGTCTCTTACAATCAACCAAGGCCCTCTATTTATACACATTTTGGAGAGCTAAATGACAAGAGACAAGCTTTATAAATTTCAAAGGTAGGTATAATAGGTGGGTGCATTTTTCTAACAATTTTCGTCATATTGTATGATAATTTTGATCAGCCAGCTTGATGGTCGATTTTGTCAATATTGGAGGCTTGATCTGATCAAATTGTCTTCTAGAAAAATCTTCCCCTATCAGTTTGTGATCCATAGCCGTTGGAATCAGCTCATTTGCTGATGTGGATAAGAAGATATGGTCAAAATACCAAAACTGGTCAGCACAGACGTCATTGCACATCAGCCAACTTGATGGTTGATTTCGCTAGGGAAAACGACTCCGTTTCAAGAAGTGTAAGGCATGAAAAGATAGATATGCCTCTTAACTTTGCACTGTAAAAATTTCAGCCTTAATGCTTCAGTGAAACTCCAGATATAGCTGATATGGCAAAAGGTGTCGGAACTGGAACTGAACTGGATTTGCCCTTAATTCTTGATTTAACTTAGTAATCTGAAATCACTCAAAGAAACTCGTGAAAAAACACCAAATTACATAAAAATATAAAAGATCATAAACACAATTAGACTAAGCAATAATAACTCGTATTTGACACAAAACAATAATAAAACATAACTAAAAACTATATAATTATACGAGTTATCACATTATTTCTTCAACATTAAGAAATAGCCTAAAAACAACCTCACAACAACTTACAACATTGATCAAGGATGTAATATTCCATAGAGCATATACACGTGCGAGGCCAGCTGATTGTCTCGGTCCATGACTGAACAAGGCACTGATACCAGCTGGGAATGGAAAGACTATAGCAAGAGGAAGGATGAACAAAGCTAAAAAGAAGTCTAGCAGTGATATAGAATACAGCTGTAGCAAAGTGAGCAAAACTAAGCTAAAATCTCCTAGAAGTAATATAGAGATGAGCAAACCGACAAGATCCTGCCAATAATAGGAAAAAGAGAGTTAGAATTTCATCCTAAAATTTCAACCATATGTAAGTAAAGAAAGGATAGATAACTTGATTCTCTACACTAAAGAAAATGAACAACCTGATGACCAACAGGCTTGGTATTGTAAACTATGAAGGAAAAGGGATAACAAATCGCCCTCTTCATTTTAAGTGTTCTTAAGTTTTTTGCATGCAATATCCCCCCAAATATCTCTTGACATATCCTTAAATGTTCACTGGCTCCTGAGCAACCGACTGAGTCTCTCCTACTAGCACCATGCCAACTGCAAATCACCAAAAAAAAAAAAGAATTAAGAAAAGTTAAGCCAAATTTTATACTTGAACTAACTGCCAAAGAATCACTATCAAACAATTCATACCGTGACTGCTCCATAGATGGCAAGTATCTATCTTGACCTTCAGTCCAGTGCCGCAAACTTTCATTGGTCGTAGCACATACCATAAGTCCAAACTGGCAATAACCAGAAGACGTCGGCTGAAACCATGCAAGATCAACACGTACACCATATGTAATTAAGGTAGGGTTTGCATGTGTTTCAAGCCAGCTAATAACATGACCAAAAGTAAGTTTCGAGTGTCCGCAGCGAACTAAGCGCAATTGAGAATTTAGACCAGCTACTAGTCGATACCATATGGTTGGTGGAACAGACTGCGAAACAGAAAAGAGGCAAACAATAGCTTTAATAACAGCACTCAACCATTAAGAGCTATCATTCAAATTTTCACAAAACAACAATTTAACAACAAACCTGACTCATTAAGCTAGTAAGAATGTTATCACTTTGAAGGGAGAAAGGAGCCATGTAACTTCCATCTCCTCCAAAAACCAAAGACATTGGAAATCTTTGATGAAGACGAGGAGGAAGGTCACCCCTCTTTTCATCTCCACCAAGGAAAAAGTCCACGTATGCAAGCAGTAGATCAGTGGCTGCAGCAACCTGCAGAGTAACCAATGTTGTCAAGGGCGCAATCTAGGCACTAGAACCCTTATATTGCCTCAAGCGCAAGACGCAAAAAAAGCGCTCGTCTGAATGAAGTAAGGCGCAAATATGTATATGTGTTTATATATGTGTTTGTGTGTGTATATATATATAATAATAATAATAAATTTAAGATATATAATTATGATAATAAACTCTAAATAGTGTTCCAGCTACAAAACATGCAATTTTTTGTTGTTGCCCAATATGCATGATTTCTTTAGGTCCCATGTCTGTTGTTGAATACTCAAATATTGAGAAGTAAAGAGTTTGATACTATCTCCTTTTTTACTAGTAAATGTACATCTATTGAAAGAAAAAAAATTAAAATTAAAGAAATTAAAGAGAACTTCAATTAGGCAAGCTTTTTTTACGCCTATCGTCTTACAAAAAAGCACGCCTAGGCGCACCAGGCGTGCGCCTGATCAAATGTTTCTCGCCCGAAAGGGTCTGAGGCGCTTTTGTTATCTAACGCTAAGGCGCACGCCTTGACAACACTAAGAGTAACAAAGTAAGGATCAGGGTTAAAATTTTCAATTCCATTGGCATGAAACAAAGGACACACAACCTATTAAGCTTAAGCAAATAAAAGATATCAACAAGAAAGATCAATCTCAATCAATTGAAGAGACCTTATGCCTACATGCATGGTGAGTGCAATATTTTATCTGTTTCAATCTCAAAGGACATTTCTTTTTTTTGAATAAAAATCTCAGAGGACATTTCAAACCATAAAGACCAATGAAGGAATAAATTGCTGTTATAAGATATGCTTGAGAAATGAGATTTTGGTGTGAAATGTGACAATCAATAGCAAATGACTAATCAAATACTCTTCAATTTCTTTCACAGCATTCATTAACAAGCCATGTCCACTAGCAACAATCATGTGATACCTCAAAGAATTTAGATTTCAGAGACAGGACCAGATACATCCTCCATCATTTCACTTCTGCAAGTATTCACTTGCTGTTTAAGACATGCCCATTCCACTTCATCTGAGCAAGCACATGCTAAAGGATAATAAAGATAAATCACCGTTTTTTTCAAGAGAACTTCTAACTCCATAATCATTGAAACCCTTATTAATTTTCAATCAGCTTTCGTCCTACCGCATCCATAAACACACAACATGCAAAAAAGCATATATCTTTTTTATGTTAAACTCCAAAACTAGGCTTTGTTAACCCAACGTATAACAAGTCCATAGAAAAGCCATATGCAAAATTATAGAATAAATTTGAGAATATATTTTGGAGAAAGGTACCTTAAGCCCTTCATATAAAGCGCGTGAACGGCAAGAACGCAGGCAAGAATGATCATATTCAGATCGAACAAGTTCACGAAGCTGTTGCAATTTCATTTTTCGGCGTTGCTGTAGCCAGGACCATGCAAGTGGATATGCAAGAATAGAAAGAATGCTGTAGATTGATCCTTCCCACCATTGATATGCAGCTAAACCATTAATCTCATCCACAAATCTATTGAAGGCATCCTCATATCTGCCATGCAAATGACATTCAAAACCTCTTTTACATAATCTAAAAGAATTTCTTCCTATTATACTCTTAAAACAATTACTCTACTACACAGCTGCTCATACAGAAGAACAAAACCAGCACTAAGGATTAGCATTAAAGTGAAAATTGACCATCAAATTATCACATATCACATGGAGGCAAAAAATAACTTACACAATTTCAATTACTTGCTCTAGCGGAGAATGTGGTAGATGCCAAGGTTCAGTAAACGTACTTGGTCCCATAAAATACATTCTGTGCACATGACTCTGGGATTCCTCAGTTCTATTTGTCTCCAAAACCTGATGGATAAAACAATCAGATCCTTGAGACTATTGCGTAGAAAGTGGTCAGCTCAGGTATGTATGTTGATCAGTATGACAGACAACATCAAATATACATGGAAGAAACTAGAAAAAATATTTCATTCAACGACTCCAGGAAAGGGAATGAGTGATCTATTCGAGAGCCACGACGAGCAGGCACGAGAGCTGGTAATTCATCCCCACCAACATATTTCATCCTTGCAACACTAAGAACTAGTGCGAAAAGGACGAGGAGACCCAAAAGAATAAGACCAAACAACCATGGCCCACCAAAAGTATATACCAACTCTTCAAGTGCTGTATAACAGTGTGGCATATGATATCTTTCAGAAATGCACTTATAAGGGAAGGGGCTTTCAGTAACACCACCTGTTGAAAATATAAAGTTGAGACCAAAAAAAAAAAACAGAATCTCCAACTTTGCAAGTCTTAAAATGCCATGCAGTGTTTACAGCAAAGAGAAAAGAAAAAACAAAACCAGCCAAAAACTCTTTTAAATTTTAAGGTAATATGCTGAGGAAGCTCCACAGAAATGCATGCAATGAGAGAGCCATCTTTCCACATATAGAAGCAGCTAGAGTTAAATCTTAAAAATACCTCGAACGTTAACATATATGGCTCGACTTGGAAGCTCATCAGATGGGCAATCATAACAAAGGACTCTATCAGATCCACTGACATTCTTAAAAGTCCCAATAGGCCATTCCTGCAATGGAAATGTTCAAATTGTGAAGAAAATCAGATGAACGGTGACAACAAATAACCAAAATTGTGTCTCTGATTACGCCATTATCATGAAAAGATACGTACGTATGTGAGAAGAAATTTAGCACTATCCTGGTGACCAGGTAACATTTAGAAATAGCTACAGCGCTCAGAACAAGTCAATTTTTTTTCCAAAAAGCGGCAATACTCCGTTCATGAAGAATATTTAAATTGGGTAGCTGTTAACCACTGAGTACATTATGTCAACTAAATGTTCTCTTAAGCAAACTTCTCATTTACAGAAAACAACCCAAGATGAAAAACAATTTGGGTTCATATATATATATATATATATATATATATATATATATATATATTGATTGTAAAGAATGGGTAGCATGAATTATCAGTTTATCAGTTTATCAGTAGGGGTTTAATTGAAATGGAATGGGGGTAGAACTGAAAATATGTAGAATTTGTGAGGATATTTCTGGAATTCTCAGGATATAGATTGATTGAGAGAGGGAAATCGAAGAGAAAGATCACAAACAGACAGAGAGACAGAGAGAGAAAGGAAGGAAGGATAACAATTAGACACTGACACCTTCCACGTGCAAGCCACGTGTCAGTTCTTTGGTTTCTTAAGGCTTTCTTGGGCTTCATCCTGGATTTGAGGCCCAATTCAAGTTTGATTAATAGTTTAATGCTAGTAGTAGATCTGTCCACGACCGGGAAGCCCGTCCGGCCCATATTAAGTCGGTTTGGATAAGGTATTTTATAATTCGGATTGATCTGGTTCGGCACGATTCGAATTACTATTTATTAAATAAAAATATTTTTTATTTAAATTTAATTATAAAAAATATAAAAATATTAATATAAAATAATTTTTTAATATTTTTAAATAATGAAATGGCTTATACAGGCCGATCCGAACCTAGTTCGAATGGACTTGTACAAGGGAAAAATAAAATTTTCGAGTCGCGACTCGGCTCATGGACAGGTCTAGCTAGTAGTAAGTAACTCTTCTTTGTTTCTTTAGTTTATATATATATATATATTGACTTGAAATTTTTTAATTTTATAAATAATATTAAAATTTTATTATATATTTTATTTTTAATTAATTTTTTAATATGCCTTAAAGATTATATACTATCTTATGAAATTTAAAATTTTCAGAGCATGGCCCCCGGTGCTTAAGAGAGAAAGTTAGTTCCAAAAGGGCCGAATATTTTATTCAGAATGATCTAATCTCAGCCTAGTTAATTTGTCGGCAAGAATATGCATAGTTGCATATTCATCACCCAATGCTTTTAACTATAACATGGGTACTAGCCCAAAGAAAAAACTATAACATGGGCCACTATAGATTAATTTATGGAGATGTCAAAGTTTGTTAGGGGATTAATTTGGTCCAGTCCACAATTTAACATTTCGGAACCTATACCAAGAAACCATGGACCTTGGCAATTGGTTTTCGGCTATTTGCCCAACCTAGTAGCTTTAGGTTGGAATCAATACCCTACTTGACATATATAATTATCAAAAGCAAAAAAGCTTAGATTTGTTTTATAGACAATGGGTTAAAAAAAAGGCAATCATTCTCTTCAGTCTTCAGCTTTAAAATAAAGAGTTTCTACTTAGTTCTACCTACTTTGCTTGTCTCAAATCTTTAGAAAGAAGGCAACTTTAAAGATTCAGATAGACACTACAAGCAAGGCATTATAGTTCACATGCAGTTTGTTTAGTACTCAAGCAAATATGGAGCCACCCATAATTATATTGCATTTCACATTGATATTTCTTACAAAAACAACCTTATCTGTTTCCTTTATGATTGCTTTCACAAAGTTGTCGGTTGCATTTGGGCCCCAATTGCAGTATTTGCAGGACCTTTTCTGGTTTTAATACCAGTTTCATTATTTTCTAAACCCCATACTTGGCTGGCCAATAATGGGTCTTGAGCTATCAAATCATAGTCTTTGAAAGTAGCTTAGTGAAGTTAAAGAGGCTTAATCATTGAATACAGCCAAATCTTAAGTGGGTTAGCAGTATAATAAGCCATAATCTGACTGCCCTGCTAGGCGGATACCATCAAAATCACTAATTAGCTCTCCTTGGAGCTTGTTACATTGGGGTTCTAGATGTTAAAACTCAGTCACAAGTCGAGGAAAGGACAAGACAAATTTGTAAAAATGAAAAATAATTCCTACACAAAGATCCAATCCTCATCGCAATTGAACAAACGGTCAAAGGGATGTCGGTGTAAAAATTTCGGGACAAATTTTCATGATTAAGTCAGTAAATATTTTTAAATATATATATAGGAGAAATAAAAATAATGACTGAAGAGAATAAAATTACTGAAAATATGACATAATTTATTGACTTTATGTTATTTATTTTTTATACTTGAAATTTAGTTTAGCTAGCAATAATTAGAACTATCCTCCTCTAATCTGGGAGCCCTGCCCGCCTAACGGCTCGGCTTTATATGGCCATAACACTACTCAAAGCTGTTTGTCTCTGCCAATCTCCAAATCAAATTAAGTATAATACTATCCCATCAAATTCAAGCAGTTACTTTCAAGAACTTGGTTATGCGTTAAAACTATTTAATTATTTACTTCAGGTCATGCCATATAAACTAGCTTGTCAGAGTAAACATGATCTCAATAAGAAATTGAAAATGAAGCGATCAAATTCAAACGTCCCTATCTTCTGTTCTGAAAACAAAAACAAAAATCAAGCAACCAAACCTAGGAGACTTCCAAACAATCTTGCCTAACAAGAAACAATATAAACTGTATACTATGGGTTGAGAATGACATCCAACGATGGCAGATTCTCTCAAAATCGAAATCAAAATCAAAATCACCATGATTTAGTCAATTAAAAAAATTATCTCTAAATCTTTCATTGGGACCTCCAGCATATGAGCATCCCATTACTGAAGCAGTTGGATTCATGATCTCAGGCATCCATCATGATTTTGGAGCATAGTTGAGAACAGTACATATATATCTTGACTCAATTAATAATTTCTTTTTGAGTTTATGGGATTGTCTTTCTAAGCTAAACAGCATAGTTTACATCATGCTCCATCTTCTTTTTTTTTTTTTTTGATAAGTATCATGCTCCATCTTCCATAACCTTGGTATAAAAGGTTTCTTAACTTTGGATAGATATATAGTAACTCATTTTCTTTATAAAATTCAGATTTTAGGATCGAATTTCAATATTTGTAATCTCAAAATATTCTAATTTCTATGCCCCATAATTCTTGCGAGAAAAAGAAAAACCTCTTTAATTGTTTGGTTTAGGTAAAGAATCCAAATTCAATTTGTTAAGCGCAAAATTTACATGTATTTATCATTAAATCAAATGTTTGAATACTTGAGAAATCCTCTCTCTATTATGTATTTCTCTTTTCTTGAAATTTTCTTCCTTAGATAAACCAATGGTTTTGGTGAATGGTGATGTCGAATCACCATGGAAATCTTGTGTTCCAAGTTCAACAGCTACACCACAATAAGGCCAAAACAAAAATCAATTCCAATCATGAGTTCAACTTAAGAATCATCATGAACCACAAAAAGGGTTGTCAAAATAATTTCTCATGCAAACATAATCTAATCTAATTAATCATTAATTTGCTTTTCCTTAATTCACAATTCAATCCTCTAAACAAAGTACTCTATCAGAAGTGAATTTAAAACTTTTCTGAAGGAAGCTTATTTTATCATTGAAGTTTTAAACTGTTTAATTCAACAATTAAAACTTGATTTTTCTATCTTTAAAGATTCATATATATATAACTTGAAATAGATGGAGTAAATTTTATATAATAAAAAATGGTTATTAATTTATTTTATATACAAAAAATCAAATTTAAATTCTTCTTAGATAGCATAAGATATTAGAAAAACACTAGGTTCCATAAAATAAACGACAAGGTTGAGCTATCTCAGTAATGGTGATGTACGGCTACCACAGTAAAATGATAAGAGTTCGACAATCATCATCATATTCGTATAAAGACGACCAGAAAGGATTATTGGAAAAGTCAAATAATCAAAAATACATATTCGCCTCAAGGCGATTATAGTAAGATTTACGCCAAATTTAAGTATCGAAATACGTTTAGAATCTCAATTTCGACACTTTTTTGACTGTTTGTCTTTTTTTTTGTTTGACAGATCCAACGTGCAGCATCTCCAATGCCTTGGACCGTTTTTGTTGTGCATACCCTATTTCCAGATGTCACCAAAAGGATCACAATAAATTATGACAAATTTGGACATCAATAATGTATCGTAATTATATAATTGAAAGGTTTTATAAATCTACCTTAGAGACAAGATGTGGTCGAGTAGCTTGTCTTCAGTCACATCGTATCATCTCGCTATCTTCATCTGAAAATTTTAATTCCTTTGATGTGGGAAGCAAAGTTTCTGTTTTTATACTTTAATATGTTTTTCTCCATTGATCAATTGTTGAATAATATTGATAATCGATTTAATGATTCATGGGTTGTGTTGTGCTTCTTTTGGGCAAGAAATTATATAGAGAAATGGGATTCCCTTGAAACATCTGAACCAACCCATATTTGGAAAATTTTCACAAGTCTACAATTATTTAATGGAACATCAAAAGAAGAATTAAAGAAACAAGTACCCTTCTCCTTGAAATTAACCTACCTTCTTTTCTTAAAGCAAAACGAAGAATCTGATTAGATTAAATTAAATTAATTAATAACTTTATTTATTTTAAAAGATAATATCTTTTCTGTTCTTTAAGGAGACAAAGTGACCTTTAGCAGGTTTTAAAGTTTCAAATTGGTGTCAATATCTACATGATGTACTGTTTTCCTTTAAGTAGTTTTTAATTACCAAACTGATTAGATTTTGGTAAAAAAATAAAAGAAAATGAAAGGATAAAGGTGATAACTTAAAATAAAAACGAAATGATATAAAATGTTTTGGTTGAATGGTAAATGTATTAGTTATAGGGTTTAAATCCCTTGTCATGATTTTAAAAAAATGTGTTGATCTCATTGACATTGCCAAACTGTATTGGTAATTACGTTGCTTTAAGGGCAACCATGAAATGAAATAAAGACATGAAAGTTGTGCTAAATTTTAAAATATTTAATTTAAAATCAATTGATAATTGTTGAAGAGATCTTTGCTATATTTATATATCCAATATATCTCAATTTATCAGATATGAGATTTTTTTTATCTCCATTCTAATATTTTTTCTCACATGAAAAGATAACAAATTTATCAAGTGACATGAATTTCACATATAAAAATAAACGATCAATCATGGAAAAAATAATAAACAGACAGTATCTGACTATAATATCATGTTAAATTTTAGAACATTCAACTTAAAATCAATTGACCATAATAATAAAAGATGCTTGTTATATATTTATATATCCAAATTACCTCTAACTTAACAAATATAATTTTTTTTTTTAAATTCTTTAATTTATCCTTAAGTCCTTTAATAACTATCTATTTAACTTACTTAAAGAGGACATTACATGTCTAGATTCACTCATATACATGATATCTAAACTAATATTCAATTGACATACAAGATTTTTTTTATCTTTTTACTTTAAATAAATTGAAACTCTTTCTCTCTCTCTCTCTCTATCTATCTATCTATATATATATATATATATATATATATATATATATATATATATATATCAGAGTGAGAGTCCCTCTTGATGTTTGCTGCATGCTCCCCACAATTTTCATGCTCACTTCCCATTTCACCAAGCAATAGAACTACCAAACTATCAACAACAAAAAAAAAAAAGTACTAGTAAATTATTTATTCTTTCTCAACTCGACCCTTTCACTTTCAATTCAACTTACCCCACCAGATCCTCTAAATCCTAGAAACGTTGACAGCCCCTTCCTTCTGCAATCTGCAGTGAAAATGCAAATAAATTTTTTTTTTTTTTTCGTGGTGCTGGTTTAACTTTGGGCACCTCAATCCTCATTCCTCAACCTTGATTGGGAATTGTTGACCAGAGAGGGGCCATTTGAATTTGCTCCTCGACTCGTGGCATGAAATGGGTTTTACTTTGTGGTTTTTCTTAATTTTCATTTTTTTTGTTTTTGGCTCCCATATATGCTTTCGTTTTCAGTCATTGTTCTGAAAAGTCTTTCATGAATTATTATTACAGCACTTCCACTAAATCACTTATTAAAGTCTCTTTGAAACTGTTGAAGATCATTTTGAGTTGCTTTATTAATTAAAGGGATTAAATTTTCACTTAAGATTCGGATTTCCCACACAAAATATATTTTAGTTTTTGGCTTTTGAAATTGTACTTGATGGAATGAGAATATATAGTTATTATAAAGGAAGTAGTAACTATTAATGGTATTTAATTAATCCAAATAGACAAAGGTTAAATAAACTATGATATAATCAATAAAATATCGAAAGTTTTAGAAAATTAATCTACAATTAGTGACTATACAACCAAGTATCACGTCTTTTAAGCGAAGAAGAATATCACTCTATATAAAATTAAAAAGTCATTTTTTTTCAAAGAATATCAAAAATTAAAAAAAAATTCGTAAGTGTTAAGAATCTAACTTTATTTATCTTATATATATATATATCTACCATTTGATTTAAATCCAAATAGAATTAATTAAAATCATATTTAATATTTCCATTGTATCAAGATACAACAAAATTTCTACATGTAAAACGAAAGAGAGGGAGAGAGAGCTTGAAAAAGTTTAATAAGTATTTACATATACTTTGATAGGAGAAAAGAGAAAAGAAAAAATTATAATTTAATGATTGAATTACAAATAAAACAATGCATATTATTATTATTATAAAATCTCAATAATTAAATAAATTTTTTTTTTCCATCATTCTAGCAATAATTTTTTTTATTTATGAAATTCATCAATATCCAACATGCATGCATACCGATGAGATTTGATAGCATAATATTTGAGTGGAGAAAACAAAGCAGAATTTCATTGTCATAAAAGAAGATTTTTATTATGCAATGACGGTGTCCATACGACATTAAAAACATCACGAGAAAAATCCAATCTTTCATATAATTTGAGTTGAGATGAATGCATGTATTTAGTTTTATTACACATCTTTATTTATTCACTTGGAAATAAATTAAATTCATTGTTCCCGTCCATATTATGGAAACCTGATCCTCCCATTTTATAAATTCATGCACTCTTTTGAGTGTTTATAATCCCTCTTGAATCTCGTGATGAGAGTTTGTACATGCGTTTAATTACCTACAAGCAAGGAAATCAATATTTATTATTATTATAATGGAAAAAGATATTAAAATTATTCAGAGAAATTAATATATGCGCTTATTCATTGAAATAAAATTGGATAAAATAACAAAAAATCCTTAAATTTTATCATTTTATTTGGGCAAGTTTTTATACTTTCGTTATATCAAATAAATTTTTAATCTTTAATTTGCATCTAAATAAGGCATTAATCTTTAATTTGTATCCAAATAAACTGTTAACCTTTAATTTGTACCTAATTAAATAAAATTTTGATATAAATCAATATTTCATTTGAAATAAAAATTTATTTTAATACAAATCAAAAGATAAAAATTTATTTGGATATGATAAAAGTTTAAAATCTTACTTAAAAAAAAAATAGCGTGAAAAGCAACAGTTTTTGACCTAATGAACAAGAATTTTGGATTTAAAACTCAATAGAATGCTTAAGTTTGTTAAGCAATGTCAAGAGTCGTTTCGAGAATACTTTTATGGATTCATATACTTTTTAAAAACACTACTTAAAAACATATAATAAGAATTAAAGTGTAATTTAAAATTTTAAGATCATATGATGTATTTTTTTTAAGTTATTTCAAAATTTATGTGTTTTTAAAAATTTGGATATAAAGTTAAATTATTATTTGAAATTTTATTAAACAATCATAAATTTATAATTTTGTGTGTGTTTTAGAGTCTCTACTCTCTCGCATGACAAGTAATGGTCAATGAAAAGATTTATAAGCGTAAAACATGGAAACAAGTCAAAAATGATGGTATTTTTTTTTTAAAGAAAATCACAATTTGGGGATAATGGAAGAGGTCACACATGCTGGGATTCAAATTTTAAACCTTCTGAATGTCATCACTTAAAGGTGATTATATTATTATATGAATAAACTGAATTATAAGTTTCGAGTTTCGAAATAATAATGATATTTGAGTTGCTTTAATTAACAATTTAATTACTTGTTGATATCACTATCTCCAACAAAGAAATTAACGGTCGGAAACGCTTTAAAATTAAAATAACTAACATTTGGAAATAGGTATTATTGGTATTAAGATGGTTTCTTTCTAAAAGTGATTTTGCGATTGTTGATGGCGACATTGTAGTATTCGCGTGGCACCTTCTAATTAATTATTTTTAAGTTTAATTATAAGTTATATATTTATATATAATTCAAAATGCAATTAGATATGTAATAGAACCTCCCTAAGTTAAGGTTACACCTCATATTATTTTTTTTTTATTAAAAAAATTATAGTCCGAAAATAAGAGAAAGAATTGCAGTTTTTAAGATTTGAATTTCAAATTTGTTAAAAATCAACTTTTAAAGAGGTTGCATGAAAAAATTGAAATAAATCTTGAATTTATTTTTATGTAAGTTTTAAATATGTTTAATTTTATACTGTTAGATCTGCTTAGTTCTATTTCATACAATGCTAAGGACTAATTTTAAATATTTTATTTTTCCTTTTGTTACTTTTTTGCTTGGATATACTCTTTTGAATTAAACTCAATCCCTTAAGTTATAGGTGAAGAACTTGAAGAATACAACACACAAATAAAGAGGTGGCAATTGGGTTAATTTAATCGTTAAGATTGAGTTATTTCAAATTTGATACTTATTCAAAGTAAAATTAATTTAAATTTAAATTTCTTTTTTAAATCGTTCAAGTTCAAATCAAAATTAAATTTAAATTGAATAAGTTTAAATTATTAATTTTTTAAATTAAATCGAATAAAATTAAATAAATAAATCTTTCAATTTCGAATCAATTTCTTCACCATAGAAGTTTGCGGTATTTGCTAGTACTCACCCAATTCATTATTCATTGCTCAAATTAAAATATAAAAAAGTATTATTAAAATTTTATTTGAAAGCTCGATCATCGGTTTATGATTCAAACAATAAATATGAACATCAACTAGTACAACATTCAATTTGCTCTCAACTTCCTATAAATAAATATATTACTAGTATTTAACTATTTATCATCGTTCATTCATTCATTCATCAACATGGCCCAAATATAAACTCTAATACTAGTTTTAATAAAAAAATAAAATAAAATAAAATAGAAGCGTCAAAATCACACGAATCTCGAGGCAAAAGGGGGAAGGGACCGGAAGACATGAAGATGATGCCACGAGTCGTTTTACAAATGTCGTGGCGTTCTTTTGCTCCAAATTTATAAAAGGACAACCAAAGGCCACGCGTACGGTCATACTGTTACAAGACAAAAGCAAAAGCATTTATAATTTTGGTTTTAAATTTCTTAAAAGTATTTTTTAAAATTAATTAATATAATATAATATTATTTAATAATTAATAATTTTAATCATTATTTTTGATATATTAAATAAAAATATATGATAATTTTAAAAAATATTTTTAAAATAATCATTAACAAAATTCTTATATTTTGTACATTTTATTTATAAGTATATAAATTTATATATTAACAATACATCATATAATATTACTTATTAAAAAATATTATTAATAATATTTTTATTTATTTTTAAAAACCAATATTAATAATATATAAATTTATATTATAAATTTATAAATTAATAATACATTAAATATAAATTAAAACAAAAATAAAATAAAAAGTAGACACGTTGAGGTCGTCCGTACAAAAAGAGATGGACAGGGCAGAGAGAGGGGGTATTTTTCTCGTACGACGAGCTCACGTTTATGTTTTGTCGGGACGCGAGAGGATTTCTGTTATGAAGTGCCACGTGTACCTCCTTTTTTTTCCTCCCCCCTGCTCCTTTCGGAGTTTGGACTCTGTTCCAATTCTGGGTTTAGCAAACTTCACGTGAATGTCGTTGACTCGTTTACTTTGCCGATTGACGATATTCTCCTCCCGAGAACTTTCTCGGTGCTTTAAATTTATCTAAATTCATTTAATATAAATTAAAAAGTTAGTTTAAGTTTTTATTTAAAATGATTTTTATATTAAATGCAGATATTTAATTTTATAAATTTAATGTATTGAAAAAAATATTTTAATTAATATAAAATATTGAAAGAGTGTAGTACTTATTAGTAAAATTTTATAATCTAATAGAAATATATAAAACATAAAGCTTTTGATAAAAAAATAATTATTTATGTGAATAATCTAACTTTTTATGTGTGAAATGTTTTGAATAAGTGTTCGGTGTTCTTTAATTAATGAATTTTATTTTATTTTAATTAAAGTTTTAATTTCATTTAACTCAATTTTCAATTGAAATCTATTTTATAATTATTGCCTATCTTAAATCCAAGCTATCATCGAGTCAGTATTCGAACGCTGGAAAATCTAATAGAAATTGGGTGTTAAATGCGAGACCTTATAACAAATTAAGTCAAGTTATTATTCCTCCTGAAGACTGAAGAGAATGAGATGAAGACTTTGATCTTTGATGTCCGACGTACTGAACTGGAAAACTACCGGCCCTTCAGTTGGAAACCCATCTTAAGACTCTTCAAGAGAAAGCCCTAACAAAGGAAAACAAAAATGATGTTTTTGCTAGTAATTAATAAGATTTTATTACCGAATGTTCTAAGAATATTTTTTTAAAATTAATTAATATATTATTTATAATATTAATAATATTGTATTAAATATAAAAATTAATAATTTTATTTATTATTTTTAATACATTGGATAAAAATATTATATATAATAATCTTACAAAATAAAAAGAACAAAGGTAAAAAGAATTAACTTTCTTCTTTCTTCTTTTAAAAGCTAGGGTTTACATAATTAATTAAGAGAATTATTAATTAGTATTTAATGGTATTGATTAAAATAATATTTGTTATAAAAATAATTAATGCATTTTTTTTTAGTAAAAGTAATAAGTAAAATACAATTTTTTTTTAAATAGTAATTAAATAACCTTTCACTAGTGAACTCGAATCCTTAGTTATATAACATAATCCATCAATTGATATATAAGATTGTCCTTATTAAATAGATTGACATGCATGTTTGGAAAAATCTATCTTAATTTCTTATTTTCGACGAAATTTTTTGTCGGTATGAAAACTTTGTCTCTATTGTCACAATATTCAACAGAATTAAAAATAATTATTTTTAAATAGGTTGGAAAATTAATTTTTCGATGAAATTTATGAATATTTTTCTGACAATTTTTTTTACTACACCCATATTTTTGACAAAAATTTTGATTAAAAAAAATCATTTTCAATGAAATTTAAATCATTTCGACTAAAAATTAAGGATAAGGATGGTGGTACGAAGTAAACAAGTGAAGCTAAAGATAATCCAAGCTTATGTTGAGAGTGATGACAACATATTGTGCTTGTAACAGTCATTTGCTTCAACTTCAAATGGGGCAATATTCAAATGTTACCTTATAGTAGCATTCCCTTTTTGCTTTTCCTTTTTCGAATGGGGGACATGGAATTTCCTAAAGATAAAATGGTGAAAATAGTCAAAACGGACAAGTGAAAAAAAAAAAAAGGGATGAAATCAAAACTATTACCTTTGATATTACCTAATTATCAAATTTCATGGACCAAATTCTCCAAAGTTAAAACATAAAACTGACAAATGAGGGTAATTTACATTTTGAATCATTAAATTTAACATTAATTTTCATAATTTCATCATATTAAATTATTAAATTTTTATTATTAATAAATTAAATTATTTATACTAATTTCATTAAGTAATTCTAAAAAAAAAAAACAGATTCAGCGTGATTTTTTTTTACCTAAAATATCAAATATTATCTTGATGAGATGTAAAAATATATTTATATTGAGTTTATTTTTTTTTTGTTAAAATTACTTAATAAAATTAGCATAAGTAATTTAATTTATTAATAATAAAAATTTAATAATGTAATTTGATAAAATTAAAAAATTAATAACTTACATAAAAATTAATGTTAAATTCAATGATTTAAAATATAAATTATCTGACAAATGATGTTTATCGTTTTCTTTTGGTTAAAACTTAATAAGTGGTTTTAAGACTGAAAGTTTTTCCTCTGTTTTGGTTGTGGAGATTATTGTTGTTATATAAAAAAGTTGTAATTTAAAATAAAATAAAATAATTACGAATGTTAAAATAAAAAAAATTTAACGATTGTGTATAAAATAATAGTGTGTAAACAAATTCTTTGAAATTTATCAGTTGAGAACTTTTAACATTGTAACCAAAATAAAATTTTAGTGGACTTTTAACATTGTAACCAAAATAAAATTTTAAGCACTAAATTGAATAAATAATTTTGCCTAAAAATATATATAAATAAATAAAAATTAAATTTTGAAATTAGATGATGATGTAAGGTAGAGAAAAAAGAAGATGAATCTTAAAAACTGGACACCAAATTATGTGTATTATGTCGTTAATTATTTTCATTTTATCAAGAATTCAGAGATTGAGATTCATATTTTCTTTTTCTGTCAGAGAAGTAGATGGAGGAGATTTATCAGTATGTTTATTTGTACTATGATAGTACTATTTGTTTCTTAAATTAAAAAAAAAAAAACAGAAAACAACGATTTTTTCATCTTTATCCTGGGGATCCCAAGTTCCACCGCCTTTGGAACGCTAGGGGCCTAGCTCGATTAATTATTCCAAAGCCTTGATCACCGCACAGCTTTGTCACCGCTGTTAAGCCACGTTGCTATAAAAATACCACTTTGTCCAACTACATCATACTTATCCAACACGTGGCGATCCCATGAGCACTTTCAGATCTCCTTAAATAACAAGCCCGTAACTCCAAGACTACCCGGACCTAGATAATTTTTTACCGCAGTTGAAAGCGGAATCATACAAAATTATAGCTCCTAGATTTTTAACCAACCACGGTTACTATAAAACTAACCACGGTTAAAAACTCCCTTACTTTCCACAACCAACTTCTGCTTATAAGCAACCAAAACTTGCCGGTGTTTAAGTATACAAATCTCACAAACCTCTAAATCCACCAAAATCAAAGCCCAAAAAAATGATGCTCGGAGAAACTCATCGTCCCAATCCCACGGTCCACGTTCCACCCTGGCCTAACATCGACGATGATCAAACGGCTGAGGTTTATTCTCCACTCAAGTACAATGCAGCCGACAGCCACTTCAACAATAACAGCAACCCGTTTTACCTCCAGGAAGCGTTAGCAGTGCTACAACGTTACTTGCCATCGAACGAACCGGATGTCGATTTGGATTCCGAGTTTTCCGGTCTGGACAATCCGGATTCTGCGGTTGATGCTTACTCGTGCGATCATTTCAGGATGTTTGAGTTCAAAGTTAGGAGATGTGCACGTGGCCGGTCACATGACTGGACCGAGTGTCCGTACGCCCATCCTGGTGAAAAAGCTCGTCGGAGGGATCCGAGGAAGTATCATTACTCTGGTACGGCTTGCCCTGATTTCAGGAAAGGGAACTGTCGAAAAGGAGACTCTTGCGAGTTCGCTCATGGCGTTTTCGAGTGCTGGCTCCACCCGGCTCGTTACCGGACTCAGCCATGCAAAGACGGGTCGGGTTGTAGGCGTCGGGTTTGTTTCTTTGCTCATACTCCGGACCAGCTCAGGGTTGTGAGCTCTGCTGATTCTTATGATGGTTCACCTTCTTCTGCAAAAACGCTCACTTTTTGGTCATCCCCTGGTTCCGGTTCTCCTCCGGTTAGTCCGCGGGCTGAGTCTTCACCGCCTGTTTCGCCTATGGCTCAGTCGCTGAGTCGTTCTCTGGGTTCGGCTTCTATTAATGAGATGGTGGCTTCTTTGAGGAACTTGCAGCTTGGTAAAATTAAGTCTATGCCTTCTTGGAAAACACAAGTAGGCTGTTGTTCTCCTTCTCCTCCTTCTGGATTCGGATCTCCCAGAGGGGCAGTGATCCGACCCGATTTTTGTAGCCTGCCTAGTACTCCGACCCGAAACTTGACCCGTCCTGGGATTGGGTACTTGGATTGCTGGGATAAAGGGTGTGAAGAGGAGCCGGTGATGGAAAGAGTCGAGTCTGGAAGAGATTTACGTGCAAAGATGTTTGAGAAGCTGAGTAAAGAGAATTCTCTGGAGAGGGTTAACCCTGGTCAGTTTTCTGGAGGGCCGGATTTGGATTGGGTTTCGGACCTAGTGGACTAATTAAAAAAAAAAAAGAATGAAAGAAAGTGGAAGTGAGCTAGCTAGCTCGCTCAAGTGAATAGTTTTCATTATTTTCTGATTTATTTGAACCTATTTTGGAGTTTTCTTCTCACTGTGAATAGTCTCTGAAGAAAAAAGAGAAGAAATCTGAAACTTCTGAAAATCTAGAATATATTTTGGAGTAGCTGCTGCACCAAATTGAAGATTCTGTGTAAATATCAAAAATATCATTTCCTACAAGTGGGGTGGTGACTGGTGAGAACTAGAATCTCTGTTTTTGTATAAGGTAGCAGGCAATGGATTAATGGTGGATTTTGTGCTTATTAAGTATTAATAATTATGATTATCCAAGTTGCTAATCTTTATTTAGTACTAGTAAATAGTCAATATTATTATAATCATCCGTTGTAAAATTTCAGAGCTTTATATGCTCTTGTGGTCCTGCAGATTAATGCAATGTATATTTTGTGAATTGGATTTCCAAATTCCAAATTTTGATAGTTTCAGAGTTGTTACTCTTATTCTATCAGTGAATGATGCAATCAGCATAGACTTTGGCATTGAGTAGTAAAGTATGATAGAAACTATACCCTATCTATGGCTCAAGTCCTATTTCAATTTTTTTTTTTTTGGTTCTAAGTTCTTTTGAATCGGGTCTGACCGGTTTGTTTAAATCCGTTTTATTATTTAAATATATTAAAATATTAAAAAATATTTTTTATTAATATTCATATATATTTTATAATTAAATTTAAATAAAAAAATTTAAATAGTAATCTGGATCGGATCGAATTATAAAAAATTATGTTTAAATTCGATTTAATACGGATTGAATTGATCGAGTTATGTTTAAATTCGGTTCAATACGGATTGGATTGATCGGCTGGTGAATTACCCGACTGGTATAATAGAAACCTGTTCATATGTATATTTTTCCCCTCAAAACTTCCATGATTGATGATGTTTGAAAGTCGACTAAAATTTAACCAAAGTCAAAACACTCAAATATGGATTTTGGAGTGAAATGGAGAATTTTGTGGGATAGTCTTGAAGGATTTTCTTAAGTAATCAAATTAATCGAGCAATATTTTCTTAAGGGTGGGACATGGTGGGTATTAACTATAGAAATAAAGAACGAAAAAAATCTCTGAAAAGAGGAAACACAGCAGAGGAGAAGAGAGTTTTGCACTCAAGACTTGACTTGTTCTTTTGCATTTGCAACACGCAAACATCATCGAATCTTCATTCAAGTTTCAACCCTTGGATGGGATCGTTTTGAGACGGAACTCGTTCAACTTTGGATGATTTTTTGGACGTCCAAAACTAAGACCAAATCATAGTTTTATCTTCTTCTTTTTGATGGGGTTTTGGAATAATAATAATGAAATTAAACTTTGATTTAGACAATGGAGGATTTGATTGTGTAATAATTTCATTATTACTTTGAAATTATTAATTAATCCAGTGCGGTTAGATGGGGTCTGTCTATTTATCACTCAAATAATGCCCAATCTTTACTCCTAGGTTTCACTATTTTATGCTTTTGTTTTTATTCTATCAGTTGAAAATTGAAACCAACTCTGCACTTTTTTTTTTTGTAATAAATTTTAATATCAAGCTTTTTTTCTTTTCAATATGGATAGGCAGGAGTTGGTATTACTGTATTAGTAATACTATTAAATGTTTTGCCATCAAGAAAATTTGTCAAACTAAATTAATTGCAAAAACTCTTTCAAGATAAGCTCTTCATATATATATTTTGTTAAAGGCAATTGCTTATTAGATTATGACATTTTAACTTGTATATGAAAGTCTTGAAGATATAGGTATTAGGAATTACAACAGATTGAATATCTTCGAATTCCGAATATGCTTATTTTATTCGATATTCGAATATTATTATTTGAATCTGCATTCTATTTAAATAGAAATATTAGTTGTATATTTGAATTCGTTAAATATCCAAATTTATTAAATTAATTTTCTTAAAAGAATAAATATAAAATTAAATATGTAAATAGATATTGAAGTCGGATATTCGAATTAGTTATGCGTATAAATAAAACGAATTCGAATAATAGATTTTGATATTCGACACTATCCGCACCAAAATTAAAATGAATTCGAATAACAAATATCCAAAATGTATATCTAAATTCATTATAAATAATAAATCTAATATTCGAATTCGAAAAAAAAAAAAAAAAAAAGGATATGATGATGATATCCCTTCATTGCTTAAAGTGAATGCTAATCTTAAAAGCATACACATGTGCTTTGTCTATTAATATTAGAAATCTAGCCCTATACCTACGAACTAACCTCAAAGATTCACTGAATTTATACCAAACCCACAATTATTTTTTTTTTGGATAAGTAAGTATTTTATTTATCCAGAAAGCAGTTAAACTGCTACATCCAACATCATGTGCAACATGTACTTAAAGCTATACATACTTAAACAATACTTGAACAAAACTTAAGACCACTAATCAATCAGGGAACAATAGCAACATACTTCAGCAATACTTAAAGCTATTCCAGAATGGACAAAGATCCTAGGAAAAAAGTGACAGTCCCCAATCAGCATCCAATCTTCGGTTCACTTCATCAGGACTAATGTTCTTGAGCCCCAACAATCGCATTCTGATGATCTCTTTTATCTGCTCAATGATGGCTCCTTGTGTGGATTGAAGGCGATTAAAACACCTATTATTTCTCTCCCTCCAGATCGAGTAAAGAAAGGCACTCCATGATAAACGCAAAATAACAGAAATGAGAGTTTTTCCTCTGATTCTGTTTACTGCCCATTGCAGCTCTGCTTGCCAGCTCCTTATGCTTCTATGAAGTTGACATAAGCATAGTATATGCCCCCATATTTCCTTTGAATAGTCACATTCAAAAAATATATGATTCCGGGTTTCTTGCTCAGTTTGACATAGCTCACATTTGCCATCCACCTCCATGCCCCATGACATCAATCTGTTCTTTGTAGGCAGTTTGTCCAATATAGCCATCCAAGCTACCAGTGCATGTTTAGGAATATGAAATGGAAACCAGATCAGTTTATCCCACTCCACCTTGTCCTGCCTAGGCCTGAGATCATTCCAGACTTTAGCCACCATAAATCTGTTCCCAGGGAACTTCCAAGTTAGAGCACCATTCTGGTTGGAGGTGAACCTCAAAGCCAAAGCCCTTAGCTGAAGCATTTTACGCCATGTCCAGCTGCTTCCTGGGGAAGGTTGAACCTGCCACACTGTGCTTCCTGGGAAGGTTGAACCTGCCACAATTATTTGTTTCCCCTCAAACATTACATAATACTATTTCATTATCTATACCGTCTCCCTTCATCTCAAATTGAATATAATTCGATAATTCATAAATAAGATTTTTTTTATAAATGATTTATATAAATGATACTATATTGTAAGAGGCAAATGCTGGAAATATCATGACAATCCACAACAAGCATTTAGAAAGAAAAGAAAAAAAAAAAAAAAACACAATATTTTTACATGGTTCAGCCTTCTTGGACAGAATAAAGCTACAAACCTTCCTACAAATATTGTAACTTTTGCATGGATAAAATTACAAACCACGTATAAAGCTATAAACCCTCCTACAAATATTATAACTTTTGCACGGATAAAACTACAAACATCCTCCCAATATTATGACTCACCCCCAAAGAATCCAATACATCTTCTCTCAAGTGTATCAGAAGAGGTGATGATAGCCTTTCCTCAAAGGTCAAGGTTCCTATTTATATGTGATAACTCCTCTTAACTCATCAATATTACTCAATATGAGATTAGGATCCCCTTTGCTTAATCAATTAATTACTTGATGTTGGATGATCACTCCTACTCAATGTGAGACTTGGACTCATACTCAAACTCAATGATAAAATTGGACTCAAACTCAACAAATCCTCAGTCAAAGTCTTTCTATTGACTTGAGCTCAAACTCAACCGCAAGTACAAATAACAATTTGGAGTAAAACTATATATATAAATTTTTATGTTGCAATAAGTATTGAAATTATTTTTGTTATAATGAAAATATCATATTTTTTGTAGTGTCATTATTGTTTTTATTATAAATTTTTTCCTTGTAATTATCAAATTTATAAAATACGTAATTATCAAGAGCTAGTCTAATTGATAATAAAAATCGTTTTTTTTTTGGTCAACTATAATTTGTTTCTTGTGTAGAGTATTTTGAAAATAAGAGAATGTAACTTTAACATCGTTCGAAGAAGATTAGATTCAACAAAACCTAAACATATCTATCAACATATTATAAAAAAAAAGGAAGAAGAAGAAAAGTTCAAACAAATTGCATAATAAGAAAATAAATTCTAAGACATGTGACCATGATGGCTTTTGTGCCTAAAGTCCTCAAATATCTTCCTAAAATGTCAATGCAAAATCTTAATCATGGTCATGATCGATATCGATCAAAATCTTCTTATTGAATATATTCAAAATAAAGGAATTAAAGCAAGGCCCATAATTTCTTGATGTAAATCATTAAAAACATCTAAAAAATTAAGGGAGAAAAAAGATGGGAAGATGGTGGTGTCAGGAGTGAGTATTATTCGGTTTGAATCGATTTAATCGATCGAACCGATTAAATTTTGTTAATTCGATTCGGTTTATTCGGTTTTGAATTTAATCGGTTATGAAAATCGGTTTAGTCGGTTAGTTCGATCGATTGTTAGTTTTAAATTGATAACTGAATAGATCGAACTAACCGACCCTTTTAATTTTATTTTAAATATAATATAAATAAAATATATTTATATAATAATTTAAATTTATATATATAATATAATAATATATCATTTATAATAATATAATAATATATAACATATCAATTATTTTTAAATAGTTAAAATCGATTAAATCAACCAAACAGACCGACTTAAGTGGATTTCGATTTTTTCGATTTAAGAATCTTTATCGATCGATTTGATCGATTTTATAAATATAATTGATTTTCGAAATTTTAAAATCGAATCGACCGAAAGCTCATCCCTAGATGATGTGGTAATATAGTTTTGTCAAGGACCAAACCAAGATTATAAGCACAAATAATAATAATAAAATTAAAATAGGGTTTCGTGTAGGGTGATTTGCCGGCAAATGAAGGTTACCGTCAACCCAGGTAAGTGACGTAACAATTTGGAGTGCAAGAGTTGGAGGTCCTTTTCATGCGTTAATGGTTACATTAAGCAGACTTTTTAGCTAAAAAAAATAAAAATAAAAAAATAAAACTTATCCCATGGTTTAGGATAGACTGTTAGGTTTTATTCGAACAGATTTAGCTTTATTTAATTTAATTTAACTTGAAAACAGTTTAGATATAGAAAAAAAAGGGGGTGTGGGGCTTGTTGGTTCAATCTGATGTTGATACCTTTGATAGAAACAACTAGCGATTTATCTTTTGACTTTTTGGAAGTAGGGTAATTTATGAAAGTGAAGCTAAGACAAAGCATGATTTGGGGTAGATTTCCTTTATGAGAATAGATAGATTATTTTTTATTTATTTATTTGGACTTATATATAGATTGAAGAAGTATTTTTTAAATGGAAAGTTTCTAGGAATCTTTGGTTTTTTTCTTTTGTTCTATGGCTGATTAGGTACGTAATGAACAGCTTTAATTTTTTTGCTTTTCAACTGATTATGCCCCCTCTTGGACTCCGACTCTCTCATATATATTTCAGGAAACTCTTGGGCTTTGGTGAAGTCTCGGTCATTTTTATTTATTTATTTATTTATGTCAAGGGTTTTTTAAGTTGCGGACGGAGAATTCGAGGAAATGATTTGTTTGAGAGTATGAAGGATTTAAGGAGTAACGAATAGTTAAAGGAGTGATGAAGTTCGAACTTCGGGTATACTCTGATATTTAAATTTATGAATATTTAAAAGAGTAAAATTCAAAAAATAAAAAGTTATTAAAGAAAGAAAATATGACCTAAAATTCAATACCCTTATCTCATTCCTTTTATATATAAAAATTTGTGTAACTGATAACAATTGAAACTGTCTTCATTTGATCAATGAACCTCGTCTATCTAACGGTTGAATCAAGTCTTGAGCTTTCAACCCTTACAATTACTAGCATTAAAATTTCGTATTATTGTTTCTTCTTCTAATTGTTTAGTTTTCTTTTATAATCTTACTCCAATGAACAGGACTAAGTATCTCAACCTATTTAACAATTGATTCTTACATTGTCGTTTGATCACCGTGACCATTTACAGGAAAGGGAAGGGAACTCCGTTTTGGATAATTGGTACCTTTTTTTTTTCATCCAAAAAGAAAAAAGAAAAAAAAAAGTTATATTGCAACAATTAAGAACGTTCTTATTGAACAAAAGAACAAGTCGATCTAACCAACAAATGAAGTAATTAACAACATCAAACTCGTCATCTAATGCACTCAAAACTCCAAAATGAGGCACTCTCGGAATTGTTTGACAAGTTTTTATAAGCAAATTAGCTTGAATGTGATGGAACCAGGCAACTAGCTAGATGGGCAGCCCAGTTGTATCCAGAATAAGGATCCGAAGACTAATGGTCTTAGACTCTTAGGCATTTTCTTTTTGTTATAAGAAGGCTAAAGTCCACTTGAAAAGTATTGATTTTCTACTGGACAAAATTTTGGTATAATTAAATCAAGGCATCTATGAGTTAAGATTTATGGACCAATGATTTGGGCCCAACTAAAATATGGTCCAAAGTTTTACTTTACAAGCTCATGCTTGGAAGTAGGGCTGTAATCGAGCCGAGTCGAGCTCGAATAGTGAGAAGCTCGAGCTCGAGCTCGACTCGAAACTTGCTGCTCGAAACTCGGCTCGAGCTCGATCGAATACAATTTTTTAAGCTCGAGCTCGGCTCGAGATACAATCGAACTATTCGAGCTCGGCTCGATTAAGCTCGTTTACTCGAGCTCGAGCTCGTTTTATATATAATTTTTTTGTATTTAAACAATGAAAAAATTTTAAGATCATATAATGATAAAAAATTAAAAACCTAACACAACAATCAAATTCAAAATTTTCTAAACACAAAAAAAATTATCATACAAGACAAAGCTTTTGATATCCAGAACCTATAAATATATAAATATGTTCATAAATATAATAAATCAACTAGTAACTCAGAAACTGATTTGATGAGTTAAATGCAAAATGAAATCTTTTGCAAATACCTCAAACTTGAGAATTTTCTGCAGCTTGATCCCCCAAGTCAGTAACTGACAGCGAAGAGAAGGCAAGGCGTGTTATTGAGTCTCTAGGCCTGTAATCGTGTTGAGGAAGAAGAGACATGGCTGAGAGGTGATTTCGGAGAGAAGGAAAGAAGCCTTGGGTGGGAGTGGGAGTGGCTGAGTTGGAGAGAAAGTGAGATTGTGAGGGAGAGAAGAAGAGATGCGGCTGGAAGAAAAAATAGGAGAAAAAAATAAGTTTTAGGGTTTTAAGAGTATAAATATTAAGGGTAAAATAGTAATTTAATATTATAAATAAAAAGCTCGATTAGGCTCGCGAGCTACTCGAATCGGGTATTAAGATACTCGAGCTCGGCTCGCTCGATAGCTCGAGCTGCTCGAGCTCGAGCTCGGCTCGATAATGATCGAACCGAATTTGAGTTTTTTTCGAGTCGAACTCGAATAGCTTGCGAATACAGGTGTCTCATTTACACCCCTACTTGGAAGAAATATATCGACTATAAAATTATAAGAGAAGTTGTAGAAAGTCTTCAACAATGAAATTTAACGTTTACTACTTTTAGAGTTTTTTTTTTTTTTTTTAGATTTTGTTTATGAGTGTTTTAATTAGGAAATTCTTTAAAATTACTATATCAAGTAATTTTTTCTTTTAATACATTAAAAATTAATATATTAATTATCAACTTACTACATTAAATGAAAAAAATATTACTATAAGTAAAATATCATCTAAACTTAAGGCTTAAGACTTAAGAATTTTCTTAAAACATTCATTAACAGTTTTTTTAAATTATAAAAAATAATTTTTGATATATAAAACATATTGACAATTTGGCTTTTCACTTATCTCTTCTATATAACCATTCAATCCATTTATTCATTTTCTAGTTTCTTTGACATGGACGAATGTGTGTAAATATAAGATTTTTTTAGTCAAAGAAACTCAATTTTCGGATTTTGTTTGTTTAAATTTTATGGCTAAAAAATCTGAAAATTGAGTTTGATTAATCAACTAAATCAATCTTTGCTTTGAAGAATTTATCAAACATTGGAATTTAATTTGTTTTTCCAGAACAGAAATGGTAAACTGTTTGTGGCAACTGGCAAATTAAAGCTAGACCTATTCAGTCCGAAATAGATCGTGCTCGAGATAAATTTTTATTGAGTTCGTTTGATCCAATCCGAATTATTATTTAAATAATAAAAATATTTTTTATTTAAATTTAATTATAAAAATATATACAATATTAATATTTTAGATAATAAAATAAACTTTCGAGTTGGATCGTGTCTGAACAAGCAAGATTTTTTTATTTGAGTCCAACTCGACCTGATCCGACCCATAAACATTTCAACAAAATATTGAATTTAGAATTAGGAGAGGGAATTGTAAGGGTTAAAAATTAGATCTTTCAATTCGTATATTTGTATCTTATTCATGTTATTTTTTTATATCACGATCGTGTTCAAAATATTATATATTTATATAAATTTTGATACGCTAACAATTAATGTTATATATATTTTAACATGTTCATGTATTTACGTTGTGTTATGTTTTAATTATTTTTTTGATATCGTATTCATGTCGTATGATCGTATCATATTTAATATTATCAGATTTATTAAAAGATGGCTAATTGCGGATGAAGCAGAAACCGCGTTTGAGTCATCTCGTCTCTGCTTAAGTGCTTATGTAAGAGAAAAAAAAAAGAAAAGAAAAAAAAAAAAGCTGCCATGAGTTTGCAGCTGACAGCAAATGCATGAAATCTCCGTGCTCTCTTCAAGCACTCGCATTGACTCGGCTCCCAAACAAAGAAATTATTACTAGGAAAAGAAACCCACAACAAAAATGAAGAAAATTGTCTTATTGGTCTTTTTATTTTATATGAAAGAGTCGGAGAAAGTCAAGTTCCCTATAGTTTTTATCTAGACCATGTCTTAACGCATGCCAAGCCATCGGTTGCTCAAGCATTTTTAAACCCTCCTCTCTCTCTCTCTCTCTCACAATTTCTCTTTGTGCTTTGCTTTAATTTGTGTGATCAAATCACGAATTGGTTTCAATGGGAAGAGCTCCATGTTGTGACAAAGCCAACGTAAAAAGAGGGCCATGGTCACCTGATGAAGATAACACTCTCAGAAACTACCTTGAGAAACATGGGACTGGAGGCAATTGGATTGCTCTTCCTCGCAAAGCAGGTCTCTTTCCTCTCTACTTTCTAAAACCTTGGATTGGCCGGGGTTGACGCCAATTATGGTTTTCTTTCCTAAACAAGTGACGATTATTTGTTCATGACAGATTTCTTCAAAACTATTGCTGGATCGATGCGTTTCAAAGCAGACTATATATATATCTTTTACATAAATGTATTTTCATTCTGTTTGATGATAATTAATCTTCTCTTTTTTAGGCCTTAAACGCTGTGGCAAGAGTTGTCGTCTAAGATGGCTTAACTATCTCAGACCAGACATCAAGCATGGAGGATTTACCCAGGAAGAAGATAACATTATATGCTCCCTCTATAATAGCATAGGAAGTAGGCAAGTCAATTCAACACTTAATTTAGTTACATTTTTTTCCTTCCTTTTTGATGGTTTTGGTTATAAGTGAATAACTTAATACTATGTTCTTGGTTTAGGTGGTCTGTTATAGCTGCCCAATTGCCAGGACGAACTGACAATGATGTAAAGAACTATTGGAACACCAAGTTGAAGAAAAAATTATTTGCAGGAAAGATAGGGCTCGACAAAAACGGCAACAATGAAATAACCATCATTGACAGCTCTACCAGTAATATCATCTCAGCTGAGCCATTTTCTGCCTCAGTTCCTATTGAAGCTGAAGCTCGTGCCAATGGGAATTCAGCCTTCAATGCAAATGGCAGTACTACATCATCTTCTTACATGACAGACATGAAATACCAGCAAAATTATGACTATCCAGGACTAGTTTTGGACCAAATTGATCAGTTTATTCCTCTGCCGGGGCTTATGGAATATAGCATGAGTACTACAAATAACAATTACAGTATGCCATATTCTTCTCAAGAAAGTACTCTTTCCAATTCATCTTCCTTTCCCTTGGAGCTGGAAAACAACTATGTTGCTTGGTCGTCTAGCAATGGAGGTGCTGAAGATCAAGGAATCTTACTGGACCTTGATTTTGAGGTCGACCCTCACCATCTTTTCGGTGGCTCTAGCTTTCAAGAAAAAAGTATTAATGAAGTTATTGCTCCATGCTTTGGGATCTTTTCTCCCTACAACATCGCTGGCTAACAGTTATCAACCCTAATGTAGTCCATGCATGTATCAATGTTGCCATGAATTCATCCAAAATGAAGGTGGGAAAAAAGTTTTTTTTTTTAAAAAAAAATGGGAAATTAACTGAAGTAGAATTAGGGACATAATGGAGACAATAACTCTTATATAAGTTATAATCAAATGTTTACTAGGCTATATTATGTTTGAATAGGAAGTGTTCAATGTAACTGATACTAAAAGTTAAACTAGTGGAAAATTATATTGTATGAAATCAGCAGATTGTGAATAATTAATTAGTCATGTGGGGCTATACTATTTCCTAGAAGGTTGAGGGAATTCAGTCAGCGAAAATTTGTGAGTATTAGCTTCTGATTGGTCAGTGTGGTCACGAAAGTTGCATTGGTTGAGCCAATTCAAAGTTGAAGAAAATGTCTCCATCTGACATATGATGACCATAGCATATAATAGCTGATGATGTATGAGACTCTCTCATTCTTCTTTTTTCCCTATCTATATTTCATTTTTAGGGTAATTTTCTTTTGCTGGTCCTTACAGAGTCTTCGAAATCAGGTTTATGTCCACATTACATATTATAATGCTTTATATGCAAGTTTTTTATAGCAAGATTAGTTTTAAAAGGAAAAATGGACCAAAATGGTTGTTGCCTGCAGGGAAATTAAGCAATAAGATTTTATATTTTTTCGTTTACGTGAGAAAATATATATATATATATATATATATATATATAATCACTATTATACATGCAGGCATGAGATGAGATGAATAAATACAAACTTTGAGGTGAAGTATGAGAGTTATCATTTTTAAAAATGATACAAACATGATATATTTAATAAATATAAAAATAATATAATAAATACGTCACAATATATTTAAATAAAATTAACATGATTAATACGACAGATTTGAAACATTATATCTGATTTTTTCTTATCAGCACAAACTGTTGAAACATTAAATCTGGTTTGGTTTAGGCTGACTTTTCTTACCTTGAGAGCTGCAACGTACTCAATGGAATATATACCTTTAAACCCATCGCATTTTTTGACATTGTCTTAAGGCCTTTTGACCATAACATCTTTGCAATGGCACCATTTATTTAAGCTTACTATATGTCTACATATTTGTTTAAGCTACAACTACTCCCAGCAGTCGATTGCTTTCATAAAATTTGACAAATTTTTTCATAAAATTAAGACTTTATTAAAAATTTTATTTTTTATTTTTTTAAAGAGGGGAGGGAGGGGGTTCGACATTTGTAAAGCTACAATACTAAGCATTAATAAGCCATAAAATTATGAGTTTTGGGATAAATCGCTGTCAATTAGCTAGCTAAGCTAGAAATTTTTACCAGAAAAAACTTTGACAACTAATCAAAGGCAACTTTTCAGCAGTCAAGTGCTGAATTATGGCCTCATAAAGGATCCCAATTTTTCTAAAATATTCATGTACTCCTTATCTTCCTCCTGAATATTCGTCTGGTGGGTAACAAAATTTGAAATCACCCTAAAGTTCTTCTTATTCTTATAGAAATCAATTATTTTATACACTACAAACAAATTGCCATATACTGACGGTTATCTATACCGACGGTCGAAATCCGTCGGTAAAAAGTATCTATTCCGACGGATTTTTTTAACCGTCAGAATATACATAACATATACCGACGCCCCACTAGTCCGTTGCTATAGGTATACCTATACCGACGGTCAATGAAAAACCGTTGGTATATACTACAAACAAATGGTAAAATACTGACACTCATCTATACCGACGGTCGCGATCCGTTGGTAAAAAATTTCTATTCCGACGGATTCTTTTAACCGTCAGAATATACATAACATATACCGACGCCCAAATTATCCGTTGCTATAGGTATACCTATACCGACGGTCAGTAGAAAACCGTTGGTATATACACCACAAGCAAATTTAGGGTTTATACTGACACTCATATATACCGACGGTCCGTTCCGTTGGTAAAAAGTGTCTATTCCGACGGATTTTTGTCACCGTCAGAATATACGGACCATATACCGACGCACAAAATCTCCGTTGCTATAGATATATCTATACTGACGGTTAATGAAAAACTGTTGGTATAGGGATATCTTTTACCGACGGTTTTTTCTATTTTTTTCCGTCAGTAAAAGTCCATTTTATTTGGGCACAATATCCTTTCATTTTCGCACTAAAAAATCCATTTCATTTGTGCCTTAGACTGATTTTTTTTTTAAACCCTAGGGCATTTTAAACGGACTGATTGTTTTTTACTTTGCTTCTATCGACATTTGACTTTACTTCTCTTCTTGCTTTAGCCTCCATCCAGACGCAGGCTTAGGGCAAATCCTTGGTTGTCTTGCTGCACTCTCACCCCTCATCTGGGTTTTCTTCAAAACAGCTCAAAAAGCTTCCCCAGTTCAGATTCTCCAAGAAATCAAAAACTACCCATTTGGAATCGGACTCTTGTGTTGGATTGTGGCAGAGGCAGGTTGGGTTTTGGAAGTCGGACACCGTGCTTGATCAGCGTGGTTAGTATTTCAAGTATATGTTAAGTTGGTTTAATATTCTAGCTTATTGGCAGTTCCTTCGATTTTATTTTCTATATTTGTATTTATATCTTTGGCTGAAGTAGTTGTAATTGGAAATTGAACTATGTTCTGTTTAAAGTGGAAGTGGGTTCTTTTCAAGAATTTCATCTCACATGGAACCAAAATCAGTCAAAGTTTCATTTCTATGCATATTAAGTGCACCAAAATGCAATTAACCTGGAAATTTCGAAGTATCTTCAATCTAGGAAAAGCAGGCTTTATGATTTTCTTTTGGTTGGATTTTAGAAGTTCTACGTATGAGTAAATTAACAAAAGCTTGTCCCCTTCAAATTTTGAAGCATTTAGTGAATTGGAAAAAAATTTAAGTTAAAGAGATAAGAAAGCATGGAATTATGGAGCTTCATGCAAATTACATGAGAAATCCGTGCTTTGGAATGACCTGTAATTCTTTTTGCTTCTAATGCTTGAGAATTGTGATATTGGCCGCTCTTTCTTTGTTCATCAATAGCTTGGAACTTAATTATTCCCTGTTGGAATGTTTGTTAACGTTCTTGTGATGACTTGGTTTTGGTGAACTTCAGTATTATACCTATTATTTTGCTTCTTTACAACGAGATGAAATTTTTGGCAAATAAATTCAAACTGATGGATTTGGAAATTTTAGGTGAGAAGATACAATGCGCTAGCTGGATATTTGAATCATAAGGTAGATTTATTTCAATAGTTGTTAATGCTGATCATAAGTAGCATTTACCAACTTAAATGGATGTTGGACCTGGGGGTGGGGAGTTTACTTTATAATTGACTGTTAACTTGCTCTGAAATTTAGGGGTAATCCATTTTCTTCACAAGGCTCTTTTAGACAATATATAAGCAGCCTTTTTGGGAGAAAAATTGTGGACCCTGACTTTGCCTCTTTGAATGTATTCAATTTCTATGAAATAATGTATGCAACTTTGTTTATATTTGTCTACATTTGTGCTCAGTTTGCTATATTGTTCACCATTATTTCCTATCACTTTGACTGAAATTTGATCTCTTTAGAAATCCACGTTTTTCTATTGAGAATATTATCTTATGACTTCGGATTGCAGGCTGGATAGAGTGGGATAGTGAAAGGTTTGAGTTTCAAGATGCCCCTTCGTATTCAGAAAAGAATTGGGGTGGAGCCTTCCCTAGAAAATGGTTTTGGGTAAATCTTCATTCCTTCACATCTTCTTGAATGCTTAGCTAACTATTGATCATGTCGTCCCAATACACTTTTGGTTGTGTTAGGTTTTCCACTGAATCAAGCTTAACCATTCCCTTTTAACCATGGTGATTTCATCATTGACATATTACTACAGGCTCAATGTAATGTCTTTGAAGGTGCAAGTGGAGAAGTTGCTCTGACTGCTGCTGGTGGATTAAGGCAACTGCCTGGCCTGACTGAGACCTTTGAAAATGCTGCATTGGTACTTCAGTTTTAGCAATTTTTATATCTGCTTTGCTTCTCTTGATTCTGTTAATGATTCTTGTAGCATGAAAAGAAGTTTGTTGGATAGAAAATAAGATATCAGCGATAAAATAGAGGGAAAAGGAGGAGAAAGGGGGAAATGTTCATAATGGTTTCTTTTTACCGTAAAGCAAGTCCTAGTTTAATTTTTCCATTTTGTCAAGTTTCCTTACTATGAAATCTGCTTCTGATTTTTTTATGTGAAGAGGAATCTTGGACATCTATCATTAGGATGTGCCCATTGTTTGATTTATCAATATGAGTTTATCAGCGGGTATGCTCTAGTTTTTTTAATGTCCCAGAGGACTGGTTCTCAAGTGTTATTATTGTTGTTTTTTTATCATGTGTCAAGAGAAAGAGTTAAAACCACATCCTCCTTTACATGTTCTACTTGTCATGTATGGTGGTATCCTTAAAAGTTTTAAGAATTGAAACTGGATATTGTCACGTCATATATGATATATGCCTTGTAATCAGAGCAAACTGTATTTTTTGTTTTAAACTAGTAGTTAGTTTTCTATAGCTTGATGTATAAATTAATCTTTTATGCTTGTGCAGATCGGAGTGCACTATGATGGAATTTTCTATGAATTTGTGCCATGGAATGGTGTTTTATCTTGGGAAATTGCTCAATGGGGTTACTGGTACATTGCTGCGGAGAATGAGACACATATGGTAATTTTACGTCTCTTGGTGATGTTATCTTCCCTTCATTGTGCTAGTGTCCAGAGTTTTCATACCCGAAATCTAAATTTTGCAAATATAATATCTATGGACATGTGGACCTGGTAGATTAAAACTTAAAAGTTGATTATGCTAGGTGGTCTGAATGATTGTAAAGTTTCTTTCCAGTTTAACAGTATTTATTGGTGAGCTCTTATTGGTTCCTATTTATGAGCAGGTTGAGTTAGAGGCAACAACAAATGATTCGGGTACAACATTGCGTGCTCCAACAACAGAGGCTGGCCTTGCTCCAGCTTGTAAGGACACTTGTTTTGGTGATCTAAGGTTGAAGATCTGGGAAAAGAAATATGGTGGCACTAAGGGGAAGGTTTGTTATTGTTACCTTCCTGACAGTTATGAACTTATTTTTCATCAATTTAGGGCTAGGAAAAACTATCTGCATCAGTTCTTGCTGCACATTGGTTAATATTTGTCAATTTTATGCAGATGTTGCTCGATAGGAATATTCATGAGATTTGGATTGCTTATTTCACTGTATTATGACTTTAGCTTAAGCTTGTAAAAGTTATATAATTAAGACAATTTATTTGTAATTTTATTTTTAATATTATGAAATATTTTGTACTTTCTTATAATGTTTTTGTACTTTCTTATAATGGATTTTTTATCTTGGATTAAATTATAAATATATCAATATTAGTAATTGAAAATATGAAAAAAATTTATTTTTACTGACCTCTCTACAGACAGTTCATATAACAACAAAAAATGTATAGTATACTGATCGAGTAAACCGTCAGTTAATTTACGACAAACGGTCGCTATAGGTTAATTGTATATTTTACATTTTAATCTATACCGACGGACACAAAAAAAACCGTCGGTATACGTATATCAATGGTATCTATACCGACGGAAACAGAATCCGTCGGTATAAATACGGTAGCCATCGGTATAGATGCGATATCTATACCTACGGCTACAGAATCCGTCGGTATAGATACGATATCTATACCTACGGCTACAACAGCCGTCGGTATAGATGCAATATCTATACCGACGGATACAAAATCCGTCGGTATAGGTAAGGTGTAAAAGGGGCTACCCCACATAGGCTATACCGACGGTAGTAACATTAGTGACGCATAAAACCGTCGGTATAGGCTATACATCCTATTCCGACGGTCACCTTTTCCGTCGGTATAGGTCTATACCGACGAGGGTTTTACCGTCGCTTAATTTTTTGTCGGAATAGTCATTTTGACCGTCGGTATAGGGTTTTAGGACTTTTAGCGACGGATTTTTAAGATTTACTGACGCTTTTTGGACCGTCACTATATGGCAATTTGTTTGTAGTGATAATTAATTAATTATATATGGTGAAAAAATCAAGAAACTGACTGTTTTAACATGCATGCATGACAAGTATGTTAATAGAGCATGTGTTTTTGAAATCTATCCCCGATATCTATTTATCTACGACTTAAGTTCCATTGGAAGATATGCCAATTGAGTGTTCACATGGTTTACACGTTGAATAAATTTTTAAAAATTAGGAGTGAATTTAAGCATATAATATCTTACTCAAGTGAGTTAAATAGATAAAGATTAAGATTAATGATAGATTAAAACTTTTAAAAAATAAATTATATTCAAAGATCAAAAGTTTCTTTATAATAGCCACATTCTTCAAACTCTTGACTTTAATTTCACAGTGGAGAAACTTTAATTTTCGTTATGGAATGGTCAGTCTGAACAAAAATCGAAGTCCTTGAGATCGAAAGGCTGGTGGGGTCTAAATCTTTTAATTAAGGTTCTAGCCATTTTGGACAAATTTGATTAGATCTGACAATATTAGATACGACACGATTAAATGACACAAAAAAATAACTAACAACACAACACGAAAAAAAAAACATGAACAT
Source organism: Fremontodendron californicum (assembly GCA_030761205.1). NCBI lineage: Eukaryota > Viridiplantae > Streptophyta > Magnoliopsida > Malvales > Malvaceae > Fremontodendron > Fremontodendron californicum. Next base: position 1,449,999 of record JAULJL010000006.1, read on the forward strand.
GACACGAATGTCTCAAAATCTATATAATACGAATTATTAACGTATCAAAGTTTATATAAATATAAAACACCTTAAACACAATTACGACATGACAAAATATACGAACACGATACGGATACACGAATTGTCAGATCTAAGTTTGATATAGAAAAAGGTGAGGCTCGCGAATTAGTCTTACTAATTGGCTTATTGTTCTAGTATTTCAGTTAGACTTCTACTAGAAAAATGGTGACTATACAACAATTTTCTAGCTACTTTGCCTCGAGTCAATGCTGTAGACCCCAACTCTTCTCAAACCTGCCTTCTTCCCCACTTGGAAGTTGGACCCTGCACATGCTTCCTTGAAAATTCCCTTGCTCCATTATTTTAGTCTAGACTAAAAGCATGCAATAGAACAAAATAAGATATGAACAAAGAAGAAAAAGAAGAAAGCAGAAAAAGAACTTTCTTTATTTCTGCTATATTTGTTGCTTTGATATACTATTTGATTTTATTTGATTTTGGTTCTCAAAATATGTTGCAGCTTGATGGCATGCACTTGAAGTACATATTGATCAGCAAATGCCTTTGTTGACTTGAATAATATAAATATATATATATATATATATATATTTTTTCTTTTGAAAGAAAACCTAAAACTTATATGAACATGGACAAGAAGGGTTACACATTGTTTTTTGTTTATTTCTCAATCTTGGCCTATAAGTTAAGTATTTGAAAAAAGATTTAAGCTTCTTTAAGGCTTTTCAATTTTAATGAAAAAAAAGAGTAAAGGCCATTTAGTCTTAAGATAGATGTTATGGAATCCGGTGTTTAGCTTAGTTGATTCATGCAGATATTTTTAAGAGGTGTCATCTAATAGGTTTAAGGTTCGAATCCCAATATCAATAATATCTTTTCATATCCCTGCGACTTTTTTGGTAAAAAAAAATAAAAATTGAAGTTAAATATGATTGATCCTAAATAAATGATTTGAGGTTCAAATAACAAAAGTTAAGTTTTGAATTGTACTTATATGATTTAAATTTGTGAAAACTAAAGTAGCAAATTATTCAATGATGAAATAACTCCATGAAGAAAAATGTTTTATAAGAATTGTTCAAAAAAAAAGTTGTAAAAAAAAAGAAAGAATGGGCATTAGCTAGCTTAGACTTGGGGACTATTTAGGGCTTCTCTATCTAATTAGGAAACTGATTAAAGGACATTATTGGAGAAAGGGACAAGACTTGCATTGTCAACTGGGCAATTAAACCATTTACTATACAATGTTTTCCACATACTGAACCAAGATTTCCCAAACATCGATCTAAATCAATGTGTTTGAAATATTTGCTAGATGTTCACCATGTGAATTTGACACTTTAAGCAGTGTTAGCCATTTGTAGGACATAGTTTGAGTAGATTCCACAAGGCATTTAGAAGCTTCCGTTATGGCTGTCAACCGTTTTCGTCACGCCTATGTAAACAAAAGAATTTCATTCTCCAACGACAGGTCTAGGATTATTTTAAGATATATTACCGGTGAAAAAAAGAATTTATATCCGTTAAAGAATAAACAAAACATATCCAGCTTAAATATAATATATAAAGTCCGCTTAACCGTTATCTATAGACATTGGTTAAAGATTATTTGTTTATTATTTTAATTTTTTTTATATTTAATACATTATTTTTATTAAATTTAAAAAAATAAAAATAAATTAATTATATATATATATTTTTTATTTTTATATATAGCACCTTAACTGCAGTGGTTAACTTTTTCCCTAATATATATAGCAAATAATTAAAAACTGTTATTGCTTTGTAACTTTCAACTAATGGGTACTCTCATTTTTCCATTGAAACAATTAATCACCTTTATGATCTCAGCTCTTTGAATCAGTCTGCTCTAAACTTGTTATACCCGATACTACACCGGGCTAAGGTCCAACAATTAGTTAAACCCCCGAGACCCTTTAACAATAGAGCCAACAGATGACCCTTATGATACCTACTCATAACTAGACTTACAAGATAGATGAAGACATACAGTTACTAAAGCTTACAAGAGCGTAAACGTATCATATAAGTGGATATATTATTTTTGTTTTGATATTGGTATGTACTGATACGATGTGTTTCGATATATCATTTTGGGTTTACCTGTATTTTTTAAATATTTTTTCATATATTTATATGTATAGTCTATTTTCAAATTTTTTAATAAAATATATATTATATACACATGTAAATATACATCAATTACAAGCATATATATGTTTTTATACAAATATAAATATTTAATATTTAATATCTAAAATTTTTAAACATCTAATAGGTAAAATAAATATTAAAATATTAAAAAAATAGTAAACTATTATTAATTATGTCCAATTACCTAATTTAATGAACATATATATTTTTTAAATATAATTATAAAAAAAATGATCATGACACAAAAAATATTGAAATTGGTTTAAAAATTCAAATAAGTGATTTTTTAAATTAAAAAAATTATAAACATTCAAAATCTTGTACCAACCGGTACTGACCGGTACATACCGATAATAATCGATATTGGCCAATACAGACCGGTACAAACCGGTATCAAAACCGAAACGGAACAAGACTAATACCGTTTCGATTTACCTTAAAAATGGTACGTACCGATCGGTAAGGTCGGTACTGATACTGTACCGATAACTCTAGTAAACAGTCCGAGATTCTCCTTACTTCCAATTATAAAAAATGTGAGGTAAGGCTAAAAGCACTAAGATATCTCTTGCTATTTTCTTTATTAGTTTTTGCTTTCATTTTCTTTTATATATCCTTGTTGACTTAAGCATAGAATGCATTGTGGAATACCAACTTCGACACTCCTTTAACTATGTTCTCTTTGACAGGTCCTACTCTACTCCATCCTACTTCCTCATTCGTTGCAATCCATCAACAAAATTTATGAATGGCCTGAAGTTTGTTTGTTTATTTGAGATTTCCAGTGAAAAATAATCCCATTTTTTCTAGAAAAGACTGATGGGAATCTTTAATTAAAAGCTTGATTCAATATCCCTTAGCTGTACTTGTATGACTCCAAGTCAACTAAAGAATCATATACTACTATTTTATTCTCTGGTTGTATAATCTTCTCGTCTCTTTTACACATTAATTATATGTTATCCCTGAATTTGAAACGTATTTTTCCCTTTTGATAAGTCTTTTTATAAACATTGTTATAGTCAAATTGGTGGAAATTATCGTGGAGAAGAAACTAACATCAGGGGGATGCATGGGGTTTGGCAATTTCAATAACATCTACCATGGCCCATGGAGATGCCAGTGATAAACTTGCAAATATGGAAATAATTTTACCAAATGTGAACTCTGATCACGTCCTTAATTAGAAGAACTAAATCAGAATTGACGAAAATTAGAATTCAAGATCATGTAATTACTCGTCATTTGGTTAACTTTTTGCAAGAGATGACAGAATTTTTCCAGTTTGGTTTTCTGGTGCAAATTTAAGCTATTTATTATCAGTTTTGTTTGGAACAAACTTGATCAGCTACAAAAAAGAAAGTTGTATAATCATGTGTGCTACCTTGCAGATGTACTAGTAATGGATTCAGTAGCAGTGCTAATGGAATACACTTGGGGTTAATTATACTAAATCGCGATCGAGGATTTCGTCATGAACGCGAGTGTCGCGAATATTACGTAACGTGTCGCGGTTGTTGCGGACGTGAATTTAGTAGTATTTCAATGAATTTGATAATATCGCTGACGTTACGTAATGAATAAAATGTGATACGGAACTATTCATTTCCGTTACGTCGCGATCGTTACGTAACGGCCGTATTTTAGAACTATATGACACAATATAAATCTCCTCACTGAATCCTTGACAACTCCATGGCCAAGCACTGTTTTAGCTCTGGTAACACACAGCTCGTTGGAAGGAGCTTGGTGTAGTGCATGCCATTAATGCCACATCTAAAGCTTTAATTTCCAGACAGAATTCGCATCAAATTCTCCATGCAGGCCGCCTTTGATCAACAAATACTTCCTATATTCCCTCTTTCAATCAGAGGACTCACCGAATGAACTATGTGGATTGATTCATCGATCTTTCCTTGTGATTGCATTCTGTCTAGTGATCAGCTCCAACCAACAGCACTACCTCAAAACTATAAACATCACTTTTTCTTATTTAACTTCCGAAAATTGTAGTACCTGGACAAATGGGAAAATGTAAAAACCTTCATCTAAAAATTTAACAATTTCGTCTTTTTTTGCCTTTTAACCTTCTTCAATATCTACTTTTTCACTCAGGACTTTTTAAAAAAAATTTAATATATTTTTAGGATGTACTCCAAATATATGAATACTTTAAAAAAAAAAAATGAAAAGCTCGAATAACATACCTCAATACATGTGCTTAGGAAGTTAACATTAAACATTTATCCAGGGAGGGGGAAAAACGCATATTCTGGATCTAGGTAACCTCTGGTTCCCATAACTGTAGTTATTACATGACTGTGGCTATCAGTGGGAAAAGCCATGGAGAGACCAAAATTCTGCTATTTTGCATCCATGTTTTCACTTAATAGGGTGTTGGCTATCTTCACATCTCTGTGAATTATGGGTGGCTTGCATCATGATGTAAGTACTCCAGAGTCCAGACCTGCAAATCGAAACTTATCATCGTGAGTTTAATGTAACTTAAGCCCAAAATGCTATTAAGAACTTTGATTGATAAAAACTGCACAGTGCACACAGACTTAGTCTCAGATGGAGGCTGGCCAATGAGCATAAAGATACAATTATTTGGTCCAATTATTACTATAAAATAAACCTAAGGACACTTTTTAAATTTATTAAATATAGTAATTTTTTTAATTAATGTACCGAAAATTATGAATAAAATTATTAATTTTTACATTTAATATAATATTATTTTTATAAATAGTATATTAACTAATTTTATTAGCAAAACTCTAAAATAAAAATATGCTTATACTTATACTATTAGTTAGTTTGATTATAAGGCAGGACATTTCGTGTATTCATATTATTTTTTCATATTTAAGATATTATATATTCATATAAATTTTGATACGTTAATAATTTCTTTTCAAATTCCGTCTAGACGTCGGGAATTTGAGAAGGCTCTCAAATACGTCGAGGGTTCGTGTTTTATTTCTAAAAATATATATATAAAATATAAAAAAATAATAGTCAAAATAATAATCAAAATAAGTAATAAAATACAAAAAATACAAAAATAAAAATAATATATATTTTAATCAATTTGTTATGTAATATATATTTATTCATGCTTACTTATTTGTCCTAGGTTAGTATGTTAATGTCATTCGTTCATCTTATAACATGTTACGCAACACAAATCGCAACTAAAATTTTTATAAAAAAAAATCTTAATAAATTTTCTTGAATAATAATAATAATAATATACTTATCATGAGGACTTTCTAACGTAGAGAACTTCTTCAAATTTTGCCTAGACGATGAAAAATTTGGGGAAGATCTTACATCGAGGGTTCTCGTATTGCCTCTTCAAAAAATAAAACATTCAGTTTTATAATTAAATTGATTCATTATCCACATCATTATATATATATTTTTTTTAAAAAGGAAAAAAAGAAGAGATTAGCAACACGTCAGTTCTAAGGATCGAGATAAGAATTTCAAATGTAGAGATCTTCTCCAAATTTCGCCTAGACGATGGGGAATTTAGGAAAGCTCTCACACCTAAGATTCTTATTCTCACCCAAATAAAATTTTAAATTCTAAAATCAGACAATTTATTGTTTAAATTATTACTCTTTATTTTTCTATATATGCTCATTCATTATTAGTGATCATTCCATTCATTGCATATCGCTTCTCATTATAAAATAAAAAAGGAAAACCGAGAGTTTTAAGAGGATCCTACGAAACAAAAATAAAATAATATTCTGAGTAAAAACAAATATTGGTGTCCTGCCTAGACGTTGGAGGATTCTGAATAATTGTTGTTTACAAAAGACTGTTATTTGATTTAGAGGAATATTATGCAAATTCGAAAGCGAGGAAACTCTTTCCAAATTCTACCTAGACGTTGGAGAATTCGGAGAAAGTTTCCGTTATCGAAGATTTTCATTTTATTCCTAAATAAAATGATTTTTTTTTTTAAATACAAAAAAATGCAATAAAGAGAATTATGAGAATTATTGTTAAATATCAAAATTAAAACCGTTTTATCAAGGTTAAAGGATAACACATGATTAAATGGTACCGTTTTTAAACGGACGATGTGGGGGTGCTAATCCTTCCCCAAGCGTAACCGTACTCCCGAACCCAATTTTTTCTCGCATACCAAAAATTATCTTTTTAATAGATTTTAATTAATTTTAAGTTTTTATTGAGAAAATAAGTTTTCTTGGTGGCCAATCACATCTAAACAAAAAAGATCGTTGACGACTCTTTATTTTTTTTGTTTTAAAAATCGTCTAGCGATTGAAAAATCGTTATGACATTCACATTCGTGTTATTTTTTCGTATCTTGTTATATTATTTTTTGTATTGCATAATTATGTCATATTCAAAATTGATAGGTCTAAATTTATAGCCATGACTGATTACTAAAATGAAAAGTGAAAAACCCAAAAGGGTATATTTGTAAAGATGCAAGGGTATTTGAGTAAACTTGACCAACCAATACCAAGAGCCGTGACAAATTCCCGCCAAAAGAAGCACACGCTTATCTGGCCTCTTATTTCAAACACCCTTTCCTCTGATTACCAGTTTCCATTTTCGATTTCAGTTGAGCTGAGCCTTCGTTCAGAAAAAGGATCGTCGCCATGGTAATAATCAATTCCTCTTATCCCTAATTTTCTATTTTCCTTCTCGTTTCTGCTATTTTTCCTTCATTTTCTCAGCTGCCAAACATAAGTTATTAGATTTAGTTGAATCTAACGTTGTTTTAATTAATGCTATGATCTCCTTTAAATTTGTTGATAGATGGTAATTTCCTATGAAATGATCCAAACTTTTTGATAAGATTTTTACTTTTTTTTTTTTTAACTGTGATTCAGTCAAAGAAACGAGGTCTTTCATTGGAAGAAAAGAGGGAGAAAATTCTCCAGATATTTTATGAATCTCAAGACTTCTTCCTTGTGAGTATATCGTTTTTTTGAATAATTGTTGTTAGATATGTCTAAATTCTAAACATTTTATTAATTTCGTGCATTTTTTTTTAAATGATTTTAGCTTAAGGAGCTTGAAAAATTGGGTCCCAAGAAAGGGGTAATCACCCAAACAGTTAAAGATGTTGTTCAAAGTTTGGTGGATGATGACCTTGCTTCAAAGGAAAAAATTGGAACATCTGTAAGTAAAATTTATTGTATTACTATTCCCAACATAATAATATGTGAATTTTCTCTTATTTCTAGATAATTAATTGCTCTTATGATGAAATTCTAGGTATATTTTTGGAGCCTTCCTAGCTGTGCTGGAAATCAGGTGGTTCTATTTTCTAGCATACCTTTCTATCTTAATATAGTTATCCTATCAATATTGATGTAAACTTTTGAACAGTTGAGGAATGTGCATCGAAAACTCGAATCAGATCTCCAAAGCAGTAAGAAGAGGTTCGCGGAACTTGTTGATCAGTGTAATGAATTAAAGAAGGGGCGCGAAGAATCTGTAAGCATCTTAATTTTGTTCAGTGATTTGGGATTTCTATTTTCTTTCCAGTGATGACTGTTAGTGTATAAAATCTCAACATTTTATGCATTTACCAGGATGAAAGAGAGGAGGCCTTGGCTGAATTAAAAGCTATAGAATTGAAATATAATGAGCTTAAGGTTGGATTACTTCACATCTTTTGTTTCCTGTATAAGAAAATCGTATAGAGGCCTATTTGAATTTGTTGTTTATGGTCTAAATTTTCAGGAGGAGATGGGACAGTATGCAGACAATGATCCAGCTGCATTTGAAGAAATGAGTTGAGTGCTTGTTTTGCCTTGAGGCTTGAGTGACTGTTTTCTTTCAGACACCTTTCGTTTATGAGATTCAGCATCGTTTGAGGGTTTTCTGTAGTTCAATAAACCTATGTTACTCCGACTCTTCATTTCTCCTGAAATACCCATGTCCGACACTTATTCGGATAAGGGTATAGGGTATGATCCTCCAAATATATGGACAAACTTAGAAAAAATTGAATATATCCGTGTCGGACGCATTTCTGTATCCAATGCTCACCCCTGAGTCCGAGTAAAATAGCAATAAACTCCCACCTCACTGATCATTTTATTTAATCTTGGCAGAGAAAGCAATTGAGGTTGCCCATGGAGCAGCTAACAGATGGACAGGTACTTTGTTCTTACCTTTTGCATAATATAGATTTCCTCTTCCTTTTCCCTTTATGTGCTGCACATATATGCCTACAGTTATAATTATGCGGTTATGCTGAATGTTGTTGGTTATTTTGACTAATTTCGGGTGATATTCAATATATTTCTTAACAATAATGGTCAAAACCTCTACAGACAACATTTTCACTCTGCGGCAGTGGTGCTCAAACAACTTTCCTGAAGCCAAAGAGCAGCTTGAACACATGTACAAGGAGGTATACTGCTTAGTTTTCCTTTTAAGTATATGCACGAATTTATCAATTGTCATATGACATGAAAATAACTCCATCACCCTCTCTGCAATGGTATCCCTTATATTTATGCCGTCTTGAACATTATTTCTAGGGTGCCCAAAATTGTTATTTATTTCAAATCCAGTGGGAAATGCTCAATTCCGAGTCTTTGACAATGGGTTAATTCTGGTTGAAATTTGCTTGTTGTGGGGAGTCTCATGACACAGAAACCTCTCTCTATGGCTGCCTTACTCTTAATACATCATCATGTTCCTTGCATTTGTGTGCATAGAATCGATAAAACTGAATGATTTTATTTAACAGAAGAGGGGTTTTTCTCTGTTTAGGCCACTCATTAATCATACTCCAGAACACATTTTACAAAATAACCGCTCTGTTTTCCTAATTATTGGGCATACGCTTGTTTTGAGGCCTATGTTGTTTTGACTCTTCATTTTTTTTGAATAACTCGTGTCCGATATCTATGTCTGATGCATATCTGGACATGGATATGGGGATATGACTCTCCAAAGACCTTCCAAATACATGAAAAAACTTTTAAAAATGAACATACCCTTGTGGGACATATACCCATATCTAATACTCACACTCGAATCTGAGTAACATAGTTCGAGACTAGTCCTCTTGTTAGACTTGTTTCTATTTTGTGCGCTAAGATATTGCTTCTCAAATCTTACAACAGATAGGAATTACAGATGATTTCGACTATGTGGAGTTGTCACCTGCAGCCATTCCACTCAGGGCAGTTGGTGACCAGATGCTAGAAGGCAATCCTTAAAAGTGATATCATGTAGATTATCTTTCTCTTAAGTAGACACCCTTTATGCAATATCATCTTTTCCCCAAACCGTAAAAACTGCTGTCTTGATCAAATGTTTTCAAACTATAATAGTGGCCAAGGTGAAAATATGTAGATTCATCTAAAGCTTAATTGAAGTAAACATGAAAACATGACTCCAAGTTGGTCAAGGCAATAGTGTATCTCAGTTTAATTCCAGGTAGAAAATTCCTTTCCTTGATGATTTAATCTTTCTAGACTCAGTTGCTTCTCGACTTTCCAGAGTGTGCTCCTAACAAATTATCTTGATTTGCACTTTATATTATAGATTTCTTTTTCCTGTTAAATAATAAGGTTAGGTGGTTTAAACTTTGCACTTTGATCTTTCATTAAAAATTAAGGAAACATCTGTTAAATTAAAATTAAATTGCTATCGAATTCATTATTTATAGAAGATATTTAAAAAAAGTCAGAATGAATATTTTTTGAATTTTGTTAACAAATATACTTTTTAAAATTATTATATATAATAATATTTTTATTAGTATATTAGAAATTATTATAATTAATATAAAACGATTATTATAAATAAAATATTAATTAATTTTAAAAAATTTAAAAACATTTGTTAACAAAAATTTGTTTTTTTTAACCCAACTTGCAATTTGGTGGGTGTATGTATATCATCAAAAGCATAGGTCTACATACATATGGCACTGAATATGCTGCCAAAATCGTGGTGGCATGTATGGGGTACTTTTAATGTTGATTTCGTCGTCGAAAATGAAGGCATACGAATACAATGTAACGAATTGCTAAGTAAAACAAAAAAGAGTACTTTATTATCAAACAAACTCAATCATTTTTGCATGTGGGTGGCTAAAGTGAAAAAGAATCATTAGGGAACACAGCTCAACATTACCTGGAGTCTGAACGTGCAGCCGTCATTGGTAGTACAGGTGTCACTAATCAACAGCGAAAAGTGTGGGGGTTTCACAACCTTGTTAATTGTCTCACGGCATTCAAAGCCAGAGTGGCCCGTTTTTTGTTTAAGATTCTCTGTTTCTAGCCTCTTTTTAAACCCTTCTCCAAAAAGACTCGAAGACTAAAAAAGTTTCAAAAAATAGTTATTGGATAGCAGAAACAAACCCAAGAAAGAAATAAAAAGAAGAAGGCTAGAATTGTTAGATTGAAGATAGGATGGAGATGTTAAGAGTTCAATTTGCTGTAATGGCCATTATTGCATTTGTATTGGCCCTTGTTGTACCTCCTATCAATGCTCAAAGCCCAGCTCCTGCCCCTCCTCCTACAAGCGATGGTTTGTTTTTTTATCTCTCTTTCTTTTTTTGAAAAAGAATAGTTTGGTGAATGGGTTTTAGTTTGTTTTTTTTTATCTCTCTTTCTCTTTTTGAAAAAAAAATAGTTTGGTGAATGGGTTTTAAAATTTGATTTGCAGGGGTACAAGTTGATCAGGGGATTGCCTATGTTTTAATGTTGCTAGCTTTGGTGCTCACATATTTCATTCACTGAGACAGACATCATGTGGAGACAGAGAACAAGAATGGAAAATAAGTCGTGATTGTAATTTTTGTATGCTTTCGATTTTTTCTTTTCTATTCTTTTTCATCTTCAGCTGTTACTTTGTATTGCAAACTTATTTCTTCACTATTTCCTCCAAATACGAAAATTGCATGACTAATGACTGCGCACGCAAAAACTCCTACTAAGAAACCATCTAAACAATCCTGACTCCGAATTTACCCCATTCAGTGGTTAACCACGCTGAAGTCTCTCGCGCTTATACCTAACTAAATAAAAATATAAACTAAACCCCATAACTGAGTCCAAAAGCCAATGTTCGATTAGACAGTCTTCGGGGTTTCAAAGTTTTTTTTTTTTAAATTTATTAATCGTTAATTTCATCTTTTAGGTTTTAGATGGAAGTAAAAGATGCATTGGTCCTATTTGACAAGTTAGCTTGTAAAAGAAAGGAGATCAAAGTGACACCGACTCAGCATTGAACAAGTCTCTTGGATTTGGATCTACTCCAGCCCAGCCTTATTTCAAGTGTCACCACTTGTTTTATTCAGCCGTAAGAAAAGAGTTCCATATTTTGCCCTTTATCCTCTTTCAATAGTTTAGTTATCACATTCGACGCCCATCATTTACTACCTACATCGGTGAGTGAATAACAGCCCTGGCAAAACTACCTTCATTGCATGAAATAGAGAAAATAATTGCCATCACATCAGCTGTGAGTGGTTACATACAGCCTTCCAGCCAGGATAGAGCACATCTATTGGGAGTATTGGGGGGCTAAAACACCAAATGTTCTTTTCCAAACAATTTAAAGTAAATCTGACAATATTGGATACGACAAAATAACCAAAATACGACACGAAAAAATAACACGAACGAATATACAAATGTCTCAATCTATATAATACGAATTATTAACGAATCAAAATTTATATAAATATAAAATAACTTAAACACGATTATGACACAATAAAATACACGAATACGACATGAAAACAAGAATTGCCAGGTCTAATTCAAAGTCACAAAGTTGCTGACATTACAAGGGAAGTCAAGATAGGTACAAGGACTCGCAGAATAGAATGAATGTTTATTGAAAGAACAAGAAAAAGAAAGGAAATGGGGAATAAGCTCCAGGAAGCAGAGTACAAATAAGGAGGCTTCGTTTAGTTCATGCAATCTTTATGTACATTGTCTGTCAAACCTTAAATGCACACAAATTTGAAGTAGAAGTTTCAATAATACAATATGGCCTCTCTTTCATGTTTTGCAACATGACCAAAAGTAGTCCAAGCAACAAAATCAGTTCTCTAGTAGATGCCTGAAGAGCAAAAATTTAAATTAAAAATAAATAGCATAAAAGAATGGTGAACTACACTTATCAGATCAATAGCCATGTTTTAAGCTCCTTATGTAATTACCCCAGAACAAACTGAAATAAAAACGAACTACCTTAAAGTGCCATCTCAGCCTGCAATGCTGCAAATTCATCTTCCTCAGCTGTGCGCTTTTGAGGAATAGGACGAGCTGGTTGCCTACCAGCAGGCACCTGCACTGGTGCTGAAGGAGCGGTTGTTGCAGGCTGGAGAAGCTGTTCTTCCAACTCAGCACCTTCAAGTTCTTCAAGTTCTGCCTCCAATTCATCCTACAGCATCAAAAGTTTTCGACTCATTGTTAGATGTGTATAAATGCTAGAGATGATATTTGTAAACATAGATAAATAGCAGGAAAGAAAAAAGAAGACGAGAGAGTGCAGCAGAAAGTAATAACCTCGTCAAAATCAGCTGCAGCTCCAATAGGATTTGACAGTGCTTCCTGAATCTGTTTCATGTTTTCAGTTTGTTCATTAATCTCGTCCATTGTTTTGTCAACATCATCTATATTCCTGTCAAGAAAGCCATTTTCAGTAAAACAGTGAGAATTAGCCACTACTTGTGCTTCAGGCCCAAGAATAAGTGCTAATTACATAGCACAAATTGCAAGTCAGCACACTTCAATATTATGGTGAATGATGATGCAAAGGGACAAATACAACGAAGAAAACCCTAAAAGCAAATTCTTGGCTAACAATAAAGATATATAGGTTACATACGTTGCTTTCTGCATTGCCTTCATTGCAGCTGCTCCAGTTCTCAATGCATCTACAGTTTCGGTTGTGGCTTTAGCACCTTCTAACATTATCATCTGTAGAAGTTGACACGTACAAATAAATTATAGCATCATTAGAAACAGCAAAAAAATTCAAAAAATCCTCTTAGGACACTGTTAAAACACTAAAAATAACAAACGTCCAAGCTCACTTGATCATGAATACGAAGCTGGAAGTTCCCAAGCTGTTCTATTTGCTGTTCATATAGTCTCTTCCTCTTCAAGCACTGTATAGCCGCTGCATAAAAGTAGCATCAATGAATACTAAGAGAAAACAATATAAATTTCGCAATAAATATAAGCAGCATTGTTTTAAATTAAGTCATAAATCAGAAGATAAACTATACATAACTAAACTATTTAATCTTTATTCTACACGAGGACAAGATCTTTGAATTTCAAAGTTTCACATGACATGAGCACATTACACATCAGAAATTCAGAACCATATCTTAGCATGTTAATGTTAATCTGAATTAGAACATGACTGAATGTCCAAAGAAAATTAAGAACTCACAGTTAATGGGAAACATTACAATGCTGTGAAACATTTGAGTTTTTTTTTTTCTTTTTCCTTTTGGAGCATCTTCACTCTAATATGTCCTTCCCTTTATTTTGGGAATTGGAATGAACAAAAAATGGGAGTTGGGGTGGGGGGGGGGATAGAATTATAATGGAAAAGGACCATAAAAAATTTCTATATAAATATTAAAGAATTATCATAAAGCTAACTGCATAAGCTACAGGTCATTACATGATTTGATACTGCTGCAAGAGAGTTTTATATCCTATACAACAAATTTATATACAATTTCAAGAAACCAAACATGAGAACTACTATATTTACTAAGTCAAAAGTTAGCCAGTTCCACTGAAACTTGATATGTACTTTGTCAACAGAGAAAATCATGCAAAACTAGGAAAACAATAATATTTGTGCACATACATTGCAACCATACCTCTCTTGTTTCTCCCTTTGGCAAATTCCTTGGCCTTTTCAACCTCTGCAGCAGCCTTTTTCACAAGTACATTCTCCTTTTTCTCTAGCATTTCAAGGGTCTAAATGATGGAGGTGAATACAAGGTTCCATTTAAGCCAAATGTAGAAGAGAAACAATGTAATTCACTCAGTATACCCAAACTTCTAACCTTATAAAAAATATCATACTCAATGGTAATGTCAAATTCTAGTGAGATCAGCCAGGAATATGCATGCACAATAAAGATATTCCTTTCTTTTATCCTTAAAACCTTTCTCCTTATCTGAATGACATTACTAGATCTTGTGCCAAAAGTATAAGAAACAAATTCAATGTCTAGAAAACTACTACATTATTGCAGAATTTCCCCTCCAAGTCATCAACCAAAGCAAACAAAAACCCTCCTCCGAAAGTGGCTAATTTTGTGAAAGATGAACTGATGGACAACAGGGATAAACTCCACTTCATATATTTTAGCCAGTTTTTTTCTTCTTCTTCTTCTTTTTTTTTTTTTTTTTTTATGAAAATTTATTCAATTCAACTGTTCATTATTTTTCAGCCATTGACAACAACCCTTCCAAAATGTAATCAAACAATTTAAGAATTAACAAAAAGGGTTATCATATTATTCCATTGATGCGTCAGCCAGCAACTCAGCTCTTTTCAAGCAAATCCCAAAGTCCCAACCAATTTTGACTGCTAAATTCAACCCACCCAAATTCAGCAAAATCAGTTTTCGAATTCAGAACAAATAACTGATCCGTAAAACGCAAAAGAAATCCAAAGCAAATAATTGATTTCCCAATTAAAGAAAGGAAAAAAAAATGCAAAATCGAGAATATACCTCATTTAATTTGTCTAACGTGGTTAGAGCATTTGTTTCCTGCTTGGGTTTTCCGAAAAGCCGGTTAAACATGGTTAACTCTCCACGATTAAACCCCCGATCTTCTGTACAAAAATAATCACCAATACGATCAGATCAAAAGAAACATAATCAATCACTCGAAAAAAGAAAAAAAATGGAAAATTCAATCAAATAAAATAAGCATTAAAAAGTAAAAAAATGTAATTAAAAAAGGGGGGAAAAGTTCTAACCTGTAAAATTGAGATTAGGGTTTTGCGTTTGCTGTGCCTCTTCTTCCCGACGTTGAAGTCATCGGCTTTCCACGTGGCTTCCACTTGGTCGGTTTTATGGGGATTGGGCCCCACTTACATTATTGTATCTTCAGCCAACACGCTGTCGTTTGGATGCAAAATAAATAAATAACCCAATTAAATTGGTAATTATGTCTTATCAGTCAATTCCAATAATTAAAAAAAAAAAAAAAAGGGAGCAAATTGATTTTCATGACTCACAGAATGTTCTTGCTCTTTCTTCATTTTCTGTCCATTTTCTTGGGATTTTTCTCGTTTTCCAGTAATTTTTTACCCCATTCCATTGATTGCTTTTGATTTCATTGGATTCATTCATTTTTTTTTTCCTGTTTGGTTTCTGATTTGACATTTGAGATACTTTCATCTTGACATGCTGATACATTTCTGTTTAACTAGTAAAAATATCATCTCGCCGGTGGTTAGCATTGGAAAATTCCAAGGTGGTGATGCATTTAACGTCATTCCAGATTGTTACCATTGGTAGCACTTTTAGGCCATTTGTGAAAGAAAGCTTTGTTCAACTCAAACAAAGGATTGAGGAGGTACGTACGCTTGTTTCTTACTTCTAATCTACCTAACTTTATTCTTGAATTGATAACCAGGAGAACTGCTTGTTGGAAGCTTAAGATGATTCCACAACTTCTTTCCCCTTTTTCTTTTCCCCCTCTGCACTGGTCTGTAGGAGGGATTTTTTTCTTTTTCTCCTTTAAAAGCGGAAGAGGAAAAGGGTGAGATGTTCATGTAACAAGTAATGTAGTTTAATTTCATTATAGAGTACTCTGTCAATGTCATGGATGTTATCTTACAATGCAAAGTTACAGGTTATTACGAAACAAGCAAGTGTACAGAGATGCAATGCAACAGTCAATCTTTGATGAAAATTCCTTTTACCCTGTGAGCTTAAACAATAAATTAAGTTGCATGAACATTTCAGAAAGGTTGCAAGGGAAATGTTGGGCCTTCAGAACATCATAGAAACACAACCTCGGATGGGAGGAAAGGATTTTGCATTCTTTTCGGAGGCAATTCCAGGAATGAAGAATGAGACTCAAGGACCACTTCAATCAGGGCACTCACCCTACTTTAGAGTAAATGAAGATATATTTCCATATGGTGCAGCTCTTCATGCATCATTGGATACCTCTTGGAAAATCCACCCCAACATACATACTTCACCACCAGAAGGAAGTTATCTTGACGAATCTGAGCTGATAAAATTTTTTGTGATGTCAAGTAGGTATATAGTTGTATATCTCATCCATACTATTATGACCTAATTTGATTTTGATGCTGGCAATAGCTACATGCTTAAATTTGGCTCATTATCAGGAAATCTTGATCAACCCATCTTCTATTGCCTAGTGAAGGAATTTTATACTTTGATTTGGTGCCAATTGCCGACTCAGCATTCTTTCCTAATAATTAGTTAACAATGGTTAATCCATATATGAATTTACATAGATGGAGCATAGTCAGCATACCATTGTTGGAACTCTTAATGCTTCATTTGACAGTGTTGTCCTGTCAGCATTTTTTTATGAATAAATGAAGGCGTGAAGCCAGCCAGGAAAATGCCAACTTTTTGACATTTTTCTCGATGGGGAAAGGGTTCCTTTTCTTTTCTGGGTAGACAGTCTTTTCATTTTTATACAAAGTAGATCACAGTCTAAGGAGAAGGGAAAGTGTTTCAGATGCTAAATTTGAATCTCAACTTGTTAGATGTCATCGTTTAAGGATGATTGTATAAACTAACTAGGCTAAGTCAAATCCGCTAGATGTCACTGCTCAAGGATGACTGCATAAATTAATTGGGTTAAATCAGACCTGCTAGTGTCACTGTTTAAGGATGATTGCATAAATTAATTGGGCTAAGTTTCTGGTTTTAATAGGCTCTTTGCCTTGTTCTATTGGCTGAATCCCAACAGGAAATAGTCGTTGAGTCAAATAAATCTAAAGTGTGGTCTAATAAGGAAGTATAGTTGTCAACAGGGAACAAAACTTGAACATTAATTGGTACAGCCCATAATTCTCTGAGAAATGAAGCCGACTTTAGTAAATAAGCAAACAACATATGGAAACATCAGTTTTATAGCCTATAAATGTGTAATAGAATTCAACCTTCCAAAAATGTTACCAGCATCATTTAATAGGCAGCAAAGGACACAAGGAATTTCTTTGAGAACAATTCAAAAATAACCCTTAACTCTCTTACAAAAGACAGATTGGCCTATGGAGCTCCACGGTGTGTCCAATAAACACCCTGATTTAAAGCCCTTCGCTAGAACCTTAAGCTTAAATTCCAGAGCTTCAACCGATACAATCTCATCTGTTTCACCACTATCCCATTGTCTGATGTTTGCCACACCTTCACCGACGGCAAAGTCTGGGAAAAGTCATAGGAGTTTATGGAAGGCAATGAAGCAGTTTTTGACATGTTACAATCCTGTAAGATCAAACTCCAAAAGTAAAGCGAAATTAAGCAAGGAAAATTCTTCTGTAGCAGCATCGAAAGCAAACTCTATCCACTCAGGGAGGGCTTCACCTTCACCAGATAGTGCATACAGTGCAATGAACGCTGAAGAGCGTGATGAGAACTTAAAGGCAGTGATTACATATTGCAACAAATCAATGAAATCGGTAATTCTCTTTGGTTATGATATTTTTGTATATCATTTACTGATATATTGCTCAATCTCAACATGAGAATATGTGCAATTGAATGCATGTTGATTTGCAGGGACGAAGAAAAGATACCATGGTTAAGGACTGCATCCGCAGTGGTTGACGGGCTTCTTCCCGAAGTTGAAAACTGACTCTTTATCCCTTTTTCTTTTTGTTAGGGTTAGGGGACTCCTTACATTATTTAGTGAGACATTTTCTAAAAAATAGTTGTTTCTTTATCCTTTTAATGATATCTATTTAGTCTTACTATTAAATATTGCAACAAAAAAAAAATGTTAAAATCTGAAATGTGAAAAAGAGAAGAAAACTTTCAACGTGTTAACAACGGTGTTGACAGTTGACTATGGTATCATAACCTTGAACGATTGGTTCATTTTATAACCTTGATAGTTGGCTGTGACAACCATTTAACATCACTTGCCAGTCATCGTTTGAGTAGTTGTAACCTATGCTACTCGAATTCGGGTGAGTGTCAATTACGGATATAATATGTCCGACATAAATATCTCGAATACGAATATTAAAAAAAAATGAAAAATTCAAATAACATATGTAGCAAGTTGTAACCAATGGTCTTTGGGCCCTTTCGTTTGCCAAAATTCTCTATAGTAGGGCAGTAGGTTATACGAACATGTAATCTCCTTCTAGGAAAGACAGATCACTACCAACCTCGTGAAAATTTTACATATGCTCAAACTTAGAAGAGCTTCAATCGCATAGATAGCGATGTTTGATATATATGAACACTGTTCTAGCATCATCCATCTCCTTTGAACAATAGACCGTCTTCCATGGGCTATTAGCGAATAGAATGGGAATGAGATTCAAGTTATAAAAATTTAGAACCCTGTTATTCAATTAAGAGGCACATACCATAACATCCTAAAAGAACTAGAGAGGAGAATGGGCTAATTGAAAAACATGATAAAATAACCAATTGGAGTCCTAGACTCACCAAATGCATGTTTCTTCTTTGATGGGAGCATGGCAAAAGGGAAGAAAAGTAGAAAACTCACTTCAGATACGGATTTAAATGACAAAAAGGTTGGGCAAAACTTACAAGTATGTATAATCCCACATCAATGGTTCAGCTAATGCAAACTTATAAGTAAAATCCCACATCAATGGTTCAGTTAATGCATATTTTTCATGACAACCCACACTTTTACTAGAATCCTTCCTGTGCAATAGAACTTGTTAACCTTAACCATCAATCAATCTTAAAAAGTTTCATCTTTCATTTTTTTTTTTTTTTGCTCAATAAGTTTCATCTTTCATGGTCGTGTGAGCATATAGAAGAATCAATGAGAAATCAAACTGGTTAACCTTCAACAAAATCATTCATTATTCTTATTTCAACATCTGATTTTAGCATTTTCAATCCTTTCTCCCCTCACGACTAGAAAGATGTACTTTCAGCATTGAAATGGCAATAAAAGTAACTTGGCATGGATGAAGCAGAATCAAAACCCATATTATACCAAAATTAAGATAATTGATAACAAAATCACAAACTGAAAGCTCAACTCAATCATTGACACCAGTAGCTAAAAATAAGTATCATAAAACATTACAAAAAGACAAAACAAAGACTTAATCCACCAAAGCTTGCAACAAGGCTTCTTGCCTTCTTCACCTACATAGCTCTTACTTCTCAGATGAGTTAGGTCCTCTCTTTTTGCCAAATCCAACCACTGCAAATACCCCCAAAATAAAATAAATTACTCGTCTAAATTAATCAACATTCATATTTCTTTACATTCATTTAATTTCAGTGAAACTCAGTTCACAACAAAATTCTTCCAAGAGCAAAAATGAATCCTATTTCTAGATGAAAAGAATTTCCCAATCAAAATTAACCATAAAGAAACATAAAAACTGGGTTTTCTTTTACCCGTGAAAGAACTTCAAAAAGATCAACATCGACCGTGATTTTCAAGTTGAATATTAAAAACCCACAAAAAATAGGGAGTGGAAAGAGAAAAAAAAACAATAATCACCTGCGGTGACGAAACGGCGGTTGTATTGCATCCGCTTGTGAGCGCGGCCACGGGGCTTCTTCTTCTTGTCTTGCTTTGCCACTTTAGGAGTTTGGCCTCTCACCTTACCGGCACGAGCCAGAGATCCGTGAACCTTACCTGAAATAATCAACGCGATTCAAAATGATCAAGACCAAACACAATGGAAAAACACCATAAGAAAACGAAGAGAAGTTCAGCGAGGAAGCTTTGGAGATTTACCCATGGCGGATTGTCAAAAGAATACTCTTTGGCTGCTGAGCTGCTGGTTTTTTTTTATCTCTTTGGTTAGCTTCTGGTGGTGAGTAGAGAATTAGAAAGTCTAGGGTTAGGGTTTTATTGGTATGGTAATTCTGCCGACCTGGAGATGGATATCTATATTTTTTATATTTTTTACAAGTAAGATAATACAAAAAAATATACAATTTAATAAATTTTAAAAAAATATAAATTTTAAAATTTAAAACTTAAAAACTTACAATCTAATTAATAAAGATATTTTTTTAATTAAAAAATTTTAAATATAATTTTTATCTTTACAATTAAATTTTTTATAATCCTTCGAAATTTTATTTTTTTAAATTAAAAAAAAAAACACATATAGGATAGAAATATTATTAAAAATAAAATCTTATTCAATCAATTATTTAAAATTTTAAAAAGTTTAAGACTTATCTAAATCTTTTTATGTCAAATAATTTATAAAATCCTCATATAAATGAGGCATGGGATGTGAACTTTTTAATGAAAAATAAAAAATTAAAATCTCATTTAATGAAAAATGAAAAATGTAATTTGTAGCATATATCACATTAATCATCATTATTGACAAATGCTGTAGGATATGGTTTAAAGGAAGAATTTACCATATTTGATAGGAGAGTTTACCATATTTGATAGGAGAGCTTTCATAAGAAGAAGGTTAATAATATTTCTATTTTTAGTTGTCAGCATATGCTTGTAATTTAAAAGTGATATTTAACAAGTTTAAAAATGAAAATAAAAAGAAAAAGAATTCTCCTAAATATGTTATACACTATCAAAATTCAAAACATGCTACTCGAAAGGATAAGAAAATAATAATATAAGACAAAACATTCATTAACTAAGTAATTAATTTCCAAATAAGAAAACATGCTAAATTTAAAAACAAATTAAATTATTGATATTTTAATTATAAATATGAAAAAATAAATAATTAAAAAAAAAAAAAAAATCCCTCTAAATTTAAAATCACACATATCATTTTATCTTTGAAACAACCCTATGTTCATAAATCACAGGACAAAATTAAAAAACATAAATCCAAACCATTCATCATTTAAATCATTTTACAAAGCTCTAGAATAACATCTCTACTACAGCCAAAACTAAAAAACCACCAAGCTTAAAAGTCTAAACAACAATAAACTATATTAATAAGGAAAATAATATGTCCCAAAACTCTGATATAAACTTCATGGTGAACAAAATGCAAGTTTTTCATAAACTAGAGATCAATAAATTACTCATCATCATCAATGACCTTGGTGCCCAAACCCTTCAGCCCTTCAGCTGGGATTTCAGAAACAGTTACTAGAGAGTAGAGCTCTTCCTTTGCATCTTCATCGTCATTTCTCCTGCGAGCAATGCGAACCCTAATCCTTCTTGGGACACTTCGGATCCCTCTGCTCCAAATGTGCTTGTTCAGCTTCACATCAACTCTCACATCCTTGGTCCCCATGGCTTTTTGTGCAAACTTCCTGATCTCCTTTATAGCCTTAGGTGCTTTCTTCTTGAATGTGCTGTTTCCAAAATTACCAAGAAGACAGTTAAAAAATAAGTTACTCAACCTTTTGGTCCAAACAGAGTGATACACTGCTGCAGAAATAACTTCTCATTCCACCCAATTCAAAGGCAGAAGTATAGTTAAGATTATTCCCTAAAGCTATTGCTGTTAACAGTACAAAAATATCATACTATAATATGTAATACTTGGCATTCAGTATAGCATCATTTTAATATAATTAAAACCAATTCCTCCCAACTTCCAAGCAAAAATTCACCCTTAATCGCGGCGGCACCACCTTGAGCTATCTCTTTTTCACTAATACCCATTTTCCAACAGTGGAAAAACTTTCATCCTAAGCATCATGAATCTCACCATCACATAAACACCCAACTTTAAACTTTCATTTCTTATCCCCATGAAAGACCATTACTTAGCCAACTAAATTCATTATTATAAAAAGCTAGCCCACTAATCACAAACAACATGAATACCACAAACCAATATTGTTCCGACTCTTTATTTTTTTTAAGTATCTGTGTCCGATACATATTTGAACATGAATATGAAGATATGACCCTCTAAGGACCTCCAAATACAAGGAAAAACTTAGGAAAAAATTGAACATCACAGTATAAGACATGTACCCGTATCCGAATAACATAGCCACAAACAGTCGAGGTCAATTAACAAAAGGATTGATACATATCATCAAAATGCTGAAAAGAGTAATAATTCAAGCAAACAACTTTCAAAGCAAAAAAGCTAATTTACAACCAATCCAATAAAGACCCACCAAGCAAAGAGCACAATACTAAGAAAAGAAAGAAAAAAAAAAGTGATCCAAGCAAAGCAAAGAAATTTAATAGAAAGAAGTGAATGGTTAAAATTACCAGCCATGGAGGCGCTTGTGAAGGTTGATGGTGTACTCTCTGGTCACCACCTCTTCCTTTCTTCCGCTTGTTTTCTCAACCATTTTCACTTCTCACTTCAAAACCAAACCTTAATCAACAAAAAAATCATTTAAATAAAGAAAGTACATCAGAAACAAAGAAAATGATAGCATAGTTTATTTCTGTTTTCCAGTTTCTCGTGGGGTTTTCTCGGAAACCAAACAGAGGGAAACGATGAGAGATAGAAAGTAAGAGAGATACCTGGCTGGGTTTGAAGGATATGCGAAAGAGATGAGAGGCAACAAAAAGAGGAAGCTATTGATTCTTAAATATAGGGTCTTTTAGGGTGACTTTTTAGGGATGTGTTTTGGGATTTAATTTGTTTGGGTTTTGAGTTTTTTTTTTTTTTTAAAAAAAAAAAAAAAAAACTGATAAGTAGGGAATTAAGAGTAAAAGAATGGATTGTTGCCATTATCCAACCCAAAAACAATCTCTTTAGTTTTTACTACCCAATTACTTTCTGACAGACCTAAATTTAAATTTTATATATTTTTAAATAATTTTCATTAAATGTATTATATTAATCATGTTTAAATCGTGTTGTGTCGTATTTATTAACATGTTGTATTCTTATTGTATATTTGTATCGAAAATTATTAGATCAATTCAATCCTAATTTAATTTTTAAATTGATAGAAGATATATTTGCCAAATTATTTGGTTATTGCAATAATATATATACTTTAAAATGATCATTTCAAATACACTGTCCTCCATGCTGTGAACTCTATGTTAAATATTACAAAAAATAATAATAATATAATTTTAATAAAAAAGGAAAGGAAAGGAAAAAAAAAGGATCTTGCTTTGAAGTTTTATGCCCAAAATGAGTCCTTATCAACTCAACAACACTCTGGAGTGAGAGATAGATTGTTAAACATATCTATAGATATGGGGGGTGACTGTTGCTTTTGATATAAAATATAACTAAAGAAAGGGAGGAGATTGGTCTTTATAGGTCAATGGTCGGTTTAAGTATTCACATAATCTCTGTATTATAGTAAATAATAATTTAGTCTTTGTACTTTAAAAGTTAGTATTTTAATTCATGTATAATTGAAATAGGTGCAAATAAGTAAAATTGATAACAATGTTAACGAAAAACCGTTAAAATGCTGATGTGGACTAGTAAAATCTAACAGAATTAATGATTTGAAATATATCTAAATCTGTTAGATTTTACGAGTTCACATCAGCACTTTAACGGTTTTTCATTAAAACCGTACCTATTTCAATTGTACAGAGACTAAATTACTAATTTTTACAATACAAAAATTAATTTATTCTTTTCACTATAGTACTGGACTATGTGAATACTTCAACGGTCAATTACCAAACCCCATTTCATGCAAATGAAAACGCCAAAGCCTTTCAAATATCTTTTTACTATTCGTTTTCTGATGCTGTCAGCCTGTTCACAATATCTTATTTTGTCGTTGTAAGGAAGTGTAAGAGGGAAGGAAAGAATACTGGGAATCTGATCAAATGTTAAATGTTTGTATTAAAACAGAGAATAATACTTACTATGATTAGATATGTACTAAGAATTTAAGATAACCATCGTCTTTTAAGGATCCAAAAGAAGGTTAGGTCATGCTTGGTTTAATACTTTTCCATCTGCTTGGATTTGTGGACTTCAGCTTTCTTGTTGCTGAAGAGCTGATCATGAATCGGCAAATAAATTGAAGTTTTCAACATTATTGAAATTGATGAATTACCTTTTTACCTGACTCACTGGATTTGGTTATAACTTATAATTGCTCTTCCATTTGCAGTACTCAGTAATTTTATAGTTCTATGGTTGCAAATTGCAATATTACTAGGGAGACACAAGTACTGATAATGTAATGTAATGTACACATAATATCAATTACTAACAAGTTTAGTATAATCAAGTTATTGAAATCGATTTGTTTTTATCAATCATTTTAATGAAAGAAAAAACAAAAACAAAATGCACACTCATATAATGTAATTGAAATTCCCAAAATGCATAGTAGGAACTAAACTCAAAAGCAATTTAATTATCTCAAAATTTAGCAAAGGTGACTATTCTTCCAATACATCAAAAGCTTGAACATAAAGTGAAAGTTTTACTGTCTGAAAAACTTTTGGAACCAAAGAAAACCAAGACCAATAATGGCATCATACTTTCCCTAACTATCTCACTTCCTACCACGGATCTTAAGAGCCTGCCTGTTCCTCTTCTTGACTCCAGATTTGGCTACCTTAAGGCTCTTATGAACAGCACTAAGTCTTGCAAGGGCTGCCTTCTTCAAATCTGGTCGGTAATAATTATCTGCAACCTGAAACCATCAAACAAGCAGCAGTGAGTGAAAGGCTCATATATTAATATTATTCCATAACTTTTCATCCATGGAGATAGATCACAGACTCACAACAAATCAAAAGGTATATTAGCCTTTGTTTCAAAGTCTATTGATGATAGAACTAGAGCACTAATGAATAAAATCAGGAATTTACTCAAATTGAGCAATGAGTAGCATTTGCAGCCAACACAAGACTAATGAAAGACAATCCACAAACAAGACAACTTTGTGATACAAGTAATTATTGTTAGTGGCAAAAGTTGATCGAACGAATAGACAAGATTATAAAAAAGAGCAATGTTCCATGGTCGAGGATGGAAGCTCAGAAGCCAAGCGTAACAAGTATATTTCACTAAAGAACCCACTATAAGATGGGTCTTCTTACATGCTAGCCTTTCATCACCGCTTCTAAGATAAAACTAAATGCCGATGGATGGATGCCGGCAATTATTCTAAGATAAAAGCTGTTTAACTATTAATAAACTCTGCAGGAAAAAATTTGCAAAATCAACGTACCATTAAAACGGACGATTAGCATATTAGCAAAGAGCATTATATTCAAACATAAGACTAATCAACATTTGTTTCCCAAATAGTTTAAATACAAGCTAAAACTACAAATCTGTTCATAACTGGTAAAACAAATATCGTAAAGTACCTGATTAACAACAGCCTTAGCCATCCTAGGAAACTCCTTCCTCATAACAGACTTATGAAGCAAACTTGCAGGTTTGTTCTGCTTCTTAGTCTTTGAGGTGGCAAGCAAAACTGACTGATCCTTCCCTCCAGACTGAATAGTTACAGTCTTCTTGTTTGCTAGACCTGCAACAATTTCAGCAAACAAAAAAACCCCATTAACACCTTTTTTGCTTTTAGGGTTTTACTTTGGGATTCTAGGAACACAAGTTAAAAAGAAAGGTGGAGGATTGGGGTTACCAGAGTGCTTGTAAGAGTTAAGATTGTAGAGATTGTTGCTCTCCTTGCTGAACTGGACGCCGGCGTTGCCTCTGCCGAACTCCTTCACCAAGAAACAGTTGTTCTTCTTCACGATCTCCCAAATCAATTGCCCTGGAACCGTCGCCATTTTAATTATCTGAGAACAATGGATATAGATCAGATCGTAGCGAAACAACCATGGGGAACACGGGGAAACAAATTTAAAACCGCGGAAAATGAAATCAAAACTGAAAAACAAGAAATAGAATCGGTAGAATGATAGAGAGGAGAACTTACCGTAAGAGAGGAAAGCGGCAAAGAGGGTTTTAAGGTCGCCTAACTATGGTGGGTACTGTAAGTTGTGCTCTTATATTCAGGGTCGAAAACCCTAATCAACTTCGAAGCTTTGGGGTTCTGAATTAATAAGAATAATAATATAATATATAATTTAGCGAATTGTTCAGACTAGGGCGCTTGGTCTAGTGGTATGATTCTCGCTTTGGGTGCGAGAGGTCCCGAGTTCGATTCTCGGAGCGCCCCTTTTAGCTAGATAATTTACTAAAATCACTGATGGAAGCTTAGCTTAGAGTGCTTGCAGATGATCTTAGATAGGTAAAACTTCCTACTTCTATGCAATTGTCAAATGATTCTTTTTACCGAAGAATCCTCTTTTTCTCTTTTTTAATTAATGATTGAGGATATAAAGCCTTTGCACCATCGACTGATTTTATTGTATCTTGGCTGCAAATGGATACTAAATTGCTCGAGGAAAAGCATTAGTTTTGCAGAGAAGCCATGGCTGCAAATGATACTTCTAGAATTTAGGGGGGGGGGGGGGGAATAGTTGCTTGAAATGAATCAAGTTAACATTAGACATCAAGCTGAATGGCTAATATTACTCTCTTCACATATTCACATCCACAAAAAATGATGATTGCATTGCATGCTAATATAAGCCAAAAACACAAGACTGAACCACAAAAGACTCAGCCTGAGAAACTTATTCCACTCTTGATTCTCCAGTCCCAAAGGAACAGTTTTATTGCATTACAACAAGTTCCAAATCAAAGAAGCTAACGAAAGCAAGTCAATAAACAAATAATATTTTAACTCTAGTTGGACAGGTTATATTATACATCCCTATAAACCTCAAAAAGAACCTGTATAAACATGCACATTGCAAATAGTAGTAACAAAATAACACATTCTATCAGAATTCGGAAAGAACCTATATTCATTGGCGATTCTGTCTGAGAGAATTTAAGTGTGCAGTCAAGATATCAATATCAGGAAGCTTTGGGTGAACATGAGTAGCATTCTCCTTAGATGACCCCTCTCCAATTGAAGTTTGAGCCTTCAAACTTTTGGCACTAGCTGATGATATAATCTTTGGGACAGAAGTAGATGGCTGTTCCTTTTCTGATGACTTCAAAGTTCTATCAAATGAAGACCTTTTGGTGTCTGAAACCAGCCTTGAAGTTGCTTGTGATGCCAACCGGGGATGCTGAAAACTTTCCCAGTCATCTGAGTTCTTTTTCTGAGGCTGAGTCTTTGGTAGAGATTTGTCAGCGTTAAAACTCCTTGATACGGAATTATTCACCCCATCATAGTCAGAAATTACTGTTGGCTCAGAGGAAACTGTAGTTTTAAGATTGGAACTTCTTTGTGAATTTGAAGGAGAGGCCTTTGTCCTTCGAGAAAAACCAGTGTTTGAATGAGCCTTTAAACTTGTTTTAGGAAGGTCTTCATCAGAATCACTATTTCCTGAACCAAAATAAGGAACAGAGACCCTTAAGCTTGATCTTTTATTTTCTTCAAAGCTTGGTGTTTTGTTGTATTGATCTTGAGTGCTACTAAAAGTCTGTTTTGGTCCTTCCTCCTCAGAGTCATCATCACTAGAATCAATACGAGTAACTGATGCTCTCGTGCTGAGTTTTCTATTCACTTCATCACTCCCTTTCCTACTGTATGGCTCTTGATTGTAAGATCCAGAACTAACTGAAGCCTCCACTGCCGCGGGAGGGGATGATTGCTTAGTTCTAGTAGATGTATCATTAGCTGCCTCTACAGAGGACAAAGCATTGCCTCGTAGAATTTTTGAATATGGTGGATGTCCATAACCCTTATTCCGAAGGCCACCTGTCAAGTTTCCAAAGTTCAATTCCTTACTTTCTTCCAGACTAGAATCATTAGAATGCTCAGTATCTTCCACGCCTTCAGCCAACTGTGGATTGAAATTACTGTTTTCAGCTTGATGGGAATCCATATTCTTTTCATTACTACCTATACTAGGATTGGTGCTCCTAACAAACTTAGATTTGTCTACCTCCTCTTCACTTTCTGAACTAGGGCCATAATTATCAAAAGTCCCAGGCAAGTCATCTCCAAGTGAAGGAACTGCTGAGCTAGTTGAACTTTCAAAGAAGACAGGAGTAGACCACTGCTCTGAGAAAATGTGCGATTGTGAAATGGACTTTCCAGGTGACTCAACATTCTGCTCAATGCTCCAAGAATTTGTTCTTGTAAATGGATGAGTACGTGATCTTTGACTAGGAGATGAAATGTTCATACTGTATTCATGTACCTTATGCACTTCCTCCAAATCAAAATTATCTTCATCCTTATCTGATCCAAAATCATCAAAAACTGCTGAGGCATTGTTATAAGAATCTGTTGTTTCTTTTGTGCTTCTTTGAAGGCTTCCATTATCATTGAGAAGAAAAGAATCCTCACCAGAATTATTCCCTGACTTCTGACGGTTTAAATTTGATACAACATCATGATCATCAGTAAAAGTACTAGAACGAGAATGAGATGAAGAACGGCTTGATTGCTTCCTGATCCTTACTTCCTGATAATCAGCAAAATCAGTATTCTTTGTATCATGCAGTTCATTCACAAATGGCATCCTGCTTTCACCTGAGTTTCTCTTATCATTTTCTGACTTCTGCCAATTTAAATTAGAGACAACATCACGATCATCAGTAAAAGTGTTTGATTGTGAATGAGAAGAATAGCTTGATTGTTCCCCGACCCTGACTTCATGATTATCAACATTCTGAGGATTCTTAGTATCATGCAGTTCATTCACAAATTGCATCACATTTTCGCCTGAGTTTCTCTTCATACCCACTTCATCAAAATGCTCCATCCGCCTGCCTTCAGATGAGTTTCTTTGAGAATAGGCATCTGCGATATGGTTATTCACTGATGGTTTTTCATTGAAGGAAGACGCAGTCGACTTAAAGGAACCGTGAGTGGATTTATCACCGCTTCTCACAATGTTACTATAAACATTTTCAGTGTCTCCTGCCTGGGCATGTTGTTCATTGCTGTCAGTTTGTTCGTAATTCCTAGAATTCCCTCCATGAAGGGAAATATTAACTGGATGTCTGCCAAGATGTTCATTTTGAGATGCTAACCCAGTATACTTTCGTGGTTCCTCATCTCTCATA
Source organism: Fremontodendron californicum (assembly GCA_030761205.1). NCBI lineage: Eukaryota > Viridiplantae > Streptophyta > Magnoliopsida > Malvales > Malvaceae > Fremontodendron > Fremontodendron californicum. The sequence goes on from JAULJL010000006.1 coordinate 1,479,390, forward strand.
CGATGAGGAGACGACATGTGTGACTCCATTGAATACTGCTGGGAAATATTTCCACGGCTTGAAAGTTCAGCAGCAGCTCGGGCAGCCATACTCGCTAGCTCTGCAGATTCTGCAGCTGCCTGAGCAGCAGAAGTAGCATCCTTGAATTCCATATTCCAATGTTGCCTTGGTGAAGAGAAGGCATTCTCATTTCCAGAATATGAATTCTTAAACCCTTGATTTTCAGTTCCTGCAAAACAGAGCACCCAAATATATACTAACAATTAACAGACAAAGAATAAGCTAAGTAAAAAAAAAAGACCAAAAGAATTGATCAATCAGCATGTTTGAATCTAATAATTAACATACCATGAGGTTTTGAATTTGGAGGATAAGTTCCAGAGGACATCGAATTATTGGCACTAGTATTTGAATAATCAAAATTCTTATGGTGAGGAGATGATCTTGAGCTGTGCTCATTGAAGCTTGTGGGCACATCATTTTTCTCAATTTGTTTTGGATCTTGAACATTAGGAGGCCCCTTATCAAAATTAGGAACTTGAACACTAGGAGGTCTCTGCTCGTAATGACTGGGTGAAGCTTGGATATTAGGAGGATCTGCCGAAAATTTGGTGGCCCCTGTAAAAGTATTTGGCCCATTCTGCAGAAGCAAATTCACATGGAAAGAACATAAGTTTTCAAGCAAATCATTCAATCTCTGAGTCTCTGGCAAACAAATAACAACATACAATCACTTCATAATTGAATATTTCTCTAAGGAGGATCCTCAGCATGATCATATGTTGGTGCATCAAAAAAAAAAAAAAACCTATTTTGCACTATACTAGTCTTACCAGCAAGTCCTCATAAATCTTTGATTCTTTTGCTCCAAATGATTCAGGATCCCACTTGATGTTGTGTTCCTCAGCAATTGCAGTCAAAATTTTGAGTTTGGTTGGACCATCAGGTGCTTTGGCAGATAATTTCTCAACCAACTAAAGGAAACAACGTACGGATCAGTCAATAATACTACTATAAAAAATCGGTTACAATTGAACTAATGTTTATTCATGAGTAGATGCCCCATACAAACTCACCATACGACCAACACCACAATTAGGATGCAGTTCAAGTGCAGCAGAAGTAAATTCTTTTCCATATTTTGCTTTAAAATGTTTGGAAACATCCTTGAGTTCTGGTATCTCTTCACACCTTGCAGATGCAAATATGACACTTGAAATTGCTTCCTTCAAGTCGATGGGGCAGTTTCTGAATAATTCAGGTCAGTAAAACACAACCCAAAGTTATTAAAAGCAATAGTAATCCACAAAATTTAATCTGGCTGAAACACCAAAAACACTTAAAAAATCATCTTCCCAATGAACTAGCCACAAAACATTTATCCATCCATGCATGTTTATCTGTCTATGCACTTTAAGCACGCATATCCAGCTATTCAAAGCCAATGAAACAAAAAGGTGCCCCAAATTCTAGCGGAAGGTACCAATCTACTTAGTCGAAATCATAGTTTTTGGCAGTTGGATCGAATGTCACTTTCCTTGGGGATTAAGGCAACTTAAGACTTAAGAGTTTTGAAGACCCAAGTCTAATTGCTTTAACAATGAAAATCTACTCTCCTATGTTTGTTCAAACATTTGCAAACTCGGTAAAAGTTCCCCTAATTCAATATACATCTCTAGTAAAAGACGAATAAAATTGAAATATGAAATACTGAAGAAAGCACTTTTACACACTTTTGAGACTCAATGATCGGCATACGTGCGACGATAAGTTCACAGTATATTTCAAGAAGATTATATGCTCCTACAGTCTTTTCTTCCCTAACCACATGCTCCACCTGGAAGAAAAAAAAAAAAACCCAAAATTAATACACAAAAATTACAAACAAAATCATGATTATAAACTTTGATCAAAACTCAATACACGAATTCTAGCCGTCTGATCCTGCCCTGACTCCAGTAATTGAGCCAATTCCCTCTTTAACTGCTTAACCTGAGCTTCCCTCTTGTTCTTCATTAGTTTTATTCGCGGTATCGCTAGCTTTAAAGCTATCTTGCTGCACCAAATCAAAATTAAAAAAAAAAAAAAATCAAAACTAAAAAAAAAAAGAAGAGTCAAATGATCACTTCCTCTTCGATCCAAAAACCACCCAAAATTCAATCAATAAAACATTTATTGAAATAAAAATTAAGAAAAGAATTTACCATTTGGCTGGCTTGAAGCTCCTGTGAAGCATTTTTTTTGGTGAGCGTGTCTGATAATTCGATAATAAGCGAATGGAAAGGATTAAAAGGTTTTTTTTTTCTTTGGAAGGATCTGTAGAAAGGGAAATGTGATTTTGATATTATCGATGATGATTGTTAACGGAAACTGGAATCTTAGAGGTGAAGAAAGTTATACGAATCGGTTGGGCTTTCGCGGAAATTGAATTGTCGTTTTTTTTTTCTCCCTGCCCTTTTCTTTCTTCAATTTTTTTTTTTTAAATCTTTTCTTACTGGGTCAAAGTCAACGTTTAGATTATTTTCATGATTTTTTTTATATTTAAAATTGTTTGAATCTGATCATTAAAATTAAAATTTTTATATTTTATCAATAAATCACAAGACTGTTGGTTATTTTCATCATTTCGCTGTGTGTTTCCTTCTTGTTTTTTTCTGGCAACCGGCTTCGGTGTTACGCCCACGTTTACATTATTTTCGGTGAACCTTTATTTTTTTCAAAAAATAAAATCCAATTAGCTTCTTAGAACCTTTTTTCATTGTAGATAAACTCAATTCCCCACTAAGAATTAAGAAATAATTTTCCAAGACTTTTTTTTTCCAAATTGATCGACAGAAAGAATAAAAAACCCAAAATATAAATGTAGTGAAAAAAAATTTTGTTGTATTTTTTTTTTTATGAATTTTGTTAACGAATAACCTAAAAATTTTTATTAAAATATTATCATATTAGATAAGTTATAATTTTTAATGCATTAAAAATCATCAAATTAACCATCAACTACTACATTTATTATAAAAATATTATTATAAAGAATAATTTAACTAATCTTAACAAATATCTTTAATACACTCGTTAATAATATTTTTTTTTATCAAAAAGTAATGAAATCCATAGGACCAGGCCGGGTGTAACTTGTAAACCTCCAGCTTCTGGTTGGGCTAAACAAATTGGTGATAGGTCAGTTTTTTAGGTAGTCCAGTTGGCAGTTGGGCTAACATCATACCACCAATCAGTGGCCTGAATTAATTTAAATCTCTAATACTTCAGCCTATACAGCACAGGAGGCGCTGTACTTTGATGCTGTTTTCAGTTTTTGACAAAAAGAAAGAAAAAGGAATTCTTATTATTCATTGAAAATACAAAGGAATATTACTTGTGGTCCAGGACATAAATTCTTCAAAAAAAGTCATAGTCCATCAAATGGATATAAATCTAGAGTTAAAATGGGAAATCCAATCAAGTTGATTTTTAAGTTGAGAAATTAGAGTTCATCAAACTTGGTGCTGCCTAACCGGCTCAGTAGGATGGCCATATCCATACCTTGCACCATGGTAGGCACAGCCGTCTCAATGGGACAATTCCGAGAAAATCCAGCCTTGCCAGATTTTTGCACTTTCTTTATGCAACTCTTAAACTTCTCATGGCATTTTACGTTATTCAAACCTGTAAATTAATAACAGCTGCATTATTATAATTCTGTATTACCTTCAGTATCATCAAACAATCTCACGAAAGGAACAATTGTGAAAACAATAAAAAGACAGATTCAATTTCAAATGAAAACTGAGCTGCTTTTTTTTCCTTTTTTTTTTTTTTTTTTTTTTTGCTATGGTAACCCCCAAGTTTTTTGCAGGATATGGGGCTAGAACCCCGGAAACCATGACCAATTGAGCCAAAGCTCACAAAACTGGGCAAATTGGCAAATATAAAATGATGAGGAGAGAATATTGGGACCTTTTTTCTCGACGCATTCGTCGTGGATCTTGCAACAAGCGTCCAGATCGTCGCACGGTTTTTCTCCAGGACAGCCAGACCATCCTACCCCGCAATATTTCCCGTATCGGATTCCAACCGCTTTATTCCAGATTTGAAATTAATTGATCAATTAATTAACAAAAAATTTAATAAAAAAATTCTTGTTGATTCTCAAGAAAGTACTTAATTCCAGAGATAAAGAAAATGGAGCTCACAATTACAGTTTTCAGCTATGCAGGTTCTGCTACATTTTATCTGTGTAATTATAAAAATTACTGTTACAACTAATTTTTTTAAAAAGGAGAGAATGAAAATTATAAAAATTGGATTCAATCATTCGAAATCTCTCATAAATAATCGGAAAATAAAAATAAAAAAAAAAAAAAAAAAAAACAGAGAGCTAGGGTTTCGAGAATATTATGCCTGGGACTCGTTGGTGACGGAATCGGCGAAGGCTGCGAGAAACACGAAGATGAAGGCAAATGTTGCTACTAAACGTGTCCGATCACGAATAACAGCACTGGGAAGCATTCTGTCACCCGATTCCTCGTTCGATATAAGTGTTTTCTGCCTCGAGTTGCCCTTGTGTAAAAGTTTGCCCAACAACGTTTTTCTATTGAGCGTGGTGGGGTGAGGGCGCGGGTGGAATGATAAAATTACCAGAATGTCCCTCCCAACAAGTCCCTGGCAATGGGAATATGGGAGCTCCGGTGCCAACGCCGAATCCGTTTAATGGACTGGGCCTGTAGCTCGCATGCATATAGATTGCCGAATCAACAGTTAGGCCTTCTTTATTTTAATTTGTCATTTTTTTTAAATATATCTTAAAAATATATATCATTCAATTAACTCGTTTGTAAATTTTAAAAATACCACTAACAGTAAATGAAATCATTTGGGAAAGATAATTTTTCATATATATATATATATATAAACAATTTAGGAGCAGCTTCATCCACAAATAAATCGAGAACGGGACTTAGATCGAAGACGACCACAATATCACTGATAGAGCGAATGCCTTAATGAAATCTAAGTCTAAATCCAAAAAACAGCTAAGCTTTACAAGGCTCTTTATCTAGAATATACAAGTGTATAACCCCCAAATTAAGAAAAACATATCAAGGCGACTGCTGGCGAGCCATGGACAGATGCCATGCGACCCAACAAATTGCACCACCAAAGCTGTTAAAAGCTACTATAAGAAAGGAAATCTGAATCATAAAAAATAGTTAAAAGCCTAGTTTAGTATTGTTATTGAAAAAATTTGAGTTGAAAAAAGCTTGAATTAAAAAAAATGTGTTTATAAAGTGTGGTAAAAAAATGTGATTTAAAAACTTTTAAGTGTTTAATATTACTGTGAAAAAGTGTTGTAAAAAATTGAAATGTCAAAAAAAATATGTTTAAAATAATAAAAGTATAGAGATGTGAAGATAATAAAATCATTTTATCCAAAAGCTAACTTTTAAAGTCCAAAAGTTATATTTTTTGACTTTTTGATTTGGTTTTTCAAACCATGATTTCAACAGTAGAAACCAAATTTTTTTTATCCGTTTAGCATTGCGTTTACGGTGAAAAATAATTTTTGACCTCAAAAGTTATGACAAAAGTAATGCTAAACGATACCTTAATCTTAATCAAGGTTGGGGTGTTACTGTTAGAATCGATAATCCCACCACGTCAAAAAGTTTAGCACCATTATCAAAATGGAAGGTTATTTGCACCATTATCATCAAATCTTCGGTGCATTAATTCTGTGAAGATAATGAGACAACGCAAGGCTTATCAACCTAAAAGCCGTTTCAATTATAAAACTTATTCAGGCTATCAAGTTAACCACTGATTTTATCAGCTTCAAAAATTTCATGAAACAACAAAAATGTGCATCTAGAGTGAGTGGCCGCAATTCAATCATGCAAATGATGATAAAGGGCATACACATCCAACTCTCTGAAAGACCTTCTACTGTCTAATCACCCTTAGACATAGTAACCTGTGAAAGTAAAACCCCTTCCCACTATCTCACCAGCACAAAACCATGCAAAGCATTCCAGTCCAAACAAAGCAGCAATACCAGCATCTTCAACCTTCAGTTCTTTCCTGTTCTTCCACAGATTCTTGACATAATCAAGCTCCTTCCGGAATGACTCAGTACGACCAGGGATACTGCAAAAATTGCATCAAAAAGAGTTATTTAGATATGCACTTCTGATCCTGATTTTTAGCCAGTATTACTGCCTAGAGTAACCTAATATTTGTTTCTAATGAGACAGCATATAACAACAAGGAAATTGCAAATAAACACAGTAAGAAGATATAAGAAACATCATCATTGATTATTTGTAACACACACACAATCATAAGCAACCCAACCACAAAACAAATGTTCTCTCACAATGGCCACAAAACTTTCCTATTAGCATGCCAAACAAAACACATCTCTAGCAGACCAGAATCCTAATCCAATGCTTCATCCACAAACTTTTAACTCAAACAAAACAGGGAACATCAGAGTGTACAAGATAAATATTGAAATATGAGAACATTGTGAACACGTTACACTAGAAGTGAGTAATTTTGCAGCCCTGATAAGAACCAATGTCAAAGCACAAGGGATTACCGATGCCATGCCCCAAGTAACATCTAACATGCCAATAAACACTATCAATTTGTCCAATTCTACTAACAACCAGATAAAGTTTCATATCATAACAAAATTACCAGATACCAATAAAAAGCACCAGAATCATTTGCTTGACAATAGCAGTGAACAACTTACGACTATATGACCAAAAACATTACCACTGCAAGAGTTCATTTTCACAACTGAAATTACACACAAAACACCTTCATTTGTTGCCACCTCTATCAAAAAAAAAAAAGCCACTTGGCTTGTCCCTAAGAAATACCGCTAGGAATCAACTTGATTGATATTCTGGAGTCTGGACTAGTTATAACATATTTCCTTTACTATAATTGCTAGCCACTATTTCAGTCTGTTAGATAGAGGAAATTTTAATGCTTTACAAACAAAAGTTTTGACATCTAAAGACATGATATCCTTGCTCAAAACTTTTGACGCTGGAAGAGAAAACCATAAATTAACAGTCACATGGGCTGACACACATGAAATCTTGTTTATATGATTAATGTAAGTGCAATACATAAATAGCATGTTAACATACATTTATTAGTCAATCTCGATGCAGGCAAATTCACTAACTAGCTAACGCAAGCAAAATGTATCGACACATTGCGACAAGAGAGAAAAAGAAAAATCAGATACTAAAAGACACATTGCAATAAATTTATCGGAACTTAAAGGTCTTCATGGCAGTATAACAAGAGGCGCAAATAACAAGTAACGAATACCTAGCAAGGCGAGTATAAAATAGCTGCTTAGACAACTCGTTGCACTTCTCCACTGTCGGTGGCTCCTGAATGTATTGCTTGTTCTGCTCCAACAACTGCTTGTAGTAAGCAGTTCCGTGTTTGGCCACAAACTTCGACGCTTGACACGCCTTAGATTGCAACTGCTGCAATTTTGACGCCATCAAAATCTGTACCATATATAAAACATAAAACAATTTAAACAATAAAATTTTTGCTCCCGAAAATACCTTTATGTTATGTTTGGAAACATGAATTTGAAATTTTGGATTTGGATTTCATTTGCTATATAAATTGTGAGAATTAGATGCATACATTATGTATAAATTAGTTAAGATTCAATATGATTATATATTTGAAAGGTATAAAAACATGAATTTCAAATTCACAAATAGCTATAAGTATTTCAAATTCACCACTAAATAAGCATCCAACAAATCCATGGATTTGAAAAATAATCATCAATGTTACATTTACATGTGTTTTATTACATAATTTACACCATTTTGAAATCCAAATTCGTCTTTTGAAATTCAAGTTCCCAAACGCAACCTTAGAAAACCTAAAATAACAACAACAAAAAAATAGTGCAATTAAAAAGAACATGAAATCAGCTAATTGAAACACTAAAAATAAACATAAAAAGCAATCAATAGTGGAAATAAAGGACTTTGGATAGTGATCAAACACTAAAATCAACAGATTTGAGCATAAAAGGATAAGAGTACTGAGAGATGCTTTAAAATCAAACAAATTGTAGATCTAAGCAAAGGGAGTGAATCTTACCTTTGATGAAAGAAGAAGTGAAACATGAAAGATAGCGTGTTACCGATTGAAGGCAAAGACGAGAGGGGGATGGGGGGTGGACTGGTCTTGGCTTCTCTCGCCGCTTACCATAGAAAGAAGAGCGAGCTTTTTGGGATCAGTGGATTCGTTCGCTAATGACGCCTTTTGGGGTTTTATTTCAGGTTCTGTTTTATATTTATGTAATTTTCAGGGGTCAATTTGCAATTTCAACGAATTTATTTGAATTTTTTATAATTTAAAGCTAATAAAACGTTAAATGTTTGGTTTAAAAAAAAAAAATTTGAACTAAAACTAAAGAATCATTCAAGCCCTTGTCGTTTTAGTATAATCAGTTAAGTCTTAAAACATTTATTTTCATCTAATTGAGTTCAAATTGGACAAAAATTAATTAAAGATCATCATTAATTTTTGTCCAATAGATGGTTCAATTAGGTGAAAAATAAATGTTTAAAGGTTCAAATTGATGAAAATAAATGTTTAAGATCTTAGATGGATAAAAATAAATGTTTGAGGGCTCTATCAATTGCAATAAAATGATAAGGCTTAAATAATTATTTAATTTTAGTTCAAAGGCTTTTTTTATACTTAAGCCTAAATGTTTTTATTATTTTTCACTTACATGTTTTACACTCTTACATAAAAGAATGAAAAACAACTTTTACCTTCTTTTTAAAAATGTTTTCTAAAAGACGGGGAATTTTTTAAATAAGAAAAAATAACAAAATTTTACATTTTAATATACTTTTACTACAATGAAAAAAAATGGCATGACTTAAATCATGATCTTTTTATTTTTTTAAAGATAAGACTAGGAATAACATTCACAATAATTATTTCTAAAAGGATTACAATTTAACATATTTTTCTTTTCTTTCTTTCTGTTATTTTAGAAATAGGATATTTTAACTTTACTCTTTAGATGAAAGATGTGTATCGGATTGGGTTGAATAAGATAGTAACAAAATTTATTTGTCCAAGATTTGATATGACTCTTCGAATTCGAAAATTTTGTTTTACTATTTAATTTTTTTTAAAATTAAAATTTAAATATTTATAATAAAATTTAAATAAAAAATTATTAATTAAATAATAATTCGGACCAAATTAATTTGAATCTACAAAGTTTTATCCCAAATCCAATCTGAAATAAGTCGAGCTCATTGAACAAAAAAAATAACTCGATCTTTAAACAAATATAATATCGACCATTAAACTAAATGCTTGATATTAATCTATTCATTTCTTAAATAAAAATTGTCATTGAACCACTCGTTTGAGTGTACTATTGACATCAATTGTTCAAATTAATGGCTCGAAAATATATTTAAAAAAAGCTCACAAAATAATATATTCCAAAGTTAAAATGAAATGAAATGCACCAAAGTTTTTTTTTTTTTTTAAATCAACTTTATATTTCATTCCTAATTCCTAACTGATTTCGCCTCACAAAAGGCTGCTTGGGCTTATTACAATTGGGCCTTTTCTACAGCAGCAGTGGAATCCTTCCCTTAACAATAGCCTTTCAACCGCCCATACTTCAAGCTTGCAGCAACAAGAAAAAGGCCCGACTTCTTTTTGGGTCCTTTTGTTGGCACATATTTTACTCATTAGTAGACTTGTCCATGGCCGGGAAGCTTGTCCTGCCCGTATTGAATCTGGCTTGGATATGATTTTTCATGATCCGAGCTGGTCCGATCAGCCTGGATTACTGTTTAAATATTAAAATATTATTTTTATATTTAAATTTAATTATTAAAAAATATAAATATTAATAAAAAATGATTTTTTAAATTTTTTATTAATAAATTAATAGTAATCCGGGCCCTCCCAGGGCCGGGCCTGGGCAAGAGTTTAAAATTTTTTTCGGGCCTCTGCCCGGCCCGTGGACAGGTCTACTCATGAGTCATGATTAGATCGGTTCACGAACCGATTTATCCATCCAATCTGATAGATTTTTGATAATTCGAGTTGATCCGGTCCGAATTATTATTTAAACAATAAATATATTTAAATTTAATTATAAACATATATTAATATTAATAATTATATATATATATATATATATATTTTCAAATAGTAAAAAGGGTTTTTGAACCAACCTAAACAAGCAATTTTTTTTTTTTTTTTAATTATGAATACTTTATTCATGATGCAACAGATTCATGTTTCATTTTGTTAATTATGAATAAATTCTTAAGATATGTAAATAAATTTATTCTTAAAATATTTTAAATGGGTCACTAATTTAATAGTTATAATATTTCCACTTTAACGAAATATGTAGGCTCATTGACAAAATAAGTGACAATTTATCGATTTGTTTAACTTAGAACTAGAATAATATATACTTGTGGAACATATAGTTAATAATTTATTCATTTCTCAAGTTAAAAGTTACTAGTAATATATATCAAGGAAACCAAATGGCTACGTTACTATTTGTTTAGCTTAGAGTTGAAAATGTAGGGTTGGGTTTAACATAACTGCTTGATGAATATTTGTGAATGAAAATCAGATTAGATAGGATTGATTAAATCGAAAATCAATGATTTGTTTAGTCTAATAATAAATAAATCAGGTTTTTAATGAACAGATAAAAAATTATTAAAAATCGAATTAAACTTATTTAGGTTTTTTATTAAAAATATTTTATAAGTAACGAGATTTGAACTTTAAAACTTTTACTTATATATTAAATATAATTATTATCAAATCAAATGTATTTTTATTAATATTTATTATACTTAATACTTATTTAATAGTACAATTACATTTAAATCTCTTTTTAATTCAACCTATTGAATCAAAAATGGATAATTTCACCAATTCAGCCTCTCCGTCCGATTTTTTTATTTATTAATTGATGAATACTTAATGTGTTTACCTAGCTAGATCTGGCCAGACCAATAGGAACGAAATCTTGACCATCGTTTTTGGTCCTAGCTCAATCAATATGACCATTTTTTTTTTTGAGTTAAAAGGGAAACAATAGGACCATATATATATATATAAAAAAGCAAGTACATCCACATACATACAAATATATATTTTGAGAGATTTTTAACGAGTTTGGTTTTAGCTTGGTTCGAACTTGTATTAACTGATAATTAGTATATTTGTATTATATATATCTATATTTGTATTATATATATATATGTAATAAAACGTGTCCTATGGTTTTAGTTTAGTTCGAACAATAGGATCATATTTATTATATATATATGTATTCGTGTTTGCATTGTTTTTTCATGTCGTTATCATATTTGTATCGTATTATAATTATTTGTTTCATATAATGTAATTGTATCAGATTCAATATTATCAGATATGTTATAAGGTGTCATTTAATTTGGACTTGATTCAAGTTGCAAGAATGAAAAATGATCGGCCAAGAAAATGAGTAAACGATACACTTGAAATACAATTATTAGTCTCATTCACGAAATATACTCCTACAAAGCTGGTTGTACGGACAATATAAAACATTTTTGCAAAATTTCAATCGACTTAAAGAAAAAAGCAAGAGTATTTATGAGTTCCATTTGGATTTAATTTTTTAGATGATTTTAAAGATACATTTTTTAAAATCAATATGATACATTCAAAATGTTTTTACAAAAATCAAATTTTGATCGATAAAATATATTTTTTTATTAATTGAATCAACTTGTGTGAGTTGAACCCAAATTTTTTTTAACCCAATAATAAGTCATAATTTAAAATTCTTATAAACTCTAAATTTAATTAAATTGATTCATACAATCAATATAAAAAAAAAAAAAAACCCTTAGAATTCAACAGATTTAAAAATATACTTATAAAAAAAAACATTATTTTTATATTGTTGAAATTTACTTTAAAAATAAAATTTAATAAATTTAAATTCGAATTTCAATATTTATTATCTATTTCTTTATTTTCATGTTGAACTTTATTTATATAAAAAAATAAATAAATAAAACCTTAGAATTCTTAATTTTCAACTCAAAGCTATTCCTTGGGTCCTTTTCAATCACATTGATGGGAAAAGGTTCCATTATTGCAAAGAGTTGAATGATTGGGTTTGATACTATATATTCTTGGGGTTTGCGGATAATGTGTTTGGACTTTGGGAAGTAATATCAAATATCAATTGTACCATGTAATGATGTAATTGTAAATCTTTGTTAACAACAACAACACATCTTTGACATGACATCCCCATCCGAATCCCATCCTTACAATTATTCCTATAAAAAGTTTGTCAAGTTTTCCCACCCCAAATTAATGTTTCCTTTTCCTCCCCAAAAAATTAAAATAAAAAAGGTGATGGGATTGTGATCAAATGTGGACCAATTGGCTGCATGGCAGCGCAGATTACGCAACCAAAATTCCATTTTTCAACACTGCATGAAGAAGGTAAGGTAAAAGAGTAGCCGTCTGGCTGCTACGATGGAAAGTATATATGATGACTATTTGATCATAATATATGCCAACGTGGCATTATCATGGATTCACGATTGTCTTCGTGAGCCACGTGGGTTGATCACAACCGTTGTGATCGAATCAGCTGTTGGTGTTTGGCTGACTTTTGAGCAAGGAAATTGTGGATTTTTTGTCAATACAGCAGCTCTGCTATATATCAACAATGTTTCACATGTGAGGCAACAACATATGCTCTTTTCCTTTCAAAATTCATTGTTTTTTTTTTTTTTGTACTTTTCATTTTCTTTTTATCAATTTGACCCTTTATTGAAGTTTTAGTTTTAAAAGTTTTGGTTTAGAACAATCATGCATGTAGGAATTTTAATTTCAAAGAATGTATATCATGTTTCCTTTGTAATTTCGTAAAAGAAAATGACTCATACAATTTTTAAAAGGTAATTTAAAAACTTATATGATTATATGATGAACTTTTTTAGCTTGTTGCAAAGTTTATATATTTTAAAAAAAATGTAGATAACACTTTCCTTTCGAAAATGAAAATTTAAACTTGGAATATCTTGTTTTATGAAGCGGTGGGTTGAAATAATTGAAAACAATAAATTTTTTGTAGTTTTTATAATATGTATTCATAATATACTCACACATATAAGAATGCAGGGACGGAGTAAAAAAAATAAGAGAGACCAATTTATATTTTAATTAGATATAAAAAATAATATGTACTACAATATTTTTATTGCATATAATATAATATATTATTCTACTAAAAATATAAATATTCGTAATAAGAAAATATATATTTAATTAATTTTTTTCTAACCATGATTATTGTATATCAAATTGAGAAAAACAAAAGTCAAGATGAATTTTTTTTTTTTTTAAAATAATTTTGGAGTGAATACAAAAATAACCCATTTTTAAGATAAATAGTTTATAAAATTACTCATTTGACATTATTTTTTTTATTTGGGAGAAAAAAATTAGAATCCTATTAATTTTCTGAAAAGTAGATACATACATGTACCATTAATGCAAATCGATAAACTTAAAAGGTAATAATTTTTTTTTAATATTGCAGTTTAAAAAAAGTAAAAGAAAAATGTAAAGGAACCAAAATAAAAAATAAAAAAACTTTTATATAAATCCTAATTTCATGGGGTCAATGATTTAAAATTTAACGTAAAGGAATTAAATTCAAAAAATAGTAGAATTGCATAAAAATATAAAAATTAATAATTGAAGATGGATTTTTTGAAGACAAATAAGAGGGGCCAGCCAATAAACCTGACTTCGTCCTTGTATAAAGTTGATATAATAATGCCCGGTGAAGGTTGGACTAACTATTTAAAAAACATAAATATGTTGTTTGAAATTTATTGGATTGAAATAATACTCTTATATTTGGCAAAAGAAAAATAGTTGACTACAAAATTTCAAACCAAAGCCAAATTTTTAGTAAGTGTGATTACAACTTTAATTAGTGCTAAAGTGTATTTGATTAATCTAGATATCGGTTTATGCATGGATCATTTAACAATAATATTATAAAATAATTAATCTTTAATGGGGGTTTTGGGTTACAATTTAAAAAAGCTTGTAAGTATATTAAAGTCAAGTATTGCTCTAAAAAGTTAACTCTGCAAAAAAGATTTAGATAGGGCAGTTTGTCTTCTTCCAAAGTTAATATAATTAACGATTATAGAAACAATCACATTAACTGATATTGAAAATTTTAAATTTTACAAGCAAAATTAGCATAATGACACATATTTATTAGAATATAGTAAAAAAAGAAAATGAATCATGTAATAACCTATTAACCTATTTGTAGAGTTAAAAAATCCATCCTTTAGCATATCAAAAACGAACTAAACCGTAACCACAAGTATTCTTGAGGTTCATAAAATTGATGCTTAATTTGTGCAAACCATTCTATGAATAAGACTTGCCTCCTTTTTTTTCATCTAATCAACTATAGCTTAGATTATGTTAGCATAATGTGTGATTAGATAAGTATAATTTCATAGCACATAAACGTTAGTTGTGGATTTGATGTTTGAAATAATACATTAATAACAAAATAAGGTCTAATCACTCTAATTAATAAGATAGATAGATATATAATCACTCCAATAATCTCGGCCATTTTTTCTAACACTAAAAGGTTTGATTAATTCCATTAATGGATCATTTAGTTCGGTGTTTAGTTCATTTCCATAGAATATCTTATCTATCTAATAATTATATATGATTACATTAATATAAATCAAGCCATGCAATCGGATCTCTAATAAAGTATCTATTAATTATTACTAGTACATCTTAATCAAGCTTAGTGTTAATGAGTATGACCTGATTATGACATTTGATAGGATCATCTGAAATATGTTTTGGCCCCAAAGGAAGAAAAAAAAAATTAAAACATTGAAAAAGGTTATGAATTATTTTATTTTTAAATAAATTTTTATATTTTTTTATTGTATTACATAGCTAACATATTTAAATAAATTATTATTATTATTTTTTATATTAAATGAGGTTTTAGTCTAAAGATAGGATAAGGGATTGCATATGTTGGATTTCAAACTCTAAACCTGTTAGATGTCATCTCTTAAAAGTGGTTAAATGAATTAACTGAGTTATGTCTCGGATTTAATAAACCTTTATCATTTGATTTGTACTCAAATAAACTCATATTTCAAACGAAAGATTGATCTATGTTAAGGGCTTATTTATATATAAATTAAAGGTTAAAAGTTTATTTTGTTACAAATTAAAAGTTAAGAGTTTTTTCGGATGCAATAAAAATATATGAATTACTTAAATAAAGTGATAAAATTTAATTTTTTAAAATTATTTTAATAAAAAAAAAAATCTAATGTCAAATTAAGGTTCGAAGTTGAGCTTTCCAACCTAGCTAACCATGAGAATGGGGGGCTTTTGTTGTTGTTGTTGGTGTTTAGCTGCTACTTGCCTACTTTATTCATTGAGAAATTTCAAACCAACATTAGTACTTATACAACTAAACTTAATTATTTAAGAGAATGTGGTGAATGATAAGCCAACTAATAAACTTGATAGTTTATGGGTTTTGCTTAAGTGAATGCTCAATAGATTTTCAGTTGAACCAACACTTTTAATTTGGTGGATTATAGCCAGCCTAAAAGCATATATAATATAAATAATTAAATAATATCTGAGAAATTAATTAAAAATGATAAATAAATGGATAATATATAACACTGATGATGGATTTCTTTTTTTTTTGTTAGAAAAAAGCTTGTTAGAATGAGTGATATCTTGGATGATCTAAGATTAGCTGTAAACCCAGGATATAAAAGTCGGTAGCAATTTCCATAAGGATTTTGACAAAATTTTCTTAAATTTTCGAATGCAAATAATAAGATAGGAAAACAAGTGTGACCGTCTGGTTTTCTTCATTGTAGCATAACGTAACGTTTATATATATATGTATATATGATATGAAAGCTGTCACATCATACACGTGTATGTGTATGTTTTTTGCATGGTTTGGTTTGGGTGCACCAAGTAATTTCCACATCATCACTTGAATTAAAAATAAAAAAAATTTGTTTTAATACATTTGATGACATGAAAAAAATATATTCCAACTTAACGTTTTGTTAGAATCCCACATCGGTGGGAGAATTGTTAGAGTTCCTCCTTGAAGGCTATATAAAGAGCCTTAAGGAGAAGTATTAAAACCATCCCAAGAATTATCTCTTCCTCTCTTGTATACTTTCTTATATTCTTTGTGAGGTTGTTCTCTCCTAGTATTTAGAGAGAGGTGTTGTAATATTTTCTCATAGTGAAATTCTTCTAGTCTTGCCCCGTGGTTTTTCCCTTTATTCATTGAGGGTTTTCCACGTTAAATTTTGTGTGTTCAGTTCCTATTTTCTCATCTCTTATTTTAGTTGTGAGACACTATTCCGTCACTCTGGTACCTAACAGTGGTATCAGAGCCATTGGTTCGTGGTCCTTATTCCGCTGCAGTGAAAGTGTTGGTTCTTAGTATGCTCTGTGGTTGCAGTATTGTCTGATCTTCCACATCAGAAAAGAATTATTCGTGTTGCTGGAAATAAAGTGTGGTAGTGTGAAAGTGTCTAGGGAAGTTCTGGCTAGGAAAGACTTGGTATTTAAGTGTGTCTATTAGTGACCCACCTCTCTTTCCTGGGAACCTACCTGGTGCACTATTCACGGGCTACGGTCACTGTTCCAGTATACGGGCTATTCAATTGTACTGTACTATTCACAGATACGGTTACTATTCATACGTGTGGTTGTATACTTTTGCAGTAATTGTTAACGTATACTGGATTTGTTCTAGTGTACGACATACGTACAATACTGTTCACGTATACGGTACTATTCACGGTGAAATAGTGTAACTCGCTTCAGTTCGTGTACAACCATGGCAGCAAAATTCGAGATAGAGAAGTTCAGTGGGAGAAATTTCTCCTTGTGGAAATTGAAGATAAGAGCAATTTTGAGGAAGGATAATTGTCTAGAAGCAATTGAAAGTAGACCCACAGAAATGACTGATGAAAAGTGGAAAGAGAAGGATGACAATGCTGTTGCCAATCTGCACCTAGCAATGGCGGATTCAGTTTTGTCAAGTGTTGCAGAGAAGAAGACTGCAAAGGAGATTTGGGATGTTCTAAACAAATTGTACGAGGTGAAGTCACTTCACACCAGAATATTCTTGAAGAGGAAACTCTACACTCTTCGAATGAGTGAATCCACGTCGGTAACGGATCACATCAACACTCTGAATACGCTATTTGCTCAACTCACAGCATCAGATTTCAAAATAGCGGAAAATGAACGTGCGGAACTTCTACTTCAGAGTTTACCAGATTCGTATGATCAACTCATCATCAACATCACAAATAACAATGTTAGTGACTCTCTTCACTTTGATGATGTTGCCGGTGCTATTCTTGAAGAAGAATCCAGGCGCAAGAATAAGGAGGAAAGGTCAGAAAATTCAAAGCAAGCAGAGGCTTTAACGGTGATGAGAGGCAGATCAACAGAACGTGGCTCCAGTGGGAGTCAGAATCATGGTAGATCAAAATCTCGAAGAAGGAAGAATCTTAAATGCTACAATTGTGGCATGAGAGGGCACTCGAAGAAGGAGTGTTGGCATAATAAGAAGGGTGGAGAAAAGAATTCTGAAACATCAACCTCCCAAGGTTGTGTTGCAAGTACCTCAGATGATGGAGAAATCTTGTATAGTGAAGCAGCGACTAGTTCTAAAGGCGGAAAGAAACTCAATGATGTCTGGATAATGGATTCAGGTGCGACATGGCACATGACTCCACACCGAGATTGGTTTTGCACTTATGAACCTATTTCGGAAGGATCTGTGTTCATGGGAAATGATCACGCCTTAGATATTGCTGGAGTCGGTACCGTCAGATTAAAAATGCATGATGGTACTGTTCGCAAAATTCAAGGGGTACGACATGTGAAGGGCTTAAAGAAGAACTTATTGTCAATTGGACAATTGGATGACCTCGGGTGCAAGATCCACACTGAATGTGGAATATTGAAAGTAGTGAAAGGAAACCTTGTGGTGATGAAAGCAGAGAAGATCACAAGCAATCTATACATGCTTTTGGGAGAGACGTTGCAAGAGGCAGATGCATCAGTTGCAGCAGCCAGCCAAGAAGAAACGACGATGATGTGGCATCGCAGATTAGGCCATATGTCAGAGCGAGGCTTGAAGGTCCTTGCAGAACGCAATCTCCTGCCCGGGCTCAAGATGGTCAATTTACCTTTCTGTGAGCACTGTGTGATAAGCAAGCAGCATAGATTGAAGTTTGCTAAAGTAACTACAAGAAGCAAACACATACTGGACTTAATCCATTCTGATGTGTGGGAGTCACCAGAAATATCCCTGGGTGGAGCAAAGTATTTTGTATCATTCATTGATGACTATTCCAGGAGATTATGGGTGTACCCAATCAAGAAGAAGTCAGATGTGTTTCCAGTATTCAAGGAGTTCAAAGCACAAGTAGAGCTTGAAACTGGGAAAAGAATCAAGTGCTTGAGGACAGACAATGGAGGAGAATATGTAGACGGTAACTTTCTAGCATTCTGTAAGAAAGAGGGTATTATGAGACAATTCACGGTTGCACATACGCCTCAACAGAATGGTGTAGCAGAGCGGATGAACAGAACTCTCCTAGATAGAACAAGAGCCATGCTGAGAACAGCGGGATTGGCCAAATCTTTCTGGGCAGAAGCAGTCAAAACCACCTGTTATGTGATAAATCGATCACCATCAACGGCGATTGGTTTGAAGACGCCTATGGAGATGTGGAAAGGAAAGCCAGCTGATTATTCTTCTCTACATGTGTTTGGATGTCCTGTGTACGTGATGTACAACTCCCAAGAAAGAACAAAGCTGGATCCAAAATCCAGAAAATGTATATTCTTGGGTTATGCTGACGGTGTTAAGGGGTATCGCCTGTGGGATCCCACTGCCCGCAAGGTTGTTGTCAGCAGAGATGTAGTTTTTGCAGAAAATGAACTGCAAAGTGAGCAAACAAATGACAACACTTCAAAAGAGACTGCTACAGTGCAGATGGATAGAAATTCTCAAGAAGATGATTCTTCTGAAGCAGAACCAGAGCATGAGGTACCAGAACCAGTTGAGTCCGAGGCTGTAGAAGTTCGACGGTCAACTCGTGAGAGAAGGCCTCCAAATTGGCACACAGAGTATGTTACGGAGAGCAATGTTGCATACTGTCTTTTAACAGAGGATGGAGAGCCATCAACTTTTCATGAAGCTACTAGTAGCCCAGATGCTTCTCTGTGGATGACAGCAATGCAGGAAGAAATTGAAGCTCTTCACAAGAACGAGACATGGGAACTGGTGGAATTACCACGTGGCAGAAAAGCCATTGGTAACAAATGGGTCTACAAGATCAAGCGGGATAGCAATGATCAAGTAGAACGATATCGTGCTAGATTGGTTGTAAAAGGATATGCTCAAAAAGAAGGTATTGACTTCAACGAGATATTTTCTCCAGTTGTCAGACTTACTACTATCAGAGTAGTGTTGGCTATGTGTGCTGCATTTGATTTACATCTTGAACAACTAGATGTAAAGACGGCTTTTCTACATGGAGAGCTTGAAGAAGAAATTTATATGCTCCAACCAGAAGGTTTTGTTGAAACAGGCAAAGAGAACTTGGTTTGCAGGTTGACCAAATCTCTGTACGGTCTAAAGCAGGCGCCCAGATGTTGGTACAAGAGATTTGATTCTTTCATAATTAGCCTTGAATACAACAGACTGAGTTCAGACCATTGTACGTACTACAAGAGGTTTGATGATAATGATTTCATTATTTTGCTGTTGTATGTGGATGACATGTTGGTGGTAGGCCCCAACAAAGATCGAATCCAAGATTTGAAGGCACAGTTGGCTAGGGAGTTCGATATGAAGGACTTGGGACCCGCAAACAAGATTTTAGGGATGCAAATTCACCGAGACAGAAAAGACAGGAAAATTTGGCTTTCTCAAAAGAATTATCTGAGGAAGGTCTTGCGACGCTTCAACATGCAAGACTGTAAGCCAATATCTACCCCACTTCCTGTCAATTGTAAATTATCCTCAGGTATGAGTCCTAGCAATGAAGCAGAGAGGATGGAAATGTCTCGAGTACCGTATGCATCAGCGGTGGGAAGCCTTATGTATGCTATGATATGTACAAGACCAGACATTGCACAAGCAGTGGGAGCGGTCAGTCGATTTATGGCAGATCCTGGTAGAGAGCATTGGAATGTTGTTAAGAGGATCCTTAGATACATTAAAGGAACCTCAGATGTTGCATTATGTTTTGGAGGATCAGAACTTGTTGTCAGGGGTTATGTTGATTCAGATTTTGCAGGTGATCTTAATAAAAGGAAATCCACTACTGGCTATGTGTTCACACTTGCAGGAGGAGCGGTAAGCTGGTTATCTAAGTTACAGACTGTTGTAGCTTTGTCTACTACAGAAGCTGAGTACATGGCAGCTACCCAAGCATGCAAGGAAGCAATATGGATACAAAGGTTAATGGAAGAACTCGGGCACAAGCAGCAGAAGATTATTGTGTATTGTGACAGTCAGAGTGCCTTGCACATTGCAAGGAATCCAGCCTTTCATTCCAGGACAAAGCATATAGGTATACAGTATCACTTTGTTCGAGAAGTAGTAGAAGAAGGAAGTGTGGATATGCAAAAGATTCACACCAAAGACAACCTAGCAGATGTTATGACAAAGCCAATCAACACTGACAAGTTTATTTGGTGTCGATCCTCCTATGGTCTATCAGAAACGTAAGCAACATGGAATGGCAAGACAGAAAGAGTGGTGTGAAGATATGATTGGTTTAATCAAATCTTCAAGTGGGAGAATTGTTAGAATCCCACATCGGTGGGAGAATTGTTAGAGTTCCTCCTTGAAGGCTATATAAAGAGCCTTAAGGAGAAGTATTAAAACCATCCCAAGAATTATCTCTTCCTCTCTTGTATACTTTCTTATATTCTTTGTGAGGTTGTTCTCTCCTAGTATTTAGAGAGAGGTGTTGTAATATTTTCTCATAGTGAAATTCTTCTAGTCTTGCCCCGTGGTTTTTCCCTTTATTCATTGAGGGTTTTCCACGTTAAATTTTGTGTGTTCAGTTCCTATTTTCTCATCTCTTATTTTAGTTGTGAGACACTATTCCGTCACTCTGGTACCTAACACGTTTCATGTAAAGTATATATTTATTATTTAAGGATATGGTAAATATCCTATTTACATAAATTATTCCAAAATAAAATTGCTGGTTTTTTTTTTATTGATTTTTAATCGATTCAATTAAAATATTAATTTTAAATTGAATAAATTTTTAAGTTTTAGTTGAATCAATGCACGTAATATTCGAAGTAGTCCAATACACTTTTCTATTGCTTCGAAAAGATAATGTGAATTTGAAAAATTATAAAGTTGGAAAAAATCATGTCCATACCACCTTTTTACATAATCATGATTTCATGACACTGTGGAGCCTTCTGAATTGACTTCTTTCCTTGGTTGGTAACGGTATCCAATTTTATTAAAAAAAAAAAAAAAAAAAAAACTTGATTGTGTTTAGCTAAGGATTCAAAAGCAAGCACATTTCTTGCTTGAATTAAATAATGAGCAAGTCAAAGACATTATAGGTTAATCAAAGACAATAGTATATAATTTATAAACTAGTTTAGGTGACAAGAGAAAACAACAGCTGAAGTTCTTCCAATTAAATAAATGGAAGAATTTCTAGGGTGGGAACTTGCTTACCAGAAGCAAGAAAACAAGAATATAATCACTTACACCTAAACAAGAACATATCAATTTTAATTTGCTTTACATTTTTAATGACCCAAAACGCCAATTCTTACAAACGGGTTACAGTTATACCCTCGCTAAAAAACTGGTGATTACGAAGATTACTGATGATTTACTTAGAAGATTTTTACTAGGTAATTATTTTCTCTTTCTTTCTTCCATGAATTTATGTATTCTATCCAGTGCAACTCCTAGTGTCTGCTCGCTCATGTTTGCAAAACAAACCCTGAACCACCCTGGTTCAGAGCAATGGCAGGAAGATCCTGGTGATATGTTAAGTCTTACTTCGTTCAAGATAATCTTCCAAAGAGCCAATTCGCCTTCTCTTGTAGGTTCCTCCAACAACGGACTTAGATTCATCCAGCAAAATAACCCAGCATTGCCTTTCAAACACTCGATCCCGGCATTTTTCAACCCTTTAATGATCATTTCATATCTCTTGCTGAGTCTCTTTCTGTTCGTCTTTATGTAGTTTTCGGTGAATTCCTTGTTAGACAACATACAGGCCAAGAGATGTTGTGTTTGAGAAGAAATCAAGGTGAAGCTAGACATCCTCCTGGCAGTTGTGACAACCTTGTCATTGTAGGAATATATTGTTCCCACTCTAAAACCTGGAAGGCCAAGATCTTTAGAAAGGCTGTAAACAATGTGAACTCTTTCAGAATCTTTGTAGTCACGAGTTTCAAGGATTTCTGCAATGCTTATGAATTCGGATGATGAGAAGGTTGATCCGGAGTAAATTTCATCCGAGACAAGGTGGATGTTTTTGCGTGTGGCGAAATCAAGAATCTCTTCCAGGACTGATCTTTGGATTGTTGAACCTAAAGGGTTTGAGGGATTTGTTATCAGAACTCCTCTCACTTTCAAGTTCATGGATTCTGCACATTCATATGCAGCTTCCAGAGCTTGAGGTGTAACTTGGAAATTGTTTGAGCTATCGCAATGGATTGGGACAATTTTCACACCGGTCCTCCACCTCAGATCTCTGTCAAATCTGGAGGAAACAATAAACAGTTCGAATTATAAGCATTGGTTTAAAAATATGTATGAGCCTGGAAGTGCATGGGAAATGAACTTTCAAGAAAATGTTCTTATCCGAACTTGTTCTTACCCTGGATAGTATGGAGTTGGAACCAGCAAAGCATCCCCAGGATCTGCCAAAATGAATGTTAATAGCTCATTGGCTGCAGTTGCGCCTGCAGTTAATACTATTCTATCAGGGTCGAATTTTGCTCTTCCCCCTCTAATTTGCTCCATGAAATTTGCCATAGCCTGTGTGCAAAAAATAAACAAGTTTTAGTCGGGTTGCAATACTATATATAGCCTATTATGAAATCCTGTCAGGTAAAAATAACAATCTTGAGGTTCAAGGAAAGTACCTGTCGGAAAGATTTAAGTCCATGGTAGTCTTGAAATAAAGCATTTTCTCTAAAGCCAGGTGCTCCTTTTCCCCAGCTAGATGTTTCCGAATGCTCTTCCAAGTACTTCTCCAGTAAATCAAATGAAACCTGTTCGAGGAACAAGAAAGAACATTACATGCAAATTCTAATTGCTTCTTTTTTGCTCTTGTAAGTAACTGTGTTTTGCCCTTGATACTTACTTGATTTTCAGCCAGTCCCATCTGTATGACTCCTGACTGGTTGTTTGATTCATCGTAAGGGTTTTCATCGTATGCTTTCCAGCCTGCAAAGTATGGAGAGTCTTCTCCATGAGTTTCAGAAACTGCAACTTTTGATAGTCCAACAGAAGGTTGCTCAATCTCTATAGCCATGTCTAGCTTTCTAGCTGAATTAGTATTAGCCTTTTCTGTCAGGGAGCTGTTGTGTATGAAAGAAGGAAATGATAGAGGAGAGAGAGAAAAGAGCTCGAAGGAGATGATTATGCTGATGAATGAAACCTTTGTCAAAGACTAGGCTTTATATATAGGATCCAGGGAAAGCCCTTTTACACAGAAAAAAAAAAAAAGGCCTTACAACTTGCCTGGTTCTTTCAGAAGATAGAAAATAAAAAAAATATCAATGATTGATTCTGTAATGTAAGCAAAATCAAAGGTCACCTTTTACAGATAGTATTTATCTTCAGTGACAACTGTTAGCTTCTGTCATCTTGTCAAATCTTTCTCTATCTCAATCTCCATGAGATCCATACCAAATATGGTGGTTGATATAGGAAAGTTGGTGTCTATTATGCTTTAATTCTCAAATTTATTTTTGTTAGAATAGACAAAGGTTCTTATCTATCTTTATCATATATACTATCTTCAAGTAATTGCTCTCTTAATTGATTTATAATATGGTACTAATTTCCTTTTAAATAATTGTGATTGAGTTTTCTTTGCAAGTCCCCACTTTTCAACCTATGACTAATCAAATCCCTGTTGGAAAAAAATGAAACTTCCTCAGTGAAAACCAAATCTTACATGAAGAATAATGCATATTACAACACAATTATGTGGAGAGATCTAAGAGTAGTTAAGTTCCCATGACCTGACAAAGATCCCAATTTACTGAAGATTAAGATTCTGATTTGCAAACAAAGTTGGGACAAAACAGAAGCTCCGAGAAGATCTGATGGCCCCACTGATATATTAGTTGCAAGCAACAGAACTTATTACTCCTTCAGGGGTTTGAGGATTTTCATCATTATGGATAATCATTAATATCTAATCTTAGGTTTAATTAAAGGTAATCTTAAGCAAAAGCAATGGGGTTTTATGATTCAATCATTAATGATATACTAAAAATGATCATTAGATCATTCAGTGCCTATTAAAGTAAAATGCGCTTTATGTCTAGTTTATTCTGCTAGTCCTTCCTAAGTACATATGAAGAAGAAAAAATAAAGCATAGACACATAAATTGATTACATTATAATTTGCAAGCTAATTAACTTTGTAAATGACTAATTAGATTCATTAATCACATCTGCTGTTTTTTTTTTGTTATAAATATGTAGGTATATGCCTACATGTAAGAGTTAAGATATTTGTCAAGATTATGTTGGTTTATTTTTTTGAACAAAAAGGTTTTTATAGATTTCAACGAACTAACGTCGAGAGAATAAACAATAAACAACATCCTCATAACAAAAACCCAAAGAGAAGAATATGCTTTCTTTGTATATATGATCATCGACGTGGAGCTCGAGATCATGGTGCAGGAATCCAACAGCATGAGATTCGCAATTAAATAGATTGCATATATACCATATATATACCAGTGCAAAATTAGATCGACGAACATGAAATGAGTGGTCGATGACGACTGTTCCTCGACCTTCGGTCTCTAGGAGAGAGACAAGTATCAAGCAATGGTCTTCATCAGATCATGGGAATTTCAAATTTTGTATATATTTGTTTGTGTTTTAATCTTTGGAAGCAACTCCCTCTTAGTTAAACTGATACCAATAACAGAAGTAATGGTTGGTAAACCTTATATTCTTGAATCTCGAGTTTAGATAAGTTGATTCGTGCAACCACTTTAAGAAGTGTCATTCAATATGTATGGAATTCGAATCTCAATATCTGCAATTTTTTTATTCTCAAACTGCAATTTTTTTTGTATATATATATATATATAAAAAAAAAATTGATATTCTTAACCTGTCGGCTGACAAGGTTACCTTGCAGGTTGAGATTGAGAACAAGGGTGATTGGCTTCTGTCATTGGTCAGAATAAAGAGTTAAGCAGTAATTAAATCACATATTCTAGAGTAAACCCTTTTTTTTAATGTATGGGAGTCACCCAAAATCAGCTTCTACCCCATCAAACAGATAAGATTTTAAGTATACAATTATCACTAAATAAATAAAACAGTACTGTCAGTGTGTTAGGTGACTCCAAGCTAAGAAGCAGTCTACTCTTATCAACTACTAATATACTTAAAAGTCTAATTGCTTAAATTTTTTGTGCTTAGTGGAATCTAACAGATAGGCAACTGGTTATGGAAGCACCCCAGAAGTTGGGATTTCAGAAAAAGAAAATGACAGGGCCAATTGGCTTTATAGGGAACTTACAACTGGACAGCCTCAAATTCAAATTAAAGTACATATAAGTCACTAATTTAATTTAGTAGTAATAATAATAAGTTTTTTAGGATTAAAGGAGAAGTACGTTTCCGAATTGTCAGCACTCAGCAGCTAACTGTGTCAACATCATACAATTAAGGGCCATGTTTAGTCACCCTCATGCTTTGAATTTAGACTAGAAAGTGAAAAAGGAACTAAGTATATGTTCTTCATATATATCTCTGCATCTGATGTTGCTGTTCCACCAGAAACCCTGGCAGAAAATTGCCCCTCGATCAGTTGCTATCGCCGACGTTCGGTTAAAATGTCTGAAATCACTCTCTTCGATCACCATTGAAATTCCTGTTCCATTTTATGGTAATGCTAATTGTTAGAGTAAAATTAGAACTGAGTAAACTATAACCCTAGGAGTAAGTAAGGATCAGACCAAACAACGTGGAGTTATCTCAATGAGGTAAGCCTATGTTTATAAATAAAAGGGGTACATGTTATATTTGCATCCTTATTAGCGGGCATGAATCTTCTTGGAAGATATATATAATACCAATAAAGATATGTCATCATGCTAAGATCATGTCAATCGAGAGAGAATTAATTATAGAATATTGGGTAGTTCAGATAATTAATCAATTAATACTACTAACTCTAAGCTATGTAAGATCGAAAAACAAAGTTTTGCAATAAGATTTCATGCTTCAACCAATATTATATATGCTCTCTCTTTTTCTCCTTTTCATTCTTTATTAAAATGTTCTCTTTCTTTTTTTTATAAAAAAAAAATCGTAATTTGAGAATACGAAAAGATTGTAAATATTATAATTCAAACTCAAAATAATTGATATCATTTTTTAATTAAAGATGATTACATAAATCAACTGAATTAACCCTGAGTTTTTCATTCTTTCATCTTCATTTCATCTAAATATGCATTTCATGCTTACTTAATATACCTTTTGTTTTTGTTTATATAAAATTCTAAGCGTGTTTGTACAAACACGTTAATGTTCTTTGAAACATGCTTATCATTGTCTTCATATAGGAAATTTCCTGTTGATTGATGTGAGCAAAATTATGATACTTAGCCCTACATATAGTACTACACGAAAGATGTTCTTTGACTTTTGTTTTTTGTTTTCTTCTTTTTTTTTGGTTAAATTAATATGTTGCTATAGTTGTGATAAAGCATAAAAATGTGATCCACCGGCGTCCACATAGATTTTTGAGTTTCACGATCAAAACTATTCAAAATTATATTCCATCATTTGCTCTCAAGAATCAGGTCAAGTTTGAGTTTAAAAAATTTTATTTTTGCTTGTTCAAGTTTGGTCGTGATGGCCAAGCTTAGAAACCCATTTCATTATTTTAAAATATTAAAAAAATCATTTTATATTAATTTATATATTTTTATAATTAAATTTAAATAAAAATTATATTTTTATGAAATGAATAATAAATTGGATTAGACCGGATCAGATCACAAAAACCGGATCTGCCCGACATGGGACAGATTTATTTGCGCTTTGCACTTATTTTTCTGTTTATATCATTAATTCTATCTTCTAAAAACAATTGAAAAATCTAAGTTTTCAACTTGAAAGTTTTTTTAATTTAAAATCTGAGAAGGATTAAGTATGGTTTATAACATGAAAAAGGATTAGTCTAATTATGTATGTATATACCAAAAACATATTTATATAACTATTTTCCCATTTGCTTTTATTTTTATGAGAAATTATTTTATTTATTGTTAGTGAAATTTTTTCACTCTACAAATAAAGTTAGCAACATGATACATACATTTTAAGTATATTAAAAAATTAAAAAAATTAAAAATTAAACACGTAACAATCTCTTAATCTTGTTTGAAAATTTTAAAAACTTCACTTTCAATATATAAAAACAAACTCATTTTTTATTATACTATATACTATTCCTTTTCAGTTTTCCCCATATAAATGATTTTTTTTATTTGAACGAGTACTTAGCAAATAATTGCACCTCATGTGCTTTTTCTTCCCACTCTCCCCCCTCACCTCCGCCGCCCGCAGTATATATATATATATATATATATATATATATATATATATATATATATATATACATGATCTTATTCATTATTGTTGGAATGAAATAATATCTGTTATACTAACAATTTTTTTTGGTGCTCCCTAAATTGTGATCCTTGAACAGCCAACAAGCGCCAGAGATCTTAAGTTCGACATTTTATATATAGTTTTTGTTTCGAATTCTCGCACATTTCAGTTCGTTCTTTATTTGTTTATCCAAGTACTCTTGGATTGATGATTTCTCTTTTCTCCTCTGCTTAAATGCATGTAAACTAATTCTATCCAGCCCTTTGCCAACCAAGCAACCACGCAGGAAGCAGCATCGATCACAATCATAACTTACATTGGAACTCTTGAAATAGGGTTTTAT
This sequence comes from Fremontodendron californicum, assembly GCA_030761205.1. NCBI lineage: Eukaryota > Viridiplantae > Streptophyta > Magnoliopsida > Malvales > Malvaceae > Fremontodendron > Fremontodendron californicum. Next base: position 1,507,835 of record JAULJL010000006.1, read on the forward strand.
ATATATATATATATATATATATACGAGTTTTGCTAACGAATACCTTTATGACACTTTTTAAAGTTAGTTAATATAGTATTTATAGTAATAATATTGTATTAAATGTAAAAGTTAACAATTTATTCATCATTTCTAATTCATTGATTGAAGATATTACTATATTTAGTAATTTTAAAGAGTGTTCTTAAGGTAATTGTTAGCAAAATCATATATATATATATATATATATATATGTGTTGTTTAGAGATTAGATGATGACCTCGTAACTTGATGAAACATATATACACATGCTTTGCCAACTTGATATCTTTATAAGTAGTAAATTTACTGAACAGCTTCGGGAAAGTATATATGCAAATTGCATCACTCCCTTCACATGTGAATTAAACCTAATCAGACAATATATCAGTAAAGAACAAGAGACTTGTGTTTTAAGGACCTGTATTGAGATTGATATAAGTCTTGAACATTATTGAACATTATTTCCATAGGCTTATGTTTAAGTTTTACCAATATTTGTCGGATGTAAGAGTAGTTAAGAAATGATAACCAAGAGAAGTTAAATTTTAAAAGAAAATTAATATTCTTTTAAAATAATTATAAAATATATATATATATATATATTAAATGATGTTATAAGTTATTAGTTTTTGTATGATAGTCGTTAAATTTATATTTTTTTTATATTTATATTTTTTTTTATTTTTTAATATGAATAAAATGATGGATATCAATATAATCTAAATGAATTAAATTTCGATATCCATCTTAATGTCTTTTACATATAATCTACATATAATGAATTAATTCGTGTATTCGTGTTGTATTTGTGCTATTTTATATCTATACTTTACTTGAAAAATTGTTATCAAGTTAGGATATTTTTGCATAGTAATTCAATTTTAACTTTAAATTTATGTTATTTTTTTGTGTCATAATCATATTTAATTTATTATCAATGACAATAAAACCAAAACAACACGAGGATTCAAACACTAATATATATATATATATAATGTAACTCCTAAGAACAACTAGCAAGCTACCACCAATTGGCAATGTCAATAGAAAAGTTCCTCATTGACTTAACAGGAACATTTTAAAGAGGTAACAAGGGAAATTAAGGATGGACAAGGAATATTAACCAGCTCGGAGTCATGCTTATAAGACAAATTTCGAAGAAAAAAAATTGATTCCCATTTAATAATCACCATAAAGTAAAATGAAATGATAGACAAACTCCAGGAATCCAGCTCCTGTGCTTCAGAATCCCTTAACCTGCCCAAGCAAAACTCGTGTCCTTCTTCTCCACCATGTAATTACACCTACTACGTACCTCTATATCACCATCACATGTGACATGTCAACAAAATCCAAGCAACATTTAGATTTTAGACAGCTCAAAGAAGCAGCTTTAGTTGGTCCTTTTCACTCCTAATTTCTTTGCAAATTATATATGGCTACAAGATAAGAATCCTAAATAAATTGCCACCCACTGAGTGGTAGTTCAATGCAAGAGGAAGCAGTAAAGATGAAATTATAAAGAATTCGGGTTTAGTTCGGTTAGTTCATACAGTTATTTTTAAGAGATGACATCCAACAGGTCTGGAATTCGAATCCCAACATTTATAATTTATTTCTCTATTTCCAGACTACGTCCTCCTAATTTATACCACAAAAAAAAAAAAAAATTACGAAGTAAAAAAGGAATTTCCTTTTATATAGACTCCTAGGGCAATAATATTTAATTCCTTATTAATACTCTCAAGAGTCTCAACTTTGTAGATATCTACTCAAGTTATGTTCCCACTTTAACTACAAATTAAGCCATTAATTTGGAGTTGTACTTATTAAGATTAGTGATACTATTTAACAAAGTTAATACATATATTAAGTAGAGGTTGCATATTTGTTTTAATCTCAGGATTGCATTGCTCAAGAAGGTTTGGTCTACAAGCAATCAAAATAAATCTTCATGTTTTGAATATCTAACTTCCCTTACACACAGCCATGCAATGCAACAAATTCACCCCTACAACACTTTGCAATAGCTTATACCATGTTAAGAAAATTTTCCTCTTTGACTTTCAAAGTTCAAACTGGACAGACAAGGGACAAAACAGGCTCTCTTAGTCTTAATTAACTTTGTTAATTTCCATGATAAAATTATGAGTCCCAACTCCCAACTAACAACCATCATAAAGAAAGTTTCAAATTATGACAGACAAACTCCCAGAAATCCTGAGCTTCTGCCTCAGAATCCATCAATTTTCCTAAGGAAAACTCGTCTTTTTTCTCCTTCATGTCTTTAGAAGCCTAATTCTGTCAGCATCAAATCTTGACAAAAACGCCAAGCAAAACTTTTTAAAAAGCTTCATTGCGAAATTTGTGCTGGCAAGACAACAATCTTGAGTTAATTACCATCAGCTAAAATTGAAAGGATAATAGCTAGGTTACATTCTTGATCATTGGTGGAAATTAATGTACTTAATTAGTATATAGTACTGATATATACATTCTTTATTGCTCTATGGTGTTGATTTCTCCTTTTTGAGTTTAAAAACTTTGTTAAACATAAAATGAAATCATTATTGTGTAATCTCTATCTTAAACCCTTATATTCTTTTGATAGTATTTAGTTAGAGTAATTAATTTAATACAATCTCTGCCTACTGTTATAGACTATATTCCCCTACTTTTATTGTGTAATCTTTGGAGATTTCATACCAAATCTTAATCAGATTAATTAGATTCTTAAATCTTAACTCTTATTTTATATTGTAGTTTCCTAACAGCTTTGCTTAGATTTATTTCTGGTTACACTTTTAAGTTAATTATTATTTGTTTTTTACTTCTGATTTTATGCTAATTGTATCCTCGAAATTTTGCACCATTATAACATAGGTTAACAAATGATTTGGACTTTTCAAATTGTTGAAAAATCACAATTGATGTAATAGTCATGCATTAAAATTGAATTTGAAAGTATTTAGAGAATTTTTATTTTAATCATTTGATGTTATCTGATTATGAGCCTAGTAACTTTTCAAGTACTTGATAATGCTAAATTTTCATAATTAATCTTATACCATCAATTTTTTTGGGTAGAAGGATGAATTAATTAAATTAAACAACCAACATTAATAAAGAGCTCTTAAGGTCAAAGTACATATTTGGTACAAAATAGGAGTAAATTAATGGAGTAAATGGTTTGACAATATTTCTTACTCTTAGTGGTCTTCATGTTTATAATCCACTCATATATTTTTTATGAATTTTCTTTATTATTACTATAATAATAATAGATGTAACTTCTATTATCATATATTTTCTATCCAATCACCAACTGCTATATATCTTGTAAAACTTCCATACATGGTTAATTGTTTTAAAATGATTAAAATATTTTTATGAGAAAATAAATAAATATATTTATATTTTATCCTTAAAGGTCAAAAGGGTTGCTTTATTTAAAGAAGTGATTTAAGTATTAATTATTTTCTGACTAAATATCTTCCCTGTAATACACCTGTACAAGCTAAGCAACTAGCTATCTAAGTAAAGGCCCAATTTCTATCAAAGAAAAGGCCCAAAAAGAAGAGCCCCATTGGAGCCCAATCCCATGGCCATACTTCTAAACGACGTCGCCTTCTCTGTCTGAGTTACTTGTAAATGGCGAAACCGTCCATCTCTCCACCGGAGGTCCCCATGGAGCTCCTCCACGTCTCCAACCGTCAAAAGCTCCTCAATTCTCTTCGCCAGCACCTCTCCGACTCCTCTCGCCCCCTTCACGGCTTCGTCTTCCTTCAGGTACTATTAATTAAAATCACTCATTTTTTAATAATTTTCTTGTATAACCATAAACGCATAATATATGCTAGATATGGCACATTTTTGGAGCTTTATTTGTTAGGTATGGCTTGGGTTTTAGTTGTAGTCAACTGACCATGAAGGCAGGTTGCCTTTCCTATGAATGCATGAGGAATTAGGATCAAATAGCAAGATTTTTCACTATTTATAACGCCAAGATCCTTAAAAAAGTATTCTCTTCCAATTGAGGAATGAAGCAAGGTCTGAAGCAAATAGTGGCTATGATGAGTCTATGAACTTCTGATACAATTTGGAATGCCAAAATCCAGTTTCATTGATGAGAACTTGAGCAGCATTTCTGTATAGCTTAAATTCATCTTGTATAAATCAAGTTACAAGCACTATATAGTAATGAATAATGCATACTGCCACTTGCTGAATCCATGTTTGAATATGGGGGAAAGCTAAGTAACCTGGTTAAGAGTGAACACGAGATATGGGTTCCATGGTCTGTTGATTAAAGTCTGAAGTAGCATAGTTATTAAGCTGAAGGCTTGGGAAGTGAGTTGGATCGGAGCACGACAACGAGATCTAATACCAGAAACTCTTTATTTGAACTCATTAATTCAACAGTAAAATGCTGCATTTCTATATATTCAGATCATAATTTAGATCCATTTTTTAAGGCCAATCTATAGTAGAACAAGCCAGAACCTTTAAGAAAGCAGATAAAAAGAGTTCAACAGATTGTGTATTGAAATCAGCAAAATGAAGTTGCTACTTGTGACACTCGTTAAGAGTCTTACGGATGAAAGGAATCATCAAAACTTCCCAAAAGACGGGGAAAGACAAATTTTACTTTCTCGACTTTCTATTTAATCAAATTCTTCCGAGTAAATGAGTAATAAAGCATATTAATGCAGTGGAAGAAAACAAAAAAGAAGATGCTAACCATTTGTATTCCTCACACGTATAATTCATGGTAATCCTAAAGCTCTGCCTTGTTGGCCATTGAACGAGCAGCTTTAACTCCTCTCCACCACCTTTGAACCCTGTTGGAGACCTTGTTTGCATGCATCTTCAATGTTTCACTAGCATTTTTTATTCCTTTGCTGATCCTCTGTTTCCAATCACCTTTTCTACTTTCTTTCTCTCTCAAAAGTTTTCCCTGAGAAAAAAAATAAATCATAATCAAAACAAGAATCATATGAAAACTTTAATCTGCTGTGGAGTTTTGATAAGTACCAAATTAGATGGAAATTGTTCCTCCTCCTCATCATCATCTTCATCATCATCCGCATCTTCACCGGGATTCTTCATGTTCATCAGCTCCTCCCTTGAATACATTGTCATGCCGGGTGCCCCTGGCATGCCCTAGATCGCAATAAAATTAAACAATTAAAAGATCAGATATAAACATCAGGTATGAACATTGAACAGCATAATATTCAGCAATATATCTTTAATCACCTCCATGGATCGTAACATCTTTTCCATTTCAGCCTCTTTAGTTGGTTTGGGTACAAAAGGTTCTCCCGGAGTCCTATCCTGTATGTATCGATGAGAATAAAGCAGTTTGATTAAAGATGATGCATCTTTTCCTCACACCAGATGTAAATAATAATCTCATTAATGGAGCTTGTCATACAACATTATAACAACAAGCTCCTTGTTTTAAAAACAGTTTTGCCCGAGTAAAATAACCGTCGTCAGGCTACTATATTCAAAGCATTTTATGAAGATAGTGAACAAGTAGAAAAGGAAATGATTTCACAAAAAAATTAGATTCATATTATCCAAATTATGCAGATTCAGATCAAAAAGGACTAAAGTGACAATCCTATTCTTTTCCTCCCAGCAATTCACAACAAAAACAAAAAGTGTTGCTCCGACTCTTCATTTTTCTTGAAGTACCCGTGTCCGATACATTTCCAGACATGGGTATGAAGATAAGATCCTCCAAAAACCCTCAAAATACATGAAAATATTGAAAAAAATAGAACATACCCATATCGGACACATACCCGTGTCCGAGTAACATAGCTTTGGAATATGCTACAACAAAACAACATAGCAGAAAGTAAACGAAATCTATCAAAAATAAATAATGCTACATAAGTAATGCTTCTAAGGTTCTTGGAGATGAACCATTTTATGAGAATCAATTACAGATTGGGAATCATGAAGCCTACTGAAAACAGCAAAAAGTATTGGGTGACTCAGCCACATTTGAACCAAAGTTCAGCTATTCCCACATAATAGCAAGTGTCCATCTTATACAGGATTAGTGCTTTCTTAATATTAGTCAGAAAACTACACATAATGATAAGATAGCAGTACAGAATAGCGAATCCTATTACCTTTGGCAGTGGGGGAGGCTTGGTTTTGCATGCCTTAGTTAGGTCTTTACATAGATAATTCGCCAGTGACTTGATATCAGGCTTGGACGTGTATATATATTCAGCAGCATCGGTATCAGAATACCCCATAACCTGAAAAAAAAAAAAAAAAACATAAGCAGCCATGCTTGACAGTCTCAGAAACACAACTGCTAAAACCAAAGACCAAGTTCGATGGGCTGAACTTTTAGCTAGTGCAACGATTAATCAATCCAGCTTTTTAGGGGGAAAATACACAAATATTTCACATGCTCACAGAGAGACTAGACTGCATTGATCAATCAAAAGAACAATTCATTTATGTTATCAAAATTCTAACCTCCTGACAAGCTCGCTCAATTGTCTTACACTCTGTATTGCAAATCCCTTCAGCATCCTGTTCGATTAGCTGTAAATAGATGGGACTTCCATGGGTCAGAATAATAAGATTAATTGAACTGAAACACCTAAGAAAAAACCCAAAAACAACAAAGAAAATCCAATAAAGCACAAAAATCTTAAAATGCCAGAAAAGTCAGAATTCATTTTACCTCTAACTTATCTCCTTGCTCTACTATATCAATCTTCAAAATCCAATCAGCTTCCTCCTTCTTCAAATTACAAACATTCTCCGCAATCTCAATGATTTGATATTCTGAGATCTAACACCCAACCAAAACCAAACAGAAAAACAACAAAAAAAATCAAAACAAACAAAAAAAAAAAAGAAAGAAAGAAAAGTCACCCAAAACAGAATTCTAAGAAAGAAAATTTAAAGTATAAAAAGCAAACCCAGATGATAAAAAGACCTTCTTGGGAGAGATCTGGGCTTGTTTCGTTTGTACTTGTTGGTACAACTGTGATGCCAGCTTCTCACAAACTTGACATTTGATGTAAGGAATGTCTTCCTTTCTAGCAACTGCCACTGGTTTCTTGGCACAGAGAGAGACAGGCAACCACGTTGACAATAACAAAACTGAAACTAAAAGAACTAAAATTTGCTCCATCTTTCCCATTACTCTCTCTTGATTGTAACAATCCTTTAGATGAACTGAAAGAGTTGTTAAAAAGGATCCTTTTTTTTACCGAATTGATCGAAGTGGACTTGAAGTCTTGAAGAAAGTATTCAAAGAAATAATAATAAAAAAAAAGAACTGACACGTGTTTCGCTGCATCTGATTGGTTCCTTTGAGGTTTTAAAAGATGGGGTCCACTTTTTTCAACCAATAGGATTTGAGAAAACACGTAGTTCTGGTTTTTTGGTGATTTATTGAATCCATGGAGGACTTCGCTGACTTAATTCCTCTGGTTGATCAGAGCCGTCCAAGCTTCATATGGGACCCCACTCATTTTTGCTTACGTGGCAGAATTCTGAAAGAACTGTATGAACTGGAGAGAACCACCCTGGATGATCTCTGAAAACCTGAAACCCACCTAAAACCCTAAATTGAGAGCCTCCTAACTTGAGCTTTTAGGACAATTAGGGTTTAGCTCTTGAAACCTTTCCTTATCGTAAGTAACTCCTAAATTTCACAAATTTTGTTAATTTTTTAGCTGACGCCATGGATTTATCTCTGAAAGCTTCTATGAATTCCCCAAAACCCAGTTTTCTGATTGGCGAAAACTACCAACTTTCTCTAAAACAATCCATGGAAGACCTTTTAGCTGAAACCCACAAAGAAACCTCGAATTTCTCTGGTTTCATTGATAAATTCTACGATTTAATGCAAGCAAAGATTGACCCACCTCTAGAATCCATTTGGGTATACTCTGCTTTGTCGTTTCGAAGCCATAATTTCGGAAAGGAAGATTCTTTGAATCGATTATCAATCATAAAGGATCTCTTTCAGTTAGTTTCTTCGTGTTCAAGTCCCTGTAATTCTTCCAAAAGCATAGCATTGCTTGCTCCAATTGTTTTTGAAGTTTATAAATTAGTTGTGGAAGTAATAGGAAAGGAATTTGGTTCAAAGGGAGAGAAGAAAGTGAATAAAAAGGTTAAGTCTGTCGTTGAAGTGATCATTGGTTATATAAGCATATGCTGTTGTAAGGGTTTGAGTGAGGAGAGTGAAGGTATTGATGTGAATTTGGTAATTCCGGTTGAGGATTTGGTTTCTATTTGGATGGATAGAAATGTAAATTTGCAAACTTTTTTGCCACTGGTGAGTAATGAGATTTGTGGAGTGATTAGTGAAAGAGGGTTTGATGTGAATTACTTGGCTGGTGTAGTTATGGTGGAGGCATTTTTGTTGAAACTTTGCTTGGAATTAGGGATTGGGACTGAAGGGAAGGTGTTGGAGAAAGAGTTGAGAAGTTGGGCTGTTGCTTCAATTTCCAGCTTTCACAACTTTTATTTCTTCGGTTAGTGCTTTGTACTCTTTTGTCTGATTTTTTATTGTTATTATTTATTTGTTTTGTAATCCCTGAGGTTACTTGTACTTTAGATGTCTGAAGAGCATTTATGTGCCAAATCAACATTGACTAAATCATAAGCTTATATGTGTAGTATTAATTTCTGCTTTTCTTTTTGGCAAAATGCATTAGTTTCTCCTGACTGATTGTAATTTTGTTCAGTTTCTTCTTGGGTATATTTGGATGCACTTTCCTTTGGACAAATTTCAAATCATATGGATTAAAATGAGACATCCAATATTGTGCCTGTCTCAATATATATTTTACATTGTTTCGTAGAGTGGAAATACAGCTGTTATTATTACCTCTTTTCCATGATTGCACTTATTTTCGCTGAAGTCATATTTGCTATACTTTCTATCTAATTATCACTTTGTGCTGATCAGAAATACTTGTGAGGATGTTGCTGCAGCCGGCTTTGCCAGTGACTGCCTTGCTGGTTAGTTTGCTACGCTTGGATATTTTAATTCATTAATATCTCTTTCTCCTATTTTTAGTATGTTTTTGTGCTTTATATCAAATTGTCTGCCAATGCTTACAGGAATTAAATCTGTACGAGTTGTAAGTGGTGGTTCTATAGATAATTGTGTGTTTATCTGCCATGCAAATGCTTACACCATTGAAATGCATATGCTGCGCATTAACGGTTCTGCATCAGTGAATCATGGCCTCTAGTTATTCTCTTCCCTCTTTGTTAACTGATTCCCCCTCAAAATGATGGATTCTTACAAACTGATTTATTTTTATGATTTAGCAGTCTGTTGTGTTTTGGTGGACATCAACAGGACTCCAGTATTTTCATGATTTTTAAGCATTGGGCACTTCCATGCTGAAGTTAATAGCATTTTGCTTTTCATGGGCAAGATACCAAATAGGAGGCGTTAAGTGGGGCAGGGGGAATGAAGTATCAGTGGCTTGATAATAGAACTATAGAAGTTTGTCCATGTCTTCATGTTCTTTTTCCTCTTTGTAGCTTTGATGCAACATGTGCTTGAACTTGGATCTGGCTTATATTCTGTTATACCCTGAGAACAGTTGATCCCTTGAATGATGTGTATTATGTCATGCTTAGAGGATTAAGCTTGTTGATAGATTTTGTTTGTTGGTCAAACACTAACCTTATCATTGGAAAATAAGCATCGGTTTATTGATGGTTATTTAAACTGAAGAGACACTCCGTGCAGGGACCTGAAGATGGAATTCTTCTGAGAAATATTCTGTATGATGCTGTTATTTTGGTGGAGTATTCTTTCCTCAAGTCAGAGACAGTTCACCTACCAACTGAGCACGTAAAAAGTATTGCCATGACAAGATTGGTTGTCACACTCGAAGCCATTGAGTTATTCAGGTATAAATAAATGTTATAATTCATATAATAAAGCCTGCTTTGTATTTGTCTCCTGATTCGCTTTGTTGTAGAAAAAACGGGGATCAAAAAAGAGCTACTCGCTATACGAGTGCCTTTGCCAATTCCTCTTTACCATCTCAAATAACCAAATGGATCTCAAGCCTGATTGGCACAGATGAGAAAGCAGGAAGATTAAGTGGATCCTCACCTAAAGCTCTTATAAGTGAGTAGCCCCACTAGTCATTCTTAGTATATAGAATAACTGTATCTTTTAAGTTTTACATTACTAACTGCCTTCTTTGTTGTTTCATTGCAATTAATCCAATTGTCCAGAGTGGATATTGAAGCTTGAGAAACATGGGGTAAAACTATTTGATGATAGCATCTTGAAATACCATGCCAAATTACTCGTTGATGATTCCAAGGCAGTCGGTGAGCAATCGGTATCAAAGGTAGAGGAGAAGAAACTTGGTGATGATCCTCTCTTTTACCTTGGTGACAAAGAGGAAGATGAAGAAAATAAAATGAAAAATGAATCAATGACAGCTGTATATGTGGCTGCTGCCCATTCAATGAGGCTGATGGATAGCTCCAGGGAAAAAAGGAAAGGAAGTGGGAGTGAAGAAAAGGAGAAGATCAAGTATTTTAAGTATGATATTTGCAGCAATTCTAATTCAGCTAAAGAGAATGTCTCAGGCTCAGGCTCAGGCTCTGCTGCCACTGATGATGATTTGAGTAGTGAGAGTGAAGTTGAGAACCCTGTCATGTAGGTGGATGGCACATGAAGAAGAAACTAATTTGATATGTGGCTTCATAAATGGCAGATTTTGATTGGTTGATGGACATTATATCATCACTGTTTGTTTAAAGGAACATAAATCTAAGGTGCACACTTTTTTTGTAAGCACTAAATTATTTATTTCGTGATATGTCGTTTAGAAAGTAATGGTGCAATTAACCTAAAAGAGTAGCAAGAAATCCAAATCAAACAACTGAATGAAATCTATGCTCAAGTTGATCATAGTGGTAGAAAGAAAGAATAAAAAATATATATATTATGATTAAAATACTAATAATAAAAAATTATATTTTTGCGTCAAATTTATTAAAAGTCCCTTCATTCAAAGCATCGGCACTGCAGCAGGAGAAACAGAAATTAGAGGGTTCTAAGTGGTTTGAGGGATTTTTCGACAACTGAGAAACCTATTTCACGATGTTTGACGCTGATAAATATAAATAATCAATTACATACTTTGAATTGTAAATACAAAATAAAATACTTAATAAATTATAACACGCTAACACTTGCATGATGAAAGAATTTCATGCGAAATTTCTTTTTCGTTTAAATTATTCAGGAATGAAGAAATACATATTAAAACCCTCTAATCTTTGTTTTCCTATACTTGAAAGTGAACTATCTTTGCTAGTATTGTGATAGCTTAGCTAGGTTGCCTCTTCCATATACAATGGTAATTAAGGTTGGTTCTTGGATCATTTAATTTGTTTGTCAAAGTTTACATCTTACTTGGTGAACCAACCCAACTCTCTCAATATTAATTGAGATTTAGGTTTATGTAATTGATTTCTTTTTTCTAAATGAAGACCAAGTATTGTCAAAGACATGTATGTCACACATACTTCATATCAGAATTTAGTTTTTAACAGCATAGGGTAGTTGAAAATTGAAGTTCAAACTCAAAAGCATGTGATAAAATAAACTCTGATATCATAGTATTATTATGCACTAGCAAGACACTGTTTTGGGTAGAATTTTATTTCCCATTTTTTCCTCATTAATCATGTCAATGATGTACATACAGTTTCAGTTCAAAAGGAAATCTGTCCATTTGAACTTGGCAGCATCAGGGCCTCAAAATTGTATGTGGAGACCCCTATCAAGCGCCTTTTGTGGGACAAAATCGTGAGATTTTCGAGTCAAAACGAGCAATACCTCGTAAATTGGATACGGGTTTTCACATTGTATATAGTTCCAATGCCTGAGCCTTTGAGCGAAAATTTGCACAAATGGTGGTTAGTCTGAATTCAAATCCTTCAATTTGCTTGAAATCTGAAAGACATCCATGCCCATTCTTCATTTCATCTGCTTCTCCAACTGCATACTAATCTCCTTGATGCTTGGACAAGAATTATCCTGTGGATAGAACAAGTAGGCTTCACCATGGATCTCAAGCCAGCTGCACCCTGGCTGCTTTTTAATTCCTTGATTGCACATTAATGCCCTAACTTTTTCAACATCATCCCACATTCCTCTAGCTGCAAACATGTTGGATAATGTCACATAATTATATTCCAGTTCAGGTTCAAGTTCAAAGAGCTTTCTGGCAGCTCTTTCACCAAATTCCACATTACTATGCAGTTTACAAGCCCAAAGAACGGTATCCCATATCATGGCATTTTCAGTTAGATTCATTTCCTCCATAAACCTTTCAACTTCTTCAAATTTACCTGCTCGACAAAATATATTGACCATACAAGCACAGTGTTCAATTGCAGGAGTAATCATGTAGACCTTTCTCAACGAATCAAAAAACCTTTTTGCTTCTTCAATTAAACCCAATTGACTGCATGCAGAAAGAACACCTATAAATGTAACCTCATCAGGAGCAAAACCTTCATCTAACATAACTTTAAAGGCTTCAATGGCCCTCTTTCCTTGTCCATGCTGAGAGTATGCACATATGATTTTGTTCCATGAGACTCTGTTCCGGACATCTATTTCCTTGAAAACAGCCTCGGCATCTTCTATGCACCGGCATTTTCCATACATATCGATAAGTGCACTTGCGACATAGGTATCACTTAGAAGTCCGGACTTTATTGACATGGAATGGAGTTGCTGGCCACTTTCCAGCATTCTTAAGTTGCGGCAACCACTAAAACAGCATGAGAGAGTGAATTCATTCGGCTTAAATCCTTCCTGTTGCATCTGATTGAAGCATTTGACAGCCTTCTCTCCCTGATCAGTATGAGCATAACTGGAAATGATGACAGTCCAGCTGAAAAGATCTCTTTCATTCAGTTCACTAAAAAGTAACTCGGCACCATCCAACCATCTGTTTTTGGCATACATGTCAATAAGGGATGTTCCTACAAAGTTATTACAATTTAGGCCATTCTTTATTATATGGGCATGTACTTGCTTTCCAAAATCAAAATTTTCCAGGGAGCAATTGGATCTTAGAATGCTAGCAAAAGTGTAAACGTCAGGCCTAAAACCTTCTGCAAGCATCTTGCGGAAGATTCTTGGTCCCCGATCATAAGTTTCAGGGTCATGAGGACCAGACAAAAGAGAATTCCATGATGTTGAGTCCCATGAACGCATAGCATTAAAAACTCCCCAACCATTTTGAACTGACTTTATATTCATATACATGGTGATAAGTGCATTACTTAGAAACTTATCAGATTCAAAGCCAAATTTAAGTACACAAGCATGAATGCTTTGACAGTAGTATAAACCACCCAAATTAGATGCAGTACAAACAATACTAACAAAGGTATGCTGATTTGGTCTCACCCCTTTATGTCTCATTAAGCAGAACATCTCTGCTGCTTCATGACTCTTGCCTTGCCGATCAAGGCATTTGATCAGTGAACTCCAGGCAACCACGTTGGTTACCTTGATCGCTTCGAAGACCCTTTGTGCATCCTCACCAACCCCACACTTGGAATACATATCAATAATGCAGCAACCCAGATATTCATCAATATCAGAACCAACCTTAATTGACAGAGAATGCACAACCCTGCCGCCTTGCAAATTTCCCAAACGCGCACAACTCTTAAACACAGTCGATAAGATGAACTTACTAAACTTCAATTCTATTCCTTTCATCCCACAAAACAACTTCAAAACCTCTTGGCTATCACCCATCTTTGCATAACCATTAAGCAAAGCACTCTTTCTGCAAGTTCCATCTCACCACATTTTGCGTAAAGGTCAACAATAGCAGAAGAAACAAATTTATCTAATAAAACCCCAATCTTAATCACTTCTGCATGCAACTGGGTTCCGAAATATAACTCAAGTCCCATAGAACAAGCTTTTAAGGCTGTCACTAAAGTGAGACCATTTGGCCTAACACCATCTTTTTTCATATTGGAATACAAATTCATAGCAGGATAACTATGTCCCTCGGATACTAACCATGAAATGAGCATAGTCCAAGATATAACATTTCTATTTGGCATTTCATCAAGAACCTGACAAGCGCACCCAAAGCTCCCACATTTTATATAAAAATTCAACAACGAGGTCCACAAAGGCAGACCATTTTTTATCAGCTGCCCATGAATTGCCTTCCCTAAGTTTAGAGACCCATTTGAAGCAGAATCACGTAGCAGCCCGGAGTATTGGCATGAAGTAAAGTTCCTTGTATTGAAATGCCACTTTGTTGGGATGGGTTTCAGAAAAGGTTCACTAAAATGAATTGAAAACACACGAAACATCGCATTCCATTGTATTTAAACCAATGGTTCATTCTTCAAACTTTTAACATTTCTTGAGCAAATTTGGCTCATGCGCGGTTCCGCGGCAGAGAAGCGAGAGAACCGTTTCTATCTCCGATTGAATCAGAGCCATCAGCTTTTGTTTATACAAGACTTTGCTTCTCTCTGGTTTAAACATATCTTCAGCACGAATTGTGGTTCCCTTTTTTTTGCCCAATAATTTGTACATAGGCCGGGTCTGGGGTGGTCTAGCAAGTTGGACCTCCTTTGAGCCTACGCCTTGAAGATTTTATTATTAGTAAAAGTAATCTAAATTAAAAAAAAAAAATTATCTTATCTATCTTAATGAAGTTTTTAGATTTTAGAAACGAGTTGACTGGATAACACATACCACAAGCATGGCGACAACGGCTCCATGTTTTTTTCCGATTTTTTATTTATTTTATTTTTCACTTTTTCAATGGAAATAAAGAAAATAATATTATTAAAAATTCCATTCAATATTTTTTAATTAAAATTTATAAATATTTATATATAAAGACTTACAAAAAAAATTATTTGTTATATAATGAGGTGGCGGCATATTATTTACATAGTGTATAAATTTTATATATTATCAATGCATTAAATATAAAAATTTTTTACACGAATTTTTAAACTTCACAAATGAATTTAAAATTATCACATATTTTTTGTTTATCATATTAATTTATTAATTATTTAAATATCGATTTTACTAATGAAACTTTTTAAGATTTTTATATTAATTAAATTACTATTTTCAATATATTAAAATTCATAATTAACTGTTGTATTTAACATAAAATCTTATTATAAATAATAATTTAATTAATCTTAACAATTGTTATAAGGTTAGTCGTTACCAAAATCTTTTAAATATATCTTAATATAGTGCGTTAACATTCAAACTTAATAAGAAAACTAGTTAATTAAGTAAAAGCTAAGAAAAAAAAGAATAGACATCCTCGTTAAAATCATTTTATAATGTAAACCTAAATAAAGGTGCACAAGTCTAGATTTATGATACCTGACTTAGACTATTATTTAAATAATAAAAAATATTTTATTTAAATTTAATTATAAAAATATAAATATATTTTAAAAGATTTTGTTAATGAATACTCTTGTGACATTTTTTAAAATTAGTTAATATATTATTTATACTAATAACATCGTATTAAATACAATAGTTAATAATTTTATTGATAATTTTTAATATATTTAATAAAAATATTATTATATATAATAATTTTAAAAAATATTTTCAGGATATTCATTAATAAAATAAAATTTTGAATCAAATCTGGACAAAATAAACGTTTTTATTATCGAATCTAACAGTTAAGTTTAAGTAAAAAAAAAAAAAATCATTTTCTTTTTGTTGGAAAATAGTTAAGTTTAAGTAAAAAAAAAAAAACAAAACAAATTCATCTTGATCTCCAATTTAGTCAGAATATAAGTAAAGAAATCAAAGCAAGTGTAAACAACTTCTTTGAAGTTTGAAACAGGTTTCCAATATCATGGATTTGATTAATTCCTCAACAAAATTTAAAGATTTTGCATGTAATGTTCTGTGCATGTCACGTGTGCATTTAAGAAATCAGGAGACACCATGCATGCATGCATAAATAAATAAATAAAATTGTAAAAAATCAAAGTTTGGCAAAAATAATAAATGCTGCCAATTACTGTAGTGTTATTCATGCACACTGGAATTGGATCTGCCAAATATTTTACCTGCTGGAATTTGCCCTATTAAAACCACCCATGTGGAAAAGGCTGTTGTCTGCTTGATCGTTCCAGTTGTCATTTGGCAATTGCCAATTGGAAACTCCACATTTCCACCACTTGGATACAAGTAAAATTTGAAAAAACAAAAAAGATTTTAGTTAACAAATAATTTTGAGTATTTGTTAAATAGTATTTTGTTTTAAAGAGTTATAGACACCAATTAAAAAATTTTAATTATTATTTTTAAAAAAATTGTATTTGATATATTATTTTAATTAAATAAAAAAAGTAATGCATTCTTAAAATATCATCTTTGTACTTGATTATTATTCAATTTCTATTTGTATTTTCTTTATAGCTTCTTTATGCATCATGATTAACATAACATGTTAACGTTAAATATTTAATCCTAATGTTAGTTAAGATAATAATTTATTTAAGTAATTATAGAAATGCAAAAGTAATGTGTTTGTGACATTTGTGCTTTTTTGCTTTATTAGGTTTTTGAATGGACAATAATTAATCAACTCTAATATTTTGTATACAAAAAGTAAATAGAATTTGCGAGAAATATAGAGACCAAAAAGGAAATATAATTATCATGAAAATAAAATGAAAAAGATCACATATCATTTATCAATATTAAATCTGATAATTTTAAATTTGATATAATTATATTTTACGAATATGATATGTATATACAAATATATTAATATATTTTTTATGAATTATCATATGTTAAAATTTATATAAAAACATGATTATAATATATAAAATAACATAAATATAATATAAATACATAAATTATGATATATAATGCATATGATTATTATTGATAAAGACAACTTGATTAAATCAATTTTGAGTCAGATGAACGGCAAAGCAAACAACAAATTGTAACTTCTAAGGCCATATATCCATGTCAAGAAAAAAAAAATAATAAAAAGAATAAAAAACATGGACCCACAAAAAGAGCATCCAATGACAGACGTACACATCACTACGGCGCCAATCACTCTTTTTTTTTTTAGTAAAACCAAATGATAATCATTATACCATGCTTCCTAAATATTTAAAACAAAAAAACAAATAATAAAAAATAAAGTTCACCAACAACCAAGCCCATTTTGGTAAATCGCATCTTTCGTCTGTTTTCAACGGCGTCGTTTAAAAGGTTTCGTTTTATTAAAACAGTGCCGCGGTTTGGACAGAATTTGACCGAGGGTTAAGATTTGACCAGAAGTCAGGGCCAGGGGTTAAAAGAAGTAAATCCGTTGGTTTCCGAGAAAGCGTCGGTGGAGCTTCACCGCTGGTTTAAAAAAATAAAAATAAATAAATAAAGAGCGAGAGCAAGCGAGCGAGGCAGAAAGAGAGAGAGAGTTTTCGAAGGGAGAAAGAATCGCTTGTTTTATAAGCCATCAAAGCTAGAGGCTTATATTTGTCGAAAGAAGAAAGAAGCAAGAGAGAGAAAAAGCTGTTATCGTTTTGAAAAGAAACAAAGACTTTTCTTTCTTTGTTTGAAGATAACAGAGAAAGAGCCACGGCCATGGCTGAGTCGAACGATTCTATTCATCTTGATGCAGAAAAGATCTATCTTGGTGGAAAGGTTCTTCCCCGTTGTTTCTTTTAACATTTCCATTTTGCACTGTTTTTCACTCTCCTTTTTTTTTGTTTGTTTTCATTTTCTTATTAGCATTTTTGATTGCTGAGTTGGGTTTTTAGTTTTATGGGAAAAGAACCCAGTTTTCGTTTTGTTTTGAAAATGGGGGAATATTGGGTTGATTTCGAAATTGAATTGGATTTAATTCTGCAATATTGAGAATTTAACGAAATGGGTATCACTAGATCTATGCATTTCTTATTTGGTCAAATTTGTTTTTACATATATTCTTTATTTTGCATATTTGGTAAGCTGGGGGAGTTTCCATTTCTGGTTTCAATGTCCTTTTCCCCCTTTTTTTAATTTTTATATATAAAGCAATCATTTTTTGGTTTTTTCTCAACCTTCTTTGTCTTTTTACCTCTATTATGGTGAATGGGGCATCCTATTTTGTATCAAATTTGTGTTTTTAAGTATTAAAATTTGCTGTAATATTACTGGTTTGAGAATTACAAAGTTAGACCCCTTTTCTGGTTTATTTACAGTTTATGTGAATTGGGTATTTGATTGTTTTGCTGATCTTGTGTAATCCTCTAATGTTAATTTTTTGTTGCTACTGCCTTTGGATTTATCTGCTTTTACTTTTCTTTTTTTATTGGTTGGAGATTCTTTCCTTCTTAGTTTGTTGCTTCTAACGACAAAAGAGGTTGGATAATGGATTCTTCCAACTATTCATTCATCGGGGGATTATTCAACGTGTGTTTGCAGTTCATTGAAGAAACCTTGGCTGTACCTTTTTCCTTGTTTCACTTTTATTTTATTATTATATTAAAATTGTCTAGCTGTAAATTTACTTCTTTTTTTTTTTTTTTTACATCAACCCAATGTCAATGGCTTTCTTTAATATGAGAGATTCCATGCTCTCCTTTTAGACTATCATCTATATTTGAAGAATGCAATGATTGATATCAGGAACCACTCATTTGATTTATCTTTCTTTCTTTTTTTTTTAAAAATCTTTTACAAAGTTATGTTAAGCTGGATTTAACTAAAAAGGGTGAGTGCACATGGGATGTGCTTTTTGATGAATAATTTTATTTAGATAATTCAGGTGTTTCTGTTCTGTTCTTCCTTTTTTTAAGGGTCACATGAAACAAATGATTTGTCTTATATAACTGAAAGCTATTGTTATTGAATAACTTCTTACGTAGTTAGAAAATATTATGGTACTCAAAGTTTTCAAAGTTTCAAATGCATCTATTCTATGATTGATTGGAATTCTTAACTCTCTCTATGTTGATTTATATGCATCTTATATCTGTTCATAATCCGTGCTCCTGTAAACATTTTCCAGGAACATCATGTACGAACGCGCTGTGGTTCTGTGTCTGTTATAGTATATGGGGACCAAGACAAGCCGGCGCTAATTACATATCCTGATTTGGCTTTGAATCGTAAGTATAATGCTGTCAGATAACTTAGCCTCTTTCTTTCTTCTCCAGTTATATAAATTTGTATTTCTTATACTAAATTCAGGGGTATTCTCCTTTTGCTGATTCTGCAATATATTTGCTCTTTTATTCATGGCTTTTGTTGTTAATTGGATCAATGTGTCTATTCATGCACATGTAGATGTGAGAGAAATTCATTAGGAAGCATTTGTTTCTCTTAGTTGGTGTTTATCTCCAAATCTGCTTTCTAACAATTGCATTGTTCCTTTTCTAATTTTTTTTCAGATGTGTCTTGTTTCCAAGGATTGTTCTTTTGTCCGGAAGCGGCCTCCTTGCTGCTCCACAACTTCTGCATTTACCATATTAGTCCTCCTGGGCATGAGGTCTGTAAATTTGTTGGCATATTCCTATTTGCCTTATTTCTGTTGTATATGCACTATTTTATCTCCCTGTAATGTACTAAATCAATTATTGGATTCTATTATTCACATAGTTTCCTTTCTGGCACTTTCACAAGAGTTCTTGCAGTTGGGAGCTGCTCCAATTTGTGCAAGCACTTCTGCACATTGTGCTGACGACTTGGCTGATCAGATCCTTGAGGTTCTCAACTTTTTTGGGTAATCTTATTGAGTTATCGCTAATTCTTTTTTACATTGTTTTTACCAGACTCTTTCTTAGCTGAGGCTGCCAGCTTACTTAAGATAAAGTCGCTTGGCATCTTAGTAGAGAGCTATCAGATTTGGCTGGTGTCAATGTTTTGGTTGAAAAGGGGTTTCTTTTCCCATTAGAAGCAGCAGATGTTTTTGTTAACAATTTAATAGTTGAGATTCTGTGTTAACTTTGTTTCTGATGGCATCAGGCTTGGTGCAGTGATGTGCATGGGAGTAACAGCGGGTGCTTACATTCTTACTCTATTTGCTGTAGGTTTCCTTATGAATCCTTTGAGTAGTATTATTTAAATGTTTTTAATGTGAGTTCATTGACAAAGCTTTTGCATTGCAGATGAAATACAGAGAACGGGTTCTTGGTTTGATACTTATATCCCCTCTTTGCAGAGCACCCTCTTGGACTGAATGGTTTTATAACAAGGTTCCTTCCTAAGATTGTTGGTTATAACTAACATCCTTTGTGCATAAATTTCCATCGTATAACTAAAATGAATGACTTATAATCTATTAATCTGTAGGTGATGTCAAATTTGTTATATTTTTATGGAATGTGTGGACTGCTTAAAGAGTTTTTGCTTCAACGTTACTTTAGCAAGGTATCCTAGCATTTCCATCCTAGTAATCTATCTTTTAAGTTTCTTTTTGTTATATCCTCACTTCTTGAGTATGTTGAATGATGAGATTTCTATAAATTGTATCAGGAAGTTCGTGGTAACGCAGATTTTCCTGAGTCGGATATAGTTCAAGCATGCAGAAGAGTTAGTGCTTAAGCATTTCTTTTCCTTTTTCCTTTTGGTTTTTTCTTCTTTCCTGAATAGCATGTGTGCTGGATTTTGATTCTCTCTGTTTCTTTTTCACCCCCTTTTAAACGGTGAATTTTCAAAAGTTGACATGACTTATTCCTATGGCATGCTTGTTTTCTTAGTTGCTGGATGAGAGACATGGATCAAATGTGATGCAATTTCTTCAAGCAATTAATAGGTACAATACAAGATAATGTGACTACTTTGGTATTGTCACTTCCTGTTTTTGCATATTATTTGTCTTTATTAATTAAATAAATAGTGTTCAAGTGCTCAAAACTTTGTTTCGCCAACTTGCAGAAGACCTGATCTTACAAGTGGGCTGAAGAGGCTCAGATGCCGTACCTTAATATTTGTTGGGGATAACTCACCTTTTCATTCTGAGGCCCTCCACATGACATCCAAGTTGGATAGAAGATTTAGTGCCTTAGTTGAGGTAAGTAGTACATAGTTTTTCGGATTACAACAGGGATTATAATGTTTGATTTGCTACTATGATGTTGAATGATACATGTCTATTCTGCAAAGTCTATGTTATCTACATTATTAGTTAGATACTCTTATTTGAGCTGGTCAATGATGCAAAATGATTTGCAAATGAGTAGGAGTATCAAATACAAATAAGTGTCTCACTTACTTTCAAAATTCCATTAGAGGTAGGCAGGCCAGCCAGCCAGCCTGTTGGATGATAATAAGGATTCCCATACTCATTTGGCCCTTTGGGGTTGTGGGGGCATAATTTATTAATTATATTTTTGGTAGTACTATCAGTGAACTCCTGTTTTTATTGCTGTTTTCAATTAATTCCCGAGTCTTGTTTGCAATGATTAATGCATTGTGTACTTAAAATAAAAGTGCCAAATCTATGCTTAATGGGGGGGAGATTGCATTGCTTCTGCAGGTCCAGGCTTGTGGATCAATGGTGACAGAAGAACAGCCACATGCAATGTTGATACCTATGGAATACTTCTTCATGGGATATGGGTTGTATAGGCCTTGCCAGTTGAGCGACAGCCCGAGGAGCCCGTTAAGTCCATCTTGCATCTCGCCGGAGCTTCTCTCTCCAGAAAGCATGGGTTTGAAGCTAAAACCTATAAAGACCCGTATTTCGCTTGGAGTTTGAGGGGGGGGGGGGGGCTGAGAAAGATTGGATTTATTTTGTTAATTTTTTAATAATTTTTTTGTCTTTGGAATAAGAAAATGTATAAGAAGGGTAGAGAAGCAGTTGGAGAGGTGGGGAGTCTGGGGGGCTGTAGATAAGAATCAAGAAAATGAAGGAATATATTCATTCTTTTGTAGTCAGTCATAAAGGAGTCATTGAACTGTGATGTAAATTCTAAAGAGGACTGGGATTTATTTATTTATGATGATGACGAGTAACCAATAATGGAGATAGATGCTCCCTCTGAATATCATGATTCGCCTGCCATATTTCTCTCTTACCCTCTATCTCCTGTCGATTTCTATGTTAATGATTTTGGGGGGGGTTTCCATGAGAGAGAACGTGTCCAATGCCTTATTATGGAAGATTTGGTGACTTCAAGTAAGTTACCTCAGCTTGGGAGTCTCAAGCTTTGTCAAAATACAAAATTGTGCTGAGTTGATGCCGTTGCCTGGTGGAGGAAAATAGAATTAGAAGCTATAAGTTCAGATTTTAATATCCAATTCAGAAAAAATATATTGACATGATTTACTACTTGTATCTGACAACATGAAGAAAGGAAATATAAGAAAACTTTCAAGTTTTGCCTGAGAAAAAAAAAGATTGTTGTGGGTCAAAGGCGCCTCACTTTTATAATTGTTCGAACTCGAAAGTTTTATGGTTTTGTATTATGAAAAGATGATGTGAACAATTATATATCTAATAGATGTGGGATTTATAACTCTTCTCTAAGATCATGACATTCTTCACCATTCCAAAGAGGGTTTACTGTCTTCAGTGACATATTGTTAGTACTCTCAAAACCGGTTCTAATATCAAATATCACGGTCTATATCAACCTGCAAGTATGAGTTTGTCCACAAAAAGCATATCACAAGTATGAGTTTAAGTTTTTACATATATATCATAACAGATCGTCAGAAATTTTCAATATGAAATTGAAGTGTTACAGTCTTGCAAGATAGATTCATAAGCAATGTATATAATTAGGGGTATTAATCCAATAAAGAATTTTGACTGGTGCTCTGTCTTCTATTGAGAAATTAATATCAGCACCCTGTTCATGTCTCAGTTTATTGAAGCAGAAGTCGCATACATTTATGCATGTATGTATATATACTAGCCACTTTGGGTTCAACATGGATTTACTTATCACTAGCTACAATAGTACAAAGGATCTACGTTTTGATGGAAAAGACTATTACACTCAAATTTAAGATTCAATAGGTAATAAGTTGATTCCAGGTGATCAAATAACTAAAGTGATTTCTGATAGTTGCTCAAAACAAGTAAATAGGGTATAATTGGTAGATGCATGATGGTGAATAGTATGAGATATTGAATGTTCCCAGATTTTAAGTACATAAAGTATTCAGAAAGCAAATAATTGTTTGATGTGAACAAATATTTCAATGATGTGAAAAGGTTGCTATTGAATGGATGTTCAAATTTCAAATACAAGCATAATGTACAATCCAAAAAAATTTCCACAGCAATTAAAATTACATTACTTACAACATCAATGGAAGGGTTTTCTACACAGCTTTACCAGTAATCATCACAAAAGCATTTACCTTCATTGAAATGATGAAACCGCTTGTTATCTCTCACAATTAACTCTCTCCCAACAATCTTGGACATGATTTTGATTGCATTGTGGCAGTCTCCACAGATTCTCAGATTCTTAATGATCCTAAGAGGTGTCCTTGCTGGAGTACCAATAAGACCGTAAGCAATTGCCAAACGCTCGCTATGGTATTGCAACGCCTGCTCTTTTGCCTCCTGATCGATGTCATGAAGCACATACCTCATATCAGGCACATACCCGGCTTCCCTCATCTGCCCATTCAAGCCTTTCAACTTCTCATTAGCTTCTCCCTTGAAAGGGTTCATACACCTATACTCACTCACTCTGTTCTTCTCTTCAATCATGTTAATCATAGAAAGCTTCTTCCTAGGTGGTGCTCGGAGTTCATTCTCACTTCTTATAGAAGGATCAAGTCCAAGCAAAAACTCCTCAACATGATCCTCAAGATCAATATCTCCATGAATTCGTGCAAAATCCCTAATTGCCTCCCAAATCTCTAGCGTTGGCTCAATCGGCAAATTCTCAATAAACTCTACAGCCTCATTCAAATGGCCAGCTCTCTCAAAAACATCAATAACCCCTAAATAATGTTCAATCCTCGGAGGAATCCTATATTCATTCTTCATCAATTCAAAGTACATCACTCCTTGCTCAACATCCGATATACTGGCACAAGCCGAGAAAACCGCCAGAAAAATCTCGTTATCCGGCTGAAATCCACCTTTTCTCATTTCTTCAAACAACAACAACACATCATCTCCTTTTCCATTCACCGCATAGCCATTTATCATCAACTTCCAAGAAGCCATGTTCAGCTCAGGCATTTTTCAAACACCCTGCGAGCATCTCTCATACTAGCGCATTTCCCATAAATACCTATCAATTTATTGTTCATTTCTATATCACCAGCAAACTTTGATCTTCTCAAGAATTCATTAACTCTTTTGGATAATTCTAGGGAATTCATATTCCCACATGCATCCAATAACGCCCCGAAAACATTATAATCCGCTAAAAAACCTTGACCCATATAATCTAAAGCTTCCTTAACCTTGCCTTCTTTGCATAACTTCATCAAATATACGGTAATACTTTGAAATGTTGGGTTTTCAGAGATGGGTGGTTTACGTTTAGGTTTTCAGTATTGAATTTACGAGGGTTGGGCCGACTTTTAGTGGTTTGGCGTTGAGTTGTGACACCTTGGCTGCGATAAGTTCCGGTAGAGCTGTTGGTGTTATTGGATGCCGCGTAGGTGCATAGAGGTAATTCTTGTTGGATAGAAACAGGTAGTAAAAAGATATAGCAAATCACCAACCAGTTTCTAAAATTAGTACTTCCTTATTAACATAATTCATTAGATAAAATCATAAATGAAAGTCAAGCCTCACTGTATAATCAAAGTTTGAAGTAAAACAAAAAGGAACAGACTGCACTTTTTAACAGCTTCAATATCATAGCTAAGAAAACTGAAACTGGATGATCAAATGATATAATCTGACCACTCAGAGATGAATGAAGTATGATCCATAGACTCTCCAGGGCATTCCTCATGCCTTGAAGGTTTTTCCTTCCCTCCCACAAGCCTTGCCGGGTTCCCTACAGCTGTTGTCTGTGGAGGCACATCAATCAGCACCACTGATCCTGCCCCAATCTTTGCTCCTTCCCCAATCTTCACATTCCCTAATATGGTTGCACCAGCACCGATCAAAACTCCGTCTCCAATCTTCGGATGCCGATCCCCACAAGCCTTCCCAGTCCCACCAAGTGTAACATGATGCAAAATCGACACATTGTTACCAACAACCGCGGTTTCACCAATCACCACACCGGTTGCATGATCAAACAAAACCCCCTTCCCAATCTTCGCCGCTGGATGTATGTCAACAGCAAAAACATCGGAAATTCGAGAGTGTAATGCCAATGCTAACGGCCTACGTGATTGAGTCCACAACTTGTGTGCTACTCGATGAGCCTATAATAACAAATTCTAACTATTAATAAAAAAAATTCCATTCCCCCCCCCCAATTTTCTACTCTATCAACAAAAACCAATGCTTTACACAAATTCCTTTAACAATACCTTTTACAACATTCAATTAACAATAAGCATATCATTCTTATAATCTTATCCAAGTGCTAAAGGCTATTCAATCTTAACCGTCCATGTCAATCAAGGAATTTGATCTAAAATCAAACATGTAACTTTAATGATATAATAAAATATCAAAATTGAAACCAAATAAGCCTACAAATCCTTCCATAAATCATCCTTTAAATTATATCATACTGATTAACATATGAAATAAAATTCAATTAATCAGAGGAAATTTAGAAAATGTATTTACCTGGCAAGCCAAGAATCCTTTATAATTAAGCAGGCAATGAGAGAATGACACGCAAGCAGGGTCCCTAACGCGAGCCGCACGGAGATCGGCGACGGCGGCGGCTCGAAGTGAAGGGTCGGAGGAGAGAGTATTCAGAAAGAGATCGTAGAGGAGCGTTGAAAGCAGCGTGGAGGAGCAGAGCTTGTTGCCGAGATGAAAGGAAAGCGAGCGCTCCAGAGAGGAGTGAGAGAGGATCGTCGAGTAGAGGTAGCTAGCTAGAGCCGGCTCCGACTCGGCGTCGCGGCGTGCCTCGACTTTTATCTGTGCCCACACCCAAGCCTCGTCTTCCTCCACGGGTGTTTCCGTCGCTTGAGATGGCGGCTGAGAATGGATTGGAGAAGGGTACCGGAGTTCTCCGGCCGGCATTTTTGCGGTGGTGGCGTACGTTAGCGAAGTTTCTGAAGATGTGACGGTGAAGGGTATACGGGCCGGCGGAGCTTTTAGAATGATGATTGATGATACGATGAGAAAAGGGCAAAGCTTTTAGAGGTCACTTTGCGTTGTGTTTGCATTTTTGTACGTTTTTACTGGGAGTTCGTGGAGGTGACACGTGGCAAGATTTGCTTCAGCCGACTTGGATATAATTTTGTTTTTAAATAACATTTTAATTAATTAAACTATTTTCTTCAGAAATAAAATTACTGTTATGTAAAAATAGATCTGTTCATTACGGGTCGGGTCACTCTAAAAATAATTTTTTTTTTACTTAAATTCGATTTAAAAACTTATTTTATTATTTAAAATATATTAATGTAAAATATTTTTTATATTAATATTTATATATTTTTTATAATCAAATTAAATTATTTTTTATTATTTAAACAACTATATAAACTAAAATAGATCGATCCAAATTATTAAAAACTTATTTCAGTTCTAATCAATTTAAATTGAGCTATCAAAACAAACGGATAAATCGAAGTTTGAACGCAGATTATTGGAATCTTAAACTCTAGTTAATAAACTTTTTTGATACAAAGAGTAGATAACCTAATAATGACTAGGTTAGGGCCTTGGACATACAAACGCCAATAATATCATTAAGAAAAAATTCCATTCGTGTCTCTAATCCTTCTTTTAATTTCATAATAGTGATATTTGTTTTTGGAAATTTTGATTTTTTTTTTTTCTATTATTATAGGGGAAGCCCCCAAAGAGCCAGGATTTGAACCCGGCAGCTCACTTTTCCTTGATATCTTTATAACCAGATATGGTTTGTAATTAGTGCTATGACTCTGGCTATGTTGGGCTCCAAATTGGGAGAGGGTAAGTGCCATCAAGTCCAACTTTATTACTTCAGTTTTCTATCATAGAAACCTCATTCTGGATTTGTTTAAACAGGATTTATTTTTCTCATATGCAAATAATCTCAAATCTTACAAGGAAAGTTGATGAATATTGGTGAATCAAGTAACCAGCTTCCTAAATTTGTGTTGTGGTTCACTTGTAAAAAACTGTTGTTTGTAGTTTGGACTTGAGGCTATAATAACTAAGATTTCAGCAACCCCATGGCTTGCCAAACTCAAGTTCAAGATTCATTTAGTGTAATATATATAGTCAGAGTTCATCTTAGCTTGGCAAAATGCCAAGATGAGATATGATCAGCTCCCATACCTTAAAAAGAAAGAGAAAGAGCAAAGGTTTATATAAGCATTGTTCTCAACTCTGAACTTTCCACTTTTATAAGCATTGTTCTATCTTATGTTATTCGGATTCGGGTGTGAGTATCGAATACGGGTATATGTTCGATACGGGTATGTTAAATTTTTAAAATGTTTTTCCATGTATTTGGAAGGTTTTTGGAGGGTCATATCTCCATAATCTCTATACTCATGTCTGGATATGTGTCGGACACGAAGATTATAAAAAAAATAGAGTCGGAGCAACAAAGATTCTATAGTATATCAGCTATGCTTTACCAAGAAATTGTATAGATTTACTACTATCCTTTACCTTGTAAGAAATTAGAATCTTGACTAGCAAGGAAAAGAGAAAAAGGCATCTTCATCATTGTTTTTTTTGTTGCAGATAAAGAAAGCAGCTGCAAGCATATGTTTTGTATGTGAATGTGATTGTGAAATTCAGTTGTCTTGTCCAATTTCTGGTGCAGGCACTTTGTATTGCCTAAGGCTGTCCTTAAAAGAGTTAATCAATTATGCAGCAGGTTCTTCTGGAAAGGAAGAGATGACTCAGCTAAGGGAGCAAGAGTCAAATGGAGTTCCATTTGCTGTCCAAAGTCAGAGGGGGGTCTTGGATTAAAAGACTTGGGAATATGGAATAAGGCTTGCATTATTCAGCACCTATGGGCACTTCTCTCTCAGGCAGATTCATTGTGGATTGCCTGGCTTCATGCCTATGTGCTAAAAGAAAGAACAGTGTGGCAGGTTCAACCTTCCCCAGGAAGCAGCTGGACATGGCGTAAAATGCTTCAGCTGAGGGCTTTGGCTTTGAGGTTCACCTCCAACCAGAATGGTGCTCTAACTTGGAAGTTCCCTGGGAACAGATTTATGGTGGCTAAGGTCTGGAATGATCTCAGGCCTAGGTAGGACAAGGTGGAGTGGGATAAACTGATCTGGTTTCCATTTCATATTCCTAAACATGCACTGGTAGCTTGGATGGCTATATTGGACAAACTGCCTACAAAGAACAGATTGATGTCATGGGGCATGGAGGTGGATGGCAAATGTGAGCTATGTCAAACTGAGCAAGAAACCCGGAATCATATATTTTTCGAATGTGACTATTCAAAGGAAATCTGGGGGCATATACTATGCTTATGCCAACTTCATAGAAGCATAAGGAGCTGGCAAGCAGAGCTGCAATGGGCAGTAAACAGAATCAGAGGAAAAACTCTCATTTCTGTTATTTTGCGTTTATCATGGAGTGCCTTTCTTTACTCGATCTGGAGGGAGAGAAATAATAAGTGTTTTAATCGCCTTCAATCCACACAAGGAGCCATCATTGAGCAGATAAAAGAGATCATCAGAATGCGATTGTTGGGGCTCAAGAACATTAGTCCTGATGAAGTGAACCGAAGATTGGATGCAGATTGGGGACTGTCTCTTTTTTCCTAGGATCTTTGTCCATTCTGGTATAGCTTTAAGTATTGCTGAAGTATGTTGCTATTGTTCCCTGATTGATTAGTGGTCTTAAGTTTTGTTCAAGTATTGTTTAAGTATGTATAGCTTTAAGTACATGTTGCACATGATGTTGGATGTAGCAGTTTAACTGCTTTCTGGATAAATAAAACACTTACTTATCCAAAAAAAAAAATTCAGTTGTCTTTATTTGCTGGCATTGATTGCCAAAGCTGAATCTTTTAGCACCTCCCCTGGGAAAGCTGAAGGGTGTTAGTGACCTCAAAACTTTTTCATCTTTGTTAGTACCCTCTTATTCTTTTCTTTGCCATATGATCTCATCAAAGTCTGCTTTCTTTGCTAGCAGATCAAAAAGATGAAATATTTGGATGTTTTTGTTGGAAATATATCATTTCTTGAAGTGGGTAATCATCAACCAAGTGTATTTTTATGTCATTGTATTTATCTTTAAATTTAAATTTTTTTTTTTTTTTCATGTTTGGAGAGCTTTGGAGCTAAGCTCTGCATAAATAACATGGGGGAATATCTTAAAGTTTATTCTTTGATTTGTGTCTTTATTAAAGATAGTCACCCATTGCCCGTTTCAAATCCTTATTAACGGTATAATACCAAACCACATTCACTTTTCCTTGATATCTTTATTAAAGGTAGCTAACTTTAGGTCCCACTTTCATAAAGAATTATAT
Organism: Fremontodendron californicum; assembly: GCA_030761205.1. NCBI lineage: Eukaryota > Viridiplantae > Streptophyta > Magnoliopsida > Malvales > Malvaceae > Fremontodendron > Fremontodendron californicum. The sequence continues at coordinate 1,537,445 of JAULJL010000006.1, forward strand.
AATAGGGAGATGTAATTTGGATACCAAAAATCCAACCTACCTCTGAATTTATTTTTGTTTCATCTTCATTGTTTATAGACTTATAGTAGGATTAGGATATACAAAAAATAAGGTATTTTTTTACAGATTTTCATGTGAAATAGCATGTACTCAAGATCAATTATCTTTAGAATAAATAGACTATGTGCTAGAAAGAGTCATGTGATTCCTCATTATCTATTTGAATTTAGCCTTGTTTCTTTTTTAGAATTTGTTAACAAGTACTTTAAGAGTACTATTATTTAAGATTAAATAACTTGCTACTTATAATAATGTTTTTGCATTAAATGTGATAATTGACTGTTAATTAATATTATGAATTCCAATGCAATGCATTGAAAAAATAAATTATTTAATATAATTATCTTAAATAATTCTTTAAAACACTTACTAATAAAATTCTTTTTTTTTTCAATGTGCAGATTTCTAGTTGACTGATCTTCATCAGTTTCTACAGAATTCAAAAAAAATTGTCAAGGAGAGGGAGCCAGCTATAAGCTGGAGTTTTGTTGGCTAGAAATTGACATTTCCCTTGAAAAAAATGTGAGCAGTTGTATTCAAATGACAGCAAGCTCATAATTGATGTTATCAATGTCATGCCTTGCCCTACCACAAGCTCTTTTGTCTTCATTTGTCAGTGTGTAGGGCTCAAAACTTTATATCATATAATATATACCACACTTCCAATCTGCCATGGCCATGCTGTGCTATATCTGAGCAACATAAAAGAAAAATAAATTGAATTAAGAATTTTGCTAACGATTACACTCTTTTAAGGTTATTAAATATAGTAATATCTTTAATCAATGTATTGAAAATAATGAATAAAGTTGTTAATTTTATATTTAATATAATATTATTATCATAAATAATATATTAACTAATCTTAAAAATTGTTCTAAAGATACTCGTTAGCAAAATCCTTGAATTAATTGATGTTCAGTGAAAAGCATTAATGTATCTGTTCCATCTGTTTATATTTAAGTTAAGACTCTGTTGTTACCTCATCAGTTGGATCTAGCCCCAGACAAAAAAAAAAAAAAAAAAGAAGTTGATTACTGTCTCCAAAGAGACAATGCCTAAAAATTTCCATATTAAAAAATAATGGGAACTTCAATGGGCAAGAAATAGGCAGTTTTGTTGCATCCTAGATAGATAGTTAATCCCAAAAATGGTGATGAAGTAGTGAAACAATCACAAATGAGAAATTGGGAAATTGGGAAATTCCAATATCTTAAAGTATATTTTTGTTGTTTTCAAAAGAATTTAGTATTAAATCTAGTCATTACCATAATTAATGGAAGGTCAGGCACGTGATCATACATTAATCTTGAAAATTCGTGTATTTATGTTATTTTTTTATATCATAAGTGTTTAAAATATTATATATTTTATATAAATTTGATACGTTAATAATTAGTATTATATAAATTTTAATACGTTCATATATTTATGTCGTATTTATATTATTACTTTTTATATTATATCATATTTTAATTATTTTTTTATTTCATGTTCAAAATTATTAGATATACCAAATACTACTAATGTAAGAATTTAACTTCCTTCCATTACCAACTCTCAACTTTCTGTCTAAAAGAGAAGGATCAAATTACATTTCATGGCCTAGTCAAGTCCACATTTGAGGGCTCCATGCAAAGTTTCTAATTTTATTTAAAAATTCATTTCTTTGGGAATGGGAGATAGATAGATAGTAGGGAAAGGGAAAGGGAAAGGGAAAGGGGAAGCTTTCCTCCAATCATGCAGCTAATTATTTACATAATTATTACATGTGGTTTGGTATTAAACAGCAGACGTTTCCTAGCACTGCCCGTTTCTTTTTGTAGTTTGTCATTTGTTTTTGTAATAACACGTAACAATAATATATTGCCAATTACCCTTTTGTAATTTTGTTGAAAGCAGGAGGATAAAAATGCATAAAGATTAAGCAGTTGACAAGAAGGGTTCTAAAATTAGGCCACCCGCTTTGTTTCACAAGAATCAAATTTTGTTTCTAAAGAAAGCTCACACACGTTACATGCTAAAAGGCCGCCTTAGTTTCTGTGAAAGAAAGCTAAGCTTGTTCTTGCAAGGACTGATACATGTTCCTTTATTGCATCCAAAGCTGTCTTTTGAGAGAGAGAGAGAGAAAGAGAGGGTCTTGCTAACTATGAGAAAAAGCTTACTTGATTTGATAAAAATACCTTGAAGTGCACGTCCCCATCTTTTTTTTTTTTTTTTTTCCAAATCAAACTCCTTTTCTTGGCACATCGAAGAAGAAGAAAAAAACCCATCTTGGTTATTGTGAATCAGCAAAAATGCAATCTTTTCTGATCAAGAGTTTTGTTTTGATGGAGCAATGGGATGTGGGTTTCAATTATGGGGTGTGTGGAAGGTGTTCAGGGGTTTAGTTTCTAGCTGCCTTTGGAGATGAAACAGAAGGGTACCTCAGATTTTGTTGGTAAAGTACTTGTGGTGGCTGTTAAAGCAGCAAGGGAGATCCCAAGGAATGCTCTGGTTTGGGCTTTGACTCATGTCGTCCAGCCTGGGGATTGCATTAAGCTGCTTGTGGTTATTCCTGCCCACTCCTCAAGTAACTTACTTTTCCTCATGAACACATCTTCTTTCACTTTTATTTGTTTTCTCCTTACTTTTTGTGTGATGATAGAATGCATTGAGCAGATTTGGGAGATTAGAGGAGTCACCTAGTAGAATTATATGACAGAATCTAAGTTTGCACTGGATTATCTTTCATATATTAAGAACAAATTTGTTCTTCATCCCTTTCTTATGTTTAAGGAAAGAATTATTGCTGGATGATCTAGGGCTTAAAGTATAAAATTCAGTATAAAGGTTTCGCCAGGTTTGGATCTTGAAACCATTAAGTCTTATAAGTGGCAAAAGATTTTACCAGTTTCCTCAGTGGATGAGGAAGAAAAGTTTTGGAGAACCTATTTGATGTCCTTGTCCTTTATCATTGTACACGTTGCAGTGGAAAATGAAAATGAGCCTTAAGACACCAGTAAAGTATTGAATTCTTTCTGTTACTGAAATTGGTGATCCTTTGAACTTCACTTAATTTGAGTAAATAGTAGAGAGCTTGTGGTGGATTTGCATCATGTTCCTTCCTTCCTTTTTTGAACTTGGCTGTTGGTTGGCTCATAACTGTTAATCTTAGCCTCTTCATTCTGTGTTTGATACAGTTGCTTCGCAGACTATAAATGGCCACTTAGCATGCACGAGTCAAAAGAAAGAACATTATCAAAATTAATTGACCTATTATCAGGTTGAAAATGTTTGAAGCCTTTAGGCTAAGATTATGTTGAGGATTCTTTCTTATCAGCTTAATATGCAATTATCAGGTTCAGTTATACATAATTGCTACAGCTGAAAATGTGGTTTAAGCATTCTGCTGCTTTGTTCTTTCTTTCTTTCTTTTTTTCGGTCTCTGCTTTTGTTATATTCACTATTCACTTCATAATATTTTATGTTGATAACTTATTAGGATCCAATGCATTCTCAGGTAAAAAGATATGGGGGATTTCAAGATTTAGCAGTGATTGCACCACTGGTCGTTGGAAGTCTCTCTCGGGAACTAGTTCAGATAAAAAACAAGATATTGCAGATTCATGCTCCCAAATGATTTTTCAGTTACAAGATGTTTATGACCCAGAGAAGGTTAGTGGATTAATTTATTTTCAGATATATCTTTAGTTCTTAAATTCTTTGTTCCTAGTGTTCAGTTTTTAAGTTCCCGTTTTACAGGTAAAGGTCAGGGTAAAAATTGTTCCTGGATCACCATATGGAATAGTTGCTGCTGAAGCCAAGAAAGCTCAATCCAACTGGGTTATATTGGATAAGTAATATAAACAATGTAAACTTTGGTCTCTTGCATGATGTACCACATTCTATCCTTTAGCTTAAGACATGCTTTTAGGTATGTGTGATTATGCAAATTACACAAGGTCTTAGTTAACTCATTTGTTTAGTAGACAACACTGTCATGTTCTGAAACTTCCTTTAGTTTCCTTTCAATTCTTCATTTTTTTTTTCAATTAATTATTGTTATAATTGCTTTCGATTGCACAGACACTTAAAACATGAGAAGAAACACTGCCTGGAAGAGCTGCAATGCAATCTTGTGGTCATGAAGCAATCTCAGGCGAAGGTTCTTCGATTGAATTTGGTTGGATCACCGAACATGGCACCTAAAGTGGCTTGGCCATTATCATCTGAATCAGAAACATCTCCTAAACATACGAAAAGCAGGCATGACGAGTTAGATGAAACTAAAGGGCCATTTGTGACTCCTGTCAGTAGTCCAGAGCATGAATCGTCCCTGAGTGCTACTGATGTTGGGACTTCATCAATATCAAGCTCAGATCCAGGGGCCTCACCATTTTTCCTCCCTGTATTATATGAGAGCTTGACGAAGGAGCATTCATTTTTTAGTGATGAAAGCCAAAATCTGTTTGAATCTGATTCAGACTCTGACAGGGAGCTAGATCCTCCTAAAACAAAATCATATTTCCAGCCATGGATGGCTGACATTCAAAGTTCTGGCACTGACTCTAAGCATCTTGGCAAGGGTTTACAGAGACTGAATGATTCATCTCTAACTTCAACATATAGCATTTTGTTGGAGAAATTATCTACATTGAATAGAGAACCTGATATTGGGGTCCTTAATTACAGACTTGATCTGAAGGTGAGCAAAAGTGTGAGGGAAGCTATCTCACTGTCAAGAAATGCTCCTCCTAAACCTCCTCCATTATGTTCAATATGTCAGCACAAGGCACCTATATTTGGGCACCCTCCAAGGTCGTTCACTTATGCTGAACTGAAACATGCTACAAATGGCTTTTCACAGTCGAATTTCTTGGCTGAAGGTGGATTTGGTTCTGTCCATAGGGGGATCTTACCAGATGGTCAGGTGATTGCTGTGAAGCAACATAAGTTGGCTAGTTCTCAAGGTGACCTAGAATTTTGCTCAGAAGTTGAGGTTTTAAGTTGTGCACAACATCGCAATGTTGTAATGCTGATTGGATTCTGCATTGAGGATGGAAAAAGATTGCTAGTTTATGAGTACATTTGCAATGGGTCTCTGGATTCTCATCTTTATGGTAAGTTCCCTGCTATCCTAATTATGTTAAGACTCGCTGATCTTGATCATGAAACTGCTATGCAGTCAAGCTGCTAGAATATCAAGGGAGATTTTCCTCTCTGCTTATGAATTGAAATGGTTATCACAGTTTTTCAGTTTGACCAACTTCGAAACTATTGTTCCATTGACTAACATGAGTTTAGTGGAATGTCCTTAAGTCATAACTCATGATTGGTGTGTCTAGTTACCTAAGATTTTTAAACAATGCTTAGTTGCCTTTCGAGGTAAGACCTTTATAATTTTGTCACAACTTATTTATTTCGTGGATAACTTTGGTTGAAGTGTATGTAATTATGTGCAATCACTGGTCAAAACATAAAATGGAAAATGCTGCTTGGTCCTCAAACTGGAGCAAGTTGTCTGTGATTCTACTCTAATATGTTCCTTGTCCTTAATGATGATTGATAATTACTCCTTTGAATAGGCAACTTAATCATGATATGGGAAATTTTCAGGGCATAATCATGGTACATTGCAATGGTCTGCACGACAAAAGATTGCTGTTGGAGCAGCTAGAGGATTGAGATACCTTCATGAAGAATGCAGAGTTGGTTGTATAGTACACCGTGATATGCGGCCTAACAATATCCTTGTCACCCATGATTTTGAACCTTTAGTATGTCACTTCTTCTAAAACTCTATGTGAACAAATTTTCAAATTTCTTTTGACGAACTGTATGTTCTCCTTGATGCATTGCCCATTCAAGTGTGAATGGTCTTCTTTTTTTTATCAAACTATAGGCACATACAGCATGTGTCTTAACAGGGGCTGCAAACTGACTATTGCTTCTGGAACATTTAGGTTGCGGATTTTGGGTTGGCAAGGTGGCAGCCAGATGGAGATAGGGGAGTGGAAACTAGAGTAATTGGAACATTCGGGTACACCTGTGTAACTTATTTTTCCTTGTTGCTTTATCATCTAGCAAAGACAAATTTGTTCAGGAAAACATTCTTCTTGGTAGGTATTTAGCTCCAGAATATGCCCAAAGTGGTCAAATTACAGACAAAGCTGATGTCTTCTCCTTTGGGGTGGTATTGGTAGAGCTCATCACTGGACGAAAAGCTATGGACATTAATCGGCCAAAGGGACAGCAGTGCCTCACAGAATGGGTACGAGTCTGACTTGATTTTAGGTTACAATTTTATAGATTGGTAATTGCAGAAAATCTCTGATAAAAGTAGATTTACTTGTCATAAGAGGATCAACAGATCACCTTCTAATCTATCTTATGCCTTTAGTTGTATGATTTACTTGGGCAATTATTACTTTAAATTTATCATAACTTTTGATTTTCTCATTGTTTATATTTGGAGCAGGCACGCCCTTTACTAGAAAGTCATGCCATATGTGAACTTGTTGACCCCCGCTTGGGAATCTGCTATGCAGAGCAAGAGGTTTACGGCATGCTGCAATGTGCTTCGCTGTGCATCAGGCGGGATCCTCATTCAAGGCCTCGCATGTCTCAGGTTGGAAAATTGGAACTTACATAATAAAATTCCCTTGCAAAAGACAATTATTGGGTCATCATTGTTTCATAGATCGTTGCAAAAACTGTGAACAATCTCACCTAATGCCAACATGTGTTAAAACTTTGAAAAATAACTTCTAGGTCTGTATGTGCACCTTATAGTTTTGTGTGCTGGCTATCTGCTCTGAGACACTTGGTCCTTTTTGCAGTGTTTGCTACAAATCTGGTTTGCATTTTCATGTTTAACAATTACTAGTTGAAAGATCCTTTTTTTTTCTTTCCAATAATTGCTTATGAGCCTATCAAACTTCACTTGCTTCATGAAACCAACCACCTTGCCACCTCTTTGATTCTTATCGACATTTTATGTCGATCTTCCACAGTTTACAGTTAACCCTCACTCTTGTTTATACTGAAGGTTCTTCGGATGTTGGAGGGGGATGTCATCAGAAATTCGACTGTCGATGCATGAATTTCAGGGGATCCGAAAGCAACTGCCGAGCAGCTGAAGCAGGTAGACTGAATAACAGCATCATAAGCAATGCCTACCTTTGCATAATCCGGTCTTGATCTAGGCAAAAAATATATTGGTAGCTACACTGCACAAGGAGTAGATAGGCAGCTCACTGTTGAAGAGTCAAGAAGACCTGAGGACTGAGGCAAATACCAAATATCATTTGGAAACAGTATCACCCTTTGTTTTTAACTATGGTATAGATTCATGGTCATATTCATATAGCTGTAAAATTGAGTGAATGTTTTGTAAAAAATTACATCATTTTTCTCCTTATGCCTATTCTTTTACGGATTTTTTTTTAAGAGTTGAACTTGAACCATAGTTTTACAGCATTTGCTGTTTTTCTTTTTCCATTAAATCATTATTCTTTTCAATTATACCTATCAAGTATTAACCTTTTCTTTTAAAAAAAAAAAAATTGCAGGAGAGTGCTTATCGTCAAAATTCAATTATAAAAAGAGTTCGTTTTTTATGCACTGTCAGTGTATAGATTTCATACTATGACAGTGAATCCTATACTGACATCTCATAAAAAAACTAATCACTAACTCTTAACTATAACCATTAATCCCTAACCACTAACCCTTACAACTTAACTTTAACACGTGACATCGTAGGATGCACTGACAGTGTATAGTCCAATACACTATCAGTGAATCAAATATTAATCTTTATAATGTTAACTAATAAGATGATACTTATAGAAAGAAAAAAAGTATAATTAATATATATATTTTTTGAATTTCGTAAAAATAATGTATTAAATAAAAAAATTCTTAAAATTATAATTAAATAATATTTCTATATACATCCGTTAACGGATCCTTCAATTATACATGTCAGGAATCAATATTTTACTTTATACAAAAAAAAAAAAAGTTCAATGGTGCAGATTAGATGATTTCACAATTCAATATAAAAATTGTTAGAATTTCATGAATTATCTGATATCTATTATTGGGCCTTAAATAGTCAATGCCAAACAATGGCCCTCTCAGATCAGAAACTCGAAGTTGCCCCAAGTTATTTGAGAGGACCCATTGGTCCAAATGATTTAGGAAAGGAGGCCCAAAGATTCGTTCTTTTTTATTCAAAAACCAAAAAAGTTCACGTGTATCCCCTTCCGTACATCGAGCATCTGTTCGGATAAACCAACGGTCGAGATTGATCCGAGTCATAGTACGAAACAAACGGATAAAATCTGGGAGGAATAGATATAGATTACAGGAAGCATCGCAGGCGCGGCGGCTGAAGCCTGAAGCTTCTCAATTCTCAACTCAAAAGTTAAAGAAAGAAAAATAGAAAACGTTAAAAGATCTGAAAAAGATCAGCCATTGTCTGAGACTGAGAACGGCAATCCATGAATTCCTTGCTCAAGTTTCGAAAGCCCTTAAGCTCTTCTCTCACCACTCTATCTTTGCTTCGCTTCTCCTCAACTCTCAACAGTAAACCCTTCTTTTTTTCTTTTTAATTTTTTTTTATGTATCTTACTATGAAGATTGAACAACTTGTTAAATGGTTTTTTTTTTTTTTTTTTTTTTTTGTGGCTCTGATTGTGGAACAGATGTTTTTAAGGAGACAAAGGAAGCAACGAGCTTTATACACCCAACTGCAGTTGTTCATCCAAATGCTGTTATTGGCCAGGTGCTCTTTTTCTACTCCTTTTCTCTCTTCTTTCTGTTTGTTGAATTGCCTTTTGACTCCAAGGTAAAAACAACAGAGAGGAATAAAGGGTGAAAACAAAAAGCATTGTTTTTTTTTACTTCAAAGCAGTTCAATTTATTGAAGCAGTACAAAATATCGTTTTCTAATTGCTTAGTTATTAGGCTATGGATTGCTCTGTTCTTTGTAACGATTTGTAGCCATCAGTAAAGTTTCAAAATTGATAGCACAGGGTGTTGCAGTAGGCCCTTTTTGCACAATTGGTTCTTCTGCAAAACTAGGAAATGGGTGTCAGTTGCATCCTTCCAGCCATATTTTTGGAAATACAGAATTGGGGAACGACTGCATTTTAATGACGTGAGTTTTTATTCGGTTGTTTTCCTTTTTCTTCTTCTTTATGAGCTGTTGGAAATATATATATATATATTAAATAGTTTATGTTGTAATGTATGTAATTTACTAAAACTTTATCAGGCAGTGGTGCTGTGGTTGGTGATGATCTTCCTGGTCGTACTGTAATAGGATGCAATAACATCATTGGGCATCATGCTGTGGTTGGTATTAAATGCCAAGACATGAAGTACAAGGTAATCTATCTTCTTCAACTTTTGATGCATAATCAAATGCATGCTGCTAATGGCTAGAAGTATCATGATGTATACATTGATAGAAGCTGTGCACTATGTTTCAAATATTAAACATTTGCCAAATATATGACCACTTATCATCATATTTCTGTGGTTTTAGTTAGGGGATGAATGTTTTCTTGATGTTGGGGACAACAATGAGATCAGAGAATTTACTTCAATCCACCGATCTTCAAAGTCATGTGATCGAACGGTAGATAAGAATATAAAAATATCCACATATTTGTTTTCTCATATTGTAGTCAGAAACATGTGTATACTATCCTGGCCTTTCCTCCCTTCTCTAACTAGCATGTCTAATCAGGTTATTGGTCATAACAATCTTATCATGGGGTTTTGTCATATTGCACATGACTGCAAAATTGGCAACAACAACATATTTGCTAACGGTACTCTCCTGGCAGGCCATGTCATTGTGGAGGTAAGTCCTTCGTTTAGTGTTTTTTGTAGAAAACGTGATTCTGCATGTTTCTCTCTTAGTTTACAGTCTGCTTAAAATTTGATTCAAGTGCTACAATGTAGGACTATGTGCACACTGCAGGAGCAATTGTTGTTCATCAGTTTTGTCATATTGGCTCAGTTTCTTTCATCGGCGGTGGATCTGTGGTATGACCTTTAGTTGCATACTTGCCCTACACTGCAAAAAGATACTGAATAAGTCCGCTGCATAATCCACCTTTAGGGCAGTTTAATCATATAGCAGAGGACTGACAGACATTCCTTTGCATTTACAAGAAAATTCAACTATATTTCCTTATATGAATATCTATGCATGAAGGTTTCACAAGATGTCCCAAAGTACATGATGGTGTCTGGAGAGAGAACTGAGCTTCGTGGTTTGAATTTGGAGGGTCTTCGTCGTTGTGGATTCCAAGTCACAGAGGTTTGTGGAAAGATTCAACTTTTATTCTGATGCCTTTATAGTTTAGTTCCATCATACTATTGGTGTAGGATGGAAAAGACTTTCCTGTGAAAAGATCCTTTTTTCTTTTTATTATTGTAGTCTTCCATTGTTTTAAAATTGCATATCATGGTCTTCTGGATTTTGCTTGAGGTTTTTGGCTAACAACATAGAAATGTAGGTGGAAGTGGAAATGGAAATGGAATACCAGAAATCTATTCAAAGTTGTATTACTTCTGTTTAGATTTCTGCCTTTGTTTCTTGATAGCTTTTGTTTTGAAGTTTCTAAGGCTATCACCTTCTTATGATTTTATATGTTTGGCATTGGCCGCAAGACCTACTGTTATAGGTCTGAAGGCATTATTATGGTATGCCTTTCTCCAAAGTGCATTATATGGAGTCTACACTCCAAGACAAGAAAATTTTATTGAGTAAATGTACAGAAATGACAGACATGATAAGATAAACTTATCCTGTAATGGATAAATGATATTAAGTGGGAACTCATTAGATTTGGAGTAATGCTGTAATCTATCTAGATTAGAAGATTTTAGTTTCTATTTTACATTTGCTTCCCTTGCTGTTCAAATCAATATTTACTATCCGGATGTTCAATTTTCCAAACACCAAAACATATAGAATTTACAAGGAATCGGTATATCTGAGTGCTTGTCTCTTTTGCCCTTTTATTGCTTGGAGGATGTCACAGGCAGCCTTTTGGAATTTTAATTTTAGCACAATATTGTTAATGATATTGGGTGGAGAACTTCTGCCTTTTATATAGCTGGTTGGATTTTTCATCATTTATATTCTATACCCTTGATACTTGGAGATGAATTTTCTACATTGTTGTGATAACTCCACTCCATTCATTTAATCTGGTCACCTGTTTAAAAGTGTTGTACTTTTTTCTTTTGGGGCAAGGTTCTAGATTAAGAGTCTGAGAACAGCTTACAGAAAAATTTTCATGCCGAGCAACACAAATTCTATGGGTTTTGATGAGCGTCTTTCTGAAGTGGTAATACCTCTCTCTCTCTCTCTCTCACACACACACACAAACGAACGAACTCCAAATTCATGCCTAAGATATTCATAAAGAAAGCTTTAATTAACTTTGTAGGAAAACGATGAAGATTTGGGCAGTGTTCCTGCTGTATGTTCCATGCTCCAGTCTATTCGTGATTCTTTAGCTGAAAATCGTCGTGGAATATGCAAATTCAGGCAATGGAGCAGTTCTTGAAAGCATTGCTAGAGTGAGTTTCAGTTTCGCTTTGACTTTGACTTTTGTGTATTTGTATATGTGTTACATTTTTTGCCATATAAAAGTCTTTAATGGCATCTAAGCTAGAGTGAGAACTCCGGGTAGACATCCATTTAGTTTACAATTGCTTTATATGTTTGACTATTGTTGTGGAATGGATGCAGTTGGACTTATTTTTTTGGTGCGATTTCTGCAGATTTTATACGAAAACTGTCGCATTTTCAAGCTTTAATATTCTAGCATGAGTACCAATCCAAGAAGCTCTGGCTTGTTCCATAGAGGTTTGATCTATAGTTTTCGGATATATTTACATTTGAGTGAAACTGCTGTTGGTTTAATCACTTTCAACAACACATTTGTCAGCCTATTGGCTGAAGATATATAATCCTTATTCTTATCAAGCTGGTTTCAGCTATCATATTATAACCCCGTTTAGCATTGTTGTTGGCACAGCTTTTGCGGTCAAAAGTTGTGTTTCATCGCAAACCCAATGCTAAATGGGTAAAAATGTCTTTTGAACATCTGTCTTCAACCTCAAGAATGCAATTCTGGAAAATTTTCTTTTCTTTCAGGTTGTAGTTAATGTACTGTGGAGGCCAAAGTTGCCTGATTTGTGTTCCATAAGTTTGCTCATAAAAAGTTATGTATGGTTTATTGAAGATGGATGAAGAGGCTTCATCACATTCTGGCATAGTTACATTAACTACACAACTTGGTTCGGATAAATTATTGGAAACAATTAATTAAGACGCTTAGATTGATTGATGATGATGAATTCATACTTTCCAGAGAATAAATTTGCAAACATGAAAAAGGTTCCCTTTCTTTCATGGTTCCATCAAAGCAGTCGGTATCGAATTTGTGAGTGTATTAAGTTGTTTTGGTATCTATACGTATCAGTTTTGATGTTTTGACATATCTTTTTAGGTTTATTGTCAATTTTTCAAATATTTTTCACATATAATTTATTTTCAAGTTTTTTTAATAATATATATATTTTATATACAGATGTAAATATACTTTTATTACATATATTATATGCAAATATAAATATTTAATATTCAAAAAAATATATAGTGATTTATTATTAATCACGTTCAATAATTTAATTTAATAAATATATTTTATTTTTGAATGAAATTATGTAAAAATAAAATTGATCATGAGAGAAAAAAAATTAAGAATTGATTAAAAAAATAATATAATAGAAAAAAAAAAATTTGTACCAATCGAAAAAGGTTGGTATATATTAGTATAGATCGATAAAATCATATAAATACAAATCGATATAGATCAATATAAAAACCGAAATAATACAATGTAAAATTGCTAATATTAATATGTATCGGCCGATCACCGACAACACCAGTATGGTATCGACAAAATTGTTTTCCAGGCCATTTTCATGGTTAGAAACAAGCCAATAGCATCTGCAGAATGTGCTTTGCTTCGTTGTAATGAATGATTCAGCTCTGAAGTAATTAAATGGAAAAGGAGACAAAAGAGTACTACTCTCCTCTTTATGTGACTGTGACAACCAATTTATGAACAATTAAAAAAAAAAATTCCCAGTTGCTTGGATTTCCAGCATCTTAAAATTTTCTTTTTATTTTTATTTTTAAAGCTAAGATTGGAGGAGTGGATCCTAGAAAAACAGCAAAAAAGCTTAAGAAAACAGTTCCTCCTTAATTGGACGGAGCTGCAAAGATAAAGATTTTTCTTTTCAAATGGAGAGAGATTCCTTTTTATGATAAGATAATGCCAAATTAGTGTACTTATAAATTTGCAAATGCATGGAGTTGTTTGTTTCCTATTTCAATCAGATCAGAGGACTAATTTAATCAATTCTTCAACTTAGCCAATGGATGCGTTGGATTATCCTTAAAACAATCTAATAATAATAACTCTATATTATTATTATAAGACAAATGGTAGTTGGGTAAGATTTTTATCCAATATGCACTCTAAGTGTTTGATTAATTCATTAAACTAATTAATCAAACTAACTTTACTTATATCGAAATAGAAAGGGATTCTATTTTCACTTCCTAATTGTATTATTGGTAGACTTATTAATTGAACGAATCCAGTTGGATTTTAATCGGATCGGATCAATTTGGATCTTAACAGTTATGGGCTGCAATTACACTGGAATAAAATATTCTCTCCCTTCCATTTTCACTTCCTGATTCCATTACTGGCAAATCGCCCAGTAACCACGATTGCTTCACAATCTGAATGAAATTCAACTCTCAATTAACGGGGTCAGCAATCCCAGGTAAAGGACAATATGTGTTTTTTTTTAGCATTGATCAATTGGTATGAAAGGGGAAAAAAAAAAGAATGTGAATTTATTGTATCCTGGTAGTATAAAGTTCAAGCATTTTTCTATGTTTTGACAAAATTCATCAGTTTTGACCCCAGAATTTTGCTGAAATAAGGAATTGAAACATTCAAAGGAAATGGGTTTAATTCATTTATGATTTATTCTCCCTCGGCGTTGACATTTGACAAACATGAGTTTAGTTTTATTGAAATTTCAAATTCCCATGGATTTGTTTTGTTTGATCAACTTTCAAACTTATGATTTTCTATGATATTTCTTAGGGTTTTGCTAACGAGTGCCCTTAGGGCACTTATTAAGGTTAGTTAATATATTATTTATAGTAATAATATTATATTAAATGCAAAAGTTGACAACTTTATTCATCATTTCCAATGCATTGGATGAAGATATTACTATATATATAGTAACCTTAACAAGTGCCCTAAGATCACTTGTTAGCAAAATCCTATTTCTTATCCCATCTCTTTAAAGTCATCTAACTACCCACCTCCAAACTATTGGAGGATCCTGTCCCCCCCTCTCTCTCACTCATATTTCTTGATTTTTTTTGATAATTTTAAATATAATATGATAAAAATAATTAAAATACGATAAAAATAATATGAATACAACATGAAAATATAAACGTATAAAAAATTATATAAATATATAACAAAAAAAAAATATGAATATGATACGAAATTACTAAAAATTATCCCAAAACCCAACTACAATTTGTAGTATGCTAATTACTACTATATACATTCTCCTTTGAGGGAAAAACAGAAAAGAAAGACGAGGAACATGAGATAGTATAACATAAGATTTTCTAGAAAGACAAGTAATGATACTGTATTTTCTTTTGTTTTGAACCCAAGTTAGAAAAATATCCAACAATAAACTATGTCCATCCAATCAGCTGCTCTGGGTATGCCTCCATTTTCATTAACCCCACCTTAACTCCATCTTCATATATACCATCAAACATTTCAGTTATTTGCTCTCTCTCTCTCTCTGTCTGTCTGTCTGTCTGTCTGTCTGTCTGTCTGTCTGTCTGTTTGTCTGTCTCTCTGAGATTGTTTTCTTTGGGTGTGTTTGTGGTCTGAGAAGTTGAGCTTTGTCTGGAAGAAAATGGGGAGGAAATGCTCACATTGTGGAAACATAGGCCATAATTCTAGGACCTGCAGCACCACTTTCAGAGCGACTGCGGTGGGAGGACTTAGGCTTTTTGGTGTTCAACTTGACATATCTTCTTCTTCTTCATCTTCTGTTGCCAATATGAAGAAGAGTTTTAGCATGGATTGCTTGTCCTCAGCCTCTCCCTCATCGCCTTCTCCTTCTTCTTCTTTATCTTCTTCTTCTAGAGTTTCCATCGATGAAAATTCTGATAAAACTTCCATTGGTTATCTGTCTGATGGTCTCATCATGGGTCGATCTCCGGAGAGGAAGAAGGGTTTGTCCTTTAATTTTCATAATTCTTAATTTGGCATCGATTTTTTTGTTTATCTTTATGTCGTTTGCGTTTCTCTTCATAAAATCATCTGTTGATTCAATTACTTATATGATGAAATAATAATTTTCGTTTTACAAAAGAAACTGATTAAAAAAGAATCATATATATACGCATAAATATATTTATTACTGTTTGATAAGATTGCTTAAATGGTTTGGATGTTTAGGAGTTCCATGGACAGAAGAGGAACATCGAATATTTCTAATTGGATTGGAGAAGCTCGGAAAAGGAGACTGGAGAGGCATCTCTAGAAACTTTGTGACTACAAGAACTCCAACCCAAGTTGCAAGTCATGCTCAAAAGTATTTTCTTCGACAGGCAACTCTCAACAACAAGAACCGACGTTCCAGCCTGTTTGACATGGTACGCAGTCGCACCGCTTTGTTTTCACATATTCAAGTTACAATCTTGATTATGAAAACAACAAGATTTTATGTCTTGTTCGGAACATGACAGGTTAGAAGCAGTAGCAGCATGGTTGGACCTCATACAATTCCTTTGAATCATCGTCATCGTCGTCATCATGATGCCATACTTGTTGATTTGCCGCATGGATTCACTGATTCTCTGGCAAAAACATCAAATGCAGCACAATCCATGTCTTCAAATATTGTGGCGCCTGATCTGGAGCTCACGCTTGCCGCCGGCGCCGCCCCTAGACCTTCAGAAGAAAATAAGTCATCCCCAAGAACCCTCCTTATCAGACCTATTAGCGTTACTTGACAACTTAATTTGCAAGGAAAACACTATTAACCAATGTGGTGGTTGTTCAGGCTGATAAAAAATGAAAGGAACATATTACTACTTTACTAGTAATTAGAAGTATTAAATTTATGGTATTTCTAGTATAAATATTTTTCTCTACTGATCAATTAATCCTTGTTTATTATCCAGAATTAGGCAATCAGTTTTGTTTATGATATATTATACTAAAAGTAATGATTACTAGTAGAATCTTCCTTTTATTCTTTAATTTGTCCATTGATTGCAGAATGTGAATTAGCCTGTTTTTGGCACTATAATCAGTAACTTTGATGGGCCTTAGCCAATTTTCCCACATTTTTTGGCATGTGGGAAGGTCCATGAAGTCAGAAATAGCAGCAAGTAATGAGTTAAATTTATACATTAGGCAACTTTTTCTCCACCACCTCTACTACAAAGGAACCAGAATTTTTGTTTTCTTTTATCAATGCCCACCAAACCACCTTTATGTTTACTCTTGTTAATTCTAAAACGGGGCACCTAAAATTAGGTGATGATTTGCAATTGTAACAACTTCTCACTTCATTTTAGTGCTAGCTGTGTTAACAGCGACAGTTGTGGCAAAGAACCAAACTGATGATCATTGAAGATAAAAGGCCCTTTAACTTACTGTCTTTTAGCATTATACAAATGTATAATGCTCGTGTGGCTACGGGAAAAAGGTAAAGAAAAGAAATGGAATCTGACCATTTGGGGCTATATTGCTCTGACTTTTCATTGTTTTTTAGTGTTCGTCTCCGATGCATATTCGGACATGGGTATGGAGATATGATTCTCCAAGGATCCTCTAAATATATGAAAATCTTAAAAAAAATTTTGAATATACTCGTGTCAGATACATACCTAAGTCCGACACTTACATCCGAATCCGAGTAACATATATAGATACTGGGATATGGGACAACCTCCAAGACCAACTAGTATTAAGGAGGTCTTTGATTGCTTGGATGATGGGAAAAGAAGGTGATGGGGAGGGGGTGTTTTGCTTAATCAGGGTCACATAACTTTAAAGAGTCAGATTCAATCTTCCACCCTACTAAAACCCATACTCTTTGCCATTTTAATTCCATGATATATGTAATCCCCAAAGCTCTGCTAAATCAATGGAGCAATCTCCTAAGAAGCAATTAAATCTGATCATCAAATTTCCCCATTTCACCTCTAAAAACTCCACCTGCTTCTCCCACCTTCTCTTTTTTCTTGGTTCCAGCTTCCATCCACATTAAGCTTTAGCCATATCCCGACTATGGTTTGTCCCAAGTAAGCAAAAACTTTTCAGTTTTTGGGACCTTTAAGACTTTGTTTTCAGCAAGGGTGAGCTATTCTTCGGACCACTTTCACAATGGTTTGTCCCACTTACATGAAAGGTATATTCATGGCACATGATAATTAATGTTGGCCAATAAATACATAAGAAAAGACAAGGTGGTATATCTTGTCCTAGCAGGAAATTAGGACCATGCTATTGGCTTCTCCATAGATTGAAAATATAGCTATCAGAAAAAACATTAATATGGAATTGGCCAATATTTCAGCAAATTAAAGCAAAGTCCTTAAGGACTAATTAAGATACTGTTAATGCCAAACAATATGGCCTCTGCTAATTATCAAATCCTGAATTCGTAAAAGTATGTTTAGGATTCGAATTTCAACATCTGTAATCTTTTCTTCTATCTCCAGCTTGCGACATCTTCTATACCAAAAATAAATGGTAAACACCCTCAAAGACTTCAATATTGTTCAAAGTTAAAATGTTTTTGAAAGTTCAACGAATATAATATTTCTGTTAATTCAAACTAGTAAGTTTTCAAGAGCTTTGACATCATTTACAAATCTTCCAATTTTGTTTTGATTGGCTGTGGGACCAAAACCTTGGATTGGTGCCTGCAAATCTGTGCAAAGTTAATAGCAAGGAAACAAAAAAAATAAAAAATTGTGTGACAAGAAAAATGGCACACCTCCAGGCAATTTTTGACTCAAATCTTTTAGAAACTTTCAAGATAAGGAAATGAAGCTTGTCCACAAGCTTAAAAACTTGGAATAATCTACAATATTATCAACTTGGAGCAGTAACTGGCATTGAATTTTGCCATTTTGTTTCCGAATGGGAAACCATTGAAAGGACTAGAGAAGGAGAAAAGGGGACCTCTCTACCTGGGAATCTTAGTAATAATAGTATATATATATATACAAAGAAAAAAACAAGCCACTGAAATATTCAAAAAATCTTTTAATTTTTAATTTTAAAATAAATGTTTATACTTTTATTATATTCAAATAAATTATTGATTTTTTATTTGTATCTAAATAAAATTTAATTTTAAATGAAATAAGAGCTTATTTAGGTATAAATTAAAGTAAGATTTATTTGAGTACAAATTAAAGATTAAAGATTTATTTGGGTATAATAAAAGTATAAAAATTTAATTAGATAAAATGATAAAGTTTAGAATTTTTTTTTATTATATTAACGATATAATATTATTGGAGCATACACCCCAAGCAATGGGAAAGAGAGATTAATTCTAAACCTAGAGTTTGACCACCCAATCAAAGATAAAAACTAGTTTTGAATGATGAAAGACTGAATTCTTTTAACTACTAGTCAATATATATATATATATATATATATATATATATATATATATATATGTATTCACCCTTCAAAGTTCAAAGATAAAAAATATTGAATGTAGCCCGAACTCTTTTACTACTAGTTGATGCTACTTGTCTTGTGTCGCATATTCCTTTCTAAAATATATATAAAATAAACTACATACATAGTTTAAGTATTGACACTTGGCATCTTTTAGGAAGAAGGAAAGAAAGAAAGGAAAAGAAAAGACAAAAAATAAAGGAAAAAATAAATAAAGAGGGAATAAAGGAAAAAGAAAGAGAAAAAAATATGAAAAAAATTTTGTGTTCGTATTCGTGTTATTTTTTTTGTATTAAAATATTATAATTTTATATAAATTTTTATACGTTAATAATTCATTTTATTTATATTTTGACATGTTTCATATATTCGTGTCGTATTCATGTTATTTATCGTATTGTGTTTTAATTATTTTTTTTATGTTGTGTTCGTATCGTGTTTCAATTCATCTCATATTTTCATAGTTTGTCATTGTGATTCAATTTAGTGAAAAATATGTGTGTTCATGTCGTGTCTCAATTCATGGCATATTTTGCATAATTTGTCATAACGATTCAATTTAGAGAAAAAATTGTATTCGTAACTTGTTCGTGTTATTTTTTTGTGTGCTCAAAATATTACAAATTTATATAATTTTTTACACGTTAAGAATTTATTTTATGTATATTTTTACATGTTCGTGTATTCGTATCGTATTCATGTTATTTTTGTATGTTGTGTTTTAATTATTTTTCCTATGTTGTGTTCGTGTCGTGTTTCAATTAATCTCATATTTTGCATTATTTGTCATTGTGATTCAATTTGGAGAAAAATTTGTGTTTTCGTGTCGTATCTCAATTCATGAAATATTTTGCATAATTTGTCATAGTAATTCATTTTTATAAAAAAAAAATTATATTCGTTACGTGTTCGTGTTAGTTTTTTGTATGTTCGAAGTATTATAAATTTATATAAATTTTTACGTGTTATTAATTCGTTTTATATAGATTTTGACAGGTTCGTTATTCGTGTCGTGTCCATTTTTTTTCCGTGTCGTGTCGTATTTTAATTATTTTTTCATGTTGTGTTTGTGTCGTGTCTCAATTCATCTCATATTTTGTATAATTTATCATAGCGATTCGATTTTAACTCTAAATTCATTTACTTAAGATATTAATATATAAAAAATTATTTAAATAAATAATAATATTTAATATAATATAATTTAAAATTTTTTATAATTATTAATTTAATTAAAAATTTATAAATATTAAAAAACTCCCAAGCGAGAAAAGAATTCTAGTTAGTATATATAATGAGCAACTTGAAAAATTTTGGCATATAATATAGGCCATAGAACGTAGCATATAGGTTTGGTGGGTTCGTTTCTATTTATTTGTAATATAAAACAAGGAAAATGCCCGCCCCCAGTTTCGCCTAACAAAAAACTCTAAAGGAATAAACAATATAAAAAGTATATATTTTATAAAAATTAAAATAAAGTATTTTTTATGAAATAAAAGATCAGATTAAAATAAAATAAAAATTTTAATTTATAAACGTTTTTTTTATATATATATAAAAAAATCAAACGGGATAAAAATACGGATCAAATAGACGAATCATGCAATATCACCCATAAAACAAGCAGTTGAAACTTGAAAGTGAGTATATATTATGAATCTGTTTGAGATATAATTATCTTATTCCATGTTTTTACTTGTTGAAATTGAATTATTAATTGCCTTTTTTTTTTATATAGTTGGGATTGATATATATATATATATATATATATTAAAAACACTTTTTAAAGTTCAAAGGTAATTTTAAAATAAATGATATGTTTTTTTTTTAAATTATAAAAAATATTATATATTTTTAAGGAGTATTTAACTAGAAAAAAAAAAATTGTCCATGGGATAAATACTTAATTAATTAATATTCCGTTCTTTTCAACTGCTTTAAAAAAAGAGGTTTAATGTTCCACCAATATCGTCTTGGTAGGTTGTTTTGTCATGAATGTCATCTTCAACATATAGATTTTTTAAACTAAATATTATTTTTGCTTTTATACATAATATGGTAGAAAGTTAGGTCACCAATGACATCAAGTTAATTTGGCAACTACGTTTTGTACATGTTGAAAAGTTCCTAATTGGACAATTCTCATGCAATTACTAACTGGATATCTTAATGAAAGTTACTAATAATTTCCTTGAAATACACTGTTCTTTAATTATTAATAGTACCTCACATATACAAGAAATTATATTGCAATTTGTTACCAAACCACATGTATAAATATAATAGTAAAAATATAAATTTCATTTTCTTGTCTATTAAGGATCGGTTTTCATGGGAAGTACTTAGGGCATCAAATGTTGAAAGAATTATTAATGCGAAAGAATGCATCTTTGAAACTACTCGGAAGAAAATTTTGGCTTTTTAAGGTTAAATAAATGTAAGAGGGAAAACGAACCAAACAAAAATGAAATTGGAAAGAAAAAAAAAATCAACCAAAACTCGAATTTCTTAAGTAAATAAATATTGTTGTGTGAGTGATGAAATGTACAACCAAACCATTAATTAGCTTTTGTTGTGGGTGTAAGAAAGCTCCACATATCCTTGTCTAACAGATGACAAAAAAACCAAAAACATAGGGTTTTGCAAATTTTAATGATCACTTTTGTAATAAAGTGACATTTGACCTAACTATATAAATATATATTTAAAATTTTCATAAGATAAAATGAAAAGATTATTCCATGTTTTATTAGAGTATATTTTTAAAAAAATAATAATAAAAATCATATAATAATTAATAAAATATGTGACATCTGTAATAAAATCCAATTTACAAAGTATGAATGCCATGAAAATTAACAATATGGTACAAAACCTCGTCAAAGAATTTTAATTTGCCAAACAAAATTTCAGTTTACAAGGGCAAGGTGGTGCAGCAGTATTCTATAGGAACAAAAACATGATGGATTTTATAACCTGACTACTTCTTCACCCAGAAAAACAAATAACAAAAATAAAAATTGTGAAATAAAACAAACAAATAAACCAATCAATTGAAGTGGGGAAAGGGGAAAAAGATTGAAATGAATTTTACAAAGGTCATCTGGGAAGTGGGAAAGTTTAATGTGCTAACCTGAACCAATGAAGAGGAGGATCATATTTATATTGCCGTTCATATCTCGGGGCTGGCTGGCTGTCTTTTGTAGTCTTGCTTGGTCAGAAATTCGGCAAAGCAAACATATAAAGAAAGAGCTTTGCAATGGAAAACAACCTGTTCACTCAGTCAACTTCCTTTGCACTTTTAAGCACCTGTCCTCCAGAGTAAAAGGTTGAAAGTTTGCATTTTTCTGGTTCATGTTTTATTTAATATCATGAATCATGAGAGTCTCGGACCATCAAAGTAATACGCTTCGCACTGTCTGTCCGAAGACTATCTCCTTTAACACCAATCTGGGAGGATAAATCATATTTTCAACATATAACCTCAAAACATTTGCTCCAACAATAATAATTATGTAAAAGTTTAAAACATTGCAAACACTCTTCAGTGATCTGTTATCAGAATAATATTAACTAGGAAAAAAACCCGCACTACGCTGCGGGTAAAACGATTCATTTTCTATTTTTTCATTAAATTGAATCACTATGATAAATTATGCAAAATATATCATAAATTGAGATACGATACGAACACATAATTTTTTCTCTAAATTGAATCAAAATGTCAAATTATGTAAAATATGAGATGAATTAAGACACGACACGAACAGAAAAATAAAAAAATAATTAAAACACAACACGAAAAATGACACGAACATGACACGAATATACAAACGTGTAAAAATATACATAAAACGAATTATCAAAATGTAAAAATTTATATAAATTTATAATACTTTGTAAAACAAAAAAAAATAAAACGAATACGAACACGTCACAAACACAATATAGAAAAAATAATTAAAACACAATACGAAAAACAACACAAACACGATACGAATACACGAACGTTTAAATATATATATATATATATAACGAATTATTAACGTGTAAAAAAAAACACGAACACAAATTATTTTATTTTTTTCTCTTTCCTTCCTACCATTTTTTTTCCTTTTTCTATTTTTTTTTTGTTACCCCTATTAACCAAAAAAAAAAGTGAGGCAAAAAAAAAAAAGAAAAGGAGACGTGGCTGCACCATTTTGGTGCAAAAAATGTAAAATTTATTGTATGGATGGATACCATTATACCAGGAAGTTTATTTCAAAGGCAGATTGATTACCTCACTAGGACTATCAGCAGGGAACCACCGCAAGAGCACACCAAGATGAACAACAGCTGGAATCAGCTTGAAAAGCAATGGAGTAGTCACCTGCAGGTTATTTAATGAAGCACAAATTGAAATCTTAATAGAAATTCTGTTCAGTACTTTATAGTAGAATGCTATTTTAACAATGAAAAGAACTTCATGAATTTGGCTAGTTGCAGCTAAATCAGGTATCTTAAAGTAAAAGTTTCCATTCTGATCAGAAATGCTTAAACCAATTGCATCGTTTCTGATAGAATATTGTTTTTTAACCTATAAGCAGAAGAAACAACTGCAGGAAGACATTTATTGCAGTTGCACAGATTCAAACTGCCCTCCAGTTGCATGTTCAGTACTCACAATCAGAGTAATAAAACCATGTAGATTCTCAAATGTCATTTTTTTTCCTTGAAGACAATACAATGCCAAATGCAAATGCAAATGCAAAGGGGATATAATGGCTCACATACCAAACTAAGAGCTGTTGTGCCCAGAAGTAGCAGGTAAAGTTTACCCTGCAGAAATGACAAAAATTTCAGCAATATTGTCAAGTACGCAACGCAAGCCAAAGAAAGAGAAACAAAAACTGAAATTCTTGCTTTCAGATAAAAATGTATGATGCACTTAACAACACTTCTAAATTAAGTAAATTCATCGGTCGAAGAGATAAAGAGAGTCAGCCACATAGGCAGTAGTAACTTCAATTAAATAAAGATTAAAGCAATGGAGTATGAACCTCAACTAGATGAAGATTAGAAGCACGGCTCAGAAGAACAAAAGCAAATTCCCCAATTTGGGCCAAAGACATCCCAACCTACACATTAAGTTGAAAGGAACTAAGGCCCAATTACAGAATGATGTCAAATGAATACAAATACGCAAGTAGTACGCTCAACTCATACAAGAAGCGAAGTTTTGTTGCTGTATCTAAATCCCTTGACAACTGCAGCAACTACGATTGTTTTAATAACAATCACCAATATTACAGCTGCTAGCAATATATCAACGTGATTCCAAAGGAAATGCACATGAATCAACATCCCAATGCTGGCAAGGAAAAGAGCAGCAAAGAAATTGCGAATGGGCTCAACCTGTATATAAGAGATAGAGAGAATCAAGGCAGAATATTGCTGGTCAGAAGTATTGATAAGGAACCACGCATAAGAAGGCAACAACAATGAAGTAGCATACTTTCTTGTATTAATTAGTAGTAGTATGAATAAAAAAGTTTAGACATACTAATATTTGAACTCATATTTACAATAATGCTCTCAAACATGCATCATAAACCAAATTAAAATAAAGGAAAATAAGTTCTAGTAAGCAGAAAATACCAACTAAAACCCTAGAAGCCACACCAAGATGGCTACAATAGTGCCTGATGGACACAAGACTTTGCTAACTGCACAACTAGTACGGGCAGGACTTGATTCTGTGAAGTACCTTTCTACAAGAACCACTCATCTTACACCATCAGTAATTGCCTTTTTAGCTGATTCGATAACATTAAGACTGACATCTCAGTCAGGAAAGGGATTCCAATATTAACTGTGTACAGAGATGGTCAATGAGCTTATGTAACAGTTAACTTTAAGTAGGAAGTTAACCTATTTTTACATCATACATAAATCTACCTCACAATGATAACACCTATTTATAAACAAGACTACAAGAGGAGCGTAACAAAAGTAATCAGGCACTGAAAGTTCCAGAAGGTGCACAAAACTAAAATCTTACTTGTTCAAGTGTATGCTGGCCCAGATCAGTGGTTGATATCATCACTCCCGCAGCAAAAGATCCCAGCTCAAGGCTTAGACCCAGCTTATCACTACACTGGAGTATCACAACAAGCTATATTAGTATATGCATATACACATGAATGTAGACTGCTAAGTGAATTAATAGGCACACGGGTCTTATTGGCAGGGAAAAAGAGTTGCAAGAATGAGCAAGTACAAAAATTGCAGCAACTCATGCAATAAAATATGACAGATCTTTCTGATGTTTATGTTGCAATGAAATGCATAAGTTAATTATAATGCAAGAAGTAAGAAGGAAATGAGCAAACCCAAGCAACAAGCAAGCAAAACGCCACGGATGCCAACTGATAGAGCTCATTAGTCTGTGCAAATAAATATTTGTGTCAATAAATGTCTACATAGATTAAAGAATTGAACCAAAAAATAAACATTACCTGTGATGATAGGCTTATCATGAGCCTAAGAAACCACGGCACACAAGTCCGAGATAATATTGTCAAAATGGCCAGAAATGTGATTAAAATCACCAACCTGAAAATTTGAAAGAAAATTTATCATATGATCTTTGCCTAAACTGCATCAAAGAGAGCTGATCCTATAGATTTCTTCATTTACGATTTAGTCATGGATAATACTCCTTGAAGAATGCCAGAACTGTCACCTAGAACTGGAAGTAAAGCAAACAGCAAACCCACAGCACAGTCCTGCCAAGCCATGATAGTTCAAACTTCAAACTAAGTATCAAAGCACAAGTGAAGTAAATATTCTTTTAACTGATGTGGTGACCAAGAAATAAATACCTGTAGGATAAGAGTTCCAATTGTAACCTGACCATGAAGAGCACTTATACTATTCCTTTCCATCAAAAATTTCAAAACCTGGAACCATAAAAGACAAAGCAGTCATGGCGAGAGTGGAAAGAAGCAATTTATATATGCAAGGAAAATATTTGTAAAAGTGATTCCTTGAACAAGCACTTTACTCTATCCAAATTGAGAGAGAAACTATCCTACCAGCTCAAGATTCATATCAACTGTAATATACTAAAAATTTTCACCAACTCAAATTCTCAGTCAATATGCAGTTCATAGAGGTTTACCACCGCTGTAGAAGACATGGACAGGAATGCACCAACAAAAACCCCCTCTGAAGGTTTACCTCCACATAACTGCAAAAAGCATGTAGCTGCATCCATCAAAAACTCATAGCTATAATAATCTAAGTAAAGGGGAAGGAAAATACTGTAACACTAGTAAAAGAAGGAAAAAAAAAAAAAAAGAAGAAGAAAAACACCATATCTTCTCCAATAAAAAAAAAAACAGCACTTTATCCACATGCCTATTTGAACAAAAAAATGAATGGTAGAAAAGAGTAGATAATATCTAGCCAGAGCCCCAAACAAACCATTGGATGATGCTCACTTATGCCAGATGTTTTAGAATCCAGTACATGAACGATAAATCACAATATAAGAAATATATCATTCACAGCTTCTTAAGTTAAATGCTGGAATAGTAGGACTGACACCTCCATGAACCCGTGAAGACAGAAACTAGAGAGACCAATAATTCAAGCCCAAGCCAGCTCCAAAAGGGTATATGTTTATCTTTTGCACATGGGCCAGGTGAACACCAAACCTGTAGTATCCTTAGTGATAGCACCCATTAAAATAAATAATAGCAAGCAGCATATTTCAACATTTATGTTGAACATTGCAAAGCAGTAACTTTAGCCTTTCAAATTGCAACCTAAATGAGATAGACTGATAGACAGCACTATTATGCAGCCTGCCACAGTAGAAAGAAAGGCGAAAAGCAAAAACTAAGGGAGAAAGGGACATGCAGAAGATATAGAGTTGAGTCACATGAGCCATGACTACCTAAAGAGAAAAACTTTATTTATCACATGCAGCGTGATGTGGGCAAGGACCAAGGACCTTGATTAGTGAAAATTTAAGTAGTTCAGTTAAGGATATTAACCCTTTAATTGTCAATTTACGCATAAGAAATATTCAGCGCCTCTCAAGAGTACAATTAAAATCTCAGTTCTTTATTGGGTACAAAATATAAACCTTATATAATAAAACTCAGAATCCAAGAAATGCAAAGGTTATGTGGTAAGGCTTTATATATCAAACATTTACATAAAATATTTTTAACAATAATAGACATACCGAGACTGTTACACCACACAAGCAAATGAATAGAAAAATTTGGAGAAGACCTCCAAGGACAGCAACTGCTCGAACAACACGAAGCTGAAAGAATTGTTACGAGGTGAGTATTACTGACCATAGGAATGAATCTTATAGGGAAAGTACAAGGCAACAAGCAAACCTTCGTTGCTGAAAACTCCAAGCCTAATGCAAAAAGAAGAAAGATTACACCGAATTGAGCCACTGTTTCAACCTGAAGCATGTGTCAATAACAATATGGAAATAGTAAGTGAAATTATTTAAAAAATGAAACAAGAAAGAAATACTATACAAATTTGTAAGCTTCTATCACTGCCACAGTTTCCTTAAACAACATTCATGAAGAATTAATAAGACTGTTTTGTGTTTGCTACAGCAACACAAGTAATAGCACGTGCATTACCATTTTTTGCATATAAATGCATTTCTTGGCCTGGTTCTCTTTCTAGGAACCCTTGCATGCAAGGAAATATCAGACAAGTAGAAGCTAAGGAGAATTATATTTTAATCAAAGCTGAAATTTTAAAAAATTTACACACATCAACTGAGAGCAAAGGTATTTGGGTGACAGTACGCTTCAATTCTTGCATTAGTAAGGAAATATGGTAGTTGTACACTATACCACATCATGCTCATAGGCCTTAGTTGGCTTATACATGTCAGTGTAGATATGCATCTACACAAATGTCTCTACTTATTATAACACAATAGACTAGGTGTCGTCTTAAGTCAGTATCATGATTTTTAAAGTGTCTAAAATGAGTTGGAGTTTTCTCTAACTCAATTACCAATTCTCCCAAAATCCCCTGTTTTTCTGTTTTCATCTAGCGGTTTCATATGGGAATCACCATCTCTGGGATCCAATGCTTAGAACGTACCCCCCCCCCTGCCAACAAAAAATGATTCCGGGTAGGAAGGAGATTAAGGTATGTAACAAACTTGAACCTCACTTCATAATTCTTAATGTCTTATCCACCAATGAATAAATCTAAATATATTAGCACAATGAGTTTCCTAAGCTAATGATAATTAAACTGCCAGCTACCATCAAAGCAAAAGAAACATACTTGCACCATTTCACCGACAAAGCTAAAACCACCAGGCCCAATAATGGATCCTGCAAGTAGATATCCAGTAATAACCTGAAATTTCAAAATGTAAGGGTAAGACTCTCCTTTAGAGAAGACCTATCACTTTGAATCAAAAACAAGTTTTACAAAGCTTTTAAGTAGAGACTGAGAATGAATCTAACAAGCAGCACAATATTGTAAAGGCTGAAGACTAAAGGAATAAAGAACATAAAAGGTACAGCAGCAGTACCGGTTGTCCAGCACAAGCAAAAGCAATGCCACCACATGTTGCAGAGACAATGACAACTACCAGATCTGATATTAATCTGCACAAAACATTTTTTAACAATCAAAAACTTGTTTCCATTACAATTTTAATGACATCAAAACTAAATACAAAAATATATAATAAAAGTATAACCTTAAGTCTAGTTGTAGAACAGGATACTTCGACTTTGGGTTGGATATTATAAAGACATTGTCCTGAAGAGAAAAATCCCAACATGATAAACAAGTAATTCACTTCAAATATAACTACACTAAAAGTACAATTGCTTGAAGCAGCATTGTCATAATCCAATACAAACGGGTAATTGGCAGCTGGATAGAAGTTTCCAAGAGACTTTTGCTTGACTTACATTTCGATCTATCAATGTTGCTGCATCTTCTGCTCGATTTTCATCATCCAAATGGAAAACATCATGGAGCTGAAACGACCTGATATAAGGCTCAAAAATATTTAAGCTGTCCTCTAACGTGGGTTAGTGAAGCAAAATGCCTACAACATCAGAAGAGGTAGTCCTATCCTGATAAGTACTCTTTCTTATGAATTTTTATTGAAGAAAAAAGGTCACTTACTTCTCTTCCTTGGTCTCATTTTTCTTGGGCTTAACTCTAGCAACAGTTTCCAAGACAGCCTAACAAAAATAAAACCAATTATGTTAGCACCACCCAAGAGCAAGAGTTTCTTTAATACTCGATAGAAAAAGCCATAAACAGACAAGCATTTTATAGTTCAATCAACAAAATATACTCCATTTACCATTACCAGAAAAAAAAAAAAAAAAAAAAAAAAAAAAAAAAAAAAAAAAACCCTTATCTTTATTGCAAGAGTGGCATGGTTCTGAGTTCTGATCTCAAAAGTTTTTTCTAGGTTGAAAACTAGAACGGATATTGTCCAAAATATAACTAATCCTAAAAGTAACAATGACTAATGTCTGGTCCAAGATTTTATTTTATTTTTGTCCATGTTTAAGGTCCTCTAAACACTAAAACTGAAATAGCAATTTAACAGCAGCCAACGGCCTTAAAGACTTGTCCCCATTCCTATGTTGAGAGTGCAGAAGATGCAATGCAACAAAAAAAATACCTACTTTTGAGTGCTTAAGATGAGCACAATACATAATCACTTTTAAACTAAAAGGTATTGAAAATGAAGTACAAAATTAATGAATGCTACTACCCTACTACCAACCTGCTTCCCCGCAACACTATTGTTGAAACTACCAGGATCAGTGGCTGCAAAAGAAAATACTAGTAAGAATTCCAATAATTTGAACTAAAAATAAAATAGAGGAATTCAATGAAGCCGCATAAGCTTTCTATTTTGTAACTTATAACACCCAAAAAAAAACCAAGGAATTTTATTGTTTCTATTTCTCATTTTCACTGCAAAATTTAAAGTTCTTTACGCAAATGCTCACAAATTTCTACATAAAATACTACGAACAAATGTATGGAAAGTAAAATAAATAAGTACTATTCAAATTAAACATTTTAGTGAAAATGCAAAATTAAGAGAAACTGAGTGAAATAAAAGCTGATCCACAGACTTTAAAACCCTATCTCAACCACCATTGATATAAAAACAAATGCAGATGTAAAAGAAGTGAGTTAGTGAGCGAGAGTTCAGATCTAGTACGGACCTTCATTTTGGTCAGTGTCATTGAACTCCTTTTCTAGAGCTCGATCGATCATGTCGGCGAAACTATCCTCTCTGGATCTCGGGTCCGAGACATTGGATTGTGCGGCAGTGACATTGATCCCCGCCGCCGACTCGGACTCGGCGTCAATGGTGGCGACGGAACCGAAGAATACGAAGAGATCGAAAATGAAGAAGAGAGCCACGAGTCTCCTCCTCATTGGCGGAGGTTTAGAGAGAGAGAATAAAAAAACCTAGAGAGAGAAAAGGTTAACAGAAAGGTGCGTAGAATAGCAGAAGCGTAAGTTAGCAAAGCAGCCTTTTCTTTCTTTCTCTTCTCTCTCTGGTTTGTGGAGAACGAGAGGGGAACTCATACGCGCTAGACGATTTCGCGTGTGAAGAACGCCATATTTTTTGAAGATTGCGCCGTTAACAATGTCCACAAAAAATTGGGATTCCAAAAAGGCAATTGCACTACCAAACTGGTTGGGCTGTGGTTTTCACGCTCCCCAAAGAAAAGCTGGAATTTATTGAGAACCAGAAAGTATAGTGTGTATGGGCTCATAGTTAAGAGAAGCCCAAAGTTCGGGCCGTTCATGCAAATCTATACTCCGGTAAAATTCGGGTTTCGGCTTAGACAGTTTTTAAGCCCGAATTCGGTTTGATCCAGTCTATTCTAATTTCCCAAAAGTAAATAATGAAATATTCTAACTTCTATAATTAATATAGTAAATTATTAAAAATAAAAAATGAAATATATTCAATTAAATATATATTAATTAATTCATTTTTTTGAAATAAATTAATTTGGTTGTTTAGCTAAATTATTCATACTTCAACATTTTTTTGGATTCTTAAAAATAGAAAAAGAAAAATAAGCCAATGATTGTTAATTCCTTATACAATTTAGATATTCATAAATGTATATTATGATATATATTGTTAGTTATTATATATTTATGTCAAAATCATTCATGTCTAATCTCATATGATAATATATATTATTGCAATTGAAAAAAAAAATTATGATCCAAGTATTATACCGTACTACCAATTTAATTTTAATCATCATTTTTAGTTGTATCTCCTTGTTTCAATTCTCGTCAAGTAAAAATTGTTTAAAGATTTTTCATGATCTAATAGCTAGATAAATAAGATTTGAATTCTTAATTAATAAATGTTTTTCTAATATTCTTTCAAAATTTTATTGTTATTGTTCTTAACAAAAAAATTTAATAGCTAAATAAATAAGATTTTAATTTTTAACTAATAAATATTTTTTTAATATTATTTTAATACTTTATCATTATTGTTCTTAACAATAAATTTGGAAGTGTTCTTCTTATAAAAAGTTTCTAATAAAAAAAAATAGATAAACAAAAATTAATCAATACTTAATTTAAATAATAGCATTGTTAATTGAGAAAAGCTTATTTTAATAAGGACTTTAATGTTTAAAAGAAAAAAAATAGTGAAAATTTTATTTTAATAAAAAATAAAATAATTATTTTAATAAATTATCAAGAATATATTTATCGTTCATTATTTGCAATTTTAAAGTTGATATTTTTATATATAGTATTGATATTTAGATTATAATGAAATAACTATGATTATGAACATCATCATAATAACATCATCATAATAACATAATCATGATGGATTTATGATCATTTGGTGCACCAACTCCTCATTTTGCTATTTGCCTGTTGAGAACTCAGAAATTATTCAGCTCCATAAATGACAAAGGCCAACAGACAAAAAGAAAATGATAATTCAAACAAGTTGAGGTCAGAACTAGAAGCGCCCATTGTTAAATTCGTTCCTAGGGATGGCAAGTTAAAATGCGAATTCGGATATTCACGGATATTCAATTCATTTTTTGTGAATTTGGATTTGTGGATTCGGATAAAAGTCGAATTCGGATATTATAATTACTATCCGAGCGGATTCGGAACGGATGCGGATATAAAATCTCGGATATCCATTATCCGAATCCGTATTACTTCTGCGGATATCGGAATCCGCTTATTTGTAAAACACATAAATTTCGTTTGATTTTATATTTTTATTTTTAAAAAAATGATTTATTGAATTCAGATTTTTAGCGGATTTGGATATCCGATGGATAATGTTATTTAATTCGGATTCGGATAGTAATATGCGGATTAAATGCGGATAATTTACAGATTCGGATTTTAAAACAGTTTTGCGAATTCGGATTCGGATAGTACAAAAAATGCAAATATCTGACCCGCTGTGATTGCTATAATCCTTCCATAGATCATTGTCCCCTGTTTCTCTTTGGTTGTTAGAAACCAATTCATCGTCCACCCCTAGTTTTGTTCAATGTAGGAAACTGCCGAATATTCATACCAAAAGCAGTTTACGTTTCCATTTTCCAACAAAATGATACTCATTATATAAAAATATTAAATATTAAAGCTAAAGGGAGGAACTGAGAAAGTGCACATGAAGCGAATCAGTAGGAGTCTAGTAATGATCCAGTCAGGGAAAGTTGTTTTTTTTTTTCTTAGGAAAATGAAAGAAAACTAATGATTCCTTCACAAGACAGCAAGCATGATTGACCAAATTATTGACAAGGCAAGAAGAAATTTACACTGAATCCAATGGTGGTAAATGGTAATGAATTGAATTTGGACTTTCTTAATCATGTCCTGTCTCTTTTCAAAGAACCCCAAATGATTTTCCTTGTAATGATGTTAAAGTTACCTAAAACTACTGTTGTTTCCAATGCTATATAGGAAAATGGATTTTAAAAGACTTAAAAAATATTTAAGAGATTTGACCCAAGTAATGTTTTAAAGCCTATAAATAGTCCTCCAAGTTACCCATCTTTTGCAATCTGGATTAGGAAGAGGAGACCAGATGGAGATTCCTTTGATAGATCTTGCTGAACTCCATGGTGAGAAAAGGAGCAAAACAATGGCACTTCTGCACGAAGCTTGTGAGAAATGGGGCTTCTTTCAGGTTTAAGAGAATAACCAACCATTTTTCTCTATTTGAAACTGAAACTGTGATTTATGCTTTGTTCTTCTAATACTAAAATTGCCAATATCTGCAGGTTGATAACCATGGAATTGACAAGAAGTTGATGGAGAAGGTGAAACAGTTGATGAATACATACTATGATGAAAATTTGAAAGAAAGCTTCTATGAATCTGAGATAGCTAAAAGCTTAAAGAACAGTGCAAATATCTCCAATATGGATTGGGAAAGCACTTTTTTCATTTGGCATCATCCAAAATCCAACATCAATGAAATCCCAAACATATCAAAGGAACTCTGGTGAGTCAATAGAATATTCGAATGCTGTACCTGCTTAGTTGTTTTTTTTTTTTATATAGTACAATTAATGTATGCTTATTTACAGTAAAACAATGGATGAATACATCGCTCAATTGATTAAACTTGCGGAAAATCTTTCTGAGCTCATGTGCGAGAATCTTGGGTTGGACCAAAATTACATAAAGGAAACATTCTCAGGAACTAATGGTCCTTCTGTGGGAACAAAAGTGGCAAAATACCCTCAATGTCCTAATCCAGAGCTTGTGAGAGGACTTCGAGAACACACCGATGCAGGTGGGATCATACTTTTGCTCCAAGATGACCAAGTCCCTGGCCTTGAATTCCTTAAAGATGGAGAATTTGTGCGGATTCCCCCATCCAGAAACAACACCATCTTTATAAACACAGGCGACCAAGTGGAGGTATTGAGCAATGGAAGGTATAAAAGTGTTTTGCATCGAGTCATGGCAGAAAAATATGGAAGCAGACTTTCCATTGCTACATTTTACAATCCTGCTGGTGATGCACTTATTTCTCCAGCTTCCAAATTATTATATCCCAATCACTACCGTTTCCAGGATTACCTGAAGCTCTATTCAACTACAAAGTTCTTGGAGAAGGGACCAAGATTTGAGTCCATGAAGACAATCGCTAATGGACATCATAATTAATCTCCATGTCTAAAAGTACCGAATACTATATATTTTCAGTTTTGTTGCTATATATGTTTCCTACATAAAAAGATGTGTACTACTACTTTCTTTTTCTCTTGCAAGCAAAGAAGATTGTGTTTTTATAATTCCAATAAAAGAAGAAAAAGATAATGTTTCCTCCATTCTCTTGTTTTCTTATTTCAAGCATTTTTCTAGAAGACTGCATCATTGCTCTGCTAGTAGTTGAGCAGTTGATAGCAGTTATCCTTGGAAAGTCTCACAGCAAGTTGCTATTTCTTTGTCTTATTTTTCAACATTGAAAATTCCATGAAAACTTTGAAGTACTTGAATTGAATATCTTAAGATGAGAGGTCACAGCAAAACGGGATAGGCCTAGGCTTTGAAGTACTTGACCTGCTACTGACTGGAGGCGTGAGAGTTGAGAGCATGTTGGCCCAAGCAACGAGCCAACGATATCCAGGGGGGCCTTCATTCCACCAAATCCTGACCGGAGATGTTTCAATCCTTGCGCAAAAAGTGTGAAAAAATGCAATAAAATTGCAATATCATGATCGAAAACGCTGTTAATCCATATTTCAGAAGTTGGAGATTGGTTCTCATGCGGTCATGGCTCATCGGAACTGCCTGCAGATTATTGAACCTCTTCTCTAATTAACACTTTGGAAATTTCTACTCAATTTTGGTGAACCCTCGACATATATAATGTGTCTCTGGAAGTCAGAATTACCAATCATACTATTAATTAATATAATAAGTATATATAATTTGCTGGTGTTATCCTTTGTTTGGAGAAGTTTAACATACAGTACTGGACGCTAGCAGGCTATAGAGATATTGGTTGAGCGGTAAGAGATAGCATGTTTTGTCCTTTTCTTCCCACAGTTAGATTTTTTTTATCTTGTTCCCACGTGAAGCTACGGAACTTGCATTAGCAAGTAAACGGTTTGGAGTTATAACAGTTGCATGACGAGGCTTCATCAAATGTCTGAGTGCTGAAGCGCGGTGATTGGAACAACTTTCCCTAGGCATTCCCCCCTTCTAATTTTAGAAAAGCGTTTTGAAAGTGTGGGATCCAAAGGCAACCACATGGCGACGCCATGGGAAGAGCTTCGAAGCATAAATCCGCAGCATGTGCTGTGCTATCCGTCATCAAACATGGTTTTTGAGTTCCGAGTTTCGACTTTGCTTAATGCTAAGATAAGAGATTTGAACAGTAAAGTTCAAGGATTGACAAGATTACTTGTTCATGCCTATGCTAGTTGCCACGCATAACTTTTTTGTTTGCTTAATTTAGTTTCCGAGAAAGTAAAAAGGGAACTTTGTAAAGTTTCTCAGGAGCCAAACGGGCAGTAATTTCGCTGCTAATTGCAAGTTTTTATATTATTTTTTTGCAGATTGTGAATGTTCACTACATGCTAAGTAAGGCTTTGGTAGCAAGGATATACTTTAATATGATTAAGCTATAAAATTATTAGTATAAATGTATAATGAATATGATTGGAGACAATACGTACTTAGTCTTTTTTTTCTGTCTAAATAAACTGATGAAGGTTTAAAATTTAAACCTTAAACTTTCTGAAAAAGAAGCTACTAATTGGAAGATGAAACTTGGGTTTTGTATACATGGAATCATAATTGTTAGAACTCCAAAACATTTGCATCAACAAGTGACAGTTTATCTTGTCAATGGATCAAACTTTATTTGTAAAGGAATTAGAATAGCTCCATTAGAAACTGGAATTAGGGGGAATTTGCAAGAATCAGAAATCTTTGGCATTGAATTGAAGATACAAGCTTCAATTAGGTGATTAATGTTTAAACAGTGGCAGCAGATTAAATGAAATTATGATTTGTGATTGTGAGAGTCAAAAGAGACAGAAGGCACTTTTGTCTTTACCAAAACAGAATGGCCTGGCCTGGCCTGGTCTTTAACTCAAACCTGAATTTTCCCTCCTCTAAACCCTTTTTGTAACTTGTTTTCTTCTGGGCTGGTGGAACATGATTTTGACTTTTACACCTTTTCCTGTTTAAAAGGAGAAAATCAAAGGGTAAATTTAAAAAACATGTTTTCAATTGTCAAATAATTATTAAATAATTTAATGATAAGAGTTATTAAAAAAATGAAAAAATTTGAAATTATTAGGAAAGATATTGGAAAAATAAAATTACTCTTAATGAATTTTTTTTTTCTTTTTTTTCCTATTAAGAAAATATTATTTTTTTAAAAATTTTATTTAAAAATAAATTTAAAAACTAAAATATTTAAATATTTATTTTTAAAAATTTTAAAAAAATAAAAAAATTTAATTTTAGAAATATTATTTTATTATTTTTTATTATTTAAAAAAATAAATTAAAAAATAAAAATATTTAAATAATTAAAAAATTATTTTTTAATTAAAAAATAAATTAAAAAATAAGAGAAAAAGAGAAGAGAATTTTTTTTTATTAAGAGTAATTTTGTCTTTATAATTTCCTTCTTAACAATTTTTTATTTTTCATTTCTCTTTTTCAAATAATTTTTACTTATTATATCATTTAATAATTATTATATTATTGATTATATTTTTTCAAATTTACCCAAAATCAAAGCCAAAATAACAACAATTTCTGGCAAAAGATGATATGGTAACATTGGTGGATTTGGGAATGTAAGTAGTAATTAAGATTAAGATGTTTACTGGTTTCTAACTTCTGAGCCATTAAAAGAGTGACTAACTTTTACTTTAGACATCCTTAGAAACTACAATAATGTAAACAAAGGATATGTAACTTAATCCAATCAAAATTACCATTTCCCCCTTTCCAACATCAACAGGTTAAAAACAGCATAAAAACCCAATCTTCAAACATACAATTCTCCATACTCCATACTCCATACTCCGAACTCCTCTTCTTTCTTCTTCCCTTCCTTTTAACCAAATATGGGAGTAGCCAATAACATAACAGCAGTTCTCAACATCATAGCCCTCCTCTGCTCCATCCCAATCATTGCAGCAGGCATCTGGCTAGCCCAAAGGCCTGACAACGGTTGCATCCATCTTTTCCGATGGCCTGTCGTTCTTCTTGGTTTCCTCATCCTCCTTGTCTCCCTTGCTGGCTTTGTGGGTGCTTACTGGTACAAGGAAACCCTCCTGGCCTTCTATCTTTGCTGCATGGCCATCCTCATTGGTCTCCTCCTCATCTTGCTGGTCTTTGCTTTCATAGTTACAAGGCCTGATGGGAGCTACGATGTGCCTGGAAAGGGTTACAAGGAGTATAGGCTTGATGGGTACTCGAACTGGCTTAGAAACCATGTAGTTGACTCCAAGAGCTGGAATAAGATTAGGGCTTGTCTGGCTGACACCGATGTTTGTCCTAAGTTGACTCAACAATTTATCACCGCTGATCAATTCTTTGCCGCTCATATCTCTCCTCTTCAGGCAAGTCCAAGCTCTGTTTTTTTAGATCTTTATTCTTTCAATTATGGTCATATTTCTCAGTTTTTTTTCATGGTTTATACCCAGACTAACAGTACCCTTTTAAGATTTTCATGGGTTATGGTAAAGGAAAGCCATTACACAGATTATGTTCATTGCTATTTACTTGAAAATTAACAGAGGAGCTTATTTTTCAGACAACCAAACTGGTCTTTAGATCTTTACTGTCCTCACTGTAAGAATATTGGATAAAATAATGTGGCACGTTCTTACTGGTTTGCTGCAAAGTCTTTAGGTGGAATTTAGTTCTAAGAAGCATCTACTGCCTACTTTTTTTGGGGATAAATATCCCATAAATATGCCAACTATTGGTTGAATATGATTTCTTCATGTAGTTTTCAACAATAAACATTGAACTCATTTATTAAGCTTAGAATCACAGAAATGTCATTTTCGTTCAGTAATCTGTTGTAAGCAATAGCTATTAATTGATTATTTTTTTCTCGCATCTCTGTCGTAATTAACTACAACATTT
The DNA here is from genome assembly GCA_030761205.1 of Fremontodendron californicum. Classification (NCBI taxonomy): domain Eukaryota; kingdom Viridiplantae; phylum Streptophyta; class Magnoliopsida; order Malvales; family Malvaceae; genus Fremontodendron; species Fremontodendron californicum. Next base: position 1,575,553 of record JAULJL010000006.1, read on the forward strand.
TTATTTGTTTGATTTTCATTGAAATCCTAGGACAGGAATATTTAAAAGAATGAAAATCAGAAATGTCTTCTGTTCTCCTATATAACTAAAGAAACATAATTTTTTTTTCCTTTGCCCCATTTTTTAATTGTTTTCTCAATGACGATTGGGTATAAGATCCTTTTCTTGGTGGTTACTAGATGGCGATTGAATTATCATTGATCTAAGGCGAAATTGCTCGAATAGGACATTAGGACATGACTTGATGTCCTAAAGCAGGCCCAGTTCACCTTTAAATAATATAAAGTAGGACCCACCATTATGGGGTTGATGTTTAATTTAGGGTAAATAATAATACCACGCTTCATTGGCGGCCCCCATGGATGGATCAATTTGATTCACACAAGATTTAGCACAACTTTTTGCTATGTTCATCATAGCTCAAATCATAGCTTCTAAGAATGCATCAGAAAGGCTTCAGGCACATGTAGTGTGCTGTGGGGCAACCGGGACAACAAATTCAATTTTGTGGGACGGAGAAGTTTGTGCCAATGAAGTAAATACCTACCAGATTTATTAGCATGAAATCATGGGATTTTGACCCAATTAAAAAGTTGTCCATTTTTTTAATAAGAGCTTTGTCTCTATAATCTATTTGCAGAAGATAAAAAATGAAGATTATGGTTGCCAGCTTTGGCAATACATGGTGACAATTTGGACATTGTTTACTGTAGTGGGAAGGTGTTAATTTCTCTTTTACCTTTTGCCTTTTTCTTGTTGTTTTCTGATTAATTTATCTCTTTTTGTTCTTCTGTTTGACAGTCAGGATGTTGTAAGCCCCCAACAGCCTGTGGCTACACTTTTGTGAACCCAACACTGTGGACGAACCCAGCGAACCCAACTGGGGACCCTGACTGCTATCTATGGAGCAATGACCAGACCCAACTCTGCTATAACTGCAACTCATGCAGGGCTGGTCTGCTAGGGAACCTGAGGAGAGAATGGAGGAAAGCCAACATAATTCTCATTGTGGCAGTGGTGGTACTTATATGGGTCTATATCATTGCCTGCAGTGCCTTCAGGAACGCCCAAACGGAGGACCTCTTCAGCCGCTACAAACGGGGTTGGACTTAAAAAAAAAAACAAAGAATTCTTCTCATTTTCGGCTTAATTTCCATTGGTATTTGGTTAGTTTTTCTTTTTGTTGAATGTGTCTGTAAGTGTCAGTAATGTCGTGTATATATTCTGTTTTTATCTAGAAAATGTATGGTTGACAGAGTGTCTAATGAAAACGAGAATAGAATCTCAAATTATGAGCTAGCTTTTCACGAGTATAAGATTCTTCTATTTGAAAACTCTTTACAAACATACAAGGTTCTTGGAATAGTTGAAATGTTTGACAATCTTTTGGGAGAGTGGTCCATGGAGCGACCCTTTCAAAGGCGCATAGGCATGCACACAAACTCGCACTCACGAAAAGCTTTAAAATACGTAATAAGAAAACAAGGCACCGACTGGGGAATAAATGCCTTTTTGATGTTCTAAAAATTTCTTGTAATTTGATAAGAATAACAATATCGAAAAAAAAAAATGTAAAGAAACAAGAAGCTGAGGGATAAAAGAGAGTGTAGTAGTGCTTTGGGAAACCAAGTGTTTTCAGGGTTACAACTTACAACGTCGAGATGTGCACATTAAGCTTTCAGTTTATAGTTTCTAGACTTTGTTGGACTTAAGAGATATACTACTTTGTTTCCCTTCCCAAAATTTGAGCATATTAGAGGGTAATGAAATCTTTTATGGGAATTATACACAGGTTAGCTAATACAAACACGAAAAGCAAGTACCTTAAAGAATAAACAAAGAAACTTTTACAACTAAGCAGCAGTTATCTTTGCCTTCTTCACCTGTGATTTTGTACCATTATTTTCATAGTTAACCTACGTACCAATTGCAGAAGCAAAAGATGGTTTCAAGAGGTATGCAAAGGTGCAACCGCATTTCATTCCACATCTTCTTGTTCTGGTTGGCTTTCAAGGTGCTTTAAACATCCCATTATCTAGGTTTCAGATAGATCCTACTCTGGTTTAATCAAAACATTATTTAGTCTCTTACAGAAGAGAATTGGGTTATCCAAATCAGCCTTTTTACTATCTTTTAAGGAGAAACGCCATTCAAATGAGTTTGGTTTTTATTTTCAATTAACAGAAAAGAAGTGAACCTTTTTGTTTCTATAATTACAAAAAAAAAAAAAAAAATTGAACAGGTCAGGGAGAAAAACTTGATCATGGGTTGGACTATCTGTTGATCCGAATCGGACCTATTTTTACAATCGGGTCGATTCGGTCTGATCATGAACACTGACTAGGCCTATTGAACAGATGTAAAGTTTTTATTGGAAAACCGAGAGAAAAGTATGTAAGTTCTGCCATTTTTTCTACATAAAAAACCACTTCAACGTTTTTTCTTAGGATTATTCCAGTCACCGGAGAATGATCACACGGTAATCTTTACTTTACTGTCCACTTGTGCGGCTATGATGCATTATGGTCCCATCCATGTAAAGTTTGACAGCCCCACATTTAGAACGTTGTCGTTTTTCAATGTCAAATTCCAAATCCTAGTAGTAGCTCAAGAAAAATCTTATTTTTTTCATTGTATATATCAAAGAATCTCAAAAAAAGAAAAAGGCCAGGTTGAAACTGAAAACTATAGTTGAAGTAGCAGATCAGCAGATCAAAAAGACTAATTTTTTATTTTTAGAAATATATATTGATTGATAAAAATCGAAACTTTTTAGTGGAGCAATGGCGTATCTAAGCATGGGAGAAGCCCATAGAAGAATCACAGATTACTTAAACAGGTTCTCCGACGCCGTTTCATACCAAGATGTAGCTTCCCTTACTCCGCTCTTGTCCCTCTCCTCCAACTCTCACTCTCTCCTTTCCCTTGCTGATGCCCTCAACTTCTTCCAGGTCTCTCTCTCTCTCATCCTCTTTATTCTTACCTACCTATTGTTCAATAAATCAAAATAAATTTGTCAAATTTTGATTTTTTTTTTCCTTTTTCTTTGTGATAGGATGCTAATAGATTGATAAAGCAGTCTGATAAGTTTTCACAGTATGGTGAGATTTTGGCCCCACTTTTTCGTTCTCTGCAAAGCTATAGACTTGGAAACTTGGTTGATGCCTACCATGCCTTTGAAAAATTTGCAAAGTAACTTACTTTTTCCTCTTTTGGTTTTTAAGACATTTTTTTAAAAGTCTTTTTGATTAAATAGAGATGTGTATGTATTGTGGTAATGGTTAGAATCTTGTTTTGGCAGTGCTTTTATTCAGGATTTTCGGAATTGGGAATCAGCGTGGGCATTGGAGGCATTGTATGTTATTGCGTATGAAATTAGGGTTCTTGCAGAGAGGGTATGATGGCATAACCTTGTAGTTTTGTTTTTTTTTTAAAAGAAAATTTGGTTTTGGTGTAAATTGAGATTGGGATTTTGTAATTTTAGGCTGATAGAGAGTTGGCTTCTAATGGAAAGTCCCCAGAGAAATTGAAGGGAGCTGGCTCATTCCTTATGAAAGTATTTGGTGTTCTCGCTGTAGGTTTCTTTGTCTTCACAATACTTGTTATTGACCTGTTTTCAAGTTGTTTAGACTTCATTTGCTGAACTAATAGCCATTGTTGCTAATTGTTGGTTACGATACATGGATTCTAGGGAAAAGGCCCGAAACGCGTGGGAGCATTATATGTGACTTGCCAGCTGTTTAAAATATACTTCAAGGTATATTTATGTTTCTTCTCATTTTGCTGGAATCTTTTTGCTCTCTGTCCTATATCTATCATGAGTTTGGTTTTGGCAAGTGGATTGTTTAGTTAGAACCAGGCATTGTGGAGGTTAAGAAGCATTTAAGATTTTTTGTCAGCCTTTGGTCTAGGATATTGTTTCTTCTTCCTCCAACATGCTTACCAAAAGCAATGCAAATTATTCAGTTTCAATATCATTTATGAATATTTTCTTTTTTGAACTCACAAGGGCACAAGTATCTATGCTATACATGAACATTTACTTTTACTTTGCAGCTTGGTACAGTTCACCTCTGCCGAAGTGTCATAAGAAGTATTGAAACTGCTCGTATTTTTGATTTTGAGGAATTTCCTAGAAGAGACAAGGTAAGTTTAATTTGAACGAATGCTATTCCCTCCTGGTATTTTTTCATGTATACAACTATTTGATGAATGCTACCTCCTTTTCCAGGTCACCTACATGTATTATACTGGGCGTTTGGAAGTTCTCAATGAAAATTTTCCTGCTGTAAGTAATCTAAATTCTGTGGAGAAAGCTTTGCTTCTTTCTTTTTGAGATATAAACTTTATTTGTGGTTGTTTGTTGTGTTTGCCTTTGGAAGCATGATTAATCATTTTGGCTTTAGACCCAGTTTATAACTAGCATCCCATCTTCTCGTTATTAATTTTATATGGTTTCATGATGTCAACTTTGAATGACATAAGTTGCATAGCTATGTTACCCGGACTCGGGGTGAGTGTCGGATATGGGTATGTGCCCGACACGGGTATGCTCAATATTTTTTTTTTAAGTTTTACATATATTTGGAGGATCATACCTCCATATCGAAATATATGTCGGACACAGGTGTCGGACACGGATACTTTAGGGAAAATGAAGAGTCTGGGTAACATAGTTGCATAGTATTGCATTTGAATTCCAAATCCATTTGTACATGTAAAAGCATCAGAGTTAAAATGCAATATAACAGGGACTGACTACTTCTACTGTATACTGTTGTAACTGGGCAGGCTGACCAAAAGTTATCATATGCCTTGACACATTGCAACCCTCTCAGAGAAGCAAATATAAGGTTTGTTTCTGTGTGCTTTTTGTATATATACACACACACACACATCTTGGAACTGCATGGTAGAAAAGCCAGAACAATTAATCTATTAAAAATTGTCATTGCTTTGATCATTTTGACCTCTATTGCGGCACTTGATAATTACTAGGTGAAATTTCTCCTCTTTGTATGTAACTGTCTCAAACACATATGCTTTAACTTTTATTTCATTTCAGCTGGTATTTCTCACTTGTTTTGACGAGTTTTCTAGTTACCATTTCTTTTATCTCTTATTTTATTATATGCATGGAAGTATTGAAATTAATCAGATCTAATTGCTGATGAAGTTAAGTTTTCCTTCAGTATTGATAGTACTCTGTTCATAATATTACAGAGTGATTTTTATTTTTAAATTTATTCCAAAATTACCATTGTGGAGTATGCATTTAGTGAGTGGGAATACTTTGATGTTAGAGGTTGCAAATGACACAAAATATACTATATTGACAACCTTATTATTGACATTGTCTGGATAACATGCTAAAGTGTCAAGCAAGTTGTTTCACATAATCTTGCTTCTGCATTAAACTTTTAGCATTTCTTTGATTCTTATTCCCTTTGGTTTGATTTTCGTAGGATGATATTGAAATACTTGATACCGGTGAAGCTTTCATTAGGCATTTTACCTAAAGCTTGGCTCCTAGAGAAGTACAGCCTCCTTGAAGTACAGCCTCTCTTTAATATATTTACTTATATTTCCTTCTATCTCGTCTTTATGTACACAAGTAAATGCTTTATGCTTATGCTTCTTTTGCAGAGAACATGTATTTATGATGTGATTTTACTATTAAAAGGAACAAAAGAAAATCAGATGAATGAAAGGGCAAATTGCAAATATTTTCTAAAATCTTTTTATTGTCGGTTTCAACATATCATATTAGTAATTAGCAATGGTTGTCTTCACAGTACAGCAATGTTCTACAAGCTCTAAAAAGGGGTGATCTCCGACTTCTTCGGCATGCTCTCCAAGAACATGAAGACCAGTAAGTTTTTCATCCTGTTTTTGTTGTTAGTAAAATTAACTTGTTAAGAGTTTAGACTGGTCTGACTATTCCTCCCTGTCTGTCAGGTTTTTGAGATCCGGCGTGTATCTTGTTCTAGAGAAGCTAGAGCTCCAAGTTTACCAAAGATTGGTAAAGAAAATGTAAGAGGTCATGCTAAATGATCCTTTATGCTATTCTATGTAGTTTTTGCTCAGATATTGATTGTAACATTCTCATCTTGTAGTTACTTCATCCAAAAGCAGAAGGACCCAAGCAAAGCTCACCAGTTAAAATTGGAGGTAATTGTCAAAGCATTGAAATGGCTTGAGATGGACATGGATTTGGATGAGGTACTTATTTTCCCATTACACTCTTCCTTGCAGTTGTATTTGGTTATGGGAATTTACTGTTCTCTTTGTTCCATTTTGCAGGTTGAGTGTATAATGACCATTCTTATATACAAAAATCTTTTGAAAGGGTACTTTGCTCACAAGAGCAAAGTAGTTGTTTTAAGCAAGCAAGATCCTTTCCCCAAATTAAATGGAAAGCCTGTAAACTCATAGAGGTTTACTCTCTGAAATGTTAGTATACAATTTTGTCAAACTTTTGAACTTTGATGATTATAGGCAGGTTGTTTTAATTATAAAATGATGAATCGATAGAGTTAAGACTTGACAATTTATATATTCGTGTCGTGTTCGTGTATTTTGTCATGTCATAATCGTTTTTAAGGTATTTTAAATTTATATAAATTGTAATACGTTAATAATTCGTATTATATAAATTTTGAAACATTAGTGTATTTGTATCGTGTTCATGTTATTTTTCATGTCGTGTTTGTATCGTGTTTTTAGTTATTTTCTTCGTATCGTGTTCGTATCGTGTCTAATATTACCAAATCTAAATAGAGTGATGCCAGGTCAAGTTGGATTTTGCTGGACCTTAAGGACATAACCCAACAGTTCCTGAAGGCACCCCTCTCTTTCAAGAGGATCATTAACCAAATTGAGTTTTATGTAATTTTAGTCCTCACAGATTCTTTCTTAGGCTTGGCTAAATCATCAATACAGAGTTCTTTGCTCTTTTGTAGTAAAACTCTTCCTATCTTCCTGTTTATCTGTTCCAATTACCTTTTTGCTATGGCTGACCGATGAATTCAACTGTCTCAACAGTCTGAAACAGTTATTCTCTAATTTGAATTTTGTTTTATCAAAATAACATAAAGTACTCACTACATAATACAAGCCATAAGAGAGTTTATTATCAAAGTTAATATTGGCCAAAAAAATTTCTTAAACAGTATTGAGTATTTCTTCATCCATACGAATAATTTAGGTTCAAACATTGAGATTCTTCATAACACTAGATACTAAGAAATACATAACAAAATAAAATATTGAGAGCACCCTGCAATTATCAAAAATAGAAAGAGAAAAACACCTTGGGAGCAACAATATTTTCACTCCGGTGTGTACCAAGGGGAAAAACAGAGAAGCTACTCCATATTTCACACAAGTATTGATATGCGCTTTGAATCCGCTGCTGATTCATTCATTCGTTACCACTGTAGACCCAAGTCATTTTTCAAGAGCCATTGGAGGGGAGAGTACTCTGTATATTTGAAGGCATTAGGATGTTGAAACCATCTCCAGCAGTTGACACAATCATTCCAGGAATCTGAGCATGCCAATGAAGTTCTTTCAAGTCCTTCTGCCCCTGTTCATAGTGGAAAGTGTGTTAAAAGATACAACTCAGAAAGCATTTTCATTTTCAATTTCAATACTCTGATTAAGTATACCTGATGAACAAAAAGAAGTTGAGGAGGTATATCTTCTGGGGCATTTACTAGCTCCTTTGTTTGAGCTTTGAACTCGGCTTCCTCTTCCTCATCCTTTTCTAGAGAAAGATCCCATATTCTGGAAATTGAAGCAAAAGAAAAATTAAATAAATATATAAAACATCCTATTCCTGGCATCTTGTATATCAAGTTTGTTAGCCTTGATATTCTAGTGCTTTACACGTACTTACGTTAACTGATTATCAGAAGATGAAACTGCCAAAGTGGAGGCTTCATTTGGGCTCCACTCAATGGATGTCACTGGGTATTTATGGTACTTGAAATGAGCTACCACTGTATTTCCATCCTGCCCACACAAAAGATATAGATCAGTAGTTCAGTACCAACAGTAATAACAGCAACAGTAAACCGGTCAATGGCTTGGGTAAACAATCTTCTCAAATAGAAATTAGAAATTAAAAGCTTAGAACTTCAATTCCAGCCTAAAATAAAAAGAGCGGAATGGGATGCGAAATGCTAATGAATCTGGAAAGAATCTTCAAACTAGATGTATCACATTTAAGATAAACAATAATTAGCCTACACAAGTATAAGTTCACGGTCAGATTTCCTTTTTCATCAAACCAAGCATCACCCTATCATAGGCACTAATAGACATACCTTGAGTAACCTAAAATCATGAATCGAAAATGTGCCATCATCACTTCCCGATGCTAACATACAACTAGCCTGCCTAAATAAAGAATCAAGGATGCACAAATGTCAGAAATTTGATGATAGAAAGATAAGTGTTGAAAGAAAAAGTAAATATATCAAGACTGAAATACCTGTTCCATGAGATGACATTCACATCTGCATCATGTGCCTTAAAAGAAGCTGCTGGTGACTTCCCTAAACGGATATCCCAAATTGCAATAGTCCCATCCACAGAACAGGAGACAAATGCATGTGGTTCTGTTGGACTCCACTGCATACAAAGAGTTGACATGAGAAATGGTGCGAACAATGTTTAACAATAAGTTAAAGACTTCAAAAAGATTCAAGCATTACTTCACAGCACAAATACGCACTTGTACATCTTCCACACTTGCAGAATGTCCAACAAATGGAGTAGGATCAACATTCCATGTTGAACCAGATGTAGGCTCCCACAAATGAATACAGTTCTTGCAGTCCCCTAGAAAATATGAAGAACATCACCTTCACAATAGACCATCTTCAACCCATAAAGCAAATGACAGCTCAAGATTTTAGAAGTAAAAAGAGTTTTGTCACAATTATTACTCGACAATACCAGTTACAAGCCTTCCAGAAACAACAGGACTCCAATCAATAGCATAGCCTTCATCTTTGTGGCCACGGAAGTTAACTAATGGAGCCTGATTAAAGACAGAAGAACCTCCCTGGATACCTTCTGTTTCTGATTCTGCTAAAGCATTCAGATGAGAACTGAAGTCCCATACCTGCAAAAAACAGTATCAAAAAGCAAATAAAAAAAAGATTATGTCTCTGGTTTGATACATAGATATAACAGTATTCACAATCATTAAATGCAAATTGAAATAAAAAAAATTTAATTTCTCCCCCCCAAAAAAAAGGCAAAAGATATTGAAAGGTAAATAGTTAATTTCTTTTCTCCATACTTTCTTGTAAGTATAACAGGATTTACTCATCAACCATTTTACCCAACTCTCCTTTTTCTCACTTTTGATAGTTTTTTCAGTTAATACCTATTTTTTTGGCCAATTAGTTGATTATCAAATTTAAAATTAATAACAATGACCAATATGAAATATTGTTGGATTATGAGTCTGACCTGAACATGACCACTATCAGCCCAAGATGCACATATGTGAGGATTTTGTGTCATGGCTCGTATACGGTTAACACATCCATGATGAGCTACCTTTCGCAACTGCACATTTAAATTAGAACCAGAAAAAAAAGGAACAATATAAGTCTAATAATAAACCCCAGAGATGATGTAACTAGAAATTGAAAGTAACAAGAAATTGCCTGCAAAACTGGTGCACCAGATCCACCTTCTTCTTCATTTTCACTATCCTCACTATCACTACTTTCAGCATCCATATCAGGATCATCCTCTGCAGATTTGGTAGGAACTAGCTCACGCCTTTTTCCCGAAACATTACTTACTTTAAACACTCCAATAGAGTTCCAAGAAGCTTTCTCTGCCTGCAAAATCAAACAAGAACATTAATATACACAATAAAACTAAGTAATGTGACAAGAAGAGATCACAAGAACATAACACAAAGTCGAAAAGATAGACTATCTCCTCTGAGTGGTTCAAATAAGACCAATGTTGTTCCTTTGGTCCCATCTATTAGTTAACACTACTTAATAAGTAATGAAGCACACCTGAGTCCCTGCAACAAAATACACTGTATGTGGAAAATCTTTCCGGTCTGAACCCAACGAATCACGAACAATATCAAAGCTGTCAAAAATTATCCAATTTCTAGATTAAAACCAATAAAATAAAACACAGAGAAAATACAAAGTAAGCACTTTTCAATTTTTCAAATACCCTTTGTACATTTTTTTTTTCAACCTTTTTAATTTGTATAACTTTTCCCATTACTTTTCTCAGCAAACAAACATCAAGAAACGGAGGAAAATTAAAAACTACCTCAAACAAGGCCATCCAATATGAAAAGCGTGAAGAGAATTGTAAGCAGACGGGTCACACTGAAGCTCTTCTCCTTCCTCCAATTCGTCAACTCCTGGTTGCCAAACCCTTGGCTGAACTGTCGGCACTGACGAAGACGTTGATGCTCCATCTCCTTTCTTTGAGCCCTTTTTAAGAAACCAATTACATAACAATTTTAGTGTAAAAAGAAACCAACTTTAAGCTGAATTTGAAAATAGATTAAGAGTTAGTTTTTGCAATTGAACCTTGCTCTTTCTCTTAGCCTTTTTAGGGTTTTTGAGAGTCCGAGCCATTTTTTGTGTGGGATAATTAAGCGTAGAAGAACAGTTAGAAGAAGGAGAAAAAAAAAAGGGTTTCCGGTGGCCTCTAGGGTTTAAGATTTTATAGGCTTTCAAAATTTTGGGTATTTTTAAAATGTTTCTATTTGTTTGTTAAAATTACACTTAAATCCACAAATTTTATAAAATTAGAAAATGGGCTTCTTAATTAAATAGATGACTATCAAAAGAAATCCTTCTTAAAACTTGTTTGAAACAATAAAAGATATTTTCATGTTATTATAAGATCTTAATCATTAATACTATTTGATTTGGAAAAAAAAAATGTTTATAGTAAAATATATGAAACTATACATCTTAGGTTAATAAATTAAGTTTTTAGAAATTAAACATTGAATTTTTAATACTAAATTTGTATTATAAAACTATTTTTGATGTGTTACTGAAAATTAAGTATTAAATATAATTATATTATTTGATAACTGTTAAATTTTAAAAGTTATTTATTTCATAATTTTATCTTATTAACATAACATTTTATATTGTTCTAGATATTTTTGAAAAAAAATTTAAATATTAATTTAAATATCTCATTTTTTTAATAAAAAAAAATTAATTTCATTCAAGGATAAATTTAAAAATAAAATAAAAATTAACTTAACATGTTTTACATTAAGTAATAAGTATTCTCTACTTATCTCATTCAACATTTTTTCTTTTAAAATTTTTTATTAAATAACATTTAATATGAATTATCAAACATATTAAAAAAAAAAACATTGAAAAAAAAATTAATGCATTAAAAATTTTCAATACATTATCAAATTAGGATGGAAATGAGTACAAGTTTCATAATTTCAACAAAGTGAAATTTACCTATGAGCTCCTGAAGGATGGAATATTAACACAAATTTACATCAATTTTTATACTGGTGTTTTCAGTACCACCCATTTTGATTTTGGTGGTGGGAAATTGCAGGGGTCCAGGTTTGAACCATTATAGAACTTGGTGAGGTCGACCCCCACAGCTGCCATAGCCAGAGCCCATTGAGTCAAAAAATTGGTTTACATAATGACTGGAACATGCTCCTTTACATATATGGATTGCTGGAAGAGGATTAAATCAACAAAAAGGAAAAGAAAATGAACAAAAACTTTTGCATAAGTAGAGGATCCAAAATCCAAATGATTCCAAACTGTTTCATAATGGCATAGATTTCTCAGCAGCTGATTTTATCTGCAAGGTCATAAAACAGGCAATACATATCAGCTTATATTTGCATAACAGGTAGCTTTTTCATGTTCTTTTGGGTTATAGGCTTGCATTTTTTCCCCCAAAGATGGAAATGCATGTAGAAGCTATGTGCTCTGACTCTTCATTATTCTTGAAGTACCCATGTCCGACATCCGTGTCCAATGCATATCCGGACATGGGTATGAGGATATGATCCTCCAAGGACCCTCCAAATACATGGAAATCTTAGAAAGAATTTAACATATCCGTGTCGGACACATACTCGTGTCCAACACTCACACCCGAGTCCAAGTAACATAGTGTAGAAGAAGTATTCTTCTGCCGGAAAAAAAGGAAACGAGAATTTACACGATATTTCAATAAAAAAAAATTGCAGAGATTGTACAAGGGCTAAGTTCGTAAAGAAAGGTAATCATAGTATGAGGTGGTACTTGATAGATTGATATAGCTATGCCGGTAAATAGAATGAGATTCAACAACAAAAACATAAATACCTATACGTCCTTTTTCTTGTTAGGAGAACCAGTGTTGCAAAGCCCACCATGATTACGACTTTAATCACCTGATGTAAAGAAAAGAAACTAGAAGTGACATTTTGCAGAAAGAAGCTCATTCACAACTTGTTCTTATCCACTATATTGATAAGGTATTAGACAACGACAACAACAAAGAGACTACAAGTAAGAGGATGCATAGAAAAACATTCAGGATGATTCAAATTTCAATGGAATTCTAAAAATATTAAATGGATTCCCGCTCTTAGTGACTCCATGAAGTTAGAATTATTTGTCATTTCAATTGATATCAATTGCAGATTATTGAAAATACATCCATGACAATACAATGAATGTTTGGTCATATTAAGATCTTGGCCATCTGCAGTAAACACTGTCAAAACATGCCATGATTCTTAAAAACTTTTTGAAAAACATAGTCACTTGAGCATGATTTACTTGCAAGGTTTATTTGAGTGACTAACATAACTCTCAGTCTCTCACCAAGTAGAATTCATATGAAAGTCAAGGGGAAAATAACAAGGTTTTGCATTATGACCTATGTTACTCGGACTCGGGTGTGAGTGTCGGATACGGATATGTGTCCGACACGGGTATGTTCAATTTTTTCTAAGTTTTTCCATATATTTGGAGGATCCTTGGAGGATCATATCCCCATACCCATGTCCGGATATGTGTCGGGCACGGATGTCGGACATGAGTACTTCAAGAAAAATGAAGAGTCGGAGCAACATAGATTATGACAACCTTCATAAGATTTCAAGAAAGATCTAACATATTCTTGCAAGGATAAATATATCTAGTTACTTAATAGTAAAAGAAAAAGTATAACCTGTCCAACAGGTCCTATAGCGTCTTGAGGATCCGCTGAATTCTCGAGCCTTGGTTTTAATTTTTGAGAGGTCTTCCCATCTTCATTTGCCTCAGTAGCAGTGCCAGCATCAGCATTAACCTGAACATAATAGGCAAATAAAACGGTTTGGTTATGATATTAGAATCAACTGCAAAAAAGATCCAGTGTAACCAAATTTGAACATATTCAATCAGCAGACCCTCAACCAACTTCCTGTTTATTAGCTGCCTGCTGTTTTATCAAACCAAGAATGTGATATAGTTATCCTCAAGTGACACTAATACTTCAGTCCAACTGAATACAAATACATTAGAAAGTTTCAGCCTTGCATTATGTCCACTCAAGAGGGATGAACTCAGTGCAGTGATTGATACAGTGTCCAATAATTGTTCCTTGTGCCTTTTATCCCATCAAGATGCATGTAATAGCATGCTGCAATATCAATTCCTCTATGTTACTCGGACTCGGGTGTGAGTGTCGGACACGGGTATGTTCAATTTTTTCCTAGATTTTCATGTATTTGGAAGGTTCTTGGAGGAGCATATCCCCGTACCCATGTCCAGATATGCGTTGGACACGGGTACTTCAAGAAAAATTAAGAGTCGGAGCAACATAGCAATTCCTAGTTCCTAGCATATTGTGAATCCTGAGAGCTTCTCAGTAACTATACTATGTGAATGATGTAGGTCTTCAATTGGTAAAAATGGTGCTTTGAAATAGGTGATGTTATTTCCTTGTTCAATTCCAAGACTAATAATAGTATCTTTTGACATTTCATTCTAGTTTTAATTTTCTTCACCAAAGAATCAAATTTTCTGAAGAATGTTTTTATCTTGTGTGCTACAGAAGGATTAATCAATTCTTCCTAGTTATATTCCAAGCATGGACCCAAGCAGAATAAAATAACTATAAACTATTGCAGTTTATCAGAGAGAAACACTAATTCCAGAATCTGCAGTAACATCATTTTTGTTTATTCACTAGTTTATGGAAATAGAAACCTAACACAAATGGTAGATGCCAAAACCTTATTTTCTTGTGCAACAACCTTATAGTACAAACATGATAAAATGAAAGGAACTCAAGATAATAAAATTAATTTATCCAATATTAGTGAAACCTTAAATCTATATGGGATATCTTACAAACCTCTCCTGCATTTTTTGGATCACAAGCACTCAAGTTTCTTTGATAGGTATTTGTTTCATCCCAGAACCCTCCCATTAGACCCATTATTTGTTTGCCCTCAGTTGTTATGCATAAGCATTTTGCTTCACCTGGAAATACCCAGAGACCAGATCTACCAATGGAACAATGGTCATCACTCCAAATAGCCACTGATTTCAGTTTTTCATTTGAAGTTCCTTCAGCTTCTCGCGGATCCTTTTCGAAAATTTCTTCTCCACCCTCCTTTGTTACTAATTTTCTGCTAGAATGTTGCTTTTTAGAAAATAGGTTCCAAGATTGGTTGCCTTTTGAATGCTTGTCAAGCATTCTGCGGGACAATGCAGCTTTCTCTATCGTCAATGCTCTCTTGAAATCTTCTGAATATTTCTTCTCTTCCTTCACATCATTTTCTTTCTGTTTAACTTTAGATCTATTCTTCATATCTAAAAATTTTCTTTCTGTTTGCATACATGCTGCAGTTGACTCCATCAACTGCTCAGTTTCTTTAGATGATGCAGCCCCATATATAGGTTTGACAGAACCAATAGTCTTGACTTTTTCCCTAACACATATTTTGGTTTGTTTAAATTCCTTGGTATTGGTCATTCCTAAAGTTACCTTTGGTGGTATGATTTTTTCTGTCTCAACTTCATTAAGATGTGAATTTGCTAGAAAAGAGTCCACTCCAATCTTTCCTGTCTGAGATATTTTTGGTGGTGGTTTAATAGAAGGTTTCACATCCTGCCAAAGATCAAGTTCCAGTAATCTTAATCATGTGCTAAGTTGCTATAACAAATGAAGAATTTTAAGCAACACGCTCAATATACCTGATTTACACTACCCTCAAACGCACTTATCATTTTCCTTACATTGCTATGGGCTTTCCCTGCTGGTCCCTGCTTCTTGGAGGTATTAGCCTTCTCTAGTTCTGAAGGAACTGAATCCTGGACATTGACTGAGGCTGATCTATTTCCTTTATTTTCATCTCTGTCATTCTAAATATTCATAAGAAATGAACATTAAGAAAACTCAAGGTTTGTTAGTCAAGAGAAAAAGGTTTTTAATGCAGTGCTGAGTAATCCTTAACTGTGCTCTTTTGCTTCTGAATAGGATAACTTCTGTCTCTGTTGTCAAGATCGAATTTGGCATCCTTAAAAGGGATCGACACTAGACTGGCTTCAGTGGCTAGCAATCCACTTTGGAATAAACTTTCTGGCAAAGCTTGAGAAAAGGGAGCACTCAATACATCAAGAAAAAGCCTTTTAGGGTTAGGTATGTGCAAGACCAAATAATTTAATTCATTTTTACCTCATGCAAGTTTCATGCACTGTTTGATTTTTCTTTTCGTTTCACATGTTCCATCATTTTTCAGGTAAAAAGGAAAATGAAAGTTGAGTAAGCAAGATCGAACCTGAAACTTCACTATAACCGACAAAAGCACTTTTGGGACTTCCATGACCACCATTGCAAAGCTCTTCATGTTTCTTCTTCAGTGCAGATTCTCTCTGAGAATGAACTTAAAATATAACTTAATTGTGCTAGGGAAAGGAATAAGTTTATGCCATTTATCATACAGCGTAATGCAGTTCATCATTTGGGATATAATGTATACATTCAATATTACTATCTGATAGTGTAAATTATATAGAGAATATCCTCAGATCAGATGTAGGAGTCACTCATTAAAGGGACTAAATAGAACCGTTTTCCAGGATCATTTGTAAGTACACTTCATTAAGCATTTGAAATTCATGTTAATTTACAGTTATAATGGGGGATTGGTTCAGTAATTCCAGTAGGAAGAAGTAATCATCCATTGCATCAAAAGAAAAAGGGCTAAAATAAAGGAACAATACCATTATCCGGATTCTCTGGCGCTCTTCTTCACTGAGGACAAACTGTAACTTCATATGTACATGCCCACCTCCTTCAAGGGAAAATAGGTCATCCCAAACACCTTTCTCAACAACCAATCTGGTCTCAACTCCTTCCCTCATACCATCATTATTTCAATAAGCCTTACTACTAAAATGAAACCCAATTCTCCAATGCATGTGATAAACGAATAGGGACAAACCTGTATGAGAAATCTCATTTCCCTCGGCATCTTGAAGTGTTATAATCAAATTGTCACGAAGGGTTGTCAACGGACTGTGCCACAGCAAACATGTTTGGATTCAAACGCAAAAGTCAGAATTTAAAAAACACAGCAAAATCAAAGGCAAAAATACAGAAGTGAAAACAGTGTTCAGAATCACTACAATGAGAACTCCCCCTTGTCACAAGTCTGGTACTCTCTTTTTCCCAAGGAAACTGCATTATAAAGGATGAACTTGGGTAAAATTTTCTTCTCACATATATATATATATATATATATATATATATATATATATATATGTTGCCATTGAAGATAAGAAAGTTGGGACAAAAAGTGTTGATTGACTACCTTTTACTGATATTTGTGAAGATGGTGATGATGAGTGGAGACCCTTGAAATCGAGAACTGAGATGAATCAAATGAGGAAGTCTTGAAAAAAGAGTATGAACTTTAACTGCTATTTTTGAATTACAGTTAGGATAGTGCTTGGTACCTGAAACTTGGATGGTTCCTGGCATTTGAGAGAAAGCTATGCAGTGAGACTGGAAAAGTAGAAATGATGATAAGAGATTAACCAGTGACTAAAACTAACATTATCATTTCAATCTGATAATTTGGAAGGATAGCTTCTAAGAAAAGCACGGTTGCACTTGCACCTGGTAGAGTTTAGAAGCAGTACTGGATGGGAAAATACATATATGTGGCTGGACTTGAGGGAAAGGTTACATCAAGGACCCCACTACTTCGAAGTTATTTATTACTCATTTCAAAGGCTGGGGAGTGGGGGAGCCAATCTCTATCTTTTGTCTCACTTAAGGGCCAATAGGTCCAGTTGCCTGCTGGCCCTTACGACCTTACCCCACAAAGTAGGCATCCGTCTATTAAGGCAACTTCGCAGAAGGAGAATAAGTGACTACCTCTGTTTATTTTTGTTGCCTTTAGTTTTTTATAGGTGTGTGGTTTTGTTGTTAATCAAAGCAAAAACACACTTTCACTGCTAAATTACATTGACTACACTGAATTGCTTTGCTGTCGGCCAATCGAGAAGATTCAATTAGTTTGGAGGAAGGAGAAGTGATGAATGTCTTAGTCCAGTGAGTACTGCACTACTGCTGTTAAAATCTAATACAAGTTCTTTAATATCCAATCTCAAAAGAGATGGGCACCAAATACCAAAAACCCATCTTTGGCATGTGATTTTTCAAGCCATCCTTAGTAGTAACTCGTTCTTCACTAAAGCAAGAATTTGTCAAGTACGACGACGTGTGAATCAAATTCTGGGAAGAGATTCTGCGCGCATAAACTGTTTGAGAACAGCCTTCTCTTCATCAATTCTTTTCCTTTCTTCAGGATCATTAGGCTTGGCTTTTCTTTTCTCTTCCAATATCCACTTCAAAAGTTCACGCTGCTGATCTTCAGGAATGGGATCCAAAACCTTTGCGGGCTTTGCAACAACCGGAAGGATTGGTGGTTCCTCATGAACTAAGGCAGTTGCCACTGGATCAGAAGAAACATCTGCTTCAGTTTCATTCTTGCCGTGCTCCTCCCCTGTTTTTGCAGATTTGTTATCTGCAATGCTTGAACTCTTCTTTCTTGCCTTTGCAAACATATATGCTGCAACAGGGAGAAAAAATGTCAGCTAATTCCAAAAGATCCCTCATAACGAAGCAAATTTTATGTCCCATGGTAGAGCCATAAACCTTAGAATTCAGGTCATTTTTGCTTCATAGAATTAAAACAAAAAAGGGAATGGTGCATGAATGGAGGATTGTGCTAATCCAGGCCTACTAGTTATAATTCAAAGTACATTGATTATCACTTATCATCATTGCAAACCAATCTAATGCAAATTCGTCCCAGAATTCTGATCCTCAGAAATGATAAAACCTATGTTACTCAGACTCGGAGGTATCTGTCTGACACAGGTATATTCAATTTTTTCCAAGATTTTCATATATTTGGAGGATCCTTGGAGGATCATATCTCCATATCCATGTTCGGATATGGGTAGGATACGGGTGTCGAACACGGATACTTCAAAAAATATGAAGAGTCGGAGCAACATAGGATAAAACAACTAAGCAACAACTATTCTGCAATAATAACTTAACAACGACACTAATGTTAGAACCAATGACTCAATATTTCTCTAAAACAAAATTCTAGTGCGAGGGCAGAAACAGAAAAATAAAGTACCAATCGGAATTACTAATTGTAAAAGCTAACACTTATCAACGTAATACTCGAACAGCAAGATCAGTGACCAAAAATAAAATTCATCAAGCCAAAAGCTTGGTGATTTCAACCTCCCATAGGAAGAACAACTATTTATGCACATATTCTCTTTGATTTAAAGAATCAAATTGTCATCAGTGACTAAAAAAAAGAGTTTAGCAACAAACTAATGAGAAATCAAATCTTTCAGCAAGTTTTCTAAACCCATTTGCATAAATCTTTCAAAACATATATTAACATGGTCTCTTTCAGTTGGTCAATATATCAAACACAACCCAAACCGAACGGTAAAAAAGAAAAGATTAACTAAATGAACGTAGACCCATTGTTAAGAAACTACTATCAGATTAAAGAATACAAATGCCGAAAAGAAAAGTTCTGATATACTATTAAAAAAAAGAAATACCTCCAAGAGCGAGATTGGAAATCAAGAGAATACGCCAAATGGGCTTGTAGCGTTTAATGCGGGATTCCTTAGAAGAGAAAGGAGGGGTTTCCATTTGAGAATGAGAAGGTTCCATTTTCTTTTCCTGAAAGTAACAAAGGGTTTGATTCTTCAATCCTCGACTTTTATCGAATTAAAAAGCCGAGTGATCCAAGATTTGAAAGGCCCTCGCAAGCCTAGCTCCTTCCAGCTCCAGCATTTCTGTCAACTGGACTCTTTCCGGCCCATAAAACTGATTTATTTATGATCTATGCCCATCAAAGCCATTTTTATTTGTCTAGCTATTTAATTATTATTAGAATCCATCTTTTATATATAGGCGGAGTTTTTAAACTCCATAAAGCGAGTTAAAAAAGTGACAAACATATTTTTATTATATTAATTTTTTAATATTTTTTTATTATATCTTAGACTTAGATAACATGTGTCATTTTATAAAATTTGTTGATAAAATTTTTAAACTTTATTAACAATAAATCAAATTATTATTATTTTTAATTCAAGCAAAAAAATCTTTTGCGTCTATTTTTTTCATCTAATATGACACGAGTATATTCATTTACAAGTAATTACTAATATATTTTTTTAAGAGCGCTATATATTTATAAATAAATAAAAAAACACTTCTTAAAAACATATAAATTTTGCAATAATTTAAAAAAATTCATCATATAATTTTAAAATACACTTTAATCCTTATTATGTATTTTTAAAGAATATTTTAAAAAATATGTCAGTTGTGAAAATTGTTGTTCATGTGATTCAAATAACCGGCGCTTTATATTCTTTAAGTTCAAAGCCTTAATGACATTAGTTGATTTGATTAGTACTAATTACCTTTGAAACTAATTAGAAAATGTAAATATGCTTAGTAACTTTGAACCCTAATCCTTAATTGAGAAGAGTAATAGCACAATTGTATGAAAAATCAGAAAGCAAAGACAAAGGAAATTAATAAAACAAAAAGAAAGAAAGAGAAATAAAACCTTGAAACTTAATTTATTAAGTTCATAACATAATAATAATTAAGTGGTTGATGTTGAAGAGATCCTTAATTTTGGTTGTCAACCTTTTCAAATCCACCTGCTCAAGCTCTAGAGATCTCCATGCAATTAACTTTTATCTCCTTTGTTTATTGAACTAATAATTATGGAGTTTATATTTGATGCACTGACCGTATAAATATTTATACACTGTTAATGAATTAAATTATGCTATTTCATTAAAAAAAAAAAATACATATAATTTTATTTTTAATGAAGTGACATAGTCTAATTTATTGACAGTGTTTAGATTTATACAATATCAATGCATCAAATATAAATCATAATTATGTCGTATCTTAATTTCATCACTCACTCGTACAACTCAATTTTCAGACATTTATGATCTACCTAGTACTAGTATTTCTAACATTATTAAAACTAAGAAAACAAATTATATAAAGCCTAGCTACTTGAGAAATTCAACTATGAACAAGCCCATACGACAAGGCCATCAGCAGGACCGCGGCTTCCTTCTCATCCTGGGGGAAAACTCGATGAAAAGCTGAATTCTTGCTCAACATTATCCCCAAATCCTCAAAACAAAGCTTCTTTTCACCTTCAGATTGGGAACTAAGTTTGCACTTTTTATTCTTCAACTTCAAATGTGGAACACAACCATTAATTGATCTCTTGGCCTTATGTTGAACCTTACTCTTCATTCTTGGCGTTGTCTCAGCTGCAACAACAGTGCCATTTGCCGCCGCCGCCGCTGCTGCTCGTCTTGCTTTTCTTTGTCGAATTCCACAGGCGTTGCAAAGGGACTGTAAAGACAAAAAAGAAAGTTAATTAATTAATCATCTCAAAAAACATGTAGTAATTGTCTTTAACTTAGATTTTAGGACAAGTGTATTGATGTGCAAATTAATTTAAGTACCTTGGGGCCTCTAGGTCCACTCCTCCAAAGAGGAGTCTTAGTTGTGTTGCAATCAGCACAAACCCTAATTATAGTGTTGTTGTTGTTATTATTGTAAGAAGAATTGCTGCTGTTATCTGGAGATAATGGTGATGGCTGCAGCTTCTGATCTTCGAATTTTCGCGTAGAGTTATTCGATAAATCCATGTGATCCGAGTTCATCATCTTCCTCATCATCCTCATCTTTGAAGACATCCACTTAGCAGAACTATTCTCATGATTTTGATGACTTTCAAACCTTTCTTCTGTTTTCCATGTAGATAACTTGAGCCCACTGTCACACTCCAATATTGGTCCATCTTGTGGAACATATTTTTTACCCTAAAATTTATAAGAAAGTTATATAAGCAAGTGATCATTAATTATATCCCCAAAAAGGCTAAAGGAACCCAAAAAAAAAACCCTAAGTGATCACATAAAAAGAAACATGAAAGTTGAACTAGTACTACTAATTATATACCTGATCTTCTTGTTCTTGGAACTGCTGGGGTTGAACAGTTGGGTTGAAGAAAATAGGACAAGTAAGAGAAGAGGAAGAAGAAGAAGAAGGTTGGGATTTAAAGCTAAAAAGCTGGTGCTGTTGTAGTTGATGATCATCTTCGTTAAGGTCAATAGGAAAAGGATAAAGAGATGAATAACAATTACTAGAAGCCATGAGGGAGAGATATATCAGGTAATTAAAGAAAGAGAGAGAAGATTGAAGCTAGCAATGAAGTGATAAACAATACTGATCTTAATTGCTGTATTGTTTAGTAAAAGGTGGAGGATATATGCTTGGGATTTATGGGAGATACAAGGGGAGGTGATGAATGATAGATAGATAGAAAAGGCAAAAAAGGGCATACGCCATTGAATGGTAAATCCATTTTAAAGGAGAGATGAGAGACCAAATAAGAGGTTCGAGTGACTTCATATATGACACCCAAACAAACAAGTTAAAATGACAAACGTAAAGGAGAAGTGTGGAATGCAACTGCTCCATATCCTATTCAAAAAGAAGAAGAAATTAACCCTATCTGCACGAATTTTAACCCACCACCCCCAATAGTTGAAATAATTTTAAAAGTAGAAGATAGAGTTCATTTCATGGTAGCCACACAAATTAATCATTTGCTTGATAATATATAATACACTTTAAATTAACATATAGCTAGAACTTAGGACGGAGGAGTACTCTCCACAATAACTTTTTTTCTTCTTAATTATTAGTTATATGCAAAAAAAAAATATATATATATATATATATATTTAATACACGGATAAGCAATAGTATATAAATGCTATATTACACAATTAAAGATTTAGTACACTTTTAATTTTGCTCATTAATAATATATATGATACTTTGTGATTGCTAAGAGCATGTAGCAGCTATATATTATCAATACATCAAATATAAAATACATTAAAAAATAATCAACTTTGATGAAATTATAAGTTTTACTATTCTTTATCCAAATGCAAAGCATTATATATGGTGAACTATTGGATATGAAATTAAGCCTTTATGATCTATAGGAGGAGTAACTTGGTGGACCATTTGGTCTGAGTTTTGCTTGTTTTAGCCTTTTGCATTTTCTTATTAATTCCCTTCCTTAATTAAATAAGAAGACAGATGATGATCCATTATTTAGATCAGGTAGTACAAAGAGCAGTATATCTTCAGATATATATGTATGTATAACAATATCTTTCTAATTAATTAGGTTATATAAGAGAAGGGCTACAATTTTCATGGGAAAGATATATATATATATATATATATATATAGATATATAGATATATATATATATATATATTATTAATTCTCCACCACCTTACTGTTGCCAAAAAGCATTGAATGCTTTGTGCAGGCAAGACAAATGCAGCACCCCACAGCTTTGTCATCATGCATATATAATCTTATACATTTTCTTTTACTACTGAGTCATGGTCCTGGCCAGCTCCTTCTCATTGCATTTTTTCATATAAATATACATTTCCTTTTTTACCTAGCTGGTCAGATATCATTTGAAGCCATAAAAATTAAGAAAAAGCAGAATATAACTAATTAAACTAATTTAAGAGTAATAATTAATTATATATATGCTACTATTCACCGTCTACCCTAGCTTGAAAAGGAAAAAATGATTTGTAAAAATATATAGCTAGCATGGGAAAAAGGCCAAAAGAAAAGTGTGAAAACATATTTAAAAAAGCTGAGGCTGAGCAAAAAAAACATATAATCAAGGCATTTTGCTGTTGCTTCCCTTTGAGCTGTAAATATATGACAGCAAAAATATCCCATTTGAAGCAGCTAGAGATCAGATCAGACGACCCACCCCCAAACCCAAAGGCATGCAATTAATAATTATTTTTACGATGAGAAGGTAGGCTACGTAGGCAGGTTGTTAATCACTCCTATAACATTTGGTTTTAGGTGGAGACATGGATGGAGACGTACGTGGTGAAAAATTATTATGATTTTTGTGTAAGTAATATGGGAGGGTATATGTCCAACCATCGGTTGTTTTCATAGAGATGTGCTCGCATATCTGAGGGGCCATTGGCCTTAAGGGCTACATGACACTGTTCCTCAATGCCAAAACTAAGGTCCCATCCCCTCCCCTAGATAAGTTATGGTGGCTGCAAATTTTTCATGGGCAAAATAACGATATGGATGCAATACCCAATAATTCTTTATTTGCAGTCAAGATTTCCTGCCATTTTTCGTTATATAGTATAAAAGAAAATCGTCTTCTGATTTTGACTTTATTTGGATTTTTTCTTAATATATAAATAAATAAATAAATAGTACAATCCACTAGTCATAAAAAAAAATAAAAATAAAAAAGAGGAGAAAAATTAATGGTTTTACTTACATCCTTAATCGCAGAAGAATCTAACAGAATTTTATGTAGATAACCGATTATTTTTTTTGCTATCTACGTTTTTAGTGTTATAAATTTTATTATAAAATAAAAATAAATAACACAAATTCATTTATGATCTAAATAAAAGAAATTACTTTTCAGCTATGCGGAAGTCAAATAGAAATAAAATCATTTTAATTTTAAATTTCACCACTAAAAAAAAGGTTTTAACTTTCAAAATAAAATAAAAAAATCAATATCAAAATTTTACAATCAAATTAACAGACAATACACTGGTTAAGTTCTTAACCTACAATTCATGTGCTACCCTTGACCTCAGTCCTAATTGGGCCATTGCCCATTGGGGACCCTAAAGCCATTTTTTTCTTTTTAACCTTTAAATTTTTGTTGGACCGAGGTCCAATGGCATTGAGTCTGGTAACCAGAAAATTGATCCATTAATTATGAGCCTGAGCCACACTATCCAATGCCTTTACTGGGCCATATTCATTACAGATAGAGCCTAGAGGGCTAGAGACGACACCAAATTCTGGCAACCCAAAAAGGATGCCAGCAAACTTATCTCATCCTTGGAAATATGTTTTTGCCTACAAGATGCAAGCACCCAATGCGCAAAAAAAAAAAAAAAAACAGTGATTTTCTAGGATACTTAGTCCCTACCAAAGTATAGAAAAAGGAGAAACTTGTAATTTAAGTATATAGTCCAAGTGTTACCTTCAGCTGCGGGAATTATAAAGCATGAAAAGGTTTTAAAGAGTTTCCTAACTATACTACTCAATGTTTGAAGTAATTTGCAGATAATTTACTGAATTATATCTGTAGCATAACCTATGATCGGCTTTTGTTATATTATCAATTGGAAAAGGCTAGAGACATGACAGTGAAAGCCACCAAGCAACATTAGGAAACAGAATCAAGCAAGCAGGGGCAGGGCAATGTTGACCTATGTTACTCGGACTCGAATGTGAGTGTCGGACACGGGTATGTTCAATTTTTTCCCAAATTTCTATGTATTTGGAAGGTTTTTGGAAGATCATATCCCTATACTCATGTTCGGATATGCATCAGATAAGGATACTTCAAAAAAAATGAAAAATCGGAGTAACATAGATGTTGACTCCTGACTGCCCTCATCTGTGGGGCTGTGAACATCATCATTAAATTGCAATAATGTAATTCTCATATCTTGTTATTTTTCGTATTAAACAGAACATTTTCGATAGTCACATTCAATCTAAGATGCAAAGTTGATTAATTGCTTCTAATTTTATCCAACTTGATCTTTTCCTTTTGCCATGAGTTATCAGAAGCAAATATCTGACAAACATTTGAGGCCCTGCTTTGGCCTCAGAGGATGCAGAATAATGAACATATAGAAGAAAATAAAGCTTTAATTTGTCAACTGTTGTAAAGGATTACTATGATTGTTGTTGGAATCAGTCAGCCGAAAGTAAGAGTTTTGGATATGGTATCTAATGTCGAAATCCATGCAAATTGATTGTGTCAAACTCATAAAATGATAACACAAAAAAAAGATAAGGAAACTCTTATGCATGACTTGGAATGATAAAGCATGTCTTTTTTTCATTCAATCCTTCTTATCCTTAAACAAAAACATCTTCAGTTAAGGCCATATTTGTCATGTCAACAACTGTTGGAATATGGATAATAGATCTTTAGAAGTACGTAAAGTAAGTATCGGTAAATTGATGATCTTAAAAGCAAGTATTCGATAAATCGATCTTAAAAATTCAGATTAGCATTAAAATATATAATCCTAAACTTATTAATTTTTTCTACAACAACAATGACAGTCTGTGTTTTCTACAACAACCCTATTTTTTGGACTAGTTTATTAGGCAGTCTAATTAATTGAATTATTGTGTGGACTTGTTGACTGGATGAATAAGAGGATTGTAATTCTGTTTACGCAATAAGTTTGAAAAAAAAACCCTGCATCCTCAGCCGAAATTAAAGGTTTAGGATCATGTGTTGTGAAATTGTCCTTCTCATTAAATTATTAGTATATTACCAGTATGAGAAGTCAGTCGAGATCTCTTGGAGATTTGAGTTGAAACTCAACTAGTTGCAATATTTTAACTTTCTTCTCTAGTCTAGGCAATGCCTCTCCAATTATCTATCCATATGTTGCCTCTTAATTACTACTATAATACCACTATAATAGTTCAAAGTGCCATGAATTTTATGTTATTCGGATTTGAGTAAGTGTTGGATATAAATATGTGTCGGATATAGATATATTTAATTTTTTAAAGTTTTTCATATATTTGAAAGATCATACTCTTGTACCCATATTCGAATATGTGTCGGATACGAATATTTTAGAGAAATGAAGAAATCGGATAATATAGCCCAAATTGACTAAGTCAAAGAATTTCAAATTTAGACTAATTTGAAATTCGGATAATACTCGTGACTCGATTTCATTTGTTTTGGTTTTCCGGTTTAGTCATCACTGCAGCTTTGGACTTTGTGGAACTTTAACAAGCCATAAAGAGTTTTGCCTAACAACACACTTTCACCCATTCACGCAAACATGACTTCACAAGTGGTAGAGTTTGGTGAAATATGAAGAAGGCTGGAGATTGAATTGAACAAATCAGCCAGGGTGGTTGTGACCTGTTCCAAGTGGCACAATCCACAACTTCGGTGGCTGTGGTCTGGTCCCAACCGCAACAACATCAAAAGTTTGTTGGCTATACTTGGGTTGGATAAGGGGCTCGGAGCTAGACATGTTCAAGGATCGGGCGGCAAGTTCGACTCGAATTGGATAGGATCTAGACATGAATTTTTACAATTTGGGTTAGCTCGACCTAACCCGAATTAAGGTTCATTTAATTATAAAAATATTTTTAAACAGTACAGACCGATCCGGATCTGACTCGAGCCAGACTTAAGTAAAAGAAAAAAAAATCGAGTCGTGACTCAACTTGATCCGTAAACAGATCTACTCAAAACCCAGTTCGCTGATAAATGAAACTAGAGAAAACATTATTCATTGCGGTTGAGAAATTGGTAGGTGAAGGACTGCAATAAAAATGCAGCAAAATTGTCAAATATAAACCTCAAATTAGCTGTAGACTTTTTTATTTTTTGAGAAACTCAACAACAGGTGGAGGTAGTTGAACAAAAGAAATTGCAGTAGTTTCAATGTCAAGTAAAGCTGTACTGATTGTAAACCATAACTAACCAAGGAGTAGGAACATCTTAGGCTTTTATTTTGCCACCATAACTAACCAGGGAGTAGGAACATCTTAGGCTTTTATTTTGCCACAAAAAGCTGATAATGATTGTTAAAATGATGTTAACTCATGTATGTAAATTTTTGGTTTTTTGCAGTCTTATATTCAAATCGAGAAGTCTCCGTCGACACGTGATAAAACATGTTAAAGTGGTGTTATCTCGTATTTATTAAATCTTAAGTTTTCTGTCTCTCCATCTATTACTAATTAAATTTTAAGTTAATGCTAAACAATGACATTTAAACCATGTAAATTATGTGTTAGTTATATAACGGATTTCATGTCGAAATCAAATGATTATGACATTCAATGAGAGGATAATCTTCTCTACAAATTATTGCTTAAGTATTGGTTTTTTGTACTCAACTCTCTTCTCCACTCGGCTACTCCAATTTCCCATCAGCATCTCAAAAGGTTCCTCTCCCTCTCCTTCCGATACCTTTTACATCAAAATTAGTTGGATAACAGAAACCAGTGACACAGTGCCAGCCAGCCTGCCGCTTGAAAAGGACAATTAAGGTTCGAATCTTGAGAGTCATCGAGACTTTATCATTATACTCCTGATCCGCAGGAATTAATTTTTCATCAATTATAAAATAGGATGGGATAACATCCCGGGTTTAGATAAAAAATAAAAAAAAGACAAGGCTGCAATTGGGTTTTCTTCAGTTGTTCAATTTCCATGTTTCTGGATAAGTTCTAAAAACATTAGCAAATTGGAAAAAAGAAGAACCATTTATTTCCATCTTTTGTTTTTTTTTGTTTTTTTGTCTTTAATTTTAGTATAATGAAATAGGGGTTTAAATTATTATAGTTATCATTCAACTTGATTAACAAGTGTTAAACATTGAAAATATGACCTTTAATTCCTGGATCAAATATTTTTCTAACTTTAATTAAATTATTTTTTATTTTTTAATTAAGGCATGCAAGCAAAAAAAATAAAATATACAAGTGAAATTATTAGGAGAAGACATAGTCCAAAACTTATTGAAATTATAAACAATGCATGATTGGCTCTAAATTAAATACTTGGAATGGAATATTTAAAAAAAAAAAAAAATTACTTGGAATGGAATAAAATCATTGAACCTTCTTTATAGTTAGGAAAATGTTAACAAGAGCAATTAGATATCGGTGATATTTATAAAAAAAGAATTTTGTTAACGAGTACTCTTATGGTATTTTTTTAAAATTAATAAATATATTATTTATAATAATAATATTATATTAAATACAATAATTGATAATTTTATTCATTATTTTTTATATATTGGATAAAAATATTACTATATATAATAATTTTAAAAAATATTTTTAAAGTACACGTTAGTAAAATTTATAAAAAAAAAAATTAATGTATTATTTTTTTAAAAAATTAATAAAAATATTATATTACTAAAATAATAATTAATTAATTTTTAAGTGATATTTATAGAGACCCGTAACGGAATCCTAGACCTGCTCATGGGCCGGGCAGCCCGTCTCGCCAGGCCCGTATTGGACCGGACCTGGGCAGGATATTTTTGATCCAGGCCGGCCCGACCCCGCTCGGAACAATATTTTTTTATTATAATAATATTTTTTTTATTTAATTTTAATTATAAATATATAAAAAATTAAAAATTAATCTGATGAACAATGAATTTGAGCCGACCCGATCTAGGATTGAACCTGAACAAAAAATTTTAAAAAAAAATCGAATCTCGGCTCGACCCGACCCGACCATGAGCAGGTCTACGGAATCCTATCCAACATAAAGCTGGAAATCAATCAACAACAAATTAATGGGTGCAATACCCAAAAATCTGTTGGTTGTTAAGCTAAGTTATAATTTCTAGACTTTGATGGGTCATTTGGATTAATGGATATTGATGTGGTGGGACCACCGACCTAAGTATGGCTAGATTATAAAAAGAACATAACTAAAAGATGGAACACCATACTTTGGGAAATTAATTTCCTTGCTAATTTGGTGTTAACTTATTTGTTCACTGAACCCATTGATAATTTCAATTTCATGCAATTTAATTAGTATTATTTTATAAGCTTACGAAATTTTGCACCTTCCTCACTTTATCTTATTTTATTTTAGTTGTTTGATTCTATCCACTTGTGTTTTGCCGTCCACATCTAGAATTATTAATATTTCATGCAAAAAAAGAAAGAAAAATTAATGTGGACTCTTTTGCCTAAAAAATTGACACAAATAAAAGTGTGGGATATGAAATTATATTCCATTCATGCTCCTAAAACTCAATTGCAATGCATGCATTAATATAATCAATGAAAACGAAATTTAATCTAATTGTATATAATGATAGTAATAAATTATTTATATCATTGTGTTGAATTAAAATATTTTAAATTAAACTGTCGAATTCAAATCATATAACATGAATTTAAGTATTTCAAATTGAACTGTCATACAACATCAATTTAAGAATTTCATATTGAACTATCGAATTCAAATAATTAGAATTTATCAAACTCACTTTATGATGAAAAAAATAGTTTAAAAGAAATAATAAATTAAAAAATAAGTGAATAATTTTTTTATTGAAAAAGGATGGGCAGTTATTTTATTTTATATATATATAAAAAAAACTTAAATACATGTAATTTTATTTTATTATTATAATTTAATTTTTATGTAATTTTTTTAATAAAATTAATATCATTTAACTCGTAACGTCAACTCAATTAAAAATTTTATAATTAGTATAAATACAACATCGATCCAGTAAAACTTATGATGCAAATTAAATTTATTTCTTCCCTCCTACATATAAACCAATATGAAGATGAATAAATCAATATTTTTAACCAATTTTAAACCAATAGAAGTGACTACTTGAATGAAATTTGGTGTCACCCTTAGACTCTTTGCTTTAGGGAAACAACTTGGCTTTGCTTTTCCATGGATGAATTGAAAAAAAAAAAAAAAAAAAAACTTAATTTCATTTCTTTTCATCAAAGTCCACATTAGAGGACCCACACTATTCTTCCTAACTAAATGGTCCCCTGAAAGGATATGGGTAACGTCGATGACCTGGCACGCCCATCCAATTGAGTGAGCCACAAAAAAGATAACAATAATTACTTGACTAAATGCCTAACCGCAGGATCAAATATGATCATATCAAGAACGTTATCTCATGGGATCAAACCGATAACAAATTGGGTCCCACGAAAATGATGACGTGTCCAATTATTATCCTTTTTTTTTGGGTGATTTTTCTTGACCTCTTGATACGGGTTGCGGGGAGAGGATAAAACGTGTGGTTTTAAACCTCGAGGGACACAATTGGGCCCAACCCGACCCAGTTAGGGGATAATGGGGCCCCATATTTTCCTAATTGTGCACGTAAGGATTCACTAAATATGGGCCCTACTAAATATGTAAACTTATAATAATTTTTTTTCTTAAAAAAATAAAAGCCATGGGAAATGCATATTTCTTAAAAAGAAATATATGTAAGAATATGACCTAAAACATATCTCTTATTAAAGTTTAATTTTTTAATACTATCCTTTATTTTAGTGATAAGTATGATCAAAAAGAGAACTAAATAATGAAATAAAGCAAAAAATAAAATTTTGGTAATAATGTTAAAAAAAATTAAGTTTGAATCCCACAGATACTCCTATTTAACAAACAAAAATATGAAAATTTTTGCACATATATATACTTCAATGTTAACAATAGTACTATATAATAAGTGATTATTATGTGTTATTTTTTTTAGGAACTTTAACAGTTTATTAGTATTATTAAATTCAGACCACTTGATTTGGACGTCCAATGATCAAATTAATTATCCGCTTGATTTGGATTTTGGTGAGTTCAGCTTGATTTTAATCGGTTTTGAAATATGATATTTTAAATTTGAATTTGATTTAATATGATTCGAATTATTATTTAATCAATAAAAATATTTTTTATTTTAAACAATAAAACGTATTTTCAGATCTAACGAATCGGGTTGTGTCTTGAACAACTAACTTTTTTTTTACTAACTAAATTTGGTCTAATCCGACATAATCAATACACAACTACCGAATTTAAATCTTAGAAAATTTAGTACTTTACACAACAATATTAACTTTTTAAAACCCTTTTCTTTATGTCTTCTAATTTGACTGCTTGACAAGGTTACATGAACCTCTTTAGTCCCGAGTCCCAACCACTTATGAAACTAATTTATTTCATTTATTAAATGGGCTGCTGGGAATTAGAAAGAGAAAATCAGAGTTTTGATTTCTGAACAAAAGATTGAACAAACCAAAACCAAACCAGCTTTCTTCAAAAACAAATTTTTAGGATTAACCTTTTTGTCTTGAAGATTGATGCACATGCTCAACTAAAAAAAATTTCTTTATTATTTTTTTTTTTTTGGGATTTGGGAAGAATATTCATGACTTTCCAATTACTATATTTTGATATAGTTTTAAAAAGAAAAATTACATTAAAATCTGATGAAGATTGGATAATTACTAGATAAGAACATCTATAATATCTTTAATTTTTGGACTAAAAAAAATGAAGTGCATGTTTTAAAGATGGTTCAAAAAAATTCTACATGATTTAATTGAAGCAAAGAGTGCAATTGTCAAAGATAATGTAAGCAAGAAGTTTTTGAGGGGAATCACTTTACTAAGAACTAATTAAATTAGGCCAAGTATCTAAGCATAATTTAAAGTAACCTATCTTTAATTTATAACTACAATTTTTATTTTAAAAAAGAAAGTAGGGTTCTTCACTTCTTCTCCATCCATAAGTCATGTATCAAGCCTTTTTTTTCCTCTAAAATAAAGCGTAAAAATTCCATGCTTAGGGACTTTGGGTTAAAATAAAAATGACAAACACGACGATGGATAATAAAAATTAATCCAAAAAAAGGAAATTATTTATTTAATTAATTTGTTTTACATTAATTAGCAATTAAGATTCGACTTCTCGTGATTTTTAAATTATTTTTTCTTTTTAATTTATTATTTGAAAGACAAAAAAAAAAAGACATGATTTGAACTTCACATTTTTTAACAAATCCTAAATATCAAAACTGACTCCAAATTCAACTAGCATCAATTATGAATTTGAGATAATATGACACTTGATCGTCATAGTCAATTATGATAAACAAATTGTTAAGTGAACAAAATATAATATTTTTTCTTGCCCACAAATTTCTATAATTTATTTGGCTTTGAACTTATAAAACTTATAAGATTAAAGGCCATTTCATCACCTAATTTTTGGATCTTATATCAACCACCATAACAACTATATATTCATTTTTATTTCATCTTAAAGAAAAAAAAATATGTTTGCTTAATCAAACACCAATTATAACGTAGCCATTATTAATTATTAGTAATAACCAACGAATATGAAATCTTACAAAATTTTCTATTCCTGTTTGCTTCATTTTCAAGCCATTATTTGTTAAAACAGTTGTTTCTAATGATCCCATCACTTCTCAGTTCCCACTTGAACTATTTCTTTTAAAAAAATATATAGTATAATTTAGTTTTTTTTTTTTTTTTATATATGAAATTATGTTTAGTTTTATAAACTAATTAAATGAAATTATTAGGACAAAAACAGCTATATCATTTAATTGCCTTGTCTGAAACGTGATCCTAACATGCAATTTTAAGACTTTCATTTTAAGAAACATTCCATTTTTTTTAAAACTTTTTTATTTGATGAAAATAAATAATAAAAAAAAATGGGTTTTTCAGCTTGATCTAGTAAGTTGGGGGAGTCAAAGAAAATAAAACAGTAATACGTCATTTGGTGGAACACTTTTATGGACGCGGCAGCTTGACTTTCTTTTAAGGTAGTGGTTAGTCCTAATCTTTAGGCAAGAAAATTAATCAAGGAAACTGGTCACACAAAATACAAAATTAATCAATGCAAACCACGTATTAATGTAAATCAAATTGGTACGATAGGTATAGATCAATATAAAAATCGAAATGGTATAATGCAAAATATCGATATTTTTAAAAAAAAATTGATATGTACGGATATGATACGGATAATATTAGTTCATATGTCGTTAGATTTTTTAAATAAATTATATATTTAATCTTTCTATTGATAACAACTTTTGATTTAATTTATAGATGAAATTTTGTATTTTTTATTAATCCAAAGAAAAGAATAAAGTTATGAGATATCATGATATCTCATAAAAATTTGAAAAACATAATAAAATTTGAAGAAAATATGAAAAGTGGTAAAATCGGTTAACAAGTAAACCAAAAAAAAAAAATGTAAATATAATTTTAATATTTTATTCATTTACGTAAAGTTATATTTTTTATTGGCATCTTCGTTATACTATTATAGAGTTGTTTTTATTTGTATCATTTATTAAGTTTATAATTATTATAATTTAAAATTTTATTCTCACTCGTTACATTAAGATTTTTTTTTTTTTTAAAAGGCTAGTTATTTTATATCCAAAATTTTATTGATTTCTGTAGAATTATATATTTTTTATTTAATAATACTTAATTATTAGCTATTTTAAGAGATATCAATTAATTTAAATTATAAAATAGATGTTTTAATTATTATATTTTATTTTTAAATAATTTCATAAACATCACATTTTGATAAAAAAATAAACGTAAGAAAGTGAAAATTAAAGACGAATTTCTCTTGGTACATAAATTGAAGACCAGTTAAATTTTATTTATAACTTTTTTTTTTTTTTTTTTAGTTTTTAATTTGTTTTGTTATCTGTTACCAGATAAACATGTTTTACCCTTCTCTTTAAAACTTGATCAATGGTTAATATTCAACTATATATATATATATATAATGGTTATTGTAAGGCTAGAAAGCTTAAACTTACTATAGAAGTCCTAACTCCTTCATTTAAAAAGAATCATTACTTCTTGTTGTATAATATACTTAATAAAAAATCATTACAAAAACTATCTTTATCAATAGTAATGAAATTGAAAAATGGTTAAATCTAAATGATATGTACCATATTAAAAAGTAAAAAAGTGAAGGAAAATGTTAATTAGTATCGTATGGTATTTGGTTAAAATAATATATATAAAAATAAAAGTGCTATTAATGTATTATTTTTTTAATTTAATAAAAATAATATATTAAATAAATAAAAAATTCAAAATTCAAAATATATAATCTTTAACTAAGCGGACCCTTTTAAGTGATAATAACAAATAAAAATATTATTATCTCTTAACAAGTAATCCTAAATGTAAATAAATATAATCATAGATAGAATCCACGATTTAATCCAATTAGTTCATGTAATCATCCTTAAGAGGTGGTATTCGACAGATTTGAGTTTTGAATCTCAACATATGCAACCATTTTTCCTATTTTCAAACTATTACCTCCTTTGTAAAATAAATAAATAAATAAAATCCTAAATAAAAGATAACGATAAATAAATAAATAGTAGATAAAGTATCGGCCAAATTGAATTTCAATAAAATTATGATTTGATATATAGATAAATCTATATATACATGTACGTAACACAAATAAGGTGAAGTGAGAAGGTAAGAGATTATTTCATCACACCATAATTAAAATTTACAAATTTGGGTAATATAATTTTCGGATTAAGATTCGGTTTATTATTTTTAATACATTTATTATTATCATTCACACACACTCATTAATAGTAAAGATTATATTTTAAAATGATAATTAAAAATATATTAAAAAATAATAAATTCAAAAGTAAAAGAGAGTAACTAACCCATAATTTCCATCATTGAACAACATCATACAACGGAAAACAAAAACAAAAAATTCTAAGATAAGGTAGTTTTCCTTTCAGATTATGAGTTTTGTTGGAAAAGGGTGAATAGTTATCAATGTTTTTGAAACTTAAAATGGAAAATTTATCTCAAAGGGAAAAATAAGAAAAGCTTTAAAATTTTATAATCAAATTTCATTAATAAGGTGGATAAAAGGGTGCAAATAAAAAACATTTCTTTCCCTATAAACGTCCTAACCATAACCATTAAACTTGATATAAATATAGAATTATTGCTAAAAAAAAAATCGATTGAAACTGACAAGACAAGAAAGTGTCTATTGATTGAATGAAAAAAGAAACAAAGGCATCCAATTACATTCACTTTTAAGAAAAACAATTAATACCCTTTGCTTGAAAAAAAAATTCATGAAAAAAAAAGCAAAAAATTCATGAATGGAAGAAATATAATATATATTATAATTTATAAACGAAGCAAAAAGAAGAAAAAAGAAATAAAAAAACGAATGGATATAAATATTTATATAAAATATACTCTCCTATTAGTATTGGGAGAATATTTCTTCAAGCAAGACCAATAACAAGATACTTCAATAAAAGCATCATTGTTTGGTCCTATTTTCACACATCCGAAGGTTAGACAGTTGTCTTAAATGCTGCTTCTCACTTTTTTTTTTTTTTTTTTCTTTTGAAAATGAGTAATTAAAAAAGGTTGAAAAAATACTAAAAGAAATGTAAAAATAAAGATAGATAATTTGGAATGGAGGTTAAGTTTCGTGTCAGAGAGAGTGAGTCCCCACAAAAGGCAAATTGTGGGCTCACTTTCCTCCATCCATTCCTTAAAAATATTTATAAAGCAGTTGCAGAGGGAGAGCTTCTCTTTCTCATTCATAAAATCATATTACTAAACTCAAAACACCAAAACCAAAAACTCTTTGTCAAATCCGCTATCTCTTTGAAACTCTGCCAACTCTCCCTCCTTTTGGTTTCTCAAAAGAATCAAAAAAAGAAAAAAAAAAAAACCCAATCCATTTCTTTCTTTCTTTCTTTCTTTCTTTCTTTCTTCCTTTAATATAATTTATAGAAGTAGAAGAAGAGAGGATATATAAAGACAAAAGAAAGCTCATTGCTTTCTTGAAGTGCTAATAATGTGGGACAAAAACATGTTGTCAAGAGTCAACTTGTTCATGTTATGGTTATTGTTTTCTTCTTGGGTTTTTTCAGTTTCAGCTACTGTTTCTTATGATAGCAAAGCTATCATCATTAATGGCAGGAGAAGGATTCTTCTTTCTGGTTCTATTCATTACCCCCGAAGCACTCCTGAGGTATACTTAACCCCAATGTACCTCCTTGGGTTTCTCTTTCTTTTCTGGAACATGGCTGTTTCTTGGTTTTCACAACTTTTAAGATTCAAACTTTAAAGCCCAATATTATAAATAAATAAAAAATTACCATTTTTTTATATGCAGATGTGGCCTGATCTTATAGCAAAGGCCAAAGATGGAGGCTTGGATGTTATACAAACTTATGTTTTCTGGAATGGACATGAACCTTCTCCTGGAAAAGTAATGCACCTGAATTCAAATTATTGTATAAAGTTCATAATTTTTTCTATATGAATTTAAAAATTTTATTGCCTATTGTTTATTTATTTATTTCTTTTTCTGCAGTATTATTTTGAGGATAGATATGATCTGGTTCGATTTGTTAAGCTGGTGCAACAAGCTGGCCTTTATGTTAATCTCCGGATTGGTCCCTATATTTGTGCTGAATGGAACTTTGGGTAATAATATTGAATAAAATGGCTAATTAATACCTTTTTTTAGCAATTATCATAGTGAAAATTTGTGACTTTATTTCTAATTTATGCAGATTTACTGATATGCTCTGTTTTTTTTTTTTTTTGTGCCTGTTTTCTGGTTCAGGGGATTTCCTGTTTGGCTCAAATATGTCCCTGGCATTGCTTTCAGGACAGACAATGGACCTTTCAAGGTTGAGAACTTTGAATAACTTGATTATATCAAATTGCCCTTTTGTTTATTTTTTTTTTAAAAATTCTTTGCTAATTTTGATTTATTGATTTTATTAATCAAATAACTTAACTTGTAGTAATTGACTATAATGTAGGTTGCAATGCAAAAATTCACAGAGAAGATAGTCAGCATGATGAAAGCTGAAAAGCTATTTGAGACTCAAGGAGGTCCAATTATTATCTCTCAGGTTGGAAAACCATTCTTTTAGATATCAGTTATTGTTATTTTATTGGTTCTTTTTTTTTTATAGTCAATTCACTGACTTTCATTATCATTTTTCTTCAAAAATGACTTGTTACTCAATCAAAATGGATTAATCAAAAACTTTATTTTTTTTTTCTCAAATGAATTTTATAATGACAGATTGAGAATGAATTTGGTCCTGTTGAATGGGAAATTGGTGCTCCTGGTAAAACTTACACAAAATGGGCTGCACAAATGGCTGTGGGACTCGGCACCGGAGTCCCATGGATTATGTGCAAGCAAGATGATGCTCCTGATCCTGTGGTAAGATTTCCTGCCATATGTTTCCTTTTGTTATTTTTATTTTTATTATCAAAAGCTATCGTTTTTGCTTTTGTTATTGTCATTTTCCTTTTAAAGATTTGTTGGTATGCCTTTTGAATTAGTGCTTTCCTCCTTTTTTGGTGGGGTTTTTAACAGTGTTTTTTGTCCAACTAAGGTGGCCTTAAAGTGTAGTAGAAGAACCTTATCTCACACGGTTTTGAGTTTGGTTTTACTCTTTCTTTATTCATTTCCAACCTCACGGGCTCCTAGCCTCCCATCGTTTTCTTAATGCTTTTGTCTTTTCTAAAAAATTCTTTTGGGTCAAAGCCACCTTGGTCTCAAATGAGAGGATTCAGTTAAAGAGGAAGTTTTTACTCGTTATCGTAAGGGGAAATCTTATCCGGGTTAAAGTTCTTAATAACTAAGAATTACTAGTAATTACATGCTATTGCTATAGGAGAAAGCTTCCATATGTCTCTTTGTCTATCCTTCTGTCTCTCTAAGTCCCTTTGTATCGTAACAGATAAACACCTGCAATGGATTCTACTGCGAAAATTTTACTCCTAACGCAAAGTATAAACCAAAGATGTGGACAGAAAACTGGACTGGCTGGTAAGTCACACAAGTTTTCCGGTTTGCCTGTATTGCCTATTGTTTTTGCTATGTAGTAGTTTAATTTTGTAGTCTTATATTTATTTGCATGAAAGGGGGGGAAATTGCTTTTTATAGTAGATCCAATAACTATCAATCGTTTTACTTCATTTTCCCTAAGAGTAATTCTATTTCGGTCTTTTGCTTTGTTCAAACCCAAGGTATACGGAGTTTGGTGGCGCAGTTCCTACAAGACCAGCAGAAGACATAGCATTTTCAGTTGCAAGATTCATACAAAATGGTGGTTCATATGTTAATTATTATATGGTATATTAAATTCTGGTGTCTCTCTTTTCCATGTAAATTTTGTTCAACCTACCTATACAATAATATGCAATGAAAGGTCACTAGGTTTGTTTTTAACCTTTTCAAATCTTTTTTGTTTCAGTACCATGGAGGAACCAATTTTGGCCGGACAGCCGGTGGTCCCTTCATTGCTACTAGCTATGATTATGATGCTCCTCTTGATGAATATGGTATGTACATATGAACAGTGGTTTGAATTAGGCTGCACTGAATTTATTTACCTGCTTCATGATCAGCATTAAAGATTCCAACTACTTAATTTGAGAGCACCATTCTTGTTTGTTGCGCATGGATACATATTATTTCTCACTTGCAGAGAATAAGGATTACTCAGTTTGTGAAATCTAATGTTGAAGGGGTAGAAAAGATTGTTAATTCTGAATAGGATCAAACCTATACAAAAACTAGGTACTTGAAAGCTATGTTACTCGGACTCGAGTGTGAGTGTCGGACACGGGTATGTTCAATTTTTTTTTTTAAGATTTCCATGTATTTGGAGGGTCCTTAGAGGATCATATTCTCATACCCATGTCCGGATATGCGTCGGACAGGGTACTTCAAGAACAATGAAGAGTCGGAGCAACATAGCTTGAAAATAACCCCCCAAAAAATAACATTTGGGGATACTAAATAGCTTTTTTATCTTATACCAGGGCTACCAAGGGAACCAAAATGGGGACATCTGAGAGATTTGCATAAAGCCATCAAATTAAGTGAACCAGCTTTAGTTTCTGCATATCCTACAGTGACATCTCTTGGAAGTAATCAGGAGGTAAGTTTTTTGTCTAGCTGAAAAAGATAAAGAAAATTACAGATAGAAACTCACCCCACTGTTTCAGTTTTGGAATTTCACTCTTCTCATAATTGATAATTGTTTTTTTTTTCCCAGGCTCATGTATTCAAGTCAAAGTCTGGTGCATGTGCTGCATTCCTTGCAAACTATGACACAAAATACTCTGTAAAAGTAACTTTTGGAAATGTGCAATATGACTTACCACGTTGGTCCATCAGCATCCTTCCTGACTGTAAAACTGCTGTTTTCAACACTGCCAGGGTAAGGAAAAAGACTTTGTTATAGCAAAGCTAATCCTGTTTCAGTACATTAATCTACTGAGTCTCCATACAGTTCTCATACATTTCACTTTTATATAAATAAGCATTATAATTCCTTTCTTAAAACTTCATCTTTTATGGGGGAAAGCTTAGTAAACGGTGATTGCTGACAGAGATAGTATGGCCTTAAAGAGTCTTATTACATGAAATTCAAGCTTTTATTCTGTTTTATACATCAAAGCTGAGTTTCCTCTCTGTCCTATCTATATGAATAGCTCTTTAATGTAAAAATTTAACATCTGAATGTAATTGTTGCACAGCTTGGTGCCCAGAGCTCACAGAAGAAAATGGTGCCTGTAAACAGTGCATTTTCTTGGCAATCATACAATGAAGAAAGCCCCTCTGCTGATGATCAGGATGCAACTGTAAATAATGGGCTCTGGGAACAGATATATGTCACCAGAGATGCTTCAGATTATTTGTGGTACATGACAGAGTGAGTAATCTTGAGTAATTATGATCTTAACCCAAACACATATTCTTGTACCTTTGCAATCTTATTCAATTTCCTTAATACCATTTTCTTACATGCTCTTGTTCAACCAGTGTAAAAATAGATCCTAATGAAGGATTTTTGAAGAGTGGACAAGATCCTCTTCTCTCCATTTGGTCAGCAGGTCATGCTTTGCATGTTTTCATTAATGGTCAACTATCAGGTAAAGCCAATACTCGGGGCACTTTTCATTCATTCTTCTTCTGTGAGATAAGCAAAAGTTTTGAATGAACCTCAATATCTACCCTATTCTCATTTCAGGTACTGTGTATGGGGGATTAGAAAATCCAAAACTAACATTCAACAACAATGTCAAGCTGAGAGCTGGGATTAACAAGATTTCTTTATTAAGCGTTGCAGTGGGACTCCCGGTTAGTTCTGTCACTTTTCTAATGCGGCTTTGATTTTTCTTAACTTCAATGATATTGGGGAATATGGCATTTCTAAATATTGTATTTTCTCAAATTTAATATGTTTCAGAATGTTGGAACTCATTTTGAGACATGGAATGCTGGGGTCCTAGGCCCGGTTACATTGAAGGGTCTCAATGAGGGGACAAGAGACTTATCTAAGCAGAAATGGTCTTACAAGGTTTGTTGACTACTGCTACCTTACTGAAAAATTCAGGAATAGGAACATAAACAGGCCCTAAGTCCTTAAATTACCTTTATTACCGAGAGTTGTTGCAATTACTAGCATGTAGATATACTAATAAACTATGTTGGCATGATTATGAGCAGATTGGTCTAAAAGGGGAAGCCTTAAACCTTCATACTATTACTGGAAGCTCCTCTGTTGAATGGGTTGAAGGATCACTATTGGTCAAGAAACAACCTATGACTTGGTACAAGGTCAGGAAGTTTCCATGTTGATTGAAATAGATACCATGTTTGAAAAGATAGAACCATATATAAATATTTAATATCTGTTGTTTACAGACAACTTTTAATGCACCGGGAGGCAATGAACCATTAGCTTTAGATATGAGTAGCATGGGAAAAGGGCAAATATGGATAAATGGGCAGAGCATTGGACGCCACTGGCCCGGATATATAGCCCGTGGTGGTTGTGGTGCGTGTGATTATGCTGGAACTTATACCGACAAGAAATGCCGAACTAACTGTGGAGAGCCTTCTCAAAGATGGTGAGAAACTATATTCTTTTTTTTTTGGTGTTATTATTTGTTGATCTGATTCAAATATTCATAGTAGAGAGTTTTTACTTTTCAGGTACCATGTTCCACGTTCGTGGGTGAAGCCAAGTGGAAATCTTTTGGTTGTGTTTGAAGAATGGGGTGGTGATCCATTTGGAATTGCTTTGGTAAAAAGAACAACTGGAAGTGTTTGTGCTGATATTTTTGAAGGGCAGCCAACAATGAAGAACTGGGGAATGCTAGCCTCTGGAAGAATCAATAGACCAAAAGCTCATTTGTGGTGTCCTCCTGGGCAGACAATTTCTAAAATAAATTTTGCTAGTTATGGAATGCCTGAGGGGACTTGTGGAAACTTTCGTGAGGGAAGCTGCCATGCCCACAAGTCATACGATGCATTTCAAAAGGTATGCCAAAAACTCTTAACATGGGAACTTCTTTGAAACTGATTGACCAAACATCAAAACCCCAACAGGAAACTGTTTATTCAAATTTTGCCTTGATTTTTGTTTTGAATTTAAGAAATGGCCAAGAATCACACTTGATAAATACTCTTAGATTGAAGCAGGCAAGAAAGAAAAGTTAAATTGTTAGTTTGGCCTATGCCCCATGTAGTTCTAGATATCTAATTTATATTAGTTTTCCCTGTAGTTTATATAATTAACATGAGGGTTTCTTGCAGAATTGCATTGGAAAACAATCATGTTCGGTAACTGTGGCTCCTGAAGTTTTTGGAGGAGATCCATGTCCAGATAGCATGAAGAAGCTCTCAGTTGAAGCTGCCTGCAACTGAAGTCCAAAGAGATAGATCTTTGGTAAACCAAAATAAAAATGAAGTCCAGACTAGTTCATATTCAGTACATAAGATACTTACTCACGGTCCCTGTGAGTTTTAAAGGTAGTTCAAGCTTAAACATTCCCTTACTGCGAAGAAGATATGGATTTGAATCTGCTAGAAGGCAATAAAGTATGAACAGAGTGAAAACAGCACACTCTATTCGGCCAACGCCAAATATTGGTTGTGAAGTGGTTGAAAAAAAATGCTTTATGTACATAGAGAAGCTATTATTTGTCTGATAAAGCTTTATACAGCATATTTAGGATTAGCTTGCTGGAATCAATTTATGCCTGTAAGCCTCTAGAGGAAAGCAATTTCATTGCTTCTCTTTGTAAAAATAAATGGGAAAGTAATAAATCCAAGCATTTCGATAGCATTTTGCGTTGTAATGTCTTTCGCAAAACTTGTTACCGTCTCTTCTTCTGGATGTTGACACGAAACAGAAACTCCAAGGATCTCGTGGAAAGTTCTAACAGTCTTCTATTGATGTATACTGGTGACTCAAAAAAACTTAACAAGATTGCTCGTTCAAAATTTACATGCCAAAAGAGGTTTACTGAGTTGCTGCAAGGGGACAGCAAATCATTCTTTATAGATACATCTGTAAAAGAATACACAATCCAATCGATTGTCTACATTTTTCTTTTCATAACATTGAAGAGCTCTCCCGTTATACACATTAGAATGATAGTAAGAATTGAGCTGACAGAAGATGAAAGGGGGCAAGAATAATATGTCAGTTCCCCTTTAGAAAATCTCACAATGAAGATAATTTCTGACTCAAGTCATTGATGATATCATCTACATCTTTCTGAACTTGTAATATTTCTTGCCCTTGATGCCTCCATCGCTCCAATCTTCTACGTAACGTCAAAACTCCTCCTTTGTCAATGTTAAGCTGGCTTAGTCTCTTGATGCACTTCATTAAATACTTCCCAGCCTTTACTT
Source organism: Fremontodendron californicum (assembly GCA_030761205.1). NCBI lineage: Eukaryota > Viridiplantae > Streptophyta > Magnoliopsida > Malvales > Malvaceae > Fremontodendron > Fremontodendron californicum. The sequence continues at coordinate 1,618,658 of JAULJL010000006.1, forward strand.
TCACCTGGGAAATAAAATCTAACCCACTCTCTTCAGTCTCAAACAATGAAGCAGATATACTATCAACAGCATCTGTCAAACTAAAAACAAGACAAGCACCTGCTAAAACATCTCTTTTACTACATTTGTCCATCCAGGTAGTTAAGTTCTCCCTTTCAGAGTTCTGTTTTACATGTCTTAGTCCAGCAGTCATAGTTTCCCTTGGCTGAAGTATTCTCCCAGTTGCGGCATAGTGCAGCAGAAGTTCACATCCATCCTCAGTTATACAACTGGGGCACCCAATCAAGATGCCTAATGGGATTCTCCTTAAAAGCACATTTTGCTGCAGGCTAAGAACTTTGGATGCATTTGAATCAGCAGATGCAGAACTGCTGATGATTGTATTACTAGCATACTGAAGGTATATGTTTTCGATTTGATTGAGCCAGATCCCAATCTTTTGACAATCGTACTCTTTTGCCATAGCATAATCCTCCCTCTTGTTATGAACTTTTGGTTTCTTAAGTTTCTTCTTGCAGGTAGCTCCTTTGTTGTGCATAACTAAGTCAAATTGTTTCAGAGCCCAAGACTCTGATATTTTAGTCAAAAGATCAACTAACAAATCCTGATTAGATTTACTAATGGGGCTCAGAATCCATGCAATATACCTTGCTGCAGATGTAGACAATAACTCCTTATCATGTGTTTCTCCAACTTTAGGTGCTGCTAATGTGCATTTTGATTGAAAATTCTTTAGGAGACTTTTCTTAGAGAAGAGTAGAACAGAAGCAAAATAGAACCAATCTGGAAAGTCTATTGCCAAAGCCCTGCAAGGCAAAGATTTCATCTTAAATCTTTTCAGTAAAGAGCAGGGTGGGGGGAGTAACCCTTCATTAGCCAGGGAAAAAATGTCAGATGAAATTCTTTCCATAAAAATACTTGGTGTTGGGAGTTTACCAGAGAGATTTATGATCTATGCTTCCAACCTCCACTGCTGTTGGCTTGATAGCTGGATGCAGTTGTTCCCCGCCAATAGACACTTGTTCGTTTGTGGCATGAACTAAATGTAGAAAGTTTTCAGCAGAGAAGGCTCCAGCTAAAATCCTCAATAAATGGTTCTTATTTGGGAAATATGCATAGGAAAATGGTAGCTTAGATCCCAATTCTACAGATATGCCCCACCATGTTGGTCTGGAAATTACATCCAGTATTGCTGCCACTAATCCAACCAGAAGCTCTAGTACAGAAGCCAGACCCCTGTTTTAGAACTAAACTAATAATGAGGAGATGCTTGTTAATTAGGTTACTAGATGAAAAATTACAAATAATGATATAATGCATCTTACATGCTATCTATTAGTCAAAATATCGTTGGTTAATAGAAGCAGAAAACTGAAAACAACTTTAAGTGCCTTTGAGTTTGCCATATATGAATAACATGTTTCCCTTACAATACCTCAACATATTACGAATCATGATTCATGATCATCACAATGGCGAAAACAAAAGGCACATCACATATGAATAAAACAAATTCAGGGCAAAGATGAAAGACTGAACATTTTGGTTCATGAAATAACAAGGCCAGCCTGACCATCAAAAAGCTTGCAGTAATATATTCATCAAATAAGAGTTGTGCGCATTATTTGGAAGCTATAAAATTAAAACCAACATGAAGGCAGCCAATGTATGATATTCTTTCCACATAGAACAATAACTCAAATCTGCTTCTATGTTCCTCCTAAGAGAGAAAATAGCACTTCTAGAAACAGAGGGAAATCAGGTTGTGGGAAGTAGGCAGTATAAGTATGTGGAACTGATTGGACACATTTTGAAAAATAATTAGATGTATCCACAGAACATATAAAAACAACCGTCACAAGAAATCAAAATATTTGTGAGAATAAGAAACGGGACTCACGTCCTGAGAAACCAGTTATGCAATAGAGCTCTGGTCTCAATAAACATAACAGGAGAAAGTGCCAAGCATATGATGAAAGCACGCCAGTCCGTTCTCTGGTGAAATTCCTCACTCAAACAAAGGAAAGGCCTTTCTCCGGTATCTTGTAAAATCTTTGAAACAGCTTGCTTTAGAGTTAGCGGGTCAAGATACCAGAAGAGCATCCTGCTTAAAGAATAAAACATACATCTTAAGAAAAATAACTTGTAGAACTCAACAAAAATAAAACATTTGAGCACTTATAACATGGCATAACATTTCCCAACTGAAAAGGACAGTTTATTTAAATGAGAAAATAAAATAAAAGAGAGCTTTCCTTAAAGAGGAGTAAGAGCAAAAACTGAACCAAATGTATTGTGGAAAGAAGTGAATGCTAAAATGTAAAGCATATCAAAAATCTATTAAAATATGTAAATCAAGCTCCAATTTACTCCTCACTCTCCCCCTTTTCCCCTTATGTTAAATTATCTGAACTTTTCCCATTTAAAAGGATTCTTTTTGTGGATAAACAGTTTACCGAAAACTAAAGATGGTTAACTTCTATATAGCAATTTTTATTCGCAATGAACCTCAATGGTAGTTCCTCATTTTCAAGGGACAGTTCAGTAGGTGAATGACAGTGCAACTCGGAAACAGCAGCACTTCTTCCTTCAAATGATTTTACATCAAGAATAGGTATATTCGGGGACGAATACTGATAGCAAGATGCCAAAACTGCTACCCTTACAACAGCACGTAACAGCGAATGAGAAAATACCCCTGCAAAAATAAAGAAAACATTCTGAGACAGATAATGAAATCCACCAAAATCATTGAATAAAAAGATAAAATGTTTCAGTCCCAAATCTAAATAACAAATAACCAAAAACATATTATTTCCAAAACAGGTTCTACTCTCCAAGATCAGCCTTCTTAATACTCCACTTCTTTTGACAATTAAAACTTTCTTCAAAACCCACCTTGCAGATTTTTTTTTATTTTTTTATTTAGTATAATTCCAACAAAGGTTTAACTTTACCAACTAAAAGGGTTCGTATAATATGCAACACCAAAAGATTTCTAAAAATTCAAAATAATAATAATAAAAAAGAAGCATAAAAAATTGACCTTTTCCCTCTAACTTTGTGTAAACATTGTTAAACATTTCTACCAATTCCACGCAATGTAGACCCAAACTTGGGCTACCTATAAGCAGAAACTCTTCATTTTGAAGCCGGAAAACCTTGCAAGTAACCGAAGAAGACAAAACGCTGACGATCGTCTTCACCAAATACTCAATCACCGAATCAAAAACCTAAGCAAAATCGTAAATTTACAAAACAAAAAAAATGGGTAATTTAAACAGAGCATTATCTCCTAAAAGAAACCCTAAAATTTACAAATTTGTAGACAAATTTACCTGGGGTGCCTTGAAACACATGAGGGAGAGAGCGGTATCCAAAACCCTGACCCTAGAATTAGAGTTTTCGTTGAGGTTGAAAGATTGGTTTAGCTTCGAAATTGCGAGATTGAGAGCTTCCTCTCCGTTTTCGCGTTCGCTGATCGGTAAATGGAGGTGGGAAGCGAGTTGAGCAAACAGCTCAGTGATTGATGGCGGTGTCCCCATGATTTTCAGTCAATCAGACGGTGATGACAGTGGCGGGCGATTGATGATGATGAATATAAGGGTGAAGGACGATGGGATTTCCCGCCAGGATTGAATTGGTTTGGGGCTTTCCATAATTTTTAATGGGTTACAACAAGGAGGCCCATTTTGTTGAATACATTCCACAATTTGGGCATTAGGTTTGGTCGGAAGAACAATGTGAGTCAAAGCTTTTGTCTTGTAAGAAATTGCAGCTGTAAAGCAAGAAGGTAACAATTTGCAATTCTATAGCAAAATAGAGCAACATAATTTAGCGCAACCATTAAAATTAACCAAATTTTAGAACAATGGTAAAAAAAACAAACAAAGTTGTCACGTTTTTTCTTTGATTCAATAGTTTAAAGCTGATTATAGGACAAATGATTTTGTATTTGATACTACAAATCTACAATATAATTTATAACATTTCACCTTGGCTTTTTTTTTTTTTTTTTTTTATATAACCTTTATTTACAAGTTCACAGTTTTGTAGTCCAACAATAAATTATGATTTATTATTCATAGTAACATATAAAATTACACACGATGTTGAATTTAAAGTTTAATCCAGTTAAATAATATAATTATTTTTAAAAAAAAATAATATTTAACAGGTCTGATATTCAAAATTCAACATTTAAAATCTTTCGACCTTACCCACAATTATATTGCATATAGTAAAGATCAATGACAATATATTTCCCTTTCCCTTTTCTTTAAATCCATCATTATTTACCATTGATGGGAAATAGCAATATCTTTTGACTGCCTTATATAATACCTATGTAATTGTAAACAAAATGTATAATTTTCCTCTTGCCTCTTGGATTAGTTTTTTTCTTAAACTTCTTTTTTCAAAACTAATTTTCATGATGTTGATTTAAGCATATAAACTAAGTTCTGTTTATGCATTGAAATGGAATTGATGCCTAAAAATCAATCGGCATTTTTGAAATTGGGAGATACCACCTTTTGTCTATTGAGTATGCATGGTGTATGGACTAGGTAAAACACTTTGAGAAATTAATCAAATTACCCAAATATCAAATACTGGCTCAATTTTTGGGGAAGAACTATTGGTTAAGAGGAGTCATTTATTGACTTGTAGGAATTAGAATGATGAAATTGATTTACTGACTGCCTATAACTAAGAGAAAGTAGAAAGTGGAGAAGGTGACAGCAAGGGTTAGAGGATGGGCAACAAAGTTCTTGTCTTATGCTGGAAGGCTTCAGCTTATCCAATCAGTTCTGTTTCACCTGCAGAACTTCTGGTGCAGACATTTTGTTCTGCCCACGCAGTGCATAAGGAAGTTGATGCAGATATGTTCAAGTTTCTTATGGAAAGGGAAAGAAGGCCAAGCTAAGGGAGCTAAAGTTAGCTGGAAGTCTATTTGCCTGCCAAAATCAGAAGGGGGACTTGGTGTAAAGGACATTGTCACTTGGAATCAGACATGTATTCTAAGGAATTTTTGGGCTGTATTGATTGAAGCAGGCTCCCTATGGATAGCCTGGATCAAGACTTATGTGTTGAAGGATAGAAATCCATGGCACATCTCTATCCAGAGTGGGAGCAGTTGGAATTGGAGGAAGATCATGCAATTGAGAGAGGTGGGTGCCAGAATAGTTCTCACAACTGCTGATGGAAGCTGCAAATGGCCTTTCCCTGAGGGAAAGTACCAAGTGTCAGCAGTGTGGAACAAGATCAGACCTTCAGCTGGGAAAGTGGCTTGGTATAAGTTGGTATGGTGTAATTTTAATATTCCTCGGCATTCTATGCTCTCCTGGATGGCAATCCTAAATAGATTGGCCACAAAGGATAGGCTTATCTCCTGGGGAATGGCAATGGATGACAAATGTTTGCTGTGCAAACAAGAGAGGGAAACCAGGAATCATCTATTCTTCACTTGCTCCTACTCGAAACAGATATGGCAGAGAGTGATGGTACTTTGTAGGTTAAAAAGGCAGGTTGCATGTTGGAATGTAGAGCTTCAATGGGCCACTGTCAACCTCAAAGGTAAAGCTCTAATCACAACGATATTGAGGCTAGCTTGGAACGCAGTTATCTACCTAGTTTGGAAGGAAAGAAACAATCGTTTGCTCAACTCAACTGAGCAAAAGGAGGAGCACCTCACTGAGCAAGTGAGAGACATGATCTCGACCAGGTTAAGTGACCTTAGGAAGATTAAAAGAGATTCAGTTAATACGTTCTTATGTAATTCTTGGAGGTTAAATGCAGACATGTTTGTCTAAAGACATTGATTTTCTGATTTGTTTAGCTAGACTAAACTAGCTTTGTAACATGTAGCAGCACTGCTTTTTTTTTTTTATAAATGAAAATCTACTTATAAAAAAAAAAAAAAATTGGAAAGAGAAAAAAAATGGGGTTAGAATGTAAAACCATCATCCAACTGGAATAATTAGTCCTTTGGATAAAAACATAAAAGCTTCAAGATGATCAAAGTTTTTTTGATCTATTTCAATTTTTTGGTGGGTCATCTAGAATGAGTGTAAAGAGGCTAATCAAATCAAATATTTATCAAAAAAATCTTGTTGATTTGATAGGGGGAGATAAAAAAAAAAGGGGGCTTGGGGCTAGTGAATTGATAATAAAATACTGCTTTGGCTGTTAAATCAGAATGTCTTGTATCTCGAGGTATTTTAACTGCCCAATATTCCTTAAGTTATGACTTATTTTTGCCCTTTTCTTTCTCTTTTATTTATTTATTATTTACCCTTAATTAGTTACCCTTCATCAATGCTTGCTAGGGTCTTGCTTCTGCAAATTACCTGCAGTGTCCGACTGGCCAAAATGGCTCCAGCCTCCACAAGTCATACAATTTTGTTTACAACCGGTGGTGACCTGACTGTTTTAACATTGCTGGGCCCTATAGACTCATTAAAAAGACAAATCAAACAAGCTGGTAGTTTTGAACACTTGTTGTTGATTTGTGAAGGACAAGAAAGATCAAAGAAAAACATAAAATATGGAGCAGCATTGCATCATCACCATTAAAGTTCAGTTGCAGGTAAAAGAAGAAGGCATCAAATCAGACTCTGCAGAGTTGATTATCAGCTACTATTAATTGACTTTTGTGGGGGCATTGAGGCAAAGCCTCCAAAGACCCCTATAATCCCTCTAAGTTGCTCTCTAAGATTCCTTCCCATATTTGTTCTTTTTAAGTTTAAAAGATTGTGCTATATGCTATCATCATCACAAGGAACTTTATAAAGCAAAATGTTGAGATGCCAACATGATAACTTACTTAAATCAGACAATCTCCAAGTTGGAGGATCATTGGCTCTTTAAGGGTTGAAAGGTTATTCTCATTTGGGAAGAATAAATAAAGTACACAGCTCTCTCCTTGTGTGTCATTTAGACTTTTTAAATCCAAGATTTTGTAAGAAAGTAAATAGGATCATTTGATTAAAGAAAATAAAAATAAGGACTCCTAACCCCAAAAGTTATATTGTCTTGAAGTGGAAAATGATGAGTATCGAAAATGATTATCATTCAACAGAATAAATGGAAAATATGGAAACAGGGTTGGAATCGTACGTACGGTTCCAAGCTTCTGACTTCAAATTACTGAAATTATCAGCCTGGTATGTTAAAAACAGAAGGAAAAAAAAAAGAACCCTTTTTTTACCTTTGATAGGATTGTTGAAGCAAGTTGTTTTCCTTTTAACTTGTTTAAAGATTTTAATGTTCTATCATGTCTGAAGATTACTACTTGTTAGAACTTAGAATGGAAGAAGGGAAAAAGAACAAGAGAGGAAGTTTAATTAGAATTGTTCCGTTGTGTTAAACTTAATGGAATTCGAATTTTTAGATTAATTGATTCATGCAGTCACGAAAATAAAAAAGAGTAAACCAATTGAAAGCATTCGATCCAAAGTAGCATAACTGGTAACCTGAATAATTACAGCAATATTTGGACTACAATTTGGTGTTGATAATTGCAAAGACTTGTGAATTAGAGGGTGTGATCATGACAAATTATGGTATCAGGTAGTAAATAGGAGCCTGATCGAATTGATTAACCATTAGCACTATGATTAACAAAGAGGTTGATAATGATGATTAGCAGGCAAAAAAAGAGGGTGTATTCAAGTAATTAAGTAATTAGTAGTAAGATGTTTGGGATTGGGGGCAGTGGGTGAGGTGGGTGGGTTTGGAAATGGAGATTCTTATTTGTTTGTTTATGAATCAGACAAGGACTTGGTTCCAGAGGGGTCTGCGATATGCACAATCATCAAAGGGTGATTTTCTGATTGAAGCCCACAAGAGGCAAAAAAGAGACAGCAAGTGGACCATTCCAGTTTTTCTGGGGAGAGAGCCTCTGGCAAATCTCACAAAAACCACAATAATGGAGTCTCTCAATGAATATAGCTTTATTGATTTGACCATACAGTGCTTCTCACTCACCCTAAAATATCAACCCCAAAGGGCTAACTGACATCAAAACCATTTTGGATTTCCCCCCATAAAAATCCTTAATAGATTGCTCTTGTTTGTTGTTACAGATTTGGTTTTTAAATCATGAGACATCTTCATATTATCCATGAATTGCATCACAGCACCAGGGGGTCAATTATTAGGGTTTCGTGGACCCAAAATTGAAATTGAAAGATGAAGATCCCTTTGGATCAAACGGATGGAACTGGGATATATGAGAAGAGAAATGAACCCAGACAGAAAAAATCTGCGGCATTTGAAGCTTGATATTGTTTGCTTATGGACTGTCCTTTTCTCTGTCTAACATATCATACAAAGCAATGGATTTGCTTTGCAGAGAAATCTATGGTACAAAGAGGGTAGGCCGTAGGCCACTGGTGCTGTCTAGTAAGAGGCTAAGAGCTAACTGTCTTCGTGTATGTCTGCAATGTCTCGTATGCATGGAGTTGCAATCAGATGGCAATAAGCATCTTTGGCTCTGTCTGATTGTTCAGGACATTTTGGTAAGAAATACTGATGAATTCCAATTCATCAGTTTATTGATTGTCCCAAGTTTATTACAGTTTTTTTTTTGTTGGCAAGGCTCAAAGAAAGATAATAAGGCCTTGTTTGGATTTGAGATGAAAAAAAAAATTCAGGGGCAAATAGAAAGCCAGAAAAAGGAACCTTATTTAAGAGATTCCTAGCTGGAAAGAGTCGGGTTTAGCGGATCATATCCAGTGAACAAGCAAAAGCCAAAACAAGCACCAGAGACAGAGAGAGATGGAAAAGTGAGGTGGGATCCAAAGCCTTCTCTTGTTCTTTACTCCCAACTATTAACATTCAATGCCAAACACAATCTTAAAATGGTTTTGCTTTGAATACCAAAGCAAAGATTATATATTGAAAAGGAAACCCTGAAAACTCACAAACAAAGAAAATACCGATAGAAAATTGAAAAGAAGCTTCTTTAATTCATGCCATACATCTAAAAATGTTCCCATCTATCTCTTTCACCCTCCACCCCCCAAATTTTTTTTCCCTCTTTTGCTCTTAATTCACTCTTTGCTTACTATAAAGAAAGAGAAAGGTGCTTTAGATAGAAAATGGGAAGGATCAGGAAAATAGGGTATTCCAAAAATAAATTAAATTAAATTGCCAAGTCTAAACTCCAAAACATTGATAGTGTTGGAGAAGCCTATTGGCTTCCCTAAGACCACTAAAATAAGCTCCATGGGTTGTAGAATAGTGGGTTCTATGTGTAGCCTCCCCAGCAAACAAAATTTGAAGTGGATGATTCACACCAGCTGACTCACAGCTCCCAACCTTTGGTAATGGCTCAGCCATTGTGTCAAAATCAGCACCACTGGATCCAACCCCAACATAACTGTAAGATCCCAAGAATAAAGGATCACTTCCCCATTTGCTCTTCAAAACCTTAACAAATCTTACTTCACTTTCACTACAGCTCTCAACATGATGTTTCACATTCCCATAGCAGAATTCATGGGAATTATTATTAGACTTCACTTCCTTGTGTGGTTGAGATAATAAACTAGAAATTGTTGTTGATACTCCGTTTATAATCTCTTCATCACTAAGTGTTTCAAGCTCAAGAGCTTCTTTCCCTACAAACCAAGATAGCAGGACAGTTGAATTGTTGTAAATAGGAGACAGAGAAGCTGTTCTCCTCATCCACCATGGGATTTTTTTATGCCTCAAGTCGGAATCTGAAGGATGAAAAACCATTTGCATAAAAGGAAACTTGTTCATATCATTGGCTTTTCGATTACCAGTTTGACTCAATTGGAGAAACAACTTGTTAACAACACCATATCCAAGTCTTGATATAGCCTCTGTCTTGAAAGAAGGAAGGGGAGGATTGAACATACCTGAATCTTGGCAAGTTTCAGCTTTTAGGACCCCTAGTGAAACTGTGACTACAACATGATCGGCTAACATAACCGATCCATCACAGAAGTATATTTTCACAGGCCTGGAATCATAACCATTTGCCATTTCTACAGATTGATGATGACCCTCAGGTTGCCATTCGATTCTTGTGACTTTGTGGCCTAATTGGATTACACCAGGAGGGAGAACAGATGCAAGATATTCGATTATGCTTAAGTAGCCTTTAGAAATGGTGATTTCTTCACCAGGAAACATGCGGTACTCGCTTTCTGCTTCAAAATCTAGGCTCAACAAATCACCAGCTGAAGTATAAGTCCTTTGTGTGTTTTCATGCATGGCAAAAATGGCTTCTTCTAGCAACTTTCTGCTCCATTTACCGTATCCTCTGAGCTCTTCACGTTCCTTGCAAGAATCCCAATAAGCATCAAGGCCTTGTCTAAGAAAAGCACCGACACTTTGGTTACCAAAGCCACCATTTCTTGCACAACCTTTGGATGCTGCTGCTTTAGCTGCAAAATTGCAGTAACAAACATCATCTCCACTGCCTGCTGCACTCTCTTCAGTCAGCTTTCCTTGAGAAAAATCCATCAGGTTCTTGAAAAGGGTCGATATGGGGTCAACAATAGAGGCATTTAGCTCGAACCCACCTTCAGCAATGACCTTTGGCTCATCCGAGAAGCCATCCATGCACTCCCATGGCTTGTCAGACTCTAGTGCATGGATTTCTTGAGCAATTTGGTGAACTGGGCTGCCTCCTATACCATGGATCCAAGTAGCACCCATCTCAATTCTGTCACCACAAAACTCTGAAGTGTTGATTCTGCCACCAATTCTAGTGCCACCTTCGACAACAAATAGCTCAAACAAATCTTTAGAGCTAGTGGAAGTATAAAGCTTGTTAGCTGCAGTAAGACCAGCCATCCCTGCTCCAATTATCACAATTCTTGGCTTCTTGGCCATTATCGTAGCTACCTTTCCAAAGCTTCACTAGCAGCCGAAAGATAACAAGAAACAATTGTTGAAATTTTCCAAAGGAGAGAACAGAGTGAAGAAGAACTGTGAAGTTATATTGAGTTACTGATAAGGAATTTATAAGGGGGATGGCTTCTTGAGACTTTAATTTCTCTAATAAAGACAGGGCTCTACTTTTCTTCAACTCTACTAGCTACAAATATAAGCTTATACCCTAAAGGCCACTCACTCTCAATGTATAGTATACCGCTTGTTTTCACCCTTGACTTGCCATAATTTTCAAGAACATTAGTAGTATTAGTACATTATAAAATATGAAAAATATATTAAAAAAAAATTATAGAAATATTATGGTGGTGGGGGGACTATAAAAGGTTGACAGTGCCTTTCACCAACCTCACATGTAAACTGGGGTTGAGAACGGCCCACCAACTGAAACAAATTGATCCTAATAACTTTGATTGGCCTGTGCTAGACCAAAACTAGGTAATCATACAAAATGTAACAATTATAAACCCCCCTTTGCTGTATGTGTTGCCGTGAGCATACTTTTGCATATGCTATGCAGTTAAATAAAAAAAAAACATGATTGGATTAGTCGATCGAATCGGTTAAATTGAGAATTGATGATTTGTTCGATTCAATACTATATATAACATTGGATTTTTTTGAATAGATGGAAAATAAGTTGAATCGGATAAAACCGGTAACTTTTTTTTTTTCCAATTTAATCGGTTTAATGCGTATGCTATGATCTTCTGCCCCTTCATTTATGTCAGCATCCCAACAGTATATATCTCATGGCTGCACTTCAGCCATGAATTGACATATTGGGGAATGTTCACTTTATCGAAAAGTAATTTGATAAACAAAGGTTATTTGATTTGTTCACTTTGGAGGAAGGGCGGTTGTTTCCACTCAAACTGAAGCACTCTCAGTCTCTCCTCTTTGGTGGAAGAGAGGGGAGGGCCGGGGAGTTGGTTTTTATTCAAAGTGAAGCATCAAATTAGTATAAAGGAAAAGGAAATATATTTGTTTCTTCGGATTTAAGCAAGTATATGTGGACAAAGTGGGACATTCGATAGTTTTTTGGAATCATACGGGCGGATTTAGAAGCAATAAAACATCAGAGGTTACTTGTAACAGTGAAGAGGATTAATGGCCAGATGTTTGAAGTACTTCCGGAGGCAAAATGTGACAAAACCCACTTCTTTGGTTGGATTTATCTTCAAAATATGATAGATTTGAAGCTTTTGCTTTAATTACTAACCCGTTTCTTGAAGAAAATAGTAATAAAAACTTTCATCTTTGATTGAACTTACGTTGTTTCAAACAAGTACTAATGTTAAAAAGCTTAATAAGACCAGCTGACTTGACTTCCACAGTTCCACCCTCATCCCTTCCCTTTTCTTCTTCATTCATTATCTTATTTTTTTTTTTAAATTTTAATTATGATTAATTACGTACATAAATAACACTTGATGTGAGATAAAGCCACCATTTAGGGCTGTAAACAGAGCGTTCGACGAACCGTTCGTGAACCGTTCGATTGCTGTTCGTTTATGTTCGTTTATTAAGCTAAATAAACGATTATGAACACAATTTTAATGTTCGTTTATTAAACGAACCGAGTTCGAACAGATGTGTGTTCGGTTCGTTTATGTTCACGAACAAGCTCGTTTATGGTTCGTTTCAAGCTCGTTTATTAGTTTGTTTAAAGCTCGTTTATGTTTGTTTATTGTTCGTTTATAATATAATATAATTAATATTATTATTATTATTTGTATTTGTATTTTATTTATAATATAATTAATATTATTTAATAACTTAAATTTAATAATTTAGTAATAAATTTAATTTAATTATGTTTGTATTTTATTATTCTATATTTAATAATTATATAAAATTGACTTGTTTTATATTTGTTTGTTTATTTATTGTTCATGAACATTTTTTTTTTGATTGTTCGCGAACATGTTCAATTATATGTTCATGAACATGTTCATTTAATGTTCACGAACTTGTTCGTGAATATTAAATGAACTTGTTCGTGAACATTAAATAAACGAACACGAACACGAACACACTCAATTTTAAACGAACAAAGCTTGAACACAATTTGAAAATCCTTAACCAACACGAACCGAACACGAACAAGCTCAAAAATAAATAAACGAACACGAACAAAGACTTGTTCATTCAAGCTCGGTTCATTTACAACCCTACCACCATTAAATCTCTAGGGTGAAGATAAGCACTATCACTGAGTTTCATTACCATGACCCATCGTTTTTATTTATTTATTTATTTATGAAACAGTGCATATATTTCACAGGAGAATCATGCAAAGATGAGAGCGAATCCCTGACTCAGTTCAGTTGTCAAGTAGCCTTCTTGGAGAAAGTATATATATATATATATATATATATATATATATATATTTGTAGGATTATTTGTCTGAATCCAAAGTTCCTGTCCTTTCCTATTGCTTGAAAACCATAGGAGGACTTCGGGCAAATTTTTAATTTGTGTTATTAACGGGGGAGCGGCGATTGACTTATAGTTCATAGGGTTGATGATTGATAAATTCTAGTTGACAATCACGGAAATTTGATAATTTTGAATTGATAAAAATAATTAAAATATAAACACGATATAAATATAAGAATATATCAAAATTTATATCATATCAATTATTAACATATTAAAATTATATAAATATATAATATCTTAAATACGATTATAACATATAAAAATAACATAAAATATGATACGAATATATAAATTATAATCAATAGCACAAGTAATCTTTTGGTTTTAGAAAGCTTTCAAATTAATTGTGGCATTTAATTGTACAAAGTCTGCTTGCTTGATGCATCGCTATCAAGGCTTAATAAAGACAAGTCAAAATTCTAGAGTTCCCCAATACATAATTAAATTCCACATCGTCTCTCGTGACGAAAACATATTTTTTTTGTTCAGCATCGATTCTTGAAGCATGGTGGTCCCCGTAGCTTCACGTGCACTTGGAGGAGAAATGCCAAAAACTGAGAAACTGAGGTCCGAGGAGGGTTAAAACTTAAAGCCCTTAAGCCTTTGATATTATTTTTAATATCATTATGATAATTTAATCATTGAGTTGATTTTATTATTAGAGTGATTTTATAACTCATAATTTATAATCATTTTATTTGGTTAATAATTATCAATTTTTGATAATCAAAAATCATTTTGTTTAGTGTTACTAAAAATCAAATATTATTTGTTCAAAAATATCAAAATAATCATGCATATTGTAATAATTACACAAGTTAATGATTTTAATGTTATTCAAAAATAATAATTTGTAAAATATTAGTAATCTTTTATTTACTTTATAATTAGGTATAATCAATTATAAAATTAACAAATATATTTATTGATAAGTAAACTAATATTTATAATATAAATTATGTAAAAAAACATTTGAATTAAAAAATAACACTTATATCTATTAAAATCATAATTAAAAAAAACAAAAAACAAAAAGATTTATCATATATATATAGTATTTTTAAAAAAGTTTAAAGAAATTAGCACTAAATTTATTTTTTGAATTTGATAAAATGAATATTAGTTTGAAAATATAAAAATTTATAAAATGAATATAATTGAGAGGGAAAATAAAATTTTAATTTACATATTAAATGGATAATATTGACTATAGTTGATTTTACATATCATTTCATGTTGGTGATAAAAGTTTTTTACCCTTTTAGATGGGAATTAGATCACCTTCTAATGAAGTAATCTGATCACTCTCGGTGATCCAAGATCACTGTCACGTAGGATCACTAAGTACTTACCAAACATAGTGATTTATTCACCATGTAGATCACCATATTTTTAGAGTGATCACTTCATACCAAACAACACCTAAAAAAGGGTAAAATACAAGAAAACTTTTGTTTTTCCATTTTTTTCCATTTGTCATTTTAAAAATATTCGTATTCGAATTCGATTAATTTTATGATATTCAAATTCGTTATTAACCGATTAAATTTAAGTATTACTATCTGAATCTAAATTAGATAGTACTATCGTCAGATATTTGAATTCGTTAAATCCATTAACTTAATTTTTTGACAAAATAAAGATATAAAATCAAATAAAATTAATTTTAAAGTTTAAATCCACTCATAATCAACAACAAACCTCTAAAATACAAAAAATAACAACTTAATAAAAAAACATTTTAGATAAGTGTTTATTAAATTTTTATTATAACCAAATCAATATGTTAATTGATTTCCTTTTAAGAACACCACTAAACTATAAAACCAATGATTCCCATTTAGAGATATTTGAGGTTTGTCTTCATTAATTTGATTTGAAAAAGATGAAGCCTTGAAGCATAACCACTACTCCAAAAGAAAACACACACAAAAAAAAAGAAAGGGAATTAAAAGGGCAACATTTTCTTTCCAACAGATGTGGCCTCAAAAGATTATGAAAGATAAGATCCATATAAAATGATTTGATTTATCATTGTTATATATATGGAGTATCATTTTGAAGCCTATTTGTCTTTACTCTTTAGCTTTTCCTACCAAACGAATTTTCTATCATGAAAACCATTTGCATAGACAAATATAGCTTAAATCCTTCTTACCAATGAATAATACTACTTAATACTAGTAATTTATGTTATTTAGACTCTTATTTTTTTTTGAAATATCCATATCCGACACTTATTTGAATATGAGTATGGTGGTATGATCCTCTAAATATATAAAAAAAAAACTTTAAAAAATATTAAATATACCCGTATTAAAAACATACCCGTATTCGAAACTAACCTATAAGTCCGGATAACATAGCTAACCGTTTTTTCCATTGCAAATTAGTGTTAATTTTGCCATTGGAAGTTAATAAACAATGGGCTTATGCCACTTACATAAAAATTATACCTTAGGTTGGGAGATTGGGTCAAATAGGCCCATTACCTTGGTTTAGATGTCTGGATTGGTCTAACAGGTTAAACAGTCTGGAACCTTAAAAAGCTTACAAAAACTATCTTGCTACAAAGAGTCGAGAATCATTTGGTACCATAAAAGAGGGGTGAACCATTTTTCCAAATTTTTTTTTCCGTCAAGTTGAAAATTTAACCAAAATAATAATAAAAATGTCAATCTTAGTTCTTAAACCTTACTTTAAAATTAAATCATTAATAGAAAATTTGTGCACGCTATGAGGATGCCATTTTGTTTAGAAGTGTTGAAACTTGAAACTAAATTGATAGGAAAACAAGACTTGATTAACACTTTGCAAAGCCAAAAGAGGAGAAGGGTCTAGAGCTAGAACCGACAATTTTAACAAGAAAAATAATTAAAATATAACATAAAATAAAATATAAAAAAATAATATAAATACATCACGTATATACAAAATTATTAACATATGAACATGATCCAATATCAATACAGGGAGGAGTCATGTCCGATTGAAGTTGGAGGAGACGAGACGGTACAATTATGATAAGTGTGTTGGTTTGGTTTGGTTTATCTTTGTGTGTTTGGCTGTATCCGGCCGTCCTACCAAGTCTCACTGTATCAGCTCAGGTCATTTCATAGAAATCCATTCTTATCTTTTCCCACTTAAAAACCATTACTACTACTACTACTTTCTAAAAGTCTTTGAAAGGAAAAGGATCCGTCAGGCTCAGGTATTTCATTTCAAATCAATTGGAATTTTTTTATGCTTTCCCATTCAAAACACTCTTTCCTCCTTTCCTTCTTCTTCATCTCACCTTTTTTTTTTTTTTAGCATTTCTCTCTTTTTAACTTCAATAAATAATTAATACCCATTAGCTCTTTGCTTTGCCAATTGGTCTGGACTTGGATAAACACATTATATTAGTAAGATTTTCGTTGTAATTGAGCAATTAATATTATATAATTTTGGCTTAAGAGTAAAGACAAAGAAAGGAAATTCCAAGACCAAGACACGCCATTTCCAAAACAATGCAATGCAGCAGTCTCCCTCTCTTTAATTCTCTAAACCCTATTTTTCTATTTTCTAAGTTTCTACTTAGTATTAACAAAAGTTAAAACCCCCTCCAATTTTCGAAAACCTGTAAACCAACCCAAAAATATTTTGAAGTAAAATTAAAAACAAAAAAGGGCTCGTAACTGTTCACGTTTACTCAGAAAATTCCAGTTAAGATTTTCAAAAAAGGCACTCTTCCTCACCCAAAAACCTGGCCAGCTGCTCTTCGTCCCATTCCCAATCCACCGTCCATCCACGCGACTCTTTCTCGCTTTTACCCCACGCGCCTCCGTCCTCCGCTTCCAACCACCCTCTGATTCCTTCCAAACCATCCCCAACCTTCACATTCGTGCTTAAAATCCCCCCCATGTCCACACTGGCCATCACGCTGGACTCCGAATCCGAAAACGACGAGCCGCAGCTCTCTTCGTTGCCGTTGATGGTTATGTACGAAGACGACGACTGAAAAATCAACGCCGACGAGTACGGGTTGTCGCTGAACGTAACCCTCATCCCGTACGACGTCGGAGAATACGTCGACGAAGACGCTGACGTGGTAGCTTCCGCTGAGTCGTCCAGAAGTTTCAACAACTCACTCATCGCGTCAGTCTTACTACCTTCCATCGATAACCAGGCCACAACGTCATCGTTCAATTCAGCTATTCCCGCCTCTCTCTGCCGTTTCATCGCCGGAGACTCCACGCCGTAAACGTCACCGGTTTCCTCACTCGCTCTCTTCCTTCCCTCCTCTTCCTCCATGGGTTTTTCTTCAAAGAGAAAGGGAAGATAAAAACGAAAAACACTTTATATATTTAAGCAACAACGTGGAAAAGAAGGATCTGGAAATTTGATTTTGATGTGATGTGATGAATGATATATTTAATGTCAGCCGTCTGATTCGACGGTCTTAAATGTTTTTAATGATGTGGCGGAGCATCTTCATCCCTGTTACTTAGATGGGAGATGCCAGGTGGCGAAAGAGAGTGCCACATGGAAGATTTATAATGACGTGGCAGGAAGAGTTTGCCGAAAAATGGCGGGAAAATTTGTGTTGCCAGTGGGTGGATATTGGGAAGTATCTACATACGTGTCAGTACTTTTTGTACTTACTTACAGCCCCGGTTTTGGAATTCACGGAAAAGCGATGGCTTTTTTGACTAGTAAAATTACAGCTCTGCCCTTTTTTTTTTTCTTTTTTTTTTTTTTTTTACATACCAATAAGGAGATTTATCGCTTAATTTTTTAAAGGAACTAGAACTTATAGATTTCTTAGGCCATGGCATATATTTATTTCCTAATTTCCTTCTAAACTTACATATAAAAAATGTTCATAGATCATATCACTTTGGATAAAATTTGATCAATACTTTAAAAGTTATGTTTAAGTCACGGTTAATTAATTACATTTATTATTAAAATTTATTTTAAATAAAAATAATAAAATAAATTAAATTGAACTGAATTGAATTGAATTGAATCTAAATTTAAATATAAATTTTTTTGTCCAAGGCTCAATTTATGAACAAATGTATTATAATGCCAAAATGAGTGTTCCCAACCAAACCCCATTCAAAGCTCTATGGTTGCCTTCTACCAAGCTCAAATGATGCTTTTTCTGTGGGAAAATATGAAAAACATGCAGTCTATCAAGAATTATTGTGAAATGGTACAATGAATAAAAGTTATTTGAAAAAGAGAAATGAATAATTAAAAATTATTATAAAAGATATTGTAAAGACAAAATTACCCTTCATGAAAAAACTTACTTTTCCTTTTTCTTTCATTAAGGAAATATTATTTTTTAAAAATTTTAATTGAAAATAAATTTAAAAAATAAAATATTTAAATATATTTTTTTTAAATTAAAAAAAATAAAAAAATAATAATTTTAGGCATATTATTTTTATTTTTTTAAATTTTTTAATTAAAAAAAGTAAATAAAAAATTTAAAAATTTATTTTTTAAAATTAAAAAGTTTTTATTTTCAGAATATTTATTTTTTAATTAAAAAGTAAATTAAAAAATAAAAGAAAAAGAGAAGAAAGTTTTTTTACCAACGATAGTTTTATCTTTACAATATCCTTTTTAACAATTTCTAATTATTCATTTCTCTTTTTCAGATAATTTTTGAGGGGAAAAAAAACGTTTCACATATTTTATTGAAGTTTATTTTATTAATGCATTATCTTATTGAGCTTTTTATTAAAGTTGATACTGTAATTTATAAAGTTATTCCAACAACCCGAACTCTAACACAATAACTTTTTTATTTTATATTTTATGAGATCATTTATCACATGATTATACATGTTTAAGAGTCAGACTATCAGTTCAGTGACTTCAATCCAATCTGAGATAAGATATTTTAAATTCAGATTGATTCGGATTATTATTTAATAAATAATTATTTGTTTTTATTTAAATTTAATTATGATAAAATATAAATATTAATATAAAAATATTTTTTAAAATATTTTAATATATTTAAATAGTGAAACGGGTTGTTCGAATTCGATAAACAAAATTGAGCATTCGACAAATAAATTTTTTTGTTATCTAGATTTGATTCTTTCCGACTTAACTCATGAACAACTTACACATGATAACTACAATGACAAATTAAATTTAAAGCTTCATAATGCAAATGATCCATGCTTTAATTAGAAGAGCAATGGGAAGGACAATTGAGAATGCTCATCAGCAAGAAGCAATTGTCTCGTGATTCATCAACATGTGACACCCACTTACCATGAATGCTAGGCCTATCAACCTTCCTACTTCATATACTGTTTGATGTTTTCGATGTTCTCTACTAAATAGGAATCTAAAGCCGAAATGTGACAATTCAATTTTTTTTTTGGATAAGTAGTTTGAAGTTCTATTATTCAAGAAAGTAGTAAAACTGCTACAAAGGTACAAGGATTACATCAGAAACAATTAAGCAAAGATAGCAGAATTCAACTTCCATGTATTACATAGCTTAAGATCCATAGAGTCAATTTTAACTTTGCTAAGGTCATGCAAGCGTAAAGCAACTGTGTCTCGAATGAGATCCAACAATCTGCCCTCAGTGAGATCGGGATGGCCATACAGTCTGTTATTCCTTTCCTTCCATACGAGATATATCTTCCAGGCAATACGAATGATAGTTGAGATTAATGATCTTCCTTTGAGTTGGCTGACCCAATGCAATTCTCCTTTCCAAATCCTCAACCCTTGTTTGGATTCTACACAATTGCAATACCTTCTGTCATGTCAATTTTGAGAACTCGCAGCTGGAAAAAAAAAATTGATCTCTTGTCTACATAAGAGACATTCCTCCTCCACTACCATGCCCCAGGATGCAAACCTATCCCAGGTTGGTAATTTATTGAGAATTGTCATCCAAGATATGAAAAAGTGTCTGGGAGAAAGTGACAATTCAATTTACCCAAATAATAAGAATTACTATTAATATTAAGATAAAAAAATTACTAGATACAATCCCTTCAATATATATAAAAAGAAATGTATATATAACATATAAATATATTCGGGATTTCTTCGAATTTGAATGACATAAAAAAAATTGTTGTGTTGAAGGTGTCTTTGAAGAAAAATTATTTAATACATTGTTAGTAAAAAGTTTTTAAATTTTACAAACAAAATTAAAAGTGCAAAACATATCTTCTAATATATAATAAAAAAATAGACATACGAGAGTTTTAAATCCGTCTATAAAATTAAAAAACTCTACTGTGAACCTGTCTTTGAATGGCATTATTGTGTCGGATTTAATAACGCAAGTGCACGTATTGTTAACAAGTAATAAAGTGAAGAATAGAGTATCGTTTCCACGATGAATTGTTACCAAATTCGTTAAATACTAAAATTAGAACAACTTAATCTTATTCAAACAACTAATTATAGATTGAAAATAAAAGAAAATAATAAGAAAAGAAAGCAAATTAAAATTAGGATTAATTAATTGAGAAAAGCCTAGGATTACAATTTTCCTCAACACTTCGTATGAACTTCTTCTACCTTCTTAACTTGATAATGATCTTGAGTTGTTAACCTAGAGTTCTAATTTATTTATAAGGATCTTCCAATGGTCTTATAAAAATATCCCTCTTAACCAATTAACTATATTCCTATGATAATTGAATTAAAGAAGAACTCATTAAGTTTAGACTCTAAAATTGATTACACATGACACGTAAGTGTATTCCTACCCTACATGCAGATCAATTCATCATAATAAATGAATATGAAACATATGTTATTCAATCCATGTCTAACACTAAATCCCCTTTTCCAAGTTGTATCTAAGTTACCACATCAATCTAATTGGTAGCTAAGCAATTAGAAGTATTAAGCACAAGATTGAATAAACAACATCAAATATCATTAAATCAAGAAAGAAACTAAAATAATCCAAACTACATGTTGAGTTCCATTGAAATCTTAGAAAAATATATTTAGTTCATGCTAAATAATAAAAATATAAAATAAAACAGTTTCACCATCATCAATAATACAATAAAGATAAAGAATATAAAGGATAAAAGAAAACTAAGGGTTGTCAGATCTTCAATCTTCAATATCCCAAAATCTTTTTAGCTCTTTGCAAATCTTTGGTGACTACTCTCCTCTTAAGAAAATTAGGTTTTTAGAACTTAATTCTTTTTTATTTGAGCCTTAAAAGGTCCTATTTATAGAGCTTTAGACCTCTAGAGCCAGAAACTTTGCGTGCAAGCAACAGGTGAGTCATTTTTCATCTTTTTATTTTTTTCAGAGCCGCACGGGCGCCACGATGCCAACTTTCTGCCTGCTCCGGATTTTGTCATCTTCGCGAACTTCGTAAGCTGATTTGGATGGGCAAATCTTGTCTGATTTGGACGAATAAACTACCGTTAGAAAGGTATGGAAGTTAGTTTCAAAAGTCAAGAAAGAGGTTTTCTTAAATTAAGACTTTAAGATCATGTTTTTCTAGCAACAAACTCTGAATGTCAAATCTGTCCATGCGTTACCTTGCACCTTTTTTCGTATTTTCTCACCTCGAAGTTCCTTTTCACTTTGATCCTATAAAAATATAAAAACACTAACTTAATAACTAACTTAAACATGGAATAAATAAATTAAATTAAATTAAAAATAATTAATTTCGAATAAAAATTTCAAAAATGTAATCGATTTAAATAAACAAAATATAATAAAATAACTATATTTCATAAAATTATCAATTATTATCGTACGGAAATGATAGAGACTTAGAGATATAATAGGATTAAGAATTTAGGATTACTTGGAATGTTGGCAGTTGTCACGTGTAGCATTTAGAAACGACTGCAACCTGCAAGAGAACAAAGAGCCGAGAAAAGAAAGTAGCTGAGGCTGAAAATATTGTTAAGCTGGTTGTAGTCTATTACTAGAGGTGACAAAATGAACCCGAACTCGAAAATCCGTCCAAGAAAATTCAAACCCGAATCCGTTCAAACCCGATTTGACCAAAAAATCAAAAACCCGAACTCGAAAAAACCCGAACGGGCCCGAACCCGAATGGACCCGAACCCGAATGGACCCGAACCCGAATGAGCCCGAACCCGAATGGACCCGAACCCGAATGAGCCCGAACCCGAATGGACCCGAACCCGAGACCGGCCCGAACCCGAACCCGAATTTAATACTAAAAATAAAAATAATCAAATTGCAATTAATTAATTTTTTTTTTACAAAGCAATAACTTTAATTATTAATTTTATTCTAATTTTTTTAAATAATTTAATTAAAATTTAATATATTATATATATATATGATGAAATAATAATTTTATCAAAAATAAATTATATTTTGTACTTATAAGTTATAACTTTAACGTCTCATATCATGATGAATTTACAATCTAAATATTTTAAATTCTTGAAAATTTTAGAGATGTGAAAAAAATTTGACAATAATTCAATTATTCTTTAAGGGTAAAAAAATTTGACAATAATTCAATTATTTTGGCCTTTTGGGTTATACTTATACGGTTAGGTTAGAGTGGGTTTAATTGGATTATGGCTTTCATGTGATTTTATTTTAGCGGGTGGATTTATGGGGTTTTGGATTTTATGGCCTTTTGGTTTTGGGTATATTTATTATATATTAATAAATAATCATATTAATTATATATTTATTACGTATAATTTAAATATAAATTATATTTTTTTAGTACTACTTTATAATTTATACTTTATACTGATGAAAAAAAATAAGTACTCGATAGATATATATATATATATCTTGACTATAAGCATAAAATTTTTGCATTTTATAAGTATATAAACGAATAGATGAATGCCAAAATTTATTTTTAAAAGTTTTTTATTTTATAGTGAATATAAATTATAGTGTATTTATATTTTGAAATTTGAGTTCATCAAATCAATTATTTTAAATATCAATATGATTAATTTATAATATATCATATTTTTTATAATAAATTATTTCAAAATTTGATTTTATATAACAAATTAATTTCTTATTCTTTTGGTGCTAACAAATATTAATTTTAAAAAATAAATATAATTAAAAATATCATATAATAGCAAAAGTATAAAAATAATAATAAATTAATAATTTGTTTTTAGATATAAATATTTAAATTACGTAAAAATGATTATATCTAATATAAAATAAAATGATATAAAACATACCTGAACCCAAACCGAACCTGAACCCAGACCGAACCCGAACCCGAATGGGCCCGAATCCGAATGAGCCAGAACCCGAATGGACCCGAACCCGAATGAGCCCGAACCCGGATGGACCCGAACCCGAATGAGCCCGAACCCGAATGAACCCGCCCGAACCCGCCCAATTACCACCTCTACCTATTACTGTATAGTATACGCAAAATGGATGGGTCCCCCAATCACACGTGTGATTAAACTTTCATTTGACACGTGCAAATCGAAATTTAATATGGGCTGTCTTTTTGGTTTGGTAGCAGGAAAACAGTACGGCCCACCTAAACACAGGCTGCGAAACAAATACTCATGAAGCTTAAATAAATGGCATTGCAGCAGCACTTTCCTTTCGGCATAATTGTTTCTCCGTCTATTGTTTTAGAAGAACAAAACTCTCACACAAATTTACTATAAAAAAAATGATACACATTCCAGATTAATAATCCCATTTTCGTCTGAGGGTTCATGTATCAATTCATGGGTTAGACAATAGGTCCGAATTAAAAAAAATTTGCTTTCTTAAGCTTGGCCTGATCCGATTTTAAAATTTGTTTTACTATTTAAAATATATTAAAATATTTCTTATATTTTTTTATAATTATATTTAAATAAAAGATATTTTTATTAATTAAATAATAATTAAAATCGATCCAACTTACAAAAAATCGTATTTCAAATCAAATTTATCGATTCGAATAATTAACTCAATTTTTAAACATGTCTAAATTTAAAGAGGGAAAGCTCGATTTACCACAAATTAATGGTGTTGAAAAAATAGGTGGAATTTGTATTCATTGGTTTAAATTTAATCCCTGCCAAAACAAGTATAATAGCGGTGTATGACATGTGAAATATTAATTTGAATACGGCTAAAATGCAAGTCTATATTAGCATTAGAGGTTCAAAATGTAAATCTATTTGGATGATTTTTTATTATGAAAATGTCAAAATGCTTGTTTTTGTAAACACACTATACATCTTATCATAATTTGAAATTGAGCAGTCTATCTACTCGAATTTTACTCATTAAAAAAAAAAAAAAAGGGAAATCAACAACTTTTTGGGGCAAATTTTAATGATACATAATAACATTGAAAAAGGTCAAACTCAAAATTAAGAGCAGTCTAGCGCAGTTTAGTTAGGGGACTGGTGGTGTTGGGTCCATAGCAATTGGCAAAATAAACCATCAATAATGAAGCGGAAATTGATATCTAAGTTTTTTTATTTTGAGAAAAATATTTTTTTGAAAAAGTTGTTTTTTTTTTTTTTTTTGCTGTTTAAATAATTGTTTGAAATAGTTTTTGTTATTTGATTATTTTTCGAAATTTTTTAATTAATATAAAAAAAAGGGTTTAAAATGAGGAAATTATACCTCATAAAAGGAGACATCATATGTAAAAACAACTTCTGCATCAGAATCCAATCAAATAAGAAGTAAAAAAAAAAAATCCATAACCTAAGGCAAGTTATATTATTATCATTATTATACCCTTTTATTATTCATGAATCTTGGGACTAAGCCTAAGCAGGGGCAAATTCAAGACTGGCAAGAGTCTTGACCCCTTTTTCCTCAAGCTTCCTTGATCTTAAGCATTTTCTCATCCAAAACATAGTAAAAAAGTTTATTTTAACCCCCAAAAAATTTATAATTTAACCCCTTTTATCATGATCTCCCAACACAAAATTCTTGATTTCGGTCTTGGGGCTAAGTACCCTAAATTAGTATGCCCCTCAAATATACATACATGCCTATGCCATTGCATTATAATAGTCATATCAACCTATCTTTGCAAAACATAAAATAACAATTTCTTTGGAATTCTACTGCATTCATACTAAGAAAGAGATGAGATGCAATTCATGATAACAAAAATATTCTATATATTTGATTTGAGTGGACTGGCAGATTGGGAATTCACAGAACCCAAAAAGGGTTTGTTGAGGAGGGTGGGGCGGTTTTGGGGAATACAACAAAACTAAGTACTCTTTTTTTCTTCTATAAGAAGAGAAGATCAAAGATTTATTCAGAAAGATTCTGAAGCCTCAAAAATGGGAAATTCGTGCCATCTTATTATGAATACACAATCCCAACTATGCAATTTGGGGGTGTGGATCATGAAACTCTTCCATTATAAAAGGAAAAAAAAAAGAATAATTCGTTCTGTGCTCATAGTGCAGCTGCATAATGAAAGCTCCTCCAGTTGCCAATCTGACGCTTATTCAGGTTGATACAAACTAGCAGTAAAATCCATCAGAAGTTTCCGAATTAAGAACCTTGCTGCACAATTTTGCATTCCTCAGAGTTTCCTTGTTTATTTCCCAGTTTCAAAACCTAGCACAACTTTTTCATAAGCATGTGGAACACATGCCGTTGCCGGTGCCAATAAATTTCGACATTCGAAAATCGAAGGGCAGGATCATGTACATGCATGGAAGAGGGGCCGGTTTTAATGTGAACCTGGCCAGAACCTGTTCATAACACCATGTTCACTGATGCTGCCCCTAGACAATCTTTGCATCGTTTGCCAGAACCGACTGCCCCTCCCGGTTCTCAAGGGACCCGAACTACAATGCCTCCTAAATGACCCGGACGATTGCCTCCCAAATCTTGCCGATGAACTAAACAAATCGGACACTGATAGTCCTCTCTCAGTATCAAGACCAGAAACATAGTTGGGAATTGAATAATGGCTTTGCAAAGGATCAGTCAACTGTTCAGAGCCAGTACCAACCTTACCATCCAAATCAATGGTGAAATCATCTTCACTAGAACCTCTTGAGCCTACTTCTTTTGCCTCGTCACATTCATTACATACTAGTTTTAAAGCCTGAACAACCTCGCCCATAAAAGGTCGGTGTGAAACCTCCGGTTGAACACACATAGAAGCAATTGCTGCTACTTTGGCCACACTATCAAAAGGGACATCAGAACCTAGAGATGGATCTATAATTGTTTCTAAGCCTTCTTTGCTTGCTAGAAGCGGACGGGCCCATGCAACTAGATTCTCCTGACCAGGTGGCTGTGTCATATCTACTGGTTTTCTCCCCGACAGAAGCTCAAGAAGGACTACACCATAGCTGTAAACATCACTCTTCACAAGAAGATGGCCAGTCATTGCATACTCAGGAGCCACATATCTGGACCAATGATTCATTAGGAGTAAATGTCAAATTACAAATAGCACTAACAAAAAATGATAGAAGAACTAAAAGATTTCAAGAGATAAGCTAGGAAGTTGCATAACACAACACCAATTGATCAAGCGATTGATGGTTAATACGGTCTTGAGCTCCAGTAATCATCTTTCTTTTCTTAATAAATTCTCTTAAAGAGATAAGATGGCATTGCAGTAGTACTAGGTCATGCTAAATAAAATATTTTGACCTTTTCTTTAAAATACTACTAATATGGTATTATATTCTGAAACTGATTTAAGATACCAAGAAGGCATCATAATGTTGTTCACTGCTTAAAGAACAGCAGTTTGGTCATTAGGTGAGGATCAAAGAAGACTACAAAGATATGAAGGATATTATAGTGGAGTATGGTGTGTGTCTACATAAGCCTTGCTCTCCATGTTGTCCCATCAATTTTGTGTGAAGATAACCATAAAAAGTATCTCCTTAGTTTATGTTTATCGTAACGTTTTAAATAGCTAAAGAGATAAGGAATTCCAAGTTGTGTAGAATCATCGAATTAAACCTGCTACATAAATCAATATCCAAAGTGGTTCTTTGTTAAAAAAGATATCCTCAAAGACAATATATCTCCTTAGGGTAATAATTAGTTGCTTCCATTTCTTTTAGAGAAAAGTTATTTCCCACAAACATGCATAAATCAAGGTATAACATCAGCAAGCATATCAATTATATAGACTTGTTCGATGTTCATGTCTCACGCATATAACAGGCCAGGTTGGCACACACAATAACAAGGATCTGTCAAAGCTAAATCCAATAGAGTAGAGAGGTTTCATACCCAAAAGTTCCCATGACACGTGTCGATATGTGCCTGCCTTCCTCATCCATGGCAGTTCGAGCCAAACCAAAGTCAGACACTTTTGGCGTAAAATCATGCTCCAACAAGATATTGCTGGACTTAAAATCCCGGTGTATGACACGTGGGCTTGAATCTTCATGGAGATAAGCTAGTCCACGAGCAGCACCAAGGGCTATCTTTATCCGGGCATCCCAGTCAAGTGGTGCAGATTCCTTGTCAACTCCTGAAACAAACAAAACAGAGGCAAATATAACCATTTTCATAGAATGGAACACTAGGAATGCTGAATATTATAACCCTGGAATAAATCCACAGAAAGCACACAGTTTAACTACCATGCAAGTGAGATTCAACACTGCCATTTGGAATGAGTTCATAAACCAAGCAGCGGTTGCGCTCCTCGGTGCATATTCCAATCAACTTCACCAAGTTTCTGTGGTGAAGACGGCTAAGCATCTCTACCTCAGCCAAGAATTCCCTGCCACCTTGTTGATCATCTCTCTTCAGAACTTTGACTGCCACTTTAATTCCATCTTCAACAACACCGCTGTAAACACGACCAAATCCACCTTCCCCGAGTATTCTTGAAGCATCAAAATTATCAGTGGCTTTTTCTATTTCACTTGCACTGAAGGTCTTAGCAGATCCTGTATAAGCTACAATGCTAGAGCCAAATGAAAGTGATTTCGAACTTAGACCGCTTCCAACCATTGACCCAACAGAACCTGTAAATTTCAACTTTTTTCCAATTTAATAGGGGAAAAAATAAAAGTTTTTGATGGATGCATTTTCTTCCTATAACTA
This sequence comes from Fremontodendron californicum, assembly GCA_030761205.1. Lineage (NCBI taxonomy): Eukaryota > Viridiplantae > Streptophyta > Magnoliopsida > Malvales > Malvaceae > Fremontodendron > Fremontodendron californicum. The sequence continues at coordinate 1,647,086 of JAULJL010000006.1, forward strand.
CAATTAAAGTTAAGTCGAAATGTTAAAACTAAAATGATTACAGACTAATGCAACTTAAGAGATGTCAGAAGCAATGTGAAAACAGATATTAATATTCGTAAATAGTTTGAGGTATTAGATGATAGGCTTATTGTTTTCTTCAGTAAATTGATGGATTGATAAAACTAATAGGCCAGAATATATTTAGCTAAATATAACCTGATGGTTTGGCAAGAGATGTTTGCAGATGCTGTGGAGTTGTTGCTCGTTGACTAGTATGATCCCTACGTTTGAAAAGCAAAACCCATGCAATGGCGGAGCATAAAACCACAACCACCAACACGGACAGAACAATTATAGCAATCACGCCACCACTAAGCACATATTTATGCCGCTTCCCATGCACATCAACACCCAGGGGCTTTAGAGCCCTTGCATTGTTGTCATTACCAGGATATGGTCCACCATCAATTATACCAACATCAGAAGGTGGCAAAGGTGGAGAAGGAGGCAAACCTAGAAATCCACTATTACTACATATTTCAAGGAAAATATATGCCAAAAGAGTTAAAAAAAGGAAAAAGCCAAAAAAAAAAAATGAGCATGTACATACCAAGATAGTGCACATATAATACTTCATAATCCCCAAATAATGAAGTTTTTATAGCAACTTGTTTATGCCAAAATCTCTGAAAAGTTAGAAAGGCTGTTGTTTTATCAAATTTTTGGCCAAGTGGTACCAAGTCAATAAGAACAACTGTCTTCTCTGGTTGCTCACTAGCAGCATTAGCTCCAATAATGCGAACTTGACTTTGTTTCATAAAAACTCCAGCAGCAATTTCCTCTGCCAGCTCAGAAACCAAAGGAAAGAAAGTATATAGTGCAACACTAAGACGTAATCCGACTTGCATTGGCAAGACACAGCCACATGGTGATCCAGGAGGTGTATTTGTATAAGGTTCTGTGCAAATAGTTGTTGAACAATCTACATATACAATCAACCATTAGTACAATACAAAAGATCTTGGAAATGAAAGTAGAGCCAACATACTAGAAAACTTAAAATGTAAAACAAAGAACCTAGTCTTTAACCTTCATTAGGAGGCGGAGGTGGAAATGACATAACTGGTGGTGGTGGTGGCACCTTGGGACTCCTCAATGGAGAGATGGAAGGAGAAACTTTTGGGGAGAAAAGAGGCACTATGGAAAAGAAACATATCATGAATAAGTAAGCAGAAAATAGGGATATATCACAAACAAATATTTAACATAGTAACATTTTATTCTTACTTTTGGTCTGCCTAGATGCAGTCACTGGAGATGGTGAAGGAACAGGAGAAACAGTGCTTACTGATGAAGGAACAGCGGAATGGGATGGGGAAACTGAAGAATCAGTGATGCAGGAAAGATGTTAGAAATCAAAATGACCAATTTAACCCACTTCGCAGACTCTGTTCTGAAAAAAATCAATTTAGCATTCCCTATTTTGATACCAGAATAAAGGGGTGCAGGAGCATAGTGTCTTTGCCTTCTTTCAGGATGAAATGCCGGAGAGATGACTGGACCTACATAAATATTGCGATGAAACATTAACGGGATGTGATAAGCCCATATAATGTTAGTATGGCTGGGACAAGTCTTGGGTACAAGATATTACACCTTGCTGTTTCAAAGGAGGAGGTGAAATCAGGTATGATGATGCCGGAGCAGGACTGGTTCTTTCAGTTCTTGTATGGTGATGCTTATGAAAATCGATTGAAGGTGACAATGCTGGAGAGTTATACCCTTCATTTGAAGGAGCAAGGGATGGAACAAGAGAATTACTAGGTTGCCGCATAGCTGTCGGTGCAGAAGGAGATATGGCTGGGGAAAAACCTGCAAAAAATATCCTCAAAACCTTGATGGTGTTGGTAATAATAATCAAATTAAAAAATTAGCTTGATATTTGCAGATTCACAATATACACCATTTTCTGGGGTATGGTTTACAGGTGGCACTGGCTTGTGTATCTCGTTTGTAGGTGATGCAATGGGTATTCCATCATTGCTTGAGGGTGGGGTTGAAACAGGAGAAATATCAGGATCTGCATTCCAAGCAATCAAAAGTTACCAAGGAGGAAAACAGGAAAACAGACATTAGAATTTGCAAACTCACAAGACCAACCAAATACAATAATGATTAAAAAGTGAGGAGAATATATAGACATGGAAAATTAGTCATCTGTTCAACTTCCAAAATGAAACTGATATAATCTCCTAAGTAGAACCTGGTAATTGGGATGGGTTTCCTGCAGGCACATTTGGGTGGACGGTTGGTGAGTTATGCGGTGATTCTCCAGATGGTGATACAACTGACACTGCATTACATAACAAAATAAGCAACTCTTAACAGTCTCTTTGATTTAAATTTCATAGAAAACACAAAGTAACTAGGTCTACCTGGTGAAATGGACGGTGGTATGATGGAGCGGACAGGTGGTGGGGTCATTTCTAATTTGCTTGGGGGAGATGCAACTGATATTGTGTTTGGGTAGAGATGGCATGGAAAAGGGAAAGTAGAATGAGAAAAGGTAGAAAAGTTCCAAAAGAGCATTTACTGAAGATCTAAAGTTGACACATCAAGCCATGAATTATGTACCTGGAGCAGTGGGCTCTGGAATTGGAGCACGTGGTGGTGAAGCGGTTGGCCCTCGGAAGTGAATGTGTGTTTGATTTCGTGGTGAATTTCTCCAAGGTGTTGCAACTGGAGCTACAAATAGAGTAAAAGCAGCAACATTAGAACCAAACCTGGTGTTAAATTTATCCACAAATGACACATCAAACTACTACTTATGTACCTGGAGCAATTGGCTCCATAACAGGTGTCCTGTTATTTGATGAATTTCCTTGATTAGCACTTGGGGTTGGGGCCAAGGCGCTTGGCAAACTGGAGTGAACGACTGGGGAATTTTGTGGTGAATACCTCAATTGTGGTGCAACTGGAGCTACAAGATAGAGTAAAAGCACCAGCGTTAGAACCAAACTTGGTTTTAAATCTATCTGGAAATGACACTTCAAACTGCTGATTATATACCTGGAGCACTTGGGTCCAGAACAGGGGCCTTATTGTTAGATGAATTTCTATGATTATCAACTGGGGGGAAAGCACTTGGCCTACTGGAGTTAATGGCTGGGGAATTTTGTGGAGAATTCCTCAACGGTGATGCAACCGGAGCTACAGATTAGGATAAAACAAGCTGTATTAATACCACACTCAACCTGTAGTCTACTCATTTAATGACTGCCTTTTGCACAGCAACTGGCTTACTTAGATGGACGACTGGTGAACTTTCTGGAGCATTCTGTGACGGAGTTATTGATGGAACTGCAAGGTAGAACAAGTGCATCCTTTAATTACAACCATACTCAACTTTAAATTTACCCAGTTATTTATCTGGAAATGACACTTCAAACTGCTGATTATATACCTGGAGCACTTGGGTCCAGAACAGGGGCCTTATTGTTAGATGAATTTCTATGATTATCAACTGGGGGGAAAGCACTTGGCCTACTGGAGTTAATGGCTGGGGAATTTTGTGGAGAATTCCTCAACGGTGATGCAACCGGAGCTACAGATTAGGATAAAACAAGCTGTATTAGTACCACACTCAACCTGTAGTCTACTCATTTAATGAATGCCTTTTGCACAGCAACTGGCTTACTTAGATGGACGACTGGTGAACTTTCTGGAGCATTCTGTGACGGAGTTATTGATGGAACTGCAAGGTAGAACAAGTGCATCCTTTAATTACAACCATACTCAACTTTAAATTTACCCAGTTATTTGATGCATTCCTTTGATTAGTAAGTAAGCATACATGGGTGGATATCTGGTGAATTTTGAGGCAAATTCCTTGAAGGAGATGCAACTGGAGCTGCATATTGAAGCCAAAAGAGCAGGATAAGAGCCAATTCCAATTTACATTAACTTGAGGAACAATGGAAATCCTTTTAGTCATGTACCTGGAGCATTTGGCACTGAGAGAGGAGACTTACTAACTGGTTCCTTTTTCTGAGGAGCAGTTGGCGACCTTGATGGTGTGTGTACTTGAACAAGCAGAGGTGGAGGAGATGGTGGCAACACCGCTGGAGTACTTGGTGCCAAGGATGGTACACGTTCATCAATAGTGAATGGTGGCGGAGCTGTATTATGTGGTGGTGGTTCCATTGAATAAATTGGCGACAAGGAATGTGCATGCCCTTCAGTCGTTTCAGGCACCGGGGCAGACATAAGTGGTGGTAATGCAGGAGGAGAATGTAAATCTGACTCTGGATTGTCAAGCCAGAAAATTCAATAAAAAGTCTCAAGAACAAGAACACTTGATACTGGAAAATGGAAGTTACCATTTGGTTGAGATAGTGAGCTTGGTGTATAGCTTCTTTGTTCAACAGCACCAGGGATTCCTTCTGTAGGCGGAAACCTAGAAAACTTTGCTGGAGATGGGGATGGATTTTGCCCTAAAACAAGACAAAAAGATGAATGTATTCTGCATAAATTCAAAGGAGGCATACAACTCGACACCCATTTGTCATTTATATTATTGATAAGTATGTTAGAAATTTACAAAATCCTCTTAGGTGAACACCAAAATGCATTTTATCAGGCAATAATTTGTTTTTACTTATTACAGAATCATGACTGAGGAGTGTAATTATGAGACCAAATAGGTTATCATCCATGATCTATAAAAACGATAATGTCAAAAAAACACTTAATTCCACATAATATTGGTACAAAGATCTTTGTTGCTCTCAAGAAAAATATTTCTAACAAAGAAAGCCTTTGAATTAGAATAGTTTGTTTGTTGTTCTCAAGGTCATCAAACTTTTTTTCAGGAACATGCCTCAACTGTTTGAAAGAATGTGTAAGGCAACCATACAGTAACATTAATTGCTAATTATTCTATAAAATAACATTTCTTAGATAAAGTCTCGAGGAAAAATATTCCTTACTCCAAAAGAAGAGCCTGAGTGAAAATGGGCAATGCTTCAAGTCTCTGGTTAGGCAAACTGTCATTTATTCTATAAGATGATGGAATATGCAGATCCATGAAGATGCTGAATCCAAATTCAGTGGATCTAAAGTGAATGTTACTCTGAAGAGCAGTTTCTAACTAAAATTTCGCAAACAGAATTCAGCAAACAAGTTGACAAGCCAAAGCTTCTTGGCACAGTTGATACCAGTCATTGAAACAATATTTGCAAGATTAAATGTTAACAAAAGATTGTTCACTTGCACAAATTAAAAAACCCATTAAACACAGGTAAAATTCAATAACTTTGAGCAACTGGTATAATCAAATCCCAAACTTCGAATAAAGAGAATTCTACCTGAAGATCCTTGAACAACTAAAGCAAAGCCAATGATGCAGAGTTTGGCAAGCTGGAGAATCAGTGGCATCAACATCCCCATCCCATAAAGCACCAAATCTCACAAAATCTCTAAACCAAGCTCCCTCAATGATGATGATGAAAAAAATTAAGCACCAAGTACAGTAATAAAAAGATGAAACTGTATTATATTAAGAGATAGACAGGTTACTTGAAGCAAGAGAAAAGGGAAGTTAGATTAACAAATACCCCACAAACAGTGCAAAACAAGCAAGGATTAGTTTTTGAGGCTGTATTTGGGAAAACCCAGATTTGAGTTTGGTAAAAAGAAGCAAGCAATCTTTTTTTTTCCTCAAAACTAAAGTTTTCAACTTACAAAGTTCTGATTTTTTCCATGTTTGAAAGAACCGTTTTTGCTACCACAAGTTGTTGAACACAAAATAAAACTGACACAGAAAAAAAAAAAAATTGAATGAAAACAAGAAACAAAGACACCTCACGGAGTCACAGTGCCAAGTAACGGACAGAACCTTTTTTAAGATAGAGAAGAAGAAAAAAATTATAAAAAGAAAAGATTTGGACAGTTTGGTTGATGTGTGCATGTGAGAGAGAAAAAAAAGAAAAGGAAAAGAAAAGAAACTTTAGTTTAATACTAGTAAATGTTATTTTAGTGGGGAGAGTTAGATTTAAGTGGTGTTTTAAAGGGGATTGAACCAACTTTTTTTACTTTGGGATTGGAATTCATATGGCTTTGCTTAACTCTTAACTCTTAACTCATTTTTCTTGCTGATTTTCAGTTGATCCTGTTGGGCAGTAAGAGATAGTGACTCCAGTGAAAGTGAGACTTGGCATGTGGCCAGTTTCTATTTTGACACATCAACCAAATTTTCTTATTTCTTGATGATCTTAGGATAAATTATTTTTTTTATAAGACAAAAGTAAAGGTCCCACCAAAAAACAAGAACAAAGTCTTTTGTGAAACTGGGTTTATGTCCATATGTTTTTATGAATTCAGGGAACAGTTTTTTGTTATTTGCCTGCTCATTAAGGGACCTTTGAAGCTTTAAACAAATCTAAAGGCTATCATTCTGTTAGATAAGATAATGGACCCACCAAAAAAAGAAGAACAAATTGTCAATTACATGGCGTTTTGATTATTTAAGTTGATAACTTTGAATGAATTTAGCCATCTTTAAACAGGGATGAGAAATTATTTCCTTTTTCTTGATTCTTTTGTGGATGTTTTTACCTTAAAGTTGATGGTTATTTTTTTAATACACCGACAGGTTTTAATTGTCATAACTAAGTTTAGGTGGCAATTAAAACAGGAGATTCTTAAGTCTTTCATAAAACAGACCTTACCCATGGTTTATCTATCAAAAAAACTTAAATGAATATAGGAGAAAAAAAAAATCAAAGTGTTGACTGATTTGAACAACAAAACTGAAATTCTTAAGAAAAACTATGTTATGAGTTGAATCCAATAGAAAATACTAGTACAATTTCAAAGTTAAATCATTCTTTATAGAAAGACAGATAATGGATTGACTAGATGGAGCCCATCAAGCTAATTTTCAAAACCTTAGTGGAGAAACTAAAAGACTTTAATGGCTAATGGGGTCTCAACTCAATATTGTCCCACCACCATAGCCAGGCAGATCTCCATGGGAAAAAAAAAAAAAAAAAAAAAGGAGCTAGGGTTTGCTTGGAATATAGCTAAGGACGACAGTTTTAACAGCATAGCAATAATGGTGATTGCTGAGGATTGATGAAAGAAAAGAAAAAAGAAAAAGAAAAAAACTATGGTGCATGTGACTAGAAAGGGGACCCAACAGGCTGACTCCATTGAATTTGAATTGAACAAGTCTTCATTGTCATTTTTATCTTTGTTTTGATGTTTGATGAGAGCTTAAAGCTTTTAGTTTCTAAAAAGGTGCTTAAAAGTAAATAATAATTAATAGCAAAATAATAATAATATTATTATTATAAAGTTAAAAAAGCAAGTAAGCCTTGCATGTGTCATGTGTGAATGTTGTGGTATAGGATAATATCTTTCTTGTTATCTTTTATTATAAATATATATTTTGTATGCGATTTGTTCTCTTTTCTTTTATATTTTTGTAGATTCGTCCGATTTAAGTTCAATTAGGGTAACTATTTAGATCCAATTTTAAGGGTATTATTTAGATTCAATTCAATTTAAAATATGGATAAAATTTTATTTTCAAGTGACTCGATTATGTAAGGACGTTATTTAAATTCGTTCAAATTTTTATACAAAAAACCGATCATTTTTAAAAAAATGATCAATAGTTTTTAAAAATTTAATTAATTAATAATAAAACGGGTCGGATTTGGATAAAAATGTTATACTTAAGGTCCAATTCGTTTTTAAAATGGGTATATTTTTTTATTCAAACTCATTTTTTGGATCTAATATTTTTATCCAAACATTTTTAAATATCAAATTGACTTTCGAATTTGAACGAATAATTCAACACATGAACAAATTTAATTTTTTGTATGTGTTTTGTTTTTCCATATAATTTTATTCTTAGGTTTTGGCAAAATTATTTCATACAAGACAGCATGATACAGCAAAGGCTTCACCAAATGACAAATATCCTTTTCAAACTACAATTTCTTTTCTTTTCTTTTTTTTGTCAACAATTAGAACACAAAGCTTAATTTATCCAAGTTCCTATTCCTTTGGACACCCACACCCACAATTTCTGGATTATTTTTGTTCTATCCAATTCAATTCCAACTGACTGTATACAAATATAGGGTTGGGTTTTATTTTATTAAAGGGAAATTAGAGTTTTGGGGGTCAATTTCACAACGAAGATTGTCCATAAATTCTACATCAAAAGATTCATTCATCTCTCTCCTCAAACAACAAACAAAACATGTGGATGTAGACAAACCCCACACCCCCCCCTTATAATTCCCAGTTCCATCCACCCCCCAGCTAGATTTCGAGTGGACCTTTGGAAAATCAAGGAAACAAAATCCCATCTTTTATTTGTCTTAAGCATTAGTATAATATATAATAATTCATTTCAATACTAAAATTCCCATCACCGACCGTCCCCAGCTAGATTTCTGGTGGCCCAATTGAGATGAAGAAAAGATAGCACCATATGTTTGTCTCAAACTGTATATTTTACTCTATAATAGCATAGCTGCTAGGCTGATAGCCCCCACAAATTCTGCATTACTAATATTTTCAATTTAAACAAACATGGATCCGGCTTATAAACTCATTTTATTATTTATAAATTATTAAAAAATTATTTTTATATTAATATATATTTTATAATTAAATTTAAATAAAACATATTTTTTTAATTATTAAATAATAATTATAAATATTTTTATCCAGAATCAGACTAATTATTCGATCTTTAAGCTGATTTACCAGCAGGCCCCCCATGGTTGTGAGTTATGACAAGATAGTTTTCTTACTTCACACGCCTCCATTTTCGCTCCCTCACATCGCTACTTTTCGCCTTGGGTGTCATCATATATATATATATATATATATTTATTTTTTTCCTGCAGCCCAACAACATAGGCCGTAAGCCTGGGACCATTACATAAAGGTTTTCAACTACTTTTTTTCCAAACCATGTGGAAATATGCAGTAACCTACATTATTATTATTATTTTTTTGCAGTTTGATTTTTTAGTTTTGCATATATTCTATTGCTTTGATTTGCCTGTGTTAAGGCTGAAAAAGAGCATCCTTTTCAGTGATATTCCACCAAATCGGTTTTAGATCCCTTTTACCAACCTAACCAGCAAGGAACCTTTCATGACCAAAGACCCATTCATAAAAAATCTCAACTCTATTGAGTTGAGACCCCATTAGCCATTAATGGCTGGCTAATGTAACATTTCAAAACGTCGGTGTAGAAAGATTTTCCCTTGTTTTTTCTCTTATTGGAAAAGGCAAAGTGCACACTAGAAACATAAGAAATCACAACTCTATATTTAATAAAAAAGAAGGAAAAAGACAAGTAGAAAAATTAACAGTCGGGGCTGACTACAAGTCTTATTGCAAAGGCAAAGTAGTAGGGTTCTGAGACTGAAGGATTTTCAGCTTTTGATTAAAGGATTTCACCAGTTTTAAAAGATATTATACAGATATGAGGCAATTTGCAGGAATACTATAATGGAAACTAGTTTTGATAAAATTTAAAAAAAAAAAAATCAACTTACTTTGAAGGGCATTTTGGACCGAAACAAAATTCAAGGGCATTATGGTAAAAAAAATTGGATTCCCAGACAAAAGGATGAGCTAAGAGAGGATGAGGAAGGCGGCCACTCACACTCCAGGAATATAGTGGGAGATGCCCATGCCAACTAAACATGGGTATAGTGGGAGATTCCGAAAGGGAATTTCAGATGCCCTGAACCAAGGCTCCTAGGGTTCAACATCCTTCCAAACTGATTAAGGCCTCGTTTAGCATTGCTTCTGCCCTGAATCACACTTTTTCACCACACTTTATAAACACACTTTTTTCAACTCAAGCTTTTTCCAACCCAAGCTTTTTCCAACAGCAATGCTAAACTAGACCTAAGAACACCTTATGACACACTTTGTTACGAGCTATGTTGCTCTGACTCTTTATTTTTCTTGAAATATCCGTGTCCGACACATATCCGGATATGAGTATGGTCGTATGAGGATATGATCCTCGAAGGACCTTCCAAATACATGGAAATCTTAGAAAAAATTGAACATACCCATGTCGGACACATACTCGTGTCCGACACTCACACTCGAATCCGAATAACATAGGTTACGAGGACAAGGCTATTGAGAGCTCCTGTTCATTGATATCAACACTTTTTTTGTGGGATCATCATATCCTATTGTAAAATCATTGAGTCGGATCAAATACTTTAAACCCCTTCTTGAAATTTCCTGCCAGCTTTAATTCCTCTTCTTTGCCAATTGTACCATTCCTCCAATCAGCCCTATCCGCCATGTTCAGTAGGCCCCCCGCAGAATCTGCATAAGATCACACCAATCTTTCTTTCTTTTTTCGTTGTGACTGATCCATCTCTTAAACATTAGCTGTAGAGATTAAAGTATGTTGGGCATTCTTTTCAAAAAGAAAAGTATGATGATCATTAGCTGCATTTAACCAAAGGAGTTTAGCTAATAACTTCATCTACCCTTCACATGTATATGAAGATGTCTTGAATAGTAAAATATTCAAAAACTATGTTACTCGGACTCAGAGTGAGTGTCGGATACGGGTATATGTCCGACACGATTATACTCAATTTTTTTAAAAAAATTTCATATATTTGGATAATCAAACTTCCATACTCATATTCAAATATATATATATATATATATATGACATGAGTACTTTAGGAGAAATCAAAATGTAGAAAGTCAGAGCAACATAGTTCAAAACAGCAGATTCTGCTGCAAATTTACTACTCAGATCTAAGGCCAATGATTGGTTATTTGTCAATAGTAACTAAAACATCTTTTTGATGGAAAATAATATGTTTATGGTGTGAATTCCAAGGTATAACAACATATAGTCCGACCTCCTGAATGAATGTCAGATGAAGCACGAACACCCATGCGGGCCATGCCATTGAAAAGAACAACTTCCCAATTAACAAGGCAAACGTTTTTTTTTTATCAAGAACCACTACCTTTATATTCTCTGTTTCTTATTTTAAAAAACAAAAATTACATTTGACGTAATTCATAAGAAGCTAATCTCAGGTTATAGGCAAGACAGAGTAATTATGGAAATGAAAATCAAAAACCTATCATGAAAATCAATGTTAAAGAAATTAACACACTAATTATCAACAATCTGAATAGGTGGCAATTAAGGAACAAGGATACAATCGAAAGCATCTTGTTCAGAAATAAAATGCAAAACTCTTTTACTCAGGTTTCTATTTAGTAAGTAGGTGCCGAGGTACAAATAGGCAGCATCATCACATTCAATAGAGAAATTAAGAATCTTACCTCACGTCCAAATTGGGCAGGAAACTTTTCATTCTCCTCAACCAAATGTGATAAGATTGAACCTTCAGGGAGTTCCACGTAAAAGCAGCTAAAATTCTTATAAAACTATGTCCTTTAACCATTTTCTCCCCTCGGAATTATTGTTGAATGCAGGGGAAACATCAGCGTAAAGATAAAAGTATATCAGAATTCCCTTAGAGACACCACATACATATATGCATTACATAACCCATGAATATGGGAATTTTGAAAGCAACGTTATCAACATATATGCACCACACTCACTCAAATGTAATAACTTACATTTTTTGGTAACAAATCCAAAACCCAACTTTTCAGCTGCCAAATTAAAAATGTCTTTAAGAGCAGTTGCTTTGGATGATGGAACAGGAACAGCCTATGCAAAAGGTACAGAATATAAATTAGATGCCAAAGTAAATACTTAACTATAAAGAAACCTCAATATTAAGGAAACAATTATAGAAAATCCATACATGCCTTATGTATGTATGAGTAATTTATATATATACTCTTGAATAACTGAACAATATTAAATGAATTTGCTTAAGGAAGCAAATTTAGATTGGACAAAGTAACAAGACTTTATGCAAGTGTTTCTCATGTTCCACAATGTAACGTGCAACTAAGATGAAGACATTGTAAAGTGTACTAAGCAATTCACCAGTTCTAACACATTGTAAAGTCGCACTAAGCAATTCACAAGTTCTAACACATTGTAAAGTGTACCTACATGAAGACATTCATAGGATAAATTTCTTTTACCTGAAGGTTGGCATGGGTGCCACGTTCTGATATCCACACAAAGAACACAGCTTCCTTTCCCTGGTTTTTATAATACATCTTGAGACTGTTCTGGAATTTGCCAAGCTCAATTTCACTATATGCTGGTAGAGAAAGAGTATTTGGTAAATGCTCAACTGGAATTATCAGTACATGATCTTGGACAAGTAGCCCTTTTGCCAGTGCACAATAGAAATTCTCTCCTATGCTAGTTACCAGATGTGACTCCACATTTGGGCTAGACAAAAAAAACCAGCACTCTTTTGACCTGTACTCAGTCGCAAAATAGATAATCATTATAGTGGTTTGATAAAAATACAATAAGGTTGAAACGGGAAACATTCAGCAGTGTTGTTATGCTGGCTAATCAATTTTTTCTGCTAAAAGAAGTGACCAAATTAACAACAATATGCAGTGGGCAACAAATCAAATTAGGGGGAAAATGATGAAGGCAACAAAACACCAACCTGTTAGCCTTACTATTGCCAGATCCAGGTCTCTTACGAGAGTAACTCTCACCTTCATCCTGTAAACTGTGCTTAAAGTTGCAATCTAGACCTTTTTCACATTTTCCTTTGATGATAAAATCAAGACAAACACCTCTCAAAAATTGCTCCCTTGCATCTCGCCGATGAAGTAAGTTGGGAGAGGAATTCGGGCCCGACCTTCGACGTAGTCCATTAATTCATCGAGCCGGTCTGGTTCGTCGAAAGGACCTCGCTGATTGTTCACCTGAAAAATATAATCATTTTTTTCAGCTCACCGCAGTTTAAAAGAAAGAATTAAAACCCTAGAAGAAATATAGAGAAGTTTTTTAAAAATATAAAGAAAATGAGAGAAGATTACTGAGTTGACTCGCTATAAGAGCTGGTTGAGACGGCATAAAATTAAAGTCGCCACACAGTAGAATTCGTGGAGGAGCCATCGGAGTTCGGAGAGAGATAGAAAAAGACCGTTGAGAGCGAAAAGCGGGAATGGTGGATTGGTGCTCTGAAGTGAAAGAAAGCCAGAGGGGCGTCGACGCTTGGGCTTAAGAGGAAAGGCACAAATGGTTCGAGCCTTCTGGCCCATGTTTGTAATATATGAAGACAGGTTCATATGGGCCGACCCTTTTGTGGACGCAATGATTAGCCTGTTTTTAGTTCCATATTTGATTTTTAGTAAAAATAAAAAATAAAAAATGTTTTAAAATATTTAAAATAATCAAAGTTTGATCAATCACATTAAAATGGACAAACAAGTTTAAACTTATATTTAATTTTGTATAAGTTTAAAATTTGATTGATCACTTCAAACTACAAAACTACTAAGTTATTATTATAATTACAACAAATATAATTTTGTTGGTAGGTAGAAGAAAACAATGGGATTAAATATTAATTTTACCATTTAAATTGAGAGTTAAATTCAAATTTCATCAACTTTCATGAAAATAATTTATTTTTAAATAGGTACAATTTTAATGGAAAAATGATTTTTAATTTTTTTTTTATGGCAAAAACTATTCACAAAGACTATTTTAACACGGCAAAACAAAGTGAAAGACTACCTCAATCTCAAAATAATATAGGCCATTTTTGTTTAAATTTGATAATTTTAAATACGATACGGTTATATGATAAAAATAATTAAAATACGAAATAAAATATGACACGATATGTTAAAATAATACGAATATAACATGAATATAAAAATGTATCAAAATTTATATAATATAAATTATTAATATATTAAAATTTATATAAATATATAATATTCTAAATATAATTATAACATTAAAAAAATAATATAAATACAGATTGGTAGGTCTAAACCTTGCAAGTTGGTCCAATCTAAAGTCAAACGCATTTGAAATACGATCCAATCTAAGTTTGCGGACATAAAAATTAGGTTCCAACTTAATGTGAGTGTACATTCAAATTTCAAACCCATTCCTAAGAAATTAAGATCCCATGTTGCATAGTCATGGTCCAAGATAATTGCCCCATCCATCATCTGATTGATAACTTCAAACTTTATGAAACCATTAATTCTTCAACGATACCTTTTCTAAGATCCCAATCTCTGACATAATCACCTTTTTTTTTTTTTTTTGATAATAATAATAATAATAATAATAAAATGTAAAGTTAAAAATTAAGAATTAGACTTAGACTTAGACTTAGACCCTTTTAACATTGTTGGCATAATTTTTTATGTCAAAGATGTATTTCATCGTAAACTCAATGTTAAACGAGTAAAAAAATTTGATTTTAGTGATTGAAGTTATTGTTTGCCAACCAAAACCAAAAAGTTAAAAAAATAAAATTTTTGAGTTTTAAAATTTTTTTGAATAAAATAATTTTATTATCTTTATCTTTCAACACTTTCATTATCTTAAACATTTTTTTTTAATATTTCAATTTCTTATCGCACTTTTTCATAATAATTTCAAACACTTAAAATTTTTTAAATCATAATTTTTTATCACATATTTTAAATACACTTTTTTCGATCCAATTTTTTTATAACTCAAAACTTTTTTCTAACAATACTAAGCTCTTAAATTTGAAATGAAGACGAGCGTGGTCCATGCCGGGTGTGAACCCTTAAATCTACTCACATACATTATACATAGTCAGATTCTTCAAAATCTTTTTTTTTTGTTTGGACTGTCGGAGTGATAGAGTATTTTAAATTTGTCGTTTTTTTGGATTTGTGAATTTGTAGTCTTAGCTAGGGGTGTTCATTCGGTTAATTCGGTTAATAACCGAACCGAATTATCCAAAACCGAATTAACCGAATTTTTTTTTCAATTAACCGTTAACCGAACCGAATAATTAATTCGGTTAATTAACCGAACCGAAATTATTTTGGTTAATTCGGTCGGTTTCCGAATTAACCGAAATAAATAAAAAATTTATTTTGCTAACCTATTTTTTTACATGATTTTGTATCCAAATTATCCATCCAAGTCCAACTAATCAAAATCCAAAAACAAAGCATATTATAAAATCCAAATATGAAACAAACAAAGCTAAAAAAATTGATAAAATATGAACATTACATAGTCTCAAAGACTCAAAAATATATCTAAATTAATATATAAATTAATTTTTAGTTTTTAATATATAAATTAAATAGGAAAGGTTATTAGGGTTTTTAGTTTTTAATATATAAATTAATTTTTAAAAAATATATATATCTAAACTCATAAAATCTTGTCGTTTTAAGCATTTCGGTTAATTCGTGTAATTCGGTTATTTTCGCTTAACCGAACCGAATTAACCGAAAACTAAAATTTCTCAAAACCATTAACCGTTAACCGAATTAAAATTCGGTCGGTTAATTCGATTAAAACCGAATTATGCACACCCCTAGTCTTAGCTTCATTGTATTCTGATTTCTGAATTTTAGTTGATACTAGATAATGTCATACTTACTTTATGAATGTAAAAAATATATATAATTAATTTTTTTCATAAAATGGTAGTTTATTAGAAAAAATAATATTTTTTTAAGAAAATGTAATTTTTTAAGTGAGGTAATTTTTTAAAAAAGTAATAATTTTTTAAAAAAAATGGATTTAAAATTATATATTATAGTAAAAAATTAAAAAACATAAATATCTTATAATATTATTATTTAATTTATTAAAATTTTATTTTTTAATCAATTATTCAATTGAATTTATGTCTTTTGTGACATCAATTCAATTAATTTTTTTAAATATAATATAGATTAATGAAAAAGTGCTTAGTCGAATTCCCAATTTCTCATCGCAGTCAGTCCAGTACATTTTGCGTTGCGTTTTGCTTGCGATAAATGTTTTATTTCAGTTTCAGCTTTGTTTTGGTGGGTCTGAAATCTGAATGTCATCTATACCAACTTTCAACAAATGCTTTGATTATTTACTTTAACGTTTTAATTCTCATCTTACATTCTAATTTGTAGCCAACAATATCACCCAATTAAGCATTATCCATTCAAATGTTTGGTAAGAGAGAAAGAAAAATGAATAAAAGAAAAAATTATTTTTTTATCATTTTTTTCGTTCAATTAAAAGAAAATAAAAAGAGGGAAAAATTGGTGAATTTGTATATATTTTTATTTAAATTCAATCACTCTAAATTTATAAGAAAAACACTCATTCAACTTAAAATAACAATTTTTTTTTATAATTTTACCTCTAATCTTTTTTATTTTTCATACCAAACACAATAAAATTAAATTAATTTTTCTTCCTCTCTTTCATTTTTTTCTTTCCTCACCTGTTTGTCAACTGTCACACTTAAAACTCTCAAATTATAAATCACAACTTTAACTTAGTATCGTTACTAATAAATATATTGGGTAAGTATGTTAATGCAACAAATTGATATTATTGATGCAAGAATTATTAAAATTGCTTTTATTATAAGATATTATCTATTTTGAAGATTCAGAAGTTTAACATTTTAGAAAGATATTTCAATAGATGAAATGTAACATTTGCTTCTAAAATCATTATTTAATTTTTAATTATTAGATGTGAGATTATTTCCATTTCACCGAGGTATAATAATTATTTTCATTTTAATTATTAGATGTGAGATACTTTCCAGTCTCATTATGATAAACTTCCGAACCTTCAAATATAAACTCAATTAACAATTTTTATTATTGCCAATAAAGAAAGACTTGAGTTAGACCAAGTCCCTGTCAATATGCAGCACTGTTTTCCTGATGGCTGAGACGGTTCTCTCTTCAGATATGTCCAGAAACATTATCAGGATATCAATTTCAATTTTCAACCTTATTTATTGT
Organism: Fremontodendron californicum; assembly: GCA_030761205.1. Classification (NCBI taxonomy): domain Eukaryota; kingdom Viridiplantae; phylum Streptophyta; class Magnoliopsida; order Malvales; family Malvaceae; genus Fremontodendron; species Fremontodendron californicum. Next base: position 1,664,030 of record JAULJL010000006.1, read on the forward strand.
CCGCAAAATTGTAACTTTGTAGCTACTCACAAAATTCCAAAATCAGGGTTGTTACAACCTTCACTGCTTATGGTATGAATAAATTGTTAAATTCAATATATAGCTAAACATAGAAAATAATGCAAATAACTTTTTACTATTTGATAATATCTGTACTAGGAGTTATTGATTAATTTTCACACCCATTTAAATGAATCTCTATTGTTTTATATACATGCCATGTTCCAATTCCTACCAGTATCCAATTATTATTGTCGAAACTAAAATAATAATTATTTTTTATCAGTTTAAATTTTTGTGATAATTGGTACCCAACTTAATATAATATTAAAACTATCAAATTCAAATTTTGACGATCGTTTTTTTTTTGTTCATCGGATTGTGCGTTGTTATTATAATCTTTGTTCAACATTGCACTTTTTTTTTTTTAATATTTAGATACATGTAAAAGCATTAATCATTAATTTGATTTATACATGAAAGTATCATCTCATTTTAAAACTTAACTTAACAATTATATTTAATTAATAAAAGTATCAACTAAACCAGATCTTTACTCCTTGGAGTTCCTTTGCATGTAACCAATGTGAAGTTGAGAATTTATATTTGATAGAATGGCAACAGTATGGTTCTATCTGTCATGCATAAAGACTTTACTTAGATAATGGTCCGTTACTCATTTTGAAATTACGGATAAATTATAAACGTGAATTTTAATTAACGATAAAATATTTTATTTAAATAAAAAAATTAATCAATTTTAACTTGAAAAATTAGTGACGTACGTAAATTCTTGAAGAAATCACGAATTGTGAGAAATAGTTTTCAAGAGTGGTTCCAAGAGGGAGAAACTGACCGTTACCTAAATAAGGTCCCATGCGTAATAGCTATCTATACATCTATAATTTCTTGATATTCAGTAATTCATAAAAACATATGATCATGCATGTAAAATTGGACATGGAGGTGGATCCGTGAACTTCACTTTCCTGGAAGTAGACTTTTCCATTTCTGTACTGTAACCCAATAAAAAATAAAATAAAAATACTTTTCCATTTCACTTTCCTCGATTAATGAGAGGCAAAAGAACACTACGTGTGCCATGTTAATACGATGGGTTATCTATTTTCTGGTTGCTAATTAAATGGAAAAGAAAAAAAAAAACAAAAAACAAAAGCACTGTATTGTAATTTCCAAGCTCTAAAAAAAGACAAAAGTTATTTGACAGCAATGCTTCGAGCTCGAGGATTCCTACTTATATTCTTACAATCTGCAAAAACAAGACATTCAAGTCTGAAGTCTCAACGAAACTCCAAATTTTCAATTCCTTTTTTTCTTTCTCTTCTCAGCAAATACATTTCCTTTGCTCTGGTTTTTTGATATGTCGGCTTTAATAGCAAGCTGGTTGACGCCAGCCTCTCTTTTCATCCTCCTCAACATCATGATCGGCACCATCTTCCTTATCTCCCGTCTCTCTCCTACCAAAACGCCATATCACCAACAGTTTGGACACGACGGCTATAACTCAGCCCCGCCACTCCAGCGAGCTCCGTCGCTCCTCGACCGCGTTAAGTCCATCAACTTTTCAACTTACAAATTTTCTCTTCCAAACCAAGAAGACTTCGACCATCATCATCTCCAACCTGCAGATAATTACTTAGCTGCCCATCCGCTCGAGCGATCCCCGTCAATTATCGAACGAGTCAAGTCCATCAACTTCTCCCTCTACAAATATTCTCCTCAAAATCCAGACACGGACTATATTCAGCCAACAGAACACGACTACACTAACACACAACCACAACAACCCCTCAGCCGAGCACCGTCTCTCTTAGAGCGAGTCAAGTCGATCGATTTCACCTCCTTGTACAGATCGGACTCCGTCAAATCAAACTCAGAAACGGAACACCCTGCAACGTCTGAAGAAGCGGATTGGGACACGGATATGAGTCCAGTTCATGGTGGTCAAGTAAAGAGAAGCAAATCAGAGTACTCTAAGGTAAAACAAAGGAAATTTCCAGAGAAGATGAAGAAATCAGCGAGTGAGAATTCGAGGTGCAAGGCGGAAGAGGAGGAAGAAGAACAAGAAGAAGAAGTGGAGAGAAGACGACCAGCAACTACAAGGATCGAGAAGACGACATCGTTTGGAGATGGTGATCAAGGTGTCGATGCAAAAGCTGATGATTTCATCAACAAGTTTAAACAGCAGCTTAAGTTGCAGAGGTTGGATTCTCTCTTGCGTTACAGGGATATGCTAAGGGGCAACTAATTAATGTAAGATTTCTGGTTTTTGTTCTTATTAAGGTTTCGAAATTTGACATAGAATTATCGTGTCTTTAGTCTTAATTACGGTCACTTGTTCCCTCTGTTTAGTAGTTCAAGTGGGGAGATGGTTTTCATAATGTATGAAGGGTGTTTTCGTAATTTAGCCAGCTTTTACGCTTTGTTTATGATCCGGTTTACTCCGACCAGTGAATGGGGGAAGAAGAGCTAACTGAGCAGTGAGCACAGATCGCAAAAGCATGAAACCAAAATGACAATAATGGCCCTTTGGTTTCAAGTAAATTTGGTCGATAATGATGTTCTTTTTTTTGTCATTTAAGGTGCATTAATTATTATTTTATAATAAAATTTGCTAACCAGTGATTTACAATTTTTTTAAAAATTATTATAATAATAATACTTTTATCAAATGTACTGAACATAATAAATAAAATTATTAATTATTATATTTAATATAATATTTTTATTATAAGTATTTTAAATTATATAAAAAAAATGGCGAAAGTAAGACTTCAATTAGTAGTACTTTTTATGCGGGGAGGGGTGAGGTTCATGTACTTTTGCATGGTATAAGTGGACGGCGAGAGATTGTTAGTATATTCAAAGAATCAAACCGTCGTGTCTACGAAATTGAATAGTGTTTATAGGCCTTTATTGTCCTTGTTTCAAGCCATGTTATGGCAACGATAATGTAAATTTTCTAGGATTATTTTGCTGCCGACTTCACTTCCTTAAAATTATAATATTTTTATTTCATGTATTAAAAACCATCATACTCCTAATTAATCATCATCTTCTTGAATAGTAGTTAGCAATTTGCCTCAACCATAGCTCAAATATTAAGTATAAAGTTGGCATCATAAACATGGTTATAGATAAAGTTGTTCATTGATTTGGTTGATTCGGGTTTAAGTTTCATATTAATAAATATTTTATTTGTTTTCAATTCAAAATATGAACAAAAAATTCTATTTAAATCAGGTTTGATCATATACAATTACTATTAAGATCCGCACAAATCCATTTTGATTTACATCGAAAGGGATTCATTTTATGTAAAAAAATATCGATCCCTCACATTTATATTAATAATTGTAAAATAGATCGAGTTAGGTAAAAAATTATGTCTAAGGTTCGATTTATTTTTGAAGCATGTTTCATTTTTATTTTTGTTGCCTAAATTTATTTTTTAAATTCAATATTTTTATCTAAGCTCTCAAAATACTAGACGAACCTTTTAATTTAAGAGGATATTTCGGTCTTGAACAAGTTATAGACAACGATATCGTGCCAATCTGATAATTACAAAACCTGATCAGCACAGTTCCGCTCACCTTTTGAATGCAGATCTCTCCTAGGTGGACGTTAGTTAGAGGAATTTGATAACTTTGATATATTTAATTTCTTGAATGGACATTGGCGTCAAAAAGATGATAATACTCATGATTCCAATTAATTGCTTAATCGGCAAACAAAAAAGGACTAATCCTTACACGTCCCAGGACCATTCTTATTTCCGTTGGCATTTGTGGTCAATTTGTCAGCAGTGCGGCGAAGAAGATAAGCACGACTATAAGCTAAAATTGTTGATTCATGGATGTCGACATTAAGTGCACTTTTGTTTGGTTTCGTTTCCCATCACCATCGGCTTATAAGTTATATCTGCTCGGCCCAAGTCAGGGCAGACAGGACAGGGTAGGAACAGAATCGTTGAACCACGGCCTTGCCGGTCGCACCGGTCTTTTTAATTGTAAACATTGTAATGATGATGAAGATATGACCATAAACCTTATTTGAAAAATTTTGTAGACTTTTCTCCCTTCGGTGGATTAAATTTAGTGTTGACAATGAAGTCAATAATCACGTTTTACTACTATTAATTTATTTTATTAATTATAATTATAATTAAACTTTGTTGATGAAATATATCCAGGCCAGCGTGTTTTGTCAATTCTAACCATTGTAATTATCTCACCTTTAAATTTTTTTTTCTTTAAGGAAAAAGTTTCTTCTTTTGTTGCTAAAAGACATAGATTCTACAAAGGTATTACGTATAACGTATAATTCGAAAGGTGCTGTTGGAAATATTCGCTTTTGAAGCAGTTATAATATTATTACTTAAAGGTAAAAATAAAGCTTTTTTTTTTTAATAAAATAAAGTAATGCGATTTGAAGTCACTCTCCAAAGCAAACTCAATAGTCAATATGCGACTCCATAAGATGCAAAAATCTTCTTCAGGGGTGTAAATGAGACACTTATACTCGCAAATTACTCGAGTTCAGCTCGAAATAAATTCGAATTCGTCGGTCATTGTCGAGCCGAGCTCGAGCTTGAGCACTCGAGTTATCGAGCGAGCCGAATTCGAGTATCCTAATACCCGACTCGAATAGCTCGCGAGCCTAATCGAGCTTTTTCATTTTTAATTATAAATTTACTAATTTACCCTTTTATATATATATATATATACACACTTAAAAATCCTAAAACCTAGTTTTTTTCCCTCTCTCTCGCATGTGCTGCCGCTTTCCTTCTCCTTTCCCATCCCTTCCCCTCCTCTCCCCGTCCGGCCGTCCCAAGTTCCTCTCTTCTCTCCCACTCCCACTGGACCCACTCCCAATGCCAACTCCCAGCTGCGGCTTCTCTCTCTCCCATTTGCGGCTTCGTCTCTTGCATTTTTATCTCATAGTGGAAGGTGGATTTTTTTTTTTTAGCAAATGGCCTTAAAAGATGATGCGGAGGTGAAGGGTCTAAATAGGTCGATCTCATAGCGGAAGATGTCAACTCTGGTTTTTGGGAAAGGTAAGACAAAGGGTGGTGTTGCCTATAAACCCACCAAGTTCAGTGCAATTAGGCTCAAATCTTAGATTTTTGGAACAAACCACATCAAGATTGAGGAGTGAATTTGGGTTTTTGCTTCTCATGTAATTTTATTGAAAGAACTTATATTCTTTTGCTTTGTTTGTTACTTTTGTTATTTGATTTTTGTCTTTCCAGATCTATTATGTTAGAATTTGTTTTTCTTTTTAGTAATTTGTTCTAGTCATTATACCATTGAAGAAATTTTATTATTTATAAATCTAATTAATATAAAAATTTATAAATGAAAATTTTTAGTTCGAGCTCGAGCTCGAATATGAAAATCGAGCCTAATCGAGCGAGCTCGAATAATTCGATTTTATCTCGAGCCGAGCTCGAGCTTAGAAAGAGATACTCGATCGAGCTCGAGCCGAGTTTCGAGTTTCGAGTCACGAGTTCCGAATCGAGCTCAAGCTTCTTACTATTCGGGCTCGGCTCGACTCGATTACAGCCCTATCCTGTTACTTTTGGATGAGAAAAAGGAGTGGTTGATAGACGGTCAAAGTATCTTAAAAATTTTTATACTATACCATCAAATGTAAATTAATTTCTCTATTATAAAATTGAATAATTTTGTTTTTGTATTTTTAAAAATGAAGCAAAAAGGTAATATTACTGACTAGTGTAGCAGAAATTATTAAAAAAAGCTGATGTGGCATTTAATCTTATGTTTATTTGATGATGTAAAAATATATTATTTTAAGCTGACGTGAACAAAATAACAAATTAAGTTGGCAAAAAATAATTTGATGTGATATTTTTGCCGACTTAGTTTATTATTTTGTCCACGTCAGCTTAAAATAATATATTTTATTGATGCCATGTCAGCATTTGACATCCATGTCATCAAATAAACACAAGATTAAATGCTATGTTAGTATTTTTTAACAGTTTGTTATACTAGTTAGTGATTTTACCTTTTTGCTTTAATTTTAAAAGTACAGAGACTAAATTACTCAATTTTATAGTAGAGGGATTAATTTGCACTAGATGATATAATAAAAAAACTTCTGAAGTATTTTGATCCATTGATAGACCTATCCATTGTTGAACGGATTGGATTGAGTTTGAGATAGAAATATATATTTTTTAATTTGAGTTGATTTTTGGACAGGTTAGATTTGGGATAGAATTTTTTTTTTTAATACAAGTCAGTTGGGCCCAGCAATTTAAATAATAAAAATAATTTTTATAAAAAATAATTTTTTAATATTCCATTATTTTCAAATAATAAATACGACTAATCAAATCAGTTATTGAAAAAAACAAAATTTTCAACATGTGGTCCAAAAAAGGTTTGGTCTGGGTGTGGTAGTTAGTTAGTCTCACTCACGAACCAGGGCCTAGAGGTACGAGGACCCTTGTTTAGAGTTCGGACAAACAGTACTCTTTGGTGTTAATGATTTTTATTTTTATTTTTATTTTTTATTTCTCTTTTATTTCAGTACAAAGTTACAAATGCTTTTTTTTTTTTTCCTTTAAAACTTGCAAAGGCTTCATTTTAAGATTTTCTTTTTAACATGCATAAAGATTTATTGAGTTTTGAGTTAGTACCAATTTCATCAAATCCAAGATTGGTTGAATTGAACCGTGTGGTGACTCGTTTCCTACACCAGATCATGGCATTGATTAGCCCATTGGTTTCCATCAGACCTCCATTGTTTTTTTTGTGCAAAAGCTCATGAATATCTATTTGCCTTTTGCATCTGTAATATAAAAAACAAAATAATGCTAGTAATTCAACTTCTTAATTTCTTCTCTGAAAACAAGAACAAGATAAACTAATTAGTATATCTTTTGGATATAAAAATGGAGATTTATAGCTGAGAAATGCAGAGATCGATAGGATGGGCGATAAGCAACCAAATATTAATTCCTCCATAGAAGGCTAGAACACCATCTTTTTCCTAGTTAATTAAGGACACCAATAAGGATAAAAAAACAAATAGGGAAAAGGAAATTAATAATGCAACAGATATATTCATGTTTTTCTTGAAGAAACATATATAACCATAAAATTAAAGCATTAGCACGATACTTTTCCTATTTATATATATATATATATCCTTAATCTTTAATCTCTGATCCATAAGATCATCAGGCTCCATTTTTCTTTGCTTCCTGATCATCAGGCTCGCCAGACTGCTGCTCTCCTTCGGTATCAGATGGAACACTGCACGAAATATACAAAATGTGTCAAATTTTGAAACTTCATTTATATATATATAGTTATACAGTAAGCTTATATTGCATAGTATTATATTAATTGCCATTTTATACTATGTTACTCGGATTCGAGTATGTTCAATTTTTTAAAAAGTTTTTTCATGTATTTGAAAGGTCTTTAAAGGATCGTCATATCTCCATATTCATGTCCGGATATGGGTCGAACATAAATGTCGGGTACGAATATTTTAAGAAAATTGAAAAGTTGGAGCAACATAAATTTTATATTGTATGAAAAAATTGCATAATAAAAATCTTGCTATACGTGAGGCAAAGATAACATGCAAATGCAAAGATGGTATAGTAGTAAACAACTTGGGTAATTGTTGATACACTGAAAAAACCTTGTGATCTCATTCCAATCTTTCAGATCCATGATTTGATCAGTTAGATCATGAGTATCAGACAACTCGGACGTGGTCGCAGCTTCTTCCGAATTCACCCCGCGGGAAACCTAATAAAATCACAAACAAATAGACAACAAAGTTAAAATCAAGTATTTTATAAAATAAAAGATTTAATTAAGAATGGGAGAAAAATATTGAAACCCTTTAAAAAAATATCTTACACGATCATGCACAAGCTGCAATGGCGGCGGCGGTGTTGAAAACGAGCTCAATATAGAGTTATCAAACTGCTGTTGGTAATTTCCCCTGAAGAAAGCTTGCTGTTGGTTATTCACAGCTTCAAGCTCGGATTCATAATATCCAATAAGAGAATGGAGTTTCTGAATGATGCCTAGACAACCATGGACGGGATCAATATGGAATCTGACATTGCCTTCAAACAGTAACGTCTCAGCAGTTACTTGTCTTTGATGAGGCTGCACCAAATTCAGCATCCTTGCTATGTTGCTTAAACCAAAGAGATTGTAAGCATGTAGAAATTCATCGTATCTGCTTGCTGGGAAGTAAGGTGCGAATTCGCAGCTCTCGTCGCACGTTTTTCTTTGAAGCTTGCAAGCAGCACAAGCATGGGGATATATTCCCCCAACACCCGGCCCTCCATTCATATCTTTGCACTTAGAATAATTAATCGTCTGATTAATTCGTTTGAAGATTATAGAACACCAAGGTTATATACGGATGCACCTATACACAAAATTTCAAGTGTTTCTATATTTGTGAGTTTATATATAATTAAATTTTGATTTGGAATTTTAGTATAGAAGAACCAAAAAACTAGATTATGGGGTATCGGAGTTTTAATGGAAGTAGATTACCTAAATTCAATTACCTACTATATTCATTCCTCTTTTGAAATAGATTTTATATTATAACCCACTTGCTGCCTCAATAGACTTATAAGCATACAATGCTTAAGTATTTTATATTATATAAAGTTAAACTAGAACTACATTTAACCCAAAAGAATGAAGTTGAACTAATAAGATTTTTGCAAAAATCAATTTTTTTTATAGTTTGTGTAAATACTAATAATGAGTTTTTGAATCTCACAATTGCAAATTTTCTAATATGAACTGCAAATAAAACGTGAACGGAGATCAATAAGACCAAACATTGGCATATATAAGACCATTCATTCGATTGTTTCAATTATTAACTGAAACGAATAAGTATTAAGCGAATTAATTGATATTTTATTTTTTTTTATCATTTTTATTAATCGATTGAAAATATTTTGTTAATCAAATTAAGTGAATTTCAATTGTTTTTACTGTTAATAAGTTAGAAATATACTTTAAAATTTAAAGTTTTAGTTTTTCACAAGTATAATCATTCGAAAAATATTCAGATATCAAATATAAGTCGATTTGTGCGGAATTTTGGACAGGGATTTTCAGTTTTATTCTGTTTTGAAATATTATTTTGTTAATAAAAAATAAAATTACTTTTGTTAGTTAATTTTAGTTTTAAAAGATATTTAAATTATTAATATAAGAATAATATTTTAAATAATAATTATCTAAAGGGATTTTGATGGGCTGGGTTGAATATTGAAACCTTTTAAAAATATCAACTGGATTCGGCCCAGTCTGTCAAATGTACACCTCTATTCAAAACGCATCTTCTCAGAAATTGCGTTTTCGGAACGCTGCGTTCTAGCGCCTTCTTTACAAGTTACAAGCCACACGTCCTAGAGTGAAGCGAGAGAAGAATTGAATCATTGAGGCGGCGGTCTAATGGCGGAAAAACCCCAACCGGTCCTCGTACAATACTGTCAAGTGTGCGGTTTGCCCGCCGAGTATTGCGAATTCGGACCCGAATTTGACAAATGCAAGCCCTGGTTGATCCAAAACGCACCCGACCTTTACCCAGATCTCCTTAAAGGTAACGCCTTTTAACCACCGCCGTTGAGTTGAAACTTGAAACCAATCTTTTGATTTTTAAATATTTTTTTTTTCAATTTTTATTTGCAACAGAGAATGCTAAAGAAGCTGATAAAATTGCTGATCAATTACAATCCACTGGCATATCTTCTGCTGATGCTACTGCAGGTAAATTTTATTCGTAATTCTCTTTTACATACTTAAATTTCTATTTTTCTTTTCGATTTGAATATCGGATTCGTTCTGAAATTTGTTTTTTCTGTTTTCTGTTGATTAAACTTATTTTTGTAAATCACATTCCAATAATTCTTGAAAAAAGAAAAAGATTTGCATTTACTGAAATAGTAAATCCAGTGGATCATGTGTCAGTTTACCGAAATCTTTCATGCCTGTGAGTAGGCTGTTTTTCTTTATGAACTAGACGGGTTGAGTTATGAGTGTTGTAATGTAGTAATTTGATTATGGAATTTGGCCTAAAAACTTGTAAGATGGGGGATGAAGCTATGGTAACGCCGCTGGATTAGGTCAATACTTAATTTGGTTTTATTTTCTTAGAATAGTAAACTACTACTTGGTTCAATCTGGTTTGATCCTTCAAGAATTTTGAAACATTTTTTTTTTTTTGCTGTCATGTATTAATGAGGCTCAATTATGGCAGACTGCATCTGAATATATAGGTTGGCAAATTAGAATAACAAGATGCTTAAGTTTTTGTCTTTATCAAGTCAAGTACTTTCAATTTCTTTCTGATTGTTAATAATGGGTTGGTGAAAGAAAAGAGAAAGGGAATTTGGTGGGTAAGGTATATGGTAATTTAGATGGGGGGTTTTAAGATGTAAAAATGTGATCTTATGGCAACTTGTAAAATTTGGGACCAACGGAAAGTTCAAATCGGCCATCTCTTTTGTAGCTTGTAGGGTGGCTGGTGCCTAACAGACTGACATGATAATGTTGGTGTGGTAAGAGCAGGTTTGAACGAATAACTGATCTAATGTATCATTCTATTGTCCCTGAACAAGAAATAATAGGTTAAACATTATACTTTCCTACATTTTCTGGAACAGTTGACAAGTATACCTGCCTAACATTAGAGGTTTCTATCTAGAAAAAGAATAGTTTTTGGGACGTGAAAGTCCCATAGTTATAGGCATGTTGTAATATTGGAGTACAAATTTGAGAATGCTTGCAAGCTATGTTAGGGCTAGTTTAGCATTGCTGTTAAGAAAAGCTTGGGTTGGAAAACGCTTGGGTTAAAAAAAGTGTAGTGAAAAACTGTGGTTTAAAAGCTTTTAAGTGTTTAGCATTGCTGTGAAAAAGCATTGTAGGAAATTGAAATGTCAAAAAAAGTTATGTTTAAAATAATAAAAGTGTAGAGACGTGAGTATAATAAAGTCATTTAATCCAAAAGCCAGCTTTTAAAGCCCAAAAGTTATATTTTTTTGGTTTTTTGGTTTGGCTTTTCAAACCATGGTTTTAACAGCAAAAGCCAATTTTTTTTATCTGTTTAGCATTGTTTTGGCGGTAAAAGCAGCTTTTAACCTCAAAAGCTGTGCCAAAAGCAATGTTAAACAAGGCCTTACTTGGACTCGGGTGTGAGTGTCGGACATGGATATGTTTGATTTATTCTAAGTTTTTTTATGTATTTGTAGGGTCCTTGAGGGATCATATCCCCATGCCCATGTCCGAATATGCGTCGGACACGGGTGTCGGATACAGGTACTTCAAGAAAAATAAAGAGTCGGAGCAACATAGCTTGCAAGTCTCATTACTGGGTGGTAATTGTTGATGGGAGAGATGCATTTCAAGGGTTGAAGATATCACTTTGAAGCCAAGAAAAATTCCAAACTGATAATAGCAAATTCACCTGTTAAAATTGTAAAAATATCTATGGATTTCATTGCACTTGCTGCAAAATATTTTGCGAAAATTTCCATTCTTTTACTGTACTCTAAATGGTGACTGATAGTAAGAGACTAATAGTTGGAGACTGGAGAGAAGTTCTAAGAAAAAAAGGGAGTGGTGTAGCAAAATGTAGATAAAAGTTTTCTTGGAAAGCCTTTTAGCTGTTAATTGGACTTATGAAATAGGTTAGTTATGTGGGAGTAAAGGATGCTGCTCCATGAGCTAATAACTTGTTGGAACTATCCTAGCATGTTCAAACACGAACCCTTTCATCCATGTATATTATCATACCATTTTAGGATTGAACGTTCTGCATATTGTCCAAAGTGCTTCAAATGCCATCTGCAAAAGAATATTTTCCGAGGTAGTTGTTTCTTCTTTTATCATGAACACTTTATGGTCCACGGAGTTAAAACTTAAAACCTTTTCGCCATGCTTAATCATGTATTTTTCTGTGTGCGTGTGTTTTTTGGTGTCATTAGTTTTGTTACTTTTCATACTTAATGTTTTTGCTTAAATTTTCAATAGGATGGCATTCTTCACTCCTCTTTTTCTTACTTGGGTTTCAGGTGGTAGTTCAAAACCTAAGCAAGAGGAAGTTAAACGTCTTCCTGGTGGGAAGACTAAAAAGAAAGTACAATCACAAACTCTTCAATGCATAAAAACATCACTCACATGAAATGGATCACATAACATTCAGTGGATATGTCAAGTTAGTTTAATAGAATTGAAATTTGAATTGCTTCTTGTGTAGGAGAAGAAAGAAGTTGTCATTGAAAAGGTTGTGCGTAACAAGCGCAAGTGTATAACCACTGTAAAAGGCCTGGAACTTTTCGGTGAGCCACATGCTAGTTCTTGTTTTCTAAAGTGTAATTTGATGTAAATATTCCCATTTCATTATCATGCTTAACTTGGTTCAGGTGTAAAACTAAGTGATGCTTCAAAGAAACTTGGAAAGAAGTTTGCTACAGGAGCCTCTGTCGTAAAGGTGCATTACTTTGCAGAAAATATCTATTAATCTTTTCTGTTGTAATATCTCATCATTTCATGCCCTGTCGTTTTCCAACTGATTGGTTTTAGGGGCCAACTGACAAGGAACAGATTGATGTCCAAGGAGACATATCATATGACATTGTGGAATTCATCACAGAAACCTGGCCTGATGTAATACTCTTATCATTCTCTGTCCTTTTTAATGTTCTATGCTGGGGTTGCGTTTATCTCCATTTCTTTGTTTTAAATTCAATGGTCAACTTCCTATAGACAGGCTATTATTCCTCTTTATACTAAGAAGTTCAGCCAAACTAGAATATTCATGCATCCTGCCTTATATATCAAAATAAAAGCAGTATATGTACCAAAATAAATAAATAAAAGCAGTCTATCTCTCGTTTTAACAAATTGAATTGTATCCTATGATGCAGGCTATCCCTCCTTATATCAGGACTCTCAGCCAAAATAAGCTAGTGTGGCATCTAAATTGTTCAATATAAACTATATGAGAGACCCTTTACTTTCTTTTCCATTTTCTCATAAAGTAAACATGCCTCCAAGAGGGAAAACTATGGAAAAATGGCGCTGAAACTTTGCATTTGGTTAATGTGCCATGTTTATGTTCGCATTGCTTATTGCTGTTCGTAATGGATGTACCTTCTACATGTAAACCCGCTGACACCTGTCTTGCTGTGAATTCTGTTAAAATTCATTTGGATATAGTCATTTTGACTTGTAAAAGAAATAAAAAAGAAATGTACTCCTTTTGTTATTATGTGTGTTTTTTCTTCTTTTTAAAAAAACATAAAAGCATGGAAAGAGGAAACAATGTTTTGAAGTTATCTGAAACCTTGATATAACGACTTGTTGAGTAATATTAAAACCTATAATTTGCCGCTGAAGACTTGGTGAGGGCTTAAAGACTTAAATTTTTCATGCATTTATATAGTTTGGAATTTTGTGCTGAGATAAAAAAAAAAGGCTTGTGAATGTTTTTCAGATTGCCACGGCTCAATAAAAATTGGTGTTTTCTGAATATTTTCTTTAAAGAAGCAATTAGAAATTCATTTATTTGTTTTCCCTTGTTCTTTTATGAATTGATGATTGGAACTAAAATTTGAAAATGCTGATTTTTTATATGAGTTGTTGAGTCATGGACTCCTGGGTCATTGGTTGTGCGGTAGTAGCAGAAAAAAAGTTTTTCTTTTTTTTTTTGGTCAAGTTTGCAAGAAAGGCTGAGATGATTTTTTTTCTCACATGATTCTGTATCTCCCTGACGTTTTTTTGCCTTGACTGCCCTCAGTTTTTTCAGGATAAGTTTATCTACATGTCCTACAGTTTTCTTCTACAAGTTATTGGACAGTAATCAAGTTACATTTGTTAACCAACTTCTATTTTCCCCTCTTCCTTAGGTCCTGGAAACTGCAATTTTCTTTATTGAGGATGGAAAAAAGGTTCCAGCTGCTTGACTTTAAAAGCAAAGCTGATACATGATAGGGATCGCAGTATGTCTTTCCTCTTTGAATGGGACTTGTAAGATCTATCATCCTATCAAATTGAGAAGTGCTGCTTGACAAAATTCAACAGCCAGTGAGACCTTTTCCTTCTTTAAGAGTCACCTTTTACTCTTTTGCTGAAATGATATAGTTTTTGCAGTTGAAATGAACATGTATGTGCATTTAATCAATAGATGCGATCTGTATAGTGACAACTATCAATGGTGTACACTCTATTTTGCATTTAGAGTAGAATTTCCTTAACAAGATGCTATTTTAATTTGTCCTGATGAGCTTGCTTTTCCACAGTTTATTCAGCTCTTGCTATTGTGCTAATTCGATGTTTTGCTTATGTTTGTGCCTTCTATGGATGTCTTGTGTGTATTATAAGAGTTTTCTGTAAACCAAAATGATTTCTATGTAGTTTCCTACCATTCTGTCTTCTAGTTGGATTAACCTCTTAAAGTTAGATGTAATCAAGATTTGGCACAATTTGGAGACTCTGCAGTCAGATGTAGGTTTGATGGTTGCAAAGATGCTGCTTTATGAACTATGATAATGTATCTAGGAATAAGTACTTTCTCAATGATATAGGAATTGAGTTTGATATGTTATGATTGAAAAGTGATTACGCGTCTGCATCATTCAGTCATGAGTAGTAACTAACGGGGAATATATAAGTAAAGTTTCCTCTGCATAAGTGGCGGACAAGCTATGTTGCTCCGACTTTCATTTTTCTTGAAATATCCGTGTTCGACACCCATGTCCGACGCATATTTGGACATGGGTATGGGGATATGACCCTCCAAGGACCCTCCAAATACATGGAAAAACTTAGAAAAACTAAACATACCCGTGTCGGACACATACCCATATCCGACACTCACACCCGAGTCCGAGTAACATAGTGGACAAGCACAAGTGGAGATGGATATTATCAATATGGAATAGAGGGTGGTGGTGGCATGGGCAGTCATTGTGTGTGTATGGATAGAATGGTGCTTGTGGTTAGATTTTGTGCCATTTACTGCTGCCTGCTTTGATGTTATGATTTGGTTTGATTAGGGTGGACTCTAAGCTAGTTTCAAAGATTCAATTATTAATGGCTTGAAGGTAAATACCAGGGTGAAAAAGACTTAGAACATAGATTCAGTGCACTAGGCCATGTTTTTTAATGGCATGGATTTCATTGAGAGTAGTGCTTCATGAAAGTAGGTTCATTGAAACTAACTTTTGGAGCAGTATTTACAATGATATTGAGATTGCAATACTTTTAGGGTTAAATGTTCATAAAGTAATTGATCTAATAAACCTATATGGCTAGTTGGACTGTCTAGCTTTCTTCATTCTAGATATGATGATATGGAATCATGAGTGGTTGGCTACAATATCTGGAGGATTTTCTTCGTTCTACAAATTATTTGCTTGGCGACTTTTCATGATTCCCAGATTCCTTGAGCTCTAGACTTGGAAACTGATTGTAATGTATAAGATTTCTGAACGACAGTTATCTCTGGCAATTTTATTTTGAAACCTTGTAAAACTGGTCCCAGTAACATTGGGAAGAGATGGCTGACAAAAATAGATTAATTTTCACCCAAGAATTACATCAACCTAAACTAGAAAGAGAAGGAAAACAAAGGCTAATTGATTGCAATAATGTGGGCAAAATTTTGGTATCAGAGCTATTTTTAATTTGGCAAATAATGTGGAGCTAACAATCTCATAATGTGAAGTGTGACTAAATTTTCAAATTTGATTCTGCTACCTTTTGTTTTGTTTTGTTTTTATTTATTTATTATTATTATAATTCCTACACTGCTGCTATGAATGAATATATTAGAAAGTTATATTGTTTAATTTTTCATTTTTCTTGAAATACTCGTATTCGATACGGACATGAGTACGAGAATATGATATTCTAAGAATCTTCCAAATACATGAATTTTTTTTAAAAAAAAATTGAACATATTCGTGTTGAACACATTCATATTCGATATATTCATCCGAGTTTGAGTAACATAATTAGAAAGGGAAGCTGATGTTTTGGAGAATTTTTAAGTCAATTAGTCTAATCATGGATCTGATTTTCGCCATTTTGGCCAGCTTTTTGCAAGCTTTGTTGGGACTGTCTTCCACCAAATGAGCTCCATCATCATTATCATCTCTTTAGTAGCCTGGTCTACACTCCTTAGTCCAGACCAGCCAACATTTTGTTTCACACTCTGTAAGCTTTGTTAAACGTTTCCCTTTTTTTCCAATTAATTCTCTCCTTTCCTCTCGAAATATATATATATATATATATATATATATATATATATATATATATTAAATAAGCTGAAAGCATGTTTGCGACAGCTCTACCTTGAATGAGTTGATCATGTTCACATTTCAAACTGCTTCCCAATAGCCCAGCAATTTCAACACCATAGTTGTCCCACACACATCAAGTTATTCCACTTGTTCTTTTTCTCTCTCTCTTTCTTTCTTTCTTTCTTTCTTTCTTGTCTCTATCATGGCATTTGATTTTCTTTCTCTCTGTCCCATCTGTTGCAAATCACAGTAAGAATCTTTTGAAATTATGTTATTTCAATTTTTTAATCCCCACTTTTTATGCTATATGTCAAGAATTAAGGATTCAGCCTCATCCATTATCCCAAAAGGGAATATGTTATTTGCTTCTACCCATTTTTCTCTTCTATAAAAGATTGAATAATTTATTCTGCAATTTTTTATATATATAAAAAAAGTTTTACTTTTAGAGTTTTCTCTTTGCATAGGCACCCTTTTTTCTACATATATATATTAAACAATCTTGTTAGCAAATTAGCATTATAAGCACCATTTTTTTCACCAGGATGTTTTTTTTTTTCCCTTTCTTTTGGGGTGAAATCTAGTTTTATCAGGTGAGAAATTTATATTTATTTGTTGGAAAGGAGATGGTGTTGTCAATCAAGTTTAGGATGGTCCTTGAATGAATTATTTGCCGGGTCATATCCTAACATTTTCCTGCGAATCATACTAGATTTGTTTGTCTGTATGATGCCAAAATGACAGCCTTGTCAGAGATTGCATCTCCTTATCACATATAACTATCAAAGTATCATAAGTAGATTTTCTCTGTTGAATTCAGGACCTTAGGGGGGGTAACGACTGAAACAGTAGAAATAATTCCCAGTAAAGAGATTTTTGTCATTACACTTGCTTGGAAGTCTCTCATATTTAAGCAGACGAGTAAATATATATATATATATATATATATTTTTTACAAAAGAGATCGTAACCTGAAAATAAGAGAAGTTGTTGCAGGTGTTAGGATTCGATCTCAAAACTTGTTAGATGATATTTTTTTAAAAAGTGATTACATAAATTAATTGAATTAAACTCGAGATTCAATGAGTAAAAATGTTGCATAAATAGATAACCTACATAAAGAATATATAGCATATAGGCTGCCATTTAAAAAAAAAAACTTCAAAGTAGAAAAGCAAATCATTTCATTAGCTTCAAAAGCTTGTTTAGGCTAATTGTTCCTACTAAGATTAAAAAAAAAAAAAAAAAAAATATTAAACATGGATGTAAAAACCTTTTTCTCTGCAGAAACTTTAGAAAATTATAGTTTTCTTTTGGTTATTAGGCCGAAAAGTAGGCAAATGTCGGTGTCTTTCCATGGAAATTGGTGCCCTATATGAGCAAACAACTCTTTTTGGAAATGAGTAATTTAAGCCAGCTGGAGGAAGAGCTTGCTAAATAATTGATTAGATAAAATGATGGCTCCATGCTGCTTAGATTGGCTTTACCCTCCCCATTGGACACTGCAGAAATGGTCCAGGAAAGACGATTGAAACTCACCTTGGAATTGTAGTAAATAGTAATGGCCAACTACTAGTTAAATCAGAACTAGCTAGTTAGCAAACCAATTTTTTTTTTTTAAGTTTGACTTGACTGATCCAGGAAGTTGTTAGATGGATATTTCCATTTTCACATGTTTTTCATTCATTCATTCAGCCAGACTAGACTAGACTACACCCAGTCAAATTCAAACTTCAAATTCCAGGATGGCAGCTTACTTATAATTAGTCCGCTGTGTGCCAGCCAATTTCCTGGGTTCCTGTTTTGCTTTTCTTTATTTCTTTATTTATTTTTTTCTCGTCGACATTGTCATCTCTAGTATATTGAGTTCTGCCCCCCAAATTCTATGTTGTTTAGCTTCGCTCTGACTGCTTCAGTACAGCAAAGATTGTATGCTTTGCCCTTTCAAATCTTGGTGATCCTTGGGATCATTAATCAGGATTCTCTAAAACAGTAGAAATATAAGATCGAATAATGACTTGGCAATTGTCACAGCTTCTGCTAGAAAAAAAGAAAAAACAGTATCGATCGAGTACGGCTGCATGATAGATTGAGGTAGTAGCTAGGAGGACGATGCTCAGACTGGGAGTATCCTAGTACATAGTACTTTTGTCTTTGATTCCAATTGGGGCTAGCTGGGACCCCATCTCGGTAAAGATTGAAAAAAAAAAATTTGGTTGATTGAATTATCATGTGAGAGAGATCACCATCGAAGATCCAATAGCAGATATTGACATTTGGAGTACTGGAAAAAATTGACCATAGAGATGCTAGCTGCTTTAATTTAATTTTCTTGGTTTGTTGTTCCATTGCACATGGATAGGCTTAATGTGATCAAGACCTGCTAGTTCAATGCTGGGATATATCCAGAATCAGCTCCAAATCTGGGATCAAAATTATTGTCACTAAGGAAGACTCTTACGTCTGGTTCAGTAGGTCGTTGATAGTCTAAAAAGTATATAGAAATCCCTCTGTTATCTATATTGATATCCTGGTGTCGATGAGATATTGTTTGTTGAAATCAATGAGGATAGGATTGTTGATTGATTAATGGATTTTGCTAACGAGTATCTTAAGAGTTCTTTTTAAGGTTATTATGTATAGCAACATCTTCATTTAATACATTAGAAATGATAAATAAAATTATCAGATTTTGTATTTAATGCAATACTTTTACTATAAATAGTATATTAACTAACCTTAAAGAATGCCTAAGGACACTCGTTAACAAAACCCTTTTGGATACAATATGGTAATTAACACGATAAAAAAATAATACAAAAAAATTTGTATATGAGTTTGGCAAAAATGTGGTTCGTGTTTAGGCATATCGACACAAATTGTGATACTATAATTTTGTGTCTTTCATATGTTTGACACGTGTAAGACACAAATGATACGTTTAAGTTAATCTTGTCACACAAAAACGTGTTTAACACATGTAAGACACGCATAATATATTTTTATACCCATTTAAATTTAATATAAACATATAAAGATCATTTTAAACTTTTAAATATAAGAAAATAAAATTTATTTTAAGTATTTAATTTTAATACTTATTTAATATGTAATTATTTATAGATATTTAATATGTAATTATTTAATTTTGAAGAATATAAAAATGAATTTTTTATTGGTACGAGTTACCCTTCCTCAAAGTAAATATAATTTTAATTTATAATTTTATTGTTATAAATATAATTATATATATTATAGTAATTTCTATAGTTAAGAGTTAAATTTATATTTTTTTAAAATTGATTTTTCAAAAAAGTAAATGATTTTTTTTTAATAAAAAATTGACATTATTTTTAAAAAGTAACTTATCGTGTTCAAAAAATAAAATTATATTTTTTCATTTTTTTTTTCCTTTCTTTTCTTTTTTCTTTCTCTCATTGGAAAGTTGCTAATTGCCGGCAAGAAAAGGTCGAAATTGGCTCTTGTCGATCTCCCCATGATGATCGAAGCGCCAGACGGCACGACAGGGCCCAAAGACCTCACCGTGTTTGAATCTGGCGTTAAGGGCTAGATTTGACCACTCCCAACATCGACTCGGCGTCGTGGGTTCCAGTCCGACCCCTCCTCTGACGAAGAGGCTTTCCTGGCGTCACCGTAAAGCTGGACAGCGGTGGTGGAGAAGGAAAAGGAAAAGGAAGAAAAAGAATAAAGAAAATGAAAAAAAAAAATTAATTAACCTATCATTACACTATACTTGTTATATTTAGACTTGGTAATATTGGACACGACACGAAAAAAATAATTAAAACACGACACGATACGAATACACGAATGTATCAAAATCTATATAATACAAATTCTTAAAACCTCAAAATTTATATAAATATAAAACAGTTTAAACACGATTATGACACAAAAAATACACGAATACGATACGGATATACGAATTACCAAATCTAATTATCTTGCAATGATTTATATTAATTTATTAATATAATTTTTAAAGATATAATAAAAAATATAAATTTAATCTTATGGTAAAACATAATCATCTCCATTTTTAGATTCACACCAAACATGGGATAGGATGATAATCATTCTATCATGTCCATCATCTATACGCCGAACATAATCTTAAAAATATATAACTTTTTGTCTCTTTCTCTAGTTCTATTATGGTACAACAATAAATCATGAATATATATATATATATATTTGGGATTTAAATTAGATAAACTAATATTACTGGCTATAGAAAATGACAAGTGAGAGATGAACATGTACAGAAAGCTCAAACTGTAAAGAAAATGCTGATAATAATACTTTGGAAACCTCACCGTCCACTGGCAACAACTAGTGTACAATAATAGTGATTGAATCTCATATTCATAAATTAAGGAATAGGAATTATTCGGAGATGATCAATGTCACTGCCTTTGAGGAGGCAGCAATATTATTTTCACGAGCTAGCTAGCTAGCTAGCTAGGAATCGAAGGGGGCTATAAATTGGCTTGGCTCCTATTCTAAGACGTATCTTCCATCTAGATCTGTTAATGGATCGGATCAGATCGCGACTCGATTTTTTTTAATATTTTTTGTCCAGATTTGGTCCTGGATCGGGTCGAATCAGCCCGGTAGGTTCGAATACACTATTTGTCGGATTAAAAAATATATTTTTTATTTTTTTTATAATTAAAATTAAATAAAATAATATTATTATAATAAAAAATACTGTTTCGGGTTCGACCGGACCGACCCGAAACAAAAATATCTTGTTCAAATCTCATTCAATACGGATTAAATTTATCGAATTAAACAGACTGTCCGACTCATGAGCAGATCTACTTTTATCTTCTCTGCTCGAAATCTGTCTGTAAAGCATCCCATAGTACAGACAGAGCCAAAGCACAAGCTCATGTAGAACTGCGCAAGTTGCACTCACAAGTGGGGTCGTTTGTCAAACTTTTGATTACCTTCGGTGCCCAATATATATGCCCTTCCAGCCACGAGTATCGAAACTAAAACCTCCCGACCTAACCCCACATCCCACGTCCCAGTCTTGGGATCGTGTAAAACACGTACCCTTTCGTTAATGAGAATGATATATATATAATATATATATTATTAGTTTACAATGTTGATAAAAATTTATCTCATATTATTTAAAAAAGTCAAAAATAAAAAATATATAATAAGATATTCTTTTTACTTTAGACAATTGAATCAAGTCTTATGAGTCTAAGATGCTAGTAGACTACTAATTATTTAATATTAAAATAGTTAATACAATTAATTTTTTATTTACGTTTTTAATTTTTGAAATTAATTAAATATTAATTAAATCGAAAAATCAAGTTGAATAGTAATCAGTTGAGTTTTTTGACAACATAACTATTATGTAAAGACACAACACTTACATAAATAATTATTGTGTAAAAATCTAACTTATGCCAACAGACAAGTTATTAATAGATGTAACTTTACATTGTCTATAAATAAAGACTTTTCTATGTTGCCAATTTCACAATTATGCTTGAAATGTTTATGATTTTGTTGTATCTTGAAAGTATTATAAAACCTTAAAAAAATATCTCTAACGTCTCAAAGTCACGAGCATCCAAATTTCTCATCTCCAATTTTTTTTCTAACAATATATACATATATATATATATATGTTGT
The DNA here is from genome assembly GCA_030761205.1 of Fremontodendron californicum. Lineage (NCBI taxonomy): Eukaryota > Viridiplantae > Streptophyta > Magnoliopsida > Malvales > Malvaceae > Fremontodendron > Fremontodendron californicum. The sequence goes on from JAULJL010000006.1 coordinate 1,686,069, forward strand.
TATCCCTCAAACGTTTGATTTAATCTATTCCTTGGAAAATTTTCCAACAACGTTGTGGCTATATGACATGTTTTGAGTTCTTAATAATTTGTTCTATTAGCAATTTTTTTTTATCATGATCAGGAAATATCCCCATCAAGGCTGTAGGATCAGTTGAGCTGTGAGGGTCCATTGTCCGACTTTTCCACAGCGAAGATGACAGTTTGACGAATGACGATATATACAGTGAAGTTGGAATGAAAACTAGAGAAAGAGACAAAAATGCAAACTTCAACAAAAGCTAGCCTTTCTCTCTCTCAAGTTCTCAACAATCAAAAGACTTTGTTTTAGCCATCATCCTACTCCTCAAGTCTTCTTCTTCTCGATGATGAGTGACTTTCTTTTCACGTACGTATTGTGGATTAACTTTAAATATATATATATATATATATACTACTACTAGTACTACTTATTGTGGATTAACAGTGTACGTATCAAACAAGGACTTTTTTAGCAACTTTTTTGTCTTTTGAGCTCTTTAAAAAGAGAAATTTATGCTGCGTAATTAAGAAACAACATAATTAAGAAAGTGCTTTTATTATTTGTACTTTTTTCATGCACGCATGGGTAGCTATGATTGCTGTACATGACATAGATTTTTGGCGGTGCAACGGAGGGTCTGGGGGAGGGGGGGGGGGGGCTGAGGAGGCTAATGGTCTTTGGACCACGTGATCTTGTGGGCTGGCTTCGATCCCCATAAAGATTTTCAGTATCTCACAATAGTCCCTCCCCACGAGGTCCCCTACCCATGTTTTTCTGCACGGGGGGGGGGACCTTTGCCTTTGGGTTTGGCTCTCTCATCATTCATGCTAGTCTACATCACCAAGACACTTAAAATCATATGCTTAATTTTTCTCTCTCTGAATCTCCCCCTTTCCTCTGTGTAGTATTCATCATGAAGAAGCATATATATATATATATTATTGACATTTGAAACTCATTGGGGGTGTTTTCCACCGCATATCCCTAAACTAAAATCATTCAGAGAATCTGAATTTCTCCACTTTTGAAAAAATTGTACTCCAATTCTCCATATAGTTGGTTAATTAAAATATAATTTCACCATAGGTAAAAGCATATATAATTGTGATGAATACTAAAACCATTGCATAATTAAACATTTCATTAATTTGAGTCCAAAAAGTTCAATGCATTTTCTTAACATTTTTTTTACAAAGAATATCACAATTTAGAAATAAAAAAAACGGTTGCAGATGTTGAAATTTGATTCTCAATAACTTATTAGATGTTACCTCTTAAAAGTAATTGTATGAACCAATTAAATTAAATTTCGAGTTTTTTTTTCACATTATCATTAATAATGTTGAAATATTTGAAGTCATAGATAGCTATAGCTCTTTATTCTTTTTGAATGGTGCAAATTGTATTTTCATGGTTTAGTTATTATTCCAAATTTCTAAGTTATATATGTGGGATTGCCCCACCCTTTTTTTCTTCTTCTTCTTTTTTCACTGTATAAAAACCTAACTAGCACTGTTTTGGCATGTGGGGGATGGCATGCTTAGTTGTTTTCATGATAGTTTCTTGATGTTTATATCACTTAAAGACAAGCCCAATGGACATTGATCTTTGTACATTTGGTTATTTTTCATTTTTTTTTTGTTCTGATTATTAAGGCAGCCATTTAATATTTTAGACAATTGCATGCTGCACATGAATATTGAATATCGTTAAAGATTATATATATTTTAACAATATATATAGTATTAATAGAATAGAATTCATATATGAATGTTGAAGGGTCTGCTATCTGATAGGTCTTCGTACCTTGAAGATCTTTAGGTCAAAGATTGTCTTTTGAATGAATGAATGTTTTTGTTAGTCTAATACTTGAATTCCAACCAAATCTAGGACCTAATTATTATATAATTATTATTTTTTTGGCTATTAAATTTCTTGCATTACAACATCAATATTATGCTCAACACGAATATAATTAACTTAATTTTCTCTTTTCTTCACATGAAGAAACAGAAGATCGATGAAGTGTATATATATATTTCCCGATTTCATTCCTCCCAAAGATGAAATTGTTGCGACCATGGCAATAATATACATGGGAAGGTAAATGCATGCAAGTTGCTTTAGATATTCTTATATAATTAAACTTAATTAATTAATTTTCCAACTCTCTTCAAAATTTGGAAGAACATTAATTCTACAGATTTTAGTAATTAATAGCATAAATTGGAATAAAAATAAGGTTTCAATTTATAGTGTTTTGGGGTTTCATTGAATTTTAGGTAGATTGGAATTTTAAAAAACCAAACTGTTATACGTACCATTACCTGATTTTTGCATGCCGGACACTTGACATTCCTACTTCAATGTTGGTGTAAGCTATAATGAGTTTGATTATAGTTGATTCTGTGAATATTTAGTTTTTTTATTGTTAAGATATTTTTATAATCTGACAAATAATCTTGTAATCTGATTATCTGTCTTAGATAGCGGTCTTATTTCTTTAATTAGTTTATTCTTTTATGTACAATTCTTGTATATATAGGTGTGAATAAGATATTAGAAAATTCACCATTTTTTTTTTTTGCACTTCTTTTTTTCATTGTTCTTATCAGTTTTTATCATGGTATCAGAGTTAAGATTCTAGAAAGCTATCTTTGTTAATCAGACAACTCGAAAAGATGGCTATACCAACTGATTTGGTGGAGCTTGAAGCACAAGAGGAAAAATCGACGACGGCTATTCTTGAGGACTTGACAGCCAGGATGACTCAAGTCCTAATCCAGAACCAAACCCAGAACCAGACCCAGAACCCAGTTACCAACTACGAAACCGTTGTCGCACCGATTGGTATCAAACTGAACGGTACCAACTATGCTCTATGATCCCAAGTTGTCGAGATGTATATCTTGGGAAGAGACAAAGTGGGATATATTAATGGCAATCTCCCTCAACCAGCACAAACCGATCCAACCTTCAAAAAATGGAGAACAGAGAATGCAATCATAAAAAGATAGTTGATCAATTCCATGGACCCATCATTAAATGGGAATTTTATCCGATTCTCAACTGCTAAACAAGTATGGGATTCAATTGCCACAACATTTTTTGATGGAACTGATACATCTTAGGTGTATGAGTTAAAAAGGCGTGTGGCTCGAATGAGACAAGCCGGGGGATCTCTTGAATCATACTACAACAAACTTCAAGGGTTGTGGAGGAAAATTGATTTTCGTTGCCCGAACTCGATGGTATGCTCTCGTGATATACAAGAATGGAATATGCTGCTCCAAGAAGATCGAGTTTATAACTTCCTGGATGGATTAAATGACAGACTGGACAAGATTCGAAGTGATGTGCTTCTACTACAACCCTTTCCTATGGTAGAACAAGCCTATGCCTATGTTCGACGTGAGAACTCCAGATAAGCAGTAATGCTTGCAAGCGTTGAGGCTACAACAGGTGCTGTGATGGAATCTAAAGGAATAAAGACAGGACAGTCTTCTACATTATAGATGGTCAGATCTGGACCCTCATCTTCAAATGATGGAAAAATAAACGGGCCCACAAAGACCAAGGGGTAAACTGACAGTGGGGGAAGTGGTTGTACTCACTGTGGGAACATGAAACATACCCGTGAAACATGCTTTAAATTAGATGGGTATCCAGAATGGTGGAATGAACTTATGACACGGAAGCAAAAAGAGGTCTCTGGTGGACAAGAACGAGCAGCCTTGGTGAATACAGAACCACAACTATCTTTCATTCTACAGTTTGAACTAAAAGATGAAACTACCACCCTTCGTGATCAAGGTAACTATAATTATGCATTTCTTACTTATACTAGAGGTGAGTACACAGACTGGATAATAGATTCAGGGGCTACAGATCACATGACTTTTTCTTCCAATGACTTGGTCAAGACTACTCAACCAAAACGGACAAGTATCGCCAATGCCAATGGAGTGACATATCCGGTTACAGAGGCTAGAACTGTGACATTATCACCCTCTTTTTCCTTCTCCAATACTTTATTAGTACCATATCTTTCAAACAAGTTGTTATTTGTAAGTCAGGTAACTAAATAATTAAACTGTGTAGTCTTAATGTATCCTACTTTCTGTCTTTTTCAGGATATTCTCACGAAGGAGATCATTGGGCATGGTATTAAGAGAGAGGAGTTATATTACATAGATGAATTTAGTTTTGGTCAGACGAATAATATGCAAGACACTTGAATAGGGCAAAGGAGAAACAAATTTGGTTATGACATTATTGTCTGGGACATCTATCATTTAAATATATGAAGTATTTGTTTTCAGACTTATTTTCAGATGTGCATGATTCTGACCTCAAATGTGAGACTTGCATTTTAGCTAAAATTCATCGTGTACCTTTCCCAATTAGTTTTAATGAAAGAGATATTCTGTTCGCCTTGACTCGTTTTGATGTTTAGGGACCCTTTCCTATTACTACTACTTATGGGATTCATTGGTTTGTGACTTTTGTAGATGATTATACCCGAATAACTTGGCTTAATTTTCTAAAACACAAAAATGAGGTGTTTGGTGTGTTTCAAGCATTCCATGCCATGATTGAGAATCAATTTTCAACTAAAGTTCAAATACTCCGTTCAAATAATGGAGGAGAATATGTCAGTCAAGAGTTCAAGATATACTTTAAAGAGAAAGGTCTTCTTCATGAAACCTCGTGTGCTCAAACTCCACAATAGAATGGTGTAGCTGAACGGAAGAATAGGGACATTTTAAAAACGGCAAGAGCCTTATTGATTGGAGCACATGTGCCAAGTAGATATTGGGGTGATGTCGTTATTACAGCGGTACATCTTATGAACAGAATGCCTTTAAAAGTACTGAACTTCAAGACTCTATTACAGGCTCTATCCACTCATGTCACTCTACCATCCGTGATGCTTATTCCACCACGATTATTTGGATGTGTGGCTTTTCATTTATCTGCATAAAGATCAATGAACCAAACTTGATCCTTGTGTCTTTCGTTGTACTCGATGTTATAATCCATCTACTAAGTGAACCTATGTCACCATGGATGTCACTTTTCTGGAATCCAAAAATTTCTTTTCTTCACCAGAATCCACTTCTATTCTTTAGGGTAGACATGGGATGAAGAACAGAAATAGTGGGACAGTCCCAGTTTTGAGATGATAGTTGATTCGGAAACTAGTGGAACGGATGTGGGAAGTACTCATCTCTCTCATGTACCAGTCGACCCTTCTCCTGAGAATATCCCGGTGGATTTCGAGATAGAGACAGGGACAACAGACTCAGAGACAACAGACCCGGCCATACAAATAGCAGACTCGGCGCCGCGACGTCTACTTCCCAATGCTGCGACGCCCAGCCAATTTTTTGGAGACTCTATTTTTTAGGTTAGTTTCGAGATGCCGTCTTCCAGTACTGTTTTGGATACTCCTATTGGCTATCACTTACCTTTCAAGCACAATCGGGGTAAGCCCCCAGCTCGATACTCTCTTGATGTTGAGGGAAAAGGATCAAAGTACTCGATTGCTAACCATGTGACTACTCAGAGATTATCTGAACCGCTCAAAGCCTTTGCACTTACACTATCTTTCTGTCATGTTCCTGGTGAGATACATGAAGCTCTGTCAGATCTGATGTGGTCCCAGGCTATCCAAGAAAAGATGGAGGCATTGCAGAATAACAGAATTTGGGATATTGTTTCGCTGCCTAAAGGAAAGAAAATCGTAGGATACAAGTGGGTGTTTTCCATTAAGCATAAAGCCTATGGTTCCATTGAACGTTACAAAGCAAGGTTGGTAGCCAAGGGATATACCCAGACGTATGGCATAGATTACCAAGAGACATTTTCACCGGTAGCGAAACTAAACACAGTAAGAGTTTTGTTATCACTTGCAGCAAACTTGGACTGGCTACTACTTCAATATGATGTGAAAAATGCTTTCTTACATGGAGATCTTGAGGAAGAAATATCTATGGATATTCCACATGAGCTTACTACATCATCAGAGACGGGAGTTGTATGTAAGCTACAACGGGCATTGTACGGACTGAAACAATCACCTCGAGTACGATTTGGAAGATTTAGCTCAGTGATGAAAAAGTATGGCTTTCAACAGAGCAACTCAGATCATACCTGTTCCTGAAGCATACAAATGGAAAGCAACTGCTTTGATAATTTATGTGGATGACATGATTATTACAGGAGATGATAGAGAAGAAATTTTCAAACTTCAAAAGCAGATAAGCACTGAGTTCGAGATGAAGAATCTTGGAGGACTTAAATATTTTTTGGGAATTGAAGTAGCCAAGTCAAGGTATATTTCGATCACAAAGAAATACGTGTTAGATCTATTAACTGAAGTGAGAATGATTGATTGCAAGCCAATTGAGACACCAATTGTTCAAAATCACAAACTTGGGGAATATCCGGATCAGATACCTACTAATAAGGAGAGATATCAAAAATTAGTAGTTAAGTTGATTTATTTATCACACACTCGACCGGATATTGCTTATGCGGTTAGCATAATGAGCCGGTTTGTGCATAATCCTAGTGAAGATCATATGTTGGTAGTAATTCAGATACTACGATACTTGAAATCTGCTCCAAGTAAAGGACTTATGTTCTATAAGAACAATCATCTTAATATTAATGGTTATACTGATGCGGATTGGGCAGGAGCTGTATCTGATAAAAAGTCTACTGCTGGATACTTCACCATTGTTGGGGGGGAAATTTAGTCACATGGAGGAGTAAAAAACAAAATGTAATGGCGTTATCCAATGCTGAAACGGAGTTTAAAGGAATGGCTAAGGGTTTGTGTGAACTTCTCTGGATTAAAAGGCTATTAACTGAAATCGATTTCTCTCCTGACTCTGAAATGAATCTGTTTTGTGATAACAAAGCAGAAATAGAGATTTCTCACAATCCAGTTCAACATAATCGTACCAAGCACATTGAGGTTGATAGGCACTTCATTAATCAGAATCTTGAAGAAAAGATTATTAAGTTTTCTTTTGTTAGATCAGAAGATCAACTAGCAGATATGCTTACCAAGGCTGTATCCAGAAAAAGTTTCCAAAGCTCACTAGACAAGTTGGGCGTCAAAGTCATTTACGCACCAACTTGAGGGGGAGTGTTGGTGTGAGCTATAATGAGTTTTGACTATTTTTGATTCTGTGAATATTTAGTTTTCTTATATTGTTAAGATATTCTTGTAATATTGCAGATAATCTGGTAACCGGATTATCTGCCTTAGATAGCGATCTTATTTCTTTAATTAGTTTATTCCTTTATGTAGAATTCCTGTATATATAGGTGACCTTTTGTGTGAATAAGATGTCAAAAAATTCACCAATCTTTCTTTGCAATTCTTTCTTTTATTGTTCTTATCAATTTTTATCATTCAGCATACTTATTTTGCATTTGTCAGTCAACAGCTACACAACAACCAGGTATAAAACAGTAAGTAAAAGCTGTCCGGACAAATTTTTTGCACACTCTGATATTCTCCATCAATATTCTTCATGTTTACTTGAGAAACTCTCTAAACTTTCACTGATTTAAGTATTGAAACGCGCCTCAAAATCTAAATTCTTTCGCTTGCAGGTCAAACCCAATTTTTCCTTCCTCTAACTTCTTATGTGCTTGCAGGTCAAACCCAATCTTTCCTTATCAATTTATCAAATAACTCAATCTCTTTCTAACAGCTTCACGACCTCACCAGCTATATCATCGAGAAGATCACATCAACACAAATGATGATATTAATGAAAAGTGAGTTTAATTAATGTGATAATTAAGGGCAGCGGGTTAATATTATGGTCCCAAATTGACTTTATTTCGATGTACATGTAGCCTAAGATACATATAAACCAAATCAGCAAATCTTGTAAAGAAGAAAAATCTGGCTGATGTCTCCACTCTCCCATTTTTTCTCATTAGAACTCTCTACCAATTGCAATACGAAATCTCCATTCCGAACACGAAAATGCCTTGATTCATAAGACTTCTTCCAAAAACCCCCAAAAAAAAAATCTTAAATATCCTTTTGATGATTACCTAATTTTGACCAACCTTGCATCCTAAAATAGGAAAGAGGTTTTAACAATAATCGAATTTGAAAACGAAGAAAATTTGGTATGAGATCAAAATTGACCCATGCTTGACTAATATATTGACCACAAGATCATGATCTTACGGTTGAAATTAACTGGGTTTGGCCCTCTAGAAAAACAGCCCCACAAGAATGAAGAAAATCTGTGGGTGGCTGGCTATGGCTTGGGGAATCTTTGATGATTATATCATTAAAAAAACACACTAAACACGTATTAATTTAATGGAATCATTTATTTCCTTTGACACGAGTATGTCATGAAATGGATCCCACCCTTGTTTTTTCTCCTTGAAATTTCGATAACTTTTGAAAAAGAAAAAAAAAAGTAAAAGTAATTAACGTTAGGACAAAATTACATGATATAAATAAATATGATATGAAAAAAATAATTAAAATATAATATAATATCAAAAATAATATAAATATATTATTACGTTAAAATTTATATAATATAAATTATTAATGTGTCAAAATTTATGAAAATATATAACATATGATCATGATATAAAAAAATAATATCAGTATGACATGAATAGACGGATATTATTAGATGTAATTAACATAGCTATTAGCTAAATAGTTAATAGCCATCAAACAACGACGTCGTTTTTCTTCACTAACCTTTCATCGTTTTCATGCAAAATTTCCTCCACCCTGTATATATACTCCTCTCCTTTCACCATCTCTATAAAACAACTCAAACCAAAAGAAAGAAAAAAAAAAAAAAAGCTGAGAAATAACTTCTTCCCTGTTCTTTAACCCTTTTGCTTACCCTTTCTTTGTTATAAGTTTTTCACCGCTTTTGGTTCACCAAAAAGAAAACAAAAATGGCTGTGAGTTTTCCAATTCCATCATATTTCACGGCTATATTCATTATAAGCCGTTTACTGTCCATCATAGGGATATCAAAACGCTGCAATATTAATATTTCACCTAAGCTCCTACCCTTTGATATTGCAGACAAACTCTCTGTTGACCCTTCAGCCATTGAATCAGCCTCTCAAGATTTCGGTCACATTGTAAAAGCCATTCCTGAAGCAGTTCTTTACCCTTCATCCCCTGAAGACATCGCTACCCTTATAAAATTCAGCTACAACAATTCGGTTCCCTTCAGCATAGCAGCCAAAGGGCACGGCCATTCCACCAGGGGCCAAGCCATGGCAAATAATGGGGTCGTCGTCGACATGACATCAATGAAAAAACATCGAAACGGAACCGGAATCCGAATCTCAAGTGACGGGGTTTACGCAGATGTTGGGGGCGAACAGCTTTGGATTGATGTGCTAAATACCACATTGGAACATGGAGTTGCACCCGTTTCCTGGACTGATTATTTGTACCTAACCGTAGGTGGGACACTCTCCAATGCTGGAATTAGTGGGCAAACCTTTCGATATGGTCCTCAGATCAGTAATGTTTATGAACTGGATGTTATAACAGGTATGATTTTTTTTCTTTTCTTTTCTTTTGTCTCTCTCCTTTTCACATATTTTCTTTTTCTCTGTTGAAAAAACTTTTAAATGCAGTCCTTCTCATGCCAACCTATTAAATAATTTCTAGAAAACGTATTCGTCCAGGGTCCCACGGTTAGGAAGCCAATGGAAAAAAGTTTGTACTATATAGTGTCACTGTAATTGTATTTGTATTTGATTCCTCTCAGTTTATAGCATATACTATATATAGTATAAAACTATAAATATTTCATGTCAGGACATTTCCGAGGTAGATTTCACCAAACCATGTTTAAAGGGTCAGAGAGAGTTTTTTTTCCTCTTCCAATTATTTAATGTTTGAGTTTACCATATCATAATAAAATGCTAAAATTATAGTACATTTTCTAAATACTATACTATATGTTGCTTGCTTGCATGCATGCATGTAGTTACTTAAAGGGTTTACTTATCAGCTTGGTTTGTGTCTCTTCAAATTCAGGAAAAGCTGATTTTCTGACTTGCTCTCCGAAGAAGAATTCAGAGCTTTTTTATGCTGTTCTCGGAGGATTAGGACAGTTTGGAATAATAACCAGAGCAAGAATTCCACTTGAGCCGGCACCAAAAAGGGTAAATATTCCATTTCCCCCCTTTGTTTTATGTTCATCGATCTCTGACTTCATTTTCATTTTGAGACGACCCTGATCCTTTTGTTTTGGTGAATTTGGGTTCACAGGTTAAGTGGGTACGAATGTTGTACAATGATTTCTCTGCTTTTACTAGAGACCAAGAGCTTTTAATCTCGATAAATGGAAGAAAAGACAAGAATGCACTAGATTATTTGGAAGGTTCACTTCTGATGGATCAAGGTTCTCCTGATAACTGGAGATCTTCCTTTTTTCCACCCGCAGATCACCCCAAGATAACCTCCTTGATAATCAAGCATCGCATCATCTACTGTCTTGAAGTTGTCAAGCATTATGATGATCAAACTAAAAACACAGTTGACAAGGTAAATTAATGATCACATTTATCATATTCTTACACAAAATTAGATATATAATTTTATGCTGAATAATAGGGTAATAATTAATTTGCCTATGCTTTTTTCTTTTCTTTTGTATAGGAGTTGCAACAGCTTTTGAAAGGTTTGAACTACATGGCTGGATTTATGTTCGAAAAAGATGTCCTCTATGCAGAATTCTTGAATAGAGTCCGAAGTGGAGAGCTGAAGTTTAAGTCACAAGGATTATGGGATGTTCCTCATCCATGGTTGAATCTTTTTATACCCAAATCTCAGATAGCAGATTTCAATGATGGTGTTTTCAAGGGCATTGTCCTTGAACGAAACATTACTACAGGACCTGTCCTTGTTTACCCCATGAACAGAAAAAAGTAAATTTGTTTTTTAATTAAAATTTGATGATATAATGTATATACTTTGATCAATTTTCTTCAGAACCAAACGGCTTATAATCATAATGTTGAATTAATGGCAGATGGGATGATAGGATGTCAGCTGTTATACCAGACGAAGAAATTATCTACACGGTAGGATTTTTGCATTCAAGTGGGTTTGATAATTGGGAAGCTTTTGATGATCAAAATAAGGAAATAATGCAGTTTTGTGATAAGGCTGGTATTGGGGTGAAGCAGTATCTTCCTCATTTCACTTCTAAGGATGAATGGATTCATCACTTTGGCTCAAAATGGACAACTTTTCAACAGAGAAAAGATCAGTTTGATCCAAAAATGATACTGTCACCAGGACAGAGAATTTTCAATAACAATTAAGTCCTTTTTTTTTTTGTATTTTTAGGGATATTAATTAGGAGAACAAATTAAGTAATAATACTATAGTCCTTTCCTAGCTTGGGGGGGGGGATAGTATAAGTGTATAACTCTATGAGTTAATATATATATTTTTCTCATAAGTTGACCTTAATTAATATGTAGATTAATGAAAATTATGAACCTCCACTACATTAATCTTGGTACAAAACTTACAATTAATCTCCATTTTATAACAAGTATAATGCAACAATTAGATAACAAAGACTATTCATATTAAAAGGCACATATATTTCATGTTTTAGCTCAGTTGGTTCATGCAGTCGTTTCAATAGGTTTGGAGTTCGAATATTAATATTTGCAACCCACTCTTTTATTCTCAAACTATGACCTCCTTTGTACCGAAAAAGAAAAACATAATAATTGGAACCAATCTACATGATCTTACAATAATATTTAATTATAATCATACTATTGGACTGTTCCATTTATAAATAAGTGGATATTAATTGGAATGTGACACTTACCTAAATTTGGAGTGATATGTTGGTATGCATTATATATACATATTGGTTAGTTTGTATCCAATCCTTACAAGAATGAAAGAGTTCCATAATTGAAAAAATAAGAAATTAAGAAACCCATTTCAGTTCATATTACACCATGCAAAAAAATATGGTATCAAATGCTTAAAGAATATATATATATATATATGTCATTTTTGATATATTGGTGATGAAATTTTTTAACCCGTTTATAAAATTTAAAATTGTCACTAAGAGTAAATAAAATAAATTTTCTTTATATAATAAGGACCAAAGGAAAAACAATTTAAGGGTATATATAATTGGTGTGTTAGGCATTAGGCAACATTGCCTCCAATAGTGAAGGCACATCAATTAACACTACCACTGTATCATGGCAGCTAAACATAGCTTAGAAAAAGAGTAAAGCTTTTAGGGTTTTCATATTCCCTTTACTTGATTACAAAATATATAGTATTAATTTAATATCTATGAATTATGATATTAGCCGCAAGAATCACATAAAAAAATCTTCTTTTTCTTATAATTTTTTTAAACATTAGCTTATTATAATGTTTCAGAATGTTGGCAACTCTTAATGCATATCGCTGAAAACCAGGAAACATCAACAGCAATTTGGCTGCTCCCCTCTCCCATCACTTTTGACTTTTTGATCGATAAAAGTTTGTTTGTGTTTTTATTCTTTGTTACAGTCTAAATTCCGACGCAATTAGTTAATTATGTTGTAAATTATTCACATATTCTTTTGCAAAAAAGAAATTAAATGATGTAAAATAAAGTATTATTATTAAAACATAGATTTATATTTGATACATTGACAGTGTATAAATTTATATACTGTTAATGAACCAGATGATGTCACTTTATTAAAAATAAAGTTATCTGTATTTATTTTTAAATTTTTTGATGAAATGACATCATTTGATTCACTGACAGTGTATAAATATATACACTATTAATGTATCAAATATAAATCCTTAAAATATATACTCTTTGGAGTGAGAGACCCTCATTTTCTCTTCATTTATTCATTTGCAAAATGTTTAGTACTTTCCTTTTTAAAAGATTAATGTAATATGTAAGGATATATATTATAGAAAAGTATTTTTATTTAAATTTAATTGTAAAAATATATAAATATTAATATAAAAATAAAATTTTAATAGTTTAATATATTTTAAATAGTAAAACAAGATTTTGGATCAGGTCTGAGCAAGCAAAAAAAAATTATTCGGATCCGGCTCAATCCGATGTATGAACACCTCTAATTCGTACCTAAATATCTTCAATAGAGAATATAATTATTGGCATAGAGAGATTTGGTTTCAAGACTTTAAAAGCATTCAAAGATTTTAGTTACAATATGTTTAAAGCATTCAAAGATTAATGGAAACAATCATGTTTGTTTAAGAAATTATTGATATAAACATTTACAATATGTTCTCTTGTCTTGTGTTTGAAAATGAATTTCCTCTTAATTATGTCATTGATGATTTCCAAACTATTTCATCTTTCAATTTAACAATAATGTTGACAATATCTTCTCGAAATAAATAGCAAGACGGCTCTGCCTTTAATTCCTTTTTTTTTTTTTAATAAAAAAAAAATAAACTAAAATGTTGGTTAGAGCATTCAATTCCAAACTCAAAGAGTTGCAGGTGATACATAAATATATTAAAATTTTAAATATAAATACGATACGTTTATATTAAATGTGTCATATCAATTGTGTATAAATATGTTATGTCGTATTTATTAAACGTGTTATATCGTTATGTATTTTAGTATTGTGTCCAAATTACGATATTTAGGTGTAAATTCAACTTTTGAAGCTAATTATTCTTAGGGAAATTATTTTTCTAGTTTAATTGTTTGGACTCAAGCCACAATGGTTAGGCCACCCGGCCTGCCCTGAGCCCCTGACCAATAGGCTCGTAGACACCCCCAAACTCTTCACTGCGGGCTTCAAATTGGGCCTCCCTTATTTTCATTTAGAAGAGCACTACATTAAGGGGGCGTTTGGTATCTTCCCAGGAATCACATTCCATGGAATGTGATTCCTGAGAATGTGATTCTTGGGAATGTGATTCCTGGAAATGTAACTTTCCAGCGTTTGGTATACATGAGATTGTGCTAATTAAAATCCTGGGAATGTGATGATAATTTTCGAAATTACCCTTATCAAAAAAATGTAAATTTTATTAATTTTAAAATTTTTCAATGATATTTATTATTAACAAATATTTATACTAAATATTTAAAAATAATATTTTAAATTGAGTTACTTTTAGGATAAAAAATATTTATTAATAATAAAATCTTGAAATTACTCTCATATAGTTAAAAAATTAAAAGGCTGGATACAAATTAAATATTATTTTAATATTTTAATGATATTTATTATTAACAAATATTTGTACTAAATATTTAAAAATAATATTTTAATTGATAATTTGAGTTATTTTTATGATAAAAAATATTTGTTAATAATAAATTTTGAAATTACTCGCATGTAGTTAAAAAATTAAAAGACTATATGCAAATTAAATATTATTTAAATATTTTAATGATATTTATTATTAACAAACATTTGTACTAAATATTTAAAAATAATATTTTAATTGATAATTTGAGTTATTTTTATGATAAAAAATATTTGTTAATAATAAAATTTTGAAATTACTTTCATGTAGTTTTAAAGTTAAAAGGTTGTATAAAAATTAAATATTATTTAAATATTTCAATGATATTTATTATTAACAAACATTTATACTAAATATTTAAAAATAATATTTCAATTGGTAATTTGAGTTATTTTTATGATAAAAATGTTTGTTAATAATAAATTTTCGAAGTTATTCTCAAGTAATTGGAAAATTAAAAAGCAGAATGCAAATGAAATATTATTTAAATATTTCAGTAATATTTATTATTAATAAATATTTGTACGAAATATTTTAAAATAATATTTCAATTGATAATTTTGACTCAAATAAAAAGAGGATAATGTTGTCTTTAACATTTTTTTAACTTTCCAACTACATGGTAAAGTTACTTTCCTACCACTTCTCATGGGAATCACAATCCAATGCTTGTGGGAAAGTAACTCTCCAAGGAAAGTTATATTCCCAGGAAAGTGAGCAGTTTTTAGCATACCAAACATGGGAATCACATTCCCACCAATTACTTTCCATGGAAAGTGATCACTTTCCATCATACCAAACGCCCTCTAAGGTTTGACCATTTTTAGCATTAACATTTGAGGTGGCAAGATTTGATTGGTAACTGATCCATACTATGTCCAACAAAGTCAAAACGAAAGACACTAAAGTATTTAAGGTAAAATGAATTTAAACAATCTTGTATTATAATCAAAAATGTATTTTAGTTTTACACATTTATGTCAGTATTTAGACGATTTTTCATTAACACTGTTATCAATTTTACTTCTTTATACCAATTTCAAACATACAAAGATTAAATTATTCAATTTTATAGTACAAAAATTATAATGCACTTTTAACTATAATATAAAAATTATCTAAATACGTTAACCCAAGGTTCACCATAGTATTGTAGTCTTGAATTAGAATTAACCCAAGTGAGCTTCCATAAATTACTACTAATTCTACATAAACAGACATTTCCAATCAATATATTTGTTTATTTTAAAAGCAAGGTAAAAGAGTTGGAAAGGACCCAATTACTTCATAACTACTACCAACCTTGCTGGATCTGAAACCATGACATAAGATTAAAATCTTTTTTAGACCCAGTTTCATGCAACAATCCCACCAATTTTTCTCCAAGCTCGTTTGGAATTATCACTCTCTGCTGCTCAATCACTAAAATATAAAATTCTTTTAAGTTACATCAACAATTGGAATCATGAAATTTCAAAACTAATTACTACTTAATTTGGGACCTGGGTTTTGGGCAGAGTGAGTGAGAGTGAGCCATCCTCAAGGTTTGTTAACTTAGCTGTGGAGATGTGATTGGCGGAAGAGATGAAGCTGACCTGCCGAAAACGAGATTTGGGATTAGATAAGTTGATAAATTTAAGAGTAATGAATGAAAGTTATACGCAATAGTGTCCAACCAACCCAATAAAATCATAGCAAATAGTGACAAAACAGGTTCGTTCATGAGGTGACAAAGGAGACTATCTCTTCCAAGACATTCAAATGGTTAATTCGGTTAATAATTTAATTAAATTTTAATTAATCAAATTTTTATTTTT
Organism: Fremontodendron californicum; assembly: GCA_030761205.1. Classification (NCBI taxonomy): domain Eukaryota; kingdom Viridiplantae; phylum Streptophyta; class Magnoliopsida; order Malvales; family Malvaceae; genus Fremontodendron; species Fremontodendron californicum. The sequence goes on from JAULJL010000006.1 coordinate 1,702,236, forward strand.
TTTAACCGTTAATTGAAACGAATAATATAAAAGGTGAATTAATCGAACCGAAATAATTTCGGTTAATTCGATCAATTTTCGATTAACCGAAATAAATACCTAATTTATTTTATAACCTATTTTTAATATATGATTTTATATCCAACCAAAATGCCAAACAAGCTAATTATACTTCATCCATAATAATATATCCAATCAACCAATCAAAATCCAAAAGCAAAGCATAATAAAGTTATAATACAATCCAAATATCAAGCATATTAAAACAACTAAATAAAATAAAATATTTCAGTTAATATAGTTAATTCGGTTAATTTCGCTTAACCGAACCGAATTAACCGAAAATCAAAATTTATCAAAATCCTTAATCGATCACCGAACCAAATTTTTTTTAATTAATCGATTAATCGAACTAAATTAAATTTTAATCGATTAATTCTATTAAAACCGAATAATAAATCTCCCAGAATGATTAACAAAAGGTCTATGATTAACAAATTCGAAACCAGTAATAATTGCAGGGTAATCCAAAATGGGAATACTACAAGAATCAACCCCATCTTGGACCCTGCTCCTTTTTGGGGCTATCATGTTGGATACTTGACTAACCCCCTGTCTTTAGGCCCACAAATATGGGCCTAAAGTGAGCTAGTAACATGGGCCTGGAGGATTTAACCATAATTATTATTAAGTTAGAAAAGAATAACAGACTCAGAGTATGCATATATCTGCATATGCAAATTAAAACTTCTAATTAAATATTCAAGCTTCTCAACAATAAGGACAATCAATATCACAAAACAACAAAATCAAGATTTATGATTCCCGTTTGTTTCATTGAAAAATAACTTTTAAAAAATGATTTCGTGTTTTTTGGATGTTTGTAATATTTTAAGTTCATGTTTGACCCGAATTATTATTTAATTAATAAATTATTATTTTTAAATTTAATTATAAAATATATACAAATTAATATACAAATAATTTTAATATATTTTAAATAGTAAAACAAGTTTTTTGAGTTCAACAGATTAACTGAACCTTGAACAAGTAAACTTTTATTATTCAAATTTAATCCGATCCGGCTCGTGAATAACTTTCCTTAAGGTCATTGATTTTTATGTGGAATAGATCTCTAAATCTAAACCATAAACTGGCCTCTCCATTTTTATTTTTATTTTGTGTGGACAGATGAACAAATATAAATCATGTGGTAGTTTAGTTAAGAGAATTAGGCAAAAGTTTAAGCGCTCGAAAGTAGATAAAGTCAAAAGGAAAAAGAAATATTCAATAGCTTCACCAGACTTTTTCAATATAGTAGGTTAGTATAGTATTAGTATGAGTGTCTCCTTCAATGGGATTGTTAGATCATTTTTTGCTTAGAATTAGGAACCTTTCTATATATAACCTTATTTATTTATTAGTATTAGTAATTAAAATCCATATATATATTATTAATGGAACCATCCCACTAGAATTTTCTGGAAGAAATGTGCTTCTTTATAGTATTTTGTTTTATTTTATTTTATTACCATATCTGAACATGAAAATAACAAACATTTTATTTGGTTTAGACTTTAGTGGCAATAAAATGGGAAAGGATTGTGTTCATACATCGTAGAATCCAACATGGAATTAATAAAATTAGAGAATTATGTTTTAGGTCATGGAAACCAAATCAAACAAAAAATCATAGTGTTTTTACATACAATATTTAAACAAGGTATCCGTCAGAATTATTTTATATAAAAAATTAATTTGATGGACGGCTGGGATCGTCATTGAAACTTTTTATTATGTTTTTTCACGGAATTTGTATATTAATCATATTATTAATAATAATAAAAATTATCTCATCTATAATGATAAAATTTTTAGATTTTACAAATTAACGAGATAAACATAATAACATATATTTTTTAAAATATATTGAAACTATAATTATCTTTTAATCTATTTGTAAAATTAAAAAACTTTTGTTGCTGTATCAGAGACGAATTTTTTTTTTTTTTTTGGGTAGTAATTAAGGGGTTTTTTTTTATATAAATATAACTAAAAAAAATCCCAAAATACCGATACTTTTAGATTATTTTCCAAAATACGCTGGTTTTAACACTAGCTGGGAAATCGCCACCCCCATGGCGATTTCCCAACATCAAAATATTGATTTTGGCTAAAAATACCAAGGGAAATCGCCATGGGAGGTGGCGATTTCCCTTGGTGTTTTTTTCAAATTTTGATAAAAATACCAAGGGAAATCGCCACCCCCCATGGTGATTTCCCTTGGTATTTTTAGCCAAATTTGTAAAAAGGATGAAGGGAAATCACCATGGGGGGTGGCGGTTTCCCTTCATGTAATTTTTTTTTTTAATTTATAAACAAATTTTAATTTTTTTTTTTAATTTGTAAATTTTATTTTTTAAATTTAAAAATTATAAATTAAATTAAATTTCTTATTAAATTTAAATATGGAAAATTTTGTTTCTTATAAAAATTAAAAAAACAAAATAATATTTCTTCTTAAATTTGTATATCAAAAATTATATTTGTAAGTTTTGTTTTAATTTTAAAAATTTGTAAGTTTTGTTTTTTTAATTTTAAAATTTATAAATTAAAATAATTTTTTTATAATTTTAAAAATAAAGAAATTTCGTAAGGTATATTTTATTATTTAAAATTTATGAACAAATTTTTTTAAATTTTGTTAATTGATTTGTATTAGATAAAAACAAAAAACAAAAAACAAACAAAAAAACTTGCATTACATTTTCTCTTATAATCCAAAGTACATGATAAGTTGAGAAAAACATGTAATTCATTTATTGTTAATGCGAAGTCTCCCCCAATGTGCCAAATCGATGCGGACAATTTCGACGGTTATGACCTTCGTTTCTGCATAATCCACAACGTTTTGGTTGACCTTTCTCCCTGAGGTCCATTTCATTACGAATACGACTTGATTTTGGCCGACCATGTGGATTTCTCCGCATTTCTTGATTGGGACACACTTCTGGACCATCATATTGAGGCCAGTAACCTTCATTTCCAACAGTTTCGAACTCATGTCTATAAACATTCAATACAGTTTCCAGTCTATAGACTTTGTCCACATATTGCATGCAATCTACATGGACATGTGCACAGGCAGCAACTACATGTGAACAAGGGAACCTTTGTGCTTGAAACTTTCCACAATCACACCACATGTCACTGAGGTTGACTTTGTACTTCATTGCAGAAACACCCTCTTGTGGGGCAACTAACTCTTCAACCAGAAAAGATTGATTTGTTCGCGTAAAATTACGAACAATGTGGGAGTTAGCTTTTCTGCGATTTTCTTGCATAGCTTTTGTGACTGTTTCACAATATGTGTGCCCTCCCTCCATCATGGCAATTTGCTTGTTCCCCATCTTAACAAAAAGTGCAGCCAACCTATAATATGTTGATTGCACTAAAGCAGTAATGGGAAGATGACGCGTTCCCTTCAACACCGAATTGATAGATTCAGCTAGGTTGGTTGTCATATGGCCATAACGCCTTCCTTGATCATATGACTGCGCCCACTTCTCCTTGGGGATCCTATCAAGCCAATTAGCCGCCTCTGCATTTTCTCCACGAAGATTGTCATACATGAAATGAAAATTCGGTCGCCTCAACTCGTATCCTAATAAATTTTAAAACAAAAAACTTGTGAATTTCAATATTATTTTATATGCTAAACGAAATATAAGAGATAAAATAACTATGATTTGATTCCATACCTATGTTAACAATTTGTCGACGCAATTCCTTATTGTTAAACTTTTTCATAAAGTTCGCTGCAATGTGTCGAATGCAATACACTGAATATGCATGTGGAGGATTCCATCCACCATCGCGTCTAATCGCAGCTTTGATGGCTTCATGTCGATCAGACATCAAGCAAATGCCAGACTGTTTTGTCACGTGTCTGCGCAAGTTACTGAGAAAGAATGACCAAGCCTCTGTTGTCTCACCCTCCACAATGGCGAAGGCAATTGGCAGTATGTTTCGGTTGCCATCTTGTGTAATAGCTAACAATAATGTGCCTTTGTATTTTCCATATAAGAAAGTACCGTCTATTTGCACAATAGGTTTACAATACGGATACCCTTCAATGCACGACTTAAATGTCCAAAATAGTCGATGGAATATTCTCTTACCCTGGACCAGTCGATCATCGTGATATGCAGGTACTGTTTGCAATTCCACAATTGTACCAGGCACGAAATGTTGCATTGCACCTAACCATTTAGGTAGCTCATTGTACGATCTTTCCCAATCGCCAAATACTCGAACAATTGCCTTTTGCTTTGCTTGCCATGTTTTCTTGTAGGAGGTGATGTATCCATACCGGATTCGCATCTCAGCGATCAAAACTGAAACGGAAATCTCCGGATTTGCTTGGACCAATGACAAAATGCATGAACAGATCATGTTACAATCTAACTTGCAATGATCTTGTGAAATCCTCCCCGATGTGCAAGTATGAGGCCCTTCATATTTTCTAATCTCCCATAGATGTTTCTTCTTCATAAAAGTTGCCCTTATTCTCCAATTACACCCATTCCCATACATTACGCACTTGGCATAATATTTCGTCGGCTCAGATTCAATTACTCTGTAATCTACAGAGTTTTTGATGTTATAGTGCTTGATAGCTGAAAGCACAGCCTCTTTCGTTGGGAATTGTAACCCAACACACAGATCAACTGCAGATGGATCAAATGTCAGAGGCATAGCTAATGTATGAGCATACTCTGGAAATTCCGGCACATGCATTGCCTCCAGATCCAGTGTATGCATATGGGATGCAGCCTGATATGGGGGGAATATCTCGATGAGTGTTGATATCTCCATGAGTGTTGATCTCAGCAGGGACGACGTCTGGGTCAGAATCAGTATTGTCATCACTTGCGAATTCAGCATCCTTTTCCTGCTCACTAAATTCACCAACATCTTCACCATGGACTCCACGTGGACGAACAGGATCAACACCAGCTGGCTCATCTTCGAGGGTAGTAGGAATTAGGGTTTGTGAGACTAATGAAGTCTGAAAAGTTGTAGCTTGAGATAAGGGCACGACTTCTTCTGTGGGAACGTCGTATGTAGTGTGAACATAGAACGACCCAGAATCATAATCTTCTATGGGAAAGTTTTCTGTTGTGCGAACATTTGAAGGGCCGCAATCATCGTCAACATCATCTATGTCAGCATATAACTCAAGGACACCAACATTTGCAAATGTCTCATGAGCATAAAACATGCATCTGACATCATCATCATCTTCAAGTGGAAATGTTCTATATCGGACACATCCTTCACCAATAGAAAGAGGATGCCTGTACTTAACCTCTGAAACTCTTTTTCTAGTTCCAGCTTTAATTTTTGTATGAATTTGCAGCTTCAGTTCCTCTAATGTGACGTCGTCTTCAACACGAAAACTTTTTGGACGTTCACAATCAAAGGTAGCACCTTCGTCAGTATTATGAATTTGGCCATTATAGTAGACCAATGCGATCACTCTATTGCTCATGTTGTGTAGCAAAAGAAAGAAGAAATATAGAAGGATGAGAATGAGAATGAGGAGGTTTTAGCACTCAGGAAAAATCTGATTGAAAAACTGTTGTAGGGGGTATTGTAAACCTTCATAAGTATTATGAATTTATAATGGTTCATTATGTTGTACCAGATGACAAATCCCATCCTTTGTATAGGATGGAATCTGATTCTGATATTCTGCCTAGGACTATTTGACTGAAAAAGTTATAACTTATTCAATGCAAAATGTGATTGATAAATCCCATCATTTGTCTCATCCATTGCAGAAAGAATCAAGTTCCAATATTTTCTGCAGCATTTGATGGACTGGAAATATAGCTGAAACCTGTCTAAAAACCTATATCATCAGTCTTATCCATTGCAGAAAAAATCAAGTTCCAATATTTTCTGCAGCATTTGATGGACTGGAAAATAGCTGAAACCTGTCTAAAAACCTATATCATCAGTCTTATCCATTGCAGAAAGAATCAAGTTCTAATATTTTCTGCAGCATTTGATGGACTGGAAATATAGCTGAAACCTGTCTAAAAACCTATATCATCAGTCTTATCCATTGCAGAAAGAATCAAGTTCCAATATTTTCTGCAGCATTTGATGGACTGGAAATATAGCTGAAACCTGTCTAAAAACCTATATCATCAGTCTTATCCATTGCAGAAAGAATCAAGTTCCAATATTTTCTGCACCATTTGATGGACTGGAAATATAGCTGAAACCTGTCTAAAAACCTATATCATCAGTCTTATCCATTGCAGAAAGAATCAAGTTCCAATATTTTCTGCACCATTTGATGGACTGGAAATATAGTTGAAACCTGTCTAAAAACCTATATCATCAGTCTTATCCATTGCAGAAAGAATCAAGTTCCAATATTTTCTGCACCATTTGATGGACTGGAAATATAGCTGAAACCTGTCTAAAAACCTATATCATCAGTCTTATCCATTGCAGAAAGAATCAAGTTCCAATATTTTCTGCACCATTTGATGGACTGGAAATATAGCTGAAACCTGTCTAAAAACCTATATCATTAGTCTTATCCATTGCAGAAAAAATCAAGTTTCAATATTTTCTGCAGCATTTGATGGACTGGAAAATAGCTGAAACTTGTCTAAAAACCTATATCATCAGTCTTATCCATTGCAGAAAGAATCAAGTTCCAATATTTTCTGCAGAATTTGATGGACTGGAAATATAGCTGAAACCTGTCTAAAAACCTATATCATCAGTCTTATCCATTGCAGAAAGAATCAAGTTCCAATATTTTCTGCAGCATTTGATGGACTGGAAATATAGCTAAAACCTGTCTAAAAACCTATATCATCAGTCTTATCCAGAAATTTTTTTTTCTGCTTTCCATAATTTCACTTGTTTGCTTATGAAAATGTAATGCAAGTTTTTTTGTTTGTTTTTTATTTTTATCTAATACAAATCAATTAACAAAATTTAAAAAAATTTGTTCATAAATTTTAAATAATAAAATATACCTTACGAAATTTCTTTATTTTTAAAATTATAAAAAAATTATTTTAATTTAATTTATAAATTTTAAAATTAAAAAACAAAACTTACAAATTTTTAAAATTAAAACAAAACTTACAAATATAATTTTTGATATACAAATTTAAGAAGAAATATTATTTTGTTTTTTTAATTTTTATAAGAAACAAAATTTTCCATATTTAAATTTAATAAGAAATTTAATTTAATTTATAATTTTTAAATTTAAAAAATAAAGTTTACAAATTAAAAAAAAAATTTGTTTATAAATTAAAAATAAAAAAAATTACATGAAGGGAAATCGCCACCCCCATGGCGATTTCCCTTCATCCTTTTTACAAATTTGGTTAAAAATACCAAGGGAAATCGCCATGGGGTGGCGATTTCCCTTGGTATTTTTAGCAAATTTTGAAAAAAACACCAAGGGAAATCGCCACCCCATGGCGATTTTCCTTGGTATTTTTAGCCAAAATCAATTTTTTCATGCTGGGAAATCGCCATGGGGGGTGGCGATTTCCCAGCTAATTTTAAAACCAGCGTATTTTGAGAAATAATCTAAAAAGATCGATATTTTGGGAAATTTTTTTTTTGACTATATTTATATAAAAAAACCTAATTAAGGATATCCCAAAGCAAATAAAGAAAATAAAAATAGAAGGGACGAAAAGAAATCTGCTTTCTCTGACTGACTCTTTTCGGAAAAATCATCGCGAGGGAGGACTTTGAAGTTTGACCATTACTTTTCTAAATTTTCTCCTGGCTGGCTGGCTGGCTGGGCTGGGCTGTTTCTCTGTCTTTCTTTTTCTTTGCTTTGTTTGTATCAATCTCTCTCATGTTTCTAGAGAGCAATTCTCTTTCCTAAATACTTTTCCAAGTTCTCACAATCTCACTTACCAGGCAGACAAATTCTTTTTCCTCTTTCTAACCGGTCACCATCACTCCACAAAGAGGAGGGCCCGCCCCTTAATTTTCTCTCTTCTTAACTACTGTAATCATTTTTTTTAAGAAAAATATAATAAAGAAAAGAAAAAGTTTTCCTGATATCTTATGTTACATTTGGCTTCATCTCTGATATGTCATAGCTTTAATTTTCTGCTACTTTTCAAACCCCCCTTCTGTCTCTCAATTGGCTTAAATTGTTTATTCTCCCAAGTGTGATCACCTTAATTACGATTCATCTCCAGACCCCCCCCCTAGCTCTCAAATAAGTATATCTCTGTTAGCTTAGTTTCTTATCATGCGAGAAACAATCAAATTAATCACATGAAAGCCAAACCGGCAGTATAGGGATCCAAAAGGGATCTCGTACTGCTAGTTTACTAGGAAAAACACAAAAAAGAAAGAAAAACTTATACTGTTTAACTCCCATGGACGCTGTCTTCCACCTCGATGAAGCATCCCGTGCTGAATTTCTCCAATTACTCATGCAGTCGACTGGCTGCACATACATTTGCCTGTGGTCGTATTCGTTCCTGAATCAAGCAAAGTATCTTCTTCATCTCTGTCTTCTCATTCAATATATAACACCATGCATATAATTTATGATTTGGGTAACTAATATTTTGGTCTTTTAACAGCTGTTTAATTGGTTGGGACGGATGTTATAATGAAGAAAACACCCAACCAGGAGCTTTGGGGCTCTTCCTCGAATATCGGCAATTAATATTCCGTTTTGAAAATGATCAGTAAGACAAAAAAATTCTTACAAATTTTGTTCTACTTGACCAGTAAAAGTGTAGTTTTGATATTAACCTGTGCGAGGTCTGCGCTACAGTGGCCTTGTTCCAGGATTTGCTTTCAGGAATAATCGGCCCTACATTGAGCTAAGGGAATCAGAGCTTCAAAACCGAGCATCCCATCTGATACAAAGGCAGTTTTATCGGGTAAAGATCAATGCAAAATTTCAATGACAAGAACTAACACTGCATTTTCGTTTAACCGGAAAAACTAACCTAACATCTTTCTCTGTCTTTATTGCAGGAAGCAGGAATTAAGGTTAATTTGTTCACTTTGTTGTCAAAACTTATGGCGCCTAATTTCATCTTCATAATGTAATAGAAAAATTATCCTGACATGGGTTAGTTTCTTTTTTTCTGTTATATATTACAGACGGCTGTATTCATGGGATGCAGGAGTGGAGAGATTGAGTTAGGGTCGTCCAATGTGGTACAAGTAAGAAATAAAATAATGCGACTTGTTTTTGTTTATTGAAAATATTAATCTATATAAGTCTGTATATCGAATTTGTCACTCAACTTTATTATCTTATTAATATATAGCAGCTTAACATGGAGATGGAGATGAGAAGTTTTTTCCCAGAAGACTTTTCAAGACAATTATCTCCTGTAGGAGATCAGCTTCCCCAACCAACTGATCCGAACAGGCCATCTTCGTCTTCATCGTCGTTAAGGTCACTGTCGACGGGCAGTCCAGATTCTTCTCTGATCTTCACCATCCCAAGCGCACCCCACCCTCAGCTTCCAACCAGTACTGAAACAACACCCTCTTCATTGCAGCAAGCAATCTCTTCCTCAATCAACGATCCACGCCAACAAGCCATGCAAGCCTTATCTCAAATGCGGAGCAATATTCAGCTACCGACGCTAGAGAGCGAAAATGCTGCGATGACCAGAGCAATCCTAGCTGTTTTAACCTCTCCTTCTTCTTCTTCCTCTTCAACTTCCCATCATCATCATCATCCCCAACAAAACCAAAATTTACCTTACAATTACCAGCTAAACCCCAAAGCTAGTCCTTTTAAACGTTATGCCTCGGCGTTAGGCGGCGCCCCAACAACACCAGTGAGGGCCAGTTTACGAGCACAAAGTATGCTGAAACGAGCCATTTTGTTTTATAGAAAAATCAATTTAGTGAGGCGTGAACAACTGCTGCGAAGCCGCCCCACGAGCAATCAATTGCACCATATGATGTCAGAACGGAAAAGGCGAGAAAAACTCAATGAAAGTTTCAATTCATTGCGATCTCTTCTTCCTTCTGGCACCAAGGTACCGTTTACCATACTACAAATACTTATTAAGTCTCAACATTGATTAATTTTATGCATCAAGGATTTATTAATTTACAACATTAATGTTTATTAAATTTGGTCGACTTGGGGATTCATGTAGAAAGACAAAGCATCGGTGCTCACTAGTGCGAGGGAGTACTTGACTTCATTGAAAGCTCAAATTGTGGAGCTTAGTCGGCAAAACCAGTTATTAGAAACCCAGGTTTTGCCTTCCAGAGAAGCTGCCGCGGAAGTTGCTGGTTCATTAACTGAGAGAATTGATGTTCGGATTATGCCTGTATCCGAATCAACATCCGAACAAAGAATCATCGACCTGAGAGTCAGTGTTAGAGGAGAACGGCCGATAATGGATATCTTAATCCACCTGCTGGAATTCTTGAAGCTCGACAGAAATGTGAGCTTGATGTCCATTGAAGCTAACACCAACATCACAGAATTAGGCTCAGTTAATCGTGTTAACTTGAGACTCAGAATTGAGGTATATGCAAATTAATCAAGATTTTCAATGTAGCTGCTAAATTCTAATTTTGGTTTCTGCATTAGAAAATTTTACTATAATATTTTCTAACTTTTTAAATATATAATCTTGTTTTTTGTATGAAATGGATATGTTTAGACTTGGAAAAAAATTGAGAGGTTTCTTTCATGAAACTTACAACTATAAAACTTTTGGGCATTAATAGTTTTTTTTTTTTTTTTAACTTAATTTATTCTTAACCCACATTTGCAATTTAAAAAAAAATATATCGAGTATGTATATCATATGAGTTAATACTAAATTGATTTAAATCTCAATAATTTATTTTCATTAATTTATATATAGTATAAAATTTTATCCTGATGGGAAATAAATAGGAAATTAAATTGAAGCTTATAAAAATGATGAGAATTGAAATAGTGATGATAAGTTTGATATTTTATTACTAAATTCTTAAACTTTTTGTGGTATGTAGGGCAATGGATGGGATGAATCCACCTTCCAGGAAGCAGTGAGAAGGCTAGTCGCTGACCTGGCACAGTGATTTAATATAATATATTTTCATTTATTAATCACTCTAATTAAAAGTGTTAAGACTATTTTATTCTGCGGGCAGCCGCAGCTATTTACTTGATGTGCTCACCTGTTATTGAGTTAAAAATAGTATTAGTGATGTGTCACAATTTTGATATATAAAAGAGGAAGAATTCATTTATATCAGTATTAAATTAAATTAAATTAATTTTATATTTTTATAATTTTTTATATTTGTTTAATTTAATTTTCGTATTTTATGTTCTATTCAGATAGATCATGCAAGTCGAATTTTGAGTAAATTAAAAATGTCTAACTATTTGTTCGATGTAAAAAAACTTTTAACCGTTAAATATATATTGAAAAAGATAATATTCTCAATCGATATGATAGAGATATCGGATTGTTTCAAAATTTTACGTGCACGATAAGTACAATTATATTATTAAATTCAACCGTCTATTTGTTAAAATATAGATTATATAAAAAGTTATAGAAGTGCATAAAACTAATTTAATTTTACATTAATACAAATGGATCCCTTCTTTATATATAAATATTATATTTATTGTTAGGAGAATTTTTAAATTTTATAAATGGAAATAACAGAGTGATACATAATTTTTAGAGCATTTAAAAATTTCAAAAAAATAATTTTTAAAAAAAATAAGATATTTAATCGTTTTTTAATCTCGCTTCTTAAATTAAATTTTTTTTATCAATATATCAAAAACAAATTTTATATATATAATTGAATAATTTGATTTTCTAAATGTATGATTAAATAATTGTGTCGCCCAAATTGACTGCAATTTTATCGATGAAGAGGAGAGACTATGAAAGCAACCCTTTGGTTTTCCCTTTTTTTTGATTGGGCAAGAAATCATCCATAAATCCAAGAATAAAACATTGATAGATTCATTCAAAGTTGGTCCAATGTCAAATTTTTTTACTTTTTCAAGACCATCAAGCAATTGAAAATAATTTTCAAGTAGGGCTGCTTAAATTATTATACTACATATTATTATGTCAGATTTTATTGTAAAGTGATGGTCGATGAAGTAAAACTCGAATTTTTTAATTTTATATTTTATTGTAAATATTTCTTTAAAAGTGAACTGATAGTGAATTTTTTAATTTTTAAAACGTTCACTTTTGTATCTCCAAATTGATCGTTTTCTTTTATTTTTTTTAGTAGTACCAATGCTTGTTACTTGGATCAATTTGAAGAATCTTTTAAATTTTTCTTCTTGTGAGAGAATTTTTAAAGCTGGACAGATTGACAATTGATTTGAGTGTTCTGATTGTTTTTATTTGTTTTTGAATCCACTATAAGAAAGAATCTTTCTTTAACAATTATATAAAATAATTTAATATTTAAAATAAATTCACTTGTATAATTAACAATTATTATGAACTGTAGAACTACTAATTAGTCATGTATATATTAATGGGATTAGATATGTCTGTGTGGCTAAAATTTAAACGTTTTGCCACGTAATAAAAAAAAATCTAAAAATCCAACATTATATTTCTTACGTAAAATTTTAAAATATATATATATTTTTAGAGACGGCGCTTTTGACTGACATTTTCTTTGGAATAGAAGAAGCTGTGGAATTTCGTCTGGACCATGTTTTTGCTGTCTGATTTTCAACTTACTTGTCTTACCTAATCTCTGTTTTTGGGGGGGGGGCGGTACTCGGTCGGAAGCCACAGTTTCTAAGAGAGGTTTCGGTTTACACTTGGACCGATACTATAAGATAAGATTATAATAATAGATTTAGGGTTTAATTTAATTTAGAATAAATTTTGTTGGATTTTCTCTAAATTAATTGCGTTCCAAATTGTGGGCGTGGACGGGTCAACATTATATGGCTACCCAATTTTTTTTGGGTCTATGATGAATCCAAGGCAGATTTTATAATTAATTATCCAAAATTATTTACGTACATATAACTAATAAATTAAATATTACATTATGGCTTAAAGAGTAAATTCTTATTATTAGTGAATTATTACCCTTATCACTTTTATTATTTTAAGATTTATTTAAATTATTTTCAAATTTTTTTGACCATAACTGTTCTCTCTGTTTTATTTTATTTAGATAGATATTTCTAAAAAAGAGTAATATAAATTTATTTTTTAACTCATGGATGCAAAGGTTAGGACTCAAACTCTAACTTAACACAAATATTTTCCGCAGTTTAGATTATAATATCAAGTCGAATTCGAATTTTAATTCAATTAATTTTAAAATATGTCATTTAATAAATTTAAAATTTTGAAATTTCAGTATTTATAATTTTTTATTTTAAACAAAATATATATATATATATATATATAATATCAAGTCCAAGGAGCTCCCAATAGCTCAATATTCAATTTCAATGTTAAAATATAGAAATTTGACGACAAGTCAATAGCCGTAGTCTAGGAAGTAGCAACAGCCCTTTTCCTTGCAAGGCAAAATTCGACTTCCCGTATATAATATTCCCAAAAAAGTTCTCAAAGCACTACAGCCACCAATGACCAAACCAGATGAGCCTTTTCAAGGCTTGTTAGTTCCTCGTAGTTGCCTTTTTGATGCATTTTCCCTTCTTAATTCTACCAGGCCTCGAAGCCTCTAACCAATTACTCAAAAGCCAGTCGATCCCACTTCTAGAACTAAATATTTCTTCCATGAAGAAAAACAAACAAACAAACAAACATTTCTCCCCCATTGCTTTACTTTTGTCACATTTTATTATTATTATTATTATAAAGATTTTGCTAACAAAAAAAAAATATTGATTTCCATGCAGGGATGGAGGAAGCATTTTCTTTTAAGGAATTTTCACACAATCTATGGCATTAATAAGAAAAAGTCCCCTTCAGGCCTCCGTCAAAATATGAGAATCTAATGGTATACGAAATATGAAACAGAACAATCATTTGAGCACATGCTATAATTGGTTTCAGTCAAAATATGACATTTAGCGGCTTGAAAGCCTCAAAAAATATGATTTTATAGAATTTGATTTGATCCAAGACTTGTAATTGTGTATCATTGACCATTCTTTTCTTCTTTCGTTGGGGTTTTCCTAAAAACATCATCATTCTTCAGATATCCAATACGACTGGAATTTGCAAACAAGTCAAATCCATCCAAGAAAGAAGTTAGGTTAAAGATTTAAGACTTAATCTAATTGATTCATACAATCATCCTTCAGTCTCCTTTGTATCAAAAAAAAGTTAGGATAAACTATTTTTTGAGAATTTTATGCAACAAAAAGATGAAGAATCTGACAAGTTTAGAATTGCCAGGAACTGTGAAGCCTGTCCAATGTGTAGTTAAGCCAGCACATACAGCAGTGAACATCTGGGTGCAATAAGAAGAGACAAAATCGCAGATCGGTGACCAATCTCAATCTGCATGAGTATTCCCTTTCATCTCCATATAAAAACATTCCCAGGGTTGCTGAATTGATTCAAGTCATTAGCATTGCAGCAACCTGGTCCAGGACATAGCCACAAACGTAGGAATCAAATTTTAACCAGAAAAAGCCCGCATTCATCTGAAAGTACTTCTTTAAAATGAAAGAGGAATTAAGATCATGTCAAAAACGATTCTATCAGAACTACAATGCTTCGCCAGAGCAAACTTGTTTTAGGAAGCTGTAAAACCAGGAAGTTGAAAGCGCTGACTATTGCATTTATTCCCAGCATTGATCCAATTACGCAATGGCCCAGTAGTAGTACAAAACCATTTACAACGGGTACAAGTTTATTAAAATTTTACCCTTTTTTTTTTGGGTATGTTCTTATAATTACCTTTCCAATAAAATTTCACCAAAAAATTGGGATTTTCAAAGGCAAAAACTCACGGTGCTTCATCTAGTTTGCTTGAGCTTTCAAGATTACAGTACCTTCAAATGATACATGGTGAGCAGATGAGAGACTTCTAAATCATTAGCCTTTCTTGTGGAAAGTGAAAGAGAGGTATCATGAACAAAAAAAGTGAATAATAAAGAGAGACCCCAAAAAGAATTAAATCAATGGCAATAGCCAATACTGTAACAACAACCGCATAGCTTATGAATCATGAAAGAATAAAATAAGCTATGCTTGGGAAGAGTTTAACTAAGGTGCAAAATTAATTAAGAAAACAAAAATCAACTGAAGAGTTGGCAAGAGATTAAAAAATGACTATAATCACACTGGACATAAAATGAAGACGAGCTATCACAACAAGAACACTATGGCAGACATACTCAAGAGTTTCTGGGAACATTCACATAAATAAAATCTCAACACATCTCAGACAACCAGACCACGTCCTATTAAACCAACAGACCAAAAAAAAGGGAAAAGAAGGATTCTCCAAACCAATCATTCATGGTTTAACATGAAAAATGTAAAAATAAATAACCATCAAAACTGCAAATTCCCTTCCCCCTTCTCTTTCCATTCAACATATTATAGACCACACTGCTAACATTGCCACACATCTGCCACAGCAGCAATTAGATTCTACTGCTGCTTACATTCTGGAGGCCTCTCACCTTGCTGCCCATCCCCTTGTGATCCACTCTTCTGAAGTATACAACAAAAAAAAATCAGGCATAAATTTCAATAAGAGGGGCAAAGAAAAACCTTAAATAATATGGAATTGGTGTACCTTTTGTGCAGATGAGGACTGCAGCAACATTTTTCGTGCAATTTAACAAGGAACAAATGAAAAATTAGCATCAATTCAAATTCTGAAAGGATAATAGGCCCTACATATAAGATACAACAAAAATCAAGCATCTCATACCTTCTTTTTGGTCTTACTTTCTTCTTCATCATCCTCATCGTCATCATCATCATCATCCTCATCCTCCTCTTCCTCCTCGTCATCCTCATCATCATCTTCATCCTCATCTTCTATCTCAAGCTCATCTCCCTGAATAGCTTCTCCTGTAAACCATGACACTGCATGTGAAATAATCTTGTCTCGAATTGTTGACCTGCACAAATAAACAGATAGCATAAAAAACATAAGCATTTCATACATGTAACATTTGAGTAGTGATGTCTCAAATTATCAATTTGAATGATCAAAATAGCTCATACGAAGCATGAGGAGGAGTTCAAACTGGGAAACAAGCCAATGACTAGAGTAATCTGAAAAGAGAACACACCCTATGTCATAATCCTGTTCCATTTGATTTTGTAGCTCCTCAGCCTGTGCAAGAAAGTAAAAACAATTTGAAAAGCAGAAGTAATTAATCAATCATCAAAATTTATATAGCTATGGTAAGATTGGCCATACAGTATCTTCATCAATGTCTTCATCATCATCAGGAACTTGAGGAGGATTGAAGAAGTTGAAGAAACTTTCACAATCTTCTGTTTTAGTAATTGGCTTGGCATTCTTTGATCCCTTCTTAGGCTTCTTTTTAAGGAGCTTCTGTGTCAAGCATTTTCCTGGATACCATTCAATCTCCGTCCTACAAATTATGTGGAAAAAAAAAATTCAGTTAAAATGTAAGAAGCCTTGTAATCTAATAATCCAATAAGACATTTTAAAAAGGAAAAGGTAATGGTATTTACCCAATAGCTTTCTCAAGAATAGGCTCATCTTCATCAATCATGTGATAAGTCTTTGTCAACACAGTATTCTTGAAATAAGGATTGGTGTCAAAGTAAAACTCAAGCTTGAATCCTTTGGGTTCCTCGATCCTATACCACTTAATATCCTTGAGATATTTGAGAGCTTCTTCATCACGCTCAGTGATCTGATTCCAATTTCAAAAGAAGTACAACTGAGCATCACTATTTCCAACAAAAAAAACATATCCAGACAACAATTATAACTGGATAACTTACCTCATCAGAAAGCACTTCATTGTTTTTCATGGCAGTAAGCCAAAAATCAGGCACTCCTTTCTCTGCATAAAGCATAATTGCATGAATACCCATCCACTTCTACAGAAACGAAAAAAAAAGGGACCAGAACTAAAAATAAGATCAAACCTTCGGCAGCTTTATCCTCTCCTTGGTCCATGGCTGCTTCATTTGGAGTTCCTTCAGCTTCACCAACACCATTCACAATATCGTATCGCTACAAATTTATGATAATTAATCAGGTAAATACAACAGTAACTGAATAAAGAAAAACAGAAAGAACATTCAAAATGCAAACCTTGGCATATAAGGGTTGATATAGTTTCTGATATTTAGCTTCAAGTGCTGCCCTCTCCTCAAAAAACTTAGCCTCTAACTCATCATGTTGGCCCTGTTAATGAAATAGAAGAACCCCTGTCAACAAGGCATTCCGCTTCCAACCATGTTGTAGCTCAAATAAACTAAAATTAGATTACAACAATCTAGTCCAGCTAGATGAGAATGGGAGAGTAAATGTACAGCAAGAACATGCAACTTTCTACTCTATCAAAGTAAATTCAATCAAAACTTGTACACATACTCTTAGAAATTCAACAAATGGAGTAATCCTAAACATCCAAGGAGACTCGAGTTTCTTAGCTATGAAAGTAAATCCAACCCTAAATTCAATTAATATGACAAAAACAAAATAAACAAAGAGTGATATCATAGTAACACTTCAAAGCAAAGGTAACCCAAAAAAAAAAAAAGCTTAGCGAGAAAGAACATGCCTGGATCTCTCTAAGAACCTCCACACGCTTCCTGACATTCGGCGACAGGCTCTCCAACATATCGGTGTGCTCCCTAGCAAGATTCTGAAGTTTATTCTGCAAACCAAAATATCAAAAAACTAAAACACAGGAAAACAAAGAAACCAAAAACAAAAATTCCGGGAGTCACCAACCTTCAGAGCGTTAACGATACCAGCTCGAGCTTCCTCGTTAAGAGCTGCAACCAAAAATAAAATATAAAAAAAAAAAAAAAAAAAAAAAGTGAGAAGCGAAAAAGAGTGAAGCGGTAGGGATAGGGTTTTAGTGGAGAAAGAGATTTACCATCACCGAGATCGGGCATGTTGAATTTAATCCCTTCGTTGCTCATTTGAGGATTTTCTTCTTTTAAGATAATAAAAGGGAAGAAATGATTTGGGGATAAAACCCTAGATTGGAGAGTGTGGAGCGAAAGGGGAAAGAGGGATGGGAGTTTCAAGGGTTTGAGAGAGAGGCGTTATAAAAAAAAAGACGTGGCCTCGCTTCAAATCCTTCCCCCTTATAAAAACCTAGAGAGTACTTTTTATAGCTGAGGCGGCAGGCAAGGCAAGCACCCCTTTTTTTCTTTTTTAGAAAATTAGGGTTCGCAAGTTTTTTAATTTTTCAAACCCAATCTTATAAATTATTAATACAAATATAATATTATTTTGATAATTTTATTTAAACGTGACGTATCATATTTATTACATTATTTTTATTATTTCATTTTTACTAAACATATTAAATTCGTATTATATTCAAAATTATTAAATCTAACTTCAATTATTTTCTTTTGTTCTTTTATAAAACAAAGGAAATGATAACAAATGTTTTAAATAAATTTCTTTTGTTATTGCTTTTCTTTTTTTGGATTATAAAAAATAAAATGTCCAGCGTATATACTTTCACATATCTGGAAAATCTATAAATGAAAGTATGTAAAAAAGCCTATGTTTGAATATACTCATCATACTATCAAAAATTTACATACCTGAAATACTATTTTTAGCATGAATTTAATTGTTAATTTAATATTCTAGTGTCCTGGGTATACATATATTTAACTATTTAAACACTTTGTTTTTAAAATTTTAAAAATGAAGTTTTTTTCTTTGCTTTATATTTTTGAAAGATATAATACCTAGTGTATTATAGCAATTAGCAAGTTTCCATGGTTTGGATTTTGGAAGCCTTTAAATTGGGTCTAATTAGCCCATTATTATCAAGGTCACGGGTCAAAAACTTTTGTGGGTCTGATTACATTAATTTGGGCCTCCTTTTGAAAGTACTAGACTAGATTAGACTTGACTTGGGTTCAATCCAAAGCATAAAACAAAGATTAAATGGGTCAAAAAATCAACTACTACTACTTTAATACATTCAAAAAATCAACTTCATAAATATTTTCTTCTTTAATTGCATATTTGTTTTTGTCTTCTTGGAATGGCAGGTTGCTATAATTCCTTTTATCTTTATCTTCAACCGATCAATTACAAGATTGAAACCTTGGTTTCAAAATGGATTACAGTTGCACTTGACAGCAAGCAACGAACCGAAGTTTCCTCTGCTCGCAAAACCTGGTAATTAATTAATTTGTCTAATTTGCGGCCTTTAGGCCTCCTGTTAATTTATATGTTGCCGAATGCCGAGCGGTAAAAATTGTCTGGTAACTCATATTTCTTAGGTCCCGTTCGGTGCGGTTGGGCACTTATTTTATTCAATTTTTTAATTTTTATTTTATTAATTTATTTTTTTACATAAATATAATTTTAATTATTATATTTTAACAAATATAATTTTAGTATATATTTTATTATTTAATATAAATATAATTTTAATATTTTGTAATCATTTATTATACATATATATATATATACATTTTAATATAATGTTCTTAATGATTATTTTTCTTTCTCATTATAATTTATCTCACTTCCACCGCTACTTTTGAATCCAAATACATATTTCAATTTGCTTTTAATTTTATTACTACAATACTCAATCTCATCGCTATAATAATTAATCTCACTTCTACTACTATTTTTAATTTCATCAGAATTTATCTCACCTACTTTTCAAATAAAACCTTAAGGTGCTTAACTATGAAAAAATAAGTTATTTGGACTGGATATCATTGTATTTTGTGAAATTGTAGTTAAATTTTCTTTCTGGACTGAAATGTGAAACAAGACATAGTTACGAGGAGACAAAGCGAGGTCTAGGAACAATCATCGTCATTTTAAGACCAGTCCCCTGCCTTTGGGGAAAAAGGGTCAGGTCTAAGGTGAAAGACTTCAGGCCCAGTCGGTCTGCCTATATCCATTTGCCACTCGGTGGGTAACGGGTGTCACTTGTACGGCTCACCTCCAAATTGGGTTGTGCTGAATATGATGTGCTTCAAAGCTCAAAGCTTTTCTTGGCCCCCTTCCAAAAAAAAGTCTAAAGCTTTTGCCTCTCACAACATCACTCGATTACGTGGCACGAGATTATTGGCTGAATTTTATATACCATTTGTCAAAAAAGACTACACAATCTTTTTCTTTGAAGGAAAAGAGAATAAAATTAATGCTTTTTTGGGGTCGAACCGCAAAAAAGGACAAAGGACAGGACACTTTGATGAGGTTGAAGTTCGACACGTGGCAACCATGCAGAGGGAAGACCGAAAGCTTGTCGTGTAGCGACCGCATGATCGTGTCCATCCATATCCCCAACGAGGATATCCAACGGCTATGAGACGCGATTGCACTGTGAAGATTTGGAGATAACATCAAAAAAACATTTCTCAGCCTCCCTCCAACACACAAGACTGCCCATTTCCTCACAAAAAGGACAACAACCAAGCCCACCGTTTGCTTTCTGTATTCATCCACGTGGCGCCATCACATTGGGTAAATATTAACTGAGAAGGGGTGGATATGTAAATAAATAAAAAATGGATTTTGCTTACGAGTGTCTTAGGGCACTCTTTAAAGTTAGTTAATATGCTATTTATTGTAATAACATTGTATTAAATGTAAAATTTGATAATTTTATTCATCATTTTCAATGCATTAATTAAAGATATTACTATATTTAATAACATTAAAAATGACATTTGTTAGCAAAATTCAAGAAAAATATAGGGGTTTAGTTTAGGTGGGGACAATAAAAGGATAGCTACAAATGGCAAAAAGGGAGAAAAAGCAATGAAACGTGGCAATATCCTTTGAACACAATATATATTCAGCTGAGTACACTGTCAATTTCTATTCCATTTTTCCTTCCCTATTGTAATTTCTTGATTGTTCTCTCGTAGCCAATTTGAAAACCTCTTAAAGAAAGAAAAAAAAAACTAAGAAAATGGTTGTGCCTAACAATGGTGGTGGAGGTGTAGAAGGCTTTGGTTTGAGCTACAGGACGGCGTGTCTGAAAGAATCGAAGAAAATGGAAGATGAACCAGAAAATGATAATCAAACCGAGTCAAATATTGTTGTCAAGGAAGAGCCAGTGGCGGCTGAAAGTAGCGGAACCACTGCTTGCGGCGGAGAAGATGATGATCAGGAGGCTTTGTTGAAAGCAGTTAAAGAGGAACAGCAAGAGGAAGACGATGAGGAAATGGGAGTCGTTGATGATATGATGAAGGGTGGAGATGGGAACAACATCAGTAATAATGGGTCGTCGTCTTCCAGTTCATCGGATGTTTCGCCAAAGCCAATGGAAGGGTTACACGAGTCGTGTCCTCCGCCGTTTCTGAGAAAAACGTTTGAGATGGTGGAGGATCCGGAAACCGACCCGATTGTTTCCTGGAGTGTTAACCGCAACAGCTTCATCGTTTGGGATTCTCACAAGTTCTCTGAAAATCTCCTGCCAAAATATTTCAAGCACAAGAATTTCTCCAGCTTTATTCGCCAACTCAACACTTATGTATGTATTTTTACCCTTTTTCTCAAATTTTCACTGTGCTTGTTAGTTTTTACTTTTCTAAATATACCTTTTTGGGGTTTTTTAGGGGTTTAGGAAGATCGATTCAGACAGATGGGAGTTTGCAAATGAAGGGTTTCAAGGAGGAAAGAAGCATTTGCTGAAAAATATTAAGAGGAGAAGTAGATATAATAAGCAGCAACAAGGAGGAGTTATTTGTGCTAATAATTCAACTAGTAATATTGGATTGGAAGCTGAGGTCGAGATTTTGAAGAAAGATCGGAGTTCATTGCAATTGGAAGTTTTGAAACTGAGACAACAACAAGAAGAGTCAAATCATCAGCTGAATGTTGTTGAAGAGCGGGTTCGGTTTGCTGAGTGTAGGCAACGACAAATGTGCAATTTCATTGCTAAAATAGCTAAATATCCCAACTTTATTCAGCAATTGGTTCACAAGAGGAAGCAGCAAAAGAAAGAGCTTGATGAGGGGGAGTTTAGCAAGAAAAGGAAATTGCTTGAGACCCAAGTCACAAAGAGCCTGCTTGAAGCTATGGGGACTGACAAAAGTGTCAAGTGTAGAAACCAAGTTGATCAGGAGGGATTGGAATCAATGCAATCTGATGAGTTCTCAAAGTTCTTGCCTGATTGTATGGAGAACAACAACAACCAAATGGAGAAAGAGTTTTCAGTTTCTATGGAGGATGGGTTGTGCTGTTCCCTTCAGGATCAAAAGAGCAGTGAACAAGAAATGTCTTCTGTTTATCATGTTATGTCTGATAATCTACTAGGGGAAAGCTCAGGTGCAGAGACTGTAACAAATGAAGAGCTATCAGTGAATGATTCCAAGATTTATCTTGAGTTGGAGGATTTGATCAATTGGAAGCCTTGTAGCTGGAGTGGATTTGCAAGTGAGCTGGTTGAGCAAACTGGCTGTGTCTGACCCGTATCTTGGATCCTTGGCTAAACAAAAGTATAGATCTTATATGCTCTTTTTATATAATTATTATCCATGGTTTCTTATTGTAGATGTCATTGGTTGCAGGAAGGTGAATGGTTGCTGCTGCCTTTTTTCTTCATCAATGATAGCAAAGAGTCTTGAGAGCTAATGGCAACAAGAATTGGCTCTTCAATGAATTTGTTGAAGCCTTGAAACTGATGGCAACAAATGTTCATACCAGTTATATTTTCCCAGTCACAAATGTTCACAGCTTTCTGTATTTTTCTTTTTTCTTTCCTTGATTCCTCTGCTTTTATTTTACTACTGTTTCCCTTTAGGTTGTACAAATTTCAATCCTATACCAGTATATACAACAACCTGGTCCTTATAACATCTATATATACTATTTTTTTTTTATCATTCTGCTACAGTTCAGTTAAGGCTAAAATCATGGTGTTTCATCTTTGATGCTTGGCTTACTGTGTCCAAGCAATTGTGGATTTTATAGCTCCCTGTTATCTTGTCTATGCCTAGATCTAATGTAGCCTAAAATCTTTTTCTAAAAAGGTGTTTTTATCCCTTCATGGTAGACTATATATTATTACCAATATTTAAACTTGGAAGTTGGATGGGATGTGACTAATTGCTTGCTTGTGGCCTAAAGAAGCAAAGACAAACAAAAAAATAATAAAATAGTTAGTGGATATGTTCATCTGAGACCCTTTTACTCTTTTAGCGTAATCTAAAACAACTTATTACTATTTATTTATATTAGCATCTAAAAGTGGAAAGGGCTCCCTCAAAGAGACGTCTCAAATGCCAAAAACTTCGGGGTTATCCATCCTGTTCAACAGCCAAATCAAATCCAAATGGCTGGCTGGAAATATTAGGTAATCTATAATTTTATGAAGTAGTAAGTTACAAATTACTACAATTTATCCCTTTATTACTACACCTGAGTTCCTCTGCCAGAGACAGAGAGAGGGGTTAGTAATTAGACAGGCTACCCGGATAATGGAAAGTTCGGGATCCGTTCTCTCATATCCGAAATCGATGACTTATTCAATCTAGAGAGTTATTAAAACTGGATTTTTACCAAATCAGTAAAAAATTAGTTTAATCGGTTAAAAATCGGTGAAAAATTAAATTTAATCGGTACAAAAATAGGTTTTATATGTATTTTTCCTCAATGCATCAAACATGCAACAATGTATATGCCCTTCAGTTTCTACGATTAACTTCAGCAAGTCCAAGGTCGAGTAACTCTGTTGTGGTCTTTGCATCACAGTATGCCACAGAATAGTGAAGTGCATATGCCTTATCTAAATCAGAATCTAAAAGCCCAATGTTTCCTCTTTACATGTTTATCAGGAAAACCTCAGTTCTCAGGTTTGTCCAAACCAAGTTCCGGACGGAAATCCATTTCTTCTCCTCTTTTTTGGTGCCATTGATTGATGAGCTCCTGCTCCAACCATGCTTACTAGGATTCATTGAACATAGAAGTGCATAAGCATTGAAGGAACAACTATGGGAGGCTGATGTAATTTAAATTGCTGCGATAATTGACTTTTGTCTCGATTTAAGGCTTTACTTGGTAGGATGGAAAAAAAATTGAAAAGATAAAAAATTAGAGGAAGTGAAAAGATGAAAAACATATTTTTTATTTTTATTATAGAGTTGAAAAATGAAAGGAAAGGAAAGAAAATGAAAAGTGTATTGTTTTAGCATTATATTCATTGTAAGTTAAGATGACTCACACCACTTTCATTTTCTTTCTTAAAAGCTGAAAATATGCAAACAGTAACAGTCGTGTGATGTGTTGGTAGAGTTATGAATTCTTAGTTTTAGTGATCATGATTCAATCCATGATAATATCAACAAAAAAATTCCCAATCCAATAAATATGAGTCGGTCAAAATTAACACAAATTAATGTCAAGACAAGCAATATTAGCAAGTGTTTTTTCCTTAAACTTTCTTATGAATGATGAACTGACCATATTTTACTAGGGAGGCAGATAAATAGTGCTTTAAAACAGAGAATTACAGAGTATAACCTTAAGCTTATGATTATAACTGCGGAAAAATCAGTGGGATGAGTGAGATGAAAATTGCGGACAACCAGCAAACCCTACATAAACTACTTTCGATAATGAACGCATCCAAATTTTTTGCAGTGTCAAATCAAATACGAAAAAAAATGGTATGGAAAAGACAATGAATTCACCCAACTCTCGAAAAAATCATCAACAAAGGGTACAACAATCTCGAAATGTTTCATTCTGTAGTAGAATTTTCACAAAACAAATAGGCAAGAACCAAACTATACAAAAGTTTGGTATTAATCTCTCTTGTTACTACCCCAAGGATTGCATACTTTTTCCAACCCCATTCCAAGGCAGTGTCTGAAGCCCCCTTCTTCCTTTGGTGAGGAAACAAAATCGTTTGATTCTTCTATCTTTGGATGGATTGCTCCAACAATAGCTTCAATTTCTTCTTTTGCTCGTTCAAAAACATTAGGCGCTTTAACATCATTTAGTGCGGTGGTTTTGTTAATGTCATCATTCCTCCCATGAGTTTCTTTATAGTGATGATGTGGTGACTTCTCATGGTGCAAGATCGACTCGATCTCTTCCTTAGCTTTTTCAATCAAATTGGGGGCCTTGAAACCATTTTCTGCAAAACATAAAACAAAGCATGCAGAGCACTAATGTTCATCATCATAACCCTTTAAAACTATCCAGAGCTTGAAAAAGATATCTAAGAAATAAGCAATGAACCAAGAAACTAGCAAAGAACCTGGTTTCTCATGTTTTGATTCTTCCTTGTCAGAATGGTCCCTGAAAATTCAGTGTGATGAAAAATTAAATATCCAGAAAAAAAGGCCCTCAAGAGTTCCAATAGTTCATTCTCTCATTCTCATACTCAATTCGAATGAGAAAAATTAGATTCCAACCTTTCATCATTTTCATGAGTGTGAGACTCTTTCTTGTGATGGATTGTTTGAACAAGAGCCTCAATCTCCTCCTTTGCTCGTTCAAACACATTAGGCGCTTTCACATCATCCAGTGGGGTGTTTTCATCAATATCATTACGCTTCCCATGAGTTTCCTTATGAAAATTATGTATTTTTCCGGTATGGATCACTGCTTCAATCTCTTCCTTTGCTCTTTCAAATATGTTAGGTGCTTTTACATCCTCATCTGTTTATAATTCTCAATTAGACTTCTAACAAAGTTTAATAACTGTACAATACATAATTTTCAATTCACTCAAAGACCCAATAATCTAATCTGATACATTCAGCCATGGAAAGATGAAGAACATAAAAAAAAAGATTAAGATAAACTAAAGAATCCCCTAAATTGCAGAAAGGAAAAAAAAAAACAAATACACCCAAAGATCGCAGAATTTCAATTTTACTCAAATGTTTTCTCAACAGTCAAAACCAAATACTATTACGAATTCAAGATAACATTTCCATTTATTTCCTAAGATTTCTCAAAAGCCAGACAAATAAGGGATTGCAGAAGAAGAAAAAAGAGAGAAAAAAGGGGGTGAAAGGAACTGACTTCATTCAAACAAAAATGGATATGATTGAGGGATAAGAAAACCATACCAGACAGCGAGTGCGGTGAATTTGGTTTGGGCTCTGCCATTGCAAAGTTGTGCCTGAGAGTGGGATATGTCGGAAAGTGATGTAAGTTGGGATTGGATGGTTTGATGAGCAGAGGAGTTTGCAAACTAACGATGGAATCAAATGTTTTTGCGCCTGCCAGACTGGGAACTAGGTAGAGCCAGCGGTTGTTTGTTGGCCCACTTGAAAGAAAAGTAGTACAAGGATCTTGTCTGTCATCTACAATTCACAAGTTGACAACTGTACTTTTTTTTTTTTTTTTGATAAGTAGATGTTCATTTATCCAAGAAAGCAGCAGTGCTGCTACATGTTACAAAGCTAGCTTAGCCTAGCTAAATAAATAAAAAAAAACCAATGCCATTAGACAAACATGTCTGCATTTAATCTCCAAGAATTACATAAAAACGTATTAACTGAATCTCTTTTAATCTTCCTAAGATCACTTAACCTGGTCGAGATCATGTCTCTCACTTGCTCAATGAGGTGCTCCTCCTTTTGCTCAGTTGAGTTGAACAAACGATTGTTTCTTTCCTTCCAAACTAGGTAGATAACTGCGTTCCAAGCTAGCCTCAATATCGTTGTGATTAGTGCTTTACCTCTGAGGTTAACAGAGGCCCATTGAAACTCTACATTCCAACATGCAACCTGCCTTTTTAACCTACAAAGTACCATCACTCTCTGCCATATCTGTTTCGAGTAGGAGCAAGTGAAGAATAGATGATCCCTGGTTTCCCTCTCTTGTTTGCACAACAAACATTTATCATCCACTGCCATTCCCCAGGAGATAAGTCTATCCTTTGTGGCCAATCTATTTAGGATTGCCATCCAGGAGAGCATAGAATGCCTAGGAATATTAAAATTACACCATACCAACTTATACCAAGTCACTTTCCCAGCTGAAGGTCTGATCTTGTTCCACACTGCTGACACTTGGTACTTTCCCTCAGGGAAAGGCCATTTGCAGCTTCCATCAGCAGTTGTGAGAACTATTCTGGCAGCCACCTCTCTCAAGTGCATGATCTTCCTCCAATTCCAACTGCTCCCACTCTGGATAGAGATGTGCCATGGATCTCTATCCAATTCTCTAAGTTTTTGGCGCCGTTGCCGGGGAGGCAATACTAAGTATATAAGTTTATAAGTATATTTATTTTTATTGGCTGGTTATACCGCCTAATTTGTATATTAACTTTGTTTTATTATTATTGGCTGGTTATACCGCCTAATTTGTATATTAACTTTGTTTTATGCTTGTTTGGCGACGTGATTTTAGATCTCGTCGTTTAGTTAGATTTTATTGTGAAACTTTTTCAGGTAATCTTTCTAATACAAATCCTACCATGGCTGACAATGAAAGTGTTCATGCTGAAGATGAGAACAGACAAGTACGCACCATGCGTGACTACTTGCAACCAACTCGAAGCTCATCACCCTCTTGTTTTATTTTTCCTCTCAATGCAAACAACTCTCGTTTTAAACCAGGTATGATAGCTTTGCTTCCAAATTTCCATGGGTTAGAATCGGAAAGTGCTTACTCGTTTCTAAAAGACTTCGAAGATGTATGTGTCACCTTTAATGACCAACAATGTACAAATGAAATTGTCAAGCTAAAATTATTTCCTTTTTCTTTAAAAGACAAAGCAAAAATTTGGCTTCATAATTTAAAACCAAGGTCAATTGGCACATGGCAAGAATTACAAACTAAGTTTCTAAAGAAATTTTTCCCAGCACATAAAACTACTGCTTTGAAAAGACAGATTCAAAATTTCAATCAAAATCAAAATGAAGCATTTTTTCAGTGCCGGGAGCGTTTTAAAGATTTGTTAAGTTCTTGTCCACATCATGGTTTTGAAAAATGACATCTTATTAGTTTCTTTTATGAAAGTTTAACTCCCGAAACTAAACAATTTGTTGAAACAATGTGTAACGGTGAGTTTCTAGAAAAAGAACCTGAAGAAGCCTTTGACTACCTAGACCATTTGGCAGATAACTCTCAAGCCTGGCACACAGATAATTCCTCTGAAAGTTCCAATAGATCTAATCCTGTTTCTAACAGAGGTAAATATCATTTTAGTCAAGAAAATGAGATAAAAGCTAAAGTAGCTAATTTGGCTAGAAAGATTGAAGCCATGGAACTTAGAGAAGTAAAAGAAGTCAAAACGGTTAAAAATGAAGAAAGTTGTGGAATTTGTGAAATCATGGGACACCCCACTTCTGAATGTCCAAACATTCCCATTCTTAAAGAAGCGTTGCATGATCAAGTAAATTCCATAAACACATTTAAAAAGCCTTTTCCTTCTCCTTACTCTGAAACGTATAACCCTGAATGGAGAAACCATCACAACTTCAGTTGGCGGAATAATAATCATGTTCAGGTACCACAATCTCAAAAGCCGGGCAACACTTTTTCCTATCAACCTTCACGTGTACAAACCTTGGAAGAGACATTGCAAGCATTCATGCAAACACAAGTAAATGTGAATAACCAAACTTCACAGGACATCAATGAGATCAAAAACACCTTGTCCACATTGACAGCTTCATTACGCACTCAAGAAAAAGGTAAGTTTCCTGCTCAACCTCAGCCTAACCCTTCTACTCAATGTCTTGTTTCTTGCTCCAATGAAACTCAACAGGAAAATGCCAGTTCTATCGCAACTCTTCGAAGTGGAAAGGCAATTGACAAAAACATTCCATCAAAAGACCAAGATCCTCCTTCCCCTCCGAAAAGTAATGGTAAGGATGATGGTAAGTCTGAACTTCTTGAAAATTTGGACAAAGAAAAAGGTATGCATCCTGCTCCTTTTCCTCAAAGGTTGCAAACAATAAAGAATTTGAATCAAAATGCAGAAATTTATGAACTTTTCAAACAAGTTAAGATTAACATTCCTTTATTGGATGCAATCAAACAAGTTCCATCTTATGCTAAATTTTTGAAGGACATGTGCACAGTTAAAAGGAAACATAATGTACAAAAGAAAGCATTTCTGACGGAAAGTGTGAGCTCAATCATTCAGCACCTTACTCCACCAAAATTCAAAGATCCTGGATGTCCAACAATCTCATGCATCATTGGAAACACTAGAATAGAACGTGCATTGCTTGATCTTGGTGCTAGTGTTAATCTTTTGCCTTTTTCTGTTTATCAACAGTTAGGTTTAGGTGAACTCAAGGAAACACCTGTTACACTTCAACTAGCTGATTGTTCTGTAAAAATTCCTCGAGGGATAGTTGAAGATGTTTTGGTTCAAATTGAAAATTTTTACTTCCCTGTTGATTTTATTGTTTTGGACACACATCCTGTTTCAAATCCAAATGTTCAAATTCCTGTTATATTAGGCCGTCCATTTCTTGCAACTTCTAATGCTCTGATAAATTGCAGGAGTGGTATGTTGAACATTTCTTTTGGAAATATGACTTTAGAATTAAATGTGTTCAACATTTGCAAGCAACCTGGTGATGATTCAGAAGTACATGAAGTGGATTTCATTGAAGAACTTGTTCATGAACATCTCACCACTACCACATTCCATGATCCTTTAGAAGCTTATTTAATTGAATGTGAGTTTGATAATGCTTCAAAAATTTCACACACTGATTCTTTGTTAAATTCTTTTCAGGATAAGCATCGTTGGAAACAAAAGTTTGAAGAACTCCCATCACTCACAAATGTCACTGTACCATCAACTATTGAACCGCCCAAGCTGGATTTAAAACCATTGCCATCCGAGCTAAAATATTCCTTTTTGGGAAAAATTCCTTCTCAATGGAGCCCCCAAGATAAAAAGAAGTTTCTGAATGAGGTAAAGAAGTTCTACTGGGATGACCCTTACTTGTTCAAATATTGTCCTGATCAGATTTTTCGAAGATGCATTCCCGACAATGAGGTAAGTAGTGTAATTAAGTTTTGTCATTCCGAGGCATGTGGTGGTCATTTTTCATCAAAGAAAACTGCTGCAAAAATTTTACAGTGTGGATTTTACTGGCCAACTTTATTCAAAGATGCATATGAGAATTCTAAAATTCATAAAGAAAGAACTAAAGCCTTTCATGACAAGTTAATTTCAAGAAAAATATTTGATGTTGGGCAAAAAGTTCTACTTTATAATTCTAGACTTCACATATTTCCTGGTAAGTTGAGATCAAGATGGACTGGCCCATTTGTGGTTAAGCATGTGTATCATTATGGAGCAGTTGACATTGAGAATCCTCAAAATGGTAACGTATTCAAGGTAAATGGACAAAGACTCAAACTCTTTTTGGAAAATCATGTTACTCAAGAAGAGGTTGTTTTTCTTTCTGATCCTTGTTTTGAAAATAACTAGATGTAAATATAATTTTTTTAACCCCGGTTAAATGGCGGATAACGGTACTCCGTAATTATTTAAGTCGGTTCCATCAGCTACCCACAAAACTGATATTGTATATAAATTTCTCTTTCAATTTCTCTTTCATTTTCTTATTTTTTTTTCAGGATGGATGATATTCTCAAAAGATTGCAGAAACGATTCCCTCCTTTTCCTCGAAATATTTTACTGAAGCTTTACCAAGTTCAATTTGAAAGATTAAGAATGCTTATGCACAAAGGGATTCCTGAAGACATACGTTGGATAATTGAAGCCAAGGTACGTGAAGATGAATATCTTCCTGTTTTGCATTTACCAGGTACAGGTAGAAGCACTTTTGCAAAGAAGCGACGAGCAAAGCGCATGAGTTCAAATTGCCACAAATGTGCACGATGGACGTGTAACGGTAAATGTCGTTCTATTGGGATTTCGTCCTCTAATCGAGATGATAAAATTGAATTCATTAAGGATGGACTGAGTAAGGAGAATTTGGGTAATATCCAAATTTCTCTTGAGACGCATCCTAGTGGAGACGTACAAAGAGAAATTCTTGATTTATGGCCGCAATTCCAAAGGGAATGGCAACATCTTGGGAATCTGATGTTAAAAGACCCTGTTTGCCAGCTTGTAAGAAAACTGGATGGGAAGCATATCCTCGACTCATAGAAGGCGTTTAAGCCATTTCTGGACGTAAAACCAGAGGAAGATGTGAGCCACAATCACAACTACAATAAATGACTTCTCAGCTTTTGGTTTGATTTGCAATAACTTTATTTCGGTTTAATTTACGTGTTGTTAGATTTGTGTAATTATTCTCGTTTTTTTTTTTTTTTGCATTGGTCTTTTACGGTTGATTTTTCTTCTCTTTTTGATTTTCTTCTTGAAATCACGCAAAAATCTTTTGTTACGTTAACATTTTCTTCTGACAGGTCAAATACACTTTCGGCGACATTATTACTCTTGTCTGATTCATTACTCAGTCCTCTATATATTACACCATGTACTCATTCTCTTTCAGGCACTTGAAAAAAAAATGGAAAGTACTTCGTCCCAGCGCATTAAAAAAATTTGTGTCTTTGGAGGTGCTTATCTAGGGAAAAATAACATATTCGCTGATGAAGCCATAAGAGTTGGAGTAATACTTGCCCAACAAAAGATCCAGTTGATTTATGGAGGCGGTAGTACGGGTTTAATGGGAGCAGTCGCTACATCAGCACACGCCGGAGGAAGTCCAGTTCTAGGAATCGTGCCAAAACTATTCATAGATTTTTGTGGACCTACCGTGGGTAAGGAAATACAAGTCTGGAGTATCCCTGAACGGATGACAATCATGTACCATTCTGCCGATGCATTCATTGCTTTACCAGGAGGTCTGGGTACATTGGAAGAAATAGCTTGCGTGGCTTCTTGGTCATCTTTGGTCACAAATAAGAAACCCATTGGTTTGCTTAATATTAATGGTTATTTTAGTAATTTGCTTTCATATTTAGATAATGCTGTGGATAATGGATTCATGTTTTCAGAAGCAAGGAGAACCATAATTTCTGCTACAACCATTGAAGATTTACTCAAAAAGCTCCAAGCTTATGAGTATTTATCTGCTACGGTTGTTTCGCAAACGCTCGGAAAAAGAAAAAGAGATATGGACGAGCAAGGAGTGGATTGCACTCTGTCTTTGTAACATTATCTAACATTTTGTTTGTTGTGTCTCAGTTATAATAAGTGGTTAGCAACCTCTGCAGGTAATATCTCCTAAATTCTACCTTTAGTAGGGGGTAAGGGACATATTTTGCTAATTTGTAAAAAAAAAAAAAAAAAAAAAATTGATGTGTTTTAAGCCATTTAGAAGTATTCATTCTGAACAAGGTCTGAGTAAGGGAGACTTGAGACATACCTTGTCAGTTTGATTTCTTCTTTCAAAAAAAAAAAAAAAAGTTTGTTGTGTTTTAAGCAATTTAGAAGTATTCATTCTGAACAAGGTCTGAGTAAGGGAGATTTGAGACATACCTTGTCAGTTTGATTTTAATCTTTTTATGTTTACTTGTTAATTTTTGTTAAGTATTTTAGGATTATTTAGGTTGCATGAGTTTGTTTTGTTTTGAGTCATAGTTATTCCTATTCTTATGTTATTAGTTCTTTTCTCTTACACATGATTCTTTCATTTGGGTTAATAGACTTACATTGAGGACAATGTAAGAATTAAGTGTGGGGGGAACGATATAGGATTTCTTTTATTTTTGTCTACTATTTTTTTTATGAGTCTTTATTATTTTTTTTTTATGTGTTCTAGTTCCTTTTTAATACAATGATGAATATGAATTGCATAAGTCTAAAACAGATTTATTAGTGAGAAGATTTTCATGAGAATTGAGCTTGATGTCAACCTTTTTATGAGCCAATGTTAATATGATATGTTGATTGAGAAAGAAGCATGTTTAGACTTAATCTGACTTGTATAATCATCCTTGTGAGTTTTTGAGCCTATAATGATTGATGCATTATACAAATCAATCTAATTTCTTTCTTGAGTGCTCTTATGATTACATGATTCTCTAGAACTTGCTTTAAACCGTTTGAGACTATATTGATACATGTGACAACATGAATATGATAGAGGCATTAGGATTATAACCAGAGCCAAACAGCCATCCATTATTAATGTTCTAAGAGAACATCCCCACTAGTGAGCCAATTTGAGCCTACAATAAATATGCTATTTTATTGGTAACCAGAACTTACACCTAGCCTAAATATACTTATATCCTTACCCTTGTTCTAAAGATGGATTATATATTTTGAGACATATTGCAAAAACAAGGGATACTTTTTGAAAATTTGGGTTAGAACGAAAGATAAGTGTGGGGGAGGAGAGAGGCAAAAGTCAAGAGAAAAAGAAAGGGATCATTGTCAAATACATTCCCATATATAAAAAAAAAAAAACTTCTCTTGAACTTCTAGTTAAAGTAAAGAAAAAGATGTTACAAAGTTGGTTAGAATGAAGCAAAGGCTCGACATGAATATTTAGCCTATGTTATTATGTGCTTTATAAGAGTTTTGAGAAGTTTTATTCGTATGATCTTATTATGTCTCTAAACTCTATGAACTCTTTGGAATCTTTGTGATATCTTTATCCTTTTGTTCTTTAACCACATTATAACCCTTTGGCCCATTACAACCTTGAAAAAAGACCTCTTGATTTATAAAGCTGTATGATCTAAATAGTGGAGAATAGGTGGACAAGCAAGCATATGGTAGAACTGTTTTCATTAGATTGATTGAGTGTAAACACTTTACCACTACTTTAAAGAGTGAAAATCATGAGAGTATAGTGAGAAGTTGAGATTAAGTTGAATATGCACTATTTTGATTGAAATATGTTATGTTAATATTGGCTTAACTCATTTATTTACATTCAAGCATGAATTTTTGTGAAATTCTTTGAGCTATTGATTAGTTTTTAAGACTTGTCCAATGATTATCTCTAATTTATATTGGAAGGATTAGTTATAATTATTATTTTTAGTTTTTCTTATGTCTTCAATGTTTGTGGGTATCGTCCTAGTAAACCCTCACGAGACTAAACTCGTCCACTAGGGACACCTAGGGGTTTAAAGGCTTGTGTCACATGCTAAGTGCCACCGTGATTTCCTACGAAAATGGATTAGATTAGATTTTCTTATTTTATTTTTATTGAGTCGTTGCTAGGGACTAGCAACAATCTAAGTGTGGGGGTGTGATAACTCGTATAATTATATAGTTTTTAGTTATGTTTTATTATTGTTTTGTGTCAAATACGAGTTATTATTGTTTAGTCTAATTGTGTTTATGATCTTTTATATTTTTATGTAATTTGGTGTTTTTCACAAGTTTCTTTGAGTGATTTCAGATTACTAGAATTAAGGGCAAATCCAGTTCAGTTCCAGTTCCGACACCGTTTGCCATATCAGCTATATCTCGAGTTTCACTGAAGCAATAAGGCTGAAATTTGTAGCCGTGCAAAGCTAAGAGGCATATCTATCTTTTTCATGTTTTACACTTCTTGAAACGGAGTCGTTTTCCCTAGCGAAATTGACCATCAAGTTGGCTGATGTGCAATGATGTCTGTGCTGAACTGTTTTCGTATTTTGCCCATATCTTCTTATCCACATCAACAAATGAGCTGATTCCAACGGCTATGGATCCGTAACTGATAGGGGTATATTTTTCTAGAAGACAATTTTATCAGATCGAGCCTCCAACATTGACAAAATCGACCATCAAGCTGGCTGATCAGAATTGTCATACAATATGACGAAAATTGTTAGAAAAATGCACCCACCTATTATACCTACCTTTGAAATTTGTAAAGCTTGTCTCTTGTCATTTAGCCCTCCAAAATGTGTATAAATAGAGGGCCTTGGATGAGTATTAAAAAACATTGATACATTGGTAGGATATTAGCCATTGTAATAAAATTCTCTAAGTTTTCTTCTTTTTTCCTTTCTCTAGTTTTCTTTTTCTTTATTTACTTATGCTTCTTACATTTCTTTTCATTTTATTCATATCTAGTATGTGTTGCTAATCATATTGTTGAGGTGATGAGGTGAAGCTCTTGGTAAATGCTAAGGTTAGTCTCTTAAACATGAGTGTCGCAACCTAAAAAAAAAATAACGACGAGTCTCATCGCAAGACTTTATTATTCGTTAGGCGTGACATTAAAAAAAATCGAGGAAAAGTCGACTTAATTCCTCTAGAAAAATGAAGTTTTGAAAATGACCTTAAAAAAGACATGGAGTCGCCACCAATCTTTTTTAGCTAGGTGTGATCGGCCACCTATTAAAACCGGTTTTATAAAATATTTTAAAAATTAATTAAAACATTTTAAAAACCAATTTCAAGTCTGCGTTTTAAACCAGAGAAATCAAAGAAGCGGGTTCGGGAGTCGGTTACGTGTGGGGAAGGATTAGCACCCCCACAACGCCCGTATAAATCGGTACCTTATTAATCGTGTGTTATCTCAAGTCTCGGAAAAAAGTTAGTTTTAAATTTAGTATTTCAAGTTAATTCCCAATTTAAAGAAAAATAATTTCATTTTTTTTATTGAAAATGATCCAGAATTTATAAATTCAAAATTTTCCTATATTCCCCAACAAACGTGGCAAAATATAGAAATTTTTATTAGTTTTGGAAAACTTTCCGAATCATTCTCTTTTTTGAAAGAAAGATATTCCTTTATTAATGATAATTGATGATATTCCCTCCAGCAAACCCGGTAGAGAACTCATGAATTATTTTAACTCTGGAATATCTTTATTTTTATTGAAAACCATTATCTTTTGAAAACATTTAAAATAAATGAATACGTATATGCTAAATAAAGATAACTAAATAAAAGCATAGGATATCATGAAATATTCGAAACCATATAATAAACCATGTAACATCAAAAAATATAAATCAAAATAACAACAATATCATAGAAATTATTATAGCAAGAATCACATATTATATAAAATGCATGAATATAAAAATGCAATGCATGAAATGTATTTTTTTCCTTTAATTAAGGAAATCCGTATATCTAAAAAGATATCCGGCTACCTTAGGAAAATATGTCAAATTAAATATTCTAAAACCAAAATACTTTGTGATTGTTTGAAAACAATTTTGAAAAGCTTGAATTAAAAATAAAAACTGGGCTAATTTCTTTAAAATGGCTCTAATTTCCTAAGTTTAAAAAATCCGGACTTGACTACCCTTAACCCGGGACTTGAAAAACCATTTTTAGAGTTTGAAAAGGCTTAGAAATTACCCTAAGTCAGTAGCTAACCCTTCTAATCAGCCCACTCTAAGTAAATTAACCAAAACAGAAAATTGTTTTTTTTTTTAAAATTCAATTCTGACTCCACTGTCCAGTTTTAATCCACGAATTTTTATCCTATTTTTAAAAATTCCAAAAATTCTAAAAAAAATACTGGAAACTCAGAACATGTAAAACTACACGAAAAAAAATTGGCTTAATTTTCGAATCAAAGATGAATTCCCAGAAAAATCAGAGATGTACGAGTTTTTGGAGGAGAAAAAACTGCTTTGTTTTTCTTTAAATTCAATTCTGACTCCACTGTCCAGTTTTAATCCACGATTTTTTACCCTATTTTAAAAAATTCCAAAAATTCTGAAAAAAATACTGGAGACTCACGACATTTAAAACTACACGAGAAAAAATCGGCTTAATTTTTTGATCAAAGATGAATTCCCAGAAAAATCAGAGATGTACGAGTTTTTGGGTGGAAAAAAAAAACTGCTTTGCCAACACATTTTTTTTGTCTTTGATAAAATCATTTAAAAATAAAAATAAAAATATTTGAAACTCATAAAATGACTTGAAAGCAGTAGCTAGGACTTTTTGAAAGTTAGATAAAAATTGGCTAAGTAAAAAAAATCACAAAGGTAGAATAATCAATTTGACAAACTTAATTTTCCACAAGTGTGCTCAAGAGAGCATGACTTTGAACCATTAATTGGCTCAAGTCATTATTCAAGTGGCATGAACATGAAATGCATGAAACAATGCAGCAAACATAATGCATGAAATGCATGGATCTAAACCTAAATGTAAGGAAAATGCATGACATAAATAATATGGCCTAGACCTAACATGAACTTGCATGGCATTTAATGTAACCTAGACCTAAGACATGCATGGCATTTTCACAAACACAAGGCATGCTTAATTCAAAAATCCAACCAAATATCATGCAAATGCAAAAACCTAACAACTAGCATGACAAAAAATACAACACACAATGCAAAACACATGGAGTAGCCAAATGGCCCCAAGCTCCAACAAGCATGGCATTTTCACAAACACTTGGTATGCTAGCATGAAAAACTAAGTCATAACACAAAAATCACACAAGCATTTTCACAAACACCTAATATACCAAATCTAAAACATGCTCACTAAGATATAAAACAAGAATCATGCAAAGAATCACACAAGCATTTTCACAAACACTTAATATGCTAACTCTAAAACATGCTCAAATTTAAACAACATGAAAACAGAAAATTAAAAATGCAAAAACATGATATCTAAGACATAAATGGCAACAAACAAAGCAACCAAATTAAATATAACTTAAGAACATGAAATAACATAACACTTAAAACATCAAAAACAAAGAAAATAGCATAAACAATATGGTAAAATGAATTGAAACAACAACTTAAAATAAATAATGTAGGCCATTTGGCCATGGTGAGTTTATTGTAAAAACAAAATGTAAAAAAAATATACTTAAGAAAGGAAATGAAGGAAGAACAAGAAAAATTATTTTAAAATGAAAACTCACCAAGTAGAGATTAAAATAGCAAAAAACAAGAATAGAAAATGAAAGTGCAAGAGTTGGTGCTCAAGAGCAACCTCAAGAAGCTAATATTTCAAGCTTTTCTCTTCAAACTTTCCTTTATTTCTAAACTTTTCTTTTTTTGCTCTCAACCAAGAAGATAAAAACTAAGAAAAACTAAGAGAAATAAGCCAAAATGGAAAAGAAAAAAACCAAAATGTGCCTCCTCCCCTTAGGGCTAGCCTTAATGCATGGTTATATAGCCTCCAAGATGTTGTCATTTTTGTGTAACCTAATTTCCATCAAATGGCCAATAATTCAAGATGAAAAGTCATGAAATTACCACCTTTAGATTAGCATCTCAGCCCTCTCAAATTACAGCTATGCAAAAATAATGTTGACATCTTTCTTAACCTATGTGGTTTAATCACCATGGCTTGATCAAAGAGAATGGTTAACTAACTCTTGATTTTTAACCACTTGATTAAAAAAAAAAAAAATTAGAAGCTTCCTCCTTTCTTTGGGCTTGGGCATGCCAGCACTTCTCTTTTCCAGCCCAACTCTGATTTTTTTGAAGGGCCAAAAAAGCCCTTTTCGGTTGCTTGGGTGAAATGACCATTTTGCCCCCCGGATGCAAATAAATATCAAACGGACTCCAAATTCAATTTTTCTTTTTTTAATACTTCCAAAATAATAAAATATTGAGTTCTGGAAGTTTTCAAAATTATCCGAGTCCGTTTACTATTTATTTGGATTTTTTCTTCCCAAAAATGCCCTTTTATGCCCCTACATTTTACCATTTTTTAAACGAGCTCCAAATCAAGATTTTTCTTCACCAATCTCTTCAAAATAATTAAAAAGTGTGATCTGGAAGTTTTCATAATTTTTGGAGCTCATTTGGTATTTTTTTGGGATTTATCGGCTTGAATTACTGCATAGGAGGCCCGGGATTTGGCCATTTTGCAAACGAACTCGGAATCAAGATTTTCTTTTGCCAATCTCTTCCAAATAATTTAAAAATGAGATTTGCCAAATTTCAGAATTTTTGGAGTCTATTTGCTATTTTTCCGGGATTTATCTTTTTGAATTACTACATAAGAAGCCCGGGATTTGGCCACTTTGCAAACGAACTCGGAATCAAGATTTTCTTTCTCCAATCTCTTTCAAATGATTTAAGAATGAGATTGACAAATTTTCCATAATTTTCGGAGTCCATTTGCTATTTTTCCCAAATTTTTCCAATTTTACCCTTTAACCTCCGAAACCCGGTTTTGCTCAAAACAAGTCTGATTTTCAGATTTTCTTCAATCTGAGCCTTGGGCCATCCTTTTTAATCATTCCTCATCCATTGGGGGCTTTGGTCTTACCAAGTCGGGCCATTTCTGTGATTCTTCCCGATTTCACCGAAATCCACTAAAAACCCTAATTCTCGGTTTTCTCCCGGATTGACTTTTTTTTCGGTTTTTCTTGCAAGTGACTTCTCCATTACCCGTAGTCAGTGCTTATCTTTCATTTGGAACCTTCAATTTCGACCAGTTTGATCGTTTAAGCACTTTTCCCCAAATTTCTCGGATTAGGGTTTCCTTTCTACTGAATCTTCAAATCCCAACTTCCGAACTCCATATCTTTCAATGTAGACCTCGGATTATCAAAATTCTTTCGCCATTTTTCAATTGAACTTAAAATCTTGATTTTGAAAGTGGGTCGACTTTTTCAGTAGTTGACTTTCTGGGGTTGACTTTTTCGGGGTTGACTTTTTCGGGGTTGACTTTTTTTCAAGTTTGACTTTTTTTGCTCGCCCTCTTAAACTAAGTCTCGGAGTACCACCTGCAGGATGAAAACAGTCTTTTTACACTTGGGAACATCAATATGGGAAGAAAACATACATGTTTAGTGGTCCGGACAAAATTAGGTGTCTACAGCTGCCCCTCTTTGGCTATTGCTGAGAATCAGGAATCAGGCAAAGATAAACCGACACTAATTTTGTACGGTCAGTGACATCACATGTGAAGGAAAGGGAAAGGGGTTT
Organism: Fremontodendron californicum; assembly: GCA_030761205.1. Classification (NCBI taxonomy): domain Eukaryota; kingdom Viridiplantae; phylum Streptophyta; class Magnoliopsida; order Malvales; family Malvaceae; genus Fremontodendron; species Fremontodendron californicum. The sequence goes on from JAULJL010000006.1 coordinate 1,742,188, forward strand.
CTTTTTCATTTTAATTTTTTTCATTTTCTATTTTTCATTTTTTCATTTTTTTCTTCTTTCTTCTTTTTTCTTTTTTTCTTTTTTTCTTTTTTTTATTTTTTTTTATTTTTTTTATTTTTTTCTATTTTCTCTTTTTTCATTTTTTTTAAAAACAATAAATTGAAGATTTTGTCCTTAAATTGAATTCCCTGCCTAAACAAGGCTCGATTCGTCTTAAGGGAATGAATTCGATTTCAAAAGCAAAATTTATGCTCGAAGGGCTTTAAAATTGGTGCCCGAAGGTCTTAAAATGGTGCCCGGAGGTCTTAAAAATTGGTGCCCGGAGGTCTTACCCCTGAAAAAAGTTATGCCCGGAGGTCTTAAAGATGTTGAAAAATTATGCCCGGAGGTCTTAAAAATTGGTGCCCGGAGGTCTTACCCCTGAAAAAAGTTATGCCCGGAGGTCTTAAAGATGTTGCCCAGAGGTCTTACCTATGATTTGAAAAAAATTATGCCCGAAGGTCTTAAAAATTAGTGCCCGGAGGTCTTACCCCTAAAAAAAATAATGCCCGGAGGTCTTAAAGATGTTGCCCGAAGGTCTTACCTGTGATTTGAAAAATTATGCCCGGAGGTCTTAAAGATAGTGCCCATAGGCCTTACCCCTGAAAAAAAGAGTTATGCCCGGAGGTCTTGAAGATGTTGCCCGGAGGTCTTACCTGTGATTTGAAAAATTATGCCCGGAGGTCTTAAAATGGTGCCCGGAGGTCTTAAAAATTGGTGCCCGGAGGTCTTACCTGTGATTTGAAAAAAATGCGCTGTATGCGACTTTAAAAATGATGCCCAGAGGTTTTAAGAATGGTGCCCGGAGGCCTTACCCGTGATTTGGAAGAAATGCGCTGTATGCGACTTTAAAAATGATGCCCGGAGGTCTTAAGAATGGTGCCCGGAGGCCTTACCCATAATTTGGAAGAAATGCGCTGTATGCGACTTTAAAAATGATGCCCGGAGGTCTTAAGAATGGTGCCCGGAGGCCTTGCCCATAATTTGGAAGAAATGCGCTGTACGCAACTTTAAAAATGATGCCCGGAGGTCTTAAGAATGGTGCCCGGAGGCCTTACCCGTGATTTGGAAGAAATGCGCTGTATGCGACTTTAAAAATGATGCCCGGAGGTCTTAAGAATGGTGCCCGGAGGCCTTACCCATAATTTGGAAGAAATGCGCTGTATGCGACTTTAAAAATGATGCCCGGAGGTCTTAAGAATGGTGCCCGGAGGCCTTGCCCATAATTTGGAAGAAATGCGCTGTACGCGACTTTAAAAATGATGCCCGGAGGTCTTAAGAATGGTGCCCGGAGGCCTTACCCGTGATTTGGAAGAAATGCGCTGTATGCGACTTTAAAAATGATGCCCGGAGGTCTTAAGAATGGTGCCCGGAGGCCTTACCCATAATTTGGAAAAAATGCGCTGTATGCGACTTTAAAAATGATGCCCGGAGGTCTTAAGAATAGTGCCCGGAGGCCTTACCCCTGAAAAAAGTTATGCCCGGAGGTCTTAAAGATATTGCCCGGAGGTCTTACCTGTGATTTGAAAAATTATGCCCGGAGGTCTTAAAAATGTTCTTTGAAGAATTGTTGAAAATTACCCTAACGATTTTGAGAAGATGCGAATGCTTTTTGATGCAGATGCAGGTGTTGAATAAGACACGAAATGACTTAAACTGGTGCAAATGTCTTTAATGCAAATGTAAATGACTTGGATTGATGCCCATGTTTCATGATGCAGATGCCCCTACTAATTGTGTTTATGTAACTGGTTTATGAATGGTGTAACTACAATTACCACACAGTAATGAAAATGCAATGATTCTAGAAATGATGCAATTGCTTGAGATGACACAAATACGAATTCCATGAAGAATGTAAATGTAAAGGTAAAATACAGATGCTTATGGAATAATGCCAATGCAAATACCCATGAATGATGCAAATGCTTGCCGACACTGTGCAGATGCAAAAGCTCGATAAAGAGATGAGTGCTCATGAGTGATGCAAGTGCCCCCGGCTGTTTTTCTAGACTTTGGCTTAGCCTTTCAAATTCATTTTTCCTCTTCAAATCAGAGTATATCTTCAATTCATTTTGGCTATTCTCTTTGCCCCAACAGTTTTTCAAACTTTCATCAACAGAGATCTGAACCGGGTTCTATTTCTTCTTCTCATATATGGAAGTCAAGACCTATCCTGGCAGTTCTACACCTTTGAGTTAGAAAAATCCTTGTCTCATGCCAACATCAAAATGGGTATTTCAAAAAAATCTTTTTATTTGTTTTCGCATTTTGAAAACTTCTGAACAAAAAATATTAACCCCACAATGTGTGATGTACAAATCTTTTGAAGACTGATGATCATTGTTAGAAATTTCTCTAAGTATCAATCTGGGTTTTTTCAACTGGATTGGCAAGGCTTGGTATAACAAGATTCTGGCTTTTCCAGGAAAACTTCATGACAAAAATGTATATCCCTTCTAGGCTCACAAATGGAACAGGTTTTATAAATCATGAATTCATTGAGAACCAAACAAATTCAACATTCTTTTAGTTTCCATATCAAGGCATTTTGTCAAGCATCAAGATTGGCTGGGATGTTTAAACCGGAAAGTTTAATCTTGGGAACAAAGTTTCAGTTTTTGAAGACAATCCTCCGAATGAGAGCTGACAATTTGGGGGGTTCAGGAATTCCTAGATGTTCCTCGATGACCACTCCTTTAATAAGATCTTTTCTTTTGGGGTATCGGCACTATCATCGATGGCATCGAAAATTCCCATTCTACTCTAGACCGCCCGTTTTTTTGGGTTTTCGCCCTAGAGTCCCATTCTTTTCAATTTTTCTCTTTTTTTTTTTTTTACCATGCACTTGAGAATTCTAAATTCTTCCTTAGTGAAATGAGAATTTGATAAGATGGGATAAAATCTGAGGAAAACCCTTCAAATTAAACATTCATGCTTGATCAAAATGGACTTTCAAAGTACGTAATGTAGGCCATGGCTCAGGATTCAGAAAGAAAGGATAAATAGGCCCAAAATATGTGTTTGAGGGTAATCAGATCAAGGATCCTTTCTTGAAGAGGATTTTCTTTGAAGCATGTGTCTCTTCTTGGACATTTCTTTCTTTTTGATTTTGCTCTTTTTCTTCCTTGCTTTTGGCTTTCAATTTGCCATGTCTTTCACACACATTTTTTTATTGTGTTTTTTGTTTGTTTTTCTTGGCTTTCATTTCGTCATCTTTTCCTCTTCTTTTTTTCTTTGACAGAGTGCGCCCTTATTTATTCGGGGCTCCATTTGCTTTGTGTCTGTCCCTGAGCTGTCACTCATTTCTCAATGATCTTTGAAAAGATCTTTCCTCGCATTTGCCCCCCAGTGTAGAGGGTAATCCTTGATCAGGGTTCAAAGAATTAAGAATTCTTTTGGCTCAAAAGGGGTGACTATGGATAATAATTTTTTTCTTGTGAAATGGATATGAAAGATGGCCATTCATCATATCAAGCCCAAATATTCTCATTGAAAAGCAATCCTCAGGGGAAATAGATATTCAGAATTTCATTTTGCACTTTGGAATCATCCGAATTCTCATATGCATGATATCATGATTTTTCTTTTTCTTTTTTTCTTTTTTTTTTGTTTTTTTCGTCGCATGCCCCCAATGATTCATGCATTAGCCCATCCTTCTTCACTATGTATCCATCATTTCCACATATGATGCCCCAATTTGATTATCCATGCGAATTTGTATCAACGAGGAACATGGCAAGTCTAGGTCTGTTTTGAAAAGGCTGAGTTTCCAATCTGAGTTCTTTGAAGAGACAAGGAAAACATGACCCAAAAGCAGGTTTTCTCTGGGACAAGGGATAATCTAGTTTAATCATTGTGCCCCAAGGTGTCAATCATGAAGTGATGTCTGGGCAATTAGTGTTTTGTGGTCATTGGGAAAGGTCATGAATGGTTTTAGCACAATCCTGACACACACCAAATTATCAAAATCTGGATTCTTGAAAGAATGTCTCATTTGTTTGATTTTCAAGGAATTCAAAAAATTTCAAAAAGTTTGTTCCTTTGTTCATAGCCTAGACTAGGATTTACATCCTTGCTTATTTTGCAATGACAATGCTTCTCTTTTTTCATTCATTTTTCCTTGAAGCATTAGGTCTTTCAAGTGTTATTGATTCAAGGTTTAGGTATAGAGAAGCCCAAAAAAGAGGGGGATGGTGTTGGGTCATTTCTAACACTGATCATCAATCTTCTTGAGACTATCCATTATTAAAACTTCCTTAATGCTTGTTTTTGTAAATTCACGTTTATTTAAAACACAACAAACACAAAGCATTTAAAATTCATTTAATTCATGTAGATGTTAACATGAGACAAGTGCTTTCATCATCACAGTGTATAAAACTACATGCGTCAAAAATGCTCCTATTGACATCCTTCAAAGGTAGTAATTCTCCCCCTAAAACCCTGAAAGAAATTGATTTAGGGCTAAGTGGCCTTCCATTGATCGATAAGCTCCGGTGTCAAAATACCATCACGGATAAAACTTTCAATCATTTCCTTCAGTTGTCTGCATTTTTCAGTTGAATGCCCAACTACCCCTAGGTGATAATCACACTTGCTGTCAGGGTCATAACTCCTTGCTGATGGATTCGGAGCTATTTTCAAAGGTACCGGGGTAAGGTACTGATTCTTTATTAGTAATGGCAGTAAGTCAGGGATGGGGATTGGAATTCTTTCTTGATTTTCTCGCGGTCGTTTTCTAGAAGTAGGCCTTGTTGCAAGGGCTGGTATAGGATTAGGTGTTTGGGTAGGTAGGTAAGGATAAAGGCTTGGAGATACCTCAGTAGGGTAACATGATTGGTATGAGGGAAATTGGGAATATGGGATGAAATCTTCCATAGTTTGGACATCTTCCTCTTTCTTTCTTGGTGCCTTATTTCTCTCGGTATTGGATGTTCCTTCTCTTTCAAGTTTCCCATTCTTGATAGCATTCTCAATCATCTCCCCTGAAATTACCATGTCCGCAAAATTCTTCGAAGCATTGCCGACAAGTCTGTCATAGTACGGGGCGTGCAGCGTATTCACAAAAAGGATAGTGATTTCCTTTTGTGTCAAGGGCGGTTGTATTTGGGCAGCCAGGCTCATCCACCGTTGTGCATATTCTTTGAAGCTCTCAGTAGCTTTTTTCTCCATATTTTGCAAAGTGAGACGATCAAGTGTCTTGTCGGTCATATGCTTGTACTGGTTTAGAAAAGCCCCAGCCAAATCATTTCAAGAGCGAATCTGATCCTTGCTCAACTGACTATACCACCTAATTGCGGACCCGCTGAGGCTATCCTGAAAGCAGTGAATCAAAAGCTTATCATTATCTATCTGACTTGTCATCTTTCGGCAGAACATAGTGATGTGGGCTGATGGATCGGTCGTCCCGTCATATTTCACAAAGTCAGGGATCTTGAACTTAGGAGGAATGACTAAATCGAGGACCAAGCATCGTTCTTTCGCCTCCACACTCCCGAATACATCTTTTCTTTCTATTGCCCGGAGCCTTTCATCTAACAACTGATATTTCCCTTGGGAATCTGCCAACTCAACCTCATTTACTGCAACCCTTTTCAACTTTGCCTATTCAGCCGGATCATCTGATTTTAGGACATTGACGGGGTTAACAGTGTTCTGGGCATCACTTATTGCTACCTCATCTTGGCCCTTTTGTACCTCTAACCCTTCTCCGGCGACAAAGTTTTCGGTGTATCCTTTTCCCTTCATTACAGCAGACATTAGCTCCATCAGTTTAGTCATCTGATCCTTAGATTCTGCTTGAGATTTTGCTAGCTGTTCTCGCAATTCTCTCTGTTCCCTTTCCATTTTTTCCATTCGGGCAACTTGTTCATCCTCCATAGCACCGGCCTGTATTAAAAGTGTACTCAGTACTTCTTCTGATTTGAAATGGAAATTCTTTCAAAGACTCCTAAAGCCAAGCCAACTTCTATTTTATTTCCCCCAAATGTATGTCATGATGAATGAGCCATGAATGCAATTTCATGCATGTGAAGCCTAAACAATATGATGTATGGATATGTACAATGGAAACATGCTGACCATATATGTGATAAATGCAATCACAATGCCAACATGTTGCAAACAAAGAATAAACAAATCAACACATGGATATATGCAATGACTGATCATGTGCATTTTAGCATGTTTCCCAATGAATGATCATATATCCTATGAATGCAACACGGTGTCAATTATGATACATGCAAACAATGAATTGTGCAATGGGACATTGGATATAATCCAAGTGGTTGGATCCAACGACACGGTGTCAATTATGATACATGCAAACAACCATTTGGATTATACCACATTGGATATGGTGGTAACAGGGGTTTCAATGGGACACAGGCAACCATGTGATTTTGGATCAGTATAGGGAGGAGCTCTTGGTAGCTGATTGGAATGGGATCAAAATGCATTTGGGTCTTATTCTGGGATCGTTTCTTAGTCACACATGGCCTAGGAGTTGGGGCACTTGGTGGTAGCACTAAGGTTCGAACCGGAGTGTTTACATGGGGATGTGGCGGAACAGCATGGTAAGGGTATGGATTTGGACACGGGGCCTTTGGAGGTTGTACATAGCTCGAGGTTCCTATCTCAGGTACTGGATAAGGTGATTGATGAGGGAAATAGTATGAACTGGTAGTTGGTAACGATGGAGTCGGATTCAGGAATCCCGTAGTGGTCGTCCCAATGGACGATTGGACCATAGTAGGGTGGGGATACTGGTTTGGACCTAGAACAATTTGCAGGTATGGTACTGGATTCGAGGTTTCTGTCTTTGGTATCAGGCTTTCAGGTTTAATTATTTTCATGATTTTGTCCACAATTTCATCAGGATTGCAACCTTTGTGGCATTGACAAGTGCAGGATCCAGCAAGGATTGTATGTTCTGGACCTAATGGTTTTGGTTGATCCGAAGATGATGCGAAGCCCTGAGAAAGTTCACCTTTACTGTTACCCATATCCTCAACCATTTTCAGCAATTTGGCAAGTTGTTCCTTCACCTCTCGGATTTCATGTCCATATTCATCTTGATTGCGTTCCAAAGCACCCAATCGTTCCTCCGATTCATTCCTCATATCTCGAACCCCTTTCATGCAAATGAAAATGTCATGAGATTAAGATTATGAATGTACACGCTCTATTCCTATGTGCATGAATAAATTGATGATTAATGCATGAACATATACAGAGAAATTATGATGACTATGTATGCTATGGATGCAATTTAATGCCAGGTATATACAGATAATGACTATGCATGTCATAAACGTGTCCTACAATGAATGACCATGCATGCTATGATGTCAAAATGATACATGCTAAGAATAAATGAATTAATACAAAGGTAGGTACAAAGAATGACCATGTATATCACAAATGTATTCTACAATGAATAATCATGCATGTTATGACTGTAACACGATGTCAAAATGACACAAATAAATTAACCAATGATTACACGAAATTGGTGGGACCTAAATCTTGATTATTCAAAAATCTCATTATGCAAGATTTGCCTCCTAATTTATGATTTTTTTTAACATGCTTTTTTTTTGTGTTTTTTTTTTTATTTATGAAAAACCAATCACATTATTTTCAAAAGAATTTCAGGGTGGATCCCACTATGGTACCATATGCAAATGTTCATGTGACACTACCGGTTTTATGAAATCATCAAATGAAATTACCAACTGTTTATTGCAAAGAATGAGATCAATAACACAACCAAAAATGTACATGCTCTATTCACACATGTATGAAATGTGCAACATGCAAAATGCTTGAAAAAAGATTTTTTTTTTTATTTATTAAAAAAACAGCTAATGAACATCTGCCCCAGCAATATCTGCTTATTTAGGCATCACGATGTCTTCGAGGCGGAGTATCACATTTATTACGGGCGATGTACGTACATCGTTGCCCGATCTACCACACTTATTCGGAGTGTAAAATAGGTAACAAAAGGTTTAGAACTGTCCCTCTATGTGTTCCTATTTTCGGTATATCTAACGGAAATCCGGCATGGCTTCGCCTAGGTTCACTATATGAGGGTGAATCGGTTCTAAGGCTCCGAATTGTTCCTCACTGTCGCCGGTGAAGGCTAGTAAGGCACCCCGATAAAAGCGGGTTCAATTCGTTAGAGTATATTTTCCTATGCCCATGCGGAGGATCATCACGAAGGCATTAGGTACTTTATACTTCGAAAGTGTTTCACTAGCCCATACGGAGGATCAATCACGAAGGCGTAGTTACTTTACTCCCACTTAAAAGGACGGAACCCGGGTATAGGATTCATGTTATGCAAATGCACGTGTAGTGTGTGTGGTGGAATAATAAACCTTTCACCACCTATTCTACAAACCTTATTCTAAATGCCCTAGCAATTAAAACATTCAAGAATAGTGTAACGCATTAACCAACAAGCAATTATAATATACAACCTTAAATAACTAGAGAACAAAAATAAAATGCATGCACATGAGTACGAACATATTTAAAAACAATTTATTATTTTCAAAATTCTCCTTATTAAAAAAATGTGGGAATTAAAATCAAATACCAATTAAACCAACAAAACCGAGACTTTGATAACACACGACTAATTCTAGGCCTGACTCTCTAATATGTCCCCAGCGGAGTCGCCAAGCTGTCGCAACCTAAAAAAAAAATAACGACGAGTCTCATCGCAAGACTTTATTATTCGTTAGGCGTGACATTAAAAAAAATCGAGGAAAAGTCGACTTAATTCCTCTAGAAAAATGAAGTTTTGAAAATGACCTTAAAAAAGACATGGAGTCGCCACCAATCTTTTTTAGCTAGGTGTGATCGGCCACCTATTAAAACCGGTTTTATAAAATATTTTAAAAATTAATTAAAACATTTTAAAAACCAATTTCAAGTCTGCGTTTTAAACCAGAGAAATCAAAGAAGCGGGTTCGGGAGTCGGTTACGTGTGGGGAAGGATTAGCACCCCCACAACGCCCGTATAAATCGGTACCTTATTAATCGTGTGTTATCTCAAGTCTCGGTAAAAAGTTGGTTTTAAATTTAGTATTTCAAGTTAATTCCCAATTTAAAGAAAAATAATTTCATTTTTTTTATTGAAAATGATCCAGAATTTATAAATTCAAAATTTTCCTATATTCCCCAACAAACGTGGCAAAATATAGAAATTTTTATTAGTTTTGGAAAACTTTCCGAATCATTCTATTTTTTGAAAGAAAGATATTCCTTTATTAATGATAATTGATGATATTCCCTCCAGCAAACCCGGTAGAGAACTCATGAATTATTTTAACTCTGGAATATCTTTATTTTTATTGAAAACCATTATCTTTTGAAAACATTTAAAATAAATGAATACGTATATGCTAAATAAAGATAACTAAGTAAAAGCATAGGATATCATGAAATATTCGAAACCATATAATAAACCATGTAACATCAAAAAATATAAATCAAAATAACAACAATATCATAGAAATTATTATAGCAAGAATCACATATTATATAAAATGCATGAATATAAAAATGCAATGCATGAAATGTATTTTTTTCCTTTAATTAAGGAAATCCGTATATCTAAAAAGATATCCGGCTACCTTAGGAAAATATGTCAAATTAAATATTCTAAAACCAAAATACTTTGTGATTGTTTGAAAACAATTTTGAAAAGCTTGAATTAAAAATAAAAATTGGGCTAATTTCTTTAAAATGGCTCTAATTTCCTAAGTTTAAAAAATCCGGACTTGACTACCCTTAACCCGGGACTTGAAAAACCATTTTTAGAGTTTGAAAAGGCTTAGAAATTACCCTAAGTCAGTAGCTAACCCTTCTAATCAGCCCACTCTAAGTAAATTAACCAAAACAGAAAATTGTTTTTTTTTTAAAAATTCAATTCTGACTCCACTGTCCAGTTTTAATCCACGAATTTTTATCCTATTTTTAAAAATTCCAAAAATTCTAAAAAAAATACTGGAAACTCAGAACATGTAAAACTACACGAAAAAAAATTGGCTTAATTTTCGAATCAAAGATGAATTCCCAGAAAAATCAGAGATGTACGAGTTTTTGGAGGAGAAAAAACTGCTTTGTTTTTCTTTAAATTCAATTCTGACTCCACTGTCCAGTTTTAATCCACGATTTTTTACCCTATTTTAAAAAATTCCAAAAATTCTGAAAAAAATACTGGAGACTCACGACATTTAAAACTACACGAGAAAAAATCGGCTTAATTTTTTGATCAAAGATGAATTCCCAGAAAAATCAGAGATGTACGAGTTTTTGGGTGGAAAAAAAAAACTGCTTTGCCAACACATTTTTTTTGTCTTTGATAAAATCATTTAAAAATAAAAATAAAAATATTTGAAACTCATAAAATGACTTGAAAGCAGTAGCTAGGACTTTTTGAAAGTTAGATAAAAATTGGCTAAGTAAAAAAAATCACAAAGGTAGAATAATCAATTTGACAAACTTAATTTTCCACAAGTGTGCTCAAGAGAGCATGACTTTGAACCATTAATTGGCTCAAGTCATTATTCAAGTGGCATGAACATGAAATGCATGAAACAATGCAGCAAACATAATGCATGAAATGCATGGATCTAAACCTAAATGTAAGGAAAATGCATGACATAAATAATATGGCCTAGACCTAACATGAACTTGCATGGCATTTAATGTAACCTAGACCTAAGACATGCATGGCATTTTCACAAACACAAGGCATGCTTAATTCAAAAATCCAACCAAATATCATGCAAATGCAAAAACCTAACAACTAGCATGACAAAAAATACAACACACAATGCAAAACACATGGAGTAGCCAAATGGCCCCAAGCTCCAACAAGCATGGCATTTTCACAAACACTTGGTATGCTAGCATGAAAAACTAAGTCATAACACAAAAATCACACAAGCATTTTCACAAACACCTAATATACCAAATCTAAAACATGCTCACTAAGATATAAAACAAGAATCATGCAAAGAATCACACAAGCATTTTCACAAACACTTAATATGCTAACTCTAAAACATGCTCAAATTTAAACAACATGAAAACAGAAAATTAAAAATGCAAAAACATGATATCTAAGACATAAATGGCAACAAACAAAGCAACCAAATTAAATATAACTTAAGAACATGAAATAACATAACACTTAAAACATCAAAAACAAAGAAAATAGCATAAACAATATGGTAAAATGAATTGAAACAACAACTTAAAATAAATAATGTAGGCCATTTGGCCATGGTGAGTTTATTGTAAAAACAAAATGTAAAAAAAATATACTTAAGAAAGGAAATGAAGGAAGAACAAGAAAAATTATTTTAAAATGAAAACTCACCAAGTAGAGATTAAAATAGCAAAAAACAAGAATAGAAAATGAAAGTGCAAGAGTTGGTGCTCAAGAGCAACCTCAAGAAGCTAATATTTCAAGCTTTTCTCTTCAAACTTTCCTTTATTTCTAAACTTTTCTTTTTTTGCTCTCAACCAAGAAGATAAAAACTAAGAAAAACTAAGAGAAATAAGCCAAAATGGAAAAGAAAAAAACCAAAATGTGCCTCCTCCCCTTAGGGCTAGCCTTAATGCATGGTTATATAGCCTCCAAGATGTTGTCATTTTTGTGTAACCTAATTTCCATCAAATGGCCAATAATTCAAGATGAAAAGTCATGAAATTACCACCTTTAGATTAGCATCTCAGCCCTCTCAAATTACAGCTATGCAAAAATAATGTTGACATCTTTCTTAACCTATGTGGTTTAATCACCATGGCTTGATCAAAGAGAATGGTTAACTAACTCTTGATTTTTAACCACTTGATTAAAAAAAAAAAAAAATTAGAAGCTTCCTCCTTTCTTTGGGCTTGGGCATGCCAGCACTTCTCTTTTCCAGCCCAACTCTGATTTTTTTGAAGGGCCAAAAAAGCCCTTTTCGGTTGCTTGGGTGAAATGACCATTTTGCCCCCCGGATGCAAATAAATATCAAACGGACTCCAAATTCAATTTTTCTTTTTTTAATACTTCCAAAATAATAAAATATTGAGTTCTGGAAGTTTTCAAAATTATCCGAGTCCGTTTACTATTTATTTGGATTTTTTCTTCCCAAAAATGCCCTTTTATGCCCCTACATTTTACCATTTTTTAAACGAGCTCCAAATCAAGATTTTTCTTCACCAATCTCTTCAAAATAATTAAAAAGTGTGATCTGGAAGTTTTCATAATTTTTGGAGCTCATTTGGTATTTTTTTGGGATTTATCGGCTTGAATTACTGCATAGGAGGCCCGGGATTTGGCCATTTTGCAAACGAACTCGGAATCAAGATTTTCTTTTGCCAATCTCTTCCAAATAATTTAAAAATGAGATTTGCCAAATTTCAGAATTTTTGGAGTCCATTTGCTATTTTTCCGGGATTTATCTTTTTGAATTACTACATAAGAAGCCCGGGATTTGGCCACTTTGCAAACGAACTCGGAATCAAGATTTTCTTTCTCCAATCTCTTTCAAATGATTTAAGAATGAGATTGAAAAATTTTCCATAATTTTCGGAGTCCATTTGCTATTTTTCCCAAATTTTTCCAATTTTACCCTTTAACCTCCGAAACCCGATTTTGCTCAAAACAAGTCCGATTTTCAGATTTTCTTCAATCTGAGCCTTGGGCCATCCTTTTTAATCATTCCTCATCCATTGGGGGCTTTGGTCTTACCAAGTCGGGCCATTTCTGTGATTCTTCCCGATTTCACCGAAATCCACTAAAAACCCTAATTCTCGGTTTTCTCCCGGATTGACTTTTTTTTCGGTTTTTCTTGAAAGTGACTTCTCCATTACCCGTAGTCAGTGCTTATCTTTCATTTGGAACCTTCAATTTCGACCAGTTTGATCGTTTAAGCACTTTTCCCCAAATTTCTCGGATTAGGGTTTCCTTTCTACTGAATCTCCAAATCCCAACTTCCGAACTCCATATCTTTCAATGTAGACCTCGGATTATCAAAATTCTTTCGCCATTTTTGAATTGAACTTAAAATCTTGATTTTGAAAGTGGGTTGACTTTTTCAGTAGTTGACTTTCTGGGGTTGACTTTTTCGGGGTTGACTTTTTCGGGGTTGACTTTTTTTCAAGTTTGACTTTTTGTGCTCGCCCTCTTAAACTAAGTCTCGGAGTACCACCTGCAGGATGAAAACAGTCTTTTTACACTTGGGAACATCAATATGGGAAGAAAACATACCTGTTTAGTGGTCCGGACAAAATTAGGTGTCTACAATGAGCTAAAATGAATTATCATTTATAAACACTAGTATAGATAATATTTTCTTTTGGTTTAAAATCATACTTGCAAAGTAGGGATCTTGATTCATTATTGACAATGAAAATGGCACAGTAAATGCTTGGTTTCATAACCTTGATTTGTTGTAGACATATACCTTGGCATAAGGAATGCTTGGACTCTTTTTATGAGTTTTGAGGACACCAAATGAACATAATATCATATGCTATGGACGTTGGACAATTTGGACTGAATTGCTAAACCTTCCGATTGGAACCTCCCTTATGTGTGGATTTCAATTGTGTAATAAAACAAGATTAATCTTAGCATAACACCAAGAGTGGATTCTCTAACCTCAACATCTTTTCTTATTGTTTTTTATATTTTGTTTAATTTCTTTTATGTTATTTTATTTATTTTGTTCTCTAATATCTTGTTTATTTTGTTTTGTTGTTGATTCCCTAATATCTTGTTTACTTTTTTTTTCTTATATATTTATAAACTTATACTTACTAATACGCTTCCCTGTGGTTCGACCTCGGACACCCGAGAATTTATTACTTGAACATAACCTGCACTTGGGTTTATAACTCTTAATTTTATTACAATGGCTAATAACCTTAGCATTTAGTTTTTCTTATGTCTTCAATGTTTGTGGGTATCGTCCTAGTAAACCCTCACGAGACTAAACTCGTCCACTAGGGACACCTAGGGGTTTAAAGGCTTGTGTCACATGCTAAGTGCCACCGTGATTTCCTACGAAAATGGATTAGATTAGATTTTCTTATTTTATTTTTATTGAGTCGTTGCTAGGGACTAGCAACAATCTAAGTGTGGGGGTGTGATAACTCGTATAATTATATAGTTTTTAGTTATGTTTTATTATTGTTTTGTGTCAAATACGAGTTATTATTGTTTAGTCTAATTGTGTTTATGATCTTTTATATTTTTATGTAATTTGGTGTTTTTCACAAGTTTCTTTGAGTGATTTCAGATTACTAGAATTAAGGGCAAATCCAGTTCAGTTCCAGTTCCGATACCGTTTGCCATATCAGCTATATCTCGAGTTTCACTGAAGCAATAAGGCTAAAATTAGCATTTACCAAGAGCTTCACCTCATCATCCACTGTACTTCTTGCCCTTTGGGGGGATTGAAGGATTTGATTTAGGGCTTTGGGTTTGAAGGGTTCAGATTACAACGGCTAACTCTCGGCCTTTTTTGGGCTTTATTGGACTTCTCTATAAAAAAAGAACCTAATATTTTGCCCGATATTTTTGGTCCACTAGGACCAAAAAAGCTTCTTCTTTTGGGTTTTTGGTCAAACAATAAATAACTTTTTTTTACATCTTATTGGTAATTTTCTAATAGAAACTTCACTAACATTGTTAAATCACTAAATTCTTATTGGTTGGGTCAACTTGAATTTCAATATTAAATTACAATACAAAAATAAAAAAATAAAAGTAAAAACTGTAATTTATAACATTCTAAGACTTCCGTGTATTTTGTGTTGGATGTTGACAATGACAATGGGAGGCTTATTTATTTGTAGGCAAAGTGGGTTACTGGTGGATACAACTAGAGCCTTGTATGTGAGTCAAAAGGAAAAGGGTAAATAAATTCCAAAGTTCTAGTTTTCTGGCCAGGCCGACTACCCTAGCGAGTTACAGTGGAAAGCAATCGAACAAGTTAACCTGTCACTGAGGGTATATCAACGTGGGAACAAAACAATGCCAATTGACAAAAAATGTCCTCCATTCATTAATTTTTTTTTTTTAAAGATATATTCATTTTTTAATGTTGTAAAATCTATAATACTAAATGATGGAAGCACAATATTTTACAAAAATGGATTTTTTGGTCGGTCTATACAGTGGCATAGCCACGCTCGCTAGACGTGGGGCTTCACCTCTAGGCACCAGTGGCTACTAATCTACTATGACACTACTGCTTAAAAATGCTAGCTAACCCGCAATCATCTGAATCAAAAGACCGGTGGGTTTTTTTTCAACTGTGATTTCCCTTTGTCACTGACTCATGTAATTTCAGTTTCATGCAGGCTTTACGCTTTAGGTCCCCCTTTTTTTCTGCTTAATTATCAGAACCAATTAAGCAGTACTAGCATTTACTCTTTTCTTGCTCATAATCTGCAGAAATCTGCTGATGAACAAGCTTATTTTCTCTGGTTTTTTCTTTCACTTTAATTACTTTTGCTCCATGATCAGTGCTGACACTAGGAAATGAGAAAGATGGTCAGCTGAATAGTGAATTATATACTTATAATAAACGACAAAAAGGACAAAAAGAAAATGAATTATATACTAGGAAATGATAGTCTATCACCTTTTGATGAGCAAATGACAAAAAGGAAATTGATTTGGATATATATATATATTTTATACAAGGATTTTTAATTAAAACTTTTTCATTTTTATTATTTTTAAACAATATATTAAATTTAAATACTCTTAATTTCAGTGATACAAAATTAAATTTGACCAACATCAAATATAAAAAAATAATTAATTTATATAATATATAACAATACCCTATGCTAAGATTTTTGTTCACATGTAAGATTTTAGTTTTTCAAGTACAATACAACAAAATAAAAAATGTCATATGTGGATGAGGTTGTATTACACATTTCAAAATGTAAAAAAAAAAAAAAAAAAAACTCAAAAATATAACATAGCAACAGCTTTTACAAATAGTACTTTTTCCCTTATATATGGTACTAGTACTTCTTTTACATTAAGATTTATATTGAATTTTTGGATTGTTACAAGTGCTAACATTTAATTAGAATTTAATGGTGGGGTTGGCAATTGTGTCAACGACTCTCATTGCACATACGTCCTCGTCCTAAAGTTATCATAATAAAAAAATTATAAAAAATTATATGATTAATTGTAATAAAATTTTATGACAAAATTAGCAGAATATTAATAACATTTTTCAAAAGAAAAAAAAAAAGGTAGCTTAGTTGAATTCGAGAAGCCAATTTCAACATTTAATAAAGCCTTGTTTTGTTTCACTTGATTTTGATTTTGATTTTTGAAGAAGCATGGATCATTTAATATACATAAATATATAAGGGAAGAATTCCGAAATTAATGATGAGACAATGATGTGAGTCAGACTTTTAAAAGGTGCACATGCAATCAGGAAAGCAAAGTAAGTAATAACTTGTCTGTAAAGCAAGATCTCTCCACCATGCAAAACATCTGAGAGTGTGGGAAGAGAGAGATTTAATAAGGTATCTCGTTTAGCATTGCTTCTGGTACAGTTTTTGAGGTTAAAAGTTACTTTTTACCGCAAATGCAATGCTAAACAGATAAAAAAATTTGGCTTCTGCTATTAAAATCATAGTTTGAAAAGCCAAACCAAAAAGCCAAAAAATATAGTTTTTGGGCTTTAAAAGCTGGCTTTTGGATAAAATGACTTTATTATCCTCACATCTCTATACTTTTATTATTTTAAACATATCTTTTTTTGACATTTCAATTTCCTACAACACTTTTTCACAGTAATACTAAACACTTAAAAGTTTTTAAACCACATTTTTTTCACCACATTTTATAAACACACTTTTTTCAATTCGAGCTTTTTTCAACCCAAGCTTTTTCCAAAAGCAATGTTAAAGTAGCCCTAATTTGTTTCTGTTTCTCCTCTTGAACTGAGCACTGACTCAAACACCCATCTCTTTCTCACAGTCTATGTATCGAATAAAGATTATCATCATCTCACCATCATCATTTGGGGGATACACTTTAACGAAAATGAAGCATAGAATATTGTATTGCTTTCTCATTGTTGTTCTGCAGATAATAAGCTGGATTCATGTATCAACCAAGTCTTCATCGTCTCATCATGATGTTCCTCCTCAACAAGGTTAATTTGCTATTTATTTTGTCTTAAATACTGCACCTCCATTTGTTTGATATATTCACATCTTTTCTTCGCCAATCTTTGGCCTTTCCCGGCCCTCATAGTGTTTCAGCAGCAATAGCCTTACCTTACCTAGCCAATCTCTTGTTTTGGGTGTTTAACTAATTATCTAAACCTGATAAAACAGATACAGTTCCAGAGTTCTCGGGAGTTGCCTTTGACTCTAAACAGGTTCAGTTTACTCTCTTTCTGCTGTACTTTTGAGTCTTGAATAATGGTGGAACTCTTTATGGGTTTATCTTTGCCTAGTCTTTGGCGATCAGGGGGGTGGGGTGGCTTATTTTTTAGTAATTTTCAGGGTCTTGAAATTAGCAAAGGTGGAGTAGTTTATGGGAGTGAAGAAACATATAGTAGAATGCTGGGAAGACTTGGATCAAGGCCACCAAACTGCCAGAGAAAGTGTGGACGCTGCACTCCTTGTATTGCCACTCAAATTCCTGCAACTTCTCATAAACTGGGAACTCAGTATACCCATTATGAGCCTGAAGAATGGAAATGCAAATGTGGTTCCACTTTCTTCAATCCATAAATGCTGCTGGGCCCGATCTTTAACAACTTTTTAGCTCTCTCTTTCTCTACATGACCCCCATGTATAGACTCAGTTTGTCTGTTTCTTTCTTTCTTTGTTTCTTCTTCTTCTTCTTCGAAGAAAAAAAAGGAAGAAATTTTTTTAGGGTGTTAATCTTCTTCTAAGGCAGTTCCTGGACTGGAATACATATAAAATGTTTCAAATTCATGGAGTTTATGTTGTTAGTAGTGTTGTTTGTGAGTATAGGTGTGGTCTTAAGGTGAATGTAGCCAAGTAGTCAGCCATGTGCTGCAAATAGAATTCTGGGCTGTACAGAAATTCTTCATTTTCATGGCCCAAATGCTCAATTGGATTGTACACATTTAGACGCTCGATTGGGGTTTTGAGCTTGGGTCGTGAAAGTCCCAATATATTATATAAAAGCCGAGAGGGCATGGTAAACTGAAGTGGAAGAGGGTGGGTTGGGCTTCATGATTAACAAATTATTCATTTTTCTATGAAATTTTCTTCGGGTTTGGTCTAGAACATTTTATGAACGGACAAATTAAAATAGCTTATAACATTAATTTATAATAGATTTGATTATCGTATTTGTATTATTTTTTATATTATAATCGTGTTTAAAATATTATATATTAATATAAAGTTTGATACGTTAATAGTTTGTATTATATAGATTTTGACACGTTCATATATTCGTGTCGTGTTCTTATTATTTTTTCGTGTCATGTTATATTATGTTTTATATTATATTTTAGTTATTTTTTAATATTATATTCGTCATGTTGTTTTTAAAATTATCAGATCTAATTTTTAGAGTAAGTTTAGAGAAAAAAAAAAGATTAATATTTTGCTTTTAATTTGGTTGTTGAGTTGTTATTAAGTATTAGAAATTCCGCTTAAAACTATAAAACTATAAAATATCTAGTTTCATTGAATCTAAGTCTAAGATTTTATACAACTTTATTATAATTATAGTAATTGTCATTCCACTAAGAAATCCCAAATGCAGTAAGATCACGTGACAATAGATTATATTACAGTCGGATAAAAAGCACGTGACGTGGGGACCCCACATTGACAGTGGCGCCAAAATACTTTCTTTTTTTTTTTTTTACTCAGGGGAACTTTGGCATCCTTTGCACGCGTAGTAAACACGCGTGGCCAACCATTTCCATCTCTCTCTCGCCCATAATTTTATTTTATTTTTTAAAAAAAGAAAGCAAGAAATTAGAAAAGCGAAGAAAAAGAGAGACCCACACATAACCGAAAAAAAACACACACACATCCTCCGTCGTTCAAAGCTTTTCTCTCTTTGCTTCGATTGGATCAAATCCTCAGTGCGAGAAAACAAAGCTTTTAGATAGAGAAAACATGCAAATTTAACTGTTTTTAGAGAGAGAGAAATAGAATTATGATTTCTTAGCTAGCTACTCTTCCCTTCCTTTTTTCCCCTTTCGATTAACCTAACCTAACCCTAGTTTTTTTTTTTTTTTTTTGTTACTGTTAATGTTAATTTTTTATTTGTTTTTGGTTTAAAGCAAACGGGGAATTCTAGATATTTTTGATCGTTTTTTTCTTCTTTTGATTTTTCTGTACAAAATTTTGAATCTTTTTACGTGATCGAATATCTGGATGTCTATGGATCGTGGGTGCCGTTGATTCGATGTTTAGTGTCGCCATATAATTTCCTCGCTTTTTTATTTGGGGGATTTTTCTAAATTAGGGTTTCAGATTATAGTTAGGGTTGCGAATTTTCTTTTTCTTTTTACTTATTTGAATTTGAATTGATGGAACCTTGTGTCGGTAATAAGTTTCGGCTTGGTCGTAAGATCGGTAGCGGCTCTTTTGGAGAGATCTATCTGGGTTCGTGACATTTTTTTTTTTTCTGTTCTCTTTTGTTTGCGTGATTTTGAGTATAATTTGGTATTTTTTTTTTTAACTTTGCAGGTACGAACATTCAAACAAATGAAGAGGTTGCCATTAAGCTTGTAAGTAGCCCTTGTTCAAATTCGCTTTCTTGTTCAATTTTATATGATTTTCTTGCTTTTGGTTTTTTGCTTGTTTGTAACTGTAGTTTGTTGCATTTAACGTTCTATAAATAGCAAGGTAGTTGTCATTCTGGTTAGGTTTTAACCTGAGCTCATGTTTATTAGATTTCCTGTGTTAACACAATCATTTATAACATAGTGATGCAGTTTGGTCATAGGATAATATTGAAGCAAGGGACTGTAGAAATCTGTTATTCTTTAGTTAGTTGGGTTCTAGCCAATGTGCACGAGAAGGAGAAATTCTTTTCCATTTTATTGGAGGTGGTTCAAATGTACATCTTGGATAAAATTATAATATTCGGGGGAAGCATGAAAAGTGTGCTGATGTTTGGAGCTACTTGACACTTTGATTTATGCTTATGGTTTTTCACTTGACCTGGTGTTATTATTATTATTTTTTTCAGTTTTTTGTTTACATTAAATTAATGATAATCATAGTTTGTGGACTCCCTCGAAGGGAAAAATGGAAAAGCAAACTATTAATTATGGTTTAACATGGTGGGATCATCATATCTCATCAGAAGGAGGATCAAATTTGTTCATAAGTGAATTCTTGCATCGTAGTGGACAATAAGAATGTGCTCTGGGTGGTAAGTGGTTATCTCCTGAGATAAATAAGGTTCAACGGGGTGACTTTCTTTACAGTGTTGATTACCAATTTACCATTGTATGCACATTATTCTCATTATGTTCTCGATACTTGGTCCGAATTCTTTTAATTTTAATCAATGATAATTATAAGTTTTATCAGGAGGGCACTTTCAGTTTGAATGACATTAATAAATTAATTTTCTGCTTGAATTATTGGTTTG
Source organism: Fremontodendron californicum (assembly GCA_030761205.1). Classification (NCBI taxonomy): domain Eukaryota; kingdom Viridiplantae; phylum Streptophyta; class Magnoliopsida; order Malvales; family Malvaceae; genus Fremontodendron; species Fremontodendron californicum. Next base: position 1,762,898 of record JAULJL010000006.1, read on the forward strand.
ACTCAATTAGTTCAAAGTTTTGATGTTCTGTATAAGAATTGCTTGCTTATATTAAGTATTGTAGTGATTTTCTCCGATGTTGTGGTTGTTTTAACCATAATAAATTCTTTTTGGTACCTAAGGAAGTTGATGACCTTTTCTTTAATGATCAGGAAAATGTGAAGACAAAGCATCCTCAGTTGTTATATGAATCGAAGTTATACAGGATCCTGCAGGGAGGAAGTAATGATACATTGAGTTATTTTTGTCTTTCTAGAACATAAAGTTCTCGATTCAAACGTGGCTGTCTTCAAATTTCATCTTTATTTTTATGTTATGACTGCAACTGTTGATTTTCCCCTTCTCAATCTTTTTCTTGGCAGCTGGGATTCCAAATTTGAGATGGTTTGGAGTTGAGGGAGAATATAATGTTCTGGTTATCGATTTGCTTGGACCTAGTCTTGAAGATCTATTTAATTTCTGCAGTCGGAAACTCTCATTGAAGTCAGTTCTCATGCTTGCAGATCAAATGGTAGTTTTGTTGACTTTCATACATTTGAAACTTCAGTTCCTCTTCCTTTAATGTCTTGTCACTTCATGCTATTTTGTTTTTTCTCCCCAGATCAATCGTGTCGAATTTTTTCATTCAAAAGCATTCCTACATCGAGATATTAAGCCAGACAATTTTCTTATGGGCTTGGGAAGGCGTGCAAACCAGGTTCCTGCTTTCTGGTCAAAATATTATTTCGTTATATATGTTCTTTTTGTTATATGTTGCAGGAGATTTTAACGTGTTATTGCTTTTCACTTTCACATAGGTCTACATCATTGACTTCGGTCTGGCTAAGAAATATAGAGATAGTTCAACCCATCAACACATTCCTTACAGGTGAAAGAACTTTGCTTGCTTGTGATCTATTGTATTTTACATATAGTTTAAAATGGATTTATTTCCATTCCCCTATCCCCCCCACTCCTCTTTAAAATGGGAACACTTTTTTGTAATCCCTTTCCTTCTTTGTTTCACATTGTCTTAATTGGTTTGCTAATACCAATAGTGTCATCTGATTTGATTGCACCTCTATTGTTCACCAAGAGCTGATGATTATAGAGATTGTGCATCCTCTTTTAGAAGAGGCAATTTCTGATGGATTCCCGTGTTTCTTTGTTATTCTGATAAATGTTATGCATAATCTACCATATATGTTTTCACAAGAAAATGTTCATAGAGAAATGATATTATACTCATACATAACTTATGCCAATATATGAATGAACTAATATGATGCAGAAAAAACATGCAGTCATTTGGACATTTAAGAGGAGAAGTTTTGCTGATAAAAATATAGTTAACAAGCTTTTATTTGAGGCTCTATTACTGAGTAGACATGATTCCTTTTCCATTTTAACCTGGTCTGTTTTGTCTTCTGAGTTATGGTTTTCCTATAAGGTTGATTACAACATTTTAACTTATAGCTGTGATCTTTTACTATGGCATGTATTTGTGAGTTTCCAAGATGAAGCATTGTGAAGAACTGTCAAAAGGGTAGTTGTATTACTTGTACTGGTGGCAATGATGATGCATCAAACTTCTTTGCACTGGCATGTCTATGTTTCTTTTTAATGATTTATTCTGTTGATAATTTTCGATGTGCCAAGCCAAATCTTTTATATTCTACCTGGTTATGGCTGTTCAGGGAAAATAAGAATCTTACTGGAACTGCAAGATATGCAAGCATGAATACACACTTGGGCATTGGTATGTATGGTCAATCTTATTTGTGGTGTTTTTTCTTTACTGTATAGACCTTTCTTGAAGTCTTCTAAATTTTGATTTTCTGCCCTCCTATACCATGTAGAGCAAAGCCGTAGGGATGATTTAGAGTCTCTCGGATTTGTGCTTATGTACTTCCTAAGAGGAAGGTGATTCTTGCTATCTACGCTACTTTCTTTCTTTTTTGTCGTGTTTATTTCCTTGATAGTTTTCAATATTGATGCCTCTTCTCTTTACAGTCTTCCTTGGCAAGGCCTGAAAGCTGGAACTAAGAAACAAAAATACGAGAGAATTAGTGAGAAGAAGGTTTCTACTTCAATTGAGGTAAGGAGGTCTTTAAATCTTGCAGTTGCATTAGGTTTCTGTAAAGGGAATTTGAGGTAATAGAAAGAGGTAGATTTATGGCTTAGAGGTTCTGATTTTTTATGCGAAATTTTGACTGAAGATTGACGCTGTTTCAGGCCTTATGTCGAGGTTATCCTACAGAATTTGCATCATACTTCCATTATTGCCGTTCACTAAGATTTGATGATAAGCCAGACTATGCTTATCTCAAAAGAATCTTTCGTGACCTCTTTATTCGTGAAGGTTTGAATTTAAATTTTTAGCAGTCCATTCTGTCAACTTGTATTAATCTCCACAGATCACTGTGACACCACATCTTCTCATTATTCTTATTGATCCTTGCTAAAACAGGCTTCCAGTTTGATTATGTCTTTGATTGGACCATTTTGAAGTATCAGCAATCACAGCTGGCCACTCCTCCAGCTCGAGCCCTTGTGAGTGCGAGTAGGGTGTTTTACTTCTGTTAATAATCATTATGGAATGCATCTTTTGTAATGCTTGTCTCTGTTAGGGCCCTGGTGCTGGAACAAGTTCTGCCATGCCCCCTGCTATTGCCAATGCTGACAGACACATAGGTAATTCGTGCTCCTTTCATATGATTGATTGCCTCTTAAATAGCACTACTCTACTATCTACGTTTTGAGTTTTTGGTTACTCAAGTGTGTTACACCCACATGCACATGTGCACACCTGGAATGTTATTCCTTTTCCAGTTTTTTAAAATTCTCTTTGATATTTAATAAGAAAATGAAATGCTTGCATTAGTATCATAATTGTCTGATCTGTTTCTTTCAAGTTGAAAAATCAAGTTATGCTTGGAATTATACCATTTACATCTCTTGGTTGCAGCTGGGGAGGACATGCGAGCAGCCGGTTTGTCATCTATGGATTCCTCTCGGCGAAGAGCATCAGGACCCTTGATGAATTCTGGAAGTTATGCAAAGCAGAAGAGTCCAGTTGCAAATGATCCTGTAATTACTAAAGAGTCCATGGTAACTTTTTTATTATGATTATGCACGTGTATATAGTTGTTTGACATTTGTTGTCAATCTTGCATTCCAGTTACCGTCTTCCTTCCTTTTTATTTATGATATATCTCTAGGTTTCATTTGTGCTTAATAGATGGGATGACCAACATTAACCCAAATGCTAATAATTTTCCATCAGTTCTCTGTCATCAGCATGTCACCTTTTTAGTTAAATTAGGAGGCATGTACAAAAGTTGGATATATGCTTCAGATACCCTGTCCAACACATTTAGCAACATATATTGGGTAGTTTTGAACTGCTCCTATGAAGTAATCCTATTACCATTTTATATTTCTATTCTTATCTTTAGTGCTAATTTGGATTTTTACTTGGACCAAGTTTATGGGGCAGTCAGGCGGATCGTCTTCAAGGCGAGTTGCTGTTTCTAGCAGTCGTGATGCTTTTGCTGGCAGTGAGGTTGACCCCCAACGATCTCGTACAGCCTATGCTAGCCCTGGAGCATTGCAGAAAATTTCAAGTCGACAACGAAGTCCTGTTGAATCTGCTGACCCTAAGCGGACAATGTCTGCAAGAAATACCTCTCATGTCAAGAACTATGAAGCTGCCCTCAAGGGAATTGAGGGCCTGCAATTTGAAAGTGATGAGAGAATTCATTTTTAAATGCTCGGCTATATGAATTGTTGTAAACCATGAAATGGTTGATGTACTAATACATTTTCCAACAGAGTATGTTTCCTTCTTTGGGGGGGAGAGTTTTCAAGGAATTTGTAACTTGGAGCTCCTGATTTGGACTGGTGCACCCAAAGCATAAAGTTCTCCACTGATGATGGAAAGCTTGTGAAGTGAAATTTGACTGCTTCAAAGTTGTTGGCTGTCAAGGCTAGAAGTGTGGTATGGCTATTTTCCAAACAGTTTTTAACTCCCTGTTCGTTGTGGTGTCCCTTTTCTTCTTAAGATATGCTTTTTCTCATTCATCTGGTACTTCTTGAGATTTGAAACTATATGGCATTGTAAATTGTTTACTGTATTCATGTCACTTTTGTTATTACGTTTTCTTTTCATTTTGTACTACTACTTCTTCTCGGAAGTCAAATTTATGGATCCTTTTTGCTTAATGGTGGATGTATATATATACATGATAATCAAGATTTTAGTATTCTTGTGGATTAAGGGAACTTAAAGAGCAGGAACAGGAACATTGCTTTGTCACGGCCTGTTTTTGTTCTCAGTTCCATCATCCATCCATCCATGTGGAATTTTCTTTTCCCTTTGACGACGCTCTCTTAAACATTTTATTATTCGTTAATCAAGATAGTAATTCTCCGTCCAAGTTAAATGTTTTTCAAAAACACCACTAACCAATGGAAAGTTGGCTTCAAATAATATAATATAATAATATATACAGATCAAAGATAGAGACCCCTAGGGAGTCGGCACTGAAATTCTACAAAGTTGTTTCAAAACGAATGCAAAGATAGGCATGCAGATGTAGTCAGTCTTAGGGTTGTAATCGAGCCGAACCGAGCTTAAATATTGAGAAGCTCGATTCGAGACTCGAAATTCGGTTCGAGCTCGATCGAGTATCATTTTTTAAGCTCGAGTTCGGCTCGAGATAAAATCGAACTATTCAAACTCGACTCGATTAGGCTCGTTTATATACTCGAGCTCGAGCTCGAATTAAGGGTTTTTAATAATGTATATATATATTAAGGGTAAAATAGTAAATTAATAATAATAAAAAATTATAAATAAAAAAAGCTCGATTAGGCTCGCGAGCTGCTCGAATCGGGTATTAAGATACTCGAACTCGGCTCGCTCGATAGCTCGAGCTGCTCGAGCTCAGCTCGATAATGACCGAATTGAATTTGAGTTTTTTTCGAGTCGAACTCGAGTAGCTTGCGAGCACAGGTGTCTCGTTTACACCCCTTACTCAGTCCCCTCTGCCCTGGAATTCTACAGAATGACTGAGTTGAATTATTCTTCATCAGGCAATCACCATTTATACCACAAGACTATAACCTACAATAGTATTTTAATTATTTTCCAAATTGTCAAATTCATATGCCTTGAGAAGAAAGACGAAATGAGGCTCAAATTACATACAGAAACCCACCCAAGTATACAAAGCAAAATAAAACGATTATTAATTCAAGAGGAAAGGACAATCATAGGACCATTTCATTAGAGAGTTCATACATCTTTGATTTTTTTTTTTTTACCCATAAATTCATTCAAAGACTATAAAACAGTAGACAAATTGAACAATCATCCAACCAAGTTCGAGTCCAAATTTACTACCACCATCCATAAACTACCCTAGTGTACCTATCCTTGAGCCACCTAAAACTCTTCTTGAAAGACCCTTTCACTTTCCCTTCAACAGCGTAAACCTTATAGCTAGCTACCCTCTTTTTCCTCTGCAACTCCGGATCATTGAAACTCCAGCTCTTTGAAGAAGACCCATTAGTGGACTTGCCTTTTTTGAACTTAGCATCGTTATTTGGCATCTGGGTCTGGCCATGGCGCACTGTTGAGGCATGGGATGCACTGTAACACCTGAGATCTTGCATGCTATGGATTTCATTCCCATATGACGAAGTGGGTCCGTTATAGCTCTCTATCTGCTGAACTCTTCCATTCCCACATGATTTGGATCTAAAGTCTTCCATGAATTTTTGAGCTCTCACAGAAGATTTTGGGGGAAGGGAAGGGGAATTGCTCTCTCTCTCTCTCTCTCTCTCTCTGTGGAAGCTTTAGTTTTTCAGTTTTATCTCTCTAAAGCTGTAGCTGGTGCCAATAAATTGAGTGGATTTTGTCTTTGTGCTTTGGAGCCTTGTGTTTGTGGAATTATAGTCTCTTTTATTTCATCGAGACTGACGAGACAAGTTTCCTTGTATGATTCCTCGATGCGCCGACTTTAAATATGATAAAAATTAGGAACTAAACAAAACAACTAAGGTTGGGTCATGGCCCATGGGTGTAATAAAGCCAAAAAATCACTTATTCAAATGTTTACTTATTATTTTTTTTTTTTTATGAAAAATTAATTTTTTTCGGTCGAGAGTGTAATATATTAAAGCTTTCCCAATATTAATAATCTATTAAATATTGAAGTCACTTTACCATTACAACTAACCAAATATTAGTAATCTACTACTTTAAATTCAAGTTTCAACCACACCTATTATTTCACGTAATTTAGTTCATTTTTTAGGAAATAATGTATTAATAAAAATTCTAAACAAAATAAAATAGTCTAAATAGTTTAAGGTAATTGCATGTGCAAATATGTTTTATCACTCTATCCGATCTAAAATCTTTATATAAAGCAATAAAATGAGGAGAATGGTTCCCACTTCTCTTTAGTCGATATAATGATGGTATGGCTCTAAGCTTTTCTATCTTTTTTTTTTTTTTTTTGGGACAAAGGCTGCTTTTTATGGGCTCCGCAAATATCACAATATCCAGCAAGCAAAATCTATTGTATTTTAGTTGCTTTTGCCCTGCAAGCATACTGAGGTACGCTCCAGCTTATTAAATAGTAACAAATAATGGATTCTGTTTTCTTTCTCTTTTTTTTTAAAAAAAAAAAAAAAAAAAAAAAAAAAAACCCTGAGGCACTTTGTCTTTAACTTTACAAAAAATCACTTTCTTATTCCACTAATGAAGTTATCTTTTAAAGCGAGAAAAAAAACAAGTTCAATCGTATTGCAGACTTCATGGTAAACCTAGATTTAAAAATAAAAAACCCATGGATTAGACAGTTTCAGAAACTTGCGCTGTAAAAAATGGATGCAGACTTGAGGATTTGCTGGAACAAGCCTAAATCTTATATCCACAAGGGAGCAGTTGCCATTATCAACATTTCTGGATTGCACATGTTTCCAATACATTATGTATAGGCCACGAGATTGTTGCCTCTAAATCATGAAACTTTCATAGATTAAAACAAATTTATTGACGCAAAGCATCCAAGTCAAACTCCAACGCCTTAAGTGATTACCTGTTCATGAATTGAGTTCGAACTAATCTAATAGAAATTACTATTTAAATAATAAAAAATAAAATTTTTATTTAAATTTAGTTATGAACATTTATGAATATTCATATAAACATGATTTTTTTTAATATTTTAAATAGTAAAATGAATTTTCAAATCCGAACCAAACTTGAGTAAGTAATTTTTTTATCCGGACTGACCCAGACCATTAACACCTCTAATCATTAAGGTTGCAAAATAAATTCAAGTCACAATTCTTAAAAATAAAAGTATCAGCAAAAACTATAGACAAAGAGGCTGATCCTGAATCATCATGTACACTTTCAACTGATAAACAACCAGCAGAGTAATACGGGAATCACATTTGTGGCGTTGCTACTGCTTTTATGCTTTTCAAAATTGCTTATGAATTTGATGGAATTAATAAAATATTAGCTCAGGAAAATCATATATATGGGGAATCAAACATCTCAGCAGAAATAGGAATATGATGAAATGAAATATACAAAAATCCAAAGCAAGCAGAGCAATTCGAGTTACCGTGCAAAAAAAAAAAACTATCTACAGCAGCTACTGGATCAAGTTTCCCATCAGGCACCGAAGGGTTGTTATAGTAAGTAGTTTAATCTATTTTCCCTTTACGATTCATCAAATCGTGGTAGTATAAAAGCACACACATTGGCTGACCAAGAATGCAGAAAATGAACCAGAAAATCATATTTCCCACCTGCCATTTGAAAACAAAAAATGTTTAAATGATCATACCAAAATAAACAAGCATTAGCATATAATTTAACCGTAATAACATCTTAATATCTTCTTCCCATTTTCGATGTTAACTCAGAGTATACCGATAAACATATTACCGGGAAAGAAAGAAAAAAATTAAGCTTCATAGATTTAATCAAGATAAAAAAACATACCATCGAGCTCTGAAACTTGTTTTGCAGATAATTTGTGATCACGACCAAAGGAACCTGATAAAATAATAGGAAGAAAAGGAGAGAAAAGTTTTCATAAATCTTATGTCTGATATCAGTTGTTCTACTAGTACTGATGCATATAAAAGTGCTAAGTAATTATTGATCTTCATTTTGCTATATTAATGTACAAGAAACAAGAATATTCCTACCTGAATCATGATGCCGATAAAAGCCCATAACTTAAATATGTGGCAAGGAACAGCAATGCAGAGCTGTAATAAAGTAAACACAATTATGAAACAATAGAATCAAAATCAATATGGCGAAATCAATGTATATGGTGAAGGAATTAAACAAAGCATGCCATGTTCATGGTATAAACTGGAATACAATCATAAGAACTTCAATACTAGCCTCTGTAAAACAAAGCCATTTGAACAGGTTGCTTTGACATTCAACGGAGAGAGCATGAAAATATTGACATTTAGAAAGCTGTGTGGGTTAATAAACAGAGAAAAAAAAAAAGCATATGGCTTTCATGATACTGCATAAGGTACTATGGTGGTTAATCAGCATGAGCAACATTCAAACTTTGACATCAACAGATATAAGATCTGGTATTCTTACAATGGCAAAGGTAGTTTATCCATTCTACAACAAAAGAATATCTACTTCTCACTTTATAAACTAAAACTGTAAATTGTTTCCTTTTTTCTCCCCTTTTGCCCAACCTATGCTTTGTTCTGTGTGCATGGAAAAAAAAATCATAGGAAAGAACCTGGCATCTATTCTTTTTTTTTTTTTTTTCTTCCCTTTTTCCTCTCTGAGTTGCCAGGTATCCTCACTTATAAGGTAAAAACAAGGGAAATAGTTTTGGATGACAGCATAAGTTTGGGCTGGTCGGTAAAAGTTGGTGCCACTTGTTATGAATTTCAATTATACATTAAGTTTTTCAGGGTGAATCGAAGACGATCAAATGTCCAAAAGAAAAGGTAACAATTGGTGCATACCTAAAGAATTAGTACTGAGCATATTTGCCATCAGACAACAATAATGCAAGTTAAATTAAATAATTATTATAATCTCCACTCTCTTCTCCATCTGCAGAAGGCAAGTTAAAAGAATAAAGGCTTAGGTGAAAATACATACCTCATGAAATACAGCAGAAACCAAGAAGGCAATAAGAATGGCAGCTCCCTGAATAAGGAGGGAAATGAAAACTAATTAAATAAAAAAATAAACTGAAGTGAAAAACATCACCATTGGGAGTAAATAACCATGAGATAACAGCATGCTTGATGGAAAGTTGCCATATTTCCATCACTTGAAAACTAAAGAGCTAAAAATCATAACTAAAGCACTGAAGTGTTCAGAAAGGGGAATTCACCTTGGGTATACCATTCCTTAAGCATGGAAAATAGATATGGCGAACCATCCATTTATGAACAGGCTGTAATCAATTAAAATTCAGTCAGCAACGGAAATTGTAGATTTTTCCTTCCGAGTGTGAAAAGGAAAACTGGGAAAAGGGGTTAAAATAGAAGGCTGGAGATAACACATTGGAAGCATTTTATATTCTGAAAACTTATTAAAATTAAGGAGAGCATAACCAGAGAAAGGGTTTCAACAATGCATGAAGATTCCAGTAACACTGTATGCTACAGTTGGAAACAAGAAAGTCATATATTTAGGTTGCGTTCGAAAACTTGGATTTAAAAGAAGGGATTTAGATTTCAAAATTAGTGTACATTGTGTGATAAAGCACATGTAAGTATAACCTTCATGATTATTTTCAAATATACAGATTTGTTGGATGCCTATTTAATGGTGAATTTGAAATATCTATAGGTATTTGTGAATTTGAAATTCATCTTTTTATACCTTCCAAATATATAACCATATTGAATCTTAGTGTGTGCAAATTTATTCTCACAATTTATATAGTAAATGAAATCCAAATTCACTCAAATTCATCTTTCCAAACATAGCATTAAAATTTTGGCCCATATCAAACCAGTATAATGCGACAGCAATGAGGAGACCAGAAAACTCTGGCAATAACTTGGTATTTATAACAGTGAGTCAGCAAGTAGGTAACGGTAAAAAAAGAAACTGATTATGAGTAAAATGAAACGTACCATATTCCACATTCTCCAATACTGATGACAGCCATAAAAAGAAACCCATGCAAGAAACACAAAAAGTTCACAGTGAATTTCACCAAAGCATTGAGAAAAATATAGCCGAAGAAAACATTTAAGGGGTTCTAGATTCTAAAACTTACCTCGTCAACAGTTTTTGCATTCCACCAATCTCTATAGAACTCACGATCCCCAAAACGAAGGAGCTCAGCTAGTATATTTAACCTGTATTTGTAATTATAAGTAAGGGTAAAATGCAGCATGCAATATAAATATTATGCTGCCAAAGTTGTTCATGTGTCCAGAAAAGGCTGATCTCTCTGTCCATTGTGCATGTGACCTTTGCATGTGCATGCCTAAGAGTGTTTGCATGAGAGCGAGAGCAATGTTTTGCATTAATACTCCATCCTTAGTAGCAGATTATGGCAAAATGGAAAACAAAGAATCTAGATGCACCATGGTCAGGAAAGATTGCTGGTCTTTCGTAACCCCCTAACAATTGTGAAGGAAAGATATGCTGGTGCTTGAGTGTGGTTGGCAATTAGGTGTCAGAGGAGGTAATTTAGCATCCAAGTTGATATACCTTGTTTTTGTTAGTCATTTGCATGATCATGCAAAGAGCTAATTCACATGTACATAGTTGAAAGCGGAAATGAACAACTTGCAGCAATTAAATGATGGAGTCATGCATATAAAGTGAACGCAGCTATAGCTATCAAAATATGAATTACTTCAGAATCTTTGTAAAAAACCAGAAGAGAAAAAGACTGTATTTTCCAGAAACAATAACTGCAGATGTACCAGAGATGAAAAAAGCAGTAGAACATGCAGAGCCAGACATATAAATTTGGAACTGAAAGCTTCAAAATTCTCTCTATGGCGTATAAAAGGTTCCCCTTCAAAGGGTGTTGAGAGTTCTGAACAATTGGATTGATATACTGCAGAATTATTTATACACAAAAAACTTTAGCATCTGATGAAAAATTCTGACAAAAAAAGACAGAATAAGGAACATTAGTAGTAGCAATTGAAGAATTGGCACCCACCTGTTCTATTATGAAACCCATGAGTCCCGTAAATATTATTAACTTGATAAATTGACGAACCACCCAACTTTTTCGAATAGCTGGTGTACGAGGATAGCTTGTCTGCATGGAAATTCGTCAACATCAAAACAAGAGATTGTCAATATCAAGCCATGCATTAATGCTGTTTAATACAAATATAAATCACAATAACAGAAATGGTAACACAAATATATAAGACAAATCATAATCATAAATTAGGTGCACAGACCAAAACAAGCAATGAATAAAACTATTTTGGTAAAGAGGTACATGGAAAAAAATAGATTCTAGCTTGAGCATTGGGCACTCAAACACACTACAATGCAGCAAAAGATAAAGGAAATATCACTCTAGGCACAAAAAGAATATGATTCTTACCTGGTAACATAATGTGGGAGCTACCATGAAGTATATCAAACTCTTGAAGCTAACATCATACACATGGTCCGCACTTCCCTAACATCAACAACAGCATACTGAATGAATCAATTATAATTAAGTAGGAAATATAACATTGATTGAATTGGAAACAAGGGGGAAGATAGAGAGAGCATCTCTCTTCTTATTCTAAAGAAAATTAAATCGCATCTAATATTTGACAAGATTCGTGATGTGAACCAAGAAGCATTTTATGATCAACAACATTTTCCAGGCCATATTTCTCAATTCTCAAACAAACTCCAAAAACATTATGCATAAATCATTAATTGCACATGGTTCAACTGTAAAAAGAGAGACAGAGGAACTGCAGGGGGGAATAACAAGAGCTACAAGCTTTTGTCTGCATTATGCCTGCACGATTTTTCTTTTTTTTATCAACAAATACAAACATGCCACTACAAGCAAACAGCATACCTTATCGGCTGACTTGGCAAGTGATCTCATATCATTGTTAGTATGAGCATAGGATACCAATTTTAACCAGACAATACAAGCAAACAGCATCAATGCAATGCCTGATAAGAATGCAGAATCACACCTGCACCATTCAGAGTAAGTCCAATCAATTAAGAATTTTCAACAACTGTCCTCTTATTCTTTTAATAATTACATGTGATGTGACAACTGAATGGAGCACAAGACAACTACATAAAACCTAAAAAATGAAGACTTTAAACAGAAAAGAATGAAGCAGACAGGAAAATGCCTTTGGCAAAGTTACCAGTCTCAAGCCAACTCCAAGAAGAACAGGTAAATTGTTAAGTCATGGTTGAGGAAAAGGACATAAAAATTCTTACATGAGCTAAGCCCAGGCATTCATCGAATGCAAATTTACATAAGCGGTATCTATGTTAACCAGACTCCTCATTTTCCCTAAAGTACCTGTGTTCGACACCCGTGTCCGACACATATTCGGACATAGGTATGAAGGTATGTTCCTCCATATATTAGAAAAGTTCAAAATACTCATGTTGACACATACTTGTATCCAACACTCACCTCCGAGTCCAGATAACATAGGCGAGTATATATATATATATATAAGAAAGAAGTTGAGCATCTTGTGATCCTAGTAGACGATCAATCTACTAGGATCCTAGTATACAATCTAAACCTTGGAAAAGTTGATAAAAGTAACATTTTTCAATGCTAAGTGGACTATCAATAGATAACTATATACTTGGAATAAAAATAAAAAAATACTGAAAAATTTTAAGAAAAAAAAGTTCACCTGAGAATAACAATAACTGGATACAAAACTGCGGTTGTGCTAATGAGTACATGAAGACAAACAACAACCTGCAATATAGAAATTAGCAGTCAACCTTTTTGCAACTTCAATAACACAACGTTTTGTCTTGTTCTCTAGGAAGAATTAGTACGCTTCATCAAGGTCTGAAGCCAAACATATAAAAAAGCAAGGAAATTTCTTAATTGCAAGTTCATTTCATTGAAATTTAAAGTGAAGAAAGAACAAGAGCAATAGGTGCAGCCTGCAGTTGAAACACTTACAGTTTCAGATATATAATTCTGTTGCACCAACTTTTCAACTACAAAGGCCGCAAGTGGGAAAATTGGGAGAGTAAGACTGCAAGGTGAATCGGCAAGCAGAGCATAATGAGTTAAATGATGATGGAGCCCACATAACCCACATGAAAATAGTAATCCAAGAAGACAAGCCTTGCCCTCGTGTATTCTTAACAAATCTAAAAGTAGGATTAGATTAAGGAAACATTACCAACACATAAAAAGAGGCCAATCACTCAACGATCTCGAACTAAACCAAAAACCAGATCTGATCAACCACCCATACTGCAGCATTTATCATCAACAACAACAAAAACGCAATAACAAGCCATTAATCCGATAATCGTAAGTCCATAACCAACCACCAAGAGAACTAAAATTTAAACACAAACCTTCATTAGGTTTTCAATAATAAGCCGGCTGTTGACAGCAACAAGCACTACTACACAGAGGTTGAACAGGCCTGCATGACTCTGCTATCATGTAAACAAAAATCACTAATCAGAGCTAGAAATACTAAATTCAACTCAATTCAAGCATTTTACTTTTTTTTAAGCTATCAAGCTTGTAATAAACTGTAACAAACCTAAACTAGCTACCACAACAAACTTAAAAACTTTTTTTAAAATTAAAATGACAGAAAAATTTTTAAAATTCAACAGAAGTAAAAGTTCCAGAACTGAGAGGGCTCTACTTTAAACCGATGAGCATCTTAAATGAAAACACGTGTAGATAAAACCTGTTTGAAGATGGCGTCAGAGCTGAGAGGGCTTTCTTTGATCCTCCGATGAGCGGGATAACAAGGCCGATACGTGAATCTTGTATCCGAACTTGTTGGAATCTCGTTTGCCTTTTCTCCAACGTTGCTCGTGAAATTGGCCGATTCCACTCGATCTCTATTGTCCACGGCCTCGCCATTTCCCGAACCGTCAGGCTCCGGATTTCTGGTTCCGTCGGCGCTGGTGGTGTTGGTGGTTCGACGACGAAGTGAGAAGAGGTTAAGATCTGAGTCGCTATGAGAGGTACTGATCACCGTCGCCGTACTCCCTAAAATCTCCGGTGACTCGGATATCGCCATTCAAAAATTAACAAAACCAGAAAAAAGATATAGAGAGAGAGAGAGAGTTCTAGAAGGAAGAAGGTTTAACGAATTAGATTAAAATTAAAATTAAAAGCATATGCGTAAATTAGTAATTCATTCATGCAAGGAAGATAGGAATTAGGGGAAAAAAAGATTCTGAAAAATTTTAAAAGCCAAAGCACAGAGAGAAAAGCGAAATTTCGCGAAGTGGCGATGAATGAATGGAAAGTTGAAACGGTTTTTGGTGTTAATCAAACCCGAAAAACTATAATATATATATATATATATATATATATATATATGGGTTTTGCTAACGAGTGCTCTCGGGGCACTTGTTAAAGTTAGTTAATATACTATTTATAGTAATAATATTGTATTAAATGCAAAAGTTAAAAACTTTATTCATCATTTCCGATGCATTGGATGGAGATATTACTATATATAATAACCTTAACAAGTGCCGTAAGGACACTTGTTAGCAAAATCATATATATATATATATATATATATATATATATATAAAGTGACGTAAAGCGGTGGGGGGTTGAGAGGCGAAGAGACAATGGAAGTTCGCAAATAAAAATTGCCAAAATTAGCCGCTATGTGTTTGGCGGGGAAGCGTTGCAAAACAGGAGTGGGAAATGAAATTACCTTTTCCCCCCTGTTTTCAAGTGTACGTTACTACGATGCATCCTTCTGTTTCTGTATAATATTTTTACATTAAATATATGCCTTTTATTTAGGAAATAGTTTGGTGCATTTAATCAACATGATTATGATTAATTGAGAAAAAAGCAATGCCATGTACTATGTAATTAGTATATATGGTCCAATTGTTTTATACTAACAAATTTCCATTATATTAGCTTTGACATTAAAAATAAAAGAATTATGGGAAAATTCTTATTACTTATAAGTTGTATGAGTATCTAGGAAAAAAGAGAATTGAAAAACTAAAAGCCGAAGACCCAAAGAGGATTTGCGGAGAAATGGAAGAAACGAATTAGGAGTGGTCATTCGGTTAATTTGATTAAAATTGTAATCGAATTATCATTAATTAAATTAATTATTTATTTATTTTCATTGATCAAATTGAATTATTTAGAAAATATATTTTAATCAATCAAAGTTTTTGTTAATTCAATCGGTTAATCGAATTTTAATTTTTCACCATCAATAATCTAAAATTACATCTTAAAATTTTAAAATTTTCATAATTCAAATTAACATAATCATTTAACAAATATTCAAATGCCAAACATAAGTATAATGTACATTCATTATAAGTTAAAATTTTCAACAACATAAAACTTAAAACATCTAACAAAGATTAAAAATATAATATTTTTATATATTTCAAGTAATTCAAATAATTCGATTATTTTTGAATAACCAAACTGAATTAATCAATAATAAAAAAAAATTAAAATCCCTGTCGATAATCGATAGAATAACTGAAATAATTTCGGGTTTGATAAATTAATTTGGTTTTCACCAAATAATCCACACCCCTAGAAACGATAAATAAGTAAACTTTTCATAAATTAAGAAAATTGATTTGTTATCAAAATTTATTTATTAATTTTGTCGTTTCTTTCATTTTTGGCAAGAAAATAAAGATAAGGTATGTCACAATGGTTCAAATGCCAAATATAAGTAAAATGTGCATTTATAGTAAGTTAAAATTTTCAACAACATCAAACTTAAAATATCTAAAAAAATTAAAAATATAATATTTGTTTATAAATATTTTGGGTAATTAAAGTTATTTTTGAATAATTGAACTGAATTAATCAATAATCAATCGAATAATTTAATAATCGATTTAATAACAAAATTAATTTCGGGTTTGATTGATTAGTTTGGTTTTCACCAAATAGTCCACCCCTAAAAACGATAAATAAATAAACTTTTCACAACTTAGGAAAAATGATTTTGTTATCAAAATTTATTTATTAATTTTCTCGTTTCTTTCATTTCTGGCAATAAAATAAAGATAAGGTATGTCACAATGGTTCAAATGCCAAATATAAGTAAAATGTGCATTTATAGTAAGTTAAAATTTCAACATCAAACTTAAAATATCTAAAAAAAATAAAAATATAACATTTGTTTATAAATATTTTGGATAATTAAAGTTGTTTTCGAATAATTGAACTGAATTAACCAATAATCAATCGAATAATTTAATAATCGATTTAATAACAAAATTAATTTCGGGTTTGATTGATTAGTTTGGTTTTCACCAAATAATCCACCCCTAAAAACGATAAATAAATAAACTTTTCACAACTTAGGAAAAATGATTTTGTTATCAAAATTTATTTATTAATTTTGTCGTTTCTTTCATTTTTGGCAAGAAAATAAAGATAAGGTATGTCACAATGGTTCAAATGCCAAATATAAGTAAAATGTGCATTTATAGTAAGCTAAAATTTTCAACAACATCAAACTTAAAATATCTAAACATATAATATTTGTTTATAAATATTTTGGGTAATTAAAGTTATTTTCGAATAATTGAACAAAATTAACCAAGAATCAATCGAATAATTTAATAATCGATTTAATAACAAAATTAATTTCGGATTTGATTGATTAGTTTGGTTTTCACCAAATAGTCCACCCCTAAAAACGATAAATAAATAAACTTTTAACAACTTAGGAAAAATGATTTTGTTATCAAAATTTATTTATTAAATTTGTTGTTTCTTTCATTTTTGGCAATAAAATAAAGATAAGGTATGTTACAATGGTTCAAATGCCCAATATAAGTAAAAGGTGCATTTATAATAAGTTAAAATTTTCAACAACATCAAACTTAAAATATCTAAAATATATATATATAATATTTGTTTATAAATATTTTGGGCAATCAAATAATTTAATAATTGATTTAATAGCAAATTAATTTCGAGTTTGATTGATTAATTTGGTTTTCACCAAATAGTCCACCCCTAAAAACGCTAAATAAATAAACTTCTCACAGCTTAGGAAAAATGATTTTGTTATCAAAATTTATTTATTAATTTTGTCGTTTCTTTCATTTTTGGCAAGAAAATAAAGATAAGGTATGTCACAAACTCACAATGGTTCAAATGCCAAATATAAGTAAAAAGTGCATGTATAATAAGTTAAAATTTTCAACAACATTAAACTTAAAATATCTAAAAAATTATAACTATAATATTTTTTTATAAATATTTTGGGTAATTAAAGTTATTTTCAAATAATTAAACTGAATTAATCAATAATCAATCGAATAATTTAGTAATCGATTTAATAACAAAATTAATTTCAGGTTTGATTGATTAGTTTGGTTTTCACCAAATAGTCCACCCTTAAAAACGATAAATAAATAAACTTTTCACAACTTAGGAAAAATGATTTTGTTATCAAAAAATTATTTATTATTTTTGTCGTTTGCTTTCATTTTTGGTAAAAGAATAAAAATATGGTAGGTCACATGGTTCAAATGCCGAACATAAGCAAAAAGTGCATTCATAATAAATTTAAAATTTTCAATAACATAAAACTTAAAATATCTAACAAAAAGTAAAAATATAATATATTTTTTATACATTTAAGGTAATTATTTAATTAAGTTATTTTCGAATAACAAATTGAATTAACCAATAAAAAAATTCCTTACCCATAAGCAATCGAATAATTGAATTAATTTTGGGTTCGGTAGATTAACTTGGTTTTCACAAAATTGTGCACACCCCTAAAAAATGATAAATAAATAAACTTTTACAAATTAAGAAAAATGATTTTGTTATAAAAAAATTATTTATTATTTTTGTTGTTGCTTTCATTTTTGGTAAGAAAGTAAAAATATGGTAGGTCACATGGTGTGTGAATTATGATAGGGTTTGTATGAAAATTTCAAGCCTTTAACAATATTTAGTTTCAAATAACTTACTATATTTACTAGTAATACATTAAATTAAATTAATATTAATTAATAAATTCGTAGTGAAATTACATGTTGAGGCTGTTGTGCGTTTTGTTTCCGTGTGAAAAATGGAAGTCACGGGATGCGTGTACTGTCCGCTGATGAATGCATGAACGAAAGTCAATGGACCAAAAACGTGTTTCTTAATGCACTCCAATTCCCATTAACCTTTTTCTTTCTTAGTTGGTAAGAAAAATACATGGACCCACCTCGGGTGTTCATTATTCGAATTTAACTAAATTAATTGATTAAACTTTTTTTAGTTCGATTAATCGGTTAATCGAATAAAATTCGATTCGGTTAACGGTTAATGTTTTTGGAATATTTCGATTATCGGTTAAGCGAAAATAATCGAATTACACGAATTAACCAAATTATAGTAAATCATGTATGTTTAGTTGTTTAAGTATGTTTGATGTTTGAATTTTATAATAGTTTTATTATGCTTTGTTTTTGAATTTTGGTTGGTTAGATAGATTATTTGGATATAAAATCATGTATTAAAATAGGTTGCAAAATAAATTGGGTAAGTATTTCGGTTAATTCGAAAACCGACCGAATTAACCGAAATAATTTTGGTTCGGTTAATTAATCGTTTTAATATTTCGGTTTGGTTAACGGTTAATGAAAAAATAAATTCGATTAATTCGATTAATGATAATTCGATTCGGTTATTAACCGAATTAACCAAATAAACACCCCTATCAACTCGTATTGTTCTATTTAGAAATTAAAAATTCTTTCACGGTTTTATAATTTTGAAAAAATTATGTTTATAAAATTATTGTTCAATCTTTAACTATTTAGTTACGATTGTTTTCTCTTAACAAATATGTTCTTCTTAATTTGAAGATACAATTTTATAGTATTTTTATTTTGAAAATAAAAAAACAAAAACATCTGCATTAACATTGTATCTACAAATTATGTATCCCTTCATGGCCCCGGTCGGGTTCTGGTCTGGTTTATATGATATAAATATCACATTTATTTGTCAAAGCCCGATTCGAAATATGAGTTTCAAATTCTGTCCAAACCCGTTCATATTTATAAATGGATAATCCAAATCCGTTTAAACCCGCTATTATTTTTTTTCTAATTTTTTTAAAAAGATTTTATTTTTTATTTAATCTTTAATATTTTATATATTTTTTTATTAAGTTCTTAAACATAGACAACATATTTTTTTAATGTTTACACTATAATATTATATATAATCTTTACATGATATAAATTACATAATATGTATAAAAGTAATAATAATACATCATATAATTAGAAAATGAGCCAGGTCGGGTCGAGCTTGGACCTTGAATGTTAGAGTCAAAGTCCGACCCATTTTTTAAACGGATCTCATTTTTTTACTTATACTTATTTTTCGAATCTAATATTTTTATCAAAATTATTCTAAAAAATTAAATTTTTGGATTAAACAAATAACCGGACTTTTGGACATGTCTATTTCCTCTCCCCACTACAAAAAATAAAATCAGTTAAAATATTTATAGCATCATATTATAGCTGCCCCAATCTCTGCAAGGGGTGCCACTGCCAACTGCGTTGTCCAATGATTCAGAGTTAATAGCAATGATTTACTGACAGTTCCATCAGATACAGAACAAAAATAAAAACTAGCAAGCATGTGTTTCTGTTCAAATTCTGCTCTTTTGGTCTTTGAGAAGACCCCATCATGCATTTGGGTTTTGGCACATTTGTCATAAGTAATATTCTATTTCAATGTGAATAAAACTCCACCCAATTTCTACTTCTTTATTTCTATTTACATCTTCAGATCAGGTAGGTAAGGCTAATTATTTACTAAGGTTTAATAATATTTTTTTTGTTTGCCATTAAATAAATGTAACAAAATTAAAGATTTATCTGCATAAAATAATAGGTAATGCCCTTCATAAGCAAAATTTGCATCTAGAAAAAAAAATCAACAAATAAACATGTCCCAAGATAATTTTAAACCCCAAACAAAAACCTAAATAACCAGATGACTTGCAACACCAATTGGCCAAAATACCAAATGGGTTCCAGATTGCAAAATTTAAGTACTCAAATCATTAATTAATCAGATTTTCAAAACACCCTAAATTTAAGAGCCTAAACCTATAAAATACGACATGCAAACAAGGGGCAAAAAAAATAAAAAAGAAAAAAACACAACAAATAAACTTGTTAACTAAAAATAAAAATTTAATTTAATTAGTTCATTCAATCATTTTTAAGATGTGATATTTAATAAATTTGATATTCGAATTTCAATATATATAACCATTTCCTCTATCATGCTGCAATTTCATTTAAAAACTAAACTGTTCTGATAAACAAAAAAAAAAAAAAACTAGAAACAACATCTTTAAAGAGAAAGCTAAATGGACCCAGAAAAGAAAAAACCTCGATCGTAAGTCATTCATTTTAATATCAAATTGCGATCCCTCTTGTGCAGCCCCTGCCATAACTGCAGAAAAGCACAAAAATATTCATATTCAGAACCAGAAATACTTAAAACCCGAAAAGAAAGACACCATTATCTAATTAGCTATTGATAATGCCGCAATATTAATGTGAGACAAAAACCAGGAATTTTTCAATCCATATAACTATTTGTTTAGTTCCATCGCCTTTTTTGACCTTTAATTAGGAAGCAATACCATTAAACAAAAAGTTTGCATTGCTCTGTCTTAATGTTCCTCTGAACCAAACAAAATAAGCATTAAAATCAAGAAAACGAAATTGGAAACCTCAAAATAAGTCAAATAAATAAAATTTAAGAGAAGTCCGTTCGACAAAAACATACCTGAAGTTGGAGAATACGAATCGAAAAGTTTAAGCATTTAAGAGAAGCTTGTTACTGAATCAGGTTTACGATGAAATTAGAGTTTTTTTTTTTTTTTTTTATTCCAAACTCCTGCACGAGAAATTTTAAAATATAAAATTATTTTGAAATGTACCAATTTAAAATATTAATATTTTATAATAGATTTTGATAATTAAAAATTTAATTAGATAAAAAGATAATGATGTTAGGATATTATGTCATTATCAATAAAAACTTCGGACAAAGTTAATTGTTGATTTATTAAAGCTGAGAGCTGTCCCATCCAGCAAAAGGTTCAAATACAAAATGGACCACCCTCGTAAGATATGCAATCCAAGAGAGAATCATGTCTGCTCAATTAAATTAAAATAAAACCCTGAATTATTGTACGATGTTCTAGAAGACTCAATGCCACTTTATATGGTCCAAGCATATAAATTTAAGGGTAAATATGAAAAACATTCTCTCAATAAACATATAATTATTAAATGATTTAATTGATAAAAATTATTTAGAAAAGAAAAATAAATAATTAAAAATTATTATAAAAGATATTTTAAAGATAAATTAAAATTAATTTTAAAAAAATTAAATTTATTTTTTAAAATTTTTTAATTAAAAAAATAAATTAAAAAATTAAAAAAATGATTTTTAACATTAAAAAAAATTATTTTCAAAAAAAAATTATTTTTTAATTAAAAAGAAATTAAAAATAAGAAAAAAAAGGGAGGAATCAAATATATCCAAAAAAAAATACTATTAGTTTTGGTTCTGGATAAGCTTCTCTGCCCATGTTCTTTGTCACTAGAACTGGCAATTCGTGACTTCATGTCGTGTTTATATATTTTCATATGTTATAATTTTGTTTATTATATATTTGTATAAATTCTGGCACGTTAGTATTTTTATGTCACATTCGTATTATTTTTTCATATCATATCATATTTATACTATATAATTATGTTATGTTTAAAATTGTCAGATCTAATAATCTCTTATATTCTTCCTCATCCTTTTCTTTCTCTTACGGAATTTTGCCTCCGATAAAGGCAGGTACATATTTATTTCAAAGGCAGGATGATGGGATTTAGCAGCAAAAATTAAAAGAGAATGGAAGAATATGTATTTGATTTAAAACTCACGCAACTGTATGTAAGATGTAACCAAATTTATCTGTTATACAATTTCTCAGGCAAAACGACTCTACAACATTGTACTTTGATCAGCAATTCAAAATGTGATTACCTTTATAATCACAATGAAAATATGTGCTCCTGCTAATTTGTTGGAGGAATATCGCGTGATGTTCTACAAAACCACCTTCAACATTTGGTTAGGATCAGGCATGACTTGGGAACTCTGACGCATCTTGATCACTACGATCTTGTTTTCAGTAACCAAAAGACAACTTTGGCACATTTTATGTTACTTTGAATCTTCATTTTTCTTTAGATACCCGTATCCAATGCATATCCGAACATGAATACGAAGATATGATCCTCCAAAAACCCTCCAAATACATGAAAATCTTAGAAAAAAAATTAAACATACCCGTGTCCGACACATGCACCCGAATCCGAATAACATAGTTTCAGCTATATAATCTTTCGCAGGCTTCTCAGTGCTCTTTCATAGAAACATGGCCACCCCTAAGTTGTAGTAGATCTCAGTGACTTTCAAACACAATGGTTATAAGACCCAAGAATAAGAACCCCTCCAATGAAAAAAATAAATATACTTCAATTACTGAAGTCTAAAGAGATTATACTCAGTTTAACTGAATTCTAAGAGATTTAACCAGTCACAAACCACCAGTGACAAGGAGGCCTTTCATTTAACGTTATTGAAGGCCAAATCTTTAATGGGACTCTTACTATCTTATTTGTATGATATTTTTAATGAGAAACAATATAAAAATACCATAAAGATTTCACTACTGAAGCTCTTACCAACCAGTTCTCACTTGCATCTAGAGCAATGCAGCTAAACTCCAGAGCGAGCAGAGGGAATGGTTAGAGTTGAACTCTTTAAACCGCGTCGTTTCGTAAACGCAAAACCGGACCGGGAGCCCAAAATTCATTTGGGACTTTTGGGCCGCTCAACCGGAGTTTTAAAGAGAAAAGGAAAAGCCGCCGTTTAGTTGGTTACCAAAAAATACACTGTTTACGTCACTTGTTACCAAGACCAAAGTGAGCTTCGGCATCTTCAAAACTGCTGTCTTGAAGAAGAAAAAAACTCATTATTAAGTAAATTAAATTAATTAAAAATTAAGTAATTCTTAATAATCATGAGCATATTAGTTGTTTAAAATTCAATTATATACATATATATATAGGTAATTTATATTAAATATTATCAATCAATCAAAAATCATTAATGCTTTTTTTAGAATCAAATTGTTGAATATTTTATATAAAATAATTTTAAGTTAATAAATGACTTTTAATTGAACGTTTTTTACATGCTCTATGATTTTTATTAGATTTTGATATAACCACAAGTTAATGAAATTTAATATTGAATAACTTAATTAATCATTCAATCTGCATGATTCACTCACGTAAATAAGATTTGATTTTAAAAATTTATAACTTTAATCAAATTATCCGAATGATCAAACCTAAAACAATTTAAACTTAATTAATACAAATGATCCAATCTTCATTGACCCAACTCAAATAACCTAATATGAACTTCATCCAACCCATCTTATTTTAATGCTCTTATTTAACTTGCACCTTATTCCTAGCATACAAAAAGCATTACAAACTCATAAACAGACGTTAATTTTGAAGATTATACAATATAAAAACGACATAAAAAATAATACAAACACGATACGAATACACGAACGTATTAAAATCGATATAACATGAATTATTAACATGTTAAAATTTATATAACATTTTAAACATGACATAATACGGAAAAATGTTATGAACACGACACGAATATATAAATTGTCTAACTCTATTCATAGTCATAAAAAGAGCACTCCATGAGTAAAATCCCGAGTGAATCAAATCGTAGTAGAGGAATGTACGCTTAAGAACATCTTCAGAGGAATTTAAACCCAAATAAAACTTGGAAGATATGCATGACCATATCATATAAAAAAAAAACTATCTTATAAATGTATATTATCGTATTAAAACTTTAATTATACAAGTTTGTTGTTCCTAATTTTGTCATCTGGAAAGAGGAAGTATGGATAACTCTCAGAACTTGAAAAGGGTTCTTGTATTTTTTGATTGAAGGAATGGAGAACATTGAACTTTCTATTTTACTCAAAAAAAAAATATGCTTTCTATTCTTTCTCCTTGACTAACAGGTAGCAACAAACAATATTCAAATTACTCAGGTTATCTATCATACAAAATTAGTCAAGTCACATATGGAGAGAAAGAAGAAAAAACAATATGTACATATTCTAATTGAAGGGGTCACCTCTATTAAGTTTAATCCACATATCCTATGCTATGAGCAGAATTTCACTTTGAGAACCTGCAAAAAATGAAAAATGCAAAATTCATAAGAATGGAAACATAATACCTAATAAAACAAAAGTATGAACTCTAAATATAATGTACTATATTACATTTTTCCAAAAGCTCTTCGGCCAACTGTAGCAGTGAATCCGTATCTTCAGCCGTTTTTGAGACTCTTTCTGCCTCTTTAACTGCTTCAGCTGCAACAAATGACTTATTTTCTGCTTCAGCAATAAGATAGGCAGTTGTTACTGAAGCTTCTTCAACTGCATCACAAATTATATGACCAGTGCGTAGCGACCCCTTTTTTATTTTTATTATATTATTTTTATTATTATTGGCCCAATACCAGCTGCCTCTCCCAAACCCCTTCGGCCCAATAGCCCCAACAAAGCCCAATTAGGCCCTAAACCCCCAAGGCCTCCCCAGCAAGCCAACAGGCCCTAAGACCAATCCCCCAAACAGGCCCACCTGGCCCAAGGCTTGCCAGCAGCCTTCCCCCCTAAGCAACCCTAGCTGCCTCCATTGCCACCGCCTCTCCACCGCCCCACCCAGCCACCCAAACACTGCCACCCAGCTGCCAGCATCGCCACCGCCTCAACACCCCCAGCTGGACTGACACCACCCACCAACTTGACACCCCTAGCCTAGCACCACCCACCCAACGAACCAACCACATCGCCACCGAACCAACCCCACCGCCAACAGCCCCCTATATAAACCCCCCAGATTCGAAAACCAAAAAAAAAAAAAAAAGAGGAAGAAAAATCGGATAGATCCAAAATCGAAAAAACCAACAGCAAAAATTCACATAAAAAAAAGGGAAAAAATAAAATAAAAGAGAGAGAGAGAGAGAGAAAACGAACCAAAAAAAAAGGAGTTTTCGAATTTCCATTTTCATATCTAGGAAATTTAGGGGGGTTTCGAGCAAAACTAGCCTAGTATTTGGGTTGAGGAGGAAAAAAGGAGTGTTTTGGTGTAATTTTTTGGGCTCGGGGTACCTCCGGCACGCGGCGACCACGGAATGTTGAGAGAAAAAAAGAAAACATGTAATTTTTTTTTTTTTTTGGGTTTCACGTTAAATGAAAAAAAAATTATATAAACAGCCGGGTCGGGTCCCAGGACCCGCGCATGGGTCCGCACCTGGACCCAACCCAGATGTTGTTTCTGTCTTTTTTTATATATATATTTTATTATTATATAATTATTATTATTATTTTATTATATTAATTATTATATTATTTTTATTTTTTATTATATTAATTATTATTATATTAATTATTATTATATTTTTTAATATTGTTATTCCCATTTGTTTATATATATATTTGTTTATTGCTAGTATTATTATTATTTTTTTTATTATTTATATATATATATATTTATTTTATCTTTTATTTTATATATATATATATTTATTTATTTTATTTTAGTTTTTATTTTTTCCATTATTATTATCATATATTTTATTTTATATATATATATATATTTTCTCATGCCTATATTTTTTATTTATTGTTATTGTTATTATTATTATTATTTATTATTTTTTTTATTTGTTAATTCTATCGTTAGTGGCATTTATTTATTTCATTATTCATTCTTGTGCATTATTAATAAAAAAAAAGAATTTTTTTTTTCATTTATTTATTTAGTTTCTTAATGAATAAACTTTTTCGCGTATAAAATATGTCTTTTAAATTATTTTCGGCAAAGGAAATTCTCTGAAAACGAACTCTTTCTCGGAATGGTCGGAATATCAATTGTTCCTCGAAATGGTTCGTGTAAACATGATTATCGAAACATTATCGAAATTATCGGAGTGGTTCGAGAATTATTTTTACATAAAGTAATTTCTTTTATTCCGAAATTAATTATAAAAAGATATTTTTATTAAATTCTCCATAAACATCTTTTTAATAAATGAAATTTTCTAACGAATTATATCTCGGGATGGTCGGGGTATCAATTGTCCATAAAACAATTCGAGTAAGATTAGTTACCGAAACATTATCGAGAATATCGAAGTGATTCGAAAATTATTTTTACACAGATAATTTCATTTATTTTGGAGATTAATTTTAAAAAAAGATATCTTCATTAATCGTTATTTTCTTCCCGCAAAATAAAACATATCTTTTAAAATTATATTTGGTAAATGAAATCTTCTAAAACAGATCATTTCTCGAACAGTCGGAGTATCAATCGTTCCACGAGACGGTTCGAGTAAAATTAGTTACCGAAATATTATCGAAATTATCGGAGTGATTTGAAAACTATTTTGCATAAACGATTTTGTTATCTCGAAATTATTTACGAAAAGACGTTATATTTTTATTTCTTATTATTTCTCCACAAACAAAAAATGGCCTTTTTGAATTATTTTTGGGTAAAGAAAATTCTCTAAAAACAAATCCGTTCTCCGGATGGTCGGAATTCTATCGTTACTCAAAACGGTTCGTGTAAAAATAATTATCGAAACATTATCGAAAATATCGAAGTGATTCAAGAATTATTTTTACGTGAGTAATTTCTTTTACTTCAAAAAATGAGTATAAAAAAAACATTATCTTTCATTCGTTTTAGAATATTCTTTTTAAATAAATGTACTAAGGGAATTATTATTAAATATTAAAATTAAAATCACTTTTTCAAGATTAAAGATAACACGCAATTAATCGATACCGTTTTTAAAACGGACGTCGTTGGGGTGCTAATCCTTTCCCACGCGTAACCGTACTCCCGAACCTAATTTTGTTTCGCAGACCAAAAATTATCTTTTAAATATATCTTAATTAATTTTAGGATATTATTAAGAGGATAAGTTTTCATAGGTGACCAATCACACCTAACCAAAAAAGATTGGTCGCGACTCCCTGCATTTTATGCCTTTTATTTTATTTTAAAAAGAAAAACATCAAGGGTCGAAAAATCGTTATGACACAGTGTTTTGCAACTGCTTAAGCCGCATACCTTTCTGTTTCGGGCTAGGTGTCTTCATCCCAAATGTCTCATTTTTTCTTATCTTGTAGCGATTGTGCACCTGCATTATTATGATAGATAGCAAAACAGATTCCATATTTCAGATCTACCATGGTCGAGGAGATCATTCAATCAAATTGTATGGTCGGTTTGTTCGGTTTTCTATTATTCTCTATGCACAAATTTTATCCTTCTCAAATGAAGAAATGGGTGGATGAGATGAACCTGACAATGCTTTTTCTAATTACAGATTTATAAGAAAAATGTCTAAGATGGCAAGAAATCACAACAAGACAGAAATTTTGCAATAAAATCAAAGAATGCCTAGAACTATTAACTTTTGAGTAAAGTTACTTTTATTCATCTTCAATTAAATAACTCGGTAAAGAAAAGAAAAATGGTTATGCAGTTGTTTCCTTCGGTAAGCACAAGTAGAAGACTGTCATTCTGACCTTATTGTCTTTTAGCTTATGATTGTTGCCAAAATATAGATATTTTAATCTGACTCCCATGGCCTCTTGTTCTTAAGTTCCTTGAAGTGGGGAAAATTTTGAACGATAAGCATATTATAAGTGTTGTACATATCCCTAAATTCCTTTCTGTTTCTCCAGAGAAGAATTGGCTGGAATAATTCTCAAATATAAAAGTTTACTATTACAAGGCAACAAAGATATTCAAGAAAAGCTCTAAGCAGTATACTCCGTTGAATGAATCATCTATTAATCTATCAGAAGCTGATGTACTTGAAAGATGTTGATTGCTGGTAAAACTAATCAAAAAGTTACATTAAAAGTATTTTTATGTTTTAAAAGAAGTTATATCAGCAACTTGAGTCTAGTTATATTTTCCTTCTATTCCAATGAATACAAATGAAAACATATTAAAGGTCATTTTGGCTTTTCCTCACAACTCATATCAACAGATCATTTTTTATCTCTATATAGAAGTGCCAGGACCATTGTACACCAGCTCCATAGGACCATAACTTGTCTCCCTTTAAGTAGGAATAATACTAATACTAATCCTAATGAAGAACAATTGTTTTATTGATAGTAATTTAAATAACTTAAAAGTAAATATTTCAAAAACAAAAACTAGTAAATGGCAGTGGAAAGGATTGAACCATTTACCTTTTCTAGTTTTTCTACTGCAACCAGCCTTTTCAACCTTGACCATAACTGCTTCCTAAAACTTTGAGATACCTCTTGCCTTTGCTGCATAATATATTAAGGAAAGAACATACTCATGATTTTGATAATGTAATATAATAACCAATGAGAAATTAAGTTACAATGCTGAGATAGAGAGACCTCAAAATGGTAAAGGAGAAGCAATTTTGAATACCACATCTAAGTATTCAAATTAACCATCATTCGGCATTTCTATGAGTCTTAAATGAAAATTCGTTTAAGAAAAGGAGCTAAATGGAGGCTGTAGCTAGCCTGAGAAAATTTCAGGTTTGAAAAGCCTTGGCTGCAAGCCTACCATGCGTAGCACGACATTAGGCCCAGGCATAGTTTCCATAGAGGGAAAGCTCATCTAACACACACAACTTTAAATCAACATGCATGGTTTTCTAGATCTAGTTGTTTCTCAAATTCAGTCTTAGCATCAATAATGAGATGTATGGTTTATTCAAAATCCAGTTCAACCTTGACGATGATTAGAGACAATATCTCAAAACCAATCTGGACATATACAAAAAGTAGCAGCACAAATAAGTCTTCTATTTTCACAAGCTCATATAGATTTTTGGCATAAATGAAATTATCAAAATGTTTCTTTTCCAAACCAAACAGTTACCTTTCTCTATGGAAAATAATTAAATATCCACGAAATGAAGACCAAAAAGAAAATTATATCCCACCTCAATGTAGCCGACAATTGCTCTGTTATCTGATCCATTTGGCTCTTTCAACGCTGATATAGCTTCGATAATCATTTCATTGTACCGGCTACAATTATGTAATTATGTCAAACATCACAGTACAAAAATGCTTATCACAAAGAAATTGGAGAATGGGAGAAGAAATAGCCTACTAGCAATAGAGCGGTAAACTATAATACTATGTGAAAGTTAGTATACCATCAAAACATCTTTAAGAAGCAGCAGGCTAAACCCTTTTTATTTTGTATTAGGGGGAAAATGAAACCCTTTCTCCTTGATAAATTAAACTAAATTCCAAGAAATTGACTACCATAATCATGTAAAACTTCTGAAATTAACTCCCATCTCTTAGTTCTGCGGAACCATATGCATCAATTAACTACATAGCATTATCATTTGTTCCCAAACATTATGAACATTGTTAATTATTTAGGAAGTAGTATATACATTGATGAACAAATTGGCCAAATAAATTCATTTTGGAAAACGAAAAAAAAAAAATAAAGAGGAGAGGAGAGGAGAGAAAAGTTGCATACTTTGGAGCAAAGCTTTTTGACTTATCATCAATGAGTGGTTTGGGTTCGCTTAACAGGAACAGAGCTCAGCGGAGTTGAACCGTCGGAGCTTGGTTTGGGCTTTGACGTCATTGATTTTTCCCGGGAACCATGGCCACCGGGACCACCACTCAAATTCCGCCAATTGTCCTCTTTTCAAACAGAAAAAAAAAAAAAAAAAAAACAGAGAAAGAAAATAGTGAAATAAGTTTTCGAAAATACAAATTGAAAAGAGTAGGGGAACCTTAAGATCAATGTTGGAGCGAGCGAAAAGGAAGGGGCTTAACTCAGGGTATATATATATATATATATATATATATATTAACTAATGTTACTAGACATTGATTAATATTTACTTTTTAAAAATATTTTTTGTATTTAATATATTATTTTTATTGAATTTAAGAAAAAATAATTTATTAATTATATTTTTCTTTAAATATTAACTTAATTAACATCATTAGACTCATGTTAACATTTTCTTATATTTAATTCATTGATTAAATATTTCGTAAGAACATAAACAAACTTGATTATTGCATTATTGCATTATTGCCTATGTTATCAATATCTAGTTGTGGAAATTTCGGGGATGACTTGAAATTATTGAGCTCTTCAATTCAATTGTCGGTGGTTATATATATTATTAAGTTTAATGCAATACCCAATTGAAAAAAATAAAATAAAATAATATGAAGTATATATTATGTTACAATATCTAATAGTTTTCTTATATATTTGATGCGTGTATTTCTTGCTTAAAGTGTTGAAATTGAAATTTTATTTCTTTCAAATAAAAAAATAATTTCATGGCAAAAAATATGGAAAGATCTGAATGAAGGTTTGATTTCCGGCTAAATATGAGACTATAAGATAAGTTTCTAGTTGTGAAAATTAATGCAACAATATGGAGTAAATGATGATCATTTTGCTATAACTTGCTTGGGTTGTGTATTATTGTGAAATTTGACTTTTTATTAGCCGTCCAAAATATCTTACAACTATTCCAAGAAATGATAATTTCTGGCTGGTTATTTATGTATGCCAACGTTTTCATCACATGGATTGAAATTGTTAGGTCATTTTTTGTCTGATTATTTATGTATGCCAACGTTTTCTTCACATGGATTGAAATTGTTAGATCATTTATGTTTTTTTTTTTTTTTTGTTATATAAAAGTTTAAGTGATGGAAGATTATTTTTATTTAAGATCAGGACATATCACATGCTTCAAAAAGTGTTAACAATGGTACTTACAAAATACTTAACAAGTGTGATTATTGATGAAACTCGAACCTTGGTGTTGATCAAAACCCTAATGAATACTCAACCAAAAACCAATCCATGCGAGTTATTTATGTATGCCAACATTTTGTTTACATGGATTGTAGTTGTTATTTTATTCACGTTTATTAAAAAAAGTTAATTTTTGTACAGATTTTCTAATAAACTATGCTCAAAGAGGTTGAATTTATGGGGTTAAAAATGGTAATATCGAATACGATACGATTACACGATATGAGAAAATAATTAAAATATGAAGTAAAAGTTTAGGCCCCATTTTTTTTTTTCTTTCTACAATTACAAAGAAAAAGTCAAATAAACGTGTTGAATAATTAGAAATTAAACATTTAACATTTTATGAATGAAAAATTATATGATTTTATACGTTGCATAAAATAACTGCAATTAGATGTCCTTTGATATTTTTAATTGATTATATTTTTTTAAACTATGATTTTGCTCATAATATCTATACTATTATAAAAATAATGATTGAGTTTGTGTCACGAGTCAAGTGCACCAACTCAGTTGGTGAATTTACTAAAAAAAGTTTAACATAATTTATTATCTATCTATACTATTATAAAAAGAATGATTAAGCTGGTATCACGAGTCAAGTGACACAAACTCAATTAGTGAATTTACTAACAAAATTTCAACAAAATTTATTATAAATATAAAATTTAGGATATATATGTCTTTTAATGTCATGCAATTAATCATTCATTTAAATTTATGAATCGAAATATGCAGTTTTTTAACTTTTCACTTAGCCATTAATATTATGTTTTGTTGTGTGATTTTACCTTTCATTTTTTATTTTGAAAAAAAAAAATTTCACATGCATTTGCATGTGTCATGTAATCTAGTAACTTAAAAAGAAAAAAAAAAAAATTAAAGAAGGTTGATAGAATAATGAAATAAAGACTAATTATAAAAAAAGAAAAAGGAATAATTGACCAGAAAAGAATATACTTTTTTATGCCATTATAAAAAAACTTATATAATATAATTTTTTTTCTCATGCATGATAGCATGTCAATTCACAATAGTCAAAGTTTTTTTTTTTTATTTATAAATATTTCTTATATTCTAACTTCTAAGTAAATATTTTTTTTTTAATTTCATCAATATTTGTGTAAAATACTAGAATTAAGCCCTCGTTTCATTCGAAAAAATAATTGACAAAAAAATTAATGGATTGAATCGTAATCCTTTCACTGGGGGATTTTTATTTTTTAATTTTTTTAATTAATTAATAATAATTTTTATTAAATAATAATTTTTTGTTTTAAAATTTTAATAATATTAATATAATTTTTTTTAATTATGAAATTAAATTATTATAATTATTTATTTATGAATTACATAATACAAATTCATTTTCAATTATTATTTATATGCATTTTTAAATATATTTAGATGTTATTATATAGTGCATATTTTTATATATAGGAAGTAAAAAATAATTAATAAAAAATTAAAATTTATTAAATAATAATAATTTATTTAATAATTTATAAATTTTAATAATATTAATATAATTATATTTTTGTAATTATGAAAATTAAATTTATGATAATTATTTATTAATAAATTACGTAATACAAATGTACTTTTACTTATTATTTATGTGCATTTTTATAAATATTTATATCTTATTGTATATATTTATTTATAGGAGGTAAAAAATAATAAATGAAAAATAACAAAATAAAATTGTGGTTTGTATTTTATTCTCTCGTTGGGTCGATTTTCTCAAACAGGTTAGTAGCAATTTTTTTTTTTTTTTGTTAAATTAATGAACTACTAACTCATTTTTATATTTTATTTTGCATATTTAATTATTCAAATAAAAAATAACTAAAATAAAATTATGATTTATATTTCATTCTCTCGATTGATCAACTTTCTCACTCTGTCTAACAGCAAGTTTTTTTTTTTTTTTTAATTTTTTCCAAGTGGATCAAGTATTGATCATAAATCAAACCGCAAGTCAATGTTTGAACCAATCTCTTTAAATACATCATTTAAAAATAAAATAATATAAATTATAAAAATTATAAAAAAACTTAAAACTAAAAAAATATATATAAAAAAAGTTTGCTAGGTGACCATTAGGGAAATTTTCGGCTTTCTCACACTGGTTAGCAGTAAATTCATTTTTTTTTTAATTTTGTTGAGAGTGGGTCGGGTACGGATCTTAAATCGATCCGTGAGTCAATGTACGGACCGATCCTTTTAAATACATCATTTGAAAATAAAATAAAATAAAAATAAAAATAATTAATAAATTAATATATATAAAATAAACTAAAACTAAAAAACCAAAAAAAAACTTGACACATGCCAAGCAAAGAAAGCTTGACACACGTCAAGCTTTCACCCCCTTAAAAGATTTTTTTCGAGTAGGTCGGGTACGAATCTTAAATTAATTCGTGAGTCAACATGTAAATCGATCATTTTAAATAAATTATTTAAAAATAAAATATAAAAAATTAATAAATTAATATAAATAAAATAAACTAAAACTAAAAAAATTAATTGACACATGTTAAGCAAAGAAAATTTGACATGTGTCAAGTTTTCACGCTGAGATTCTTTTTAATAGATTAGGTATAGATAGATGTTAAAAATAAAAAATAATATTGTAATACAATTAAAAAAATACAGATAACAAATTGTGAAATTTAAAAAATGTTACATAGTACAAAATATTATCCACGTCTTCGCGAGAATTTGAGATTACCATCTAAAACGACTGTGTTTAATCTTAAAGGGTTACGATAGGGGTTGGTTTTTTTGCAGAGAGGTGGTCAAATCCATAGAGCCCACGTGGCAAACAATCGATTTCATATTAAATGACACCAGAAAAACTCCTCCCCTATCCCCTGAGCTTCCTGAATACTCTCCCAACTGACAAAATTCAACACACTTTGAAGAAAGATAGAAATAAGGTAATAAAAAAAATAAAATTTCTTCAGTTTATCAAAGAAGAAGAACCGAAGAAAAAAGAAGAAGAAGAGCCACTTTTGTTCTCAAAATCTACACTTCGTTGCATTTGAAAAACGCAATGGCGTGAAGAAGAGAGCGTTTTGTTTTACATGTTTTTGTTCTTTTTTTTTTTTTTTGTTAGTTTCAAAGGTGATGATAATGGAGTGTGTTGGATCTCGGAACTTCGCGGCAATGGCGGTTTCTACGTGCGCCACGTGGAGGTCTCCTAGCAGAAATCTGATGAGGACGAAAACCGCGCTTTCGAATAATCATCGGTTTATTTCGTTCAAGTTGAGAGCTAGTGGAGCAGGGAGCGAGAGTTGCGTGGCGGTTAAGGAAGATTTCGCTGACGAAGAAGATTACATAAAAGCCGGTGGGTCTGAACTTCTCTTCGTTCAAATGCAACAGAATAAGGAAATGGATAAGCAGTCAAAATTAGCGGACAAGGTTTTCAACTCATTTTCTTCGTCCCTTTTTCAAGAGTTCGATTTTCATTTGTTGGAACTAAAACTAGGAGATATGGAAAATTTTCTTTTCTTTTTCTGGGGATTAAAAATAGAGGCCTTACAGGTGGCTAGAGTTATGCCTTTGTAGCCACTAGAATTTACGGCCTTTTTTGGATTGCGTTTCTAAGTGGCGACGTGAAGATTGTAAAGTAGTAATGAAAATACTTATGAAAATTGTGACATGTGAAAGTCACGTGCGTTTGGTTAATAGTAGTTTGTCTTTGGTGGGAACTGGGAAGGAATTAGCAATCTTTAGTTTTGGTTTATTTTCTTCTCTGATTACTACTTGAAGAATAAGCCATAATATGCATAGCAATTTGCTTTCTATCAGTGGGTTTATTGTTTTGTAGGAATTTCCTTTTGAGTTCCTTTATGGTAACATGTATATATTTCACAGTTAACGCCGATATCAATTGGAGATAATGTACTGGACCTGGTGGTTATTGGTTGTGGTCCAGCAGGCCTTGCTCTTGCTGCGGAGTCCGCTAAGTTGGGTTTAAATGTTGGACTGATTGGCCCTGATCTTCCTTTCACCAATAATTATGGAGTCTGGGAAGATGAGTTTAAAGGTATTGTTTTTTTTTTTTTAAATTTATTATGCATTATTACAATGTGATTTATTTATCCATAGTTTCTTATGAAATTTTTTAATTTTTATGCACCTGATGTTCATCACAATCACATAAACGATGTAAGTTAATCTAATGTCATTTCCAGATCTTGGACTTGAAAGGTGTATTGAGCATGTTTGGCGAGATACAATAGTATACCTTGATGATGATAAGCCCATTACGATTGGTCGTGCTTATGGACGCGTCAGTCGACACTTGCTCCATGAGGAGTTATTGAGGAGGTAGTCATAGGTCCTTGACTCATTTCCCAATGATGTTTAATTGTTTATGGTCATTTTTCTCCAGATCATTGCTTTTTTTGCTTGCCCTCCTATCAATATTTAATTTGTATTGATTTCCCTAGGTGTGTCGAGTCAGGTGTAATGTATCTTAGCTCAAAGGTTGAAACGATTATTGAAGCTACCGATGGTCATAATCTTGTAGCCTGTGAACACAAGCGTGTTGTTCCTTGCAGGTAGGATAATTTCTTTTTCCCCTACTGCCATTCCTAAATTTTAAGCTTTTAGTATCACAGCTCCTTTCAAGCTCCTAATGTATTATTATAGGCTTGTTACTGTTGCTTCAGGAGCAGCTTCTGGTAAACTATTGCAGTATGAGGTAGGAGGTCCAAGGGTCTCTGTGCAAACAGCATATGGCGTTGAGGTTGAGGTAGGAATATATGATATGCCAATATGCTACTTCAAGTTACCAATTTATCATACGGCTTCAATTGTTGAAGGTTGTAGATTTTTTGCATCCGTTGTCTTAACCTTACCGCAGCACAGTCTTTTCCTGCTGAGTTAATTTTTACCAACTCTGTTTGGTACTTCGTAGTTATAGCTTTTCTGTTCTTATTATAAGGGTGAAGCATTGGATTGTCTAATTTTGACTATCAGAAACAATAAAGTTAGAAAGGGGAACACTTTCTTTTTCATCAATTATATAAGATGGTTATGGCTTTATGATCTCTCTTTTTTCTTTTAGGGGGTGGGGGGTGGAGGGGTAAGTTTATGCTCCAAAAAGTTACCCTTCAAGGGGGCCATGATGGAAGAAAGAATTTAAGAACTTTTTTGACAGTTGTTATAACTCTACTAGTTTCTTCTTATTATGGCAGGTGGAGAACAATCCTTATGATCCTAGCCTGATGGTTTTCATGGATTACAGAGACCATGCTAAACAAGAAGTTCCATGTTTAGAAGCTCAATATCCAACATTTCTTTATGCCATGCCCATGTCATCAAAAAGAGTTTTCTTTGAGGTTTGTGCCATGCAATTAATTTTGTTTATTGTTCATATTGTATGTCATGATTATATGCAAAATGATTTAGAAAGTTGCACTGCAGGAAACTTGTTTGGCTTCAAAAGATGCAGTGCCTTTTGATTTGTTGAAGAAGAAGCTAATGTCAAGGTTAGAGACCATGGGAATCCGGATTTTAAAAGTTTTTGAAGAGGTAATCTGCATAACTAACTTATGATATCAGATCGGTGGAATGTTCAACACATTCCATTATAATGGATAAGTAATACTATTTTTTATTGTTGCTCAGCAACAAAACAGGGCTTCATGTCAATCATCTCCTTGCCATTTTATAAATTAATGATAGTCGCCATATTCATTGATTAGGATGAGTCTATTTCATATCAGTACTATCATCTTTTAACTTCCCAACTTACATCTACTTGGGTAACAGGCTTTCAGCCTTCTAGCAAGATATTTTTTGTGTTTATTTGCGATTGAGTTGGTTTTTGTCCATAAATGTAGTCAATGATGAAGGAGTGCAACGCCCAGTGATCTTAATCCTGGCTCACATAGATTTAATGCCTGTCTATGTTTCTACTTCTCAATGAGTAGTCTATCTCATTTCATTCCTGACCTTTTTATGTTCCAACTGCCTCTTGAAGTAACATGTTTTGATAATGCCAAATTTTGTTAGCAAGATGCCATTTTTTTTAATACTAACCAAAACCTTTCAATCTTATGCAGGAGTGGTCTTATATTCCAGTTGGTGGTTCCTTGCCAAACACAGAGCAGAAGAACCTTGCCTTTGGTGCTGCCGCAAGCTTGGTGCATCCAGCTACTGGTAAGAATTGGATTAATAGATGTTTCCTTCAGTAATTCAGACTTGATAGTGCCTATCTAAACCTTCTTAAACAGGTTATTCGGTTGTCAGATCATTGTCAGAGGCTCCAAATTATGCTTCTGTAATTGCAAATATCCTGAAGAAAGATCATTATAAGGGCTTCCTTACCAGTGAAAGATATAATGGGAATATCTCAATGCAAGGTATGTTGTGTGATTTATCCTCTTTTCCTCTGAACTTCACTTTTTTAATGGTTAGTAATTAAGATCTTTCATCTCAAGCAAGACCATAGTAATAGCAATCGGAAGTTAGTTTTTTCATGTAAACAATATGCTGCATACGCATGTGTGCATAGGTTTATACATGTGTACTAGATATTTCAATGGTTTTATTCAAGCGTATTATACATTATTATGGTTTACTAACATTATTAATTTCTCTTCGTAAATAATGACATGTCAATTGTCATTCTTGGCTTGTATGTTCCTAGTTGCTGAATTGTTTTTGAGGGCTATGTTACTCGGATTTGGAGGTGAGTGTCGGATACGGACATGTGTACGATAGGGATATGCAATTTTTATTTTTATTTTTTTTTCATACATTTGGAGGATCACACCCTCATACCCATGTCCGAATATGTGTCCACAAATATTGAACACGAATACTTCAAGAAAAATTGAAGAGTCGGAGTAACATAGCTTTGGTACTTTGCATATTCATTGTGTAATGTGATACTATGGTGCTTTATGTAATGTTTGAACTTTTAAGAACCCAATGCATGTATCACCTTCTGATGATGTGTTATTTTAATTTGATTAAGCTTGGAATACTCTTTGGCCACAAGAAAGGAAACGGCAGAGGTCATTCTTTCTCTTTGGATTAGCACTCATATTGCAACTGGATATTGAAGGCATTCGAACATTCTTCCACATATTCTTCCGTTTGCCCACTTGGTATGACTTAAACTCAATATTCACCATCTGTTGTTGTTTATTTATCAAGAAAACCAAGAGAATTAACTGTTCTCTTTGCACAACCCCCACCCACATCTTCAGTTTTTATACTTGAGACAAAGAAACATAACTTCTTTCATGAATAAATAAACCTATTACTGAACCGGGCTTAGTCCAATTGATTCACGTAACCATCTTAAGAGGTGACACTCAGTCGGTCTGGAGTTCGAATCTCGACATCTGCATTCTAACCCCATGTTACGATCTTTAGTTAACGTTTTTTTTTTTTATTCAACATTATAAAAATAAATAAATGCTTGTCTAACTTGAGTTACCTCAGCTTAAGAATGGATATATTTTATTGCAGGATGTGGCAAGGATTTCTGGGTTCTACTCTTTCGTCTGCCGATCTCATTCTGTTTTCCTTTTATATGTTTGTTATAGCACCAAACGATATGAGAATGTTACTTGTCAGGCACCTACTCTCAGATCCAACTGGAGCAACTATGATAAGAACATATCTCACAATTTAGATTTATCTTTTGTATTTCATCTTCCCTCGTTTGGTTATATTTTGGATTTCCATTCAAGCAATATTATGAGCAGCCTATCCACCATGAAAATAAATAGCCATTTGTATATTCATACATTTGCAAGTAATATATCTTCTTTTGTTAAATACAATGGTAGCATTTTTTTTTTCCAAAATCTGAGTGCATATATATTAATATTTTGTGCTCTTTTCTTGATCAAATAAATTCGAGTTGCAATTAACTTCAACTACATTGTTCCTTCAGCATCCAATCAGTTTTTATGTTCTCATGGCTTGTTCACCATTTCCCCTTCATTCAGTAACAACCTTCGACAGATCTAAAAGATGGTGTGGGAGTTTATGCTTGGATATTGGATCGATCTTAAGTCTTACCTTTCATGGCAATTGTTGATGTCTTTTCATGGTTGGGTTGAGTCAGGTAGAAGTAGGTAAGATTCTACCAGGACAGAAAACTGTCAAAAAAACATAAGTTTTATTTTCGAAGTGTGTTTCGTTACCTAAGTAAATTCCAGAAAATATCAGGTAAAAGATAAAATTGACAGTTTTAGTAGATTCAACATTCACTTATTTTTTTTATCAGCCTTTACTCTGACTTTTATACTTGTTTACCGGTTGTATTGATAGCTTCAGTTCTCGACAAATGTTAATGTGAGATCGTTAGATGTCCTACGTATAGAGGTCCAGTTGTATGATCATGTACTGCTCTTGTGGGCTTTGGTTAGCTTGAGCCCAACAGCAATCACAATGATTAACTTCATTCTAACTTTTCATATATTCTGCTGCCACCATTACTTCAACAATTTCTTTCAATGGCTGCAAATGGAGCATCCAGATCGGGTCTTGTTTACAGTACAGGGTATTTTTTAGTAAACTATGTAAACAGGAAATAAGAAAGAAGTTGCAGAGTCGAAAATGTTTAGATAAAACAAAACCGTTGACGTTGACTAAACTCGATCTAAATAATACCAGTCAGTTTGATTTCCTTCTTTTTTCTAAAAAGGCGGCTTCTAATAAAATAGAGCTCCCAATCAAAAGAAAATTCAGATTTAATCAAGTTGGTTGGTAAATTAACATTGAATGTTTGGCAACTGTATGGTGTTTTAGCTGCATATACATTTGGTTTTCATTTCTTCATATCAGTCAAATAGCACAGAGCAAAAAGCAACCATTAACATTGTACGTAACACTATTGGAATCTCCTCTTCGGTGTGAAGCAAATTCGTCATCTATCCATGGATTTCATAACTCCTCTGTTACATACGATTGACAGATTATGCAATGCTATGGGTTCAAAGATTAGCTCTGTTATGAGTTTGGATCAAAGCGTTCTCACCCTCACAACTGAACTAAAGGAACTGCAGGAGATAAGGGAAGATTTGATGAGACAGGTAGAGCAAGCTGAGCTGGGCAGACAAGAAAGGACAAGCCAAGTTAAAGGTTGGCTAAAGAGAGTAGAAGCAATTGAGACAAAAGCAAACTCCATTATAGCAGATCTTGGACAGCGAAGGCGATGCTTGGGGTGTTGCGGCGCCCGTTGTTTAACGGCATGCAGGCTGAGTGGGGATGTTTTAGAAATGGTTAAGGAAATTGGTGAACTGAGAGAAAAGGGAGCTTTTGATGTCATAGTTAATAAAGATACTGGTAGAGGTGAAGAGATACCACATCGACCAACCGTGGGGCTCGATATCATGTTAGAAAAGGTTAGGCAATTGATTGAAAATGATGAAATTGGGATCATTGGAATTTATGGAATGGGTGGCGTGGGGAAGACAACTCTGTTAAAGAGTATAAACAATGAATTCCTTACTAGACACAATTACGATGTGGTAATATGGGTTACGGTCTCAAAAGATTTTGCTGTTGATAAGTTCCAACAGGCAGTGGGGGAAAGGTTAGGCTTGCGCTGGGAAGAAACAGAAAGCCGTGAACAACAACAAGCTTTGAAAATATACAGGGTTATGAGAAGGAAAAGGTTTCTGCTACTGTTAGATGATGTTTGGGAGGGAATTGATCTTGAGAAGCTCGGAATTCCTCTACCTGACAAGAAAAATAAGTGCCAAGTGATACTTACATCGCGTTCGATGGATGTTTGCAGTGACATGGATGCTGACCAGAAGCTGAAAGACCAGAAGCTGAAAGTAGAATTTTTGGGAGAGAAAGACTCGTGGGAACTTTTCTGCAACAAGGTGGGAAAAATAGAGCTTTTGGAATCAACACTTATTCGCCCTTATGCTGAAACTATTGTCAGAAAATGTGAAGGCTTACCACTTGCATTGATCACCATAGGAAGGGCCATGGCCAATAAAACATCTCCACGAGAATGGAACTATGCCACTGAAGTACTAAACCGATCTCCATCAGAACTTCGAGGAATGGAAGATGTATTTTCCCTTCTAAAATTTAGCTATGACAATTTGGAGAATGATACATTAAGATCATGCTTTCTATATTGTTCTCTTTTCCCTGAAGACTACTCTCTTGAGAAAGAACAACTTGTAGAGTACTGGATTGGAGAAGGATTTCTAGATAGCTCCCCTGACAGTAATGTCTACAACAAGGGGTATGCTGTCATAGGATCTTTGAAGGTTGCCTGTTTACTGGAAACAGCTGAAGAAAAAACTCAAGTCAAAATGCATGATGTTGTCCGAAGCTTTGCCTTATGGATAGCCTCTGATTTTGGGTCCAACTGGCAGTTGTTTGTGCCCAAGGCATGTACGGGGCTCACTGAAGTTCCCG
The DNA here is from genome assembly GCA_030761205.1 of Fremontodendron californicum. Lineage (NCBI taxonomy): Eukaryota > Viridiplantae > Streptophyta > Magnoliopsida > Malvales > Malvaceae > Fremontodendron > Fremontodendron californicum. Next base: position 1,804,581 of record JAULJL010000006.1, read on the forward strand.
AAGTTGAAAACTGGAAAGAAGCACAACGAATTTCGTTGCTTGATAATGGGATTACAGCACTGCCGAAAATACCTACATGCCCCAATTTATCAACCTTGCTACTCCAGTTGAACAGTGGCTTGAACAAAATCCAGAATGGCTTTTTCCATTATATGCCTGCTGTTAGAGTCTTGGATTTATCATCGACTGGTCTCAGGGAGATCCCAGCATCTATTGATAAGCTAATTGAGTTGCGTCATCTTGATTTGTCACGGACAAAGGTAGCTGCATTACCCAAAGAGCTGGGAGGTCTCTCAAAGTTAAAGTACTTGGATCTTCAAGGCACCTTTTCTCTTAAAACCATTCCTCTTGAGGCTATATATGGACTCTCAGAATTGAGAGTCTTGAACTTATTTCGCAGTTATGGAAATTGGGAGGCTAAGAATGAAGTTGATTTTGCTGACTTGGAATGGTTGGGACATCTTACCTCACTTGGTATCACTGTTTTCGAGTCAGCTACCTTGACTAGGCTCAATGAGTTCAGCTGGTTACTAAAACGTATACAGCATCTATACATTGAAAACTGTCAAGGTCTATTTTATTTAGAATTTTCATCAAATTCAAGTCATGGAAAAAGGTTGAGAAGGCTTAGCATCAATACCTGCAATGACCTTAAGCACTTGGCAGTTGATGCAGGGGTTGGAGAAGACTGGCTGCCCAGCCTGGAGGTTCTTTCCTTGCGTTCCCTTCCCAATTTAACCACAGTGTGGAGAAATGTGTTGACACAAGACTGCCTGCAAAATCTCCGTTATGTAAACATTTCACATTGTCACAAATTGAAGAATGTTTCATGGATTTTGCAACTTCCAAGGCTTGAAGCAATTCGCTTATTTTATTGTGAAGAAATAGAAGAAATAGTCAGCAGCGAAACAATGCTTGTTGGAGATTCAGTTACTTTCCCAAGGCTTACAACTCTATCAATACGAGATCTTCCCAAATTGATGAGCATTACTCCATGGTCATTGTCTTTCTCTTCATTCAAAACTATTTCTGTCATTGGTTGCCCAAGGCTGAAGAAATTACCAGTCAAAGTCAATACTACATCAACTTTGCCAACTGTTTATGGTAACAAGGAATGGTGGGATGGATTGGAGTGGGATGAAGCGTTCCTCGAATCTGCTTTCCTTCCTTACTTCATATCAGTTTGATGGCTCATGTGCTAGCTATTTTAGACTATGTTACTCGGACTCAGGTGTGAGTGTTTGACACGGGTCTGTTCAATTTTTTTTCAAGATTTCTATGTATTTGGAAGGTCCTTCGAGGATCATATCCCCGTACCCATGTCCGAATATGTGTCGGACACGGGTACTTCAAAAAAAATGAAGAGTCGGAGCAACATAGATTTCAGATGTCCTGCTTCCATTTCCCAATTTAAAAGGACTTTGCTTCTACTACTTAAAACTTATGGTACAACTGAACTTCCTTGATTTAACTTTTCCAAAGAAAAAAAAGGAAGAACTTCCTTGATTTTCAAAATGCAGAGCATTTAACTTCTTTCCCTTTTTTTTTTGTGTGGCTAAAATACTAAAAAGCCTTTGAATTGTTTACTTTTCTTAAATAAGCCCTTATACTTTTATTATACCCAAATAAGCCCTTATCATTTAATTTATACCTAAATAAGCCTTTATTTCAAATGAAAGATTGATTTAGGTTAAGGGTTTATTTAGGTATAAATTAAAGGTTAGGGGCTTATTTGGGTACGAAGTAAAGGTTAAGTGCTTATTTGGGTATGATAAAAGTATATTTAGATAAAATGATAAAGTTCAGGGGCTCTTTTATTATTTTAGCCTTTTTTTTTTTTTCCTTAATGCAGAGTGCATGCATTTATTTGGTGTGATGGTGTCTATTGTGTCTAATTTCCAAGCTCATGATTATTGTACATTCTCCTCTAGTGACACATATGTTCAGGAAAAAAAAAAAAAGCTTTCAAAATTCAACTTTTCAACTATTATACTGCCTACTGAGACATCTTCCATGTCGAAAAAACCTAAACTCCACAATTCCTTCAAATATTAAGAAATAAGCTGGTGTCTAACATGAAATAACTTTTTAAAGAAGATTCCCCTGATTTTGTTAGCATCTAAAACACAGCAACATACATATAAAGATGCAAACATACTCGACCAACATCAGAAAATGATTCTAGGACTTTAATAATATCCAACTCTTTGCCTCAATTTCATCATCCACTGTTCCAATATTTTAAAGAATATTGCATATGAAAGTTACAATGCAAAAGAAATTAGAAACATCACATAAAACAAGGTGAAAGTACTACTATTGATCTAAGGGAAGACAGATGTATATAAATCAGTCTTCTACCTTACAAATAGCATCAATTTCATCAAAAATTATGACATGCAAATCATTGTCGTCACCAGAATTAGAAAGTCAAAGGACAAGATGCTTAACTATAAAATTGAAAAACCCAAAAAAACTAAAACTAGTGAGCACATATCTCTTACCACGAGTCCTTTGATCATTCTCAGCATCTGCGAATAGGTCCCTAACATTCTTCTCAGTTTAACCCACAAATTTGCTCAATACTTCAGGGCCATTAACAATCTAAATAGATTCACCAAGAAGGAAAAATTGCATTATGTCAATTACATTAAAAAGTAATATTCACCATGTAGGCAAACATAATAATCAACGGGTACAGCAATTTACAAGGTGATGTTTTTGGACAGCAATAATCTTTGTCTTCATGATTTGTCAAAGTCTCCGCCAAAAACAGATCCATTCTTTTGCAATGTTTCCCATTCCTCAGCCGTGCTAATCCTGTACACGAATTCTTCCCCTTCACCTGCAGCCATTCTTTACGCCCCACCAACCGCAGCAGCAGCGAGCGGATGATTTGTTAATGGTTCCAATCAAATCAAAGTGAAAGTGTGTTCCAACGTATACGGCCCTAGTCTGGGTCTCCCCTACCTCTTCTGCTTTCAGATCTGGGTCTCCCCTACCTCTTCTGCTTCCCCAACAACCCTCGTTCTTTGGCCCCAAAATTTGAATCCTCATGATTTCTTCATCGCCTGCCTTCTTGTTTCCTTTCCAATAACAGATTGAAATGATCTGTTAAAAAAAAAAAAAAAAAAAAAAAAAAAAAATAGCTTTTTCCTCTTTCTTTCCTTTTTCCTCTTTTATTTTCCTCACTAAACATTAGATTCGAAGATGCTCTTTCCGGGTTTATTGTAAGTGCTCAGATCTGATAGTCCATGCTCAGATCTAATATCTTTACAGCAGGAATCTCCTAAGTTTGTTTCTCCTAGGACGAAAAGAAGGGTTCCTTTTTCCAGCATTTCCTTTCCTAAAAAGAATTGGTTTGAGCAACTACTTCAAGACCGCTTTCTTCATTTTCCCAGATCTTTGTTATTGAAGAAAACTGCTGCTAACATAGTCGGCACCTTGAACGCTGTGAACCGCGACGGAATCGCCTCGGATATCCAAGGTGATTTCCACATAGTCGTCATCATTCTCAGCAGAAGAAGAAGCAAAACCACCACCACTCCTTCAACAGATCTGGAGCGGGACATAGACCGAGAGCGAGAGCTGGACTTGGAGTCTGAGCCGGAGTAAGAGCGGGATCGAGAACGGGAAGAAGATGCTGAGGTAGGGAAGATTGATTTCAAAAAAAAAAAAAAAAAAAAAAAACCAGATTGATTTAAAAAAAAAAAAAAAAAAAATAGCGGCTGCCTTGAAAGATTGGTTGGGGTTTCGGTTTATGCTTTCAGTATTTCAGAGGAGGAATTCGCGTTCGTTTCGGGTGTTTCAACTGAAAAATCACTTGGGTTGTGTTTCAAGAAAGAGGATGCTGAGGCTCTTTTGGAACAGATGAAGAGTATGGATCCTGGCATGAGAAAAGAAGGTTCTACAGTGGTTGCTGTTGCTCTCAACAACGAACCAGGTTCTCATGATCTCATCAATGGTGATCCAAATACTGAACTATCAAATGTTCGAGAGAATCGTGAGACAGTTACGGAGCGCCCGCACATTCCAGAAAAGTTAGTTACAACCACCTTTGCTGACGTGGCATCAGTCAAGACCAATTTTGATTGGAAGAAGCTCTTCACAATCTCCTCCGATCAATCGTTGCTGTTTTTCCCACCTCAACACTCAAATGGATCCATCACCGTCAAACCTCCAGCTGAGGTTTTTGAAGAAGGAGCAACTGTGTGGATGAACTCAGTTGTGGCGCAGTTTGTTGGCAAGGCACCAAACTTTAGCACATTTCAGAGACTTGCCAACATGTTATGGGGAAAGAATGGAGCAGTGGTGATCAAATCTGCTGGCCTGAACTTATACCTAGTTCAATTTCCGAATGCTGACAACCAGAGAATGGGTTCTTGAGCAGGGACCTTGGCACATTCAGAATAAGCCACTCATTCTGAGAAAATGGGAGCCAGGTATGAAATCATTAGAGTTTAATTTGAAGAAATTACCTGTTTGGATCCATTTGGGAGGAGTTCCTCTGGAATTGTACACCAGACGTGGACTCAGCTATATTGCTAGTGCCCTAGGAACTCCATTGTATATGGATAGAATCACTGCTAGCCAACAGAGATTGGCCTATGCAAAGGTATGTGTGGAGATTGCAGTGGATGTCCCCATCCCAAAATGTATTAATGTTGAGTTATGTGATGGCACTATTGCAAATGTTGTTGTGGATATCCCTTGGTACCCTCCAAAATGCAAGCATTGCAATTTGTTTGGGCATACAGACAGAAATTGCACCAAACAGCCTGTAGGGGCTACCAAAGTTTGGATTCCAAAGGAGGGGCCTAAAGCAGAACTGTCAAAACATGATGCACAGGCTACAAGCAACGTAGAAGTTGAAAGCAGTGCCCTGCCTATGGCTCAAGAACAGAAAGAGGCAAGTATGAAGGAAACAGAAGTTAATGAGGGCAGCAAAGGGAGAGAAAGCAGAAGCATACAGAAAAGCAAGAAGTCAGTATTAGCTGGTTCCCAAAACAGATTTGACATCCTGAGTGACTCAGAGAGGACAAATGTAGACCCTGGACAAACTAGTGGCTCTGAACAATGGAGAGAGGAGGAACAATTGGTGGAAATCCTTCCAAACTCTCCTAAGAAGCAAAGGGCAGCAGCAGCAGGAGTTGCAGACTTGATGAAAGCCTTGAAGAATAAGAAGAAAGGGCCCATTGACAAGGGAAAAAGAGGTAAGGCAGTTTTACCTGCCTCTGGAGTGACCCCCCCTCAACTTTCATGAATTTTATAGTGTGGAATACTAGGGGGCTAAACAACCCTCAAAAGCAGAAAAGTATTATACAGAGAATAAACTGCCTGAAGGCAGACCTTGTTTGCTTACTAGAAACAAGAGTGAAACAACAAAACATGCCAGCTATAGTAGATAGGCTCTTTCAGGGATGGAAGCTACATCACAACTACTTAGAAGCTTATAATGGGAGAATATGGTTCCTATGGAGAAATCAGATGCAGATTGATCTTATTGCAACATCTGATCAGAGCATTACATGCTGCACCACTTATAATTCTACCAGGTTCTACATTACAGCAATTTATGGAAGCAATGAAGGCATAAGTAGAAGAAGGCTTTGGCACCATCTTCAGGACATTCAAGGCAGAATTGATGGCTCTCCTTGGCTTTTGGCTGGAGATTTCAATGTTATAGCAAGACCACAGGAAAGCTCAGATTTCAATGGCTCCTACATGCTTACCTCTGATATAAAGGATTTTCAGGACTGCTTGACACAGCTATCAGTGTTTGATCATACCAGTACTGGACCAGCATTCACTTGGTCCAACCACCAAACTGATGCTTACTTGGCTAAAAAGCTTGATAGGGTTTTGGTCAATGATTGCTGGCATACACAGTTTGCTCACTCATTTGTTGAGTTTTTGGCTCCAATGGTTTCTGATCACTGCCTAGCATACATAAAGATGAACTTGACTGCTCATTCTCCCCCAAAGCCATTTAGGTTTTTTAATTTCTGGACTAGGAATCCAGAGTTCCTGAACATTGTGGAAAACTCTTGGCAAGAGCCTTTCATTGGCAATCCTATGACCACTCTATTCCACAAATTGAAGAGATTAAAGGCAGTACTGAGGGCATTTAACCTGGCCATATATGGCAACATTTCAGGGAAGGTTCAAGATAAAAGGCAAGAATTGGAGAGCATGCAGATGATCAATCTGCATCAAAGGCCATCTAATACTCTTGTTGAAACAGAAAGAAGACTCTATGCAGAATTGATGGAACTCCAAAAGGCTGAGGAAAGTTATTACAGGCAGAAATCAAGGATAAAATGGCTACAGGAGGGGGATCAGAACACTCATTATTTCCATAAAATGGTGTCAGCAAAGCATAGCAAGCAATCCATCAGAGTCCTCTATGATGATGAGGGAAGGAAGTTGGAAGATTTTGGCCAAATTTCAAAGGAGGCTGTAAGGTTCTTTCAGAAGTTGATTGGGACTGAGGACAAACAGGTCACAGACTGCCCTAGGGAGCTTTTTACTGAACTTATTCAGCCTGCCTTACCTGCTGAAGCTAAGGACAATTTAGCTAAGGCTGTTACAAAAGAGGAGGTGAAAAGAGCCATGTTTGAGCAAGATGGGGACAAAGCCCCAGGGCCAGATGGATACACTGCACAGTTTTTTAAAACTGCTTGGCCTATTGTGGAAGAGGATGTCACTGCAGCAATCTTATCCTTCTTTCAATCAGGGAGCCGGATATCAGTCTTTAACTCTACATGTATTGCTCTTGTCTCAAAATTCCAGAATCCTAATCATATGAAGGACTTCAGGCCTATTTCATGCTGCTCTGTCATTTATAAATGTATTACCAGGATCATCACTGCCAGGCTCACTCCACTCCTTCCTACTATGATCTCCAGCAATCAGAGTGCCTTCATACCAGGGAGAAGCATCTCAGATAATATTATCATGGCTCAGGAACTGGTCAAAGGGTATGGAAGAGCAACCTTATCCCCCCGTTTTGCAATGAAGATTGATCTCCAAAAAGCTTTTGATTCATTAAATTGGGACTTCATTCTCACTGTTTTATCAGTTTATGGATTGCCTGATAAGTTCATAGGATGGATCAAGGCATGCATCACTTCCCCAAAGTTCTCAATTTCTCTTAATGGAGGATTAGTTGGGTACTTTAAAGGAGCAAAGGGGTTAAGGCAGGGAGACCCTCTCTCTCCTTATCTTTTTGTCATTGCTATGAATGTTTTATCCAGACTTCTGGATGCAGGGGCTCTTCATGGAGTTTACAGCTACCATCCTAAATGTCACAGAATCAAGCTTACTCACTTGTGCTTTGCAGATGATCTGCTGATTTTTGCAAAGGGTAACTTGGATTCTGTTGTGGGCATACAGGGTATTCTCCATTACTTTTATACCATTTCTGGTTTGCAATTAAACCCTTCCAAGAGTGAAGTCTTCTCCTCTGGTGTTAGTAGGACCACTCTACTTGAGATGCAAGAGTTGACAGGGTTTAAACTTGGCAAACTACCTGTTAGGTACCTTGGGGTCCCTTTGGTCACAAGAAGACTCTCTGAAAAGGATTGTTCTCCTTTGATCGATAGAATTACTCAGAGAATCAATGGCTGGGCAGCACGCATGTTATCCTATGCAGGAAGGCTTCAGCTCATTCAATCTGTTCTTTTTAATGTGTCCAATTTCTGGTGCAGGCACTTTGTATTGCCTAAGGCTGTTCTTAAAAGAATTAATCAATTATGCAGCAGGTTCTTCTGGAAAGGAAGAGATGACTCAGCTAAGGGAGCAAGAGTCAAATGGAGTTCTATTTGCTGTCCAAAGTCAGAGGGGGGTCTTGGATTAAAAGACTTGGGAATATGGAATAAGGCTTGCATTATTCAGCACCTATGGGCACTTCTCTCTCAGGCAGGTTCATTGTGGATTGCCTGGCTTCATGCCTATGTGCTGAAAGGAAGAACAGTGTGGCAGGTTCAACCTTCCCCAGGAAGCAGCTGGACATGGCGTAAAATGCTTCAGCTGAGGGCTTTGGCTTTGAGGTTCACCTCCAACCAGAATGGTGCTCTAACTTGGAAGTTCCCTGGGAACAGATTTATGGTGGCTAAAGTCTGGAATGATCTCAGGCCTAGACAGGACAAGGTGGAGTGGGATAAACTGATCTGGTTTCCATTTCATATTCCTAAACATGCACTGGTAGCTTGGATGGCTATATTGGACAAACTGCCTACAAAGAACAGATTGATGTCATGGGGCATGGAGGTGGATGGCAAATGTGAGCTATGTCAAACTGAGCAAGAAACCCGGAATCATATATTTTTTGAATGTGACTATTCAAAGGAAATCTGGGGGCATATACTATGCTTATGTCAACTTCATAGAAGCATAAGGAGCTGGCAAGCAGAGCTGCAATGGGCAGTAAACAGAATCAGAGGAAAAACTCTCATTTCTGTTATTTTGCGTTTATCATGGAGTGCCTTTCTTTACTCGATCTGGAGAGAGAGAAATAATAGGTGTTTTAATCGCCTTCAATCCACACAAGGAGCCATCATTGAGCAGATAAAAGAGATCATCAGAATGCGATTGTTGGGGCTCAAGAACATTAGTCCTGATGAAGTGAACCGAAGATTGGATGCAGATTGGGGACTGTCACTTTTTTCCTATGATCTTTGTCCATTCTGGAATAGCTTTAAGTATTGCTGAAGTATGTTGCTATTGTTCCCTGATTGATTAGTGGTCTTAAGTTTTGTTCAAGTATTGTTTAAGTATGTATAGCTTTAAGTACATGTTGCACATGATGTTGGATGTAGCAGTTTAACTGCTTTCTGGATAAATAAAACACTTACTTATCCAAAAAAAAAAATAATCAACGAAGTCAAATGCAGCATCTCTGAAACACTAATGCAAGCAATCATTTTAAAAGCCGGACAAGAAACACTATACATCAGATTTTGCTCAAAGGAAGTTACACACTCTGATGCAAAAACAGCAACAACAGCATAGAGAAGTCAAGAAACATACAGTGACATGCCCATAAAAAGTATTAATCAACATTTTGTCCTGAAACAGCTTCCAACAGAACAATCCAAAATGCTATTGACACTAGGACAACCATGGGATATGAACCGGAAAGCAAAAGAATTAACAACATCTTTAATTATATACAGGCAAACCATTACGTGTAAGTCAAGGTCATATATATTGAGATGAAACATAGACAAAAACATAAATTTTATTCCATCTAAAACATGAATAATCAGAATTAAATGATCAAAGAATGCTGGCTCAACTGATATAAATCGTGTTATCTAACAAGGTGACAAACTCTAAACCTTTGGTTCCTTTCCATTCAACATCTTTCCAATTTGACGAGCCATGAGAGTTTTGCCAGTACCAGGAGGTCCATAAAGTAGCATGCCTTTTACATGCTTAATCCCCAACCTGGAACCTCAAAAGCTTCCTAATCAGAAAAAATAAATAGGTATACATCTAATCTGACACATAAATAGTATGGTTTGAAGAATAAGTTATGTTACTTGTTAGTCACATGAGGAGGAAAAACATGAGAGGCAAAAGCTCTTCGAATATATATCAGCAAACTCTGCACTTAATCCATCAATACCCAGTGATTGTTGTAGATTAAACTCTTTGTCCCTAAAGATATTACTACTGGCAGCTTCACATTGATTGACAATCTGAATTGCAAAACACAAGTCAGTGAGCCATTAAAGCTAGTCGAATCAAGTTGATTAAATTATAATCTTGATATGTAAATGTATTACAAATCTAATCTCTCTGAGTGACAATGATGTCCATTGGTCAAAATTCTGTTAGAAAAAAGATTAAAAAAAAAAAAAGAGCAACTAATAACATATTAAGATAGAACCTTTATTCCACTTGAATTTTGTGCTTCAAAGATAAAGTAGGTATTCCCTTTCAGGTGCATTAGATGCTTCTTGCCCCTCTAGCTGAGCTTGATTGATTGTGAAAATATAGTTATTACCATAATCTCAAAAGTAACTTTTTGCCCGGCTATCATAACCTGCAAAAAAAGAAACCAGTATTCCACGACTTCAACAAAAATCATCCCATCTTTTGTCAATGAATATGAACAAATTTCTTGTACATGTGTGTGTGAGGAGACAGAGGAATCAACAATCAAACTCACAAGAGATTATGAGGAAAATAAGATGGGTAATGTCATCAATCAAATTATTTTTGAAATCCGTTTGGACTTCAAAAAATTGAAAGGTATGGTTAATTAACCTGCTCATTGATACCGTGTCCACCATTAGAAACTTTTGCAAGCCGACAATGGATAGCATTTAGGGCAAAACATTCATTGCTTACCTTTAAATTCAAGGTAAATAAAAAAAAATAGAGTAAGATTTTCTAGGGTTTTAAGCGTACCTTTAGCGGAGATTTTGAGGTTCTCTCTGTTAGTGAGAGAAAAGAAAAGACTAAAGAGTGTTCGTGGGAGATTTGGTTCTAAAAGAAGATGAAAAGTTTGTTATTTATAAAAGGAATGGCATGTGATTTTACTTAAAGAGGATCTTAGTTTGATTAAATTTACGAAATTGGTATTTCACTTTCTTGTGCTTTTTTATCGGAGATCGCGGATCATTCGTCGTTATTGTGTGTATCTAATGAGTTTTAAGGAAATATCCACTCGCGGTGCTGGGAATGCACGCGTTAGGTGATCGAGGGAAGAGAATGTTTAAGGGTGAAGCTGATGGACGAGATTTAGTTGCGCATAGAAAAGAGTCGTTCATGGCGAGTGGCATTGGTAACATGTTTTAGCGTCTAGATATTATATATATATATATATATATATACACACTAGAATTAACCCCCGTTTCACTTAGCGTTTTTAAATTTTTTTAAATTTTTTTAATTAATTAATAATAAATTTTATTAAATAATAAATTTTTATTTTAAAATTTTAATATTAATATAATTGTTTTTTAATTATGAAATTAAATTATTATAAGTATTTATCTATGATTACGTAATACAAATTTATTTTTTATTGTTATTTATATGTATTTTTAAATATATTTAGATCTTATTATATAGTGTATATTTTTATATATAGGATATAAAAACTAATAAATGAAAAATATTAATGAAAAAATAATTTTAAATTCAATTTTATTTAATAATAATAATTTATTTAATTATTTATAAATGTTAATAATATGAATATAATTATATTTTTTTAATTATGAAAATTAAATTTATGATAATTGTTTATTTCTAAATTACGTAATAAAATGCATTTTTAATTATAATTTATATGCATTTTTTAAACACATTTAGATCTTATAGTATATATTTATTATAGGAGGTAAAAAAATAATAAATGAAAAATAACAAAATAAAATTATGAGTTAATAGCACCAATGGTCCCAAAACTATAGGGCATATTTTATATTGGTCCCTAAACTTCAAAACGTATCAAATTGGTCATTAATTACAAGTATCATAACAAATTGGTCCCTACCGTTAGCTTCTCCGTTACCTTTACTTTAGCAATCAGCTTAGTGACACGTGTCACCAGCTGATTGCTCCAGCAGTTGTCTTCATTTTTTTCCTTTTTCTTTATTTTTTTATATTTCTTCTTTGATTTTTTTTTATAAATAAATACAAAGAAAAAATAATTCATATTATAAATTAAAATAATTTTTTTTAAATATAATTAATTTAAAAAGTATGAAATATTTATTTACTTTAATTTTATAAAAAATATTTTTAATTTTTTCGTTTCTTCCTTTTTTTTTTGTTGCTTTTCTCTTCTTTATAAATGAAAATTAAAAACTAAATAATAATTTACATTATAATTTAAATTAATATTGTAATAATCAAATAATTGAAAAATATATATAAAACTATTTATTTACATTAATTTTATAAAAATTATATTTTTTTGTTTCTTCCTTTTCTTCTTTTTTCTCTTATTTATAAACAAATATAAAATATATATATAAGTATATTATATTATATTTTAAATTAAATTAAATTAACTTTCTAAAAATTAAATAATTTATAAATATAAATATTTATTTTATATTTATATTTATATTTATAAGTTTTTTTTTTCTTATCTTTTCCCTTTTTCTCTTGTTTGTAAATAAATAAAAATAAAAATAAATAATAATTCATATTATAATTTAAATTAATTTTTTAAATATAAAATATTTTATTTACATTAATTTTATAAGAAAAGAGGAAAAAAAAAAGAAAGAAAGAAAGAAAAGGAAAATAAAAAAGTAAAAAAATATACTTTTAATAAATGAATGTAAATTAATATTTTATATTTTATAAATTATAAATTATTTAATTTTTACGAAATTAATTTATTTATAAAAAGAAAAAAAGTAAAAGAAAAGGAAAAGGAAAAGGAAAAAAATATTTTTTATAAAATTAATGTAAATAAATATTTATATTTATAAATTATTTAATTATTAAAAAATTAATTTAAATTATTATTTATCTTTTGTATTTATTAATGTTTTCATTTTCTCATTTTTTTTATTATTCTTTATAAATAAATACAAAAGATAAATAATAATTTAAATTAATTTTTTAATAATTAAATAATTTATAAAATATAAATATTTATTTACATTCATTTTATAAAAAATATTTATTTATATTTATATTTATTTATTAAAAAATATCAAAGGAAAAATAATAAAGGAAAAAAAATGTGGTGCAATCAGCTGGTGACACGTGTTACTAAGCTGATTGCTACAGTAAAGATAACGGAAAAGCTAACGGTAGGAACCAATTTGATACGTTTTGAAGTTTAATGACCACTATAAAATATGCCCTATAATTTGGGGACCATTGGTGCTATTAACTCTAAAATTATTGTATTTTATTCTCTCGTTAGGTTGACTTTCTCAAATAGGTTAGTAGTAAATTCATTTTTTTCTTTTTGTTGTTGTTAAATTAATGAAGTACTAACTCATTTTTATATTTTATTTTGCATATTTAATTATTCAAATAAAAAATAACTAAAATAAAATTATGATTTATATTTAATTTTTTTGATTGATCAGCTTTCTGACTCTGGCTAGTAGCAAGTTTCTTTTTTTAAAATTTTTTTCGAGGGATTAAGTATAGATCCTAAATCAATTCGCGAGTCAACGTTTGGACCAATTCCTTTAAATACGTCATTTAAAAGTAAAATAATATAAATGAAAACTAAAACTAAAAAAAACCCTTAAAACTATAAAAATGAAAACTAAAAACAATAAACTAAAAATATATATAAAAAAAGTTTGCCACATGATCATTAAAGAATTTTTCGACTTTCTCACACTGGTTAACAGTAAATTCGTTTTTTTTTTTTTACTAGTGGGTCGAGTACGGATCCTAAATCAACACTTGAGTTAACGTGCGAATCAATCCCTTTAAATACATCATTTAAAAATAAAGTAAAAATAATTAATAAATTAATATAAATTAATATAAATTAAAAAAATAAAACCAAAAATAATTAATAAATTAATATAAATAAAAAAATTGAAACTCAAATTAAAAAACTAAACTAAAAAAAAGTTAACACATGTCAAGCAAATAATACTTGATATGTGTCAAGCTAAGAATCTCTTAGGGGATTTTTTTTATATATAAGGTATAGAAGATATATATATATTTTTTTTTGGTCAAGCGTCTAGTTATTATATTAGTCAAACGATATATAGTAAGATTTTGCTAGATTTGCTAACGGCTATTTAAAGATATTTTTTAAAATTATATAAACTATATATTGTACGCCTGTGGGTGAAAATGGAAAATATAATGAGTTAAACAAATATTTTTAAATAAATAATCTAATGTAAAATGTGGGTAGTTGTTTTAATAAAAAAGTTATCTGATTATGTCACATGTGAAGTAATGTTTTCAAATTAAATTACATAAATATTTTTTATTAAATTTTGTATTATATTTAATTTGGTGTTTTAATAAATTTTTCAATTGAGTTGGTGTCTTGATCTAATTGATAGTAAATTAGTGATTTAAGGTAATTAACAATAATTTATTTATTAAAAATAAGAATATTGATTATTTAGAAGAAGATAATTGTAATTAATTATGTCAAAAAATATATTTATTAAATTAAAATATGTATAAAATCAAAATCATTAATTATAAGAATATAGAATATTTATAAAGGAATAAATAGAATTACTTTTGTTAATTAGAAGTCTTTTATTTATTGTAATTCTGAATAAATGTAAAAGGTAAGGAAATTAAAATATAAAAAATATATATTATTTGTTATGAAATATTTTAAAATTTAAATTAAATAAAAGCAAAATAATTAAATGTTGAACACATGGTGCTTTTTAAGATCATCCACGTGTCAAAATATAAACCATCCACATGAGATTTTTTTATTTTTTTGTAAAAAAAAATATTTTTTATATATTTATATAAGATATAAGATATCTATACAATATATAATGTGACTGACTGAGTTGGAGTCACGAGCCACCAACTCAGTAAAAAAAATATAATAATAAAACTAAATTAAGGATATTTAAGTCTTCTAATTTTAAAAAATAATTACCCACTAAAAAAATACTCACATTTTTAATATCTTTTATATTTTTCAAAAATAATTTCTCATTTATATTTTTAACTTTTTATTTCTTTTAAAATAAAATATTTTTCTTTTAAAAAATATTTTTTCACCCACTTTTGTGGGGTTTTTTTTATCTTAATATAGCCAAAAAAAATTATTTACCAAAATATCGCTCTTTTCAGATTAATTTTTAAAATTCGCTTTTTTTAAACCAGTTGGGAAATCGCCATGGCCCATGGCGATTTCCCAACTGGTATTTTAAAATTTTTTAATTTTTTATATTGGGAAATCGCCACCGTGGGTGGCGATTTCCCAAGGTTTCTTTTTTTTTATAATAAAAATTATATAAAAATTATATAATTTATAAATTTAAAAAAATAAAGATTTAATAATTTTAATATATAATTTTTATCCCATGGTGGTAGAAGTGTCCATGGGCCAGGTCGGGCCCATGTATGGTATCAGCACCACATTTGTTTGCCCAAGCCACAGTGGCAATTTTTCAACATTTATTTATTTATTTTTTATAAAATAATAAAATATATATAATTTTTAATTTTAAAAAATAAAAATAAAAATAAAAATATAACAATTTACCAAAAATTAAAAAATTATATTCGTAATTAGGCCTGCTCATGGACCGGGTCGCGACCCAAAATTTTTTCCCTTGCCCAAGCCCATTCCGAGTCGTGCCGACCCGAAAGCCCATTTCACTATTAAAAAAATATTTTTATATATTTTATAATTTTTTAAATTTTGTTATTTAAATTTTTTAAATTAAAAATTATATAATTTTTATTTAAAATTTATTATTTAATAAAATTACAAAAACACTTGTCCAAGCCCGGACTAATACGACACTCTGATTGGCCTTTCTCCCGAAGGTCCATTTATTACGAATACAAGTTGAAAGAATTCGATTGACATTACGGATAGACCTGCTCATGGGCCGGGCAGCACGTCCGGCCAAGCCCGGATCACTATTTATATATTAAAATAATTAAATTCAGGCCCGCGAGCCGGGCCTTGGCAAGGAAGTTGAAAAATTCAGGGTCGCGGCCCGGCCCATGAGCAGGCCTAATTACGAATATAATTTTTTAATTTTTGGTAAATTGTTATATTTTTATTATTTATTTTTTAAAATTATATAATTTTTATTATTTTATAAAATTAAAAAATAAATAAATAAAGGTTGAAAAATGTCACCGTGGCTTGGGCAAGCAAATGTGGTGTTGATACCATACATGAGCCCGGCCCGGCCCATGGACACTTCTACCACCATGGGATAAAAATTATATATTAAAATTATTAAATCTTTATTTTTTAAATTTATAAATTATATAATTTTTATTATTTATTAAAAGAATAAAAAATAATAATTTAAAAAAAAAAGTTACCTTCGGAAATCGCCACCGTGGGTGGCGATTTCTCAATGTAAAAAATTGAAAAATTTTAAAATATCAGTTGAAAAATCGTCATGGCCCATGGCAATTTTCCAACTGGTATTTTAAAAAAAAATTAAAATTTTCAGTTGGGAAATCGCCATGGGCCATGGTGATTTCCCAACTGATTTAAAAAAAGCGAATTTTGAAAATTAATCTGAAAAGAACGGTATTTGGGTAAATAAATTTTTTTTTTTGCTATATTAAGATAAAAAAATCCACTTTTGTGAGTATGATAAATTAATTCTAGTGTGTGTATATATATATATATATATATATTTGTTGCTACATGTATAAATATACGTATGTATGGTATAGGTTCAGTAGATGGAGTTAAGGGGAAAGAAAAGTTAATGATGTGTACCTTATTAATAAGGAAACTTAATATTTGATTAAACATACCTAATAATATTATGAGCTGGTCTTAATGTCTTATATAAGACCGTCAATTTTTAAATAATAATAAACATAGATAATATATTTGCTTAACAAATGATCCTAAACAATAATAAATAAATATCCTATAAAAGATTAAGTTAAATAAATCGTAAAATAAAATACTAAGATAATTTTATTATGATGTATATGCACTTAATATTGCATATCTTTAAAAACACCCTTGTACAAGGGTTAAAACTTAAAAACCAGCACTCACCTTTCTCCATATCTTTTCATGTTGTTTCAATTGTCGATGAATTTTGTTGAAATAAATTAAAACTGAAATAAATGGGGTGTTTGACTTAATCATTCCATCATAAATCATTGATATTATTCGGATTCTTTATTTTATCTGAATTATTTATATTTGACACATGTGTTTGATATATATTCGAACATAAGATATGATGATCCTTCATAAATACGAAAAAGTTTTAAAAATTAAATATATCCGTATCGAATACATATTCATATCCAATACTTACTCTGATAACATAAGCTAAATGACCAATTCTAAGATTCTGAAAATGTGATTGATCAAACACAAAATGGTGGTAAGATGGCCAAATTCTTATCATTGTCTTCAAAAGTTGTTGGGTGATTTTTGTTGATATAAGGATTGTTGGACTGTGCCCGCTATAAGGTATTGTCTATTTTGGAGGTCTAAAAATCATCGTCACAATTTTGTCTTTTAAGAAAAGACGCCTCAATGGTTGAGGGGGTGGCCGTCTTAGTTCAGCCCGCGTCCACTATGAGATATTGTCCACTTTGGAAGTAAAGATTGTCCTCACGGTTTTGCCCGCTTTAGAAAGGGCACCTCAATAGTTGAGGGGTGGCTGTCTTAGCTCAGCCCATGCCGACTATGAGGTATTGTCCGCTTTGGAGGTGAAAACCGTCTTCACAGTTTTACCCGTTTTAAATAGGGGGCAATTGAGACGGCCACCTCCCAACTATTGAGCGCGCCCTTTATAAAACGGGAGTGGGCATGTGCTGAGCTAAGACGGCCATCTCTTCAACTGTCGAGACGCATTTTTTCAAATGACAAAATCGTGAGGATGATCTTTAGACTTCCAAAGCGGATAATACTCATAACGGGCACAGTCCAGTAATTTTTGCATAAACAATTCTGGTTTAGGATGATTATCTGCTATTGTTTGATTTGACAAAAAAAAAAAAACTTTGACAGCTTCAAAAAATTTCAAACTTCTCTAATTGATAACCGTGATCATTTTTTTTTATAGAAATCACTTGATTCAAACACAAAATCATGGATGCATATAGTTTTTTCATCTCGCTGTTAGTAATTTTTAACTTGGCAAACCATTGATCTAACATCTCAATCTGATACTAAACGTGTATCTGATTAATAAGCAAGAAAGTAAATTTCTTTTTTTTTTTTAATTTAAAAAAAACTTAGCATTTGAATTTTTTTTTTTTTTATATTATAACGGCTGATTTTTAAACCAATCAAATTCTAAGGAATGATAATAAACATGGATAATATTATCACTTAACAAATAATCCAAAATGATAAATAAATAAATATCCTAATATAATCTTAAATAATAAATAAAATAATAAGATAATCCTAATTAATATTTTATGATTGTATATGCATATAGTAATATAATCCTAATTAATATTTTAGTATGATCCGAATGAAATTAAAAATAACTAAATGAGTACACCTAATTCCCCTATATTTTGCCAAAAAAGACGAGGAAAGTTGCGCAAGAATTATTGGGTACGACCATGCCAACCTTAATTTACACATAGTGCCTATCATTTTCTTCATAATAATGACACACTGGCCGGATCAAATCTTCTAAAATCTAAGCATTGGGAAAATGCGGGTTACATATTTAATAATTTATTTATTCGTATTATATTTATATAATTGTATGTGACTTAATCGTGTTTAAGATATTATATATTTATATAAATTTTGATATGTTAATAATTCATGTTATATAGATTTTGATGATTTATATTTTTATATCATGTTTATATATATATATATTTTTTGTATTGTAATATATTTTAATTATTTTTTTTATTATATAATAATATTATGTCCAAAATTATCATCTCTAAATATAAAGACCCCAACCCAAATGTGGAGTGGAGCCACTCATAGCAAAATATGAAGTTGAGTGGCAACTACTTAATATTACAAAAATGATTCTATTTCATGAACCAAACTATCGAATAATTATTTCATTTAATTCCAAGTCTATTTTATTTCAGCTTTATTTCATTCAATGAACCATACTTGAGAGCCATACAAATTCATAGCTATTTCATCACGGGCAATAAAACCAGCTTGGTAAATCATGAAAACTTACATATTGGGAGCCCATCAGCAGAATCAGTACCATCGAAGTAGTCTAAAGAAAAAAGAAAAAGTAAAGAACAAACAAATTACAACAGTGCACTGTCATAATTAAAGGCAGAAAACGACTTAACAAGAGTACAAGACAAGACTGCCTATCGATTCTAATTGAAGGGCCAACAACACCCTGTCTCATCTCTACCCTAAACCCATTGTCTCTAGCAAATAAAGTTATTTGCTCGGAGAAGAACTGCGAGGAAGTAAAAAAAAAAAAGTCTCTAGATTCTTAGCAGCAGTTTTGATTTTGCCAGTCATGGATTGCTACAGCAAAAAACAGCTTCATATAGCAGTGTTTCCATGGCTAGCTTATGGCCACATCATGCCGTTTCTTCAAGTCTCAAAGTTCTTAGCTCAAAAGGGTCACCATATATACTATATCTCCGCTCCTAAAAACATCACCAACCTTCCAACGCTTCCTCCACATCTCTGCTCCAACATAACCTTTATATCACTTCCCTTGCCTCAGGTTGATGGCCTTCCACCAGGAGTTGAGTCCACCTCCGAGTTACCCGTTCACAAAGTCCCTTACCTCAAAAAAGCGTATGACAAACTCGAAACTCAGTTAACTGAGTTCCTTAAAAAGTCATCACAAATAAAATGGATTATCCACGACTTTGCTCCCTATTGGTTACCACCTGTGGCGACACTACTCAGCATCAACTTAGTTTACTTCTGGATATTCTCTGCTTCGACGGCCGCTTTCTCTGGGCCTCCATCGGAGCTGCTCGATGGAAGTAGACAGTCACCAGAAGATTTCACGGTGGTTCCGGTGTGGATGGATTATCCTAATAACATAGCTTTTAAGCTCCATGAAATGGTGAGTCACCAGGAGTGCATGGACTCTGTGTCCGACTTTGAACGGATCGGAACAGTGCTTTTAGGTTGCAAAATTCTGGCTTTGAGGAGCTGCTTTGAGACTGAAGCTGACGCGTTTCGTGTGCTTAGTAAGATACACCAGAAACCAATTGTTCCACTTGGATTGTTGCCGCCATCAATGCCAAGTAACGAAGATAAAGGAGATGATAATTGGGAAGCATTGGAGAAATGGCTCGATAGTAAACAAGAGAAGTCAGTTCTTTATGTTGCCATGGGTACTGAGGTGAGTTTGAGTCAAGAGTTCATGCACGAGTTGGCATTTGGGATAGAGAAATCAGGGTTACCATTTATTTGGGTGGTCAGGAATCGCCCTTTAGTTGAAGGACAGTTGGAACAGGACATAGTCCCACCCGGATTAGAAGAAAGAGTTTCGGGTCGAGGCTTGGTTTTACGGGGCTGGGCACCTCAACTCAGGGTCTTGGCTCACACCTCCATTGGTGGTTTCTTGACTCACTGCGGTTGGAGTTCAGTTATTGAGGCACTTGGGCTGGGTGTGCCTTTGATATTGTTCCCTGGTGGAAGTTCGGACCTTGGGTTAGTTGCTAGGTTGATGAATGACAAAAAGGTTGGGTTGGAAATAGAAAGAAATAATCTTGATGGATCATTTACAAGTGACTTGGTAGCTGAGTCTATTAAGCGAGTCATGGTGGATCCTCAGGGTGAGCAACTCAGAGCCAATGCATATGCAATGAAGGAAATTTTTGGCAATATAGAGCTGAGTAACAAGTATTTGGACGAGTTCACTCGGTCAATTGAAGAATTTGCAGCTTCCAATATTGGCGAGGTTTGACCAACTGGTGAGCACATGAGTAATATGCTTCAGAAAATTGTGTGGTTAAAAAATAGCAGAGTTTGTAATATAAAATCATGAAAAGTAGTTGCCTCTTGCAAAATGTTATCATTGTCATTAATTATTACTCGTATTATCATGTTTAAAAAAAATAAAACCACACCCACTTCTTACATATAAAAGAAGTACTGTATAGCGGTGTTAACTTGTTGTAGCCACTTAGATTAGATTTTATCGTTACTCTTTGGAAATGACAATGAAGATTAATTATAAAAATGGGAGACTTTTTTGGGATGCTTTATTATATAATTAATAATCCAAATATATATTTTCTTTTACTCTGATATGAGATTTGTCTCATTTAAATTGAGAAAACATGAAGGAACAGCAACCTTTAAGGCGCTAACTTGGCTAAGGACTCGAAGTAATATGAGCAGAAATGCGGTTGAACAACAACCTAGCTTCATGGGGATTTTGAAGGATGATTGGGTCGTAGGGAGTAAAGGAAAGGGTGTCCTTTGATGGACTGGGTTTTGGTTCCTTTACAATACACACCAAAATCTGACTTGTTCTCAACATATGCTTTTACTGAAAAAATTGGGGAGATTGAAAAGGTGGCTAAAGAAGCATTTGCGAGATTGAAAGGGAGGTGGTCATGCTTGCAAAAGAGAACCCAGATTACAAAGTAGTTCAAAAAAAAAAAAATTAAGAGTCGGAGTAACGTAGCTTTGAAGGTACTTTGCATATTCATTGTGTAATGTGATACTATGGTGCTTTATGTAATGTTTTAACTTTTAAGAACCCAATGCATGGTATCACCTTATGATGATGTGTTATTTTAATTTGATTAAGCTTGGAATACTCTTTGGCCACAAGAAAGGAAACGGCAGAGATCATTCTTTCTCTTTGGGTTAGCACTCATATTGCAACTGGATATTGAAGGCATTCGAATATTCTTCCACATATTCTTCCGTTTGCCCACTTGGTATGACTTAAACTCAATATTCACCATCTGTTGTTGTTAATCTATTAAGAAAACCAAGAGAACTAACTGTTATCTTTGCACACCCCCACCCAAATCTTCAGTTTTTATACTTGAGACAAAGAAACATAACTTCTTTTATGAATAAACAAACCTATTACTGAACCGGACTTAATCCAATTGATTCACGTAACCATCTTAAGAGGTGGCATTCAATCGGTTTGGAATTCGGATCTCGACATCTACACCCTTTCTTCTACCCCATGTTACGATCTTTAGTTAACGTTTTTTTTTATTCAACATTATAAAAAAAATAAATGCTTGACTAACTTGAGTTACCTCAGCTTAAGATTATAGTTGTAATAATTAATAGATATATTTTATTGCAGGATGTGGCAAGGATTTCTTGGTTCTACGCTTTCGTCTGCCGATCTCGTTCTGTTTGCCTTTTATATGTTTATTATAGCACCAAACGATACGAGAATGTCACTTGTCAGGCATCTGCTCTCAGATCCAACTGAAGCAACTATGATAAGAACATATCTCACAATTTAGATGGTATCTTTTGTTGGAATATGGCTTACATTCATCATAGGTGGCTTAGCACCAATAATGGAGCTACCACTTGCACCACTTGCACCACCAATAATGGAAGCTACAACTTGCAAATGGATGGTGACTATGGTGGCTACCACTTGCAATGTGTTCACACCAAGATAGGTGGTGGAAGGTGGCTATGGTGGCTGCCACTTGATGTATGTTCACACCTTGATATTATGGCTATAAATAGCCATGTAGAGTTGAGAGAGTAGAGTAGAGTTGAGTGTAAGTTAGAGCTAAATTGTTGAAGCAAATACTCTGTGTTTATAGAGTAATTCGGTATTGTGTTGAGTTGTGAGTTCAGTGCTTGTGTAGCACCTTGAATTCGGTATATGTTTGTACTCTAAACTCCATTAATACAAAGCTTCAAGCTCCTCCTCCCGTGGACGTAGGCACAGTTGCCGAGCCACGTAAAATATCGGTGTTTTTTCAGTGTGTTTAAATCGGTTTTAGTAATATCAATTCGCTTCCGCACAACAAATTGGTATCAGAGCCAATTTTTACGTAAAACCGAGTTTGTTCGATTCTGTCCGTTTTTCAAAAGTGCTCCAATTTGTGTTTTGAAAATACCAGGTTGAAGAGGTCGTCGAGAGGAGTGCAGCAGAATCAAACGGAGCGCCAGAAGCCGCCGCACGCGCCGCCACGCGCCGCCAGAAGAGGAGTTCACGCGCCCCACGCGCCCACGCGCCGCACGCGCCTCTGGAGGTTGAAGACGCGTGAAACCCACGCGCCCCACGCGCCGCACGCGCCAGCCAGAGGTTGAAGACGAGTGGGCCTCACGCGCCTCACGCGCCCCACGCGCCGGTGAACCAGTAACCCTCACGCGCCGCCGCACGCGCCGCCGTACGCGCTCCACGCGCCGCCGCAGCTCCGACCAACTTTTTCGGGCTATTTTTTGAGCCGTTTTCCGAACACTATTCCGAGACTTTTCCGAGCCGGTTGAGCTAAACCGAGTCCATTTCGAGCCACTTGTAGCAGAATATTCGCAGAATATTCACCGTGTGTCCAAAATTTACACAGTTGGACCCGTTCCTGGCTATTTCGACTATTCCGGACTCAACCGCGGCATCCGTTTTTCCATACAGGTACCGGAAAAACACTTTGTTGGTAATTTTGTTTTATTACCATGGCAGAATCATTAGAGACACATGAAACAACCAGCAGCGCACGATCAAGTTCTTATATCAGAAAGAACTCGATGACCACTGCAAAGTTCGAGGTGGAGAAATTTGATGGCACCACCAACTTTGGCATGTGGCAGTGTGAAGTTCAGGATCTGTTATTCCGAGAGGGTTCATATATCGCTCTGGAAGACAGACCCAGAGATATTTCGGAAGATGACTGGAAATTTGTCAACCGTCAGGCTTGTGGCACAATCCGGTTATGCCTAGCCAAGGACCAGAAGTACTTTGTCATGAGAGAGAATAATGCAAAAACTCTCTGGAAACAACTTGAGGACAAGTACATGACAAAAAGTATGGAGAACAGACTCTATCTGAAGAAGAAGCTGTTCCGCTTCCAGTATATGCAAGGTATCACCATGCAGGAGCATCTAGTAAGTTTTAACAAAATCCTCGCTGATCTTGAAAATCTAGATGCAAATATCTCTGATGAAGATAAGGCTCTTACTCTGTTAAATTCCTTGCCTGATAGCTATGATCATTTAACCACTACACTGTTGTATGGTAAAAATGATATAGAATATGTTAATGTTAGTAATGCTCTGGTGAATAATGAGTATCGGAAAAAGGATCAGCATGATCACCAGAATACTACACCAGAAGCTTTAACTGTGTACAGAGGCAGGACGAACAACCAAGGAGCCGGAGAAAACAAGCGAGGTAAATCCCGCTCAAGGAGGGGATCATCGAGAACACGACTCTCGAGGGACGAGTGTGCCTTTTGCCATGAGAAAGGGCATTGGAGGAATAACTGTCCCAACATGGAGAGGTCGATTGTGACTGTAGCTCAAGAATCTGAGGGAGGGGAAGACTCTGCATTTACGATTTCCACAACAACACACTCTTCAGATCAATGGATTCTGGATTCCGGATGTTCCTACCATATGTGTCCGAACCGGAAGTGGTTCTCAAACTTCAAAGAGTTTGATGGAGGGATGGTCCATATGGGCAATGACAATACTTGTCACACTAGAGGCATCGGAACGATCCGACTGAAAATGCATGACGGTACAATCAGACAACATACAGACGTAAGGTATGTCCCTGATCTCAAGAAGAACCTCATATCACTGGGGGTCTTAGACTCAAATGGTTACAAGGTGACCATTCAGAATGGAGTCCTGAGAGTTGTACGTGGAGCATTCTTAGCAATGAAGGGTTATATGAAGGGAAATCTGTATCTCCTTGACAGAGAAACCGTGACAGGCAGAGCAGCAGCCTCTCACAGAATGATGGGATAATCCGACACTTCACTGTTCCTAGCACTCCCCAGCAGAATGGAGTTGCAGAAAGGATGAACCGAACTTTGGTTGATAAAGTTCGCTGCATGTTATCCCAGTCGAGCTTGAGCAAAGCATTTTTGGGCGGAGGCTTTATTGTTCGCCTCCCACATTATCAACAGACTAACCTCCACCGCAATTGATGGGAAGACTCCCATAGAGGTGTAGTCCGGATATTCTGCCATTGAATATGATCGGCTTCGTAGTAACGGATGCAAAACTGGATCCTAGAGCCAAGAAAGCTGTCTTCATGGGCTTTAGTGAAGGAGTAAAAGCAGTCCGATTGTGGAACCTTGAGTCAAAGAAAGTCATCGTAAGCCGAGATGTTGCCTTTGACGAATCTGTAATGCTGAAACTGTCAACTCCAGAGAATGTGAACCAAGATTCTCTAAAGCAGGTGGAGTTTTGAATCAGAAGATGCTGGTTAAAATTCTGATGAATCAGAACCAGAATCTGATGACACCTTAACTGAAGTGGAGGAGTCATCACCAGAAATCTTTCAGCAACTTGAATCAGTTGTCACCAGTAGACCGAATAGACATATTCGGAAACCTGCTCGATACACAGACGTGGTGGCATACGCCCTTCCAGTAATTGATGATGATGTTCTGATCAATTACAAAGAAGCTGTAAACAGCCCTGAGCATGCCCAGTGGAAGGAGGCGATCAGACTTGGAAGTTGGTTCCACTTCCAACACTCAAGATATCAATTGGGTGCAAATGGGTCTTTGCCAAAAAGGAGAGTGCTACCGGCAAAGACAGTATCAGATACAAAGCCAGATTGGTAGCCAAAGGTTAGGCTCAAAAAGAAGGAATAGACTACAATGAGGTATTTTCACCTGTTGTTAAGCATGCATCTATTCGGATCTTATTGGCTTTAGTAGCACTGTATAACCTAGAGATAGTTCAACTTGATGTAAAAACTGCATTCCTCCATGGTTCCGTAGAGGAGGAAATTTGTATGACTCAACCAGATGGTTCTGGAGTCCCCGGTCGCAAAGATTACAAAAGCAAGTTGAACTGATCACTGTATGGTCTGAAACAATCCCGTGACAGCTGTACAAACGGTTGGACTGTTTCATGACAGGATGAAAAGTACACACACAGTCAATTTGATCACTGTGTTTATTTCCGGAAACTTCAAGATGGATCATTTGTCTATCTGCTGAAAAAGGCAAGGTGGAGATCGACAGGCTGAAGGCTCAACTGAGCTCAGAGTTCGAGATGATCTTGGAGAAGCTAAGAAAATTCCTGGGAAGTAGACAGAAAAATTGACTCAGGCTCAGTGCATTGATGAATCATGCCAATGCAGTAGGTGCCCTGATATGTGAGTAATGGTGTGTACATTTGAAGGAGAAAGGAGGAAGCTCTGTTCTGTGAATTCTCTATGTGGATTCTCGCCAAGGTGGAGATTGTTGGAATATGGCTTGAATATGGCTTACATTCACCATAGGTGGCTTAGCACCAATAATGGAGCTACCACTTGCACCACTTGCACCACCAATAATGGAAGCTACAACTTGCAAATGGATGGTGGCTATGGTGGCTACCACTTGCAATGTGTTCACACCAAGATAGGTGGTGGAAGGTGGCTATGGTGGCTGCCACTTGATGTATGTTCACACCTTGATATTATGGCTATAAATAGCCATGTAGAGTTGAGAGAGTAGAGTAGAGTTGAGTGTAAGTTAGAGCTAAATTGTTGAAGCAAATACTCTGTGTTTATAGAGTAATTCGGTATTGTGTTGAGTTGTGAGTTCAGTGCTTGTGTAGCACCTTGAATTCGGTATATGTTTGTACTCTAAACTCCATTAATACAAAGCTTCAAGCTCCTCCTCCCGTGGACGTAGGCACAGTTGCCGAACCACGTAAAATATCGGTGTTTTTTCAGTGTGTTTAAATCGGTTTTAGTAATATCAATTCGCTTCCGCACAACATCTTTTGTATTTCTTCTTCCCTCGTTTGGTTCTATTTTGGATTTCCATTCAAGCAAAATATTATGAGGAGCCTATCCACCATGAAAATAAATAAGCATTTGTATATTCATACATTTGCAAGTAATATATCTTCTTTTGTTAAAACTTAAATACAATGCTATCATTTTTTTTTTTCCAAGTGCATATATTAATATTTTGTATTTTTTTTTTACAAAAGATGTCGTAATTTGATAATAAAAAAAAATTACAGATATTGAAATTCGAATTTCATATCTGCTGGACCTTACTTTTTAAAAATGGTTACATAAACCAATTAAATTCAGGTTTTATTTTGTGCTTTTTTGTTGACTAAGTAAACTCGAGTTGCAATTATCTTCAACCGTATTGTTCCTTCAGCATCCAATCAGTTTTCAAGATCACATGGCTTGTTCATCATTTCCCCTTCATTGAATAATTGAGACAAAGGTACTAAAAAACGAAAGATACGAGTCATTGCTAGAAATCTCAAAAAATAAATTAAAATTTGAGAAAACATTTAAAATAAATGGATGTTAATTCCCAAAAAGCCAACTCAAGGTTCACGAGGAATATTCATATTTTCAAATTGCAAAACCCAAGAAAATGTAACCAAGTAGTTAGAACTTAGAGCAACCAATTTGACGAGCCATGAGAGTTTTGCCAGTACCAGGAGGTCCATAAAGTAGCATGTCTTTTACATGCTTAATCCCCAACCTGGAACCTCAAAAGCTTCCTCATCAGGAAAAAATAAATAGGTATCTAATCTGACACATAAACAGTATGGGTTGAAGAATAAGTTATGTTACTTGTTAGTCACATGAGGTGGCAAAAGCTCTTCGAATCAGCAAACAATGCACTTAATCCACCAATACTCAGTGATATATTGTAGATTAAACTCTTTCTGCCTCAAGATATTACTACTGGCAGCTTCACGTTGATTGACAATCTGCATTGCAAAACACTAGTCAGTGAACCAATAAAGCTAGTCGAATCAAGTTGATTAAATTATAATCTTGATATGTAAATGTAATACAAATCTAATCTCTCTTAGTGACAATGATGTCCATTGGTCAACACTCTGTAAGAAAAAAAGATTTAAAAAACGAAGAAGCAACTAATAAAATATTAATATATAACCTTTATTCCACTTGAATTTTGTGCTTCAAAGATAAAGTAGGTATCCCCCTTCCAGAAGCTTTCTTGCCCATCTAGCTGAAGCTTGATTGATTGTGAAAATATAGTTATTACCATAATACTCATTGTAACTTTTTGCCCGGCGGCTGTCATAACCTGCAAAAAGAGAAACCAGTATTCCACGACTTCAACAAAAATAAATCATCCCATCTTTTGTGAATGGATAAGAATAAATTTCTTGTACATGTGTGCGTGTATGAGGAGAGAGAGGAATCAACAAACAAGCATTACACAAAGAGATATTAGAAAAATAAGATGGGTAATATCATCAAGCAAATTATTTTCCAAGTGTGAATTGATAAAAGAGCAACAAAACATTGAAACAAATTTTCTCCTACATTCCCTTTTGTTCTAAAACAGAGAATTGAGGAAAAGAATTGTAAAAATTTCACAATCAACCAATCCAAGCCAAAAATATAGCCAGCACGTAGCCCTACCCGATTCACAAACCTCTTTCTAAGCTGGTTAACCAGAAGAACAACATCAACCTACAAAAACAGTACACAGCATTTAATCCTACTGCCATCCATCTGAACAACGTGATTGTTACAAGAAAAATAGTTATTGTATTCTGAATTGTGTTTGTGGATAAAAAAGAAAGAGAAGAATTAAGATCGGAAAAACATAAAGAAATATGTGATTCGGTTATGGTGACTTACATTCACTAAAAAATATTCAAAGGATTACATTGTTGATATTATTAATTATTGTATTCGTTTGTATAAAAATGTAAAAAATTCTCACCAATTTAAAAAATAAATAAATAAAAATATCGTATTTATCTAATTACATTTATTATTTTAACAGTGATATCATCTAAGACACCAAACTCATAATGCATTGAAATATCACCTGTTCATATTTTAGTACCCTTCTTCACAAATTCCACTTGACCCGAAGCAATGCAAGGTTAAAATCTTCTGGAGGATTAAATCTGCATTTTGAGGAAGAAAAAAAATAGCGCCTAGTAGAAGATGGATATCAAAAAAGTTGAAAGGTACGGTTAATTAACCTGCTGCTCATTGATAACGTGCCACCATTAGAAACTTTTGCAAGCTGAAGATGGATAGCATTTAGGGCAATTTATTCATTGCCTATGCATTTCATGAGGAGTATTTATAAGTGAAGGCCACCAAAACAACCAACTTCAAAGTAAAGATTTCTAAGTTCAAATACAAAGAACAACAAGACTTAAAACTCAAAAATAAGTTTCCAAAATAAGAAATATTCGATTAAATTTAGTAATAATGAAAAAAAAAATTAAACAATTCAATAAAAATTCTAATTCTAATCAATTGAAACATTTGACAAATTTACATCTCCTAACATTATCTGTCGCAATAAACACTCCTAATTTTATAAATTTACATTCCATAATTTCATTAAAAAGTGTAAAATAAAAATTAATCTAAAAAATAAAGTTTCAATAACGAAATAAATAAAGAGTAACTGCTAATTTTCAATTCAAGTACTACAAATTATAGTAGTATGAAATTTTCAATCAATAAAATTAATAAATTATGAACAATGCGACAGTAAGTATCGTGTAAACTGAGATTAAAATTGAAAATAAGTATCGTGTAAACTGAGATTAAAATTGAAAATAAAGCAAAATATATATATATATATATATATATATATATATGAGATAGAAAGAACAAAGGCGTCGGGACGGCAAAGTTGTGAAGATCCGAAGGCGAGCAGTAAGCAAGATTAGTCAAGGCAGAGTGATGGTAAAAACTTTGATGGCATCTTAGAGGATTGATATTCGAACCGGGACGCCATTTTTTCGTTTGCTTTTTGTATGAGATAATTTGTATTTATTTATAGATATCAAAGGATATGAAGAAGAGAAGAAAAAAAAAAAGTTTCCTTCGAAGGAATCTGCATGATACCGAAAGAATAGGAACGGTAAAATTTGGATTTCACGCGCAGGAGAAGAGATATTATTGGAGAAATAGTTTGCTTGGAATCCAAGGAATAGAAATGATGTGGAAAAAAAAGGAATTATAACGGTAAAATTTGGGTATCTGGCGCGGGAGAGCTTAGGATCTGCAAATAACTCAAGGCTCATTAAGGAACAGGGATCGAGAAGAAGAGAGTTCTTGGAGGGTGGAAAACGTGAAAATTTTATTTTACTTGAGAATTGCAATGCGAACTTTGGTTTCTGTTGGAATTTGCAGGCTTTAGCAAACCAGCAAAATTGCAAGTGTTCCGGTGAAGCCCTGAGCCGTTGATCACTTGGTGGACATGTAGTTAAATTTGATATTCATCCGGTGGGATAGACCTGTTCATGGTCGGGCCGAACTGGATCGTAACTCGAATTTATTTTCATCTTATCCATGCCCCGTTTCGGATGGATCTGGATTGATCCGTCGACCTGTATTATTATTTAAATATTATTAAAATTTTAAATTTTAAATTTTTTATATTAATATTTATATATTTTTATAAATAACATTAAATAAAAATTAATTTTTATTATTTAAACAGTGATCCGGACAAGTCTGAATCACTAAAAATCCTACTCAGATCCGGTCCAATACGAGTCGGACAGATTATCCAACCTTTGAGCAAGTCTAGGTGAGAACATATTTTTTTTTTACGTTGCTGAGACTAATGACTTATTTAATTTTTTTTTTTTTAAAAGGAAAAGAAAAAAAAACTCACTTAATTAATTTAATTAAAATTTTAATTTTGTCTTTAAGAATTAAAAATTAAATTTAATTGATAGTGAATTAGTGATTTAAGGTAATTAATAGTAACCTATCAATATTTAAAAATGAATAATTGTAATTAATTATGTCAAAAAAAGTTATTTATTAAATTAAAATATGTATCAAATCGAAGTCATTAATTATAAGTATATTATATATTTTAAAAAATATATAATTAATTTTGTTAATTAAAAGTTTTTTATTTAAAGTAATTATGAATAAATATAAAAAGTAAGTCAATTAAAATGTAAAAAAAAATTATTATAAAATATTTTAAAATTTAAATCAAATAAAATGCTAAGCACATGATGCTTTTTTAAGATTGTTCACATGTAAAATAACATAGATCATCCAAATAAGATTTTTTTTTTGTCAAAAATTTTAATTTTAATTAATTTTTCTATAAAATAATATATATATATATATATTTTTGCTACATGTATAAATATTAAATAGGTCTGTATGGTATAGGTTCAGTAGATGGAGTTAAAGAGAAAAGAAACGTCAATGTTGTGTAATTGTGCCCATATTAATAAGGAAACCATGATTATCTGGTGTTGTTTAATTTCGACAAATTAAATCTTTGACCGCTTCAAAAAATATATATATATTTTTTTTAGAAATCACTTGATCCTAACAAAAGATCATGGATGCATATAGTTTTTTTGATCTCGTTGTTAGTAATTTTTAACTTGGCAAACTATTGATCTGACATCTCAAACTGATATTAAATGTGTACCTGATTAATAATCAAGAAAATAAATTTTTTTTTTTTTGAAATTTTATTTGATTAAACTTATATAATAACAACTGATTTTATATAAGCCAATCAAATTCTAAGTAATGATAATAAACACGAATAATATTATCACTTAACAAATAATCCTAAATGATAAATAAATAAACATCTAAAATAATCTTAAATAGTAAATATAATATAATCTAAAATAAAATAATAAGATAATCCTAATTAAATATTTTATGATTGTATGTATTACGCGTCGAGGTAAATAGAATAATAAGATAATGCATCGTCGTGATCCCAAAGAAATTAAAAATGAGTACCTACTGGCTACTACCTAATTTCCCTATATTGTGCCAAAAAAGGCGGGGAAAGTTGCGCGAGAAATGAATTATTAGGTAGGACTAGAGGTGATAATTGGGTGAGTTTGTACGGATTTGGATCAGACTCATTCGAGTTCAGATTTATTTGAGTTTGAGTTTATTAGGGTTCGAGTCTATTCGTATTCGGGTTCGATCGAGTTCGGATCAGTTCAGATTCGGGTCAGGTTTGTTTTACATTATTTTTATTTTATGTTAAATATAATCATTTTTACATAATTTAAATATTTAATTTTAAAATTTATTATTATTTTTAAAAATAACTTTTTATTATAATATGATATTTTTTAATTATATTTATTTATTAAAATCAATATTTGTTAGCACGAAAATAATATAAAATTAATTTTTATATAAAATAAAATTTTAAAATAATTTATTATAAAAATATGATATATTATAAATTAATCATATTAATATTTAAAATAATTGATTTGATGAACTCGAATTTCAACATGTAAATACATTATAATTTATATTCACTACAAAATAAGAGATTTTTAGGGACGAACCCTGCATTCAACTTTGAGGCCTAAACGGTCTTGGATTACCCATTTACAAATATAGGCGGGTTTGGGCAGAATTTGAAGCCTATATTTCGGATTGGTTCGGGCTTTGGGCAAGTGAATATGGTGTTGATGACTTAATTTAATAATATGTCTAAGAAAACTATATATATATGTTGCAAAGAGTAACACATTTTTTTTTAAATAGTTTTTATCTATTTTTTAATATAAAAAATACTATTATACTAGAGATTAAAATGAATGAATTGCTATTAATTAATTTTAATAAATAGAAAATACTATTATACTATTATAAAGGCGATCTTAAAATAACATAAATAAAGGACAAATAATATTTTATGTCAAAAAAATTTACATTTTTAAAATTTTCATTAGTTTAAAATTTTTAGATAGTAGATTCATCAAAATATGATACATTAAAATTATAAGTACAAAATATAATTTTATTTTTGATAAAATTATTGTTTTATCATATATATATAAATTAAATTAAATTTTAATTAAATTATTAAAAAGATATTAGAATAAAATTGATAAATAAAATTTTTGTTTTATGAAAAAATTATTTAATTACAATTTAATAATTTTTATTTTTAATATTAAATTTGATTTCGAGCTTTGATATTTTCTAATTTGAATTTTTGATCTTTGAACGAATTAGAATTTTTTTAAACCAATTTTCGAGACCATGCCAATCTTTACACCTACTGCCTGTCATTTTCTTCGTAATAATAACACAAATATTTTAAATATGATTATAATATAAAAAGATGAATTATCAAATTTAACGTGTCATTTTCATTGAAGTACTTTAAAGAAAAGGAAAAAGAAAAAGTAAAGAACAAACAAATTACAACAGTGCACTGTCTAATTAAAGGCAGAAAACAACTAATTAACAAGAGTAAAGACAAGACTGCCTTTCACTTCTAATTGAAGGGCCAATCAAAACCTCTCTCTCTCTCATCTCTACCATAAATAAACCCATTGTCTCTAGCAAATAAAAAGTTATTTGCTCGGAGAAGAACTGCGAGGAAGTAAAAGAAAAGAAAAATCTCTACATTCTTAGCAGGAGTTTTGATTTTGCCACTCATGGACTGCTACAGCAAAAAACAGCTTCATATAGCAGTGTTTCCATGGCTAGCTTATGGCCACATCATGCCGTTTCTTCAAGTCTCCGAGTTCTTAGCTCAAAAGGGTCACCATATATACTATATCTCAACTCCTAAAAAACATCACCAGCCTCCCAACGCTTCCTCCACATCTCTGCTCCAACATAACCTTTATATCACTTCCCTTGCCTCAGGTTGATGGCCTTCCACCAGGAGTTGAGTCCACCTCCGAGTTACCCATGTTCAAAGTCCCTTACCTCAAAAAAGCGTATGACAAACTCGAAACTCAGTTAACTGAGTTCCTTAAAAAGTCATCACAAATAAAATGGATTATCCACGACTTTGCTCCCTACTGGTTACCACCTGTGGCGACACTACTCAGCATCAACTTAGTTTTCTTCTGTATAATCTCTGCTTCGACGGTCGCTTTCTTTGGGTCTCCATCGGGGATGCTCGATGGAAGTAGACAGTCACCAGAAGATTTCACGGTGGTACCGGTGTGGATGGATTATCCTAATAACATAGCTTTTAAGCTCCATGAAATGGTGAGTCACCAGGAGTGCATGGACTCTGTGTCCGACTTGGAACGGATCGGAACAGTGCTTTTAGGTTGCAAAATTCTGGTTTTGAGGAGCTGCTTTGAGGCTGAAGTGTTGAGTATTTTTGAGTCAAGTCCCAATCCCACATAGTTTGCTTATGTTAAGCCAAGGGGGCTTTCACCTTATAAGTAGAGAGCTTAGGCTTTGGTTGAACTCACCCACCACCCTTGTGAGAGATAGTCTATACTCTTGTATTAGGATTATCCGGTGGTGAGTCATAATGTTTTGTTTTGAGGGTTTGTAGCTTAATCCGTTCAAAAGCTAATTTGAGGGTTTGTAGCTCAATCCATTCAAAAGCTACTTGTAAGAGGGTTTGTAGTAGGCCAAGAAGGGTCGAACCACGTAAAAAATATTGTGTCTTTTTTTTTTCTTATTCGAATGCTTGTTGTGGGTGAATGCTTGCTTTTGGGTAACTAGGTTTTATTTTTCCCAACAATTGGTATCAGAGCTTATGGTTCGAGGGAGGAGTTGCCTAAAAGCTTTTGGTTCAAGCAAGGAGAGATGCTGCCAGCTGCCAAGAGTTTTTTTCGAGTTCGAGTAAGGAGAGAAGCTTTGTTCAAGGAAGAAGAGTTGTCGAGTTCCTGCCAAGTGGTTATTGGGACTTTGACTCAAGGGAGGATATGTTGAGTATTTTTGAGTCAAGTCCCAATCCCACATAGCTTGCTTATGTTAAGCCAAGGGGGCTTTCACCTTATAAGTAGAGAGCTTAGGCTTTGGTTGAACTCACCCACCACCCTTGTGAGAGATAGTCTATACTCTTGTATTAAGATTATCCGGTGGTGAGTCATAGTATTTTGTTTTGAGGGTTTGTAGCTTAATCCATTCAAAAGCTAATTTGAGGGTTTGTAGCTTAATCCATTCAAAAGCTACTTGTAAGAGGGTTTGTAGCTTAATTCATTCAAAAGCTATTTGTATGAGGGTTTGTAGTTTTATCCGTGCAAAAGCTACTTGTTGTAGTGATGTTATCCTTATGAGATCGTGGATGTAGGCCAAGAAGGGTCGAACCACGTAAAAAATATTGTGTCTTTTTCTTTTCTTATTCGAATGCTTGTTGTGGGTGAATGCTTGCTTTTGGGTAACCAGGTTTTATTTTTCCCAACAACTGGTATCAGAGCTTATGGTTCGAGGGAGGAGTTGCCTAAAAGCTTTTGGTTCAAGCAAGGAGAGATGCTGCCAGCTGCCAAGAGTTTTTTTTTTGTTCGAGTTCGAGTAAGGAAAGAAGCTTTGTTCAAGGAAGAAGAGTTGTCGAGTTCCTGCCAAGTGGTTATTGGGACTTTTATGTCGAATCAAACATAAAAAGAGGTAAAAATGAAAAGTACTATCAAACAATCAAAGAGAATAAAGAGAGTGTTTGAGTCAAGTCTCAATCCCACATAGTTTGCTTATGTTAAGCCAAGGGGGCTTTCACCTTATAAGTAGAGAGGTTAGGCTTTGGTTGAACTCACCCACCACCCTTGTGAGAGATAGTCTATACTCTTGTATTAGGATTATCCGGTGGTGAGTCATAGTGTTTTGTTTTGAGGGTTTGTTGCTTAATCCGTTCAAAAGCTAATTTGAGGGTTTGTAGCTTAATCCATTGTAAGAGGGTTTGTAGCTTAATCCATTCAAAAGCTACTTGTATGAGGGTTTGTAGTTTTATCCGTGCAAAAGCTACTTGTTGTAGTGATGTTATCCTTATGGGATCGTGGATGTAGGCCAAGAAGGGTCGAACCACGTAAAAAATAGTGTCTTTTTCTTTTCTTATTCGAATGCTTGTTGTGGGTGAATGCTTGTTTTTTGGTAACCAGATTTTATTTTTCCCAACATGAAGCTGACGCGTTTCGTGTGCTTAGTAAGATACACCAGAAACCAATTGTTCCACTTGGATTGTTGCCGCCATCAATGCCAAGTAACGAAGATAAAGGAGATGATGATTGGGAAGCATTGGAGAAATGGCTCGATAGTAAACAAGAGAAGTCAGTTCTTTATGTTGCCATGGGTAGTGAGGTGAGTTTGAGTCAAGAGCTCATGCACGAGTTTGCATTTGGGATAGAGAAATCAGGGTTACCATTTATTTGGGTTGTCAGGAACCGCCCTTTAGTTGAAGGACAGTTGAAACAGAACATAGTCCCACCCGGATTAGAAGAAAGAGTTTCGGGTCGAGCCTTGGTTTTACGGGGCTGGGCACCTCAACTCAGGGTCTTGGCTCACACCTCCATTGGTGGTTTCTTGACTCACTGCGGTTGGAGTTCAGTTATTGAGGCACTTGGGTTGGGTGTGCCTTTGATATTGTTCCCTGGTGGAAGTTCGGACCTTGGGTTAGTTGCTAGGTTGATGAATGACAAAAAGGTTGGGTTGGAAATAGAAAGAAATAATCTTGATGGATCATTTACAAGTGACTTGGTAGCTGAGTCTATTAAGCGAGTCATGGTGGATCCTCAGGGTGAGCAACTCAGAGCCAATGCATATGCAATGAAGGAAATTTTTGGCAATATAGAGCTGAGTAACAAGTATTTGGACGAGTTCACTCGGTCAATTGAAGAATTTGCAGCTTCCAATATTGGCGAGGTTTGACCAACTGGTGAGCACATGAGTAATATGCTTCAGAAAATTGTGTGGTTAAAAAATAGCAGAGTTTGTAATATAAAATCATGAAAAGTAGTTGCCTCTTGCAAAATGTTATCATTGTCATGAAATTAACCTGTATTATTATGTTTTGAAAAAATAAAACCACAGCCACTTCTTATAAAAGAAGTATTGCTATGTTAATTTGTTGTAGCCTCTCAAAGTTTTGGATCTTCAAGGCACCTTTTCTCTTAAAACCATTCCTCTTGAGGCTATATATATATATATATATATATATGGTAGGGATGGTCGGATATCTGTATTTTTTGTACTATCCGAATTCATAAAATTGTTTTAAAATTCGAATTCGCAAATTATTCACATTTAATTCGCATATTATTATCCGAATTTGAATCCGAATTAAATAACATTATCCACCGGATATCCGAATTCATTAAAAATCAGAATTCAATAAATAAATAAATAAAAATATAAAATCAAATAAAATTTATGTATTTTACAAATAGACGGATTCGGATTCGGATATCCGAATCCGCAGAAATAATGCGAATTCGTATAATGAATATTCATACCGCATCCGCTGAGGATAGTAATTAAAATATCCGAATTCAACTTTTATTTAAATCCGCAAAAAATGATCGAATATCCACGGATATCCGATAAATTGTATGGACTCTAAGAATGAAGTTGATTTTGCTGACTTGGAATGGTAGGGACATCTTACCTGACTCGGTATCACTGTTTTCGAGTCAGCTACCTTGACTAGGCTCAATGAATTTAGCTGGTTACTAAAACGTATACAGCATGTCAGCATCTATACATTGAAAATTGTCAAGGTCTATTTTATTTAGAATTTTCATCAAATTCAAGTCATGGAAAAAGGTTGAGAAGGCTTAGCATCGATACCTGCAATGACCTTAAGCACTTGGCAGTTGATTTTACTTAAAGAGGATCTAATTAGTTTGATTAAATTTACGAAATTGGTATTTCACTTTCTTGTGCTTTTTTATCGGAGACCGCGGATCTTTCGTCGTTAATGTGAGTATCTAATGAGTTTTAAGGAAATATCCACGCGCAGTGTTGGGATTGCACGCGTTGGGTGATCGAGGGAAGAGAATGTTTAAGGGTGAAATTGATGGACGAGATTTAGTTGCGTATAAAAAAGAGTCGGTCATGGCGAGTGGCACTGATAACATGTTTTAGCGTCTATATTATATTGTAAGATCGAGAGATTTAATTTATTTTTCATCAAAAACGAAAAAGGCCGCGGCGACGGTGCACCGCGGGCCTCTCCTCGTTCCGCCCGTGGCCTATTGAGATAGCAGCCTTCGGGATTTGCCTGCCCTTTATAATAGAAAATTCCAGCTAGGCCTGTGAGTGAAAATGAAAAAAAATAATGAATTAAAAATTGATTTAAAATAAATAATTTAATGATGCAAGATGTGTAGTTATTTTTTAATCAAAAAATTATCTGACATGCAAAATAATTTATTTAAAATTAAATTATATAAGCACCTTTTATTACATTTATATTATTATATTATACTAGATATTACACGCCACATTAGTGAAAAATTAAAGAAATAATGAGTTAAAAATATATATTTTGAAATAAATAACTTAATATATATACTAATATAAAATGAATGACTGAGTTGGTGTCACGAGTCAAGTGACACTAACTCAGTTGGTGAAATTACAAAAAGATCGAATTAATTATTATATCAAATAGTAAAATAAAGGGTATTGATGTATTTTCAATTTTTTATATAATTTTTATTTTAAAAAATTTACCAATTTTATCTTGAAAACTATCCACTTCTTAAAAAAACTACCTATATACATATAAACTACCCACTAATCAATTTATTTTAATATAATTTTTACTATTTTTTTTCCTCATCCCTCCACATAATGAGTGTGCCATAATTTAGTAATATAAGATGTAGGTTTTTTTTTTTTTTAAATAAGAAAAATATTTGATAATGTCATGTGAATTTTTAAATAAAAAAGTTATCTGATAAGATCATTTCTGGTAATTTAAAAAAATAAAAACTACATAAACATCCTTACTTTTGTTTTATATCATATATTTAATTTGATTTTTTAGTAAATTTTTCAACTGAGTTGGTTGGTGTCATTTGACTCGTGACACCAACTCAACCATTTTTTTTATAATAGTATTATATTTTGACACACTCATTGTGTGAGTGAAAAAAATAATTAAAAAAAAAGTTACTTAATCGGTAGGTAATTTTGATTTTTTTTTTTTGGAAAAAGATAAAAAAGTTATAAAAGTAAAAATATAATTTTTTTATAAAAATAAAAAAAGTAAATATCCTTCCAATTATTTTATTATTTTATTTTGATTTTTACGTAATTTCATTTCATCAATTGAGTTTGTGTCACTTGACTCAGTGACACCAACTCAGTCATTCCCTTTATATAAAATATGGTGTCTTGTTAATTGTGACATCAACTTAATCAATCATTTAAATATTATTATAGATTTAAATTTTCTTTAAGAATTAAAAATTAAATTAAATTGATAGTAAATTATTGATTTAAGGTAATTAATAATAACTTATTTATTAAAGTTAAGAATACTGATCATTTAGAATAGGATAATTGTAATTAATTATGTCAAAAAAATGATTTATTAAATTAAAATATGTATCAAATCAAAATCATTAATTATAAGAATATTGAATATTTAAAAAAAAAAATTAATTTTGTTAATTAAAAATCTTTTATTTATTGCAATTCTGAATAAATGTAAAAGATAAGGCACTTAAAATGTAAAAGAAAATAAATATAATTTATTATAAAATATTTTAAATTAAATAAAATCAAAATAATTAAATGTTGGACACATATTGTTTTTTAAGATCATTCACTTGTCAAAAATATAAACAATCCACATAAGATTTTTTTTTTTGTTACAAATTTTAGTTTTTATATATTTATATAAGATATAAGATATTTATACTGGCTGACTAAGTTGGAGTCACAAGTCAAGTGACACCAACTCAATTAAGAAAAATACCAACAAATTTTTTTTAATTATAATAGTAAAACTAAATTAAGTAGATTTAAATTTTCTAATTTTAAAAAATAACTATCCACTAAAAAATTACTCACGTTTTTTAATATATGTTTAAAAAAAATTCAAAGATAACTTCTCATTATTTTTTTAAATACAATATTTTTTTCATCCACTTTTGTGGACATATATATATATATATATTTGTTGCTACATGTATAAATATACGTCTGTATGGTATAGGTTTAGTAGATGGAGTTAAGCATATTAATAAGGAAACTTAATATTTGATTAAACATACCTAATAATATTATGAGCTGGTCTTATATAAGACCGTCAAATTTTAAATAATTATAATAAACATAGATAAATATTATCGCTTAACAAATGATCCTAAACGATAATAAATAAATATCCTATAAAATATTAATTTAAATAAATCCTAAGATGATTTTATTAAATATTTTATTACGATGTATATGCACTTAGCATTGCATATCTATAAAAACACCCTTGTAGTTGTACAAGGGTTAATTAAACTTGAAAACCAAAGAATTCTGTTGAAATAAATGGGTGTTTGACTTAATCATTCCAACATAAATCATTGATATTGTTTGGATTCTTTATTATATCTAAATTATTTGTGTTTGACATCTTTATTCGTTCGATATATATTCGAACATGAGATAAAACATGAAATTTCAAATATATAAAAAAAATTATGAAAACTTAAATATAAACGTATCGGATACTTACTCGGATAACATAAGCTATTTGACCAATTTCTAAGATTATGAAAATGTGATTGATCAAACACAAAATCAACTTCTTTGTCGAACGAGATTTGGTGATCTTGCAATTGAAATGGTGCCATGAGGTCCTCAAAGTTGTTGGGT
This sequence comes from Fremontodendron californicum, assembly GCA_030761205.1. NCBI lineage: Eukaryota > Viridiplantae > Streptophyta > Magnoliopsida > Malvales > Malvaceae > Fremontodendron > Fremontodendron californicum. Next base: position 1,844,894 of record JAULJL010000006.1, read on the forward strand.
GATTTTGGTTTAGAATGAGTATTTGCTATTGTTTGATTTGACAAAAAAAACTTTTATAAAATTTCAACTTCTCTGATTTATAACCGTGATCAAATTTTTTAGAAATCACTTGATTCAAACACAAAATCATGGATGCATATAGTTTTTTTATCTCGTTGTTAGTAATTTTTAACTTGGCAAACCATTGACCTAACATCTCAATCTGATATTAAATGTGTACTTGATTAATAAGCAAGAAAGTAAAAAGAGTTTTTTTTTTTTTTTTAAAACTTAACCTTTGAAAACTTATTTGATTAAACTTATATTATAACAGCTGATTTTATATAAACCACTCAAATTATAAGGAGTGATAATAAACATAGATAATATTATCACTTAACAAATAATCCAAAATGATAAATAAATAAATATCCTAAAATAATAAGAAAATCCTAATTAATATTTGATGATTGTATATGAATATAACAATTAACTTGTTGTGTTAGTAGATAGATCATGCCATGTGTCATTGTGATCCCAAAGAAATTTAAAATGACTAAATGAGTACCTAATTTCAATGCAAAAACGACGGGGAAAGTTGAGCAAGAATTATTGGGTAGGACCATGCCAACCTTTACACTTACTTGCCCGATCAAATCTTTTAAAATCTAAGCCACGGGGAAAACGCGGGTTACATATTTAATAATTTGTTTATTGTATTATATTTGTATATTTTTATTTGTTATAATCGTGTTTAATATATTATATATTTATATAAATTTTAATATATTAATAATTCGTATTATATAAATTTTGACGGATTATATTTTCGTATTATGTTATATTTTAATTATTTTATTCGTAACGTATTATCATATTATGTCTAAAATTATCAACTCTAAATATAAAGACCCCAACCCAAATATGGAGCCGCTCAAAGCAAAATATAAAGTCGAGTGGCAACTACTTAATAATGATTTTATTTCATGAACCAAACTATCGAATAACTATTTCATTTAATTCCAATTCTATTTTAATTTTTACATAATAATTATTTCATTTCGACCTTATTTCATTCAATGAGCCATACTTGAGAGCCATACAAATTCATAGCTATTTCATCACGGGTAATAAAACCAGCTTGTAAATCATGAAAACTTACATATTGGGAAATGAGAAAGCATCAGCAGATTTCAGATCCGTTTGAAATTAAACGGACCCTTATTTCGATGCGATTGAGACACTTTTTGATCTCAATTACATTAAAACATTCATTTGGATGATTGGTGCAGCACGGTGAGATCGTGCTGCACTTAAATTTTTTCACTAAGCCTAAAAGATCTAGTAGAATTTAATCTGGATTCCCAAAATGCCATTATGGCATAATTTTGTTCCTTTATTGTTCTTTATTTTTTAATGTTAAATAATTTTAAAATTTATTATTATATAGTAAATATATAAAATTTATATGAGTTAATTAAAAAATAAACAATAAAAAATTAAATATATTATTTGTCATAAATATAATTTAATTGCTTATTTAATTTTTGAGTTTTGACGTTGCTGAGATTTACTTGCTTATTTAATTTTTCCGAAAAAAGGAAAAAAAAAATAACTTTCTTAATTAATTTAATTAAAATTTTAATTTTTTTAAGAATTAAAAATTAAATTTAATTGATAGTGAATTAGTGATTTAAGGTAATAATAGTAACCTATCAGTATTTAGAAATGGATAATTGTAATTAATTATGTAAAAAAAAATATTTATTAAATTAAAATATGTATCAAATCAAAGTTATTAATTATAAGAATATTGAATATTTAAAAAAATATATAATTAATTTTGTAGATAAGAAAATTTTTATTTATAATAATTCTGAATAAATATAAAAGTAAGTCAATTAAAATGTAAAATAAATAAAATTTATTATAAAATATTTTTAAAATTTAAATCAAATAAAATTAAAATTAGTTAAATACTAAATACATGATATTTTTTTTAAGACCGTTCACATATAAAGAACATAGATCATCCATATAAGATTTTGTTTTTCAAAAATTTTAATTTTAATATATTTATATTTATATTTACATAAGATATAATATATATATATATATATTTGTTGCTACATGTATAAATATTAAATAGGTGTATAGCTAGGTTCAAGAGATGGAGTTATAAGAGAAAGAAACGTCAATGATGTGTACCATATTAATAAGGAAACCATGATTATCTGGAGCCGTTTGATTCGACAAATTAAATCTTTGACAGCTTCAAAAAATTTCAATTTTCTTTAAAAATCACTTTATCCTAATACAAGATCATGGATGCATATATTTTTTTATCTCGTTAGTCATTTTTAACTTGACAAGCTATTGATTTGACATTTCAAACTGATATTAAATATGTAATTGATTAATAAGCAAGAAAGTAAAAAGAATTTTTTTTTAATATAAAAAAAAGGTAACTTTTGAAGTTTTATTTGATTAGACTTAATTATATATTAACAATTGATTTTATATAAACCAATCAAATTCTAAGTAATGATAATAAACATGGATAATATTATCACTTAACAGATAATCTTAAATGATAAATAAATATATAAAATAATAAGATCATCTTAATTAAATATTTTATGATTGTATGTATATATGCACATAATACTTAACGTGTCGAAGTAGATAGACCATGGAATGCGTGGTCGTGATCCCAAAGAAATTAAAAAATGAGTACCTAATTTTCCTATATTGTGCCAAAAATGGACGGAAATTTGCGCAAGAATTATTGGGTAGGACCATGGTCCATGCTAACTTTTACACATATTATCATAACGTGTCAAATGCGAATTCAGCATGCTAAATACAAATCAATAGAGTCGCCACTAATCATCTAATATAGGTGTGATTAGTCACCTATACGAATCTATCCTATTTAAAGTAATCCTAAGCTTGACTAAGGTACCTTAAAAAGAATAGGTTCTGACCTACTTATCAGAACTAGGTTCGAGAGTACGGTTACGTGTGAGTAAGGATTAGCATCATCACAACGCCTATCTAAGAGATAGTACCTACTTAGTCTTGTGATACTTAAAAAGTTTCAATTAAATGGTCTTGTCTATCCTATCTTCATTTTAATCGTTAAAGTTAGAAATCTCGGAGATTATTTTTTAGGTCTTCCTTCCATTCATTTTGAAAAAATTACTAAAAAATATTTTATCGCCTCGAGAGTATTCAAAAGAAACCATTCGTTCTATTGAATAGGCTCCGTCGTCGAAAAAGTTAGATTATTCAGCCAAGTTATTTTTCTTAATTAATCTTTCAAAATTAATCCACATTTTATTAAGGTTTGTTCGAAAAATAAATTATGATCTTTAATATCGAAAATCATCTCTTAGAATATTCTTCCATTCGTTCTGAAGAATTTTTAAGAGAATTTTTCTTACCTAGAAATTCCTTAAAAGTCATCCATTCGCAACTTTCTTGAATTTCATCATCAGAAAAAAATCTGAATTTATCCTTCAATTTAAATTAAGCATTTATTATGGAAAATCAATTTGAGAGAAAGATGTTGAAAATTAATTATTCTTAAAAAAAAATAAAATTTTGATTTTTATTGGTATTGAAAATTATCTCTTAAAAAATCCTTACATTCATTCTAAAGAATTTTTAAGAGAATTCTCTCACCTAGAAATTTCTCAGAAATCAACAATTCGTAATTTATTTGAATTTCATCATTGGAAAAATCTCAATTTATTAATTTAAAAAATAATTAATCTTCAATTAATAATTAATCTAATCTTAAAAATAAATTAATAGTTAATAATATTAAAAAATATACAATTATTAATATAAAATAAAAGATAAAATATAAAAGATAAAATAAAATAATATAATATAATATAATAATAGCAATTAAAATAAATAGTAGTTTCTTTTTTTTATAAAAAAATGTGGTTAATGAAGTATTTAATTATAATTAATTAATAAACAAATAATTCAAAAAAAACCTGCAAAACAACTTAAAAATCCAATTAGTAAATAATAAAAAAATAATAATAAAAAAAAAGGGCAGCCTGCTTCAAAACACCAATTTTTTTTTTTTTGTCATTTCCTTACCTTGTTTTGAAAAAAAAAAAATTCTCTCTGATTTTTCCTAGAACACCAAGAATGTTCTTCACCAAAGCCCAGATTTTTCCAGATCTCGGCCAGATGTCACTGTCGTCGCCGCACCGCCGCCGCCGATCGCCGGTCACCGGACTCCAAAAATTCCCAAAAAATACCAAAAATTTCTTTCGATCTCCTCTATCCAAAAATCAACTTAGTTTTTCTCGAATCTCTTTAGAACTTCCTAGATCTGAAATCGAAATTCGAAACTTCACCTCCTCCGATCTACTCCGTTGACTGCCGAATAACCACCAACTTCTAGCATATGTTTCCTCTAAATAAAACCTAGATTTTCCTTCTCAAAAATCCTTTCGAAACAAATCCTAGCACTGACTCTCAAATTTTGAAATTTTTCACACACAATTTTTTTTTTTTTTTTCGAAAATCCTATGATTTTTTTTGCTTTTGATTCTCTCCCTAATTTCTGATGATCTTTGATTGTGATGCTTGGGTTCTTTAAATAAAGAAGAAAATTAGGTTTTAATCTAGTTAGGAGTCTTCAATCTGATCAAGAAGGATTTTTTGTTTCAATCAAAACTCTTAGAGTCCAAGTTCAATCCAAAAAAGAGATCAAGTCCAACCTAAACTTGGTTTATCAATTTTTTATTTTATTTCGAATTTTCTTTTTTTTTTTTTATTTTGAAATTATCCACTTTTTTTTTAGTTTTCTGATTTCCCTTTTTTTTCTTCTGATTTTCTGATTTATTTCTTTTTTCTTTTATTTAATAAAAAAATGAAATTTAACCCAGATAAAATCCAGTGTCTACAGTTGCCCCTATTTGTGCATTCCCTGAGAAATAGGGGATGTGCAAAGACGTAGACACCCTACTAAGTCCTATGTACTTAAAGAAAATCCTATCGTAGAAAAGCTGCTCTAAGCAAGACGTGAACTTTAAACAAACCCACCGTAAAAACATACTCCTCCACCATCAAGGCATCAACTTTAAATGAAAACAAATACTCCTCCACCGAGGCATCAACTTTAAATGAAAACAATACTCCTCCACCGAGGCTTTAACTTTAAAAAGAAAACAATACTCCTCCACCGAGGCTTCAACTTTAAAAAGAAAACAATACTCCTCCACCGAGGCTTCAACTTTAAAAAGAAAACAATACTCCTCCACCGAGGCTTCAACTTTAAATGAAAAAAATACTCCTCCACAGAGGCTTCATCTTTAAAAAGAAAACAATACTCTTCACCGAGACTTCAACTTTAAAAAGAAAACAATACTCCTCCACCGAGGCTTCAACTTTAAAAAGAAAACAATACTCCTCCATCGAGGCTTCAACTTTAAAAAGAAAACAATGAAATTTGCAAATTCTCAAACGTAAATGTAAACTTCAAAAATCTTACCTTGAATCCACAAAATAAATCGCTAACCTCGCAAATTAGCATCCCAAATTCATGTCCAAATCATACTGAATACCTGAAATAATCTTTCTTGGGTACAAATACATAAATGCAATGCAGTACATGAATGCCATGAATGCCGATGCATATCGTGCAAAGGATGTCATGAATGCTCTATAATAAACAATGTCAACTCTCTGAATCTCTTAATCAAAAGGTTCTCAAGCTCATATTCATCTCTGTTTATTCTTGGCCTCAAGCTGATAGAACGAATCTTACTATCTCTTTTATTTTTCAAAATCTTCTCAATATGAACAAATTTCTTTCTTCAAAAATTTCAAAACACTAATCATTCTATATCTCATTTTATGCCAGCTCAACTGGGCTTAACATTCCATCATGAAAATTCTTATCTTCAAGGATTCTCACTTTTAAAAATCAGATCTCATCTCATCTCCTGACTTTTCTGTTCAATTATCCATAGATTTCTCATAAAAATAAATACAGGGATCTCTTAATATTATATTCCAACTTATCAATCATTATTCTAATTTCATAGCAAACGCAATGCATGATGCATCCTCTCTATTCAATGCAAAGGTATAAAATTGAGAATAACAAATGGAAGGCAAAAATAAGCTGAAAAGAAAGATCTTTATTAACAAAATAAGGAATAGAATCCATCTCAAGGAATAAAAGAATATCTCAAAAGGTTTATCAAAAAGGTGTTAGGATATCAAGACAGTATCCAAACAATGAATACTTAAACAATCTTAACAGTTCATTCAAAATTCTCATATAAAAACCAATCCCAATGATGTCTTCAATCCTTCAGAGCTCATCAAACTAAACATTGTCTCCATCATTATGAAATTTTCTGAACGACGCTGATTCTCCTCATATCTAAGCCGCCCTGTCGGGTTTTCAACTTAGACAACCCTCATTGACCCAAATTGCCCTTTTTTGGGTTTTCAATTTGAGTCCTCCTTTTTCTTTTTTCTTTCTTTTTTTTTAAGCAAAATATTTCTTCACAGCGTCCGAATTAATTGGGTTTGGCAAAACATCCCCATCCATTTCAGCCAAAATCAAAGCTCCTCCTGAAAAAGCTTTTTTCACCACATAAGGCTTCCCAATTCGGCGTCCACTTCCCTCGATGATCATGCTGATACGGAAGAATATTTTTCAAGACTAACTCTCATTCCCTGAAATGTTTGGGACGAACTTTCTTATCATGCGCTCGCATCATTCGCTTCTGGTACAACTGACCATGGCACAACGCTGCAAGTCTCTTTTCCTCAATGAGATTCAACTGCTCAAAACGATCCCGTACCCATTTCACTTCTTCCAGATCGACCTCTTTCAGTACCCTTAAAGAAGGGATTTCTACCTCGACTCGTAACACAGCCTCCATTCCATATACCAATGAAAACGGGGTTGCCCCTGTGGAGGTATGAACCGAAGTTCTATAAGCATGCAGGGGGGAAGACAACTTTTCATGCCAATCTTTGTAGACATCAGTCATATTTTCTATAATATTTTTGATGTTCTTATTGACTGCTTCCACAGTTCCATTCATCTTCGGACCATACGGCGCTGAATTGTGATGCTTGATCTTGAACTGTTCACAAACTTCTTTCAACATCTTGCTATTCAGATTACGAGCATTATCAAAAATGATTCTCTTTGGTAGTCCATATCGACAAATTATCTATTTCTTTAAGAACTTACAGACCACTGCCCGTGTTACACTCGCATATGAAGTTGTCTCTACCCACTTTGTGAAATAATCGATCATTACGAAAATGAACCCATGCCCATTCGTCGCCTTTGGGGTGATAGGTCCAATCACATTCATGCCCCACATTGAGAAAGGCCACGGAGGTGCCAAAACATGCAACTCATTCGGAAGAGCATTGATCTTATCCGCATAAATCTGGCATTTATGACATTTTCATGCATAGTCGATACAGTCTTTCTCCATCGTCAGCCAATAATAACCCGCTCTCATTATCTGCCTAGCCATCATGTGACCATTCGCATGTGCCCCACAGATTCCATCATGCACTTCCTCCAATATCCACTTTGCTTCTACGACGTCAACACACCTCAAAAGCAACGTATCTCAACCCCTATTATACAATATTTCTCCGTCAAGGAATAAACCCATAGCTAATCTTCGGATGAGCCATTTATCATTATCCGAGGCGTATTCTGGGTATCGTTGATATTTGACGTATTGCATGATATCAAAATACCAAGGCTGACCATCAACTTCTTCTTCAACATCTAAACAATGTGCCGGAGATCCTTTCACACCCAACTTGATTGGTTGAATCTCGGCTTTTGCATCCAGCTTAAACATCGCAGCTAAAGTGGCTAAAGCATCAGCCATCTGATTTTCTTTCCGGGGCTAGTGTTGAAACTGAATCTTCTCAAAATGCTTGATTAATTTAGTTGTGTATTTCTGGTACAGGATCAACTTTGAATCCCTTGTTTCTCATTCTCCTTTCAACTGATAAATAACCAAAGCTGAATCACCATATACTTCCAACACATCAATATTTCTTTCAATTGGTGCTTGCAAGCCCATGACGCATGCCTCATATTCAGCCATATTGTTGGTGCAATTAAAATCCAATCGTGCAGTAATCGGATAATATTGACCATCTGGGGATATCAAGACTACTCCGATTCCTTGCCTAAAGCATTAGAAGCTCCATCAAAGAACATCTTCCAGGGCTTTTCTTCATATTCTTCATCATCTCCTCTTGAAATAGCCATCAAATCCTCATCCGAGAAATCAAATTGCATTGGCTCATATTCTTCAGAAGCCCAATCCGCCAAGAATTCGGCTATCACACTTCTTTTTATTGCTTTCTGCGTCACATAAACAATGTCATACTCGGATAAAGTGACTTGCCATATTGCAATTCTTCCTGATAAAGACGGCTTCTCAAAAATGTACTTCAGGGGATCCAACCTTGCTATAAGCCACATTGTATTTTACAACATGTACTGTCTGAGTCTATGAGCCGTCCATGCTAGAGCGCAACACATCTTTTCTAGCTATGAGTATCTAGATTCATAGTCAGTGAACTTTTTACTCAGATAGTAGATGGCATGCTCTTTCTTTCCCGCCTCATCTCGTTGCCCCAGAACACATCCCATGGATTTCTCTGACACCGTCAAATACAGAATCAATGGCTTTCCCGGAATCAAAGGAACTAACACCGGTGGATTCGACAGGTACTCTTTAACTTTATCAAAAGCTTTATGACATATTCCAGTCTATTAACCAGTATCCTGTTTGCGAAGAAGCTTGAAGATAGGATCACATTTGAGGGTGAGTTGAGAAATAAAGCGCGATATGTAATTCAGCCTTCCCAAGAAACCTCTCACTTCTTTTTGCGTACGAGGAGGAGACAGATTCTGAATCGCCTGTATTTTATCTGGATCCACTTCAATTCTTCTATCACTAACCAAAAAACCCAACAACTTGTCGAATTTGACACCGAACGTACATTTGAGGGTGAGTTGAGAAATAAAGCGCGATATGTAATTCAGCCTTTCCAAGAAACCTCTCATTTTTTTTTTTGCGTACGAGGGGGAGACAGATTCTGAATCGCCTGTATTTTATCTGGATCCACTTCAATTCTTTTATCACTAACCACAAAACCCAACAACTTGTCGGATTTGACACCGAACGTACACTTGGCAGGATTCAATCTCAGCTGAAACTTTCTCAATCTTTCAAACAACTTCCTAAGGTTGACCAAATGATCTTCATCTTCACGGGATTTTGCTATCATGTCATCCACATAAACTTCAATCTCTTTATGCATCATGTCATGAAACAAAGTTATCATTGCCCTTTGGTAAGTAGCTCCGGCATTTTTCAACCCAAAAGGCATGACCTTATAACAGAAGGTCCCCCACATTGTAACAAATGTGGTTTTCTCCATATCCTCCGAAGCCATCTTGATCTGGTTGTACCCTGAAAAATCGTCCATGAACGAAAACGTGGAATGTCTAGCAGTGTTGTCCACGAGAGTGTCAATATGAGGCAAAGGAAAATTATCCTTTGGACTTGCCTTGTTCAGATCTCGGTAATCAACACACATTCTCACCTTTCCATTTTTCTTAGGAATTGGGACGATGTTGGCTACCCACTCCAGATACTTAGCTACCTCCAGAAAGCCTGCATCAAACTGCTTTTTTACTTCTTCTTTAATCTTTAACAGCATCTCCGGCTTTATTCGTCTTAACTTTTGCTGCACCGACTTGCATTCTGGCCACAAAGGCAATTTGTGCTCCACAATATCTGTATCCAAACCCGGTATGTCTCTGTATGACCATGCGAACACATCCACAAATTCTCTGAGCAAATCTTCTAATCTCTTATTTTGAGCATGTGGCAATGACGCGCCGATTTTTACTTCTTTCTTATTTTTCTCATCTCCCAAATTGATCATCTCAGTAACTTCTTGATGTGGTTCAATCGGTTTCTTTTCCTGTTCCATTAATCTCAAAAAATATGGAGACAAAGTATAATCATCTGATTCTTCTTCATTATCAAATTCATCAACGTGAACTGTGTTTTTAAAATCGAACCCCAAATTTGGCATGCTAGACACAAATCAATGGAGTCGCCACTAATCATCTAATCTAGGTGTGATTAGTCACCTATACGAATCTGTCCTATTTAAAGTAATCCTAAGCTTGACTAAGGCACCTTAAAAAGAATAGGTTTTGGCCTACTTATCAGAACTAGGTTCGGGAGTACGGTTACGTGTGAGGAAGGATTAGCACCCTCACAACGCCTATCTAAGAGATAGTACCTAATTAGTCTTGTGATACTTAAAAAGTTTCAATTAAATGGTCTTGTCTATCCTATCTTCATTTTAATCGTTAAAGTTATAAATCTCGGAGATTATTTTTTAGGTCTTCCTTCCATTCATTTTGGAGAAATTATTAAAAAATGTTTCCTCCCCTCGAGAATATTCAAAAGAAACCATTCGTTCTATTGAAGAGGCTCCGTCGTCGAAAAAGTTAGATTATTCAGCCAAGTTATTTTTCTTAATTAATCTTTCAGAATTAATCCACATTTTATTAAGGTTTGTTCGAAAAATAAATTATGATCTTTAATATCGAAAATCATCTCTTAGAGTATTCTTCCATTCGTTCTGGAGAATTTTTAAGAGAATTTTTCTCACCTAGAAATTTCTTAAAAGTCATCCATTCGCAACTTTCTTGAATTTCATCATCGGAAAAAATCTGAATTTATCCTTCAATTTAAATTACGCATTTATTATGGAAAATCAATTTGAGAAAAAGATGTTGAAAATTAATTATTCTTAAAAAAAATAATTTATTTTTATTTTTATTGGTATTGAAAATTATCTCTTAAAAAATCATTCCATTCATTCTGGAGAATTTTTAAGAGAATTGTCTCACCTAGAAATTTCTCAGAAATCAACCATTCGTAATTTTTTTAAATTTCATCATTGAAAAAATCTCAATTTATTAATTTAAAAAATAATTAATCTTCAATTCATAATTAATCTAATCTTAAAAATAAATTAATAGTTAATAATATTAAAAAATATACAATTATTAATATAAAATATAAAATAATATAATAATAGCAATTAAAATAAATAGTAGTTTTTTTTAATAAAAAAATATGTTTAATGAAGTATTTAATCATAATTAATTAATAAACAAATAATTAAAAAAAAAACCCTACAAAACAACTTAAAAATCCAATTAGTAATTAATAAAAAAACAATAAAAAAAAACAACAAAACCAAAAATAAAAAAAATAAAATGGGGGCAGCATGCGGGTCGGGCCCAGGCGCGAGTCTCTCGCGGGCCGCCTGGCCCGACCCGCTTGCCTGCTTCAAAACACAATTTTTTTTTTTTGTCATTTCCTTACCTTGTTTTGAAAAAAGAACTCTTTCTCTCTGATTTTTCCAAGAACACCAAGAATGTTCTTCACCAAAACCCAGATTTTTCCAGATTTCGGCCAAATGTCACCTTCGCCACCGCACCGTCGCCGTCGATCGCCGGTCAGTGGACTCCAAAAATTCCCAAAAAATACCAAAAATTCCTTTCGATCTCCTCTATCAAAAAATCAACTTAGTTTTTCTCGAATCTCTCTAGAACTTTCTAGATCTGAAATCGAAGTTTGAAACTTCACCTCCTCCGATCTACTCCGTTGACCGTCGAATGGCCACCAACTTCTAGCAAATGCTTCCTCTAATTAAAACCTAGATTTTCCTTCTCAAAAATCCTTTCGAAACAAATCCTAGCACTCACTCTCAAATTTCGAATTTTTTCACACACAAAAAATCTTTTTTTTTTTTTTTTTATTTCGAAAATCCTATGATTTTTTTTTGCTTCTGATTCTCTCCTTGATTTCTGATGATCTTTGATTGTGATGCTTGGGTTCTTTAAATAGAGAAGAAAATTAGGTTTTAATCTAGTTAGGAGTCTTCAATATGATCAAGAAAGATTTTTTGTTTCAATCAAAACTCTTAGAGTCCAAGTCAATCCAAAAAAGAGATCAAGTCCAACCTAAACTTGGTTTATCATTTTTTTATTTATTTTAAATTTTCTCTTCTTTTTTTTTTTTTTCCGAAATTATCCACCTTTTTTTCTTCTGATTTCCCTTTTTTTCTTTCTGATTTTCTGATTTTTTTCTTTTATTTAATAAAAAAATAAAATTTAACTCGGATAAAATTCGGTGTCTACACATATTGCCTGTCATTTTCTTCATAATAATGATACATTATAATATAAAAATAATTAAATACACGAATTATACTTTAAAGGAATAAAAAAGAAAAAGTAAGGAACAAACAAATAAATTACAACAGCGCACTATCTAATTAAATGCAGAAAACAACTTAACATGGCAAGACTGCCTTCCACTCTAATTGAAGGGCCAACCACAACCACAACCTCTCTCTCTCTCATCTCTACCATAAAGTCATAAACCCATTGTCTCTAGCATTAAAGTTATTTGCTCGGAGAAGAACTGCGAGGAAGTAAAACAAAAAGAAAAATCTCTACATTCTTAGCAGCAGTTTTGATTTCGTCAGTCATGGACTGCTACAGCAAAAAACAGCTTCATATAGCAATGTTTCCATGGCTAGCTTATGGCCACATCATGCCGTTTCTTCAAGTCTCCAAGTTCTTAGCTCAAAAGGGTCACCATATATACTATATCTCCACTCCTAAAAACATCACCAACCTTCCAACGCTTCCTCCACATCTCTGCTCCAACATAACCTTTATATCACTTCCCTTGCCTCAGGTTGATGGCCTTCCACCAGGAGTTGAGTCCACCTCCGAGTTACCCGTTCACAAAGTCCCTTACCTCAAAAAAGCGTATGACAAACTCGAAACTCAGTTAACTGAGTTCCTTAAAAAGTCATCGCAAATAAAATGGATTATCCACGACTTTGCTCCCTACTGGTTACCACCTGTGGCGACACTACTCAGCATCAACTTAGTTTACTTCTGGATATTCTGTGCTTCCACGACCGCTTTCGCTGGGCCTCCATCGGAGCTGCTCAATGGAAGTAGACAGTCACCAGAGGATTTCACGGTGGTTCCGGTGTGGATGGATTATCCTAATAACATAGCTTTTAAGCTCCATGAAATAGTGAGTCACCAGGAGTGCATGGACTCTGTGTCCGACTTTGAACGGGTTGGAACAATGCTTTTAAGTTGCAAAATTCTGACTATGAGGAGCTGCTTTGAGGTGGAAGCTGACGCGCTTCGTGTGCTTAGTAAGATACACCAGAAACCAGTTGTTCCACTTGGATTGTTGCCGCCATCAATGCCAAGTAACGAAGATAAAGGAGATGAGAATTGGGAAGCATTGGAGAAATGGCTCGATAGTAAACAAGAGAAGTCAGTTTTTTATGTTGCCATGGGTAGTGAGTTGAATTTGAGTCAAGAGTTCATGCACGAGTTGGCATTTGGGATAGAGAAATCAGGGTTACCATTTATTTGGGTGGTCAGGAACTGCCCTTTAGTTGAAGGACAGTTGGAACTGGACATACTCCCACCCGGATTAGAAGAAAGAGTTTCAGGTCGAGGCTTGGTTTTACGGGGCTGGGCACCTCAACTCAGGGTTTTGGCTCACTCCTCTATTGGTGGTTTCTTGACTCACTGCGGTTGGAGTTCAATTATTGAGGCACTTGGGTTGGGTGTGCCTTTGATATTTTTCCCTGGTGAAAGTTCGGATATGGGGTTAGTTGCTAGGTTGATGAATGACAAAAAGGTTGGGTTGGAAATAGAAAGAAATAATCTTGATGGATCATTTACAAGTGACTTGGTAGCTGAGTCTATTAAGCGAGTCATGGTGGATCCCCAGGGTGAGCAACTCAGAGCCAATGCATACGCAATGAAGGAAATTTTTGGCAATGTAGAGCTGAGTAACAAGTATTTGGACGAGTTCACTCGATCAATTGAAGAATTTCCAGCTTCCAATGGCGAGGTTTGACCAACTGGTGGGCACATGAGTAATATGCTTCAGAAAATTGTGTGGTTAAAAAAATAGCAGAGTTTGTAATATAAAATCATGATAAGTAGTTGCCTCTTGCAAAATGTTATCATTGTCATGAAATTAACCTGTATTATTATTATTATTATGTTTAAAAAAAATAAAACCACAGCCACTTCTTATAAAAGAAGTATTGCTGTGTTAATTTGTTGTACCCACTTATATTTTATCAATGAAGATTAATTATAAAAAATGGGTGACTTTTTTGGGATGCTTTATTATATAATTTATATTAAATTTATAATCCAAATTTATATATTTCCTTTGACCTGATTGAATTAATCTTTTCTCATAAATGAGTTTCTCTTTTAGGTGATTTCTGGCATGGACTATTCTTCTAATAACACGGAAATGACCATGCTTTGACCATCAGGAGAGATGGCTCAATCCTTTCCATTTAGTCTTTGAGAGTATATTGAGGTCCTAACTATCCAGGTTGGGCGAGCCAAAGGAAGCGCTTCCTCGTGTGGCAGTTTCTGGTCCTCTTTTTCCCTCCGTTCTTGATAGTCTAGAAAATGTTAAAATGTCTAAAATTAATGGTCATGAGACTTGATAATTCGTACTCATATTGTATTCGTATATTTTATCGTATCATGTTTAAAATATTTTATATTTATATAAATTTTGATACATTAACAATTCATATTATATAGATTTTGAGACATTCGTGTATTCATGTCATGTTTGTATTATTTTTTATATCGTATTATATTTTAGGTTTTTTTTTATCGTGTCCAATATTATTTGACTCAGGCTCAGGACAGTGACTGGTCTGAGGAAGCCTTGTTCTGAGGTAATGAACTGCAAATCATGTCTTTGTCTTTGGAAGGTTGTCTTGTTTGTCTCCATATCCCTTTATCTTAGAATCATTGTTTATCCGAGATTGAGTTTGGAAGAATCAGAGTCTTTGAAGTTTGAGTAATCTTAAACAGCAATTCTATAAAGTGGAAATCCATGTTCTTTTTAAATACAAACAATATCATGGATAAATCAAATCTTTTTGTCAATGCAGCAGCATGTATATATGTTTTCATGAATACTCTTGTTTAAATCTTCCAAATTAAGGGACTTCAATGGTAATGAATTTACAAATTGTTTTCAATTCTCTTTGACTTTTTTTTTTTTTTTCATTATAAAAATTGTTAATGTCCTAATCAAACAATAATTATTACTGGATCCCAATAAAATTGTCACATTTTAATTTTTGTTTTTCATTATTGATAAGAAATTAAAATATATTTTTTAAAAACTTTAAATGAAATAGTTTTCAAATATATGTTTTATAAAATTTAATTAATTAAAATATTTAAAATAATATAAGTCAAAATTTAAAAAATTTGATAAAAAAGTCAACTATAACGATTTAAGTGAGACAGAAGAAAAACTTTTTTTTTGTTGTTGTTGTATAAATCATAAATTTTTGTCATGGATGCTACTAATCAAATCAATGATCACTTACATTAGATCTAGCAATTCGTGTATGTGTGTCATATATTGTGTCAACCGTATAAATATAAACATGATACAAATTATTAAATGTGTTAAAATTTTAAATATGTATATTAAAATATCATGTTAATCGTATTTAAATGTATTATTTCATGTTTATTATGCTGTTTTAATATTTATTAAATGTATCATATTTCTATCGTATTTTCGTATTTTATCCTTTGTTGATTAATTCGCATAAAATCTAATTTACATTATTAATTCGCATTAAACTTTATTGATTAATAGCCTTTGTTGTATCTGGCATATATATATATATATGTATCAATTTGCATAATTTTTTTATCATTTCATTTTTTTTATCTAAATTTAGTAATTTACATATTGCAAAATGCCAACTCAACAAAGAAAAAAAAATGGATTCTAATTTCTATAACCTAAAGTCTAATTATTGTATTTAACTGAAAGTTTGAAATTATACATTTTATGGTTAAATTTCATTAAGGGTGCGTTGGAGAGAAATTTTGATTTTTTTTTGAAATGTTAATATTTTAAAATATATAAATTAAAAATACTAATATTTGTAATTATGATGTTTGGATAAATATTTTTTTAAAAAAATTGAATATTAAAATTTGTAGAAATTAAAAAAATAATTATAATAAGGAAATAATATAAGAGATAAAATAAAAAAATATTAAGAAACATATAATATGAGTGTCATACTGATACTGTCATTAGATTTGTAAAAATATATAAATATTACTAATAATATAAAAAAAAGTTAAAATGAAAAGTTGCTTAAAAAACATAATGAATATTAATATCTTATTAAAAACTCAAGAAATTTTACAATAATTTTTTTTTATTAAATTGAATCCTTTAAAATTACAAAAAATTTAAAATTTAATTTTCTAAATAAAAAAAAAAAATTAAAATTTTAAAAAACTCTCTGCAAACCGTTTAAGAGAAACATATACCCACAAGCCATAACTCCCACATTACATTACATAAAGCACGAGCTGTCTTAGGAGCCGGCTCAACATTTTTTTATTACCAAAAAAGACCCCATTCAAAAACACGACATCTTCGCATCCAAGAACAGCGAACCATGGGCATAATCGTCATTTAATTTAACCCAATTTCATTGCCGATCAAAACACAGGGGGCGCTTTCGACCTCCATGGCCATGTACGAACTTTCCACTTTCTATTTCGAGCTTCCAATCAATTACGTAAACCAAATTCGTATCCGTAATTTAAAGAATCTAATTATCTTGCTAAAAGTTACAGCCTCCGCCATCACCTCTTCTCGCGATTCATCGAAGGTAGATTTCTACTCGCATTCTTGATTGCAAGCTCTAGGGTTTTCTTTTTTAAATTTGTTAACTGTTTTTAAAAAAAAAAATTCTGATTGACTTTTTATTTCAGTTTTATTTTCTAATATTCGTCTTGATTTAGTTTTTAGGGGTTTTCTGCAATTCTATAATTATTATTGTTAATTATTTTTTCAATTGTTGAGGTTCGGTGAATGAAGTATGTTTGAGATGTAAAATCGAGGAATTAGAGGATAGATGGTAATTTTTGAGCTTAGACTGGCTTTACTGTGTAAATAGAGCATTTTATTTGATGAAGCTGGATTTTGCTGATTAGTCGAAAAATGAAGCAGTATTGAGGAACTTATCTGAGATAATGTTTTGTTTTGCTTCCTCGTGATTCAATTTTAGCTTGGTTTTAATTGAAGTAAGGAAAGTGAAGTTGAAGGCAATTATATGTATCCTTGTCATGGTCAAAAAGGGAGAAACAGAAGAGCAATGTTGATTAGGAAATAATTAAAATGGGAATTCTGCTCTTAGTCTCTTACTGACTGCTATGTTCGAGATGTCTCTGCCAGCTGAAATCACAGTTAGTTCCATTAGTTAAATAGTGTTGGTCCTCTTACGTCTTAAATTGGGCGAGATAGATATTTAATTTATTGATATAATATATAGAATATTGCTCAGCTGGAGCAGTTAGTTAAATAATGGCAGTGTTCTTCTGTTCGAGTATAATTAATGTGCTGAAATTGATTCGTTGGGCTAACTTTTTGGAACTATGTTTCTATCGGGTAAAAGCAGGTAAATTATTTAAATTTCTTTTTCCCGATGAGTTGATGCATGCACCCTCATGAATCATGGCAAGATAGTTAATGATTCCGGGCAGGTGCTCTCAATGGTACTATCATATGTATCAGGATGCCAGCCCCTCATTTTTCCATTCATTTATTTTCTATTCCTTATTTATTCATAAGTTCTAATGTGTTAATGATATGGTTTCAAAAGTTCTTTTAACACATATACCCTGATTTGTGTCTTTGTATATCTATGATTCATGATTCTGATAATGATGTGGCTGTTTTTCTACATGCGCTCCATAAAAGATTTATGGCACAAGCAGTGGATGGTGATGAATTTCATTTTAGTTCCATGGCCGTTGATATTTCTTTATAACTACTAATGATTATTTTATGGCTTAATTCTAACCTACTATTTCTAGTTATATTTTTATGTGTGCAATGCATTATGCATAAAACAGCATGAATTTTGAGTTAGTATTGAGTGGATTTGGAATCTAATACAAAATTTATATGCTCATGCTTAGTTTTTTCTCCTTTGCAGATAGGTTGTTTTTTTTCCTTAAGAGTTTAAATCAGCCTTTATGTGCTGTTGTGCTACAATTTTGTCATGCACCGCTGTATTTATTGGCCTTGTAAAATTGTGGATTTGCAAAATCTGATGCAATGGCAACATCTAGCAAGTTTGATCTGTCTTCTGGTAGCCCAGATAGGCCACTGTACACCAGTGGGCAGCGTGGAGCCCACTTAGCTGCTCAATTAGACAGATCGGGTAGCTTTCGTGAGACCATGGAGAATCAAATTCTGTCTTCTCTGCCAAGTATGTCGAGGAGCAGTTCCTTAGTAGCCCAAGGAGATGTATCCAACTTCTTCCAATGCTTGCGTTTTGATCCCAAGGTGGTTGCTGCTGATCATAAATCTAGCCGTCAAGGAGACTTTAAACGGCACATTAATGTTGCTCTTGGCATTTCTGCTGATGAATCTCCTACTCTGTTATCAAAAGGCAAGCTACTGCCTTCTCCCATACCAGAGGAAATCAAACGAGTTAAGGCTGGTCTACGTGATTGCTCTGTCAAAGCAAGGTAGTTCTTTGTAAATTTTGTATTTTGGATTGAAGTTGTCATTAGTTATTAAAGCAATTAGTTAACAGGGAGCGCATGAAAACTTTCAATGAAGCCTTATCAGTCTTCAACAAGTTTTTCCCAAGCATACCATCTAAGAAGAGATCTCGATCAGAAAGCTTTTCTAGTGATCGGCCTAATGCTTTGTTATCTAGTGATCGGTCAGTCTTGGGGCCAACCATTGGTAAGATGGGAATGCATAGTCATTCCATTGCTGGAGGTTTTGAATTTGAACAGCAGAAGTCAGAAGAAAGGCCTAAAAGTGCTTTTCCAAATAAACGTACTCGAACTTCTCTGCTGGATGTGAGGGTTTGTATCTTTGATATCTTCATCTCTATGCATTTTCTGTCATGGTGATATTATAATTCCATATCTTCTATTGGGCCTGATATAACTTATTTAATAAGCTTGTGCAATGGCTGTTTTATGTGCCATATTCAAGTATGATTGCAATCAAAGAGTGCCATGTCCCAATGTAATTATTGTTGTCAATATCGCTTCTTTTATTTCTTCTCTCTGGCGTTCCCTTCATGTTTCTATACTACTAGTTGATTTCTTCTTTTCCATTTGTCACTGAATCTCACTTCTTTCTTTTGATCCAACTAGATGGTGATGGGTGGTTTGTTCTCTTTACTCTTCCTTTTTAATAGATTTTCTTATATACTTCAATCATTGAGTTAGTACTTATGTGAGTGATAAGAAACCATTTCCTGTTACAAGAATCCATATAATATTCTGTTTTACACATGCTTTCATATGAATTTGGTTTTACATTGCTTTTTCTTACTCTTCTGCGTAGTTGTGATATCGTTGGTCTCATCTTGGTGGCTTGGTGCCCAATTGGCATGTGTGTGCCATTTTTGCATCACTATCTCTTGAAGAGAAGATTTAACATTTGTTCTAATGAATCTAGATGGATATACGGAATAATGCTCTAGTCAGGCAGCCTGGTAATGCAGATAGGGATAGGGAAATGCTCAGGGTTTCAAATAGTGCTGCAGTTCACGGTGAAGATCGAACTTTATCGGGTGGTGTTGATGGATGGGAAAAGGCAAAGATGAAGAAAAAGCGTTCTGGGATAAAACCTGATGTATCTCCAAGTATGGTATCAACTAAACCAATCAAAGGGTACCGGGAACCTAAACAGGGAATACAGCAAAGGGCTGTTTCTGATGCTCGATCAAGGTTAAATAATGACTCCCATGAGTTCAGGTAAAGTGCTACTATTGTGCTTATGCCATGGTGATTATTTGATGGTTGGCTTAATAACATGCGTTAAGGGCACGCAGATGGGGTGCTAGGAGGACAACCACACTTGAGTTTTAGTAATCCTATTATCATTGAAGCTTTTACCATAAAAATCATAACAATATAAGAATCATCAGTGTAATTCAGTGTCATCAGAACTGGATTGGACTGGCCGACTGGACTGGTCAAGAACCAGTCAGTTAAATCAGACTAGATAGGAATCGAACCGGTTTTAGGTATTTATTTTATTATTGGTTTTTTAAGTTGTAAAATTTGAACCCTTGACCACTTACCTTTTCATTAATGGCTAAACCATCGAGTCAAATGCATGTTTTTGTTAAGCATTCACTATATTTAATACTTATTTAATGTCAAAATCATGCTTCTAACAATAACAACCCTCTTTAATTAGAGCGGCAAGTTGAAAGGCTTGCACCAGGAACCCTCCGATTTAACCTCCTGTCCGGTTTTAAAAACATTGACGTAATGGTATGATCGATATTTTCAGCCCACTGCCAAGAGATTTGTGGGAATAAGGGGCTCCAACCGTAATTATGATGATAGTAGCAGCTTTTTTCAATATTCCCTTGTAACCTAATTTATCGTGCTGGAACTGCATTCTTTCTTCCTCTTTGTTTTTAATTGCCTATGCTATGGAGGATATAATGAATTACAGATGTCAAGCTTGTATTTTATGCTTCTGAGGTTCTTTTCTATTCCAATTCCAGTTGTATATTTTTTGAGTTTCTTATTCTATTTTGAGCATGGTGTTAATGATGGTGTCAGGGTGAGTAACAATATGTTTATGGTAACCCTTTGTTCGTTTCACCTTTTGTATTGTCCTTATTTGGCATGCCGTTCTGCTTGAGATCTAAAATCACCTCAATGCATGATATGGAGCTCTAGATTAAGCGAAGGTGTTTATGCCTTTAGTGCATAGGATGTCTAATTGACGCCTTAAAGGTGCATTTACACTTGAGAATATTTTCCTGAGAAGTATAAGATGGTGCATTTACTAATTTTAAGTGATCTGTGTCTTTTTAACTATCTAATAAACCAACCCTATGATTTAATCATCTTGACATAATGTTTGAGAGGTAGAGTACTTTAGTCATGATTTGACCTAACCTTCTGATTAAGATCCAAGTGCATGATTTCTAGACACATAAAGAAAGAACTCTTATTGGGGCCTTCACCTTACACTATAGAGGGATGCATTTTCCTTAATAGATGATCATAATGGTGGCCATAGGGAAATTGTGTTAGTACTTTAGTCATGATTTGATCTCACCTTCTGAGTTCTGATTAAGATCCAAGCACATGATTTTCAGACACGTAAAGAAAGAACTCTTATTGGAGCCTTCGCCTCAGACTATAGAGGGATGCACTTTCCTTAATAGATGATCATAATGGTGGCTGTAGGGAAATTGTGTTAGGGGTCTTTCTTGAGTGCCATTTCTTCAAATATTGTATTTGGAGCACTCCGTGAAATGAACCTTCCTTTACATTTATTTTTTAAAATTTCGATTTTTCGTATTCTTGATTTTGTATTATATAACTTGTTATAGGTCAGGAATTGCTAATGGATCTGTTGGAGTTGGAAAATCAGAAGGTATCTCGCAGCCGACAGGCTTGGGTCCACGGTCATCTATCCTTAGGACTGATCTGGACAACTGTTCCCTTCGCAATGATAGGAGAGATCGTCCTGTTGCTTCCGATAAAGAGAGAGTGAATCTAAGAGCTGTTAACAAGTATGCATCGTTTTCCTAATACATTTTTCATTTTTTGCATAAATTTCGATGGTCCATTTCTATTTTATAAAGCCTTTGTTTTTGTCCTTTGGGGCATTTTTATTTCTGTCTCCTGGAGTACTCCTTTTTGGGTCTTACTGCAGTATGTGTACTTATTCGTATGCCCTTTGTTCTGTACATTGTGCAGGATGAGTGTTCATGATGAACTTAATTCAGCTAGTCCTATTTCAAGCACAAAAATGAATGCATCTATTCGTGGTCCACGAACGGGTTCTGGTGTTCCTCCAAAGTTGTCACCAGTTGTTCATAAAGCAACGGCATCAAATGACTGGGAGCTTTCTCACTGTACAAATAAACCACCTACTGCTGGTGGAGTGAATAATCGCAAACGCACAATATCAGCTCAGTCTTCATCACCACCTGTCGCCCACTGGGCCAGCCAGAGACCACAGAAGAGCTCCCGAACTGCAAGACGAACAAATCTTGTTCCTATTGTTTCAAGTAATGATGAAACTCCATTAGTGGATACTGTGTCTGATATGGCTGGTAATGAAATTGGGTCAGGATTTGCTAGACGCTTGTCGAGCAGTTCTCCCCAACAAGTTAAACTAAAAGGTGATGCCTTATCTTCAGCTGCTCTTTCCGAGAGTGAGGAGTCTGGGGCTGCTGAAATTAAACCTAAAGAGAAGGTGACAAAGTCTGATGAAATAGATGAGAAAGCTGGACAGAATGTTCAAAAAATATCAACTTTGGTCTTGCCATCAAGAAAGAATAAGCTGATGAATGGAGAAGACATTGGAGATGGTGTACGTCGACAAGGGAGGACTGGGCGGGGTATTACTTCTACAAGGTCTCATATGCCAATGGCAGTTGAGAAGTATGGCAATGTGGGAACAGCAAAACAGCTCAGAAGTGCCAGGCTTGGCTTGGATAAGGCCGAAAGGTTAAATATTTCTTCCTACCTGACCACCTGTTACCTTTTTCTCCAATAATATTTCTTTTATTGTGGTCTAGAAGCACCATTCTTTCTGATTGAAATCTCATAGTTTGATGAATATTTTGCTCAGCAAGGTTGGTCGTCCTCCAACTAGGAAGCTCACTGACCGCAAGGCCTATGCCTGCCAGAAGCATGCAACAATCAATGCAGCTGCAGATCTTCTTGGTAGTTATACTTCAAGCTAACTAAGAAATTTCCTTGGATTCTTAAATAACCATGCTTAACAAAATTTTCTGAATTTCTAAATCTTTGACTACATGGTCGTGGCTTCTAATCACTTTTGGTACAATTTTCTTAGTTGGTTCAGAGGATGAACATGAAGAGTTGGTGGCTGCTGTAAACGCTCTTATTAGTTCTGGTGTGTCTTCTGAAATCTGTGGTCATTTTTTTGTCAAAATTTTGTTATTTTCTTTGGTTCAAAATTTGCCTTTTTGCATTAGTTGATTTTACTGTCATTGCAGCCCATGCCTTTCCCAACACCTTTTGGAGGCAGATGGAGCCTTTTCTGGGTTTCATATCTGATGCAAATATTGCCTATTTGAAGCAGCAGGTATTGTTGCTCGTCCCACCGATTAAGATTGATAGTCACTGTTATTATAAGCCCTTAGAAAGCATATTTTTACTGAAAATATCTTGTGTGACTCAAAACCCCTTAATGTATTCCCTTTTTCAGGAAAAAAAATCATTGGCAAAATCTTTTACTGAAATGCTTTACATTTGAATTATTGGCTGCAATTTATGTTCCTTTTTGGCCAGTATGGGGTGATTTCTTTTCAACAAGGTAGGGCGAAAAGCGGAATTGAACCTAGACCTTGACCCTCCATTGTCACTAGAACAGGCATGGGTTGTTCTTTTCATCATATTTTGAAAAAAAAAAGGCATGAGATAAATGAATAAATAAAATTCTTGTTGACTTGCTGATATCTATTAGGCGTTGATGGTTGTCAAACCATGTGACTACTTTTCAAGAATTCATCATCTTGTTTGATTTTGGTATGAATAGTATGCAATCCTAAAGTTACCATGTCAATAGGAGTTTTGCCTTCAACCACATTTCTTAGGAACACTGCAACACCTTTGTAAAAATCCAAAAAAAGAAGATGACAATAGAGTGCCTACACCTTTTTTGAATGCACTATTTTCATTGAAAAAGGTAAAAGTAGCTTAGTGAAGGATGTACTTGCAACACCTTGTTTCTTATTGAATTTCATTAAATGCTTTTGGTTTCATTGTGATTGAAGTTTGAGACTCAAGACTCATCTTTTTCACTACTATTTTAGTCTCTCTAAACTCTTTTCATATCTTTCAGGGAAATTATGAACTCACCAAATTGGGATCAACACCAGTTCCTTCTATTACAGATGGTTGTAGTACCATCTCCAATGGATGTGGGTTGCTTGAACAAGAAAGAAACGGCAGAATTGATGATGTAGCATCAATTGATGAAGTTCTCTCACAACAGTTGCTCCTGGACACAAGGGACAATAATGTGATTCCCCTCTGTCAGAGATTTATAGCAGCTCTAATTCCAGAAGAAGATAGTGACAGTGGAAATGAAGATCTCCCATTTGACGTATATGGAACTGGATTTGAGATGGATGGAGAATTGGCATCCAATGGTTTGAGTCATACTGTTAAAAATGGGCATGCTTCTTTCAATGGTTATAGGATAACTGGGAAGCCAGAACATGATGATCCTGAAATTGATATGTTGGGAAACACAGGAATTAACTCAAATTTTAGTCATTCCCTGAATGGCAGTTTTCCAGACCAATCGATGCGTGGCATGGTTTGTTCAGATTTCCAGTATGAGAGTATGAAGATAAATGAGAAACTCATTTTGGAGGCTCAAAGTATCGGAATTTTCTTAGAACCACTGGTTGGTCTACTTCTACATGAAGATTTATAATCTTATATTAAATGCTGCATTATCCTTCTCGTCACATAATATTATTTCATACTGCAGTTGGCATCTCTCTCTCTCTCTCTCTCTTTCTCCCTTTCTCTTTGTTTTCAAAATCAATAATTATTATGATCTAGCAATCTGGTCTGCCCTTCTTTGTTATCTGAATGGTTGGTTGTCAAATGGTATATTTATGTCCACTGCAGCTTCTCATTATCTTGAGGGCGATTTTTTTTCTGACTCTGCTGTGGTTACTGTAGATGCTTGTGTATGTCTGGTTTCTTCTGTTTCTGCCTTGACATTAAGGTTGTTAATGCATTTAACTTTATTTATTTCACTGTTTTTCAGCCTGACATAGCACAGATGGAGGATGTTGAGATCCTTGAGGACATTAGTAAGCTAGAGGAGAAGCACAATGAACAGGTACTTTCTCGATGGAATTATTGAAGCTCTAATACACAATCTGATTTTTTCTTTTTCTTTTTCCTTTACATTATTGTTTCCACCCTTCCGTCTCATAATAACTGCCATTAGATATTCAACAAGCTCTATCTTTCTTCTTAGCCCTGCAACTTTACTTATTGTTGGATTTTCCATTATAAAGTTCAAAACTTGTTCTGAGAAGTTCACTTTGTAATGCTGTTGTGAATGCAATAGGTTTCAAAGAAGAAAGGCTTGCTTGATAAACTGTTGAAAGCTGCCTCAGAAACAAGAACAATTCAGGAGAAGTATTGTTTTATCCTTTCTCTCCTTGTAGTTTTGTTTGTATTTGCCTTTTAACTTAAAAGTCTTTGGTGCCTAGCGTATGTATAAACATATCATTTTCTATATAGGGAATTCGAACAATGTGCTCTTGACAAACTTGTCACGATGGCTTATGAAAAGTACATGGTAATTCTCTTAATGTTCATTCTCCTTTTTGTTTTGGTTTTCATTTGCATACACCCATACACTGAATGTTTAATGTCTTGGGTGCCCAGAACCAAGTCTGTTGTGCCAAATTGATGTAGGAAAGTCCTTTAACATGAGAATGTAGAAACTAAGCTCTGGTCCAGAAGAAAAGTCAAAAGGATTTCAAGGAATTAGTTGACTGGGTGGACTAAAACTAACATAGAAAGAAAAGAAAAAAAATGATGCAAATGGGCAGGATGGCAATATTTTAACCTTAACCAACTGGCCCAAATATAAAAGAAAGCACCAAAGTTGGTGAAAATCTTCTATGTCGCAGGAGAGAACTACCTCCTATTGGGTAGTTCAAACTCCTGCTATGTTCAGATAGTGAAGTGACAACATCTCAACATAGGTCTAGAAAAATCTTTTGGTTGCTATCTAAGTTCAAAGTGGATAAGGCTTCTATGGTTCTCCTTGATCTTATATTTGGAATCTGTTTCAACCATGATCGTCATGTGGTTATATGTCATCTCATTTGAGGCAGGGTACTTTGTCCTTCCCCTTCCTGGTAAATATGCTTGGGTGTTCTCTTTGACATTCTCAAGAATCAATTATTTGTCACCTTTTGATTCTCTGGGTTTTAGATAGTGGAAATTCTTTTTAAAGCCTCTTGAAGAATGTGGCCAGCAGAGCTTTTTATCTAATAACTCTTACGTTCTTTTGTTTCTCTTTAGCTGCATAAATGACAAAGGTAGTTAAGGTGGATAAATGACAGGGTACTTTTCTTTTTGTTGCAAGATTTATAATGTAAATAAATGGGATATTTGTCTCAAAATTTGAGTTTGCTTCTAGTTTTTCTCCCCTCCAGAGCTTCATATCAAGGTGGATAAATCTGCTTGTTCTCTCTGTGTGTGTTACAGCTTTTCATTTTCCATTGAGAATTTTTAATTATCTAAAAGTTGAACTGTTTATTTACCCATTAGTTATCATGCTAGATGCTGACATATTATGATATGATGCTGGAATGATTTGTTAATAATCTTTTAATAGACTTGTTGGGGTCCTAATGCTACTGGTGGGAAGAGTTCCAGTAACAAAATGATCAAGCAAGCTGCCTTAGCATTTGTTAAACGGACATTAGATCGATATCATAAATTTGAAGATGCAGGCAAGAGCTGCTTTGATGAGCCCATGCTTAGAGACATGTTTCTTTCTGGGTCTTCCCGGCTAAATGGTGCACAGTCAGTAGATACACCTACAGATGGTGAATCTGGGAAGCCATGTGCCAACAGTTCCACCCGCTCTCTGGAAGCTAGGACCTCAGGTATGTACTTGATGCCTACGGAGAGAGTACACACTTTAATTCCCACGTGTAGTTGTGTCTGCACGTATGTGTTTGATCCCATGTAATGTAATCATCTGCAAAATGTTCTTCGTGGTACTTTTTGCAGTCTGTAGAACTGTCTTCTTTCTCTTTTTTTTTGTCTTATGGTGCAGTTCAGTTGTGGATTGTCACTTTGGTCTTTTATCTAGCTTCCATGATTTCTCAAACACAACTACTGCTCTGGCAGGTCAAAATGGGGATAGCTATGCTGTTAATTCTTCTGATCTGCTTCCACCTACAAATCGGTTATCTGATCAAACTATTGTTAAAGATGACCCATGGTCTAACAGGGTGAAAAAGAGAGAGTTATTGCTGGAGGATGTAGTTGGTGGTACTATTGGTACTTCTAGTGCCCAGTCAGGCATTGGAAGTTCTTTGTCAAGCAGTACAAAAGGAAAGAGGAGTGAGAGAGAGAGAGAAGGAAATGGACATGGTAGAGAGGTTTTATCTAGAAATGGAACTAATAAGATTGGCCGACCTGTATCCAATGTTAAGGGGGAAAGGAAATCAAAAACAAAGCCTAAGCAGAAAACAACTCAGCTATCGGTTTCTGTAAATGGCCTTCTTGGCAAGATGTCAGAGCAACCCAAACCATCAACTTCTGTATCAAAGTCAAGTGAGATAACTGCCAATAATAATGCCAAAGAAAAAGATGAGTTTGGCCTGGATGTATTGGATGACTTACAGCTACCAGGGCAAGATCTGGGTTCATGGTTGAACATTGATGATGATGGATTACATGATCATGACTTCATGGGCCTTGAAATTCCCATGGATGATCTTTCCGACTTGAATATGATGGTTTGAGTTGCTTTCTTTGTATAGTCTTGTTCATTATACTGTTAAAAACAAAACCATAATCACTGTCATCAAGAAATGTTACATGGATAGTTGTTTGGCCGTCCGGTCCACAATTAGGTTACATAGATTCTTTGTAGACTCATCCACAAGTTGACTATCGAGTGAACCATTTGGACGTCTTGAAATTTTCTCTTAAGTTGGTGACTTCGACTGTAAAGATCTTTTGTTCCTACGAGTTAGTATGTCTTAGCAATTATATCTTAGCAAACACTGTATCCTGGCTGTAGCTTTTACAAATCTGAGAGCAATGTACATACATTTATATTCCCAATAAAATTAGTTTTTTTGTTCAGTGTAATTATTTATACCTTGTAAACATAATCATATAGGGTTTTCTTTCCTGGTTTCCTAGTTTATGGGTCTTTATTTTCACTTTGCCAACTGCAACTGCAGTTGAAAGTTGTTTATACAGATGTAGTAATTTCCCCTTAGGTTTGTTCATGAAGAAGTTTCTTCCAAGGCTAAGAGGAAAGATTGTTCAATGAAGATGTTGATACAACAATTTGCCATGTTTTTTCAGTCAGAAGAAGTTGATTTTAGTACGAGTGGGCACTATTAGCTCTGTATATTTCCTGCTTTATTACTTGAAATTGCAGGTTCTCACTTCAATAATCTCAGGAACTACGGTAAGATCTTTATCCACTGCATTTATTAACCTCATAGTAAAAAGTAGTTGTCTCAAATTCGAGCTTCTTTTTACTGTGTTTCTACGGTATTAACTTCTTACTGCCCTACTGATACTAGGTTATGGTTTAAGTCATTATTTCTAATTAATTTTTTTTTCCTTCCCTTCCTATCTCTCTCTCTCTCTCCAAGTAAGAGGTCTAAAATGATTGCAGGTAAAACTGGTATCTTGGATTTTCTGATCAAGATACGTATCCCTGGGATTGAATGCTATGCCATCTGCCACATTCTGATAAACCTGCATTACCACTGAGGTAAATCCAGAATACCTTGTTCTAGTCTTGGATATAGACTTTTCCATGCATTTTATGTTGTTGTTTACAATTATTTTCCAATAGAAAATATCTACTTTTCTTTCTTTCTTTTTCTTTTTTTCTTTTTCTTTGAAAGGCAAGGCATCACTTGTAGTACAGTGTTGAAGGCTTGGCAGTAAAAGCTCATGTTCTGTAATGTTCATCCACTGCAGTTTAAAGCTTACATTTGATTTAGTGTTCATGATTCTCAACTTGCTTTATTTAAAAGATTTGACGTATTGGATAGGCCTGTCAAGAATCTTGTCTCGTTCATTTTGAGAATTTAATTTCCATATAATTTCTTCCGTAGAACGTATTTTAGGCTTGAGTATACCTTTGCTTTAGTTGTTATCATCCTAGCGAAGGCCTTCAGGTTGGAACTCAGAGTCTAAACCAATATCCAAATTACTTCATCCTTTTTCAGTGTTTTCATAGTATAACTTTTAATGCATTATAACATTTCAAATGTCCTTTGATGCTTCACTTCATGACAAAATCTTGGGGTCTATGTAATAGGTTTGCATTTAATTACTTAATCTGTCTCAAGTTGCTAGCTAGTTTCGGCACAATGCTATACATTGTTCATGTATTGGCCTCCTCAATTATCATGTTTAAGCATCGCGTAATTCGTTCGAAACTCACGACTCTTTCTCATAATAATTGCAAATTCTTTGTTTGGTTACTCCAATAGGGGCCAAATGATTTTGAGGTACACTTCTGGGGATTTACTTGTTGAGAACTTTGTTTGGCCTCCTGCTTTGCAATACTTGTAAGTGTAGGGATGAACAGACTATTGTCTTTAATGAATTTTGTTCAGTTTCTTGAAATTAACCCGCTATATTATGGTTCGAGAATCAAGTTGCAAATACAAAAGAAGGAAATTGTCAAGGTTGGTCTGTTTTCTCTGTTCATTTCAGTAACTAATTCAGAGACTACCTTCCTTTTTTTGCATTTGTATAAGCTTTCTGTTAGTATAAAATTTCCCTGGTTGGTTAGATTAATTATAGATGCATGTATATTTTTCCCTTGAGAATGCTACGGAAGCAAGCAACATCTTCTTGAAAATAGCATCAAGAAATCAACCATAGCAATTAATTGTGAACCTGTTTCTCAATGCCATTTTAGGGTCAGCTTGTGAAGTATGTGGCTATTTAAAGGTCTGGGCTTTTTAGATTCCTAGTCGGGTTTTTGCATGGAAATTCTGCTTCGAGAAGAAATGTTTTTTTTTTTTGATAATTGGGTAAGGGGAGGGGTTGCTTGGGTTTGAACCCAAGACTTCATGCCCCCAAGACTCTTGGCCACTCAGCCAAGAGCTTGTTGGCTTCGAGAAGAAATGTTGTTCAGGGCTTGAGACACAGATTTTCACCATTAAATCGGATGATGTCACTTCATTAAAATAAAATTATTTATATTTATTTTAAAAAACTTTTAATGTATTGACAGACATATACATTGTCATTGCATCAAATATAAACTCATTTTTTATTACAATTTTTACAAAAAAAAAGTTTTATGTAAAGACTTGGTAATATTAATACAATACGAAAAAAATAATTAAAATACGATACGAAAAAAAATATGAATATATAAATATGTTAAAATATATATAATATAAATTATTAATACGTTAAAATTTATATAAATATAAATATTTTAAACACGATTATAATATAAAATATGAAAAATGCACAAACACGAATAATTAGACTCAATGTGTGGGTTTCATTTCATATCAAATTTAGATTGATTTATTGAGACACAGCTGAGGTAAAATACCATTTCTTAAATATTTATGTAGCTAGCAAAATGCAGGAAAGTTTCAGCCCATAACATTTGGGCTCCTGGCCGATATAAAATAATTTATATTAATATATCCTTGCTGAGTCAAAGGAAAAAATGTTAAAACTAATCCAATCAAAATTTTAATTTAAAATCACTATGATAAATTAATCACAATAATATTACGTCCTTGATCTAAACTCGTTATCCAATGGATAGATCATAGAAAAGAATTTTATAACACGTGGTGGAAAATAAGAGGGTGGCAAGAAATCTATTACTACTACTCTATAAAAAAATCCAAATCTATAGTAAGAAGAAGTTAGGGTGTCAGTTCAATGTTCATGAATCTATCTATCTATAATCTATCTAATCTATAATCTACCCACCCCACCTATTTGCTACATTCACCTCCCCAGTCCCCGCCTATATTAAAGAATAAATTCTAAAACTAAACATAAACTTTGCACGTCACTCTCTCTTTGTCTGTCTTTGTCTTTGGTCACCATCCTGATTTTCAAGATCTTTTTACGTGGCAAATCCTGCATTGGACTTAATTCACTTTCACTCACATATTTAATTGCTACCAGACAATTACTTGATGCTTTTTTCTTTCTTTCTTTTTTTTCTTTCTTTCAAACATAATAATAATAATAATCTAAACAAATATATATTTTTTTTTTTGTCCTGAGCTTACTTGCAGATTCTTTGGTTTAGTTTAATTCGTTTCTTTAACATTATCTAATGTTCCTTTGTCTACAAGGACAGGTGTGCTGCTGCGCCATTATGTTCTTCTCTATTTTCTGGCACCTACAATTTTCAGTTTCTTGTTTCAAAGTAGCAAGCAAACTCCATCAGCTTGCACTTTGTTGTTCTTAAATTCTTTTACGTGTTCTTTCAAGGAAAAAGTTTGGCTGTAGTTTGAGTTCCTGAAATACTTTTGACAAGTTCTATAGAGAGATTTCTTGAGCTGGAACAGCCGAGAAAAGATTAATTGGTGACTCAGCTTTGCCTCTTTAACTTTGGTTGGTTGAAGGGTGGCTAGGCTTAGTGGAAAGTTGAAAGAAACTGAAAAGAGAGAGAGAAAGAGAAACTCCAAGCTGCATGAGGTTGAAATGAGTTGCCTCAGATGTAGGTAACCAGATTTTGGTAGTGTTTTTTTCTGGTATTTTCTACTAGTATTATGTTTTGAGTTACTTTATCATGACCCCATGTGCTTTTACTTCCTTGAATTTGTTAAGAGATAGGAACATTTTTTCGATTTTCGTCATATATTTCCCGTTGCCTACGGATCAAACTTCAAAAAGGGTTGGTTAAAAGGAAGAAAGTGAAGGCTTTCTCTTATCTCTTCTAGCCTCTGTTTAAAAGCTGTATGTGGGCTCTACGAACATCCAGCTGTAGGTTATGATTTCACTGTTTTTTGATTGCCACAAGCTTAATTTTTCATGTACCCTGGTTTTCTATCGTTACCAATACTTCTTAGTTTTCTGGCTTCCTGATATTTGTGCAATTAAGGCTCAGTAAGTAATTTCATTTTTTGGATTGCAAACGATTTATCCCTTTATACCAGACTGAATGATAAGAAGGACAAAGTAGTTTGAAGAGTAATAGCTTGCACGATTTTGAAAAGTTCAGAGGTTTGAGCTACTTATTGCAGGTAAAAGAGAATCATGGAGGAGATATCTGCAGCAATAACTGGTCCTTGTGCCGTTAGGCTGGGTGAAGTGATTTGTTATAATTCGAGAACGATGATACTTGTTGCGGAGAAGGCAAGTTTGTTCTCACCTCCTGAAAACAAGTCAAATCAACCTTGCGAGTTCATTTCTGGTGGAAACCAAGGTAACAAAGGAGATAATGGAATCATTTCGTCAAACCAAATTGAAACTGAGGATAGTTGTATTTCTAGAGAATACAATCATCAGGGAAGTGATCAGGAAGATGGATCGATATCATTCAGCGGCGATCATGAAAATTCATGTTCTCAATCTGTAGCTAGTGATATCAGCAGCATATCTGTTGAGGAAGTTTCAGCATTAGAGGTTAATTCTGTGAGAATTTCATCAACTACTCTGGTAGTGGAAAGAAACACTAGTGATGTTCAAGATGTCAAGAGGGTTGCAGTGGATCTTGCTGGGGATGATGGCAATATGTCCGATCAAAAATCATCGGAGTCGTTTCTTGAGGTGCCGCAACAAAAGAAGATAAGAAAAACTGAAAGCCAGTGTCTGTTTGAATTAGATAAAAACATACCCCTTTGGGGATTTACATCCATTTGTGGTAGGAGACCAGAGATGGAAGATGCTGTTGTGGCTAAACCTCGATTTTTGCAAGTTCCGAGTCAAATGCTGAAAGTTGAGAGCATATCAAATGGAATGAATCACAGTCTAAACGACTTAACTGCTCATTTCTATGGTGTGTACGATGGACATGGAGGCTATCAGGTATCTTTCTATCTTGCAAGTGATATATATGTGGGAAATATGACTCTGTGTTTTTTTTTCCAAGTTGGTTTATTTAATCAAAGATTATTTCTTTGCATAGGTTGCAAACTATTGCCGTGAACGTATGCATTTGGCTTTGGCTGAGGAGATAGAAATGGCAAAAGCATGTATTAATGATGGAAATATTGGGAACGACTGGCAGGAAAAATGGAAGAAAGCATTCACCAATTGTTTCATCAAAGTCGATGCTGAGATTGGAGGAGTTCATAGAGGTGGGAACAAGACTGATAGTGAACCTATTGCCCCTGAAACTGTCGGCTCTACTGCTGTAGTTGCAATTGTTAGTCCAACACTTATAATTGTTGCCAATTGTGGCGATTCAAGGGCAGTTCTCTACCGTGGAAAACTTCCCATGCCATTGTCTGTAGATCACAAAGTAAGACATCCCTACTTTGAGTTTTCTTTCCATTGGACTAATAATTTCAAAGACATTGAAGTTCATATTACGTTTTTTTACAGCCTGATAGAGAAGATGAACATGCAAGGATAGAAGCTGCAGGAGGCAAGGTCATACAATGGAATGGATCTCGTGTTTTTGGTGTTCTTGCAATGTCAAGGTCCATTGGTACGTGATTCTTTTTTTTTTTTTTTTTGGTACAAAGGAGGCAGTAGGAAAAGGGAAAAAGTTGCAGATATTGGGATTCGAACCTCAAAACCTGCTGGATGCCATCTTTTAAGGATTACTGCATGAACCAACTGAACTAAACTCCGGATTATGTGCTTCTAATCCTTGTCATATCAATTTCCAAGTTTGATTTCCATCTTAGCCTATATTGATTTGTAATTCTGAATCATTTGATTAATGAGGGTATTAAATTTGATTATCATCTTTTATGAGCATCAGGTGACAGATACTTAAAACCATGGATTATTCCATATCCGGAAGTAATGTTTGTTCCTCGAGCAAAAGAAGATGAGTGTCTTATCCTAGCCAGTGACGGCTTATGGGATGTCATTACCGACGAGGAAGCTTGCGAAGTTGCACGAAAACGAATCCTTATTTGGCATAAAAAACATGGTGATAAATTGTCTGAAGAAAGGGGTGAAGGAGTTGACCCAGCTGCTCAAGCTGCAGCAGAGTACCTCTCAAGGCTAGCTCTTAGTAAAGGAAGCAAAGACAATATCACTGTCATTGTCTTGGACCTAAAAGCTCAAAGAAAATTTAAGAAGAAAACCTGAAAGCAGGGTACCTAAAAGCTCAAAAAAGACAACCTTTGACATATTGTTGTATTCTGTCAAAAGGATTCTTTTGTTAAAACGCTTGCAACAAAATACATGATTTAGCCCATTTAACTTTTTTACCTGGGCTTCTTGTAATGTTAAAAGTATCTTTTTTATACTGAATCATGCAATATACTCAATTACCTTCTAAATTTTACAGCCACCATTAATAGCTCTGGTTTTCTAAATTTTAGTAAACATGAAGACTTGAGAAATTATCCCCTCAAACCAAATGCATAGAATAGAAGTAAAGACAAATAAAGGAACCAAAGTAGATTGGTCAGAGAGATTACTTCAAAGTACTTATAATTGTCACTGCATAGAATCTTGTCAGGAAATTCAAGGGCCATGGTGTTTGTTTCGATGGATTGCAGAGGACTGCTTATAGGTGCCGTGCTATGGAAATTAAATTTAGCCTTTCTGTTGAGCAGAGGCAGGCAAATAAGTAGTCAAAACCTACCCAGTTAGTGGAGTTATCTTTTCTTGCTTAGTAAATCCAATTACGTGATGATTGAAGTTAGCAAATCCAACTGCAAGTTCTTCCGTTGGGGTAACACTCAAGTTCTGAAGTACAGATCAAAAAAAGATTAAAAAAAAAAAAACATCAGCCAAATGCCAGCTTGCTGGCTCTGTCAGAGAAAGCTTGCACGCCAAATTCATCAGCAACCAGAATTAAAATGTGGAATGATATTTATATATTTTGCAATCAAGTAGATAGATCTTATAATAAAGCATTTTTCTATGTGAAAAGGCACAGTTAAAAACCCGAGATTTAACTCAATTGATTTATATAATTACTTTTAAGATATGACATCCAACAAATCTAAGTTCAAATCTCAACATCTACAATTTCTTTCTTTATCCTCAAAACCTCTTTTGTAACAAACAAAAAAAAAAATATTGCTGTTAGACCTAAGTCCTAAGAATAATTTGCCAGACCTCAGTGTCAAACCATCAGCAATTCAGCAAGCACTGCCATAGGTCACATCATCTTAACAGAATATAATAATACACTAGGAACTCGAATACGCAGACAAGACATTTGTCACTTTCCATTCTCTAATCCACTACACTTCATTTTTCAGCAAGTTTATACAATTTAGATTAATCACGTTACACCATTGATGATAACGTGAGTGACCATTGCTTTCGAAAAGATATAATTAAAAATAAAATTAAAACTTTTTCAATTCCCATAACCTAAACAGAATTAATGCATCCGGAACTCACATACTTAAGTAAAAATTGTCACTTTCCATTATCTAATTTCAATACAATTCTTATTTCAGGAAGTTTATAAAACTGTTCTTAATATATGAACAGCATTACCTTTCAATTATGGAACATTAACACACAGCAATAAGCTGTACCTCAAACTCCGAGATCCAAGTCCTCTGGCAAGAAAACTTTTTGATAATCTTTGATGCTTAACTTTGGGCCTTGCCATCACAACAGCCGCTCAAATAAGTCCTGCACTTTAGTGACAAACGACAACTACAAGTCTTCCATCCTTCTACAACTTTGGGTTCTGTTGACATTCTTTCGAGTCCGACCGGCTATTTGTTCAGTCTGAACTCTGCCAAAAAGAAGGTGACAATGTTGGTTTCGCTTTAAACGGCACCCCTGGTAATAAATATTAATCTCAACTCAAGCATGAATAGTGCCTGTTGTTTTTAAGCACACAGATAAAAAGGCTACCAAAATGAATAATTATTTTTCGGAAAAAAAGAAAATAAAGAACTTCAACCACAGTTCACCAAACACATTGCCTGAGCAGCAAAATATTGATCAACATCATAAAGCAAAATAAATGCATTAACAATAAAAAAATCCAATCTTTAAAAGGCAAAAGTCTAATAAATATCAAGTCCAGTGTCATGACAAGATAGGGACACCATATGGGTGCTTAGAAGTCAGAACTCAGAACCACAAAAGCTCACATGCGGGAAAATATTGGCATATCTGGAAAAAAGAATGATGCCATATTCTATATAGCCCGGGGTATACACTTAGGTAATAGTCGTTAGAATTCATCACCAATTTCATTATTTGTATCCATAGCCATTAGCCAATAACAACTTTGCTTATATTAGACTCTTTCTTTTTTTCTTTTTCTTTCTTTTACTTATTTTCTAACATCTATGGCCTTCCAAAAGCAAGAAAAGTAAAATTCTTAGCTTCTAAATAAACAGAAACCCTGAGAAGAAAATGTTAGGTACCAGAGTGACGGAATAGTGTCTCACAACTAAAATAAGAGATGAGAAAATAGGAACTGAACACACAAAATTTAACGTGGAAAACCCTCAATGAATAAAGGGAAAAACCACGGGGCAAGACTAGAAGAATTTCACTATGAGAAAATATTACAACACCTCTCTCTAAATACTAGGAGAGAACAACCTCACAAAGAATATAAGAAAGTATACAAGAGAGGAAGAGATAATTCTTGGGATGGTTTTAATACTTCTCCTTAAGGCTCTTTATATAGCCTTCAAGGAGGAACTCCTTCGTTGCTCCCACCGATGTGGGACTTTCTTATATAAGTTCTAACAATTCTCCCACTTGAAGATTTGATTAAACCAATCATATCTTCACACCACTCTTTCTGTCTTGCCATTCCATGTTGCTTACGTTTCTGATAGACCATAGGAGGATCGACACCAAATAAACTTGTCAGTGTTGATTGGCTTTGTCATAACATCTGCTAGGTTGTCTTTGGTGTGAATCTTTTGCATATCCACACTTCCTTCTTCTACTACTTCTCGAACAAAGTGATACTGTATACCTATATGCTTTGTCCTGGAATGAAAGGCTGGATTCCTTGCAATGTGCAAGGCACTCTGACTGTCACAATACACAATAATCTTCTGCTGCTTGTGCCCGAGTTCTTCCATTAACCTTTGTATCCATATTGCTTCCTTGCATGCTTGGGTAGCTGCCATGTACTCAGCTTCTGTAGTAGACAAAGCTACAACAGTCTGTAACTTAGATAACCAGCTTACCGCTCCTCCTGCAAGTGTGAACACATAGCCAGTAGTGGATTTCCTTTTATTAAGATCACCTGCAAAATCTGAATCAACATAACCCCTGACAACAAGTTCTGATCCTCCAAAACATAATGCAACATCTGAGGTTCCTTTAATGTATCTAAGGATCTTTTTAACAACATTCCAATGCTCTCTACCAGGATCTGCCATAAATCGACTGACCGCTCCCACTGCTTGTGCAATGTCTGGTCTTGTACATATCATAGCATACATAAGGCTTCCCACCGCTGATGCATACGGTACTCGAGACATTTCCATCCTCTCTGCTTCATTGCTAGGACTCATACCTGAGGATAATTTACAATTGACAGGAAGTGGGGTAGATATTGGCTTACAGTCTTGCATGTTGAAGCGTCGCAAGACCTTCCTCAGATAATTCTTTTGAGAAAGCCAAATTTTCCTGTCTTTTCTGTCTCGGTGAATTTGCATCCCTAAAATCTTGTTTGCGGGTCCCAAGTCCTTCATATCGAACTCCCTAGCCAACTGTGCCTTCAAATCTTGGATTCGATCTTTGTTGGGGCCTACCACCAACATGTCATCCACATACAACAGCAAAATAATGAAATCATTATCATCAAACCTCTTGTAGTACGTACAATGGTCTGAACTCAGTCTGTTGTATTCAAGGCTAATTATGAAAGAATCAAATCTCTTGTACCAACATCTGGGCGCCTGCTTTAGACCGTACAGAGATTTGGTCAACCTGCAAACCAAGTTCTCTTTGCCTGTTTCAACAAAACCTTCTGGTTGGAGCATATAAATTTCTTCTTCAAGCTCTCCATGTAGAAAAGCCGTCTTTACATCTAGTTGTTCAAGATGTAAATCAAATGCAGCACACATAGCCAACACTACTCTGATAGTAGTAAGTCTGACAACTGGAGAAAATATCTCGTTGAAGTCAATACCTTCTTTCTGAGCATATCCTTTTACAACCAATCTAGCACGATATCGTTCTACTTGATCATTGCTATCCCGCTTGATCTTGTAGACCCATTTGTTACCAATGGCTTTTCTGCCACGTGGTAATTCCACCAGTTCCCATGTCTCGTTCTTGTGAAGAGCTTCAATTTCTTCCTGCATTGCTGTCATCCACAGAGAAGCATCTGGGCTACTAGTAGCTTCATGAAAAGTTGATGGCTCTCCATCCTCTGTTAAAAGACAGTATGCAACATTGCTCTCCGTAACATACTCCGTGTGCCAATTTGGAGGCCTTCTCTCACGAGTTGACCGTCGAACTTCTACAGCCTCGGACTCAACTGGTTCTGGTACCTCATGCTCTGGTTCTGCTTCAGAAGAATCATCTTCTTGAGAATTTCTATCCATCTGCACTGTAGCAGTCTCTTTTGAAGTGTTGTCATTTGTTTGCTCACTTTGCAGTTCATTTTCTGCAAAAACTACATCTCTGCTGACAACAACCTTGCGGGCAGTGGGATCCCACAGGCGATACCCCTTAACACCGTCAGCATAACCCAAGAATATACATTTTCTGGATTTTGGATCCAGCTTTGTTCTTTCTTGGGAGTTGTACATCACGTACACAGGACATCCAAACACATGTAGAGAAGAATAATCAGCTGGCTTTCCTTTCCACATCTCCATAGGCGTCTTCAAACCAATTGCCGTTGATGGTGATCGATTTATCACATAACAGGTGGTTTTGACTGCTTCTGCCCAGAAAGATTTGGCCAATCCCGCTGTTCTCAGCATGGCTCTTGTTCTATCTAGGAGAGTTCTGTTCATCCGCTCTGCTACACCATTCTGTTGAGGCGTATGTGCAACCGTGAATTGTCTCATAATACCCTCTTTCTTACAGAATGCTAGAAAGTTACCGTCTACATATTCTCCTCCATTGTCTGTCCTCAAGCACTTGATTCTTTTCCCAGTTTCAAGCTCTACTTGTGCTTTGAACTCCTTGAATACTGGAAACACATCTGACTTCTTCTTGATTGGGTACACCCATAATCTCCTGGAATAGTCATCAATGAATGATACAAAATACTTTGCTCCACCCAGGGATATTTCTGGTGACTCCCACACATCAGAATGGATTAAGTCCAGTATGTGTTTGCTTCTTGTAGTTACTTTAGCAAACTTCAATCTATGCTGCTTGCTTATCACACAGTGCTCACAGAAAGGTAAATTGACCATCTTGAGCCCGGGCAGGAGATTGCGTTCTGCAAGGACTTTCAAGCCTCGCTCTGACATATGGCCTAATCTGCGATGCCACATCATCGTCGTTTCTTCTTGGCTGGCTGCTGCAACTGATGCATCTGCCTCTTGCAACGTCTCTCCCAAAAGCATGTATAGATTGCTTGTGATCTTCTCTGCTTTCATCACCACAAGGTTTCCTTTCACTACTTTCAATATTCCACATTCAGTGTGGATCTTGCACCCGAGGTCATCGAATTGTCCAATTGACAATAAGTTCTTCTTTAAGCCCTTCACATGTCGTACCCCTTGAATTTTGCGAACAGTACCATCATGCATTTTTAATCTGACGGTACCGACTCCAGCAATATCTAAGGCGTGATCATTTCCCATGAACACAGATCCTTCCGAAATAGGTTCATAAGTGCAAAACCAATCTCGGTGTGGAGTCATGTGCCATGTCGCACCTGAATCCATTATCCAGACATCATTGAGTTTCTTTCCGCCTTTAGAACTAGTCGCTGCTTCACTATACAAGATTTCTCCATCATCTGAGGTACTTGCAACACAACCTTGGGAGGTTGATGTTTCAGAATTCTTTTCTCCACCCTTCTTATTATGCCAACACTCCTTCTTCGAGTGTCCTCTCATGCCACAATTGTAGCATTTAAGATTCTTCCTTCTTCGAGATTTTGATCTACCATGATTCTGACTCCCACTGGAGCCACGTTCTGTTGATCTGCCTCTCATCACCGTTAAAGCCTCTGCTTGCTTTGAATTTTCTGACCTTTCCTCCTTATTCTTGCGCCTGGATTCTTCTTCAAGAATAGCACCGGCAACATCATCAAAGTGAAGAGAGTCACTAACATTGTTATTTGTGATGTTGATGATGAGTTGATCATACGAATCTGGTAAACTCTGAAGTAGAAGTTCCGCACGTTCATTTTCCGCTATTTTGAAATCTGATGCTGTGAGTTGAGCAAATAGCGTATTCAGAGTGTTGATGTGATCCGTTACCGACGTGGATTCACTCATTCGAAGAGTGTAGAGTTTCCTCTTCAAGAATATTCTGGTGTGAAGTGACTTCACCTCGTACAATTTGTTTAGAACATCCCAAATCTCCTTTGCAGTCTTCTTCTCTGCAACACTTGACAAAACTGAATCCGCCATTGCTAGGTGCAGATTGGCAACAGCATTGTCATCCTTCTCTTTCCACTTTTCATCAGTCATTTCTGTGGGTCTACTTTCAATTGCTTCTAGACAATTATCCTTCCTCAAAATTGCTCTTATCTTCAATTTCCACAAGGAGAAATTTCTCCCACTGAACTTCTCTATCTCGAATTTTGCTGCCATGGTTGTACACGAACTGAAGCGAGTTACACTATTTCACCGTGAATAGTACCGTATACGTGAACATTATTGTACGTATGTCGTACACTAGAACAAATCCAGTATACGTTAACAATTACTGCAAAAGTATACAACCACACGTATGAATAATAACCGTATCTGTGAATAGTACAGTACAATTGAATAGCCCGTATACTGGAACAGTGACCGTAGCCCGTGAATAGTGCACCAAGTAGGTTCCCAGGAAAGAGAGGTGGGTCACTGATAGACACACTTAAATACCAAGTCTTTCCTAGCCAGAACTTCCCTAGACACTTTCACACTACCACACTTTATTTCCAGCAACAAGAATAATTCTTTTCTGATGTGGAAGATCAGACAATAAAGAATAATTCTTTTCTGATGTGGAAGATCAGACAATACTGCAACCACAGAGCATACTAAGAACCAATACTTTCACTGCAGCGGAATAAGGACCACGAACCAATGGCTCTGATACCACTGTTAGGTACCAGAGTGACGGAATAGTGTCTCACAACTAAAATAAGAGATGAGAAAATAGGAACTGAACACACAAAATTTAACGTGGAAAACCCTCAATGAATAAAGGGAAAAACCACGGGGCAAGACTAGAAGAATTTCACTATGAGAAAATATTACAACACCTCTCTCTAAATACTAGGAGAGAACAACCTCACAAAGAATATAAGAAAGTATACAAGAGAGGAAGAGATAATTCTTGGGATGGTTTTAATACTTCTCCTTAAGGCTCTTTATATAGCCTTCAAGGAGGAACTCCTTCGTTGCTCCCACCGATGTGGGACTTTCTTATATAAGTTCTAACAGAAAATGATTTAAGAGTTACATTGTTATGCTTTAGATATGAAGCAAAGACAAGATAAATTTCATTTCATCACAGCGAAAACAAGTTTTTCAACAGATAAGCAGCAAATCCTGTGACCAGTCCCAGATCAAAGCATGTGAATTTTAATTCCAAAGGCAGAGTCTTGAAGTAGTAGAGAGCAAACCCATATAAGAAAACTATGACACCAAACCCAAGCACCAAAGCATAGACATACCACATAAGTTCTAAAGTGGTACAAGTGGTGATCCTGCATTGTTGAAGTAAGCTGAGAGGTCCACATCCAAGTCATCATACATGTTCAAGAAAGGCAGTGCCTGTATTCACATTGAAACTCATATGTGAAGCATCCTTAGCAGATATTTAATTTTAATCAATTCTTTACTATTTGAAATAAAGATGCCATAGAGGAATCCAGATATTTACGTACCAACAATTCATGTGCAGACTTTCTTTCCTTTGGGTCTTTCTTTACACTGCCATGGATAAAAGAACCCAAGGCC
Organism: Fremontodendron californicum; assembly: GCA_030761205.1. Lineage (NCBI taxonomy): Eukaryota > Viridiplantae > Streptophyta > Magnoliopsida > Malvales > Malvaceae > Fremontodendron > Fremontodendron californicum. The sequence goes on from JAULJL010000006.1 coordinate 1,887,071, forward strand.
GGGCTTGGTAAACTCATATGATCAAACAATTCTATAAAATCCTAGTGAAAAAAAATAACAATTGCGAAGGCTATCTCTCTATTATAGAAACAAAACTAATAAATGATCTCTTTTGACAAAATACCAATTTAAAGCAAACTTTTTTAATTTAATACAAAACTCAATAACTCATTATAAAGCAAAAACATTCTAGAGCATATTTTAAAGCAAGTGTATCAAGTAACTCGTTAAAAATAATCTTTACCATGCAGAAATAAATGAGCAAAACTCAGAAGAAAATTGATCTGAAGGTGCACAAGGTGGTGATTGTTGAACAATTTGTTCCATGAGCTCATAAAAATTAGTCCATCCTTCTGCCTGCTCTGGTGGGGAATATGGGAACTGACCAGTTGCACACTCAAGCAACACTAGCCCCAAGCTCCAAATGTCACTTTTATTGCCATAATTGCCACCAATAATTCTCTCCGGCTACAAAAGAAGTAAATAGACATAAAAAAACTAATCAGTTTTGAACAAATAAGAATAAAATACACCTTAGCCACCTAAAAAACATTATTTTGGTACAGTAAATTACTTACAGACATATAGTTGTACGTTCCAACAAAAGTGTTTGCTAGTCCTGAGGATCTTGTCATTATCGCACTAACACCAAAGTCAGTGATCTTGACTTCTCCCATATGATTTATTAACAAGTTAGACGGCTTTAAGTCTCGGTGGATAATGTGTTTTTCATGATGAAGATACATCAAACCCTTGAGCACCTGCATTAATGAGAACAATTTCAAAATGCATACCAGAACATCTGGTACATACTATAATTAATTTCAAGTTTCAAATGTACCAACCTGCTTACATATTGCAGCAAGATAGGGTTCGGGAATGGATTTAACATTTTTCAGAAAATCTGCTAGGGATCCACCATCCATATACTCCAAGATGATTGAAATGGCACCATTTGTATAGAAAGACTGATAACAAACAACAACATATGGGCACTGAGAGGATTGATTTATTTTCAATTCCTTTGCAATCTGCTTGCGAGCTGACTCCTCAATATTCATTTGAATAACCTGATAAAAGAAGACATGTCAGAATTTAAGATATTGTGAGAACAACATGGAGATGCTAAACTAAAAAATGAATATAATGGTTATTTGGCTAGCTCCAATATTTGAAAAGGAACAATAATATCTGTTTTAGAAGAATGGCTTCGATCAAATCAAGAAAGGCTGAACATGCTTCATTAATTCATAGTGTAGCCAACAGCAGTTACATTTCTATAACAGGAAATAGATCATAATACATTTCTATAACAGGAAATAGATCATAATACATCTGTCAAGCATGATTTAGGAGAGACTTTTTATCATCATTTATCATGATCAAACCTTTCAATAAGTTTCCAGGAATCAAGGCCTTGACTTGAGTTGACATAAGGTAAATGAATAACTTCTTTCACCCACAGAATTCTGGCACTTTAATTTTATAAGCCAGAACAACAACTGAAATTATATTTTTGTAACCTAAGCATCATTGAATTTGACTGGAAATAGAAAAATAAAGCTTCAAGCTATGTTGCTCCGACTCTTCATTTTTCTTGAAATACCCGTGTCCGACGCATATTCGGACATGTGTATGGGGATATGACACTCCAAAGACCCTCCAAATACATGGAAAAACTTAAAAAAAAATGAACATACCCGCGTCGGACGCATACCCGTATCCGACACTCACACTCGAGTCCGAGTAACATAGGTTCAAGGAACCAACTTCTGTTCTCTGCTCCCAACAAGACATTCCAACATCAGAAGATGTAATTTCATTACCGTAGAGGTGATATGTATAAAAACATGCACATGTTATTGAAAGGGCAATAATTCTTGCTTAACAAAACAAAACAAAAATCAGACAATGAAAAAAAATTAAAACCAAAAACATGAAAATACAGAAAGGGTTAAACTTGGCATTTGGATTCATACCTTCAAAGCAAAAAACTGGCCAGTCCATTTGTGTTGAACCAATTGCACAATTCCACCATTACCCTTGCCAATAACTTTAACCGCATTGATATCTTCTAAACTCAACTGATTGTCATTGTCAGTTTCTGATGGCTTAATAGGTGGAGGCTAAAACCAAGAAAAAACAGAGACAAATTAAGATCTTTGAAACATGAAAAATCTAACAAATCAATCTTAATAATAGAAACTGTTTTCATCAATTAAAAAATTGGCTAACGGTAACATCTTTTTATTCAAAAGCAATCTAGAAAGAAATACATAAAAAGTCAAAGATTCTGAAAGATGAAAAACATTTAAAAAAAAAAAAGCAAATTCATTGAAAAAATAAAAATGAGAAATCCTACAGCTTCAGGTTCGGATTGAGAGACAATTCGAACTCCGTCCTTGTTAACGAGGAGATCACCGTCTTTGAATGTACCGCTTTGGGTTCTGCCATGAAAAATTCATGACCAAAATCAGACTTTAAAAAATTAAAAAAGAAAAGAAAGTATAAAATTTGAATGAGAGGACGTAATAATTAAATTATCATTACAGAAATTTGGCGAAGGAGATCTCGGCTGGAGGAGAAAGAGAGAGCTTCAGATTAGGCCTTAAAATTCCCTTTCCTTTCTTCATCATTTCCTTTTTTCTCTTTGCTTTCTTCTTTCTTTTTGTTAGCAGAGTGGATAGCAGTCAGTCTTCCTTTTTTATAAGGGTTTTAGATTTAGATTTTACACAGATAGGGAGAGAAGGGGCTTTAAAAAATCGATTTTTGGTTTTTAAAAAAAAATAGTGGAGAGTGTTTCCATGGTTGGTAGAGAGACAGAGCAGGAGACCAGTCTCCTAACATAACAGCCACGAGGAAGATGACCTGACTTCCCGTTTACTTTTCTTTAATTTACCCGCGCCTCTTCTTTTCTTTTAATTATTTTATCTTAATAATTTTTTATTTTTAAATAAGATTAATAATGTTCTTTTTTTTTTTAGTCTATTTTAATAACAAAAAAGAGCAAAATTGAACTTTTAAAGTTTTAAAGACAAGTTAAATCTATAAATTGTTCTTTTTCACAATTTCACTTTTTTTTTTTATATAATTTTGTCATGTTATACTCGTTTGGATTTTTACACACTCAATTTTTATATAAAATATTTGACGGACTTATAGCTATTCAATAGTTCCAACAAAATAAAAATAGACATTTAATTTTATATATATCAAGTTCACATACACCCAATAAATAACTATAAATAAGTGAGTAAATATTGATAAAAGTAAGAAAAAATATAAAAATGGACTATCTGACTTCTAATTATTTTTTATTGAAAATTATCTGAATCCATACAAATTTAATTTAAGTATCGAAACATTTTTCAAAAATCAAACTCCGATACTATTTTGATATTTTTTATCTTTGCAGATTAATTTTAATTTTTACTGTCACAATCTTTAAAGACTCACCCAAATTCACCATTAGAAAAACATCAGCAATCCCATTCTTTTTCTCTTGAACATATGTCCAATATAATTTGTTTGGTTTTCTTTTTGTAATTTTTAAATGCAAAAAATAAAATTCTAAATGTGAAACACTAGAAATTAGAAGTGTAAAACCAACCTATGGTTCATGCGAAGTAGTAGTTTGAAAACTTGAATTAGCAAACAGTTTATATATAGTCTAAAAAGAAATTTATTAAGTTGTCTTTTTCTTATTACTTTTCACATTGACTTAAAAGCTAGTTGAACCAAACATATGACTGACATTAAAAGACATAAATAGGTTAGGATTACTGTCATTTTTACAGAAAATTAGATTAATCACATTACACACCATGATAATAACGTACATGATTGACCATTGTTTTTTTTTTTTTTTTAAATGAAAATCTTATCGGAAAAATATATATATTTTACTATGCCCTCTATTTTTTTGTACTTTAATTTTCAGAATTGACAACCAGCTGAATTTAATACATACAAGTTCTTCCTTTTTAGCTGGCCGGCAAGGGAAGTCAAAAAAAGAAGGGCTTAACTCTTAAGGCTTTGGCCTTTTTTAGCCGTTTTGGATATGATGAATGTGGCTAAAGCTTGAGGCTCTGTTTCACTGGCAACAGCGGAAGGGTCATATTTATGGCGATTCACATGTGGGGATCTGTACCGAAAGGCTTGGAGTTGGAGAGGTACTGAGCAGTACCAAGTAGATAGCCTAGTAGCAGCAACAGGGCTAGCAGGCAATAGCCGACTTGCTGGAGGAGGCCCAGCCAATTTAGGCTATATGTTTAGCATTACTTTTGAGATAATTTTTTAGATTAAAATTTGTTTTTTACTAGAAATGCAATGTTAAATAGATAATCATTATTTGAAAAATCAATTAAAAAATCAAAAAATATAATTTTTAGATTTTAAAAATTGATTTTTGAATAAAATAATTTTATTATTTTTGTATTTCTACATTTTTATTATTTTAATTTCTCACAATATTTTTTCACAATAATATAAAATGCAAAATTTTTAAGTCATATTTTTTCATTACACTTTTTCAACCAAATTTTTTTTCATCGCTAGACTAACCCTAGTAACGCTTTCTGGTTGCCCATAAATTGTTTTTGTTTTTTCTTCTCCCTATCAAATTCTAATCTCTCATGTCGGTAGCAAAAATTTGTTAAGCAATCCTGGTTTGGTTTCATCAAGCGAACCCGCAAAACTCCACACTTGTTTAACAAAAACGCAATAAGCCAGCATTGATTACAGCAGTTGGACTATAACCCGCAAGGGAGAAAACTGGTTATTTGCAGGACAAAATGCACCCAGAAGAATCTCGAACAGGTTATAGCTAAAACAAAACAGGAAAACCTTAGATGCAGCAGTTATTGCAAGTTAATTTCAATCACGTTCTTTTTACATATTCTACAATGAATCTGGTTCAAACCTGCAAAACATCAAATCTAGCAGTAATCTACCATTAATGAATATTGGACCAATTGACTCTTACTCAGCCCTCTGTGGAATCCTTGGACTACTGTTTTGTTTATGGTCATATTCATAGCAGAAACCTAATTTTGGCTAAAACTCTCAAAAAGTGGCAAAAGGGCTCACTTTGCCACTTGGATGCGACAACAAGGGAGAATCGCAATCTATCAAACAGAATCCCTTAAAAGAGTTCGATTGTTTTCAGTTAACAGGTTGGTTTTATCAAATATAATTAGGGGTGAGCATTCGATCGGTTCAGTCGATTCGGTTTTAAAATTTTAAAAATCAATTAAGCCGATTATACTTATAAAATTGACCGACAAAGATTCTAAAATCGAAAAAATCGAAACCGACTTAAAGTCGATCAGTTCGGTCAGTTTAATCAATTTTAACTATTTAAAAAAAAAATTATTTATTATATTATTATATAATATAAATGATATATTATATTATATATAAATTTAAATTATTATATAAATATATTTTATTTATATTATATTTAAAATAAAATTAAAATTAAAAGGATCTAGTTAGATCTATTTGGTTATCAATTTTAAAAACCGACAATCGACTGAACTAAACGACTAAACCGATTAAATTTAAAACCGAATAAACCGAATTGAATTAACAAAATTTGATCGGTTCGATCAGTTAAATCAATTCATACCGATTAATGCTCACCCTTAAATATAGTTGTGAGATTCTTTTAGAGTGTATCGTTTGATTATGGAACTGCCTATAAATAGTGGGCCTGATGCATATAAATGATAAGTGAATTTGATATTATTGGTTAAAAAAGTAATGTTAATAATAGAAGTGTTTATAAAACGGCTTAGGTCAAAATGAGTTGACCTGATCCAATCAGTTTTCTAAAAGCCCAATCCAAAACTCGACCCATAGGGTTCAAAAGGTCCAAACTTCTCAAAAAATATATTAAAATATTAACATTTTTAAATGTTTTTAAAATTAAAATTAAATTATAAAATATTTTTCACAAATAACTTAATGTCCCGAACCATCCGACGTGTACAGGTCTAAATGTCAACACTCTCTTTTCTAAAATTCCTTTCATTGAATCATCTACTTGGCTTTGACCAGCCAGAAACTTTAGCCTACTCAATGTACTTCTACAGTTCTACCATGGCTACGCCCTACAATAAGTGACCTATACATTGCACCAACAAGATTTTGTTTCATCAGCAGCTAAAAGAGAAAAAAATAAAATAAAATAACATTAAGGGGAGCTTGTTATAATTTACAATTCCAAACATATAGTCTCGGAATTGAAACATTCTGGAAAAGAAATTCAAATAAACAAACATGAAGATAAATTTAGTATCGTTGAGTTCAATGTTATGTATATATAAGTGTACATACAAGTGTGTAAACTATGGTATATACAAGTGTGTTTCGAAATTTCATGAAAATTACAAACCCAAGATTGAAAACTTCTAGCAGCTGCTGCACACATCTTCTCACTACTCCCTATAATTTTACCTCAATATGCATATTCTAAGTGTCAATAATGTTGATGGAGAATTTGGATAGCAACTGTGGCACTTCTGATATTATCGGTCCGTATGTCTACAAAAGTTAAAAGCATAAGGAACATGAAACTCTGGTGAAAATCTTATACTTTGAACAAACAAGTTTCGTAGCATAAATATGAGGATATCCAAGATGAACTTGTTAAAGCAACATCTAAAACATGGCAGTGAAATTGCATCAAATGTTAATAAAACACAATGGTATGATTTAGTCTTAATTGAATGTCCAAGCACCATTTGGTTGTTCCAATTTTTAGTGTTAACTTGTACCTTGTGATTTTCTTGAACCTGGGACAGTGGAACTGCAAGCAATTTCAGGTTTTTGGGTACAATAAATTTTCGACTTTCTGGCAACCTCACAAGCAAGAGTTTGGTGCATTCCTGTAAAATGAGATTACCACAAGAACTGAGAAAGATATAAAACTGCAGCAGCAGCTGTATTAATGTACCAACTACCAACTACCTTAGGCTGTTTTACATTGGCTGGCAAGTAAGGATACAATAATGTTTCAAAATCATGCCGCCACCACATGCCAAGACACTCTCCCACCTAAATGTTTAAGAACATGAGAATTTTCACACCATGTCACAATAATACTTCAATTTGAATAGGGGGGAAAACTGCTTTTACCTCCCATTCAGTTTCATTGCCACCTTCACAGGCAGAAAGGTTCCTGGAAAGCTTACGTCTCAGTCCATCAATATCTGGAAATTCAGCTCAATCTTAGTTCAGTGAACCCTTAGAAGATTGCCCTGCAGCCCAAGAATGATTCACCTAACTAAATTCAAGTTTGTAAGACAGTTTAATAAAACTATCAACTTACCTGATTCACCTGGCCTCAAACGACCGCCGGGAAGCTTAAAGATGGAATTTCTAACTTGCAGCAGCAACAAATGAGGGTGCTTGAACAACTCAACCTGATTAAACGTCATTTCTTAAAACATTTGTAAAAACATATAACAAAACTAACACATTCCCATGGGACTAATTTTGCATGAAACACATATAATTGTCTGGTCAGAACTAACAAGTTTGCCTGCTTTCTCACAACATTTCAAGTGGCACAGGCACGCCATGTGGAAAACAGTCTACCCTTTATTAACAGTCACATCTTAGGCCTAAAAGTAGTTTGTTCTCAACCTCCAGAAGTCGCCTCTTTGCTAATTGACTAACAGTTTGCCATAAACTGGAAGTCACTTTCAAGATTTCTTATTTAAGAATAACAACAAAATAGTTCACAGGTTTCAGCCTCGAACTAACTAAATTCCATAACTTTTTGACCTAATTCTTGAGTAAAATCCCCTTATTGACAGAAAAAAAACTTCCTGCTATACCTAAACGATGCAATTCCTTCAAAATTAAACAATATGTAACAATTTTTTTCCGTTAATCAAACTTAAAAAAACTACAACAATCAGAAGAACAGTGACAAGCTGAAGCCAACCCAGAAAGAGAGTAGATAAAAAGAACCAACCAGAATAACAGCTTCTACAGAAGTCCTCAATCCGTAAGCAGCATAACTGGGGGAAAAAAAAGTTAAAAGTGTTAAACCCAAAAAGATATTGGCAAATAAAAAAGAACCCAAATGAATTTTACATTGGAAAAAAAGAGATGTGGAGAAGTACTTGGATTTCATCCTATTAATACGATCGGACAGAGTTTCATCCTTGAAAACAATGGCTTCTTTGGATCCAAAATAGTAACAACTTAGAGAGTAAATATCAACCTCTTTTCTATGATCATCGCTGCTACTATGATCGTTTATTGTTGCTGCTGCTGCTGCTGCTTCTGCTTCTACTCCCATGTGATCATCTCCCATCTTAAATTTCCTAGTAAACTCAAGCGTCACAAAGAGAAAAACAAGAGTGTTGGAATTGTTTCTTTATAAAGAGAAAAAAGGAAGTGATGAGGGAGAGAGAGTAAACTGAGAATTTAGTATAGCATAGAAGAGAAGAGAAGAAAAGTTAGTGGAACGTGTCTTCTAACTGTTTGTTTGTTTGTTTGTTCGGTAATCAAGAGTCTTGAACGTGGCGCTCCAGAGACACCTGGTTCCATACAAGACTAGGATTGTGGTCTGTGGAAAGTAGGGGCGGTACGGCAAAAACCAACAAAAAGATTTTTGGTGTTGGATATAGATAATTCGTGTATTGGTGTTTAAAATATTTTATATTTATATAAATTTTAATTTGTTAATAATTAATATTAAATAAATTTTAAGATATTTATATATTTATATCATATTAATATTATTTTTATCATATTTTTATTTAATTTTCACTTGTCAGGAATGGGAGGACGTGGAGAGACGTCTCTGGGCTTGGACAGTTTCTTCTTTGGTTCTGGGCTTAGCTTCGAATAACGATCCGACGCATGGAACATCTAAAAGCATGTCCAATCTTATCAAAGTTTAAGCGTTTGAAGGTTAAGTGTTTGCCATTTAACCTGCCCGAGCAAGGTTCGAGAGCTGGTAAACCAAAAGAAACCAAAAAATATATATATATATATATATATATAAAGTATTGAATTAAAGTATTGAATTAAAGTATTGAATAGTAATATTTTAAAAACATTATTGTAATTATTTAAAATAATAAAACAATTATATATTCCAAAATTTCATTAGAATTTGTTGTAACTTTTTCATAAACCTCATTTCAAAGTTCTAGCTTGTATTTCTAACAATTTTATAGATATAGAAAGCTTTTAACAAAGACATTTACTTCTTTTGTACTTAAAATAAAAAGAACTAGAAATTTTTAAAGATATTCGATTCATTGAAAAATAATCTAGTGATTATAAACATCAATGTCCAAATAAGAGGTCATATGAATTTTGTTAACGAGTATTTTTAAGATATTTTATAAAATTAACTAATAAATTATTTATAATAATAACATTATATTAAATATAATAATTAATAATTTTATTCATTATTTTTAAAATATTACTCTATATATAATAATCTAAAAATATATATTTAAAACACTCGTTAATAAAATTCTTACCATATTTAAAAGTGTTATACTATAACTTTAAAATAATTTTATTTATCACAAAAATCTTGGTTTGAAGCTAATCCAATAAAAAAGTCCCATGAAACATGTTCATCCTTGAATTGCGGCTAAATACAATGTTTGACTGACCCCAATTGCATTTTTCTTTATATTCGACCAAGCAATTAGCAAAATAATTGTAGTGGACCTTCTTCCTTTGTTTGAGGTCTACTTCTTTTTGCCTCTTTTCGTTTTTTCTGATGACTAACAATAAATAAATGGGTTTCGTTACTAAGTGTTTTATAACATTTTTTAAGATAAATTAATATGTTATTTATAATAATATTATATTAAATACAATAATTTATAATTTTATTTATTATTTTTAATATATTTAATAAAAATATTAGTATATATAATAATTTTAAAAAAAATATGTTACGACACTTGTTATTAATATACCAGTTGGCTTAACCAAGCAGAGGAAAGTTGAGGCGCGTGGCCAAACAACGGTTTTGACAGATGGGTAGTTACTAGTTGATAATGAATTATATGTCACATTATTAAATTCGTTTATAAAATTTAAAAAAAAATTATTAATGAATATTTTTATGATATTTTTTAAAATTAATAAATATATTATTTATAGTAATAGTATTACATTAATTACAAAAATTAATAATTTTTTTTATCATTTTTAATGTATTAAATAAAAATATTTGTCAATTAAAAATACTCGATCCAAATTCTAGTTGTGTTATGTAAATAATATTGTATTTCTTAAGGATATTTTCAAGTGTTTTAGATCGAAGTATCCAATCAACTACTATGATTTCATTGTACCTTTTTTTTTTCAATATCAACGTTGATCATTGTTTTGAAGAGTTGAGCCAAATTTAATCATGATAAGTTAAAACCAAAATGAAAATTTAAAATTTGGTTCAATCGTTTTACTACTAATAAGTAATAACATTGGATAAATTCAGGTACCATGGGCCTCAAAAATTAGGCCTTGGCCCAAGTTTTTCACTTTATTTCATGATATTTTGCTCCCTATATAATATATATAATCTTTAGAAGGGCAAGGGCCCATCTACGCTTGAGGTTTGTAGCCAGCAGAGTCCAAAATTAGTATTACCCACCCAGAAGGCCTGAACTTGATTAATTTCTATTTTATAAATTTTACTTTCAAATTTAAATTTATTAATTTTGAACATGACACGAAAAAAAAAAAATTAAAACACGACACAATATAATATAAATATATGAACATGTCAAAATTTATATAACACGAATTATTAACATGTTAAAAATTATATAAAATATATAATACTTTAAATACAATTATAACACATAAAAAATAACACGACATAAATACACAAATTACTAGATCTATCCAAACCTAATTAATTTCCTTCAGCAAACAAAGCCCAATTTGAGCCTTTTGGAGGGGACTTATCCTTGTCATGGAATTTCAATGACCTAACACATAAATATGGATATATTGTGATTTTGAAGCGCAAAAAAAAAAAAAAAAAAAAATCCATTCTGATTAATTTAAACCATTAAACACTCTGATTTCTTTCTATATCAGAAGAATCCAATTCTCTTAGTTTGCAAGTGAAATGCATTTTATTTTTATTTAAACTGCTCCTACTATTTATTAATCTTTCATCAAATATTAGTTTGTTACAAACTCATAATATGAAATTAAAAATAAAATAAAAAAGTAGTAGATGATACGAATGACAATCAAATTTAATTAATTAGTACTATAATTATAAATGTTTTATTTATTAGTATGTACAATTTAAAGTTACATCTTCCTCTCAAATATTAAGTCTTAAGTCGTTCCAATTCAAGGGGAAAAAAAAGAAGGTAGAAAAGGGTGTTAAGTTTGAGCCCTTATATATATTATATATATATATATGTATATATATATTTTAAAAAGTGTATATTACATATTAAACTTAAAAATATTATCATCCAAATAATTGTTCGGCTCCCTCCAACCACTAAAGAATGATTTTGGTGGATAGACAACAAATTCTTTGTTGATACTATAATAACTCAATCATTGTCGGTAACAAGTCGGCCATTTAGAAAATTGCAAAAAAAAAAATAATAATAATAATAATCCAAATCCAAATAAAAATGGTGCACCTTGGTAACTTGATTTACTTCCTGGATTAAGCCAAGTCGGGTTAAGTTCAATGAATTTTTCAAAAATTTTATTCAAAACACGATTTAGTTAAGCCCATAAAGCCATTATGATTGAATAGGATCATTTTGATTGTTCATAAATATTAAATAATATTTTTTAAATAATTTTATGTTATTCATTAAATAATAATTCGAAAATTGAATTTTAAAATTTGTGTTCAAAATTTTGCTCAAATCGAATCAAATTCACCAAATTAAATGGATAACCAGATTCGTGTAAAGGTAATTATACCACCACCAACCAATATAAAATCAATAATGCCAAGAAACTCAGGAATCAAACTAAGGGTTTACTTGACATTTCATACGTGGTCCAATCAAGAAAAATATTATATTTATATTTTCAATTCAAGGTAGCACTCGAATAAAGTAAATAATAAAAACATGTTTATTTTATTACAAGCAATGATAGGGATAATAATAAATTAAGACAAGCGGAGAAAAATAATAAAATTTCTTTTTCCATAATTTTCTGCCATAATTATGCAAAAGACATAACGAGTCGAGATGTCAATTATTCGCTTCGTTTTCTAACAGAGGATGTAATTTTGCTGCTTTGCTTGTCATGTAAAACACTCCTCAATTACATTTTTTTTTTAATTTTAATTTTCTTTTCTTCGGTTTACAAAAAGAATAATCAATCCAAAGTTTCATTCCTTCAGTTCGAGTTCTTCACAGGCAAGTTCCTCGCTCTTTTTTTTTTTTTTTTTTTTCTTTTCTTTTTAATGTTCTTTGATTTTCTGATCTGTTTGTTTAAGATATGTGTTTTGAACTTTTTTTTTTTTAGTGCAGACGACTTTTTTTTAATTGTTAATTTTTCTTCTTTGTTCTTTCTTGCTCATCTGGATATTTTTGTTTCTTCTTGTCATATTTACCTTGAAATTTATTTAGTAATTCGTGATCCAATGAGATTTCTATCTACTTGTTCAATTAATCAAGTAATTGATATTCTAGTAACAAACCATTGAAATATATCAGATTTGTAATCAATTGTATTGTTCATTTATTTTCTTTCTTTTTTTTGTCAATTTTATTCCTTTATTTTTCCCCAATGATTATTTGATAAATATATACCTACATGTTAGCAGTTATCCATGGATAATTTCCAATGTTAGTTGAATTCATGAATTCTATCTTAGGATGATCATAGCAAAGTTTCCAAAAACCATGACTTTAGCTGTATTTTTGTTGTCTGGGAACTCTAAGAGCATGTTGACTCTGATGAAAAATGTTTATGTTTTTAGTTCTTAATTTGCTTCTATGCAAGCTTACCTGCTGCTAGCGTAGCTGTTTCGGATCATAGATCAAATTTTCATTGAATTTTGATTGTTCTTAGTATTTGTCCAATTGTCCTTCAAATGGGCTATGCCTGAAAACATGAGTTTCATGGATGGAAATTCATCAGCTCTAAAACTGAATCTGAGGTTCTTCTTTATCATTTGAAGCAGGAATTTTGTCTGTTGAGTATACACTGAGGACTTTAACGCTCCCAACACATCAGCTCTGGCACACATGGATCAAAGTAATCAGTCTTTCTTTCTTTGTATTTGCTAATTTTTCTCCTAAATATGCCCATATTTTCAGTCAGGCTAATAGTTGAAGAGAAAACTTGTATTTGTATGATGCTGTTCGATTATATTCGTTTCTCTTCTTTGAGAAAAGCTCATTGTGTTTTTCCTTTTTGGAGACATTGGATTGTCTTATATGGCCGGTATAAGAGTCCATTTGATGCAACTGATAATGAATTCTTAATACTAAATAGAAATACAGTTATGTCTAAGAATATCATGCAGCTGATAAGAGATGCTGTTAAAAAGCAAATCCCATATGATTTTTTCCTAGGTGAATAAATAACTTGATTTTAAGAACAACGAGGGCAAATAATTCATCAATAGTGTAGTTTCTTTTCTTCAGCAGAATTGTATTTTTAAAGTTCCTCAGTGTTGGATGCTATGAATCAATTGGCATACTACAGCTTGTGAGTATATCTATGGCTGCTTACTTGGTAGGAATGAATTGAGTTCAGCCAAGAGCATATCAGCATGACCTATATTTTGCAGTTATCATATAGTTCCAACTGCCATATATCTCTTTTAGTCACTTCTAAATGATTGTTTGTTTGAAAAATGCTTATATCTTGGTATATTGTTATAAACGCAACTGGATGTGTTTGATCTGTTGAATAAGGCTTAGATCACATTTAACACTAAAGGTTCAGATATTTGTAAGAAAGTTTATCCTTTGATCTCAAAAAAATAAGTTATTTGGTTATATAGACCTTCAAGTATGAACTCAACATCGTGGCAACTGACCTTGTTCTTTACTGTTCTAGACAATCTGCCACAAGGAGTAGTTCATGTGGAACTTAAAGAGGAAAAAAAGCAAATGATTAGTCGAAGAATTACTTTTCCTAGGCAATTGATGAATATGATAAATTAGTTTCCCAACTACAACATGAATTCTCAATGTCACAGGTGCTGCTGTCGAGGAGGCAGGGAATTTGAGAAAAAGCCTTGAGGTTGCAAAATCACTCTCTGATAAACATCTTGATCTTTTGAGGCCATCTGCTCGATACCATTCAGTACTTAAAGGTAGTGACTATATTAAGCTAATTACATGTTCAGTCAGGGATTTTTGACCCACACCTGCAGCAAACAGAGGCGGAGTGTCATTTCTGCTCCTTCGATATACAATTAGACATTTATTTTTCCATAGTTTTCCATGTGTGATCCTCCATCAATTGAACATTATCTTAAAGAATCAAGCATCATGTTATTTGTATGAGTATATATGCAAGTAATGCAACCAATTGAGAGGTAATGCTGTGATGGTAGGGCAAGCACCAAATGCAGCAGAAAAAGGCAAGTATACACTTATCAAAGATGTGGAGGACTTCCAAACAGGGATTTTTGACAAACCTCTTCCATGCTTTGGCTGTGGGATAGGATGGTTCTCGTGAGTACTTTTCACTCTTCTCCATGTCCCTCTCCCTCCTGCAGTTTTCCGTTTCTCATGTTGTCTTTATTTGTTACAGCTTCCTGTTAGGATTTCTGTGTCCATTGATGTGGTACTATGCTACATTTCTTTATTTTGGTAATCACTACCGTAAAGATCCTAGAGAGAGAGCAGGCCTTGCTGCTTCTGCAATTGCTGTAAGTACTCCCAGTCTTCCCCCCTTCCCTTTCTCCTCTCAAAAATAACTTTTGTATTGATCAAACAATCGAAATCGATCATTATTCTGTACATACCAAAAAAAATCAATCATAATTTCTGTCAGTTAAGATCATTAGATTTCTATTTTTCTCTTTATGTTTGAACTCATTGTTTGATAGAAGTATTACTTCAACTTATTCCTAAATGAATGCACTAGTCACCATTCATTCATACCTGTGTATAATATAAACGGCATGTCTTTGTTGTTGCAGGCAATGGCAAGCTCTGTTGTACTGCTGATCGTACTAGTTTTTATTCTATTTTCAACCTAATTACCTGGAATCGAAGTACATGATGAGTTCAAAGGAATTGCATGCTTGGGCCGCAATGGAGGAAACTGTTGCCCCACAAGCATGCAATATGAGAAAACAGAGCCAACCTTGTCCCATCTGCTGAGCATCCTTGTAAAGACGACATATATTCGAGAAATGTTTTGTTTATAGGAATTCATACAAGAAATTATACTTGGCCATTGATAGAACCATGAAATTTGAGGCTATGTTTATTTGTAAGTAATTTGATTTCATTGATGAAATAATTTGTTTCATTGTTGAATGTTGATACAAAATTGCCATTTACCTACAAACTTCAATCTTGTCCCTAGTGTTTTCAGGATTGGGATTCTATTCATTATAACTTGCTCAAAATAAATAGAACAGGCACCTATTTCTTCTGTGAGATTCCTAGTACGCTGAAAATTTCTCAAAACCTCAAACTTATGCAGAGCTCAAGTCCAGTCCATTCATCAATATCTATATCCATGCGCAAAGAAAATAAGTTCATGATGGTTATACTTTGGCTTAAAGCAAATCATTTTTGGGTGGTATTTCAATGTGAATTATAACCCATAAACAGGCAAAACTATCATCTTATACAGTAGACAAAGAAAATTTCTATAAGCATTTGAAATGATTAATAGGTTAAAGCCTAAACTTCAGGACCAGCTCCAAATTGATTCTCAAGCAAAAGTTAGTAATAAATGACTGGCCTTTTCATTCAAAAAAGAAAGGATGAATGATTGTAAAACTGCCATAGGAAACAAATTACTGGCGACATTGCCATCCTCCAAAATCCACCACAAAAGGGCTTCATTAAAGCTTAATTTTAGTCTTTTGCCACTAGACGGACGTATTTGTTGTCAACTGTAAATTTGGAGCTCGAAGTAATCTGCACCACCAGAGAAAAAGAAGATTGCGTCAAGATGAAACAAGAGCTTCAGTCCTTAACCAAATTTACATAAGTTTTATTCTTTAAAAAAAAAAAAAAACCCTTCAACACAGATAAATTACTAAAGAAAGAAAAAAACATAAAGGACCTCCCCTCACCTTATGCTCCAACATTTCACTTAGTTGGGACTTATCTTCATCTACTCCTGATTCCTGGAGGGCCTTTAGAACCAGTTTTTGCAGCTTCCGCATCTTCAAAACTCCATCAGGACTCTGCCACATGCATCAAAAAGAAAGCATAAATGCAAGTGCAAGGACAAACTGAGGGAAAGATGATTGTAAATTTAATAAACAGGAAGCAACTTTGTGCCTCTGCTTAGTTCCCAACCACTCTTTCACAGGAAAGGACATGGGAGCTCTTGCATTTATACCACCATGTTTATCTTAACAAAGCTATGTAAACAATTATAAGTAGCATAATTTCTAATATAATGAAAAAAAGGATGAAATAGAGTGAATCTTAATTAGGAGACATACAGATTTCAAGGCTTCTTTAATCAACTTCTTCCACTTTATCTTCCTTTTGTTATCTTCTTTTGTAGAGGCGGATTCTACTTTATCTTCTTTTATAACATTATGTTTGGATTTCTTTGCCTTTCTCTTTGTGTCATCTGCTTTTTCTACCTCAATCTGAATGACTTCTCCATTGGCTGTTTTGTCTGAGCTATCACCCCCACTAATTTTTTCAGTACCATCCATCACAGACACATATAGCTTTCTCTTTTTATTTGATGATATATCTCCATTTGCTTCTTCTGAGTTGATGTGGGCATGGCCATCTTTGGGCAGGTCCTGTAGTTTGGCCTCTTCAACAGATTTATTCTCCAGCAACTCACCATTCTCTTTATTTTCAGCTGAAACCTTAGTATCTGGAGCAGATTTTTCCATCTGTTTAGGTTGTTGCTTAGCATGGAACGCCCGAGCCTTTGCCCTGTGCTTCTTTCCTTCAGCATGAAGGAGCAAGGCCTGCTGGCTGGTAGCCTTGGTATTGCAAAGACTGCAAATACATAGATAATGGAGAGAATCTCCCCAGATCATGAGATATAGAATGTAAATAACAGACGAGATTAATATACAAGCAACATTTTAACATGTGTAATTTTTATATCATGATAGTTCATATCATAGATCAAGAGCTCAAAACAAACTGCCTCATCAGATGAAAAGTCAAAATCACTATATTCAGGAGCTAGCCAGATATTAAATTGATTCATTAAATGAGACACCTAAGAAATTTTATTTGCCAGTAAATATGACATGTTAAACTTAAAAAGTACCAGATTCTTTAGCATTGGCCCTAGAAATTTACAGCTAAAGGACCAAAATATTGACAGAAAACAAGAAAACACCCAAGGCAACCAGAGAGATTTATTATTCAAGAAAACAACTTTTGTGCATTAAGTTTGGTATGGCAATCTGGTGGTTCCTCTATTCACTTATGAAAGCAAAGAGAACTAGAAAGCTAGAATAAATAAACTTTGATTAAAGGCTTGTAGCTTGAGCAAAACTATGGGTAAGGAACTCTCTGCAATACAAATACAATTTAAGCAACAGTGCTAGTTATTTTGTTTCTTCATTGAACAAGAACCATGCACAATTCCCAACTAACACCCCTCACAACTTTTCAGATAGAATCAAGCTTGTTTTAGTAAGATAAATGTTTCTGCCCCCAGAAAATACGCTGCCAACAAAGACATTCAAATAAGAGCCTAAGGAAATTACTTGACTTATTTCCCTCAACAGTATCTTACATGCCACCACAAACAAGATATATTTAATAATTTTAAAAAGAAAAGGGTATAAGAAAATCTGGATAAAAAGTAAACATTACCTACAAAACCATGGAGGACGTTGAGATAACCCCACATTTATATCAATATCAGGTTTTTCCTTTGTTTGCTTGTTGGGTTTTGCATTGGAACCATTTGGTGTTTTTCCTTGTCCCTTAGGACCATATTTTTCCTAAATATGAAAAAAAGGTCTGTCAGGTTGCTTATCAGAAATTAATGAATAAGATTAAGGGTTTAAGAAACTTACTGCCTCAGTAATGCACTGTGTATGATCCTGAACATTTTGCTGGCCAAAAATCACTCCACAATCAATACACGAAAGCTAAAGAAATAACCAAAAAGAAAATGGGTTAGTCGAGAATTCGAGATTAACCGAAGAAAAAATGTTAAAAAAAAAAAAAAAAAAAGAGAGGAGAAAAACAGAAAGGAAAAATAAGACCTTGGAAGCAGAGCAAATCCTAAAGTGGTTTGGTAACTTGGGTTTCTTCAAGTTCTCGCCGCAATCCTCGCATTGAAACCAGACCATCTTTTTTCTCTTTCCTTCTTTATGTGTTGTTCAAGGAAATTAAGGAAAAAGAGAAAGCATTGCGGAGAAAAGAATCAAAACGGAGAAGAAAATAGTTTTGTTTGGGGTTTAACCGTTTTTAAGGAAACAGAGTATTAGCCATTAGGGTTTTTGTTGTTGGAATATTCCAGACGATTTAGGAACTAAAACGCAGCGTTATGGGCTACTGAGACAAATGTTAAAATGGGCCGAACAAAAATAGGTTTAAGATGGGCTTGAGTTTAGCCCATTTCTTGGTCCAATTCATATTCATTTTATGATGGCCCAAATAAAATAAGGCAAGGGCTTGACCTGAAATATCTGAGTCAGTAAGACTTCAATTCAATCCCCCATTTAAAAAACAAAATTTCAAAACCCCCAAAAAAGCCCGACTTTACACTCCACTTTTACTGGTAAAATCAACTAGCTAGGGTTCTTAGTTCTTACTACCAAGATGGCAAAATCAATGAAACTGGCGGGCCTAAAATCCGTGGAAAACGCCCACGACGAGTCGGTTTGGACTGCCACGTGGGTTCCCGCCACCGACACCCGCCCGGCCCTCCTGTTAACCGGGTCCCTCGACGAAACCGTCAAGCTGTGGAAGCCCGACGAGCTCGAGCTCGTGCGCACCAACACCGGCCACTGCCTTGGCGTCGTTTCGGTGGCTGCTCATCCTTCCGGCGTGATCGCCGCCTCCGCCTCGCTCGACAGCTTGGTTCGCGTGTTTGATGTTGACACTAACGTTACCATCGCCACTCTCGAAGCTCCTCCGTCTGAGGTCTGGCAAATGCAATTCGATCCCAAGGTATTTGACTATTTTTCTAGAAGAAATTTTGGAGAATTTATTATAGCTATGGAAGATTGATTAATTTATGAATAGTTTAAATTTGAAGGCATGAAGGTACTATTTAGTATTATTCAAATGAAATGAAGTGTTTATCTAAATAAAAGAAATTCACATTAATTATGGATAGTTAATCTTAGATTAATTACACTAATGACTGATATAGTTCACCAATGCCCTCCTCCGTCTGAGGTCTGGCAAATGCAATTCGATCCCAAGGTAATAATTTTGTTGGACTCTTTTTCTAGAAGAAATTTTAGAATTTATTATAGCTATGGAAGATTGGTTAATTTTATGAATAGTTTGAATCTGAAGGCCACTGATAAAAGTACTATTTATTATTTATTCAAATGAAATGAAGTCTTTATCTAAATGAAAGAAATTCAGATTAATTATGGATTGTTAATGTTAGATTAATTAGACTAATGACTGATATAGTTCACCAATGCCCTCCTCCGTCTGAGGTCTTTCAAATGCAATTCGATCCCAAGGTAATAATTTTGTTGGACTCTTTTTCTAGAAGAAATTTTGGAGAATTTATTATAGCTATATTTGAAGGCCACTGATAAAGGTACTATTTAGTATTATTCAAATGAAATGAAGTGTTTATCTAAATGAAAGAAATTCACATTAATTATGGATTGTTAATGTTAGATTAATTAGACTAATGACTGATATAGTTTACCAATGCCCTCCTCCGTCTGAGCTCTGGCAAATGCAATTCGATCCCAAGGTAATAATTTTGTTTGACTCTTTTTCTAGAAGAAATTTTGGAAAATTTATTATAGCTATGGAAGATTGGTTAATTTATGAATAGTTTGAATTTAAAACCACTGATAAAGGTACTATTTAGTATTATTCAAATGAAATGAAGTGTTTATCTAAATGAAAGAAATTCACATTAATTATGGATTGTTAATGTTAGATTAATTAGACTAATGACTGATATAGTTCACCAATGCCTTAATGAGAATTAGTGAATTACCTTGTTGCCTAATTGAACATTTTAGGCCAAAAAGTGTATTCCTGTTCTTGTTTCATATTTCTTTGTAATTATTGTGGAACATTACATTAAATGAAGCCAAGCTTGGCTAAGAAAGTTCTCACCAAGAAGTTATGTCACTCTTCCATAAGATCTTAGGTTAACAAATCTTTGAAGATGCTTGCTTTGCGTTAACGTAGGAGTTCATCTTTGCTACTTTTATCATTGTAAAATATTTCTCTTTCAGTCTTCATTGAAGAATCTCCTGGGGATTCTATGCTAATCTACTAATATCTTTTCGGGTTGTACTCATACTTATTTTGAATATCAAGCCTACTTCTTATGGTGAATATTTTTTGTGATTATAACTTATGATTAAGGTGCTATGGTAGTGCTTTTTTCGAATTTGTTTTGATTGGCTTTCTAACAGTAGCTTCAAAACTAGGGTACAACACTTGCAGTTGCTGGTGGGGGTAGTGCATCAATCAAGCTGTGGGACACTGCAACATGGAGGTTGGTTGCAACTTTATCAATTCCTCGTCCCGAAGGACCCAAGCCTTCTGATAAAAGCAGCAGCAAGAAGTTTGTCCTATCTGTTGCATGGAGTCCTGATGGAAGACGACTTGCTTGTGGCTCAATGGATGGCACCATTTCCATTTTTGATGTAGCTCGTGCCAAATTTCTATATCACCTCGAAGGCCATTACATGCCTGTTAGGTCTCTTGTGTTTTCTCCTGAACCTGATTCACGGAAACTATACTCGGCCTCTGATGATGGTCATGTCCATATCTATGATGCTGAGGGAAAAGCTATAATTGGGGCCATGTCAGGTCATTCTAGCTGGGTGTTGAGCGTGGATGTAAGCCCCGATGGAGAGGCTATTGCAACAGGTTCAAGTGACAAAACTGTAAGACTATGGGATTTTAAGATGAGAGCAGCTATACAGACAATGAGCAATCACACAGACCAGGTATGGGCAGTGGCATTTCGACCTGGTGGAGGAGGTCGCCTTGCTAGTGTGTCAGATGACAAGAGTATTTCACTGTATCATTGTTCTTGAGTGTTCTTTGCTTGTTGAGATTAAAAACATTAAGGATTTGTTTGCATTACGAGATGTTGCTACATGTTTAGCTATCACTGATCCAATGAATATGAAACTTGGCTTTAGATTTTGTTCAGTTTATTTTTCTTGCTTTTCATAAAAATGTAATAAGATTTTCGCATGCATGATGGAGAAAGGTTTCAGTCCTTTCAGCCTACTTAATATATGAAATTTGTTATGTGAAAATGCAATCAGTTCAATTGGCATGTAAGGCAGGGTGATCCATGAAGAAGCCTGGGTTTTGATCCACACTTTGATGAACTGAAGTATTGTTGTCGTTTAAACATGGTTCATCCGATTCAGTTTTAATTTTCTTTCGTTTTTCTATGATTCTGTTAAATTCGGAAGAGAAAATTAAAAAACCTTCAACTTCAGCAAGAGCAAAATTAATCTAATGACAGCCTGAGCCGAATCACATTTCCCTAGCTTTTTCTTGACAAACCAAGGCTAAATGAAAGGACGATTAAGGGCTATATCAAGCCAGTGCCAAAGATGGGGACGGGACAATGTTAAACTCAAGTAATTCTTGATGCGCTTGATGAAATAACAAGCTGTGTAGATAAATCCCTTGAAATATTTTAAATTTTTTAACATGTTGAAGCTTTCAGCTATTAGTTTAACTATTCGTGGGTGTTTCTCTTAGAAAGCAGAAGACAGGAGAATTTGGTATCGGGATCTCTCAAAAGGATTCCCGTAGTGATCTGCTGCTCTTCTTAGAATCATAAATACCAGAGGAACCAATCAGCAGCTTCAAAGCTCATTTCACTTCAAATATTTCAACCATAGCGGTCAATAGAGGAGCAGCTGAAAACAGAATTGACCATTGCCCCAATACTTTACTGATTCTCTCATCTATCAGCGGAAATTTATCTTTCTTTATCACTTCACGGCTAAATAATACCAAAAAGGATGCAATTCTAATTCAGATAGGGTATCTTTGAAATAGACAAAAAAACCAAAAAGCCACTGGTTCACCAGTAGCTCACAGAAGATAAACCAACATGAAAAGGATTGAGAAAAGTTCTAGCAGTTTTAAGGATATCCTTGATGTTTCTATCAATAATCCATGTTCTCAATAATGAAATCACCATGATAAGTCTCCAGATCATGGAGTCTCCATCAGACCCATATCTTATCAATATATCTTATTAACCATGTATGGTATCACCCAGTTACATTGCATCTCAAAATACACTTTTACTACCACGATACTGGTCTTCCTATTTCAGCAGGCTATTTCATATATTTGGCCTTTATTTATATTATTATTTCAAGCTTAGAAATGGCTGGCATACAAATTACAAAGTCTATATTTCATAAAAGCGTATTGTTTGGTATATGGTTTCTTTTAAGATATAACTTCCATGGATATTTACATCTAACTATCTCTCCATTGAAGTCTCTTGCATGCAAGTAACACACTAGATCACGGATCACCAAATGATATGTGCCTCTATTCTGCTAGGTGCCTAGGCTAACTATTATTGATTAGCAACTTAGAACATAAAGAATCTTAAGATGAAATATGCTAATGAATGGTCATTTTCATTTCTCTTTGATTGGAAAAACGACAGTAAATGCACAGGCCCCATGAACACAACTAATTCCATACTTTCCATATATATTAGATAAGCAGTTTCTATAAATGATAATGAATGGTCCTTTTCATTTTCCACATGTTGAAAAATGAACAGTAAATCACAAACAACTTCCTGGCAAGGACCCCATAAACACAACTAATTCCAAACTTCAGTTTTTTTACATGAGAAGTATATACAGAAGAAACACTTACCCCTAACTCCACATAGATACATACTTTGTTGGGTGAATGCAGAGTAAAAGGTAAGCATGTTCTTGAGGCACAACCATCTATCTAGCTCAAGAGTCTGATCGTCCGAAGCCACATATATAAACCTTTTATTGAACAAGTTATTGAAGCAACTGTAACATATCCTGATCTAGGTATAAAAACATTAAGCTTCTGACTCAAAAAAATTTAGATAATTTATGAGGCTAACAGCTTATTTCAACACTAGGGCAACCTAGACCAAAATGTAAATAACAAAAGAAAAAGGCAATACCAAAATTAAAACCAAGCATAAATCCCAAAGAGTACAAATTGCTAAACTTACAAAATACTCCAACTAGGGCTTTGGAGCTTTATCTCCCAAATACTTCATCAGCACATCCATAACAGAACCAAAATCCGCCTTCACTTGCACAGGCGGATTAGCAAACCGGCAAGCCATATCCGGAATCTCCTTTGAGTGATAATCGACCTTAGACTGTGTAAACTTCAATCCATGAGCTGTACTAACCACAACTGTCCTGTCCCCAGCTCCAATAACCCCACTATTCCTAAGCTTAATCAAAGCAGTCAACGCAACTCCAGTATGAGGGCAAATAAACATCCCAGTAGAATCTGCCTGCGCCATTGCATCCATTAACTCATCCTCAGTCGCTTCCTCAACAATCCCATTCGAATTTTGCAAAGCATAAACAGCTCTATCAATAGAAACAGGGTCACCAATTTGAATAGCTGAGGCAAATGTAGTATTTGCTTTCACTGCCTTAAAATCATTCCACCCTGATTTATAATACAAATAAAGTGGATTGGCATTGGCTGCTTGGGCACAAACCAACCTAGGGATCCTATCAACAAGCCCTAGTTCTTGACACATTTTAAACCCTTTGTAAAAGGCATAAATATTCCCCAAATTGCCACCCGGAACAATAACCCAATCTGGAACTTCCCAATCAAACTGCTGTAAAATCTCAATCGCAGCCGTTTTTTGGCCTTCGAGTCTTAAACTGTTCAGTGAATTGGCAAGGTAAATCGGTAACTCGGAGGTAACTTCCCGGATTAACTTCATGCAACCGTCGAAATCAGTGTCGATACTCAAAACGAAAGCGCCGTTTGCAATCGGTTGAACTAATTGGGCAATGGAGATTTTATTCGCCGGCAAAAAGACGATGGAAGGAATCCCAGCGGCGGCGCAATAAGCGGATAAAGCAGCTGACGTGTCACCCGTGGAAGCGCAGCCGACTCCAACGACGGGTCGTTTCAGTTTTCGAAGACGGTTAACTTGACTGACCAAAACGGTCATTCCCAGATCCTTGAAACTGCCGGTGTGGCTGATTCCACAGTGTTTAACCCACAAATCGTTCATCCCCAAAAACTGTTTCCCAAACCTTTCGGCCCAAAACAGGTTGGAGTTCCCTTCGAAAGCCGAAATGATGTCGTCCGGGTCAATCTCGGGTAAAACCCATTCCTTTTTGGACCAAACTCCCGACCCGTACGGCCACGATGTTTTCCCCACGCGCGAATCGAATAACTCCCTCCAATACGCGCCGCTGAACTTCTTCAAAGCCTCCATGTCGTGTTGAACGTCGAGCAATCCGCCGGAACGGCTCCGGTAGACGATCTCGTCGAGCGAGTACGACTCGGTAGAGTCGGGTCCAGCGTTAAAGGTAACGTATTTGGCAGATAAGGTGTTCTTGGCGGTGGAGCGGTGGCGCCGAGCCTCGTCGCGGATGTTCTCATCGGCAAGTCGTCCGTTCTTCTGGGGAGAGGGGGAGTTGTTGTTAGAGTAACTAGTATTATGGGAGGGATCGAATGTGGAGGAGGAGGTGCATGAGATAACAGTAGGGGTGGGGCGATTGAATTTGGGGTGGTTTTGATGATTAAGCAATGGGAAGTTGGATTTGGAGGCGAGAGAGGAGTGGAATAGTGAGCAAGACGAAGCCATGTCTTGGAGTGGAGGCGGCGGGGGTGGTGTGAGGATTTTGGTTGCCTTTTTCAGCGCTTATAGTTATATATATATATAGGATTATTAACATATAGGATAAAAATTTGTCGCATCTATTTAGACTATTTTTTTGTAATAATTCATATATATATATATATATATAAAAGTAAATAGCACCGGTAATTCCAAATTTTGGGATATTTCTCATTTTAGTTATTATTAAATAAATTTATTTATGCACATTAAATAAACATATTTATTAATATATAATCGAATATTTTGACGAACAATTACAAATAAATCAAATTTAATTTATTATTAAATATAAAATAATAAAATACAAAAATTATTTAAATTTAAATTATTATTAAATATAAATAATAAAACATAAATATTATTAATATAAATAAATATATTATAATATTATTAATTATATTTATAATCGAAAATAAACGAGTTTTAAACGATTCATAAATAAATTTGTTTGTGAACAAAATGAATTTGTACGTGAATAAAATGAATTGAAAATACTTTGTTCGAGTTCGATTCTTTTAATAAACAAATTTTAAAATCTTGTTTATAATCGTTTATTTAGATTGATAAACAATCATAAACGAAAAAAAAAATAAATTGTTCACCAACCGTTCATCGAACACTCTATTCATTTTCAATCCTAGATGGCATGAATAATGAACAAACTCCTATAAATTGCTAGTTCGAGAGGACTTGAAAGTATAATATCATTCTCATGTGAATTTAATAGATAATGGTTAGAGGTTACTTAAGAGTAGATTAAAATTAAAAAAAAAAATGTAACTCTTTTTTAAAATGGTAATTGATTCTTAGACGTTATAATTTGAAGATTTTTATCGACTATATTTAATTGTTTCTTCTACTTATAACCATACTATTTCAATACTAATTTATATGTAATATTTTTTTCCGAGAAAATCTTAAGTACTAGTATTTTGCTATATTTGTGTTACATTCTAAGTATTTTTTTTTTATTTGTAGTAATCTATATCTTTGGAGGTATTGTTTAATAAGTCTCCAAATATCATGACATGTTTCTTGATATCATATAATTTTATTTTCTTTTTATTGAAAAATGATACGATATACTCTGTTTAGATCTTTTTATTACATTATCTTTACAAGGTCCATTTATCTTTTCTTTTAAACAAATATGAAGAGAGAAAAAGAAAAATTATTTCACATATCGTTAATAAAATTTTTAAATTTTATGAATGAATTAATAGAATGACACATTAAAAAAAAAAAAACAAGATTCTCCTAATTCTACTTATAAAATAAAAAATTTCAATATCAATGAATAAAAACAAACTCAAAAAAAAAAAAGCTCTAGAATAAATAACAAGTCAATTGCCAACAACCGAATAGCGTCAGTTTTTGTATGCTGATTAAAGTTCGTTATAATGGTAAGTAAAGCATAATTTTTTTGTTGTAGACCCAATTCAACTTATAAATTTTTCTAGTCAAATTTAGATTTTTTTTAGCATTACTTTTGACATAATTTTTTAGATTAAAAGTTATTTTTTATAGCAAACGCAATGTTAAACAGTTTAAAAAAATTAACTTTTATTGTTGAAATCATGATTTAAAAAGTAAACTCAAAAAATAAAAAAATAGCTTTTGGACTTTAAAGTTGGTGTTTAGATAAAATTATTTTATTATTCTCATATCTTTACACTTTTATTATTTTAAATATATTTTTTTTTAACATTTCAATTTTTCACAATATTTTTTCAAAGCAATACCAAAACTTACAAATTTTTAAACCATATTTTTTTAATCTAAATTTTTTCAATCTAAATTACTAACCCTTAATATTTTTGATTTGGCAATGTTATAGCCCACCCAGCCCTATCCTAGGGCGGTTCCCGGTTGCACAATCCCTGGGAGATTATTTTGTTGCAAAACTGATAATTTTGTTTAACAATGGCATAGTCGAATATTAAATTTCTACTAATTTCAATAATCTAGGGATTCATATTTAAGGCCCTCTCCTATAACAAATGTAAAGTTACTGAAGAAACATTTCAATTCTTAATCCAATATAATATACAGTTAAATTAGATTCCCTTTAACATTACTGTTAGCACAATTTTTAAGATAAAAAATTATATTTCATCGCAATCTCAATGTTAAATGAATATAAAATTATGATTTTTGCGGTTAAAATTATGATTTAACAATTAAAAAAAATAGAGTTTTTGCGATTCTAAAATTGACTTTTGGGTAAAATAACTTTATTATCCTCACATCTTAAATTTGTTATAATTTTAAATATATCTTTTTTTGAAATTTTAATTTCTCACCATACTTTTTTTTATAATAATACGAAATACTTAAAAATTCTTAAATCATATTTTTTTAATATTTTTTTCAATTCAAAATTTTTTAACCTAAACTTTTTGTAACAAGAATACTAAACTAACCTTTAGAATGCGGAAATAGTGATAGTATTAAGTTCATTTGGGATTTTAGTTTCTTAAATCAGCATTTTAATTTAATAAAATTTTGGTTGAGATTTTAAGCATAAGATTTGGTTATTACTTAGGGAAAAATATATTTACCCTCTAAGGTTTATCAAAAAAATACATTTACCTCCCTATAGTTTGAAAACTACCTACTTATCCCATGAGGTTTGATGGAAAACACACTAACCCGTCGAACTCTAAACCCTAAGTAAATTTTAAATAAAAAATAATTATACTTTTGTTAATTATTAATCATATATATATTTTTATTTATTTTACTCATTTTTCTAATTACAAAATAATAAAAATTTAATTACTTTTAAAATTATATTTAATTCAATATATTAACTTTGAGATGAATGTATTACTTTTAAAAAAAAATTAATAAAATCATTTTAAAAAGTTTAGTGATAAATAAATTGATTAAAAACAATGAAAAAAGGAAGAAAATAAGAAAAATAAATAAAATTAGGGTCTTAATATTTAAAGTCAAATTTAAACAAATATAAATTTGATTAATGAAATTCTAAAATTATTTACTTTTTTAGAGAGATAAAATATGCTTTTCAAGTTAATATATGTAAGTTTATTTTTAATAAAATCTCATAGATGATAATTATATATATATATTTTCTCCTTTATTTATTTTTAGCCAATTTTTATGCAAGTACATGTTAAATATTTTAAACTTATCTTTAATTCAATTATATATTAATTTTGAGATGAATTCATTAAATTATTTTTATTTAAAATAAAAAAAAAATTATTTTAAAAAGTTTAATGATAAAAAAATAATTAAAAGAAAAATATAAAAGAAAAATATAAAATAAGGAAAAATAAATAAAATGAGGGTATTTTTAATATTTAAAGTAAAATTTGAATAAATATTAGTTTGATTAATGAAATCCTAACATTAATTATTTTTTAGAGAGATAAAATGTGGTTTTCAAATTAATAGAGGTAAGTTTAATTTCAATAAAATCTCATTGATGATACTGATAGTTATATTTTCATTTTTTCCCTCCTTTATTTCTCTCTTTTTATTTTAATCAATTTTTTTACCATTTTTTTTAAACTATGATAATTAATTTATTTTAAATAAAAATAATTTAATGAATTCATCTCAAAATTAATATATAATTGAATTAAAGATAAATTTAAAATATTTAATATTTACTTAAATTAGAATATAATATAATATAATATAATTAAAATTTAATTTTATAGTAATTAAAGATAATTTTAAAATTAATTAAAATTTTATTATTTTATAATTAAAAAAGGAGTAAAATGAATAAAATAAATAAAAAAATATATGATTAATAATTGTATTATTGTTTTTTCATTTAAAATTTACTTAGGATTTAAGATTGAGGAGATTAATGTATTTTTTTATCAAAATTTAAAAAAATAAATGAATACTTTTTAAACTATATTCATAAATGTATTTTTTAATAAATTTTAAGTAACAGTACTTTTTCATATTACTTATTACGCCCCAACATGTGCGGAGCCTCTCTCATATTCTCTGTCGCCTGCGGACTCTTCTTTAACGATTCCCATCTGAGTTTTTTAATTAGCTCCGACTCAATTTATATCGCTCTGATTACGTGTCAAATTTTCACTGGCTTTCTTCCACCCTTAATTGGGACCCACCAAAAGCTTCAATCATTCCACGTAATGTAATGAGATCACGCGGCCGATGTCGGCTTTGGTAATCCATGCGTACCGTAAATTATTCTCAGTGCATAACACACGAAATCTTCTCTCAATCGAATATATGGCTAAAATATTTACGCGCCAGCAAATGGTGGGCGGATTTGGTAGTGTAATGTCCCAAAGCAGTCTTATTTTTTTTGGGCGGAAAATATTTTTAACTCTCGCCACTACATTTTACCTAAAATTACAAACATGCCCTTTCTCTATTAATAAGCCTAAAAAGAGAAAAAAAGG
The DNA here is from genome assembly GCA_030761205.1 of Fremontodendron californicum. Taxonomy (NCBI): domain Eukaryota; kingdom Viridiplantae; phylum Streptophyta; class Magnoliopsida; order Malvales; family Malvaceae; genus Fremontodendron; species Fremontodendron californicum. Next base: position 1,916,701 of record JAULJL010000006.1, read on the forward strand.
AAAAAGCAAGCAAACTTCAAAAATAAAATTAATAGCAGTGATAAACCAAATATTAGAGAAATGATTTTTGCTTAATCAAAGCACTTTTTTTTTTTGTTGAAAATGACTAGCCACCTTTGGTTGCTTAGTTGGACTTATGGCAAATACCGTAAATAACTACAAGTAAAAGACTTAAAACACCGACCAAAACTCAAAAAGGCATAGTTTAGTCTGAAAACTTTCATTAATGTCGGTTTCAGAGCCCGAAAGCGAAAATCCCACTATTTGTGGAGACCACGAATGTCCAACTAGACCTTCTTCGCCACCACCCGCCTTTGGACCCCAGCTGACCAGTAACAAAAAAAAAAAAAAAAACTTTTAAACTTTTTGCTTTGTATATAAACCACCTCGCCATTTCCATTTGCTTCCATTTTTTCATTTTGGTTTGAGAAGGGAAAAAAAAGAAGAAGAAAAAAGTTGGGAAAAGAGAGCAAAAATCGTGAGAAAAAAGCTTTGTTTTCTTCTTGTTATCGTCTTGTTGTGAGCTCAACCGCCATCTTTCTGTTTTTTGGTCTCTTGGAAAGTTTTGCTCGTTAAAACTCTTGAGCTACCAGCCCATTTTTTGGTCCGATCTGACTCGCCGAGTCCGCATTTCCTCGACTCGATCGTGTCTCGGATGAGTCGATAGAGGGAAGATCGCTGCATATAATCGTCATGGTACTCGATTGCTTTGGCTGTTTTTCTATTTTTTGGCCGAGTTGAATCCGTTGAACGTGGCATCTTGTTATTTTATTCCTACTTTACTTTTATTATTATTATTTTTCTGATGTTCTGTTAGTTTCGTTTATTAAATATTTTATAGATTTAGCAATCTTAATATTAGATAGGAAAATTCTTTGATGCATTACATGCTATGGCATTTTTTGCTTTTCATGTTATTTTGGAAAATGACGAATGCCTTTTGAATTACAGATTAAAAATATTCAAATATATAAGTTTCTAAGATCAGAAAATTTGAATATTTATATTACTTGATTAACAAATCGAAATGCAGTTCAGATGTAGAGCGACATTTGATCGGTGTTACAGTGTTTTGTTTATATCTTTCCGAGCTGATTTTACGCGAATGAAGTATAGAGTTCGGATTAATTTATTGGATCAATTCATAAGGTAAAAGGTAAATCATATTATATTTGTTTTGGGATAATATGATTGAAATGTTTTTCTTACTAAAAATTATTAGCTGGATGTCTAACTATTAATAAAATGGTAGAGAAATTAAGTTCAACTACAAAGAAGATTAATTGTTTTGTTCTTTCATGCCAAGTCAGTATCATAGGATAATGAATAACTTTTAGTCTTTGGTTTTGGATGGTAAAAAATTGGTGGTAGTTATTAGTACCATAATTAGACTTAAGTTGGCAGTTGAAATGGAGGTTGAGGATGTCATAGTGAGGCAATGTTACTATGCTGGTGAGTTTGGTGAGTGCCATTATTCGACAATTTATCATTTATGACATGCTGTAAAATTGGTTCTTGACGAGGATTCATGTTCTTATGAACAAAGTTCGAGCTATAATCCTTGATTGAGTTTCATGCTATTGTTTCGAAATTCACACAGAATCTAAGAAATATTTCTTTGTTATGAGGTTGCTTCGTCATTGACTTATTGGCATTGTTATGAAATACACTTTTCTTTACTTTATTTACAAAAATAGAACTATTTTACACCTTGACAAACACTTGAGTTTAATTCTTGTTCATCTTAAACTGATATGCGTTGTCCATTAATTTGGCATATTGCTCGTTTAGGAAACCTGATATTGATTGGACATGAGAAATTAATTCATTCTTGATCTTCTTTCCATGAACTATTCTTTTGTGCATACTTGTTTCAGACAGCCCTGACTTTTTGTGTTTGTAAACTTTGTTTCTTTCTTTCTTTGCATGGCCAATACTTTCATGTATTCGCAGGCTGCTCCAGTTAACATTATTGTAGGTTCTCATGTATGGGTTGAAGATCCGACACTTGCATGGATTGATGGAGAAGTTTTTAAAATCAGTGGTGAAGAAGTTCATGTCCACACAACAAATGGAAAAACTGTGAGTTTATTTTTGCTTTTGTTGGTATGTATATCTGTAACGTGTGCTACTTATTAGTGTGAATAAAATTTCCTAGTAGATGTCAACATGTTTGTGATTGAGTAACTCTACTATTTTAATCCTACTACATAATTTACGAGTTCTATAGGCTAAAAAGGCCACATCAAGCAGTTTCTAGATTAGCAGTTGGTTCATACAATCTATTAGTATATAGTTTGAAGTGTGCATCCAAAGTTCATTTAGTCATTTCAAAGTGAAACTTTGATGTTTACATTTACTAGATTCTCTGCTATTTTTACTTATATTTTCTAGTCTTTTTTTTTTTTTGGGGGGGGGGGGGACAGATTCTCCTCTTAATATTCTTACTGACCAAAGAACTGATGGCAGGCTGTGGCAAATATCTCAAAGGTATTTCCAAAAGATACTGAAGCATCTCCTGGAGGTGTTGATGACATGACAAAGCTCTCATATTTGCATGAACCTGGAGTTCTGCATAACTTGGCTATGAGATATGAACTTAATGAAATCTATGTAAGATATTTTCTGTTCTCTCTTTCTCTGTTCACATGCTGAAGTAGATTTTGAGCAAAGAAAAATGTTGATTTAATTTCGAAGTCATCATAGTCTTGCATGCTGAAAGTGCTGTTTTTTTTGTTACTTACCTCAGACATACACTGGAAATATCCTGATTGCTATAAATCCATTCCAAAGGTTACCGCACCTGTATGATACTCACATGATGGAGCAATATAAAGGGGCTGGATTTGGAGAGCTGAGTCCTCATGTTTTTGCCGTTGCAGACGTTGCATACAGGTAAATGCCCTGCTCTGTTCTACTGGACATCAGAATTTCCAGTTAATGCAGTCTCTGATTTATCATGTAAACAGGGCAATGATGAATGAGGGAAAAAGCAACTCAATTCTAGTTAGTGGAGAAAGTGGTGCTGGTAAGACTGAGACTACAAAGATGCTCATGCGATACCTTGCATGCCTTGGTGGTCGATCTGGAGTTGAAGGGCGGACTGTTGAACAACAAGTTCTAGAAGTAAGATGAATCTTAAACCTAATTCCCTCTTGGCCTCCTCTTTGTTGGCTTAAATATGTAATTCTTATATAGTTTCTGCAATGGTTATCATAGATCCAATGGATTGAAAAAAATGGGAACATTTGCCTGACTTGGTACTTCTGGGTGTTTAATTTTTGCAGTCAAATCCTGTTCTTGAAGCTTTTGGAAATGCAAAAACTGTTAGGAACAACAACTCAAGGTGAGTGTATGTTTGCTTAGGATTTGAAAATCATAACCTTCTTCATATATGATAGCTTATTCTGCTCCTCATTTGTAATATCAAATGTTGGGTCTAAAGAGGTTTTAAAAAGATGGATCAAAGGTCAGTTCATGTTTCAGCCAATGCTGCTGGCCGGACTATTTTAATACGAAAACAATGGTTTCTCCAATCAATTGTTTGATTTGTCATTTCTTTGAATTAGTTTATGTGTTTATCTGAGTTTTCCTGCCTCTTGGTACTACGCAGTCGTTTTGGTAAATTTGTTGAGCTCCAATTTGACAAGAATGGGAGGATATCTGGGGCTGCTGTTCGTACATATTTGCTGGAACGCTCTCGAGTTTGCCAAATTTCAAATCCTGAAAGAAATTACCACTGCTTTTACCTTCTTTGTGCAGCACCGCCAGAGGTACTAAGACCTTGCTTTTATAATGAAATGTTTCTGGTTTTGGCATCAATCTTCATGTGCATTTATACTTGCCTATGCTGCTAATAATAGGCAATGACTGATGATAATGTTCTCCGACAATTTTCAGGTTAGAGAAAAGTTTAAGTTGGGAGACCCTAAATCTTTCCATTACCTTAATCAATCGAACTGCTATGCATTGGATGGGGTAGATGATGCTGAGGAGTACCTAGCAACTATAAGGGCCATGGATGTAGTTGGAATCAGCGAGGAAGAGCAGGTCAGTCTTCTCTTCCGTTAGTTTCAAAAAATAGTGCACTTTGTTGTTGCATTCATATTTTCACGATGAAATGATCTTTTCAGGAGGCAATTTTTGGTGTTGTGGCTGCCATTTTACATCTTGGGAATATTGAATTTGCAAAGGGAGCTGAGGTTGACTCTTCTGTTATCAAGGATGAGAAATATAGGTTTCATCTTAATATGGCAGCTGAGCTGCTCAAGTATGAGCTATTCATATTTTTTCTTGAATATATTTCTTGATTTCTTATATTGCATATATTGTTCAATATGTCTCATAAACTATAAATATAATAGGTGTGATGTCAAGAGCTTGGAAGATGCACTAATAAAGCGTGTAATGGTTACCCCAGAAGAAATTATTAAAAGACCTCTGGATCCTGTTGCTGCAGTCGGTAGCAGGGATGCATTAGCTAAAACCATCTATTCTCGCTTGTTCGATTGGTAAAGAAACTTCATCACTACTTTGTATTCAACCACAGTGCATGAACTTCTGAAGCATTTTTCTTTATTTCCATCAGGCTTGTGGATAAGATCAACTTTTCGATTGGACAAGATCCAAACTCAAAGCAATTGATTGGAGTCCTTGATATTTATGGGTTTGAGAGCTTTAAGTTTAATAGGTAAGACATTTGCCATTAAATACAATTAAATGGAATATTTACTATTGTAGCTAACAAGGTTTCGTCTATTTTCTTGTATCTATAGTTTTGAGCAGTTTTGCATCAATTTTACAAATGAAAAACTGCAGCAGCATTTCAATCAGGTTTGGTAACTTCTACATAGTTCTTTTCCCCTACTTCAGATGCTACCTTGGCCATGCTTATTCTGAATATATGGTAATTTTGTCTTTGCAGCATGTTTTTAAAATGGAACAGGAGGAATACACAAAAGAAGAAATCAATTGGAGCTACATAGAATTTGTTGATAACCAGGATGTGTTGGATTTGATAGAGAAGGTTCAAGATTGTTGCTTGCTTGTCTCTTGTTAATTTATATGAGCTAATCTTCCCAAGAATATGATATGTTTTTTTGTTTCTTTAAGTTTAAGTATTCTTCACTGTCTTCTCATGCATCTTGTTGCATAATTACATTTACTTGCTCTATCTTTCTGCAGAAACCTGGAGGAATTATTGCACTTCTCGATGAAGCTTGGTATGCAGCTAGTATTTTGCTCTATTTGATATGTTGAAGTTTTAGGGAACCTAAGTCACTATATTGTTGCTTTTGGTTGATTTCATGTTTACTTGACTGCTTCATGCAGTATGTTTCCTAAATCCACACATGAAACATTTGCTCAGAAGTTGTTCCAGACATTCAAAAACAACAAGCGCTTTATCAAACCAAAGCTATCTCGTACTAGTTTTACTATTTCTCACTATGCTGGAGAGGTAACTAGTTTTGCTTTATATATCTACAAAGTTTCTTTGACTATGAGGATAGCTCAACTGTATGTTTTGTTGTCCTCTCCCCAGGTAACTTATCTGGCTGATTTGTTCCTTGATAAGAACAAAGATTATGTAGTGGCTGAATATCAGGATCTTTTGACGGCCTCAAAGTGCTCCTTTGTGGCTAGTTTGTTTCCTCCTCCTGCTGAGGAATCTTCAAAATCATCCAAGTTTTCGTCCATTGGATCACGCTTTAAGGTATTATTGATCCATTTATCAACTCTATTTATCAGATGAACTGTACTTCTCATTGGTGTTATCTAAGTTATTTTTTTCAGGTATGAAATCCATTGGTTGATCTCTTGAGGTGAGTGTCGGATACGGGTGTGTCCGACATAAGTATAGTCAATTTTTCTAAGTTTTTTCATATATTTGGAAGATTATACTCCATACCTATGTCCGAATATGTGTTGGTCAACACGGGTACTTTAGGAAAAAATGAAGAGTCCTAGTAACATAGGTTGATCCCATTGCTTGCCAGGTGTTACAAAATGCAAAGTAATGTTCATTGGAAAAGTGAAGCTTTCAAAATGTTTCAAACCTACTTAAATATAGGGGGTTGATGTGGGAACCTTTGCTCATTTGACATCACACTCGGGCGTTGATATGGTGTGTTGCTTCGGGATAACGACCTAACAACCCCTGCCCATTTATTGCTACTCCCGGGCCTCGAAGATGCATTGCGTCGCTTAGTATATTGCCCATTTTTTCCTGGTCAAACATTATAGGAAAAAGGAAAATAAGACGACGTGAAATAAAACACTAAGTTCACCAGTTTATATAGAAGTCAGGTTGTTGACCTGTTTTTTTTTTTTTTGGAAGAGGGGTGGGGATGGGGTTGTTTGAAACCATGGGGTGGGCAAGCAAGGCTAATAGCAAGACAGTACCTAAGGGTTGTTATATCATGTCCTCCTAGAGTTGTCTGAAAGGGTGATGACATAACTATTTCTACCAAAATGGTAATAGTCTCAACATTATCACGAAAAGTTCATGATTTTATTTCCTTGTTATAAAAATCATGAAGATTTTGTTTTCTATGAACTTAATTATAGCACGGCTTCTGGAAGAAGGAAAGCAAAATAGATCCAGAATTGAGTAGCCTTCTGGAGTTAAGCATTCAGAAAATAGAACTAAGGAAGCTCATACAAATTACAGTGCTTATAAAAACCATAAATCCAGTCATTCTGATAACTATCAAATTGTTCTGCACCTATTTTGGTAATGTGCTGATGCTCTTAGCATGAATGATTTCTAGAGACAGATGACATAGTTGATAGATCCTCTCTTTCATTTGCAATTGCAACTACTGACTTCTTAATTTGGAATTTTATATAATTTCCTCTATGATAAGCGAAAAATGTTTTAAACATTGCAGCTACAACTTCAATCTTTAATGGAGACATTGAACTCAACAGAACCTCACTATATCAGATGTGTGAAGCCAAACAATGCCCTCAAGCCTGCAATTTTTGAGAATGCCAATATAATTCAGCAATTACGATGTGGTGTGAGTATAATTTAGCAGTATAATAATCTCTATTTGTTTTGCTCCAAACTATCAAAACAGGTCCTTTTGATGGTCGTGGCAGTTGAAGTTATTTGTGTCATTTTCTTTCTTATAGGGTGTTCTTGAGGCAATTAGGATCAGCTGTGCTGGATATCCAACAAGAAGAACATTTTATGAGTTTCTTCACCGTTTTGGTGTTCTTGCTCCAGAAATTTTGGAGGGAAAGTGAGTTGTAAATCCTATCATTTTTGTAGTTATAAGAAGTTTAGGGACAGAGATGGACATATTCATTCAGTGGATGCTTACCTTGATAGTATATAAATTAAAAAAATGCACCATAGTCTCTTACTAATGTAAGGTTATGTGAAAGATGCTCCGAATAAGATCCTTCTTTTCAATATTTTCTCATGAAGTAGCTGGTACAGAACTTGAACATGTGCTTTTGAACTTTTTTAGCCAAAACTTATACCATTGCACTATGTAATGGCCCCCTTTATAGTATATTGGTTGATGTTGGTATTTATGTAATACGTCTTTTGTGGCTTCCCTAGTTTAGTTTTTCCCTACTATTGCATATGATTTTACCAATTTCTTTTTTGTGTGTTTGTATGTGTAGTCATGATGACAAGGTTGCCTCTCAAATGATCCTGGATAAGATGGGATTGAAAGGTTATCAGGTAATTGAAACAAAACCTTACAGCTTTTAATTGAGGTCATGGCATTTAGGAAGTACAATGGGATGAAAGGATTAAGGGGAGGTCCTGTTTATCATAGAAATGTAATTTCACTTTCCTGTCCTAGCTCCATTCACAAGGGCAAGGTGTGTTGAAATCTAAAGCCAAAATGGAGAATAGCTGAAGGATTACTAGATTTTTGAATATTCTGTAATTTCTTGAGCATTCCACTAATTGATAATTGATACATGTGATGTATTGCCCATGCTGCACCTTTTATGTTGGTAAGCATGGGCTATTAGCTCCATTGGATTTATGGCAGTAGGGGTCAGGAGGTGATCTATAATGAAATTTTCTGCTTATATCTTTGCATCTTACAATAAAACCAGGGTTCAGTAATGACTGGTTTGTCCTTAACATGTTCTATGCAAAATATGGTTAGGAAATGTGAAAACCATGATAATTGCAGTGTAATCCAAGTAGGATGACCACCCTTTCCCATGTTGCACCTGGTCCTTTTGGGGTTAAAGACTACCCTTACCCAGTTTTAGCCTGTCATCTCTGTCGCAAAAGTATACAATTTTTTTTGGATAGTTAACTGCTTCTTTTCATTTCTATCATTAATGCTGCTCATTTAAGTGTCTTTGATGAGTGAATGTACCCTTGATGAATGATGTCAACTGCTATCTAGCACTTATAGCTCTTTCAAAGGTGACATTGGAAGTAGCCATCTGTTTCTAAACTCCATTATGACTAAAGATCTTGTGTGATCATCCATACACTACAATCAGTGTGCATTTCATCAGTGGGTTTGTAATTTGTGTATTTCGTTCTGTTTAACACGATTTGATGGCAGATAGGTAAGACCAAAGTTTTCCTCAGAGCTGGTCAGATGGCTGAGTTAGATGCCAGAAGAGCAGAAGTGCTTGGACATGCAGCCAGAACCATTCAAAGGCAAATTCGGACATATATTGCACGGAAGGAGTTCGTTGACATACGTAAAGCTGCAATCATGTTGCAATCTCATTGGCGAGGTATCTTTTTAGTTTCATTAAAAGTTCAAAAACAATGTATGAAGCTGATGATCTTCAGAAGTAAAAGTATAGAAGTATTTTTTGAAATGCAATCGTGGTTCTCAGATGCTTTAGTTTTGGCCTAGAGCACACTGAAATGTTTATCCTATTTATGACCTGTCTGTTTGCTTTTTCACTATAATTAGGCATATTAGCCTGCAAACTGTATGAGCAGTTGAGAAGGGAAGCAGCTGCTTTGAAGATCCAAAAGAACTTTAGGCTGTACATTGCCAGGGAATCCTATTTAACAGTAAGGTTGTCTGCAGTCACATTGCAGACTGGCTTAAGGGCAATGACTGCACGAAATGAATTCAGATTCAGAAAGCAAACTAAGGCTGCAATCATCATTCAGGTCCTACTACAACTACTTGATCATGTTCTCTTAGTCTTTATAAAATTAAGTGTGATTTTGGGATGAAAGTTGCACACATCATTGCTGAAGCAATGAAGGTATCAAACTCAATTCAGAAAATTGAATATTGACTGAATACTTTTCTTAACATTCAGGCTACTTTGCGTTGCCATGTTGCATACTCTTATCATAAGAGTCTCCAGAAAGCTGCAATAACTACTCAATGTGGTTGGAGGAGAAGAGTTGCTAGGAGAGAGCTCAGAAAGCTTAAGATGGTTTGATCATATTCTTTAGTGCAACTTTGCTCACAAAGCTTCAATGGAGTTTTCATTTTAAACTCATGTTATAACCATTACTCAAAATTTATTTAGGCTTCCCGAGAAACAGGGGCTCTAAAAGAAGCAAAAGACAAACTGGAAAAGCGCGTGGAAGAACTTACATGGCGTTTGCAGCTTGAGAAACGTTTGAGGGTAATTTATGCCATTTTATGTTCTAACATATATTATTGTTTACTATTGTTGCAATCTTCTGTAAAACGTCATCATTATCTGTTTTAACCAGTAAAACCTTTACTTTTTAATTTTATAACAGATTGATTTAGAAGAGGAGAAGGCACAAGAAATTGCCAAGTCACAGGATGCTTTGCATGCAATGCAAATACAAGTGGAAGAAGCAAATGCTAGAGTCAAAAAAGAGCAAGAAGCTGCTCGGAAAGCTATTGAGGAAGCTCCTCCAATTATTAAGGAGACTCCTGTTATAGTTCAGGACACAGAAAAGGTTAATTCCTTAACTGCTGAGGTAGAGAGTTTGAAGGTAAGAATTCTAACCTGCACAATTGTGGTCGGTTCTGCAGTGTCTATTTCCCTCCTATGATGTTCTATAAGTAATTTGATTTGGATAGATGCAAAAATAATTTTATTTTCTATTTAAAATATATACTCTTAATTAATCTTGACTGTTGCTCCATGTGCTGATATGATTTAAGTTCTGCCAATGGCTACAACTTCTAAAGGGTGTAAAACAGAAAATCAGATGAAATTGCCAGTCAAGACTATGAATAAATGAAGCAATTAATGTTAATAAATCTAATGAAGTTGCAGGATAAACATCAAGGATGAAAATAAATCAGTAATTATTTACCGGCTTTTTTTTTTTTTTTTTGTAGGCATTTGATGTCAATATTTTAGGCTCTATTTTGTAGTTATCTGAAATTAGTAAATCATGAATTTGCCTTGTGTATCATCATTGGATGCATAATATGGATTGACTTCCACTTGCAAGATATTGCCAAGCAATTAACTTAAATGTTGGCTTTCTATTTTTTTTTAATCTTGGAGTCTTTAGAAACTTTGATGATAACAAGTTAACAACAGGGATGAAATGTTCATTTGTTTCTGCAGGCTTCATTGCTATCAGAAAGAAAAGCTGCGGAGGAGGCTCGTAATGCTTGTATGGATGCTGAGGCCAGAAATGCAGAGCTGGTAAAGAAACTTGAAGATTCAGAGCGAAAAGTGGATCAACTTCAGGAATCTGTGCAGAGGTCTGTTTAGAAAAGAAACTTGTTTGAATACAAACTAGCAGTACTTAATACTTTGTATCAAAATGTTGAAAAGAAAAACAAAAGAGGTAGAAAAGGGACCCAATCATCTCAGAGCTGATAAGTGACAAAATTAATTCTCCATTTTCCTATCCTGTCTGGTTGTCAGTTGTCATGACACTCAAATGTCTGCCACACATATTACTTCACTTGGTGCTTCTTTTTGCAAGCACTCTTTCCCCGCCCTCCTTTTTCTTCATGTAATAGAAACCTTTTGATTTATTATCATTCAACCTCTTAAAGTTGATTCATTCTATACTTCAGGTTGGAAGAGAAGCTTGCAAATTCAGAATCCGAGATTCAAGTACTTCGTCAGCAGTCACTAGCAATATCACCAACTGGGAAATCTTTGACTGCAAGACAAAGAACAATGATTATTCCGGTATAAATTAGATATTATTAGTTCATTACACATCCTCATATTGAAAAGTACGAGTTTAGAGAAATATATCCTGACTATTTGTTAATTAATTTGCAGAGGACACCAGAGAATGGAAATGTTATAAACGGAGAAACAAAGGTTCCATCGGTAGGGAATATCATTAATTGTGATAATGGAAACTGGAAATTCATAGGATATAAGATGTTTTATTAGTTATATTATATTGCTTACTGCTCTGTATCTTCTCAGGAGACAACTCTTGCCATATCAAATGTACGTGAGCCCGAATCTGAGGAAAAACCTCAGAAATCCCTCAATGAAAAGCAGCAGGTTAGTTGCCATTGAAATGCATGACACTTTTATTAAACTCATTCTTTTATCTTTCTGATAATTTTGAGTAGTAGATTCCTATTCATATGGATGTACCAGTCCTGATTTCTTGCTTCTAATCTTCCTTTTGTGTTTTAGGAGAACCAGGACCTACTGATCAAGTGTATATCACAAAATTTGGGATTCTCTGGGAGCAAACCAATTGCTGCTTGTGTCATATACAAATGTCTTCTTCACTGGAGGTCATTTGAAGTTGAAAGAACAACCGTTTTTGACCACATCATTCAAACAATAGCTTCTGCCATAGAGGTAAGCTATAGTTTGGCTTTTAAAGTTTTCTGCATCATTAGCCAATAAAATTCATCAGCTCTCTAAAGCCATTGCATTGAGAGGCTGATAGAATTAGATTGTGAGCAACTGCAAGTTGTCAATGTCTTGCCTTTTTCTCACTTTTCTGGATGAAAAGAATATCATAAATGTAAGCCATGTCTACCTTACTGAAGGTCCAGGACAATAATGATGTCTTAGCGTATTGGTTATCCAACTCATCAACGTTATTGCTGCTGCTCCAACACACACTTAAAGCAAGTGGAGCTGCAAGTTTGACACCACAAAGGCGAAGGGCAGCGTCAGCTTCACTCTTTGGGAGGATGTCTCAAGTAAAGAAGCTATTATTTATCTTGCTGAAAAATTTATCATACCCTTTCCATATACTTAATTAATTTTCTTTTCCTGCTTTTCTTTTGTTTTAATATGAATTCTAGGGACTACGTGCATCTCCTCAAAGTGCCGGGCTTTCATTTCTTAATGGTCGTGCGCTTAGTAGACTAGATGACTTACGGCAAGTTGAGGCCAAGTACCCTGCATTACTGTTTAAGCAACAGCTTACTGCTTTCCTTGAGAAGATATATGGAATGATAAGAGACAGTCTAAAGAAAGAGATCTCTCCACTGCTTGGGTTGTGTATTCAGGTTATTGCTATTTTTTTGGTTCCTTTTTCAGTTTTGAAAATGAGACTATGGGAATTTTTTATGAGTTGGGGATGTGTGGTTGTGTGGGTTATGAAGCTTGGTAACTTATTGCTACTACTTTTTAGAAATTGCTTGTTTATGGTGACTACTGGTGCAAATAAGTATGAGTAAATACACAGCATCACCTACAATTGCATATTTTCAATACAATGCAGGCTCCTAGGACATCACGGGCAAGTTTGGTGAAGGGACGTTCTCAAGCAAATGCTGTTGCTCAGAAAGCTTTAATTGCTCATTGGCAAAGCATTGTGAAAAGCTTGAACCGTTATTTGAAGATAATGAAAGCAAACCATGTGAGATCTGAAACTTTGCTTGAAAAAAACAAAATTGTAATCTTTCTTTTACGAGTCTCACTTTTCTGTTTCTACAGGTACCTCCCTTCTTAGTACGTAAAGTATTTACTCAGATATTCTCATTCATCAACGTTCAGCTATTCAACAGGTATCACTCTGTGTGTCTGTGTGAGAATGTGTATGCACATTTATTACTTGATTATAAGACAAAGTAAAAGGTTATGATCAATTCCCCTCATAACTGTGTGGCATTTGTCTTACACATTTTATGCAGTCTTCTTTTGCGACGTGAGTGTTGCTCATTCAGTAATGGGGAGTACGTGAAAGCTGGTTTGGCTGAATTAGAACAGTGGTGCTACGAGGCAACTGAGGAAGTAAGCTCTAGGCAATCATTTGCGAATGTTATACTTATACCCTTCCACTTTTTTCTTGTTCCTTTACCCGAATTCTTCTTGTGAACAGTATGCAGGTTCAGCATGGGATGAAGTGAAGCACATAAGACAGGCTATAGGATTCCTGGTTAGATTAATCTTATAGCATTTCTTGTTCAATAACTGTTTCTAATCATGATCTCATATGACTCACTGACGGACTATTTCTTCGCAACTCAGGTTATTCATCAGAAACCCAAAAAGACCTTGAATGAAATAACTAAAGAGCTTTGCCCGGTACATGCCTTTCTCCCTCTCCTCTTGACATTTTCCTTCATTAAATCCTCATCTTTCTTTCTTGTGTTCTGCTTCTTCAGGTTCTCAGCATACAACAATTATACAGAATCAGCACAATGTACTGGGATGACAAATATGGAACACATAGTGTGTCATCAGATGTAAGTTCAAAATACCATATATGTAATGTTGATTTATATTGCCTGTGAAATACTAAACCTGTTGAACCCTGAGCTTAGCTCAGTTGATTCATGCAGTCACCCTTAAGAGGTGGCATCCAGCAGGTCTGTGATTCGAATCTCAGTATCTGCAATCCCTTCCCCTTCCCCTATCACTAGGCTGCGGTCTCATTTAAACCAAAAAAAAAAAATACTAAACCTGTTTGTTCTGGCCCTTTTTGGAATTTGGAATTCCCTGCTTTCAAAACGTGCAAAATTTATAGATGAACTCTTCATTGTACAGGTCATTGCAAATATGAGAGTTATGATGACCGAGGACTCCAACAATGCTGTTAGTAGTTCTTTCCTATTAGACGATGACTCAAGGTTAGTTTGTTCGTCCTTTTAGCTTCATGTAGAAGAGTACTTAGCCCCATATCATCTTCATCCAACACACTTTATGATTTATATATGTACAATTCATATGCCAAATGCAGCATCCCATTTACGGTGAATGACATCTCCATGTCTCTGCAACAAGTAGACATAGCTGATGTTGATCCTCCATCATTAATTCGTGAAAATTCCGGTTTCGGGTTCTTACTTCCACGTTCAGAGTGATAATCACGGTCAGTCACAGACTCGCATACTTATCAACACTTTGAGATCACTTTACTAGTCCTGTGCATATAACTACATCATCTCCCATCTCCATTTGTATGCTACTTTTTTTTTTTTTTTCTACTTTTCACATCTCCCAGGCTGGTGTTTTTTGATGACTGGGGTCACATTTGATTCTTTTCCCCATGTTCCAAAAACATGGGGTATTTCTTAAGAAGCCATATCACCATTGTTGTGATAATTTGCAATATAGAAATAGGTTGGTCATCTGCCCACAACGGGCGTTTTGCTCTTTTCATTTTTTCAATTTTTTAATATCTTCTGGGGCAAGGGGCTCCTTTTTGCTTATTTTTTGGTTGGGGTTTGTGGGTTTTCTTTGGTGATTTTTGAGTGTAATTAACTACAACAGTTATATTTTATAGGTCATGATTTGTTCTTCGAGTTAATGGTGTAAATCCAATTTTCATTTTATATGTTAATTGTTATTTTGTGTTTGTAAAACTTATTGCCTTTCGAGTTAATAAGTGTTTGTTAAATTTATTTATTTATTTATAGTGAATTTTTTTCCCATAAATGTAGGTATTTAAAGTTGAATCATGCAAATTATATGTTTAATTTTCTTCCTTTTTACTCTCTTTTACTCATAATTATGATATTAGAATACTGAAAGTTAAAGTTTTAATTTAGTTCCTCTACTAACATAATTTTATGTGACTTTGGTTTCTATGCTTTAATTTTAATGAATTTAATTTTTATTTTTATAAAAAAAATTGATAATAATGTTAAATTTTTACAATTAAATTCGACTGCAAGGTTACTTTTACAAACACGCTTTATATCCATGTTGTCCTCACATACAATCAACATGTAAGAGGATCGAAAACATTATTTAGTCTACTTGATTTATATAGCTACTCTTAAGAGATCCTATCTAGTAGGTCTGGACTTCGACTTCAAGCGTATGCAACCTTTTTTTCTATTGTCGAGCTATCACTTTCTTTGTTAAAAAAAAAAAGTAGGAGGATTGACTAATTTGCCATGGTTTTACAACTATCATTCATGCATAGCTACTAGGACTGGTGAATCTTAGAAGAATCGTTCTCCTTCATTGCATTTTCCATACTAATTTCATAGATACAAAATGCAGTAAATAATTCAGAAAATTCCCAAAGTTTCGATACTAATTTCATAGATACTAACATGAAGCAAAGGTACATATTCCAAAGTTTCAAACATGAAGAACCAGAAAAATAAGAGGTTAAACACCAAAACAAAAAAAGGGTTACCAATACAAATATAATTACAGTGAACCAGCTGAAAGTTTCCAATTAGTTAAGCACCTCATCAGAACAGCTCCTAGTTTTCCTTCATTGATGGCCTCATGAACCTTCTCTATATCCTCTCCTGGACTCACCTTCTTTTCACCACTAAGAAGCTCAGTTCCAACTTCATTCCTTACAAATCCATATATTGGATAAGTCCCGCATTTATTCATCCTATTAGCCATAGCAAATTCTCCATTACCAAATCTGGTTCTTGCTTTTGGTAACTCTTCTTCCAGTCTTGCCTTCAATTCCTCCAAGAATACTGGAATCCTTTTGAATGTTGAAAAACCATTTTCTTCGCCTTTGTGATCCTTGAGTGCCCTTTCAACAAGTACTTCTCGCAGTTTAGGCAGTAGGGCATAAGAAGGATTCATGGGGTCATCAAGATAGGAAAAAACTGGTTGGTGCTCAATAACCTGCAAGAGTTCTTTCTCACAGAAACGTGATTCAAGCAGTGATCCATCTTCTGCAATGTAGAGTGTTTTCCTTACTACCTGGAGAAGAACTTGTTTCACTATTTCTCTCATGTTTTCCTCCAAATGTCTCAAATCAATAGCCTGGCAAAGTGCCACCATAAACGTCGAGGACATGAGCTTTAGGATTTCAATAGCTTCTGCACTTTTTCTAGCTGAAATCAGGCCAAGAGAGTTCACGTCTTGGTTGTGTTGTTCAGCACTTTGTACGTGCGTTGTGACAGGATTTGCAAGGAATTGGAGCTCAGAGCAATATGCAGCCATGGCAATCTCTGCACCTTTGAATCCATAATCTAAGCTTGGATTCGACCCGCCACTCAAATTGGAAGGCAAACCATTGTTGTAGTAATCGCAAACAAGTTCTGAGAATTGAGCAAACATGAGCTTTCCAATCGCTGCAATGGCAATTCGGAGATTGTCCATGGAGACACCTATTGGTGTTCCCTGAAAATTCCCTCCATGGAGAGCAAGGTCTCGAGCTACATCAATCAATGGATTATCATTCACAGAATTGATTTCCCTCTCGATTGAATGCGTTGCCTGGCGAATAACTTCAATTTGTGGACAAAGCCATTGAGGAGAGGTTCTAATTGCATACCTATCTTGTTTAGGCTTTGTAAGAGGGTCTTTTTCATGCCTAACTTTTGCTTCTTTCACGTAGTCACTTCCATCTAACACAAATTTCATTATAGCGGCTGCTTCAATCTGGCCAGGATGGTGCTTGAGCTCATGAGTAAGGGGATCTGTAAACTCAGGCTTGCCATGCATAACTTCACATAACAAAGCAGATAGAATCACTGAAAGGAGAGCCAAAAGGTTGGCATCAAAACAAACTGTTGCAGCAACAGCTGAACCAACAGCTGTTCCATTCACAAGAGCTAAACCTTCTTTTGCTTGTAGCTCGAAAGGAGCACCAATTCCGGCTCTCTTCAAAGCTTCTAAACCTTTGATCTCTTCACCTTCAAGGGTAACAACCTTGGAATTGTGTCTGCCAGTTAACAACCCGGCAATATAAGATAATGGCACAAGATCACCAGAAGCAGTAATAGTTCCTCTAAGTGGCAGTTTTGGGATCAAATTTTCATTCATAAGTTTAGCCATGGCTTCAAGTATCTCCCAACGGATGCCAGAATAACCCTGCATAAGCGTGTTTGCACGCACAAGCATAGCTGCCTTGGAATAACTCGATGGAAGACTTTCTTTTCCGATCACTCCCGCATTCAGGAATCTTATAAGCTCCGTTTGGAGGTCAGAAGTTTTAGTGGTGCGTCGATGAGATGTAGCACCGAAACCAGTGGTGACTCCATAAGTGTCCGTGCCACGAGAGATGTTATCAGCAACCCAATTAGCACTCTTTGTCACCCTCTCACGAGCAATGGCCTCATCAAGTTCAACCATTACTTCATTTCGCCGCGAAATGGCGGTCACATGAGCCACCGTAAGGGCAATGCCATGGATTTCAACAGTTTGAACTTGCTCAAACTGTGACACCATTTGACGAACTTCGTCGAAATGGGAGCATTGAAGGGCATCGGCAGCCTTCTTCCAGTGTGATTGAGTTAAGACACAGCAATCATGTTCTGAAACAAGGAACTGCTTCGTTGGAAGGGAAGATTCAGCAGTTGCCATTTGCAAGGAAACGAAGAAAAAAATTTATAGTGGAAAAGTAATAAAGGGTATTTGAAGAAGCTTAAGAATGAGAGCTGATGTTTTGAAGTGGTGAGTTTGAGAGGGAAGGCAAATGGGTGACTATTTTATAGTAGTTAGTGAAGTGAGGTTAAGTGGGAAAGGGCTGCTGCCTGCGTCCATGGTCAAGTCCTTCTCAAATTAAAGTGAGCCACATGTTTAGTAACAAGGCAATTGCAGGGAAAGAGAGTGGAAGTTAGTTTAGCTTTTCTTGCGAAGATTATGTTTTAGTTTGTAGTGGAATAAAAAAGGTGATAAGGGGAGTGGATAGGTGAAAAGGGAAAAAAAAAATGGGTCAAACATTTGTTTTGAATTATTTTCCTTGATGTAGAAGTGAAAATTAACGAACCCAGGATTTGCCCAATCGACTCAAGCACTCTTAAAATATGACATTTAATAAATTTAAAATTTAAATTCCAACATTCATCATTTTTTTTTTTTCAGGCTGCGGTCAAAAGAAATTTTATTTTCTTTCTACTCTGTACTTCATCCATGAATTTATTGGATTTGAATGTAAAACATCCATCTCTTATGTCCTTTTTGCATTTATTACCACATAAAGCATTCTTACAGTAATTCCACTAATTTTCTCAGGGGAAAGAAAAAAGATATGGAAGAAAACTTGGTCATTAATCTGTGAAATTGACCATTGACTTTGTGGGAAATGCCGCTTACATTACATATCACCGACAGCTTTTCTTCAGCCGTGATATGATATCATGGGACAAACCAACAACCCCCAAGGCCATGCGAGACATGGCTCCCAAATACGAACCACAAAAGATGAAGAACTTCAGTTCATACTAGTTGTACCAACCATTTTCTTGTCCTTTTTGAAAACCATAGAAGGTTGTTAATTCATGGCCGAAATCGGATAGGCGGGCTTGTTTGGTTTACGCTAGCGTCCGGATTCAATTTTCTTCCTATAAGAACGACTGTGGGCTACGATTGCAGGTTCAGAATTTGCCAGCCCAAAACAAGTGTAATAAGTGTGTAAAGAGGTATGTAACTACTGATGGACTTCAATCAAATGTATACATCCGAATTGTCATGATCCATACCAACTTGTAAAACATTATTCATTTTGGTCTATTAACTCTCAAGATTTTATTCAAAAAAGACACCTTACAAGTTAAAGATAATGCGAACACTTATAACTTATATATCCATTCGAATTTTAATACATAATTGATGTGAAATTCATGACACCTCTTTTATGACCATGACACATACCCTCTCAAATAAAGCAAAAAGAAACAAAACAGATTCTATGCTGTACATAGCCAACAAAACTAAAACGATTAACCCATTAGGTGAGAATGAATTAGGAAAGTCTTCCATTAACAGGGAAAGAGATTTCATTTCCTACACACTGGAAATGTTATGTATCTCAAATGTTGGAATCACATAGAATACAAGCTCAGCATCTGAAAACTACCAATACTAAAATAGCCAACTGAAAGCCCCTGAGAAAAGTACTTGATACATAATCTGGCCAACATGGCCCAGCACAGAAAACCTAACCAACTAAAACAGTTAGCTGCCAAGAGCATGGGAGAATTACAAGAGGTGAAAACTACTCAGCATCTACTTAATGTCAAGGTCTTGCTCTCTTGTTTCTGCAAGAGGGGCACTTGTACTGCTTGATGTGCTCAGCCCTGGTAGGGGTGATCTTTACACATTTGCCATGAAACCACTTTTCACATATGTCACAACAAATCCAGAACTCATCTGAAGCATAGTTCTCTCCACATGCACCACACAAGGTTTCCCCATGCTCCTCTTTATCTTCATCTTCCTCTTCCTCTTCCTCATCCAATCCCTCTTCCTCATCCTTTGCTAGCATGCTCTTTGTGTATTTAGTAGGTTCAGACCCTCTCTGTACTTACATATGCTTTGACAAATCAAAACAGAGGAAATAATCGTGTATAGCATAGCACATAAATTGAAACAAACATATTCAGCATCAAATCAATTAAAAGAATTGCACTTCCAATTGATACTAAATAGATAGTATTACCCTTGGCTTAGCTCATTACCAATGCACCCAATTGAAAAAGTCAGTTACTTTTCTTGGTAAAAATGTGTTTACCACCCCAAAAAGGAAATTTGAAACAAGGCTAAAATAAAATCATAGCTGGTGATGAGAATCCAGCTTCAGAAATCATAATATGATGCAGGTAACTTTACTTAAGCCAACAGGTAACTTTAAGCATTAATGTCACACTTACAGGTTTTGCGCTTGACTTGGAGTTATTGCTGCTATGATTTGAAATTGATGACTTCTCCTTTGCCTGATTCTTGGCACTTCTAGTCACAACTTCAAATATTGTAGGGAGATCATTTATCATAGTGAAGAGACGTTTCCTGCATCAAAGATAGTATATGTTTGCAAATAAGTCCTTCAACCACCATTACAAACATAAGAATATCCGGCAAATTGATATATATATATATATATGACAAAAATGACAACCTTCTTCCTTATTGAAAAGTTCCATTCAATCTTGCTTTCAATTTCTTTATATCAAAAATATTATATGTAGTAAGTTTCACTCAATTTCTAGATATCTGCCCCCAAGCTACATGCCCAGCATTAACTCACATGGTCTTGACCATTCATCTAAAAGACTTGTTGCTGTAGCACCCAGGGTCAAAGATGTGAAGAACATGGTTACATGCACTTATAGCAAGTAAAAAGTTTAAATACTTATTCCACATGACATGAAGACACAACGAGAAACCTGAGAAAGACATATGGCTACAAGAAATTTTTTTCACGTATCCATTTCCTAGTATTATTACTTTTTCTACCACCAAAGCATACAGCTACAGTAAAGTTATTATGTATGCAGTCCATCAAGCATTAATATTGGCCCCCATATGTTATTCAATTGGAAAAAAATTTGCAACACAATGCAGCAGATAAGGGAAAAAATTATACCTGTCAGCTTTATCAAAACCAAACCTAGCACCAGAATAGAAAGCCACTGCAAGTAACCATGCATCACTATGAACAGCAACAAGTGACAGCCAGTCCTTTTCTTGCATCCCATCTCTAGCAAAGTTAATACCTAATGCAGGTTCTGGGAGCTCTGGAGGCACTTCCTCAGCAGGCAAATTAACTTCCCATCGTTCATTAGGAAATCCATACAAGCAAAGATTCTCCTTCTCTGGAAAACACAATGTTGGTCAAACAAAATTCCAAGTAGACATAATAGATAAACAAAGTAATCGTATCCATTGTTAAATAGGTTATTAGCAAATTACTTACAACATAGTACTAAACAAGAAATAAACCATCAAGAATGGACTGTAAATAACTATTAACGTACATATATTACCAAATTACAACAAGTCATAGGTTATTCTGGTTACATATTACTATAAAGGCACCTTAAATACAAGGCTCCAGAAAACCAAACAAATGGACTATTAATTCATACTGAACATGCTTTGGAGATTGAGTAGAGAGGCTTATAGTACAAATCCATGTTTCAAACAAAACCGAAGAAAGTTGTGGAAAATGCAAGATAAGAAACAAAGTTAAACACAAAATTTATTCGAACACCTCAAGAGTGTAGCGACAAGTTCGAAATATCAATCACAGCATTTAAACTTAACACTTACAAATAATTATCCAGAAACAAACTCAGTGGAAGAAAATAAGTTGCATATCACATTTTTGACAAGTGAGCTATTTGCTTAATTGTCAACTACCCAAAGCACCTACATAAATGTACAAAAATACAGCATTGCCTTGTAAAAAGAGCAAGCGGCAGATAACTTCAAATTCTGGAATACTACAAGTATAACCACCATAGGAAAGGAAAGCAATTGATTTGAGCTATTTATTAATTATTAAGTCTAAGAATCATAACGTAACGACTCATGTTTTGAATGTGTAATTTTTCTCAGAATAGAAAGCAAAATTAAGAATGTAAAGAGAGAGAGAGAGAGACGGAAACCCTAACCGGGATCGCACTGTTCATAAAATTCTGCAACATCTGCGACAAAGAAAAAAAAATATATTGAAAATTAGAATGCGGGAAAAGGGTATAAAACCATATAAAAGTAACCCTAAAAAACAAAAAGGCACTACTCGGTTCGTATTCGTAATAATAACAAATTTGAAAAAAAATAAAATAAAAATAAAAAGAGAGAGAAGAGACCGGTGGTCAAGGCTTTGATCATGGCGGCACGACGGCCTTTGAAATCCCTAAAGAGCTCCTCTACTGTTCTCAGGTTGTACTGAGTTCCTCCGTCCATTTTCCGTACACCTCACTCCACTGAGAAAATATACAAAGGAAAGAAGGAGTGAGGTGAACGGAGAGAAAAAGGGGAGGGATAAAATCGGAAATCTACAGTGTCTTGGATTCAATATATCCAACAGCAAGAGACATTTCAGCAGCAGAAGAAGAGACACAGTAAAAGTATACTACTAGCAGCTTTTTTTTGTTTTCCTTCAATTAATAGAGACCCTGTAGTCCACGTGGCGTAAGAGGTTTGGTCGAAAAGTTGCCGCGTAAAGGGAGCTAGTGGGTATAATATTTGCGGATTTGAAACCCATTTCGTAGAGTTTTAACTTCTAATTTATATCATTAAAAAAAAAAAATTAATTAATTAATTTAATTTTCTTGAGTTTATCCTAAAAAAATGTGCGATGGATGATCGTCAACCATTTTATAAATTCCGATGTGAAGAACAAGGGATTTGCAAACTATTCAGTAATCACATCCACATGGCAAATTTAGTCTTTGAATCTTGATCCTTTCTCTACACGGTCCAAGCCACCACCATGACAGATTCACTATTTGCCTGATTCGATCTGGCACCAGGCGAGGCTGCGCCATAAAGGGAAGGTCCGCGGGCACTGGGCAGTGGACGGTGATAGGTTTTTACTTTCCTAAGCCGTGAGCACCGGCAGCTCGTTTTAGCCTCCTCTTCAATCTGAATTGCTGCGCCCCACATTTTACTGATTGGGAGTAGCCGTATTATATGGGCTTCCAAAGAGGATATTTTGTCACGTGTAGGACTTCGAAACAGCGGGGCCATCCTTATCAAATATGGTCAGTCGGTATCTGAAAGGGGACGGATGATCGGAGGTTCGGTTGACAAATAGGGTAGGGTTAGGCCTTGTTCGGTTGGCAAAAAAAATCTTGGAGAGAATGCTCAAGGACAACAGAGTGCATGGTATTGAGATCCAGGACCAGGATGTGAGCCAAACAATAAAATCTCAAAAGTTTTACATAAATCACACTCGTAATAAGTAAGAACCAAGTCAAGGATCAGCGAAATGAAATGCCAAGCCAAACTCTTTTCAACAACACTGTCATTCCAGACTGTAAAAGCAGAAGGCAGAACCCTAAAAGAGAATTTAGGACACTTTACATAATATGCATGAAAAAAAGATAATTGAAGTGATAATTGATAAAGCCAAGGATGAGTTGCCGACTTCTCGCTGCCCTTTCTCATCTGACAACAGAAGCACAGTGTTGTATTCCATTACACAAACTGCCTAAACGAGGAGAAATGTCCGAGAATCTGTGTTCTGGCTGCTTGAAATTGCCATCATTGTTGGAGATACCTGAAACGTCAGAGCAGCTTGTACTTGACCCAGCATATTCTGCAGTGTGCGAGCAACGACTCTCAAGTTCTGATCTATTTTTCTTTTGGTCTAAGCAGCTTACATCAGAGATGCAGTGAGAACTTTTAGAAGTTGGATCAGACTGTTGGAGCTTCTTTTTGCTAAGAAATCGTCCACCCGATCCCCTAACCCTATTCAGTGCATGAAGATGTCGAGATTCATGAAGGTATGGCTGCATTTAGTTCAAACCAAAGCAAATCAGTGGATTTAGGCTGTTATTATCAACCATGAAAAACCACAGTTATGTAACTGACGTAATTGGATAGCGCATTATTAATACGAATTGATACATAATACTATTGTCAATGCTGCACCGATATCCTTTGGTTGCAAACATTGCAATAACTAGATCATATAGTTTCCAAAATAGATGCTTCAAGCCACCAAATGTAGCAGTGGGGAGTTCAAACAAATGCCCAAATGAATTCTATATACCTTTCGAGATTTGACAAGTTTGTTTTGCTCCTCGAGCTTTGCACGATACTGCCTCCTCCTGAGAATCCCATGATATTGTTTTGCATTGACATAAATCGGCCCATCTTCTGCAAGATCAAGAGGCAACGGAATTCGTGTTGGTGCATTTCCTGCCATCTGGGCCTGAATCTGGACAAGTTTAAATCACGGTTAGAACATAAGAAGAAATATGGTCACAAGGTGAAACCTAGACCAGTACTAGAGGGACAGGGGTGGTAGTAGAAGAAAATAATTAGAGTTTATCTAACTCTAAGCCTATCAGAGCCACAGCTAAAAATATTAATTGGTCATGAAACAGCATACTGCAAAAAGTCCTATCATTAAGAAGCAACCTTGGACGGATTCGAAATGATTACTAACATGCCAATAATTCATAGAAAAGGAAATATTCCCACTAAAAACTAATGCAAATCAATTCCAATCTATAATAATTCACTGATCAGGAGATCTTACAATAGCCTGTTGCCCATATGGAGTAAATAGCCCACCAAAGTAAGCATCAGGATAAGGATATCGAGCACAAGCCTGAAATGGGAAGAGAAATATTAATTTAAAAAAAAAGCCAATAAAATGAGCTTAAAAATGACTACTAAACATACCATTGAATGGTTATAATTTGGGTGAGAAGGGCTGAACACAGTGTTTGGATTGTTAAGCAAGAAAACTGGCTTCATTTGACCTTCAATGTCCTTCCCACAACTTTCATCCTGACCTGATGCATGAGAAAACAATTATGACATCAGACAAACATTGTTAACCTGTTAAGCTTGACAACAAGCTTGCCTCTTCAGTAAACTGTCTAGCAATCCCTTTCAGCCCATTCAAAAACTAAAGCAAAGTACATTAATGCATCAACAATGACGAGGGAAATTTCTAGAACGCCATCAACAAGATTTGTAGTAACAAAACACAAGCAGTCACCAGACATTGAACAAAAGAATTAGAGCACCAACAACAAGACTCCTATTTGCTATACTTGCAAGAACCAACTAAAAGAACGACAACATTGCTAAAACATATACAAATTCTACCAAAAAGTTCATATTTTCTCCAGCCACTCACTAGCAATCCAATCAAAGTCAAATTGAAACACATGTAAGGGTAGTAGATATATTTTTCATGTATTGGAGTGGTTCATAATCCCCAGAGAATTTGATTAACTTCATTGCCAATGTATTTTCTTTCTTCTTCCCATTCCCCCCCAAACCACTGAAAAAAGAAAACAAAAAATATTACAGTAAAACAAAATTGTAGCCATCAATGTTGCTCCGACTCTTCATTTTTCTTGAAGTACCCGCGTCCGACACATATTCGGATAAAGGTATGGGGATATGACCTTCTAAGGACCCTCCAAATACATGAAAAAACTTAAAAAATTGAACATACCCGTGTCAGACACATACCCGTATCCGACACTTACACCCAAGTCTGAGTAACATAGGTAGCCATTGACCGTAGCTACTAAGTAAGAACAGTGGTGAAAAAGAGAAGGAAAATAATATAGAACAGAAAATTCCCAATAAATCACACTTCAGAAGCATCAATACCAGATTCAGATGAATTGCATTGAGAATTGTTCACTCCTATGACACCCATTTCATGATGAGATTGACCAATTGCTTGAGCTGATGTTGATTTCTGGTCTGGTAATTGAAGATCTAAATGCTTTGCATTATGATAGAGTTGGGAGGGAGTTTCCACTTTCAAGCTTATATTTTGAGGTAAAGACTGAAAAAATTGCTGTTCGTTTGAATTCCACCATGGTGGGCAACTAACAGATAAATGGGATAGCGAATGAACAGAACTTTCATCAAAAATTTTCTTTGGCGAGTTTTGAACCCGACTAGCCATCTAATTCATCAATTGTCTTGAATTTTGATGCAAAATCCAGAAGATCCTTATCAACAAACAGATTCTTTTTGTCTCACTCCAAGATTAACTACTAAAAGGAAAAAAGAAAAAAAAGATATAATGAGCTGTGGATGTCTAAGTTATACTCAAAATATGGATGTCAAACAAGGCATTGCACAAGAAACAATGGAGATGGAACACTACAAACACAGCTCAGCACATCCAAGCTATGTTGCTCTGACTCTTCATTTTTCTTGAAGTATCCGTGTCCGACACCCATGTCCGTATATCCGGACATGGGTATGGGGATATGATCTTCCAAGGGCCCTCCAAATACATGAAAATCTTGGAAAAAATTGAAGATACCCGTGTCAGACACATATCCGTGTCCGACACTCACATCCGAGTCCGAGTAACATAGCATCCAAGTTATAGTCAAAAGCAAAAGAACTAGTAAGGCTAAAATTTGCTAGTATAAAGAAAACTTAAGCAGCAACAATCAAACCATAAATGAACAAAAGGGACAAAGCTACAGAAAGATGAAAAGCCACACAATTAAATGTACATAGCATAATAACACTTCAATTAAACAAACTCTAATCCTACCACATGAACCAAAATCACAAGATAGATTCTTGATGTAATAATTGACAACTTATTCGCATTTGACTAAAACACACAGACAAGAAGAACAACAAAGCAAAAGATGGTCGATGGGGTGTTCCTTTGCTGCAGTCATATTTTCCAAAACCATCAAAATTACAAGGCAAAAAAAAGATGAACTTATACATCAATATAGTTAGTGGTTCAATATAGTGATAAGAGCAACGAAATGCACCAGGCCATCTGGGGAGGGAAAATTGAAGAGGAATTGACTTGGCAATCATGAAGAACTTGTACTTACAAATTCAAAGGTAATAGTTTAGATGCTTATTTCAATCATCAAGAACACATTCAGAAGTAAACATTAGATACATAAAACTCACAAAGGATTCAAAATAAAAGCATTTATGAATGTGACCAAAAGTAGAGAAAAGCATGCATTTACAAATTCTTCAAAAAAGAGAGGAAAACAAACAGAAAATAAGAAGAAACAAAAGAAGAATATATTTATAAAAAAAAAAATTAAAAAAAATAAGAGGAACAGAAAAGGTTTATTGAAAGCATATTTAATAATAATAGCAGCACCAACAGTTCCTCATCCAAATTCCATGAAGAATTATATTTAGAACCCAGATTCAGAAACGTGTTCTAGATCTATTAAGCAATTGAAACATATCTGGAAATCATCGTCATTACATGTCGATTTCCAACAAGCAAATGAAGCAATTTGTGCAGTTATCAGGCATACTCAGAAAGTCAACCCTGTAAACCTAATAGCATTTTGGCTCTGCATGCATCAAAAAGTTGTGAAAAAACAGATAACATGCAAGCAGTTTCGACGCTTTGAATCAAAAGATTGACAAGTCTACAACTAAAACCTAGACTGCAAATTCACCAAAGAACCAGAAAGGGTTTGTGATGGTTTTCCATGAATAAAACAGCGAGGTTATTACAAATCCCAATGAGTTAGAAGAAAACCCTAGGTTCTAGAGATAGGTGGGGTGGGGGGCCGGGGGGGAAGTAAAGCAACATTTCATAGATATACAACTAAGGGGCTTCCTTGTGACATGCAGCAGAAATCAATACAACAACCATAACAGATTTACGAGCTTGGGAGGGGAAACAAACCAATCAACAAGACAAAGAGGGAACTTAGATCGGAAAGCAGAAAAGTAGTGTTTCAAATTTCAATATCAGTAACTCTTCTGAACAAAATTTAAAATCCCTACAACCTAAAAATCCAAGTACCTACAACATAACAAACCATAGCTGAATAAAATCCAAGTTCATCCAGCAACTTCTTTTGCGATGATTAAGAAGCAGCAGCAGCAGCAGCAGCAGCAGCACAAGAAGAAGAAGAAGAAGAAGAATTATCCCATTCTAAGAGCAAGAGAAACAAGAGCCGGGATATAAAAGCTATTCTGTACGGACAATAATCTTTGTACGGACAAGAGAATGCTTTAAGGTAATGAACCACTCCCACAACAACTAAAAAAACTTATATATAAAGTATAAAAGTAAAAAAACAATGCACCCAAAAAGCCAAAACAGCAAAAAAAAAAAAAGATAGATAGATAGATAGATAAGAACATAAACAATAGTAGCAACCACTTTACCAAGAAAAACTTTCCCAATTTCTACAACAACAACAACTTCTTCATCATCATCATCTTGACCAACATGCATTCAAGAAAAAAAAAAACAGCAAATAAAACAAACCCCACTTAGGAGATTTAAAAAAAGAAAGAAAGAAAAAGGAAAGAATCAGAAAAGAAAGGAGAGGAAATGAGGCAAAGAAAACAAAGTAGTAGTATAGGGTTGAGTAAAGATAGGATAAGCTTGAATAAAGTGAAAGAAAAGATAGTGAAAGAAAATAAAGACCTATGGGATCTGATGAGGCATGAAGAAGAAGCAAAGAATTGTTCTGTTGGGAAGAATCTAGGCATGTCGCTTCTCTTGAAACTCTCCAGCCACATTTTATCTCTTTCTCTCTAAATTTATTCTTATCATTTTTTTCTTCAAAGATTTTTTAATAATGTCAAAAACTAAATTTTGTTTTTTTTTTTTTTTAAGAAAAACATGCTAGTATCAGTGAATAAAAATATGATTGATAACATAAATAAAAAGCAAAAAAATTGAACTGATTAAACATTAATTATACCATATAAATTTGATATAAATTTTAATTTTTTTTAACAAATAAAAAAAATTTAAATTTCGATCTTTTATATTAAAGTTAAAATTTAATTATTAGATCCAATGTATAATTTAATTAAATATTTATTTAATATTATGAATTAAAACTTTAACCCTTTATGATCGATTAATTAAATCAATTTAACTGAAAAATGACAATTTTACCAATTCAACCTCTAATCTAAATTTTTTATTCATTGGTCAGTACTAGAATTATTCCAACCACCACCATTAAAATCCAACAGCTTTCTTTCTCTACTTTTGGTTACAATTTTTTTTGAGTTAATGTTTCTTATGTCTTTGTGGGGACCACACTCATCTCTTTAAGTGCTAAGACGGATATCTTGTTTCTCATTGCGCGGTGTTGTTTACGCCCTGTAGTTGCGCGTGAAAGCTGATGATATAAGTGTGGCTTTAATGTTTTTCTTTCTTCTTGATTTTGCCCAATTGCCCCAAATGAGTGGTTTTATTTTCCAAAGTGACCTTCCCGACGACACTCCATGCCAAAATGAACATTGGTTTAACATTTGGGATCAAGAGTATTTATTAATTTCCAAAATACCCCTATTATTTTACAAGTGGGATTGATGTTTGCCGTGTAGAAGTAAAAAAAGGTTTTTTAATTTGAAAAAAAAAATAAACAGAAGGAAAAAATAATATTCTATTTTATACCTAATTAAAAAGGGGTTTTTTACTATAATATAGCAAATATATATATATATATATCAAATTACCGTTGCTTTTTGATTATTTCCCAAAATACGGATCTTTTTTTTATAGCTGAGAAATCGCCATCCCCATGGCGATTTTCCAGCGTGTTTTTTTGCAAATTTGTAAAAAACACCAAGGGAAATCGCCACCCCCCATGGCGATTTCCCTTGGTAATTTTAGCAAAATTTGCTAAAACCATGAAGGGAAATCGCCATGGGGGGTGGCGATTTCCCTTCATGTATATATTTTTTTTTAATTAATAAACAAAAATTATATTAAAACAAAATTTTATTTTAATTTGATAAATTTATTTTTAAAAATTATAAATTAAATTAAAATATTTTTTTTATAATTTAAAAAATTTTAAAAATTCGTAAAATATATTTTAGGTTTTTTTATAATTTAATATTTTGAATTTTTTTTTAAATTTTAAATTTGAAATAAAAAAAAAACAAATTATGACCGTTGCCCCCAATCCCCCAAATCCCCCCTCCCCCACGTCCCCCCTCCCCCCCACACCCCCACCCCACTCATTTTATCTATAAATACCCCCCTCCTCTCCTTCAAATTTTCATTCCTCTCATTCAAATTTTCATTTTCTTTCAAAATTTTTTCATTTTTCTACCAAAAAAAAATTCTTTCTACAAATTTTTTTTTCTACAACAATATTTTGAAATGGCTTCACTATTGAGGTTACAAGAAAATCACATCTCGGAGTTTATATTTAACGAGGTAAGTAAATTGTTATATTATTATTGTTTTTAAATAATATAATTATTTTTTATATTATTATTGTTTTTTATATTATTATTTTTTTTTATATTATTATTGTTTTGTATATTATTATTGTTTTTTATATTATTATTATTTTGTATATTATTATTGTGTTATATTATATTATATTATTATTGTTTATATTATTATTGTTTTTTATATTATTATTGTTTTATATTATATTATATTATATTATTATTGTTTTTTATATTATTATTGTTTTATATTATATTATTATTGTTTTTTATATTATTATTGTTTTATATTATATTATTATAGTTTTTTATATTATTATTGTTTTATATTATATTATATTATTATTCTTTATATTATATTATATTATATTATTATTGTTTTTTTATATTATATTATTATTGTTTTTTTATACGAAATTATTGTTTTATATTATATTATTATTGTTTATATTATATTATATTATTATTGTTTTATATTATATTATATTATTATTGTTTATATTATATTATATTATTATTGTTTTATATTATATTATATTATTATTGTTTATATTATATTATATTATTATTTTGTTATTTTATAGTTTTATTTATTACTTTTTAATTGTTATAGTTTTATAATATATTAATTTTTATTATTATAACAGGAAACTCGTCGCGTATTACGTTCGAGGAAATTTACATTGGAGGATCCGCATCCTTATATTATCGACCACTTAAGAAGAGCCGGATTTTATCACGCAAGTCAAATTCGACGACTTGTGATACAACCCGATTTAATCTCTGCGTTGGTCGAACGATGGAGACCCGAGACGCACACTTTTCATTTTCCATGTGGTGAATGCACGGTCAGTCTCGAAGATGTTGCGCTGCAACTTGGACTTCCGATCCATGGCGATGCAGTTACAGGCGGAAGCCTGCTAGATTGGAATGAACTGTGTCAAGATCTATTGGGTGAGGTACCTCCAGAAGACGTCGTATCTGGCTCAACGGTGAGACTGACTTGGTTGAAAACGTTTCAAAATCTGCCATTACATGCAACCGAACAACAAATACAATATGCTGCTAGAGCATATATTTTACGTTTGATTGGAGGATTACTGATGCCTGACAAATCGAGCAGTCGGGTACATTTAATGTATCTTCCATTGCTACGTGATTTAGAGGAAGCAGCAAATTATAGTTGGGGTTCTGCGTGTTTGGCAGTTTTGTATAGAGAACTTTGCCGAGCTACAGTTCCAAAAAACCATGACATAGGTGGATGTCTAGTGCTTCTACAATCATGGGCTTGGTATCGGCTACCATTTCTTGCTCCGCGCGTGGATATTTCGGCTGTATACCCCCTTGCAAGCAGGTAATAATCTTTACTATTTTATTAATTTTGTACGAAATTGTATTTTTATAGGTCATTAAGATATTATATGCATTTTAATAGGTGGAGTAGGAGTACGGGTAGAGATTTTACAGAGACTCCGAGCGATCTTGCAAGTATAAGACTACGACTAGATCGACTAGGATATGATAAGGTAAATATTTCGATTGTTACATTGAAGTTTTTTTTTTTTTATTTAATCCATATGAAGCTAATAATTTGTAATAATTATTCGCAGTTTCTGTGGATGCCATATTCCTCGAGTGAAATTATGGCATGCCTCCCATCGGATGCCTACAATAATTTCAATATATGGAAAGCAAACACAGCATTGATATGCTTTTCATATGTAGAGTGCTACCAAACTGACCGGGTGTTGCGACAATTTGGGATGCAACAACCAATTCCTGCAGCCCCGATGAACCTTGATAAGCTTCACAAAGTCGACATGCGTGGTCGTAATGATGAATTCTGGCCTGCGAAGCATGAACATTGGATCCAATGGTGGAACATACGTTTTCAACGAATTCCGACAGGTTACCCGATTGTTGGTAATAATTTCAACCCATCTGCTGATTACATAAGATGGTATAGAAATGAAGGTCGGCCTTTCGTTTATCCACCGTCGATGCACGAGGATGTTAGGAGTATGCCATTTACCGGACAAACTTCAGCTCCAGTCCCTCCTACACAGGATATGGATGCTCCTAGACCTCGCCGACAACGTGGGCGAAGGCGTCAACCGACCTCATCGGAGTTCACAGCACCGAGGATGTCATTTGATCATCTTGAACCTGAACGGGATCATGGAGTACCATCCAGCCATCGTTATTCCGTAAGTCACCCCGGATATGACGTTGATGAGTGTTACCGACCATCACCGCCAAGAACGAGGTTAGATGACCAGCTCCCCGTCCTAAGTCCAAGTTCAGCATATTTAACATCCATGTATCAGTTTGGAACCCCTTCGTCAGCATTTGATGTTACATCATTTATGGGTGCATCTAGTAGTCAGGTTCCCGTTATGGGTGAACTAGGTGTTGGCTCATCCAGCAGTGGGTTTCAAATTTTTGATACGGATGAAACGACTGATGACATACAACCGGAACCAGTGGCGGTTATAGCAAGAGGTCGTGGTGGACCGCGAATACGTGCAACTGACGAGGTTGAACGACGGGTGCAACCACCACGCACTAGAAGAACTCGACACTGTTGCTCTACACCACGCAATAATTAGAATAATTGTAATGTGTTTTAAATTTCTAATATAAATTTATATGTTTTGCATTTCATGTAATTTGTTCGGAAATTAAATTTTTTTTATCAAATATCCAGTTTTAAACTGTAACAATCTATATTATTATTAAAAACAATGATTAAATTGATGTCACGAGTTAATCGAATACCAACTCAAAAAAACTAATCAAATTAAAAAAATTATTTTACGATACCAACTTAAAAATAACTTCTTTATTTAAAAAAGTGACTCGATAAATTTCTTTAAAAAAAATTTGATTTACATTTTACATCATTAAATTATTTTTGATATAAATTAAATTTTCTTTTTTATAATATTACAAAATTATAAAAAATAAAATTTTTGATATAAAAATTTAATAAAAATATAATCTTCTTTTTAAATTTTAATAAGAAATATATTTTTATTTTTTATAAAATTGTAATAATAAATTAAATTACATTTTTAATATATATTTTAAAAAAATAAATAACCAAACCTATAAAAAAAATATTTTAATTTAATTTATAATTTTTAAAAATAAATTTATCAAATTAAAATAAAATTTTGTTTTAATATAATTTTTTTTTATTAATTAAAAAAATATATATATACATGAAGGGAAATCGCCACCCCCCATGGCGATTTCCCTTCATGGTTTTAGCAAATTTTGCTAAAATTACCAAGGGAAATCGCCATGGGGGGTGGCGATTTCCCTTGGTATTTTTTTGCAAATTTGCAAAAAAACACGCTGGGAAATCGCCATGGGGGATGGCGATTTTCCAGCTAGAAAAAAAAAGATCTGTATTTTGAAAAATAATCAAAAATCAACGATAATTTGGTAAATTTTTTTTTTGGCTATATTGTAATAAAAAAGCCAATTAAAAAGTCTCCTTTAGATTGTATCTTCATCATCTAAATTATATATAATTTTTTTATTAAATTGATAAAGTGATATTAATTTAATTTGAAAATTAAATTATAAAATAAAATAGTATATATTAATATGATTATCTATCTATCTATATCTATACTATCATAAAGTGGGTGACTGATTGATGTCACTGAGTCAAATGACACCAACTCAATTAATGAAATTACTTAAAAACCAAATTTTATAAATTAAATTATAATATTATAAGGTAAATTTTTATATAATAATATATATTTTTAAAAAAATTACCACTCTCGTAAAAAACCACTTCCTTAAAAAACTAACATTTCTTTAAAAAATCTATCACTCACTTAAAAAACTACAATTTTTTTAAAAATTATCACTCAAAAAAAAAAATTCTTTCACCCACAGAGTGGGTGTGATTTAATCTAGTTATTATAAAGTAAATGGTTGAGTTGGTGTCATTAACTCAAGTGACACCAACTCAGTTGGTGAAAAGATAAATATATATATTATATGTCAAGGTTATTGATAAATTTTCAATTTTTATTTTAAAAAAAATTATCAACCTTCTTTCTAAAACTACCCATTTCTTTTAAAAAAAAAACTATCCATACTTACAAGTTACAAACTACCTATTAATAAAAGTTTTTAAACATAATTTTTTACTCACATTTTTTTTTATTTTTCACCCACATAGTGGGTGTGCCATATCTATCTATACTATTATAAAGTGAATGGCTAAGTTGGTATCACTGAGTCAAGTGATACCAATTCAGTTGGTGAAAAAGATAAAAAAATTTATTATATCAAAAAACATACCAAAGTTATTGATGACTTTTCAATTTTTATATGATTTTTATTTTTAAAAAATTATCAACTTTCTTTCTAAAACTATCCATTTCTTTTATAAAAAAACTATTCATACTTACAAGTTACAAAGTACAAACTATTCACTAATAAAAAAATTTAAATATAATTTTTTACTCATTTTTTATTCACCCAAATAGTGAGTGTGTCATAATCTAATATTAATAATTTATTTTTTTTTAAAAAAAACTACTTTTTTAATTTTTTCTTGATTTGAAAAATCAATATAGTTAAATATTTTTTTTTACTTATTTTTCTTTTATTTTTTATCATCCCAAAATGAATGTACCATAAGTTAGTATTTTAAAAAAATGAAATCCACGCTATAATTTAATTATTTGTGTTTTTAGTTGTCAATTTTTTTATATTGATAATACGAATTGCGGAATCATCTTAAAGATTCATACAATACACGTAATTTCTTAATTAATTAATCTTTTTAGTCAAAAGAAGAAAAAAATGAAATGGGTGGGAGAGGGTAACATAGTAAAATGAGATGAGAAATGAAAGAGAAAAACTTGGATTGTCGTTTTCCGTATGTTGTCTAGTTCTACGCAACGCTGAGAAAAAATGGACAAAATCGAAAATCGATCTGAATTGTAACGTTCGGTTCGATTTTTTTTTTAATTCGGTTAAAATTTAATTCGGTTATTAATTCGTCTTATTTGATTTGGTTTGATTTTTTATTCATAAGTAAAAAAATCATAATTAATCGAACCGAATCGAATTTTATTTTTTAATTATTTTTTATTTTTATAATATAAAAATAATATTTTATTTATAAATTAGTAAAAAAATTAAAAATACTATTAAAAAAAAGATAATTTTTAAATTTTTTTAAAAACTAAGATATTTTGATTGTGAAAATAGCATGTTAGACATAAATAATCGGTTAAAATAGCATGTAATAAAGCCCAAAAATTCAAAAATAAAAAATGATATGAAAAACCGATAACCGAATCGAATCGAACCGAGCTATCGTGGTTCGGTTATAACCGATTATTAAATTTATTCGATTCGATTTCGGTTACGAATATGAAAAAATCAAATTTTTCGATTCGGTTATTAAAACCCGAAAAAATCGATTCGAATCGAACTGAATTCAACCCTAATTCTACGAGACTAGAATCTGAGGATTTTTATTATTATTAAAGCTTATTTAAAAAATAATTTTGCTAACAGTTCCACAACGCTAACAATCGTTAGCAAAAAAAATAAAAAATAATGGATAGGAATCTGGTTGGAAAGATCTGTTGAGTTTTGACTCCATCTCCCATTGCTATCAATTCCACAACGCGACATTACTAAAGACAAAAATCTCTCACTTTCTTTTCTCCTTCACCAAGACTAAATAGTTAAAAATTCCAAATTGGTTCAACCCTCAAACACAAGCAGACCCAGTTGTTTTTCTCCCTCCAATCACCAGTAGGCTGTATCCCCTGCTGCTACTCGTACTCGTATTATATCCTTAATCAATGCAAATTTCCCCCATTATATATCAACATGATGAGCACCACTTTGGGTGCCTCTACCTTCTAGAAGATTAGCTGGAGGGGCATGATTACGCGTAGATATGTCTAAAAATCGGGTTAATCGTTCATATTTGGGAGGATTAATATGAAAATATTAGGTTTGAAAATTGAATTTGAACCCAAAAAAACGAGATCCGTTTAAGAAATATGAGTCGGGCCTTGGTTTCAACATTCAAGATCCGAACTCGGCCCGACTCGTTTTTCAATTAAATAATATTTTATTTTTATATATATTATGTTATTTATGTCATATAAAAGATTAAATATATATAATATTATAGTGTAAACATTAAAAATATATTAAGTTGTTCATGTTTAAAAATTTAATAAAAAAATAAATATATAAAATTATTAAAGATTAAATAAAAAATAATATATTTATAAAAAAAAATTAGAAAAAAAATTGGACGGAGCTAAACGGACTTAGGCTATCTATTTATAAATATGGGCGAGCTTGGACAAACTTTGAGATTCATATTTCAGGTCGGACAGGACTTGGACAAGCATATATGATATTGATAACATACATAAGTCCGGTCCGAATCCGGCCATGGACACCTCTAATTCTGAGTTCCTTATATAATATAAGTAGGAATTCCTGAAGGATATGAACTTATTATTGGTATTTGGTGCCCCATTGTCTGGCAATATGTTTTCTTCGGCATGTCCAATGCCATTTTCTGTATCAAGGGTTCTTAGGCCTTCAACTAAGCCCATCAATTATCTCCCAATGGGCCTTATCAACCAACCCAAAGCAGAAAATGTCAAGCGCAGCAGATATAGGATCAGACACCAATCAATTGATCATCAGAGTACAAAAAGGGAAACCAAGCATCAGCTGAGCAGCCCAGCTACTGTCGCTCTACATCAAACTCTCTTTCTCCCCAGTCCCCACTCTTCTACTATAACAGCAAACCGAATGCATATCTTCTGCCCCGAGTTGGTGCTCACTTCTCTGCCCCACCAGTAAACATTTGCCACATGCCATAATTAAAGAAAAATAAACTTCCGTTAACAACAATTATTTTCTTCTTCTTTCCTCCCATTCTTCGTCTGCCTTTTCACTGCCCTCATTCTCTCAAGGGCCAAGGCCTCTCACTCTCTTGCTCCCTCTTTAAAACAGAATCAGAAAAGTATAAAAAAAAAAAAAACAAATGCAGCTGCTTAACGCCTCCAGCACTCTCCTCCGATGAGAGTTGAGAGGTGATTTTTTTTTTCTTTTCCACTATTATATATATATATATATAAATAAATTTAAATTTAAATTTCTTTATTTTGCTTTTATTTTGGTTAGTGCAGAGAATCTCGGTTTTTTTATCAGAATATAACTAAAAAAAATTATTTATCAAAATACCGTCATTTTCAGATTAATTCCAAAAATTCGCTTGTTTTAAAACAAGCTCGGAAATCGCCATGGTCGCCATCCCCCATGACAAATTTTCAGCGTTAAATTTTCAAAATTTTCAAAAAACACCAATAAAAATCGCCATGGGAGATAACACCAAGAAAAATCGTCATGAGAGATGGAGATTTCCCTTGGTGGTATATATATATATATATATATTACTTAAATTTAAAAAAAGAAATTGCAAATTTGTTTTTAAAATTTGTATTTTAATTTTAAAATTGTAAATTAAATAAAAAAAATTATCTTGGTTTGTTTTTTTGTTTTTTTAAATATATATTAAATTTTTTTAATTTTATAAAGAATAAATTTAATTTATTATTAAAATTTTATAAAAAATAAAATTTTATTTCTTATTAAAATTTTAAAAAGAAAATTATATTTCTTATTAAATTTTTATATAAAAAATTTTATTTCTTATTTAAATTTTATATAAATAAAAATTTTGATTTCTTATTTAAATTTTATATGTGAGATCTGTAACAAACAGGTATAAAAAAATTTATCTTCGATTGTTTTATTTATTTTTTAAATATATATACTAAAATTTTATAATTTATTTAATTTTTTAATTTTATAAAAATGTAATGTAATATAATTTTTATTTTTATTTTATAAAAATTAAATTAAATTAAAATAAAATTTATTATTTTAATTTTATAAAAAGTAAAATTTTATTTCTTTTTAAAATTATAAAAAAAAATATTTCTTATTTAAATTTTATATAAAATACAATTTTATTTCAAAAAATGTATTTCTTATTTAAATTTTATATAAATTAAAATTTGATTTCTTATTTAAATTTTATATAAATTAAAATTTGATTTGTTATTTAAATTTTATATAAAAATTAAATTAATTTCTTATTTGAATTTATATAAAATTAAATTAATTTTTTATTTGAATTTTATAAAAAATAAAAATTTTATTATTATTTTAATTTTATGCTGTAGAAAATATTGGAATTGGATTCTTTCTGCAATGGATAGGACTAATGATTTAGGGTTAGGGATAGGTTTCAGCTATTTTCCAGTGAATCAAATGCTGCAGAAAATATTGGACTTGGATTCCTTCTGTAATGGATGAGACTATTGGACAGTCCGGTATAAAGGATGGGATTTATCATCAGTTTTTGCATTAAATAAGTTATCAGTTTTTCAGTCAATTAACCCTAGTCAGAAAATGAGAATCAGATTCCATCATGTACAAAGGATGGAATTTGTCATCCAGTACAACATAATGAACCATTATAAATTCATAATACTGATGAAGGTTTACAATACCCCCTACAGCAGTTTTTCAATCAGATTTTTTCTGAGTGCTAATACTTCTTCATTCTCATC
This sequence comes from Fremontodendron californicum, assembly GCA_030761205.1. Taxonomy (NCBI): domain Eukaryota; kingdom Viridiplantae; phylum Streptophyta; class Magnoliopsida; order Malvales; family Malvaceae; genus Fremontodendron; species Fremontodendron californicum. The sequence continues at coordinate 1,955,271 of JAULJL010000006.1, forward strand.
CTTCTATATTTCTTCTATATTTTGCCGAGTGATAATACCTCCATTCTCATCCTTCTTAGTTTCATTACTACACAACATGAGCAATAGAGTGATCGCATTGGTCTACTATAATGGCCAAATTCATAATACTGACGAAGGTGCTACCTTTGATTGTGAACGTCCTAAAAGTTTTCGTGTTGAAGAAGACGTCACAGTAGAGGAACTGAAGCTGCAAATTCATACAAAAATTAAAGCTGAAAATAGAAAAAGAGTTTCAGAGATTAAATATAGGCATCCTCTTTCTATTGGTGAATGATGTGTTCGATATAGAACATTTTCACTTGAAGATGATGATGATGTCAGATGCATGTTTTATGCTCATGAGACATTTGCAAATGTTGGTGTATTTGAGTTATATGCTGACATAGAGGATGTTCACGATGATTGTGGGCCTTCAAATGTTCGCACTACAGAAAACTTTCTCACTGAAGATGATGATTCTGGACTGTTCAATGTTCATACTACATACGACGTTCCCACAGAAGAAGTCGTTTCGCTATCTCAAGCTACAACGTTTCATAATTCATTAGTCTCACAAACAATTCCTACTACCCTCAAAGATGAGCCAACTAGTGTTGATCTTGTTCCGTCATGTGGAGTCCATGGTGAATATGTTGGTGACTTTAGTGAGCAGGAAGAGGATGCTGAATTCGCAAGTGATGACAACAGTGATTCTGACCCAGACGTCGTCCTTGTTGAGATCAACACTCATGAAGATCTTCCCCCATATGAGGTTGCATCCCATATGCATACCCTGGATCTGGAGGCAATGCAAGTGCCAGAATTTCCTGAGTATGCTTATACATTAGCTACGCCTCTGACATTTGATCCATCTGCAGTTGATCTGTGTGTTTTCCAACGAAAGAGGCTGTGCTTTCAGCTATTAAGCACTATAACATCAAAAACTCTGTAGATTACAGAGTAATTAAATCTGAGCGGACCAAATATTATGCCAAATGTCTAATGTATGGGAAATGGTGCAATTGGAGAATAAGGACAACTTTTATGAAGAAGAAACAGGCATGGGATATTAGAAAATATGAAGGGCCTCATAGTTGCACATCGGTGGGGATTTTACAAGATCATTGCAAGTTAGATTCTAACATGATCTGTTCACGCATTCTGTCATTGGTCCAAGCAAATCCGGAGATCTCCGTTTCAGTTTTGATCGCTGAGATGCGAATTCGGTATGGATATATCACCTCCTATAAGAAAACGTGAAAAGCAAAAGGCAATTGTTCGAGTTTTTGGCGATTGGGGTATACAGCCGAAACATCCACGCGCGGAGCAAGAAATGACAGCCGATACCAAGCCCATGATTGTAGAAGCACTAAACATCCACCTATGTCATGGCTTTTTAGAACTGTAGCCCCACACAGTTCTCTATACAAAACCGCCAAACACGCAGAACCCCAACTATAATTTGCCGCATGTTCTAAATCACGTAGTAATGGAAGATACATTAATGTACCCAACTGCTTGATTTGTCAGGCATCAATAATCCTCCAATCAAACGTAAAATATATGCTCTAACAGCATATTGTATATGTTCTCCAGTTGCGTGTAATGAAATATTTTGAAATGATTTCAACCAATTTAGTCTCACCGTTGAGCCAGATACATACTCATCTGGAGGTACCGAGCCCAATAGATTTTAACACTCTTCATTCCAATCTAGCAAGCTTCCACCTGTAACTGCATCGCTATGGACCGAAAGTCCAAGTTGAAGCACAACATCTTCAAGAATTACCGTGCATTCACCAAATGAAAAATGAAAAGTGTGCATCTTGGGTCTCCATCGTTCGATCAACGCACTGATTAAGTCCGGTTGTATAAAAAATTATCGAATTTGAGTTGCGTGATAAAATCTGGCTCTTCTTAAGTGGTCGATAATAGATGGATGCGGGTCCTCCAATATAAATTTCCTCGAACGTAACACGCGACGAGTATCCTGTTGATAATTAATTAAATAAAATAATAATAATAATAATAAATATATTATAAAACTATAATAATTAAAAAAATTAAACAATATAAAAATTAAAAAAATTCTAAAACTATAAAATAACAAAAGAATAATAATATAAAATTTTAAAATTATTTATATAATTATTAAATAATTAAATAGTATAAAAATAAATAACTATAAAATGAAAAAACAATAATAATTAAAAAATTATAAAACTATAATAATAAAAATTAATATAATATAAAAATTAAAATTATATAAAACTATAAAATGAAAAAACAATAATAATTAAAAAACTATAATAATAAAAAATTAAACAATATAAACAAAAAATAATTATAAAACTATAAAATGAAAAAATAATACTAATTAATAAATGATAAAACTATAATAATTAAAACATTAAAAATTATAAAATTATAAAGCTATAAATTTACAAAATAATAATTAAAAATTACTAAAAATTGATAATGTAATACAAATAATATTACAACAATTTACTTACCTCTTTAAATATAACCTCCGATATGTGGTTTTTTTGCAACCTCAATAGTGATGATGAAGTCATTTTTAAATATTGTTGTAGAAAAAAAATTGATTGTAGAAAGAAGAAAGAAAATAAATATAAGTTGTAGAAAATGAGAGGGGGTTATTTATAGAAGAGTAGTGTGTGTGGGAGGGAGGGGAGAGAGGGGAGGAGATTTTGAAGGCAACAGTTAAATTACGGTTGCCTTAAAAAAAATTGATTTTTATTTTATTTTATTATTATTTCTTTGTCTTAAAAGGTTGTATAGTAAAATTTAACTAAAAATTTTAAAAAAAAAGTTTCATAAAATTTAAATAAAAAATATATCGTTGGACTTTTAATTTTTTTTAAAAAAAAATTAGATTATAATATTTTTTATTTAATTTATAATTTTTAAAATTAAAATACAAATTTTAAAAACAAATTTACAATTTTTTTTTTTAATTTAAGTAATATATATATTATATATACCATCAAGGGAAATCGTCATCCCCATGGGGCGATTTCTCTTGGTGAAATTGAAAAAAAATTCAAAAAAATCAAAAGAAATCGTAATGGGGGTGGCGATTTTTTTTAGTGTTTTTTGATTTTTTTTAAAATATACATCGTGGCGATTTTTTTGGTATTTTTTGAAAATTTTAAAAATTTTATGTTAAAAATCATCACGGGATAGCGATTTTTCAACTAATTTTAAAATAAGTGAATTTTAAAAATTAATTTGAAAACAATAATATTTTGATAAATAATTTTTTTTAACTATATTATGATATAAAAAAACCGAGAATCTCAATTCGTTTTAACTTTAACGTGGCATTAAAGACCCTGAAACTGCAACAACGAAAAGAAGAAAAACCAACCCAACCACTGATCCTCAGATTTCTCAGTACATTAAATTTTCCTTCTAAACTCTTTTACTCTTAATTATTAATCTCTCTGGTTTTACTCTTTATATTTAAAAAGAAAACCTGCTGCTAAGTTTATTAGTATTTCATGGTTTAGTTCTCAAATTCTGACAAATGTGGTTTTGAATGTAATCTCTTTTTTTTTCCTTTTCTTTCACAGAAGACTTGTCATTTTTCTGAGAATTTCAAAAGAATAATGCTGACGTGCGTAGCTCGTTCTAAGCAAGCCGGTGATGAATCACTGAGTCAACCCGAGGAAATCGACTCTTCCACTACTCCTAGCACTAAGCACAACCAAGCCATCAAATCCCTCTCTTCCCAGGTAATTAACTCTCAATTTACGAGTTACGATTTTCGAGTTATTTGGTCTTTGTTTTGTCTTTAATGAGTGTAGGTTTTTTGTGTGGGTGTTTTAGTTGAAGGACATGGCGCTAAAGGCGTCGGGGGCGTACAGGCACTGCAACCCTTGCACGGTGCAGAGTCGGTTCAGGAACTCCGGCGAGTCTGACGCGGACTCGGACAGGTTCAGGTGGTCGTATCGTAGGACGGGGAGCTCGAGTTCCGCGACGCCGAGGACGTGGGGAAAGGAGATGGAAGCGAGGTTGAAAGGGATATCGAGTTCGAGCGGAGAAGCGACGCCGAAATCGGTGAGTGGGCGCCGAGTCGAATCGATCGTGTTCGTCGAAGAAAGTGAGCCTAAAGAGTGGGTGGCCCAGGTGGAGCCGGGCGTGCTAATCACCTTCGTTTCACTTCCGAGTGGCGGCAACGATCTCAAGCGGATAAGGTTCAGGTGCGCCCTCATTTTTCTGGTTTTCGATTTTTACGGTTCTGATTAGTTTTCATGCGTTCGATTTTTAGTCGTACGGTTGCAGTGATTTTAGAATTGTTAGTCACTGTTTGGAAATCGCTCGGAAACTTTAGAATGGAATAGACACATCGGTCGTAATTGAGTTTTATTTATGGGATAATGTCTATATATATAATTAATGTATTATTTTTTTTCAATTCAGTAAAAAATAATATATTAAATTAAAAAAATAAAATAATAAATAAATAATTTTTAATCATTATTTATAAACACCGATTGAATGGACTCTCTTTTTATTTAGGTGATGGAGTTGGAAGGTTGTTTGGATGTCAATTTTGGATTGCTACCTACCGTTTTAGAGTTTTTTAGTTTTTGTTTAATAATACTAATAATAATAATAATATATATATATATATTTTAAACGCGGCATCCAAACAATGCCTTAAGCAATCTGGGCTAGAAAACGAAGAATTTTAGGTGAGGGCCCTACAGTGTAACAGTAGGCTGGCTTCACGCCTAATGAAAAGAAAAGCAATCCAATAAAAGTCCAAAAGAACTCATTGTGCCTTATCAATGGTGGGTGGGACAGACAGTATTGATTGTGTTGGGAAGCTTTTTCACTGAGGCTTGTCGTCGTGTCGGAGAAGGCTCTTCCCTTTCTTCAAAACAAAAAAAATCCCTTCACACCTGATTCTCCGTTGCCTTGTCTTCTTCCGACCCTTTTCTTGTCATTTTGTCTGCAATTAAACTAAGGTTCCGCCCACATCATTTGCCACCCCAAAACTACATACAAGACAAATAGATGACCACTCCTTTACTAAGCTTATGTTTGCCAACAAACAAAGACCCGACTACAACCTTCAGCTTTCCATGTTTTCAATGGACAGTGACATTAGGGATTAGTCATTTGATCAAGGGAGCATTGTCGTTACCTCTCATTTATGACCTTTGGCAGCATTTGACTTATGTGCCCATTCTAGAACCCACTATTTAGAAAATTTTATTATTCTCTTTACCTAAGGGTGGTTGCTAGCTTTTTTATCATGTAACTATGTAAGAAGGGAAATGCTTAGTCAAATGATGTTTATAAGCCAATCAATATAATTAAAATTTTCCATTCACATTAAGAGGATTTCAAGTCATTGACTTGTGAAAAAAGGTAATAGCATGGTCTAGGCCATACAGTATTAATGTATTATCATTGTGAAATTAGGACTTCAATTCCGAGGATACAAATTTCATCTTTCATTTACTGATAATTTTGATTTTGATCAAATTGTGCTTGTCGACGCCCCTAATGCATGTCACCTTGTTTCATAAATCAATCATTTACTGTTTTTTAGCTGCTCCATTTTTAGCACATACATAACATGAGCCACTAATTTCTGATTTCTGGTATGGCTAATCTCATGATCATCAGGAGTGCTGAAATATAATTTATTTTCTTTGACTAGTCGGGAAATGTTTAACAAATGGCAAGCTCAAAGATGGTGGGCAGAGAATTATGACAGGGTCATGGAACTTTACAATGTCCAGAGGTTTAACCGCCAGGCATTTCCACTACCAACACCCCCAAGGTCTGAAGATGAGGCAAGTTCTTAACCTGTTGCCTGCTTAACATAGCGTGAATGAGCTGCACATATCCATTGCCCTGCACTAATAATACTCCGATGAACTGACTTAGACTGTTGCAACTTGCATGCAATGTCCACGTATTGTTTTTGTTATTTTTCTATGTTAACAATCTCATTCATTTGATTTCTTACAGAGCTCAAAAATGGAGTCGGCAGAAGAAAGCCCCGTAACACCACCATTGACTAGAGAACGCTTACCTCGTAATTTATATCGTCCAACAGGGATGTGCATGGGCTACTCATCCTCAGATTCACTTGATCAGCACCCAATGCAGGCCAGGCATTATTGTGACTCTGGTCATACCTCAACCCCAAAACTTTCCAGTATTAGTGGTGCCAAGACAGAGACATCATCAATGGATGCCTCTATGAGAAGTAGCTCATCAAGAGAGGCTGATCGCTCTGGAGAGTTGTCCATCAGCAATGCCAGTGATCTTGAGACTGAGTGGGTTGAACAAGATGAACCAGGAGTTTACATTACTATCAGAGCCTTGCCAGGGGGGAAAAAGGAGCTTAGGCGAGTTAGATTCAGGTAAGATTTTATGACATTCTTTTAACTTCAGTGATAGTTGGTTTGCCAAGAAACAACTAATACTGACCAGGACCCTCATTACTGGTAGAGAAACGTGCTTGTGTGAATTTATCAGCCCAACCATTAAACTGTTCTTGGCACCTAATTCTTAGAAAACTTGCAACATCTCGAAGTGGTAGAAATAGCAGGTTGTAGTTTGATCCTTGCAGTCGTTGCAAGTGTATCTTACAAGCTACAACTATCTAAATCGAATTTAAATTAGTTGATATGCCTAATGTTTTCATTCTCTAAGTTTAATAACAATCATTGCTAGTTGAAATCCAGGTTCTGATGTCTTCCATGTGATGAATTTTATTTGATGGCCTTTCCTTGCAATTTATGGACTATGGTAGAATGTGATGTAACTTGCACTCTCCTTTTCAGTGGTTAGCATACTTTCTAGATTCATGAATTGTGCTATAGAGATTGTTACATTATCAAATTATCAGGCAGTAAATCAGCTATCTATCGAGGCCAATTCTGGTGATCTATTTATGCATTGCCGTCATTGTCAAAGTCTTTTTGTTTGATTGAATTATGGGTTTTGCTAATGGGTACTCTTAATACACTCTTTTAAGGTTAGTTAATGTATTATTTATAATAATAATATTGTATTAAATATTATAATTGTTAACTATATTCATCATTAGGTGAAGATATTATTATATTCAGTAATCTTAAAAAATGACAGCAAAATCCTTGAATTATATTAGAAATCTCATTTGTTGTGATGTTCAATTGCTGAAAATATGATTGAGGCATAAGTGGACTGCATTATCTTTTCACTTTTTCCCAAAAGAGAAGGCAGTTGGTTAAAAGTTAAAACACATAAGCATTGAAGACTCATTGTAAATGCTCCAAAAAACCATTTTTTTCCCGTGGATTTGATTTCATTTATAGGTTGATGGGTCCAGCGCAAGTCAATGCTATAATTGAGGTCCACCTAAGTAACGATTATGATTTGAATTACCGACTGTCAGAAACAGATTTATTAGCTGTAAATCTTTTTTTTTGACAGCATCATTACTGCTTCATTTGGATGGATTCCGGTGGCAAAACAGCACGCTGACCATCCAAATGAAGCTTGAGTCACTTATTCTGCTTTCACCAACTATTTTACTAACATGCCGAGGCAAATCCAGCATGAACCTTTTACTGAGGAAATGTAATTGTCTTTCATTTCCATCACCTTTTTATCTTAAATTTGACTGGATTCCTCACTTTTATTATGCCTATATCGTGCAGCCGAGAAAGATTTGGAGAGATACATGCAAGACTGTGGTGGGAAGAGAACCGAGCCAGGATACACGAACATTACTTGTAATTGAGCAAACAAAGGTGGCTATAGCTGTCTGCTGCTGGCGCTTTTCTAAATTGTGGGGGAGGGGGTTGTATTTTTCTCATTTCTTTCTGCCATACTTGTAGAATCCCTTCTACAGAGATCTAAAGCAGGTGCTACTGCCTACTGGGCAGCGAAGTTTTTCCAGCTTCATAGTAGCTTGATGGTGGGATTTTATATGAAGTAGTTTCTTAAAAAGTGTTGGTGGATAAAGAGCACCAACTGTGTATTTGGGTGGTGGTAAAAAAAAAGAAAAGAAATGTGAATGAAAGAATGTGTTTCGTCGTTCTTTTTGATACTTGTGCTTTGTCATGCTGCTTAATTCTTAGCTATATGTTGTTTCGATTTTTCAATTTTTTTGATTTATTTGTGTTCGACATTTTTGTTCGACGTATATTTAGATATGGGTATAGAGATATGATTCCTTAAGAACTCTTCAAATACATGAAAAAACTTTAAAAAAAAATACCAACATTAAACAGATATCTATATTAAATATATATCGTATCCGAGTAACATAGGTGCTTAATGCTTACTCACATGAAAATTGAGGTGCTAAAAAGGTAGCGTCTGTACAAAAAGGGTGTGTGACTCGGTGCACATTAACTTTTGACTAAATCACTGAAAGACCCACTGAGTTGGAGTCGATCATTCATATTTCATGTTCGCAGATTTGGGCTTACTTTTTTTTACCAAACTTGTTAATTTTATCAGATTCAGGTAATTTTACTCAAATGAGGGCCCATAATGTCATGGGCTAAAAAACTCGGAGTAAAGCCTAAAGCCCATATAGCTCGGCTACGATAAAACGAAGCCTAGTTATAAAAATGGACCTACCAATACAGATAGAGCCACGTGTGAATTAGATTTCAATTCATTATTCCCAGTTCCCATTCCTTAACCACTATATACCGCGTAAAAGAGCAAAAAGGTTGTGTTCGCGGCCACCTCGAAGAAGCAATCTCTTCCCAAATCCAACCATAAAAACAGCAGCTACAACACGCGTTTTATATCAGATTGGATCGTTGCAGCATCCGCCAATTCATTTTCGGACAGTTTTCGTAGTATCGATCGAACATGAGTTTCCTCTTTGGCAAGAGAAAAACTCCCGCAGGTATCAGTTTTTTTCTTTTTAAATAATTAAAATTTGTATTAATATCGGAAAACAGTCAACGATTTTCGTTTTGATCGTTCCGCTTGGATTTGGTAAAGTGATTCTAGATAGAGGGTTTTAGTAATTGGATAATTACGTGATTAAAATAGTTGTTGATTGTATTTTGCTGACAATTATTTGTGGAAATCGACTAATTTTTTATTTATTAGAATTAAGAAATTCGATATGGAATCCTAAAATTCTGTTCATTTTAGAAATAATTGTGAATTATGGTAATGGATGCAATTTTTTTGTGCTATTTGTTTATTTGGTTTAATTTTGGATAATAAGATCGATCGTTTGCATTGTTGTTTGTTCATATTTGTTTCAATAGGGTTTTGCAATTGATTGAATGGGAACTGTTTATCACCTTCATGTCTAAGTTTCATATTGTATTCTTATGAAAGATGCAAAGGTAAAAGAATAGGTGGATTGTGCATTTTATGATGTGGGTTAAATGGTGTTGATGTTTTCTGTTGCTTCCGGGTTTTGGAGGTATTTAGGCTGTGAATTTGGATGGTGTGGATTAAATGGTGTTTTTCATTTCGTATTGAGATGTTGGGTAATATCGATGGTTTTTGGTTTCAGAGCTTCTGCGGGAAAATAAGAGGATGCTGGACAAATCTATTAGAGAGATAGAGAGGGAGAGGCAAGGTCTACAGACCCAAGAGAAGAAACTGATTACAGAGATAAAGAAAAGTGCAAAGCAAGGGCAGATGGTGAGTTATTTTTTCTACATCAATAGTGTTCTTTTTATTTTTTTGCTGACTTTTTATGTATGTGTTATTATATTCCTCTTAGAAGTAGTATGAATTGGATCAAGTGCTTATTAGCTTGACAAATTTATGTTCTTTTAAGGCAATCGTGAGAAAAAAGTAAATTTCTGTTTTTTGGTATACATGAGGTTGCTTTATTGGTGATTTTATATGTAAACATAATGTGATTCTGTGCTTGGTGGCTCTGTTTTATGTTTGTATGGCATGTTTGGAAGGATTAGTTTGATTTATTTGTGATTGTTCTCTAGCACTTTCACAGAGGCATCTTTGCAATTTCTATGAAAAAATTGATGTGCTTTTTTCTTCTTCCCGGTTTTTAAACAAAATGCATCAAGTTAGAGTTTGTACTTTTTTCATTTTGGCTGCGTGAATTATGTGTATGTCTTTTGTTTGATATTAGTGGAGTAACGCAGTCACTTATTATCTTGTTGTGCTTCAAGATTGTATTTTCAATCTCTCTTATTGAGAAACTAGGTTTCTTATAACTACATGACTTTTAAAACCTATTATACATGATCTATGTGTTTCTTATTAAACATGAATAGGCTTTCTTGCCCACCTAGCATACAATCTCAAAATGTTTTGATTGATGGAAACTTATTTCAGGGAGCTGTAAAGGTGATGGCAAAAGACCTTATCCGAACACGACATCAGATTGAAAAGTTTTATAAGCTTAAATCACAGCTCCAGGGCGTATCTCTTCGAATTCAAGTATGTTTTTATCTATACATTTTATCTCTGTGTCAATGACTTGAAGTGTGCACTTTTTTTCATCAAAGTGTTTACATGGAAAATTATGGTCTCTTGTCATGCTTGGTAATTAGATGAAAGTCAGTAGCTATAACTATTTATGGGGCTATTATAGAAAGTTTTGAAATATGGCCTGCTCCACACATAGCAATAAATATGACTTTATTTTGTTTGACAAAATGAAAAAAAAAAAAAAGATAAGTTGAAAGATCAATCTAGGTCTATTTTCATCTGAAAATGTTGTTAAGAGTTGGGGCTTGGGGGATAAATACTTAACTTGAGCAGTTGCCAAATATGACGAGGAAAAACACTTTGTCTGCTGATTGTCTCTGGCAGAGGATAAAATTGTTTATGAGCTGGCTGACTTCTAAAATGCCCTTGGCTACTTGAAGTACATTTCAGGATTGAAGCCTTGTAAACTTTACAAGTTAATTGCAACCTTTGATGTTATTGCCTATGTATGGTAAAGTTTAAAGCCTGACTAATTTTCTATACAACTTCCAGACATTGAAATCAACACAAGCAATGGGAGAGGCAATGAAAGGTGTGACAAAGGCAATGGGCCAGATGAACAGGCAGATGAACTTGCCAGCCTTGCAGAAAATTATGCAAGAATTTGAGAGACAGAATGAGAAGATGGAGATGGTTACTGAGGTAATGGGTGATGCAATTGATGATGCTTTGGAAGGGGATGAGGAAGAGGAAGAAACAGAAGAACTTGTGAGCCAAGTTCTTGACGAGATTGGAATTGACATCAATCAAGAGGTACTATTTTCAGTTTTTCACCATTTCTTTTCAACATAGTGCACATAGCTTGAATAGGCTGCCTTTCTTGCCCTAATTAAATAATTAAGATGTACTAACTCTGCTTATTTTGATCTGATTCACAGCTTGTCAATGCACCATCGGCTGCTGTTGCGGCACCAGCCGCAAAGGGTAAGGTTGCGCAGGCAGAAGCAACTGGGAATGATGACAGTGGGATAGATAGTGACTTACAGGCAAGGTTAGACAATTTGAGAAAGATGTAGTAAGTATGCCTAATTACTCTTGTATAATATAGACATCACCTCTGTGGTGGAAGGTGAAAGTGCATTTGGATTGTAACATTTGGGAAACCTGTGCCAGAGTTTATTGATTCAGGATTCGGAAATACGTGGAAACTATAATAAATTACTTTTTGTAAATTTATACATGCTTTGGCAGTAAATAGGCTATGTATTCGTTCTATTTGGAGTCAGCTGTGCTATTCATTGCACAATTTTTTGATCAGTTACCTTGTGTGTACATCTATGCATGTGCTCGGAATTGCTAGATATATTGTCGAGTTTATGTGGGTTTGGCACTCGAGTTTTTTTTCAAGTTAAATGCATTGTCGATAGCAAGAACTAAGGAGTGTGGAGTTTGTTTTGCCTGAGGAGCTAGCACAGTGGATTCTGTAAGAGGATTTTCTTGTTCTGATCAACTAGTCTGGTATTGTTTACCTTGCATTTTTGTATTATGCTCACTTCGGATTTTGATTTTACGATCGGGAAACTGCACTTCCGAGCTTTGCCCTTGCATAACTTGCATTGTAGTGTCATTGTCGGTGGTGATTCCCTTCTCAGAACTGCATTATAGGCCACTATTACTTGTTACTAGATAAAGGTGTACCGTCTGTATATACTACAGAACAAAACTCGACTTCTATATACATTGGCTGGCCAGCTTTAATCCCTGGCCCAGTTGGAGCTCTAAATCGAGTTAACTGTATCCACATGGGCAGCTGGCTTTCTTAATTTAGTCTTTGTTAACATCGTCACGCATCTCATCTGAGGCCCACAAACACCAGGACGTTTTCAGACTTTCCCTATCAATCAACGAAGATAGAAAGCAAAGCAAAGAAGAGAAGAGAAAAAAAAAAAAATCAAACAAAAAATGGAGAACTCAAATTGAGATGCCTGTATCCAGAAAACCTTCCCTGGAATTCTCCGGTGAATAATTAACCACTGTGCGTCGATGACAAATAGGAGGAGGATCAACAGAGGCACGGCATAGGGGGCAATCAAAATGAGAATACAGCCACATATCTATACAAGGGGCATGAAAAGAATGCTTGCACCTTGGTAGCTGCCTAACCTCTTCTCCATCTTCGAAAACTGATAAGCAAACTGCACATTCATATTCTCCACCAGGGTCTTGATCAGACCCCATGTTGCTGCTTTCCTTCTTGTACTTGAAACTTGACAGCAAATTCCTGCGTTGGTTTTCATAACCCTGGCTGCCCGTCATTTCTGCAAGCCTGGTTGGTCTCTGCCTGGATTCATCCTGGCGCTGCGTGCACCAACGGATGATGATAAGGTTGTATATACCCAGCACGATAGCAGCTGTTCCCACAACGACCAGGCCGTAGTAAAGCATAGGCAAACTAGACTTTGGAGAAAGGGGAGGGGAAGAAGAAGGGCCTGGATTGTCTCCCATACCCATATTGAAAAAAATAGAAGAAAGGATTTTTCTTTTTCAGATATGGCAAAGGATTTACATAAAAGGTGAATATTATATGTAGAGCTAATCAGCAAGTCAAGAGAAATCATGTACATGGGATAATATAAAAATAGTTGGTAGTTAATCTAAAAGCCGTGGTTGTTATGTAGTCGCCAAGAAAATGCTGCATAAAATCTTTGGCCAAAAAGAATGAAGACAAAGCAAACGTACAAATCACTAGACAATGAACAAGGGGGTGGTGGTGAAAATGATTGTATTCTTGATAAGAAATTTCCCCTTCTCTCTCACACTTCTAATTTTTTTATCTGTCCTCATCAATCATCTTTTTGCCTATTGACAATAGAATATGTGGAAAAATATATACAGTTTGGTTCACGAAACCCATGGATGATCCAACCATGAGTGAGTTAAGAGATCAATCAGTTCTTCCATAAGCGTATATATAATAGTCAAAACAAGTCATGTGTCTCTTAGGAAGATTGAATTGTTTTTATTCACAAAACTCATTGTAAGACTCGAATATATATCTTTTGGCACAGTCGAGAATACAAGGCCTAGAAAGAAGATGGGTCGATATATCCTCATTGTATGTATGGAAAAAAAAAAAAAAAATTGGAATTATATAGAATTGTTTTAAAGTTGTCTACTGTACTAATTTCTTGCTTAATTCAGTTACTAATAATAGGACATACGAAAGAGTCTGCTACATGTTTGATGCATGCATATATGGCATACCCTCTATAAATGGGCTATGAAAAGACATGTTTTATTCAAGTTGGAAAACTTGGATAGCAACGTTCACTCCTAGGGGTGTTCATTCCGTTAATAACCGAACCGAATTACTATTAACCGAATTAACCGAAATTATTTTTCTATTAACCGTTAATCGAACCGAATAGTTAATTCGGTTAATTAACCGAACCAAAATTATTTCAGTTAATTCGGTCGATTTTCGAATTAACCGAAATAAATAAGAAATTTATTTTGCTAACCTATTTTTTTACATGATTTTGTATCCAAATTATCTATCCAAGTCCAACCAATCAAAATCAAAATCCAAAAGCAAAGCATATTATAAAGTTCAAATATGAAACAAACACAACTAAGAAAACATGATAAAGCATGAACATTACATAGTCTCAAAGCAAATAAGCACAGACATAGCAAAGGCAGTAACTAAGAGCAATAACAAACAGCCTACTAACCAAAGGCAATAACTCAATAAGCAATAACAAACAGATAGCCTACTAACCAAAGGCAGTAAGCAATAACAAACATCCCTATTAACCAAAGGCAATGGCCAGTGGCTGCAACTTAATAACATACGCAGACCTAAAACATAACATACAATAACAAACAGCCTTAAATCCTTAATAACATACACAGATACAGACTTAATAAGTACTCTTGTCTTCATTACAAACATCTTCAAATGGAGCAACAAGCCAAGTAGCCACAACCAACAGAAATGCAAATGCTACACTGTCATCTCCATCCATGTGTAAGCTCTCTACCTTCATCAATATCCAATTGTCCTACAAAATATATGTAAAAATAGAAAATAATATTATTATTAGAATTTAAAAACAAATCAAATAACATAATTACATAAACTATATTACATAAACTATATTACATAATCTTACCCTTCAACTAACACTAGTTCATGAATTAACGGTAGGCTCTAATGCATTCCAAGATAAATCTAAACACCCAAAAGAAAAACAAATAAAGATAAACATTAACAAAAATATTTGTAGTTCATAGAATAAAAGGAAAGTAATAATTATACCATTTTCAATTTTGTCAAGATCTTGTAACTGTTCTTCATTGTTGATGTCTTCATTTGTTGATTTTCGAATCCAATTTTGAGTACACACTAGGGCTTGTACAACTCTAGGAGTTAAAGAACTCCTAAATGAATCAAGCACATGCCCACCGGTACTAAATGCGGACTCAGAAGCAACAGTAGAAATTGGAACAGCTAAAACATCTTTGGCCAAGTGTGAAAAGATAGGAAACCTAGGGCTTTTGAGTTTCCATCATCCTAAAATATCAAAATCATCAACATCTGCCTCATTAGTCTCATTTAAATACTTATCCAATTCTGACTTTTGATCCCCATCACCAGATTCAACTACATGCTTATGATACTTTGATTTCATACGCTTCTTTAGTTTTTGTTGTGGTTCTACAGAAGTATGTGGTGTCACACTTGATTTGCCATTATCATTTGGAAGTGAAGGTAAATACTCATCATACAATTCATATAAAACTTCCTTTAACCTTTGCACCATTCTCATACCTTTTTCACCCTCATACATATCTCGAATTGCAAAATCTGCATATTTAAATTTATGCTTAGGATCTAGAACAACAGCAATAAAAACAAGCATATTAATCTTTTCAATGTTGCTCCAGTATTTATCATATTTATCTTTCATCCTCATGGCCATCACACCAAATTCAATATTTTCATTTAATTGAGACTCTCGCAAAAGACAATCCATTTCAGCAAGTTCATCAAAAAAAATGTTGGATGTGACATACAAAGTGCCAGAAACTCGCATAGTGAGTTCATAGAAGTGTTCTAAGAAGTCCCTCAAGTTTCTAACAGTAGTCCAATCCTCCCCAGAAGGCCAACCTTCCCCCAACTCAAGTTCAACTCTAAAATTGTTATCTTGCTCTTCGAATCTCTCAAAAGCTCTTTCAAATTTCTGAGCGCTATCTAACATCAAATAGGTAGAGTTCCACCTAGTACTAACATCGAGACACAACAATTTTTTGCTTTCTGCTTTTTCCATCTCAACACACTCCTTAAATTTTTTAAATCTAGCTGGAGATTGCCTCACATATCTTACAGCCCCCTTGACACGTGCAACAGATCTATTCATTTCTTTCAAACCTTCAACCACAATCAAATTCACAATGTGTGCAATGCATCTCATATGAAGGTATTTACCATTTAAAATACAACTCCCCCGCTGCCCAAACTTTTTTCTCAAATAACCAACAACAACATCATTTGCACTTGCATTATCAGTGTTATAGTGAACAATTTATCAATCCCCCAATTAAGTAAACATTTCTCTACCAACATGCCTATGGCCTCACCTTTATGACTAGAAATTGGACAAAAGTTTATGATTTTTTATTCAATTTCCAATCATTATCAATAAAGTGAGTCGTAAGACACAAATAATTAACTCTTTGCAAAGATGTCCATTTGTCCGTAGTTAGACAAACTCTTGTACATGAATTTCTCAAAAATTGCTTCATTTTTACCCTCTCATCTAAGTAAAGCTGATAAACATCCCTAGTCATAGTAGTTCGTGAAGGAATATGAAACCTAGGACATGCCCTAGACATAAATTTTCTAAAGCCTTGACTTTCTATAAACCTAAAAGGTAATTCATCAATCACAATCATTTCTGCTAAACCTTTCCTAATTCCATCTTGATCAAATTTCCAAGTTGTAATATGCACTTCCCCTTCAAGACCCTAACTACTAGGTAAAACTAGTTGGGCTTGTGCAGTGTCAACATTAGCAGGATTTTGCTTGCATTGGTTCATGTGATATTTTAGTGATCCAGTGCCATTTCTCTTTACATCACAACAAAATTCCTTATCACAATGATTACATCTACTCTTTCTATCACCCTCACTAGTAACAAATTTAGTAAAATGAGACCATACTTCTGACCTTGGGGGCATGGCTTTTCTTTTCCTCCCTTGAGCAGTCCCAGTTTGCTGTTTTGCTTGACTTGAAGCTTCAGCTGCTGAACTTCCTTCATGTTCTGTGTTAAGAGGACTAGGAGTAACACTAGCCTCAAGAGAGTCTACTTCAGTGGACATCTACAAAGAAACAAGAAAACAATAGTCTATTAGTCCATCGTGTTCCTAATATATTGAATTTGCAAATTATTACTCAATTAGGAAAATGTCAAAAGTTCAATTTATTTTGCAGAATCGAATTTTATCATGAACTAGTTTGAGTTTAAAACCCAGTAAAAGAGAACTATTATCTTGCAATTGCATATAAAACCCAATAAAAGAGAATTTTATCATGAACTAGTTTGAGTTTAATTCAGAGCAGAATCGAATTTTATCATGAACTAGTTTGTTTTAGGGTTAGGGTTTCTACTGTTCTTACTGCAATTAAGGGGTTTCTGCGAAGATTAATGTAATTCGTGTTTTGGTGCAATCAAGAATTTTTATTTTTATCCTATTTGGTTTCAATAGCTAGGGTTTTGGTAGAGCATGGAATCTGATCAAGGCAAACTCTTTGTGGGAGGGATATCTCGGGAGACAAGTGAAGTTATTCTCAAGGCTAATTCCATTTGGTACCGAATTTACTAGAAAGAAAAAGAACAAAAGTTTGATACCGAATTTACTACAATCTAAGAACTGTTGCTAAAGAAAATGGGTAAGATAAATAAGATTGATACCTTGGAACAGCCAGGGAGGGGCAGGGCCGACAAAAGATTGAAGAAAATGGGAGAACTGAGAGAGGTCCTGAGAGCCGAGAGGGGCTGAGCCTGAGAGGGGCTGACTGAGAGAGGTCCTGACCTAACTCCTGAGACTGAGATTGAGAGCCGAGAGGGGCTGAGAGGCTGAGAGAGAGGTGACTGGTGAGATCTGAGAAAGAGAGAGGCTGAGAGTAAGTCGAGAGGGGCTGAGACTGAGAGAGAGAGGTGAGAGTCAGAGAGGCAGGATTTTTAGGGTTAGGTTAGGTGTGTTTTTTTAATATATAAATTAATTTTAAAAAAAAACTTATCTAAACGCATAGGGTACTGCCGTTTTGAAGAATTTCGGTTAATTCGTGTAATTCGATTATTTTCGCTTAACCGAACCGAATTAACCGATAACCGAAATTCTTCAAAACCTTTAACCTTTAACCTTTAACCGTTAACCGAACCGAACTTTATTCGGTTAACCGATTAACAGAACCGAATTAAATTTCGGTCGGTTAATTCGATTAAAACCGAATAGTGAACACCCCTATTCACTGCTATTGTTGTCACTATATATTGTTCAACATCTTATTACAATTTGCAATAATGCAAAAATCATATGCTGGGGATTACAAGTCTAATTGGTAAGTGCATAATTTTGTTTCTAAAACTCGTACCCTCAAATAAACTATATATATATATATAAGAAAAAGGGTTCTGCTACTGTAAACAAAAATTAAAGACCCTTTTGACAGATATATTCATATCATAAGATCAAAGCCTATCCGAATGTTTGTATTCGATACATATTCGGATATGAATATAAAAATATGATACTTTAAATATATGAATAAATTTAAAAAAAATTGAATATATTAATATCAGACACATATCTATATTCAACATTCACTCAAAATTCAAATAACATAGGTATACCTACTGAGCTCTAAGAATGTAAAAATTCCTTCAAATTGATTGACGTTAACGCTAATCCTTCAACTTCAATTTGTTTTGGGATATATATCATATAATACATACATTATACATGATCAACCTATTGTTTTGTTTTCATTATCTTGCAATGATTCCATATCTTAGCAAAGTGCCATGTTTCGGAATTCGGGCCAAACTATACGTCAAGTTGCCATCAATCTTTCGGACCAAAAAAATAAGTTATTTCTCATTTTATGTACGTTCTTTGGTAAATAAATGGATTCAGGTTGTGATAATATATATTTTCCATGTACTTAAATAAATTTTAAATTGAAGGGTCAGCCAAAGTCAAAGTTGGACAATAATTTGTATGTTATAAGTGAAAATTTATATTTTCAGTAATTAAATAATTGTGTCTCTTTATTATTTACTAAATGTTATGACTATCTAAATATATATTTATTTGGATAATTATGTCTGTATAAAAATACATATATTTGCTTATAAATATAACTCCTCTGATTTATAGTAGATATAAAAAATAAAAAGATTGGATATTATTCTATACATATAAAAATCATAAAACCCTTACAAGATCTTTCGACATTTCAAATTTGATGATTCTGTTCTTACACCGATGACTACTCAATGGATTGATTTCGTAAAACTGTAAGAATTCTGAAACGGGTAGGCAAGGTGGCCTACAAACTTGAGCTGCCAGCAAAACTCAAGGTACACCCAGTTTTTCATGTCAGTATGCTTAAGCCTTTTCAGGTAGATCATGACGATCCAGCCAGGGGCGAGTCTCAACGCGCACCAGTAGGAGTGAAGGCCTCCTACGACAGAGATATACAGTGTATACTTGCGGATCGAGTAGTACGGCGAAAGAATTACAGGCCAAGGCATGAGTACTTTGTCCGATGGAAGGGACTACCCGATAGTGAGGCAAGTTGGGAACCAGCCGAGGCATTGTGGCAGTTCTAGGATAAGATTGAGCAGTTCCATGTAGAGGACGCGACGAGGGCGTCGCTGGAACAAGTGGGGGAGAATGTCACAGCCCGCGTGATCTCGCTTGGGTCCGTTATGCATACAACAGGTCCAGGCCCAGTTCGCACACAACAGGTCCAGGCCCAATATCAAAATTACAAAGAGTATCTTGACCCACCAGAATAGGCCCAATCCCTGGAGCATTCTAGAAGGCCCTGGAAGATAGATTTTACCTAGAGGGTCTAGAAGCAGTAAAAGATAATTACTGCCCAACAGTTCCAGCTTATCTAAAACTCTAAGAGATAGAGTTTAAATTCCTTTAGGCCTCTAGATAATGTAATCTTAACCGTTCATTTGTTTAAATCTGAACCGTTGATGTAAGGGGGATTCAACTATAAATAGAGGCCTCCTCCAGCCTCATTTGTATCATTCAACTCATTTGAGTAATATACAAGAGCATTCTTCTCTACTCTCTCTTGTTCTATTTTTTTTACTTAGCCCTAGTAACTTTTAGTTACCAGTTCCTTTCTTGAGTGTTAACAGTCTGACTTAGGCATCCAGGGAAGCGATTTCCAGCCTAAGGCTGCACAGTTCGCAGGGCTAAAGTTCCGAGTCCGTGACAGTTAGATTTCATTGTATTTTCGAGATTTATATGCCGGTAATTCTTTTACATACCAAATTATTAAGTGATGCGACGAATAAAAGCTTAAGAAAAATGACATTATTACACGTCTTGAAACTTTTTTTAAGTTCTCATTATTTTCGATTCTCATATACTAACAAAAACAAAACAAGTAGTTTGGTAAAGGAAGAGAATAAGAACACACTGTTACAATGTTATGCATATGTATATGTTATGTGGAACGATAGGAATAGAAAATGCTCTGGTGGCAGATGAAAAGCAAAAAAAGAAGCGAGAACAACAAACTTGGGACTAAAACTTCAGTTAAACACAACCAGGGCCTGCAAGGTATTAATATTTAGTATATATAAAGAGGGCTAATCCGTCTCCTATAAGGACAATAACTTCTATTTCCAATACTTCTATTTCCAATAGTATTGGTAGAGGCTTTATTTACAAACACATCTTAACTACAAAATCCACAATTAGACTGGATTGCCACCTGCCAAGGCATGATAGCATGTATTTTTAATTTTAACTAGAATTAAGTTGGCGTTTCTTTGGGATTTTTTAAAATAATTTTTTAAATTAATTAAGAATAATAAATTAAATTTTATTAAATTTTTAGTATATATAAATGTATTTTTAAATGTTATTTAGTATATATAAATGTATTAATATTTAGTATATATAAATGTATTTTTAAATATTATTTATATACATTTTTTTAAAATATTTAGATTTTATTCAGTATATTTTTATTTATAAGAGGTAAAAAATAATTAATAAAAAATAATAAAATAAAATAATTATTTGTGTTTTATGAATAGACTTACAACTAAAAAAAACTATATAAAAAAAAAAAACTCATTGTCAAGCAAAGGAGCTTAACATTGTGTCACACTGATTAGCGGTAAGTTTTTTTCTTTTCTTTTTTTAATTTTTTTCGAGTGAGTCGGTTTCGGATCCTAAATCGATCCGCGAGTCAACGTACAGACCAACCCTTTAAATTCAGTATTTAAAAATAAATAATAAAATATATATTTTTAACTGTTTTTCTAAACTAAATGGGTGCGAATCTTAAATCGACCCGCGAGTCAACTTGCATATCAACACCTTTAAATACATAATTTAAAAAATAAAATAAAAACTAAAAAAAGTTAAAATAACTAATAAAATAAATTTCTTTTTTAAAATTTTTTTCTCGAGCGGGTTTGATACGGATCTTAAACCGATTCGTCAGTCAACGTGTAGACCAACTTATTTAAATTCATCATTTAAAAATAAAAAACTAAAAATAATTAATAAAACAAATTTTTTAAAATTTTTTTCGGAACAGGTTGGGTCCGAATCCTGAATCGATCCGCGAGTCAACGTGCGAATCAACCCCTTTAAATACATCATTTAAAAAATAAAAATAAAAACTAAAAAAAAAACTCACCAAGTTCTACACGTGTTAAGTAAAAATCTTAACGTACGAATCAATTCTTTTAAATATATTATTTAAAAATAAAATAATAAAAAAACGAAAAAAAACTCGTCACGGGTCGAGTAAAAACCTCAGGAGATTTATTTTATATGAAGTGTACAGATAATTCTAGCTCAAAATCAGGATTTTTTTTTCTCAATCCAAACGCCTTTATTTTTATATATAATCTACGTATATATGACAATTAAAAAAAAAAAAAATCGGATAAAGGCTGCTTAAAGTTAATAGCTTCATATTTTAAATTTCGTGCAGAATCTGAAAATAGCTATGTAGGCATTGGGACTAGATGAAGAAATGTTTTCTTAATTTTCCCAGTATCTCTTTTAACTTGATGTTGTTATTTGGTCTTTTTATTCTAATATAGCCAAAAAAAAAATTATCTATCAAAATACCGCTCTTTTCAGATTAATTCCCATGGCGATTTCCTAACTGAAATTTTTAATTTTTTTTAAAATACCAGTTGGGAAATCGCCATGGCCCATGGCGATTTCCCAACTAAAAATTTTCAATTTTTTTCCCATTGGGAAATCGCCACTGATGCACCCAAAAGAGTGTATCTTATTTAAACTTGCACTTAAAAAGAATCAATTGTAGAGTATAGTGATTAGCAAGGGTCGAGTCCTCAGGGATTGGGTTTTAGTTTGTTAATAGTTTAAAACTTAAAAACAAGTAAACAAAAGTAAAGGGAATTTTGAAATCAGATTTAAACTAAAGTTAACAATAAGAATGAAAAAACAAGTAATTAAGAAGAATCAAATATGAAAAATATGGTTAAGGTTTCATTCTCCACCACTAGACATCATTAAGAATCAATTTCATACCTATCAACATTAATTAGCTATCAAAGTTAACAACCATAGATAACAACAAGCTCTGTTACCCCAATCTTTCCTTAGTTCGTCGTTAAATAGAACGAGCTCTCTATTTAATCTCTAACTATCAAACAACCTAGAATAAGCTCTCTAAGTTCAATTTAATAGCAGCTTTATGATGAAAAAGATAGGTTGATCTAAGCAGCAAACACATAAGCTCGGATTGTTCAATTTAGATTATGTTCCACTTTGCAATTATTGAAAACTTGACCATAATCATTAATCACAAATTGCTACTTATGAATAGGAAATCAAGACAATTACACGGATCAAGACTCCTAAACTAGCATTAGATAATTATCAAGATTTATCTAGTTGGCCACCTAAACAAATCAAAACATTATCATGAACAATTTTAATGGAAGAACATAAGCAACTATGATAGAAAATTAATGATAGATAGATTCTGAAAATTAATTACATAACATGTCTAGGGCTTTGAAATCACCCTTAACCAAATAAAAGTTTAAGCTAGCATAAGCATAGATAATATATACATAAAACTAAAAAGAAAATAAAAGAATGGAGAAGAAGAAGAATAATAATAATGATCCTTGAGTCTCCTCAAAAGATGTCTAGTTTGTGGCTCAAAAGATGGTATTTATAGAGCTTTAAAATCCTGAGAATAAGTCATTGCCGCACAAGTAAGCCTGGAGGCAGAAAAATCACGTTTTTGCCTTTTTTTTAAGATTTGCGGTTAGGGTTTTTTTTGGCCGCAAGGTTCTTTAGGGAGATCTTCTAGCGACATTTTGAATGACCATTTCTTATCCGATTTGGGCCCATAATATATCGTTGGAAAGATAATCAAGTCAGCTTCAAAAGTGAAGAAGGAAGTTTCTTCAAATAAAGACTCTAACATCATGTTTTCCTTGAAACAAGATCTGAAGGTCAAATCTGCCTGATTGCTTTTCAACCAGAAATTGATATTTTTGACTCCCAAGTCTTCTTCCATCTTGTGATTACGATTTTGTAAGCTCTTTTCCATCATCATTGACATCTTTTGACTTCATTCTCCTAATTGTACCTAAAATTCAAAAATATATTATAAGTAAACAAGATAAATATCGAAAACATAACAAAAACTAAAGGTAGAAAGGCATAAAATGTATATTTTATGAGCTTATCAGCCACCGTGGGTGGCGATTTCCCAAAGGAAAATTCACAAATTTGTGAATTTCCCAAGGGTTTTACTTTTTTTTTTAATTCTTTTAATAAATAATAAAAATTAAATAATTTTAAATTTTAAAAAATAAAGATTTAATAATTTTAATATATAATTTTTATCCATGGTGGTAGAAGTGTTCATGGGCCGCGCCGGGCTCATGTATGGTATCAACACCATATTTGCTTGCCCGAGCCACGGTGGCAATTTTTCAACATTTATTTATTTTTTAATTTTATAAAATTATAAAAATTATATAATTTTTAATTTTAAAAAATAAAAATATAATAATTTACCAAAAATTAAAAAATTATATTCGTATTAGACCTGTTCATGGGCCGGGCCGCGACCCGAAATTTTTTCCCTTGCCCAAGCCCATTTCGAGTCGTGCCGACCCGAAAGCCCATTTCACTATTAAAAATATATTTTTATATATTTTATAATTTTTTGAATTTTGTTATTTAAATTTTTTTAAATTAAAAATTATATAATTTTTATTTAAAATTTATTATTAATAAAATTACAAAAACACTTGTCCAAGCCCGGACTAATACGACACTCTGGTTGGCCTTTCTCTCGGAGGTCCATTTATTACGAATACAAGTTGAAAGAATTCGATTGACATTACGGATAGACCTGCTCATGGGCTGGGCAGCCCGTCCGACCAGGCCCGGATCACTATTTATATATTAAAATAATTAAATTCAGGCCCGCGAGCTGGGCCTTGGCAAGGAAATTGAAAAATTTCGGGTCGCGGCCCGGCCCATGAGCAGGCCTAATTACGAATATAATTTTTTAATTTTTGGTAAATTGTTATATTTTTATTTTTTAAAATTAAAAATTATATAATTTTTATAATTTTATAAAATTAAAAAATAAATAAATGTTGAAAAATTATCACCGTGGCTCGGGCAAGCAAATGTGGTGTTGATACCATACATGAGTCCGGCCCGACCCATGAACACTTCTACCACCATGGATAAAAATTATATATTAAAATTATTAAATCTTTATTTTTTAAAATTTAAAATTATATAATTTTTATTTAATTTTTATTATTTATTAAAAGAATTAAAAAAAAGTAAAACCTTTGGGAAATTCACAAATTTGTGAATTTCCCATTGGGAATCGCCACCCACGGTGGCGATTTCCCAATGGGAAAAAAAAATTTGAAACTTTTTAGTTGGGAAATCGCCATGTCCCAACTGGTATTTTAAAAAAAAATTAAAAATTTCAGTTGGAAAATCGCCATGGGCCATGGCGATTTCTCAACTGATTTAAAAAGAGCGAATTTTGGGAATTAATCTGAAAAGAACGATATTTTGGTAAAAAAAAAAATTTAGCTATATTTAGATAAAAAAAAACCGTTGTTATTTAGTACACTATCATAAGTGTTTCTTTTTATGTGTTTGAATTGGTTATGCTATATTAGAAAATAGATTATGCTCTTGGAAAAAAATATGTAAGTGAAAGACTAAAAATTTAAGCTTTTAATTATTCAAAAAAAAAAAGAAGTTTTTTGGTGTTTTTAAATTTAAAATATGAAGCTATTAACTTTAAGCAGCCTTGATCCGAATTTTATTATTATTATATTTTGGATTTGTCATATATACGTAGATTATATATAAAAATAAAGGCGTTTGGATTGAGAAAAAAGTCCTGATTTTGAGCTAGAATTATCTATATACTTTATATAGAAAAAATCTCATAATGAGGTTCCTCCTCGACACGGGCGAGTTATTTTCAGTTTTATTTTTTTTATTATTTTATTTTTAAATAATATATTTAAAGGGTTGATATGCACGTTAAGAATTTTTACCCGACACGTGTCGAACGCACCCGTGGTGAGTTTTTTTTTTAATTTTTTTTAAATAATATATTTAAAGGGATTGATCCGCATGTTGACTCGCGGATCGATTTAAAAAATCGGACCCGACCTGTTAGGAATTTTTTTTAACATTTTTTTTAAATTTTATTAATTAGTTTAGTTTAAGTTTTTTATTTTTAAATGATGTATTTAAAGAGGTTGGTCCACATGTTGACTAGAGAATCGGTTTAAGATCCGTACCCCACCCGCTCGAGAAAAAAATTTAAAAAATATATTTTATTAATTATTTTAATTTTTTTTTTAGTTTTTATTTTATTTTTTAAATGATGTATTTAAAGGTGTTGGTTTGAAAGTTGACTCTCGGGTCGATTTAAGATCCGTACTCGATTAGTTTAGAAAAACAGTAAAAAATATATATATTTAGTTAATTATTTTTAAATAATGAATTTAAAGGGTTGGTCTGCACGTTGATTCGCGAATCGATTTAGGATCCGTATCCGACTCACTCGAAAAAAATTAAAAAAAGAAAAAAACTGAATTTGCTGCTAATCAGTGTGACACAGTGTTAAGCTCCTTTGCTTGAAGACGAGTTTTTTTTTTTTTTATATAGTTTTAAATCGACCCAATGATAAAATAAAATACAAATCATAATATTATTTTATTATTTTTCATTAATTATGTTTTACCTCCTATAAATAAAAATATACACAATAAGGTCTAAATATTTTTAAAAAATGCATATAAATAACATCTAAAATTTCATTTATATTACGTAATTGATAAAGAAACAATTTTCATAAATTTAATTTTCATAATTACAAAATATAATTATATTAAATTATTATTATTTAAAAATAAAAATAAAATTTTAAATAAATAATTATTTAATAAAATTTAATTTATTATTATTAATTAATTTAAAAAATTATAAAATAAAAAAAAATCCCAAAGAAACGCCAACTTAATTGTAGTTAAGCTGTGTTTGTAAATAAAACCTCTACCAATTCTATTGGAACTAGAAGTTATTGTCCTTTTAAGAGACGGATTAGCCCTCTCTATATATACTAAATATTAATAGCCTGGTTGTCTTTAACTGAAGTTTTAGTCCCAAGTTGTTCTTCTCGCTTCTTTCTTTGCTTTTCTTTTCTCAATGGCGCCCTGCAGTAACTTTAGCTCTGATGTTCTGTATGAAATCTTATCGAGAGCGGAATTGAAGACGATGAGAAAGTGTAGAATCCTCTCGAGGGAATGCAACAGTCTAACCTATGAATCAAGTTTCATGCGGCTTCACTGTCAGAGAACAAAGACAATAGCCGGATTTTTTTTTCAAAGTTTAAGAAGTAGTCGCTTCTATTCAAACTTTTATTCCGTAGACTATAATCCGGGTCTTGATCCCGAGTTAAGCCTTGATTTTCTACCTGAACCGCGGTCTGCGACGATTCTAACTACTGTTGATCAAGGTCTGATGTTTTGCCAGAGCCAATATCCAGATGACCGCCATTATATTTGTAAGCCTAGCACTCGACAGTGGGAAATTATGCCCGGTCCAAATCGTCGATATTTTACTGCAAAGATCGCCATGATCGTGCTTAGGTCAAACCCTTTGCGGTTCAAAATAGTGCGAATCTCAAACGGCGTGCGCGACGATAGAGAGCTTGACTTCGAATATTCCGAGGAAGAACTCGATGAATTGTACACTAACAAACGTTTCCAGTGTGAAGTTTTCGATTCAAATAGTTGGGTTTGGAAGCAATTAGATGATCTAACATTGCCTTGCAGAGAGTATTTCAACAACGACCCTGCTATTTCTGCATGCGGCGGGCTGCATTGGCTGACTTCCAACGCCAAACGAAATAGCATATTATCTTTCTACGAAGATAAAGAGAGTTGGGAGTTGGATTCACTGCCAGACCTACTTTTCAATGAACAAAACTGGCATTCCATAAACCTTGCAGTATATAAAGGGAGTCTTGCACTGATCTGCGCGAGAAAAGACTATAACTTCGTGGAGTTTTGGGTTGTAAGCGATTATTATCAGCAAAAGGTTTGGATCAAAACACACACAGTAAACTTGACAAGTTTTAGAGAAAAGATTGGTCATTATTCTGTTGATTCTTTCTATAATGCTGATACTCTACTTATCATCGCATCGTGGACTGCAATCTTCTATAATTTCAAGAATGGTCGGTTTAATCAGGTAAAGCTTCCATCGGTACACCGACAACCTGAAACATATTTTATTCACACGGATTATGAGCTCATTCAGCTGAGACAACGAAGAAAAAGCTCTATTGAGTATTCTTACTGGTTTTTTAATATTTTGGTTTTTATTTGTGTTTTAATTTATTATATTCTAGATGTCTAAACCTGGATAATATATATTTTATAATCAGATTTTTCTTTTTTACAATTGTTTATCGTTTAATTTATTTTTTTCCTTGAAAATTGTTGTAAACTAAGCATTGGCCCAATAAAGTAGTATCTGAAAACTAGCCAACGGCCCATATAATGGACCAAAAATAAGCCCAAATAGCTAAGAACCACAGAAGTTGATGGGGGATTGGACCAATAAGATAACCTTATCCATCAATTCCAACTTGAGAAGCTGCCACGTAGGACAGAGATAGAGATGACAAGGCCAACTGATAACTCAAATTTCCACCTCTCAAATTTCCCCTCCCTTCCCATCCCTTGCTCTCAAAAACCCCTATCTTTGTTTCAAAGTAAAAAATTCACAGAAGAGAAGGTGTTTGTTTTTAGGTCAGACTGAAAAGAGAAAGAAAAACCAATGGCTTCCACTTCAGCTGTTTCAATGGCTCTGCCATTAACTCGTGCCAGCCAAAAGAGGGTCCCAAGTTCCGAGGCTTTCTTTAAGCCACTGCCAGTCAAGGCACCATCAAGGGCAGTGGCAACTACAAGACCCAATGGAAGGGTTGAAGTCAAGGTTTCTTCTTCACTCAAGGAAAAAGCAGTCACTGGATTGACAGCAGCTGCACTGACAACATCCATGGTGATCCCTGAGGTAGCTCAAGCTGCTGATGGAGTTTCCCCATCTCTCAAGAACTTCTTGCTTAGCATTGCGGCTGGTGGTGTTGTGCTTGTTGCCATTATTGGAGCTGTAATTGGTGTGTCCAACTTCGACCCTGTCAAGCGGGGCTGAGCCAATACAATTCTGAGATGCTGTGATTTTTTTTTTTTAAAACCTCTTTATCTATCTGTTTGATGTTTCCAGTAATGAACTTCATCTTCTGTGTGCGTGTCTAATTTGTGTCTGCCGTAGCAGTAATTTGGCTGAGACCCTGTGATTGAATTCTCAAATTTCTAGCTTACTTTACACAACATTGGAGCAAAATACTCTATTATATTACTCGATCAGGAATCTAAATGATGACACCGGCCAAGGGATCTTAGATTTAAAGCTCAATAAATCAAACTACAACTGCTGAAATGTTTATTTATGCTGCACAAATAATACCATCAACTCAAGTCACTTGAGCTTTAGTCTGAAACAGTTAACATGCACTAAAAAGTTATGCAGAATTATAGCCACCATACAATCTTCAAAGGTCTCTACAAATTTTTAATCAATTGACATTCAAAATTTGAATCAATAAAAGCAATTAAGTAACAATAATGCCCAAGAAATGTTAATCAACTACATAGAACTAAAGCTGCAGCTCCTAAACTCATTACTTAGGTTCAGAATTGTTTTTTAATTGGCAAATTCTTTGTAATCAAATCGAGAAGGTATCTGCTTTCTGCAGAGTAATTCACCTTGTCAACCTTAACTACAGTGATTTTTACCCTCTGTTCATCGCCATAGAGTTCCTCTTTGATTTTAAGCTTGAACAGATATTGGTGAAAGAGTCTGCTGCGAATAATTTCACCAAATCTTGTATCATCCTGCAATTCATATTTCAACAAATACATTTCCTTTGCCAAGCATCCCAAGATCTCTTCCCCAGATTCTTGGAAAGCTGTTACCCATGTCAGTCCTGTGTGGTCTTGAATCTGAACCTGGAGAAGGTATCTGTAATCACATTCCTCAAATTCTTGGTTGCAACGGTCACAGAGCCATCTCTTATTACCAGACTGTGTCACTTTCTTATTGCATTGTCTATCTCCAATCATCAATGGGCAAGCTGTGTAACAGAAATTATCTGTTTTAATGAAAACTACAGTCGCTCTTGCTGTGACCCAATCTGGCTTATCAGATCTTCCAAGACCTTCATCCTTGATCTGAGACAAGGTTTTACGTATCTCATTTTTGGACCCTCCAGGCATAATTTCTTTAGAAATAGAGACAGAAGCAGTATTCCTCCCCCCTCTTTCAAACCAGTCTCTCAGACCCTGAGCCTCTGGACAATCTTGATCTATAAAGAGCTGTGTGGAAGAAATAGTGCCAATGGATTTTCCATTGAAGTCATTGACCTTTCCGGCTTTAACAGCCAAAACTGGGAAAAACCCAGAATCAACCATCTCTTGCAGCTTTTGACCTTCCTTGTTGCAGAAATCGCCCCAAAGGGTTAGCTCAACGCTCTTTCCAGATGCATCCTTCAAATTCAGAATTCTTCTCTGAGTTTCCATACCATTCTTCCTCAAAATAGGGACTGAAGGGTTAACAGTTATCACAATACCAATAACATCAACTATAGAATTGTTTTCAGCACTCTCAATTTCACTAATAGGTCTGAAGGAGAACTGTTGTCGTGGAATAGAGCCATCTTCATTAGGGCAAAGCTCCACAGTTGAATTGGATTCCAAGAATATCTCCCACTCGTTCTTCAAGTGGTTGAAATTCTTTTGCGCAGGTTTCAAGCTACCCTTTGAAATCAAGTAAACTTTACCAACTTCAATAACATCGTAAAAGCGGTCAACAACAGCGTTGAAGCAGGTCACGCGTATTTCCCCTCCATCAGAGTCAAGGAGGTCAAAGGAGAAGACCTTCCCATCTCCCCTAGCATTGTTGTAGCGACGAAGATCCCCTTTTGCAGTCACTCGAGCCTTGATAGCCCAACGTCCCTGATACGGATTCAGAGCAGCAATAGGGATAATCCGTGCTGGTGCCTCATTCTTCATTATTGGGCCCTGAATTTTGTAATTTGGAGGTGGCTGGTATGGAGGTTGAATAGTGGGCCGGAAACCCTGGACATTATTAGCAGGAACTTGGGTGCTATATCGATTATTGCTGGACCTCACAGAAGGCTCCAAATTGTTATTAGGCATCGACTTGTTAGTTGCTGAATCAGAATCCGCAAGAACTTTTGGATTCCCAATTATTTCATACTCTGGAATTATCGTCTCCATATTCAGCACAACAATAATCCTACACAGAGATAACAGCAAAAGATTTTATCCAAAGACTTCTTAAATGAACATTTTACCAACTATCAGTCAAAAGAGCTGAGAGCAACAGAACTTCTGCTAACATGTAGTGACTAGTGACATAAGGCATGAGAGGTAATCATTGTCCAAAACATGTAAAATTAACCTAATTTACTGAAGGTTATGTAACAAATTTGATTTCAAATTAGACAATTTGGAGAACAAAAAGTATGATTTGATTTCCTCCTCGAATTTGAATAATCTTCTCCAGAATGGTCCAAGCGTTACCTTTTAATTTAGTTATTAGGAGGGGATAGGATTAACAATAATTCATCAACTGAAAAAGTTTCTTCAACTTTGTACTCAAGGGCCAAGGCACCAACAAAATTAAACGGTTATTAAATAAAATTTTGAATTTCTCAAATCTTCAACCAAAAAATCCAAGGCGTTCTTTGCTTTTGTATTAAAATGAAAATGTTTAAATTAAAAAAACAGAGTTTAACCTCGAATTTGATTCAGAAATTTTCTCGTACCGACATTTCAAACTACATAATCGTATATCAACATTCAAAAGAATCGCCTAACTCATTAGTTTGATATCTAATCAACGATTAGAGAGATAAGAAATTTGCACCTGCGATTCTGAACAGTGCTGCAAATGTAATCGACCAACTGGATGATAGATCCTTTCTTGACTCGTCCGGTCCGGACTTGATCATTGAGCTGAGTGGCCAGCATCGCGTGTTGAGTGGACTCGGAGTCGGATAATAGAAACCGGTACCTCTCCTGAGAGTTACCAATAAGCTTGATATCCAGCACCTGAACCAACGGCTTGGAATTCACATCGCCACCGTTGATCGTTGCAATCGCGTTGCGCGTGAGATTGACCGGCATCTTCGTTACTAAAGCAAGATCTCTGGAGCAAAAACCCTAACCACACCAAAAAAAGGAAATAATACTAATAGCAAAAGTAAAAGCATACAAAATATGAAGTAATTTTGAATGTTTCTATACAGATTAACGGTAATTAATTGGAAGGAGAGAGGGAGAGTATGATATGATGGAGATTTTTTTCGTTTTACTTATTTTTTTTAAGAGAGATAGGTTAATGGCGGGGATTTGGGGAAAAGGAAATAAACCGATTTCAGAGGAGAATTTAGTTTTGATTTTTGAAAGGAGAAAAGGCCAGGGACACCGAAATCACTGTTTAGGACAAATTTACAGTTATAACCCCGCATTACTGGCGGTTCATTTGAACATGATGGTTTACGGTTTTCACTTTAAACGCAGCGTTGTGGATTTTTATACAACTAGAGTTGGGGCTTGGGCCCAAAAGTGATGGCCCAAAATATTATTGCTAGGTTGAGTTTCGTTGGAAACCTATTTGGAAAGATTTTGAAAGCCCATGATGAAAATCAGAAATAGCAAACTTCTAAAAGTTGAGTAGAAAATGGGCATTCAAAAACTAATTTATTCTACTTTCTTTCTGTTATTTAGATCACATCTGATAATTTTGAACAGAACATAAATCTAATAATTTTAAACACGATAAAATTATATAACACAAACAAAACACAATAAAAATAATTAAAATATAACACAAAAACTTTATATAAATACACGAATATATCAAAATTAATATAATTCAAATATCAAAATATATCAAAATCTATACAAATTAATATACAATTTTTTAAAAACGATTATAATATTAAAAAAATGTAAAATACAAATTATTCTGTTATCTACTCTCCTATCCTATTTTTCTTGGCAAAGGAGGGAGAGTTTCAAAGAAATGTGACTTTTACTTTTAACATTGAAAAAGTAAACCAAATAATTATTAACAGAAACCAAAAGGATATTATAAATTTCAAAAAATAAAAATTCCTTAAAGAAAATTACTAATAAGTAATAACAAAATTTGAGAAACATCAAAGAAAGATTCAGAAAAGCATCCAGCAGAGGGTTTTTTAGGGGCCAAATTTTGGCTACAAAAACTAAGACACTAACATACTTCAAAAATCAAATAGATGATTATCAAAACAGTAATCGTCGAGCTTTTAAGCCACCACCGGAAGTTCAATATCAGTTGGCTCAGGCTCCTCCTTGATACCTTCATCCTCCTTGGGAAGGTGGATTATGACAATATCAGGGAGTGGAGTTGTAGGGCCCTGCTTACCCTTGGGATCCCAATCAAGCATAATCTTGACCTTGATACCAAGTACCCCCTGTTTTAACAACCCATAAATTGGTCAGAAATGGCAATCAAAGGGGGCATAGTAGAGTAAATAAATGGGTAGCAAACCTGTCTCAAAAGAACATGTCTGACAGCAGAGTCAATATATTCATTGACTGGATGACCAGAAGAAATCATATATCCATCCTTGAATTTCATAGATTTGGCTCGCTGTGCCCTTAGCTTTCCACTAACAATAACCTATTGCAAAAGGAAGCAAAAATATAAGTTTAAAAAAGAATCAAAATAAAGAACCTGGAATCATATGAACTCCCAAATCAACTAGTTTTACAAACCTCGCATCCCTTGGCACCGCTCTCCATGATGAATCTAAGCACACCATAGCAGGCCCTGTAAAAACCATCTGAACATTCAGCTTGAATGCACAAACAAGAATTTACAAATTTATACCATATATAACATCAAAAAGTTCACAAATTCAAAATCAAATCCATATCATACACACGCAAAGATCGAACAGTTGCAACAAAAAATGAATAATGAAATTGAGAACTATGGAAATCTATCCCCCCAAATGTTACTGTATGAAAACCATTGAATTTCAAACAGGATGATGGAAATGGAGGGTGGGATTAATCTAGTCATCTTCCGACACAAAATCAGTATAGGAATAACCTATTTGCTTTATAGATGACTACTATGTTACCCGGACTTTTCATTTTCCCTAAAGAACCCGTGTCCGACACATATTAGGACATAGGTACGGAGGTATGATCCTCCGAATATATGGAAAAACTAAAAAAAATTCAGCATACCCTTGTCAGACACATAATCATATCCAAAACTTACCCCCGAATCCGGATAACAAAAGATGACTAAATATATAGTCAAAAAAATGTCAAGAAACAGCTGGCTAAACCAAAAAATGAACAAATGCAAACATTCGTTTTGAAAATACATATGCACTATCAGTTCATTTAACAACTAGGAACACATCATATGCGCATACAAAATCAACTCCATATCAAAATGAGAAATTAAGAGTAAGAAATTTTTGACATTGTTCCCTCCCCTAAGTTTACTGCACGAAAATGAAATTCATTTCAGCAGGCTAATGGAACAGAGGAAATATATTACTAATTACTTTTGTCACCTTCCGACACAAAATTGGTAGTGAAGTACCAATCTGCTTTGTAGATGACATTATATAACAAACCCTAATTATTAAAATTCATTTCATATATTACACATAAAAATTGCACATTGACATGAACGAATAAATTTTGCATAAACAGGATTTAAATTTGTAAAAAAAAAAAAAGAATCGATTTTGAGTATGTACCTGCGGACGGCAAGACCTCCGAGGAGCTTGTAGCGAAGAGACTCGGCCTGAGCAATAGCACAAAGGCCTCTGTTATTGACCTTCTCAGCGTAAAGCTCGACGCTGTTTTCTGGGAACTTGAATCGCTTCTGAACCACTGAGGTCAGTTCCCTAATCCTCCTACCTTTCTCACCTATAATCCCCAATTAATCACAAATTAAAAACAAGTAACCCCAGTCCATAAAACAAGATATTTATGAAAATACCGAGAACGTTTTGGGTGCGGGTGGCTCTGATGATGATCTCGGTGCGCATAGGAGTAACTCTGACTTCCACTCCGGAGTATCCATCCTCAGCCAGCTCCCTGGTCAAGACCTCGTTGAGTTCCGCGAAGAAGACTCCGTCAGCGACGAACTGAAAACAATGGCAAATAAACAAAACCAATCGGAGAAATGATGACACAAATGGAAGAAGAGATGAGAAAGGGATATGGGAGACAATACCTTTCGCTTTTTACTGATTTGAGCTGTTGCCGCCATGTTTTTTAGGGTCAGGATGGAGGGGCAGGAAGCGAAGTTGCAGAGAAAAGAGATCTGAAGACGGCTGAAGCTCTGCAAACCCTAGGGATGGGAATCGAAAGCGTCTAACATCTAACAAAATATATTGATTTCCGATTCTAGGGTTTTTAGGCTAAGTGGGCTTCTTTTTTAGGGTTAGGTTTTGGGCTTTCGGTAATATGGATTTTGGGCTAAAAAGAACATTAAAGTGAAGAAAATGAAGGGGAAAAAAATTACCTTTTGTGGCCCAATTAGTCTTGAACAGACTTAGATTTAGAAGCATTTAGAGATCCAAAGACTAATTTCAACCTAAAAAGTAAGAGAAATTTTTATACATAATTTTTTGTTATTTTCCTTCTTAAATTTGTTTACTTCACGTATTGAAATTTTTTCGACAAGAACAGGATCAAATATGACATTAACCTTTAATTATAATACGAACTAATTTTATTGTATTTAGTTGGACACAATTTTGGGCAACAACATAACATTTTTAGCCTTTGTTTTCTTAAGGGTTCAATTGTTGTTGCTATTCTTGGATTTCTTAGCATCTATTTTTAAAAGTCTCAATAGCAAATCAAATTATAATCAAGTGCATATCAGAAAAGTATAGTCCGACTTAAAAAAGAAAAAGAAAAGTTATTGACATTCTTTTTTCTAAGCAACAAGACAACTCTAATCCAATCCTTTTCAAATACACAGTCATGGAGAAAAGAGAATGCCTTTCTCTAGTTAGGCACAGAAAGTTTCAGTTAAATCCATTTTCTTTAAGAAAACCCATTTTTTCTGCCTCTCTTTTGGAAGACTGAATGGGCATTTGCTGAAAATGTCATTTATTAATTAATGTTATCATCTACTAATAACAAGTATTATTAATAAAAATGTAATTAGGCCATAATTAGTCTTTTTCAAAAGCAAATTTTGGGTTATTATAATTGGATGACTGACTAATGTGGTCCAACTAATGATGTTGCTAACTAACCCCCATTTAAGATCCTCTTGTTTATTTTAGGATAAGATTGGGAAACTTAGACTGGGCTTCCTTTTTCAACCTATTTGCTGGAAATGCAAGGAACAAAAAGGAAAAAATAGATTCCCATTCTCACATGTTATGTTATACTAACATGTTTAATTTGTCTTGGCTTTGGTTTTAGACCCTTTAGCCACCCACCATAATTGTTTAATCTTCAACACTTCTACAAAATATTAGTTACTCACAACTTTCTTTTCCTAACTTAATTATCAATAAGAAAAAAAAAATTCTATGAATGGTGGCATTTAAAATCATATTCACCCTTTAGATCATGTGCAAATGTTATCGACTATTTGTTTTTTTTTTTTACAAAAGAGGTTATAGCTTGAAAGATAAAGGAAGGAATTGCAAGTTCTAAAATTTGAATTTCATATATATTACATATCATCTTTTAAAAATAATTACACGAATCAACTGAATTAAGATCCAAAATTTTTTCTATTCATTTTCAATTGTGAACCCTCCACAAATGTCTCGTATTACTTGATATTGTACTTTTATGTCACTTTTTGAGAAAGATGTTTAACCAATATATATTTTTTGCCATAATTAATTGTCATAATCAAATATATGCTCCTTAGGATAGATTTTTATTTATTTATGTTGTTGGTGATCATACATTTGTTGTTCAGCTTCATATATAAAATTATTTAGAATCCAGATTTTTCACTTTCTTACAAATCCAATACGCCAGTAACTATTTGTGCCTATCAGCTCTACAATGGTTGTTAGCCGACATTTTTCTTGCAACAGCCCATAGGAAAGCAAATACTAAAAAAATTTGATTAAAAATCTAAGAATAAAGTTATAATATCCCAATCTGGATTATTATTAGCACATTGGTGAAAGTCAATCTAATAGTAAAAAGAACATGAATATGAGCTTAAATGATAGAGAAGATAATGGGAGAAACAATAAAAATAAGGTCTAAGTGACTTGAATGTGTGTTTAGAGAATGGACCAAAAATGTGGTAGATTAAGTAATTCCCTCACCACCAAATTGAAAAATCTAAACCAAAAGAAACAAGCCAATTCCAGCAATCAATCATGTGGGCCTTTTTTTACTCTCCAAAGATGAGGAAATTAGGCTGCTATTGCCATATAATGTGGGTCCATCAACAAAGACACCTACCTGCTCAATCAGTGAAAGAGAGCTGCTGGGGGGAATCATCAAGTTGAAGGAAGTCATAAAAGACATTTATTACATAAAGAGAATAAAAAGGAAAATAAAATAAAATAAAATCATGGAGAAAAAACCTAAGTAGGGGAGAAGGGGATAAGCATGGAGAAGTTCAGTTTCATCCCAAAAGAACAACCTTGGGCCCCTTTTCATGTTGTTGGGGGTCACTGTTTACACATATCTGTCTCTCTCTTGCAACTCTTGTAGTGCTTTTTTTTTTAAAGTAAATGTTAACTCTCGTTTAGTGGTTAGTGATATATATATTTTTTTTAAAAATATAATTAATATATTATTATTTTAAAATTTAATAATATTAATGTATTAAATAAAATAAAATAAAGCTTTCTCAACTGTTCCTGTGGTGGTGTGTGATTGGGAACCAAAAAGATTATTTAAAGCTACTTTGCCTTCAATTTATTTTCAGAGCATCTTCATAGAGAAGGGGGGAAATAATTAAAAGAAAAAAATGAAAGGTTTGGTATCATGGGAGAGGACTGAAAACACAGTATCTTCAGATCTCCTCAGTGTTTGCTTCTCAGCTAAGGTCTACAAGAAATATATGCTTTGGATTGATAACTCAGTTGATTTATACAATCATTTTTAATAAATCTAAAATTTGAATTTTATCATTTATAATTATTTTTTTTTATTTTTTATATTACAATTTCTTTTGTAAAAAAACAGTTAAAGATAAATTAGAAGCTCTTAAACTTTTTTTTTATCAGTGGGATTTCAACAAGTCCTAATTGCATGACAGAAAAAAAATCAGTTTCTTGTAAAAACAACTAAAAATTGACATTTATAACATGTAAAGGAGAAAAAGATAAAGAAAGAGAAGGTTTAATTTTAAAAGTAGTAACCTTTATGACCCAATACCAAGACAGCAGCAAAATTAGAAATGAACAACACCAGCTACATTCTTCATTTCAATTAGATCCAAGGTTACAAGGAGTTACAATACAATAGAAGAAATTTTAGATCGATTATTTTCTCTAACAAATGTGAGAATTAAAAACAGTTCATCAATGATACAAGGGGAGTTACAGAATCTCTACTACCTCCATTAATAAAGCTGCGAAAGTTTCTTCATTTGGCAGTTGCCACCATGCAAAAGAATTACTAATAAAGAAACCCCAACTTTTCTCTCTAATTAAAATCAAGCAGGCCTGTTTCTTTTGTGACCAGCTTTGCCATTTGATTTCATAGCACCGCTGGAATCCCCCTCAGAGGAAGCATCCATGGATTTGGTGAAGGAACTTGAAAGATCAGCATAGAGGTCAACCACTCTTCTTATATTGTTGTTGAGCTCCCTAATTAGACCAACATTTCTGCTTAAGTTATCAGGGATCTTGGACTCATGATTCTGGTTTATCTCATTGATCAGCAGCCTATTCTGGTCCAAGACATTCTGAACCTGAACAAAGCTCTTCTGAAATGTATGCACCACCTTGGTATCTATCTGAGTACCATTGCCAAGCTCCGAGAATGTGTCACCCTCCATTTTTTTCCCTCACTTTCTGAGTCAGAGTTCTATCAAATCAAAACCAGACCTAAATCCAAAAATACAAAAAGATCCCCATAATCATATAACTCTTAACATAATTATATAAAGCAAAAACCCCAGTCAAAACATTGGAATTGTTTGGGTATAAGAGACAAAAGCCTGCAGAATAAATCATGACCTCCATGGATTATACTTCTCAGTTTTCACAGAAGGATCAGTGTCTTTTGTTCTTTATTTCTTTTGACCAATGCAGAAGGATCAGTTAACAAACATGAAAATAATACTATCAGTACTTAAAATTATTGTTTATTTTATGATTTTTGTTATTGTTGTTATTATTATTATTATTTATATTGTGATGTGAAAAAGCAGATCCTATTTCCAGAAAAGGGAACTTTTTTAAAGTACTCAGAAAATACTCACCTAAAGCACAGAGTTACAAAGAAGAATCCCAAAGGCCAAAATAAAAAACCAGTCAATGATGCAGAGAAGATTAGTCTCATGAAAGAGTACTATATGCAGAGAGCCAGTAATATTAATCTTTTTACAAACAAAAATGAAAATCACAAATATCATTAAACAACAAAAATGTACATAACTTTTATAAAATTAAATTAAACATAAAGAAAAAAATTGCTTCAAATTCAGGAAAAAAAGAAAATAACGGAAAACAAGAACCTCTGTATTGGGAATTCACAAACAAAAACAAAAAGTAGTTTAAGTTACAGAAGCATAAAAACCATCACCCATTAGGCAAAAGAAGATATTTTTTGAAAGAAAAAAAAAATAAAACAAAACCTTCATAAACTCTCCCAAATTCCCAGATTGAAAAAAGAAAAAAAAAAAAAAAAAAACAGTTTTAAAACAAAAACAAGAAGCTGATAAGATCGAAGTCTTATATGAAAGGGAAAAAAAAAAATTAAGAAAACCCATCAACTCAAAAAACTTAAAAACTCATTAATTTAACTTCAAAAGAAAGAAACAAAGACAAGAAAGAGATATTATTAATGTTTATTTTATTTTTTTCTTATAGATAACATAAATAATATTTATTTTATATACGTACCTTGAAAACTTGTAGCATTATATTCTGGGAAGGAGAGACAGATTGAAAGAAGGAAGACAAGGGATTCCCGAGGAACAGTGGGGAAAGATCGCCGATTAAATTGAATCCCAGGAGAGAGTCTTAGAGAGTTTTTAGAGAGACAGAAGAAGAGAGAGAATATGTAGATTTGACAGTCACGCTCGAACCCCTTAGTGTCTAAATATTTTAGTTCTATATATTCTCTAATTATATATATTAGATTATGTCACAAAAAAATACTGTGTAATATTATATATAAAAACAATTTTTTAAAAGTATAATGATAAATTTGACTTTTGAAGTATGTAATTAAAATTATTTTGGTTTTTATATTTTTTTAGTAAATTTGGTCATCAATTTATTATTTTTGTCTATATCGTGTAAATTTGACTAAAATTGATAACCTACGAATATAAAACTAACAAATTCGTTAAATTTAAGCTAATTTTATAAGAAATAGATAAATAAAAAATAAACAAAAAATTGATAAAAAAATTGACCAAAAAGTAATTTTTTCATTAAATTTAGGCTAAATTGAATGAAAATAATAGCAGGCTAAAGTTATCAAAAAAAATGTTAGGGGCCGAAATGACTCAACTAGTATAGTTCGATGGCTAAATTTGTCATTATGTCTTTTTTAAAAGAATAGTAATTTTTTAAAGAAATAATACTTTTTTTAAGAGAATATAATTTTTAAATTAATGGTAGTTTTTTTAAGGGAATATTAGTTTTTTAAGGAATAGTAATTTTTTGAAAAAAATATATTATATTAAAAATTAAAAAACATAAACACCCTAATAATATTAATATTTAATTTATTAAATATTTAATTTTTTAATAAATGATGTGAGTGAACCAACTCAATCACTCTTTTATATATAATATAGAATATATGATTTTGTTAAAAGAATTCTTAAATAAAGTTATGATGATATAATAATATTAATAATAACATAAAAATGTTATAAATAATATATTAATTAGAATATTAATCAATCACAAATGATATTGATTAAATTGATAATTATAAAAAAATATAATTAACATTTTTTTAATTTAATAAAAATAATACATCAAAAACGCTCGTTAACACATATATATTCCACCTTTTTATATATATATTTTTTATTTATTGGATTCAGTGGGGATGGGATTGCTTTCTGTGTGTTTTGCTCAGATCCGGGGATGATGAGTGATTTCAAGCTAGTTTCATATTTGCCACGTGGCATTTAAGCTATGATGGAAAAATCGCCATCATGAGGGACCCACAATCCAAGATATCTTAAGCGACTTTACAAATTACAATGTTCATGTTTGTTTTGGTAGATGAAGATTTTCTATATGTATAAAATTGAGTTTGACGTTTTATTATTTTGTGTGATTATTCCTATTTGTGAAGGAACATTTTGAATGTCATTTTCAGCCTTTTTCTTATTATTATCATTATTGGTTTGATATGGGATTTGATTAGTGGAAATATAATTCGTAAATAAAAAATTATTTTTGTAAAGAATATCATTATTATGTTATTCGAATTAGAAAATAAATATTAAATATGAGTATATTTAATTTTAAAAATTTTGTATATATTTAAAAGATTATATTTATATTTATGTTGAAATATATGTCAAAAATAAATATCAAAATAAATACTTAAAAATATATATATATATATATATATATATATTATCCAAACTTTTCAAATAGAAGAATAAGAGTCTAGTACCCTGAAATGGTAATCACATAAATATATTAAAAATTTATGCTCCATTTTATTGGTATTCGGTTTTTATTTTTTGACAACAAATAAAAAAAAAAAGGCAAAATATAAAAGCATTTATGAAATATTTAATTTTTGTATCACTTTTCATATGACAAATTCAAAATTAACTAAACAAACATTTCTGATGTGATTACTATATATGTGAATTTTGTATTTAATTTCGTGATTTCACTATACAAATATATATACTTGCAATTATCTCCTTTCCAATTTTACCTACTCCACTTTTTATTGGCATGCTTTCGATTAGACAATAAGAGGTAACACTATTCAATCTTTTAAGCCACTCTCTTTTATTTCATAATTCAAATTGGAGAGTTTAACCCGAAGTTTAAAGATTTAATTACTAAGATATCTTCAAATTATAAACATTTTTCTACCTATTATATTGTAATGTCTAAGATCAACTATAAAATATTGAAATTCTTTCTTCAAGTAATGGAACTAACGTTAAATTATAAATTTTTATTCTCTAAATATTAAATTAAAAAAAGTGATATAATAGAGGCGACTAATACATATTTAACCCAAAATTATAAGAAACTCAAGGAGTATTTAAATGAGTCTTGTTGTTTGAATAATTTAATCTTATTTTGTGGTTATAAGACATGATTATGTTTGTTAATGTTGACTAATGATGATCTAATGAATTTATATTTGTGGAAAACTGTTCAAGAGTCGGATTATCTTTTCAAGTCTGAAAGCTCACTCGTTATTTGAGAAGATTTGAAAAAAATAATGATTCCGAAAAACAAGTTTGGGCAACCTGTTTTAAAAAATAAAATAGCCTTTGACATGACATTTTTTTGTCCCGGCCTGACCCATTTTACTATTAGTAATATAAATTTTAAGAGGGTTCATTTTTTTTTTAAATATCAATTATTTTTTAATACGAATCGATCTTTTTTAGAAGGATCGACCATTTTTTTTTAAGAATGGTCAATCTTTTTTAAGAGAGATCGATCATTTTTTAAGAATGATCGATCCTTCTGAATACAAATTTGGACGAACCTGAGTAGTTAACTAGTTGTTACATGATCGGGCTAAGCATGAGCAAAAAAAATTTCCCCTATATATTTTTGGCTGAGACGGGTCTAGACAGTCATAACATTTGTTAATATGGGCTTGAATCCAATCCGAACCTAACTCAATCCAGTCTATGAACATGTATAGGGGGATGTAGTAATTTATTTGGTTTAACTTTTCAAGCTTAGCAAAATGAAACATGATTAATTATTAATTTAAAAGCAAGTCATTAAATTTCCTTTGAATAAAATTATATATGTATAGCAATTCTTTTATAAAACTAGGACCATTACAACTTGAGTTTCTTCGAATCTTTTGTTGACATTATTTAAATGTAATAATAAGTATATGTCTATTTAGATGTTTGATTGTTTATTTATACTCTAAAAACATGCAAAAAAATCTCATAAAATATACATTTATGTTTCATTTAGCATGAAACATAAGCTTGTTTAGCGTAATAGTAATAACAATCATCTTCAAAATATCTAATAGTTAACCACATTTAATAAATCAAATAAACAAAGTAATTAATGATTTAATTTTGACCCAAAAAATATAAACTAAGGAGTAAAAACTAAAAAGTACATATAAAAAAAAAGAAATTGGAATTTTTCTTCATGGACCGTTAATTTGTAGTTGTCAAAGAAGTTTATTTATTTCAAACATTGAATTTACAATAACAAATAATTTTAAAAGACTGATATTAATACAACTATTATTAAGTAAGAGTTTGTTTTTATATATTAATAGTAAAAAAAAAATTAATTTCATAAATGAATTAAAAAATTATAATATATCTATTTTTTTAATATAAAAATGATTTTACTGTTACTAATTTTTAACAAGAAATATCTATTATTATTAATGAAGTAATTTTCTCACTATACAAATGAATATGAAAAAAGGAAAGAGGCGTGGCAGTGGCATAAATAATGGTTGAGGGCTTGCCCCAAGTCCGCCCCCGGATCTTCGTTTTGGCCGAGAATGGGAAGTTCGATACAATTTAAAATCCCCAACAATAAAATCTTACTAACAACTGTTCTGAGCGAATCAAAAACAAACACGTGGCAGATGAGGCTCGGGAGATCTGGAGCTTTGGGTCCGAGGCTATCCGATTCCCGAGCCAAGGCCTAATAAAATGGTTGTTTTCTTTTCTGCTGGTGGTAGGACCAGGGTAAGGGAAGAGTCC
This sequence comes from Fremontodendron californicum, assembly GCA_030761205.1. Lineage (NCBI taxonomy): Eukaryota > Viridiplantae > Streptophyta > Magnoliopsida > Malvales > Malvaceae > Fremontodendron > Fremontodendron californicum. The sequence continues at coordinate 1,998,768 of JAULJL010000006.1, forward strand.
CACGTCTCATTCATATGGTAACGACGTGACATAAAAATAATATAAGTTTATAAATGTGTCAAAATTTATTAATGTATCAAAATTTATATAAATATATAATATTTTAAATATAATTATTGTTAGGTACCAGAGTGACGGAATAGTGTCTCACAACTAAAATAAGAGATGAGAAAATAGGAACTGAACACACAAAAGAAACACAGATATTTTACGTGGTTCGGCCAATATACCTACGTCCACGGGAGGAGGAGCAAAGCTTTGTATTTAATCGGAGATGGAGTACAAACCGGATACAAACCGGCTACATATTACAAGTGCTCTTTCTAGCACACACTCAACACCTCAATACACAAGCATCTAACAAGCAGCTACTGCCTCTAAACTCTCTCATCACCTCTACCGGGAGGGGCTCCCTCTGGAGCTCTCACTATGCCTCAACCGGGAGGGAGCTCATGGAGCTCACCTTTGGAGCTCTAGCTCATTTCTCCTCTGCTCCTCTCAACTCCTCTCAACTTCATGCCTATTTATAGGCAATTCATTGGGTGTGAATACAAGCTTGCAACTTTGCAAGCTTTTCTACAAATGTTCAACATAGGCGGGCTGCTGCCATCAAATGTTGAAGCTGCCATCTCTTGGTTGAATTCTAGAAGAGCTTGGTAGGTAGTTCTTGTGGACTTTGGTGGTGGCTACTTTTGTGGACTTTTTGTGATTGGAGCCACACTTCCAACAATCTCCCACTTGAAGATTTGATTAAACCAATCATATCTTCACACCACTCTTTTTGTCTTGCCATTCCATGTTGCTTACGTTTCTGATAGACCATAGGAGGATCGACACCAAATAAACTTGTCAGTGTTGATTGGCTTTGTCATAACATCTGCTAGGTTGTCTTTGGTGTGAATCTTTTGCATATCCATACTTCCTTCTTCTACTACTTCTCGAACAAAGTGATACTGTATACCTATATGCTTTGTCCTGGAATGAAAGGCTGGATTCCTTGCAATGTGCAAGGCACTCTGACTGTCACAATACACAATAATCTTCTGCTGCTTGTGCCCGAGTTCTTCCATTAACCTTTGTATCCATATTGCTTCCTTGCATGCTTGGGTAGCTGCCATGTACTCAGCTTCTGTAGTAGACAAAGCTACAACAGTCTGTAACTTAGATAACCAGCTTACCGCTCCTCCTGCAAGTGTGAACACATAGCCAGTAGTGGATTTCCTTTTATTAAGATTACCTGCAAAATCTGAATCAACATAACCCCTGACAACAAGTTCTGATCCTCCAAAACATAATGCAACATCTGAGGTTCCTTTAATGTATCTAAGGATCCTCTTAACAACATTCCAATGCTCTCTACCAGGATCTGCCATAAATCGACTGACCGCTCCCACTGCTTGTGCAATGTCTGGTCTTGTACATATCATAGCATACATAAGGCTTCCCACCGCTGATGCATACGGTACTCGAGACATTTCCATCCTCTCTGCTTCATTGCTAGGACTCATACCTGAGGATAATTTACAATTGACAGGAAGTGGGGTAGATATTGGCTTACAGTCTTGCATGTTGAAGCGTCGCAAGACCTTCCTCAGATAATTCTTTTGAGAAAGCCAAATTTTCCTGTCTTTTCTGTCTCGGTGAATTTGCATCCCTAAAATCTTGTTTGCAGGTCCCAAGTCCTTCATATCGAACTCCCTAGCCAACTGTGCCTTCAAATCTTGGATTCGATCTTTGTTGGGGCTTACCACCAACATGTCATCCACATACAACAGCAAAATAATGAAATCATTATCATCAAACCTCTTGTAGTACGTACAATGGTCTGAACTCAGTCTGTTGTATTCAAGGCTAATTATGAAAGAATCAAATCTCTTGTACCAACATCTGGGCGCCTGCTTTAGACCGTACAGAGATTTGGTCAACCTGCAAACCAAGTTTTCTTTGCCTGTTTCAACAAAACCTTCTGGTTGGAGCATATAAATTTCTTCTTCAAGCTCTCCATGTAGAAAAGCCGTCTTTACATCTAGTTGTTCAAGATGTAAATCAAATGCAGCACACATAGCCAACACTACTCTGATAGTAGTAAGTCTGACAACTGGAGAAAATATCTCGTTGAAGTCAATACCTTCTTTCTGAGCATATCCTTTTACAACCAATCTAGCACGATATCGTTCTACTTGATCATTGCTATCCCGCTTGATCTTGTAGACCCATTTGTTACCAATGGCTTTTCTGCCACGTGGTAATTCCACCAGTTCCCATGTCTCGTTCTTGTGAAGAGCTTCAATTTCTTCCTGCATTGCTGTCATCCACAGAGAAGCATCTGGGCTACTAGTAGCTTCATGAAAAGTTGATGGCTCTCCATCCTCTGTTAAAAGACAGTATGCAACATTGCTCTCCGTAACATACTCCGTGTGCCAATTTGGAGGCCTTCTCTCACGAGTTGACCGTCGAACTTCTACAGCCTCGGTCTCAACTGGTTCTGGTACCTCATGCTCTGGTTCTGCTTCAGAAGAAACATCTTCTTGAGAATTTCTATCCATCTGCACTGTAGCAGTCTCTTTTGAAGTGTTGTCATTTGTTTGCTCACTTTGCAGTTCATTTTCTGCAAAAACTACATCTCTGCTGACAACAACCTTGCGGGCAGTGGGATCCCACAGGCGATACCCCTTAACACCGTCAGCATAACCCAAGAATATACATTTTCTGGATTTTGGATCCAGCTTTGTTCTTTCTTGGGAGTTGTACATCACGTACACAGGACATCCAAACACATGTAGAGAAGAATAATCAGCTGGCTTTCCTTTCCACATCTCCATAGGCGTCTTCAAACCAATCGCCGTTGATGGTGATCGATTTATCACATAACAGGTGGTTTTGACTGCTTCTGCCCAGAAAGATTTGGCCAATCCCGCTGTTCTCAGCATGGCTCTTGTTCTATCTAGGAGAGTTCTGTTCATCCGCTCTGCTACACCATTCTGTTGAGGCGTATGTGCAACCGTGAATTGTCTCATAATACCCTCTTTCTTACAGAATGCTAGAAAGTTACCGTCTACATATTCTCCTCCATTGTCTGTCCTCAAGCACTTGATTCTTTTCCCAGTTTCAAGCTCTACTTGTGCTTTGAACTCCTTGAATACTGGAAACACATCTGACTTCTTCTTGATTGGGTACACCCATAATCTCCTGGAATAGTCATCAATGAATGATACAAAATACTTTGCTCCACCCAGGGATATTTCTGGTGACTCCCACACATCAGAATGGATTAAGTCCAGTATGTGTTTGCTTCTTGTAGTTACTTTAGCAAACTTCAATCTATGCTGCTTGCTTATCACACAGTGCTCACAGAAAGGTAAATTGACCATCTTGAGCCCGGGCAGGAGATTGCGTTCTGCAAGGACTTTCAAGCCTCGCTATGACATATGGCCTAATCTGCGATGCCACATCATCGTCGTTTCTTCTTGGCTGGCTGCTGCAACTGATGCATCTGCCTCTTGCAACGTCTCTCCCAAAAGCATGTATAGATTGCTTGTGATCTTCTCTGCTTTCATCACCACAAGGTTTCCTTTCACTACTTTCAATATTCCACAAGGAGAAATTTCTCCCACTGAACTTCTCTATCTCGAATTTTGCTGCCATGGTTGTACACGAATTGAAGCGAGTTACACTATTTCACCGTGAATAGTACCGTATACGTGAACAGTATTGTACGTATGTCGTACACTAGAACAAATCCAGTATACGTTAACAATTACTGCAAAAGTATACAACCACACGTATGAATAGTAACCGTATACGTGAATAGTGACCGTATACTGGAACAGTGACCGTAGTCCGTGAATAGTGCACCAGGTAGGTTCCCAGGAAAGAGAGGTGGGTCACTGATAGACACACTTAAATACCAAGTCTTTCCTAGCCAGAACTTCCCTAGACACTTTCACACTACCACACTTTATTTCCAGCAACAAGAATAATTCTTTTCTGATATGGAAGATCAGACAATACTGCAACCACAGAGCATACTAAGAACCAACACTTTCACTGCAGCGGAATAAGGACCACGAACCAATGGCTCTGATATCACTGTTAGGTACCAGAGTGACGGAATAGTGTCTCACAACTAAAATAAGAGATGAGAAAATAGGAACTGAACACACAAAAGAAACACAGATATTTTACGTGGTTCGGCCAATATACCTACGTCCACGGGAGGAGGAGCAAAGCTTTGTATTTAATCGGAGATGGAGTACAAACCGGATACAAACCGACTACATATTACAAGTGCTCTTTCTAGCACACACTCAACACCTCAATACACAAGCATCTAACAAGCAGCTACTGCCTCTAAACTCTCTCATCACCTCTACCGGGAGGGGCTCCCTCTGGAGCTCTCACTATGCCTCAACCGGGAGGGAGCTCATGGAGCTCACCTTTGGAGCTCTAGCTCATTTCTCCTCTGCTCCTCTCAACTCCTCTCAACTTCATGCCTATTTATAGGCAATTCATTGGGTGTGAATACAAGCTTGCAACTTTGCAAGCTTTTCTACAAATGTTCAACATAGGCGAGCTGCTGCCATCAAATGTTGAAGCTGCCATCTCTTGGTTGAATTCTAGAAGAGCTTGGTAGGTAGTTCTTGTGGACTTTGGTGGTGGCTACTTTTGTGGACTTTTTGTGATTGGAGCCACACTTCCAACAATTATAATATAAAAAAATAATACCAATACGACATAATTATACGAATTATCAAATCTAATGAGTATGCCATGAAAAATTCATATAAATTTTCTCAATTTTATCTTTATTTTATTTTTAAAAGTAAATCACTAGATGAAAAAGCTAGGTTCTTATTCCTGACCTGTATGATTAAATAAATGTGATTCTTATAAACCACAAATTAATTAATAATTCTTTTTTTTTATGTATGTATTTATTTACTTTTACTTTTGTTGTTGTCCATGTTAGGTTATTTTACTTCAATTTTTTGGTACACTCTACATATTTTATCTAACCTTATTGTTCTTGCTACAATAATGTCAAATATTCATATTGCAAAATCATACGTTTTTTTAATCACACAGACACAAGTTTTCAAATTATACTTTTTAATTAGTTACAGCTTTTTTCACGATATAATCTTTATATATAATTAGGATGCCAAGTTTAGAAATCTTCTTAAGATAAGAGGCTTGGAATAGTATTTCTTACTCTAAAATGTAAATCCTAAACAAAAATAGCTACTAAGTATAATTTAGTAAATCTTTTAATAGCGAATTTTATTAACGAATGTCTTAAGATATTTTTTTAAAATTAGTATATATAATAATAATATTTTTATCTAATGTATTAAAAATATGAATAAAATTATCAATTATTATATTATTATTATAAATAATATATTAACTGATTTAAAAAATAATCGTTAACAAAATTCATTTAATAATAATTTCGATTTTGGGTCAGAAAAATCCAAGAGTTCAAACTCAAGCAATTATTATTTTGTTAATAATTGAACCAATAGCTTATCTTATGGATTGAAGCATTGAAAAATGTTGGGAGTGATGTTAATGCACCGTATAAACCGATAACAGTAATTTGACACGATGAATTAGCTAAGCATGAATTATAATTAATTGACAATGCAAAGCTTTTTAGTTATTACTATTACTATTACTACTAGTAATAGTAATTAATTATTCGTATTTAAAAAAATTCTTTCCCTTCAGAAGGGTCTTGGACTCATCAATTTCCGAGTCCATTTAAACAAAATATTTAATTAATAATTAAAAAAATGAGATAATCCGAAGTCCGAAGCTATCTTTCTTATTGAGAAAAAAAAAATATTAAGTCAACAAAATTAAACGCCAGAAACCCATCAAAATTGACGTATCATAGGAACTTTGGGCCAATCCTATTATTAATAAATTTATCATTATTTTTATTAAATTTAAGAAAAAATATTTATTAAATATAATTTTAATCCGTATGATTAGATATACGTTAACATTTTCCGATTCTTTTGTTTAATCACTATTTAAAACCCCAATAATTTCAATGATTATCTGTAATCTCCATCATAGGATGTCTCTATGGGAGACATTTTGACGGCCAATTGTTTCCGTTCCCACTATTAAAGTAATCATCCCTTTGCTATTATTTATCATTAAACCATAACACGTTTTCATTTTTTTTAAAAACAAAATAACATATAATTTTAGTAATTATGTATTTAAAATAGGGTTTGTATTTATGTATTATCAGTATATAAATTTATTCTACATTGATATCTAATTAAAAAATTAATCATTAACTCTAATCTTAATTCTTAATCCTTAATCGGTAACCCTAACCATTAAATCCTAACTCGATAGATGGAATCGTAGGATGCACTATCAATGTATAAACCTATACATTGACAGTGCATTAAATATAAATCTTTTAAAATATTAAAATTTTAATTTTAATAATTTCAATTAAAGAAAAACCAGATAACTCTATGGTTATTCATAAATTTTCAATTAGTATTTGGGTTATTCACAAATGGTATATGGTTTTATGCTAACTGTTTCTCATAAATGTGTTTACGGTAAATACTGTGAAATTTGGAATGGAAATTTTGAGAAATAGTTGAATAATAATGGGTAAATTTGAAAAAAAATATCATCAACAATACAATAATTGTTAAATGGTATAATGAGTAAAAATTATTTGAAAAACAAAAATGAAAAATAAAAAATTATTAATAAGAAAATTGTAAAGACAAAATTAACTCTGATAAAAAAACATTCTCTTCTCTTTTTCTCTTATTTTTTAATTTAATTTTTAATTAAAAAATAATTTTTTTGAAAATAATTTATTTTTTAATTTTAAAAAATCAATTTTTAAAGTTTTTTTATTTACTTTTTTTAATTAAAATATTTTAAAAATAAAAATAATATTTCTAAAAATAATATTTCTTTATTTTTTTAAAATTTTTAAAAAATAAATATTTAAATATTTTATTTTTTAAATTGATTTTCAATTAAAATTTTTAAAAAATAATATTTTTTTTTGAAAGATAAAAAAAAAAAAAAAATTCATGAAGAACAATTTTATTTTTATAATATACTTTATAATAATTTTTTAATTAAATTATTTAATAATTATATGCCTATTGAGAACATGTTTTTTATTTTTACCTAATAATAATTTAGAGGAGCAGGAGTAGTACTGAAAGGACGAGCATTTGAATGCAAGTGGGTTCCCACGTGGGGATTTCTGGGTAAGAAATTAAAAAATGGAAGGTGACGAAAGAGCGCAAGTGGGTGACGATTGAGCCCCCAGATGGGAGCAGCTTTCATGATCATTCATGACCAGAAAATGTGACGCCACTTTCTCAGATTGGATTTTGTTCAGTTTGGTCTATTCATCAAATGAAAATCTAGGAATTCCCACTTTCTCAGATTTCTGATTTCTGAATTCTGAGTTTTTAATTTATTTCACCCCCATTTCTTTTCTACTGTTGTTCTTGCCTCTTGGCTTGTTGCCAGAGTTTCAATTTTCTTTCTTTACCTTCAAAGTTTTAATTTTTAACCCTAACACAAACAACAAAGAATTACAGTACGTTGATAATTCACTGGAGAAGGATAAAAAAAAGAAAGCTCCTTTTGTTGGCACTTGGGACCACGACATTTATTCTTGACAAAACTGTTACTATTAGTAATTCAGGTGAGGCAACAAGGGAAGTAAGACCCAGTCAATCCACAATGTGGTCCATGAATTTCGGGTTCCACGTGGCAAAATCTAAAAGGAAGGGTTATGATATTTTTTTTTTGTGTTCATCTACATTTTAACACTCTAATGCCTAATCTGTTGTATGACCATTTCTACAAGAATGATTTTCCTTGTTAATCCCGCCCACTAGGGCCCCATTTTGCCATTTATATCAGCTAAGCAAAGCTTTCATGTTTGATTCAGAAAGTCAAAAGCAAAACATGGCTTTATTGGTAGTGTTTTCTTTTCCTTTCTTTCCCCCATGGGCCATGACCATGGCTTATGTTTCATTTTCCTTTTTACTTCTGTTGTCTTTCTCATTACCACAAAGTGCTAACTCTAACGAGGTTGTTTTTTTTTTCCTACATAAAAATATATATGTGGTACAGGAGGAGTTCCAACAGTCAGCTGACAAGGTCAAGACCTTGCCTCCAACAACGAAAGATGCAGATAAACTGATTTTATACGGGTTTTACAAGCAAGCAACAGTTGGAAATGTTAATACCAGTATGCAAATCTCATCCCAGACTCCGTTTGGTCACTGTTTTCGAGTTTTGCCTTGTCAAATTGATAGATATTATATGATTATACATCTTGCAGATCGTCCAGGAGTCTTCAGCCCCACAGAAAGGGCTAAATGGGATGCATGGAAAGCGGTTGAAGGTATAGAAATGGACCCAAAAAAAAATATTTATGTGCATTGTATTGTTAAGAAATGGATTGTATCTTTATCTAAGAAATGCTGAATGTATGTCATACAGGGAAGAACAAAGAACAAGCAATGACAGAATATATTGCAAAAGTGAAGGAGTTGCAGGGACTAGCTGCTACATGAGTGATCAAGCTTTGCAGCCAAGTTCAGTTTTTGCTATTTTAATCAGTTTCTTTCTTCCTTGTTATTCGAATTGATGTTAGATCTGGTTGCATTTCTGGTGACGAACAATAATAACAATAAGGTCGACGTTTGAAACTCCAGATTTGGATAATTTAAATACTTGCAATCTTCATGTTTCTTTTATACTCCTGTCTGAGGTTTCAATTCTGGGTTCACTCTATCCTTGATTTTTCTTGTTGATGGAATTAAATCATTTCTCATGGTTCATATATTTTCAGAATTATCACCACAAGACATATGTATAGTCATGAGAATGACTGATCTGAATGAACCTGAAAGAAACTTTCAGCCAACAAGTTCATTGTATGACAAACCTCCTTGTCTTTTTAGGACTGAGTTTGCAATTATTAAGATGACCTGAGTTGATACCAATAGGCCAAAACTGATGAAATCAAAACCCAATTATGAACAAAAACAACAGAAGAAAAAACGACAAATATGATTAATTGAAACAGTTGTATACTAGGTAACATAATTCGGGAGGTATTTGCCTCCTGTAGCAATGTTGGGATCTTTTTCTCAATTCACAGCATCTGTTTCAGATATTTCTGGTTTATGAAAATTACCATACTGTATTAATTTGGAGAGTATCCGTCGGGAGATATTCAAAGGTTCCATCAAATCCGAATTTTACTGCAAAGAGCTATGCTTCTTGGATCTTCTATAGGTTAATTCCATCAAAAAGTTTCGGCCATCGCCATCCTCTGCATTACAGTTAACCGACACTGGTCCCATATCTGATACAGCCTCTAGCCAAATGTCTATCAGGTTGTTTAGCGTTAAGGTTGGGACCAATGGATGACCGAAACACATGACTTCAACCTGCATAAAAAAGCATGTTTCCAAACTTATCTTTTGAAGGAGAAAAGTAAGGGCGTGCCCACCTCTTCCCTTAACCCTTTTTGTCCTATGTGACGACCAAATCAATAGTCTATCTAACCAGCTAGAATACACTCAAAATCTGCAGGATTACTAAAACTTACTAGTACAGCTATAACCTATGCTATTTATTTCTTCGAGTTTTTGGATGCGGAATCGAGTATCTCAATCCAGCTTAAATAATTATCAAAACTGGCCCTTTGAGTGAAGAAATCACAATTACTGCTTACTAGCTATGAATGTATCATTAGTATGAAATAGCATGTGGGAATACAACATTACCTCAGATTCGTGTTTGAGGTTTAGCTTCCGTGCAAGGTACTTGTTCACAAAGGATACTGCTAAATCTCCATTCCTGAATAATTGCAGAAATTGTGATGCCACATTAAAAATAAATCAATAGTAGATTGACAAATTAATATGCAATTTTCAATCACCATTTAACATCAAATATAAAATCCAGGAACTACATTGTCATGGAAAATATGACTACTTAACATAAGTTTTGGCTAAGAAAGCCATGAAATAGTTTAACAGAGTTCTTCCAGCCTCCAGGATAGTTGCAATTTTATTGCTAATTATTATCAACAGCCTTCATTTTGATATCAGAACCCTGCTTATGAATGCTACCCTTTTTTTCAACTGCACAACAATTTGGCAAGTGTTGCTACATTCAGGTAATGCAGTCATGTCAGTTGCAAGTACGAAGTTGTAGTTGGAACAATGTGCTTGAATGGGCTATGCAGAAGCTCAAAGGTAGATCATTGCTTACAACTATTCTCAAGCTTGCTTGGAATGCAACCATTTACCACGTCTGGAAAGAAAGGAATAGAAGGATACATGGAAGTCCATGCAAGTCTCCATTGCAGGTTTTTGAAACCATTAAAGAGGAGATCAGATTCAAGTTGGTAGGCTTAAAAAACTTAGAACTTGATAATGTAAATGCTAATCTTTGTACTGATTGGGGCTTAAGCAACTCTATTTTTCTTTCATTGATGTAAAGCTACCTAAGTAGCATGTTCTTCAGTTTTGATGTAGCAGAGATATTCTCTGCTTCTTGGATATATAAATTGACACTTATCCAAAAAAAAAAGTGTTGCTACATTTTATATAACTAAGCATTTAGGATTATCAGATGCTATGTTGCTCCGACTCTTCATTTTTTTTGAAGTACCCATGTCCGACACCCGTGTCCAACACATATCCGGACATGGGTATGGGGATATCACCCTCCAAGGATCCTCCAAATACATGGAAAAACTTAGAAAAAATTAAATATACTCATGTCGGATATATACTCGTATCCGACAGTCAAACCCGAGTCTGAGTAACATAGATCAGAAGTCATCGAAATATACAGTTGCAACGTGAGTAAATCTTCTTCATTAGTCACCCCTAACATCCCATACAAGAAGTTCGAGCAGACATTTTCAGATAACATTTAATGGCAAGACCAAAGACGTTTTAAATAAGCATAAATTGTTCTACTATGTAACATTCCTCAGTTATTTTGTTCCTGTAAATACACTTCACTTACTTTGTACTGATAAAGGGTTTTGGTATCTGAGGCAATGCCATGCCTTTCCTGAAAGAAATAGAAGAAAACTTTTAAGTCTGAGCCAAAAAAATAAAAAAATGTTTAGGCATTTAAATGTTTCTTACTTTTCTTGACATGCAAGCAGACAAAACCAGATAGGGCGTGGAGAATAACCAGGAAGCTCCTTTAGAGATACAGTTTCTCCACATCGATTCGCTGAATCAGTTGACCTCCCAAGACCACTTGGACCAACTTTTGAAATCTCTTTCTCAGTCCCAATCTTTGAACCATCCTCTCTTTGGCCAGTCAAAAACTTGCAAGGCTTTCTCTTTGTCCTTCTCCTCTTAACTTGTCCATTAACCTTAGTTTTGTTCAAGATAGACTTGTAAGTTTCGCCTTCTTCATAACCTGCCAGATGTTCCAAGCATGGACTTTTCTTTGATCTTTTGAATGCGTGAGCCGTAGGTTCAGACATAATCGAATTAGTTTCAAGCATTTCCAAATCTGTTAATTCATTCTGATACATGAAAAAAGGAGCAAAAAAAAAAAAAAAAAAACTCAAGGTAATGCAGCATACTATGAGATGCATAAAATTGTTTTAGCATCAAGAGACAATATGTTAGAGAAGAATGATACCTGCTTCTTGATAGCATTGCCATTTATAGAATGAATTGATAATTTATTTGCTATTTGGTTTGAATGAAGATTATTCCCATCAACATCCCGATCATCATGAATTATTTTGGCTTCTCTTGACATGATGAAATCTAGATGCTGTGTATTTGCTTCAGTTAAAGTAGGTGCAGCAGTTTCCACAATGTTAATTTTAACAGGAGAAGCTTCTGAATTCTCCTCTTCACTTGTTTTTTCCAGGGGAAAGATTTGCATTACAAGTTTCCGCAAGTTATGGTCATTTCTATAAAAGAAAAAAGATGGCAGCAATGTCAAGGGACAAGGACCCTAGCATAATAAAACAGCAAGAATTGAGAGCAGTAAAGAAAGTATACAAGTAATCTATGTTACTCGGACTCGAGAGTGAGTGTCGTATACGGGTATGCTCAATTTTTTCTAAGTTTTTTTCATATATTTGGAGGATCGTATCCCCATACCCATATCCGAATATGTGTCGGACACGGATACTTCAGGGAAAATGAAGAATCGAAGTAACATAGCATGTAATAAATTCAACACAAGAAACATACTACAACTCCATGTTCTATTCATCATTAGTAATAAATGGAGACTATAAAATGATAATCTGGAACCATTTACAAAACGAAAAAAAAAAAAAATGCAGTTGTGTATATATATATATATAACTGATGTAAAATATATAGCAAATGTGCTGCAAGGAAATAAAACAAGAGACTTGAATATACCTTAACATTTCTTCAGGAAAGGAACCAAGATAGGCATTGCACACTGGACAGTGGTTTCTTTTGTCCTTCTCAAGCTTTTGATAGATACATTGTTTGCAAACTGTAGGACACAGTTTAATTGAATGTCAAGGAATTAGAAACATTACCAGCACATTGTGAGTATCCATCTACATTTTGAATTTCTCGAACTTAAGCTTATACGGAATAGTCCAATAGTTATAAAGTTAGTCCATTCATATCCAATATAGATGCATACTGTTTATGAGCAGTTCTGAAGTAGGAATATATATGACAATTTCAAAATATAGAAATCATCTTAGGAAGGGATTGCTCAAAAGACTTTAGGATGGAGATTAACCACATTTGCAATTACTGGGTGTTTTTAGATATATTCCAAATTAGTGGAGGAAAAAGAAGCCAAAAATCTAAAAGAAGAGTGTTTTCCTGTTGTTTTGACAGTAAGAGAATGTAAAGCAGTAACTTAAAAAACGTCTTTGATGCATAAAACTTAAGGTTTTGCTGCTTAAAATGGTTGAGCAAAGTTTTGGAGGATTGCTGAAGTCCAAGATGATACATAAACTGGTAACTTTTAAGCCTTTAAAACCCCCAAACTTTGAAGATTTTAAACAAATTTTCTAATTGTTTACCTATGATACGAAACAGTGAGAGCATGCAACCAATGAAGAAAAATCAAACTTTGGTCAAAACTTACATGTATGAAGGCAAACACATATAGTAGTTGCTTCCCTGTAAAGGTTTGGACAAAGGGGGCATGTTAAGAGCTCCATAAGTGGTCTCCTTTGAACCTTTACATAATCATTCGACATGATAGATGTCCTCGAATGTCTCTTTTGCAATTTTCCAATGTTTTGTCTCCTTGATTCATTCAATTATTACAATTATCAGTAGCTTCCTGCACTGAAAGCAATAAATTCCAGGAAGTTATAGAACTGTTTGATTATTATGAGTAAAAAGATAAAACCAGAGTGCCAGGAATCATTTATCTAGCAATATAAAACAAGCATAAAAATCCATCTGAGTTCTTGTGATGTTTCATTGTTTAAAGGATCACGTTTGAAGCCAATAGAGAAGCCTAGACATCATGATTTGAAATTGAAAGTTCATTGGTAGTGCTAATGATAAACATTTGAATTCAAAAGAAAACAACGTATTTGGTTAGCAAATATGAATTCACAGTACAAAGACAAACCATGAAGTTCAAACTTCAGTTATACAGTCAAACTAGAGAAAAATTCTGCTACTTTGCTCTCTACATGCAATCTATGTTACCCAGACTCAGGGATATGGGTATCTTCAATTTTTTCTAAGTTTTTTTTTTTTTTTTTTTTTTATATTTGGAAAATCATACTCCCATACCTATGTCCGAATATGTGCCGGACACAACTACTTTAAAGAAAATGAAGAGTCTAGTTAACATGGCATGCAATGCATGTAAAAGGGAAAAGGTAAAACAACAGTTAAACTATGAGCATCTTCTTATGCAGTGTGACTAATTAGAATTAACTAAAATCAATAAAACCATTGCTTGATTAACAATTTTTAACATGATAATTATGTATTTACTGCAATTTCAGTCAAGCAAACAAAAATTGCTATATAACAAAACATCTAACATTTTATATAATCATTGCAAAATGCCTTCATTTTAATCCAAAAGCCCCAATATTAGGCACAAGCCAGGTTTTTCAAAGTAAAAATAAAACAAAGAGAAATGGATATCAACAAAAGAACACAAATCAAAAAGCCATTTACCTCCTATTTGCAGAGCATGATAAACAGAATCCTCAAAGAATTCTAAACCAAATAAGTGAAACCAATGTAGGCTTTCACTAGGCAAAAGCTACTCCATAACTTGGAAATGGAAAAAATGAATACTCGGGCAATGGGCAATGGCATTTGAACAGTGTAAGAAGAGAAAAGGACAGAAATATATAGAATTTCAAATCTTTGAAGGCTCTCATCAGACAGACAGAGAGACAGGTTGAAGAAAAAGCACTGAACCCAACAACAGCAGTTACTTATAATTTGTAAGTTAGCTGAAGAACTTGAAAAACCGCCGCCGTGACTTATCTTTTGGTACCAAATGCTGCTTTGGGCACCAACTGATGACGCTCAGTTACTTTGTCTTACTTACACCTTCCTTGTTCTTTTCTGGGACACTAGGAAAAAAGAATCAATAAATCAATTAATACATAAAAAATAAAAATAAAAAAACTTTCCTCCTTAACTCCCAAGAAGAGTCTCATAAATGTTGAGTCCTTAATAAAGTTTATAATGTAAATATTCATTGCAAATAAGTTGATAACCAAATTTGGGTAGTGCTATATGAAACATCAAACATGAAACACTTAAGGGGAAAAGAAATTCATTGATTTAAATAGAGGCAATGAGTCAATTTGTTTTCCTTAAAACAGGCAATGGAAACATATATTTTTGTATATATATAAAAAGAGAGAGAGACAGAGAGTTTGAGTCATTAGGTTGGGTCCAATGTGCATGTGATTGGGCAAGAGGTTTGCAGTACTACATTATGTATGTGGTTAGTTTGAACGTGCTAGACATGCAAGGGATATCTCATGGTGGGATCTAAGTTTTCCTAATTTATTCCTTTCATAGTTTCATTCCATATTTGGTTATTAGTACTTTGTCTAAGGTCAATGCACTTAAAACTGAAAATTTCTGTAAGGTTGTTATGTTTCATTTTTTTTTCTTCAGTCGTATAAATATAAAATAAAAAATTATTAAATATGTTAAAATTTTAAATATTAATATAATATATGTGTATTAAACATACCGTTTTAATTGTATTTAAGCATTACGTATGATATTTATTACATTATTTTCATATTTTTGTTAAACGTGACCGAATTTAAAATTATTAAATTTAGGTGCACTAATGGAGCTCTCTTCGCTACTCATGTCTTTTTTTTATCACAATCCCACTTTGACTTTTAGATCCTATGATTTGTATTATTTAGATGAAATATCAAATGGAATTATATACAAAATATATATTTCGAAAACTAATTACAAAGATAATTAAAAAAAAGAGCATTCAAACTTAGCTTTTTGAGCAGGAAATCAGCACTAACCGTAGAATCAAATACTTGAATATCTATAACATAATATATTTTTGATTACAAGTGTCTTTCTTACAATGACACATGTCTCTTTATGACATAAATGTAATTTATTTTATTGTTAGACATTTGTGACAATTGAATACAAATAAAATTGAAAAAAGAAAAGCAAAGAAGAAGACAAGAAGTGGTCGCAGAGAAAGGAAAGATGAAACAAATAAATGAGAGTGCAAGAAAAGGATGGGAGAGAAAATTTTATATAAATTTTAACACTTTAATAATTTATTTTATATATATTTTAATACATTTATATATTTATTTATAATTTTTTTCGTGTTGTATTTTAATTATTTTTTTATGATGTGTTTTAGTCTTAATTCATAACATATTTTGCATAATTTATCGTAGTGATTCAATTTAGAGAAAAATTTGTGTGTTCATTACGTATTCGTGTTATTCTTTTTTTTGTGTTCAATGTATTATAAATTTTTACACGTTAATAATAAGTTTTATATAAATTTTGACACGTTCATATATTCGTGTTGTGTTTATGTTATTTTTTATGTCATGTTGTGTTTTAATTATTTTCTCATGTTGTGTTTGTTTCGTGTCTCAATTCATCTCATATTTTGTTCGTGTTATTTTTTCGTGTGTTTAAAGTATATAAATTTTTACGCGTTAATAATTCAATTTGTTTACATCTTGACACTTTCGTGTTGTGTTAATATTATTTTTTATGTTATGTTTTAATTATTTTTCTAATGTTGTGTTCGTGTCGTGTCTCAATTCATTTAATATTTTGCATAATTTGACCTTGCGACTCAATTTAGAGAAAAATTTGTGTGTTCATGTCGTATCTCAATACATGACATATTTTGCATAATATATTATGGTGATTCAATTTTTTTTTTTAAATGTGTGTTCATGACATGGTCGTATTGTTTTTTTATATGTTCAAAGTATTATAAATTTATATAATTTTTTACACGTTAATAATTCGTTTTATACAGATTTTAACACGTTCGTGTATTCGTGTCGTGTTTTAATTATTTTTACATGTTGTGTTTATGTCGTGTCTTAATTTATTTCATATTTGCATAATTTGTTATAATAATTCAATTTTAACTCAAATTTTTTTTTACTTAAGATATTAAAATATAAAAAATGATATTATTTAATATGATTCAACTTAAATTTATTTGCAATTGTTAATTTAATTAAAAATTTGTAAATATTAAAAAATCCCCAGGGCCTGACAATGTTGGACACAACACGATTACACGTCATGAAAAAAAAACTAAAATACGACACGAAATGAAACACGAACACGACATGAATATACGAATATGTCAAAATCTATAAAACACAAATTATTAACACGCCAAAATTTATATAAATATAAAATACCTTAAATATAATTATGACATGAAAAAATACACGAACAGGATATATATATATATATACGAATTGTTAGATACCCCTAGCGAAGCGGGGGAAGAATTATAGTGTATATATATATATATATATATATATATATATATATATATATATATATATATATATACTTCAGTTAAAATAAATGAATTAAACCAATTAAGCCTCGAGCTGATGTTACTAAGGGCCCAAAAGGCCAAAACCCTTTTCCCAGTATAATCCTTACAGCCCAGCCGAGCCGAGTCTTGTGCCGGCCCACGTAATACTTTTTTTTGTCACGTGACATATATCCAACTCCGCACGTGCTATTCACCTTCTTTAGTCAGCAAAACAAGACCCCATAGTCCAAATCCCCTTTTCTTTCATTCCAATTCAACCACAAAGTTTGGCAAGCCGCAACACTTTCTCTAAGGTCGGTCAGTGTCAGTCCACTCGCTCAGCTCTTTTACTTCTCATCGTAATCTGTTTATAATTTTCTGCTGTTTAAGTAATTTCTTGTTGATAGATGCTTCAGCTAATCTTACAAATTTCTGTTATCTCTTTATTTAGTTTTTCTCTTTGAATAAATGGAAAAAAAAAAGGGTACTTATAGTGATTCATTTGGTTTGGTTGCATCGGTTGGGATTTGATTATTAGTCTCAGCTTTTCGCTCATTTCCAAGAAATGGGTTTGGGCTTTTTGACTGATTTTTATGTTTCTTTTGTTAGAGATTATGTTATGGTATAGGTAGTTCTCAATGGGTACTTACGTTTTGACGTTTTAATTGCTAGACAAATGTTAATGTTGCTTTTAGATTCTTATAGTTTTAAAAGGGTTTGGGTTTTGGAGTTGTTGAAGTTTTGGTTTATTGTAAGTTCTGAACTACATTTATATGGAAATTCATCCCAATATGATCTAAAATTTGCAGGTACGTTGAAGTTTTGTTAATTTTACTTCAACCATTAGAATTACTCTAGTAGTTGATTTTGATGCTGTGTTTGAAAGCCCGCCCTCTCTGTTCCTCTTCATTTTCCCTCACTTTCTCGGCTTCCAAACCCCTCAAAAGACCCTTCACTTTATCCACTAAACCCTCAAAATCCTCGATCACCATGTCCATCACTGAGCATGTGGTTCTTTTCAAGGTCAAAGATGACACTGACCAGGCAAAGGTCAATGTGATGCTCAATGGCCTCAATGGCTTGGTCTCTCTCGATCCTGTCCTCCACATCACTGCTGGTCCCGTCCTTCGCACGAGATCTCCGATCTCCAATTTCACCCACATGCTCCATAGCCGGTACAAGTCCAAAGAGGATTTGAACACATATTCCGCACATCCTGATCACGTGCGTGTGGTCAAGGAAAATGTCCTTCCAATTTGTGATGATATCATGGCTGTTGATTGGGTTGCCGATAATGATCCCGTACCACTGTCCCCACCCCTTAATTCTGCCATCAAACTAACCTTCTTAAAACTGAAAGAGAATGCTACGAATGAAGTGCAAGGTGAGATTCTAGGGGTAATTAAAGGGCTTAAGGAGGGAATCTCTGGTATTCAACAGATCACTTGCGGGGAGAATTTCTCACCTGCAAGAGCTAAGGGCTTTTCACTTGCCTCAATTGCTGTTTTTGCTGGAGTTGAAGAAATGGAGGCAGCCGAGGGAAATGAAGAGTACTTGAACCTACAAAAGCAGAAGGTTAGGGATTATTTGGATGGTGTCATTGTTGTTGATTATGTGGTGCCATCATCATCATCTTCAAGTCTTTGATAGATTATTAAATACAAAGAAAATCTTGTTTCTTGTTTAATGGAAGCTTTTGGAACAATATTCGACATTGAATAATTATGAGACGGATTGAACTTGGATGCAAGATTTTGCATGTGTATCTTGAATGCATCTTTTATTTTGAACCATTGCATGCTAATTCTTGTTTTGTTTTGTTTTTTTGTTTGATTGAGGATTGAAATCATATGAGAATTATGAGCTGATAATCCAGAATGTAATCGGTAATTATGCCTCTTCTTTTGCTTGCAGAACAGGGCAGATGTTAGTATCTAGGCTTCATACATGTAAATATCAAGGTAACAATAGGAACAATTAAAGTACTTTCCTTTTATAAATGTGAGCCAAAGATGAAAACTATGGGAGACAATTTTTCGAGCTCTTGCAGTTTTACCCATTAACTCTGCCTCTCCCCTCTCTTTAGTCTTTACAGTTTTACCCATTGTTGCTTGAATTGTATTTGGGCCATTTATAAAAAAAAGATTGTGTTTGGGCTAAGTGCCCAAAAAAAGTTATATTTGGACTAGGTTCACAACAGGAGGTCTATAATGACTTTTAATGGTCTGCTCTATTGGAGTATCTTCTTTGTATTTGTATCCCAATAATTGAGCTTAGATCTGTTCATGGGTTTGGTTACTTGATAGTCCAATTTGAATTGAGTTGAGTTTGAGATAAGTTTTTGATAATTCGGATTGGTATTGTTCAGATTATTATTTAAATAATAAAAATTATTTTTTATTTAAATTTAATTATAAAAATATATAAATATTAATATAAAATAATTTTTTAATATTTTAATACATTTTAAATAGTTAAACGAGCTTTCAGGTTAAGCTCAAGCCAAGCTTGAGCAAGCAATTTTTATTTGGACCCGGACTTGATTTGGCTCGGCACATAGACACATCTAATTGAACAAGAACCATCTGATTTTTAGCCTTTGAAAATGAACGAGCATCTCAATGTATCTTCTTCCTTGGTCTTTTTTGCTATCGTCAACCATTCAAAGCTTTTTATTACTCCTATTATACAATTTATATTAGTTATTATATATGAAGGATTTAAAGGCCCTAGTATCGTCTTAACACTTTATTTCTACTTGTCTATTGAAGCACGTAAACATATCATTTTATCTGGGATCTTTCGAAATATTTTAAAGCAATTTTATTTAATTTGAATTGAATTATACCAAGTTTCTTTAAGAATTATTGGACTTAATAAGCGGCTTAAAATTTAATTTTCGAAATTTGTTAATTGAACCCTAAATTCATTTTTAGGCTTTTGGACTTTTGAATTTTTAGGACCTTAGATTTTAGTATGAAATTGGGCTTTAATCTCAAATTGGGTTTTAATTTCAAATTGGATTTTTATTTTTTAATTGGGTTTTGAAGCCCAATAAATGTGAAACCGGCCTATCCAAAATATTTTGTTGTCTTCTATTCATATATTTTATTTTTATTTCTTTTTAATATTTGTTTTGATAAAATTTCGAAAAAATAGAAAAACAAATAAAAATAAAAACATAAAATTGGATAAAAATGAAAACTGGATTGGAAATTCAAGAAATTACAAAAAGGAAAAATTGGATTAATTTTGGAAAACTTGGAGCTAAATAATCGTAATTGTGAATAAAAGGAAAAGCTAAGGAGGGATCGGATCTGGCCTTGGCAGATTCCAATTTCCTCATTGAACCAAACCTAGAAATCATTGGAACAAAAGTCCCAATAAATAAACACAAAGAAATTTGAATTTTTCGACGATAGTTTGAAGTTATGCACATCGAAATCTGGGGTTGTAGCCGATTTCTTGGTGGGTTTGTTGTTTTCGGTGGTCAACGTTTTTGGCTGAGTTGATTTTAGAGAGTAAGGCAGAAGAAAAATGAAATAAACGTCTTAATTTTGATTTTTAAAACTAAAAACCAAACGATGTCGTTTTAGAGAAGAAGATCCGTGCAATTGCCCAAATCCGATCCAAGATCCGCTTATCCATTTCAACCAACCGTCGCGTTGACCCATTGAGAACTCAGGGCCAATCGCAAGCCGTTTGGATGCGTAGCTATATTGACAGAAAAATGGTTGCGATATATTTATTCGGTTAAAGTATTTAAATAGTTTTTATATTATAGTTAAAAGTGCATTTTAGTCATTGTACTATAAAAGTGAGTAATTTAATCCTTGTACATTTGAAATTGGTGCAAAGAAGCAAAATTGAGAACAGTGTTAATGAAAACCCGTCTAATTGCTGACATGAACATGTAAAACTGATAGAAAATATGATTAAAAAAAATGACGTGTCAAATTTTTTTTTTTACTCAAGTGAAATTTAGAAAAACATAATTCTTTTTATCCAAATCCCTCTCTTACCCTTAAAAACTGTTAAAGTTAGTTGGTATTTGTATTTCTTTCTGTTAATAAGTCCTATTAACTAGGAATCATGGTTGTTAGGTTGTTAGGCTTTTCAAATCTGTACGAATGTTGTTCCTTCTTTTTAGGATTGTTATGATATTGTTCTTTAGCTTATGTTTCTGAGAAGTAGTTGGGTGTAAGGCTATTTAAAAGGCAGTTATCTTTCAATTCAAGATAAGTTTTTCTTCTTCAATATCTATTGTTTATTTTCAGTTTCAGTTCTGATATTCAACAATTGATATCAGAGCCAGGTTAGAGGCTTGATTACTTGAAGCGGCAGTCTTCTGTGATTGGCAATGGCATCTGAAGGAAGCAGTAGCGGATTTGTGCAACCAGCAATCCCAAGGCTCGATGGTCATTATGATCATTGGAGCATGCTGATGGAGAATTTTCTGAGATCGAAGGAATATTGGAGACTCATTGAGGAAGGAATCCCAGAAGCAAGAGAAGGAACGATTTTGACTGAGGCACAGTCAAAGGCAATATCAGACTTGAAGCTGAAGCATTTGAAGGCAAAAAATTTCTTGTTTCAAGCAATTGGTCGAACTATTCTTGAGACCTTTCTCAAGAAGGACACTGCTAAAGACATATGGGACTCTCTAAAGAAGAAGTATCAAGACACCAATAGAGTCAAACGTGCTCAGTTGCAAGCTCTTCGCAAAGAGTTTGAAATTCTGCACATGAAAGCTGGAGAATCTGTTGATTAGTACTTTGCAAGAACACTGACTATTGCAAATCGGATGAGGATGCATGGGGAGAAGCTAGAAGATGTGACAGTCATAGAGAAAATCCTATGCTCTATGACCTCTAAATTTAATTATGTGGTATGTTCAATAGAAGAATATAATGACATTGACACTATATCAGTAGATGAGTTGCAAAGTTCACTGATAGTGCTTGAACAACGCATGTCTAATCACATTGAGGAAGAGCAAGAACTTAAAGTGACCCATGCTGGAAATTCCTTTGGAAGAGACAGAGGCCATGGAAGCTTCAGAGGAAGAGGAAGGGGACGTGGTCGTGGCATTGGAGGAGAAAGATTTGACAAGGCATCCATTGAATGCTACAATTGCCATAAAACTGGCCATTTTCAATGGGAATGCCCTGTTAAAACATAAAAGAAGGCAAATTTTGCTGAAACAGAAGAAGAAGTATTGTTGATGGCTTACATGGAAAACAAGCTAGCTGGAAATGGAGAGATGTGGTATCTTGATTCTGGATGCAGCAATCACATGACAGGTAACAAAAGCCTTTTCTGTGATTTAAATGAAAATTTCCGAGAAAATGTCAAGCTTGGAAACGACTCTAGCGATGAGTGTAATGGGAAAAGGAAGTGTTAAAGTGATGATGAACAAGAAGATGCAGAATATAGTGATGTGTTTTATGTACCAGAACTTAGAAGTAATCTGATCAGCCTAGGACAATTGCAAGAAACAGGTTGTGCAATTGTGATCCAGAAAGGAAACTGTCAACTTCACGATCCAAAAGAGGGATTAGTTGTTGTTGTTAAAATGTCTGGAAATCGGATGTTTCAACTAAAAATAGAAACTTTTGAAGATCAAACCTGTCTCAAATCATCTATTCAAGATTCCTCATGGTTGTGGCACTACAGGTTTGGGCACTTAAACTTCAATGGACTCAGAACTTTGCAGTAGAAAAGAATGGTGAAAGGGCTTCCTCAAATCGAAGTTCCATCTCATGTATGTGAAGAATGTGTGATTGCAAAGCAACACAGAGAATCGTTTCCTAAACAGAGTACTTGGAGAGCTAAGCAGGTTCTACAACTAGTGCACTCAGACATATGCCGTCCTATGAATCCAACCTTTAACAGCAACAAAAGGTACTTCATAACTTTCACTGATGACTTTAGCAGAAAGACATGTGTGTATTTCCTAAAAGAAAAATCTGAAGCTATTGAAGTGCTTAAGAGATTCAAAGTAAGAGTTGAGAATGAGATAGGAAAGAATATTCAATGCCTTCGAACAGATCGTGGAGGAGAATACACATCTAATGAGTTTGCAGATGTGTGTGAAAGCAATGGAATCAAGAGACAGTTGACTGCAGCATACACACCACATCAGAATGGTGTATCAGAGAGGAGAAACAGAACCATTATGAATATGGTGAGAAGTCTGCTAGCAAACAAGAATATGCCAAAGACTTTCTGGCCTGAGGCAGTTAAATGGAGTGCGCATGTTCTCAATTGAAGTCCAACATTTTCTATGAGTAATATGACACCATAAGAAGCTTAGTCTGGTCACCAACCAGCTATTGATCACTTCAGAGTATTTGGCTGAGTGGCTTATGTGCATATTCCTGATCCAAAGAGAATGAAACTTGATGCTAAGGGAGAGAAATATGTACTGCTTGGTGTGAGTGAAGAATCTAAGGCTTATCGTCTTTACAATCCTATAACAAAGAAGATTTGCATTTCTAGAGATGTGGTGTTTGATGAAAACAGCAGCTGGAATTGGGAAGACAAAGTGAAGGGAAATTCAGTAGCTCTTGAACTCGAGGGCAATGAAAAAGCTGAAGAGGATGCACAGAGTGATGGGGAAGAAACAAATGAATATGGATCTGATAGTGTGAATGAGGCAGTTGAAACTTCATTGCAAAATATACAACGTCCAATAAGAAGACCAATTTGGATGGATGATTATACCAGTGGTGAAGAGCTTTCAGATGAAGACACATTAGCTCATCTCGCCTTATTTGAAGGAAGTGATCCTATTGCATTTGATGAGGCGATTAAAGGTTCAAAATGGAGAAAGGCTATGGATGCAGAAATTGAAGCTATTGAAAGAAATAACACATGGGAATTAGTGGAACTACCAGAAGGAGAAAAAACAGTGGGAGTAAAATGGGTTTACAAAACAAAGCTGAATGAAAAAGGGGAAGTTGACAAGCTCAAGGCTCGTTTAGTAGCTAAAGGATACCCTCAAGAGTATGGAGTTGATTATTCTGAAGTATTTGCACCAGTAGCAAGCATGACACAATAAGAATGGTTATCTCATTAGTTGCCATGAATGAGTGGACCATTTTTCAACTTGATGTCAAATCTGCCTTTTTACATGGAGAGCTTGAAGAGAAAGTTTTTGTGGAACAACCCCCAGGCTATGTAAAGAAGGGAAGCAAGCATATGGTCTATAAGCTAAAAATGGCTCTTTATGGACTGAAACAAGCTCCACGAGCTTGGTACAGTCGGATTGACACCTACTTTAGCAAGGTTGGTTTTCACAAGTGTCCTTATGAGCACACACTCTACATCAAAACTGGAGAAAAAGGTAATCTTCTAATTGTGTGCTTATATGTTGATGATTTAATATTTACTGGAAATGATGAAGGCTTGTTTAGAGAGTTTAAGCAGTCTATGATGAAAGAATTTGAGATGACTGATTTGGGAAAGATGAAATACTTTCTTGGCATAGAAGTGATTCAATCTGCAGGTGGCATCTTTATTTACCAAAGAAATATGCTCGAGAGGTCTTGGAAAGGTTCAGAATGGATGATTGTAATCCAGTTCAGGTTCCTATAGTTCCTGGAACTAAACTTACTCGAGATGTTGAAGGAGTGGAGATTGACAGCACCTATTACAAGCAAATGGTTGGAAGTCTGATGTATATGTCAGCCACTCGACCAGATTTAATGTATGCTGTCAGCCTCATTAGTAGGTTTATGGAAACACCAACTGAACTCCATCATCAAGCTGCCAGAAAGATACTTCGCTATTTGAAAGGTACTATTGACTATCGTTTGTTCTATAAGAAGAGTGAAAGAAATGAGTTAGTTGGTTTTAGTGATAGTGATTATGCTGGGGATTTGGATGAGCGTAAGAGCACATCCGGGTATGTCTTTCTCTTAAGTGGAGCTGCAGTTTCATGGTCTTCAAGGAAGCAACCTGTTGTCACTTTATCTACAACTGAAGCAGAGTTTATAGCTGCTGCATCATGTGCTTGTCAAAGTGTTTGGCTAAGAAGAATTCTAGAAGAGGTGAAGTATACACAGCAAGGTCCAATTATGTTATTTTGTGACAATAATTCAACTATCAAATTGTCAAAAAATCCAGTCCTGCATGGAAGAAGCAAACACATTGATGTGAGGTTTCATTTTCTTCGTGATCTCACTAAAGAGGGAGTTGTTGAACTAATTCATTACAGAAGTGATGAGCAAATTGCGGACATTTTAACTAAACCCTTGAAGGTTGAATCTTTCATGAAGTTGAGGGCATTACTTGGCATGTGTTCTATTGATGAAATAAACTGATTGCTTACGAGCATTCAGTTTAAGGGAGAGTGTTAAAATTAGTTGGTATTTGTATTTCTTTCTGTTAATAAGTCCTATTAACTAGGAATCATGGTTGTTAGGTTGTTAGGCTTTTCAAATCTGTAGGGATGTTGTTCCTTCTTTTTAGGATTGTTATGATATTGTTCTTTAGCTTATGTTTCTGCGAAGTAGTTGGGTGTAAGGCTATTTAAAAGCCAGTTATCTTTCAATTCAAGATAAGTTTTTCTTCTTCAATATCTATTGTTTATTTTCAGTTTAAGTTTTGATATTCAACAATACAACTTATGAACTTTTCCCTTATGACAAATTCATATTTTACAATGTGCTTACAAGCATCATATCATTGGATAGAGTCAAACGTGCTCAGTTGCAAGCTCTTCGCAAAGAGTTTGAAATTTTGCACATGAAAGCTGGAGAATCTGTTGATGAGTACTTTGCAAGAACACTGACTATTGCAAATCGGATGAGGATGCATGGGGAGAAGCTAGAAGATGTGACAGTCATAGAGAAAATCCTACGCTCTATGACCTCTAAATTTAATTATGTGGTATGTTCAATAGAAGAATCTAATGACATTGACACTATGTCAGTAGATGAGCTGCAAAGTTCTCTGATAGTGCATGAACAACGCATGTCTAATCACATTGAGGAAGAGCAAGCTCTTAAAGTGACCCATGCTGGAAATTCCTTTGGAAGAGGTAGAGGCCGTGGAAGCTTCAGAGGAAGAGGAAGGGGACGTGGTTGTGGCATTGGAGGAGAAAGACTTGACAAGGCATCCATTGAATGCTACAATTGCCATAAAATTGGCCATTTTCAATGGGAATGCCCTGTTAAAACAGAAGAGAAGGCAAATTTTGCTGAAACAGAAGAAGAAGAAGTATTGTTGATGGCTTACATGGAGAACAAGCTAGCTGGAAATGGAGAGATGTGGTATCTTGATTCTGGATGCAGCAATCACATGACAGGTAACAAAAACCTTTTCTGTGATTTAAATGAAAATTTCCGAGAAAACGTCTAGCTTGGAAACGACTCTAGCATGAGTGTAATGGGAAAAGGAAGTGTTAAAGTGATGATGAACAAGAAGATGCAGAATATAGATGATGTGTTTTATGTACCAGAACTTAGAAGCAATCTAATCAGCCTAGGACAATTGCAAGAAACAGGTTGTGCAATTGTGATCCAGAAGGGAAACTGTCAAATTCACGATCCAAAAGAGGGATTAGTTGCTGTTGTTAAAATGTCTGGAAATCAGATGTTTCAACTAAAAACAGAAACTTCTGAAGATCAAACCTGTCTCAAATCATCTATTCAAGATTCCTTATGGTTGTGGCACTACAGGTTTGGGCACTTAAACTTCAATGGACTCAGAACTTTGCAGCAGAAAAGAATGGTGAAAGGGCTTCCTCAGATCGAAGTTCCATCTCATGTATGTGAAGAATGTGTGATTGCAAAGCAACACAGAGAATCGTTTCCTAAAGAGAGTACTTGGAGAGCTAAGCAGGTTCTACAACTAGTGCACTCAGACATATGCGATCCTATGAATCCAACCTCCAACAGCAACAAAAGGTACTTCATAACTTTCACTGATGACTTTAGCAGAAAGACATGGGTGTATTTCTTAAAAGAAAAATCTGAAGCTATTGAAGTGTTTAAGAGATTCAAAGCAAGAGGGATACCTCACTTACATGCCCAAGCCAAATGTGTAACATTAATCAAACAAAATATAATACATGCATACAAAAGGCGAGGAAAGCAAGCATAAAGAAAAGCAGTAACAACACTCTCATGCTCCTACTTCAGGCAACCAAATTTAACTCTGATGGCATTTGCCTATCTCATATCATTTTTTTCGAAGTCATCTATTTTGTCAATTTCTAAATTTCACCTGAGCAAAAAATTTTGACACGTCATCATTTTTTTTCAAGTCATTTATTCTGTTAGTTTCACATGTCCAAGTCAGCATTTAAACGGTTTTACATTAACACTGTTACCAATTTTACTTCTTTGCATCAATTTCTAACGTATAAGGATTAAATTACTCACTTCTATAGTACAGAGATTAAAATGCACTTTTAATTATAGTACAAAGACTACCTAGATACTTTAATCATATTTATTCATTATTTGACAATTATAACAATACAGAAAGAAAAAATCGTCGATAAAGAAATATCATTCGATCCGTCAATATAAGTAAAAAGAACTAAACAAACGTAACAGATGATATATCGACAGTAAAAATAGTAGTGATAAACAATAACTATCTATATATCATCCATTACCTATTCCGATTGTGAAAAATTCATAGGATTATATCTGTACGAATATATCATCGAACTAAATTTTGTCGGAATAATCATTTTTACTGACATTATAATGGTTTTTTTTTTTTTTTTTTTTTGTGTTTAAAGTGACGAATTTTTTAATTTTTTGCCAACGGTTTTGTAATCGACAGTTTTATTTGTAGTGAATCCTACTTTTGGCTGGTCTGTCTAAGGCTCAGCGACATCACTCACTTGATTTTGCCTAGAGCCTTGAAAATAGGAGCAAATGGTTGATATCCTAATTAAACAGATTCTGTGAAATCTTTGATAAAAAAAAAAAAACACAAAAAGAAGAAGAAGAGAACATGTTAATGCCTGATGCCCTGATCTGATTAGTCCACAAGGGTTGGCTCCAGGCATCGCGGTGAAGGTGCTATTCTATCATCATCGGTTTATTTCCAAGTCTCTAACTCTCTAATATGTCTGGTTTTATAATTATAATTATATATATATAATGCATGTTTGTATAAATTAAGTTTACCAAATCCTGGCATTAAAGACTTAAATTTTTACTGCAACAAATTAAAACCTTAACGTAAAACAGCAAACTACGTTATCGCTATGGTCTTTTTTTTTCCCTTTGTTTTGTCATATTTGTTATATCATTGAAATGTTGGACTTTTTACGTGAGAAAATCTGGGTTCCAACCTTCCAGGATTCCAGTATCATCGTATTCATTAATGGATCCTGCAGCTTCTGAGTTCCTACAGAATAATAAAATAGGAATTCCATTTTTTTTAAAAATAATTTACTATTTAATGCAAAGCGAAAGTCAATTCCCTTTGCTAATTTCACTCGTATAAATATATTAAACCATAACATGGCTTTCCTTTTTATTTTAATTAGCAAATCATGAATACTGTGCTAAGGGATCAAAAGATTTTTTTGGCCTTCTTTCAAAAAGACTTGAAATCAAATTTAATGGGTATTACTTACTTTAATTAGATGAACCAATTAATTGTGTCAAACCCAGAAAGAAAGAGGATAAATTAAAGATGAGACTTGAGAGGGGAGAAACAAAATAAAAAATTGAGTCCGTTTTTTATTAACTGTCCGTGAATTTTTTAATTGAGATTAAGAATAGCAAGTGTTTTTTGTTATATTAATCTTGAAAATTATCACATTTATTAATAATGAAATTATTAAATTTCACAAGTAAGATTAATAGGACGACACAAACATCTTAATGTATAGTAAAAAAAAACTAATTAAAAAAAATGAGACATGTAAATCTCTTAATCCGTTTGTGGAATTAAAAAAAATTCATAGTGTTTGTCAGTGCATCAAAAACAATTTTTTTTTAATATTTTTTATTATACCCTACAAGAACATGTATCATCATACTAATTCTGCTGATGAAAATTTTAAATTTCACTAATAATGTATTAGATAATTTTTTTAAAAATATTTAATTAAAATGGAAGCAACAATTAAAACCGAGAGTCAACGATTATTGACATTTGATTAACTAGTTATTGATATTTGAAAGAACGTAGACTAAACGGTAATTTTTATTAGAGATTGTGATTTGTGGCTGAGTGAATATACGATGACTTTTTTAGTCCCAAGTAAACACTGTGGGATAGAGTGCGATCATGAACTTGTTTAATTATGGGATCAAACAATAATTGTCCTTTTTGGCCTTGTTTTTTGTTATAAAACTAATAAAGAAAAATAGAGTTTGGAAAAATTTGTAAAAAAAAAAAGTTGAATGAATAAATAAATATCTTTTAAAAAAACTTTCTGCGTAGATAATTTTATTACGAGTTTGTATGTTAATACAGTAATTTTTTTTAACTCTACAAACAATATAATTGTCAAATATATTATTTTTTATTTTTAAATATACTTTAAAGATGTGTGTTATTTTGTTAATTGGGTTTGATACACATCTTTTATTATTATGCATTCAAAGAAGGTTTCAAAAAGTGTCTAATATTAATTATTTATTTTTATACTTCAAATGTCCCTTAATTTTCTTCGAAATCTTCACATACTAATGTCAATTTAATTTCATGAAAATATATAATGTTAAAATAAATAGAACCCATTCTTTAACCATCACTTAACAATTTATACTTTTTAAGTAATTTTCATTTAACAATATTGCCAAATTCGAATATTTAAGAAGAATAGCAAAGGCTGAAGTTTATGAGATGGTATAAAAGAGTAATCTTCCTTGTATTTATAAAACTGAAAATTAGTCCAAGCACTGGCATTTGTACTAAAAAAAAAAAGAAGCATTTAATTTTCAAACCAATTCAATATTTGACATGTATATTTTGCAAATGGTTCGTTTTTGATACATTGACAGTGTAAATTTTTTAACTCCACAAGCGGGTTAAGAGGTTGCCACATGTCCCACTTTTTTTTAATTAGTATTTTTTTTACTATACCCTACCACTATGAATCACCCTGTTAATCCTACTTGTGGAATCTAAATATTCCACTCGCAATATACCAGATAATAATCTTTTTGCAAAATATGTAACTTAATCTTAGTGATGATCGGTAAAAAATGAATAAGCAACGTCCAAATTGCACATTTTTGTACATGGGTTACCTTAAAATGGAAGATAATACCACGCAAGGCAACTGCAGCTACGCACAAGTTGTAAAAAATCTTAACCAATGAATTGTCTCCGACAGATTATTTTGATGAATTTTGTTGTCAAACTATGAATAACATTTATGACATTATATTAAAACCAAATTAAGCTATGTTTTGCAATAAAGTTGTGTGTTTTAAATCAAAGACTTCATATGCAATCCTTCATATACCTGGGGAATAGAACTGGTCCACGATTCCCTTTGATGTACTTAATCAACCTAGCTACTCTCTCTAATTAACCAACCAGAACAGAAATCTAATTTAAATTAGCCAAATCCCATTTCTATGTTTTTAATTTCTTTCTTAATTTGTTGATGTTTTTCAGACCTGAATTAGCAGGTACGTTACCATCCTGGAAACATGGTTGATAGGCGATGGTTTGCATGTTTTAAGTAAGAAAAGATTCACTGGTCATTTTGTAAATGGGGCAAGGTAAGGCAAGGCATGCGTGAAAGATTATCAATCAAAATTAATTACGATCTAACTGACAACTAATTAATTGTTTTGAATAATGAATATGTATCCCTTAAGTGGTTGAATGGGACTTTTGCACTGAACATAACATTTTGCAGAGACTTATTGAATGGATTAACTACACCAATAGGCAACAGCCATATATCAAGAACATGGAGGCTAAAAGATTACCATACGTTTCATTTTTTTTAAATGATTTTTAAAAAAAAATTTATATATCCTACAAGAGTATGTAACATCCTACAAATTTATTAGTTTAAAAATTTTACTAACGGTGGAATAATTTTACATACATACATATTTGCTTAAATATGTTTACTTAATTAATAATCAAGCCAGCTCTTATTTTTTTAATACATAGGAGGCCAAGAGTTAAGGAAATTGGAGCGGAAAATTTTGCTAGCCTTGTTGAAATTTATCTCCTAAAAAAAATGAGTGAATCATTTGAATTAAATTTCAAGTTCGTCCGGCTCTTATTTTACTTATTGTAGTTTTGATCTTATGGTAGTTGGCAAATGCAGGGTGTACAGTCGCATGCATAAACTAGCTACCTGCTATTCTCAAATACGTGCAATTTGTTTACCTATTTGGCTTGTAGATTCTTTCCCTTTTGTTGATTTTGTTGTTAATTTATATGCTCGGATTTTATATCTTGTCCCTGTTCTAATGTAATTTTTTTTTGCTAAGCAATAAGCGACTTTTTATTCAATGTAATTATAAGCTTTTGCAGCAGATTCAGTTTTCTTGTTTTGATGCCATTTCTTTGATTAATTAAATAAACCACGCATTCACGCCCATCACGTTGTTATCGAAGCTGGTGGGATTAGGTTTTTTTACTATTTCTTTTTCCTCCTGTCATTCTCTTCAATAATTCAAAAGCTTCCAAGCAAGTGGGTCACGTGGTTTTAAAAGGGTTTTCTTTTTTCTTTTTAAATATTACATAAAAGACGAAACAGCTGAGCGAAAAGAATGGGATTGTTTATAGACAGGAGAAGCCTAAGGATCCGAACTTTTGGCTCAAAGTGTGAACCTGCCCTTGTCTCATTAGAAAGAGACAAAACAAAACCAACTCTTATGGAAATATATATATTATTATTATTATTATTCATTGTTCATCACGCTATGACGACGTATGGCGATCGATCGAGGAGAAAAAACGAAAAACAAAATCGTTTACGAGTACGAGACTAGACCCAAGTTTGTTGGAATGGAATATTAAACAGCCTTGAAACTAAAGGGGGTTGAGAAATATTATTGTTCTGTCCCATCTCCATGGAGTGGAGTGAAGAAGTAGTCCCTCTGCAATCAAGATGAAATCAGGAATTTAAATAACGATCGACGCGATGTTACAATCGTTATTTAATGATTTTGACTTTTTTTACCGCCAATGATATTAGGTACCTAATACCTATAGATACTTGCAATCTAATGCGGCAGTAAGTGAAACCCTAATGGGGCTCGGTCGATCGGTAGTACTAGTAGGGAAGTCATGTGATCCTTTGAACCGTAAATAGATATGCAATCGAATACGAAGGTGGATTCTGCTGCAATCCGTACGTTAATTTTCGATCACGTTTCATTGTTAATTTCACTCAAACTTTTGACTTTTCTAAGTCCCAAACCTTTTTTTTTTTGGGGTTTATTTCTTGATACTGATGATGAATAATAGTATTTTTTTTTTGTTTACATTAGGATATATATATATATATATATGCTCAAAATTTTGAATTTGTGATCTGAAACGTGAATCTCATGGTGACTAGTAAGCGTTGAAAAACAGTAGTACTATTGCTAATTAGCAGGTAATTATTGTACTAATTTTTACTATTAGTATTGATTAATAAGAGAAGGGAGACAAAGAAGTCAAGCAAAATTTTGCACATGCAGTTTGCTTTTTGTTGAATGATCTTCACTTACACACGAGAGTTAATTCCCAATTTCTATGAGGTCACTATTGAAAGATGACTAGGTCTAGCCTTCTAGGTGATTAAGGAGTAAGGATTCGACTTGATAATTCGTGTATTTATATTGTGTTCATATTATTTTCTCGTATTATAATCGTGTTTAAAATGTTATATATAAATTTTAACACGTTGATAATTTGTGTTATATACATTTTGACACATTCGTGTATTCATGTCATGTTCGTGTTATTTTTTTTTTATCATATCATATTTTAATTATTTTTTTTGTATCGTATCTAAAATTACCGAATCTAGTGAAGAACCAAACCACCGTATCCTTGTTGTAGAGGCAAAGTTGTAAACCTTGGACGAATCCCAAACACACAAAAATCCCAAGTTCAGAAATTTTATGTAATTTCAGTAAAGAATTAGAGTTCAAAAAGAATCAAGGGCTCAAAACTCCATAGCATCTTCTTAAAATGGAGCAAAAACATGGTTGGCCAAAATAAGGGCATGACCATTTTAATGACATATAGGTTCCCAAAGGTGATTCTTTTGGAGGAAAGAAGATTTGAATTTTGCTCTTTGATAGAGATGGGAATATGCTCCATAATCATTAATTCTTGAAATGATTAGTAAATAGTGAGGAGGACATTGATGGGTTTATGATCACATACAAGTAATACGATTATAATCATAACGAGAAATAACCAAAGCTAACATGCCAAATCATGTCATCCGTCATGAAGCTAACAAGTTTGGGTCTGATTCTCTTCCATTGCTTTTCACTTTTCAATACATCTTTAATCACCATTCATAAATATGACTTTCACATTTAATAAGTGAGTCCTACACATGTAAATGATAATAATTAGTATATTAAAAAGTAATGGACAAAAAAAATAATAAACTGAATTCTAATCCAACAAGTTCTGCTTTAGTTTAGAACTTTCCATTAAGTATGGTTTTAAAGAGAGGAGCTATTTTAGGCATGAACATGATCATTGACAATTGAAATGTAAGGGTCAAGATGGATGGAGTTTCAATAGAAACTTTGAATATATATAAGTGCTAAAAAAAAAGAACATTAATTTTGATTGTTTCCTTTTTTTTTTTTTTTACTATTTTCACTTGTATAATAATGATTTAAAGTATGAACTTTTTCTTTCATTTTGTTCAAACTCAACTTAATTTTTTGGTCTTATATGTATATGTTTATGCTTTGTCTCTTTGTTATTGTGATACTTCACGCATCTATGCTAACTACAACAGCATAGAAATTGCAAGACAGTTAATTAAAGGCCTTTAATTTGCTTTTTAGCTCACAAAGTGGAGAATAATAAGTTTCAGTTTTGGCTATACTTATTTTTAGTAGTAGTAGCATATTTCTAATGCAGTACAAAAACCTCAAAAAAAGTTTTGCTATATATTTAAATTTCTGGCAACTTTTCTTTTATATACTAATTAACAGCTATTATGAAAAAAACCATCTTATTCTATTATTTTTTCAAAAATATAATCAAATTACAGTTCTTTATATATATATATATATCTATCTTTCTTTTGTGTATATAAAATTATTAATTTTTTTTTATAAAAAAGTTTACCTTTAAGCAAGCTACTTGACTAAAAAGCATAAACTACTCCTGAAAAAGAATGATAAAATAATTTATTACTTTATATTCAACGTGCTCCTATAGATGCAACCTTTTCAAAAGCTCTATGAATTAATTAATAATGGTTACAAATACTTTGTACATGCTTAAAATTCAAATTCTATTAGATTATGAAAGAGATATAATTACCATAGATTACATACAACTAAATACAAGTTGTGTTATTACAAGTTTTAAATGTAGAGTTGAAATTTAAAGTTTCAAAGTCTATACCTAAATTTTGTTAGTCGAAGACCAACATTTTTACAGTAAAAACTAAATAAAAGAGACTGCTACATCCATAAGATAATTTTTTTTTTTTAATTTTTGCAGCAAAGTGAGGGTGGCAACGTTGCTTTTTTTTTTTGTGTGTGTGGGCCTCATTTATTTATTTGGGTTGTTGAGGGTAGACCACAAAAAAAAAAAAATTAGTAGGAAGAAAAGAAAAAAAAAATTGTGTATTCCTGTTAATTTTTTGTGTGTTTAAAATATTATAAATTTATATAATTTTTTACACGTTAATAATTCATTTTATTTATATTTTTAAATGTTCATGTATTCGTATCGTATTTGTGTTATTTTTTTAATTATTTTTCTTATATTTTGTTCGAGTCCGTTTTATTTTTTTGTTTTTCAAAGTATTATAAATTTGTGTGTTCCTGTTATTTTTGTGTGTTTAAAGTATTATAAATTTTTACACGTTAATAATTCGTTTTATGTATATTTTTAAATGTTTGTGTATCCGTATCGTATTTGTGTTATTTTTCGTGTTGTGTTTTAATTATTTTTCCTATGTTGTGTTCATGACGTGTTCGTTAATAATTTTTACAAAGTATTATAAATTTTTACAAAGTATTTTTGTGTGTTTTAATTACTTTTTTGTTTTTCAAAGTATTATAAATTTATATACATTTTTACACTTTAATAATTCATTTTATGTATATTTTTACACGTTCGTATATTTGTGTCGTGTTCATATTATTTTTCGTGTTGTGTTTTAATTATTATTTCATCTTTGTGTTCGTGTTCATGTTATTTTTCGTGTTGTGTTTTAATTATTTTTCCTATGATATGTTCGTGTCGTGTTTCAATTCATCTAATATTTTACATAGTTTGTTATTGTGATTCAATTTAGAGAAAATTTTGTGTGTTCCTTCCGTGTTCGTGTTTTTTTTTTTTTTCAAAGTATTATAAATTTATATAAATTTTTACACGTTAATAATTTATTTTATGTATATTTTTACATGTTCGTGTATTCTTATCGAGTTTATGTTATTTTTCGTGTTGTGTTTTAATTATTTTTCTTATGTTGTGTTCGTGTCGTGTCTTAATTCATTTAATATTTTACATAGTTTTTCATTGTGATTTAATTTAGGAAAAAGTTTATTTCACTTAGATTTATCTTTTAAGCTGACTTTATAAATTGTTTAGAATTTTAAATTGTTATGACAATTCTCTTTTGCTATTTTATAAAATATTATTTATTTTTTTGTTTAATTGTTAATTTTCGTTTTTAGGAATGTTGTCATTTGATTTCCGCGGCATTGCACGGGTATCATTCTAGTATACTTTTTAAAAACACATAAGTTTCATAATAATTTTAAAAAACTTATCATATGATCTTAAATTTTTATAATATCCTTTAATTTTTATTTTTTATTTTTTACAAAAAAAATCGTAGCATGAGAATAAAAGAGGAGGTTGCAGATGTTGGAATTCAAACTCAAAATTGTTGGATGTCACCTCTCAAGGACTATTTTTTTAAAAAAATGTATAAATCATTTTCCATAAATAAAATAACTAAAGAGACAGAATACAAGTTGTCGTTTAGGACAAATAAATGCGTTTGGATTCCTTGCTTTAATCCTTGGCAATATATATATATATATATATATATATATATATATATATATATATATACTATGGATTTATATTTTATACTATAATTAATTCGTAGTACTTAGGTAAAAGTGCCCGTATGCAAAGGTCAGCCCCTATATACGGTGTTGTGTACAAGTACGCAGTTGAGCAGCTTCCCTACCTTGTGTGTGTATATAAATAGGCTGATTTTTCGCCCAAAATCAGCAGAAAAGGACGTCTGCAATAATAATAACAAGAAGTTGTAAGAGAATCCAAACTAAAGTACTGAAAGAGAGAGAGAGTGAGAGATTAGCAGTTAAGCAAGCAAGGAATACGTAAATGGGAAGGAGGCCTTGCTGTGCCAAAGAAGGACTCAATAGAGGGGCATGGTCTGCCAAGGAAGACAAAATCCTTACAAACTACATTAACATCCATGGTGAAGGCAAATGGAGAGACCTTCCTCAAAGAGCTGGTACTATCAATTTACTTAATTAATTAAGCTTTAGTTTTTCTGGTTTGTTTTCTTAATTTTGTTTTCCTTTCTTTGAATTCATTTTGTAATGAATGTGCTTGAGTTTTGTACGTTAATATATAGGGTTGGAGCGATGTGGGAAGAGTTGCCGACTCCGGTGGCTGAATTATCTCAGGCCAGATATTAAGAGAGGAAACATCTCTATCGAAGAAGAAGAGCTCATTATTAGACTACACAAGCTCCTTGGTAACAGGTAACTTAATTTCTTTTTTAGAGTAAATAATAATTTTCCACCATTAAGATTAAAGAAATCAACATATAATATAGTAATTATTGTTTGTGTACTAAGATTTCTATGAAGCATATAGTATATAGTAGAAAAATGGTGGCCTTGGAAGAAAACGAGCTAATGAACAGTACTCGATGTCGGTGAAATAGTGCATTAAATTTATTTTTTCATGAATGAATTTGTTTGATGGAAGTCACCATTGATGTCAAATTTCTCAATTACTGTTGTTTTGATGGCTAATATCGCAATTTTCTATTTGTAACGAAGACTAACTATAGTTAAAATGAGAAAAGGAAGAACCCCCATGATTTTGACTTTAAACTTCAATTTTGGAAGGGCTAATTCTCAGAGATTGCAATTCAACAGTCGTTTTTTGTGTTTAATCCTTGCATTATTTCATAATTATTAGCTGAAGTGTTAAATTCAACTCTGACCTGACTGATATTCTATTTCTGGGTGCTTTTTAAATAAGCCAAAGCTAAGAATTTTACACGTCTGGGTGTGCTTTTAGGTGGTCTCTCATCGCCGGAAGATTACCGGGACGAACAGACAATGAAATCAAAAACTACTGGAACACCAATTTGAGTAAAAGACTGCAAGCTGGCCAGAAGATTTCTCCCAAGATCAGTACCCAAGCTTCTAACAAGCTGAGACAAATGGGATGCATTAAATCCTTCCCGATGGATGAACACAAGGTGATTCGAACCAAAGCAGTGAAGTGCACCAAGGCTGTCAATGTTATCCCACGGCTGCTAGATAATCAGACAGCTGAAACCAATATTACTTTAGGACCCAAATCTGAAATTACCACTCCCAGTACTGAGACCCCGTCGACTTCTTCAGCCATCCTCCATGAGGATAATTCGATCGATTTCTTAATGGACTTTGACATCAATGAACTTCTTGTATCCGACGATCCAATCGCAGATTTCCATCAAATTCAACAGGGTGATCATGAAAATGGCGACAACGTGGTGGAGAATGGGGAATACGGCGGCGGTAATATTGGTTTCAACTTGATTGATGAAGTTGAGCTTTACAGTTCAGTGGATGAAGCAGCAAGGTCTGATAACTTGAGGGCTGGAAGTACTGAGCTTTTCCAAACAAGTGAAACATTGGATCTCCGAAGTCTAGCATCTTATCTGAATTTAGAAGATGAATGGATCAATTAATATAAAGTTAAACCAAATTGTTAGTAATTTCATAGTTCAGTTGTAATAAAGAATTAACTGTCGGGCTAATTGGCGCTACATTATCATTAGTCAAAGCTGTAATTTCGATTTTAGTTAGAATCATATTTATTTATAGCCTTAAAGCTCTCTCTCTCTCTCTCTCTCTCTCTATATATATGTCTATGCGAAAATAACAAAAACAAATCTTCATTAAAAGCCAACCACCATGATTTCAGAGGCCCAACAGAAGGATGACCAAAGCATTGAAGCAGGAAGAGGTAATTATAATTTTAATCCTAAAACTTACAATTTTTTTCGTAACAAAAACACTAACTGAGAGTTTATATAAAAAATTTATGTGGCATATAATGAATTACATGTGAAGTTTACGTAGCATTTCATTAATTTGTAAAATATTAAAAAATTTATTTGCCAAAAAAAAAAAAAGCAGTTCCAAATAAAATATAAAAAAACTCTACTTTATTTCATTAAAAACGGTTGGTTCAGTGAGAAAGAAAAAGAAACTGTTAGTTTAATAGGAGAAGAGAAAAGTAAAAAAATGAAGTAATAATTTTTTATAAGGAGGTTGTTTTCTTTAAAATAATTTTTTAATATTTTATAAATTATTGAAATGACATCCATATGTGTTTATTATATGTCAGCTCAGCTTTCTGTTAGTGTTTCCATTTGAATAATAATTGAAAGACTAATTTTTAACATATTAACAATTTTTAGTACAAAATATTTATATCTAAAAGTTTTAAGATTGAAATAAAAAAAATTATGTTTTAAGACTAAAATTATAATTATCTCAAGCATGAAAATATTATAGAAGGGGGTGACACCGTTTAATTAAATATCTCACTAGCTCAAAAAGCAACACCAAAATTGATACATCCAATGACAACAAAAAAATGATTAGCTTTTTTTTCTTCCAAATGATACCAGGGGAGTTGGCAAACGGCCGGGTCGGGCGGCTCGGATCAGGTTGTCATCGAATTCGAGTTATTTCGAATTCGTATCATCTCGGGTTCGAATATTTTCGGATTCGAATAACTTTGGATTCGGACTTTTTTGGGTTCGGATAATTTCGGATTCGAGTTATCTCGGGCTCAGGCCATTTCGGATACGGACTTTTTCGGATTCGATTATTTCGGATTCGGATTGGTTCGAGTTTGGGCCGGCCTAGATGGATTTAATAATTTTTGAATTTTTTAAGCTATAAATATTTTTTTAATTTCGAATGTAATGATTAATTTCACTTACAAAAATACTAAATTAAAATTTTTAAAATTAATAAATATTTATATAAATATAAATTATATAATAATTTTATTTATAAATTGAGTATTAATATTTCATATTTGAATATTTTCTATTCTTTTTAGTCCAAAAGTTCAAATAAAAGCTAAATATATAAGTTCAATATATTTACTTATAGTATGAATAAAAAGGAATTTGTAAATTTTGATACTTCTTATTATTTTGCAATTGTTATATACTTTTTTTTAATATAGATATAATTAATGATTATACAAATTTTTTTGTTTTGTTTTATAAGTGAGTTAAATTAAATATAAAGTAACACTAAAAAAGTAAAAGTCAAAAATCATTGAGTTGTATGTAAAAAAACAAAAATCATTAGAAAGAATAAATAAAGCTTACTAAACATTTACATAAATGAGTTTTACTCTTAACCCAATAACTCATTGGACTCTTATAGTCACTTGGTCCAACAAATTTTTATTTTGCTTTATTAAGTTTTTTAGTTATTGTATTATAATTTTTTTAAGAGGATTTTGAATTTTCAAGAATTTGTTATTATATTTATATTTTTTTGTTTAAACATAATTATAAATACTAACATAAGAACATTAGATCTAATTATATATACTAATTGACCAAATGTTTAATTAAAATGGTAAATAGTAGACACTAACATAATACCAATTAATTGATTTAATTTTAATAATTAATACTTAGAAATTTTAAGAAATCATGATATATATAAAAGCTAATTTATATAGTATTGATATAATTTTAATATTTGATATTGAATATACTATAATTAATGATTATATAAGAAATTTCTTTTTGTTTTATGAGTTAAAATAAATATAAAGTGACATTAAAAAAAAAATTAAAAACCATTTGGCTACATTTTAAAAAACATCATTAGAAGGAAAGAAGTTATAAATAAAATCAACTAAACATTTATATAAATGATTTTTTCTCTTAACCCAATAACTCATTGGGCTCTTAGTCACTTAATCCAATAATTTTTATTTTTTTTATTAAGTTTTTTAGTCTTAGTATTATAATTTTTTTAAGAATATTTTAAATTTTCAAAAATTTGTTTTTATATTTATATTTTTTATTTGAACATAATTATAAATACTAACATCATAACATTATATCTAATTGTGTACACTAATTGGTTTAACCTTAATAACATTATAAATAATAACATAATAACACTAGATCTAATTTTCAAATGTTCAATTAAATGTTGAATAGTAGACATTAAAAGAGTACTAATTAATTGATTTAACCTTAATAATTAATGTTTAAATTTTTATAAAATCCTGATATGTAAAAGCTAATTTATATAGTAAGTGATATAATTTTAATATTTGATCATTTTGACTTTAACATTAGATATAATCAATTAATCATATAATCGAATAATTATCCAATTATAATATTGAATATAAGACATTATTAAAAAGAGTATCAATTATCATTCACAAAAAATATTTAATATGAATAATTGGTCAATTATTTATCTTAGCCCTTAATGGTTAGAAATTTTAGAATACTATGACGTGTAAAATTAGTTTATATTAAACTATTTTGATTAGTATTGTCAAGGGCGTAAGGTGCACTCTAGGCCTTAGAACTTTATATTGTCTAAGGCGCAAGACCAAAAAAAAATGCTCACCTGAGTGAAGTAAGGCGCAATATGTATATATGCGTGTTTTAATATGTGTGTCTCTGTTACATATGAAATAAATTTAAGATATATAATTATGATAATAAACTCTAAAGAGTGGTCCAGTTTATCCTATAAAACATTAAAATCTAATTGTATATTTAATGTGTTTCAAATTAATTTTATTTTATAATCCAATTTAAAGATTCACTATTAATTATTTTTATTGATAATACATTATTGATATAATTATATACTAATCATAAATACATTTTCATAAATAAAGTATTTTATTTAACAAAAAATTTATCATTTAAAAAAAAAATCATATAATTGTAATTCGGATTTTTTCGGTTATAAATTTGGTTTTTTACGGGTTTCGGATCGAATCGATCTCGGGCTCTGATCGTAGCGGATTCGGGCTTTTACGGGTTCGGATTTTTTTGGATTTGAATTTTCTCGATTTCGGATTTTTTCGGATTCGAATTTTTTCGGGTTCGGGCCTTTGAATTTTTTAGTCAATTCGGATTGGATCGAATTCGATTTCGGATCGACTCTGGCGAGTTCTCGAGTTTGGGCCTGTTTTGCCACACTGATTTAGAAGAAGAACCTCTTAAGAAGGATTGATTTAATCGGTACTTATAGATACGAATTAAAAATTACTTTTTATTTATTTTAAAAATTATTTTTATTTTTATTAAAATTTTAAAAAATAATATATTAATTATATATATATATATATTTATATCATGATTCATATTTTTCTTTGTAAAAAACTCTATAGTGAATTCTTTCCGATATTACAAGCCACAAAAAACAGTGGATTTTGGTAGGAATTTTAAATTTTCACAAGTGGCACAAATCAGACCTATCATTCTAGTTATGATTAGACTGATCAAGTAAGTACAGATAACTTTTTAACAAAAAAATATACCCAACCTATCATGCTCCCACACGATTCCATCTCTTTTTTATAGATGCAATTGAAGCTCCTCAATAAGAGCAAATCAAGTCATTCAATCATGTCATTTCTCTCTCAGTAATGGTTTTCCAAAAGAGGATGCTCCAATTATGAAGATAAAATTTGTTCTCAATTGAATAATCAATCACCTGGGCATTAAAATTCACAGCCAAAAAGAAAGGGGAGTTCTATGATAAGTTTTTTTTAGTGAGTTTACAATAAATTTTATTATATATAAATATGATAAAATTATATATAAATTTGATAAATTATATAAAATTATTATATTTATATGTAATTTTTTTTACATATAAATATGACAAATTACATATATACATGACAAAATACATATAAATATGACAAATTACATATAACATGACAATTAAATATAAACATGACATATTTGTCATGTTTATATGTAATTTTTTAAATTATGTAATTTTTTATTATATATGTAATTTCAATTTTACATATAAATATGACAAAAATTATATATAAATATAATAAATTACATATATAATGAAGCTTATGAAAAGCTTACAATAAAAAACTTTCCTATAATTTTTCAAAAAGAAAAGCCTTGGGAACACATCATCAAGAGGTCTGTCACCACACCATTTGTTGAACCAGAACAAAAAAATCTTGGCAACCTTAGCTTATATATATATATATTAAATAAATTTAAATTGGCTCCAAAATTAAAATTATTAATTTTATTAATTTATT
This sequence comes from Fremontodendron californicum, assembly GCA_030761205.1. NCBI lineage: Eukaryota > Viridiplantae > Streptophyta > Magnoliopsida > Malvales > Malvaceae > Fremontodendron > Fremontodendron californicum. The sequence continues at coordinate 2,041,575 of JAULJL010000006.1, forward strand.
TATTTCATAATTTAGTTTTATGCATTATAATTTAGGAAAATTTTAAATCATAATTACTATTTGTCTATACTCACCAATCACTTCTTACAAATCTTTAAAATCAATAAATTTTGTAGAAGATTTAAATCAAAATTTAACAAAAGTTAAATTAACTTTTTAACTTTCTTAAAAAGATTTCAAATTTTCAACTACATACCAACTGTATTTTTTATTTATTTATAATTTACTATAATTTTTCTTCTTCATATAATTTTTCACTTTTTGTTTTACTCTAAATCTTTATTTCATGTTTTTAACAAAAAAAATAGATTAGAATCACTTTTATTTATAAAAAAAAAAAAACCATAACTTTTAACTTCAAAGTTTCAATTTCATTCTTTTAAAAGTATATATTTTTGTTTCAATAAAAAAAAAAATTAATGATTGATTGCTTTAAATCTAACCATTTATATATTTGTATCGTATTTATGTTATTTTTTTATATCATAATCATGTTTAAAGTGTTTGACACATTCGTGGTGTTCATATAATTTTTTTTGTATTGTATCGTATTTTATGACATGTTTTAATTATTTTTATCGTATCATTTAATCTTATTATATTCAAAATTATCAAATCAATTATGCTCCATACAAGTATGTTATGTCTCTCTCTCTCTCTCTCTCTCTCTCTCTCTCTCTCTCTCTCCCTTCCTAATTAATTATTTTTCTCTTAGTATCCAACAAATTACAAACTCTACCTGCAGTCTCTACTATACCTTTAAAACTCACATGTCTGTCTTGCTCTCTTCGCATGGTTTCTTTTCCTAGCTGCTACTTCATTTTTATCATGCTTCCCACGAAGTTTACAGTTACACCTTTGCTTTGCCTCAGTATTTGATTCCAAAACCTATACCTAATTTATACAATTATTTGTTTTCCTTTTTAATATTAAACTAGACTTTTATATAATTATTATATTATATTGTTGGTCTAATTTCTTTAGACTATAAGACTCTTCCACCTCAATCAATATTTTGTATTTTTTATATTCGAGCAATATTATGTATAAATTATTGTTTTGTGGGGGCTAGAGAGAAAGGATGTGCCTAGGAGCTGTCAGCAACTGCAAAACAAAGAACGCAGACGTGAGTTTTGCCATTTCCCAGCAAACGACCGGAACCATCGGGCATTCGTAACAGTACAGGTTGCTGAGCGGCCAAAAAAGGTGTGTGTCAATTTCGCAAATTTGGGGCTTTTGTTGTTGGATTAATTGTTGCTTTCAGCTTTCAGCTCTCGGCATTCACGCCCTCCCTCTCTTTGTGTCGTGGTGAGTTTATATTCTTTGCTCTGTAATCAAATCCAATACTTTCTTTGTTGGAAATGAACCCCCAAAATTGATCTTCTGGTTTCGATTGTTAAGCTATAGCAAAGTGTGCCTAGGAAACCTGAACCAAATAAACTGAGAACACCGACTCTGAACCAACCCAACCCAACCACCACCACCACCACCATTAAACCTCCACCTTCCATTCAGATCTAGCCTTAAACGAAATAAGGATCCAGCTTCCATTCAGATCTAGCAGTGTTACTATCAATTTTCCCACCACCACCACCACCACCACCTCCACCTCCACCTCCACTATCACCATCACCACCACCATTAAACCCAAAACCTTAATTACCTTTGTAGTGCTCAGATCTGATACTCCTTGTTCCGATCTGATTTCTTTAGAGCAGAAATATCCTAAGTTTGTTTATTGCTTACATACCCTTCAAAATCTTCCATACTTGAAAAGTTTCCTGGTTTCCAGTATTGGCGAACTTTTTCTTTTCAGCTAAATTGAAAATTTGAGGCGTAAAAAAAAAAAAAAAAAAAAAAAAAAACAGCGGCTGCCTTGAGAGATTGGCTGGGGTTCCGGTTTATGCTTTGAGTATTTCAGAGGAGGAATTCGCGTTGGTTTCGGGTATTTCAACTGAAAAATCACTTGGGTTGTGTTTCAAGAAAGAGATGCTGAGGCTCTTTTGGAACAGATGAAGAGTATGGATCCTGGCATGAGAAAAGAAGGTTCTACAGTGGCTGCTATTGCTCTCAACAAGGAACCAGATTCTCATGATTTCATCAATGGTGATCCAAATACTGAATTATCCAATGTTCGAGAGGATCGTGAGACAGTTACGGAGTGCTTGCACATTCCAGAAAAGTTAGTTACAACCACCTTTGCTGACGTGGCATCAGTCAAGACCAATTTTGATTGGAAGAAGCTCTTCACAATCTACTCCGATCAATCGTTGCTGTTTTTCCCACCTCAACACTCAAATGGATCGATCACCGTCAAACCTCCAGCTGAGGTTTTTGAAGAAGGAGCAACTGTGTGGATGAACTCAGTTGTGGCGCAGTTTGTTGGCAAGGCACCAAACCTCAGCACATTTCAGAGACTTGCCAACATGTTATGGGGAAAGAATGGAGCAGTGGTGATCAAATCTGCTGGCCTGAACTTATACCTAGTTCAATTTCCGAATTCTGACACCAGAGAATGGGTTCTTGAGCAGGGACCTTGGCACATTCAGAATAAGCCACTCATTATGAGGAAATGGGAGCCAGGTATGAAATCATTAGAGTTTAATTTAAAGAAATTACCTGTTTGGATCCATTTGGGAGGAGTTCCTCTGGAATTGTACACCAGACGTGGCCTCAGCTATATCGCTAGTGCCCTAGGAACTCCATTGTATATGGATAGAATCACTGCTAGCCAACAGAGATTGGCCTATGCAAAGGTATGTGTGGAGATTGCAGTGGATGTCCCCATCCCAAAATGTATTAATGTTGAGTTATGCGATGGCACTATTGCAAATGTTGTTGTGGATATCCCTTGGTACCCTCCAAAATGCAAGCATTGCAATTTGTTTGGGCATACAGACAGAAATTGCACCAAACAGCCTGTAGGGGCTACCAAAGTTTGGATTCCAAAGGAGGGGCCTAAAGCAGAACTGTCAAAACATGATGCACAGGCTACAAGCAGTGTAGAAGTTGAAAGCAGTGCCCTGCCTATAGCTCAAGAACAGAAAGAGGCAAGTACGAAGGAAACAGAAGTTAATGAGGGCAGTAAAGGGAGAGGAAGCAGAAGCATACAGAAAAGCAAGAAGTCAGTATTAGCTGGTTCCCAAAACAGATTTGACATCCTGAGTGACTCAGAGAGGACAAATGTAGACCCTGGACAAACTAGTGGCTCTGAGCAATGGAGAAAGGAGGAACAATTGGTGGAAATCCTTCCAAACTCTCCTAAGAAGCAAAGGGCAGCAGCAGCAGGAGTTGCAGACTTGATGAAAGCCTTGAAGAATAAGAAGAAAGGGCCCATTGACAAGGGGAAAAGAGGTAAGGCAGTTTTACCTGCCTCTGGAGTGACCCCCCCCTCAAGTTTCATGAATTTTATAGTATGGAATACTAGGGGGCTAAACAACCCTCAAAAGCAGAAAAGTATTATACAGAGAATAAACTGCCTGAAGGCAGACCTTGTTTGCTTACTGGAAACAAGAGTGAAACAACAAAACATGCCAGCTATAGTAGATAGGCTCTTTCAGGGATGGAAGCTACATCACAACTACTTAGAAGCTTATAATGGGAGAATATGGTTCCTATGGAGAAATCAGATGCAGGTTAATCTTATTGCAACATCTGATCAGAGCATTACATGCTGCACCACTTATAATTCTACCAGGTTCTACATTACAGCAATTTATGGAAGCAATGAAGGCATAAGTAGAAGAAGGCTTTGGCACCATCTTCAGGACATTCAAGGCAGAATTGATGGTTCTCCTTGGCTTTTGGCTGGAGATTTCAATGTTATAGCAAGACCACAGGAAAGCTCAGATTTCAATGGCTCCTACATGCTTACCTCTGATATGAAGGATTTTCAGGACTGCTTGACACAGCTATCAGTGTTTGATCATACCAGTACTGGACCAGCATTCACTTGGTCCAACCACCAAACTGATACTTACTTGGCTAAAAAGCTTGATAGGGTTTTGGTGAATGATTGCTGGCATATACAGTTTGCTCACTCATTTGTTGAGTTTTTGGCTCCAATGGTTTCCGATCACTGCCTAGCATACATAAAGATGAACTTGACTGCTCATTCTCCCCCAAAGCCATTTAGGTTTTTTAATTTCTGGACTGGGAATCCAGAGTTCCTGAACATTGTGAAAAACTCTTGGCAAGAGCCTTTCATTGGCAACCCTATGACCACTCTATTCCACAAATTGAAGAGATTAAAGGCAGTACTGAAGGCATTTAACCTGGCCATATATGGCAACATTTCAGGGAAGGTTCAAGATAAAAGGCAAGAATTGGAGAGCATGCAGATGATCAATCTGCATCAAAGGCCATCTAATACTCTTGTTGAAACAGAAAGAAGACTCTATGCAGAATTGATGGAACTCCAAAAGGCTGAGGAAAGTTATTACAGGCAGAAATCAAGGATAAAATGGCTGCAGGAGGGGGATCAGAACACTCATTATTTCCATAAAATGGTGTCAGCAAAGCATAGCAAGCAATCCATCAGAGTCCTCTATGATGATGAGGGAAGGAAGTTGGAAGGTTTTGGCCAAATCTCAAAGGAGGCTGTAAGGTTCTTTCAGAAGTTGATTGGGACTGAGGACAAACAGGTCACAGACTGCCCTAGGGAGCTTCTTACTGAACTTATTCAGCCCGCCTTGCCTGCTGAAGCTAAGGACAATTTAGCTAAGGCTGTTACAAAAGAGGAGGTGAAAAGAGCCATGTTTGAGCAGAATGGGGACAAAGCCCCAGGGCCAGATGGATACACTGCACAGTTTTTTAAAACTGCTTGGCCTATTGTGGAAGAGGATGTCACTGCAGCAATCTTATCCTTCTTTCAATCAGGGAGCAGGATATCAGTCTTTAACTCTACATGTATTGCTCTTGTCCCAAAATTCCAGAATCCTAATCATATGAAGGACTTCAGGCCTATTTCATGCTGCTCTGTCATTTATAAATGTATTACCAGGATCATCACTGCCAGGCTCACTCCACTCCTTCCTGCTATGATCTCCAGCAATCAGAGTGCCTTCATACCAGGGAGAAGCATCTCAGATAATATTCTCATGGCTCAGGAACTGGTCAAAGGGTATGGAAGAGCAACCTTATCCCCCCGTTTTGCAATGAAGATTGATCTCCAAAAAGCTTTTGATTCATTAAATTGGGACTTCATTCTCACTGTTCTATCAGTTTATGGATTGCCTGATAAGTTCATAGGATGGATCAAGGCATGCATCACTTCCCCAAAGTTCTCAATTTCTCTTAATGGGGGATTAGTAGGGTACTTTGAAGGAGCAAAGGGGTTAAGGCAGGGAGACCCTCTCTCTCCTTATCTTTTTGTCATTGCTATGAATGTTTTATCCAGACTCCTGGATGCAGGGGCTCTTCATGGAGTTTACAGCTACCATCCTAAATGTCACAGAATCAAGCTTACTCACCTGTGCTTTGCAGATGATCTGCTGATTTTTGCAAAGGGTAACTTGGATTCTGTTGTGGGCATACAGGGTATTCTCCATTACTTTTATACCATTTCTGGTTTGCAATTAAACCCTTCCAAGAGTGAAGTCTTCTCCTCTGGTGTTAGTAGGACCACTCTACTTGAGATGCAAGAGTTGACAGGGTTTAAACTTGGCAAACTACCTGTTAGGTACCTTGGGGTCCCTTTGGTCACAAGAAGACTCTCTGAAAAGGATTGTTCTCCTTTGATCGACAGAATTACTCAGAGAATCAATGGCTGGGCAGCACGCATGTTATCCTATGCAGGAAGGCTTCAGCTCATTCAATCTGTTCTTTTTAATGTGTCCAATTTCTGGTGCAGGCACTTTGTATTGCCTAAGGCTGTTCTTAAAAGAGTTAATCAATTATGCAGCAGGTTCTTCTGGAAAGGAAGAGATGACTCAGCTAAGGGAGCAAGAGTCAAATGGAGTTCCATTTGCTGTCCAAAGTCAGAGGGGGGTCTTGGATTAAAAGACTTGGGAATATGGAATAAGGCTTGCATTATTCAGCACCTATGGGCACTTCTCTCTCAGGCAGATTCATTGTGGATTGCCTGGCTTCATGCCTATGTGCTGAAAGGAAGAACAGTGTGGCAGGTTCAACCTTCCCCAGGAAGCAGCTGGACATGGCGTAAAATGCTTCAGCTGAGGGCTTTGGCTTTGAGGTTCACCTCCAACCAGAATGGTGCTCTAACTTGGAAGTTCCCTGGGAACAGATTTATGGTGGCTAAGGTCTGGAATGATCTCAGGCCTAGGCAGGACAAGGTGGAGTGGGATAAACTGATTTGGTTTCCATCTCATATTCCTAAACATGCACTGGTAGCTTGGATGGCTATATTGGACAAACTGCCTACAAAGAACAGATTGATGTCATGGGGCATGGAGGTGGATGGCAAATGTGAGCTATGTCAAACTGAGCAAGAAACCCGGAATCATATATTCTTCGAATGTGACTATTCAAAGGAAATCTGGGGGCATATACTATGCTTATGCCAACTTCATAGAAGCATAAGGAGCTGGCAAGCAGAGCTGCAATGGGCAGTAAACAGAATCAGAGGAAAAACTCTCATTTCTGTTATTTTGCGTTTATCATGGAGTGCCTTTCTTTACTCGATCTGGAGGGAGAGAAATAATAGGTGTTTTAATCGCCTTCAATCCACACAAGGAGCCATCATTGAGCAGATAAAAGAGATCATCAGAATGCGATTGTTGGGGCTCAAGAACATTAGTCCTGATGAAGTGAACCGAAGATTGGATGCAGATTGGGGACTGTCTCTTTTTTCCTAGGATCTTTGTCCATTCTGGTATAGCTTTAAGTATTGCTGAAGTATGTTGCTATTGTTCCCTGATTGATTAGTGGTCTTAAGTTTTGTTCAAGTATTGTTTAAGTATGTATAGCTTTAAGTACATGTTGCACATGTTGGATGTAGTAGTTTAACTGCTTTCTGGATAAATATAACACTTACTTATCCAAAAAAATTATTGTTTTGTGATGGTATTTTTAAAAAATTTAAAACAAGTGAAACCTTGGATCTCCGAAGTCTAGCATCTTATCTGAATTTAGAAGATGAATGGATCAATTAATTAAAGTTAACCAAATTGTTAGTAATTTCATAGTTCAGTTGTAATAAGAATTAACTGTCGGGCTAATTGGCGCTACTTTATCATTATACAAAGCTGTAATTTCAATTTTAGTTAGAATCATATTTATTTATAGCCTTAAAGCGCGCTCTCTCTCTCTCTCTCTCTATATATATATATATATATATATATATATATATATATATATGTGTGTTTATGCGAAAATAACAAAAAATAAATCTTCATTAAAAGCCAAACACCATGATTTTAGAGGCGCAACAAAAGGATGACCAAAGCATTGAAGCAGGGAAATATTCAATGAACGAGCTCAAAAAGCATACCAAAATTAATACATCCAATGACAACAAAACAAAAAATTGATTAGAATTTTCTTCCTCCGAGTGACACCAGGACTAGAGACACTGGTCTAGAAGAAGAAGAAAAAGAAGAAGCTACCTTATATTTTAAGAAAGAATTTTGCTAATGATTGTCTTAAACGTATTCTTTAAAGTTATTAAATATAGTAATATTTTCGATCAATGTATTGTAAATGATAAATAAAATTATCAACTTTTAAATTTAATATAATATTATTACTATAAATAATATTTTAACTAATTTTAAAAATCTCTTAAAGACATTCGTTAATAAATCCCTTTAAAAAAGAAAATGTGACATCTTTCCATTAATACAAGCCAAAAAAAAAACAGTGGATTTTGATAGGAATTTTAAATTTTCATAAGTGACACAAATCAAGCAAGACAAATAACTTTTTAACAAAAAAACATATTCAATCTATCATGCTCCCACTGAGTGAGTGAGTCCCACACGATTCGATGATCTCTTTTTTATGGATGCAATTGAAGCTCCTCAATAATAGCAATCAAGTCATTCAATTTCTCTCTCAGTAATGGTTTTCGAAAGAAAATACTCCAATTATGACGAGAAAATTTGTTATCAATAAAATTCACAGCCAACAAGAAAAACCTTGGGAATAAATACATCACAAAGAGATATGTCACTACACCATTTGTCGAACCAGAACAAAAAAAAAAAAGGTCTTGACAACCTTAGCTTTTATATATATGTTAAGTAAATTTAAATTGATTCCAAATTAAATTGTTAATTTTATTTACTTATTTATTGGTTTTATAATTTAATTTTATCTATTGCAATTTAGAGGGGTTAAAATCGTATTACTATTTGTCTATATCCACCGATCACTACGATTATTTAAAATCAATAAATTTTTCGTAAAATTTAAATCTCAATCATGTGAACTTAACAAAAGTTAAATTAATTTTTTAATTTTCTTAAAAAGATGTCAAATTTCCAACCATATCAAATGTTTTTTTTTTTATCTTTTTTTATAACTTATTATAATTTCTCTTCTCCATATAATTTTTCACTTTGACTTATACTCTAAATCTCTATTTCATGTATTGTCTTGCAATTTTTTTTTTCAAAAAAAAAAAATTAAATAAATAAAATCACTTTTATTTAGATAAAAAATCATAACTTTTAACTTCAAAGTTTCAACTTCATTCTTTTAAAAGTATATATTTTTTGTTTCGATAAAAAATTTATTTAATGATTGCTTCATTTATACATTTTTATTTCATTTTAAAATTTCCAAAAGAATTTAAAAAATGTTTCCATATATAATTCGTTAAAGATTATGTAATTATTACTTCTACCATTAATTTGAAAGTCTTAATTTTCTTAAAAAATTTAATCTTGTCATAATAACCTTTTTATTTCATAATTTTATGAGCTTGATACTTTTTATTATTAGTATACTATTTGAATATATATATATATATAAATAAATATGAGAAAATAAATCTTATGAAGAAAATAAAATAAAATATTAATTGATTTCAAAATCAAATATCAAAATTCGTCGTTACTTTAATTATATTTTATTTTATAACTCTAACTTTTCAAATGACAATTTTCAACCTAATGCCAAACTAGGCTTTCCTAATGCAGAATAACCTGTCTTAAAGCCTCGCTGGGAGCGAACCAATAGGAGGAAACCAGTCTCTGGAAGTGGCAACCTCATGAGTCATGACACATGCATGAACAGGATCGTGTTTGTACGTATATATGACTTCTTCACCCTTAAATTAATTCTATTATAAATTAATTTTTATGACACATATAAATGCATGTGATATATATTTTTTTAATATTAAAAAAAAATAAAAATAAATAAAAAATATAAACAATATAAGTGATAAATATTTTTATTGTGTGTCATAGTGGAGAAAAAAGAAATTGAAAAACTGTTTTTCTCAAAATTAATTTTAACGTGAATAGAAATCGGAAGAGTTTTGCTTAACGCAAACTCAATTTAAAAATTTTAAAAGACATAAATGTTTTATTTTTTATTTTTTGTTATTACTTTAATTTTAATTTTTTGATAATTTTTTTGACTGAATTGATATCTCTTAATTCGTAATATCAAATTCAATCACTTCTTTTAATATTAATAAAGATTTATAATTGCACCTATATCCACTGCTCTCTTGGCTTGGCCTGGCCAAACCCTAAAAAGATTTTGCAAAATCAGAGAAAGTTTCGGCCAAAACCCACAGGACTGTAGTGTGAGACTACTTTTCCGTAACTTGTGGCTCTGTTTTAGATTTAAACTATTTATATAATCGTATTTATATTATTTTTATATCATAATTATATTTAAAATATTATTTATATTTATATAAATTTTGACATATTAATAATTTATGTTATATAGATTTTGACATATTCATATCGTGTTCATATCATTTTTTTGGGTATCGTTTCGTATTTTATGACATATTTTAATTATTTTTTTTATCATTTAATTTTAGTGTGTCTAAAATTATCAAATTTATTTTGTTATAGAATGTTATATCTTTCGTAGCTGCTAGCTGCTACTTCATTTTCATCATGCTTCCCTCGAAGTTTACAGTTACACCTTTGCTTTGCCTCATTATTTGATTGCAAATCCTATTCCTACTTTATACAATTATTGTTTTCCTTTCTAGTACTAAGTACTAAACTATACTTTTATATAATAATTATTAGAACAATATAATTTCTTTAGACTATAAGACTCTTTCACGTCAATCAATATTGTATTTTTTTTTTATATTTGAACAATATTATATATAAATTATTGTTTTGTGATGATAATTTAAAAAAAAAAAGATAATTTTTTTTATTAGATTACTAAAATTGATTTGAAAATCAATTATATATATTTGTGTATTTTTTATATAAAATAATCTGTGAGATAAAAAAAAAGAATTACAATTATTACAATTTAAATTTTAAATTTACTGAATATAATATCTTAAAATTTATTATATAAATTAATTAAATTAAATTTAAATATATATATTTGTGTGTGTATATATAATATTTTCTTTTAAATAATGCTATTAAGGTGTCGATGAGAACTACAAAAACAGTTTTCAAAAGTCATTGGGCGAGCCCATTGGCTTCACGTGGCAGCTAGTGATCATCTCCCCTGTCGAAGGAGATCATTGATTACGTCATTATTTTTTCTTGGGTCAAGAATATTGATCAACTTGCGATTGGTTATGGACGTTTTATTCAACTTTTAATTTTTTTTCTTTTGTCTCTTTGGCCCCACATGGACGTGGTTAGCTATTTAAAATATAAATTACATATCGAGATTTATTTTACATTTCATCGATCCATCAAAAAATTAGGGTTACTACTTAATTAAAAAAAAGTATATATAGGAAAATATATATCTTAATAATAGTATTAGTTACTACTTACTAATTAAGAGCGTTTTCGTTTCAGTGTAAGGAGATCTGGATTTAAATTTCTCTTCTTCTAAATTAAAAAATAATAATAATTAAAAGGCATCATGAATAACATTATTAATATTAAAAGAGCTTCTCTAAACTTTTGGGTTAAATTGATGATTGAAACCTTGAAAGATTGCACCAAAAGTTTGAGATAACTTTAGTCAAATATATATGATTACATCCTTATTCCTCTCTTACTATTAGAAATTCATTCTACTATATATATATATATATATATATATATATATTATATATTCTTGACTTCGTATGCCAGGCTGAACAATATGCCTAACTAGCTCGTTCTCCTATGTCGACCTACCTAGTTAAAATTCTTGAATGGAAAATCAAGTACTTAAAAAAAAAACTCTCATTCAATCTAGAAGCAATCGCAAGTTGGTTCCAACGAATGAATCCAGCAAGAGCCATTTTAGTATTGCTATTAAAAAAATTTAGGTTTGAACAAATTTAGGTTGTAAAATATGTGTTTAAAAAGTATGGTGAAAAAAATATAATTTAAGAAATTTTAAGTGTTTGTTGTTGTAAAAAAGTGCTATGAAGAATTAAAATTTAAAATAATAAAAGTTTAGAGATGTGAGGGTAATAAAATTATTTTATCCGAAAATTAGTTTTCAAACCGCAAAAGCTCCATTTCTTGGTTTTTTTATTTAGGTTATCAAATCATGATTTTAACCGTAAAAACAAAAAAAGTTACCCGTTTAGTATTGCGTTTGCATTGAAACGCATCTTTTGATCTCAAAAATTATGCTAACAACATTGCTAAATGGGACCTAATTTAATAATCAAACATTTCGATTTTCGCCTTTTCCATGTAGTAGTAGTACACCAGCTGTTTTTGAAATAGATATGTTTAAAGATTAGGCTATTCATTCAAATTTGAAGATCCATCTATTATTAGATATGATTCTGATAAAAATATTAGATCCAAAAAACGGAATTGAAAATGGAATATTGGGGAAAAAAAACCTGCTAAAAATCCAGAAAACAGTTATGGAAAAAAAAGAAAAGAAGCATTTTAATTAGTGATTGGCTATGGTGGTGTTATCCTATTGTTGATTCCCATTAATTATGGAGCGTCACTATTCCTTTGTTTGAAAGCCACCAATATTAGTCTTCTGATGTTAAATACTGTTAGAACTTATATAACAAAGTCCCACATCGGTGAGAGCAACGAAGGAGTTCCTCCTTGAAGGCTATATAAAGAGCCTTAAGGAGAAGTATTAAAACTATCCCAAGAATTATCTCTTCCTCTCTTGTATACTTTCTTATATTCTTTGTGAGGTTGTTCTCTCCTAGTATTTAGAGAGAGGTGTTGTAATATTTTCTCATAGTGAAATTCTTCTAGTCTTGCCCCGTGGTTTTTCCCTTTATTCATTGAGGGTTTTCCACGTTAAATTTTGTGTGTTCAGTTCCTATTTTCTCATCTCTTATTTTAGTTGTGAGACACTATTCCGTCACTCTGGTACCTAACAGTGGTATCAGAGCCATTGGTTCGTGGTCCTTATTCCGCTGCAGTGAAAGTGTTGGTTCTTAGTATGCTCTGTGGTTGCAGTATTGTCTGATCTTCCACATCAGAAAAGAATTATTCTTGTTGCTGGAAATAAAGTGTGGTAGTGTGAAAGTGTCTAGGGAAGTTCTGGCTAGGAAAGACTTGGTATTTAAGTGTGTCTATCAGTGACCCACCTCTCTTTCCTGGGAACCTACCTGGTGCACTATTCACGGGCTACGGTCACTGTTCCAGTATACGGGCTATTCAATTGTACTGTACTATTCACAGATACGGTTATTATTCATACGTGTGGTTGTATACTTTTGCAGTAATTGTTAACGTATACTGGATTTGTTCTAGTGTACGACATACGTACAATACTGTTCACGTATACGGTACTATTCACGGTGAAATAGTGTAACTCGCTTCAGTTCGTGTACAACCATGGCAGCAAAATTCGAGATAGAGAAGTTCAGTGGGAGAAATTTCTCCTTGTGGAAATTGAAGATAAGAGCAATTTTGAGGAAGGATAATTGTCTAGAAGCAATTGAAAGTAGACCCACAGAAATGACTGATGAAAAGTGGAAAGAGAAGGATGACAATGCTGTTGCCAATCTGCACCTAGCAATGGCGGATTCAGTTTTGTCAAGTGTTGCAGAGAAGAAGACTGCAAAGGAGATTTGGGATGTTCTAAACAAATTGTACGAGGTGAAGTCACTTCACACCAGAATATTTTTGAAGAGGAAACTCTACACTCTTCGAATGAGTGAATCCACGTCGGTAACGGATCACATCAACACTCTGAATACGCTATTTGCTCAACTCACAGCATCAGATTTCAAAATAGCGGAAAATGAACGTGCGGAACTTCTACTTCAGAGTTTACCAGATTCGTATGATCAACTCATCATCAACATCACAAATAACAATGTTAGTGACTCTCTTCACTTTGATGATGTTGCCGGTGCTATTCTTGAAGAAGAATCCAGGCGCAAGAATAAGGAGGAAAGGTCAGAAAATTCAAAGCAAGCAGAGGCTTTAACGGTGATGAGAGGCAGATCAACAGAACGTGGCTCCAGTGGGAGTCAGAATCATGGTAGATCAAAATCTCGAAGAAGGAAGAATCTTAAATGCTACAATTGTGGCATGAGAGGGCACTCGAAGAAGGAGTGTTGGCATAATAAGAAGGGTGGAGAAAAGAATTCTGAAACATCAACCTCCCAAGGTTGTGTTGCAAGTACCTCAGATGATGGAGAAATCTTGTATAGTGAAGCAGCGACTAGTTCTAAAGGCGGAAAGAAACTCAATGATGTCTGGATAATGGATTCAGGTGCGACATGGCACATGACTCCACACCGAGATTGGTTTTGCACTTATGAACCTATTTCGGAAGGATCTGTGTTCATGGGAAATGATCACGCCTTAGATATTGCTGGAGTCGGTACCGTCAGATTAAAAATGCATGATGGTACTGTTCGCAAAATTCAAGGGGTACGACATGTGAAGGGCTTAAAGAAGAACTTATTGTCAATTGGACAATTGGATGACCTCGGGTGCAAGATCCACACTGAATGTGGAATATTGAAAGTAGTGAAAGGAAACCTTGTGGTGATGAAAGCAGAGAAGATCACAAGCAATCTATACATGCTTTTGGGAGAGACGTTGCAAGAGGCAGATGCATCAGTTGCAGCAGCCAGCCAAGAAGAAACGACGATGATGTGGCATCGCAGATTAGGCCATATGTCAGAGCGAGGCTTGAAAGTCCTTGCAGAACGCAATCTCCTGCCCGGGCTCAAGATGGTCAATTTACCTTTCTGTGAGCACTGTGTGATAAGCAAGCAGCATAGATTGAAGTTTGCTAAAGTAACTACAAGAAGCAAACACATACTGGACTTAATCCATTCTGATGTGTGGGAGTCACCAGAAATATCCCTGGGTGGAGCAAAGTATTTTGTATCATTCATTGATGACTATTCCAGGAGATTATGGGTGTACCCAATCAAGAAGAAGTCTGATGTGTTTCCAGTATTCAAGGAGTTCAAAGCACAAGTAGAGCTTGAAACTGGGAAAAGAATCAAGTGCTTGAGGACAGACAATGGAGGAGAATATGTAGACGGTAACTTTCTAGCATTCTGTAAGAAAGAGGGTATTATGAGACAATTCACGGTTGCACATACGCCTCAACAAAATGGTGTAGCAGAGCGGATGAACAGAACTCTCCTAGATAGAACAAGAGCCATGCTGAGAACAGCGGGATTGGCCAAATCTTTCTGGGCAGAAGCAGTCAAAACCACCTGTTATGTGATAAATCGATCACCATCAACGGCGATTGGTTTGAAGACGCCTATGGAGATGTGGAAAGGAAAGCCAGCTGATTATTCTTCTCTACATGTGTTTGGATGTCCTGTGTACGTGATGTACAACTCCCAAGAAAGAACAAAGCTGGATCCAAAATCCAGAAAATGTATATTCTTGGGTTATGCTGACGGTGTTAAGGGGTATCGCCTGTGGGATCCCACTGCCCGCAAGGTTGTTGTCAGCAGAGATGTAGTTTTTGCAGAAAATGAACTGCAAAGTGAGCAAACAAATGACAACACTTCAAAAGAGACTGCTACAGTGCAGATGGATAGAAATTCTCAAGAAGATGATTCTTCTGAAGCAGAACCAGAGCATGAGGTACCAGAACCAGTTGAGTCCGAGGCTGTAGAAGTTCGACGGTCAACTCGTGAGAGAAGGCCTCCAAATTGGCACACGGAGTATGTTACGGAGAGCAATGTTGCATACTGTCTTTTAACAGAGGATGGAGAGCCATCAACTTTTCATGAAGCTACTAGTAGCCCAGATGCTTCTCTGTGGATGACAGCAATGCAGGAAGAAATTGAAGCTCTTCACAAGAACGAGACATGGGAACTGGTGGAATTACCACGTGGCAGAAAAGCCATTGGTAACAAATGGGTCTACAAGATCAAGCGGGATAGCAATGATCAAGTAGAACGATATCGTGCTAGATTGGTTGTAAAAGGATATGCTCAGAAAGAAGGTATTGACTTCAACGAGATATTTTCTCCAGTTGTCAGACTTACTACTATCAGAGTAGTGTTGGCTATGTGTGCTGCATTTGATTTACATCTTGAACAACTAGATGTAAAGACGGCTTTTCTACATGGAGAGCTTGAAGAAGAAATTTATATGCTCCAACCAGAAGGTTTTGTTGAAACAGGCAAAGAGAACTTGGTTTGCAGGTTGACCAAATCTCTGTACGGTCTAAAGCAGTCGCCCAGATGTTGGTACAAGAGATTTGATTCTTTCATAATTAGCCTTGAATACAACAGACTGAGTTCAGACCATTGTACGTACTACAAGAGGTTTGATGATAATGATTTCATTATTTTGCTGTTGTATGTGGATGACATGTTGGTGGTAGGCCCCAACAAAGATCGAATCCAAGATTTGAAGGCACAGTTGGCTAGGGAGTTCGATATGAAGGACTTGGGACCCGCAAACAAGATTTTAGGGATGCAAATTCACCGAGACAGAAAAGACAGGAAAATTTGGCTTTCTCAAAAGAATTATCTGAGGAAGGTCTTGCGACGCTTCAACATGCAAGACTGTAAGCCAATATCTACCCCACTTCCTGTCAATTGTAAATTATCCTCAGGTATGAGTCCTAGCAATGAAGCAGAGAGGATGAAAATGTCTCGAGTACCGTATGCATCAGCGGTGGGAAGCCTTATGTATGCTATGATATGTACAAGACCAGACATTGCACAAGCAGTGGGAGCGGTCAGTCGATTTATGGCAGATCCTGGTAGAGAGCATTGGAATGTTGTTAAGAGGATCCTTAGATACATTAAAGGAACCTCAGATGTTGCATTATGTTTTGGAGGATCAGAACTTGTTGTCAGGGGTTATGTTGATTCAGATTTTGCAGGTGATCTTAATAAAAGGAAATCCACTACTGGCTATGTGTTCACACTTGCAGGAGGAGCGGTAAGCTGGTTATCTAAGTTACAGACTGTTGTAGCTTTGTCTACTACAGAAGCTGAGTACATGGCAGCTACCCAAGCATGCAAGGAAGCAATATGGATACAAAGGTTAATGGAAGAACTCGGGCACAAGCAGCAGAAGATTATTGTGTATTGTGACAGTCAGAGTGCCTTGCACATTGCAAGGAATCCAGCCTTTCATTCCAGGACAAAGCATATAGGTATACAGTATCACTTTGTTCGAGAAGTAGTAGAAGAAGGAAGTGTGGATATGCAAAAGATTCACACCAAAGACAACCTAGCAGATGTTATGACAAAGCCAATCAACACTGACAAGTTTATTTGGTGTCGATCCTCCTATGGTCTATCAGAAACGTAAGCAACATGGAATGGCAAGACAGAAAGAGTGGTGTGAAGATATGATTGGTTTAATCAAATCTTCAAGTGGGAGAATTGTTAGAACTTATATAACAAAGTCCCACATCGGTGAGAGCAACGAAGGAGTTCCTCCTTGAAGGCTATATAAAGAGCCTTAAGGAGAAGTATTAAAACTATCCCAAGAATTATCTCTTCCTCTCTTGTATACTTTCTTATATTCTTTGTGAGGTTGTTCTCTCCTAGTATTTAGAGAGAGGTGTTGTAATATTTTCTCATAGTGAAATTCTTCTAGTCTTGCCCCGTGGTTTTTTCCTTTATTCATTGAGGGTTTTCCACGTTAAATTTTGTGTGTTCAGTTCCTATTTTCTCATCTCTTATTTTAGTTGTGAGACACTATTCCGTCACTCTGGTACCTAACAAATACAACTACAAGAAACTTCAAAAATTGAAGCTGCTGGTGCATTGAGACGTTTAATTTCTTTCTATATTTCATTTCATGTCATTCGAAGAGCATCGCCATAGGAATGAGGCCATTTCTTGGGATATATATATATATATATATATATATATATATAAGTAATGGAATTGAAAAACCCAAATTTCCCATTTTTTATAAAAATGAAAATGAAGCTCAGTTGTTTTATCAATAAATGCATTTAAAAGATATATAAATAAAAAAGGCTATCATTGTCTAATATGAGAATTTTCCATTCTCCTGGTTAAAAAAGTGGGTCTTGTTTTTTTTTTTTTGATAATTGGGTAAGGGGAGGGGTTGCTTGGATTTGAACCCAAGACTTCATGCCCCCAAGACTCTTAGCCACTCAGCCAAGAGCTTGTTGGCGGGTCTTGTTTTACTGATCATCGAAATTCATTTGAAAAGAAAGGGAAGAAAAGTACGCATTTTTGAAAAAAAATAGAAACTCATTTAAAGCTTTAGAACAAATAGGGCTGGATTTGGTAGCATCCCAACCCCCAACTTAATTACTCCATTAATGTCAGTTAAGTACATATGATAATTGAATCCAAATCTAAGTCGTCAATAATACATCCGAATGAACTTCAACTAATTAATTTGAATTATATGGTTCAACCTACCAATATAATGTAAGCTGGAATATTATTCAAATCTAGTGTCTGACTAATTGAGACGATAAGTAATACTAATATTTAAACTGAAAAAGAGAGATGATCAAAATAAAAAATAAAAAAACATTGATAGCTAAAACATTAAATTTCATAACTTGATGATCAAATTAAAAAAATTATTAAAATTAAATGATTAATCGTATAATTTACCCTAAATATATTACATATTAATAGAGCCCATTTGATATAGACGATTTTTTCGCATTAAATTATAATGCGTGATGCCACTAGGGCTTGAGTACATCGCACGGTGAATTTAGGATAGAGATTTTATATTTTGACTTTAAGCCTCCTTTATAATAAAATTAATAATGTACTAATTAATAATCAATGGTACCATATTCAACGCAAAGAAAATTTTCTTCAAGATGGTAACCCCGGCCCTCGTCATTGTTTTGAGTATTTCTTATTTACTTTCAACTTTAAATTTAATATAAAAACTTTAGTAGGTAATTTTATTTGTCAGAAATTTAAAATCAAGTTGCTAATTTAATATTTGTATTATATATGTTCATAGACCCAAAAAATTAAAGGCTAAAAATGCAAACAGTGCTTTCGTTAGCCATTAGTGAACTGATGAAGATGATGGTAACTGTGTGATGGGTTTTTGTCCAGAAAAAAAAAATTGCATTTAAGAGCCGGCGCAAGAGCAAACCAGGCGGTTTTGTTAACGATTATTAGTGAACAAAATTGTCGACATTTATTTGATCTGTGGATAGAGTACTAAACTTTTAGTTTTAGTGACCGAAATTCAAACCTTGACAGCTTGTTGAATTCAAAATCACTTTGTCAATTGCAACCTTTTAGCTTCAATCAATACCCAAAAATGATGAGAAAGCCAATTAGTTCTGGTTAACTTTGACAGTGATCAAATAATAGAAATCAAACAATAAAATAAAATTATACGTGTAATCTGTTGGTAGAATATTAAGTTTGTAATTAGTTTTGCTGAACTCCAAAGTCGACACAAGTCTTGTTTTTGTAGAAATAGTCCTAATTTATAGTAGGATCGTTAAATTTAAACGGTTCAGCTTTTAACTTGTTAATTTGATTAGTCAAGGTTGATTAATTAGGTTTGATTTCAATATCCCAATTCTAATTATAGTCTCTAAGAAAAAATCTCCATGATTAAAACTTGAGTGTCTAATTTTAGATCTCAGATATTCGAATTCTTAAATGATTAAATGACATTTTATATATGAAATGAAAAGGTAATATTTCCTATTGCACATGCATGCATGCAAGAATTCCCTGTGTACAAAAGAAAAAATGTGTAATTATTTGCAAGTTTTTATATATATATATATATATATATATATATATATATATATATATATAGGCCTCAAACATGTCATTCTTTTTGTGTTTAATAATTTGTTTGAAATTTTATGGGTGAGCTTGTTAAGGTGGAGCTGGCTCAGATTACAAAAAAGTATTTTGAACTCAATTCGAGTTGAATCGGATAGATAACTCGAAAGCTTTTTAGAAAAAGGACAAAATATATATATATATATATTATATGATGAAAAAATTGAATTCCTTTCAAAAGTTCTTAATCTGTGGCTCTATGAAGAGAATCGCTGTAATATATATATATAGGGGCCACAAGATTGTTGACTATAGTTACAAATAAAGCATGCTTTTAAGTTTTAACCATATATACGTGTATTTTTCCTTTCTTCTATTTTGTTTTGATTCAAATACCATAAATAGCAAATTATTGGTCACTCATATTAAGCAAAGTAACTGATGTAGCAATTAAATACAGCAATGCAGCAATGATGGGGACATGGACGGTCCAAGTTGAATTTAGGCAGAGTTAGATTTTGAATTTTTTTTTATTGAAACTTTTGTCAGTAAGATAGCTATTAAGATGGTGCGTTGGGTACTGACAAGACTACCTCTCAATCATTCAATCAATCATCTGCCCCATTTGGGACATTTTGTAATTGAATTGGGGGATTTGCCAGATGGTGAGGGAAAGCCGGGGGGGCCGGCTAGGGTTTGCAACAAAACTTTCCAAGCCATGCAAAAGAAAGAAAGGGACTGGAGAGTTATTATTTTTAGAACGAATTAAAAAGTAAAAAAGATTAATGGCAGGTGAAAGTTAATCATCGTTGATCTAATTATAAATTATCTCTGATGGAAATGTCATTAATAAATCATTTCCCAAGCAACTGCTTCCTTCACATGTATGCATAAATGCACGTTCTTATATATTTATCATATGTATGAACTTTGGCCATTTAAAGTTAAGGAGAAAAAGTGTACTAAATTTCCATCCTATTTTTAACCCAGATTTTTCTTTTTCTATAGTCAAGTTGGGGAAAGGGATTTGTACTATTAAACCCTTCTTTTTGGAAGAAGCACGTGGTTTACTGTCATCTCTTTTTGGCAAGAAGACAAAAAGGGTAAGATCAATATTATAACAGTATTATTTGGATTTTTATATTCGGATATTGTTATTAAAATATGATTTTTTAAATGTATAAAAAAAATTTAAAAATTAAATATATTCGTATCAAATACATATTTATATTCGATACTCATTTTTAATCAGAATAACATGCATAACCCATATCTCATTTGTGTTTTAATGTGCGGAAAGGATTTATTCACTATCAAAAGCAATGAACAGGATCAAAACACAGCAATAATAAACTAAATAAGTTCAAAAGAGATTAAGAAATGTTGTGGAAGATTGTATAATACATGTATATATATATTTGTCGCTTTTGCAATGCTTGCTTCGAGATTCTTGCTTGCACCATCAAGGGGGAGAAGAAAATTAACTTTGGGTGGTTACGAGGAATGCCAATGAATTAGAAGAAAAGTTTGACTATATTTCACTTATTGTATATTAATTATTCTTCCTCTATGTGGACTGGAGGAATAAACGTGGTCCCTTTTTGCACATGTAGGGCAAAATCCCATTTATAATATTTTAGTTTATTTGTCCAATTTTATATTTAATTTTGCTACCGATTCATAAAATTTTTAAAAAAATAATAATAATAATATTCATATAGTAGTATAAAAAAAAAGGCAGCTATAAATTACACCCTGGACGAAGGGAGACATATCAAGAATCATAAAAAAGTTGGGAAAATTAGAAGTCATAACAAAGATCAGCGGTGCCAAATGGGGAGGAGCCCTTGTTGTTCTAAGGAAGGCCTGAACAGAGGAGCTTGGACTGCTCATGAAGACAAAATCCTTACAGACTACATTAAATCACATGGTGAAGGCAGATGGAGGAATCTCCCCAAAAAAGCCGGTAAGTTTTTGGGGGCCATAATTAACTGGATAATTCAGTTAATTTGTTTTTTTTTTGTGTGTTTTTTCTCTTCCAAATTAATGAAAAGGTAGTAAAAGAAATGAGTGAAAGGTGGTAATCGTTTTTTCTTTGTTAATTATTATAATAGGTTTAAAGAGATGTGGGAAAAGTTGTAGGCTTCGCTGGTTGAACTATTTGAGACCAGATATTAAAAGAGGTAATATATCAGCAGATGAGGAAGAGCTTATCATTAGACTTCACAAATTACTGGGAAACAGGTTTCTCATCTTTCTTAATTTCTTTCTGTCTATTTCATAATATGTTCTTTTTTTCTTCTCTTTGCATAATTTGTTTAAACCAATTTCCATGCTTAATTTTGATGGTGTTTCGTTTGTAGATGGTCTTTGATAGCTGGGAGACTTCCAGGGCGAACAGACAATGAAATAAAGAATTACTGGAACACCAACTTAGGAAAAAAGGTTCAAGATCATCACCATAACTCAGCAGCTCCGAAACACAACAAATCTAATGGAAGATTTGTGAAGAAAAGTGATGAGGCGGCCCGATTGGCCCCAACTTCTGGAACTTCCTCACAGTCGCATGTAGTCCGGACAAGGGCAATCAAGTGCTCCAAGGTTTTCATAAACCCAACTCGCCCACAAAAAATTAACCCTTTCGACAGGAAGAGAGAAACAACCAAGGCTTCAATAGATGGGGGCTGCTGTCCAATGAAAATTCAAACATCGGCATCGACACCAATTATTGGCTTCTCCAAATCTGAGAATGAAGAGAATGATAATAATTCGTCAGATTTTATGCTTGACTTCAACATGGAAGAGTTTTGTTTATCAGATGATCTTCTGAAATTAGATTTTTCTCATCTGGGTGATCTTAATTACAGCAATGCTTTGTCACCTTTATCAGACCAGGCTCTCATTTTCTCTGAGGAAATGCTACAAGATTGGACTTGTTGCAGCCACTACGCTCAACAAAATGTGGGTTCAAATCTCCATTCTTTGGCTCCATTTCTTGACAACGGAGACGAAAGGCTTGCACAATAACAGAGTTGCAATATCTGTAGTGTAGAGTAAATAATTAACTATGCTAATACTCTAGCTACTATTTTTTTTTTTTAGCTCTGTGAAGACTGGTTTAGACGAATTTTGGATCACATTTTCACGTGGGATGTTTGTTTGTTTCCGAACCAACTTGTTAAATTAAATAAATAAATCAGTGTACTAAATTAGCTGTAGTTCACAAATATTTTTCTTTTGCGTTTGCCTTCTAAGGATGTTATTCTGGTTGATTGAATTAAATTTGATAATTTTGAACACAGATATAAATATGATATAAAAAAATAATTAAAATATGATATTATATGAAAAAATAATACAAACACGATACGAATACACGAATATATCAAAATTTATATAATATGAATTATTAATTTGTTAAAAATTTTATAAATATATAATATTTTACACGCAATTATAACATGAAAAAATAATACGAACACGATATAAATATACGAATTATTAAATCTAAAACAAATATATCTTTAAGCTTATTTTCTATATTTGAAACTATTAAGTATTAAATTTTAACTATTAATATTAAAAATTTAACACTTTATCAAAGATTTCACTTTTTTTTTTTCTTGATTAAATTTTTTGAAGTTACTTTTGAGTTTTGAGGCAGGTTGTCCAAGGCAAGGATCATGCACCTTTGGAATCGGGACATATTAGACATAAGGTTTTGTTTTTTACGATGAAAAGTCAAGGAGCAAACAAAATTCTAATCTATGATTTTGGGAGAGTTTTAAGTTAAACTCTTTTAGTTGAGTTTAAAATAGAATTTATTATATATAAATATGATAAATTATATAAAATTATCATATTTATATGTATTTTTTATTTTTTTTATATATAATATGATAAATTATATACATACATGACAGATTATATATAAACATAACAAATTACATATAAACATGATAAATATATCATGTATTTATATTATTTTTTATATATGTAATTTTTTTTACGTATAAACATGACACAAATTATATATAAATATAACAAATTACATATATAATAGAAAATACGAGAAACTTATTTTAAAGAGTTTTTTTAATAAATTTTCATGATTTTGTTTTGTCTTGTTTCATTATATGTAGATACGCCTTTCAAATGTACGTTTCAGAAGTAAGACTATGAGATTGAGAGCCTATCTTGAATGATGCCAATAAATAGATCAAAAACATACCGTCCTTTCATTAATTAATTCATTGAGAGGAGGTGATAGTTTGATTTATAGAAAGAAAATTTTGAAACCCAAATAAAATAAGAGTAATATGCCACTTCACTTACGTCATGTCGTCATTTTAGAATAGAGATGGTCATGGGTCGGGCCGCGGCTCAGTTTTTTTTTTCCCCTCTGCCCAGGCCCGGCCCTAGGTAGCCCAAACCCGCCCGTTTAAGCCCGAATTACTGTTCATTGGAATAAAAAAATAATTTTTTTTTATAATTAAAATTAAATAAAATAATATTATTATAATAAAAATCACTGTTCCGGACCGGGCCGGCCCGGAACATAAAATATCCTGCCCAGGCCCGGCCCAATACGGACCCCCATGAGCAGGTCTATTTTAGAATCTCACTCTCACACTATTATATTAATTTCAAAAGTATATAATTTAATTACACATAAATTTTAAATCATCATAAATAAATTAGATAATTTTAGACAAATATATAAACATGACACGTTTAATAATCACAAAAATAATATAAAATAATATAATAAACATAATATGATACGTTTAAACATAATTAATACAACATGTTTAATAAACATATCGTATTCGTGTCTAATATTTTGACACATTTAATAATTTATGTTATATCTATATTTACATGACTGATACGAAGAAAGAAAAAAAAAAACACGAAACATAACACTCATAACTAAGTCTAGTCATAAACCAACGAGTGAATCAATTAATTAATTCATAAATAAATTATTGTTATATTTGGATTACTATTTTTTACAAAATAAGATGTTGGAAAAATAAGTCTATGAGTTTATGAAAAACATATGAAAAGTTCATACATATACTAATGGGTTTCTGTTTTCTTGAATCCTCTACATCCATGCTTGCTTTTAAGCTTATCCCAAGTCTATTTCTTCTTCTTCCATCTACTTTATCTGTTCCCATTTTCTACAAACTGGAGCAATTACTCCCTATGTTACATGAACTTGGATTCGAATATCCAACACAAGTATGTATCTAAAGGTCAGACTCGTCTTTTACTTAAAATTTTGGACACTTGGAGTCAACTAAAAAGTATCCAAAAATAAAATACGGATATGGAGATACGTTATTTAAAAATATCAAAAAAATATATTAGTACAATATCTTGTATAAATAATTTTTTTATTTCTTTTTCCAAAACCTATTAAAAAACTTTTAAAAAAATTTAAATTCAATTTTTTATAATTAATGTTAATTTTAAATATTTGTATTTAATAATCTTAAATCTTTGATATTAAATGTCACATCAAAAATTTAAAAGACTTATGATCTTTTAATATTAAAAGCCAAAAAAAACAAAAATGACCTACAACAACTTCTTTTTTTTCCTTTTTGGGCCAGTCAAACTTTCCTTTCCTTTCCTTTCCTTTTTTTTTTTTCTTTTTTCTTTTCTTTTTTCTTCCTTTTCTTTCTTCTCCTTTGCGAATACCTCATTCTCTCTTCTCTCCAAACTCTCTCTCTACAATAAGCACAACAGCACCTTAAGACCCAAAATCCGGCGATGGACCACCGTGCCTGCTGCCACCAACCGGCGTCGGATTTTCTTCAAATCTCACCAACATATTCCCCTTTATCTCCTCTTTCCATTTTTCCAGCTAGATTTTTGAAAAAAGTCTCCAAAAAGCCTAGATCAAGAATCAAAATCCGCGGCAACTACCCCAAAACATCTCATTCTGCCACTCCAGACGGCCTATTTTTTAATATGTTATTCTCCACATGACTTGCTCTTCCTCCTCACACCTTTTGAAACTTCAAAACAGCTTCACCGTTATAAGCCGCCACTACCGACTTCGCCGCCACCTCTCACAGCCCAAATAGACGAGTCGGAATGCACAGCACCGAGTACGGCACCCTAAAGTGCTGAGTCCGTGTAACAGAGATTACTCAAAGAATATGATGCAAAAAATACCTGAGTTGAACCCCCAACCCAAGGCCCCAACACCACCTTTTCAAATACTTGAGAAAGAATCCAGTCATAAAAGTAGCATACATGATCATCTTAAACTCTCTGTATATCCCTCTGGCTCTGGGTGGACAATCAATATACTAGTTTCTTGCAGCTTGCACTGAGCCATGACATTAGCGTACTGAACAGCTGTGTTGTGAAGTAGAGTGGTATACAAGGCCATAAACCGAGAAAGTTTGGTTCTATATGCATAAAGTGGCTCTATGTTATCTGGATTCTTCATTTTTCTTAAAATACTCGTGTCAGACACATATTCAGACATGAGTATGGGAGTCAGATCCTCCAAATATATGAAAAAACTTTTTAAAAAAAATTGAGTATACCCGTATCCGATACTCACCCCGAGTCCGTGTAACATAGAAGTGGCCTGGCAATGATCGTCTGGACACAGCATCTTGCCAAATGTCAACAAACTCCTCCATGATTTGTCTGGATTTCTCTAGTGAAGAAACCGGAAAATACTGCACCTGCAAAGCAACAAACAATTTCAATTAGAATGAATTATTATGGTTAAACAATTCAAAAAACACTACTCACTAAGTTTGACAACTAGTCATGTTATCATACTTTGACAAGCTTAAACATCAAACAAAATTCTCAAGGATTTAGGGCAACAACCACAGATAATTCAACCTAGAGACAAGCAGAAAAAAGGATACCAAGTTTTGCACTGATTCTGATAAAAAGACATATAACCAATATCGAATGTTGAAGCAAATGCAAACACCTTTGATGACAGATTGTTACGAAACACAAAATTATAATCAGTTGATATTCCGAAATGCATGAACTTCTAAAAGTGCAATGAATTGCACACTCGTTCTGATTAACAGATACTGAAACCCTATCTATCCACTAGAAATCAGGATTTGTTTTAGTGAAGAATCAACAATCAGCTTGTTTTCCAATCTCTATGGCATGCTCTAACCAAAAAACAACCTTTGCCCATCCTTAAATCAAAATGATACATTAAAACAGCTTTAGTTAAGCAATTAACCTGCACCAGCATTCCAAAAAAAAATGTTTTCAAAGTATGAGACAAGTAATAATAAAGTACCTCTATAAATATTCCTCTCAAATTTACAGAATGGGTAGGTACAACTTTCCCCAATCTCAATTGAAAGTCGCCTAGTTGGTATTGAAATCCCTATAAAATAAACGATATCAGAAAACAAACCATTGCTCAGAAATACCCAACGAGCTGTAAAAAAATGGGAATTGAAAAGAGGAGCTAAATCACATACCTCGAAATTAAGGGCAACCCTAGATTTATGACTGCAATTTCTCCATTATCAACTGAATAGAAGAATCCGCTTCCAGAACAATCTTAAGACCTTGAAGTATGAAATAATACTTGTTGGGTTGCTATGGAAGTGAAATCCTAATTAAATCACGGGGGAAATCGCCAGCTAACGCTTGTTCTGAATAATTATATAGTTCAAAATCCATGAATCAAATTAGAAAACAAAAAGAAAAAGAGAGAAAGAGAGCTGACCTCGTATCGTGGTTTTGTAAAAAGTGAGAGTAGCTTTCCAACGTCCTTCTTTGACGCCATTGATGCTCTCCACGCATTGTGAAACTTCGTTTAGGATTTGGCTGTTCACGGTTGATCCTGCATTGGGCTGCCAATTGAAAACCCTAAAAAGAAAGCATTTATCAAACAGAGTCTTAATATTTTTCAATAACTAAATCACAAGTACATGTAATTGATATTCAATTTTTTCAAATAAAAAAAAACAAGTTCTATATTTTCATGTTACAACTTTTTGTTGTTCATTTATTTAATATATTTAGCTATCAATTAAGGTTGCGTTTTGAGAATTTAAATTTTAAAAATCGTATAAAATTATAATTGAATAATAAAATAAATATAATTATAATATTTATAATTATAATTATTTTTTAAATTTATGAATTTATTGTATATTTTTTAAATAATAAATTTGAAATATTTTAAAATATTTTAAAATTTTCGTTTTTATATATTTTTTTAAATATTTAATTATATTAAAATTTAATTAATTCATACATAATGTATATATTTTATTCTCATAATTTATATAATGAATAAAATTTAAATTTATGTTTTCAAATTTCTTTAAATGATAAAGATAAGTTTTTTATTTTCTGAATCAGAAAAATAGAAGTGATAATTTTACAAATTATAACTTTTTTTTTTAATGTATTTACTTAACATATTAAATAACTAAATAACAAGTTGATATAATTGATAAAAAAAGCGGTGATACTTGAATAAGGATTTTAAAACTTAAATTTAAGTTTGATTAGATATGAATTATTATTTTATTAATAATAATATATATTTAAAAATATTAATATTAATATAAAAATAAAAATAATATTTATTATTCAGATATTCGAGTTTAATGGTCAAATCAAGCTGAGTCTTGAATAAAATTTTAAAAATATCTTGAAATTTTTTACGGGAGGAGATATTTTTAGAATTTCATAAACGAGTAGAATTTTAAAAAAAAAAATTAAATACGAAGGGTTTAATTTTCTATTAAATAAATTTGCTATTAAAAATTAAAATTATCAAATAAAATTTTAAAAAGAAAATATAAAATATGAAAATAATACAATTACATATAAAGTTTATATTTTACTTAATTCTGTATCTTTTTATGCTAAAATAAAAAAATTGACCCAAGCAAAGCCGGGTTCAAATACTAGTAATCTCAACAAGCAAAGTATCCAAAAGGTTAGGGCATTGCCCCTTAACAAAACTATAAAAAATAAAAAAAATTGAGATTGTTGAAAGAAAATTATCAATTTATGAAAATTTCAAACCCAGAAGCGAAGATGATAAAAAGAAGAGTTTATTAAGCCCGGCCAACGGTAATAAAAAGAGATTTATAAAAACACGATCATAGAAGATTCACTCTCCGCTCCACAATATTTCCTTGTTTTCTCCCGTTGGGAAAAAAAAAAAAAAAGGAAAGAGAGAGCAAAAACAGAGGTAAAGAGCTGTAGCTAGGGTTTATCTCGAATTAATTTCTTAGTTGTTTTTTCTTGGAGAAATTTCCAGTCTCAATCTGGAAATCAATGGCGTGCGTGTATATACCGGTTCAAAACTCAGAAGAGGAAGTGCGGGTGGCTCTGGATCAGCTTCCTCGAGACGCTTCTGATATTCTCGATATCCTCAAAGCCGAACAAGCTCCTTTAGATCTATGGCTCATCATCGCGGTTCGCCCTTTTTCTTTAAAATTCCTTTGAAATCTTTCGTATTTAACTTGCGAAATCCTCTCAATCCGTGCATGTCAGGGTGATGTTTTAGGATTTTCTTTTTCTTTATTTCATATCTTTCCGTAAATGTGATTTTATTCCTTGTAAAAACAGTCGCTGTTTTGTAAAACTTGTCTCTAAATTTATGTTTTTAAAATTTACTTTTCATTCATTTTTGTTTTCTTAATTCTGTAGAGGGAATACTTTAAACAAGGAAAGGTGGAACAATTTCGACAAATTCTGGAAGAAGGATCCAGTCCGGGTATTATGCATTTTATTATTCATGCTCTTTTGCTTGCTTTAGTATTATGTTACTGATTTTATTGAATTTGTGATAACTGATTAAGTGTTATCTGCATGATCTGATTGTAGTGTTTTCCTTTTGCAGAAATCGATGAATATTATGCTGATGTTAGATACGAGAGGATTGCTATCCTAAATGCTTTAGGAGCTTACTACAGCTACCTTGGAAAAATTGAGACAAAACAAAGAGAAAAAGAGGAACATTTTATTTTGGCTACTCAGTATTACAATAAAGCATCAAGAATTGATATGCACGAGCCTTCAACTTGGGTTGGCAAAGGTGAACATTTTCGGGCCTTGTTATGCTATTGCATATCTAATTAAAGTTCCAATTACAAGTGCAAACAAGGGATAGGGTGATCAATCTTGAACTTGGTTTTTATTTGAAGTATATTTTTGCTACTTTTCCTATTGACACCAGCTTATACTTGGTGTCTAGTGAAGTCTGGTTCATGTATGAACTATTGATTCACTTGCAGATAACCTGTATTACTGTCATTCTTGGTTCTTCCTATTAGGGTCATGGATTTTTTCATATTGTTTGGGCAACTCATGTTGTTTGAAACGCTTTTAACTTCAATCAATGTCTACTACTTACAGGTCAGCTTCTCCTTGGAAAAGGTGAAGTAGAACAGGCATTTTCTGCATTTAAGATCGTCTTGGAAGGAGATCGTGATAATGTTCCTGCTCTTCTTGGTCAGGTGTATTCAATTATTCAATTTTCTTATTAATGTAATATGCTAGTGGTTAGATTTGTTGATTGCATTGAAGATTTTACCAAATGTACAGAGAGATTGCCATACTCTTATTTGTTAATTTTATGATGTTGTGCTAGTGACCATAGTTGCAGTATATTAAATGGTTGATAAACAGTGCATGATAAATTTTTAAGGAAACTCATTGTCTTCTATAAAGAAGTGAAGTTCTGGCTGGAATGGCTCAGGGAATCCAATTTGGGGCATGGCTTAATATGTTTCCATGCCATACTCTTAGTTGTTATGTTGTGCTAGTGACCATTGTTGCAGTATATTAAATGATTGATAGACAGTGCATGATAAATTTTTAAGGAAACTCATTGTCTTCTATAAAGAAGTGAAGTTCGTTGGAATGGCCCAGGGAATCCAATTTGGGGCATGGCTTAATATGTTTCCATGCTGCTTTTTTTCTGAAAATAACTTGTTCTGGATGGATATCTTCAGGCATGTGTTGAGTTCAATCGCGGTCGTTATTCTGATTCATTGGAGTTATACAAGGTCTGTTACATTAATCTTATTCAGCATTTCATGCTTCTTTTAACTTGAGGATTTAAAATCATGACAAGTTTGTTAACTCACATAACACATAACTTTTATAAGAGGGCCTTGCAAGTGTATCCTAATTGTCCTGGGGCTGTCAGACTCGGAATTGGTCTCTGTCGATATAAATTGGGTCAATTTGAAAAAGCTAGACAGGCATTTCAGCGGGTATTACAGGTAATTTGGTTCAATCAGTTACATTTCTTTTTTCTGAAAGTGTTGCAGTTGTTTATGTTTCGAATTACAATAATTTATGACATGCTGATTGTTCTCTTTGTGTCCAAAAATTAATATTTGTAGTTAGACTCAGAAAATGTTGAAGCTCTTGTTGCACTGGCAATCATGGATTTGCAAGCAAATGAAGGTAGACTGGGAGATACGATTATTCTGCCTACGATCAATATTCTGTAGTTTCTTAATTGTTCTATTTTCTGATTTTAGTGTAGTGATGATGCTTTATTATGTCTTTACAGCTGCTGGAATTCTGAAAGGCATGGACAAAATGCGTAGGGCTTTTGAGATATATCCCTATTGTGCAATGGCACTAAATTATCTAGCAAATCACTTTTTCTTCACTGGACAACACTTTTTAGTTGAGCAACTGACTGAAACAGCTCTTGCTGTCACCAATCATGGACCGACAAAATCACATTCTTTCTATAATCTAGCACGCTCTTATCATAGCAAGGTCCAAATACTATCCCTTTATTTCAATATTTCAATAGACCGCTATTTAAGTTTTTTTTTTTTTTTTTTACTTTGAGCTGAAAGATGTGGAAATCTGAGGATATTATATCTTGTTCTTTGTTGATAGCAAAACAGAAAATGCATTAGCAGATCTCTCTTTTCCCCTTTTGATCTGATTTTGTCTTACAAGGAAATAGGTGGGGTTATCTGATAAGTAAAACAAGCTATCTAATTAATTTCCTTTATATGGTTCCTACTCATCAGTCACCATCCATGGTTACTCTTATATCAGTGATCATGACTAATTGATTTAAGATATCAGTGATCATGACTAATTGATGTAAGGTGGCTGAATTAGTCATGCTTGTCAAACTGTGATGATTTTGATTCTTAAAATTACTGATGGGAGCAATATTATTTCTTCTTAGTGTAGGGTGACTATGAAAAAGCTGGGTACTATTACATGGCATCTATCAAGGAAATCAATAAGCCCCATGAATTTGTATTTCCTTATTATGGTAAGAAACACATTTAAGATGAGTTCAAATATTTAACTAATTTTGTGCATTATGCCACTGGATTATTTAATTTTATTTTTAGTATGAACTCAATTATCACAGGTTTGAATTTACCAGTAAAGTAATACCTCTTTGCCCCATTCATGTTGTCTTTGAATGTGACAATTTTTAAGCATGGAAATGACAAAATCAATGGGATGGAAAGTGTAATTTCTAACATTTAATGATGAGTGAGAC
Source organism: Fremontodendron californicum (assembly GCA_030761205.1). Classification (NCBI taxonomy): domain Eukaryota; kingdom Viridiplantae; phylum Streptophyta; class Magnoliopsida; order Malvales; family Malvaceae; genus Fremontodendron; species Fremontodendron californicum. The sequence continues at coordinate 2,073,368 of JAULJL010000006.1, forward strand.
TGGATGATTTTGACGAAAATGATTCACATGAATTTTTCAAGCTTGATGATTATAATTTATAACAATGTTATTCATGGACTGTCAATTGTCCATCAATTTTATTTGTTGCAACAGGTTTGGCACAAGTGAAACTTAAGTCAGGAGATTTTAAGGGTGCACTTTCAAACTTTGAAAAAGTTTTAGAGGTTTACCCTGATAATTGTGAGACATTGAAGGTGGGTAAAAATGGCATTGTTGTTGGTTTTTCACTCATTATAGTGTTATGCTGTTTGAGGTTTTCCTTTTGTATTTTATTGAATTTCATTTTTTCCTATAGGCTCTTGGGCACATATACGTTCAGCTTGGTCAGGTTGAAAAGGCCCAAGAATTTATGAGAAAGGCCACAAAAATTGACCCCCGTGATGCACAGGTAATTTATGTTCTTCTTTAATATTTTAAGAAAGTTGCAATGTTAATGGACTATGTTTCAGACTTTGATGTTTACTATTGTATTCAAATGTTTCAACATGAAATTTTCTTGAAGGATTGACCTCAATGTTCAGAGATAAGCTGGTGGATATTAGGATTTGCCCTTTTTGCATTCTTTTATCTTCCCATTGTACTTTAAGGCAGTTTCATCATTACAAGATTGAATGTGTTTAGTTAAACTAAAGATATGTTTAGTACTATTTTGTAACACAGTTTCTATTTCTAACTTTTACACAGGCATTTCTTGATCTAGGGGAGTTGTTAATTTCATCTGACACTGGAGCTGCTCTTGATGCCTTCAAAATTGTAGGGGCTTCCTTCTCCTGAATTGTTACCTAATTCTTGATATTCCTGCTTCTGGATAAATTTTAATAAAGTTCTAGTGCTATCTTATCTATCTACTATTTATTTTTTTTAAAACTCAAAATATTTGTAAAGGCACGTAATCTTCTGGAAAAGGGAGGTCAAGCTGTGCCAGTAGACGTGCTCAACAATATTGGTGTTCTACATTTTGAAAGGGAAGAGCTTGAGGTTTGTGCAGATTTCTTATGACTCATTCGATGCTATTCAATTTTACTGTGTAAATATTTGTTTATATTGCTATTCATCGTTTACTCATTCTCTTGCAAATTAAATTATCGCTACACACAGCAATTGACATTTTCACAATCTTCAACTTGCCTACCCTGTCTTTACTTATGGCAGTTGATGTTTCATATTTTACAGCTTGCCCTGGAAAGTTTCAACAAGGCTCTGGGAGATGGTGTATGGCTTGCTTTAACTGGGAATAAGCCAAAATCCTATGTTATTGAAGCCAGTGCATCTATCCTTGACTACAAGGATATGCAACTATTTCATCGACTCGAGGAAGATGGTCTTTCTGTGGAATTACCCTGGAATAAAGTAACAGTTGTATTTAACCTTGCCAGGTTACATGAGCAGCTGCATAACACAGGAACTGCAAACATATTGTATCGCCTGATATTATTCAAGGTATGATCTGCAAATGTGCATTCCTTTTAACTTGTATTTTCTACTTAATTTCCTTTCCACACCAGAGGATAAGTTGCACTTAGAAACAGTTGTTGGACAAGCATTTATTTCAGTAGTTGTAGTTTATTATAAGGGACCCATTGAATAGAGGGAAATCTCATTTTTGGTCCTGCTTGATAGTTGGTTTAAAGACGAAGCTGATTTGCTGCAGTTCAAATTTCCCACTGTTGCAGGCATGACTTAAAACTATTCATATTATGTTGCACGTTATTTGAGACCTACCTTGATTTGTTGTCAATCTACTTCCCCCTCTCTTCAATTCCAGGTGTATTTGTTTTTGTGTATGTTTGCTGACTCAAACTTTCTCCCATTAAGTAAATAAGCCTGTTGTTATCCTTTTTCTTTGGTACATCTCAAATCTGTTATAGACTTTTCGCTTTCTTGATTACTTAAATTACCTCATGATTGAACAACTGCCATATTTTTTGCTATAAACATGATCAGAGTATCATCTTTTCTTTTTCCTTTTCTTTTTTCTTGTTTTTGCTTTGCTCTATTGGTTTGTATGCACTCTCTATTTTGTTTAACGAGTTTGTTCCTTTACTTCTTGACAGTATCCAGACTACATTGATGCTTATCTGAGGCTCGCTGCCATAGCAAAAGCTCGAAATAATCTTCCATTAAGCATTGAACTGGTTGTTATTAACCCTAAAACATCCCAGCTGCTATTTTCTTATCTTATTATATACATGTTTGTCTGATAGTAATTCCAACCTTTATAAGTATAGGTTAATGAGGCACTGAAGGTGAATGACAAATGCCCCAATGCGTTATCCATGCTTGGTGACTTGGAGCTTAAGAATGATGACTGGGTTAAAGCAAAAGAAACATTTCGTTCTGCTAGTGATGCAACCGATGGGAAGGATTCTTATGCTATTCTTTCTCTGGTGTGTACACAGCTTTCAGTTTACGTATTTTTTTTAACGAAATTCCTCTTCTATTAACTTGCCATTATTTTACACAATTCTCAACAATGACATGTTGTATTTCTATAATAACTACTGGCAATGCTTTTCCAAGGTTTAAATTCACTTGTTTGCATCTCATTATCATTATGAAAATGCTTTTTGTTGTTTTTGTCTCTGTTTGTTATTTCACTGTCATCGTTGTTACCGAAACAATATTTCCATATGATATTCTTGTTTGATATTTTTTTAGGGGAACTGGAACTACTTTGCGGCAATTCGCAATGAGAAAAGAAATCCTAAGTTGGAAGCTACCCATTTGGAAAAAGCCAAGGAACTGTATACAAGAGTATGGTTTTATTTTTCACTTTTCTCCTTAAGTGCCATTTTGCAGTACTTTTTATTAACATATTATTCTACTAAAGATTCAGTCTTCAAATTTTTGAAGAAATTTTGTTGCATGTTATGCATTTATTCCAATTATAGTTGCCAGAATAGGTTTGTTAATTAATATAATGGTATATTGTTTGTTTAGAATGTAATTTTACCAGTGACAATTTGCTTTTCACTTTGAGGTTAATGGCAGCAGATAAGTATTAACAGTTATCTGAACGGTATTAATAGATAAGAAAGTAACTATCGCGCACTATAAAGTATCACATGTAAGTGAATTACCTGGTACCTTTCCAACTACAGATTAACTCTATCTTGAATGCTCCAACAATCAATTACTATATTAGAGAGACCTCTCCATCTACATATCATTTCAATTTTTTTTTTTGCGAAGCCCATGAGATGGGAGGGAATGTTTCTCATTATAGAGCTTTAGAAACACCTTTTTGATGGAAACAGAAAGAAAATATATGATAGTCTATTAAAAAAGATGCAGAAATGATGAGGATATGTAAATTTTTCTGACTGATGGAGTTCCTCTGCAGTACAGGTTTTCTTCTTTAAACTAAATAATCATTTTGCAATGAGAAGGAAGAGAGCCTATGGATCTAAACTTCTGATATCCTTGTGCTGACAGATTCATCTTTAAATTCCCTATTTTTACCCTTTTCATTGTACTAATGGTTGATTTATATTTTGACAACATGCTATGAATAAATTTGGCTGCTAATGGTGCATCCACATACTTTACAGGTCCTTGTTCAGCATACAGATAATTTATATGCTGCTAATGGTGCTGGAGTAGTATTGGCAGAAAAAGGCCAGTTTGATGTTTCAAAAGATATTTTTACTCAGGTGTGGGCTTGTAATTTGTCTCATCTTTATACATGTAACATAAAACTTAAAAGTTTGTGATCTAGTTATAGTTATTGTAGGTTCAAGAAGGTGCAAGTGGGAGTGTTTTTGTCCAAATGCCAGATGTATGGATAAATTTGGCTCATATTTTCTTCGCTCAAGGAAATTTTGCTTTGGCTGTAAAAATGGTGAGTTATTGATTTAAAATGCTGTCTTTCTTTTTTACATTAATCTTTTGCACGTTTGTGATTGATAATACTTGCTATCTTTCAGTATCAGAATTGCTTGCGGAAGTTCTATTACAATACAGATTCTCAAATTCTTCTCTACCTAGCTAGGACTCATTATGAAGCTGAACAATGGCAAGAGTGCAAGAAAACTCTATTGAGAGCCATCCACTTAGCTCCTTCAAATTACACTCTAAGGTTTGATGCTGGAGTAGCAATGCAGAAATTCTCGACATCAACACTACAGAAGGAAAAGAGGACTGCGGATGAGGTTGTTTCATCAAAGTCATATCAATTTTCTTCTTTTTTCTTTCTCTAATACTTATCCCACGGGGAAAGTTTCTTATGACATGGCTGCGCAGTGCATGAGAGATGCTGTTGCAGTGCCTCATATCTTTAAACAACATTTGTGTGTGCATATCATTATTTTAGGATTAGAAGCAAACAACATTTGTGTGTGCATATCATTATTTTAGGATTAGAAGCAGGGAACGGTAATAGAAATGGCTAGTGGGTAATCAGAAGTGGTTCCTGTCTCCCTTTAACACTAAGTTCCAATTATGTGGAATGCATACTTTGGGTAAAAAAAGCCGGTGTGTCTACAACTGGATGCAGTGAATGAAAAGAGATTGATATGCCTTCTAATCATCTTTCCATTTCACCATGTTATAGGTACGTTCAACAGTTGCAGAGCTAGAGAATGCTGTTCGTATATTTAGTCAATTATCTGCTGCATCCAACCTTCATCTTCATGGGTTTGATGAGAAGAAGATTAACACCCATGTTGAGTATTGCAAACACTTGCTTGAAGCTGCAAAAGTTCACCGTGAAGCAGCTGAGCGTGAAGAGCAGCAGAGCAGGCAGAAACAAGAAGCAGCTCGTCAGCTTGCATTGGCTGAGGAAGCCCGTCGTAAGGCCGAAGAGCAAAGAAAACATCTGGTCTGCATGTGTAAACTTGCTTTATTCTTTTGTACATCTATGATTATTGTGTTGCGAATGTTTTTCTGTTTGAAGATGGCTAGCTTATGTTTGCTTAATTCCTTTTGCGGCAAACAGTTGGAGAGAAGAAAACAAGAAGATGAGCAGAAAAGGCTCCAGCAGGCAGAGGAACATTTTAAGCGTGTACAGGCAAGATTTTGAGCTATTGCAGATATAATCAAAATTACTGACTTTAGTGTTATTGGATTAGCCAATATCATTTTATTTCTTCCAGAAGTTAGTTACAAGGTAAAACTAATAAAAAAGGAGTTGATCAGCTTTCAGAACTTATTCCTTACTTCTCCTTTTTTTGGTTTTGCTGATTGGTCAGGAGATTGCAGTAAAAGTTTCATCGCAATCTATATTTTGTTGGTCATAAATAAAGTTCTTGTCAGAAGATTATTTTTTCTTGTTTGCTAGGGAGACGCTAAAACTTGAGCAGTACCTGTTATGTATGGAAAACATATAACTTATTTTGTCTGCCTCAGGGATGCATAATCCTGTTATAGATTTCTTGTGCCTTTGTTGAATATTATATCTACCTGACAATCCAGCCATTAACACCATCTAGGGTTCATTAAATTCTGCTTTCAAAGAGCTTTATTTAGTATCTAAGATTTGGGCTTGTATGATTTTGAATATGATTTGTTAGTCTGCTGCCATCTCCAGGAGCAATGGAAGAGTAGCACCCCTGCATCCAAGCGAAGGGAAAGGTCTGAAATTGATGATGAAGAGGGTGGGCATAGTGAGAAGAGGAGAAGAAAAGGTGGAAAGAGGAGAAAGAAGGACAAGAACAAATCACGTTATGAGAGAGATGATGAGGAACCTGACATGATGGATGATCGTGAAGAATTGGAAGACGAAGATGCCAACAGGAACTATAGGGAATCCACAAGTCAGATGAGTGATCAGGATGATGACAATGGAGAAAATGCTCAGGATGTTCTTGCTGCAGCTGGATTGGAAGATTCTGATCTGGAGGATGAGGTGGTAACATTTTTACTGTTATTTCCTTTACTGGCATCTGACATCGTATTTTAGAATCTAATTGCATTTTGTCGAAGCTTGTGGCTTTTTTTTTTTTTTTTTTAAATTGAATTGTTATAGATATGCAGTAGCATTGAATTGTTATATAGATAAACTGCTGTAGTTTAAGATGAATTGCTCTAGTTTCTTTAGGTTGTTAAAAGAAATGATTATTTTTAGCATGCTGCATTGTGTTGGCGTGTTTCCGGCTAGTATGTTATTTCAGCCAAAATTATAACATACAAAGGAATAGTGCACAGATTATTGATGTGGAGGATACTGTTGTATGATGGCAAATTTTTTTATTCTTTGTTGCCTGAGATGTTAGCGTTTGTTTTTCTTTGTGAAGGCTGTGGCGGCTTCATCAGCTGCAGCTGCAGCTGCAGGAAGACGAAGGCGGGCATGGTCAGAATCTGATGATGATGAACCATTACAAAGGGGACCAGAGTCCAGTCCTGTAAGAGAGAATTCGGCTGAGCTACAGGAGAGTGATGGAGAAATTAGAGAAGATAACAGTAAGCTAAATGGAGGGGCTGCGCTTGATGATGATGGTGAGGATTGAGATCGAACAAACAGGAATTCGGAGTTAATTTGTTTTAATTGTAGTGGAGATCACGATATCGTTTATATCTACCCTTGCCTTTTTATTTAAAGATTCAATCTCCATGTTGTTCATTTCATTGATGTTAATCGACATCTTTTTTCAAATCCTCAAGTTTCTTTGAAAGCCCTGGGGGGTTCTTGGATGCGTGGGAAAGGAAATCTGCATTAGTACAATTCTTCTATCAAAGCCCTGCAGTTGTTTGTGGATGGGGCTGGAAACAGGTTTTCACTCAAGTTTGTATAATTTCGAAGGACCAAAGCCTATATATAGCATTCAGCTTAGGACGTCATGAAGACAAATCTGAGGGAGTGATTTGATCTTCCTAGAAAAAGTTTTAGCACTTAAAACGCATCAAGAGTGGCCAGAAATGAAATGTCAAATAAAGATAAATTGAGACACGGGAAGGTCTATCCGTGTCAAAGATCGAGATCTTACAAAGGGATTAGTTATTTAATTTCATTTGAAACGACAACGTAGGGAGAGGCTTTCTTCCTTTTAACTGTAGTTCAAAATGTGAGGTGAAGGCTGTCAGATATTTTAGGGTGGTGACTGAAAAAAAATAAGTCAGAAGCAGAGTGTCAGAGCCAGAGTCAGATGGGCTGGGGCCTGGGGTCTGTGCCTGCAATGTATGTGTGTGGGAACTGGGATTAAAAGTGTACGTTCAGTATGAGCTCCTTTCTGTAAGTACATAAAATGTCTCTTTTTCTCTTATCTCTTTTTCGGACCAAAGCTACCCCTACCACTTACTTACCCGTCCACCAGAAGCTTCAGAGAAAATGCCAGGGCAGTCCTCTTTTTGCCAAAGCTTAACCTGACCAATCTGACTTCACCTGAACTGCTCCTACTGCTTGGCTGGCTCCTTTCTTTTTCCTTCCTTCCTTCCTTCCTGACCCAATTGCCCTTCCTTTCAACCATTGACCAATGTAACTTTAATAACCCATTCTGATTACCAAATTCCTTTATGACAATATCTACAACTCAAGATTTTGGGGTTGCTATAGTATAGCCATATCAAACAAAACCTAGTACAATAATATATACTTTTTTCCTTTTTTTAATTTTCCCTGAAAGACAGAAGCTAGAACTTAGGGAAATACCAAAGACTTCAACTGCTAGCTGCTAACTATAACTTGAATTTCCTTATCAAAGGAAACATAGTTTATGAACCACTCTAATTAGCCTTTTTTTTTTCTTTATTTGCATTTGGTTAAAAAGAAAATCACAAGAAGATATAGTGGGAAACTTTCGGTGCTTATGGGTGCACACACAGCTGTACTAACGAGGAGTGAGTACCACAGGCAGGGCAGTACATAAAAGAAAGAGATGGAAACCAAAAAGTAGAAGATGAACATGGTAAAAAAAGGCTGGCCAGGCCTGCATCCCTGAAACGAAAAAATATATGGAATGGAAGATGCTTCGTCGTATATAGTAGTGGAACATTTTCCGTAAAGCCTAATACAGAGTGAGAAATTCTTCACCATTGATTTTAGACCGCAACTATCAACTTAGATGACAATAGTTTGAAATTTTGGAAGAGAATTTAGAGAAATGTATAGCCCTCCACTTAACTAGAACTTTTGCTGTCGAGGTATGAATACTGTTTCCAAGTTTAACCAAAAGGATGTTACTGATATCAAGAGGATTTTCTTCAAAACGATAGGATTGGTCCATGGATTTTTGCATTTCGCTCAAAAGATTGAAGGGAGATAATGCATCAAGCTGTTCGCATGGAAAGAGAATTTAATCCTGAATTCCCAACACTCAAGCAATTATTATGGACCATACAAATGAAATGATGTTTTTTTCTCTCCTTTCTAACATAAGAGATGAGTATCTTTATTCATAGGGGGTTTTACATAGAGGGAGATTCTTTGAGAGTTTATCAATAGAATTAAAAACGTACAACTGGACCTGTCTTTGATTGGTAACTTAGTGGTTGAAGCAAGAATCAGAAGAAGAGCATTTATTTCCTGCACCTTGGATTGCGCATGTTAGGCGAGAGGCAAATGATCGGCTGCAGTGCACACACTCTAGCTAGATCTGCGTTATGTATTAGTGATGATGTTCTTTGGCTACATGATTGCCCTGACAGTAAAAGGAATATTATTACCACTGAATGTAACTCTTCCCAGAATTAATTAAAATCTCTATTATGATTTTTTTTTTTTTAAAAAGAAAAAAAACAATGAGGGAAAAAGTAGAGAAGAAAAGATTCATTTGAAGAGAAATATTTTCTCCCAAAACAAGGGCATAAGTTTAGTGTAAGAATGAAAATATCATCATTGGATTGGACCATTTGGCTTGGCTTGGCTTGACGTGTTGAAGGAGAGAGGGTTTGCCTTTGCCAAACTTCCAAGTTGGGTGATCTCAGAAGAGACAAATTAGCAAATCCTGGGAACATAGGGTCCCCCAACTATTTATTACAATAAGCAAATTAAAAGCAACATAAAACCCCCAGAACAACACATCACCCCATGTTAGCTACTACCAGCAAATCAAGTTTGGAGGAGCTCTTCAATCTTATATTTATGAACTATAAATTTGCAGTAGGAAAAGAACAGAAACCAGTAAGATAGAAGTCATTGGATCCTTCATTAAAAACACACAACCCAACTTCATCAAATTTTGCAACAACAAAAAAAAACCCAAAAGAAAATAAATAAATTAAGGAAACACTGAACAGTCCACTAAGTACATTCTTGGCCTCTAATGCTGAAACCCACCAGTGGATACTCAACCATCTGCAAAAAAAAAGATTTAAGTTTTCAGACTAAAAGAAGAAACGAATTAAATGTCTTAAATTAGATGGAGTGGCTAAGGAGCAAAAGAACCAGCATTAAGTTCAACCCTTTATTTTAAATACCATTATGAGCTCTTGAATTGAAAATGGGAAAGTCATGGGAAGTGGAAGGGATGGATATTGAGAGTCTGGTTGTTGAAACTGATGAGCTGTTTGATGATTTATCATCCAAATCAAGACATGAATCACTATGTTTAGGTGGCCATTCATCAAAGAAACGATAGACTGTGTTTTGGGGTTCTCCTTTCTCTAATTTCATAGGCATTTCACATTCGATATCACTTCCCAATACGTAGCAATGCTCCTCATCCTGCTTGTTTTGTTTTGATTTGTGATCAGTGAGGCTTTGAAGCTGCAAGTAAGAGTATTCACTCTGTAAGCCAGAGTAGCTCCTCTGCTTTGAAGAAGAGGAGCTCATAGTTAGTGGTGTAAGTTGCCATGAATCATCCACAGATGAACCTGAGAAGCTCCTCATTGTCCCAGAAGGCTCAGAGAAAAAAGCATGCTCATCCACGTCTTCTTTCAGCCCATAAATATAACTGTTTCTTCTTCATAAAAAAAACCCACAAGAAACAACTCTCATTAGAAAATAGTAGCAGAAATATATGAAGAAATATACAAAAAAAGCAAAAGAAAACAAGTACAATAAAAGAAATTTCAAGGTTCTTTCATCTTTGTAACCGAACCTGTAATCTGTGTTTGTCTGGGAGTAAGAGCCAGAATCCAAGAGAGAATGGGTAGTGTTATCTTGAGGTGACAGGCCAATCAGAGGAGGTCTAGATGTATGGGGATACATAAAGGGATGATTCACCTGGGAATGATAACCAGGGTAACGAAGTTGATGGTGGTGCTGTTGGGACTCGGAGGAGGACATGGACATGGAAGAAAGAGAAGAAAAAGAAGAAGGGTGAGTACTCTTGGTGATTGATGACATGTTTGGGGTTGCTGTTGAAGGGTTTGCTATTGTTGTATTAGTAACTTCCACAGGCTTTCTTGAACGGTTTTTGCCCCTATGCATGTGTCTTTCACAGTACTTTGAATCTGGGTAGGCTTCTTTCGAACATCTCCATTTCTTTCCATCTGTTCTCCTACACCTCCCAGGCTCTGGGTCCACTTTTCTTCCCAATCCCATCTGGAAACAGTTCCATCCAACTGCCAAATACAACAGGAACCTCATTGTTAACTAAAACCCACAAGGAAAAAAAAAAAGTCTAAAGTAAAACCAAAACAGATGGAAATAGAAGTCATTAGAAAAGTTAAAGTGGGTTTAATTTTTGGGCTTTACTGTGTTGAGGCTGGCGAGAGAAAAGCCTGGAAGAAAGTGAGGAGTCCAAGCAACTTCTCTTGATTGTGAAGAGGAGATCAGGTGGTATTGGGATGCCTGAGACCATGTACTTGAAGATTAGAGCTTGGTGTTCAAGCTCTTGCCACTGAGATGCAGTAAAAGGAAATCTGTTTCTCCCGCTCATCATTCAACAGAGAAGAAGAAGAAGAAGAAGAAGAAGAAGAAAAGGAGAAGAAAATTGTTGAAAGCAAAGCTAATAAGAAAAGGTGGGAAAAGAAAAAAGGGCACTTATTTTTAGACCACACACAGTTCAACAAACATGAAGAAAGAGAGATAAAAAGAGGGTTGGTTTCTCTGTAAGTGTGTTTGTGGGTTGGTCATTACTTATTTACTTGAGAGGCCTGGCCTGGCCTGGCCTGGCCTTCTGCTGTAGACTGTGTAGAGTAGGTATATTTATTTCAGGGACCATTTCCCTGCAGAATCATCTGTACATGGATAAAACTAATGCTTCTCATTATAATGCTGCCACCTCTTTTCTCTCTCTTTTTTTTCTTCTTTTCTTTTCTTTTTTTTTCCTGACTCTCCTGAGTCCTGAGGGAGAGCAGCTGCAGCCTGCAGCTGCTCATATTATGACTGCGCCTCTCTGTTTGCTTTCTGGTCCTGCAGCTAAGCTGCCTCAGTTGGCAGCTCTTGTCTCTGACAACTCAAACGGAAACCCATAAAACTAAAGGTGAATGGGATTAAAAAGAGAGAATTATTATTATTATTAACTACAGGAGTTGGTGTCTGAACCCAAATGCCAGTCCTCTCCTGAGAAGTTTTGTACGCTTTTGGGCTTTTACTGCTACTACTAACTCTTTTACTTTTTCTGTTCCTTTACCTCAGACCCCAGTCTCCGGTATCCCCCACTTACTATACGATCTTTTTTCAATTTGGGAAATTGGGAAAATGAAAGGTTATTTCTAGGTGTTCTAGGGTTCTTTTGGAGCTTAACCAGGCTAACTCTTACCACTTTTTTCACTTTTTTTTTTTTTTTATCTCATCTGTCTTTTGTTTTTTCAAAAAATAAATCTTTGTATTTCTTTCATATGTTGTTTGTTCTTTTCTCTAATTCCCAAATAAAAGAAACATGTGCTGGTTTTTCTGTCTCTTGTAAAGTAGCCAAGTCTGCAATCAGCATAAACCAGCTCAGTTAGGTAATGTCTTAAACTCTTTAACCATCACCATTGATCTAATTATACCTATTTTATTCATTGCTTAATCCAAGGGTTAATATTCTTTAAGCAAAGGCAGCTCTTCATTATTACCACAGCTCCTATAATAACAACTAGGGTTTGGGGTCCAAAAAGAGTTAACTGTACAGAACTGTTTGAACAGTTTCCAAATGATATACTTGTTTCTCCCCTGTAGTTTGGGACTATTGTATAGTTTTATTATAAGGTCAGGTCAGTGACTCAGTGGAGAGATATTATTGAGCTTTCATCTGAGTGGAAAAAGGGCATTCAAGAGTAAGATATAGTAGGAAAGAGAGTGTAGGACTATTTATTTTGTTTGGTTTTGCATTTAATTCCCTGCCACTATTCGTGTATTATAATAAGTTTGGCAGGTGTTGTACAAAGTAGTGAACTCTTTGGCACTGTTCATAAACGCTGTCCTTATCCCCCTGGCAGGTTCAAACACATGCAAAGCACTTTTTTTTCTTCAAAAAAAAAAACCCCACTTGACCTGAACCAGCCCTTCCCCATTGCATTTCTTGAATAAATTCCCTTTTCAAACTTCCCTAAGCTTAGTTTGGTAGACCCCACTTTCATTGCTCGACTTTGCTCCCAAAAGTAGTGACTAATGAATAACCAAAAAAAATGTTTATGATTCAGTGAGCTAATGAAAAATATTCACCTTCATTGATGTTCCTGGAAGAAACATTGGCCTTCAGGGCTCCAGCTACCCAACTCGAAAAGTTTTGACAGCTTACAAATATTTATGGTCATTACTCATTCCTGTCTTAAAAAATCCAGCATTTGCCACTTTGCCAAGATTTGCTCATTAATTACTCTCTGCCATTATAAAAGCTTGAAAAAGACTATTCCTGATTAATTTCAAAGTTCAAACTCCATTAATCCAACCCTTTTAATTTCTTAAACCTCCCTACAATATAAAGCCGAGGAAATGAGAGCCACATGCTCAGCCATAAGGCCACAGAAAGGTAGCACAAGGTGTGTCTCAATAGGTCAAGAAACCTAGCATCACCCTGTACTGTGACTGCCATTTGAAGGCTAACAAAAAGAGCTCATTTCCATGAGTAGATTAGTCAATGACCGAACCAGGAGCTTGATAGAATCTTGGGCCGACAGTAGATGCAACCATTAAACTAAGTGTGCTGCTTGCAAAGATACTGTTGGTTTTGCTAAATGTTTGGTTAAGAGGGAACAAAACCTTAAAAGTTGGTTCTCCTAGATCCCAGATCTGCTGCTTATATTGAAAACTTCATCTACGATCTCTGAAAAGCACTTATGATTCCAACTGAAGTAAATATTTTTGGGTAAATTTAAAAAACATCCAATGAGAAAATTAAAAATTATTGAATGGTATAATGGGATAAAATATTTTTTAAAAGGAAAATAAATAAATATATATATGAAATTGTAGAAAAAAATCTTGTAAAGACTAATATAAGCCTATTTTTTTCCTCCCTCAACTTTCTTTCCTCTCTCCTCACTCTTCTCCATTCAAGTTTCATAAACATGAATGCATGGGTTTTCATACTTTCAGTAATTCATCCGTTCCACAACCTTGAAGCATATGAATTTTCCTCTTCGTCCTTTCTTGTAAGAGAAGTTTTACAGCTTGCCAATATTTGCATAAAAGCATTAAGCTTATTTTTTGTATGAGTTAACTAAGAGAAAGCGGGAATTAAAGGTATATTTTGTATGAATTAGTTGAAAGAAGGATGAAATTAAAAGAAATGAAGAAAAGAGATTGGGTGGAAAATAGGGAAAGGGTATATTTGCCTTTATAATATCCTTACTAACAATTTTTTATTTTTTTATTTCTCTTTTATAAATTATTTCAAGTTATTAGACCATTGGATAATTATACTCATTAAAAGGTTTTTTTTTTAAAAAAAATTTACCCAATATTTTTTTTTTACTTTAAACATTTCAGGGAGCCCACAAGAATGGAACATCCCTTCATTGTGTATTTTTTTTTTTTACAAAAAAAAAAAAAAAAAGAATCACAATCTGAAAATAAGAAGAAAAAAAAATACAAATATTGAAATTCAAACTTCAGACCTCTTAAAGATAACTGTATGAACCCACTGGACTAAATCTATCGGTACGGTTCACAAAGGGCAAAGGCCAAGCAATACAAAATCTCATTCTCAGTCCAGTTATGACTAGCCTCAGCATTGCTCTCCTTCAACCCCTTTGCCTCATGGGACATGACCAAGACATGTTTGTCTTGAATCATGCCAAGACAAATAATGATGAATAAGAGAAAACATTCAATTCTAATAACATTTTATCTGAATTTCTGCCATTTTAGAATGCAAAATTTTGATCGGCATATGCTAAACTTCTACTCTTTCTGCTGCTATTCAGCTCAAGAAATATTTCCAATGCCTTGTTACCAAGGTAATTTTGTCAAGAAAATTTCAAGCCGCCATGTAACCTAGCTTATTCACAAGTTCAATCCAATGGTAAAATAAGAACATGTTATTTGACAAAATTCAAACAGGCTCCTACTACCTCATCAACCCCATACAGTACAAATCTCAAATTATTAATTTTCGATTTTCCGGGTGCCAAGTAGAAAATGGCAAGAGAAGGGGAATCGAGATGAAGGAAAAATAAATACTTTTACAAACCTATTAAAATTTTTAGCCGATATTCGTATACATTGCTACAATACCAGGATATCCTTGAATGGTTGTGGTCCTATTCCTTCTGGATAAATGAGAGAACAAGATCTGTATATACAGAGAAGAGTTGTGTGTCCACAAACAGCTGGGAGAAGGGGCGAAAACCGTGAGTATGTTTTCAGCAATTAGTAGTATAGCTCTTTCGGAATCGGTTACGGTTAAAAAAATAAATATGATAATATCATCCTCATAAAATGGTAGAAAACAAGGCTCAATATAATATAATTATTCTCAAATTAGGACTTGTTGGCAAATATCTAGCTAAGGGAATTGAGGGACTCACCTTCATAAATGGTCGATCACGATTAGGGAATGAATCAATGAAACTCTCTTTTAAAAGCAATGATACCTGAACATAAGAAGAAATTCAGGATTTTATTTTTTGTTTTTGAACAATACAAGGTAGCAGAACATGACATATAAATACTGCATATACAACTTCGTCTTCCATCTATCTGTGCAAGACTAAATTCTCACACATATACATGAATAACCATTCCTAAGCCCGGATAAAAAAAGTTTGGGTTGTGGTAGGTTGGCCAGCATAAAACTATAATTATATCTTTTGGACATAAATCCGTCAAATTCCGTCAACCCAAATAGGATATATATTGATAATATGTTGGCAATATCCATTCAACAAAACCGAGTATGGTTTTGACATCCTTATGACCCTAAACATATCCCTGTCACCCAAACTTGTAATCTGTATCTGGTAACAGCAATATCTATGATAAAAAATTCTAACGAAACAAAGCTGCTTTGCTGAAATATTCTAATTCAACGAAACACAAACCTTATCGTTGTTGGACTGTACATTTGTAATTGTGTGTGACCGCATGTTCGAACAAAGAGAATCCAAGTATGATCTTAACACTGATAGAAAACCTTTAGCGGCTTCAATCTATACCATAAAAAACATAAAAACAACAATTAGCAAACCACTGAAATGACAGCAGCACTTCATTAGATGACCTTGAACAAGCAATTACACACAAAAACCAAAACATATCAAATAAAAGGTGATTCAACGATTCATATGGATAATTTCCCAAATAAAGAGACAGTCAAATTGTAAACTTCAGATTATGGTGGTAGTCTAGTCCACCCCCAAAATGGTAGGAATTATAGTTTCTAGTTAGACCTCACAATACAATCAATGCATAAGACAGATACTGATAAGTTGAAAAAGCATAATAATAACAACTTTTGTATATGATTCCTATCACAATGAAGAAACGCTCAGTTTTCATGATAACAATCATGGAATGCAAACAATTCCCCTTGTGCAAGAAACAAAGTGCGACAGAGTAACCATCTATATAAGATAAATCGACAATGACAATGCTCTGCACATTGAAAACCATGCCAAACACCTACAATCTATCCGGTCAAGTTCAGTAGCTATGTTACTCGGACTCGGGTGTATGTGCCCGACACGGGTATGTGCCCGACAAGGGTATGTTTGATTTATTCTAAGTTTTTCCATGTATTTCGAGGGTCCTTGGGAGATCATATCCCCATACCCATGTCCGAATATGCGTCGGACACAGGTGTCAGACACGGGTACTTCAAGAAAAATGAAAAGTCGGAGCAACATAGTTCAGTAGTATGCTGTCAGCAAAGGTTTCATATCATCTACAATTCTTTAATTATACAATGTGAATCATGAATTTTGTGGGGGTCCACCTGAAATTTTTATATGGAGCCCACTTGAACCACACCCATGAATGTTTAAATTGCATAATTGTATACAATTCATTGTAAGATTTGCGTTAAAAGGAAAACTGAAATATCAATGGCAAAAAGCATACCTGCAGATCTGTGCACTCATGTACTGGTCTTTTCCTCCCCAAAAAACTTTCCCCAACAAGCTTTGCATGATAAGGACTTAAGCATGCAAACAGCTCCTTATGTTGTGGCAGTTGTGGTATTGTCGATGCCTTTATCTATCACATCATGCAATGAGAAAGTTAGAACAGAAGAAAAGGGCTCGAACCTTAGACTAAAATATGTCTCAAGAACAAACATCCTCTCTTCAAATGCACAATGGAAACTAGGTGATGAAATGTAATCTACAAACTTGTAAGCACTAAAAATATGCAAAATAAAAGCAAGCAATTTTATGAATTTGGCCATCTATTTGTTAAGCAAGAAAACAGGCTTTTAAATATCCATATTAAACTTGAAAACAATGTGATTAACTTCTTTCTGTTGACCTGAGAAAATCAAACAGACCTATGAGAACTGTCATACGATTAGATTATGGTAGTATAAAAGAAAAGGACATTAAACCATTGGTTTCTCCACTGAAACAATAATTTCTCAAGCACACCACCCCGATAGAAAAAATAAATAAGAGGAAGTGGAGAGAAAGAATAGTATAGTAATCAAACTAAAACTTTTATCTTTATTAGCAAAAGGGCCTAATATTGCAATCAAACAAACATATTAAAATTTGTAATGTATTACATTATTATGTAATAGTACCTAGAAAACAAAAATAACGTAATAGTCATTATAAAAATAAAAAATAAAAACAGTCTGCCATGCATCTAATAAGTTACAGTGTGATGTGAACACATGAGAAGATGCAAACCTGGTTCTTATTAGCATCAACCAGAATGACATTGGCCAACTTTGACGGCATTTCACTGGTTTTGTTCTTTACACCAACCTACAGATGAGTACAATTTTATTAGCCATTACAACATCAGATAATAAACTAACTCAAAAAAGAATAAAACTAATTATAAACTGTGAAGAGTGCATTAAAATCTATATTCCACCATAATGATGTTGAATTTTCAAATGTGCCATAGTTCAATTTTAAACATATTTATGGGGAGATAATTTATTCGACATCATATTACTTTCTAGATGATAACTAGAAAGAAAATTTTTACCCAAGAGTCTTTATTCGTACATATACAATAAAACCAAGTCTTTTCCCAGTATGTGGATTCGGCTACATGGGTTATCTAGACCATTATGCTCTACTTAATACGATATCCTCATAAGCTCAATAAAAGCAAGATCATTTTGACAGTTTCCCTCATGTTTTCTTTGGTCTACCTCCTCCTTTTCCTTTTGACACAAGTATCATCCACTAAGAACATCTAGTTTACATATAAACGAATTACGACTTGTGATTTCTCTGAAAGTAAATAACTCAAGCATGCCAACATCGAGCATTTTTTAAAAGAAATGGAGAAATTGAGCAGGACTCGAGTTTGAAAACTTACTATGTAAGGAACAGGAGCATCTAAAAAGTCCAGCATATCATCTGGCAAAACCTGGAAATTTATGAATGCAAGTGCTGAAAATATGAACAGTTTAAATATCAATTTAGAAAATATGAAGAGTATCATTAAGAAATGATACCGGCATCAAGAGGCTTTGCCATTGATACGGACGGATCAGAGGGACAATTGACAAAACTGTAGCAGATAAGATTCCCTGCAAATAAGTTCAAATCTAATATAAATGCAGATATTCTATATTTCTAACTATCAATCACTGAAGAACAAAAAACACAAGACATAATCCATATCGTTCAAAATATAACTTATAAACATCAAGCAGAAAAAACTCGAAAGAATTGAGATGAAGTCTGCTAATTATAAAAATATAGATCCACATCTATGCACCTAAATATGCAAACTCCGCGCTACAATCTGATTATAAAACATTCCAGGCTAATGGATGCAACCAGATACCAGATGGAAGCAGATACACTGGTTTTAAAGTTAGAACAGGATAATTGCAACAATTCATCCGGTTTCAACAGAAAGATTGGTAGCTGAAACATAGTCAACCAGTAAAAGACCACCATCAATTAAGATAAACACTTAATACCTACCAAATTCGAACAAACAACCACAATCTGTTTTTCCAGCAGTGCTCCAGCAACGATTGTTAACACCTGCAGGATAAGAAAAATCAATTCTACTAACCTCTCAAGAATCCATACAAGACCAAGCAAATTTAAATAACTAATGCTCATCATAACACACACAAACAAAAACAGATTAAATGGTGTTTGGTGATCATGTCACAATAACAAATAGAACAAGATTTAAAACATCAGGACAAAGCTAGCAAATTTTCATGATTAAAATCATGCTGTACTTCATAGATTAATGAATAGTAACAGCTTAGAATTACTAATGCAGCATCACCACTGGATATATTAGCCCACTCGAAAAAGTGCAAAAACAAATTTATGTCCTTAAAATTTCACAACAATAAAGTCCATGAGGGAAAAAAAAATTATATGACATCCAAAAAGCCAAGTGTGACATCAATAACAATCAACTTAAGAGGAAAACCCAAACCAGCATGTTATGCTTCTGTGAATAAAACAGGGACATATGCTTACGTGTTCAAGCCGCAGAGATCCACACATGCAGGCAACAGCCCATGTTGATAGAGCAGTTGCTTCCTCTTCTGCCAAAAGGGAACCATGTGCCTGATAAAAGCAGACAATAGTGAGATGCAACTGAACCACCAAGTCTGAAATGAGAAATGCAACATTATCTCATCCTATGAAACTAATAATCATGGTTACCTCTGCTAATTCAAGACTTGTACTGCAAGATCTCAAATCAATTGTTGAGCCAGCAATATGCAAAACTTTTTCATCATGTCTATGATATTCCAGTGGATGAAGATGCTTCAAAGGATGAAACCTAAGTTTTGAACCCCTTGCAGGGCAAGGTAACCGATAATATTCACATAGTATCTGTAATGATCCGTGATTGTTTGCCTGGAAATTGGGGGGAATCAATTTCTCTAATATATGTCACAAAACAAGGGTGGCATGTCATAAGGGTAAGATTAAAAGCTTAAATCAACTTAAAACAAGACATATTCAAACCTTAGCCCATTCAAGGATATCAAGGTGATCACTGGAATCTTCCTGGCCAGATATAGATGCCTCTTCTGTTTCTGTATTATCAACATCACTCCTCAAATTCCTGTCTTCGCAAGGAGAACCTTGAAAACTGCATAGACACATATATAAATACCATATTTTCATCACTCAACAATTGACCAAGTCACTTCTACATGGAAAAGTGTGTGTACATTAACATGTAAATACATGTATGTTTGTGAAGTTAGACATAGAGAGACAAAAAGGGAAAACTTCCATTTAAATGATCACTGAAAAACAAATGCATACAATTTTAAGATTTGATACTGTATGCAGGGTACATGGTAAATAGTCATCCACATAGTTGCAGATGTAGAAAACAACAGATAGCATGAAAGTGCTACGTTCTGGATTGTTAAAAAAATAACCAAAAGATAAGCTCCTAAATGTAAAAGGGCCAAAAGCATACTTCAGCAAGACATAAAAAACTGATTCACCATATAAGCATTCATAGAATTGAGTAGCCAACTAAACAAATAGGAGTATAGCAAACACTGTACCGGCAAGAAGATTCAGAGCTTTCATATTGATAATAGCAAAGAAGTGGTAAAACAGCATTCGGCAAACGTCTTTCGACCGCTTGCTTATTTGTTGTGAAATCATCAACATCAGTATGACAATCCTCAGGATTTGCACCAATAGATTCTTTTTTACTTGCAGACGTCTCAGGTTCCAGATCAATTGGAACAACAGTAACGGCTTTGTTCGAGTCAAAGTCCCTCTCGAGCATTTGATGCTCCAAACTATTCCCATCATCAGTACCTCCAGGTTTAGAATCTCCTGAACTTAATTCAGAGGTTTCGGTCGTTGTGTTCTCGATGTCCTCTAGAGCTCCTTGATCTTTTGATACATCATCAAGATTTGCTTTGTTGCTATAACTGTCTGACAATTCTAAATCTATATCACCAATACTTTTTGTTAACCGTTCCAACCTCTCTTCATCAAATATGCTGCATGAAAATTTTTAAGGAGAAAAAAGTCATGACAACCAGAGATCTGAGATAAAACCATATTGCTAGCATGTAGCATCAAATCCTCAAGATTTCAGTCCAAAAACTTTACTGAGTGGGATCATCTACATCTATGCATTAACTTAAATTGATGTTTCACAGGTTTGAGCAAATAAAAAATCCAATGATATAAGACCAAATCAAGCTATAATTTACCCTTTATGATAATAATAATAATAATAATAATAATAATAAGTTAAGAGAGAGGTTTGTAAGTGATCCTCATTATCATTTGTTGTATCAGATATTTAATAAAGCACACCTATTCAGCACACCAAAGTGCAACTCAAAGAATGGAAGCCTTGAAAGAATGCAATAACATCTGCGAGTGGTCATCACATAACGACTCAGAGACGGGTAAGCAGGTTGTCTATCTGAAATCAAGGAAAGCAATCCAGAGGGCTTTTGTACTATTTCTTCAACTAACACACAGCACCCATACAAACTGGAATTATCAGCAACCTAGAGAGAGAAAGAACAGAAAAACCAACATCAAATTGAACTTTTTATAATCAATCGAAGATATGAGGACAAATAAAACAAAATGCAATCATCACTAAATATACAAATGATAGAGCTATAGGCAGTGATCTAGTAAAATTAAAGATCAAGCACAGGGCATAGATGATTAAAAGGTTCAAAAATGAAGTATGAGTTGATAACAACCACAACAAAAAGAGAAGTCTGTTAGCATAGAATAGCAATGACAACAGCAAGGATTTTGGGATCTGAAAAAGACCAAGTTTTCACCAAAATTCCAGAATACACTAGCCTCTATTGCTAGCTCTGACTGAAGAATGAACAAGCAAAAAGGATTCACATGAGTTTCACTTCTCAGTATCTATCGCTACAGCTATAGAATTTTAAAATTGTGATCACCATTTAGCATGTCAAACTTTGACCACGTAAGAAGTAGGCAATACAACTGAAAACAGAAAACACGATGAAAATATAAGATTTCAACAGTAGAGAACCAAATAGCATAATATTTAAAGGTTACCTGTAACCGGAATACAAATGACAGATCACTTTGTTTTAAGTGTTCCTGCAAGACAAGCATCGTGACAGAAAAATTAGCATTTGACATGACATGAACTTTCATTATGCAACTTCACATGTGCATGTGTGTGCTTATGTAAGTCTCTAGCATTAAAAATTGTAATGGAACCAAATGCATAGGCTAGAATTAGCTAATATAGCGTATGGAGACAAGTGATCACAACCTGACCTAACCTCAAAATAAATGTCAGTGTCATATATGACCCCACTTTGGTATCAGAATAGAAAAAAGGAACTGGTTTACATTGTCAATAAAGTGATAAAAATTCAAATTATGCAGTCTGAAGAAGCATTCAGTTAAAATAAATCTAGAACTCATTTAGACAACTAATTTTTATTTTTTTATGGTAATACTCCAAAACAAGTATGTTTGAGAAGGTACAAGCAAACAACCCTAGACAATTTATCATCCAGTGGAAGAGCATTAATATCACATTTTAGCATAAATACCTGTGAAAGAAGAATTTCATTCAGCTCACTCATTGAAGGGGTTTTCTCAACAGCATGAACCTAAAACAACACAAACTGAATTTAGAAATTGCAGCTTAAGGGCACATCTATGTTGCAAATACATATTTACACGGGAAAGAAACAAAAATTAAATTGACAAAATCTTTCAACTGGGGATTTATATTACAGCATGAGTTAAACTCTTTTTAATTTTCATATTACACACTCAACTAAGCACCTAACAAGAGAAAAAGAAGGAACCATATAGCCAACCTCTACGCCTCCAGGGAAGCAAAATGAAAGAAGATCCTTGTGTTTAAGTGGCAGCTGCTTTTCTGGGGGATAAACAAATAAGACCTGAAAGTAGAGGACAGACAATCAATATCAAAGCCATAACCCCCTCCCTCTCTCTGACATACACAGAGACCCTTCAAGATATAAGAAATCACTTGTTTTATAAAGAACACCCACCTGGGGTTCAAGGTTAGGTTCGACATGAGAAGTACTCTGATAACTTAGAGCACTTTGCAACTTCCCAGAACCTTCAAACTTTCTGGTGACATATTGCCTTTGAAGTGCCTGAATATCACAATTAGGAGGAAGTCCAACAACAACCAGGCTCTCTAACAGCCTCGATGGTTCTTTCAAAGATCTATGATCCTGCACACTTAACAAAAAAAAATGTTATGAAAACACTTAGAAATTTTTGGTTATCAATTAAATTTAATTACAATTCATAAAAAGTAAAATATAGAAGAGGTTTATCAGGTATTGTACTAGGCCTCGCAATATATATCGAGTGACAAATAGACAAGCAACTACTTCACTTTAAGAGCGCTAAATGCAGGAGTAAAAGACTGAATGAAACATACAGAAAATGACAGCTATAAAAAAAAAAAAAAAAAAAAGAAAGAAAAAACATCCCTCAGTAGACACTTAATGAGAAAACTCCGTAGTCCATACACAAGTGTGAGTAGCCTTAACAAGAACATGTACACTTGAGCTAAGTACCATACCAAGTATTGCAACTGAAAGCTTGCCCATTGGCGCTTTTGGATAGTCAGAACTTCCGGATTGTAAGTTCCTCTTCTCAGTTCAGGGGGTTGCGAGAAGCCTTTTAGCACTCTCGAAACATGACGTTGTAGCTTCTGAAATTGGCTACCACCATTTTCATCTTTTGATGAATATACAGCAAATGGTAGGGGAGAACGAACAGCAGTTGCAGCTGCAGCAGCAGTAGCAACTGCTCTTGCAACATCCTCCGTAGTCTGCATGAAAAGCGATGCACTCCATCCAGGGCTACCAGAATCTTCACTCTTAGACATCCTTAACGCTTCTCAACAGTTAACATACAAAAAATAAACAATTGCTAAAAAATAAAAATTTTCATTAAATTTGACCGAAATTACTAGCTTGATCACTTTCCGCCTTTCAAGTGGGAAAAAAAAAAAATTGAAAACCCTTTTTTCAACAATCCCTGATCGATCATCTAAAGATCGATTAATTATCTAAGCGAAAAAACAAGTTCAAGAAATTGCTTAAATCACCCTTTTGACTCAGACAAGTTACAGTAATTAAACGTCTATCTGAGTTGGAAAAAAAATCATTCAATTACTTCCCTTCTATCAAAAATATTTCAGTTACAACTTACAACGAGCTTTGAGGACAAGACAAAAGTTAGAAAAGAGGAAATAAATAAAAAGCTATCAATTTTCTTGTAATAAAGTATGACTCCAGTTCAAAGTACAGCAATTCGCACATAATTTTGCAGAAAAAATCTTGCAATTCAAGCATAAAAAAAAAAAAAAAAAAAAAAAAAAACCAATCAACAATCTAAAGAGAAACTTTGAATCCACGAAGGTCAGAGCTTAAAAGCAAAGGGAAAAAAAAAGAGCTTTTTGACATAAACATGAGTATTGAAAATTAACCTCGAGAAAGAATCAAACTCAGAACCAAAACAAAAATCAACTTACCTTCAAAAAACGATATGGAGCCGCAACAAGCGAACAATTCCTTTTTTCGCCTTTTAACTTCAGGAAAAGATAAATTAAGAAAAAAAAGGGGGAAAAATTAGCAGAGACAGAAAGAAAACAGAGAGTGTTTAAGCGGCCGCCATATAAAGGGAAAAAAAAAAAAGAAAAAGCTCTCTGCGTAAGGTAAAAAAGCTTCGGTTTTTATTTTTTCTCTTGTTTTTTGAGAAAGCAAAGACCGAAGGAAAGAAGTGACGACAAGTATTGTAGTAAATTAATTTTATTCTAGTAATTAATGAAGGTTTTTTAGAACCGAAAAAAAAAAAAAACATTATAAAGGGGTTTTTCTTTTTCCTCGGTATGCGTCATCGAAGAAGCTGCAAACAAAGTAACAAAGACAGCGGTCATTTTCTGTGTCTTTCTCTTCTTCTTGGTTTTGTCGTGCAACACTATGTTCTTATGTCCCTAACTCCCATGTTTATACGGCTTAGCTCTTAAGATTGAGATTTGAGATTATGCAAATTAATGAATCCCAAAATAAAGTTTTGTTTGGTAAAATAGAAAACTATATAACACATAAAATCTTTTTAATTTACCAATCCTCTCCCAAATCCTAATCTTTAATTTAAATCTATCTATTATTAATTAACAAGAAGCATTAGTTTAATTAATTAACAAGAAACGATCATAGGGGGGGAGAGATCTGCGGACAGGATCCTTAAGATACGGTTCTGTTTTGCATTTGACTAAAACTTTTACTACTTCCTTGATTTCTAGAAATTATGAACAGTTGTTTCATCAAAAATAAAAAAGGAACTATGAACAGCTTTGTCAAATCAAAAGTACTTCAACAAATTAAGACTATTTTCTTGTTCCATCAAAAATTTCTAAATCTACCCAATTTCAAACTTTTTTCTAAACAATTTGGTACGATTATAACTTTAGTAAATTTCTTTAAGTTTTTTATTTTTATTTTTAATTCTATATATAGTTTGGATAGACTTATTCATAGGTCGGGTTGGGTTAGACCGCAATCTTGAAAATTTATTTTTTCCTTATCCAAACTCATTCGGATTGGGCCTGGACCGACCCGTATAAGCCTATTTCATTATTAAAAAATTATTTTTATATTAATATTTATATATTTTTTATAATTAAATTTAAATTAAAAAAATATTTTTTATTTTAAAAATAGTAATTCGGGCCGGACCGATTCGAATTACAAAATACCTTGTCCAAGCCAAACCCAATACTGGCCGAACCTACCGAACTGGACGGGCGGACTACCCGATCCATGAACAGGTGGGGTTAGCAGAAAAGAATATAAATATTAAAATTTGAATGCGAAAAATTTACTAAATATTATTTTTTTAAAGATAATTATATAAATTAATTGAATTAAATTCAAATTTACAAACTTAATTTGTTGAACAAGAAGAATCATGCATATTTGTTCAGTCGAACTCAGTAGTTTTCTAAATAAGAAGAAGCTATGTGTATCAATCGTGCTAAATTCTCGGATGCAATCTTAAAAATATAATAATACGAAATTGTTATTGAAATTTGTCTAAGATTTTTTGTAAAATTTAAAGGGTGGCATGGGGAAGTAGTACCACTAGTAGGCAAACAATTGACAGGCATGATTAGGGTTGCTAAGAGTGTTCCCCTTTTGGCCTTTTTTTTGTTGTTGGGTTTTTGTGTTTTCCAGTACTCTGGACATATGGTGATGGTGTAACAAAGGGTGGGGTGGGGACCAAACATAAGTTGTTCATGTTGATGATGGATTGTATCAGACAGGACAATAAGGAGTTGATGTCGGCTACCACATGTTTAGAGATGGTAATGGATAATTTGA
Source organism: Fremontodendron californicum (assembly GCA_030761205.1). Taxonomy (NCBI): domain Eukaryota; kingdom Viridiplantae; phylum Streptophyta; class Magnoliopsida; order Malvales; family Malvaceae; genus Fremontodendron; species Fremontodendron californicum. The sequence goes on from JAULJL010000006.1 coordinate 2,099,161, forward strand.
ATTCGAATATTTGTAATTATTTAATTTACTTTTTGCGGATTTGAATATTATCGATTCGGATATTATAATCACTATTCGTAACGGATTCGGAGCGAATGCGGATATGAAACTTCGAATATTCATTATTCGAATCTGCTTATTTTTTCGAATTCGGATATCCTAAGCCATTATCCGTTTATTTTAATTTAAAATTAATTTTTGTTTGATTTTATATTTTTATTTAATTTTTTTACTTATTAAATTCAGATATTTAGCGGACATATGATGATGGTGTAACAAAGGGTGGGGAGAGGACCGAACACAAGTTGTTGATGATGGATTGTATCAGGGCATGAAGGAGTTGATGTGGGCTACCACATGTTTAGGGATGGTAATGGATAGTGTAAATTCGAATATTTGTAATTATTTGATTTGCTTTTTGCGGATTTGAATATTGTCGATTTAGATATTATAATTATTATTCGCAACGGATTCGGAGCGAATGCGGATATGAAACTTCTGATATCTATTATTCGAATCCGCTTATTTTTGCGAATTTGAATTCGGATATCCTAAGCCATTATCCATTTATTTTAATTTAAAATTAATTTTTGTTTGGTTTTATATTTTTATTTAATTTTTATACTTATTAAATTCATATATGTAGCGGATATCTGATGATGGTGTAACAAAGGGTGGGAAGGGGACCAAACACAACTTGTTGATGATGGATTGTATCAGACAGGGCAAGAAAGAGTTGACGTGGGCTACCACATGTTTAGGGATGGCAATTAATAATGTGAATTCGAATATTTGTAATTATTTGATATGTTTTTTGCGGATTCGAATATTGCGGATTCGGATATTATAATTACTATCCGCAATGGATTCGGAGCAAATGCGGATATAAAATTTCGGATATCCATTATTCGAATCCGTTTATTTTTGCGGATTCGGGTATCCTAAGCCATTATCCGTTTATTTTAATTTAAAATTAATTTTGTTTGATTTTATATTTTTATTTAATTTTTTACTTATTAAATTCAGATATTTAGCTGACATCTGATGATGGTGTAACAAAGGGTGGGAAGGGGACCAAACACAAGTTGTTGATAATGGATTGTATCAGACAGTGCTATAAAGAGTTGATGTGGGTTACCACATGTTTAGGGATGGCAATGGATAGTGTGAATTCAAATATTTGTAATTATTGGTCTGTTTTTGCGGATTCAAATCTTGCGGATTCGGATATTATAGTTACTATCCGCAACGGATTCGGAGCCAATGCGGATATGAAATTTTGGATATCCATTATTCGAATCCGCTTATTTTTGCGGATTCGGATTCGGATATCCTAATCCATTATCCATTTATTTGAATTTAAAATTAATTTTTGTTTGATTTTATATTTTTACTAAATTTTTTTACTTATTGAATTCAGATATTTAACGGACATCTGGTCATAGTGTAACAAAGGGTAAAGGGGGACCAAACACAAGTTGCTGATGATGGATTGTATCAGACAGGACAGGAAAGAGTTGATGTGGGCTACCACATGTTTAGAGATAGCAATGGATAGTGTGAATTCGAATATTTGTAATTACCTGATCTATTTTTTGCGGATTCGAATATTGCAAATTCGGATATTATAATTACTATCCGCAATGGATTTGGAGAGATTGCGGATATGAAATTTCGGATATCCATTATTAGAATCCGCTTATTTTTGCGGATTCGGATTTGGATATCCTAATCCATTATCCGTTTATTTGAATTTAAAATTAATTTTTGTTTGATTTTATATTTTTATTTATTTATTTTTTTTACTTATTGAATTCGGATATTTAGCGGATTTGGATATCCGACAGATAATGTTATTTAATTCGGATTCAGATTGTAATATTCGGATTGAATACGGATAATAAACGAATTCGAATTTTAAAGCAGATTTATAAATTCAGATTCAAATATTAAAAATATATATATCCGATCCGTTACCATCTAAGTTACTCTTTAGACATATACATGCATACATATATGTATTTGACTTGTTTGGTTGGTACTTGGTAGTTGGTAGGTACTACTTAAAATTTTCCATGTTCTCCACTCCACTAGCTTCACTTATATTGGGCTTCAATTTTAGCAGGAGCCCAGTTCCATGAGACAAGTCCCAAACATAGTTTATTAGTAGTTCGGTTTGGACTTTGGATTAAATGAGATGTTATCCTAATATAGTATGAACTGTCTGAAACCAAATCAATTGGGAAATTCTCTCCCTGGCCTTTTGGTCTCCAATTTCACAAAACTTGAACTCAGCATGGAGCCCAAATTCAAAACCCATACTTACGATGATAATAGATAGTAAAAAATCGGATATCTTACATTATTCGATTTGTTTTTATAGATTTGGATACTAAGGATTTGCGATAATTTTATATTTGAATATTAGATTTATTATTCGCTGTGGATTCATCTATAAAATTTTAAATATTCGTTATTTAAATCTGTTTTACTTTTGATACAAATAATATCGGATATCTGAATCCGTTAACGCAAGATACTTGATTGCCTTGTTTTAGCTTAGGTTCACGTAGAAAAACTCTAGTAAAGGTTTAAAAAAGGGTAACTACCTTGTTTACATCGGAGTAAATGTATGGAATAAACAGGTTTCACGTTGGACTGTAAAGTCCAAAATATTGCTTGTTAGATTAGGGGCCCAAAATGTTGCTCCACCTTCAGCTCGTTTGAGGTTCTCATTGAAGAAGGCTCGAGAAGAAAAGAAAAATTACTGCTAAGTGAGCGGCTGGGCCTGATTGTCAACCGAATGCAGTAAATTATGCACAGTCCAAGCCTATGTTTTAATGGTCTGCTGTCTAGGCAAAGGGTTTAGGGGAAATTCCCATTATAATAAGAATCTGAGAAATCAGAATGTCAACCCACTAGGTAGCTTGGACCGTCTGAACTCTGAAGGGTGGGTAAGAAGTTCCCAAAGATCCCAAATAGTAGGGATGAACCAAAAAAAAAAAAAAATTGAGAAAATCGAAAACTAATTCAAACCGTAATATTCGATTCGGTTTTTATTGAATTCGGTTCAATTTTTGATTCATAAGTTAAAAAATCACAATTATTAAAACCGCAATAGGTTTTTTATTTTTTATAATATAAAAATAAATATTTTATTTCTAAACTAGTGAAAAAAAAATGTAAATACTATAAAAAAAAAAGATAAAATTTTAAAAATCGATGAACCAAACCTTTGGAATTCGGTTCGATTTTTAAAAAACTAAAATACTATACACATTAACTGTAATTTTTTTAAAAATCGAACTGAACCGAACCATTATAACCCCTACCAAATACACCACAGAGGTCATTCTTTTATTTTTTAGTAGCCTTTTAGATGTTGCACTGGTGGCTAAAAGAACTGGCTGCACTAGTGAGGACAGGGAGTTTGGGCATTGGGGGACAGTGGCGCTAAATAAGGAAATCTTCAGACACTGATTTTGTCCTTTAATTTTTTTTGTGCCCTTAGTAGGATCTCAAAAGTACTATTTGAGGGTTGGAAAGGGCATGAAATGCTGCCATCAAATTGAAAATCAGCTATGTAGGAGTTTGATTAAATTGTTAGTCGTCAAAGCCCCAGAAATCTTTCTTTAATTTTGCACATAAATGAAGTTTCAACTTTGTGTGGATGCTTAAGTTTCCTAGTTTGTTTGTGCTGCTGTAATTACCTTAAGACATTGGCTGAAAGATGGCCAAGTTCATTATTGACAGTGAATTTGATTTCACTTACCTTAGCCTGGTTTCTTCATTGCTTTCTCGATCTTGTCGGTTAGTCGAACCTAACATGTTTGTACTATGTGAATCAAGAAAAAGGCTCCAAAGGAGGATCAGATGAAATCCAAAGTAAAACCTTAAGTGATGATTATACAACAGTAATTAACAAGAGCATCCTATTTTCCAGCTAGAAAATGTATGGCTATTGGCCTGGCTGTGACATTTCAGTCATTGTCAAACTGTATCTCTGCTGCCACTTTTAGGGGAAGGGACAACTAGGGATTTTATATTTCACATTCATGCATTAGGGACCGTTAGCTTTACTTGTAGATAGATGAGATATTTACCAAAGCTGGAAGATTCTTATTTTCTTCCTTGATTCTTGATCAGAAATAGAGAACCTGAAGAAGGAGAATCACTTGGACTTCCTTATTTCACGTAGATCAGATGGATTGGATAGAACTTTTTGCAAGCAATTCCATGTAGGCACTCTGTGTATGTGTTTAATCCACTGCTGAAATGTATGGGAAAAGTGGCATGTAATGCTCAAGAATATAGCCAAGGAAAAGAAACATTCAGAGGTTTCTGCATATTTGTACTTGCAATTAACTGCAGTTGTATAGTAAATAAATTGTTCCCACAGTTTCCTCATGAATAGTTATTCTTCACGTGAGAGACCTCAGATAGGGGAGACCCGAGGAAATAAGGTAACCCTTCTTCATTTCAAGTTGCTAGGCTGAAAATTAACGGTGCAGATTCTGTCAGTTTCCTGCTTCTCTGCCTGGGTCCATGAAAACTGCTTACCAACTAAACTTTCAAATTTACAGTTTGAAAAAAACAAAAAACATTTACAAGTTGATATTGGTTTTGATTGTTTCTAAAGATCTTGCATTGTGAGGAAAAGTTTGGGTTTGTTATAGCTGTCAAAATGTCTTCTATTGCCCTAACTTCACTCCCTTCCAACGTGTCCGTGAAGCCAAAGGACCACCTTTTGATATTTCTCCTTTCTCTTTCACATCTTCACCCTGTAAACAAAGATCTTGGTTTTCCATGCTAATTAAGCCTTGATAACAGGCTGTATTGATGTGTTATTGTCTAATATATTGAAAAATGAAAAACTTCAAATTGCTGGTTGCAAATATGTGATTGAGTAGAAAATAGAGAAGCAGATGAACTTCACAGGATCTCTCCGATTATGCAGGATGAGAACCAATGCTGCAAAATTTTGTTACCATCAATCTCGCAAGTAGCATCTTTCTAATGTTGCTGACAGCAACTGTTAGAAGGACACACCGTACTGTGTTTTCATTTAAGGAAGAGAAGTCTTGCATTTAATTGAAAAGTTAATGGATACGAAAGTTGCCAATGCAAATTCCAGTTTCATTAATGCTAGCAGATAGTCCAAGGCAATATTACTCGGATTCGGGTGTGAGTGCTGAACACGGTATGTTTGATTTATTCTAAGTTTTTTCATGTATTTGGAAGGTCCTTGGGAGATCATATCCTTATATTCATGTCCGGATATGCGTCAGACAAGGGTGTCGGACATGAATACTTAAAGAAAAATGAAGAGTCGGAGCAACATAGCTCCAAAGTTGCATACCAAAGTTGATACAAGATTATAACTTGTTTTTGAAACCTGGTTGTGTTTATATAATGATACAGTATAAAAGAACTTCAGCTGAAACTTATATAATGTGTGAGGAAAAATAAGTGGACATGAGTCAAAATCACTATTGGATTTCAAATTACAGCTCAAAACTCAGTCAAGAAATGGAATTCACCCGCAATAATTGGATTCAAAAGATAATTTTTTTTTTCTCTTGCTTTTCCAAACCAAAAGAGTATTCTTGTTGTTATCTGAGAAAAAAAGTTACCACTAATTCACATGCATCACTGCTGAAAATCTGTCGTTTCTCACACATGGAATAAGTCTCATTATCATCACGAGAAAGTATGCATTGCATGGGGCATGGGCATACCTCCAATTACCAATTGCAATGGCTCAAAATATCCACACTTTCCCATCTATATAAAGGGTAACAAATTCCCTTCGAGCATAGCCTAAAAAAAATAGTGGCAAAGATGATTCTCCCAATCTTTTTCATTTTTTCATTCCTATTCTCCTCCTCCAATGCCTTAGACTTCTGCGTTGCAGACTTAAATGCTCCTCAAGGTCCTCTAGGCTACTCTTGCAAGAAGCCTGAAGTAGTCACCATAGACGATTTTGTTTTCTCAGGCCTAGGTGCAGGCAACACCTCAAACCTCATAAAAGCTGCTGTAACACCAGCATTTTCTGCTCAGTTTCCTGGTGTTAATGGACTTGGCATTTCCATGGCTCGTCTGGATTTGGCTGTTGGTGGAGTGGTGCCTATGCATACACACCCTGGGGGTTCAGAAATCCTTCTTTTTATTCAAGGCTCAATTACTGCTGGATTCATATCCTCAGCCAACAAAGTTTACTTCAAATCTCTCAAAACGGGGGATATTATGGTTTTCCCCCAAGGTTTATTGCATTTTCAAATCAATGCAGGTAAAACTCAAGCGTTGGCATATGTATCTTTCAGTAGTCCAACCCCTGGTCTCCAGATCCTGGACTTTGCCTTGTTTGCAAATGATTTGCCCTCTGACATTATAGAAGAGACTACTTTCCTCGACGATGCTCAGGTTAAGAAGCTGAAAGGCGTTCTTGGAGGAACTGGTTAAAATATCTAAATCTGTGGAGACTGTGGAGAGTCTTTTTTTCTCTTTCATAATTTTGTGCTTCCTTGGTTTCTTGTCAATTGTCATGTTAATTAAGAAGTCTGGAAGCATAAATGTCTTCCAGTCAACGGTAGTTTGTTTAAAATTACTAGCAAAAGAGTCTATCTAATTCTATTTGTGCTTCTCTGTATTCCTTCTTTCAAGTTCTACTGTCTTTTGGCATGGAATTATCTGACAATCAAATCTCTAATAATAAAAAAAAACCCATTCCCTGAAGGCAAATTCTTCCTTTCCTCTCTCAGTCTGCAAATCTTAAATAAATGGATTTATGTTGTTTATATTTTTCTCTTAAATGGGAATGAACCAACTTAATTAATCCCTAAAAGTGATGGACAGCAACCTTTTGGGAGTGCAATTGTCTGGTTAAAAATGGAATATGGATCACCTAATTAGGAATGTTTGGGATGACCATATTCCGTTCCCCTGAGAAAGAATATTTTTGGTTGAAAGTTGGTCAGCATCAGGAATCATTGAATCAGAATTTGCCACAGTTAGAAGGTTCAAAAGAGAAAAGAGTGGAGGTTGAGCCTCTAACATCATATGCTTTACCAAGTTGCCTCATAAATTTAGTAGTAAAATACTTACTAAAACTTTAAAAAGTCCTTGAAACAAAGATGATTGAACCCCAATTTCATGAGATTTCCAATTTCAATTCCTTCTCTTTTCCAAGTTGGAGTTTACAGCAATCAAATTTGATTATTTTTCCATGAAATTAACTTCAATCTCCTATGCTATTGAATTTCCCTAGATTTGAAAAAAGATTATTGAACCCCTTCTACATAGAGAAATTATTATGATCATAAGTCATAACCTAATTAACTGGCAAATCCATTGGTGGGGCTGCTGGCAATGAAGGCTTGAGACGTTTTGGCACAAATTTTCGAGCCCATACATGCTTCCCATTGATAGTAAACTTTGCTTTGCCCATACCATTAAGGATCATTTCAATGGCTGATGCTGAGTGAAAAACAATACGAGCAAAGAGCGATTGCTCCTCAGGCAACACTTCTTGCATGTGCAAGGACTCTATGCAATCCCCATAAACCCTGCTGAAGAATTCTCTGACTTCCCATTCATATACAGGGTAGCCCTTAGAGAATGTGACAAACATGGTCCTATCGTCTGGTGGAACTTCATTTACTTGGGTCCAAGGTAGTCCACCAACATCACCTGGACCAAATCTCATCTGAGATAATAATCCTGGTTGAACCACAGGTTGCTTATTTAAAGTATGTGACATTACTTGCTGCTGCTGGCTATCAGCTAAGCTTTGGGCAGCATTTCTTTCGATGGCATGTTGCATAATGTCCCTTAACGCTCTCATACATACTTCATTCACAATTCTTGCAATACCTTGAGTTGCAATCAGCCGATTTTCGATAAAGAATTGGGGAGACAAATCTCTCTCAATCAGGCTTTGCATCAAAGGGTTGTCACTGCCTTCGGACAAGGAGGCTAATATGTTGTCATTGTTAATGATGCTGAGGCAAGTGATTGCCTCATCTGCAAGTTCATTTATCAATATATAAGGAAAGGACAATGTCTTTTGTACAACATTTTTGAAACCTACCCTCTCCAGCCACAGCCATAGGGCTATAACCTGCATAGACTCCACAGGGTCTCGCCATAGGTTGATAACAAGCAGAGTGTATAGCTCCCGATCAATTTTGTGAAATGCGTTGAATTCCTCTTGTGAAACAAAAGAAGATAGGGGAACCATTATTTTCAGCACTGCCTTGATTTAGACAGGTGACCAAGAGGTATTCAGGACCCTGTAATATTATAAGCATTGTAATCACTAAATTAAAGTGCAAATTAAGATGAGACCAAGAAAAGAAAAAGGGTAAACAGTTAAAGAAAATGTAACTGCTGAACAATGTAATTCCTGAAAAACCATTGATATCTTATATATGTTATCATTTGGCCATGAATGCAAGCAGGAAAAAAAAAAAAAAAAACCTGATTCTCTGATAGGACGGGATTTCCCTCGGTAAGCACCCCCCAAAAGACAGCTTTTTGACTTCTCTTGCTCTACTCCAGTCCAGGCCAACATATATGCACTGCCAGTGCAAATTCAAACTAAGATTGACCTAGAATAATAATGTTGTTCTTATCAAAGTAATGCCTATATTTCCACCAGAACCTTTGCTGGCTTTTATTTATGTCATTTTAAGAAAGAAAATTCTTTATGGCAAGGTATAATTAATGAGTCTGCAGCCTTTCTATGGCAATTAGAGTTGGGATCATTTATAATCTTTCCGTTTCAGGGTATCAAGTATTTGAGGAAAATTTACAAATGTCTAAAAAGATAAAGACCATAATAATTAGTTCACCAATCTGCTAAATGGTTTTTATTCAGGACATATTTTCAGGTTTATCTTGGGTTAGAACTTCCATATATGTGAAATTAAGCAGGAAAAGGACTTAATCCGTCTACTTATGTGCCGAATTAATCTTCTATTTACGAACAAAAATCAGACTAAACCCAGGTATTTGTCCTATGATAGAAACAGCAAGCTTATTCTGTGATAGTTGCAGTTTATTCATTAGTCCTTCGAAAAAAAATATGTCAGCATCTTCATCTGCTAGATTGCCTCATCGATTTTACTTAAAAACAACTTCAGGGTTAATATGTTCACTTACAGCTTTTGGATTAACTACTATAATGAAGTATCTTGATAATCAATACTCAAATATGAAATTCTCTGTTTCTAAATGAAATTAAAGAACTTAGTTTATGTTAATATCACATAAATGACAAAATGGTGAGTGCATTAGCTATTCCACAGAATCAATACCTTCAATATGTTTTCACTGTAGTTGATCAGTTATCTCCCTTGTTCAGGAATCACAAGATCTCTAAACATAAAACATGATTTTTTTTAGAAAATAAGATTAATCCTTATGTCTACACTCTCACCTTAGTCCATGCATGCATCCACATGAGCATTTACATACCTGCACACAGACATCTGAACATGCGGTGCAACCATCATCTAACTTCCGATAGCTATAATTTTGGTATAGACATCATCTATGTTATTCGGATTCGGAAGTGAGTGTCGGACACGGATATGTTTGATTTATTCTAAGTTTTTTCATGTATTTGGAGGGTCCTTGGAGGATCATATCCCCATACCCATATCCGGATAGGCGTCGGACATGAATTTTTCAAGAAAAATGAAGAGTCGGAGCAACATAGGACATTATTACTTCATCAAGCCAGATACAATGGTCTTAAAACTTACAAGAAGGTTACCCAGGAAACAAGATTGAACTTCTCCACAACTTCCCACTCTTAATAGAGAGGTAGAGTGCACTTCCAAAGTAACAAAAGGAAAGTTAAAAACATTCCTAAGGTTTATTTCTCATTTCAAATTGTCTGCAAGTGCAACTTGCTAAGACTTTCCGAAATTCCATTGCATGGGATCTCTTCCATCATGCTGCTGATGACCTATTTAGCAAATTCCACTATTAGCCACAGGAATTGGCAAAAATCAAGAACCATAAGGACGACCTGAACTAAGGATCCTAGGAAATCAGTCACCAAGCCACTCTAAAGCACAGATCATAGTACTATAACCATCACCCTCTATACAACAATAAAAATCTATGTTGCTCCGGCTCTTCATTTTTCTTGAAATACCCGTGTCCGACGCATATCCAAACATGAGTATGGAGATATGAGCATATGACCTCCAAATAAATGGAAAAACTTAGAAAAAATTAAACATACACGTGTTGACCCATACTTGTATCCGACACTCACACCCGAGTCCGAGTAACATAGACAAAAATAACACAAGGAATGGTGAAGAGGGTAGAGAGGAGGAGGAAAAGGAAAAAGAGTACTTGAGTAACATGTAAGTAGTGACTCTGGTATCACTGAGAAATGAGAAAAAAGGCCAACATTTGCTGCTTAGGAAGAGAATCTATTTTACTTCTCGTATTATACAACAAAGCATTCTCATCATTATCTCAAAGCAAACAAGAGATGAGAATAGTACAGCAGGAATTACTTCTCAAGATGCATGGCCATTGTATACCTAGCACTACGAGTACAAGCATTAGATCAAAGCAGGAAGGGGCAAGTGACAGTCTCCAAGACCAATACCATAAACATTTTGGCAACTTCCAGTTTCATAATTTTGAAAGTGGAACTTCACTTAAATTCAACGCAGTTTGTTGTCCTTGTTGCCACTATGAACAGCCAAACCAGCTATGTCAGGAGTCGCAGCAGCAACAAACTGTAGATCAGACAAGGAGAAAGACCGGCAAGGAGGGTTCGGTTGAGTAGTCGGTGATGATGATCTGATAGTAGTTGATTTTTTACACTGTGGATGCAGAGGTGGAAGACAGCCAGATGGCGATGATGAGATTGAGTTCAAGTCAGAGCTGCTCATAGTAGTTCCAAGAGAAAATGTGCTTTGATTTGAGTTAGCTAGTCGCTTTGATATCTCACTTCCACTGTTTCTCAAAGGATTATTGCGATTCTTGTCCAACAAGGAACTATGAGCTAATAAGTTCTTGCGTTTCCTATTATAGGGACTGTCTGCCTTTGCAAAATCTTTAACAGAGGAAGCAGCCGCAGCATCAGCAAGACTAGTGAAGGACTTTGATTTGCCATTATAAAACTTGGATATGCCTCTTCTGAAATAAAGCAAAACCACAAAAATAAGAAATTGAAGCACCAAAACAATAACTGTGCAAAATCACAACAGTCAACAGTCCTTCTAAGAAAACATTTTCCTGTTATTCAAGCAATGCTTAATAGGAAAAATGGGAGTGAATGGCCTTTGGTTTATAGTTGGCAATCTTGCAAGATGAATTTGCATTCTCTTGAACTGCTTTAATGGCATTACATTAACAAAGAGTGCAACTTCAAGTAGTAATTGCTGGTCAGATATTTTAGTTTACAAAAGAATCAACAGATCATCACTTGAATCAACTAAATAAGTATAGACAAGTAACTCAAATTTAAGTTTGAATTGCTCCTTGCCTAATTATTCTTGAATCTAACTATTTCAACACACATTTTCTCCACATAGTATGCTTTAAATGCTTCCTACCTTCCACTAACATTCTAAGAAGCTAGCATCAGCACTTCCCTATTCACTTCTCAAATAATTAAAAAAAAAAAAAAAAAAAAAAAAAAAAAACACTGATACATTTTAAAGCCAGTTCAACTCTCTTGAAGAAATGGAAACTCATTAAATTTCACTTCAGGTTCCAAACTCCAAACTAAGCAGTTATAATTTAGATTTTTCTAATCAATTCTACAAATGAATATTATAAAATAAAAGAAAAACTCTCAAAATGAACCCTATCCATTCCTCTAAACTTCCTTACAAAATTTTAACAAAAGCCAACAAAAAACCAAGATTGGATCAAACACCAGAAAGGAAAAAAAAAACCCAAATTTTTAAGGTTTTCTTTTTCTTCAAAATATTTTACCTCATAGGCAAAACCTCCTCTAGAGCATCCATGGTATCCAAAGGTCCTTTAAGCTGGCTTTGCACTTCAGCCTCCTTTGAATCTTCACAGTCCGATGATGATTCACCGGAAACATCACTGTTCCTTCCGATCGACGACGAACTACAAGACCCCAAATCGTACTTTTCTTCTCTCTCCTCCGCCGACAACAGCCTCCTCCGATCCTCGCTTTTCTCCTCCGGCGAATCGTAGACAGAATTACACTGCATCTTGTGGATAAACCCTGAGCATCTGATTGAATTAGTATTATCATTCCTTTCAAAAACAAGCGACATCGTTTTGGGAAATGAAAAGAGCAGAAGAAAGCAAGGAGTGTAAAAGCAGTGGGTATTATTAATATCTGGTGAAGTGCACATGGGGAGGCGATATTTCAGCCATTGTTGACAACAGAGAGAGAAAATTTAAATAAATAAAAAAAGAAGTTACTTTAAATTTCTATATTAATTTACTAAAAACTTAAATAATTTAATACTCAACCGACTCAATGAAGATGGGGAAGGCTCATCGGCTTATCCTGATGGAAAATTCTTTTTGTTGGAAATTGTAGAGAGAAAAATAAAGAAAAAAGAAAAAGAGTAAAGAAGTTTATCTGAATAAAGATATTTTGGTTTTGTACGAATTAAGAAAGAATGGGGCAAGAGACCAGGTTGCGATTATTCGTGTTTGTCTTAGGTTTTGGTCAGACTCTTTTGTCTGACGTGGACGGTTATGATTGATGTTTGATCATCTTGTCTTATAATATGATAAAATCGAATAAATTTAATATTGAAAAATCAATTATTGAATCTTTTAAATTGTAAATTTTAAGTGCTAAATTTATGATTTAAAAATTATTTAGATTTATTTATTTATTTTTAATAAATAAAGATATATTTTTGTAATTTTTTTTTCAAAATAAACATATAATTTTATAATTATTTTTTATGATAAAAGTTAAAAAATAGTTAGAAATAAACCTGTTTAATATCATTTACAATATTCATATCATCAAAATAATCTTATTATTACGGTAATCTTATCACTTATAATTTGATATCTTATTATTTGATATAATTATTAATTTTTTCAAATTAAAAATACATGTGTTTGGTATTATTAAAATTATATATTAACTTTTTTAAAAGTACCAAAATAATCATATTTTAATAGTTACAAAACTTAATAATTTCAATTCTTACAATAAATTTAGGTTTTTTTCCAGCCCAAGCAAGTTATCCACGTCACCAACTTTTATTTCCTTCTCTTTTGCATTTTTTTTTCTTCGATTTTTCCTTTCTCAAACCGCATCGTTTTTGGGTTTTGATTTTGGATGCTGAGACCACTGTTTACTCTTGCTCCTTTTTAGTTTTTTTTTTTTTTTTTTTATATTGAAAAAGGGAAGAAAGGTAGGCAGACAGGTGGTGTCGACTGTCGACACTGCACTTTTTCCTCCCTTCTATTATCAAAACACACCGTTTTAACTGTTATCTATTGAATTAATTTAAAAAAAAATGAAAGGGTCAAAAAGTCGGGAGGAAGTGAAACACAACAGAAAGAAGAAAAAAAATTCTTCCCCCTTTCTTGCTACTTTTCCTTTCCTCACCTACTCAATCTTCTTTCTCACCTGCTCCCATCTTTCTTTCAATTCCTCCCTGCTTTTCATCTCTTGACCCATACTTGATTGTTTATTTTTAGTCAAGTTGTCAAAGTTGTTGGCTACAGCGATCGGGGCAAGGGAGATCAGAAGGAAGGTGTGAATCTTTCATTTTTCCTTTTATTTTTGTATCAATCATCTCAGTTTTTCTCCTCTAGCCTATCTGAAATTTTGAAGGAAAAAAAAGGAAAAAAGATTGATGGATCAAGGAGATGAGAGGGGAAGGAAAGGGTAGGGTAGGAGAAGGATGATTGCGGAAGAGGGAGGGTAGTGTTTTTCGCCGGATGTAGTCAATGTCGGGTCATTTCTCATCAGGTGAACGAAGAAGGAACGAGTGAGCTTATATATATATATATATATATATATATATTTTATCAATTTTACTTTAATTTACATTATGCTCATTTTTTTCTTAAATTTTTTTAGAGATAATCGTTTTTTTTTTTAATTCTTGATTCAATTTAGTTTTTAATTTTCTAATTTATTTTTTACTTTTTCTTTGTTCATGTACAGGTTAACGAAGAAAGAATGAGTGAGTCGCCATTTCTTCTCTGTTTTTACCAAGTTTATTTTGGTTTTCATTATGATTATTTTTTTTATAAAAAAATTTAGAGATAATATTTTTTTTTTTTACTTTTTGATTCAACATATTTTTTCAATTTTCTAATTTTTTTTTTGACCTTTTTTTGTTCATTTGCTGAAAAATTGAAGGATCGGCAATCAAGTGATGATGAAGCAATGGCTTTGGATGAAACATTATGTACTGCACTTCAGTATGGATTGCCACCAAATGGTGGTTGGGGAGTGGGTATTGATCGGCTAGCTATGTTACTAACAGATTCACATAACATCAAGGAGATTCTTCTCTTCCCAGCCATGAAGACTCAAGATGAACCATCTGCTAAAGGTGATTAATTCGATTCCGCACCATTTATTTTCCCTCATTATTTCCTGGTCCTTTCTGGAATCCCAATTTGAGTCTAGAATATTGCTTGAGTTTCATGTTTGGCTTGATGAACAGTATATAGCATTCTACCAGTAATGCACATTCAATATCTACAAAGCTGACTCCTATGTATTTTGTTCAGTTCTTGATTAGTAATCATGTTGCTTTGTCTGATTAATTTTCATGTATCTTATATTTAATTTGTAGCATAACACTTGATGGTTGATGGTTTTAGTAGCTCCAGCAACTTAGAGAGTTCAACCTACTGAAATATTACACTTGGCTTTGCTCTACTGTGTTTACTGTAATCCCTGTGGTGAGAGCTGTCAAGTTTTTGGTGTTGAATGTTGATTTATCGAAAGATGTTTGTTAGATTTCTTTTTCTATTATGATAAATTAACTGGTACCTTGTTTTATACTACTTTAATTTAATAGTGTTATGAGTTTTTGGGCCATTTCTTATATAAAATCTCACTATTTTTTTTATTTTTTTTCCTTTTACGTTTTTTCTGTTTGGATGCTGAGAAAATGGTGAGAAATGAGCCACTGGAATCATCTTCTTTTGATTTAATGTACTATAGACAAGCGCGAGAAAGAATACCTATATATTTCCCAAAGGTATTTAGGATTCAATGTTATATGCATCAATTTTCTATCATTTTATATGCTTATGGTTGATGGATTTTCTTTCCAATTTGTTAGTTTGGTCACTGGAGCAATATGTATTTGCCAAGAACAGGACTTGGATCATTGATGATAATCTACCATCACTACATCCAAATGGTTCCAGTGGCAAGCCTTATATCAACTTACTATTAAAGCCATCAAAAAATGATTTGAAGATCTGGCTACACAGGTGAGGTCTTAATCTGTCATGGGTCTTTAGGAACTACTATCAAATTCATCAATGAAATTGTGGATAGTATATCTGTCAATTGTTTACAATTGAACATAGCAACTTTTTTACAGTGTTAACTAAAATTACACATTTACACTCATGAGTTTATAGCAATCTAGCGGGATGTGTAGGTACATGGTTTTGTCTTTGTCCTTCACTTATCTTCAAGCTACATTTAGTGTTTAATGTTCTGAGAGCAGTTATAATTTAGGTGGGTGTATTGCATGGGTTCTTTTACTAAGGTTACAGGGCATAATTCATGGTCAGTTGTTTTACTATTTCTTTATCATATAATAATTTTGTAATTTTCTCTTTTTTCCTTTCTTTCTGAGTGTGCCCATGGAAATGGATTGGTTCCCATTTCTTCTGGATCCAACATGTCTTCAAATTCAAGATTACATTAAGGTTATTACATCTTTTTTGGGTTTCTTTAAAAATGGTAGGGGTGAAGCTCTTTTCTCCCCACAAAGTCTCCCATTCCCATTTTGGTGAGCCTGTATCTATGATGATCATCATCTTTCTTTAGTTATTTATTCTCTATTTTCACATTTTTTGTTTGTGTTGTCATATCTTTTCTTTCTTTAATATGTATCGAGTGATTTTCTGTTTTTTACTCGATAGGATTTCATACTGCAATGCTTAGCTTTTTGTTTTTAACTTGATATGATTTCATATTGCAGTGCTTAGCTTTGGCATTCAAGACATTCTTGACCAAAGAAAGGTATAAATCCTATCCTCTTTTCTTTAATGTGTACTTGCATATTTCATTTTTTTACTTCATGTCGTTTAATATTGCAGTTATTTGGTTTTACATTCCCTGCATTTTGGAGCAACGAAAGGTATGATGTTTTTTACCCTTTTTTTCCTTTTATGCTTTTTACTTCGTTGTTTTAATTGTGAGGTATTATGTTCATGCCATTTGGTGGTCAGTGCATATTTGTATAGTGTTTCAAAATTATATTATTTTATTGCAAAAAGGCCATTTCTTAACTGGTCCTTAATACAATGTTACTAATTTGTTAAAGCTAAAACTACTGTTGACTTACTTAAGCAGATATTGTTTATGTTCTCACCCATTTATAGCATAAAAAGTTTAGATTATCTAGAGAATTAGAAGTATTAACAGATTAAAAAAGAAAAAGAGTAAGGAACAAGAAGATCATGCAACTGTGGTAAATTAAATGGAAAAACATATAGTTGAAGTGATAAGATCGCATACTAATTGCTAGGGCTGTAAACGAACAGAGCGTTCGACGAACCGTTCGTGAACAGTTCGATTTCAGTTCGTTTATGTTCGTTTATTAAGCTAAATAAACGATTATGAACACAATTTTAATGTTCGTTTATTAAACGAACCGAATTCGAACAGATGTGTGTTCGGTTCGTTTATGTTCACGAACAAGCTCGTTTATCGTTCATTTAAGACTCGTTTATTAGTTTGTTTAAAGCTCGTTTATGTTCGTTTATTTTATTTTATTTACTTATAATATAATTAATATTATTTAATAACTTAAATTTTATAATTTAATAATAAATTTAATTTAATTATGTTTGTATTTTATTATTTTATATTTAATAATAATAATTTAAAATTGATTTTTTTTATTTGTTTGTTAAAATTGTTTAGATTTGTTTATTTATTGTTCATGAACATAATTTTAATTGTTCGCGAACATGTTCGATTATATGTTCATGAACATGTTCATTTAATTTAAATGAATTTGTTCATAAACATTAAATAAACGAACACGAACGCACTTAATTTTAAACGAACAGACCTTAAACACAATTTTAAAATCCTTAACGGACACGAACCGAACACGAACAAACTCAAAAATAAATAAACGAACACGAACATAAATCAATTCGTTCAAGCCCGGTTCATTTACAGCCCTACTAATTGCCTATGAACAACAATTAGAATGTACACAACAAAATATATTATTGTTGCCACTCATTCAAAAGCTAAAATAGATAATCATGATTAATGGCAAGGTTAAATTTTAGATGTGATCAACAGATTAGGTGAATGAATAACAGATTACATATTGGTATTGTCATCATAGATTATCTTAAAAACTGATATGACAGAATCCATTATTGGAAATCTGTGTACAGAATGCTCTGCTAACTTGCATGATAATAGTATGTAATAAGAATTTGAAGATAAATATTGTCCATGTTCCAATAAGATAATAGTTGCATGGCTCTTAAAAACAAGAAACTATAAAAAGGTAATAACCAAGTAATTATTCAAAACTATAATATTTAGACATATGGATTGTATTTGTTGTGGAAAAGTTGGTCATGACATTGTTGCTTTGCCTTTGTGTATATGTTTAAATTCTATGTTTAACTTGAGTTTGATTGTTGCAAAACAATGGAAATAAGTTTGTTTCTCTATATCTAATAGCCATTTACCTTTCTTTTTCTTAAATTTTTCATCCAATTTCACATTGAACAATTCGTGTTGAGTTCTGACCCTTTACTTCCCATGTGCGCATAAGCCAACTCCCTTTCTTTATGAATCAGTGGTCACATATTGATGTTAGTGTCGTTGCCTTCAAAATCTGGCGAAGGCAAAAGTCCTGCTTTTTTTTCCCCATATTGAATGTGAATAAGATTGTTATATACTTTAATGCATGCTTACATTTTTTTTAAACTCTTTGTTATCTGCCCTGGTTATTCCTTCTTTTCTTTTACCTTCTATGGTGGCTGTAACTGATCATTTGTTTTGATGACTTTTTATAGGTTTTCGGATTTTTCATTCATTTGGCTCTTGGATTATTGAGACTGATCTGTTCGGTTCTATCTGGTGCTGTTTCTTTTTTTTTCTTAGTCTTACTTATTAGCCTTATTTTCTGTGATATTTTCCTGCACCTTATCTGCTCCTGCTTTGCATGTTGTTGTTGGTTTTTTAGTTATCTGCTCTGGTCTTTAAGATTGTATGCATTTATTTTTTACTTATTTGTTGTCTGAGCTATTTAAAAATCTTGATGTGCATGTGCTGTTTTCAATGTGCATAGAATGGTTGAAAATGCCTCTTTGATTTTTGGAGTTTTATTCTACTATGTCTGAACATCTTTTTTTCAATCTTCTATCTGTAGCTCTTTGCAATCTGGGCTTTTTGTTCCTCTTTTGGTATTGCTACTGATCCGTTCGCATCATCTGTTCAGGTTTGCTTTACACACTGTTGCTTATAAGCTTCTTTGTAGCTTTGTGATGTTGAATCTTTGCTTTGTTTGTTTCTGTCCTTTCCTGTTGATCATCAACTTCTTTTTTGATGACATTTTTTGCTGTCAATTTTCATCCTGTTCAGCTTTTTTTGGTTTGTTTGTTGTATATACGTTTTTAGTTGGTTAGCTTATTTGTTGTCTAATTGATTTGCAAAGCTTTGTGTCCAACCTTTGCGCTATGGATTGTCATGAGTCACTGAGGTTAAATAGAGTCAGGAGGATTGAAAGTATTAGGAGTCAACGACTTAGAAATAGGAAAAACCATAATACTTTACAAGGTTCACCCTTTGCTAATGAAGCTTCTGCCCGTACTGTTACAAGATGCAATTCAGCTCCGTTAACTAATGAAAGAGTTGTTAAACGATTTAAGCAGCATTCTATTGTTAATATTAACAAAGAATTGCAAACTATTTCAACAATTTTTGATGTGACTCTTTTTCATGAGAGTGGTTCATCTTCACTTTCTCGCGATGCGCCACACATGAATTATGCAAGTGGATCAAGCAGTTCTATTAGCCACTCTCGGGCAGATACAGAGATTAGTGAGACCAGGCATCAAGCTGCTGATGATAGAAATTGTGGTAAATACTTTAGCTTTAAATTAATAGGTTTTGTCTCATCGTGTTCCAAGTTTTATTGTTCTTCATAGTTTTTTTTTTTTTTTTTAAATCTAAAGTTCAACAGGGTCTTTGGTCCAGTCTCCTCTTTCTGCTACATTTTACCATGGAAAAAACTCTGTCTATGATTCCACTGTTAATCGTAAGTTCTTTATCTCAACTCGTGGATTTGCTTATTTGTTTTTGTTTCTCTTTTAGACCTTTCTGTCGCTTGGATTTTGTTCAAAGTTGTCATTTTTTGGTTATATCTTTGAAAGGTATAAGTTAATTGTTTACTACTAACCCTGTTACAAGTGGAGCTTTGTTTTTAAAGGTTATTTTTTTACATGCTCTTATCGGACTTTTCGTTTCTGTCTTTGTTTATTTTCATAGGGAAATTTTTTGAGCCCCTTAGTTTGGGTGGTTTGAATTATACATGTCCTTATTGTGAGGTTAAAATGTGGCATGAAGAAAGGATTGTCAGATCAAGTCGCTCAAATTTGGTTGTTTTTGGTCTCTGTTGTAAAAAAGGCTCGGTAATGGCTGCACAAGTTCTTCATTTTCAGAATTGACAGAAGTAAGAGGTTAAAGCTTAAAAGAAATAGAGAAAAAAAAAAAAAAAAACCAATGAGAGGTACTATATGTTCCATGGAGAGCTCATTAACATCTCCTGAAAGCTGTGGGCGAAAGTCTAATACTTCTGCTGAACTTTACTTAATGCGCATTCACCCAGAAAACAAGCCTTTGATTAGTGGTTCAAGCAATCAAGCTAATGGAAAGAAAAGAAGTGGGAGTAACATTTCTGATAGTATATGTGCTGAGCAACCACTAGCTAAAATATTAGAGCTTCCTGAGGAGGAAACTGGTAGTCGATTGAGAAAGTCTGGATTGTTGGGGTCATATTTGATCTCAACAGCCAATGCCACAATGACATTGAATCGAGTCCAAAAGCAATATACTTGAACTGCAAGGAATAGATCAGCTCAATGGGAATGGTTTGGAATTTTTAAGCTGGCGTGGCTGTTAGGAATATAGTGTAAGCAGCGAACTTAATCATTTAGAACCAATCTTTTGTTCATAAACTATGTATATGAACTCCAAGAACTTTTGAAAGAATATTGATATCAAAAAAATATTGATATTTTGCAGAGACAAATCTTCCTTTATTCTCTCCCTCTAACTTGGAAAACTGGCAATGCTAAGTTGGTATAAAAACTCGGATTTCTGGTGATCAAGTTACGAAAGCTGTATCTGCTACTTCTAATGCTATTAAGATATTAGCAAGCTAGACATCTGAAACTTATAATTATATAATTGTGAATGCAACTTATGGTTGTATTAAGATTGCAGATTTCTTTTTATTTTCACAAACAATGCAACCATATGTGTATGAAATATGTTTAGTTACCAACTATTCCTACCTTTTGAAACGAGATGGTAAGATGCTTGATTGGCTTCATACTCAAAAATTGAATATCCGACATTTCATTTTCCCAGATATTCAGTGACAATGCATAAGAGGTTAAGATCTTATGTTGAAAACTTATTCGAAATTACTTATTGTTCTGTCTGAGTTTTATTGCTGCTTCAGTTAAATAACAGCAATATGTAATCAACTGTAAAAAAAAATGATATTTTATATAGATTTTACCATTCCACCACTCCCCTTACACAAATAAATTTGACTTGAACAAAACTTGATTTCATCTCAGCCTATTTTCATTATAATTTTGTAATTATTAATGTACACTGAAACTATTTTTTCAGTTAAGAAATTCAAATTAAGATGCAAATATTTTCGTCCGCAGCATAGCGTGGGTTGTTTTCTAGTATTGTTTAAACATAACAATTTTTAAAATATTAGTAATATTTTATTAAATTCAGGTATACCTAAATGATTAAATCAATAAAATATATTTATTGATAGGTAAACTAATTTTTATAATATAACTTATAAAAAAAAAAAAATTGAACTATAAGATAAAACTAAATCTATTAAAATTATAATATAAAATTATTGATCATTATATTTGGACTTGAGATCCATGTAAGACAATCCAAATCCTATTAAAAAAAAAAGTATATTTCATTACATGTATAGTCTATACATGGTGCTCCGGAAGGAATAATTAGGCTCCCCGCTGCTCATCACTCGGTTCAACTGATGTATTTGTTGCATTTTTAAGTGTTGAAATCTTCTTTTGTAATTCAAGGTTTGACATTCGCTCAAGCTCCAAAGCTCGCTCAAGCTTCAATATTGTCATAACATTACCATCTTTCTATTTATAAAATAATAAAGCATAGAAGGAAAATGATTGAATCCGGAGTTTAATCGAGTTGGTTCATGCAGTGACTTTTAATAGGTTGCATCCAACAGGTTTGAGACTCGAATCCCAACATCTGAGACCCTTTTCTTCTATTCCAGAACTGCGGCCTCCTTTGTAAGAGGAAAAAAAAAAGGAAAAGGATTGTAGAGAAGTACCTTTGCTGCTTGGGTGCTCCATTCTCCTAAAATAGCTCTCAGCCTTTCATTCTCTTCGACATACTGTTTTCAGTATTGAGTAAAATAGAAAAAACGACAATGTCAATATAGCTGTCTGGTTACAAACATGCCAGAACAGAGTTTTGCTTAAAGCATGTAATTTATTAGGAATAGTTAATCAAGTCCTTTTCAACTTAAAATTACAACTAGTCATTCCTAGGTATTTGCACTTATCTGATTGTTGGTCGTTCGAATGCGCTGAACCTCTGCATCCCTCTCAGTCATCAAAGAACGAGCAAGTCTTAGCTCAGACTGCAGCTGGTTCATCTGCAATTGAAATATTTAAATTGCTCAGTTCTGACAGAACCTACTACTACCATAATTTTTTTAAGTATGACAGGGACTAAGGTCAAATGCTAACAATCAATGCCCAAGGTGGAACAACTTTAGGTGCATGGAGCAAGAATCAACATATTGGAATTTCGTGTTATGGAGCATGCAAATTAATATAAACAGAAAGAAAAATCTCTGTCCCTAAGTGTATATATATCCACAGCTGTAAATGTAATGCCCTATTTTAATCATGTGATAACGCTCCAATTCTTAACATGTTAGAAACCTTACTCTTAGCATAATTCACCTATTCAAAAAATGAACAAGGCACTTAAGTGCAAATCAGATAGAGCAGCAAGGAAAAAGGGCATATGAGGTGCATGAAAGAACAACAGATAATACGCAAGAATGAAAACTTAATTGTTCAAAAGAATATCTCTGACATTGATAAGGCAATAAAACAAACTGCGATTTTTCTCGTTTGCAGTATTACCTAGGCAACAAGTACTACCTTATGAGACTATGTGAACCTATGTATTACCTCAGCTGAAACTGTTCGTAATTCTTGATCACGGGCGGCTAACAAATGGGCAAGATCAACCTGAAAAAGAGTCAAGAGTAACCATTATTCTGACCTTTTCTTGCACATTTATCCCAATTCCTCGCATTCGTCTCTCATCTGTACAGATAGATCATCACCTGAGGTGTGCTTCCATCATTAGATCCTTCATATTTGCTTAAACACTCTTGCAATCGAAGAATCGGCAGTTAAAGATACATTACTTGTATAACAGTAGTCCATTAGAAATACTGCCAAAAGATACATGGAAATAACTATCATGAATTATAGGTATGAGATGATCAAGAACCTCTTCACTCAGAAAATGAAGGTTTTCACGCTGATACTGCAGTAAAGCCATTTGCTGGTCAGAGAGTCGACCACCATCATGATACCTGTTGCACCAAACAGAAGGTGAACATAGCATATACACAGCATTAAGTATTAACAATAGTAATGATTCATAGTTTCATATTAATTTTGTCTTGGTTTCATGATTAGCGAATCCACGACAACCATAATTAGGATATCTACAAACCAGAAAAGCTCCAACAACAGCAAAATTAAACTATCTAACTAAATCAAATATTGAAAGACAAATTGTCAAGTGATTTATTCTTCCAATGCAGGCAGACTATCTTTCCCAATGATTCTTCAAAATATAGTTTGGCTTGGATCAATCAAACCTTTGTTACTACCTCAAATCTTCCAAAGAACTTGATGGTTGAAGGGGAGAATATAATGACTTCAAAACATCAGGTTGTGAATCCAATGAATTGTACTGATGTACATAACCTGCAAGCACCACAACAATGCAGAAACATTTTGGCACCTAACAGGAATAACTGGAAAAAAAAACCTAAATTATAAACCTGCATTATTCATTTTAACTCCTCAAATGCTTCCACACATGTTTGTGGGCATACTGATATACACACTCATAAGAACCCAGAACATACTGCTTCAACCACCATAATAATCCTGCAAATCAAGTGAATCGAGTGGAATATTGTAAATGACATGTAGTTCAACAGAGTAACAAGCAACATTCAGTTTTCAATCTAAATGAAGGGAGAACTTAGAAAATTACTATAATTCATATTTCATATATAATAAACCTCCGAATTAACCCAACATTCTCAGCAATTGGTACACATGAGACTGTCACGATTACAATTTGCAACTTAAAACTAAATAATGTAGAATGAGCATCCAGAACTCATAAATCACATACATTTCGAGAGGCAAACGTTTCTTAATGCTGATGAAATCACTATGATACGATACAAAATAAATACTTCTTTCACAAACCTGATTAAGGTTAAAAAAAACTATTAAGAATAAATACTTAAAGAAGCATCAGAAATATATCTTAAGCATAAAGAAAAAGATTGGAATTATTGCTGAGTGGTAGAGTACCTGAGAATGGCAGAGGTGGAAAGAATACTGATGTAGGGTTTCCAGACCATGACAAGCATCATTGCAGCAGTTCCTAATACAACAATAATGATGTGAGAAAAAAAGGCCTTTTATTATACAATTACCACATCAGAAGTGATACAAGTCCTATAACTTTAACATTAGTCATATCTGAAAAGGTTCCATAGAGGTAAGCGACTATCATTCATGTGGATAAAAGGGATTATTATATCCTAATAGGCAGGACAGGATGATGATTCTGGAATCAAAATAGTTAATTCAGTGAAAGCATACACCTGAATAGGTCCATTTCTGATTGAAATAAAATAAAATAAAATAAAAAAAAAAAAAACTTAAGAAACTCAAAGTGCTGCCGTTCAAAAATACACAAAAACATACTTACCATATGCAGTAATGGCAAATGGTAGGCGAACAATATGCTTCAACTTCTGGCTGAAACTATAATAACCCTACAAAACACAAGAACATTTTAACGGTTTCTATCAAATGTCACTTGGGAAACCACCAGGGTTGGAATAACCAATAAATTTACCTGTAAACGTATCTTCTGGACTTGATAAACAAGATATTGTTGAAAAATGCCTGTAAAAGTCAAACAAGAACTTAACAGTTAGCAGTGCACTCAAATCCTTGTAATAGCACCGCATGAATATTGTCTTCAAATCTAATATAAAAGCACCCCATGGATGGTACAGACCCAGAAGCAAGTAACTCAAACAAATCAACATAAGACCTAGCAAGATACCTGTGACTATTAAAAGAACAACATCGCAACTGCAAAGCAATGGTAAGACAAATTTCTCTATAGGCTGAAATATCCAAGGAGCTGCTGCAGCCAATATAGCAAAACCTACCTAAAAATTTGAAATAACTATCAGAATTTGCCTAATCACACATTGAAAGGAAAGTATCAGTATTTGATAGAAAATAGCAAAGAACTTCAACTTGCCAGTATGAAACAGTAAAAAACACCCCCCAATTATACTCCTTGGTTTAAGGTGACCAAATAATGGATGCAGTATATCAAGGAACCTACGAATGGCACAAAATGTGAAATTTCCCATTACTCATTAGACTAAAAATTATTCAGATCACGTTAAAATTAACAAAATTTGAACCCTACGGTGAAGTATTGGAAATGCTACTCCAAATATTACACTAAATGCAAGTAATTATTGATAATTTTATACAGTAAAACCAAGAAAGTGATTAGTAGTAAGACATGGTTGACGGAACAAAATTTAAAGTTCTTCAAGTATCAGAATTGTCGAACAACAAAATGGAGGTAGCTGATGAAGGGAAAAAAAAATTGAAATGGATTGAAAGCTTACATAGCGTTTTCTTGTTGAGATTTGGGATTGGAAGAAGCGTGCCTCTCATAGACATCTTCCACCTCTTTCTTTTTCTCTCTCTAAAAAAAAGCAAAAAAAAAAAAGGTTCAATCTTTTCAAATTACTCTGTTTTCAGTGAAAGAAAGCTGGATTGATTCAGATTTCATCTATGATTTTTTTTTTTTTTGGATAAGACTCATTGCTGTAACGAACGTTCTTGCTTGCTCTCCGCTTCCCTTTTTTTTAAAATAAAAAATGTCAAATGGAAATGGCATCCCTATAGCCCAATAGCCATATAGACCAAGTTAACCTCGATGACTTTAAACTTCAGAAGACAAAGCCCAAGCCTTTGAACCCTTTGTCTTGTTTCCCCAGACGATAGTTCGACTATCTTGACGGCGCACAGGCAGTGAGCCAGCGGCCAAACAAAGCCAACAATCCCCGAAAGCCACACCAAAAACCCCAGTACTTCCATTGCTTTGCAGGCATCAAAGCTTTTTCATTATCGAAATACCCCATTTCCGTCAAACAGCTCTAAGATCTTTTTCTTCCATTATATTGTTTCTGTTTCATCAGAATTCTTTCACCATTCACTTTTGGTTCTCAATGTCAATCATCCCAACGCTCACTCAGTATATCATCCAATGATCTATTTTAGTTATTGACTGCTTGAGATTTATTAGAGCTTTTAGCTCTTTGCTGGGTCCGTAGTGTATTAGCAATTAGTTTGAGATGCGGGGTCGTTTTGTTATGGTACCGTATTTGGATTTCTCACCATCTCCATGAAGAGTAGAGAATTCAACCAAAAGCCCAACTTTGAACCTGGGGTGCCCAATGGAAATTTTGGTCATTTTCTTGTAGAGAATTATGGGTATTTGATTATGCCTAGGAATGGCGCAGGGTTACAGATGAACCTTTTTTTCATTCACAAGGCCGGGCCACGACCCGGCCCGGATTTTTTTTTACCTTATCCAAGGTATATTCAGACTACTGTTTATTATATTAATAAAAATAAAAAATTATATTTTTATAATTAAATTTTTAAAAAAAAAATTATTTTGTGAACAGTGATTAAGACCAAGCCAATTCGAATCACAAATTTTTTTGTCCAAATCCGACTTAATACAAACCAAGATTATCGAAACAAACGAACTGTTCGATTCATGAGCAGATCTACTCGTGTCTCAAGGGTTCGAGCTGCCTCCAAGGTCTGTTATCCATGGTAGGAGGATCAAAACCTAAAGTGGGTTATCCATAGGGGTGTTCATTCGGTTAATAACCGAACCGAATTATTATTAACCGAATTAACCGAATTTTTTTTTTCATTAACCGTTAACCGAGCCGAAATGTTAAAACGGTTAATTAACCGAACCGAAATTATTTCGGTTAATTCGGTCGATTTTCGAATTAACTGAAATATTTACCTAATTTATTTTGCAACCTATTTTAATACATGATTTTATATCCAAATAATCTATCCAACCAACTAAAATCAAAAAACAAAGCATAACAAAACTATTATAAAATTCAAACATCAAACATACTAAACAACTAAACATACTAAACAACTAAACATACAAAATTTACTATAGTTCGGTTAATTCGTGTAATTCGGTTATTTTCGCTTAACCGAACCGAATTAACCGATAACCGAAATATTCCAAAAGCATTAACCGTTAACCGAACCAAACTTTGTTCGGTTAACCGATTAACCGAACCGAAAAAAAATTCGGTCGGTTAATTCGGTTAAACCCGAATAGTGAACACCCCTAGTTATCCACTCTTAGCCCAATTAAAATCAGCCCTTTTACTAGGTCCAGTAATGCTATAACTGGTGACTTACGTCGAACCCAAGCCCGAACATACTAATAAACTCGTATAAATTTTATAAAATCATACTCCTTTTTTATTTAATGCAAATTATATTTAATGTTTAAATATATATTTTACGACATAATTTGTAAAATTAATTAATTTTTTAGTTAGCAAAATGGAGTTAATTTAAAATAAAATTATTTTTTCAGAACATAATTTATAAGTTTTTTTCCAAAAAACATAAAAATTCAAATTTTATGAAGACTGGAATAGAAAGATATAGTTTTTGCATATTGGTTATTTTTTGTCCTCTTTCAACACAAATTCTATTTTAATGTTGAAAAAATTGGATCAGATCGAATGGTCAGATTGGATCAATAGAAAATCGATGATCTGTTCGGTCCGATACATATCAAAGAATCGAAAATTCAAAGAATAGATAAAAAAAAATTAGTTCAACAGGTAAAAAATTGGTAAAAAAATAAATTAAATCAATAAAAAAACATATTTTTTTGTTATTTTTATTAAAATTATATTTATAAGTGATGAGATTTAAATTTTTAACCTCTTAATTATATATTAAAGATCGTACTATTAAAATAAATACATATTTTATTAACTAATTATTATATTAATACTTATTTAATATCAAAATATCATATTTTATATTTAATTTATTTTTTAATTAAATAATTTAATTGAATCAATAATTTAAAATTTTAAATCGATTTAACTTGTAATCCGATTTTTTATTCATTGAGTTTTTAGTTTTTATACCACCGTCGGCGTGGATATAAATAAACCCAAGCCCAAACACCACTTCGTAATAATTTTCATTTATTTTTAAAGAACCGCTCGTGCTTTCTTGTCTTTTCTACCTCTTCCCCAAAACAAAACCAAAAAGTTCTTCTGCCCTTTACGGTTTTTTATCCCCGCCATGGCTACTCTAGACTCTGATGTCTCCATGGTCCCCGTCGGCGAGGCTTCAAGCAGTTCCGCCCCTTCCTCCTCCACTAAGAAGCCCAAGCGCTTCGAGATCAAAAAGTGGAGTGCCGTTTCCCTCTGGGCCTGGGGTACCAATCCCTAACCCTAACCTAATTTACTTCATCTTTTTTTTTTTTTTTTTCTATTTTAAAATTAATGTTTTCTTAATGCTGATTGATGGATGCAGATATTGTTGTGGATAATTGTGCAATTTGCAGGAATCACATCATGGATCTCTGTGGGTCTTTCTATATTGATTTTAATTTTCAATTCTTTTTTTGGTTCGATTTATGATTTTGTTTTTTTTTCTTGGTTTATTATTTCTGATTGGTTACGTTAATTTGGTTGTTCAGGTATCGAATGCCAAGCCAACCAAGCCAGCGCCACCAGTGAGGAATGCACTGTTGCATGGGGTATGTTTTTCTTTTTTCACCCCAAAACCCTAGGCTTACTGAATTACACTGTATTGTAATGTCTTGGGCATGTTTCATTGTTGGGGATTATACAATTGAGTTTGCAATATATATATTCTCGACGGTCATACTCATATCTCTGTGTTTGATTCAGGAATTCTTAATGTTCTGTTTGGGTTACTAAAGAAGTACTCTTAAAACATTTAGCAGTTGTTTATTTTGGATTATGTATGCATTATTTACTTTGGGGATTAGTGCTACCATTGTTTGATTTGATTATACTTTATACCAAACACAAGGATTGAGATTTTAGAACTCAATTTTGAACTTTTAGTTGCTGATTTTGTTAATTAGAGGTGTGATGTGAGGGTTCCTGTCTGGGTGTAGAAGAGAACAAATTAGTAGTAAATTTTGAAGAAATTATGGTGATTTCATGAAGTAGAGGAGTGAGTATTCTTGTCTGGGTGTAGAAGAGAAAAATTAGTAGTAAATTTGAAGAAATAATGCTGACGCTTTTTATGTTTTTATTAGGAAGAACATATCAATAACTATAGCTTTTAAGATGCTAATGGTGATGAATCAATTAAGTTGACGGGGGCTATCCAATTTTGTTTTGTAATGCTTTGCCGTCAATAATTTACACCTAGTGGCATCTGATATTTTATTTTGTAGGTTCTGCTGTTAAGCAGACCTTACTTAAGCAAGTTGACCTGATCGGTGCTTTGCTTAATTGCATTTGGTGTTTGTGCACTTTTAGCAAAATGTCAGATTATTTTGAATCCAAAAGCTATCTGATTATTTTCTCACTTTGGTCTGGGCCAAGTAGTATGAACCATATTGGTTGCTCTTCCTTTGGTGGTTATATGTAGTTCGTCAAAATGGTTGATCCCTCCACTTTATTATCTTCAAATGTAAATAAAATTCCATGACTAAACTAATTGAGGTGCTGAAGAAATTACTTGTTAAATTGCAGTTCGTTTTACTTGTTTGTTCAAGTGTTCTTAAGATTCATATGAAGTTTGGAGAAACTATTGAAGCATGTGAGTGATAACATAAAGAACAGGACAGCCTTCTTTAACAGCATTAATATATTGCTTGTCAATTGATGTTGTTTTGGTCTTGGAATTTTTATGACCTTACCTATAATAGTTGTTGTCTCGCATATAAACGTGTGTTGAAAGAAGAAATCCGAAACTCATCTATGACGGTTTTTGTTTGAAAGAAAACACAGAAACTATAATGGTATTCCTCACACCTATCAGCATGCTTGATTCAGTATTTAATTGCTGTTTGTGTATGTAGGGGTCTGCAACCATGCATTTCACTTTCACTGTATCAGCCGATGGCTGAAGACTCGTCAAGTGTGTCCATTGGGTATGCTTTTTGCCTCCCTGCGCCTTATTTCACTCGGATATTTTGCCTCATCCCATTTTTGCTAACTGCATAGCACTGCTATCTTTTATATTTTGCTTTTGCAGATAATAGCGAGTGGGAGTTCCAAAAGTATGGCCACTAAATCTTTTGGGCTGTTACCAGTTGAACTCACTTACGTTTCTTGTGTGGTGAAAGAAGATTACACATTTCTTCAGCTTTCTGTTGATTCGACTGGAGTTGCTTTACTTTTCGAGAATAACATTTGGCTCTATGACTTGGGGATCCAAAGTTGATATGCATTGAGTGCAATATGCTAAATTTTATGAGAATCATCCTTCATGTGAATATTATTCCTTGCTAATCAGTTTGTGCATTAAATTGAACATTACTGTTTAGCCCAATGGCTAGATCTGAATTTGGTTCAATAGTGTGGGGCAATGCCTAAAACCAAGTTAGGAGTCCAGTTTCCTTCTCTTGGACATTATTTTGATTGTTCGATTTCGATAGCTTAAAATTCTGGTTTTTTCCCGTTAATGAGCCTCGCACAGCAAAATTTGCATATAAGAAAACCGCTGCAAAAGGCCATTCATGTAGAAAAACCACAATACATGGACCTCCGGTCCTGAAGAAAAGGTGGAGTTGGAAAGAGTTTTGAAGTTTGCAAATTTCGGTTTAATAGAATGACATAAAACAAAAACAGAAAGAATTGAATTTCAGTTAATTTATGTAGTTTTTAAAAGATAATATCTAATAAGTTTAGATTCGAATTCAATATTTATAATTTTTTTTAATTTGAATTCAATATTTATAATTTTTTTTATTCTAAATTATGGTCGCTTTTGTATAATAAAAAAAATTAAGATAGAGCTTTGACTTCTTAATTTGTATCCTGATTATTGAAGGATATCAGTGGAGTGGATTGGATACCCAGCTTGACTTTTTCACTAGCTAAACCGTCTTTACTGGAAATGCTGGACTACTAATACTGGTAGATATCGTTACATACCTTATTCATAAGCTGAGAATCAAAAGGCCTGGTTGAAATATTTGTTTACTTTGATTAGTTGATGGTATAAAAATGATTCCTTATTTGCAAACAGATTCCCTCAAATGGAGCCCCCCATTAATAGCAACCATTAACAAAAATACATTCATGGTCTATTTATGGGCGGATTCGACAAAGTATCACATAACACAAGGAAAAGAAAAGGGGACAAGGATGGACCCGTAGGAAATCTCTTTTAAAGTGCAGCAGCAAGTCCAGCCAATTTCACCAACCGAACAGTTTCAATGTTTTTCTTTTTCCTAAGGCATATGTCGCTGTCAGACTCAGATTTCTTTGAATTTTGATGCTCATTAGAGACTTGGGTCTTTGCCCCGAGCTTATGGGCCTCGTTATCCTGACTCAATTATTCAGAACGATTTAGGAAGGAAGGAAAAAGAATGACTGAACTAAGGATGGCATTCTGGCAATCACCTCCAACTTGAAAGGCTATTGTTTACAAAAAAAACTGATGGAAAAGTCATATCACCACATATTTTGCAGAAAACAAATGGCAGAAACCATAAAACCATTCGGAACTTGGCCTCCCAATTTCAATTATTTGCATCCATGATTGCCAGGTAGTAGGTCCAATGGTTTGAATTTTTGGACCTGGAATTGGTCCATCAGCTGCTCTCACTATCAGCAAAGACTGCGAAAGCAAACTACAGACATCGAACAAAAACTTATAATATGCTGCAAGAGTTTTAATAAGAACACACTCCTAACTTATGAAATTCTGGCCTATGTTACTCGGACTCGGGTGCGAGTGTTTGACATGGGTATGTTTAATTTTTTCTAAGATTTCCATGTATATGGAGGATTCTTAGAGGATCATATCTCCATACCCATGTCCGGAAATGCGTTCAACACTGGTACTTCAAGAAAAATGAAGAATCGAAGCAACATAGATTCTAGCCTAAGCCTGGTTCTGAAGTCCAACTAATTGTGGATTACATAATCTACACTGTTTTCTCTGTAATTTTGTGATCCTTGCATCATTTCTATACTTGTTCCAGTCATTCTCTGGGGAATTTTTACAATACAAAAGAAAAAAACAATAATTCTACGACTGAGGCATTGATTCAATAATAGCTAGACAATTCCATCAATCAGGAGGTTCCAAGTTTGAATCTCCCTTCCCTAATGTAACTACTAAAAGGGAAAAAAATGTTCACCATTTTCTCACTTCATAAAAGCTATTGCCTGGCAAAAATTGAATGAAATGATTAGGAATTTAGGATCAAGGATTCCACCCGAAATTGCATTAATATATTAGAATAATAAGCAACATGGGTTACAACAGTTTTTTGTACAACTGCAGCAAAGGCGTACCTTTGGACATTTAGGACAAGAGCATTTCCATCTGCAACAACAGCAGTCTGTGCATGAAGGAAATTGAAAAATGCAACAATTTCGGCTGCACGAGATCTTTCTACAGCAACGGGATTTACGACAAGAGCAAAACCGCCATTTCGGAATTGTGCAGCAGCTTAAACATGAATTGCAGTTACATGAATAGCATTTACATGAACTGCAGTCACACGAGCTGCATTTACATGAATTGCAATCACATGAACTGCAGTTACATGATCTGCAAATGCATGAGCTGCAATTGCATAAATTGTAGTCACATAGATTACAGTCATAGCACTGTGAGCATTTCAGATGACAAGGGCACCCAGAATAACAGCAACAGCAGATCCATGACAAGTTAAAGCAGGGCATTCCACTGCAAAAGAATGGAATTCATGTCATAAAGCAGGACATGTAGAGAAGTGAAATATTTCACAACAAAAATTTTGGTTCAAATGTAGAGATACAAGATTGACACTCGGTATAAAAGTTAGACTGAAGTTCGCAGTAGGCAACGTGTATTAACATGCAATTAGGTTTCTATATAGTAAGTAATAATTACAATTATAGGTGTTTGGGAGTATATCTTCTTGTATCTATGAAAAAATCCAAGTCCTTTTGAGATGGAATGTATTTTTCAAATAAAAATACTAACTAATAGACAATAAACATAGAACAAAAGGGCAAGAAATTGGTACCAAAGCCACTTCCAAAAGCGACATGACTTTCGATTCTTCTGACTTCTGCTTGAAGGGACAAAAAATAAAATGTAAGGCTTACACCCTCTTCTAAACATTAAATAAAAATTGTGAGAAATGACGACAATTTTTAGTTCTTACGTAGGTATAAGAGGATCTGAGTTTGCCATCACAAAGTCTGTAACCCTGAGAGGAATAAAAAAAAATTCTTCAACTTTGTCAATAGATAAGCCAAAATATTCAAAATGCATGGATGAACTATATGTCTACCAGAACTTTTAATTAATTAGATGTTATTCAAGGAAATTACAAAATTTGTGCATACTCTTTGCAGCATCTGGAAGCAGGTTGGAGGCCTTCAACAGATTTTAACTCCACCTGCTCAAGAATGAGATTGTAAGGACATTTTAGAATGCAATTAAAAAACTTCATTACAAAATTTACTAAAACAAAAATGAATATGGTTTGTTTAATAGGATGAATTCTTTTGCAAGTGGACTAACACAGTATACAGTGACAAGGGCAAGGGCAAGGGCAAGGGCAAGGGCAAATGATTTAATTATAACATCATCTCTTACTAGAATAAAACAGAAAGTTCTTTAACATCAATAATTCCTAGTCAATTGTTCATTCAGATCATGTTCTATCTGTAACCACATATTGTTTGAACCATTTTTTCTAAAGTAAAATTATTATGTGAACATTTTTAAATTTGATGAAAATTCATAGGTTGATGCATACAAATTGGCAGGGAGTGAACCATCTAAAACATAAACAGAAAGTTCTTTAGAATCAATAATTCCTAGTCAATTGTTCAGATCCAGAGGCAAACTCCACCAACCAAGTGGCTACAATGACCTGAACCAGGTCAGTAGTAATCCATGCTTCAGCTTTCTAAAGATAATAACAATCTGCAAAAAAATTTAATTGTTTGCCATGATAAGCTTAGTTGTCAGGGATTACAGTCTCCACCAAAATTTACTATGTTAGAGAAAAATATTTTCCCAGATTTAATGTTAACCTGCACCTTTACTTTTGATCCCATAAAAGTCTCACCAACCACAGATATACAATGTTATTGACCCTCAAAACTTTCTTTTTTTGGATTTGAAAATGAAATTGTTCCACAATACAGAGAAATTTCTTAAAGTTGTGTTTGGATTTTTTGAATTCAAAAGGCAGAGAATTTGGGTTTTAAAATTTTGTATCAAACATGACATTAACTTTCAGTATAAAACAGGGAACTTGAAATCTTACAATTTGCACTAGCAAGTTACAACTTTTCAAGTTCATTTTTTTTTATCCTAATCCATTAAAAAACATAACATTAAGCAATTTATGCATACTAATATATTAGTAATCAATTTAGAAGTAAAAGAGGCAAAGCAACCAAACTAAAACACACCTCAAGAAAACTAATCTCTCTCTCGAGCATCTGAACCTTAGCCGTTTCCCTTCGCTTCCCATACAAATCCGGATACTCTGGCGGCGATTTCGGACATGGTGGAGGCAGAGACGAAGAACCACCTGACCTGGCAGCCATTAATTTCCTGGTGGTGCAACTCTGATTCTCCGGTTACTACCGGAAAACAAAAAAAAATGCTGGCTTTGTTTTCTCAAAATATCACCCCTCCCTCCCCAAGAAAACAAAACAAGAAGCAGTGAAGTAGTAAGTAAATACAAGAAGGAAAGGCTGAAAGGCAGTCACTTCTTTTGTCTAGCAAAAAAGAGTTAATAAGAAACAAACAAGAAGCGGCAAGTAATGTTATTGTTAGGTATGAAGGCTAATACGAAACACCCCCCCCCCCCCAAAAAAAAAAGGATTTTTTTTGAGGTTTGACAGTGGCAGAGGCAGTAATTAACGTTTCTGACAAGGATAATTACGACCCAGAACTAAAAAGACTCTGCAGAACTTGTAAAAGAAATGGAAGTAAATGGTGGATGGTTTAAAGACTTAAAAGTCTTTGCTGTAGTTGAGAAGTTGCAGAAGAAGAGATTAAATGTGGGATTTAAAGGAGAGACAAAGGAAGATAAATAAATATAATAATGGGAGTAAAAAAGGGAGTCATTATTATAAAAGATGAAGTCACAGAGAGTGCGTGGAGAGAGGAACAAAGATCTGATCTTTCTCGACACACAACCTTTGTGCATGATAATAATAATAATAATAATAATAATAGTAATAATAATAATAATGGTAAAGATTGTTGTGAAAAAGCCTGCAAGTGTTTGTACGAACCCATTTAAGCTAAAGTTTCAGTCTTTAACAAAGAGATAGATATATTTTTCATTTCATCTGTGTTTTTGGGTGGTGAAAATTTTCAGTTTTTGTTTATATAAAAAAACATTAACTCCTACTAATACGAAAGAAAAAGAATAACAGTTTTAACACTTAAAACACTCTCTCAGCTGTATAAGTTGGCTGTATTACTTGGGTGGGAAACTGGGGATGCAGAATTGCAGTTTGCAGAAGGCAGAGAAGCGAAAAGCACGATGTAGTACCTCAGATCGCACGTGACATCTGCCTAAGAGAGAGAAAGAGAGCCAAAAAATATATATTTTTTATATATATAAAAATAAAAATAAAAATAAAAAAGATGTGATTTTTGGGGTTATTTATTGCATTGTTCAACGATGAATCAGCCCTCACTTTGAGAAAGAGGGAAAAAAAAGAAAGAAAAAAGAGTGGGGAACAATAAGTCAATAATTAGTCTAGTCTATGGAGAAAAATGGGTAAATTTGAAAAATATATTGTCAATAATTAAATTATTATTAAATAATGTAATGAATAAAAATTATTTAAAATAAAAATGAATAATTAAAAATTATTATAAAAAATATTGTAAAAACAAAATTATCCTTAATGAAAAAATTTATTTTTCTTTTCTCTTCCATTAAAAAAATATTATTTTTTAAAAATTTTAATTAAAAATAAATTTAAAAAATAAAATATTTAAATATTTATTTTTTAAAAATTTAAAAAAATTAATAAAAAATAATTTTAGAAAAAATAATGTTATTTTAAAAAAAATAATTAAAAAAAGTAAATAAAAAATTTTAAATTTTAAAAAAATATTTTTTAAAATTAAAAAAAATTATTTTCAGAAAACTTTATTTTTTTAATTAAAAAATAAATTAAAAAATAAGAGAAGGGTAATTTTATCTTTTTAATTTCTTTCTTAATAATTTTTTATTTCTCTTTTTCAAATTATTTTTATTCATTATACCATTTAACAATAATTTAGTTATTGACAGCATATTTTTCAAATTTATCCATATTAAGTAATGTAAATTTTGTTGTTTTTCTTTTCATGAGAAAGTTTACCTTTTGCAAAAGACTTGAATCAGAGGGAAAAAAAGGGGTAATTCTCTGACTATCAAAGGAAGAAATCAGGTAGATATTGTTCTGTGTAAATTCCAAACTTTATTCCTTTGATACAATCACTCACAAATTATTACCTTTACGTCATGTTCATTCTTTCCAATTGCATCTACTCTTTCTTTCTTTCTTTTTTTTCTAATTCAAAATTAATGCTCTTTCTTTTCTTTTTCTCTGTTTGATTTCCCCTGTACCTGATTTACTTTTATTTTTTGGTATTTTGCAATGGGATATTTGCCATCAAGTCTACAGGGCATTGATAAGAGCAAATTATTGGACATACATTTCTTTATCAGAGTTTTATTGATTGATATTCAAGAAGAAGAAAAGGGGAAAAAAAGATCTAGTTTGTGCAATTTGGTCCTACAGTTTTGTGTATTTTTTGAGTAATACCTCCAAATGCTATAAAATAATCCAAATTTGAACAATTGAAATACACAACTCCTGCTTTGATTTTTCAGATTGAAACTAAGGAAGGAAATTGAAAGATTTTAAGGGCTAATTTAGCATTGCTGTTGGAAAAAATTTGGGTTGAAAAAAGCTCGAGTTGGAAAAAGTGTGTTTATAAAGTGTAGTGAAAAAGTGTGGTTTAAAAACTTTTAAGTGTTTAGCATTGCTGTGAAAAAAGTGCTGTAGGAAATTGAAATGTCAAAAACAGATATTTTTAAAATAATAAAAGTGTAAAGATGTGAGGATAATAAAGTCATTTTATTCAAATGCCAGCTTTTAAAGCCCAAAAGTTATATTTTTTGGCTTTTTAGTTTGGCTTTTCAAACCATGGTTTCAACAGCAGAAGCCAAATCTTTTTATCTGTTTAGCATTGCGTTTGTGGTGAAAAACAGTTTTTGACCTCAAAAACTGTGCCAGAAGCAATGCGAAACGATGCCTAAATCAAATACCTTTTTCAAGGTTTTGCTCATTTGCATTCTCATTTGGGAGTTAAAATTATTGGTCTAAACCAGCTTTGAAGGGAAAGTTTGGATAGGCCCAAAAACTGGTTCTGCAGGGATATTGATTCAATGGCGACCATATCCAATCCCCCTGGCAATGCCGATCTCCTAACAGGATTTTTATTCAAAGCAAACAGTTGGAAGTTTTGTAAGATAAAAAAAAAAAGTCAACTTTGGTTAAGGAAACAAAGAACAGTGAATTCCAAAAGCACCAACCACTTAACCAATTTCTTTTTAATCACAGATTAATTAAACACCAACAAGGTAACAACAACAACAACTTTAACATTCTGAATTCGAGAAATGTGACTTTTTACAAGTTCCATTAGAAGGTCATTCTCAATAGGATTTTTTTCCTTCAATGATTTTTGACTTCTTATTTGATATAAGCGAAATGATAATCATTGTCCCAAAATCAAAGGATTGGCTTTTAATGTTGAGGGGTCTATGTTCGGGAAGAAGACAGTAGGGTAGAGGTAGAATTTGTAATTCGTGTATATGTGTCGTGTTCATATATTTTGTCATGTCATAATCGTATTTAAGGTATTTTATATTTATATAAACTTTGATACATTAATAATTCGTATTATATAAATTTTGAGACATTCATATATTCGTATCGTGTTCGTGTTATTTTTTTCGTGTCATATCGTATTTTTAATTATTTTTTCTATGTCGTGTCTAATATTACCATGTCTAAGTAAAGGGATAGTTCCCTTGTCTCTTAATATCTACACACCAACTTTTCTCTCCATTTTCATTTTCATAGTTATGGCATTAGGTCTTCCACCAGAACCCTGTAAAAAATTGTGGTTGGCCAGCCTAACTTCCCTTTCTGATTCATAGCCCTTTTTGTTTAGTCCATAGTGTGTCTCCCCTTGTTGGTCTCTAGGCTTAAATTTATATCGTATTTTTTTTTTGTTTTTTCGTATCGTGTAATCAATTTTAATCTTAACTCAAGAATCCTCCAGCCGTATTGTGTTCATTGAGAGTCATATAGTTTGAAAGGTTGAGCTTGGGAAGGACATTATCGGGTGGCGTGAGAGCACGCAGGTCGAGGTAAGAGGCCCTACCGCCACCACTCGTGGGGTCCTGAAGCCGTGCCTGGATGGAGTGGACTTCGATGCATACTCCCAGCTCCCGCTCTTTTCCCGAGTACAACTTTAATAACACGTATGAGTTTGGGTTAACGCACTCAATTAAAAAATAATATAAATTATATTTTTATAAAATATCATTTTAATTAATATTAATAGTCATTAATTAACAAATTTCAATGGTAAAGAAAAATATATTAAAAAAAAAAAGCTTTTTTTTTTACTTTCTTAATTGATTAGAAGAGAGAAAAATAAATTTTAATTCATAAAAAAAAAAATTAAAGGCGCTGTCAGAAATGTCAGGTTGTGAAAGTGAGTTTGAAGTTAACGTGAGCTGGTGCGCGTATGGTGGTTGAGTTGTGTTCCAGAAAATGAACAAAAGACACCAAAGTCCAAAGAACAATCATTGTCCGATTACTCTTTTGAGATACTGATTCTATGCTTACAATTACGACACGTGCAATTCGTATGCAAAGCTGTCTTTTTTTTCTCCTTCTTTTGGGTATTTACTAATATATTCGATAAGCTCAAGGATTTGGCCTGCTTCTTCTTGCTTGGGCCGTGCCCATAGGCTGGCTCTGAATCTGATCATATTAATCAACAGCTACAAATCCTTTTTGGTCATTTTTTCTTTCACTTTTAAGACTGAATTATCATTCATTCTTTGTCGTTTTTACTAGTAATAAACCAGATGAAGCCTTGTTGATTTTGATGAAAGTCAAATTGAAGTCAGTAGCAGCAATCTTTTCCTCTGAACTATAGTCAAGGGCCAGTCACGAACATTCGTGGCTATGACAGGCTTAGAGATGAGCAAAATTTCGGTTAATTGAATAAATTGATTGAATTTGATTTATTCGGTTTATTAAATTCGGTTAAAGCTGTGTAGAATGTAGATAAATTAACCCAATTCAACCCAACAACTCATGACTCAAATAAATACAAAGTTCATAATCCAAACTGAACCGATTAAGTTCGGTTCGGTTTTGAGATGTTTTTTGATTTGATCATTTTTCAAATTAATTCAATTCAATCGATTTTCGAAATTTTGAAATTTTAGAATGTTCATCCCTAACTAAATCATTGACTGCAATTAGAGCTAGCTTCTTATACACTCAAAAAGCAGATCAGATCATACTCATGCATGCATGCAATTTTATAGTGATCCAATTTCAAAAGTTATTCTAAATCAACTTCAAGAAGATACCTTTAATTAGTTAAGGAAAAATGGTCCATCAATCAAGTCCTCTTCATCAATAACGGAAGACATGGAAGACTACTAAATACAAGTATTATTCAAGATTCCCCTTCTGGCCACCAACCTGCCAATATTTTCAATAGACTCATATTCTTAAATGTTCTATATACCTATGCAATAGTCAAACAAATTGCCAAATCTTTCAACATAAGAAAAGATTTTCAAACCCTTTACTCTTCTAATTCCCCTAATACTTCTTTCCTAATTCAAACCCAACAATTTGTATATATAAATTAATATAGATTGTCTCAGACTTGAGAAACATCAAATTAGAAGCAAAGAAAGTTCACAAGACAGGAAAGAGGGAATCTGGAGTATGAAGTAACATCTCGTCAAAACAGGGGTTTCCATGACTGGGAAAAAAACATTAAAAAGTTCAAGCAATGAGTTTAATAAAATATGAGCTTCCTTCTCCTACAGAATATTGAAGCCTATAATAACCCTTGGACTATATGGGCTTAAAATTGAAGCCTATAATAAACTTGGATTTGGACTCCAACAGCTTTATTTTGGTCAACCCATCGTTTTGTAAAATTTGTACTCTTTCACTTTCTTTTTTATTCATTCGCCCTTTTTAATATTAACTATAAGTGAGCATTAATCGATTGTAATCGATTTAATTTATCGAAACCGATCAAAATGTATTAATTTGATTTAGTTTTTTTTATAATAATCAATTATAAAAAAGATTTATTTTATTAATTTAATTAATTATCGATTTTTAAAATTGATAATTGAATAAATTAAATTAATGAATTTTATTAATTTATCTTAAAATATATTTGTTATATAAATAATTATATAATAATTTTAAATTTTATATAATATATATAAATATACAATAAATTTTATGTAATAATATAAATTATATTTTTAATGATCAAACTTATTAAATTGATTGAATCAATCATTTAAGTCAATTTCGATTATTTTGACTTTAATTCGTAATTCGTTTTGATTAATTATTTCAAATAAAATAAATTTTGAAATATTTACGATTGAACCCACCTAGCTTTTGAAACCACCAAATGCTCTTAGTTTAGCATTGAAAGCTTGGGTTGGAAAAAGCTCGAATTGGAAAAAGTGTGTTTATAAAGTGTGATGAAAAAGTGTGGTTTAAAAACTTTTAAGTGTTTAGCATTGCTGTGAAAAAGTGTTGTTGGAAATTAAAATGTCAAAAAAAGATATGTTTAAAATAATAAAAATGTAGAGATGTGAGGATAATAAAATCATTTTATTCAAAAGTCAGCTTTTAAAGTCCAAAAGCTAACAAACGCAAAGAAAAACCATAAAATTCAAGAAAAAAATATTGATAATTCGTACAGGAAATACTGGTACAGTTTACAAATTAAAGAAAAAAAAAATAATGTCAATCGCAAGCGCAAACGTTCTCCACCACCACGGTGTCCTCATCGGCGCACCTGAAAAACAAGTATCCAACAGCCAGACCCAAAACGATGGCCAAGAAAACGCCTCCATTGAACGACATGACGGCCAACATCAAAAGATATCCGATCGCCGAGTTGATTCCGAAGAGCACGGCCGTCGCGAATTTAGCAGAGCGGCGATATTTGGGGAGGAGAGGGACGGCGGCGTCGATGGATGAAGGCTGGGATGATGGGTTGGAGGAGGAAGCGAGGGATCTGAAACGGAGGCGTCGATCTTCCATGTACTGGTAAAAGGAAGAGAAGAGGAAACAAGCGAGTAAAGTGAGGAGGTAACTCAGCCATGAAGCGGTCTTCCAGGAATCGATGAGTAGAGTTACGTCTTTTCCCCAGTATAAGGTCATGTGCATCATCTTCGATTTTTGTTGATTGAATGAATTTCAGACCCAAAAAAAAAAGAGAGAGAGAGAGAGAGAGATGGAGAAAGAAGAGGAAAGTTTCTTGTGTCTTGTTTGAGACAGAAAATCTTTAAAAAGTTTTGACAGAGCGCTGCGGTTTGGACCGTTTGGTCAGTCACGCCTGATTTGAACCAATCTAGTTCTAGGATTGCCCTTTGGGTTTTGGAGTTTAGTTTTAGGATTATGCCCTCAATAGAATCGATCCTGTAAGCAAAAAGAAATTGAATTTGAGCAAAACGATGCGCCTTGGTGTCGTTTTCGGTTTTTCACACGCGAAGATTCACATTGCCAGTCTTTTTCTTTTATTTTTTTAATTAGATTACTTTTCGTGTGTTTTAACTTTGAAACGTTCTATTTGTGCAGAATCTGGAAGAAGCAATATATAGAAATGAACAACTCTGTAGTCTGTACCTCAAGGGCTGAGTAGTTCTCTATCTTTACACATAGACCTCAAGTGATATTCATATGGATTGAGTGAGTTCTTGAATAGGATTTAAATTGCAGTCGTGAACGTATTTTCGATTACGTTATATTTATCGCGATTATTAAATGTAATGAATATTATCGCGATTCATTGTGATAAATATCGACATCAAATTTCAATATCAATTAACTAGTATCTTGACGTGCTCGAGACAAAACCTCATGGGCAGCTGCTTAACAGCTTAAGTACGATCCATCAACGGAAGAGACAACAATTGTGCTATAGATTGAGGCAAGTCAGACTTGATAATATTGGACATAACACGAAAAAAAAAAACTAAAAACACGATACGAATACACGAATGTCACAAAATTTATATAATACGAATTATTAACGTTCTAAAATTTATATAAATATAAAATACCTTAAACACGATTATAACACGACAAAATACACAAACACGACACGAATACACGAATTGACAGATACTAAAACCCCATGGCCTGGACCTAAATGATTTCTTAATTTGTTGCAGTCGACTTCTGACAACATAATCAAGAGATTTGGTGATCCTAATAGAACAGTTATATCCTTTGTGATAACAGCTTTGGAGTTTGAATACCATCTTTACTTGGGTACTCTCTTAACTCCAAATTTGTTGGAAAATTGCCACTGAAATGATTCACAGTGGGATGCAAAGAAGAACAAAATGTCACCTAGACATCCAAGTCTTAAGAGATTGAAGTAGAATAAAAGCGCTTAAGAAATTTAGATGCATACCCTCTATATAACTGCATGGGAATTGAGAGATTGAGCCATTGACGGGATAAAAAAAAAACTACAGGATCAAATACCTAATATCTATGTTACTCGAACTCGGGTACGAGTGTCAGATATGAGTATGTGTCCGACACGGGTATGATCAATTTTCTTTTTAAGTTTTTTCATATATTTGGAAGGTCTTTGGAGGGTCATATCTCATACCCATGTCCGAATCGGATACGATACTTCAAGACAAATGAAGAGTCGGAGCAATATAGCCTAATATAACAAAAAAAACAGATAAAAGAGCATGATTTAACAATCGAATTTTTCAAAAACGTGCACTTAAACCATGTTTATGTGGTTCAATCAAAGTCATGAAACCTTTACTTTTTTCAATTACTCGTTACATTCTGATAATGTATTCATTTAAGCTAATTGGTTAAACTATTAAGTTGAGATATATATTTACTTTGAACATGAATGAGATGGAAAAGTTATATCAGGGCATGCACAGATGCATTGGTTATGTACGATGTAAGACCATTATCCATTATGTATAACTAGCTTAACTTGAATGAACCAAAATGTAAGCAATCCGACTGACCAGCTGAGTTTGCCACCAGAGAGCCGACACCTTTATAAAATTATTTATTTATTTATGTTATTGTGCATTTACAACCTAGGAAAGCCAGTAGTACAACAATTTGGCATCAATAAACAAAACTGATTCCAACAAGTCTTATAATATAAGGCACGGTCAGGTCACATTTTAACTTACAATTTACTAACCTTGATTTCGAGGGTGGAATCTTTTACAGCTAGAGAAGCCAACTTCACACAGTAGACTTGCCCGCTGCCTTCTCTATGAAACCCTTAATGTCAAAAGCATCGACATTCTTTGTAATGACACCCTGCTCAAAATAGTAATTAATCATCAGAGTCTAATACAACTGAGTAATCCATTGGAAAAACCAAAATTACATGCAAGATGAAATAGTTGTTACTATCTGCTCTAATAATGAACCATTTGTTTGACAGAACTACTAATAAGATAGATAAAGACCATTCTCTTCGGTTTTCACTTTTCACATTAGATTGATGGCTTTCCTTAAGATAAGAGGGATACCTATTAAGCTAGTAGTATATAGATACACATGCACAGGTGTGATGTGCTATGTTATTCGGACTCGGGTGTGAGTGTTGGATACGAGTATTTTCAATTTTTCTATGTTTTTCCGTGTATTTGGAGGGTCATATCCCCATACCCATGT
Organism: Fremontodendron californicum; assembly: GCA_030761205.1. NCBI lineage: Eukaryota > Viridiplantae > Streptophyta > Magnoliopsida > Malvales > Malvaceae > Fremontodendron > Fremontodendron californicum. The sequence goes on from JAULJL010000006.1 coordinate 2,143,293, forward strand.
CCGGATATGTATTGGACATGGGTATTTCAAGAAAAATGAAAAGCCGGAGTAACATAGGTGATGTGTATGTCTAAATGAACACAAACACAAAAGAGAGACAGACAGACAGACAGAGACCTTTTCTGTTATGATACCAGCTATTAGAGAGGCAGGGGAAACATCAAAAGCTGGGTTCCAGACAGAGATCCCAGATGCAGCAACTTGCTCTCCAAGTCCTCCCCGTGAGTACAATAACTCCTTTGCAGATCTTTCCTCGATAACAATTTCTTCTCCAGAAGAAAGAGATAAATCAATAGAAGTAAGTGGTGCAGCGACATAAAATGGAATGTGATGATACATTGCACATAAGGCAAGGCTATAGGTTCCAATCTTGTTAGCAGTATCACCTGCAATTCAATGAAAGGCGACAGTTAAATTACTTCATTAGAGAATTGAAGGGAAATGCATCATTAACATCCATGGAATACCATTTGCTGCCACACGATCTGCTCCAACAATAACAGCACTCACACGACCTGCTTTCATTAAAGCAGCTGCAGCAGAATCTGCTATTAGAGTAGCAGGTATTTTTTCATGCACCAGCTCGAAAGCCGTAAGTCGGGATCCCTGTGGTCAGAATCAAATTTACGACAGAAAACATAGATCATAAATAACAACTAGAAGTAAATAGACTGACAATTATTATCACGAAGCTCAATGGCCTATTCAGGTTAACAAAGACATGATCCTAATCACAAGTTCATATATAACATGAAAAAACATAAAGGTAATTGTCACTAATTAAGCATGTAGAAAACTTAACACTCAGCCATTTTTCATACTAGTTCATTTAATTGCAGCACCACACATCCTTGTGCAGGTTAGTAGGACAAAGTTTGAGGCAATTTTATTATAAAAACGCAAAAAACTTCAACGAAAGGTTACCTGATTGAAAGGTCGGGTTTCAGTACAATATGCCCTCTCCAACACTCCTTCAGCATGAAGTGCACGGATTACACCAAGGGCAGTACCATATCCAGCTGTTGCAAGACTGCAAGAAGATTAAAACATTATCATATGCCAGTTCAGTCCCTGTATGAACTCTAATGCCTTCTTGCCAACATTACTGTTACTAGAAGAGAAAGAACAGCAGGAGAAGACTAACAAACCTGCCAGTGTTGCAGTGGGTCAAAACAGAAAATCTCTTTGAATTTTTCTGTTGGTGCTGGAGAAAACTTGCTCCATAAGACCCAATTGCTTTGTTTGAAGCAACATCATCATCAAGCATAACTTCAGCAGCTTCTATATAAGCCTGTAAAGATTGAAAATAAATAAATAAATATACAGAGAGGACAAACAAGACATTCTTAAGTATCCAGAAAGGATGAGCTGAGACAAAACAACGAAATCAAAACAAGGCTGTTACGAGCTTCATATATTATGTATGTCAGCAAACTCTAAGGAGCCAAATTCATACAAGTCAATGACAAATAGCACGATTGCTCAAAGCATAACGATGAATACCACCTGGAAAACACTCTCAGGCACTATAGCAGTAGAAGCAGCATTTGATGTAATTTCTTTAAGTTTAGTAGCAGCATCAGAAAGATTAACGGCTGTTGGTCGACTGAAAAGGACATACAAGACAATCATGTAATCAGCTACACATTGAAAAAACAAGGAAGCAATTAATTTCAGTCTCAAAAACACCTGGAAAAAATACAGGGTTTTGCAATTTTACATACAGGAGATAGCTTTAAAATCCCATATAATAACAGCTGCCATGACCATAACCATTAAGGGAGGAAAAATGAAGAAATAAAAAAACCTTGAGACAAGATATTCCAATTTCAGTTCAAGGAAAGTAGCAGCATCCTCAGACGTCTCATTAAAGTCCTTTAAGTTGGCAACTTCTACCGCCAGGGAAAGGGCTGCTGCAATGGCAATAGCAGGCGCCCCTCGAACCACCATATCCCGGATTGCGTTCCTTAAACCATCAAATAAGATACCCAAGTTGACTTGCATTATTTCAATCCAATTCAAAAAGGAAAAACACATTTCACAGGAAGAACTACTCATTACCATCCATCTGTTGCATCTTGAATATCTAAGTACACTGTTTCCAGAGGAAGTTTTCTCTGTTCAACAACCGATCATAGTTAAGTAAAAAAAAAAAAAGCGAAAAAATACCATGTAAAAAAAGTTCTAATAATAAGGTATGGATTGGAAACAATCAAACGTCAAAGATCTTCAGCTTTATACAAAAATGAATGAAAAAGTAGACCTGGTCGAGCAGCTGAAGGGATCCACGTTTGTAGCAGATAGCCTGGAGAGAATTACCAACTACGAGCCCGTCGCTCGACTTTGAATCAGGCGCCATCGATTGGGATTTTGAGAAAGCAAAGTATTTAAGGAATTCGGGGGTTTATGGAATGAATAGGATGGGGGCTGCCTTTTGAGCTTTCTGCTGAGTTTTGTTCCTTGCGGCTGTGCCACGCGAGTGAGGCAAGGAGCGAACCGCCAAAAATCTAATATAATTGGTTTTTGGTCCCTTCATTACATAATTATTTTCTCAAAAAAAAAACTCCTGTTTTTTTTTTTTTTAATTATAAAATTAAATAAGAATGAAAGAACAAAAAAGTAATAATGCCAATAATCTTACTAAAACACATTTATGGTTTGGTTATTGTTTCCAAAGTGACCATCTCTAGGTTATCAATTTATCAAAATTTGGATTAGATTTAGATTATTATTTTTTAATACATTTATTATTGTTATTCATTTACGTAAATTTATTCATTAATTATAAAAATTATATTTCATAAATAATGATTTAATATATATTAAAAATAATTAATTAAAAAGTAATGAAAGGAAACGGATCTCAAATTCTTTTATTTTTGTAAAAATCAAGATAATAATACTATAATGTAAAAATAAACATTTCTTAACCTCAAATGTTTGCATACTATTTAAATTATTTTATCATTATTATTTCCTTAACCTTCGCTTACACATTTGACATTTTTTCAACATCTTGAGACTTATTGAGGTAAGGTTAAGCTTAATGTACTTCTTAAATGAGTTATTGCATTTTTATTTCCCATCATGCCTTTACCGTGTGTGTTTTATTTTTTTTATTTATTATTTATTTTTTTGTGTTTTAAAAGAATATCAAGTTTAAAATATTCTTTTAACTTGCCAACATATTCCATAAAAATAAAAATAAAAAACATAAATTTACCAACATATAAGATACTTTGTTTTCCATTTAGAAGTTTGGGATTGGACTTTTGAGTAACATAAAAGGTATTTTTTTTTTAAATAAATCTAAATTGATGTGATTCAGTAACATAAAACCTCAATTGCTTTTCCTATATTTTCTTTATCTTTTATTCTGTCTATGCCTATCATTATAAAATTACACTCATTTCATTGTTATTTTTCTTTTTAAATAATATATATGTTTATAGGTTAGGTTATTAATTCAAATTCGATGATCCGTTTAATATTTGAAATAATTAAAATAAAAATATTAAACTTGAAAAATAGATTTAGACAACAAAAAAATGATGCCCGTTTAAAAATGAACTAAGACCTTGGACATAGCATTTAAAACCCATGCCTAATCTTACTTGTTCCAATCCGACATTTTTTTTTTTTTTACTTATTATATATATATATATAATAAATTATTATTAATAAAATTAATATTTAAAGGGATTGATCTTTTAATGCATTAAAGTCGGAAATTTGTATTTCAAAGATTGATCCCTTTAAAGGGAATCAATCCCCTTTTAACCTGATAATTCTCGATTTTTTTTTTTTTAAATAATCAATTTCTTTTTACAAGGATTCATCTTTTTTATGTAAAATTTTGAATAAATTTAAACCGTCCCTTTAACATTTAAGAATGAACTTGAACAAATAATGAGACTTGAATAATTGGATCGATCTTGCCTAATATATGAATAGATCTAGTAGAAAACACGTGTGAGTATATATATATATATATATATATTATATGTATAATTTAATCATGAACTCAATTGCATATTCAAATAGTATGAATTAAAAGGAATAAATATAACATTTATATCTTAATTTATTACACTTATAAATTTAGAATTAATTATAAGTTCATAATCGTCGATTTTTTTTATTAATGAAGTGAGATTCATGTGTTATTGCTCCTCACAAGGCCAAGGTATTTGGTCTTTTTCTACTTTTGAAGATTTGATTACATGGAATAATATACATTATCATCTTGTACATTTGTAATAGAGTTTTTTAATTTCACAAACGAGATTAAAAAATTATTATATATCTTTAGATTATATTTAATAAATAAATAAATAAATGAGACTTGTAATATTTTTTAATTTCGCTTGTGAAATTAAAAAATTTCATTGTTACTTTACAATATAATAATCCATAATATATTTATATATTAACATTGTTTTAAATCCTAACTAACCCTACAATTAGCATAATCATCACAAAATGATTTAGTACTAATTTTATTTATTTATTGTCAACTTGCTCATAAAAATTCATAGAAAAATATTAATAAGTACGTATTAGTGAAGATGATATATATATATAATTTTTTTAAGTTTAATAAAAATAATATATTAAATAAAAAAATTTAATAAATTAATAATTAAATTATTTTTAACTGATAACTATGGAGGCTGATTAAGCAGACTCAAATTCATATTGTCAGTACTTTTCCGTGACCTCACATTTTATTAAAAAAAAATCTAAATTTCCACGATATTCGCAAAGCTCCGTTTTCCTTTGGTCTCCATGTCTTTACACTGGTCAATGCCGTTAAGCCGACACGTCCCTACTCCCTTTACTAGACCTGCTCACGGGCCGGACAATCCGTCCGACTCGGAAGACTCGGGTTTGGGTAGAATATTTTATGTTTTGGGTCGGCCCGGAACATTGATTGTAATAATATTATTTTATTTAATTTTAATTATAAAAAAAATTATTTTTTTATTTCAATGAACAATATTTCGGGTCTAAACGGACGGGCTTGGGCTACCCAGGACCGGGCCTGGATAGAGAAAAAAACCGGCCCGCGGCCCGGCCATGATCACCTCTACCCTTGACCCACAAACCATATATATATATATATATATATATATATATATTTTTTTTTTTTTACATTTTTTTCCCCTTCTTTTCTCCTTCTTCATTCGTCAAGTAAAAATCAATAGAAACAAAGAATAAAAAACAATTCGTTGCGCTGAGTTTCTTATTTTCTTAATTGCTATTTTGTTCAGATATTGATGCGCCTCAGGTACTTCTCTTCTCAGTTGTAACCTTAATTGAGGCTTTTTTTAATTCAATTTTCCATAAAACTTTTTCAATAGATCAGAGCCGTTGGATTTTGCGTTTGGATCAGAATCGAGCGGACATAATCGTATATTGCAATTTTGTTCATGTTTAATTTCGTTTTCTCGTGTTTTTATTTAGTTGATGATTGTGACTTCAATGACCTTGTTCTTTTCGTTTTCAATTATTTTTTTAAACTGTCTTTCATCGTCATTGATTCGATCTAATGTGCATGAAGATTGTCAATTTCGCTGTGAGTTTACGAGACAAATTGTTTCTAATATTTAAAATTATTATTAGAAAATAAGGAATTCGTTGGATAATTAGGATATTATAATTTAATTGTTGATTATAGCTTAAAAAAAATCCTGGAGATTGTTCCGACTGTGGTCATCGTGTTTAGTAATGTCGGTTGTGAGTTAGATAAGATCTGTTGGCTTCTAAGCATGCCATAGAATCAAGCTTGTTTGGATTAGCTATGTGGAATTTCTGCGCAAGTGGAGTCGAAATATCTGTTTTTTGTAAGTTTGATCGTATGTTTTTGGAATGATCGTGATTGGATGCTTTAAATAAGGGAGTGTTGCTATCCCCTAACAATGGTTTAGAACGTTTCCGGTGCTTTGAAGTCAACCGTTTATGCTCGCAACTTAGTTCAGCTTATCCTTTTGTGAATTTTTATGACCCATTCCATGGGTCTAGCACTTGTAACAGGTGGCTGCATAAGTTTGCATCAATGGAATCTCTGATATATTACTTGTTTTAGGTAATTCAGCATTAAGTAAGAAAAGAGTTTCTGAAATAGCTTTTCTAACAATTACATAGTTGGTAGTTGTTTTTGAAGCAGGAAGTGCATTTTCTTTCTTTCAGCCTTAATTCTTTGTACCTATATCTTACACTTACTCAAAGAGAGCTGCAGATCGACCTGCTATTTTGTTTCTTTTTCTTTTTCCTTGAGGTTCCAGCATTTATCTGCTCTCTCCTTGTGGGAATTGCTTTCTGCCGGTAGTGACATTTGACAAGTCTTACTTTTCATGTCTTTATAGGATGAAAGGAGGCCCCTACAAATTAAGATGGAGGGCTAAAGAACTGTCTCTGGTTCTCATTGTTCTTGTGTGTGCAACTATTCTTATTTGGACATGGGACAGAAGTCCAATACTTACTTCCTCACTACCATCCAAAAATCAGTTCTTGCAGCTCTCTCCAGGTTTGTTTGAAGCTATCTTATTTCTTCACTGTGCTATTTATTAGTTTTTCACTCTGTTTATTGGGATAACCCAAGTGTTTTTTTTCCTACTAATATTTTGGTCCTCCCTTGCTTCACAGGCTTGCCCAACTAAGTCCAATATGAAGTTATTTGTCTCTTTCTCCTTTCCCATGCTATGTTTATCTTCTGCATTCTGTTAATATTCCTGGTTGATGCCATATATGTATATTTTTAACGTTAAAGGAGTCAGTTATAAAAAGTGCATGTCAAGCCTAGTAACTTTCTGCATAGGGATTACAACATGGTTTGGCAGGCTGCACTGGAAGACAATATTTTTAACGGCATATGTTAATGCCAAATTGCCAACTGATGATGATATTTGCTTTCCTTGGTTTTTTTAAACTTTCTAGAAAATAAGGATATTTGACAATCATTTGAATTAGAAACTTGGAAGGCACATTCTGGATAAGAGTACTGCTACTTACATGCTCACAATAGCTTTCCTTCCTCGCACAGTATCTGGTGCAGATATTAAAAAGGTACCATTAGAACCCAAAAGACACGTGAGAGAAGATATTTCTACATTGACACGGAGTGAAGTCATAAATAACGAAGAGGAACGTCATCTGGATAAGACACTTTCTACTGATATAATAAAGAACGAAGAGGAACATCATGTGGATAAGAAACGTTCTACTGATACTGCCGAAAGTTCTTCAGACTTTGAAACAGTTCCTATTCAGAAGAAAGGTGATCTACTTTTCTGTCTGTCTCAAGAACAAAGATCAAATTATTGAATATTGAAGTGGCTAATCTTTTGGAATAACTTGTTATGCTAAATCCTATTTTTCGTTAGTATTTCCAATACTTTCATTGACTCATGGTTATAATTTTTTGGCCACAAGCTGATGTCTAAGGCTTCTAATTGCCAATGTCAATGCTATATATTTTTCATAGATCTCTCTTATTTTGATGAGCATTTGCATGGTTAGATGAAGCGTTTTCATTGGCATAGGAGATCAGTTGTTTTCCTGCTTCATATCTGTCTGATTGTGAAGTCATCAGTGATTATTACAGCAAGATTTTCTATTCTATTTTCTTGAGTTCTAATGTTTCACTATGCTGAATGGTTTTGTGCTCTCCAGCACACTTTTCCTTTATTTGTTTTACCATGAATATTATTAGGATCTTGCTTCAACCAGTTTCTTCATTTTACAGTTAGAAGTCACGGTATTTTGGGGATTCCCATTGTAATTTGTTATGGTGGTGCAGAAGAAGCAGCAGCAAAACACAAACACAGTCCTGAAAGAGAGAAAACTGGTGTTATTGAAAGTGGATCAAGTTCAACACAGATAGAGGAAACAAGCAATGTAATTTTAGGAGAAAAAATTTCAGAACAAGAGGAAAAGAGAATGGAGAATCAAGGTAGAATATTGCCTATGCATGATATAAATTATTCATGTTTTGCACATTTCTATTCCTGTATGAGTTTACGTATGGAAATTGCAGAGAAGAAATTCTGCTGCTAGTGTTTTGTTGTTATATACATTATGCTTGGTGAGAAAATGCATTCATCAACATGATTGTTACGATCACTCTGACCAATCTATTGTTGATCGAGGTCTTTAAAGCAAATGATTGAAATCTCAGCAAAGAGTTATTTACTTTGTTTTTGCTAAGGTTTTGCATGCTATTACATGGATGTAATATCATCCATTCCTTGCAACAATGTGTATTGCGCACTTCACCATTTAGTCATTTTCCTAGTGGTGTAGTTGGTGATGTGCAAGCTGCCTTTGGTTATGATGTCAATGCTCTCTCTCTCTCTCTTTGAACCTTTAGATTTTGAATCTGTTAGTTCCATCTTGTGATAATATTACTGATTACCGCCTTTCATTTTGTCTTATCTTTGCTCCAGCCTGTAATTATGCAAAAGGAAAATGGGTTATAGATGATAGACGGCCTTTGTATTCCGGGTTTGGTTGTAAACAGTGGCTAGCACCAATGTGGGCTTGTCGTTTGATGCAGCGTCAAGATTTTGCTTTTGAGAAGCTAAGATGGCAACCAAAAGATTGTGAAATGGAAGAATTTGAAGTGTCAAAGTTCTTAAAAAGGTATTAATATCTTTGTCCTTGAATATTTTTCATTTATTTTGTTTGAACATGGTTATGACTCTTCAGTTGGTGCTTCCAACTTGACCTTTTATCAGAAGAAATGACAATTTTACTGTTCTTAAGTTCTGAGGCTTGGGTTTCATAGATTTTGCATTTAGCTTTCTCCTCTGTAGATGCACTCTCTTCTCTTTCCTGAAGTTGTTTCCTTTGGTCAGACTTTATATGAGTGGTTGGCTGGTTGCTCTATTACTTGTTTAAATATAATCAATACTTGTTGGACCATTTACATATACTTTTGATGCATTACAGGATGCAACACAAAACTCTAGCTTTTGTTGGAGATTCATTGGGTAGGCAGCAGTTCCAGTCTCTAATGTGCATGATCACAGCTGGTAAGGATAGCTCAAATGTCCTCGATGTGGGCAAGGAGTATGGACTTGTCGTACCACCTGGTGGTAAACGTCCTAATGGTTGGGCTTATCGATTTCCCAGCACCAATACTACTGTCCTTTACTATTGGTCTTCAAGCCTCTGTGATTTGGAACCTCTTAATGTCAATGACCCAAACACAGAATATGCAATGCATCTTGATCGACCTCCAGCATTTTTGCGCCAGTTTCTCCATAAAATCGATGTCTTGGTTCTAAACACGGGGCATCATTGGAATCGAGGGAAACTTAGGGCTAACAGATGGGTCATGTATGTTGGGGGTATGCCCAACACCAACAGGAAGATAGCAGATATGGGAAGTGCCAAGAATTTCACAGTCCACAGCACTGTTAAATGGCTAGACTCACAGCTCCCAAAGCATCCTCATTTGAAAGCCTTTTATCGGAGCATCTCGCCTAGGCACTTTGTAAATGGGGACTGGAACACAGGAGGGAGCTGTGACAATACTGCTCCTATGTCTATAGGTAAAGAAGTATTACAAGAAGAGTCTAGTGATTATAGTGCTGCCAGTGCGGTGAGGGGAACAGGGATTAAACTTCTGGACATAACAGCATTGTCTCAGGTGAGAGATGAGGGTCACATATCCCGGTTCAGTATTACGGCATCACCAGGAGCCCAGGACTGCTTGCATTGGTGTTTGCCCGGTGTTCCCGACACATGGAATGAGATCCTGTTTGCACAAATTTAATCCCAAATTGTTTGTTGCTGAATGAAGTATTCTTGCAGCATGCTCTGAGACACAAAAGTGTTGCCTCTTCCTATCATTGTTTGGGCATACTTTTGACGGCATCATTTTAACAGCATATCCCATGTCAATTCATTGGCTCATTCTTGTGTTATGGAAACACATAAATTTTGGTGGTTAGTGTATTTGTAGATTTAGTCCCTGTATCTTTTTTGTAGCTTAGTTCGCCATAATGAACATTGCTGGAGGAAGCAGCTGAATGACCTGAAACTGGGTACATTTGCAGCCTCCGATGAAGAAAAATGCTCACAATGGAGGGGAAACAGCTGAAAAAAGAAGAAAAATTTGTAATGCAGGGGACAATACAGTGTTGGGAATGCTGAAGGAATGAACTAGAAAAATATATGAAATTACTGATTTGATGTCAAACATTAGTTTTTTTTTAGTTGTTCTGCAATTACAACCAAATTGTGATAGTTTGTTTTATATAGATTTTCACATGATTATATATTTTTGTGGTATTCGTATTATTTTTTTTGTGTCGTGTTTTATTTTTTTATTTTTGTATTGTGTTTGTATCGTATTCAAAATTATTAAATCTACTCAGGATGTTTAATACTTTCAGGGTCAACGGCATCTGAATTTATTTTTTTTATTAATTTTCTATAACTATTAAATTTTTATAAAATAAATAATTATTTTATATTTAAATTTACTTAATTAAAGATATTGAAAATAAGATTAAACCAAAAACGATCGGATCCGTTTTCTAATAATTATTTTTTTGAGTCTTAGGACTCAAGAGGTATTTTTTAATTGTGCCAAGGACATTTTTGTACTGCTATATAACATTATTTTTTTTAATTTTTTTAATTTTTTTAATTTCTTTTAGATTTTTAGATTTAATTTTTTTATTTTATTTTTAAATGATGTATTTAAAATGTTGATCTGCACGATAACTTATGGATTGATTTAAAATCTGTAACCAACTCGTTTCGGAATTTTTATTTTTAAATGATTTATTTAAAAGTGTTGGTCCGCACGTTGACTTGTGGGTTGATTTAGGATCCGTACCCAATCCGCACGGTAAAAAAGTTTAAAAAAATTTTATTTTATTAATTTATTTTTAAATTATATATTTAAAAGGGTTAGTCCGTACATTGACTCGTGAGTCGATTTAGGATCCGTATTCAACCCGTTCGAAAAAAAATAATAAAGAAATTTATTTTATTAATTATTATTTTTTTAGTTTTTATTTTATTTTTAAATGATGTATTAAAGAGATTAATTTACACTCTGTACGTTGACTCGCAAGTTGATTTAGGATTCGTATCCGACCCGCTAGAGAAAAAAAGTTAAAAAACTAAATTTATTTTATTTTATTTTATTTTTAAATTATTTTATTTTTAAATAATGTATTTAAAAAGGTTAGTCCGCACGTTGTCTCGCGGGTCGATTTAAGATCCATACCCGATCGGTTCAGGAAAAAATTTAAATTTTTTTTATTAATTTTTTTAATTTTAAATGATGTATTTAAATAGGTTAGTCTGCATGTTGGCTCGCGAGTTGATTTAGGATCCGTATCTGATCGGCTCGAGAGAAAAGTTAAGAAAATAATTATATTAAATATTTAATTTTAATTTTAAATGATGTATTTAAATGCGTAGGTATGCACGTTAAGTCGCAGGTCGATTTAGAATCCGTACTCGATACGCTCAAGAAAAAAAAAAGTAAAAAGAAAAACAAACTTGCTGCTAACCCATGTGAGAAAATCGATCCTACGAGAGAATAAAATTCAAACCATAATTTTATTTTCTTATTTATTATTTTTAACTCTAATAAATAAAAATATATAGTACACAATAAAATCTAAATATTTTTAAATATATATAAACAATATTTAAAAATACATTTATATTACGTAATTTATAAATAAATACTTTTTATAAATTTAATTTTTATAACTAATAAAATATAATTATATTAAAATTATTACAATTTAAAAATAAAAAAATCATTATTTAATAAAATATAATTTTAAATTAATTAAAAAAAAATTAAAAATACCCTCGGCGAAGCTGTTTTTTCTAGTAAACTCTTAACTACGGGTCAGCTGGACTTGGAATACTTTGAGGAATCAAATCCGCTGTCCCAGCTCAACACCCAATACTAAAAATAAGTGGAGACCAATACTACTAGTTAAGCGAGTTCTAATTCTATTATATACAATATTAGCTAACAACGGATAGCAAAATTGATGATTGGGACGTAAATCCGTGGAAACAAGCATTCTTTCTTATTCCCATTCCCAATTCTCAGTTTTGACTTTTTATAAGTTAATCTTATTGTTTTTTTGGTTGGATTTCTCATCTTCTCTTCTCTTTTCTTTACTTTGATTTGACTTTTTAGATTTATTACCCACTTATTTATATTTTCTAAAGCAATAATATATTACCTGAAATCTGCCGACTTTCCAGTTATAAACTGTCTAAATGCCGCGTGGCAGGCGCAACTGGACTGGCCCACATTCAGAGGCGTATATATATAAAACTATATTATATAATATATATATATATAAAACTATAATATAAAGTAACTAAACTAAACTAACCGTTGGAGTTGGAGATTTAGTATCCTGTGCTTCGCGTGACCATCGTAAAATCCGTAAATCCTTCGCTTCGCCAATTCCCTTTCCATCTGTTAATATCAAGAAGCGAACCCACCATTACCACAATTCAGACAATCATTTCTCCACTTGTCATCCTTTCACATGTCGCCACGTACTCATCTCCTTCATTTCCGACGCAACGACACCTTTCTCGCATGCATTATTATTATGAAGAAAAAAAATATGCGTCTCTTTCTCCCAAAAATGAAATAATATTAATTAAAAAACCTAAAAACGATAAACCGAAACGAATCCGGTGCTCACGCCAATTGCTGCAAAGATCCGATCACCAAAGTAAATCAATCCCCTCCAAAATCAATTTCTCCTTTTCTCTAAAACAATCTTTTTCGTTTTCTCTCGTAAAGCAGAAAGAAAAAAAGAAGATAAAGAAAGGATTTTTGTTTCTTTTTTAACTTTTGCGTTGTCAATGGCGGAGGACTTTGCAAAGGCGGTGGACCACGGGCTAAAGCTAGCAAAACGGATTTACTTAGGGAAAGACAGAGCAGTGTTGGCGCCGCCGAAGCCACCACCGCCAATGGAGAGGTTACCCCATTGGTACTTGCCATCGGCGCCGATGGTGTATGCGGTTATATCTGACCCGAGGATTGTAGACAACCCGGATATTCCGAGTTACCAGCCTCACGTGCACGGCAGGTGTGATCCACCCGCCTTGATTCCTCTCCAGATGAGCGGCGTCAATCTCGACGTTGATTGTTATGGGGATACCGCTTTTATTCAAGTTTCTGGGAAATGGAGGGTCCATTGCGTTATGGGTAGCCGTTCCTGTGATTGTCGCATTGCTCTCCCGATGGACGACCAGGTTAGTTCCAAAATATTTACTCATAAATGGAAAATGGAATTTTTTGTGTATCCTTTTTAAAAAGTCTTTACTATTTTTGGTCTTTCTCTAAGCTTTAAGTTCTCCTTTTCAGCTTAAGAAGTTCTTTTTGCTATTTGATTCTGAAAATTTTGTTTTTTTTTTTTCTTCTTTCTTTTGATCATAAATGAAAAATCATGGGTTGACTTTGACCTGTACGAATACTAAGAATATTAGAGGATAATTTAGTTCCCATCAAACTGTCATCAATGAAGCTTTAAACTTCAACTAAGAATTATAAGGGGAACAAGAATAAGTCACAAAATAAAATAAAAAAAACCTCTAAAATGGGTTCTCTGCTGTCATTTTGAAAAAAAAAAAAAAGATATGATTTTGTTTTCCTTTTAATCATCTCAAGTCTTGATGGCATTAAAAAAGGATGTGCTTTTTGTACAAGAGAAAAATATCAATTATAAAATATTTGGTTAATTTGATTTTGTGTTTGAATAGTTGGAATTGTGCTTATTAATGGTCTCAAGCAATAATATATTATTTGGCTAACAGGGTTCAATTCTAGGTGTGGAGGTTGATCTTCCTACAAAATCATATTCTACTGAACTGATTGGAGTAGAAGAAAGTAAGGGTATTGCAAAGATAGCGAGACCACAAGATGGAGGGTTTTTGAAGCCGCATATATTTACTTTAACAATACCACAGGTATAACGATATTTCAAAGTTATAATGATTTAACTCGATGTACTTTAAGTCTATTGTTTCTAATGAATGTTTTTGTTTTATATTTCCAGATCGATGGGGGTACTAATATTGCAATAACGCTTCGTTGGTGTCAGAAATTGTCATATAATGAGGGCCAGTTTTCCTTAACTGTGCCCTTTAGTTTTCCTGAATATGTTACTCCTGCTATAAGGAAAATTTCGAAAAAAGAAAAGATACAATTGAATGTGAACTCTGGTATTGCAACTGGAATCTTGTGCAAGGCAACTAGTCATCCTTTGAAGGTGCATATTTTGATTTAGAATCATTATGCTTGTGTTTTAATTTTTGTTACTTTTAATGAATGATATTATTTCTTTCCTTGTTTTATCCTATTTATTGTTCTTTTTAAATCCCCAAAATTTTCAGGAAATAAAATGCCATGCAGAGAAGTTTTGTTTCTTATATGAAGCTGAAATTCTCACTTGGTCTGATACTGACTTCAGTTTCTCATATAGTGTAAGAATAAGACTTAACTCACGTTATCGTTTCTTTTATAACTACAGAATGACCATTTCATGACCATGCCTAAAGTTTTAATTAAACTAGAGATTCATTGGTAATTTTCTATGATTAGGATCTTATTTGCATATTGTCCACATCTTTTTATAGGTTTCTTCCGGTAATATATTTGGAGGCGGACTTTTGCAGTCTCCATCTTTATATGATTATGACCAAAGGGATATGTTCTGTATTTATCTTTTACCTGGAAGTCAGAAGAGTAGGAAGGTTGGTCTAACATTTGTTCAACCTGCTTGTTATTCTGATTTGGTTCTTCTTTTTGGTATCTATCATCATCTTATTGAATTTGATAGGTGTTCAGAAAGGAGGTCATATTTGTTGTTGATATAAGTGACAGCATGCAAGGGAGGCCACTTGAGGCTACCAAGACTGCAATATCTTCAGCCCTGTCTAAACTCAGTCCAGAAGATTCATTTAACATTATAGCTTTTTCTAGTGAGACTTTTCTATTTTCAACATCCATGGAGTTGGCTTCCAAGGAAGCAATTGAAAGGGCCACTAAATGGATTAGCACGAAATCTACTGTGGGGGGCGGTACAAATATGTTATTTCCACTAGAAAAGGTGTGTACTCATTTCCTTTGTTTTTGGTTAAACTTCTGATCGGGAACTTCTCATGTTTTCTGTATTGGTTCAAGAGATTAGAATATGGTTAGCAGCATGCTTTCACTTTTGTTTCTGTTCCTGACAAGATGGTTTAAGATAGTATTATTTTCTCATGATCTATTGCATGTTATTAACTTTTGCTTATTTCTGTCAGGCAGCTGAGATGCTATCAAATACTTGTGGTTCAATTCCTATGATTTTTCTTGTTACTGATGGGGCTGTTGAAGATGAGAGAAACATTTGTAACTGGATGAAAAAGCGTCTGACAAATGGAGGATCATTGTGTCCACGCATACATACTTTTGGCATAGGTAATTTTTCAGGTGTTTGGACCTCCTATATTTATTGATTGTTTTAAATCCACTGAATTTTATTTCTGATCATTGGTGAGGGACTTGTCTGGTTAAGAACTTAGAACTGTGTAAATCCCAAATGCTGAAATCGGATAATATAAGCTATTTATACCATAACTTCTAGTTAACTTCTTTTGTGGAAATGTTGCAGGTTCATTATGTAATCATTATTTCCTGCGCATGCTTGCTATGATTGGCCGGGGGGAATTTGCTGCTGCTTGTGATCTAGGTTCGTATGTACTTTGACTTTATATCCGAACCTCAAGCCAAAGAATTGTGTTATACGATGAAATTTTTATGCATAGATTGCTAGAATTCTTTTGAATTTTCTTTCTTTTCTTCGGGGGAAATTTTTTTGTGGGTCCTTTTCATGATCTTTAAGATCCATCTTATTTAGAGGTGGCAATTGGGCGGGTTCGGGCGGGTTCGGGTCGGGTTCATTCGGGTTCGGGTTTATTCGGGTTCGGGCTCATTCGGGTTCGGGCTCATTCGGGTTCGGGTCCATCCGGGTTCGGGCTCATTCGGGTTCGGGTCCATTCGGGTTCGGGCTCATTCGGGTTCGGGCTCATTTGGGTTCGGGCCCATTCGGGTTCGGGCTCATTCGGGTTCGGGCCCATTCGGGTTCGGGTTCGGGTTCGGGTTCGGTCTGGGTTCGGGTTCGATCTGGGTACGGGTATGTTTTACATTATTTTATTTTATATTAGATGTAATCATTTTTACGTAATTTAAATATTTATATCTAAAAACAAATTATTAATTTATTATTATTATTATTATTATTTTTATACTTTTGCTATTATATGATATTTTTAATTATATTTATTTTTTAAAATTAATATTTGTTAGCACCAAAAGAATAAGAAATTAATTTGTTATATAAAATCAAATTTTGAAATAATTTATTATAAAAAATATGATATATTATAAATTAATATATTGATATTTAAAATAATTGATTTGATGAGCTCGAATTTCAAAATATAAATACATTATAATTTATATTCACTATAAAATAAAAAACTTTTAAAAATAAATCCTGGCCTTCATCTATTCGTTTATATACTTATAAAATGCAAAAAATTTATGCTTATAGTCAAGATATATATATATATATATATATATATATATATATATCGAGTACTTATATTTTTTTCATCAGTATAAAGTATAAATTATAAAGTAGTACTAAAAAATATAATTTATATTTAAATTATACGTAATAAATATATAATTAATATGATTATTTATTAATATATAATAAATATACCCAAAACCAAAAGGCCATAAAACCCAAAACCCCATTAAATCCACCCGCTAAAATAAAATCACATGAAAGCCATAATCCAATTAAACCCACCCTAACCTAACCGCATAAGTATAACTAGAGCTGCTTATGGGCCGGGCAGCGGCCCAGTTTTTTTTTTATTTTCTCTGCCCAGGCCTGGCCCTGGGTCGGCCCGGCCCGCCCGTTTAGGCCCGAAACACTGTTCATTGGAATAAAAAAATAATTTTTTTTTATTTTTTTATAATTAAAATTAAATAAAATAATATTATAATAAAAATTACTGTTCCGGCCGGGCCGGCCCGGAACACAAAATATCCTGCCCAGGCCCGGCCCGTGAGCATGTCTAAGTATAACCCAAAAGGCCAAAATAATTGAATTATTGTCAATTTTTTTACCCTTATAGATTAATTGAATTATTGTCAAATTTTTTTTCACATCTTTAAAATTTTCAAGAATTTAAAATATTTAGATTTTAAATTCATCATGATATGAGACGTTAAAGTTATAACTTATAAGTACAAAATATAATTTACTTTTTGATAAAATTATTATTTCATCATATATATATATAATATATTAAATTTTAATTAAATTATTAAAAAAAATTAGAATAAAATTAATAATTAAAGTTATTGCTTTGTAAAAAAAAAATAATTGCAATTTGTTTATTTTTATTTTTAGTATTAAATTCGGGTTCGGGTTCGGTTTCGGGCCGGTCTCGGGTTCGGGTCCATTCGGGTTCGGGCTCATTCGGGTTCGGGCTCATTCGGGTTCGGTCCCATTCGGGTTCGGGTCCATTCGGGTTCGGGTCCATTCGGGTTCGGGCCCATTCGGGTTCGGGCTTTTTCGGGTTCGGGTTTTTGACTTTTTGGTCAAATCGGGTTTGGACGGGTTCGGGTTCGGGTTTTCCTGGGCGGGTTTTCGGGTTCGGGTTCATTTTGCCACCTCTAATCTTATTAAGCATTGCTGTGTAGATAGCAGCATTTCATCCTTTTGGTTCTTTTTCTTTGAATAGTTTATTTTCCCTGTAATGATGGAAAATATACCCATAGCATGAGGGAAAAGTGTGTAAAAGATGTAGGAAAGCTGGTTCCAACACGTAAGCTAGAATTTGGAATTCGTATGAAGATCTATGGTTAATATGGGACCTTGATGAATGGCTGTTGTTGGGCTGAGTCAAGTCTTAGTTTTGTGTAAATACACTGTGAGTGGTTAAACAATGTTGCTTAAGAGCATAATTTGGCAGTCAGTTATGTTCCTTGCTCTCTTAAGCTGAGTTAATAAAGACCATGTAGTTCCTTACTTTCAGAGTAAGAGGGTTTTCAGAAGCTTTAAGCTCTTTGTAAGGTTATGAGTGTCTTCTTATCCAGGTATGGTTGCTTAGAAACCGTGGGTGCCTTCTTCAGGTTCTTCTTGCTTAAACAGCCTCCTTACGAGTCCTTTAACCTATTTCTATTTCCCAAATTCTACCTTGAGTATAATTCTGAACCCTAAGCTCCTCATCAAGTAATCCATGTAAAAAAGTAAAAAACTATTCTTATATTATAAGGATATGTGAAAGTTTGTGTCCTATATCATTAGTCTTACTACTTTTTTTTTCTTCCTGTTTTTGTCAGATTCAATTGAGGTTCAGATGCAAAAATTATTTAGCAAAGGTTTCTCTACTGTTCTTGCAAATATAACCATTGATGCATTCGATGATCATGAACAAATAGAGGTATGTTTGTAAAGCCAGTATCAGTTTCATTCATCTATGACATCTTATTTTCCTCATATCTACCTTTCTATGTCTTATTTTGCAATTGTTTAGTTATTTCTACTTATCTATCTATTCTTCTGATGTTTAAAAGGATCACAATTTATGATGTACGCTCTAGATAAATTATCATACCATGCTATATAGTAATATATAGCATCAGTTGAAGTCACCTGAATATCACAACAAACACCTTACGGTGATGTATATCATGAGTGTTATTATGTATGCTCTATTAATCCCTTTCATGCTTATCTTGTCTGTTGTTTGCATTCATTCATGTTTTTTCCACCTGGGCAATGATCATCTATGTTACTCCGACTCTTCATTTTCCTTGAAGTACCCGTGCCCGACACCCGTGTCCGACATATATTTGGACATGGGTATGGGGTAAAGATCCTCCGAATATATGGAAAAACTTAAAAAAAAAATTGAGCATACACGTGTCAGACACATATCCGTATCCGACACTCACTCTCGAGTCCGAGTAACATAGGTGATCATCCTGCGCCAGTATTAGCAATTTAGGTTCTCTTTTGACCCACCTTCTCACTGACTGACTTGATTTGGTTTCCTTCTAAAATGTTCCTGATAGGTGTACTCTTCATGCATTCCTGACCTGTCCTTTGAAAGCCCATTGACAATATGCGGGAGGTACCAAGGCAGTTTTCCCGACACTCTTAAAGCTAAAGGTGTCTTAGGAGATTTGAGTAGCTTTATTATAGACTTGAAGATAGAAAGGACTAAGGACATACCTCTTGACAGAGTAAGGCGCCTACTACTCAGCTGATTCATTTTAGTTTGTTTATGCTGTATTATAAGTCCAACATATACTCTTTTAGTTTTCATCTTTTCCCCTCCGGGGAGGGGGTTGTTGGTGTATCTGTCGGGATATTGTAATCAAGAAGAAATTTTTACCTGTTGTCAAAATCAGGCCAATGCAAATGCGTTCAATCTTTGAACTTTCATCTGGCGAAAAATACATACAGTATTATATTTGAAATTCCATGTCTTTTGTAAATTGTAGCTTTCTTTGTGGGTATATTGTGCATTAAAGACCTTTTGATGTTATAATGATTTGCATCTGGAGTATTTCATAATTTCCCTTGTCTCTACAGGTGTTAGCAAGACAGCAGATTGATCTACTCACAGCTCAGGCATGGTTTTCCGAAAATAAACAGCTTGAGGAGAAGGTTTGTTTTCAGTATTCTGACAATTTCCTTACCTAAAATTGGTGGTACAACAAGGTTGGAACAAAACTACTACTTTGATTTGAATGCTAGCCATAATTAAGCTATACCATTTATATCAGAATGGGCTTTGCCCTCGCATTAATTTGGTTTTAGAGTTTCCTGGTCCACTAATCCTTACGTTTTCCTCTTATTTATGAAATGGAATCATGGATATGCCATATCCTTACTCGCGATGTGAAAAAGTTATGATGGATAATTTTGTACAGATTGCTCAGTGACCACTTTAGCTGGACTGCAAGATTGGAATGTGTTCAATCTTTTTCGATTGTTCTGATCTCGTCATATTTCTAAGTAGTAAAAACTGTTGCTGATGTTTGTTATTTGCAGGTTGCACAATTGAGCATACAGAGTTGCAATATCTCCGAGTATACCCGTATGGTCCTAGTTGAGAAAAATAAAATAGACAAAGCCACAGAATCTTCTGGAGCTCTGAAGGTATGCTTTTGCCTCATATAGGATAACACCATTATTGTCTACCTTAGTAACTAGTATGTAGCTCTAGAGGTGCTCATGGCCTGGGCCGGGTTCGGATCGGATTTAGGTATGGTGTCAACACCATATATACTTGTCCAAACTCGGCCCGACCTGAAATATAATCTTCAAATTCTGCTCAAACCCGTTCATATTTGTAAATGGGTAGTTCAAACCCGTTTAGGTACATTCATATTATTTTTTTTCTAAAAAAATTTAAACAAATATATTTTTATTATTTAATTTTAGTAATTTTTTTTTTCTTTCATTAAGTTTTAAAACAAAAATAACTTAGCATATTTTTAAATGTTTACACTATAATATTATATATATTTATTTTTTATATGATATAAATTACATAATATATTATAAAAAAGAAAAACGAATCGGATCGTGCTCGGGTCTTGATTATTGGAGTTAAGGTCCGGCCCATTTTTTAAATGAGCTTCATTTTTTTGTCTAAGTCTATATTTCGAGCTTAATATTTTTGTCAAAACCCTCTAAAATATGAGCGGGTAGCTTGGTCCTTGAGCAAGTCTAGATCCAACTACGTTGGGTTTCTTCTTTTTTGTTATAAAATTTATTGGATCTTTTCACTTGAACCATTGCTGAGGCCGCCGCCTCTTCTGGTTAATGTTTCGGCATAGTTTTTTTTTTCTTTTCTCTCATGAAAGTTGGTTTCTTGAATACAGGTAAGAAAGAAAGGCGATCCACACAAAATTGGGGATCCTGAAGCGTCCAAAAAGATATTGCTTCAAATCCTTTCAGTTGGCTTTGGTGACTTGATTGCAACTGCTGAAAACATCCGTCCAGGATGTGAAGAACAAAAACTGCCTGAAGTTGCCGAAATTTTTATCAAGGCAACTTCAATTTGCTGTGGTCAGATTTGTAATCAATGCTGTTGCATGTGCTGCATCCAATGTTGTTCAAAGATGAATGATCAATGTGCCACTACATTAACACAGCTTTGCACTGCTCTTGCATGCTTTGGTTGCTTTGAATGTTGCTCACAACTGTGCTGTCCTGGACAAGATGGCCAATAAACGCATTCCCCAAATCTGAATTTGTTGTATATTGGTGTTTTTAGTGTACAAAATAATATATATATATATATATATAGATAATTTTTAAGGAAGGGGGTTCGAATTCTGCTCTTTAAGCAGAGGATCATATATCAACCAACTGAGTCAAATTTTAGAGTGCAAAATGATATTTTTTTGTTAAATTATTTATTTAAATTAGTTTCAACCACCCAACATACACAGTTACAGAGTCTTTGCAATTGTTATCAACTGCTTTATAGCATCCCTTGTTTAAATTCTCATACATACTAAATTTCCCTCTCCTGGCCAAGGATGTATTGATCATTTTAGAAGATTTTCAATTTTATTAGACATAAAAAAAAAAAATTAAAATATTAAAATACGACATGTATAACAATGTACCATCATCATTTAGCTTGTTGGATCCCATGTAAAACGTGAGTTTTGGATCTGACTGAACCATAGACCAAGGTTTATGTTTGCCCTAGTATTTAATTCCTGGGTCTAGCAGGCTAGGTAGGACACAATTTTGTTGACCAAAATTAAGTTTTGAAAAAATCAAAGCAAATAAGAAAGAAATTAAATGGCTACAATTTGGCTACTTGTTACCTATCGAATTTGGGTACTTGTACTTTCGCATAAAAGCTTGATTTGATTGGAAAACTTTGTTTATATATTTCTCAACTCTCAATGAATCACATGTCCACATGTTACGAGTTAAATTATCAAATTAGGAAATGTGGGTTACTTGCCATTTTGGGTAAGTCTCACGAAGCTTTCCAAGTATGGCATGGAACTTAATATATCCTAAAAAGCTTAAATTATATATAAATAGTCAACATCGTAAATTGAGTTGAAATTTTTTAGGGTTTCTTCGCTAAATTGAAGCTTTTCAGGGGGAGTCCTCGGGCTTGCCTTCGACTTGCATGATCACCAAGATTTTGGTTGGGGATTTATTAGGCATACGATCTTCATTGAGGTTTACTATACCTTACGTATATAGAAATAGTTTAAGACCTAATATATATATATATATATATATATATACTTTGATACTTTAATAATTGTTGCTGTTCTTGGCGTTTGAAATGCAGGTTATAAACGAGTCTAGCCATTGATCTACGAATTTCAATTAAATTATTGACTATCTTAATCATGCATAGAGGATATACTTCTAAGAAAAAAGTTAAAGTTTTAAAAAGCTTTTTTCTATCCAACAAACTATCAAATGATTTGTTTATTGAATACTAAACTTTTAATTTCAGTAATTAAAATTCGATAAAACTTCAAGTATTAAAAAAATAAAACTTTATCTATGTATAATTAGCATAAATTAGTGCTTAAAAAGAGTTGTAGTTTTTATATTAAACCTCATGATTCAACACCAACTTTAATAAAGTCATATGGTTTAACTTAGTGAGAGTTTTGGTATTATAGCCCAATAATTATTTAGTAATATAATTATGAAGGTAAAGGAAAGTCAATTTCGTGTAAAAGAAAAAAAAAGGAAGAGAAACGATGATCAAGGGGAACAAGAATCCTAAATAAATGGAAAGTTGTCTTTGGTGAATATGGAATCATACTAGATTGAATCGATCAGATTAATTGAATCGAAAATTGATAATTTAATCGATTTGATAACATAAATAAAATTAAAAAAAACATTGAACCAATCAAAAATCAATCAAACACATAATTGAACTAAGTTATACCGAACCGATTTGATGTTGAATAGATTTTAATTTTTTTATTATTCAAAAAATAGATAAATGAGATTTGAATTTTTTACCTTATAAATAACATTTTTCACTACGAATATATTGATTGTTAATGTCTATTTCTTTAAATACTAATATTTGAAATGGAGAAAGGGGAAACTTTGTAGGAATTCACCCTTAAAAAAGGTGATGAATTATTTAAGCTAATCTCAAATTAGAATCTTTTTGAATACTAATATTAGAAAAGGTATTCGCTACTAAAACTTTTTATTAAAAAAATGCTGAAAATAACTTAATTAATGTATTCCTTCAGTCCTTTGTACATTATTGTTCATTTCTATATTACTCTCGAGAAACCACAACTTATTAACTCATGGAAATTATTCATCTATATAATGGTCATAATTACATGCACTTATAATTCACAACTGTATCAAAATTCTAAAATTGTAAATCCATTTAAATTCGAAGATACTTGCTACTTGCTAGCATTTGTTCTTAAAAGACGAAAATAAGAAAGAAAAATAAAAGTTAAGCAGTTTGACAGTTTAATTGATTAAGGACCAAGGCCTTAGAGACACGTGTTGGTCGGTACGGCCGAAGCTGCAGTGACCAAGGTAGTCGGTGTCCCCCGGCTCACTTGGGTTGTCTTGTTTGGCATGGACCCACGTGATCAACAGAGACAACTTCACGTGGACTGGGATGTTTTCCCACGTATGAAACAAACCCAAATCTGATACCAAATAAACCTAGCTAGAGATTTTTATCATTTTCCTTAACCAAAAGGAAAAAGTCGGATGAATTTTGATTCATATAATTATTTTTAAAAAATAATATTAAACAATGCTAATTACTTTTGTTTTTTTGTGTACTTCCTTGTAACATCAAATTAATGAAAAAAAAGAATTTCATCTAGCTAGAACCTTAGTCGTCCTTCAAGGTTTATTTGGCAAAAATGTAAGATGATATATAGGAGGAAGTTGTTTAATTATTGTCTCGGTCACGGAAGTACTGTTTCCTAGGATTGTTTGGACAGATCGCTGATTTGTTGTGTCTTAAGCTGAATCACGTATGATCCACAATTCAGGGATTTGCTTGCCAATATTTGCATAAGATCGATCTTGTAAATTTTCTCACCAATTCATCTCATATTTAACATATGCAAAATTGCAACACGTTTTCCAGAGAGACCAGACTCGATGATCTCCTTGTTTGAAACTACACTTTCCTTGACCGACGTAAGTTAATCCAGGTTTAACTTCCTTTTTAGTGATAGAAAATATGGGATAAACTAGCGATTGATTGGTTTAATTATATTGTTTTTAGGCTATAATATTAGCTGAATTTGAGAATCAATTAATACAGATGAAGTGACACCAATATCCTCACTGATTTTCTCTTGGTACGTGAGAGGTGGGAAAACAAAGACGAAGCGGTGAGCTATATATGACAAATCATAAATAATTTTAGAGGGAATTTGTGGGGGAAAGTGCAATCCAAAGTAATTTAGCGGTGGTGGTTGCGAGATGGAGTAGGTGCTTGGTGGTTCGGTTAGTGAGAGACATATAACCTCGCGAACATGGTTTGTAATAAACGTCTTATTGAATTTCAATCAAATTTACATATAATTAAAAGAGTTATTACATTATTCAGTAGATTGTTTCTAACAGATTAAAAGCACTCTCTTCGATCTTTGTACAAAATAGACAAATTTATACGTACAGACAATGTTTCCTGTAACAGACATTCTCTCTTCATTTGATTACGGGGGTGAAAAAATGGAACTGCTATTATGGTAATTGACTGAGCCAAAACTACTATATCCTTTCATGCATGCCATTGATCTCTGAAAATGAAGAAATTAAACTGCTATGAAGGAGCTAATTAGGGATAAAACATCCTTGGAGGAGGAATAATTATGTCATAAGATCTCATGTTATTAATTGATTTCAAAGGGGAAGTACGGGCAGGTCTCAAGAGATGCTCGAGGTTTTAAAGGAATATTGTGAGTTTAGGTAAAACATATGGTTGATTTACATGTATGGGGAGACAAATGTGCCATTTTTACCTTAGTATTGATTAGAGATGAAGAAAAATGAATTAAAATTAGTGGGAAAAAAGACATGATAGTTGGAAAAAGAAGGTGACAAAGGGAAAAGAGGCGGCAAAGTCAGTGTTTGGGAACTTGAACCATGTAGCAACTAGGCAGTAGCAACGTCCACACCAGCTTGACATATATGGAATTTCTCAAACTTCACTCTATTTAACTCTTAATGCAGCTAAGCTTTCACTGGCTTATATGATTTCTTTGTATTAACACTTATATTTCTCTAATCCCATATTTAATATCGATCATCGATTGCAAACCATCTGTTTTCTGCTGTTTTTGGAAGCTGCACTCTACATTATTTCACCAAATGAAGGTAAGAACTGAGAACTAAGAAAGATTAAATTAGAATGCTAGAGAGTAGAGAGTCAAAAGAACTAAGAGAGTCGATTTCTTGGTTAGCTTCGTTTCTTTAATATATATGTCTTGTTTGATTCCAGATATTTAGCTGGGTGCAAAACAAGCTCACTAGCAAGAAATCCAACTCGATTCCAGCAAATCGTAAGTGTTATCTTTAATCTTTTATTACTTTCACTTTTAAGGTTTCCATTAAAATTTCAAGCTCTTCCCCCTCCCTGATCTCCAGAATCCTTGTAGTAATAAAAGTTAAGCTATGGTATATATAATTAATAGCATGTTTAATTAATCTCTCAGACATGTTTTGTTAATTTGTAAAAGTATTAAGATCGTATATATAATTGTGGGTGATTTGTTTGTTTTATTATGAATTACTCAACTTCATATTCCTCTTCTAGATCATATCCAACAGCCTTGCAAAGAAGAGTTTAGCGACTGGCCTCATGGACTGCTAGCAATTGGAACTTTTGGAAATAAGATAAATCAAGAAGCAGAGAAAAAGGCAAATCTTCAAGAAAAATTCCCCTCCTCACAAGATCATGATCTACATGATCTGACACCTAAAGAAGTAGGAATACTTCAGAAAGAGTTAAACTTAATATTTCACCAACATGTTGGACCGACATCACCTAATAATCTGGACTCAAGCAACGAAGCTGAAGAAAGGAATTATTGCAGCGCATGCTCCGATGATTCAAACAACAAAAACGCTCATCTCCAATGTAGCACCAGTTTAGTTCACAGTAGAGGGAAAGATGTCTGTTTGGATAATTCTAAAGGCGGTGCCGCCATTGGCAAAAAATCATTATCATTTCTTCTAAAGAAGATGTTTGTTTGCAGAAGTGGATTTTCACCTACCCCAAGTTTAAGGGATCCAATCCTGGAATCACGAATGGAGAAGGTACTTAACTTAATACATTAACAAATATACGCGCAAAAGTTCACTAATTTATCAGTTAAATCCGTTATATATTCTTAATTATAATTAAATCTTTTGATTATCTCTTGAGTTTCAGATGTTGAGGACTATACTTCACAAGAAGATATATCCACAAAGTTCTAATCCGAAATTGTCTACCAAGAAATCCTTGGAGAGCAATCATATCCCCAAGACTCCCAATGTAGATGAAAAGGTTGAAAAGGCCGATGATGGAAGTAAATGGGTAAAAACAGATTCCGAATGTAAGTTCATATCATACATACATATAATACTATCAGTTTTCTGTTTATATGCATGTACAGTTCAATCATCAATGTATGCAAACATCTTAACTAGCAATTAATGTTTAACTTGATTTGTTTCTTCATTGCAGATATTGTTTTGGAAATATAAGTCCTTTTTTTTGTGCTGAAACCGGCAAGATTCAAGGTAAGAACTAAGAAGTTTACTATGTGCCATAGCTGAACTTTTTGTTGAATATATAATGTTCAATGTATTATGCACTGTGAAAAACATGACTTACTCACATGTAGGTGAATTTAAGTCTACAATGTATTTAATCTTGCAGCATGACTTAGTTCATTGTCATTGAACCATAAAATTAATTTCATTGGTTTATAAATGTAATCTATATATACATGATTGGTTGATAATTTATATAGCTTTGTGCTGAAATTGATCTGATATGTTTTTGCAGATATCTATCAGCAATGCAATGATCATATTCATATATATGAGAAAATGGTATGGCTTTGGATGCAAATTTTTTTCATCAGTTGGGAGAAAAGAAGACTGCATTAATTAATATTACGCCATTCCATTTAATACCTGTGATGATTACAAGGATCGATGAGAAACAACAAGATCCAATTAGTTTATTGCATACTTTTTTTTTTAGATTGCAAGGTTTTTCTAAAGCCTTGAAGGAAGAAGACAGCCATTCTTTGGAAATGCAAGTTTGCATTGATTTTCTCTCAGTGTTGCATTTTCTAGGTCTTTTTTTTTTTTTTTTTTGGGGTTTTTAGGATGAGAAGGTGTTGGTAGGTTAAAATATTTGTGGGTTTTATTATTTCAGGTTAAATATGAAAAGTTTTTTGAAATAATTTTGGTGGATTAAGTACTTGATATATAGTAATTAATCACAAAATTTTAGCTTACATAAAATATAGATTATCAAAAAAATATGTTTGTCCATCAAGTGAAAAGTAGTACGTATTTGTTCACTAAGAAATGTAATGTTTAATCGTTGATGAAATATTATATTTGTTCATCAAGAGTTGTCTAATGAAATGACATGTATTTCAAGTACTTTTCTATAAATCATTTTCATTATTTTATTCGGAATGTCTAGGATTTTGTTATAAAACATTAAAATGATAAAATCTTAAAAAAAAATATTCTGCACGCTTCAAAGTTATTTTATTTATTTAACAGAGTTATAAATATGTTATAATCGTTATTTTACAGTTTTTATTAGAGGTGGCAATTGGACGGGTTCGGGCGGGTTCGGGTCGGGTTCATTCGGGTTCGGGTTTATTCGGGTTCGGGTTCATTCGGGTTCGGGTTCATTGGGTTCGGGTTCATTCGGGTTCGGGTCCATCCGGGTTCGGGCTCATTCGGGTTCGGGTCCATTCGGGTTCGGGCTCATTCGGGTTCGGGCTCATTCGGGTTCGGGCCCATTCGGGTTCAGGTCCATTCGGGTTCGGGTTCGGTCTGGGTTCGGGTATGTTTTACATCATTTTATTTTATATTAGATGTAATCATTTTTACGTAATTTAAATATTTATATCTAAAAACAAATTATTAATTTATTATTATTTTTATACTTTTGCTATTATATGATATTTTTAATTATATTTATTTTTTAAAATTAATATTTGTTAGCACCAAAAGAATAAGAAAGTAATTTGTTATATAAAATCAAATTTTGAAATAATTTATTATAAAAAATATGATATATTATAAATTAATTATATTGATATTTAAAATAATTGATTTGATGAACTCGAATTTCAAAATATAAATACATTATAATTTATATTCACTATAAAATAAAAAACTTTTAAAAATAAATTCTGGCCTTCATCTATTCGTTTATATACTTATAAAATGCAAAAAATTTATGCTTATAGTCAAGATATATATATATATCTATCGAGTACTTATATTTTTTTCATCAGTATAAAGTATAAATTATAAAGTAGTACTAAAAAAATATAATTTATATTTAAATTATATGTAATAAATATATAATTAATATGATTATTTATTAATATATAATAAATATACCCAAAACCAAAAGGCCATAAAATCCAAAACCCCATTAAACCCACCCGCTAAAATAAAATCTCATGAAAGCCATAATCCAATTAAACCCACCCTAACCTAACCGTATAAGTATAACCCAAAAGGCCAAAATAATTGAATTATTGTCAAATTTTTTTACCCTTAAAGAATAATTGAATTATTGTCAATTTTTTTTTCACATCTCTAAAATTTTCAAGAATTTAAAATATTTAAATTGTAAATTCATCATGATATGAGACGTTAAAGTTATAACTTATAAGTACAAAATATAATTTACTTTTTGATAAAATTATTATTTCATCATCATATATATATATATATATAAAATATATTAAATTTTAAATTTTAATTAAATTATTAAAAAAAAATTAGAATAAAATTAATAATTAAAGTTATTGCTTTGTAAAAAAAAAAAAATTAATTGCAATTTGATTATTTTTATTTTTAGTATTAAATTCGGGTTCGGGTTCGGGCCGGTCTCGGTTTCGGGTCCATTCGGGTTCGGGCTTATTCGGGTTCGGGCCCATTCGGGTTCGGGTCCATTCGGGTTCGGGTCCATTCGGGTTCGGGCCCATTCGGGTTCGGGTCCATTCGAGTTCGGGCCCATTCGGGTTCGGGTCCATTCGGGTTCGGGTCCATTCGGGTTCGGGCCCGTTCGGGTTTTTTCGGGTTCGGGTTTTTGACTTTTTGGTCAAATCGGGTTTGGGCGGGTTCGGGTTCGGGTTTTCCTGGACGGGTTTTCGGGTTCGGGTTCATTTTGCCACCTCTAGTTTTTATATAACAGGATTATAAAAAAAAATATTTTGCACTCCTCAAACTGTTACATCTTTTATAATCTCCTGCATCATATAAAATTATTAATTATGAATTTTTGAGTTGTATGCAAAATACTACCATATTTCTTGGAACTAATCATCAAAAGAAACTAGTTAGGAAAAAAAAATGTGAATAGTTATTTGCTTTTTGAGCAGGGAAAATTCAATAATTCATGGTTGGTTACCATTGATGGATTTTGTAATTGTTTGGGCTGAAACTACAGTCAAGAAAGGAAAAGTGAGATTTATCAAACTTTTAACTAGAATGGTTCAAGCCCATGATTGGACCAACCTTGGCCTGGTCCGCAACCTAAATGAACTTCAAGTTCGGCCTAAGCCCCAAAGGCCACAAGATCCTGTTTTTTTTTTGTTCAAATGCATGATTCCAAAGACAGCTTTCTTAGGGATCGCAATTTAAAATACGAATTTGAATATTCGTGGATATTCGATCTATTTTTTATGGATTTGAATTTGTGGATTCAGATAAAAATCGGATTCAGATATTATAATTACTATCTACAGCGGATTCGGAGCAGATGTTGATATGAAACCTCGAATATCCATTATTCGAATCCGCATTACTTCTGTGGATTCATATAGCGGATTCGGATATCTGAATCCGAATATGCTTATTTGTAAAACACATAAATTTTGTTTGATTTTTATATTTTTATTTTTAAAAAAATTGATTTACTGAATTCGAATTTTTAACGGATTCGGATATCTGACGGATAATGTTATTTAATTTGAATTCGGATAATAATATGCAGATTAAATACGAATAATTTATGAATTCGGATTTTAAAATAATTTTACAAATTCGAATATAAATAATACAAAAAATACAGACATACGACCCACTCTCTTTGACATCTAAAATTGATAGTCATATGAAGTTCCAAAGACAGCTTCAATTATTATGATAGACAAATCAATGATTAAACTAATCCAACAGTCCAAAACCAATAATTAAAGCAATAAATCATCATAATTAAGAAACCCCAAATTCAATCAGAAATTTCTTTATTCCTTTTTATGAAGAAAAATAAATAGAAAATCAATTGTTTTGTTTAATTTTCCCAAGGTCAAAGGGAGTTGAGCTGAGTTTAACTTTGTTTTTACCCTGTCTCAGTTAAAATTATTCATAAATAAATAAATTAAAAGATTATTAAAAAAAAGAAAGATTAAATGATTGATCCACCAAGGCTTTTAATTTTGCTTTAAACCTAAACGTAACTCTCTTTCTTCTTTCTCTCTCTTTTTTTTATTCTTTTTCCTTATAAAAGCTTCCTATAATTTGGTTATGGTTTGACAGCTTTGGAGGTTATCTCTTCTGGGTCTACTCTTTATTGGGAGATTAAATTTTGATAAGATTTGATTTTTTTTTTCTTTAATTTTTTTTGGTGGGGGAGGAGTGGTTTAAACTTTGGGGTTTGATTGGGAAGCCAATGCCATTTGTTTAGAATTGGAATTGAAGTATCAAAGAAGACTAATTTCCATGTCTTGGGCTGGCCCTGATGATATCTTTCTCTCCACTTCTCTTGCCACCTATCTAGACAGTAATCTCTCTCTTTCTTTCTCTGTTTTATATGTAGTAAATAAGCCAATGCAATTGGAATTCTTTTATGTTTGCAATCCTTGAATTTCCTTTTTTTTGGGTTTTCTTTTTCCACCTTTACTTGGATGTGAGGTTTGGTTTGTTTAATGACACTGTTTGATTCAGTTGATTCCTGTTTGTATTGGGTTCTTTTCCTTTGTGAAGTTCTGTTCTTTAATGTTCTTGGATTGTCTGTATTTTCGTAATTTCGGTTTCTTTAAGAGTTGGGAGGAACTGGTATTCTATTGCATGTCCAACTTGTTTGTCATTAGCTTGGAAGATAGGCAAAATTAGATGAAAAGAGTTTGTTCAAGTAAAGAGGCCTCTTTTGTTCGTTTTCCAATCTTCATAGGCTTCTCAATTGGTTTTGTGAGAAAGACTTTTGAGGATGTTCAAGAGACTCACTTTGCGTTTAGAGTTACAAGCTTTCAGCATTGCTTTCATGGAATTTCATAATTGAATTGTTTGGAGAACATTGAATGGAAGTTACCATCTTGGGTACTTGGCTGGAATCTTAAAATGCTATGTTGCAATCTGACATTTGTTCTGAATAGAATTTGTTTATTGAAGCATGATAATCTCTTCCACAAGGTGTCTCAGAGAGAGAGTTTGTTAGCATAAACTATGCATCTAGTCCTATTATATTATGTTTCCAGACTCCTTGAATGTTTTTGATTGTAGTTATTTAGCTCCCTAAATTCTTATTTTGTGTGCTAGAGGTTGCCCTTTGATATTGCAACAATTGTTTAGTAAATTGTCTGTGATTTAATGGCCAAAAAAAAAAAAATTTGCCTGTGATTTAGATCTTTAATGATTGTAGAACATGCCTAAGGGCTTTTATCATATTTTGCAGAGAAACTCCTGGTCTTGCTGAGAGATGGACGAAAGCTTTTGGGATTACTGCGTTCTTTTGATCAATTTGGTAGTTTGTCCTGATCTTATTCCTTGCTAAGTTCTTTTCTGCTTTCTTTGTTTCTTTTACTTTTTCTTCAGTTGTTCTGACTTATAATCATTGATGTTATATCCTTCCGCATTCACAGCTAATGTTGTTCTAGAAGGAGCTTGTGAGCGAGTCATTGTTGGCAATTTGTACTGTGACATCCCCTTAGGTCTATATGTAATCCGTGGGGAGAATGTTGTCTTAATAGGAGAGCTGGTATGCTGTTTTATGCAATCTTTTTTTTTTCACCTTTTTTTCTTTTATTGGAATGTGGAATTTGTTTTGTCTTACAATGTTATTTCTTCTTTATAAATTGCTACTTGCTACACAGGACTTGGAAAAGGAGGAGCTTCCCTCACATATGACGGCTGTGTCGGCAGCTGAGATAAAAAGGGTAAGTTTTCTTTGCATGTTTTTCATGTAGGATTGCCATATCTATTTGACAGAACCTATCTTATGAGAAGCTAAGGTGGATATTTCTACAAGGGGTTTTCTCCTGTCCGTTTCCCGTGCTGTATATGCCTATTTTTTCGTCTAGTTTTGGCAAAGAAAGCTGCTATAATTTGCTCTTCTGAGATGATTAATTAAAATAATTTGAGCAAAGATGCACCTAGCTCCCTGTAGTGTTAACTGAGGCTGAATTGATTTCATTATGAAATTCCTCCTGTCAATGTCTCATACACAATATGAATAACTTGTCTCTTTATCCTTTTACAGGCTCAGAAAGCAGAAAGGGAAGCAACAGATCTGAAAGGCTCCATGAGAAAAAGAATGGAGTTCCTTGATTTTGATTAATAGATCCTGCCATTTTGTTAGAGTTTCATGCTATGTTTCGCAGATATTGTTGCGATTGTGACCCGAAATTTGAACGAGGGTGGGATAGGCATGAAAGATTCTTACTTCATCTCTGTTATTGGAGGAGGAAGCTAGAAGAAGAGGGGGGAAAAGTTCTCAACCATTCTGAAGACCTAATCTGCTAAAAGCTTGGGGAGAGGAAGTTAATATATATATATATATATTTTTCTCTCTTAAGAGGCAATTATGATGATTTCCTTTTACCTCCATAGCATGGGCAATAACTCTTACATGCAAATACCCTATAATTAGGTTCTTCAGTGAGTTTTAGGGTTTTGAAAGTCTTCTGTTTAATACCCAAAATTGTCTTTGCTCTCCTTGCTTAAGTTTCTCTCTACTTCCTTTTCTTGGCTCTTACATTTCATTTGAGTAGAAATTGTTCAAAATTGCTGTGGTTTGTTGCTTTGGTGCCCCATTCTGTAATGGCACAATCACTTTCAATTTTTATTTGTAACGTGTTTAGTTATGTTTCATCTTTCATGATCATTAGATGCAGAAGTTTCTTCAATTCCTGTATTTGTGCCTTGTTTGTTTAGCAAATTTTCAGCCCTACAAAAGTAGGTAAACTCTAGAATCATGTTATTCTCAAAGCAAATTTTCCCCCTAGTTGGAGCGAATATAATATAAAACTGGGTATAAGAGTATGATCTTCTAAATATATGAAAAAACTTAAAAAAAAATTGAGGATATTTGTATCCAACACTAACCTTTGATGTACCAGACATAAATATTTTTATATCGGAAAAACTTAAAAGAAATTGAGTATATTTGTATCCGGATATAAATATTTCTGTATCTGATTTTTGTAATTGACCCCAAATATATTGAAACTAAGGCTTGTTGGTTTTGTTTGGTTTGGTTTGTGTAATCTTTTTTAGACTGAAATTCGGAAGAAATTTAATTCTAGAAAGCTTGTGCAATCATCAAGGTTTTTTTTTTTTATTATTTTTTTTTAACGATGAAAATATGCACATTTGTGATTTCCATTACATCCTAATGAGGACTGAGGATACATAAGAAAAACAGAATATAAAAACTGTACACAGCTTTCTGGTTGAGTATTGAAGGTTAAACGTGTGAATTTATTTGTATATATACCAAGGAAAAAATAGAACGCTATGTATTGCTGTTATTCAAAAGCATTTCATGTGAACAATAGAAGAGCCAGATTCCATGTACTCTTCCTTAGTAATCCACATCTGCAAGAGAATTAATCTCTTATCAGTTAATTAATCATCAAAAGATCCGGGCCTTGAATGAAGCCTAAATGCATTTTTGAGTTAAGAAAAATTAGTTACCTGTTCAAAGGTGCTTAGAGAAGCCAAAATGGAGCCACCAATCCAAACGCTATACTTTCTGTCAGGTGGTGCAATCACCCTGACCCTCACGCCTGGAGGAGCCAATGAGCTCACCTCTTTGGCTAACCTATCAGCCAGGCCTGGCATTAAAGTGGTACCCCCACTAAGCACAACATTCCCAAACATCTCTCTTCTAACATCCATGTCACTCCTTCTGATTGACCTTACCAAAATCTCATGTAGACCACGTGATTCCATTCCCACCCTGTTTGGATCAAACAGAATTTCGGGGCACTTAAACCTGCTAGCTCCAATAGTTATGACTTGCCCATCTGGCAATTCATATTGCCTGTCAAGCTCTGAGCTTTCCCTTGATGTGGCAAGTTCCTTATTGATGTCCATTGCTACATATGAAAGCCGTTCTTTTATGTCCCTAACGATTTCTCGTTCTGCTGATGTTGTGAAGACATAGCCGCCCTCTTGAGCCAGGATCTGGGTGAGGTAGCCTGTTAGGTCCTTGCCCGCTAGATCAAGCCGATGGATAGCGTGAGGGAGTGCATAGCCCTCGTAGATGGGGACTATATGGGTGACTCCTTCACCAGAGTCCATCACAACTCCTGCATCCAATGTGATAGCATTCATTAGCAGGGATTTAAATTGCGGTCACGGACGCGTTTTATTGCGTCGTATTTATCGCGGTTGCGAACGTAATGAATGTTATCATGGTCGGTAAATATCGTCGGCAGAGGAGCCAAAACCACTAAACAGCAGCCGTAATGTCGCATTACGACCGCTATTTAAATCGCTGTTCATTAGTTTGTGTCTTTTATAAGGGGCAAGGTTTTAAGATTTGATTTACCTGTGGTTCGGCCGCTGGCATAGAGGGATAAGACTGCTTGAATAGCTATGTACATTGCTGGGATATCAAAAGCTTCAAACATGATTTCTACCATTTTTTCTCTGTTAATTCTGGGATTTAATGGAGCCTCAGTTAAGAGGACGGGATGTTCTTCAATGTTAACTCTGAGCTCCTTATCGAAAGTATGCTCCCAGAGTCTCTCCATAGCTTCCCAGTCTCTAACTATCCCATGTTCAATAGGGTAACTCAATCTTAGAATTCCTCGCCTTGCTTGTGCTTCATCTCCAAAGTATGTGTCTTTCTGTCCAATCCCAATCATGGCATGTCCATGTCTGTTTCGTGGACGACCTACTATGCTCGGAAAAAGCACACATGGAGCATCATCACCACCAAAACCAGCCTGCATTAAGGAAATTAAGCAATTGCCAAAAAATAAATAATCTCTAACAATTCTGAGAGATGGTGTTAGCTGATGAACACTAACCTTGACTGAACCTGATCCATTATCACAAACGATTGGCCGGTTTTCAAAGAAATCCATGCTGTAACATGGGATCTTAATGACTTGTCTGGAAAAAGTAGCAGATTTTCAGGAAATTTAGAATAAATAATTATGAGAGAGAGTTAACCTTGCTGAAGAAATGAAATGGAAGATATCTAATATAGAGATCTAGGTAGAAATAGAATAGGAGGACAATTAAAAAATGTTGATGTCTTTAGCTTTGACGTGAATTTTAGAATTCCTTGTTAGGTACCAGAGTGACGGAATAGTGTCTCACAACTAAAATAAGAGATGAGAAAATAGGAACTGAACACACAATTTTTAACGTGGAAAACCCTCAATGAATAAAGGGAAAAACCACGGGGCAAGACTAGAAGAATTTCACTATGAGAAAATATTACAACACCTCTCTCTAAATACTAGGAGAGAACAACCTCACAAAGAATATAAAAAAGTATACAAGAGAGGAAGAGATAATTCTTGGGATGGTTTTAATACTTCTCCTTAAGGCTCTTTATATAGCCTTCAAGGAGGAACTCTAACAATTCTCCCACCGATGTGGGATTCTAACAATTCTCCCACTTGAAGATTTGATTAAACCAATCATATCTTCACACCACTCTTTCTGTCTTGCCATTCCATGTTGCTTACGTTTCTGATAGACCATAGGAGGATCGACACCAAATAAACTTGTCAGTGTTGATTGGCTTTGTCATAACATCTGCTAGGTTGTCTTTGGTGTGAATCTTTTGCATATCCACACTTCCTTCTTCTACTACTTCTCGAACAAAGTGATACTGTATACCTATATGCTTTGTCCTGGAATGAAAGGCTGGATTCCTTGCAATGTGCAAGGCACTCTGACTGTCACAATACACAATAATCTTCTGCTGCTTGTGCCCGAGTTCTTCCATTAACCTTTGTATCCATATTGCTTCCTTGCATGCTTGGGTAGCTGCCATGTACTCAGCTTCTGTAGTAGACAAAGCTACAACAGTCTGTAACTTAGATAACCAGCTTACCGCTCCTCCTGCAAGTGTGAACACATAGCCAGTAGTGGATTTCCTTTTATTAAGATCACCTGCAAAATCTGAATCAACATAACCCCTGACAACAAGTTCTGATCCTCCAAAACATAATGCAACATCTGAGGTTCCTTTAATGTATCTAAGGATCCTCTTAACAACATTCCAATGCTCTCTACCAGGATCTTCCATAAATCGACTGACCGCTCCCACTGCTTGTGCAATGTCTGGTCTTGTACATATCATAGCATACATAAGGCTTCCCACCGCTGATGCATACGGTACTCGAGACATTTCCATCCTCTCTGCTTCATTGCTAGGACTCATACCTGAGGATAATTTACAATTGACAGGAAGTGGGGTAGATATTGGCTTACAGTCTTGCATGTTGAAGCGTCGCAAGACCTTCCTCAGATAATTCTTTTGAGAAAGCCAAATTTTCCTGTCTTTTCTGTCTCGGTGAATTTGCATCCCTAAAATCTTGTTTGCGGGTCCCAAGTCCTTCATATCGAACTCCCTAGCCAACTGTGCCTTCAAATCTTGGATTCGATCTTTGTTGGGGCCTACCACCAACATGTCATCCACATACAACAGCAAAATAATGAAATCATTATCATCAAACCTCTTGTAGTACGTACAATGGTCTGAACTCAGTCTGTTGTATTCAAGGCTAATTATGAAAGAATCAAATCTCTTGTACCAACATCTGGGCGCCTGCTTTAGACCGTACAGAGATTTGGTCAACCTGCAAACCAAGTTCTCTTTGCCTGTTTCAACAAAACCTTCTGGTTGGAGCATATAAATTTCTTCTTCAAGCTCTCCATGTAGAAAAGCCGTCTTTACATCTAGTTGTTCAAGATGTAAATCAAATGCAGCACACATAGCCAACACTACTCTGATAGTAGTAAGTCTGACAACTGGAGAAAATATCTCGTTGAAGTCAATACCTTCTTTCTGAGCATATCCTTTTACAACCAATCTAGCACGATATCGTTCTACTTGATCATTGCTATCCCGCTTGATCTTGTAGACCCATTTGTTACCAATGGCTTTTCTGCCACGTGGTAATTCCACCAGTTCCCATGTCTCGTTCTTGTGAAGAGCTTCAATTTCTTCCTGCATTGCTGTCATCCACAGAGAAGCATCTGGGCTACTAGTAGCTTCATGAAAAGTTGATGGCTCTCCATCCTCTGTTAAAAGACAGTATGCAACATTGCTCTCCGTAACATACTCCGTGTGCCAATTTGGAGGCCTTCTCTCACGAGTTGACCGTCGAACTTCTACAGCCTCGGACTCAACTGGTTCTGGTACCTCATGCTCTGGTTCTGCTTCAGAAGAATCATCTTCTTGAGAATTTCTATCCATCTGCACTGTAGCAGTCTCTTTTGAAGTGTTGTCATTTGTTTGCTCACTTTGCAGTTCATTTTCTGCAAAAACTACATCTCTGCTGACAACAACCTTGCGGGCAGTGGGATCCCACAGGCGATACCCCTTAACACCGTCAGCATAACCCAAGAATATACATTTTCTGGATTTTGGATCCAGCTTTGTTCTTTCTTGGGAGTTGTACATCACGTACACAGGACATCCAAACACATGTAGAGAAGAATAATCAGCTGGCTTTCCTTTCCACATCTCCATAGGCGTCTTCAAACCAATTGCCGTTGATGGTGATCGATTTATCACATAACAGGTGGTTTTGACTGCTTCTGCCCAGAAAGATTTGGCCAATCCCGCTGTTCTCAGCATGGCTCTTGTTCTATCTAGGAGAGTTCTGTTCATCCGCTCTGCTACACCATTCTGTTGAGGCGTATGTGCAACCGTGAATTGTCTCATAATACCCTCTTTCTTACAGAATGCTAGAAAGTTACCGTCTACATATTCTCCTCCATTGTCTGTCCTCAAGCACTTGATTCTTTTCCCAGTTTCAAGCTCTACTTGTGCTTTGAACTCTTTGAATACTGGAAACACATCTGACTTCTTCTTGATTGGGTACACCCATAATCTCCTGGAATAGTCATCAATGAATGATACAAAATACTTTGCTCCACCCAGGGATATTTCTGGTGACTCCCACACATCAGAATGGATTAAGTCCAGTATGTGTTTGCTTCTTGTAGTTACTTTAGCAAACTTCAATCTATGCTGCTTGCTTATCACACAGTGCTCACAGAAAGGTAAATTGACCATCTTGAGCCCGGGCAGGAGATTGCGTTCTGCAAGGACTTTCAAGCCTCGCTCTGACATATGGCCTAATCTGCGATGCCACATCATCGTCGTTTCTTCTTGGCTGGCTGCTGCAACTGATGCATCTGCCTCTTGCAACGTCTCTCCCAAAAGCATGTATAGATTGCTTGTGATCTTCTCTGCTTTCATCACCACAAGGTTTCCTTTCACTACTTTCAATATTCCACATTCAGTGTGGATCTTGCACCCGAGGTCATCCAATTGTCCAATTGACAATAAGTTCTTCTTTAAGCCCTTCACATGTCGTACCCCTTGAATTTTGCGAACAGTACCATCATGCATTTTTAATCTGACGGTACCGACTCCAGCAATATCTAAGGCGTGATCATTTCCCATGAACACAGATCCTTCCGAAATAGGTTCATAAGTGCAAAACCAATCTCGGTGTGGAGTCATGTGCCATGTCGCACCTGAATCCATTATCCAGACATCATTGAGTTTCTTTCCGCCTTTAGAACTAGTCGCTGCTTCACTATACAAGATTTCTCCATCATCTGAGGTACTTGCAACACAACCTTGGGAGGTTGTTGTTTCAGAATTCTTTTCTCCACCCTTCTTATTATGCCAACACTCCTTCTTCGAGTGCCCTCTCATGCCACAATTGTAGCATTTAAGATTCTTCCTTCTTCGAGATTTTGATCTACCATGATTCTGACTCCCACTGGAGCCACGTTCTGTTGATCTGCCTCTCATCACCGTTAAAGCCTCTGCTTGCTTTGAATTTTCTGACCTTTCCTCCTTATTCTTGCGCCTGGATTCTTCTTCAAGAATAGCACCGGCAACATCATCAAAGTGAAGAGAGTCACTAACATTGTTATTTGTGATGTTGATGATGAGTTGATCATACGAATCTGGTAAACTCTGAAGTAGAAGTTCCGCACGTTCATTTTCCGCTATTTTGAAATCTGATGCTGTGAGTTGAGCAAATAGCGTATTCAGAGTGTTGATGTGATCCGTTACCGACGTGGATTCACTCATTCGAAGAGTGTAGAGTTTCCTCTTCAAGAATATTCTGGTGTGAAGTGACTTCACCTCGTACAATTTGTTTAGAACATCCCAAATCTCCTTTGCAGTCTTCTTCTCTGCAACACTTGACAAAACTGAATCCGCCATTGCTAGGTGCAGATTGGCAACAGCATTGTCATCCTTCTCTTTCCACTTTTCATCAGTCATTTCTGTGGGTCTACTTTCAATTGCTTCTAGACAATTATCCTTCCTCAAAATTGCTCTTATCTTCAATTTCCACAAGGAGAAATTTCTCCCACTGAACTTCTCTATCTCGAATTTTGCTGCCATGGTTGTACACGAACTGAAGCGAGTTACACTATTTCACCGTGAATAGTACCGTATACGTGAACAGTATTGTATGTATGTCGTACACTAGAACAAATCCAGTATACGTTAACAATTACTGCAAAAATATACAACCACACGTATGAATAGTAACCGTATCTGTGAATAGTAACCGTATCTGTGAATAGTGACCGTATACTGGAACAGTGAATGTATACTGGAACAGTGACCGTAGCCCGTGAATAGTGCACCAGGTAGGTTCCCAGGAAAGAGAGGTGGGTCACTGATAGACACACTTAAATACCAAGTCTTTCCTAGCCAGAACTTCCCTAGACACTTTCACACTACCACACTTTATTTCCAGCAACAAGAATAATTCTTTTCTGATGTGGAAGATCAGACAATACTGCAACCACAGAGCATACTAAGAACCAACACTTTCACTGCAGCGGAATAAGGACCACGAACCAATGGCTCTGATACCACTGTTAGGTACCAGAGTGACGGAATAGTGTCTCACAACTAAAATAAGAGATGAGAAAATAGGAACTGAACACACAATTTTTAACGTGGAAAACCCTCAATGAATAAAGGGAAAAACCACGGGGCAAGACTAGAAGAATTTCACTATGAGAAAATATTACAACACCTCTCTCTAAATACTAGGAGAGAACAACCTCACAAAGAATATAAAAAAGTATACAAGAGAGGAAGAGATAATTCTTGGGATGGTTTTAATACTTCTCCTTAAGGCTCTTTATATAGCCTTCAAGGAGGAACTCTAACAATTCTCCCACCGATGTGGGATTCTAACATTCCTAACTTTAGGTTGCTTTTAGAGAATGTCCTCGCATATTGGAAAGTCAATCTAAAAGGATAAACAAATTTTTAACTAGCAGCAATATGAGAAAAACTGCACATAGAAAGATCAAATCATTCCTCACAATAAGCAATCAATATTTCCTACAATCTATCTTCTTCTTCTAATTAATTTAGATATAAAAAAGAGTGTTTGATAAACTAAAGTGCAGGTATCGCAAATGAAATTGAAGCGTGAAAAAACCTTTTTTTTTTTTTTTTTTTTTAAGTTTTATAATATTTAGAGATATAACAAACTCATAAAAGTTTCAATCAAAATAGTGAAAAGATAGAATAAAAAAGTTTTTTTTTTTATTTTTATAAATAATATATATATGTTAGATTGTTAGTAAATAACTTTTGACATAAGTTGTGTTTTTATATAATAATTTTACCGGTAAGAGTTGTGTTTTTAGAACACAATTATTCTAATGCGACTAATCATCAATAATTATAATTTTCGAATTAATCATAAAATTATAATTTAATTATTTCCGATTATTATACTTTTT
Organism: Fremontodendron californicum; assembly: GCA_030761205.1. Lineage (NCBI taxonomy): Eukaryota > Viridiplantae > Streptophyta > Magnoliopsida > Malvales > Malvaceae > Fremontodendron > Fremontodendron californicum. Next base: position 2,184,848 of record JAULJL010000006.1, read on the forward strand.
GGATTAACCATAAAATTATAATTTTATTATTTTTGAAAATTAAAAATAAAGAACTAACTGCATTACAAATTTAAGTTCACGAGTCTATTTTGATGTTAAATAATTACTTAGCTCATTTGATGAGTCCAAATAGCCTACCTTGAACCAGAGCATATTCTAAATAGATTAAAAGAGTATCTTAATATATACTTTTTATGCTCGATTTTTTAAAATAATGTGGGATTAATTTTTACCAACATTATAAACTACTAACAATTGATAATTAATATTACATGCATTCATTTCACACACTAATTTTTATTTTAGGAAATTAAATAAAAAAAATTAAATTTTAAAAACTTATATATTATAAGAATGTGAAAAAAAAATGTATTAAATTAATGTATATAACATTTTACTTACATTAATCTTTAGCCATATATACTGAGGCAAAGCTGGTATCAGCCTTCCATTTACCCGAGCTTTGCGAAGAACTTTTTACTTCAAAGAAAGGGAAAATATGGAAATCAAACGACAGTATATATTACAATGCTGCTCTAAAGTTCAAATTGTGCAAAGGAAAAAAAACATGACTAAGATTACATAATACATACATCCTAATCATTTTTATTTTGACAACTTCTTCACTTTTCAACATTACTTATCCTAACTTTTAACAAAACGAAAATTCGAATTCTTTCTTGAATAAAAAGAGAAAAAAGAAATTGCTATGCACAAGGTTTGTTTTTGGGTAGTTATGAAGATGCCAAAGACGAACATCATTCTTTTTTATTTCTCGGATTGATCTTCGATGTCCTCTTAGTATTCTATGATCGTGAACGTCGAAGAAGCGTGGATATCGTTGCTGGAAATCTCAGCTACCCATTTTTCTATACAGCAAACAGGGGACAGCCTCAAGATTTAATTAATTTACCTTTTGTATCCTACTAATGGCTTCCTTCATGTGTAACCGTTGATCAGGATTACTTTCAGTGCAAGCAGCTCCAATGTGGATGAGTTGCAGCATCTGATTGACTGAATCTGAACCTGAATCGTTTGCTATCTCAGGATCAATCAATTCTTCAACTTGGTTCTCGGATATTGATGTTTGTACCCATTGCACGATATTAATCCCACCATTGCCATTGCTTAGATATTGAGAAGGAAATTTCCCTGTCATGATTTCCAGGATGACAATTCCTAGACAATAAACGTCTGATTTGTGAGAGACTTGCTGGTACTGAAGATATTCTGGGGATTTGTAAGCAATCAATCCTTGGGCGGCATTGTTGGAGTTTGTCAGTGGTTGAAAGCCATAATCACTTAGTAATGGATCATAATTTTCAGTTAAAAGAACATTGCTGGATTTGAGATTTCCATGGGGGATCTCGTAGGTTGCGAACTCTGTATGAATGAAACTAAGTCCTTTCGCGATTCCCTGTATGATCTTCAAACGGGTCGGCCAATTCAGATTAGCATGAATGGTTCCTCGATCACCTGAACAACCATGCTTTCCTAGTTAGAAATTAATGGAATCAAATTATAATTTTCATTTTTTAAAGGTAATATTTAACCATTAATTGGATACAAAGAGGGATATTCATACCATGCAAGACGTATAACAAGCTGCCTTTAGGCATGTATTCGGAAACAATAAGCTTCTCCTCTCTCCTAAAATGGTAGGCCAATGGCGTCAAAACATTGGGGTGCCTTAAATTCCCAAACCGTCTCATTTCAACATCAAATCTATCTTTCCCCAACCTATTCATCTCCCTCATTCTCTTCACCACCACGGCCAATCCATTTGTCATCACAGCCTTATATGCAGAACCCAACCCGCCATTTCCAAGCACCTCCGCGGCTGCCTTCATCAAATCTTGCAACCCGAAGGCAGCCTTCTCATCATTCAACATGATTAAGTCAGCCGCCATCCCATTCTTGTTGGCCTGTTGCGACGACCCTTTCTTCGAGCCAGAATTACTCCTGCGGCTTGACTGATCTTCAGGCTTTTGGTGATCAGTCGGTTCAGGTACGTGGACCTGTCTTAGAGGTTCCCTACTTAGAATGCTGAAATCATCGTCTCTCCTACGCCTTGCCGAAATGATGGAGGCTATCACAAAAAACAGTACAACAACTAGGGTTGTGATGGCAACGATTTCCGTGGCATTGGAATCTGATCCTTGGTTTTCGCCCGACGGATTTGAAGCTCCTGATTGGTGAATTTTATCACAATCTATCTCAAGTGGTTTCCCACAAAGTCCTACGTTTCCTTCGAATGTAGAGGCATTGAACTTGGAGAAACTTTCTGGGATTTCTCCATCCAGATTGTTACGCGTTAGGTTAAGGGATTTGAGTACATTTGGATATTTCAATGATGGGATTGTTCCTGAAAACTGATTGCCTTCTAAATGGAGTTCTACGAGATTGGGTAGTTGCATTAAGGACTCCGGAATATTTCCTACGAATTTGTTTTCATTTAGCCAAACTTTCTTCAAAGATCCCATGGATACAAAATAATCATTTGGTATTTCACCGCTAAACTGATTGAGAGATAAGTATATAGCCCTTAAAGCTCCAAGTTTATTGAATTCCGGGATTGGACCTGTGAAAGAGTTCCTTAAAAAGCTGATGGTTCTCAAGCCACGAAGTTGAAGCAAAGCTTGAACGTCGACTGAACCTGAAAGACTTAAGCCTGTCAAATGGAGGCCAATGATGGTTTCACCATAACACATGACACCAACCCACTTTTTGAGGCAAGGAGAGGATCCTGGAATCCAACCATTCAAATCACCTTGTGTCAACGATTTCTTGAGCTTAATGAGAGTATCTGCATCAGATTGAGAGAAACAAAGGGTGGGAAGAGAAAAGGTGATGAGAAGAGATAGGAAAGGGAGGAAGCGAGCAGCGGCCATTACTGACCGGAAATGGTAAAGCTCCGGATGGAAACGAGCCGCTGCTCGGAGGGTTGTTTTGTTTCCTTTGGCTTAATTCGGAGTTGAAAAGAGGTTGGTCTGCCATGTTGGTAATGGTAAAAGAGTATGTGGCTTTGACTGGAGGGATAGAATGATGTAGCTGGCAAGGTTACATTAGATTCTAAGAATAGAATTGGATAGAGGTTTGAGAGAGGAGAGAGTTTATGGCTTTGAAAGGGAGAAACAGAGGCGTGCAACTTCTTTTGACCTTGTCAACGTCAATGCCTGCCTTTGCTATTAATGGGGTGACGACTGACACTATCAAAGAATTGACTTCAATCTCGGACAGGGAGGAAACTCTATGTTAAGTAATGCCTTACAATCCAAAATGATGGTATCACAAATAGATCGGATAATTGTTTTGTTTGTGTCGTGTAATCATTTCATATCCAAAATTATCAAGTTTACATAATGAACATCCTTTTTTAAAAAATCATAAATGACTACGAATAATAAACCAATATCAAATGGTAAAAATAATAGATTAAAAGTTTTGATCTTTTAAGCTGGTATAAATTGTTTTTTAGCTGCCTTACCATTTAACTGTGACTTTACTTTAGTCAAAGCAAATGCAATGTATGTTTCTGAAAAGTTAAAAGAATAGTGACGATTAGAGTCAAAGGAATCAAGTCTTTGCACGTTTCTTTGGTTCATCAATGTACCAAGGTTTTGGATCGCGTCCCTGCAATACCAGTTATCGGATCTCAAGTGAACATCAATGTGTTGTAAAAGCCTGCAGAAACGAACATGCAATGTCATATATCAATCCTACTGCAATTGGCAGCTTAACTTTAGTTGCTATAAGCTCAACGAAATTGAATGAGTGAAAATTCATATATATTGTAATAAAGTTTACCCCAGTTGAATAAGTTAATTTGATTTCAAACAAGAAGAAAGAGCAGTACCGAGAAAATGTTGCAGTGACCAGGGTCTGCAACATGAGCCATCAAGTTCTCAATCGGGCCTTCGCCGGTATAGGTAGCTTGGAAGCAGAAGCCAACAAATGCTAGCATAGCAAGGCGCCCATTCTTGATCTCTTTAGTCCTTAACACCATCACTGGCTCTGGGGACCCTCTTCCCCACATCAGAGGGTCAAACCATAAGCCACCAGGGTAACCAACATCCGGAGTTGGGTTCTTCTTGTTAGGAAGTTTCAGTTGAATGTCTACACTCCCAGGCTTAATTATGTCAGCCCACCTTCTGCCTTCAACCCAACCCATCAATGCCATTTGCACCACAAACAAGGTTGTAGGGTCTGCAAAGTATTCTCGAGCACCAGCATCATACCATGAGAAGTTATCAATAAAACCCAGCCTTTCAAGCAATTCTGGTATGAGTATTCCTGCCACAGCAAGCATTGCCCACCTGGCATGCATTAGCTCAGCTTGTGCAAACCATTTTAGTGATTCTGGATCAGATCCTGAAAATTATTTATTTTAGAGATAAGCACTTGTTGACAATGAGATTCAATTCCAAGCACATCATAGATAATAAAAAGTTCTTCCAAGCAACATTTATTTGTATAAATGAAGGGTTATCTTATAAGTTGGTATCAAAGACTAGGCAGTAAATTAAGCTGAATGCATCCTATTTTTTTCTCAGAAATCAGAATTAACTTCCTGCAGACTTTAGGTAGAAGTTTATTTATTCATTTTTTTTTTAACAAGAGAGGCCACAGTTTGGGATAGGAGAAGGATTGCTGTTGGGATTTGAATCCAGAATTGCTGAAAGCCACCTCTTAAAGATATGCATGAACCAACTAGATTAAGTCTCAGGTTCGAAGTTTTTTTATTCATCTATGCATCAATGAAATAGGGACAAATGCATTTGCCAGGATTGTTAGACTTTTACCAATGATAAAGCAAAAAATCCAAGTTTTGTGATGTCTTACTCAATTCTGCAAAATAAAGGCATACCTAATCCAAGTGGGTCGAAGCCAAAATCTCCAGGAAGGCTACAACAAAAAATAAAGAAATTTATAATATCATGCTGGTCGTTTATCAACTCAAACATTAGAAATTGATGCAACATAGTACTCTCGGAAAACTATTTTCAGGATACTGTTTACGGTTGCAGCAGTGCGAGGTAAATTCTGCGTCTTTAGAATTCAAAATAAATAAATAAATAAAAGACTAAAAGGGATCCCCAGACCATATCAGACTTTCCTGTTTGAACTTTTATAAACATTAGAATGCATTTATAAATACTGCATAAGAAAACTACTATGCACAATGAAATGACAGAGACAAATAACAAATTTAAGGACATTTTACCTGCCATCAAGCCACTCTGGAGGTGAGCTACCAGGGAACCATAAGGGTCTATCAGGAGGAAGTGGTTCACAAACACTCGACACTCCTTTTGTTGCTTTCAGATGAGTTCTCCCTGGTAAGAATGTTGTAACTTTTCCTGGAAGTGATTTTTGAGGTTTATCCCTGTGTATTTTACAAACCATTTGGTATTAGAAGAAAGAAAAAAAAAATTCGAAAGATGGGAACCTTAAATGTTCATAATTAACAAAGCACTTGAAAATGTAAATCTTAATCACCTGATTGGAAAACTTGAGAATGCAGTAGAAGCAATAGCTAAGGCCATAGATGACACAAATTCTCAATGGATTTGGCAAAGCCTTGCTCACAGGGATGACTCCTTATCTGCTTAGAAAATATGGGAAACACTGAACCAGTCATGATAGTCATAGATTGTCTGGGGTGGAACAAAAGGGAAACCAGGAAACCAATGACAGCTTTACATGTGTAAAAGATATGAAGTCTAAAAACCTTGGTTCTGGTTAATAGTTTGGGTAAGGACAATGTGGTCTATTAATATCCGGGCCCAAGTAGAAGATGGGTCTGAACTCTGAAGCCTGAACCACCCGACATGGCCCATCAAACATATACAGGTTAGGGATGTCAATTGCATCTAGACCTGCTCACGGGTTGGGCAGTTCGTCCGACTTGACTCGTATTGACTGGGTCTGAGAATGAATATTTGTAATCAAGGCCAGCCTGGCCCGAATTACTGTTTATATAATAAAATAATAATATTTTTTAAATTTAATTATAAAAAATAATAAAAAAAATATATTTTTTAATACAAATGAATAGTGATTCGGGTCTGTCCAAGACCAAGCCTGGACAGAGAGTTTAAAAAAATTTCGGACCGCGATCCAATCCATGAGCACCATTTTGCACCCAAACTTGATGAGAAACCCTTTTTTTATTGGAACGGAAATGGATATGGGTATTAAATTTTGGAGACGGACTGGAAGATATGATCGAAATACTCGTTGGGTACGAGTACATGTATAGGTAACGTAGCCCGCCCCGTCCCCTTGATATATATTTATGTATATTTGATAAATAAATTTTTTGATTATAAATTTTTAAGGTTAATGGATTATAATTTTTTTTTTGTTGGTATAAATTAGGTTTGATGAGTATATCTCATCACTCTGTTTCTAAAATTCCCTTCATTAACTGGACAGATTGCAACTACTCTTCAACTATTAACCTACATTGCTTCTTGTTGCCGTGAAAGAGACCTCAGATTTCAGTTATTTTATGTCCTAGGTGAAGAATCCCAAAACTAAATTACATTTTATCTAGTTATTATTCACCATTTTCCCCCCCCTTTTCAATCACTAAAGAGAAAATTAACTTTTATAAATGCACAAGCAAACATGTAAATTGTAAAGTGAACAATCTTACATAGGTGCATTTTCCTTAAGGACCAAGGCCTTTTTCTTTATCATCTTTCCCTTTATAATTTATATTGGTCTTCTTTCTTTCTTTCTTCTCAATGTACCCATGCAAATGTAAAAAATTTAAAAGGTTTTTCTAGCGAGTGTTGGAACACTCATTAAGATTAATTAATATATTATTTATAATAATAATATTATATTAAACGTAATAATTAATAATTTTATTTATTATTTTCAATACATTGAATAAATATATTATATTAAATATAATCATCTGAAAAAATACTTTAGGACATTAGCTCGTGCAAAATCCAACTTTAAAAAAATTGATACAAAATAAGTATATTACTTATTGCTAAATCACAATTTTTTGTACATAAAATTACTACTCCAAATCACATAAAAAAAAAAGCATAGAAGTTTTAATGAAGCTGATAAGAAATACTACCAAAAATTACTAACAATTAACAATCTTTTTCATCAGCTAAATAAATTCCCAAAACTAACTATTCCCCTAATTATTTTGAAATTCAGTTTATCCAAAAACCCTACTCCCCCCCCGTCTCCCAAAAAATGCACGACGCGTGTCATAAAATAAACCGAGCAACATGATAATACCGTACAACCTAGGGCGCTCAAATAAAAAAAAAAAAGTCTAAAGAATATCGACGAAAAAAAATTATATCAAACTTGATTATTTTATATCAATATATATATTTTTGATTCGTGTCGTAATCAGATTATTAAAAAAATAATTATTTATTATATATTATATGTAATAATTAAAATAATAAATATTTATTTTAATAATTTTTATAATAAATTAATTTATTTTTTTCAATAATCTGATGTGACATGATATAAATAGAAAAAATATATATGCTAACTTGAAGTTTTTTCATACAATCCTTTTTCGCGACATGCCCAAAGGAAAGAACCTACGCACACTCTCTCTCACCTTTTCCATTATTTACAGTCTTCCCTACTCTTCCATTTCCAGACAACAAATCCACCAGCTACTGATCATTAACATTTCACCCAAAAAAAGAAAAACACCCTTTTTCCCTTTTCACTTTTCTTATACAAAAAGATCTTTCTTTTCCATGTTCCAATCCCAGCTGCCAAAAACCGTTTCTTGAAGAAAAAAAACCCTGAAATGGTGGAGACATTGCCGGCTGGGCGATTTCAGTTACAACAACAAAGGATGGAACTTAAGAGATGGGTTCCGGCATTCCTTTCTTCACATCGAACTCTCTTTACTGTCCTCTGGATCGCGGCTTTCGGTTCGGTTTTTTTATGGCAACGGAATATTGTTGGGGCTGGGTTTTCCATATTCGGCAAAGCTGGGCCGGGTCGGCCTATGCCAAAGACGCGGCCTTTCGCGTTTAATTTGACTGATTTTGGTGGGGTCGGGGATGGGGTCATGGTGAATACGGTGGTGTTCGAAAGTGCTGTCTTGGCGATCTCGAAGCTTGGGAAGAGAGGTGGTGCGCAGCTCAATGTGCCACCTGGGAAGTGGCTTACGGCGCCGTTTAATCTTACTAGTCACATGACTTTGTTTCTAGCTGAGGATGCTGAGATTCTTGGAATCGAGGTTGGTGTTTTCAATTTCATTTTGTTTTCAACTAAATATCATGTAAATGGTGATTTTTTTCTCTTAAATCGATTTTTTGTCGAATTCATGAGCTGGTAAGTATGTTTAACTTTGGCAATGAAAATGAATCTCAATTTGGTTTGTTAATTAAACATGCTTAGTCAAGCAAGCTTTTTTTTGTCAAGACAAGATTGAGTTTTCAAACTAATAATTTAACATGTTTAGTTGTTATAGGTTGTGAATGGTGATGGAGGGGGACTAATAATTAGTGTGAACATGTATTGTGATCATATAATTAGGGGAACTCATAATCACTTTCGAGGTCTTTATCTACCCCTTGAGGCTTCAGAGTATGATATTGCCACCAATTTTTAACTTCCACGGCGTGCAAGTACAATGGTGTTAGTTTAAGTTTTTGCCATTAGGAAATTTCTCATTGTTGAAGCTAGTTATTTGGCCATTTTTATTAAGACTTTGGATTTTGGTGGCTTCATCTTGTGGTTGTTGTAAAACAATTACAGTGTCTATTGCTAATTTTGGATGTATTCTCATGTGTTGTATTATACAGGATGAGAAGCAATGGCCATTAATGCCTCCGTTGCCTTCGTACGGGTATGGAAGAGAGCATCATGGACCTCGGTATGGGAGTTTAATCCATGGTCAAAACCTCAAAGATGTTGTTATAACTGGTTAGTTTTTTCACCCAATCTGTGTGAGCTCTAATTTCAGTTTTTAAGTCATTTCCTAATATTTTCTTCTCAAGTAATTTGACTTAAAAGGTGGCTGAGGCTCACAAGATAGACCCTTTTCTATTGGTAAATATGACCTCTTTGAAGACAAACATTCTATGATTCTAAACTTATCAAATTAGTCTACATGTGGTCTTTGGTAAAAGAATTACAGGGATCTTACAGTAGAATCTCTGTTACTGGAATCATGTTTTGTAAATTTGAAGTTATCATTTAAGCAGTATGGTTTGGTCATTGTGTCAAAGTAGTATTTATGGGTCCATTAATAACCTTAATCACTAAATTTTATTATGCCCAATCATCTATCCTTGGACTACCCATTGAATTTTCAATTTTAAGTCATTAAGAAATTATCCTGTCTAGTCAAGAAACTACACAGAGTTGGTGGGTTTGACAGGACGTTCAAGATGTTATTTTTACACAAATTAGTTGCTAATTCATTTTTTTTTTCTTATGGGGAAAAAAGGGGGAAAGAAACAACCTTTTTTATGGTTTTGGGTGAATAAATTACCAGCTTGCTCTCTTTTGCTTCCATTATAATGAGGATGGGCCATTAATAAATTGATCTTCGCTTACCTTTTCCTGCGTCTGATATAAAACTGTGATACCGCTCACCAAATCGATGAAACAATCTATCAATAACAGTCGCTATGGCAATCTAATTGGCTGCTAGCAACACATTTGATGTAGATTTGATTAGCTCAACTTTTTGACTCTGAACTCTTAGAAATTGGGTGAGTCTCTTGTGTATGTGTGATTCTGATAAATGAACGCTGAGACCTTTGTTCTGCATGATTTATTCATTGCTGGCTGAGTTTGATTTTACCCTTGTTTTTACAAATCAACAGGGCATAATGGTACCATAAATGGACAGGGTCAATCATGGTGGAAGAAGTATCGCCAAAAGCTACTCAACCACACCAGGGGTCCACTTGTGCAGATAATGTGGTCTAGTGACATTGTAATCTCTAATATAACCTTACGTGATTCTCCCTTTTGGACTTTTCATCCATATGACTGCAAGAATGTAACAGTCAGGAACGTTACCATCCTGGCTCCTGTATTTGAAGCCCCAAATACTGATGGAATTGATCCTGGTAAGTAGGCACAAAATGTGTAAAATTTAAACTTTTCTCTATGAGAATTTACGGTAGCTAAGGCTCTTGACACAATTCTTATTCATACTATGAATAGTTGTTTAGAATGTTCGTTCTATATTTAAATAGGAGAAAAAGATGGGTAGAGGTTTTTCTCTTTCCCCTTTTTGGGGGAGAAAGTTACCTCTCTCTCTCTCTCTCTCTCACACACACACACACACACACACATAAGTCACTGATACAAAATCCTAGTAATGGTCTGTACCGACCTTTTTTGTGATTTCACCAACTTAATGAGCAAGCTTGGTTGATAAATCTGTACAATGAATTCAAGGCTTTAAGGAGTAATTGAAGCTGGATTGCAAAGACTTTATTATATGTTATAGGTGGTACAATTTATGGTTTTCTGGACCAGCACTGAAGCAGGAGCCTGAGAATTTAGACATAGAATGTATGAATGTGGTATTCTGTACTGAATTCTACGAAATGTGTGGGCAAATTGCAACAAATTTGCTTTCACTGTTTTATCTTATACTTCCTTCTCCCTTTCCTTTCTGACACATACAAGAAAATTCACATTGTATATGCATCTTTGAATGGAGTGAACATCATATTATACTGGCCAGCTCAAATCTACACCTATGTACCACATTTCAGTTTGTTGATTTGCTGTGCAGAGAAAAAAAGATAAATTCATTATGAATGTGACTAATTGCAAATCATTTGTCGTAAACAGATTCGTGTGAGGATGTGGTAATCGAGGATTGCTACATAAGTGTTGGGGATGATGCAATTGCAATAAAGAGTGGCTGGGATCAGTATGGCATAGCTTATGGACGACCTTCAAGAAACATTCTCATCCGAAACCTCATTGTACGCTCTATGGTCAGGTGAAGTTTCTTGAACTTGATGAACATTCTATTCATGAACTATGGTGACAGTGCTGGCGTATCAAATTCATGCATGCATCACATAATTTGCAAACTTTATGCAAATACATTCTCTGGCAAATCATTGAAGTTTCTAGATTTTTCTATTTATGTTTCCTTCCCCTTCTGTTGCATACCAACTTTACTGACGTCCCCAAGGGAACAACTCTGCATTTTGAGTCCTCCCAAGTCTGAAATGGCTTGAAATCTTGCTTTCTAATCTAACTTATAAGAGAACCTGTTTAAACTTTTTGATACTTCATCCAAACCTTCCTCTGCTTTCTGCCGTTTCTCAAGTAGTTGATAAAAAAAGGCCAAATTCAATGCAATGTTAATGATTTAAAGTAACAACAATAAATTTATTTAGTTCCTTTTTTGTGCAAAACAACTAGGATATAAACAAATCATTTCTCCCTGTGATTCACTGTTTTTCCTAAGCCAACTATAATTCAATAAGTATATGCTCTGGGCAATCAACTATTAACCACGCCTAAAATTAGTAGGATTCATACTCTTGTCAGAATATTTTGAAGTTTATGTTGTACATAATTTTGTGATTGAAAAAAAAAAAATCAACTTTTTTAAGATGTTAAATTTTATGTTAAACCAGTTTTGTTCTGTTGTTTATCATTAAAATTTTGCAACATATTTATACACGGGATGAATCATGAAGCTTATAGAGACAATCCCTACAATTATTTTATAAATAAATAAAAAAAAGAACCTGTAATTAGTTTCCGCAATCTTGAAGATGTATTTAAATATTAATTTTTATGATTTTGGCCCCTTTAGGGTACAGCAGTGTTTCCCCCTTTTAGGTTGAATCAGGTAGAACTGTTACAGTGGGGGGAGTGGTTCTCTCTTAATCCCTCTCTTTTCCAACTTGTTTGCCCAAATAGGCAGCTAAGACATGTAATCTGCTCTTGCACCTTGCACAAGGAAGGCAACACCTAAGTCGTAGTATCGGCCTTTATTGCCATCTGAGGGTGGCAAACGGTTGATATACTTCATAACAAGTTATAAAATGGAAAAGTATTGCTGAACCCTAGCCGTCATTTTCGTTTGGTAATTGCACATCTTCACTCTTCAGATACTAACTGAATTCTGCCTTGGCTGAACTAATACGACAGTGCTGGCGTATCAATAGGCAGTGAGATGTCTGGTGGGGTATCTAATGTCACTGTAGAGAACCTCCTTGTCTGGAGTTCTCGGCGTGCAGTTCGAATCAAGACTGCTGCTGGAAGAGGTGGATATGTTAGGCATATAACCTACCGAAATCTGACATTTGATGATGCCCGAGTTGGAATTGTTATCAAGACAGACTACAATGAGCACCCTGACGATGATTTCGACCGGAAGGCCCTCCCAATAATCGAGGACATAAGCTTCACTGGGATACATGGTCAAGGAGTCCGAGTTCCTGTTCGTATACATGGTAGTGAAGATATTCCTATCAGAAACGTGACGTTTAGGGACATGTCCGTGGGGATAACATATAAGAAGAAGCATATATTCCAATGTGGCTTTGTTGAAGGCCGAGTAATAGGGACCATCTTCCCTGCTCCTTGTGAAAACCTTGATAGATATGACGAAGAAGAAAGGCTTGTGAAGCGTTCTGCAGCCCAGAACGTAACAGATGTAGATTATGACATATGAGAAGATGTCGTTTCACTGCCTGACAGCCATTCTTTCTTGGGATCAAAGCTCTTAAAAGGCTTAAAACTGCGTATGAGGTAATTTTGCCAAACAAGATTCAATTTGGAGCAGTGGGGCATGTTTATTTCCTTTCATGCCCTTTTTTGGCTCCACTTCTATAACTTGTTTGATTCACGGGAGTTATGTACGGAAAATTTGAAGTAATTTATACATTTTCATTAGCTTACTGATTCGTAGTATGAATTTTACCTTGCATTTTCGCCATAAAAAAGGCCGTCTGAATCCTGAAATTCAGAGCAAGTTGAATGATTAACATACTTGACCACTGGCTTTATGGCTAGTAATTTTGATTGAGCTATGTTAAGACTCTTAACCATTTTAAATGGTATGACATATGAAAATTCATAAATTCAAAAATATTAAACACGATAAAAATACATTTCAAAAAATAATTAAAATGATATAAAAGAATAATATGAATATATTAAAATTTATATAAATATATAATATATAAAAATATATATAAACACAATACGCGTACAATTATTCCGAAAACCGAAGTATTTTACTTGGTCAAACAAAAGTTATGAAAACGTATTAGTTCGGCAAGAGTCGGGCGGGGAGGGGGAAACGAAATAACAGAAAATGTTCTCATTGAATAATTAATTTTTAGTTTATAAGTACAAAACAGAGTGTAATTTAATCATCAAATCAAAAAAATCACCTAACTCTCTTTGTCTAGAAATTCTCATTGATGACCATGTTATCTAAAATAAAAAATTTATGAATGACAGTTTTGAGTTTATTTTATGAAATTTTAAAATGTAGTACTAAAGTTTACTTTTTGCAATGAGGTGAGCACTAAAGGAAAGGATCCCAATTTCTTTCAACTTTTGGGCGGCTTCATCATCACTCATCATCAGCATGTCATAAAGCAAAAATATGATCATATCTCACTCAAATTCAAAGTTTTGTTCAATATTTAAAAGAAAATAAATTAAAATATTGGATTTGAAAATAAATTCAGGTAAAAAATTGAAACCATTTAAAAAATGATCAAACATTAAATATAATATATTTTTTATTCAAGTTCGATTTTATCTAATTAATTTTACTGTTATTAACATAGTTTTTTTTTAAAATTAAATATTTTTACATAAAAATCGATCATTTTTATAGATAAATTTATTCTTTTTACATAAAAATTGATCACTGTATGGTATAAATTTTTTTGAACTTGAATAATGATTTTAAATGAGTCAATCAAATCTAAACATAATTTTTTTATCTATATTTTAAACCAAATTTAAATAAATAAAATATTTATTAATATAAAATTTTAAATTTGATTCGGCCGAACTATAAACACTTTTAATCATATCTAATGAACAAAAACCGGGCTCTAGGTGAAACTGTCCACCGTTTCAACAACATCTGTGTTGGGCCTGTTTTGCCACTTCCATACCCAACTTTAGATTTTTTTTTTTTCCTTTTATTTTTGGGTCTATGCAGGTTGCCTTCAACCATTAACATTTATTCTACCTTGTTGAAATAATTTTGGATAAATTTGAAAAAAAAAATATGATCAATAATACAATAATTATTAAATAATATAATAAATAAAAATTATTTAAAAAAATATAAATAAAAAAATAAAAAATTATTAAAAAGAAAATTGTAAAGATAAAATTATTTTTGATAAAAGAAACTTTTTTTTTTTTTTTAATTTATTTTTTAATTAAAAAATAAATATTTTTTAAAAATAAAATTCTCCAATTTTAAAAAATAAATATTTAAAATTTTTTAATTATTTTTTTATTAAAATATTTTAAAAAATAAAAATTATTCTTTTATTTTTTAATATTAAAAAAATATATTTTATTTTTAATAAAATTTTTAAAAAATAATATTTTCTTTTTGAGAAGAGAAAAGAATAAAATAATATTTAACTATTATTTGACTATTGAGCACATATTTTTTAGATTTACCTAATAATTTTTCCAATTTCAATATTAGTAAAACCTTTTTATTTATATAAAAACAAAAAGAAAAAACAAAAATAAAGTAAAATAAAGTAAAGTAAATAATATAATATAATATAATATAATATAAAACCAAGGGAGCTCCATCAGTCTTCTATCTTTCATCTTTTCCTTTCAACTTTCAACTCACAATCTCGCCCTCCCTTTCGAGGGGTTTCTTTTTCTTTCTTTTTTTTTTTTTTTTTTCCTTTTTGTTTTCATTTCTTTGTTTATGTTCCCCTTTCTCCTCTTCATCATCATCTTCTTCAATTTATTCGATCTCTCCAGAAACCCTAACCCTCGTGTCTTTTTCACAAAATCCTCAAAATTTTAATTTAATTGACAGAAGATGCAGCAGCAAAGGCTAAAGCAGCAACAACAGGCTATGATGCAACAGGCTATGTACCAGCATCCCAGTCTCTTGACTGTTCCTCAGGTTCTTTTTCTGCTCTGTATTTCTCTCTCTATCATTTTCTTTTTAGATTAGATTTGGGGGTTTTTAATTTCTGTTATGAAAGTTTCTTAATCGAATTGGGTTTCTTAAATTCATTTTGTCTCATGTGTCAATTTGCTTGCTTGCTTGCTAGTATTTATTATGTTTTTTTGGGGCTTTTCTTCTTCGGAGGATTTAAAAAAAAAAAAAAAATCTCAAAAGGGAAATAATTTTCGCGCGAAAGTTTTTCTGATTTCTGTTGAAATTAGCAGGGCAAAATAGAAATTTGCTTGATATACTTAGTCATGGTAAAAAAGAAGAAGTTATTTTTGGATTAAAAAATAGAAGTTTTTGGGGAGATATTGTTATCGTTTTCTGTATCAGATGGCTCATTAGCTTTGTCTTCTTAAGTGGGTTAATCATGATGATAATAATTAGGGACTTTTTTCACACAAAAAAAAAAAAAAAAAGTTCGGGACTTAATTATGTAAATATGATCCTGTTTCTAATTTTTGTCTTATTTGCCGATGTGAGGAGTGCCCGTGTCCAATTTAGGAAAGTTTTTATTTTTTTATTTTTCATTTTGCAGATAGAGCCTATCTTGAGTGGAAATCTTCCTCCTGGCTTTGATTCAGCTACTTGCCGCAGTGTGTGAGTGTTGCATAGACATCTAGTTTCTCTTTCTTTTTTAAAAATTTTTCACCTTTGGGTCCTTTCTTTTTGAGTTGTATTTATAATATCATTTGGTTAAGCTTTTGCATTGTATATGCAGTAAAGAATTATGCGTCTTAATCTTAATATAATTTCTACTTAGCGATTGTAGATTTTTCTGTTTATGTAGTTCTGTTTCATGGCATTGTTACGTTTGCCATTTACCATATGTTAATATTGCAGGTATGTGGGAAATATTCACCCCCAGGTCACGGAACCCCTTCTACAAGAAGTTTTCTTGAGTACTGGTCCTATTGAAGGATGCAAACTTATTAAAAAAGATAAGGTCATCTTTTGATGCAATTGTTTTGCCAGTTTTCATTTGATGTTCATCAGCTTGTTATTTGATTTTCGGGGTTCTTGGTTCATGCTTATATTACTGCTAATGGAATGGGCTCATACTTGCTTTTAATGCAGTCATCCTATGGTTTTGTGGACTACTTTGATCGCAGATCAGCTGCCCTTTCTATTGTGACTCTTAATGGAAGGCATCTGTGAGTAACAATATGAACCCTTGTGGTGTTGGCCTTTTCCCTTGTCCTTTTTTTTTTTAATGCATGGTCTTCTTTGCAGATTTGGACAACCTATTAAAGTTAATTGGGCATATGCTAGTAATCAGAGGGAGGATACGTCAGGTTTATAAATGTGCATCAGTGAATTCTACTCTGTTATATTATACCTGTGTATTGCGTCAACAACTTTTGCTATTTCTACTTTGGCATTCAGGTCATCACAACATTTTTGTTGGTGATCTCAGCCCTGAAGTTACAGATGCTACATTGTTTGCATGCTTTTCTGTGTACTCCACTTGTTCGTGAGTACTAATTCTCCCCGTTTTACCCTAAGATTAACTTTTATCAATCTTGAACTGCTGGAAATGTGGGTTTAATGGGACTTTGCGGTAATCAACCTTGAACTAGTTGATTGAAGGACAAATATGTCTTTTTCGTTTTTTTTTTTTTTTGTGGTTGCAGGGATGCAAGGGTTATGTGGGATCAAAAAACTGGGCGTTCAAGAGGTTTTGGTTTTGTTTCTTTTAGGAGCCCGCAGGTACTCGGATCACTTTAGTTATCTTTCTGTTTCTTCTCTCTCTGTATATATCCGTATATAATTTTTTCTTGTCATGATCAATTTATCATTCAATTTTTTTTCTTTTCTTTCAGGATGCCCAAAGTGCAATAAATGACTTAAATGGTACTTGAATCGTTGCTTTTATAGATACACTTGTCTATATTCTGATAAATATTAATTAAATTTCCATCATTTTGTTTTGGCTTATTACAGGGAAGTGGCTTGGAAGTAGACAGATCCGATGTAACTGGGCTGCAAAAGGTGCTACTTCCAATGATGACAAACTCGGTTCAGATGCCAAAAGCATTGTAGAGCTGACAAATGGAACTTCTGGTAAGATCATCCTTGAGCTTTGAAATAATTCTTGTAGTTCAGATCTACTTCATTTTTTTTCCTGAAATAACCATGGGATATTCTTTTTGAAATTTTGAATGCAGTACATCTATAATTTGAAAAACATCCAATTTGGTCTCGACCTTTTGGTTTTGTGGCCTTTGTTGGAGCCATCACTGCTATTATGGATGTTTGATATATAAACTGTAGCATGCTTCTTCTGCCATTGTTAAATTTTCTTGTTTTTGAGTCTTTAAGTCTACATGTTCTATGATTACGTGGAGTAGGGCATTTACATACTCTTTTCCATTCTGATAGAACTCTCAAATCATAGTATTATACTTCTTGCAGAAGAAGGTCAAGAGAAAACTAATGATGATGCTCCAGAGAACAATCCTCAGTATACCACCGTTTATGTGGGCAATCTTGCTCCAGAGGCAAGTATTAGTTTTTTTAAATCACAAGTTTATTTGTTCTTCCCTTAATCCAAACTTTTGGGTGGGTAATATAATGAGGTTGATGCTACCAGCCGTGCTACTCAATTAAGATTCATGGGCCATGGTCAAGTTGCCCCTGCCTAACTCATAGTTAATAAAAACAAAATTTCCGGTGTACTGGTTTTGTACTCTAATAACAAGATCGATATTAACTTCCTTGGCAAACCTTAGAAACATCACATGCTAGTCAGTTGAGCGGTGAAACTGTAGCTGCTGCCATATGACATGTGAAATGGCTCAAAGATTAATGAAGCATGTCATTCTTAGGGTGAAATGAAAATTTTTAATAAATTTTTTACTAGCAATATCAAATTTTCCTTGTAGATCAGTTTTTTGCGGTCTCATAGATGGAAAGGTAGTTGGTTTTCTTTGGTGGTGGTTCTCATAGATAAAACAATTTGCAGGTTACATCAGTTGATCTCCACAGGCATTTCCATGCCCTTGGAGCGGGAACCATTGAAGATGTTCGTGTGCAACGAGATAAAGGTTTTGGTTTTGTGAGATACAGTTCACATGCTGAAGCAGCTCTAGCCATACAGATGGGAACTGCTCGAATTCTATGTGGTAAACCAATTAAGGTATTTCTCTTTGCAAAACCCCAATCTCAGATTTTGCAGTTGTTAGTTTTGATTTTGAATATTATGGATTCAATTATCATACTTCAATTGATAAATTGATGTCACCAAATAACACTAATCTAATGTTTTGACTTAACAAAAGTCACCATTCATGTTTAAATCCTGCAGTGCTCATGGGGTAGCAAACCTACTGCTGCAGGAACAAGCTCTGCCCCTCTTCCTCCACCAGCTGCTGCACATATGCCTGGTCTATCAGCTGCAGACTTTGCTGCTTATGAACGACATATGGCATTGAGTAAATATGGTGGTGCCCAAGTAATGGCTATGATGCATCCACAGGGTCAGCATGCCCTTAAGCAGGCGGCGGCCATGGGAATGGGTGCTGCTGGAGCAAGTCAGGCCATCTACGATGGTGGATACCAAAATGTTGCGACAACCCAGCAGCTTATGTACTACCAGTAAATGATGGGTTCCAGCTCCTATTATAAGCTTCATAGGTTGGAATAAGTATTTTGAGGACTGAAGGATGCTGCCATGCCAGCTGCTACTTTTTCCATTTTCGAATTTCTTTTCTTTTTTTATTTTTTATTTTTGCCCCTTTGGCTGGACTGCTTAATCTCTCGGTTTTGTTCCCTTAACTTGTATGGATAGTTTGTTCACTATTTGAGATAATATTTGAGACCGTTGGATATGACAGCGTTGTCCACATCCGTTGATTATTGTGTTTAAAGAATTCACTAGAAACTTTGCTCCCGATTTGCTGTCAGACAAATTTTTTTTTTAAATGTATTTTAATTTTTAAATGTTTTTGAATATTTTAATTGATATAATTAATTAAATCTCTCAAAAGTTTATTTTAGTAAAATGGAATATAAGAGCAGAGAGTTTACTTTGATAAAATGAAACCTATGGTAAAAGATAATATTAGTATCTAAATATTTTATTTAATGATACATATACGAATGTTTATTAAAGAGTTGTTTTGAATTTTCATTTTTCAAAAATTATATTAAAAAATAAAGTTAAGATTGAATATAATTTCATGCACTATATTATTTTTTATACAATAAGTATACTACGAAATAAATGTTTCAAATGCTTTATTTAATCTTATTTTACTTAATTTAATTAAACATTATTTTTATGATTTCATATATTTATTTTTTGAAATTATAAAATAATAGGATAAATAAAATATTTTTAATAATTTATTGAAATAACATATATAAACATAAAAATTAAAATCAATTTTAACATTTTAATTACAGTTAATTAATATAATTATATATTTTATTTTTATTATCACAACTTAATATTGATTTATATTTATTGTATTTGATTAAGTACATATTTGAATCAACGTTTTTCTTTTTATTTA
Source organism: Fremontodendron californicum (assembly GCA_030761205.1). Classification (NCBI taxonomy): domain Eukaryota; kingdom Viridiplantae; phylum Streptophyta; class Magnoliopsida; order Malvales; family Malvaceae; genus Fremontodendron; species Fremontodendron californicum. The sequence continues at coordinate 2,204,549 of JAULJL010000006.1, forward strand.
ATGAATTTTTTTCTCATTTTTGTTGGTGTGGATTTGTAGTTTATTTGTAATTGATATTTTGATGATAGTTTTATAAATTAATATTTCTTAATATATCATAACAAAATATTATTAATTAATAATCCTATCTATTTTTATCAATTCAAAAGGTTCTCCTTTTATATATATTAAAGCTTATTTTTAAAGCATACCCCTCCTATTTTCAAAAAGAAAAGAAAAAAAGCTCGCAAGGCTTTAACATATTAAGATTGCAAAATGTCGTAGTAATTGCTTGAAGTAAAACTCAATTAGTCAATTATGCTTAAATTATAATTGCAATATGTTTGTAGTATATCAATTTTTTTTTAATAAAAAAAATCGTAATTTAAAGATAGAATAAAAAATTATAGTTATTGAATGTTATTTTTTTAAAATGATTATATGAATCAATTTATCTAAATCTCAAATTCAATTTTTTTTTTGGTTCAGGCATATAATATCACCAGTATAATTAGAAGAAAGACCATTATTATTCATTTATATATTCTAAACAACCAAGAAATGATTTCATTTTTTAATTAGCAAATTAATTAAAGAGTGAACAAATAAGAAACAGGTGAGTTGCTCAAACAACCGGCAACAAGAATTAGCCTTACCGAATCCATTAATTTCCTAACTGAATTAAGGTTTTTTGGGATCATTAATGAATATGAGATAGCTTCATCCTTCTAACTTTCTAACAGATCATAAATCTTTTGCTTGAGTTTTTAATTATGAACATCAAACAAAAAGGTCCCCAAACTTTCTTTATCATTTCTCTCAAACAGAAATGTTAAAGGAATGAAAAAAAAAAGAAGAAAAACTACACAAAGGAAGTTCATTTCTTATCAAATATCATATTTCTCATTACAGCATATGCCCTACTCCTCCAATCCGACCAAAAATTCCTTCTTCTTTTTTCTGGGTTTTTTCTTGTTTCTGAATTGGCATTGGGAAATTAAAGTAATTATTAATCCTCATAATTGTATATGGTATTTTCCTATAGATATAATTATATATGGAGGGCAGTCTTCGGTGCCAAAATCATAAGCTCATGCTTGGTGAGGCTAAATTGCAAGAATCCCAGTTGAGAAGATTTGGCCTGTATTATTATAAGGCGAGGTTGAAACTTTTGCAGATCTTGAAGCTTCTGATCTGCATTGTTCTTTCCTCTCATCCATCAGTATTTGCGTTGACCTACACTCTGAACTGCAAAAGGCTTTTTCCCCTCTGAAAAATATCAAACAAATTAACATCAGCAGTTGATAATATAATTAAACTAGAACACAAAAGATTCTGAAACAAAGCATATGATTTTCTTTTTCTTTTTATTTTTTATCAGGATGACCAAGAACCATATAAATTGCAGAAAGAATCTTAATTAAGCAAAAAAGATGAAGATGGGAAAAGGGTGCTTACCTATACATGTATATGTCTTTACCATGCAGCTTTTTCCTGCAAAGATGGCAAGAACTTAGAAAATCTGAAGTTGGGTAAATAACATGTTCCACAAATCTTGCTGCTGGGGTTTCCTTAACAGCTCCAAACCCATTTCTGTCATGTCCAATACTACTACTTCTCCTTTGTTCATAACCTCCATCGTAATACACCTTTGTAGATGATTTTCCAGGTCCATGGCTTGTCACAAAAGTATAATCCTCCAAACTTTCCATCTCTAATTCCTCAAATTTTCCTCTAAATCTATCAGAATCCTTGCCAGGAATATTGACAACAATCGCAGTTGATCGGTTCAAATTTGAGCTACAAATAGCATGCCTGCTGCAGGAATCAGAACTAGATTTCTCCAGTGCAGCAACGATTCCAAGTCCAACCCCAACAACATCATATCTCTTCAAACCTCTAGGTGATGGACTTTTCAGATCTAATGGACTTCTGGGGCTTCTTGCAACATCCAAAAACCCGGGTTTGTTGCCACAAACCAATAATTCAGACAATTTTCCGATCATTGGTCGTGGTCTCTTCCCTAACATGACTAGGAAAAGTGAAACAAATAAGAAAAAAGAAAAATCAATCTTCGTTAAAGAGGTGGAGAGAATTGAAGAGATATATTACAAGTTGTTTTTATGTTATAAATCTCCTCCACCAAAGCCAAGTTCAGAGTTACAAATTTATGATGGTTTGGATAGGAGACAGCCCATGGTTTACTTTGGAACTATATGGGTGATGATTGCTACTTTGCTACTATAAAAAGAATAACATTATCAAATTCAATTATTTTAGTTACAAATAAAAAAAAAAAGTGTTATTAATTAGTGTTTTCTTTTTATATTCGAGATTATTCGGGTATTTTTAATTATTGAAATTAAAAATTTAAATATTTTATTAACAGATTAAATAATGATTAGTTATTAATCACTGTTTAAAAATCAGTTAAGATAATATTTATAAAAAATATATATAATTAATTTATTAAATTTTTTAAAAATTTAATAATATAAAAAATTTTAAAATAATAATTAAATAAATTTTAATTGATATCTATAAACATATAAACATTGATTAATCGGATACATATAAAAAATTAAATTTATTACTAATTTCCTAAAATGATTTTCTAAAAGGTCACTTTTGAAGTGGGACCAAACCTTATAATGTCTTTGTCTAATGATTGAGACCTGATCTCGAGGGCTGTGGCCCACATTAGGTCACTGCACTAACAACACTAAAGATTCCTTGGCCACTATCACCGTTTAAGTTTTGATACGTGGCGGAAATCTACGGCTGATGGTGCCTTGCAATTATTGCTGAAACCACCAAGTTTTCCCTTAGCCTTAGGTTGATTGAGCCCATTGAATTATGGGCCCCAGCATTTTTGGCAAGGAAAGGGATGTTGTCTGGGCCCACTTTAAAAGGCTTTGTTTTCCTATTAAGTTACTAAACTACCCCTATCATGAGAATCAACAAAACTGAAAAAGTTGGATCCATATATTCTTAGATTTTCTCCTTATTTTTTTATATATATATATATATATATATATATTTTTTTTTTTCTTTTGAAAAAGTGGGAGCTATCCATATTTCTTCACATAAATTTCATAACATTTTTTAATTTCAAATTTAAGATTTTCTAAATTTTTTTGCTTTTTTGCTATTGAGATGCTTTTTGATAAAGTATTTGAACATTTTTATATTTTTTACTTATGTTATAGTATATGAATAGAATATTGAATTTTTAATTTCAATGATTAAAATTTAATCTCTAACAATTGTAATTACCATTAAAGAATATTTGAATTTTTTTTTTACTTATGTTATTTATGTTATTGATGGCAATGAAAGGAAAAAATAAAAGAAATAAAAAGTTCAAACAAGACTAAAGGTCAGTGATTATATACAAAGAAATCTGAAATTAATTTGGAAAAGCCATCATTTATATTAACATTCAAATTTTAAATTTTGTTAGTCTCTAACTTAAAGAAAAGTTTTACAAAACATAAGTAGGAAATAAAAGAAAAAGAAAGAACTAAGAGTTATAGAAAAGATTATGTTAATAAATGTATAGAGTTTACAGTTTACATAGATGATAGTTGATAATGGTATTATATATATATATAAAAAAAGCATAATGTAGATATATCAAGAGAAATATAAAATTATCAATATTATAAAGATTCATATATAATTGTAAGGATGGCAATTTAAAATGTGGATTCGGATATTTGTCGATATCCGATCCGTTTTTTGCCGATTCGGATATTATAATTACTATCCGCAGCGGATTCAGAGTGGATGCAGATATGAAACTTCGGATATCCATTATCCGAATCTGCATTACTTTTGCGGATTCGAATAGCGGATTCGGATATCCGAATTCGTATCTACTTATTTGTAAAACACATAAATTTTGTTTGATTTTATATTTTATTTATAAAAAAAAATTGATCGGATTCGGATATCCGACGGATAATGTTATTTAATTCGGATTCGGATAGTAATATACGGATTAAATACGGATAATTTGCGGATTCGAATTTTAAAACATCAGTTAATACAAAAAATCGGATATCCGACCCGCTGCTATTCCTATACAATTGTATGTCTACTCTTTATAAAAGGTTTTTAAATTTAAATTTTCTCTTTCTCTCTAAAATTTTTAGCTAAAAAAATGAAAAGCAACCATGCTAAATTTGCATAAGGAAACCTTTTTAGAAGTAAAAATGAGTAGAAAATTAGAACAAATTTGTATAAACATGCAATAATTGAAGGTAGGTGTTCAAAACACCATGACAAAAGAAAAAGTAAACCAAAATAAAATAAAATAAAAATTATGGGGGTAGTAATGTCATTAAACATGTTAAATAGGGGTAGTAAAGGCATTGAAATAGAGGCCTCCAAAACCAAGAGCCCAAGGTTCCATGATTAAAAGTTTAAAACAAAGGGTAAGCCTGGTCCCAACGCGTGTGTCGTACGGTACGTGGCGGTTTTTAATTGGTTCTTTTTCAATAAGGCCACGTGAAGTGAGTTAAATCGTCGTACGAGTCCACCCAGAGTCCAGTGACAATGACTCCCGAGTCATTTATTCTGGGGGTAAAGGTATAAAGGGTCAAGGATGTTGACACCTATCTTCAATTATTAAAATTTTAATATATTATTTTGTATAAAAAAAGTCTTAAAACTTTGAGATGTGGACCCACCTTTCAATAGGCTGAAAGTGAACCCACATTTTTTTTTTTGGGTGGTATTTCTTAAATCTTAATTAATGCTATAATAACTATAATTATTTATTAATGATTTTATCAGCCCAAATATATAGTGAAAAATTCACATTGAAAGAATTAGTCCAACGGTCGTTTCTTAAATTATGATGCGATCAATACTTACCAAGTAAGTTTTGATAGAGTATTATATAAAAAGTTCGCTTTTTTTATACATTAATGATAATTTTTTTAAATTTTATAAATAAATAAAATTTTATTATTATTATATTTTAAAAAATATATGTTATTCTGCTATCTTATTTGTGAAATTTAATAATTTTATTATCAGTGAATATGATAATTTTTTTATATAAATTGATGTTTTTATTAAGAATTATAAAGAGTTTTTTATTCTAAAAATGATAGTGGGTGAGTTTTTGATTCAATAATAAACCTATGTATTTTTCATTGGACGACCGATTTTATTTATTATTTAAATAAAAGATAATGATAAATCTTCTATTATCAATGGATTAAAATTTGCAAATAGATATTATTGAGTTTTATCATTTTGATTAGACACCTTATTGATGGGCAGAAACCGAACTTACCAATAAATCGGGAAAACACAACCGGTAGTTCTTTCTCTCCCAATTAACAGGATCTGTAAATATGGTACTAAATTGCACAAGATATATATAAATATATTCCAGCAACACAAATTCAACCAAGGATAATCACCAACAACCAATCACACGAGACACAAAATATTTACGTGGAAAACCCCTTTAAATCAAAGGGTAAAAACCACGGGACTTAGGAGTCCAGTCAAAATCTCCACTATAATGAGAGTGCGTTTACAATATCACAATAATTCAGCTAACACAATGAGTACACAACTCTAACTTAGCTATCAACAAGTGATATTAAAATCAAAGAGAGAAAGTTGAGAAATCACCCCAAAAACGTGACTACTATTCGGACACAAAACAGTACTTTATAGTGTTCAGATGGAAATTCTCACCGTACACAATTAGCATCTACGTATCCTGTAGCCACTGCCAGAAAATCAAGAAGATCGGACCACGGATGAACCTCCGATCGACAACTTGATCAAAACTGTGCAACTCACCCTTTTCTCTCTTCACTGCCGCCTCCCTCTATTTTTCTTTCTTTTGTTTAGCTACTGACTCTCCTTCAGCAAATACAAAAGCCCTCAAAATAAAATAGGGCTAAGGGCAGAATGGGTATTTCCTCCACATAGGAGGGACCCATGCCCAACAAATCTCCCCCTCCCGACTATGTGGAGGTGTTCGCCATCCCGGCGATCAAACAACATATTTTAAACTTTTCTCTTGGTAAGGCTTTAGTCAACATATCAGCACCATTATCATCAGTATGAATTTTCTCAAGTTCTAACAATTTAGCATCGAGAACATCTCGTATCCAATGATACCTTACATCGATATGTTTAGACCTAGCATGAAAGGTTGAATTCTTACCAAGATGAATAGCGCTCTGGCTATCACAAAATAAAACATACCTCTCTTGGGTAAAGCCAAGTTCTTGCATAAATCTCTTCATCCAAAGCAACTCCTTGCACGCTTCGGTCACTGCAATGAACTCTGACTCTGTAGTGGACAATGCAACACATTTTTGCAATCTGGATTGCCAAGCCACAGCTCCCCCTGCAGAAGTAATTAAGTAACCCGAAGTGGACTTTCTGGAGTCAATGTCTCCAGCCATATCAGAATCTGTATAACCAACTAGAACAGGTTTCTCATTGCCGAAACAAAGTTTCAAGTTGGAAGTACCCCGAAGATATCTCATAATCCACTTCACTGCATTCCAATGCTCTCTGCCTGGATTAGAAAGAAACCGACTGACGGTGCCAACAGAATGAGCTAAGTCAGGTCTTGTGCATACCATTGCATACATCAAACTACCCACGGCTGAAGCATAAGGAACCTTCTGCATGTCTTCCTTCTCTTCTCTTGTGGAAGGACTCTGCTTGACACTCAATCTAAAGTGTGTAGCAAGAGGAGTGCTCACCACTTTAGCTTTATCCATACTAAACCTTTGAAGTACTTTTTCAATGTACTTCTCTTGTGATAACCACAATTTCTTGGCATTTCTATCACGTGTGATCCTTATGCCAAGAATTTGCTTTGCTGGCCCCAAGTCCTTCATCGCAAAGGATTTACTCAACTCTTGCTTCAACATATTAATCTTAGAAGCATTACGACCAACAATAAGCATATCATCAACATAGAGCAACAAAATAATAAAATCATCACCAGAGAATTTCTTGACAAAAACACAATGATCAGAAGTAGTCTTCTTGTAGCCATGCTCCCCCATAACAGACTCAAACTTCTTGTACCATTGTCTCGGAGCTTGCTTCAACCCATACAAGCTCTTCTTTAATTTGCACACATAGTCCTCTTTTCCTTGTGCAATAAAACCCTCTGGCTGCTCCATGTAAAGCTCTTCTTCTAAATCACCATGAAGAAAAGCAGTTTTCACATCCATTTGCTCGACTTCCAAGTCATAATAGGATGCCAAACTCAATATAGATCTGATAGAGGACATTTTTACAACTGGAGAGAATATTTCCTCAAAATCAATCCCCTTTTTCTGACTGAAACCCTTGACGACCAATCTAGCTTTGTATCGTGGAGTTGAAGAATTCTCTTCTTGCTTCAACCTGTAAACCCACCGATTTTTCAAAGCTCTTTTACCCTTAGGCAATTTCACCAGCTCAAACGTATGGTTGTCATGTAAAGATTTAAGCTCATCTTTCATAGCATCAACCCACTGATCTTTGCATTCACTCTCCATAGCCTCTTCATAACACTCCGGTTCTTCCCCATCAGTTAAAAGAACATACTGATCAGAAGAATACCTCACAGAAGGCTGTCGATCTCTAGTAGACCTCCGAAGTGGAACTGCTGGTGGAGATATAGGTCCTTGGTGTTGATCATTCACAACACTATCCATGGGAGCATCAAAATCACCCATACCCTGCTGGTCATCATGGACATCTTCTTGCATGCCATCCTCAACTGGATTTGGCGGAGGGGTTAGAGGAATTGGATCCCTGGCGGTCAAGTCATCACTATTCTGTGGATCGGTTTTCTCCGCCTTGTCAATGTCATCAATGGTCTGATCCTCAATGAAAACAACATCTCTGCTTCTAACAAGCTTCTTTTCAACTGGGTCATATAACCTGTACCCAAATTCATCTTGACCATAACCAACAAAGATACATTGACGAGTCTTGGCATCTAACTTTGACCTCTCATCCTTTGGAACATGTACAAAAGCCTTGCAACCGAACACACGCAGGTGATCATATGACATATCCTTACCAAACCAAACTTTGTCTGGAACATCACCTTGCAAAGGAACACTTGGAGACAAATTAATCACATGTGCCACTGTATACAAAGCTTCACCCCAAAAAGATCTAGGTAACTTTGCATCTGAAAGCAAACATCTGACTCTCTCAATCAATGTTCTGTTCATTCTTTCGGCTAAGCCATTCAACTGTGGTGTCTTAGGAGGTGTCTTTTGATGTCTGATTCCCTGTGCACGACAATAATCATCAAATGGTCCACTATATTCGCCGCCGTTATCAGAACGGATGCACTTCAACTTCTTCCCAGTTTGCCTTTCAACTGAAGCCTGAAACTGTTTGAACACATCAAGCACTTGGTCTTTTGTTTTCAAAGTATAGACCCAAAGTTTTCTTGAATGGTCATCAATAAAAGTCACGAAATAAAGTGCACCACCATACGACCTTACTTTCAAAGGACCACAAACATCGGAATGTACCAACTCTAGCAAATCTGATTTTCTTGAAGGAGGATGACTCTTAAATGAAACTCTTCTTTGTTTTCCAGCCAAACAATGAGCACAATTCTTCAGTGTAGCATTCTTCAACCCAGAAAGTTGATTCTTCTTGGCCAGACAATTAAGCCCCTTTTCACTCATGTGACTAAGCCGTTTATGCCATAGCACAGTTGAACTATCATTTTCCGTCACATTAACAATGCCTCTGGAAATTGAAGACTGCATCAAATATAAATTTGAACACTTCTTTCCTCGAGCCACAACGAGTGAGCCTCTAGTCAATTTCCACTGACCATCACTGAAGGTGTTACAAAATCCCTCATCATCTAGCTTTCCCGCTGAAATCAAATTCAAACGGATATCCGGTGCATGTCTGACATTTTTTAGCGTCAACTTTGTTCCATTGTTAGTTTCCAAACAGACATCTCCCATGCCAACAACATGTGCCAAGCCATCATTACCCATCTTCAATACCCCAAAATTACCAGGCGTATAAGATGTGAAGAATTCCTTCCTAGACGTGACATGAAGTGAAGCACCAGTGTCTATTACCCAACTTGTCTCGTCGCATGCTAAGTTGATCACATTCTCATCACAAGTAACCAACAGATCATCAGAGGTAGCAGCAGTAACACGATCATTCTTTCCATGATCCTTATTCTCTTGTTTATCACTACCACCTTTGTTCTCATTCCTCCACTTGTAGCAATATTTCTTGATATGGCCCATCTTGCCACAATAATGGCACTCAACATTTTTAAATCTTGATCTTGACTTGCTTCGGCTTTTATCTCTACCCGTTTCATTTTTGCTCCTACTTCTCCCCCTATTTTCAGTAACTAGAACCTCAGACTGTGATGAAGAACCCTGAGACTTTCTTCTCACTTCTTCATTCAAAACACCATTCTTGGCAAGTTCCAAAGTTACTACACCATTAGGAGCAGAATTAATAAGTGAAACCCGAAATGTTTCCCAAGAGTCCGGTAGAGTAGCAAGCAACCAAAGCCCTACTACTTCATCCTCAAATTTGATGCCCATACCAATTAACTGATTCATAACTCCTTGAAACTCATTCAAGTGATCAGCCACAGTTGTTCCTTCTTTATACTTCAGTTCCATCATCTTTTTAAGCATGAACAACTTGTTATTGCCAGACTTTAAAGCATACAAGTTTTCAAGCTTGTTCCACAATGTGCGTGCATGTGTCTCTTGATCAATGTGATTGTAAACATTTTCCTCAACAAATTGGCGAATAAAAGCACACACCTGCTGATTCTCAAATTCCCATTCCTCAACACTTTTAGATTCGGGTTTTTGAGTAGCAAAGACAGGAAGATGCAAAGACTTCACAAATAACAGGTCTTTCATTTTATTCTGCCACAATTGATAATTTGTGCCATTCAAAATAATCATTCTACTTGTGCCAGCCTCCATAATTACACAACAACACAACCAAAGCTCTGATACCAGTGTGATGGGCAGAAACCGAACTTACCAATAAATCGGGAAAACACAACCGGTAGTTCTTTCTCTCCCAATTAACAGGATCTGTAAATATGGTACTAAATTGCACAAGATATATATAAATATATTCCAGCAACACAAATTCAACCAAGGATAATCACCAACAACCAATCACACGAGACACAAAATATTTACGTGGAAAACCCCTTTAAATCAAAGGGTAAAAACCACGGGACTTAGGAGTCCAGTCAAAATCTCCACTATAATGAGAGTGCGTTTACAATATCACAATAATTCAGCTAACACAATGAGTACACAACTCTAACTTAGCTATCAACAAGTGATATTAAAATCAAAGAGAGAAAGTTGAGAAATCACCCCAAAAACGTGACTACTATTCGGACACAAAACAGTACTTTATAGTGTTCAGATGGAAATTCTCACCGTACACAATTAGCATCTACGTATCCTGTAGCCACTGCCAGAAAATCAAGAAGATCGGACCACGGATGAACCTCCGATCGACAACTTGATCAAAACTGTGCAACTCACCCTTTTCTCTCTTCACTGCCGCCTCCCTCTATTTTTCTTTCTTTTGTTTAGCTACTGACTCTCCTTCAGCAAATACAAAAGCCCTCAAAATAAAATAGGGCTAAGGGCAGAATGGGTATTTCCTCCACATAGGAGGGACCCATGCCCAACACTTATCTTATATTATTGTCATAAAATAAAATTAGTTTGGCAAAAAAAAGAGAGGAAGAGATAAAATAAAATTAGTTTTATTTCCAATCCTACAATAATGCATTTGATATTAGTCCTTTATCCGCCTGCTATTCCTAATTAATAATTTGAAGTTAACTTCAAAAAAACATATATAAAAAATTAAAAGCCAATAGACTTATTCTCTTCTCTAATTACTACTATTTTTTTATTATACGAAAATGTATGCTAATGGATTAAATTAAGAAGCCTCTTCTTTAAAAACTTATTAAATTAAAAGAACCAAATCTAAAATATATCTTGGATTAAAAGGAAATAAAAAATAATAAAGATTAATTAAATTTGGATGATTAATCCATTTATATACACAAGATGTCCATGATCTCATTCAAGGATACAAAAAGATTGAACTATATTTATATTAAATTATTATTTTTTGGTTTTAATGGTTTTTTTATTTTACAATCAACGTTGAATGGCAATCGAAGAAGATGCCTCAATAAAATAATAAGTACTTCAAAAAAATAATGATAAGTCTTTAATTATTAACGAATTAAAATTTGCTAATAGATATTATTTTTAATTAAATTTGTATATGATCTATTCATTAAGTTTTATCATTTTAATTAGGCATCTTATCTTATATTATTATCTTATGATAAAATTAGTCTGGTAAAAAAAAAAGAAGAGATAAAAATAAAATTAATTGAAAACATTTGACATCTGCCAAAAGAAAACTAGAGTTTATTTCCAATCCAAATTCAATTGCACTTTTTTTTAATTATAAAGTAGAGATAATTATAAAGTAAAACTATTTAGATAAAAAAAAAAAGCAATTGCTACCCCGAAAATTTGCTTTTTGATAATCTTTTATTAACCTATAATCTCTATCCATTTAATAATTTGGCATTATAAATAGAGTATTTTATTTCATCATTTCTCATTAACTTTGTTGAGAAAAACCAACAAAAAAAAATGAAGTTCTTTTTTAATTCTTTCTGTTCTGCGATTATTCTTTCTTTTTTAGTATTTCATGCTGCTAATGCTACGAATGTCACTTATGATTCAAGAGCACTTATAATTGATGGAAATCGTAGACTTTTAATTTCTGGTTCAATTCATTATCCAAGAAGCACTGCACAGGTAATATATATATATATATATATTGAATTATTTGATTTTTAATATTATGTAGGGTGATTGATAAATTTGTTGTCAATATAAATATTTTTATCATGAATTCTTATTTTTTATTTTTGTATTGGATAGATGTGGCCTGATCTTATTAGGAAGGCTAAAGAAGGAGGATTGGATACAATCGAAACTTATGTATTTTGGAATGCACATGAACCAGCTCGTCGTCAATATAATTTTAGTGGAAATCTTGATCTTATTCGGTTCATTAAAACAGTTCAAGATGAAGGATTATATGTTATTCTTCGAATTGGACCTTATGCTTGTGCTGAGTGGAATTATGGGTAAATTAATTAATTAATTATGTGATTTATATGTTAATAATTTTCTATTACAATTTTTATAGTAAATTTTAATAGTACTAATAATTTTTATGAATTACTTTTTTTTATTTATTAGGGGTTTTCCTGTATGGTTGCACAATTTGGGAGTTACTTTTCGAACTAATAATGCTGTGTTTATGGTATTGGTTTTTCCTTTTTAGTAATTTCTTATTAAGATTTTTTTTACTAATTCGTTTCCTATAAATAATTATATGACTTTTTTTTTTTTTATTATTTCAACAGAGTGAAATGCAAAATTTTACAACTTTGATAGTTGATATGGTAAAAAAAGAAAAACTTTTTGCATCACAAGGAGGACCTATTATTCTTTCTCAGGTATATATAAATGTTCATTTCAATTTATATTTTTCTTTTTATGATCATTTCATTTAAATAATAAATTATGACAAATTTGTGTTATTTATTTTTGTTTTATATAGGTTGAAAATGAATATGGAAATGTTATGGAACCATATGGAAAAGATGGAATTGCTTATATTAATTGGTGTGCTCAAATGGCTGATTCTCTTAACATTGGAGTCCCATGGATCATGTGTCAACAACCCAAAACTCCAAAGCCAATGGTATATTATATATCTATCAATTTATTAATTTTTTTCTTTTAATTTTATTATTTTAATTTTATTATTTTTATGATTCAGATCCAAGCATGCAATGGTTTTTATTGTGATGGATATGAACCAGATGATGAAAATAGCCCTAAATTTTGGGCTGAAAATTGGACTGGATGGTGAGTTTATTTTTTATTATTTTTTTTGGGTACATTTTATTTATTTATTATTATATATATATAACTTTATATAAATTTTTTAGGTTTAAGAATTGGGGTGGTGCAAACCCACATAGAACAGCCGAAGATCTTGCTTTTGCTGTTGCACGCTTTTATCAAAGAGGTGGTACATGGCAAAACTATTACATGGTCAGTGCTTTTTAATTAAAAATTTAAAAATTTATCAACATTAAAAACTTTAATTTCTTTTTTTTTTAATTAATTAATTATTTATTTTTTTTTTTTTTTACATTTTAGTACCATGGTGGTACCAATTTTGGTAGAACTTCGGGTGGCCCATATATCACTACTTCATATGACTATGACGCACCTCTTGATGAATATGGTAATTGCATTATAAATTTTTGTTTACAATTTTTTATAAATATTTATTTACAATTAATTTACAATTTTTTTTTATATTTATTAGGAAACTTGAATCAACCAAAATGGGGACATTTGAAGCAACTTCATGATCTTTTGCATTCCATGGAGTATACTCTTACTTATGGGGAAGTAATAAAAACAAATTTTGGCGATAGTGTTTGGGTAATTAATTATTAATTAAGATTAATTTCTTGAAACACTTGATTTCATTTGAAGAATATATAAATATTTGTTCTAATTTTTTTGTTGTTGTTAATTATACATGATTTAGGGTACTGCTTATGTAACAAAGGAGAAATCAAGTTGCTTCTTGAGTAATCCAAATGAAGCAAAAGATGTCAAAGTCAGCTTTGGTGGAATTGATTATTTTCTTCCAGCATGGTCTGTTAGTGTTCTTCCTGATTGCAAGGAAGTAGCATATAACACTGCACAGGTAATTTTAATATTTAATTAAATCACTTAAAGACACAAATTAACTTAATTAAAATTTTGGGTTTTTAATCAAAAATTATATTTTAATATCAATTTTGTTTAGGTTTATGCTCAAACTTCAGTGTTGGAAAAAAAACCCAACAAAGCTGAGGATCAACCAATTTCTCTTAAATGGCTATGGAGGCCTGAATCGATTGAATCAACTGTTGTTCAAGGAAAAGGAGATGTCTCTGTTAACAAAATTGTTGATCAAAAAGAGATGGCAAATGATGCTAGTGATTATATGTGGTTAATGACAAGGTAAATTTATATTTCTAAGCATTTCTTTACATTTTTTTTTCTATATAATTTATTTATTTTTTTAATTTTGTTTTTTGATAGTTTTGAGCTTGGAAAAGATGATCCCATGTTGAAAGAAACTGTGACCTTTCGTTTTAATGATAGTGGTCAAGTTGCTCATGCTTTTGTCAATGGAGCTTACATTGGTAATGAATGATTTTTTTTTTTTTCTTATTTTATTTAATATATATTGAATTTACATCCTAATAATACAAATATTTGTTATAATTTTTTTTCTTTCAAAATATAGGTTCTCAATGGTCAAAAAATGGTAATCATGCATATCGTTTTGAGAAAAATATCAAGTTATCCCCTGGAAAAAATTTGATAACATTGCTCAGTGTCACAGTCGGATTAATGGTAATGGTTTTGTTATTATAATATTGTAATAATTACTATTATTTTATTATTTGATCATTTTTAATTAATTTATTGACAAATTGTGTACAGAACTATGGATCTTATTTTGATGTGTCAGAAACTGGAGTTAAGGCTCCGGTTGAATTGGTTATCAAAAAAGATAACAAAACAATTGTTAAAAGTTTATCTTCAAATACATGGAATTATAAGGTTGGTATGGATGGAATTACAAACAAGTTTTTCGAGACAAATTGTAATTCAATAGTGAAATGGGCATCAGATTCTCTTCCTATTAACAGGAATTTCACTTGGTACAAGGTAATTTTTAATATTATATATCTAAATTATTTGCATTATTAATAAATTTAGTAATGCAATTGTGATTATGGATTAATTGATTGATTTATTTTTTGTTGAAATTTCAGACTACCTTCAAAGCTCCATTGGGAAATGATCCAGTTGTGGTGGATTTAATAGGTTTAGGAAAGGGTATTGCTTGGGTGAATGGTCATAATATTGGTAGGTATTGGCCCAGTGCTATAGCTGATGAGCACATTTGCAAGCTTCAGGATTGTAATTATCGTGGTGCCTATGGTGATAAAAAATGTCGCAATAAGTGTGGTGAACCTACTCAAAGATGGTAAGAAATTTTTTTCGTTTTTGTATTATATATATATATATTTTTTAACATATTCATGTATTCGTATTATGTTTATATTATTTTTTATGTTGTTTTATTATAGGTATCATGTACCTCGTTCATTCCTTAAAGATGGGGAAAACACATTGGTTTTATTTGAAGAATTTGGTGGCAATCCTTCGAGAGTACAATTTCAGACACTTGAAATTGGGATGGCATGTTTAAATGCTTACGAAGGAAAGACGGTGGAATTATCATGTAATGATCGACCAATTTCAAGGATTGAATTTGCTAGTTTTGGAAGTCCACAAGGAGTATGCGGTTCTTTCAAGAAAAGTGATTGTGAATCAGAAGAAGATGTAGTCTCAATACTTGAAAAAGTAAGTTTTAAAGTTTTTTATTTATTTTTATTTTTATTATATTGTTTTAAATATATGGTTTTTTTTTAATAGAAAATAAATGACTTTAATTAATTTGAAATTTAACAGGAATGTGTTGGTAAAGAATCGTGCTCTTTCGAAGTTTCTGAAGATAAATTCGGAAAAGCTTCTTGTACTCGTAAAAGGCTAGCGGTGGAAGCTATATGCACTTGAAATTTTCTTTTTTGAATTTATTTTAAGTTAGGATTTTTTTAGTGATTTTTTTATTATTTGACAATAAGTGGCTATGCCTCAATTAAGAGTCTTTATTAGTTCAAGAATTGTATTCGTTCTACTCTATCTCCAATTTTATTGGGTTGAAATAAAATCTTTTATTTTTTAAATTTTGAAGTTGCAACATAAATTTTATTATTTCTTTTGGCAAAAATCATTTAATGATAATGCTAATGTAGCCAGGACAAATCCCTTCTGTGTTTTTGTTTCTCTTAAGTCCAGTATGATTTCTCAGGAAACTTGAACTTCATGGGTAAGATTGACATGAAATAACATATTGTTAAAATTATAAATATGCTATCCAGGATCAATAAGGTCTTACTTGAAAATAAAGTGCTAATGTCTTTTACATCAGAGGTTTCCCTATGTGGCTTCACAATACCCCAGGATTCAACTCAGAACAGATAATGAGATCTACAAGGTCACAACTTTGATTTTTCTTTCAATGTTCATTAATTTTGATGTTAAGCATTCTAAAAATATTCATCATGAAAATGAAATACAGAGAGAACTGGAAATTTTTACAACCAAGATCGTAGACATGGCCAAAAGTGCCAAGCTGTTTGCATCACAGGGAGGCCCCATTATTTTGGCTCAGGTTTTCAAAATTTCCAGCAACATTGTTTTCAGTTAATTCATGTATAATTATTAGCTAAAGTTTTGAGAACTTTTTGCTGCAACTAAAACATGACAGATTGAGAACTAACATGGAAACATCATGAAAAGTTATGGAGAAGCAGGGAAAAAAAAAATACATTCAATGGAGTGCACAAATGGCTGTAGCCCAAATATTGGTGTTCCATGGATTATGTGCCAACAAGGCGATGCTGCTCAACCCATGGTTTACTGATTTGTACAGAAATGTTATTTTCAAAACATAGGCATCAAGTCAAGGCAATTTGCATATTAAGAGTGACTGAATTTGTTTCAGTAACATTCATTTACTTCCTCTGTACTGCAGATCAATACCTGCAATGGATTTTACTGTGACCAGTTCAAGCCAAACAATCCTAACAGTCCAAAAATGTGGACTGAAAACTGGACTGGATGGTGTGTTTCTCTTCCTTTCCTTGGCTCTTTCATTGTCATAGACCAATTAATGTAGAGCCTTAAAGCCTTAAACACTGTATCCTTGTTCTCCTAGATTCAAACTCTGGGGGAAGTAAAGACCCACATAGAGCAGCTGAAGATCTCGCATAAGTCAAGTTCTATTTTCTATGTTTCCAGACCACTTTCCAGGCTCCTTTGGGTACAAGAACCAGTGGTGGTGGACTTGCAAGGCATGGGCAAGGGTCACGCCTGGGTCAATGGAAACAGCATTGGGCGCTACTGGCCAGCACAAACAGCTGATGCTAATAGATGCAGTGACACATGCAATTACCGCGATGCATATAATCCCGACAAATGCACGACAAACTGTGGCAATCCTTCCCAAAGATGGTAAAAATACTGATCATTTGCTTAAAATTATAGTATAACACTGTAAATGAACTCCGACCTCTAACTATAAAAGTATTATTCTTATATTAGGTACCACATTCCGAGATCATTCCTTAACAACAATGGCACAAACACTTTGATTCTATTTGAGGAAGTAGGTGGAAACACTACGGACATTTCTTTCCAGATTGTAACAGTGGGAACAATTTGTGGTTATGCATATGAGGGCACCATATTGGAATTGTCATGCCAAGCAGGGCGAACAATTGCGGATATACAGTTTGCCAGCTTTGGGGACCCCAAAGGATCATGTGGCTCATACAAGGCAGGTTTCTTCCAAGCCACTAACAGCTTGCCTGCAGTGGAAAAGGTAATCATATATAAACATCCTTGATATCAAAAAAATATGAAAATTTCACTTTGTAAAGTAATTTATAGAGTATTTATAATTTAAAAAAAAAAAAAAAAAATTCTTTTGTAGGCATGTGCGGGGAAGCCAAGCTGTCGCATTGATATACCGGAGGCAACATTCGGATTGAGTAATGTTTGCGGTACAAAGAAGCTGGCAGTGCAAGCTGTTTGCTGTTGAAACTTGAAACACAAAGAAGAAGATACAAGAATGTGCTAGGATTTGTCTCCTAAAAAGTATTGTGTTTGATCGTGAAGAGTAGAGCTATAATGTCTATGACTGTTTGTGGTTAATCAAATGATGATATGAATGAAGAAGCTCTTACACACAAATATTACTACTAATTCTCTTTTTTCATGGAACTTACTGAACTATTTACCTGATGGCGGTTACCCTTACCATTTCTCTCCTGATAGCATGCATCTTCACAACTTAATTTTCCTGTTAACAATGGTTTAGCAAACCATCTTTTTTCAACGAAGTTCAGCTTAAATATTAAGTTATACACACAAAAACCTGAAGCTCTGTATGTGTCTGACTCTATACAATATATCTTGGAATTTAGCTACTGCCTGAACTCAGAAACCGATGTTTTTGTTGAGAAAAAAAATAATATTAGGAAGAAAAAAAAAGAGATCCTTAATTTCCAGGTTTCAATCTTGACAATCACGGTTGGTAACTGTGTGTGGCAAAACAAACCAAGGGTTTCCATAGAAATTGGCATGCAATCAAAGTCAGGAATCCAATTTGCAAGCTTTGGCAAATCCCCATAGATATGTTGCAGTTTACTTCAAGTTGGTATCTGTGAAAGCTTCTCATGTTAGGTACCAGAGTGACGGAATAGTGTCTCACAACTAAAATAAGAGATGAGAAAATAGGAACTGAACACACAAAAGAAACACAGATATTTTACGTGGTTCGGCCAATATACCTACGTCCACGGGAGGAGGAGCAAAGCTTTGTATTTAATCGGAGATGGAGTACAAACCGGATACAAACCGACTACATATTACAAGTGCTCTTTTTAGCACACACTCAACACCTCAATACACAAGCATCTAACAGGCAGCTACTGCCTCTAAACTCTCTCATCACCTCGACCGGGAGGGGCTCCCTCTGGAGCTCTCACTATGCCTCAACCGGGAGGGAGCTCTTGGAGCTCTCCTTTGGAGCTCTAGCTCATTTCTCCTCTGCTCTCTCTCAACTCCTCTCCTTGCATGGCCTTTTATAGGCCATTCATGTGGTGTGAATACACCAGCCACCAGCCACCATACAAAGGCTGCCAAAAACGTAGCAAACTTTGCTACAAATTCTGCAGTAAACATTCAAGAAGAGTTTAGAAACCTTGGCAGCTTTGGTTGACTAAAGGGCTTGAGAATTTCAAGCCACTTTTCCAACAAATCTCCCACTTGAAGATTTGATTAAACTAATCATATCTTCACACCACTCTTTCTGTCTTGCCATTCCATGTTGCTTACGTTTCTGATAGACCATAGGAGGATCGACACCAAATAAACTTGTCAGTGTTGATTGGCTTTGTCATAACATCTGCTAGGTTGTCTTTGGTGTGAATCTTTTGCATATCCACACTTCCTTCTTCTACTACTTCTCGAACAAAGTGATACTGTATACCTATATGCTTTGTCCTGGAATGAAAGGCTGGATTCCTTGCAATGTGCAAGGCACTCTGACTGTCACAATACACAATAATCTTCTGCTGCTTGTGCCCGAGTTCTTCCATTAACCTTTGTATCCATATTGCTTCCTTGCATGCTTGGGTAGCTGCCATGTACTCAGCTTCTGTAGTAGACAAAGCTACAACAGTCTGTAACTTAGATAACCAGCTTACCGCTCCTCCTGCAAGTGTGAACACATAGCCAGTAGTGGATTTCCTTTTATTAAGATCACCTGCAAAATCTGAATCAACATAACCCCTGACAACAAGTTCTGATCCTCCAAAACATAATGCAACATCTGAGGTTCCTTTAATGTATCTAAGGATCCTCTTAACAACATTCCAATGCTCTCTACCAGGATCTGCCATAAATCGACTGACCGCTCCCACTGCTTGTGCAATGTCTGGTCTTGTACATATCATAGCATACATAAGGCTTCCCACCGCTGATGCATACGGTACTCGAGACATTTCCATCCTCTCTGCTTCATTGCTAGGACTCATACCTGAGGATAATTTACAATTGACAGGAAGTGGGGTAGATATTGGCTTACAGTCTTGCATGTTGAAGCGTCGCAAGACCTTCCTCAGATAATTCTTTTGAGAAAGCCAAATTTTCCTGTCTTTTCTGTCTCGGTGAATTTGCATCCCTAAAATCTTGTTTGCAGGTCCCAAGTCCTTCATATCGAACTCCCTAGCCAACTGTGCCTTCAAATCTTGGATTCGATCTTTGTTGGGGCCTACCACCAACATGTCATCCACATACAACAGCAAAATAATGAAATCATTATCATCAAACCTCTTGTAGTACGTACAATGGTCTGAACTCAGTCTGTTGTATTCAAGGCTAATTATGAAAGAATCAAATCTCTTGTACCAACATCTGGGCGCCTGCTTTAGACCGTACAGAGATTTGGTCAACCTGCAAACCAAGTTTTCTTTGTCTGTTTCAACAAAACCTTCTGGTTGGAGCATATAAATTTCTTCTTCAAGCTTTCCATGTAGAAAAGCCGTCTTTACATCTAGTTGTTCAAGATGTAAATCAAATGCAGCACACATAGCCAACACTACTCTGATAGTAGTAAGTCTGACAACTGGAGAAAATATCTCGTTGAAGTCAATACCTTCTTTCTGAGCATATCCTTTTACAACCAATCTAGCATGATATCGTTCTACTTGATCATTGCTATCCCGCTTGATCTTGTAGACCCATTTGTTACCAATGGCTTTTCTGCCACGTGGTAATTCCACCAGTTCCCATGTCTCGTTCTTGTGAAGAGCTTCAATTTCTTCCTGCATTGCTGTCATCCACAGAGAAGCATCTAGGCTACTAGTAGCTTCATGAAAAGTTGATGGCTCTCCATCCTCTGTTAAAAGACAGTATGCAACATTGCTCTCCGTAACATACTCCGTGTGCCAATTTGGAGGCCTTCTCTCACGAGTTGACCGTCGAACTTCTACAGCCTCGGACTCAACTGGTTCTGGTACCTCATGCTCTGGTTCTGCTTCAGAAGAATCATCTTCTTGAGAATTTCTATCCATCTGCACTGTAGCAGTCTCTTTTGAAGTGCTGTCATTTGTTTGCTCACTTTGCAGTTCATTTTCTGCAAAAATTACATCTCTGCTGACAACAACCTTGCGGGCAGTGGGATCCCACAGGCGATACCCCTTAACACCGTCAGCAGAACCCAAGAATATACATTTTCTGGATTTTGGATCCAGCTTTGTTCTTTCTTGGGAGTTGTACATCACGTACACAGGACATCCAAACACATGTAGAGAAGAATAATCAGCTGGCTTTCCTTTCCACATCTCCATAGGCGTCTTCAAACCAATCGCCGTTGATGGTGATCGATTTATCACATAACAGGTGGTTTTGACTGCTTCTGCCCAGAAAGATTTGGCCAATCCCGCTGTTCTCAGCATGGCTCTTGTTCTATCTAGGAGAGTTCTGTTCATCCGCTCTGCTACACCATTCTGTTGAGGCGTATGTGCAACCGTGAATTGTCTCATAATACCCTCTTTCTTACAGAATGCTAGAAAGTTACCGTCTACATATTCTCCTCCATTGTCTGTCCTCAAGCACTTGATTCTTTTCCCAGTTTCAAGCTCTACTTGTGCTTTGAACTCCTTGAATACTGGAAACACATCAGACTTCTTCTTGATTGGGTACACCCATAATCTCCTGGAATAGTCATCAATGAATGATACAAAATACTTTGCTCCACCCAGGGATATTTCTGGTGACTCCCACACATCAGAATGGATTAAGTCCAGTATGTGTTTGCTTCTTGTAGTTACTTTAGCAAACTTCAATCTATGCTGCTTGCTTATCACACAGTGCTCACAGAAAGGTAAATTGACCATCTTGAGCCCGGGCAGGAGATTGCGTTCTGCAAGGACTTTCAAGCCTCGCTCTGACATATGGCCTAATCTGCGATGCCACATCATCGTTGTTTCTTCTTGGCTGGCTGCTGCAACTGATGCATCTGCCTCTTGCAACGTCTCTCCCAAAAGCATGTATAGATTGCTTGTGATCTTCAATTTCCACAAGGTTTCCTTTCACTACTTTCAATATTCCACAAGGAGAAATTTCTCCCACTGAACTTCTCTATCTCGAATTTTGCTGCCATGGTTGTACACGAACTGAAGCGAGTTACACTATTTCACCGTGAATAGTACCGTATACGTGAACAGTATTGTACGTATGTCGTACACTAGAACAAATCCAGTATACGTTAACAATTACTGCAAAAGTATACAACCACACGTATGAATAGTAACCGTATACGTGAATAGTGACGTATAAGTGAATAGCCCGTATACTGGAACAGTGACCGTAGCCCGTGAATAGTGCACCAGGTAGGTTCCCAGGAAAGAGAGGTGGGTCACTGATAGACACACTTAAATACCAAGTCTTTCCTAGCCAGAACTTCCCTAGACACTTTCACACTACCACACTTTATTTCCAGCAACAAGAATAATTCTTTTCTGATGTGGAAGATCAGACAATACTGCAACCACAGAGCATACTAAGAACCAACACTTTCACTGCAGCGGAATAAGGACCACGAACCAATGGCTCTGATACCACTGATAGGTACCAGAGTGACGGAATAGTGTCTCACAACTAAAATAAGAGATGAGAAAATAGGAACTGAACACACAAAAGAAACACAGATATTTTACGTGGTTCGGCCAATATACCTACGTCCACGGGAGGAGGAGCAAAGCTTTGTATTTAATCGGAGATGGAGTACAAACCGGATACAAACCGACTACATATTACAAGTGCTCTTTTTAGCACACACTCAACACCTCAATACACAAGCATCTAACAGGCAGCTACTGCCTCTAAACTCTCTCATCACCTCGACCGGGAGGGGCTCCCTCTGGAGCTCTCACTATGCCTCAACCGGGAGGGAGCTCTTGGAGCTCTCCTTTGGAGCTCTAGCTCATTTCTCCTCTGCTCTCTCTCAACTCCTCTCCTTGCATGGCCTTTTATAGGCCATTCATGTGGTGTGAATACACCAGCCACCAGCCACCATACAAAGGCTGCCAAAAACGTAGCAAACTTTGCTACAAATTCTGCAGTAAACATTCAAGAAGAGTTTAGAAACCTTGGCAGCTTTGGTTGACTAAAGGGCTTGAGAATTTCAAGCCACTTTTCCAACATCTCAAAAGTCAAACCGCAATGGAAACGGTAGTTAACATTCAAAATCAATATTCTTCTTACTTTCAAACTCAAAAACAAGAAACTTGTTAGGTAGTTCAACGAATCTTGGTTCTTCTTATTGCTTTGAATCCCATTGTCTTGTATTGCGAGCGAGAATTGTAAAATTACCATGTCATGAATTTACAATTAGACTCGAAGATAATAGCAGTTTCACCAAGTGGCTATAGCAACCCAAGCTTCTTTGCTAAGTGCTAACAAAGAAATATCTTTTGATGAAAATATATAAACTATAAATAAAGAAAATAAAGAATAATTATGCATTTCATAGGCCAATTTCAGTGGAACACAGCTTGTTGACAGAAGCTCTCCTCTTCAGATATAATTTCAATATACTGTAATTCATTCAAATTTTGCATAATTGACCCAAAAAACAAATAAAATTGAAAGGAAAAAGAACGTATAAAAATCGGTTACAAAACTTTCCATTAGCTTATCCATCTGCAACATATCAAATCTTTTCCTATCAAAATTTCCATAAAACTAAAGTGGGACCTTGGAACAACCAGTTTCAACTAATATTTAAGGAAATAAAAAACTCGTAGTGCTAGAAAGTCCAAACACCAGGCGAGTGATAATAAGCTCCACCCGACCGGTCTCCAACACCCCCACCGCCAAAGCAACACTCTGCGTATGAATTCTTCCCAGACGCAGCCGCAGCCGCCACTTCCGTTTCTTCAGTAACTCTACGCGCGTGCCTGAAAGCCGCTTCCTGGATTTGGGCCGGCGTCAACTCACTGGCGTCCGCTATATCAGGAGGATTGTCCGGAAAGTTAAGCTTTCCCGAAGTCCCACGCAGACAAAAAACGGCACCGTCGTAAGCTCTCGCAGCTTCTTCCGCTGTCTTGTAAGAACCCAACCATATTCTTCCTCTACTGTTCGGTTGCCGTACTTCAGATTTTTTTTTTTTTTTTTCAAAAGATTTAATTTTTATATATTTATATAAGATGTGTGATGAAATGAACACGTGGGATGTAGGGAATTAGGCAAGTCAAAGGTTGTTTGCTTGCCTCTATTTCGTCTTTTAACTTGTTAAGTTCATTTTAACGGGGAAATTGTTGTGATGAACAGTAATGGACAAGACTTCTTATCGCTTTGGGTAATCTTTGGGGAAAGTCTAGTTTCGCCAAATAAGCTCAAAGTTGGCATTAGATGGGGACTCTAAACTTGTCTTTTAAGTAGATCAAAATTGGTCAAATCTTAATGTTAGTTTTTGAAGAGATTTTGATGGACGGTAAAATTGATTTTGATGAGATTAAAAATAACGGTGATGGTAAGTTTAATTATTGTAGCGGTGAGATTAAAATCAATAGTGAAATATGTGTTTGAATGCAAAAACAGCGGTGACGGTAAGATGAATTATAGTGAGAAGAAAAAATGACCATTAAGAGCATTAGATTAAAATATGTGAATATATAATAAAAAATTTAAATTATGTTATATTATGAAATAATAAATAATACAAATTATATTTATATCAAATAATAATTTTATTAATAGATATTAAAAATTAATGAAAATAATAATATATCAAATAATATTTTTATATTTATTTTTTAATTAATTCATATTAATTATATAATAATAAAATTTATATATTTATATATTTATTAAATTTATATATTTGTTAACTTATTATATAATAATAAATTTATTATATATTTATTATATAATAAACAAATTATAATAAAAAACAAAAACAAAAATCAAATGAGACTATTATAGAGAAAGGTCTTTCCATTGGAGGGCCTTGCTACCCACCGGAGCTCCAAGCTCCAGTGGGAGTAAAGGGGAGCAGCACGGTGAGACAAGGGTCTCAGCGTGCAACCTTTGTTATGCAAAGGCAACTAATGGCACGATTGGGGCAATTTTTTGTCCCAATCGTATCTCATTGGTACTTCGTTAAAAATCAAACGAAGCTTTAGACGACTTATTGTTACTTTTACCGAATATTAAACATAATTTGATCGTAACGATAAGAACTTCCAGAGATTTAAAGGTTCTAATTTGGTATTATGCATTTTATTTTTTGGATAGTGCTAGTGTAAACCAGGGTTAGGGAGTGCGTACGAGGCCGGAAAGGTTCTCATAAGATTCAAGAAGTAACTCTATTGATATTGTGGCAGCTAAATATATTAATGCTGAAAGAGTGGTATGAATATGCGTATTACACGTTGGGGAAGGAAGCTCCCGAACATTAGCATTGAGTCAATGGTGGTAAAAGATGGACAAACAGTCAAAGAAATATTGGAGTTAAGATTTTGAGAGCGCTCGAATATTTTTTTAAGTCAATAGATATTTAAACAAAAAACAAAAAGAAAATCAGTGAAAATTATGTGATCTAATATTGTAAATCTTATTTCGTATCTTTTATACCTTAACTCATGAGTGTACGAAGATTAGAGTTTGCGATTGTATTTCAAAAAGAGTGTATTATTCCAATATTAGTCCCATAACTTTATTCTACCTTATTTTCTTTTTGAAATGTATCAATTGATATATCCATTGTATTTGTATATAAAGAAGCATTACAAAAATAAAAATTGCATTTATTACTATTTTTCTTTGATTATCGGAAAGTCAAACAAGTTCAGAGAAAATAGGATAGAATTTCTACTATTCTCTTAGTAAACTCTACTCTCTTATTGATTACTCGTGAAAAATTAGATTTGATAATTGTTGGAATATGGCTCAATATGGCTCAAAGTCACCTATGGTGGCTTACCACCAATAATGGAGCTACCACTTGCACCACTTGCACCACCAATAATGGAAGCTACCACTTGCAAATGGATGGTGGCTATGGTGGCTACCACTTGCAAAGTGTTCACACCAAGATAGGTGGTGGATGGTGGCTATGGTGGCTGCCACTTGCTTAGTGTTCACACCTTGATATTTTGGCTATAAATAGCCATGTAGAGTAAGAGAGTGTAGAGTAGAGTTGAGTAAGTTAGAGCTAAATTGTTGAAGCAAATACTCTGTGTTTATAGAGTAATTCGGTATTGTGTTGAGTTGTGAATTCAGTGCTTGTGTAGCACATTGAATTCTGTATATGTTTGTACTCTAAACTCCATTAATACAAAGCTTCAAGCTCCTCCTCCCGTGGATGTAAGCACAGTTGCTGAACCACGTAAAATATCGGTGTTTTTTTCAGTGTGTTTAAATCGGTTTTAGTAATATCTATTCGCTTACGCACAACAATAATTTGTATATTTATATTGTATTAATATTATTTTTTGTATTATCATTATATTTTAAATATTATATATTTATATAAATTATAACACGTTAATAATTTATGTAATATAAATTTTGATACATTCATATATCATATCATATTTTTATTATTTTTATATTAATTTATTTTAATAATTTTTTATATCATTTTCATATATATTTAAAATTATCGAATCTATTAAAAATATTCTCAAACTTACATATCTAGCTTGGGCCCCTCTTTAAGGCCTTGCGACTAGCCGAGTATGAGGAAAGTCCAACGGCATTTCTTAAAACCATAATAAACATGTGGTTTCCATTTCACTAGCTAGCCGAAGTGACATAATCAATTTAATTTTTATTAAAATAAAATCTGAAACAATAATCATTCATTTAATAATTTTAATTGAAACAATTATTGCAAAAATTACACAAAAAATCTACGATGCTTTACTTTACATCTTCTTAACAATTAAACTCTATTTTAAAAATAAGAATCCGAATAACACTGTTTAACATTTCCGTAAAAATAATTGTTTTGATTTTTTTTAGAATGAGAAAAAAGGATGGGCCGTATAAAAATTGGCCCATCCAATTATCCGGGTCCAACTCCGGGTACTAAAATGCACAGAATTGGGTTGACCCGTTTTAGAAGTTCCAAAGAAAAGATTCTGGAACTAAAATCCCATCAAAGTTATCCTCTTCACAGCCGATGTTGGGCACCGATGAGCCGAGAAAATCACTTGAAAAATCATCAAATCCAGGGAATATGCCATAATCTAAAACGTAATTATCCGAACCCATTGTCAAAAGATCCAGAAACGACCCGTCCATAGGCAACTCACTCTCGAACTGTACTGTTTCGTCTGAAATCGACGGCGATGGGGACTCCGTTTGAAACCCAGAGTTGGATTGCTCCGAATGGGTTGTGGGAGGCTCCGAGTTGGCAAACCGTGCGGCGGCGGCTTGGATTTCGTTGGGAGTTAAAGACCTACCATCGGCTATCTCCGGTGGGTTATCAGGGAAGTTGAACTTAGCAGAGCGGCCGCGTAAGCAAAAAAGAGCGGCGTCGAAAGCACGCGCTGCTTTCTCGGCGGTGTCATAAGATCCCAACCAAATCCTTTCCCTACTATTGGGTAGTCTGACTTCGGAGACCCACTTCCCCCATTTTCGCTTTCGAACACCCTTGAATCGTGAATCGCTTCTATCAACTGCAGGTTTCTCGCTTATGTGTTTCACCATTCTTTTCTTTTCTGAGTTTTTCTTTTTCTTTCTCGGTTCTGTCTTTGAAATTGTCAGTAATAGTAGTATTGTAGTGTAATGTTTTTTGGTTTGGTTTGCAGATAGAAGGATTTGGTCGTTTTGTTTGAGTTTGAGAAATAGGGGGAATTTGCGGCTCTGTTTTATATATACATGGGGAATGGGGGAAGGGGGACAGTCTCTGACTCTGAGTGATCTCAGTCAAAGAAAGAGAGGCGCGTTGAATTTTTTTTTAGAGTTTGGAAGCCGCAAAGAGTATAACGATGGACACGTGGCGTTTGTTTGAAGACCTTCCTTACGCGGGAAAGAGTTCGGGGGGATATTTCCTCCACTTGGGCCTTTGTGTTACTCGTGCCCAAATTCCACCACAACTCGTATTTTATTTTTTATTTTTAAAACCAAAAACATGTTGTTGCATCACATGTCTGCACTAGTCTCCTCCCCAGTGGGCCGGAAATTTAATTTTATATTGTACCTCTCCTCATTTACAATTTAATCCCACTTAACAATTTAAAGGAAGAGACATTTCAATATTTGATTCAATAATTTATTTTTTGTTAAAAAAGTTAAATTCCAAATCTCTTAATATAAAATTTTAAAAATAAAATAAAAAATTAATACATTGTCAGTAAAGTTTTTTTTTTCTACAAGTAAGATTAAAATGAAGACACATACCTCTTGAATATAGTAAAAAAATCAAAATAAAAACTAAATAAAAAATAGATCATGTGATAGTCTTTTAATTTCAGTTGTGGGATTAAAAAATTTCACTATCAATGTATAAAAGACGAATCTTAAAAATAAATACAGATAATTTTACTTATTAATAATCACATCTTGTGATTCACTTATAATGTATAATTTATATACTAGAGATGTATTAAATATAATTATTATATTTTATATATGCAGTAGTATAAACTATGGATTATTATTTTATATATTGACAATGAAATTTTATAATTTCACAAGCGAAATTAAAAAATTATCACATATTCTTAAACTATATTTAAAAAAAAATAAAACTTATATAATTTTTTAATCCCATTTATAAAATTAAAAAACTTTACTATTTAGTATATAGGATAATAATCCATAAACTATTAGCTGCAAAGGGAACTTTTGAAGTGAGAAAAGCACATATATTTCTACCAAGAAAGTTAAAATACTAACTTTTCTTTAATAATCTTAATTAATCCCGGTCAAAGGTTAACATACTTAGAGCTCACAGTCACAGTACTTTATTTGAAGAGATTTAAGGGGGGGCAAAGAAGCGTCATCTTTGAACGTCAGCTTTCAGGTTTGATAAGTAGCCCAATCCAATCAACCGACGGGTCCCAAGTCCCAAGTCCCCAATTCAAAGCCATCAGCCTACCAATATCTCTTTCTCACACGCTTATATATAGAAATATTTGACGTCATGCATGATCTACATCTACCTTAAAGAGAAGTTGTCAACTTATCAATCAGCTTATCAACTCTTTGGTCATATCCCGTGTCAATAAACAGGGCCTAGAACTCCAGCTGTTTATCAGATTTGACTGCTTTCAGTTAGCTCCAAAGGGCAAAGAGTATATGCGGAGAAACTATAGTTTACCCATTGCTTGAAATGAATTCAAAGTTGACAATCAGCAAAATCCCAGCTTCTTGGAAACTTTGATATTATATGACTAAATATGGATAAAGACAAATGTCTCCCCCAATAATTCCCCTTATTTTCGTTTGGTCAAATAATTAACATAAATAAATATTGCTGAAGTTCTAGTAGATGGGGCCATGGGGGCATTCATTATTCCAATTTTTTTTTTCTTTGTTCCTACTTCATATAGCTCTCGGTTTTATTAGATTGTCACTGAAATATCGAGATAGGTATAAACTTCATATGGCAAGAACTCTAGAGAGTAGAAAATTGATTGGGGGCCGTGGGGGTAAAATCCAGCTACCTGGTTAGTGTGGGTACTCACAGCTTACTTTGCTAAGCATTCAACACGATATTCCTGTTTTCATTGGCCGTACATCTTCTAGATTTCAATAATGTTATCAATTTTCATTGACCTTATTCCTTACTTCTAAAAAAATGGGGCTAAGGCCTCGGACGGGCTGAAACAAAATTTTCAAAGAAATTGCAAACAGAATTCCTTATTGAGAATATTAATTTAAAAAAAGATGGAGGTTGTGAAAATCATATTAAAGAATATAAGTTTAAGAAAATTATATTTAAATTTATCAAAATTATATCAAAAGTTATTAAAATTATATCTAAAATTACTCAAATTATATCAAAAATTATCAAAATTATATCTAAAATTACCAACCAAAAATTACATTAAATGTTAACAAAATCGTATCAAAGTTTATCAAAAATTATCTCAAAACCTACCCAAATTATTTAAAAGGTTATCAAAATTATACCAAAAATTATCAAAATTGTATTTAAAGTGATCAAAATTACATCCGAAATTACCAAAAATATATTAAAGATTATCAAAATTGAATCAAAGCTTACCAAAACTATATCAAAGGTTACTAAAATTACATAAAAGATTATCAAAATTATATCAAAAATATTAAAATCATATGAAAGACTATCAAAATCATATAAAATACAATTAAAATCATATCAAAATTTATCAAAATCATATTTACGGTTACTAAAATTATGTCAAAGATTATATTATATATATATATATATTTTTTTTTTGAAAGAATTATATATTATATATTACATAAAATGTTATGCATTTATTGTTATTTATTATTTATTTATTTCAAAATCATTCAAGTCTAATCTCATATGGTAATATATTATAATTGAACATAATTTTATGATTCAAGTATCCTACCAAACTATCAATTTAACTTTAAGTGTCATCTTTGATTATATTTTCATGTTTCAAATATCGTAAAGTAAATAGTATTTTAAAATTTTCAGTGACCTAATAGCTAAATAAATAAATTCTTGATTCTTAACTAATAATTTTTTTAAATATTCTTTCAAAATTTTATTATTATTTTTCTTAACAATAGGTTAATAAGAAATGATGGTTTGCTAAACCATTCTTAACAGTAAAATTAAGTTGTGAAGATGCTGTTAGGAGAGAATGGTAAAGTAACCGCCATCCCATCAGGTAAATAGTGCAGTAAGTTACATGAAAAAAGAGAAATAGTAGACTAGTAGTAATATTTGTTTGTAAGAGCTTCTTCATTCATATAATCATTTGATTAACCACAAACAGTCAAAGACATTATGGCTCTACTCTTCACGATCAAACACAATATTTTATTAGGATACAAATCCTAGCATATTCTTGTATCTTCTTCTTTGTGTCTCAACTTTCAACTGCAAACAGCTTGTACTGCCAGCTTCTTTGTACCGCCCACATTACTCAATCCGAATGTTGCCTCTGATACATCAATGCTACAGCTTGGCTTCAATGCACATGCCTACAAAAGAATTTTTTTAAAAAAAATTTCAAATACTCCTCTATAAATTACTTTACCAAGTGAAATTTTCTTTTTTTGATATCAAGGATGTTTATATATGGTTTTACCTTTTCCACTGCAGGCAAGCTGTTAGTGGCTTGGAAGGAACCTGCCTTATATGAGCCACATGATCCTTTGGGGTCCCAAAAGCTGGCAAACTGTATTTCCGCAATGGTTCGCCCTGCTTGGCATGACAATTCCAATGTGGTGCCCTCATATGCATAACCACAAATTGTTCCCACTGTTACAATCTGGAAAGAAATGTCCATAGTGTTTCCACCTACTTCCTCAAATAGAATCAAAGTGTTTGTGCCATTGTTGTTCAGGAATGATCTCGGAATGTGGTACCTGATATATATAAGAATAATACTTTTATAGTTAGAGGTCGGAGTTCATTTACAGTGTTATACTATAATTTTAAGCAAATGATCAGTATTTTTACCATCTTTGGGAAGGACTGCCACAGTTTGTCCTGCATTTGTCGGAAGTATATGCACCGCGGTAATCGCATGGGTCTGCCAATGGGAACTTTATCAGCAGCAAAGACTTTCCCGTGTGGTGAATTTGGATCGAAGAGACGTTAGGCTAATTCACCCGTTAAACCAACCTTCACCAGGGAAACAATGAGATGAGCTTAACTGGAATAAAATTAAAAAGAGACGGCAAGGGAAAGAAAATTAAGTTACCTTATAAAACCAGTTGCTTGATGTTAGATCAATCGTTTTTTTCTCATCGTTGACCAGCTGCACTGAGCCACCTACTAAGCCAGTAGGTTTCAAGTCGAACTTCTCACCATAGTTCTGCCATTATTGAATCAATAATGAGAAATTCTGTTTTCAAATGTTTTAAGATTGGACTTATCTATGGAAAATGAGAATGCTTATGAACTTGACTTTGATCGCTATTGCTAGGATGACTTTAGCTGTTAATTCTACTAATTAAAGTGGTGGGGAAGGGCATACCGCCAATCCAGTTGTGGCACTGAGTAAAGATAAGGTGTTAGCCCCCAGGGTTGAGAGAAATAGGTTTCTCGAATACAAAGCTATAATCGTCACCATTGGTCATTTGTTTACCATTGGCTTGCTTGGAGAATTGGTTACCTATTGTACCATCAAAACTTTAGTGAACAAAAAAAAAAAAAAAAATTGTTGGAAATTATCATTACACTTTACACAAACTGAAACCAATTGCACCGATCCACCAGACCAAAATTAAGTTATCTATGAGCTTTCTGTTCATGTAAGCATAGAGTGCATGCCCATTGGTGCTGACGCGCAGGGTTGCATATTTCGAGGAATTATAGATTGTATTATTGATATCAACACTGTTCAGATAAAAAAGAAAGAAACTAAGCATCCCATGGTAAAGAGAACAGAGGAATAATTGTATCAGAGTTGAGGTTAGGAAATTTACCTAGTCATGTACCACAAGTAGTCACTGATATCAAAAGTTGCTTCTTTCTGGTCAAGAAGAACTGTTGCTCTAAATCTACCCTTTCCTTGGAGGGTGTCTCTCATGGCCTCTGGAGACCACATCCAGGTGAGTTTGGGAGCCTGCTCTTCTGTCTCAGCTACATCAGCATTTCCCTCGTTCCCTTCATCATCCCCAACATGATTCTCGTCCTTATACTTTAGTTTCTTTATCATGACAGAGGTCTGACTGGTAAGCTGTGGACAATAATATATACAATATATCCTTTGTAAGCACTATCTTTTGGCTACATGTGAAAATTGGGTGAAGGGAGAAGTGAAATCAATCTCTCTTACCTTGGCACTGTTGAATATTTCCTTGTTGCAATTCTGAAGAATACTAACAGACCAAGCAGGCACAAAGTACTTCTCATCTTGGCCCAAGTCAACATTGGCATCATTTTGCCCGTTTTGATTGCTCAAGAAACAGAATCTCTCTCCCGTAGCATTGATGGCGTACGTGGTCAACTGATTGCCAAGAGAAAATTACATCATTTTCTTTTGCCTAGGATTCAGCAATTTCTTATGTATATATATATTTGTCAGTTGTCATCACTGACATCGACATCTTTAGCATAAATCTTGGTTGTCACTTGGCCCATAGTGAGAGCTTTCTCCCCCACTTTAAGAGCTGCATGAAGTTGCTTTAGATGTCCATACTTGGGCTGGTTAAGATTCCCTGTAAGTTATAACAATGTCAGAATCTTGGTTTAATGTAGTTCTTCTTTAGAAGTCGACTGTAACTTGGCCTTGAGGCAGAATCAGGAAAAATAACATAATAACATTTGTATGTTTGATTACCATATTCATCGAGTGGTGCATCATAATCATATGATGTATTAGTATGGACCTCCGGCAGTGCGTCCAAAGTTTGTTCCACCATGATACTGAGTTTTACAGGGGACGAAAACTTTAGATTATTTTCAATGAATTAAGAAACTATGGCAGTTGAAAATCCTCAAAATTAAACCAACATAATTACGAGACCAACCATGTAATAGTTATTAAAAATTCCTCCATTTTGGAAAAATCGTGCAACTGCAAATGCGAGATCTTCAGCTGCTCTATGTGGGTCTTTGCCTCCCCAAAGTTTGAACCTAGGAGAACAAGGATACAGTGTTTAAGGCTTTAAGGCTCTATTAATTGGTCTATGACAATGAAAGAGCCAAGGAAAGGAAGAGAAACACACCATCCAGTCCAGTTTTCAGTCCACATTTTTGGACTGTTAGGATTGTTTGGCTTGAATTGGTCACAGTAAAATCCATTGCAGGTATTGATCTGCACAGAGGAAGTAAAAGAATGTTACTGAAACAAATTCAATCACTCTTAATATGCAAATTGCCTTGACTTGATGGCTATGTTTTGAAAATGACATTTCTGCCTTTTAGTATAAAGTACAAATCAGTATACCATGGGTTGAGGAGCATCGCCCTGTTGGCACATAATCCATGGAACACCAATATTTTGGGCTACAGCCATTTGTGCACACCATTGAATGTATCTTTTTCCCTGCTTCTCCATAACCTTTCATGATGTTTCCATATTCGTTCTCAATCTGTCATGTTTTAGTTGCAGCAAAAATTCCTCAAAACTTTAGCTAATAATTATACATTAATTAACTGAAAACAATGTTGCTGGAAATTTTGAAAACCTGAGCCAAAATAATGGGGCCTCCCTGTGATGCAAACAGCTTTGCACTTTTGGCCATGTCGACGATCTTGGTTGTAAAAATTTCCATTTCTCTCTGTATTTCAATTTTCATGTTGAATATTTTTAGAATGCTTAACATTAAAATTAATGAACATTGAATGAAAAATCGAAGTTGTGACCTTGTAGATCTCATTATCTGTTCTGAGTTGAATCCCTGGGGTATTGTGAAGCCACATGGGGAAATCTCTGATGTAAAAAAAAATGTTACATTAACGCCTTATATTCAAGTAAGACCTTATTGATCCTGGCTAGCATCCATTCATACAATAAATTTTACATTTTTTGCACCAAAATGGTGCCAAGACGTCACCCTCATTTTTTTCAAAAAATTTGTGCTTCCACGTTTTTTTTTTTTTTTTTTTGTTATGTGGGTCCCATTTTTCTTTAAGTTGTTGGATAAGGGTAAAAAAGGAAAAAAATGGTAAGAAAGAAAGAGAAAAAAAAAATTTATGTGTTTGTGTTATTTTTTTGTGTTTAAAGTATTATAAATTTATATAAATCTTTACACGTTAATAATTCGTTATATATATATATATATTTTAAACGTTCGTGTATCCATATCGTGTTTGTGTTATTTTTCGTATTTTGTTTTAATTATTTTTTCTATATTGTGTTCGTGACGTGTTCGTATTCGTTTTATTTTTTTGTTTTACAAAGTATTATAAATTTATATAAATTTTTACAATTTGATAATTCATTTTATGTATATTCTTACACGTTCGTATATTCGTGTCGTGTTCGTGATATTTTTCGTGTTGTGTTTTAATTATTTTTTCATTTTTGTGTTCGTGTCGTATCTTAATTTATCTCATATTTTACATAATTTGACATTTTGATTCAATTTAGATAAAATTTTGTGTTTTCGTGTTGTATTTCAATTTATGACATATTTTATATAATTTATCATAATAATTCAATTTAATAAAAAAATAAAAAACGAATCGTTTCACCCGCAGCGTAGCGCGGGTTTTTGTCCTAATATTTATAATTTTAACAAATTGTAATTCATGTCAATCTTACCCATAATTTCATTCAGCACAGACATAAGGTCCAATGCGAAGAATGGCGTAGAGACCAGCATTTGGATGAGCTGGAAAAACTTTATGAAGTCCAAGTTTCCTAAGAAATTATACTGGAATTAAGAGAAACAAAAACACACAAGGGATGTCAGGAATATCTGTTTCTTTAACTGGAAAATGTATTAATACAACTAATTTATAACAAACAATTCAGACCTCATGGCGATCCCAGAAGATGTATGTTTCAACAGCATCGAGCCCACCATCTTTTGCTTTCTGAATCAGATCAGGCCACATCTGTTTCATGTGAATAGTTAGCTGATTTTTTTTTTTTTAAACTGTTGCTATAGTAAATCCATGTGAAAAATGTTAATTTTCAGAAATCTATAATGTCAAATTTTTTGTTCTGGTATAATGTGGCTCAAAACAATGTTGTTTGAACTAAGTTGTTTTTTTTTTTTTTTTTTTTTTTGGGGGGGGGGAAGCACCAAAGTTTATGATCAAACAAACTTGAATATTGCAAGTTTGTTCTTGATTTTCCTATGTTGAACAAAAATATACTATCTTATACTTCTTATTAACCTGCTCAGTGCTGCGAGGATAATGAATGGCACCAGCATTAATAATCTTGCGCTGCCCGTCAATGATAATGGCAGTTGCATCATATATATTCAACCTTGATTGCTGAGCATGAACTCAGCAATGCTAAGGTAGCCAGGAAAAGAAACTGAATCCAATTATTTGGCATCTTCATTAGCAAACAAAACCTTCTTTTTTTTCCAGTTATGATGATGATGGTGAATGATAGAAGCTAGAGGAAGAACAATGACTGTAGCTAGTAGTAAGAAGAAAAAGAAAAAGAACAATGACTCTAGGGAAGCCAGTGGCTTGAATTCAGCTAAGCTGAAGATCAATGCATTTATAAGCAATCCCATCAACTAAAACTATCTAATTATTCAGATCAGGACAACCCCATCTGTCTGCAATTTTCTATATTTAAGCTTACCATGATCTTTTAGGACATTAAAATTAGGATAACAATACATGCAAGTTTGAATTACAACTATATATGAGGAAGTTCTTTGACGGATTTGGTGCAAGACCATCTAATAGCAGCGAAAAAATTAACATGAATGATCAACATTATCGAGTTTACAGAAATCAATCAATTTCTTCCACAAGCATGTAACTGGATTAAAACTGAACAATTACGATTATGATTATCCTATTAAAGATTGAAGGGAAGATAATGAAAAATAATTAGTACTAATCATCATAACAATAATTCCTAACTCTGTTTTAACAGATAATATAATATGGTTAAGCTGAAAGCAGGAGACAGGGAAAGTAAATACTAAATACGTTCTATTTTCCTTTCTACTTTTCCCTTCAATTATAGAATCTTATGCCTCCTTGTAATCCCACTGTTTTAGCCTAACATTTTTGGTGAAAATTTCCTGTTGAACTGTGTTTCAAGCTGAATAGACAACTTTCTTTTTACATTCTCAGCAAGGATTCATAACTTTCATAGTCACAAAACAATTTCATATTTTTCCCTTTCTGTTGCCTGTGTTAGAGCAATTGCTTCATCAAAATGTTGCATTGGCACATTAAACAAGCTAGTGCTAATGCTAACCATAAGTTTGTAATTAATCTTATAGTACTCCATATGAAGACATTACTTTCGAGCAAAAGCAAATGGCAATGAGTAGAATCAAGTCCTTGCAAATCTGCAAAATTGCAAAAGATAGCATTTGTTTTTCCCTTTCCAGCAACCTCTGGCTTTGTTGTTGTTTGTTGGTTTCTTACAAGTTTGGTTCTTCCTGATCCTCTGAAGCGCGTGGGCTGTTATCTATTCATATCCACAACCTATTAACCGGGGCGGGTTTAGCTTAACCCGTTACACTCCTAAGTCTAACCATCTTTTTTAATTTACTTGTACTTGATATATCCGGGTAGGACTGGTAACAGTCCAACTAGACCGCTCCAGGCGCGTGGTCATCAATCTTTTTCCTAAAAACGCCAATATTGTAGAAGTCTTCTTATCAATAAAATAAAACCCATTTTAACACTAGGGTTTTTATCTTTTTAGACTTCTCCAGTTTCAAGCAACCAACCCAAACCAACCCTTATCATTTTCAGTAACTTCCCAAAACCCCATCGTTCTCAAAGGTATAATCTTTTATTTTCTTAAAGGTATAGCTTTTTTGCTAAGAAAAATTGGTTGCAAGAATTGAAAGTTGTTTGTGTTCT
This sequence comes from Fremontodendron californicum, assembly GCA_030761205.1. NCBI lineage: Eukaryota > Viridiplantae > Streptophyta > Magnoliopsida > Malvales > Malvaceae > Fremontodendron > Fremontodendron californicum. Next base: position 2,242,049 of record JAULJL010000006.1, read on the forward strand.
GGGAAATTTGAATACAGGAATGGCTTCATGTCAGCTAACAGCATCATCAATGACAGTATCAGCAAGGAACTTGGCTTCATTTGAAGGGCTAAGGCTATCCACTGTGAAGTTCTCTTCTTTTGGAACATTAAAGCCTGGGTCTTTGACCCAAAGGTCCTTTAAGGGTCTGGTTGTAACTGCGGTTGCCGTTGTTGCTCCTAAGGTAATTCTTGTTATAATTTTATTGGTGCCATTGTTTTGTTGTTAATGAGTAAAGTTTAAATTTTGTAAAACTAGTTTTTCAGAGATTCTTTTTCATTCATGTTAAGTTGTTTACTGGTGCTGACTAATGTAGTTGTGATGCGACTTTGCTTCATAATTTTTTCCATTGTTTTGTGGGTATTTCTCAAATGCTAAAGCATTGTTGGAGTGATTAAGTTTAGATTTAATTTGAGAAGGGCGATTTACAGAAATTAGGGCTTTTGCAGCTTGTTGATGTTTTCTTGCTTTGCGTATTCTAATATTTCAATTTTTGTTACGTTGAAATGCATTGTATGCATTTTCTATTTTGAACACAATCAATGAATTAGACTTGACAGGAATTTGTTGCTATTGGCTTGTAGGGACTCCCTAAATAGATGATTTTATGTACAATTAGTGTAGCAAAGCTGATAATTTCCATGATCCTTACTTCATAGGTTCAGCTCCTTGTTTGTTTACTGCTTTTGCTTACATGGCATGATCTTATTGCTTTATGTAGTACACCACTATTAAGCCCTTGGGTGACAGAGTGTTGGTGAAGATCAAAGAAGCAGAGGAGAAGTCTGAGGGTGGCATTTTGCTTCCAACAACAGCTCAATCAAAGCCTCAAGGAGGTGAGGTGGTTGCTGTTGGCGAGGGGAAGACAATTGGGAAGACCAAATTGGAAAGCTCTGTCAAGGTGGATTTCAAGGAGTGGATATTCTTCCCAGTTTTTCTATTTGTTGCATCATTATTATATTTATACTTACACAATACTATGTTTGTATAGACTGGTGCTCAGGTCATATATTCCAAGTATACTGGAACTGAGGTTGAGTTCAATGGTTCAAATCATCTTATCCTGAAGGAAGATGACATTGTTGGGATTCTTGAAACAGACGACATTAAAGATCTCAAGCCTCTAAATGACAGAGTTTTCATTAAGGTTTGTTATTCCTTTTTAAATCTATTAGTTCGGTTGCTACTGCATTGTTGTGTTAAAGTTTAGATTAATAATCTGATGAATCATGGATTCCTATTTATTTGGTTGTATCAGTTTTCTTTCAAGTACCCAAAGTGTTTGGGATCTCCCTAAGAGTTTGCTACTAGGGCCTTATTTTTTTTACTATGATGTCACAGTGGTACATGGACTTTGAAGGGTACTCAATGTTGTGTTTGAATGTTGATTGCAGGTTGCAGAAGCTGAGGAGAAAACTGCTGGAGGTTTGTTGCTGACAGAGGCAAGCAAGGAAAAACCTTCCATTGGCACGGTAACAGTTAAATGTTTGTCGGAAACGGCGTATAGTTTTCTGCTATGGTGCAAAATGTATTACTTATGCCCTGTTGTATTAAATGAAAACAGGTGATAGCTGTTGGACCTGGTACTTTGGATGAGGAAGATAACATAAAGCCACTATCTGTTGCCCCAGGAAACACAGTTCTGTATTCCAAGTATGCAGGGAATGACTACAAGGGCTGTGATGGAACTAATTATATTGCTCTGAGAGCATCTGATGTAATGGCTGTGCTCTCTTAGTTGTCTAATAAGATGCGTTGTATAACTGAATTTTATGGATGAGTTGCCACAAGGCACGAGGATTTTGTAATTTGTTTTTTTGCAATATAAAATGATGGCGGCTTTGTTGTCCTTGGTCCAGTTACTAAGCAACCTGCGGGGAACTTTTGGATGAAAAGTAAGACGGTTGAGTTTGAAGTTTTCTGATGTTTCAGGAACTTGTTATCGCTACCTACTAATCCCACTGATTTCATTACTTTTGGCAAGTGAAAGAAAACACGCTTGCAGTAGTTGAGGATAAAATCTTTAAGAAATTTCACCAATGCCGGTTGGCCAGTAGGGGAATTCATTGAAAATTCTCGATTTTAGAGTCTGAAAAAAAAGGTCCTAGTCTAAGTGAAACAAGAAAATATCTCTGTTTTTCTTATTTTGGAGCTTTGGGTTTAGATATTTTATTCATGAGAAACAAGAATTTCTAGGTCAATTTTGTTTTCTTGAAGTTGAAGGTATAACTTCTATTATAGTGTAGAAGTTTCCTGTATTCATCTTTGACAAGGGTTTGGCAATCCCATCCATATCCCATCCATAAGTGCTTATAAATTTCATGAGATCTCTTCATGTTGGAAAGCTGATGCCAAACTCATAGCATGGACTCACACCATCTTTTCAGATACGGTGTGAATGGATATTCCACCATGCAATCTGAAGCATTGAGCTAAAACTTTCTCTGAAAACAATATGAATGAATTTGACTAAGTTGATTGCGAATGCTAGTGGTGCTGTGTCTATCTGCGGAGAACCAATCCAGCGTCTTGGTGCTTGCATGGTGGAAGTGTTGGTAGCAAGGAAGGAGGCATCAGGTTCTAACATATATGATGTCCTTCGTTGCAGAGAGCCTGAAAGCAAAGACTTGCTTTCCTACATGCCAGATCTTATATGAAATCTGCCCCTACTTGAAGTTTGGATACATGGCAGCCAATGGGGCCATTTGCTGAAGCATGTAGAACTAAAGATCGCATCCGCATTATTGAATTCCAGATTGCTCAGGGAACACAATGGGTGATCCTCTTGAAAGCACTTGCAGCCAGACCGAGTGGAGCTCCTCATGTCTGGGTTACAAAAATTGATGATCCTGTTTCTGAATATGCTCGTGGTGGTCGATACTCGCAAGCTGTCGAGAAAGACGTTTGGTAGCACTATCTGAAAAGTTCAATATTCCAGTTGAGTTTCCTGGAATGCCAGTTTTTGCACCAGATATCACAAAGGGACATGCTTGAACTTGATGTCAGCCCTGGGGAGGCTCTGGCTGTCAACTTAATTTCCGCGGCAGCTCCATCACAAACCTGACAAGAGCGCTGATGGAACAATCCCAGGGATGGGCTTCTGCCAATGGTAATGTCAATTTCTCCCAAAGTTAACCCCATTGCTAGAGCAAGAATAAAAAAGAAACACATCCCCTTTCCTCCCTAGATTCATAGAGGCTCTGGATTAATACTTGGCAATGTTTCGAGTCCATAGATGACTCGAGACACTGCCAAGGGAAGCGAACTAATGTTGAGCAGCTGACAAGGGATAATTGTGAGTGCCATTGCTTGTGAGGGAACGGAGAGGATGCAGCGCCATGAGCTCTGACACTGTAAGTATCAGCCACCGGATATGTTGAATGATGTTGCATAACATCCTTTTAATCCATAAGGGTGACATTTTCTGACAAAATAAGTCTCCCTCCCTGATATGAGAATATATAAAATGATATTCCCTGGATATATCCATTTCCCTTGGGAGAAATTTTCAAAAATCGGAACTGGAAAAGAATATACGTATGAACTCGTAGAAGGCAAATACCACTAATTCGTTGGGGCAAGGTCTAAGCTGTTTGTACATATAAGATTTACTTATTTCTCACAATAAATGTGTAGGTATCATATATTCCATCGTTTATCATAATGTTTGCTAAATTAGCAGAAAAAGTGGTGGAAGGAAGCATCGGCTGCAATCTGAACAAAAATTGATGCTAATTGTATCTACCGAGTAATAGCTACAACCACTACAAATCTTGCTGATAATGTGTTCTACATCATAGCATTTATAGGAGAGAACCTAAATATGGTTATATTATACATCAATGGTCCCTTGCCTCTTGCTCCCTTCTGAACCTTACCTCACCATAGATGATAGAACTACCAACAAAGGCCAAAGTCAAAAAATGGATGCTAAAGTTAAAACACGATCCTTCTGCAAACTTCATGGCAGTGGTTTTGAAGTTTTAACACCTGTGAATCTGCACACTTTCTAAAGGCTCAATCACCCAGGGTAAAATCACTTCTTGGAAGGTCTTTGATTAAATTGATCTCTTTTAGTGAATAGGCATACACCAAATTCATCAACGAGCCCAGGCAAAGTCCAATGGCAGAAGATAGATCAATTTGTTTTTTTTGTATCTAAATTTTGGGACTTTTATCTGTTAAATGAGGCAGCTGAGGTATCATCATAATGTCCTCTCCATGCATTTCCGCTGTCAATCTCACTGCAAGCTTGATTAGGAACTACCACATTTCCAAGATCACCGTCCAAGCTCATCTGCTGTACTTCAGCAGATGACAGTATTTTTATGCTCTGAACACAACTTACAAATTCTCTGCAAAGAATTAGAAATTACAAAGTTAAGGATAAATAGAGAGACCAAAAACAAAAAGTTACAATCCAAATTGGGGTTCTTCACTTACTCCCAAGGATCATCACCAACAAGTAAAATGTCATTTTCATGATCCACATAAACTAATTTCCAGTCAGAACTTTGTGGATCTTCCATCTGCCCCTCAATACCGAACATGCGGGCTAGATCATGCCTGAGTTCATCATACCCTTTGTAGCGGGTCACATCAATTGATCTTCCCACAGAGCCACGCTTTTGCACCTTCATGGGTTAAAACCAGCACCAAGCATTTAGAACTTAAACTACAACATCATGATATACTTAAACTACAATATTGCCCTAGTAACATATATGCATCACAGACTGATGAAATAAAAAAAGATACTTGTTTATTTAACTTCAACTCATGTTTAGAGCTCAGAAACTCGAGGTTAAAAAATCTGATTATGCTAAATATGTGAATGATCCTACTTTAGAGGTTCAAAAAATAGGTAGTCCCAAATTGCAAGGTTTAAAACTAACACAGCTAGCACATTAGCAATTTAGTTCCATTGTGCCAGTTTAAGTGATGCCAAAAAGACACCCAAGCCCCAATAGTAAGTATAAAAAGATCAACTTTTTCTTTCAAGAAATCAGAACGTATCCAGGACAAAGAGAATAAATGAGGTAACAAGCATAACCATAATTAGTGGGGTTACATACCTTTGTATATGTTCGCATCCGTTGAGTTTGGTTGGCCCACAATCCGCCATTTAAAGCTCCTGCCTCATTTATGGCAACATCATTTGAACACCCAGTCTTGAAAGGTATGTTTGGCACACCAAACGACTGAGAGTTTATTGCAGCAGTAGACAACTCTGTGTCAATATCTCTTGGATTGCCACCATAATTAGAAAGCAGGTTTTGAAGATCCTTTTGAGAGTCATACCCCCTTGATAACAAAGTGTCAGGTGCCAATCCATCAATATTAGCTGTAAATGGAAGATTGTTCCGAGGATGTGATTGGACATCACCTTCGAGAAAGGTGGGGAGGGAGAAATTATGCTGGATGGTGCCTGCATCCAGGCAGTATGATGTTCCAGAAGAGGATACTTCTAATTGGTCTGTCACAGTATTTTTGTACTTTGATTGTTCTGGACCTCTAGAGGAGGGTAGCTCATGTTTGATTCGGAAATCAGACTTGCTCTGAAGCTCTTGAACCAGTGTACTTGCTGGCTCAACAACCGAATCTGTCACCAACATGGACGGTACTTGCTGACTTCTGTTTAGAAAGTTTGATGGTGAAACCTGACAATTATTGGTAGAAGGTGAGGTTGAACATGATGGAGCATCTCCATCTGTAAAACCAGAATGGGTTCTCATTGCCATAAGTGGCTTGTTCTGACTTTGGGGTTGGTTCACCGAAAGCTGTTGAGGTTGCATAAGCGTTGATGTTGAGAAGCCATTGCTGCCAAGTGGTTGCAGCTGGCTCTGAGAAAGAGGCAACTGCTGCAATGGTTGGTTTTGTTGATGGGTTGGCTGTTGCTGCACCATTGGAGATTGCAACAGTGATCCAGCTGGGGAGAGTAATTGTTGAGACGACTGCTGCTGCTGCTGCTGCTGCTGCTGTTGCTGCAATTTCTGTAACAGTTGTAATTGAAGCTGTTGCTCTGAGAGGCCCTGCTGTGCCAGTTGCTGAATCTGCGGCTGCTGCTGTGTCCTCTGGAACAAGCTTTGCTGCAACTGTGTCTGTTGTTGCTGACTCTGTATGAGGTTAGGTTGCTGTTCCATCTGTTGCTGAATCTGTCTATCTTGAGGTAATGACGTCAAAGGATATGAAGCCTTATTAGCAGAAAGGATAGTTTGAGTTGACTGGCTATTGCTTGTCAGTAATTGTTGCTGCTGAATCTGAGAGTACACAGCTGGCTGATGCAAATTTTGATTTGGGATCTGGTTAGGGGCAATGATGCCATTATTTACATGAGCCGGTTGGAATTGTTGTTGTTGCAGCTGCTGCCGCGGTTGTGGCTGTTGTCTTTGTTGTTGTTGTTGTTGTTGTTGTTGTTGTTGCTGCTGCTGCTGTTGAAGAAGATGCAGCTGTGGCTGCTGCTGTGGTTGTTGTGGCTGTTGTCGCTGCAATTGCTGTTGGGATTGTTGCTGCTGCTGATGTTGATTTAGGGGAGTCTGCAATAACTGCTGAAGTTGCTGCTGCTGGGGCCATGTCATAGGTGCCTGAGGCAACTGGTTGACTTGGTTTGGATTTGCTTTGTTAAATTGCATATTTGATGTAGGTAATACAGGAGCTTGAAAATTCAATAATTTGGAAGGATCATCAGTGCTAAGGTTATTATGCAACGGATTTGAAGAAACCATTGAAGGAAAGAATCCTGATTGAGCAGCTGGAAACTGATTATTTTGTTGCATGCTTATCCACTGAACTAAACTCAAACCAGGGAAGATTGAACTAGGGGCATCTTTCATACCAAAGTCATCTCCAAGCCAGGGCATAGCTCTCTTGAAAGCATTCTCAACATCAGATTCATCATCTGTAAACGCATTTCAAAGATTAGAACAAAGTTCTTGAATTTTCCTATTCTTTGTCCATGTTTACAGCAAGATATATCCGTTAACTAGGGTTTACCTGGCATCCCTGGTTGCTTGGGAAACCTGGGCCTGAAAAACGGTGGAGGACATATGTAGAAAGGAGTTACAACAGGCTCAATTTCCCAAATTGAAACTCGGCTGGGCCGTTCACCAGCTGTAGATTCATCCCATCCAACCTGTTGAGAATATAAAAGTAAATTGCCAAAATCGAAAATTACGTGGCCTTTTCTCCTTTTGCAACAATATCTAGACTTTAACATAATTCAAGCAAGTATTACTTTAAAACAGTATGTATGTTGTAGCAGGAAAGAATCTTGGACCAATGAGCAAGTCAGTTTAAGTGTTCATAATCAAATAACAAGACCAAAAAAGACATATGCTGAGATATCCATCACCAAGTCTAGTTACATGTAAGCCCCAGCAGAGGATGATTTATGTAGCCACGTCCAATAATAGTCATGTATTATAATGGACGCAACATGATATAACTTACTATTTGCATGTTAATAATGTATTTTCCACTAAAATCATGCCAGACATCTTCTGAAATAAAAATGCAAAAGAACAATGAAGGCCAACATTTGTATTCATAATGTCATTATGTCCAAAGAATACCTGAAGATTGCGCCACTGTGAATTTTTCCATCGCACAGGATCCAGGTCACTGATACCAGTAATTGTACCCATGTATCTCCGTGCTCCAGACTCCTCGGTTTCAAACATCATTCTAAACCGCATGCCAAGAGAAACTTGGGTATACATGGCTTTGTTATACTTTGCTAAGGGTATCACAAACTCAGAAGGACTTGCCCTATCAAAATTAATAAAATCTTTTCAATCCTATTAATATCTTGTTTTTTTTTTAAATGAAAAATTGATGATTACATAGTAACAATGAATCGAAGGACAACCAAATATGTTATAGCAATACCTTGGATTGTAGAATATAGTAAATGAGCTGTTATTTGCTGCAGCATGAGCTGCAGCAGCAAGGACCCCAATATGCATGCTATCACTAGAAATCACCGATGAAGAGAGAGCTGGCAGCTGTCTATTAGCCCGCCTTATACCCAAGAGAAACTGTGACTTTTCATCTCTACACTTAAGCAAAGAATCCCAGTTAAGCAGCATAAAAAGACAATGATCTAGTTGAAATTCTATCAAATACATACACACACATATATATGATGTATGTGTGTGTGTGTTTATATATGTACATGAATCATACCTTATGAAAAGAACGGAATCACCAGCAAAGAGTCTTTTGTTGCTAACAAAGACACTCCAACCACTAGTCAGAAGGTGCCTCTTTGGTTGACCTGCAAAGAAGCCATTATGCATTGAGATAAAAGGATATAGTATTCCATTTCTGACACCTATAACATTAAATACAGAAACTACCATAATATGTTGAACAAAATGATATGACTTACTAGTATCACCTAAAGCATTATTAATGAAGATGAAGTAAAACTTAAGTGAACACTGAAACTATCAAACGTTCATCAGAAATGTTTAAAGAAAGAAATAACATTCCTACCTCCCTACTTCCCAAAAGAAAATGAATTTCTTTTATCCTCAAAAAGTTAGTAGCAAGGAAGTTAATAAATATATTTAGAAAAACATTAATAAAAAGAAAGTAATGATTGCTTTGCAGCATAAAACACTTTGATCAAGCAGTCTTATGTTATAATACCAGTAGACCTCTGCATGTGAAAGGGAAGGAGAGCAATATCTTGAAGAGAATGATACCTCGATAAATATGTCTAAATGTCCATGTATTGTCATGTAAATCTCTAGCTACTAGCTCTTGAGAAGGTGGTTGCATCGAAAAATCCTACCAAATATAATCATTTAGATCTTAGGAAAAATAGACACAAAATGCTTAAATCATACCTCTCAAATCTTAAAGTAGAAAGTGAAATATCGAAAGTTTCTACACACCAGAGGAGGGAAGATCTTCTCAGCTGCTCGACGAGGCACAGAAAATCCACCATGAGTGCTAGTGTCACTAGCTGTAAGAGTCTTGCAAAAGAACTCAGCAGGTTGTCTGTTTTGCTTGAGGCCCATATCAGATGCCAGTAATGCTTCCCTGTCATACTGTAGAGAAGTACTTTAAAATTCTTCCTGTATTTCACTACATGTGAAAATTGAAGGCAAAAAAAAAGGCGGCAGTTCTGCAATATCCATTAATTAATTCTCCAATTGAATAGTTGACCTACTTTGTTTACAGGTTGAAGAGTCATCTGAGCATAGACCTCATCGGTTTCTAGATCAGCCTGATTCAAAATTTTAAATAATTGAATAAATTAGCAACTTCAAAGAATCTTATAACTTGCATTTTTAGATCATTTCTGACTATTACAAAGTTATGTTCATGCATATACTTTCCAGGATCCCACATATTGCAGAATGACTCAGCACCAAAAAAAAAAAAAAACCTTCCTACAAGAAGTCCATGCAAACACATATACCAGTTATCTACACTATCCGGATGAGCACATGGATGCACCAAGTACCTAAGCCAGCAAATGACTCGGCAATTAATGTAAAAATTGTCTAACATAAGAAAAGGGATATTGTGAATCAAATGGTGCAGCATGCACATACATCTTGAGATAAATGCACAAAATTCATTTAGGAACAACTTTTTTCCCTTCAATGACTTTAAAAAAGAAACTTGGGATAATGGTGGCTTGCTTTTGCTTACATGCAATGTGACATTACGGAGCATGCAAATTAACTTGGAAGGAAGGTTAGGGTAGCTTGGTATGAAATCAGTCTCCTTTTGCATTGATGCTGCAACCTGGAAAAAAAAAAAATTATTAATTAGACAAATTTTCATAAAAGACCAGATTCAGAAACAATTATTCCATAGGAATGAATGAGGAAAGCGACTCACTTGCTCGCTGTGGCCTTGAGGAAAGTAAACCACCAGACTTCCAACCGGCGGCAAAGAAACAAGTGGTCCAGCACAAGCATGCCATAATTCTGAATTGATACTCTTCCTTTCTCCTGCTTTCCGAAACCAACCAGAATATTATCAAACATCCCACAAAACCATAAAAAGTCATAACAATAATTAAAAGCATCAACTACCAATATCCGTATTCTTCAAAATTTTGAACTATAGACAAGGCAACAATTAATTTTATAGTCTCAAAGCAAGAAATTCCCAATTTCCTTGTATGAATAATTAATTCTACTTTTCCCAGATAGCCAGTTCTTAAAAAAAAAGGTTATGATGAATGTTTTTATATAATTAAGACTTAATATTTAGACTTAACAAAATAAAATTATTGTTGCATGTTTTCTTTCTTCTTTCCCCCCTTGTTTCACCTCCAATTTGCAAAATGATAAATGATCCCAAACCCAAACCTTCCCCACTAAAATGAGGAAAATTGCCACTCAGTTACAATAACTTTTACTTATAGTCTTGCTACTTGCTTCTTTCCATAGAGCATTAAACCAAAACAAAATAATAATTTCTTTAAACCAACAACAATTAGAGGGATCAAAATAATGTAGGAAAAAAAGTAGGAAAAAAAGAAACCCATAAACAACTAAATATATACTTATAATTAAGAAAATCTCTCACTACTAGAAACCCAAAGACTATTTTGACCCAAAGGAGAAAGAAAGAAATCAGTAAGAAAAATCAAACCTTCCGCAGAATTTGCCAAAAATCCATTTGGTGGAGCCTTCATGCTTACAAATTTGAATCAATTAAAAATAATAATAATAATAATAATAATAATAACTTTTTCTTAAGGAATCCAATCACTTGTTTTGCTCCAACAAAACAGTGAAAATAGATCAACTTTCTTCACCATAAAGTTTTTCCACTCTTTTAGCTACGAATGAAACATCAAAGCTTCAAAAAAAATCATTTTTGCAGCATCCCGTCGTCGGAAAATTACTGTAGACGCGCTTGAAGAAACACCGCCGCTGCTTTCATTCACATTCAAATCCCAAATAAACTAAAACCCTAACTTGAAGAGAGCCAAAACTCTGTTCTTTTCTGAGCTAATTTTTCTCTTCATTAGCTTCGTAACAAGCTTTGATTCGTTCGGTATTTCAATCACATGAAGCATTTCCTTCTCCAAAAAGAAAAATCAGATTACGTCGTCAAATCGGTTCAAAGAAGCCGAACCGCAGAGAACTAATTGCAAGGAATGTTACCAAACGGTTCCAAAACTGCTCCTCACTTGAGCTCACCGTTCCGATTCTAGAATCCGACGAAAAAAAAAATCACAAAAAGAAACTTTATGGGATCAAGTAGAAAGAAACAGACTTGTCGCCGGAAAATCAGAGAGACAAAGCCAAAGCAAAGCAAAGCAAAACAAAACAAAAGCAGAGCAAAAAAATCAGCTTTCCTTACTTTTTCTCTCTCTTTTCTTAATATAATTTGTGAAACAAGCCGACATATAATAGACTGAGGCACTCAGGCCTGGTAAATAAAAAAGAAAATAAATAGAGACTTTTTTTTACTTTTTCAATTAAATTTAATCGTTGCGCGTACGATTTTCGCGCGTGGTGTTATGCTTATTAGCGGAAAGTTAAAATTGGCACCAAATTTTCATCACACGAAAATGAGACAACTATAACGAAAACCTTCTCATTGAAAATCATGATAATAATTTGCTTTTATATAAGAATTATAAAAAATAAAGAGTTGAAAAAAATTATGCTTGCAACAATAATAAAAGATATTTATTAAAAAAAATAAAAAATTAAAGAAATAAAAAAGTTGTTTTGATTTTCTTTTTAAATTAATTTTTCATTATAGAATGAGTATAGATAAAAACATTACAAGAAAAAATATATATTTTCATGTAACGGGATCAAATTTATTTTTAAGTTAAAAATTAATTTAATTATCCAATTAAATTTAACAACAAGATTTCTACGATCACATATAACTCGAAAGTTGTTGAATTTAGCAACAAGATTATCAGATGGACCTGTCAATTTTGACTTGAATCCGAAAAATCCGACTAACCCAAATAATCTGAACCCAAAAAACTCAAGTGTCAAACCTAATTGATCCGAATCCGAAATAATTAGAACCTTAAATGACCCGACTGAACCGTCTCGAAATCAACCCGACCCGCCTAATTGACAAGTCTAGTGACTTGAAGAAGAAACAAAAAAATGATTTAAAGTAAAATGATAATAACATTTACAAATGATAATGGATATTTTAATATCAAATACCCTCATACTATTCAACTCAACTTTTAAATAATAATATTTAATATTTTGTTATAAATTATTTATTATTAATATAATACTTACTAAATTAATTCATTAATTTTTGGCAAAAAAAGTAATTCAGTAATGGTTCTAAATATGATTTTAAATTTAATTATTTTCTATGAGTTAACTTAATTTTTTAATTTAAATTCCATTAATAATATGTATAAAAATTTATTTTAAATTGATTTTTTATTTTAAATTTAGTTATTTGAGTTGGATAAAATAATAAAAAAATTATTATTTATGATTTAATATGTTAACTTTAATAATTGAATTTAGATATTAAATATTAAATTTTTATCGAGTTTGAATAAAATATTGATCGAATTTGGATATCTCAAATCGCTGTTATTTTTAATGATAATTTTTTCTTTAGCAATTATCAATTTTTTTTTCATTTTTATTAAATAAGTTTTTATTAATGCAAGCATTAAATATTTTTTATGTTGCTTTACCTTATTTTGTACTTTTCATCATTATGTAAGAGTCAAGCAACCAAAAACCAAGAAAAAATCAAATGAAAAAAGTAAACCATTTTTAGAAGAAAAAAAAATTGAAAATTTATGTAAAACAAAATTTTACATTGGATTTTCACCAAATAAATTTGCTTTATAATAGTTATCCAGAAAAATATTTCACCCGCCGTTTGGGAGTTGGGAGATGCGCGCGTGCGGCCTTGTGAACGTGAGTAAGGCGTTGTCGCTTTATAGAGGAGTAAAATAAAAATAGTTGACGGTGAAATTTCTTTGGCTAAATTTAAAAAAAATCCTATCAACACTACAAAAATTATTAAATGATATAATAAATAAAAATTATTTTAAAAAAATTATTAAAAAAATTTATAACCACAAAATTACTTTTGATACAAAAAATTTTAGTTCATTTTTCTCTTATTTCTTAATTTATTTTTTAATTAAAAAATAATTTTTTTTTTAATTTAAAAAAAAATTAATTTTTTAAAATTTTATTTACTTTTTTAATTAAAAAATTTTAAAAAATAAAAATTATTTTTTAAAATTATTTTTCTTTATTTTTTTAAAATTTAAAAAAGAAAATATTTAAATATTTTATTTTTTAAATTTATTTTCAATTAAAATTTTTAAAAAATATTTTTTTAATAAAAAAGAAAGAAAAAATATTTTTTTATGAAAAAAAAAATTCATTAAGGACAATTTTATTTTTACAATATTTTTTATAACAATTTTTAATTATTCATTTTTTTAATTATTTTTATCTATTAAATTATTTAATAATTATTTACTTATTAACAACATGTTTTTCATATTAAATTTTTTCTTTTTTCATATATTTTTTAACTTTTCGAGGTAATTTTTGATTGGGTTGGCGGGATTATGATCTGGTGTGTTTGAGATATGGAAATATTTTTATGTTTGATGATGTGGACACATTTTGATGCCACTCTCCCGTTTAAAGATTATTATTATCTCGTACATCCGGCAGTATAATTTAAAGATATATAATTTAAAATATTTTAAAATAAATAAAATATATGATAATTTTTTCATAATTTATTTGTGAAATTTTGTTTAATCTATTTGTTTTTATATATATAATTGTTGTATGCTGTGAATTTGGGTTTTTCTCTTAAAAAAAACTGTTGACTTTTTTTTTAGAAAAATTACTCAAATTTTTTCCTTCAAATTTCTAATGGTTAAATAATTATTGTTATATTATAACATTCAATGATGTTAGATCATATATATTTTACAAATTTTCATAAAAGTATAAAACTATTTTAGTAATATTTAGATTTGAAAAAGACACATTTTCTCCATTATTATTAATAGTTTAATAGTTTCCATAAATGTATATTCAAACAAGGAGATATTTTTTTTAAAAAAAAACATCATTTGTCATAAAAAATATATATATATATCATTATACATTCAATTATAACTTACTCACTCCAAATATATTAGCTTCATTAAATTATGTGGGTCAAATTTCAATTTAACCTTGTGTTTAATGTCCCATTAACACATAATACATGTTATAGAATTAATATAGCTTGCTAAGGATAACACATTAATAACTACTATGCTTTCACTAATTATGTATTTATGTTAAGTCTTACACAAATTAAATGGTTAATGCCTTTTCATTTGGTTGGAACGAAAAAGAAATAATAATAATAATCTTTACTTACAAGACAGTTGTTGGTGTGACAACGGGTTTTAAGCTTTTATTATTAATTATTCAAATGGTCTAATTAATAGATGTCTATAATACAAGTTAAAAATTATTTAATTATCATTTAAAAAAATGTATTTAATATATTATTTTTTCTGAAATAAAAAATAATAATATATTAATTACACTTTTATTTTCATAAAATATCATTTTAATTAATATCATTAGACATCAATTAACATTTTTCTTATTCAAATTATGTAGCTTATTATGATGGTAGTAGTTAGACTAAAATCTTACTTAACTAATTAGATAAGTTTGCTCAAGGAATTTGAGAAGTTAAGTTATAGAAATGGAATTTCTAATCATTTTTATATTAAAAAAAAAAGGAAGCCAAAATTGCAAGAAATTGAGGTGTAAAGTTGAGAAGGTTAGAGAGTTGAGAGAGTCAACTAACTTTGAAATAACTCATCACTTTACAAAATTTAGCTTTTAATATTGCGATAGACTGATAGAGAGAAACCAGGAACAATTGGAAAAGAAAAAAGAAAGCCCACTTTTTTTAATCAAATTAATTAAAAAGCATTATATAATAGAGAAATAATATTTTTAATATTGACTAGAAAAAGTTAGAATATAATTTTTTTATATACACTGAAACGGCCACTAGCCGCAAAAGCAGGAGATTTTCACATGTCCACAGGCTCGTTGATTCCTTTCTTCGGACATCATTACATCATACATCAATTAATTTAAAGTTAAACTTTTGCATAATTAATTGTTTGTAGCCGAAATAATAATAATAATAATTTAAAGTTAACTGTACCATCGGATCTAATCCGATTCAGATAAGATTAATTCGATTTAAATTATTATTTAATTAATAAAAAAAATATTAAATAATTTTAAATTTTTAAACATGATAAACCGATCCAAATTTTAAATAAGTAATTTTTTTGTTGTTCAAATTCAATCCATCCGTAATGCTGTAGGACCTGCAACAGTCGAGGTGCTTTTACAATTATCTCTTGAAAATGAAACGATTCATGTGTTTTGCAAATGAAATTAATAAACCTAAGGATATAATTTGTCAATTTGCCATGCAATTCATGGAAATGAATCACATTATATTATGTTAATTCATATTTTGCCCAATATTAAGATGTTATCTACTTCGTTAATTGCCTCCCCATTTTGAACACCATTAACGCCTTAATTGGATGCATCAAACTGCCCTAAAACGTAACAATCATGATTTTAATCATTACAATTTTATTTTATTTTATTTTCCTACTCCAAGTAAATTATAATATATATACTGTTTTTGCTATCAGGAACTTTGACTCATTTTGTTCCATCATTTTCTGTAGCTCCAATATAGAAGCCGTCAAAGAAATAGTTTGAGAATTAAAGCAACTATATGTAGGTAAGATCATGGCCCCGGACTAGAAGTGCTCATGGATCGGGTCGCAGTTTAATTTTTTTTTTATTTTTTTGTTCAGACCCGGTCTTGGGTCGGATTGGTCCGTCGACCCATATTTATTGTTTATTATATTAAAACTATATATTTTTTATTTATTTTTATTTTTTAAAAATTAAATTTAAAAAATATATTTTTATTAGATGAATAGTGATCCGGGCCAGGCCGGCCCGGATCATTAAAATCTCTGTCCATGCTAGGCCGGTGAGCAGGTCCACCCGGACCTCAAACTTATGGATTTAGCTATATGAATGATTGATTTCCTTAAAACATAATGAAACTTAGATGGCCTTTCAAGAAAATTAGAGTTAGGATAAGAGTATAGCATTTTCTTGTCTCGGTATAAAAAAGGTTGCAGTGAGAGGAAAAAATATTGTAGATACGAAAATTCGAATCCCATACCTGTTATTAAGAATGATTAAAATATATTAACTAACTGAATTAATAATTAATCTATATATCTATATAATATTAATTCTAATAGTTGATTGATCCTTCTAAGAATTGAATTCCTGGGGGGACATTGGCACATCGCCTTCAGAATTCCTTGCACTAGTACTACTCTTGCTTAAAGGGTTGAATCATAATCGACATGGCTTTTAACCTAAATGTGCTAAATTTATATATATATACTTAGCTTACCATATCCGAATGAAAAGAAGGCGGTACAAGTGAAATTATAACCATAAAAGAAGAGTTTTTCGCATGGGAGAGAAAGCTTTTAAGCCATAATAAAGAAAGAAAATAAACAAACTATAATCTCCTTCCAATGAAAATGAATAAGAAAATAAAAGACAGGCTTGTGCTTAATCCAAGTAAATTAAGTAAAGCATGGAATCAATCATTGATTAATATATGGCTTAAAAATGAAAGGAGAGGTTTTATTGTTTTGATATTCACTTTCCTTTAAAATCATATAGTTTGCTGAAGCTGTAAATGAATCCATTTTCGATCAAATTGATTGCTAAGTAGAAAGATTTCATGGTCAAATTGATTCTTTTAGACCAATTTTAGATATAAAAAAAATTGGAAAAATATATATTTTGGTAAATATGAACATGGAAACCATCAAAACCAAAGCCAGCCAAGGAACCACGGGGACACCCAGGAAAACCCAAGCCATGTGAAGTGGTGCAGCTTTTGTCGGGCCAACCAGCTCCAACTCCGACCAAATTGTTGGGTTTTTCTGGGTTCCATTTTTTCCCCCCCATTTTTTAACATATCAAAATCCCTATATGACTGGCTATGGATTCTCCGGTTGGCCACTGCACTTTCTCTCTATTTTTTTTTTTTTTTTTTGCAATCTTGTATCATCACAACCACTGCCTTTTTTCTCTGCTTTGTTGGAACTCCTATTTTAAAATCATCAAAATCGTGGACTACACATAGGGATGGCAATGGAGCGGGGCGGGGGCAGATGGGGGCGGATTTTGCAGTATCCGTCCCCGCCCCGCCATAGTACTGCTCTGCCCCGCCCCCCGCTCCGCCATGAATGTTGAAATTTCAATACCACTACCACCTCCATAGATGTCGGTTACATCCATAACCGTCCCGCCCCATTTGATATTTATTAATTATTTTTACTTTTTTCAAATAATAAAGCATTTAAAAAATTTTTTAAATATAAATTAAATATAAACATGTTTCTAATATAGGAAGAGAAAAAAATAAAGTATTAGGTTTAAGTTTTTAAAATAAAAATAATAAGTTTAATTATATTATTTTATTATTCATTTAAAAGCTAAATATGTAAGGGTAAAATTGTAATTTTAGTATTCGGGGCGTGGCGGTGCGGAGCAGGCAATTACCACAACTGCTCCATCCCCGCCTTTCAAACGAAAAAAACCGCACCGCCCCGCTCCGCCTCCATTGTTCAAAAAAAAAATCTCTCCATTCGGATCGGATCGGTTTGAAATCCATCGGTCGGATCGGGTTTTGCCATCCCTAACTACACAGCATGCTGCTACAACATATACATATTTTCCTTCTCAAAGAACTGGGGTCTGGGGCAGTGGGATTCCCCTTAGTCACCATCTGCTCTTAAACAGATATAGCCCCATATTGATTCATCAACTGAAAAATCTAAGCCAAAATTTTGTTTACCAGGGTTATGACTAATTATTCATAGCTGTTGGTTTTGAGGTAAACATATCATCTGTTATTTCACTTTCTTGGCTATGCTCCTCTTAGGTCCAGATCCTGTCAAGTTGCTTGCATGGAGGAGCTAGCTAGTTGGAGGGCACAAAAGCTTAATTACTTAGCGTAAACCAATTAATTAGGAAGACAGACATAAACAAGAGGCCATCGTTTTGCTTATGAACGTACAACATATATGCATTATTAGTCAAACCAAAAGTGGCAGATAGTGTAGCAGCACTCGTAAATGAGTGAGGTCATAATTGATAATAGCCACCTTTGTTGGCTCCCAAAAATGGAGACAATTGCATGCATTTCTCAGAAATTATCTATTATATATGAACTTTCACGATCAGTGTTTTGAGATTAAAGATCTCATTATTTTCCTCCCTTGCTATACGCCTATACCTTGGGAAAAATTTTCAAGGGATGACTCATGAGTCATGACTATGATCTCTTAGTCACCTTAATTTCAGGTTCTGAAAAGTGCGCTTATATCACGTCAAGATTCAAGAACAAATTCTGATCAATGAAACTTACTTTATAGTTCTAGTACTTCTAATATCTCATTCTCATAGATGTTAGCTGAGCTAATTGCCCGACAGGAGACCTCTCACAATGCGACAAGTGTCTTGTAGGTTAAGTGATTTATTTATAGGGGCAAAGAATAAAATCAGCACAAGAATTTTCAATTGATCAGAATTTGACCAGGAAGTTTTAACATTAGCAGAACAAGGGTGACAGATTGGAAATGGAATTTCAAGCTCAAATAAATTGCAACACTAGCAGCAGACCAGGTAAAGGAGACAAGACATAACTAAAGCCTTAGTCATACAGTTTTTTTTTTTTTTTTTTCTCTTTTGCAATCACATGAAACATGCGATATTCGAAATTGTTATTTCGGACGAAAGATCTTTTTGCTTCGACGGACAAAAGTGAAAGAGTGTCTGCCATTAATCTCCAAGTGATTACTAGATGGGGATCATCGATGACGAAGTACAAGATTATTTTCATGACAATATTAATTCATAGGTGATCATTATTAGACATGAAAATTAGGTATTAAAATTATGAAATCAGGATTAATATTCCCGGCCCATATGGGGAGTTTCATCACAAAATAAGGCAATGGAAAGCAAACAAACAAGCAAGCAAGCAAACAGAATGATTTGGTTTAATAATTAATACAATGATCCATGTTCATCTAGCTAAATTGCACATGGACATGAAAGATGTCGATTAGTGATTATGAAGTAATTAATGATATATAGGAAAGGAAGATTAATTAAAAGTGAGTATTTTACAATCCCGTACAATTATTTAATTATACTATTTATAAATATAAATTTCATGAATCTAAATTCTCTGCCCCATTTCTCTGTTTATATCCGTGCCCCGCTCTCGTAACGAGCCACGTGTCTTTTTTTTTGTTCTCTTCATATTTGTTCGTTTTTAATGTTTGACCTGGTTTTTTATCTAATAAAAAAATCAATTTCGCTTGAAAAAAACCAAAAAAAGAAACGAATACAAAGACGATACAAATAAAGGAGATGGTGTCGTAGAATTCACCTATTCGATCACTGGTTAAATATCGATCGTATTTGTATTTCGTAGTCCCCGTTAAATAGTTGAAAACAAACGCGAAAGAAAGCGACACCGAAAAAATGAATCCGCGGCTCGTTACGAGAGTAGGGCACGGGTAGAAACAAGAAAATGAAGGTAGAGAATTTCTATTCAAATTTCATGCAATGTTTTGATAAGTTATATTGTAGTGATTATAGGTGATATATTTTGAAATATTAAAAGAAAGACAAAGAGAATAATCTTGTTTAAAGTTATATATTTTTTAAACGACGTGCCTTTAATTTGTTCAAGACTAATCATGGGATTAACATAAATATTCCCCCGCACTAAACAAGCTTTTAAATTAATTAATGTTGTTTATAACTATTTATATCATGCATTCAATGGGAATTTATATACATGAAGATGTTAGTATATCTAAAGACAATGAAATGACATGGACATATATGATCTCTTCGATGGATTCTCACCCACCGTTAAACACGAGTCGTGCCCATGGTCCCTATACTGCTAAAATTCAGCATCTAACGAGTATATATAAAGAAAAGTAATAGTGTCCTAATTCCGGGTTATACTTCGCATTAATTTTTTACCATTGCATCCAGACTGGATTTATTATTGGTGCTAGGCTGCTAGCTACTTCACACAACCAAACTTGAGCATTTATACTTTTTTATTTTTTTAGTAAAAAAAAAGTCACATTTGAGATAAAGGATTGAATTATGAATATATTTAAAATTATTAAATATTATTTTTTTAAATAATTATATAAATTAATTGAATTAAGTTTTGAGTTAGGATTTTTTATTTGTTAGTTAAGTGAAAGAAGAAAAAGGGGAGAAAGAAAGAGACGATAATGGAGCCACGTAGTAAGGTCTCGATCCAGGTGATTCAACTCTATCTCTAAAGAGGGGTCTGAAAGTCCTTTGTATTATCCATTTAGAAAAAGAGTAGCCACAATATTTCTCCCTTTCATGGGACCCTTTCATGACCAAACATTTTTAATGCACTATGTTCAAAGGTGGGGTTCTATCAATCAACTTCCTTTCCCATCCCCTCTTTAGCTTTAGCTGCAACTTGATAATGGTGATGAATGATGATAAAGATAATAGGAGTTGACAGAAAAAGTAAATTTTATTTTAGAGATAATTATAATTTTAATTTTAAAATATAATTTTTTTTAATCTTAAAATTTTTAAATGTAAATATTCAATTTTAAAAATTATTAATGTGTTAAAAATTAATTTTTCAATTATTATTCAAATGAAAACACGAATAAAAAACTTAGTTGACATATAATAAACATATGTGAATGTCATTTCAATAATTTATAAAATATTAAAAAATTATTTAAAAAAGGCAATCTCCTTATAAAGATTAAAAAATTACTACTTCATTTTTTTTTTAAATTTCTCTTCTTTTATTAAACTAATAGTTTATCTCTCTTTCTCACTTAACCAACAACTTTTAATGAATTAAAGTAGAGTTTTTTATCTTTTATTTGGAACTGTTTTTTTTTTTTGACAAATAATTTTTTTTAATATTTTACAAATTAATGAAATGTTACGTAAGCTTTACATATAATTCATTATATGGCACATAAGTTTTTTAAGTTAGTGTTTTCGATTGAAAAGCGACTAAAAGACTCTCTTTTAACACATTTATAACTTTTAGGACTAAATATTTATAAGTAATAGTTTTAGGACTGATATGAAAACAATATTTATGTTTTAAGACTAAAATTATAATTACATCTTTATTTTAATAAGAGTTTAGTTAAATTAAGAAATAATTATATAATAACTTTAAATTTGAATTCAGCATTTGTAATTTTTTTCTGTTGTTAAATTGTGACTTTTTATCATTTTTTTTTTTTTTCAGTTTTCACCAATTTTCGTTTTATTTTAATGTGTGAAAATCGTCAATAATTGAATTCAGATAATTTCACTTTCCTTCTCCATTTTTAACTAATTCTCTTTGAACAACCGTATAATTGGACAATTAATGGTGCTTCCGACCCGACACTACATACAACTAAACTTATTATAGGTTTTTCCATGAGAGACATGTAATTTTTTTTTCATCAATTATTTGGTAGAGTTAAAAAATGAAAGGAAAGAAAATAAAAAATATATTGTTTTAGCATTATACTCATTGTAAGTTAAGACAACTCACACCACTATCATTTTCTTTCCTTTTTTTTTTTTTTTAATTTGGAGTTATTTGTTTTTGTTAATAGGTGTAAAAAATGATAATCTTTTCTATTTTTCCTCTCACTTTTCTTTCTTACCAAGCACACTCAAAATTCATTTTCTTTTCATTTTTCCACACTCTTCTTTTCATTCTTCTATTTTTTCACTCTATCAAACATAACTTAATTGCTATTTCTATCTGAACACTCACGAATTAACTTAAAACTAGCTGGGATAACCATAACCTTCCCCAAAGAGAGCTAGCAAATCAACAACAAAATCCATGCAATATAGATATACATAACCCTGCTCTTTTAACTAATCCTATCCTACAAAACTAATGAAAGAACCCCAACAAAGGCAAGAGATCGAACAAGCCCTCAAGGTACGTAGTATTGTGCTGCGAATGCCATGCATAGCAATTTTTATAAGTTTAAAATTAACCTATTTAGCCAACAATATCCGTAGACAATGGAGGCTGATGCATGGTTTTGCGATATTAATTGAGGCTAGCTGCATACGGTGAACATGTGATGTGAGTATAAACTCAGAAATGAAACCCTAAAGAGGGAACAAGAACCAGAGATTCACGGCATAAATGTATCCCCCCAGCCTCCCTTTGCAGCAGCAAACTTTGTCTTCAAAGTCTTATAAGTAATAAATATATATATATATATATATATATATAGAGGCCGTAAATATGATTGCTTTTGTCTCCTCTATATGCCCACAACCCCTCACTCCACGCTTTTCCCCTTTAATTTTTCCAATTCCTAGCATCGGTGGCATTTATTTAAAGTTAAAAATGCAATACGAAGATTAAAAAAAAAGAAGAGAAAAAGATCCTATTTGGTTTTTCAATAGGATGAAGGTATTTTTAAGTTTTATTTTACTTTAATTTCTTTTTAAATCATTCTAAATATATATATATATTTTTTACATCAATCACATGCATTTAGAATTTTATATTCGAAATATTTTCACTAAAATCAAATTTTGATTATCAGATATTTAGTGATACTTATTACAATTAGTTAAAATTTTATTTTAATATGCTATTTTTATCAAATTCAAAGATAATATTCTTATTTAATATATATTAGTAACAATAATATCTTCATAGACATTATCTTAACAAATGTTTATAAATTTTTTTAATATTATTAAAAAACAAATAAAGAATAGTCAGTTGAGTTTTTATTATTACACCGACAAAAGATATAAATAATGTAAGTAGTAGTACTAAATAGTAAATATTATTGCAACTTGCAAGACAGGTGCAGCTCACTTTTTCTTTCCTTAATTTTTAGTCTGCGGCTTACGTGTATATATATATATATATATATATATGCACCATTATTGCAGTTCACGTGGGGGAGAGGGACGATTATTACGAGTTAGTATATATAAGTTATTACATAGTTATATTTGCATTTGTTATAGTATTAATCTAAAGTTGTCATATATGGTTTGGAATCTGACATGAATAGAGCATTTAATTAATTAATTATGTAATAAATTTTTAATATATTTCCATTATTGAAAAGTTTTATAAAGACTCGTTAGGGTTGTAAATGAACAGAAATTTGACGAACGATTCGTGAACAGTTTAATTTATGTTTGTTCATATTTGTTTATCAAACTAAACGATTATGAATAAGATTTTAAAGTTCGTTTATTAATCGAACCGAACACGAACAGGAACAGGAACAAAATATGTTCAGTTCATTTATGTTCACGAATAAACTCGTTTATAAATCATTTAAAACTCGTTTAATAGATCATTTAAATTCATTTATTATTTCATTATAATTATAATTATAATTATTTTATTTGTATTTTATTTATTTATAATATAATTAATAATATATGATTTTTATTATTTTATATTTAATAATAACTTAAAATTGACTTATTTATTTTATTTATTTATTGTTCATGAACAAATTTTTAATTGTTTGCGAACATATTCGATTATATGTTCATGAACATGTTCGTTTAATATTCATAAACAAACTCTATGAATTTAAACTAATCAAATTCGAACACATCCAATTTTAAACGAATATAACTTGAATACAATTTTAAAATTCTTAACAAACATGAATCAAATACAAACAAACTAAAAAATAAACGAATGAACACGAACCAAAGATATATTCGTTCAAACTCGATTTATTTACAATATGAGATCTATGCATGTGCAGTCTAAAAATCTTTACTTTTTTTTTTTAAATAGACATATGATATAACCAGCCCTATAAATTAAATGAAATGTCACTGTTATAAAGAGTAATTATTAAAGTGATATTTTAAAAAATATTTTATATATTTTAACTGAAAATGTTAATAAATACAGACGGATATTAGTTAAAGTGTATAAATGAGTTCATATATATTAATATATAGATAGATATATATTTGATGTATTGATATGTATAGTTACTATACAATCTTAATTACTGATCATATAATTAAGTACACGTAATTATTAATAAATATTATTTCAAAAATTTTATAAAAGAATTGTTAATGGTGTGTTCTGTTTTTGAAAAAAAAAAAAATTGTTAATGATTCAACCAATTAATATTTTATTAGAATTCACGTCAAATATGAATTATGTATGTATAATTAATTAAAAAATACATATAAGTTATAAAATATCTTTTAAAGCTAATACAATAAGCTTTGTTTTAATATGATAAATAGTTCGTCGAATTTTTAAATTTTATAAGTGGGTTAAAAAATTGATAAGTATATTTTTTGTTATATTAATTTTTATAATGTTTTTTACTATACCGAATATGTATCATCTTTTCAAAGACGTGGTGGTGTTAACAAATGAAAAAAAAAAATAAATCCAAATATCGATAGCAGAGCAAAATAATAAAATGCAAGAGATTAGCTTCTTTTGTTATATTTTTTAAATTAATTTGCAAAGGGAAAAAAAATGAATGAATAAATAATTACAAATAATTTCTTCATAATATTTACATGTTACAGCTATGAAGTTGGTAAATGCCAATGGTTTTTATTTACTTTAAATAATAATGCAGCCAGTTTGAACTTTTGCAAAGGTTTTAATTATTGAATCCTATCCTATCCTATAATATAAATGAGGGAGCATCAACCTAACTTTCCGGTGAAATAAAAATTTGACAAACATTGAAAATGATACATTTTTCTTTCACCGTGCTTCTTCCTAATTGCTTGTTTTCAATCAAGTTCATTGTTTTCATCACCAAAGCTCAATCTTCTGCTTTTCATTTTTAAATTTCAGAGAACATTTTCTTATTGAAAAATGAATTTGCTAAGTGCAGGCAATTTTTTAAATTATTATGTATAATAATATTTTTATTATATCAAAAAGAAAAAAGATTGCATGAACGATTATTTCACGTCAATATATATATATATTATTTTTATTTAAATCATGCAAAAAAAAATCAACTATTTATTACACATTACATGTAATAATTAAATGATAAATATTTATTTCAACAATTTATTAATAATTTTTGTAATAAATAATTGATTTTTTTATATAAAAAATCTGATTACGTGACACGATTTGAATAGAAAGGATATATGCTGACATAAAATAATCATTTCATACAATCCTTTCTTAAAAATGATGAATAAAATTATCAATTATAACATTAAATACAATGTTATTATTATAAATAATATATTAACTAATTTTACAAAATATCCTAAAGGTACCTATTAGCAAATACTTTGAAAAATTAAAGCTTTAGCAATAAAGGAGAGACGAAAAGTTAAGTTATTGAAATCAAAATATGCATTGAGGCATCCCCATTATTATTACATGGACATGATCATATTAGAAGGGAAATTAATTAAAAAGTGAATCATGAACTGTTAGTCAAACTTTTAAAAGTAATATGATGCAGTTTATTAATCATGTTCTTGTTCCATCTTAATTAACATAATCATATTCTTAATTTAACTAATTAGTAACCCTAATTACGATAAAACTCAAAGAGGAAGGCAATTGAATTTGGACATGATTTCAACTCCTATAACATCATATAGTGTCAAATTAAACCTTTGTACACAAAAATGGTTGACATTGAATATTGTATGTAAATCATTGTTAGTATGATTGAAGGGGAAAGGCCATGTGTTTTACTTTTATCCATCCATTGGACTGCCAAAAAGTAGTCCTTGTTTAAAATATAGTTAGGGTATTTATAAGTTTGATTTGAGTTTTTTTTTTTTTTTTTTCAAATGACTTTTTATTAGTAAAAAAAATCACGGTTTAAAAATGATAAAAAAATTATAGATACCGAAATTAAAATTTTAAATTTATTTAATATTATTTTTTAAAAATGATTATCCAATATTTTTTTTTTTCAAACTATCTTTAACAATACACTTATATTTTCTTAACAATAAACTTTATTTTAAGGAAAAATACAAGTATTTGAAATTAAATTGTAAAAGAAATAACTTCGTTTTCGACAAATATAAAACTTTCATGTCTTGTCTTTTTTTTTTCTCCCTTAGGAAAAAAAGAAAAAAGAAAAAATAAAGAAGGAAAGTCGGCGTCAAAGGAAAATGAAAAGTGGGGTGAGGATAGATGGCAAGCAATTGCCAAGTGGTGACCCCCGACAGGAAGGAAGTGAAGTGGGCCAGATCACGAGGGAAAGATGGGCCTGAAGTGAATTAAAAACATTGGCCTACTTTGTCAATCAAATTGATCTAGAAGTGGGCCCATAGGATGGTGCACCCACCTGATTTGCAATCAAAACATCGACGCGTTTGATGCTTCCCAAGCCCAGCCAGGAGGACTGACCTTGATTGCTAGCTAGCTAGCTAGCTCCTCCTCTCCCCCCATTTCCTTCCATGTGCAATTTATTTGCTCTTTCTATCTTTGATTTTGACTCTACACTAACATCCCATTACGTATTTGTTTCCCTCAATCCTCAATTTTCTCTTCTTTTGTGTTCTTGTTTCGCTTTTTAGTTTTGTTATTAGTCTCTGTTCTATTAATTATGTATGTGTATATATAAATGCTACTTAAATATTTTTTTATTATGTTATATTAGGTTTTTCTTTCTCTTTATCATACGTAAATAGATAATGGTATACCAGTGTCACCATATGTACTATTACATTGTTGGGTTCATGGTATGTAATCAGTCGGCTACATTTCATGTATTGCGAGGTTTGAATTCGATTTGATTTTAAAAATCAAGTTCAAAATTTAATTCGAATTTGACTGAACTTTATTTTTTATATTCGAAACTCGATTTAATATATTCGATTAGATTCAATAAAATTGTAAATATGGATATTAAATTAACATTATTTTTGCCACTTATATATTAAAAATATTAAAAAAATGAAGGCTTAATTAAGTCTGTGAATTTCTCGAATCAAGTATTCAAATGTTTAAGTAACTCGAATTCGACTCAATAATGAATGAATATCGAGTAAAAGCAGTGGAGAGGAAAAGGTCACCCGAAGGATATGGATGGTTTGAAGAATCCCATAGGCTTTGTCCTAGACAAGCGAACCGACTCTTTAATCCCAACCATAAGAAATTAGTAAGGGTAAGAAAATGTGATATGGAGAAGTAATATGAGTGAAATTATTGGAATTTGGTCGTGTCCAGAGATAACATAAAATTAGATTATGTTGATTATGATGACTCGAGAAATTTGTTTGGGCATAGGTTTCTGGTCGGAAAGCGGCAGTTCAAAGCATCTCACGACAGGAGCAGAGCAGATGTCGACATACCTTGATTAGGAGGGAAGGTTGCTTTTGATATTTCAACGGATGAATGATTTTTTTTTTTTTTTTTCCTTTTGGTACATAACATTTAGAATGGATAGATTGCTAAGTTTCTTGTATAAGAGCAAGATGTGTGGTACTTTACAATCCATTTGAGATTAACACTAACGAAAAATTATTGATAAGATTCGAATATAAAATCACTTATATCAAAACAGATATGAATATAGATAATCACTTATGAAATTACATATTGATTGAAGTTAAGTTTGTTTCACAAAAAAATAATTTTGTAAAAATAATTTTTGAAAAATAAACTTATTTTTTTTGGAATTTTTTTGTTTTGTTTAAATGATCATGCGAAAAGTATTTCTTGTTAGACTGTTTTTTTTTAAAATAAAAAAAAAACCTGCATTGTTATGAAAATAGTGTTGTTCACATAATTACTAAAATAATATTGCTAAACTTTATACAAAATAATAATAATAGTAATGCCACATGTGTCATAAATATGAAAAAGAGAAAATAGTAATTTGATTTTTTGATAAAAAAAATAAGCATTTGAATGCCCTTGTTGAAATATTCAAGGCATTCGAATGCCCAAAGGATGTTTTACTTTAAAAATTGTGTTAATTTTTTGTTGACTCAAAATTTATTTTTTATGAAACAAATATAAAAAAAAATACAAAATTATTTTTCGTTAACCTATGAATTGAATGGTTAAATGATGAAAATCGATGAACATGGGCTTTAGTTCTTTTTATAACCCATTAAATATGTCAATATTAAGACCAACTAGCAGTATCAGGATAGCAGCCCAAATACCAAAACAAAATGGGCATTGCAGCCTTAACAGTTTACAGGAGAAAAGCCCCTTTTTGCTGGTCAAAGTGAAGGGCCCAAAAAAAAGTAAAACAATCCCAAGAACACCTAACGGTCGTCTCCTACTACTCCCATCTTTCCCAGTTTCCCAACCAAAATTCCAAATCAGAAATAGTCAAACAAAATCTCATGATTCTTCATTACCATCAACGACCATGATTGCAAGAACAGTTAATCCACCATCAACACCGAAACAGTGCACCTTGGACACTCGTTTCGCAATCTGCTCCTCCTCTTTGGCTTCACTTTCATCATTACAAAGTGAAAATCCTCGAAACTATTCCCTCGGAAAAAGCATAGGTACGCTATTTCCCCTTTTTATTTCCTTTTTAAGAAATATAATAATTTCGAATGCCGATTTGGTCGTTAGGTAAATTTTATTTTTTGGGTTTTTGTTTTAAGGTGGGAACTGGAGATGAAGTAGTGGAAATCGAGTGCTTAGAGAGAAGTTAATTTGTTATCTGAATCTGTCACCGGAGAAGAAGAAACGGAGGCAGACGATGAGCCGGTTCTTTACACGGCGTCGTTAGGGGAGATGGAAGAGGATTTCGACAAATACCAAGGCTCAATGAGTTTTATACTCATTGGTTTTAATATTAGCTAGGGGTATTGGCTTGTTCATGCTCTTATACATTACATTCTTAGTAAAGATTTCGATCCCGAAAGCTCTATCTCACTCCAAATTCCATCGTTTACAAAGTAAATCTTCAGCCTTTTCTCTTTTCTTTTCATTTTTTTTAATCTTTTGCTTGTTAAGGCATGATTACAATTACAAACATTGGTTAAGGGTTACAAGGCCAGTGCCAGTTCCATGTTTTGAGGTTTTAAAGAAAGAGAAACATGTTCTATTACCTTCAGTTGCAGATGTTGTAATTGAACAAGGTGAAAGAATTTATATACTTTCAATTGTTTTCGTCAAAAGTTTTATTTTGAATGTTTTAGTATCTTTATTTATTTATTTATTTTTTGTATTGTTCTTTAGGATATCTGCAGTCTCTTTTTGGTGTTTACTCTCTTAGAATTGAGAGAGTTGGTGTAAGGAGGCCACTGAGTGATGATGAACAAATCCAAGGTATTGTTAATCCAAGTGTTTTTAAAAAGGTATATATTTTTAATTATCAAAATAACAGAAATTATTTAATACATATTCTTTAAATTATAATTAAAAAAAATAAAAAAATTGAAATATATCACCAACTAAAGAAAACAAAACTGTGTTTTTCCTACAGGATGGATAGTCATAGTTTATATGCTGCTAATGCTCTCAAATATTCTACAAACCCAATTTTTATTTTATTTTAAAATTATTACTACTTTTAGTAGAACTATAAATTAGTTCGAGAATTAAGCTCAAACTGATTGGAATTACTAAAATTTTGATTTTTTTTAAAAATATTTTGGGTTCGATATATTCGAGGTTTATTTTTTAGTTATTATTCATGGTTGGTTAAGGCCTCGTTTAGCATTGCTTCTGGCACAGTTTTTGAGGTCAAAAGCTGCTTTTCACCGCAAACGCAATGCTAAACAGATAAAAAAAATTAGCTTCTGCTGTTGAAATCATGGTTTGAAAAGCCAAACCAAAAAGCCAAAAAATATAGCTTTTGGGCTTTAAAAGCTGGTTTTTGGATAAAATGACTTTATTATCCTCACATCTCTACACTTTTATTATTTTAAACATATCTTTTTTTGACATTTCAATTTCCAACAATATTTTTTCACAGCAATGCTAAACACTTAAAAGTTTTTAAACCACACTTTTTCACCACACTTTATATACACATTTTTTTCAACTCGAGCTTTTCCCAACCCAAGCTTTTTCAAACAGCAATTCTAAACTAGCCCTAAATGAATATTCTTTTGTGCTAATGAAATCTTCTCCTATTTGTTCCATCATCATCTAGAAAAACAAACAAACAAAAAGTAATTAAGTCTAAGAGGTTTTACTGGAGCACTAAATCAAAAATTAATTATTATAAAATGAAAATGAAAGGTTAAAAAGATATTTTAAAAAATAACTGGATGTGACCACAAACTATAAAATCCCCAAAAAACCAATGGTCGTTTAACATGTGAATGTATCTGATGGGCAAAAGCATCATTTCAAGAATAAACCCCCAAACAAAAATAACATTTATTAAAAAATTAGTTTACCTTAGTTTACTTTCTGCTGATAAATTTAAAACAATTTTCTGGTCACAGATTCTTGCTTTTTCGCTGCTCTATTTTCCGCATTTGTTTTTTATGTTTTTGTTTTTATTTTTCTCATTCGAAACTAAAAACCTCAGGAAAAAATAAATATATTATAAATCTTACATAAAAAAATAGGATAATGTCATGAATAACTTTTAAAGTTTATCAAATTTATCAATGTGGTATTTGTATTTTAAAAATGTCTATTTTGTTACTTAACATTTTTATTCTGTTTGCTATTGTACTACCTATCAATGACATAATTAAATATTGATTACATAACTTTTGTATCCAATAAAAATTTAACATGTGACACCATATAATGATGTTACATGTATTACCAAAAAATTTATTATTTTAATTTAAATTTAATTTTTTTACACGTGGCACCACACAGTGATGCCACGTGTAATAATAATTTTTTTATTGTTTTAATTTTAAAAAATATTTTTTCTCTATCCACCTTTTAATTTTAATAAAATAATTTTAACAAAAATTAAAATAATCAAATATTTTAATTTTTGTAATTTTTAATAAATATTTTTTTTAAAATTAAAACAATAAAATAATTTAATTTTATATTTTGATTTTTGTAATTTTTAAAAATAAATTTTTTTATAAATTTTCTTGTAAATTTTCTGATATTATAAATCTTTTAACAAGCAATTTTAAAATACTTTATATTTTAAAATTAATTTTAGTTAAATATATATATTTTTATTTTTAAATAAATTTTAAATATTTTTAAATATTTTTTAAAATTTTTTAATAAATAAACATATTCAATTTTAAAAAATATAATTTTAATATATATTTTTTTTAAAAAATAGATATTAATTTTTAAAAATATAATTTATATAATTTAAATATATATATATTTTTAATAAAAATTCAGATATTAATTTTCAAAAAATCAAATGCTGTCACGTAACATTACCTGATTAGTCAATGTCAAATCATTATCTATATTTTAAGGTATTATGTCAATGTACCACATTAATACACGATTTGATAGTACAGATATCACATTGAACATTTTTATAAGAGTTTTGCTAACGAGTGTCAAAGTACTTTTTAAGATTAGTTAATATTCTATTTATAGTAATAATGTTGCATTAAATGCAATAATTAGTAACTTTTTTTATCATTTTCAATACATTGAATAAAGATATTATTATAAGTAATAACTTTAAAGAGTGCCTTAGAGCACTCGTGAGCAAAATCCTTTTTATAATACAAATATCATTGATAAATTTGATAAATTTTATGGATTATTTAAGACATTATTCCATAAAAAATTTATCTTTATTCAAACCCAAACCCAAATCTTTATACTTTATATTTTTCATTTTTATTTGATTTTTGGGATGGCAGCTTCATCACTGGCAAGTCCGCTATGCACGTGGCTGGTGGCTGCCTGCATGTCGGTCGCGTGCGGGAGAGACCAGTCACAGTCTCCAATGCTCCACTCATCCGCCTCTGCTGCTGCTGCTTCTTCTTCTTCTAAGAGACTCGGCCGTTGGGCCCGTAATAGAAGGAAAGCTCTTCTTTCTCAATGCTGCAGCGGCTCAACCAGCAATTCTAACGGGGGCTTGATTTTGTCGATTTGGGGATCCAGCATTCAAGGCTTGATGACTTCCTGCTTGGCTTTTGAGCCCTGTAACGACTTCTATTCCTCCAAATATGGTAACCTGTTTGGTCAAAATGGCAGCTTTTTTTCTTTCTTTGGATCCAAAGATGTTTCCTTCAATAATAATCGCAAGCACCGAAGGCTCAATCGAGGAGCTGTCCGTTCTGGTAATTTTAGCTTCTTCTTTTTATTCAATTGGAAAGAGAATGTTGGTTTTTGCTCCTTTTCAAATTTGGGTTCTTTTGTTTTCTGTTCTTTCTCTAGCTGTTTTTATTTTTTTAATATCTGACAAAGGTTTAGTCTTCTTTACGCATGATTCGCATGAATTTTAATTTCTTTTGTTGTTTGGAATTTGACCCTTTTCTTATAGAAGTGTGTTCTTTTATATATATTTTCCCTTTCTTTAATTGCTTTGCTTCAAATTTTCCATCGAAATGAAAATGGAAAAAACAATTTGAATATGGATATATAGTGAGATTTTTTTTTATAATTTGGGACCTTAATCGCAATAAGGTGAGATATGGCAAGGGCTTTTGTGTTATATATAAAAAAAACTTAATTATGATTCAACTAAAATATTCTAATTAGTTAATATCAAACCAAACCAACAAACCTTAATCCCAATATATTTGTGGTCGGTTACAAGAATCAAGACATTAAACATTTACGCCAGTTACACGAATAGTCTTCTTCTAATCATTCCTATCCACTACCATCCTCTTTTCAAGTTCTAATAGTTTCATAACATTACCTCTAATCATGTCTTTGTTGGACTCCCCTTCAACCTTTTATCCTTTTGCACAAGATAAAAACACATGGTTTTCTCTATGTTTGCGTCTGTGTCTTATGTGTCCAAACCACCGGAAACGGTTTTCTCTCACCTTATACTTTATAGGAGCAATCCCAACTTGAAGACGAATATACTCATTTTTAACTCTGTCCTTCCTAGTCACCACACATCCATCTTAACCTTCGCATCTCGGCTACACTGATTTTTGTATATGTTGCTTCTTGTTAGCCCTACATTTTGTACCATATAGCAAAAGATGTTTGATAGCCTTCCTATAGAACTTCCCCTTCAAACTCAAATGTATATTGCTATTAGTTCTATGATGATGGCAAATCATTTTTCTCAGATAATCTAAATTTAAGAAAAACAGATGATACATGTGCAAAATTTGGGTTTGCCTCTGCAAACCATATAATAATAATTAAATTATAAATATCACAGATTTTTCTCTCTCTTCCCCCCATGCCTTCGATCTTGCTTTTTATCTCAGGCAAGTTGGTGTAGGCTGGTAGTATTTATTCTCTTGTCTTGATGGGCATCCTATAATAGTCTTTTCACGGGTTTGCTGCCAAATTCGATATAAATTAGGAACATATTTTTTTGTGCATACTAAATTTCTTGGCTATTCTATGATATGTTATTGTTTGGATATCTGTGTATATTATCTGCTGAATGTTGGTGATAGAGAAAATAAATTTCTTCTTGAACAGAATTTCATAAAACTTACCAGTTAAATTACATGCAATCTGCGGGTTAATTTATTTAAAAACTTAGGAGAAGCCATGGCTATAGCTGTCCAGCCCACAAGAGAAATCACAACAAAGAAGAAACCTCCTATGAAGCAAAGACGAGTTGTTGTGACAGGGATGGGAGTGGTAACTCCACTTGGACATGATCCCGATGTCTTCTATAACAATTTGCTTGAGGGTGCCAGTGGTATAAGTGAAATCGAGACTTTTGACTGTGCCCAGTTTCCAACTGTAAGTAGAGTTTGAGATCTCTCATCTGCTCTTGTTTGCACTAGTGCTTAGTGCTCCCATTTTCTCTCCAGAGAATTGCTGGAGAGATCAAATCTTTCTCAACCGATGGATGGGTCGCACCAAAACTTTCCAAGAGGATGGACAAATTCATGCTTTATATGCTTACTGCTGGAAAGAAAGCCTTGGAAGATGGTGGAGTAACTGAAGATGTAATGGAGGAGTTAGATAAAGGCAAATGTGGAGTTTTGATTGGTTCAGCAATGGGTGGCATGAAGGTAAATTCCGCATCTTTAGTTTATAAGCTCTTATTTTATAAAGATGAGGGATGCTTGGAAAGAAGAAAAGAGCCGACAAACACTTCTATTTATTAATATTAAACTTGATGCAAATAGAACATGACCATTAGCTGCTGGGCGTCATGGTTTTAGTACAACAGAAAATGCTGACTGATAATTACCTGCATACTTTAAGCTTAGCATTTAAAGCAGCCGGCCTCAATAATGTAAAATATTTTGCTAGAAAATGGAAAGCTGTATGGTATATAGCACCAGGCATGAGAGCACATGACCTTAAAACTGGATTAAGAAACATACTATTTTAGCAATGTAGTTTTCCTTTGTCTATCCATTGATTCATTTAGGTGGTTTGTTGTGGAATGAACATGTTTTCAATGATGCAATTGAAGCTTTAAGGATCTCATACAAGAAGATGAATCCTTTTTGCGTACCATTTGCTACTACAAATATGGGTTCTGCGATGCTTGCAATGGATTTGGTTAGCTTAAATTTAGATTCTGCAATGTTAAGATACACCTTGATGCATTTTGAAATTTGGACTTCGAGCTTTAAACTGATGATTTCTTCAGGGATGGATGGGTCCTAACTATTCAATCTCCACGGCATGTGCTACAAGCAACTTTTGTATATTAAATGCAGCAAACCACATCATTTGAGGCGAAGCTGTAAGTTGAGCAAAGAGAAACATCCAATATTATCATGGTATCATTGATTGCACTATATCTGAGGTATGTGAAACAAAATTGCAGGATGTGATGCTCTGTGGTGGCTCTGATGCAGCAATTATACCCATTGGTATCTTGTTCTCACTTTCTTATTTGACATCATTTTATAATCTTTCCACTTGGTACAGCTGGACATACTCTATTTTGTCATTTTTGATTTAGTGTTGGGAGGATTTGTGGCATGTAGAGCACTCTCTCAGAGGAACAATGACCCTACCAAAGCTTCACGCCCTTGGGATGTTGTAATGTTTCTGCAACTTCTGAGCTTCCAGACCATCATTTTTCCTTTTGCTGTTGGTTTTATCTCCAAGTTCTAGAACAAAAGCGGTAAATCTGAGAATGAGTTAATGAAGTAAACTTGGTGGAAACTAATGATAACTATTCTTATCATTTGAATGAGTAAGCGGCATGGTTATTTTGTTAAAAACGGGGTCTTCCTCTGTTGTTGTCATGTCTTGCAACTCTTTAGGTCACGACTCAGAATGAGTAAGATATGCATCTGCACATGGTACTTTTGACAAAGTTACTCTATATATTTATCTAGTATTTTCTAATCAAAGGCAGTTACTAAGTTCACATACTTTTCCTCAGTGTGCTTCATATGGGTTATTTACCTGGATAATGATTGTAATTTTTCCAGAGTCGTGATGGATTTGTCATGGGGGAAGTTGCTGGGGTTCTGCTTTTAGAAGAATTGGAGCATGCTAAGGTACACTCTCGTTAACCCTACAAAGCCATGTAGTTGTTTGTAGTAAAGTTAATGAATATGTAGATTAATTTCCTTCTTAGAAGGGAAAATTACCAAGTTTAGGTTTCTGATTTTGCAGAGGAGAGGTGCGACCATCTATGCAGAATTCCTTGGTGGAAGCTTCACTTGTGATGCTTATCACATGACTGAGCCACGCCCTGATGGTAATGAGCCACGTCTTTTTTACTGCAATTCTTTCTTCTTTAATCCCAATTTTATTTCTATATGGTAATTCATTGTAGAGCTTTTGTTTTGGTGATAATTAGTCATGTAGAGCATTTTATGAGAATAATTCTATATAATAGACTATAGAGTTTAGAGGAAACTTAGGTCAACATTGTGATCTACTGTTCTAAATTAGTTGCAAGATTAACACTCATATTTACATAGATGCTTTAGCTATTTGTGGTGGCAGTACCACAAAGACATGGCCGCAACTTGTAATCTGCTTAAGCAGTCAGTAGTTGACTTTGGTTTCTTTTAGGCACATAGGCATGTCTTTGCTTTAGTGCCTAGGATTGCCTATACTTGGTTGTTTTTTCTGTCAGACAATGAGTTCAGTGGTAAAAGGTGTTTTGCTCAAGGCATTATAGAGTACATGACTTGATGTTAGGTAGAGATGCTATTAGGGTTTTAAATTCTTCCATTCTTGCTTGTACTGGTTAAGCAGAATAAATATCTCGAGATTTCGACCTATGCCTCTTCCTCTGGATATCCCAACTGTGATGATGCCCCACAAAATATGGTTTTAGTGATATTTTACATGTTCCTTCAGCAGCAGGACATGCTACTGTATTAAAGATTAAACTAACATCTATCTTGTGAAATCTAAAAATAGGAGTTGGTGCCATTCTCTGCATAGAAAAGGCCTTGGCTCAGTCTGGAGTATCTAGAGAAGATGTAAATTATGTTAATGCTCATGCTACATCTACACCAGCTGGAGACATTAAAGAGTACCAGGCTCTCCTGCATTGTTTTGGCAAGAATCCTGAGGTATATTTTTCTCTAATGCTTGGATCTTTATGTATAATATGTTTCTCAGATTTCTGCAATGTGATTATTGATAAGATCTCCACTATTTGCAGTTAAGGGTGAACTCTACAAAGTCAATGATTGGTCACCTACTGGGAGCTGCTGGTGCTGTGGAAGCTGTTGCAGCAATACAGGTATGCATTTGATTATGCTGTTATGTTCGATTTAGAAAAAACAGACTTCATGGATGTAATTTTGTAGTGCTGAATTTTTGTTGTTTGTGTTCTGTTCTACAAGAAGATTGCTCGCCCTACTTCCTTTCTTTTTCTGTTTTGTGGCTTATATGGTATGAGTACAGATAAAAGACTTGCAGTTGCAGTTAGCTTGCTTCTTATCTTCTTTCTCCCATTCTATTTCCTTTTTTCGGAACATTTGTTCATTGACATGGTAATGGCTAATTATTGTAGTCAATACGGACTGGTTGGGTTCATCCACATATCAACCTGGAAAACCCAGATGGAGGACTGCTATGGTGCCCCTTCTTTCTCTCTCTCTCTCTCTCTCTTTTCTTTTCATTGTTGCTTTTTCTTTGAAAGTTATGCTTTGCAGCAGTTTTTGCTTCTTGACATGTTAATACTTTTTGTAGTTGTTCTTTTTTATGTGATCTATTCTCTGTAATGCTGCACTTGTTGATCTTTTTTAAAGAGAACTCCATCTTTTCTTTTTTCCCTCAAATTTGCCAATGACACTTTCTTATTTTGCTGACACATCTATTCAGGACACAAATATTCTTGTGGGGCCAAAGAAAGAAAGATTGAATGTTAAGGCAGCATTGTCTAATTCTTTTGGGTTTGGCGGCCACAACTCCTCTATCATTTTTGCACCATACAAGTAAAATAGTTCAAACATTGCTCTTCCAGTGTTTTCTTAGATTCGGTCGAAGGTATGTAAACTCATTTAAGGACACTTTAAATACAAATGTATATTATTATGTCAGTAACACCTGCTGTTCTATATAAATTTCCATCAACTATCTGGTTGTAACTGTATCTCTTCTGTAGACAACCTCACTTTGAAAGGGTTATTATACGGAGTATGGTGGCGCCAGGTAGCGTAGCTTTAGAAAAGACCCGACCGTATGTGCCTCTGTGTAAGGAGGAAGGAGGACATTCAGAGTTCACTGTTGTTTTTGGAGATTTCATTTCTCATGAAATTATCTACAATGGAGATTTTAGTCTTTTAGTTGACATGGGGCCATTAAACCACCAGTAGATGTAGCTCTCGTCTCGCAGTTTTATGTCTTCATGTACAAGAAAATGACTGATCGGTTGTTTTTGATAAGTCAATTTGTAATGAAGTTTGAATTGGCAGATGCCAGGTTACATTTGTAGAGTGGTGGTTTATGACTTTATGTTCATGCAAAAGCTTGTTTTCTTCCCTATCACCTGACCTGGAAGAAAAAAATGCATTGCCCACTCACATGCCTCTGAAAGGAAAATAGAAATTACCTGTGTATCATTCATGATATTTTCCACAACACCCAGAAAGAGAACATTGGCTCTTTAGCCTTTGTTAGGAAAGAATACAAAAAATGTAAGGATGGGAAAATGTTTAATTCAATGGTAAGTTATAAAAATAAGAAAGTAGTTATGAAATTTAATCATTAGATTAAATGTTTTTCTATTTGCTAAATGTTTTAGGGTTTTACGTTTTCTCGTAGACAGACTAGGTTCTTGTCCTGTAACACTTGCGTATGTTTGAAAACAGACAATGTTTTAGGGGTCACTGGATCCTTTCTAGTTTAGAACAAACACCAATGACCAACGTTCCAACCACATTCGACTCTTCAAATTTTTTTTAAAGTATCCGTATTTGATATTTTTATTTGACTCTTTATTTTTTTGAAATATACTTGTTTGACACTCATATCTAACACATTTTGACATGAATATGATATGTGATCTTCCAAATGTATGAAAAAACATATAAATAATTAAACGTATCCATATTAAACACATATTCAATATTTGATACTCACCCGAGTACGAATAACATAAGTTTTCCTCTGCTGCCGTTGTAATGATATACACTAACATAATACAGTTTCTCCAAATGCAACAAAAAAATCACTTCCAAAATTTTGGCCGAAAGAAATTTTCCAGACCAGCGAAAAGAAAACTTATCTGGTGCTGTATATTGGATGTTATTATTTTTCACCTTTTCCTCTTGCCACCTTTCTTTTGAGTCTTCCTAAACTTCATAAATTTAACAGAGAGTGCATTTGAGGCACTCTTACCTTCAAGCTTTTTTGTCATTTTAACCACACTTGCCATGCCCTTCCTTGCAGCTGCCCGATGTTCCGGCCTACGGCTCATCATCTTGCGATCAAGAGGCCAGTATGCATATGGTTCAAGTTTATCCTTCCTCTTCACATCCCCACCAGCCTTCTTGCTAGCATATTCGTTTCCAGTATATGACCATCCAGACTCTGATGTTTTCCTTCGCTTCTGGTTGTTCCTTGAAGAGCCAACGGAGAAATGACTTTTTGCTTCACTTCTCGCATCTGAATCAGGGTCAGAGGGTGCAACCTTCTTTGGTTTCCTTCCCTCGTGAATTATCAACCGCCCATCAGGGTCAAACTCTGGCTCGTCATCCGAATCTTGCTTCCGCTTGAGATGTGCAGATGATCGAAGTGCAGATCTTGTTTTATGCCGGTCAAGTAAGTCTAGTGGCTCGTCTTCTAACTGGTCAAACAAGTCCTCAGGCAAGCTCTTATCCACTCTCCGCGTTTTCTTAGGCCTAAATCAAAAGGACTGATTTTATCAGCTTAAAATTAACCGGAACGCAAACGCAAAGATAAGGAACCTAGACAGTGAACCTATGCTCTATAGAACAATATCGAAATATGAGATCACATCAAGACTACTCCACATGCACTAGAACTAATAATTAATATACAAAACAAGGAACCGGTGTCTACTGACCGCAGTGAAGATGCTTTTGATTTTAACCTTGAGGAAACTTTGCTCTGTTGGCCAGAAGCCATCTCTGCATCACTATCATCTGTATCGTCGTCATCAAAATCAGAAAATATTTTTGTATGATTCCATCTGCTAAGCCTGCACATTCAAATAACTAGGAAAAATCAAAAGGAGCACAGATAAATAAGACACAGAAAACTTGACCTGGAGCACATTCATCACTCTCTGCTCAACCATAAAGGAAGGAAAAACAGTAATAGAAGGTTCACCAAGGCCAGTGGCCACAGCTTTTGCAAGCTGATCATTAAATCAGTAAATCCATTATAGAAAATTTTGGGAGACAGCCTACTTTTATTAGCTCATAAATATGTCACAGTAGAAAGAATTGCCCTCATTCACAATACAAACCATCAATCATAAATTTCCATGCATGAAAGATATTCAGAAATGCACCATGTTAATGCGGTGTTCACATGATAACATAAATCACCCCAATGCAAGTACAAAGGCAGAAGTTCATAAATATTTGGACATGCATAGCA
This sequence comes from Fremontodendron californicum, assembly GCA_030761205.1. Classification (NCBI taxonomy): domain Eukaryota; kingdom Viridiplantae; phylum Streptophyta; class Magnoliopsida; order Malvales; family Malvaceae; genus Fremontodendron; species Fremontodendron californicum. The sequence goes on from JAULJL010000006.1 coordinate 2,282,321, forward strand.
TGTATATTTTTATTTGCACACATCGGTCTCTATATGATTGTATCAATGCAGTAAAGCAAGGTGAGAAACCTGGATGTAGTTGCCTTTGACAGATGAGATCTACTTTCTACAGAGCTGGCAGCCTGTTTCTTCTCTTTCCTCTCCTTGATCTGTGTTTAAGAATGATCAGCAACATCCTTCAAAATGAAGCCTTGACAGATCTGCATATATATTAAAAATACAAAATGACATTCCTCAACGTACCTTCCGTATGTTAGTAAGGAGCTTCATGTGTTCTTCAGGCATCACAGCCTTTACAGCATCGAGACCACATTTCCTGACTAGCATTTCCAGAAGGAGCTTAACCTGAAATAAGAAGAGACACATCCCTAAGCCAACAAATATACACACACAAAAAGCAAATAATATTATCACTATAAACAGTTCATTTGTATAAAAACATCTTGGTCCAAATTTAAGCTCCCGTTAATTGATACTTCTAAATAAATTAATTCACATAAGCAAAATGAAATAAAATAAAAAACGAACCCTCTAAAATGCATGATGACTTGACAATATTTGAAATGACAAAACTAGAGGTTTCTATAAGGAAAATAAAGTCAGTTATCTCACTAGCAAGTTGAAAAGCAGAATGCATATCAAACTTGTCATGTTTTTAAAGAACTAAAGAATCAAATAGTTCAGAAAGGTAACAATGACCAAACTCAATGGTATATGAAGAGGAACACAAACCTTAGCTTTAAAATGATTTTTGGTATCATCTTGCCACTTCAACAAGCCTTCCACCAAGCTGGCAAGGTGTGCTTGCAAGCCTTCAGCTTTTGATTTGGCCACCAACACTTTCAATAAACCCAAATTAGCCTGCATCATAAGCAGTCACAGACATGAGTGATGCAATACAAAAAACCAGTGTTGTCAAGGGCTAGGCACTAGAACCCTTATATTGCCTTAGGCGCAAGGCGCAAAAAAAGCGTTCACCTGAGTGAAGTAAGACGCAATATGTATACGCGTGTGTTTTTGTATGTGTCTATGTGTGTGTGTGTATATATATATATATATATATATATATATATATATATATATATATAAGCTTAAGATATATAATTATAATAATAAACTCTAAAGGGTGGTCCAGTTTATCTACAAAAATGCAATTTTTTTTTTGTGCCCAATATGCATGAATTTCTTATGGTCCCATATCTGTTGTTGAATACTCAAATATTGAGAAGTGGAGACTTTGATACTATCCCCTTTCTTACTAGTAAAGGTACATCTAATGAAAAAAGTTAAAATAAAAGGGATTAAAGAGAATTTCAATCAGGCGAGCTTTTTTTACGCCTATTGCCTTACAAAAAAGCGCGCCTAGGCGCACCAAGCGTGCGCCCGATGAAATGAGCCTCGCCCGAAAAGGTCTGAGGCGCTTTTGTTATCTAATGCTAAGGCGCAAGGCATAGGCGCGTCTAGACACACGCCTTGACAACACTGCAAAAAACACAATATAAGGAACAGAACCATAAGCAAAATATGTGTGCGTGTGAGAGAGAGAGAACAAACTTTAATAATTTCTCTGTTCTTTCTTCGAAGGAGAAGAAACGTGGAAGGAAGCAACTTGTAAGCAGAAGAAACAAGATCAGAGAACTCATAAGCCAACCGAGCCAAGCCTTTCACAGCAGCACTAATCATGTGAGGAGTTTCTCCAGCCAAACCTCTAGCAACCTGTGATCATGAATAAGAAAAGTTTTGCAATCATTTTAAACATACAAAATCCATATAGAATAACGCTTAGAAGTGACAACAATCAATTTCTTTAAAAGAAATTTTAAAAAAAGCACTTTTGAGACATTTATAATTTGCTAAAGCTACAAAAAGAAAAGAGGTTATAGCATATTAAAGAGAAAAGAGCAAATAAGTTATTAGCATATTAAACAGGTTCAATTTTTTTTTTTTTTAAAGAAGAAACAAACCAGAAGTACATGTAAGACGTGCATTCACTTTTTTGCCAAACCTACAAGACTTGTTGAAGTTGGAGGGATGTCAAAAGGTTTAATACCATATTAAACAGGTGTTCTCTCTGTCCACTTTCGTCTTGATCTCCATACTCATGGCCAATTTGGACAAGGACCTCATAAGCTCTATTTCTAGTTTTCTTATTAGCCTGCATAAAAGTCATCATACAAAAGGAATCAGAAAGCATATGTAGGAAGCAATTCCAGAACTATTAAGATAGTGCCCATACAAAAATAACATGCAATACTATACTTTCTACTTTCAGCAGATTGCTTATTAGAAAAAGACATCATCTCTAGTTTAAAATTAGACATACATTGCTAGTCAGATATTGACATAATACCTCTTTCAAAGCAAGGATAATTTCCGTCAGGAAAGAACTAAGAATCTCATGTCTCCTCAGCTTTGAATCATCCTGTACAAAGGAGCATTAAAAGTTAATCTTCAAAAGAGATTGTTAGAATGATTGATTTAGTCATCCAAACATCTTACGTCTATTCATAAGGGAGACGAAAAATTCAATTTAGTTTCTTATAATTCTTATAACCTTTGAGGCATAGACTATCAGATGGTACAAACAGTCAAGTCTGTGACGTTTGGCAGAAAAGTGGAATGATGGCAGCACTTCAATCATAAGTTTAAGCAATTCCTCCAGTTTAGCTGATAGAAACCCTTCTTGGTTCTGACCAGAAAACAAAAAATATGGAGCCATCATTAAAAATTAAACATTAGAAGAGAGGAGAGAGTGTGAAGTGACAAGAGCGAGATATTGAAAATTAGATATAAAATATACATAAAAATGCAGAGACAAAAGAAGGATAAAATTAGAAGCATTTGCAATGAAAAGGAGATACCCTGAGAATTATTGAAAGAACTTTGTAAGCCTTCTTCTGAATCAAGCCATCGACATCCTGCAGATTAATAATACCATTTTCATCATAATAACTTAAACTCTACAACATAAAGATAGACTTAATCAAACAAGTGACATAATTAGTATCACCAGATAACATGGAATTGTTAAACCAACCTGCAATGCAGGTTTTATTGCACTGAATAAGACATCTAATGCTGGCTCATCTAAACCAGGCAATAGTGAAACTGCCAGGTCAAATAACCGTGCTCTGCAGTTAACATGAACAGGAAAGAATACTGTCATTAAGCACCGTCGAACTGCCATGTCTACAAAATGTACAAATATTAAAAACTGCAGAGTCACCTTTTGAGAGATAATGAGGTTTCAGATGATGAATCATCGACCTGCATAGAATTATTTTTCCTTGATGCCTCAGCTATCCCAGCCTCTTGTGTGACTTTCAAAAGCCTGTGCATTGTCTTTTTAAATAAGGTTCTGACAACATTCTCATGTGCTATGGAAGCAAACTCCCCAATTGTGGACTGTAAATGGAGCAAAAATCATTATGAAATTGGGAACATTAGCATACAAGTATCTAAGGCTTTTCTTGGTAGGACCGAATGATGAGAATTTTTTAATCTAATGGTTAGGTTTTATGTTCACTTTTCTAATTTGCAGCTTAACCATTGGATTAAAACCTTTTCTTTCCTTCCTACTTTCCATCCTCCCAACTAAGCAAAGCCTAAGGCAAAGAGACTAATGACAGAATGGAATGGTGCACTCTCATTAATTAGGGCGGTAAAAGTACCTGCAAAGAACCACCCTCATCTACTGTAGATTCCATGAAGATCCCTGACAAAAGTGACAACAACTGTGGAGCAGATGCAGTTAGTACATTCAAATTGTCCCCAGCAATCTCTGGGGTATAATGAGACATAGCTCGCTGTTTGGCAGGACTTAACTCAGCACCATCCAAATTGTCTTTTCCTTCCTTAATTTTCTTATTTTGTTGGATTAGAATCTGCAAACTTGAGCATATTATTCCACGATTATCATGTTCTTCATGAAGGGCACTGCATATAGGCCTTAGAAGATCCTTGAAGCTTTTGGCAGTATCCAAAGGATAATTACAAAAAGAGGGTAACAAGGACCACATTGAGTATACAAGAGCATCTGCACTTCTTGATGAGAACATCTTTCCTTCTAGTTCAAGCTGCCAAAAGTAAGGAGTAATTAGGAGAGGTTCAGAAAATTAAAAGATGAACACATCAAGAGCAGGAATTTTACCTTCCGAGATCTCTGCTTCATTTCTCCAACCAGACCCAAAAGTGTCTCACTAAAGAAGCTCAAATGAGCACCTACAATATGCTCCTTCAGAATTGGAAACAGCCAAACATTTACATTTGAAAGGTCGTTAGCCTGCAAATTCAGCGGCAAAATCCCTAAAAATGTCTCAGGCCCCATTGCACCAAGAGCAGATCCAACACATTTATGTAACTGCAAAAGAACAATTAGTCAGTATATCCGCAGGTTAATTCCAAGATCGAGAAATATAAAAAACCAAAAATGAAACAGGTCAGAAATGCAAAAATTGAAGTGAGCAAACATATCAATCATGAAACATTGCGAAACAGACATTGGCAAGATAACTGATGTAGGAGGCATAGTCTGCCATACCTCATTTATTTTAATTTCCGACTCTTATTGGTCTTTGAATGTTTATATTAAACACAGTTGTCAACATAACTACCATTTTGTACATCATATTACAAAAGCTTTGTTTAACTCCTGACCAAGATACAGATTCTCCAGGTCAAAGAATACCTGTTTTCTGTAAGGAAAATCCTCATCTGGCAAGCTTTGCATGTCAGCCAAGTTCTTAAGGGTTCCCTTCATAAAATATGAAGAATAATATCCTGTAGAATAGCAACCAGGTTAAAATTTTACTTCATTTAAAAGAACACACACGCTGAAACAGTACCAAGAGAAATGAAGCAACCAAAGGCACTGACAGTACCTAATTTATCAAACATTGTTGAAACAACCTGAAATGCCATGTCCCACACAGCACTATAATGATAATCAAGTAAGCTCTCAATGGTTGCACAAACTTTTTCAATTATAGTTGGCCCTGACTTTCTATCATCCGAGTTTGAATTAATAATCTGATCCACTCCCTGTTTGATCAAACCCTCATCAATGCAGCCATCTATCAGGGTCTTGAAAGCCTCTGTGGCAGAAAAAACAGCTTCTTCGTGTTCCGACCCCAGAATATCTATCACAACAAAAATCCAATAATCATAACAGAACATCTTTTAGATTTCTTCACTAAAAACAATTGCTAACTAAACTAAAATATCAAACCTTTGAGTGCGCTGAACACAATGGGGAGTTTAATCACACAAAGTTGTCTATTAAGAAAATATACTTTTAACATTCCCGAACTCAACAAACGAGCATTAAACGTCATGCCAACTGCAGAAGTTTCATTCGCAGAGACAGAATAAGCCATCGAAGATAACAAATCCAGCAATGCCTCAGCCGAAACCTCTACATTTGGATAAGTACAAACTACATTTAAACTATCTGTTACACGCCTAGTAACAAGAGGTTGCCGAAGTTCCAATAAAGTTTTATAGTACTTAAGAATTGTAGTCATGTATTTCATCGACATAAGCGGAAGAGAGTCCTTAAGAGCATCCAAAACATAGAGAACTTCCTGAGCTCCTTTCGTCCCATCGCTAGAATTCGCGTTTGAACCGCCCGCAAGCAGAAGAAACCTCTCTAATAAGTTCGATATAGCTTCGCTCGCAGGTAACAGCACTGGCGTCCCTCGCAAGCTTTGTAAAACATCACGGATACACAAATGTGATTGTCTTCTCACCTATTTCGAAAATTAATTTGCAGAGAATAAAAAAAAATGAAGCGGAATTTGATCGAATTTAAACTTTTAGATTAAAAAAAGGAAATAAAAAGATATTACCTTAGAGCGGGAATCGGTTAAGTATCCGAGTATAACACCGTAATTTTGTGATAAATCAGACCAATTAACTTTCTCTCCGGTAATCAATAACTGAGCTAAGCATTTCAAACCTGACGTCAGCGTAACCTCCGTAACGGAATTTAATCTTAGGACGGTAACGACAATTTTCGAAACGAAATCTCCTTTCTTTTTCAAAACGGCGACGGGGATACGGGGGAGAAGGAGGGAGAGGATGGTGGTGAGAGACTGGATGACGTGAGGAGGAGAATCCGGTTGGGAAGCGAGGCGGTCGAGGGAAGAACACGTGGCACCGAAGTAGGCGACTGGAGTGAGAGGGAGGTTTTGCTCTTTGAGCTCTTGAGACATGGCGCCGATGGTGGCGCAAAGGCGTTGGCTGTCTTCTTGATCGGATTTCGAGAAGTGACGAAGAATCGAGTCGCAGAAATCGCCGGTTGGTGAACCCGTGAAGAGGTCCAAACCTTCCATTTCGATGCCTTCCATGGTGAAAAAGCGTTTTCTAGTTTAGTGTGTTCTTTTTTCTCTGTCCCTTGAAACCCCAATTTAGTGATGGGAGAGAAGCTAGGGTTTATGTAGCAGGAAAAAGAACAGGGTTTTTTGTTTTTGTTTTGTATCAATGAGAATTGGTTAAGGGCTAAAGGTGTTTTTATTATTGGATTTGAACTAAGGCTTCAGGCCCATTAAATTAAAGAAGTGTTTCAGATACATTTCTCACATTAACTTTTTATCTTATAATAATATCATTTTACGATTTTTCAATTATTTTAGCCTTTGTTTAGTCTCTTTTTTTTTAACTTGCTTATTATAAAGTTATTATTTTAAATAAAAAAAAAACAACTAAATTATTATAATTAATATATAAAATCAAATTATAACATATTGAGTAAAAATCAAACCATGCATTGTTTTATTTAAAAATGTACATAGTTTATATTTTATACGTTGTTCGTATAAAATATATATTATTTGCTTTACAATGAAACTTGTTTTTATTTTCAAAAAAAAAAAAATATAGAAAAAAATAAAAACAAGAGCATTAATTTACAAGTTTTCACTTTGTCATTCTCGTAAAATTTGTTCATGTAATCATGTTTTTTTGATAAAAAAAAATTTAAATGAAAAGAGGTTATCCAAATTTAGAATCAGAACATGTCACAAATTCACTTTGAATTAATTTAGTTTTTGATTTTAAGGAAAGAATCAATGCCCTCTTTTCTCATCCAAAATACAAGACAAAAATATTGATAGTTCGAAATAGGAAAAGAATATCTTATACTTTAAATTTAACTTTTTGAGCATAGAATTCATATATTATTTTAAGTCAAATATAGTTGCATTTAATTTTGAAGTTGAGTAATAAGAGTTTCATTATCGATTCATTATCATTTTTAACTTTTTTTTTTATAATGAAGGTCGCTAGAAATAAGATGATTGAATATGTTAAGATTCGAATCTTAAATTTATTAAATATCAACTCTTAAAAATACGATATAAATCAATTAAATTAAACTATGTATTTTTATTATTTTTAAATTTTAAAAATAAAAAATAAATACAATAAAAAAAAAAAGCAGATCCCCTTTCATTATTTTTTTACATAAACTTTTCAACACACTTATTAGCATTATTAATATTATTAATATGTATAGAACTTATTTATGAATTCTGAAAGTCATATTTATGAATTATGATTAAAAATATATTAAAAAGTAATTGATAATGGAGGGATATTACCCATTTTTTTGCTAATATATATGTAGCACAAAATATTACATACAGTTTCTGCAAAAACAAGATAAACTAAAAGTAATCAAAAAAGAAGAAAAAAAAAAAGAAAAAAAGAGAAAGAACACCATAAACATGATAAGCCAACTAAATCACAACCGTCCATCATTTAGCATCATGATTAAGGATTCAACCGGTGCCTAAGACGACTTTCATCAAGCCTATTAATCATATACAAAGCATTACTGGTAACCTTAGCCACATTCGTGATCTTCCTCTTCACATCAGATTTCACCTTACTATCAACTCCTTCAAACCCATCAAGACACGTGTCCTCATACGTCAGAGCCGCACTCACCCATGTCTGCGCATTACTCATCTGAAACTCGAACGTTTCCGCTCTCAAGTGTTTCAACTCCCCTAGGGTCTTGCTCAACTCGTCCACCGACTCAGCTATCTGCTCCACGCAGTCACTCAGTGCAACTCGTTCCCTTTGGCTCTTCCCCGTCACGCTGGTTGTCAAGTAGTTTGACACTTTGCGGGCACGAGCGAGGCTGACTTTGACCGCAGCCTGGGCCAAGTCGCGTGGGGTATTGACAGGGCCAGAGTAGGAAGACAGGGTGCTTAGGCAGAGGCTTGGGTAGCTGGCGTGGACGCATGATGAACGCACCAGATCTGGTGGTGTACCGTGCTTTGATGCGGCGGCGGCGGCGGAGAGGAAGAGGAGGATAGTTAGGAGAAAGAAAGGGAACGCCATCATTTTTTAGTGCTGTTAAGTGAGTGGGGAGCTGAACTTTTATAAGGGGAGAGTGAACGTTGGATTAATGGCACGCATTTATAGTTGAGTTAATGACTAAATTATCCTCAAGATTGTTTGAACATCACAGTACTTGTATGTAATGACTATTATTTGTGTATAATATAAAGGGTAGAAGTGGGAATTCGGGCGATGAAAATTATTGGGAGTTAATGAACCGCGGTTACAGGCAGCAGTCCAAAGCAACGAACAGGAACAAAAAACAAGACGTCGGCAAATAATTAATTAGAGACCAGACCTTACCTTATCCGACATTTCTATTTATTGGCTTTGGCCTCTCTTACGGTCTTAAAAAATGAACACGAAGATGAGTTTCACTTCTACTCCCACGCCACGCCACGATAGAAAAAAAAAAAATATATATATATATATATATATAAAACGATTTTTTTATGTCAGTATATTTTTTTTTTTATTTAAAATATGTCATATAATCAAAATTTTTAAAAAAATTACGTGATATAATTTGAATACAAAAAAAAATATGCTGATATGGAATATATACCTCTTTTCCTTTCTTACACTTTTTATGAGTCTCGTTAACCAATATCTTTAGATATTGTTTAAAGTTAATTAATATAATATTTATAATAATTTTATATTAAATATAAAAATTAATAATCTTATTCATCATTATATATAATAATCTTACAAAGTGATTAAAAATATTCGTTAGCAAAATCCCTATAAGAACGAACACCACAAATCGATGATTGTTTTGGTTGCTAAGATCTTTTAAGGCTTGTCTCAAGAATCTAGAACTGAATCTTAATTTGTTGTGGAACTGAGGATGAAAAGGATGAGAAAATTGTTTCTATTGGATCAAAAAAAAAATAGAAACATCACAATCTTAGTACGAAAATTAGATGGATGGTTCTGAATAGTGAACAGTTTTTTTTTTTTTTTTTAATCTACAAACGAAAACTCCATGAATGTGGGGGGGCCTGACAAAAAAATAAATAAATTATTGAAGGTAACCTGATAAAAGCCTCGGTCTCAACTCCCAAGCATATGAAGTTTTTGATGCTCTTTTTCTGCTCTGAAACAGGGCATGTGCGAGAGACAGTGTAGCACGGGTTGTCATATGACCCACCACCAGCCCCAGGCCACCACCATGAAACTAATTATCGGATATTATTCATGCCTGATCGGGTTAAGGTTTAACCTAATTCAAAGACTTTTTCCAAATGAGCAAGTTGACATACATGCATGTAATTCATTCCATCCTTCCGGTGACCAAGAATGTTTCACTAAATCGCACATTAATCTTATAAATGTTTCTGGGATAAGTAATTTCTTTAGCCAAAAGAAACAGTTAACTGCTACAATACAACAGTCTGATAACATTTAATAAAACATGGAAGCATTTAAGCACTGTGCATTACAAAGATGTTTATTGACAACATCAATGTTCTGCACAATCGAACAACATACTTGATATGGGCCAAACACTTGTATAATAGTCTCTGAGAATGATTGCGCACTGTCTATTGTATAATAGTATCATCATTAATCTTTATATTCATATGTCTAAACTCACTAATAACAAGATGTAATATATACGGCTAGAGACAAGGACGTAAAGAATAGTTTGTATTGTTTTTTCACAGCCAAAACATGTGTTGGGCAATCTCTGGTGCATATAGGAATTGGGACAAGTTACTCTGCAATTTTGGATGGGACATTGGAAAGGGTTTTGTCCATGTGAAGGCTGAGTTGCAATCAGTGAACCAGAGTGTAGGAATTGGCAATGGTTGTGGGGTTTGGATCACAGCACAAATTGGGCCCTTTACCATTAAATTGGGTGGTCCGGCTTCCATCTATAAGGTCACACTCACATTGGCTAGTTGGGACTTGGGACCTTAAACCGCTCATTCCATCGAGCTTCTCTATCCGGCCAATGGAAAACCCGGTAAGGAATCCTTTTTATCCTGGAGGAGTGCCTCTCACTGTGTCAGGCCATTCTCATTTATGTATTTTGGAATTCGGACCCATTATTGCCACTTTTTTCCTCGTAAAACTGTACGGTGCATCATCATCATCATCATCCACTCCCAGCAAGGCAGATGCTTTATTTAGCTGTCATTTGGAGTTTGAAAGCTAGCATAGCAAGATTTTCCTGCTTCGAGGAAAAAGCTCTGTTTGTTAACAATTAACATCACTTCACAACCCAGTTTTTACTTCATGGGATGTTTTCTACTTTCTAGTTATTCCTCTTTTGAGAGAAGAGAACAGTAGGAAACAGGATATATATATAAACTACTTCATTTTTGTCTGTCATTGAAGCTGTTCCGTTTCATGACTGAAATTTTCATTGTTAAACTAAATTTTACTTCAATGCTAATCCCTGTCGTGGAAATTAGCAACAGAAAAAATGTCACTTATCTACCAGTCATAAAGCTGTATAGGATAATTGAGAATCCAGAATTTCGTTCAATAATTATCCAAATAATTGCAAAATTTTCAAAAGTATGGATCTTGTGATGGGAAGGTCACTTAAGAAAGCTGCTAGTTTTACTTGAAAGGTCCGCAATGTATGGTGGAGAATGCAGATGCATGCTGCAGTAGAATATGCCATTTTGGAGGCATAGGGCTCATGGCTGCTGATTTTTACTTTCAGAGTATTTTTTCTGGTGGGGCACTTCACGATATATAAAGCCAACAAATGTACGAACTCTTAACTGGAATCCATTATTGATTTGTTTCCTTCATGGAAAGTTGAAAGCACATATTGGGATGAGCTTGCATTGGATCTGGGTGGCATGCACTTGGGATGTGAAATAACTGATAAGAGTTACAAATTAATTTTACACTGATGAAAGGTTGCTCAATGCTGCTCATCATGGATGAGCATATGACAGACAAATTGATAGTCTTTGCTTCCATAAAAGGGTTTCATCAAAAGCCAAAACCATTCCCTTTGCTTGCAGATCTAATCTAATAGATATAACTGTGATAAAAATGAAAATTATGGTGAATATTCATGTCATGGATTCATGCTCTTTCACCATTGATTTGTCCCCTGTTTGGCTATAAAAGTAAGGATAGTGTACATAACTTCTCAACTCCATTAAACCTATGTACCATATGAACCATATAATTAAAGTGGAAGAATTAAATGAAAATATATAGCACCAGCATCTGTCTTTTTTTTTTTGCCTCTAATGATAATAGTTGGTAGTCTGTCTATTTATATTATTGGGAAGCTGGTATCCAATCTGTTCCGGAAATTATTGCAAAAGGCAAAAATATATATAAAAAAAGAAAAGAGAAGAGAAGAGAAAGCAGACCCTTTACAAGTATGAATGACATATTTTCAGTCACCATTTATTTTTTGTCATTTATCTAATTTTATATTATTCCTTGTTATTTCCTATTATTTATAACTTTTTCTTTGTAAATTTTAAATGAAAAGATATATATCTTCTTCTTTTTTTCTTCCTTTCTTCATGTTATAATGAGTGCAATATTTGCATATTTATATACTACTACCAATAATTTGTTTGATTGTTGGTAAGTCACAAAGGCAACAATATGTTTCACCAAAAAATAACAAAAGACAGAAACTGAGCATTAATATAAACAATTAATGAGGTGACAAAAATAGGTGATGGGTCATCGAGATTCTAATTTCTACAGCTTAAGAAAAACCCAACCAATGATCCAAACAATATCAGACATTAGACAAATCTCATCGAACAAGCTGGCAATTATAATAAGAACATGGGCACTCGACAGATTTGTTTTTTATGTGTTTCCTGTTCAAGGAAAGGGCTTCTGCCTTCTGAGCTCTGAGTTATTGGTCTGGTCTTCACTTTCGCCCTGGAGAGGCTGACCCTGAGTCCTTGACCCCTCTGATCTTTCTCAGCCCTAAAGTCAAAACTTACACCATTTGTAAAACTATGGTAACCAAGTACAAAGCAATTAAGAAGCCTGGAAACAAGTTTCCTTTCGCTTATTAATTGACTGTGACCACCAAAAGTTGAAACACTTGCCATTTTTTAAGGAGCTCACTTAGCTAACAGTCCGTCATTTCAACTCTTGGAATGATGGACAAACTGTAGCCGTTAGTTTTTAGAGAAAAAACCAGAAGTTTTTATTTTTTATTTGAAGGGTGAAGCTTTAAATTTTTTTAAAATCATTTCATAATCTCATAATTTTGTTTGACAAATCATTACTAAAACATCAAAGTTTTTTACTTTTTTAAAAACTATTTTTTTTTTATAAAATATAAATTACTTTAATTAAGAAAAAAAATACTATATATTTTATCTAGACCTGACAATTCGTGTATCTGTATCGTGTTCGTGTATTTTGTCATGTCATAATCGTGTTTAAGGTATTTTATATTTATATAAATTTTGATATGTTAATAATTTATATTATATAGATTTTGAGACATTCGTATATCCGTGTCGTTTTCGTGTTTTTTTTTTGTGTCGTGTTCGTGTCGTATTTTTAGTTAGTTTTTTCATGTCGTGTCCAATATTGCCAAGTCTAATTTTATCTAAACAAAAAATTAAAAGTTACACTATCACATTAATTTTAAAAATATATCATATTGAGAAATTAATCGTAAAGTATTTTATGTAATTGGATAAAAAAATTAATCAATTTCAACTAAAAAACTTAGTGGCTGTGTTGTGTGTGTTGTGTCCATGATTTCCTTGATAAATCACGGACGGTGAGCAAATAGTTTTCCTTTTTTAAGGGTTCGATTAGCATAGTTGTTGGCACAGTTGCATTTTACCGCAAAATTCAATACTAAATGGATGATTTTTTTTTGTTTTTGTCGTTAAAATTATGATTTGATAATTCAAATAAAAAAAAAGAGTTTTTGCTATTTGAAAATTGATTTTTGGATAAAATGATTTTATTATTCTTATATCTTTAATGCTATGTTTGGGTAGATGTTAGTAAAGCAAAAAGAAAGGAAATTAATGGTTTTTAAAGAAAAGGAAAGAATACATCTTTCCTTTGTTTAGATAATTTAAATGTGTTAGGAAAGGAAAAGAAAGGAATGGTAGCCACCATCATTTGGTTAAAGTGTGGAAAAAAAATGAAAAAAATAAATTATAATATATATTTCCAATTATGCTCTTTCTTTTAATTAAAATAACAATATAAATATTATAAATTAAATAATAAAAATAAAATAAATATTACATTAAAAAAAATATGAATGTAATATAAAAAACAAAAACAAAAATATGATAATAAAAATATTTTATTATAATTTTTAATATCAATTAAGTGAAGCATATAACTTTAAAAATATTGCTTGTAATTTGATAAATGTAGAATGAGTAAAAGGGACATTTTATATTTAAATATATATATTTTTACTTTACTTTCTTTTCCCTTCCTTTTTCACCGATTTGGAGTTTTGAAAAAATGAGTATTTTGAGGAAAAGTGAGAAGGTGTTCAATTCCCTTTCCTTTATTAATTTTTATTTTTAGGATTTTGCTAACGAGTGCTTAAGGGTATTCTTTAAGGTTACTACATATAATAATATCTTCAATCAATGTATTGAAAATGATAAATAAAATTATCAACTTTTGCATTTAATACAATCTTATTACTATAAATAATATATTAACTAACCTTAAAGAGTGCCTTAAGGGTATTCTTTAAGGTTACTACATATAATAATATCTTCAATCAATGTATTGAAAATGATAAATAAAATTATCAACTTTTGCATTTAATACAATCTTATTACTATAAATAATATATTAACTAACCTTAAAGAGTGCCTTAAGGGCACTCGTTAGCAAAACCCTTGTTTTTAATCCAACAAGGGAAAACAAGGGAAATGTTTCCTATTTTCCCTTTCTTTATTTTTCTTTCCCTCCTCTTTCCCCAGTCCAAACATAGGCTAAACTTTTATTATTTTTAACATGTAGTATTTTGATATTTCAATTTCTCACAGTATTTTTTTACAACAATGTCAAACATTTAAAAATTCTTAAATCATATTTTTTCAACACCTTTTAAACACATTTTTTTCAATCCAAATTTTTTCAACGATTAATTCATAAAGATTAAAGAAGATGAAACTGCATGCATAACATTTCAAGTAACAAATTAACCCAAAAAAAAAGAACTGCCACTACTAAATAAGTATGCAAGAAGAGTATGAAAGTACAATTTAATCTAATTGATTTATTCAATTACTTTTAAAAAATAATATCCAACATATTTAAGATTCGAGTTCGAAAATCATAACTACGATCTTATTTGTATATATAAAAAAAAAGAGTATGAAAAGTAATGTAAGAAAAACCAATGCAAATGCTTTTAAAGCTACGTTACTTTCCATACTCTTCATTATATATATATATAAAATGAAGAGTATGGAAAGTAATGTAGCCTTAAAAGCATTTGCATTGGTTTTTCAATGGTTGTTCCATCCAACAAATATATTTACATTTACATGTTTCCACAACCTTAAACCCTAAGTCATTAAGACAATTAAGAAAAAGAAAGAAAAAAAAAAACATTAAACTACCAACTACATTAAATTCCTAAAAAACACCAACTACCATACAGCACAGCTTGAGCTGTACCTTCCTCTCCTACATGGTTCATCCCATAACCTAACAACGTTGCCGTTTATCGCCGTCAAATCCTGATAACGGTACCAACCCATTTCCCCCTTTCTCACGCTCAAGACTCTTTCCCAACTCTTCCACCACTCCCCGCAACTCCCTTCCTTACAATACCCGCCACCGTAACTCCTCCGTTCCGTTACCGTCATTTCACCGTCGACGTCGTCACTCTCTCCATCATCCTCGTAATAAACAGTCAACTTGAACTTCCCTCCTTTGGTCACTCCATCGTTGCAAACTGACTGCGAAACACTCGTTTCCGAAACGGCAGCTGGAGCTGAAAGCGAAGCTGAAGGGATCGGGTTTGCTTCAGCTTCGAGAATTGTTCGAGACTCATCTTGGGCCCGATCAATAATGGACGTCGTCGACGGCTTTTGGTTGGGCTTTGTAACGGAACATGATGAGGTGGCGGCGCCAGCGGCTCTGATCCTCCAAAAACTAACAGCAGCCGTAATAACAGCGACCCACGTCCATATATTATTAACAATCGTGAAAATCCCAAAACTTACATAGTTAAATGCTAAAGCTTCGAGCGGAGAATCCAACAAGTGTTTCATTCTTTTTTTCTTTTCTTTTTTTTGGGGTTTCTCCTTCTCTAAAACTCAGCTGTACCTGAAGATTTTATAGTTTCAGTTCTATTTCTATGGGTTTTAAGAAAAACAATCTGAGGTCTATAAATGGTAAGCTTTTGGGGAGATAATATATAAGATAGAGAAATGTGAGGCGTTAGATATGGGCAAGTTGAGGGTGGGATCTTGATTGAGATTCGAGATGCTAAGAATCGAGAGCTAAGATGCTAATTTGCTAAGTTAGATCCAATTACTTATACCGAATTTTTTTTTTATACTGATTCAGAAGTGGTTGTTCTTTTCTTCTTGTGTTCTTCTCTTGATGCTGACTACTGGTCTATTGCAGCAATAATACTTATAGATAAGGCCGAGAGTAAGAGAGAGAAAGAGCGAACGTGACTGTGGGGTGACGGTAAGACACGTGGGAACAGATAAATGGTCTGTTAAAGAATCCACTGCGTTACGTTTACCTTACATGCTTTAATTGCTTTTTGTCTTTTGATTTTACTGTCTTTCGTGAATGCGTGGGTGTCTGGGTGAAGTGCATTAGTATCAATGGATCTTCATAAGGAATCTCGCTTGGTGAGTATTGATATTGATGATAACAACGACTACGATTTAAAAAAAGAATTAAAGAAATATTAATAAGTGTAGTAAGTATTGGTTAAGATTATATATATATATATATATGAATTTTGTTAATAAGTGTCTTAATTAAGGGTATTTTTTAAGATTATTATGTATAATATATTAATAAGTGTAGTAAGTATTGGTTAAGATTATATATATATATGGATTTTGTTAATAAGTGTCTTAATTAAGGGTATTTTTTAAGATTATTATGTATAATAATATTTTCATTTAATATATTGAAAATGATGAATAAAATTATCAATTTTTGTATTTAATACAATACTTTTACTAGTTAGCAAAACCATATATATATATATATTGTTTAAGGTGATATGTAAATGTTAATCCGTGTTTATAAGCATTAATTAAGGTGATATATATAGAAAGAAAGGTGTAATTAATTGTTTATATTTTAATTCAATAAAAGTAATGTATTAAATGCAAAAAAAAAAAAACAAATTAACTAGTAATTAAATAATCCTTAACTAGTATTATAGACACCGATTAAGCGAACCCTAAAAAATAATAATTAATGGTTTTTTTTTAATTCAATAAAAGTGATGTATTAAATACAAAAAAATTCTTAAATTGATAATTAAATAACTGTATTCATAATTTTCAATGCATTGAATTAAAATATTATTATATAATAATCTTAAAGAGTGTCCTTAGAACACTTATTAGTAAAATCTATTTTTAATTAGTGCTTATAAAATTATAGACGCTGATTAAGCAAACTCATTAAAAAAATTAATACATTATTCTTTTAATTCAATAATAATAAAGTAATAAAAATTAAAAAAATAAAAATTATTTTTTAATTGATACTAGAAGGGGATCCAAAGAATAATTATAATTATTATATGTTTAAGAATCAAATGGGCTTTGACCAATACCATTAATATTGGTTCAATGTTGTAGCTGTAGGGTGGTGCTAATTAACTAGGCATAGCTGGGCAGGTAGACTATGATCATAGCGCAGCTTTAACGCATCCTCTGCATTAGCAAAGGTTGGTAGGGGTAGATTCTCCAGATGCACCCTATACTCATTAAACATGGCTAGCAAATGTTGTGCCAATGAAGAAGAAGAATGAGACAATAAGGGTGTGTGTTGATTTTAGAGATTTAAACAAGTCATGTCCCAAGGATGATTTTCCTCTTCCAAACATTGATACTTTGGTTGACGCTACCGCTGGTCATGAGATGTTTTCCTTTATGGATGGTTTTAGTGGCTACAACCAAATTAAAATGGCACCAGGTGATGCAGAGAAAACGGCTTTCAGAACTCCATTTGGCAACTTCTACTACACTGTTATGCCATTTGGGTTGAAGAATGCAGGGGCAACTTATCAACGTGCTATGACAGCGATCTTCCATGATATGATGCATGACTGCATGGAAGACTATGTAGATGATATTGTTGTGAAGTCTAAAAAAGTCTCCAGTCATTTGGAAGAATTGAGAAGAGTGTTTGAAAGGTGCAGAAAATTCAAACTCCGTATGAATCCTCTGAAGTGTGCTTTCGGTGTTACTGCTGGAAAGTTCTTGGGTTTTGTGGTTCACAGAAAAGGTATAAATGTTGATCCTGCAAAGGTAAAAGCTATTCAGTCTATGCCACCTCCAGTAAGTTAGAAACAACTCAAAAGCTTCTTAGGAAAGGTTTCATACATCAGGAGGTTCGTTCCAGCTCTGGGAGAAATCATCACACCCTTTCAGAGTCTATTGAAGAAGGGAGTTTCTTTTGTGTGGGGTGGACAACAACACAAAGCTTTTGAGAAGATCAAACGGATCCTGAGTTCTCCAATGACAATGACAATGCCGGTTAAGGATCAACCAATGATGTTGTATCTCACTTCTACTTCTCACTCCATAGGTGCTTTACTAGTACAAGAAGTGGATGGGCAAGAGCGACCTGTGTACTACTTGAGTAGATGTCTACATGGTAGTGAGTTGAATTATCCGTCAATGGAGAAGCATTGTCTCGTTTTGGTATTTGCTACTCAAAAACTCCGCCACTACTTCCTAGCTCATAAACTCATAGTGGTGACCAAGTCAGATCCAATTAAATTCTTACTCTCTAGGCCAGCTTTGTCAGGGAGAATAGCGAAGTGGCTTTTGTTGTTAGGAGAGTTTGACATCTCAGTTGTTCAGCCAAAGGCTATCAAGTCTCAAGCACTATCAGATTTGCTAGCATATTTCCCATCTCATTATGATGAAGTTATACCCGATTCTATTCTTGGTGAATTGAATGAAGAGGTATGCTCCGTGAATGTAGAAGAAGGAGAATGGAAGTTGTATTTTGATGGTTCTTCAACTAGAAATGGAGGAGGCGCTGGCATAGTCTTAATTCCTCCAAGTAGAGAAGTCGATTCCTTGATAGAGAGTTCAGAGTTAACCTCCTCTTCTTCAAGTAGAAATGACATCTCTCTGGATGATGAGCCAAGTAGAGAACGGAGCTCATTGATTCCGGGTCTAGAGTTAACCTCCCCAGAATTAGGTAGAGAACCAATCTCTTTGGCATTCAAATTGGACTTTCCTTGTACCAACAATCAAGCAGAGTATGAGACACTTATTTTGGGGTTGTTCACAGCTACTACCATTGGGATTAATAATCTTTGCATCTATGGAGATTCTAATCTCATTGTTAAGCAGGCCATGGTGAGTTTGCGTTGAAGGAACCTATGCTAGCTTCTTATAGAACTCTTGTACAAGCTCTATGGAAGAAGTTTCAGATCATAAGATGTGAACATAGTCCAAGATCCATGAATAGATATGCTGATGCTCTTGCTACCTTGGCTTCCAAAATTCATATTCCAGAGGAGAGCTTGAATATTGCTATGTCAGTGGTTAGAAGAAATTTGCCTTGCCCAGCTAGTGAATTGCTTCAGCCTCCAAATTATGAGGATGACAAAGATTGACGTGCACCCATTATTAATCAACTGCTTCATCCTACTCTTGCTGATATTCCAAACTTGAGACATTTTGTTATGATTCATGGTGTGCTATACCATAAAAATGTTGGTGGGGTGTTAGCAAGGTGTATCTCTAAGGTTGAGGCAAAGGATGTGTTGGAAACATCTCATGAACAGTGGTGTGGAGAGGAAGGTCCACCATTATATCGTTTGGGCAGGCTACTTTTGGCCAACCATGGCCAAAGATGCTTTGATATTACAAGGGTCTTGCAAGAAGTGCTCTGAACCACCAGATGTACAAGAATGTCATTTGTTGGAAGCACTGGAGATTGGCGTAGGCCTTATATTGAGTTTCTCAGAAATGGAGTTCTTCCTATTAATCGTCAAGATGCTAGACAACTCAAACGGAGAGCTCAACGTTTCTTTCTAAGGGAGAATGACTTGTTTCGTGTTTCATTCTCAGGGAGGTCTTTGAAATGTGTCTCTCCAGCAGATGTGGGTTCATTGCTAGAAGAAGTGCATGGTGGGAGTAGTGGAGAACATGAAGGAGGTAGAAAGTTGTATCAGAAGCTCTTAGACTTGGGGTATTATTGGCCAACCATGGCAGCAGATGCTACACGTCATGCAAGGAAGTGCTATCCATGCCAGGTTCATGGCAACGCCATACATGCTCCAGCAGTAGAGCTCCATAGCATCACTACTCCTTGGCCTTTCCATACTTGGGCATTTGATCTAATCGAGCCTATCAATCCTCCTGCTAAAGGCTACACATGGATACTAGCAGCAACGGAGTGTTTTACAAAGTGGGTGAAAGCTATCCCTCTGAAGAAAGCAACAGGTCCAGCAGTGGCTAATTTCATTAAGGAGTACATTATATGTCGTTTTGGGATACCAAGGAGAATCTTGTCAAATAATGGAACTCCTTTCATTAATAGTAACATGAGGGAATTGCTTGCCTTATATGATGTAGATCATGTTAAGTCAACTCCATACTACCCGAAAGGCAATGGCCAAGCTGAGGCAACAAATAAGACTTTGCTGAAGGTGTTGAGTAGGATGGTACATGAAGATCCAAAGATGTGGGGAGATGCATTGCCAGTGGCACTATGGGCTTACAGGATTTCCAAGCGTGGACCTACAAAGGAAACTCCTTTTTCACTGGTATATGGAACAGAAGCTGTACTTCCTGCCAAGATACTAGTTCCGTTTGCAAGGTTAGCATTAGACGCTGAACTTGACAACGATAGCCTGCTGATGTTGGAGTTAGAAGCACTAGAAGAAATGAGGGATAGAGCAAGGAAGAATTTGATAGTGTATCAAAGGAGGTTGAGTAGAGCTTATGACAAGCTCGTAAAGAGGAGAAACTTTGAAGAGGGTGATCTAGTTCTCTGTGCTGCCGAACACGTCAGAAGAGGAACTTCAGCTCCTAAGTTTAGTCCAAAGTGGGAAGGACCTTACATTATCCATGAAGTGAATGATAGTGGTTACTGCAAGTTGATCAACCCAAAGAATAATGCTGTTACTGCACCTATTAACTTTCAATATGTCAAGAAATTCCATGTATGAAATTCGGACCCTGTCTCTAATTATTTGTAATACTTTTGTAATTAGAAGTTAATTGCATGTCCAGCACTTATCTTTTATTATAAGTTGACTACTATGTTCCTCTCTAAAGATCTATGACATGTATGAAAATTGATGAATTTCAGTCGCAGCTTTATCACTTAAAATCTGGCTGTACTCTATTGTTTCTATCATAGCGCAGCTTTAACGCTTACTTTGACTATGACATTGATTATAAACCAGCCGCAGCTTCATACTTAAATTTTGGCTGTAATGTGATAATTATATTTTGGCCGCAACTATAATCGCTCATACCTTGGCCACAAGTCGCTTATTGGGTTGAATGGTTTACTTCATTTAAGGTTGAGATACAATCTCCCTAATGAAAGCAGATAGTTCCCCTTGGCCGCAGCTCTAACGCTTATTTTAAAGGGTTGAATAGTTTACTTTATTTAAGGTTGAGATTCAATCTCCCTAATGAAAGTGAATAGTTCCCCTTGGCCGCACGACTCTATCAAAAGTAAAAAGTGTGTGTGAAGAACGTATGACATTCACATAAGTACACAATTGCTATAAAAAAAATTTAGCATAATATATGTATGTTTTATTATGATGTAAAAGTTCAAAGACAACTCCGATAAAAAAAAAAAAAAATCAAAATGAAACAAGTCTACTCCCTTATGTTGTCCCATGGAGAAGAATTAGAGCTACGAAGATGATGAATATTATCTAGTTGGTTCTGCAACTCCAGGTTCTTGCGCTGATATATCTCTGTTTCCTGCTTAAGAGAATCAAGTTTCTGTCTAACTTCATCCAGACTCGTCTCTACCTGAGCTTTGTCTACCTCTATGTTAAGAATAGCTTTGGCCTTAGCTATACAAGAAGTAAGACATCCCAGTCTGAACCCAGTTTTGGTAACCGCATCCATGAGTGCAAACATCTCTTGCAACTTTGCTGGAGGGATATCCGACCATCGAGCATCAGCAATTACTAAAGCCTTACCAAACTGTCCCAGAAAAAATGAAATAAATCCTTCAATCTGAAAGGTGCAAGTAGTCCAGAATTCACCCTTTATTTTATAAATGTCTTCCAAATACCGCTGATATTGTGAGTCAACGGAGAAACCATGAAAATCCACTTTTGAAGTACCAAGAGAAGTATTGACTCCAATAGTATGAGATGGAGTTGACCCAAGGATACTCGGTCCAAAGGCAACTGTTCCGAAGGAAGTGATTGTCCCAAAGGCGGATCCTGTTGCAAAGGTGACTGTTACAGAACTTGTAGCTAGGTTAGAATCTCTAACTCCTAGTACTGGGGAGGAAGGAACAGGAGGAACACCTAGAGCGGTAGTAGAAACCATAGCATCACCAAATTCAGGCTGAGCGGTATCCCTGGTATGTTTCCTCTCCTGACTTTGAACAGTAGCATCACCAAGTTCAGGCTGAGTGGTATCCCTGGTATGTTCCCTCTCCTGACTTTGAGCAGTAGCATCACCAAGTTCAGGCTGAGTGGTATCCCTAGTATGTTCCCTCTCTTGACTTTGAACAGTCTCTATGTCTTGTGGAGAAAAGAGAGCATCAATTTCAGAAGCACAATTCCTTGACTTGGAAGAAGCAGCATCAGTTTCTGGCTCAGAACGATTTGATGCATCATCATCATCATTATCATCGTCATCGTCATCATCGTCACTATCAGTATCAACCTACTCATCTACCTCTTCTACTCGAGGATCACTAGCTTCAAAAGTTGATACACCCTACAAGAAACACAAGTAGAAAAGTGATAAGTGAAGGGTAAAGAGTGAGTATATATAAAAAAAAAGAAAAAAAAGAAAGAAGAAACTTCTTGAGATGCATGAGATGAAGCACGACTCTTTTTTCGTCGATGAAGGATCAGAACATCATCTTCTTCTCCATCATCAATATCTACAACTGCAGAAGTTTTTGGTCTTGGTTTGTCGGGCATACGCAAGGATATGTCGCTAGTAGTAATATTTGGGGGCTTAAGTTCAGCTCTAAGATTAGCTAAAGGCCTCACAAAAACCTTCCACTCATCAAGGCATACACCCCAATAGGCCCGCCAGCCAGATGAACACATGCCAACTCTATCAAGTACTGGGGCAGTTACACTCTTAACTGGAAGACACCTGACTGAATCTTTGAGAAACCATTTAGCAATAGTAGCAAATGTTTCACGGGACATAGAAGGGCCAGGTGGAACTCCTTGATCATACCCAAATTGACGTGCTACCCTAGAGGCCGAATATACTACTGCTGAATATGAGTCCTTAGTAACTCCTGAGCTAGAATTTTCAACCATACAGGGTAGCGCACGACATTGAACCCACAAATAAAAATGCATTCTTTGTACACTCACGGAATCAGACAAGTTATAATAAAGAGTAGGACTTCCATACCCATTGAGCGAGTTAACATATGGCCTAGGTTCGAATTCATCTGCCAGGTCCATCACTTCAAGAACACTTTTCTTTGATGTTCGAGCAAGCCATGCCCAAGCTCTGTAGTCATTCCTGAGAATGATCGTTGAATTAGAAGTCCCGGATGAGTTGTATACATTAGGCTCATGAGCGCAAGAACCGAATCTCTCCCATAGACACATCTGAATAAAAGTGGCATCCACAAAAGTCATGATTTTGTACCGACCAGCTGAATCTTTGGTTTTAGATTGGTACAAGTCCAGTCGTTTATACAAGGACCCCAGGTAGTATGGAGCAAGAGGAAAGTCAAATCCCTTAGAAATCTTGATGGCCAGAGAAACTACACCTGGAGAAATCCCGTCGTCTGGACAGCCTGGAAACACATGTCGTGCCAACCACAGAATCAATAGTGCTATCAGTTCCCACTAAGATCTGGATAAGTAGGATCTGCAGTTTTATCCCTTTTAGAATTATATTTCTGGAAGAAAAGACCTACCCAATTGGAAAATCGTGCAACCTTAGAACTGTTAGTTTGACTCTGGAGCAAATTACAAAAGAACCTGTAAATGTCTCTCTCTTCTTCAGCAAGCCTAATAGAAAAAATTTCATAACCGCCATAACAGGGAAGCTCGAGTAAGATATGCACATCTTCTAGAGTAAATGTGAACTCACCCCAAGCTGTAATCATGGTATGAGAGAAAGTGCTCCATCTAGCAAGAATAGCACGCCACACCTCTAATTTCTTCTCCTTCTTTATTTGGAGAAGCTTGGAACTAATTCGGACAGCATGAAGTACTCCTGCCTTCGAAAGGATGCTCACATTAGCAGGTTTCGCCAAGATTTTATTTATCCACTCATCCCATCCTTGAACTGGACAGGTATTGGCAAGTTTGGTAATGGAAAGTGGAAATTGTCCTTGTTCAAATCTGAACTTCAAGATAGAATTGCCTGGGATATATTCTCTCTCACGTGACTCAGGATTGATATATTTGAAGGTGTATCCAGCTGGCGCAGGTGGATGTTGACCATACTCATTCTCATTTACATATTCCCAAAAACGATCAGCCCCGCCCGCATTGATGATTGAATCCTCCCAATGCCTGGGCATAACAGGGACTAAACCATCTTTGTTCGTTCTAAGAGTAATTTTTTGAGTGAGAATTTTGCCAGCAGTCTGTTTCCTTTTCTTTGGAGGTGGAATAGCATCTCTGGAGAGCTGACCATAACTTGGCCGGTGTATGTTCATAGTTTTCACCATGGTGAGTGTGAAAATCCTGCAAAACAACAACAAAAGGTCAAGTAAGTATTCTTATTCAAGTAGCATAAAAAATTAAACAAAAGGCAAAATCAAAATTTCATATATTTTATTTATTAATTAATTAAAACTTTCTTTTTAATAAAGCATGTTTAAAAAATATATATATATTATTTATTGTTTTTAATAAAGCATGCTTGATCTTAAAAATATTTATTTATTTATTATTCTTGTTAAAAAAAAAACCATGCAGGCCCCGCCTGCAGGTCCCGCCTGCAGGCCCCCCCTGCAGTGCAAAAACTGCACTTCAGAA
Source organism: Fremontodendron californicum (assembly GCA_030761205.1). Lineage (NCBI taxonomy): Eukaryota > Viridiplantae > Streptophyta > Magnoliopsida > Malvales > Malvaceae > Fremontodendron > Fremontodendron californicum. The sequence goes on from JAULJL010000006.1 coordinate 2,307,021, forward strand.
GTTACACCCTATGATACCTAAAAAAACATGAAGACTATAAACTGGTTGTTTCTGAATTATACAATCCTTGCATTAGTAGACGAAAAAAAAAAACATTGTTAGTATATTTGGAACTACATCCTCTGCATTAGACAAAAAGAAACCTTCCCCCAAAACATATTTTATTGAGCTACGGCTAATTTATACAACAAACCTCCCTTACAAAATTGTTTATTTTGTACACACACATGTAGATATCGTTAATTATTCATCTTCGAAATAGTGCCTATTTTATAAAAATATCAAATTGTTTTAAATAAAAAAAAATTGGGGGCAAAATATTTATAAAAAAAAATTTCAAAACCCTAGTTTATTCTTGATTTAAAAGAAACAAAATCAAAATCAATTCTCATATGAAAATTTTCATCTCATGTCTTAATAAAAAATAAAAAAATAATTTGGAGATACATGGATGAGAACTTATCTTTTCTCAAAGAAAAAAAATTGAGGAGAATAATTAAAATATTTTTGCTTGGGAAGAGCTTTTGAGATTATTGAAAATAATCTTTCAAGTGACCTTCGTATTTATAGACAACATGTAGTGTCCTTGTGCTATTTGAACTCTAAAAAGATATTTATCTTTATTTATCTCTTTAGATTTTATTATTATTATTTATTAATATTATTACTTATTTCTTTATTCACCATATAATTTTAATCCAATGATTAAGTTACATTACTTCTAAAATAAGTGAGTAAATTCATTCATCCAAAAGAAACCGGTTATAACTCACTATAATGATACAAATTGTTTAGAGCAGTGTCCTAAGAAATAAGAACATCCAAGATTGTTAACTTAAGATTCATTTTCGAGATCTTAAGTCAAGTTCATTCAAATAATGAGAGATGTGCAGGGTCATAAAAACCAGATTTCGCATTAGATATTGTTCATCGGTTTGGCAGCAACATTTGCAAAGATGCATAGCTTTGCTGTAATGCCCCTAGCAATTTAATGAAAATTGCAGCTTCATTTGCAGAATTATTAGTAAACCTCCTTGCATCCTGTTCTCCTGCCTGTATATACGGTGAAAGCTACATATAATTTTATATTTTCTTAAAAAAAAATGTGGGACAATCATATCAAATTTCGAAATTATATATTTTCATACTTGATGTTATTTACAGTGCATAAGAATTTTTTACAATAAAAAATTCTCATGCAGGGGGCAAAATGTAGACACTCGTTTTTGGTCAATAACATTTTATGCAAGAACAAATCTTATATGTAGCGGGCCTTAGTAATAGTCTCCCTGTCAGCAGCGCTCTTGGCACGTCGCTTGGCACGTCTCTTGACACGTCGCTTGGCACGTCTCTTGGCACGTCACTTGGCACGTCGCTTGGCACGTCTCTTGGCACGTCACTTGGCAAGTCGCTTCTTGGCAGCAGGACCTCCTGCAGTAATACACAACTACATTAAGACTGTGGAGCTAACCCGGGAAGGTTGGCAGGATTCTTGAGTTTGCTCCACTCTTGGGATGTCTTGGAGAGCATGGCTTGGAGGCTCAGATATGGAGATTGTTAAGAAGTTCGCTTCTTAACCTTTCCCTGGAACACAAGTGTTTCCCTATCCCGCTGAATGGACAGTGCGTTCTCAAGTGTGCTATCAGTAGCCTTCCTTCACTACATGTGACTGAAACACTTCTCCTGATGTAACCTCTCATAACTAGCATTTTTCCATTATCATATATAACCTCTCCACTACCCATGATTGAGATCATGCTTATATAAAATAACTTCGCACTCTCTTAGTAACTTCTCCTTGTAACCTCTTTGGAGAGGTTATAAATAGAAGTCAAAATACTTCATTTTGGATCTTTTGGCCATTTGACAAACTTTCTGATGTTAAGAATTCTCTGCAACATTTTTTTTGCAATTTCTACAACCACCATACTTTCCACCATCCTCAGCCACTTACAGCCTTCATCACCACCACCTGCCACCGCACTTGTTCTTCAGGGTCTGCTCCAATCTTCCTCTCCGCCATCTCCCTACGACATCTCGTTTTACTGGTTTGCAACGTTTCCTCACCCGATCAAAAACACCCTCTACATTTTCAAGAGCGCTGCTGACAGGGAGACTATTACTAAGGCCCGCTACATATAAGATTTGTTCTTGCATAAAATGTTATTGACCAAAAACGAGTGTCTACACTGGGCATAGCTGGGCCAGGAGGAGACCTATATAATTTGCCTTGATTTGAGTCTCTTCCTAATACTAACAGACAGGTTACATTGCAAATTTGCAAATGGGAACAGGAAGAAGTACTTGAATTGAGCTTTACAGCAATGTAAATCAGAAGAGAACCAGAATATCATGGAGAACTATTTTCTCTGATTGGATTTTATTTTTCCTTTCTAGAGGAATTTCATGTCTTAAGTTTGCATTTTTAGCATTGGAGAAAAATATGAGTTAAAAAATAGGCAAAATTTTAATTTTTATGCAAGTTTTACCAACATATATTAGGAAAAAAGAAAGAAAAATAAGCTACATATGCATACCACATAATGTTGGAAAAAGTTGATAATGCAAATAATGTATAGACTACAATGATTTGAATTGAATTGAATGGCATTTGGTTGTCAAATTTATTTTTTTTAAAATTTTTTTAATTTAAATCAAATACGTTTTAATTCAATTTTGAGATTAAAAATCGATTTGTAATTACATTTTGAATTATTATCTTGTACACTGCCAATAAAGTTTTTAGATTCCACAAACAAATTAACACATATTCTTAGAGTACAATAAAAAATAAATAAAAATTAATTAAAAAAAGTGGGATATATAACAATCTTTTAACTCGTTTATAAAGTTAAAAAATTTTCAATACCAATATACCAAATAATTACTCATAAATTTTTATAAAACCAATTTGTAATCCAAATTGAATATTAGGCTGCAGTTTTATTTTGGACTTTTTGAATTGTTTATTAGGGTTTGGATATTGGGACCCAAATTGGGTTGGCCCATTACTCATTTTATTTGTTGCAGTTGTCTTTTTTTCCTCTGAATTGCAGGCTCTCGTTATGGACCTGTTCAAAACTCTGTGCAATTTGCTTTGTTGCTGGAATGGTTATCGGTTACACTCTCAAACGACGTGTCCGTTGCTGGGCTTCAAGGCTTCTCAAACAATTAAAAGACGATTAGTAACATTAACCCCTCAAAATCAGCTGGTAGTTTGTCTTGCAATGGCCTTTATTTTGTCTTCTTTTTTCCCATAGATTTTCAGAAAACTGCAACAATATCTGAACTTTCTTGATCCTTAATGATCATTGCTTTGAACACAAAATGTAAAAAAATTAATGATTATATTTCAATGCTATATATTTTACATTTACATCTGAGCTATAATCTATGTTACTCGAATTTAGGTTGAGTGTCGGATAAAGTATTTGTTGAACATGAGTATGTTATATTCTTTTTCATATATTTGAAGGATCATACTTGCATATCCATGTCCGAATATGTGTTGGACACAACGTCTACTCTAAATAAAAAATTCGAGTAATATAGGCTATAGTTATGAATACCATATATATATATATATATATTTCTTTTAATATGTAGTTACAAAAACGAACAACAGGTTAACATCTATATAAGGATCCTCAGAAATATTCCTTGTGGAATTCAAACCGCGTGGATGTCTTGTGACTCAGCTCCCTTGATAGCTTCTTCAATTCCTTTGCCAACACTGGCATTCCACAGTAGAACACTCCTGCAGTTTTAACAATCAGAATTCTTGTTAAAAGTTTTTCCTTTAACAATTCTTTCCCCTGTTTAATGAGCCTGTCTCGAAAACTTGGTTAGACAAATTTTTAGTATGATGCTAAGCATGTTCTTGATTGAAATTCAGAGCTGAGATTTAAATTGCGGTCGCGAACGTGTTTTCGGTCACCTCATAATTATTGTGATTGCGGACGTAATAAACGTTACCGCGGTTTACGATAAATATCGACCGCGAATATCGATCGCGAAAAGAGCCGAAACTGTTAAATTGCGGCCGCTATTTAAATTTCTTATCCAGAGTGAGGATTGCAATGCAGAAGAAATAGTTTAAAATTTCCAGATTGAATTGAACTTTTCTTTTACTAAAAAAAATGATCAGTTCTTTGGTAAGAATATTATCTTCTTTTCAAAGTCAGCTATCTTCTTTTTCTTTTGATTTTCTGCTATTAATCCGATTAAACATGACAGCTGTGGGTTAAGCTGAAAAGTCATAAACATTAATATATATATATATATATATATATATATATATTCTTCATTAGTTGGTTGCGTACAGCCTTTTGATGCAGTATTTTAAGTTCCCGTAGTAGGTTGAATTGAATGGGAGCCAATTATGGGCAGTCTCGTTGGCAGAATCTAAAACTCATATCCCACTCTCAGATCCTTTTAACAAGCTTAAACAACAAAATTATGGCTCTTTGATTATTACTCTTTTTTTTTTTTTGGGGGGGGGGGGGGGGTTTATTTGGCTAGAAATGTATTTACCTACTGTGGCATGAGGATGTTTTGAAGCTATTTTTCTTAACACTTCTTTCCAGTTTGGCCTTGCGAAATGTGTCCTTACCTGCAGCAAATTATTAAAATATCAAAGGGTAAGTCACTGCTCAAACAAATAATTGAATAGTTGGAATTTTTAAATGGTTGTTTGGTAGGTGAGAAAAGATGTGACAATGAAGAAAATCTATCATTCGATTGGGTAATGATATGTACATTTCAATGATCTATTCTATTTACTTAAAACTTTTATGGAGCTTTCACATGATTAACAACTGATAATTAAATACAGAAATGCTAGTCGAAAATGGCTTTTTGGGGAGTATGTTTATTATTTTATCCTTTGTTAAGTTACTTAGGAAACGAAGATCATACTCGGGTTCCTGATAGGATGTCAACGCCATGTTTAGCATGATTTAGAGCTTGGACCATCGTAATCAAGGTTGATCTTGCATCCCCTTCTTCATAAACACTTGTAAGGTAGTTGTGCAGCTCAATCTGACCCTGTTTTATAGTTGAAATAACAAGAATTAAGTTATTAATTTTGGAAGCTTAAACATGAATGAAATGGTAAAAACTAAGTTGTATGTATTACTTTGTGATCCATTTCTGCAACTTCATCCATTACTCCTTTAAACCATTCAAAGGACCCTGATTCCCTGGTGACCCAATAGAAATAAGCATTTCTAGTCCTCTGTGACTTCTTCTTTCCACCAATAGTCAAACTTGAATTAGCAGTATAATTCGAAGATGCAAGACTATTCCAGCTGTCGTCTGATCTACTCATTTCTGTGGTTAAATCCTATACCATCAAAGCCCCGACAGGTATTATTTACTGGAACTGAAAAGTACTAATAAATTATGCAGGAAACAGTCTTATAGAAAGTGGCTTGAAAGTTGAACGTACCATTTGGTCTTCTGCTCTTGAATTGTTTAAAAGATCTCTAAGGATGCTTATGAAAGGGGTAGCTCCAATTCCTAGCCCCACAAGGAGCAAAACATCATAATTCCTATAGTCCTGTGCCGGAGCCCCATATGGACCATCTACAAGCAACTTAGGTTGGCTGCACCAGTGAAACATGTTGTGTTAATACTTCCCGGTTCTCATAATCGAATTTGAATATAAGAAATGTATTTTCCTACTAATGTAATTATACCAATTCTGATCAATATGTCCAGGGTGACCAAATCTAGCTCGGCCTATAACAAATGGAGAGTCATTAACATCTGTGAAAACTCGTTTCAATTCCTGCGTCCAGTCTCCAACTGTCCGGATGTGAACACTAAGATACTCATCTCCTGGTGCTGAAGTAATAGAAAATGGGTGCCTAAAATGAATATAGTGTTAGCCCCAATGTGCAAAAAAGTACAAAATAAAGTTCCAAAACTAATGTTTGTTAAGATTAATTTCAAACAATGTAAAGGCCATTTAAGATTAGAGGAAGCAGGGTACCTGTCAAAATCACACTTACCATTCAAATGGGGAGATTGATGGGCACTGTAGAAATATGTACTGCCCACTTTTATACTTGAATCCTTGCGGTTTTGACATAACGATGCTGAAGACATTTCCTGGTAGTACTGAAACCTGTACATGACACAAAAAACCTTGTAAAAAAAGAAGAAGAAAAACCCTAAAAAAAACCCTGCAGTAATAATCTTCTTTTGCTGTTATGGTCATTGAATTCAAATAGTTATGACAAAGTTTAGCTAAATACTAGAATAGTAAAGAAAGGAACTTAATAAAATTACCTTAAATATTTTTACTGAATAATGTTCTGATCTACATGTTCTTACACTACGCTCCCCTATGTAAAGCAGCAATGGAACAGAGATGTACATCCATGTCTGCAACACCAACATAGTTATTAGTACTTGGCAAGTTGGCATGTAGTTCTGTCATTCTCCTAAAAGGAAATTATAATCTTAAAGTTCTTACCGATCTCTGATACCACTTGTGGGCCAAGAACAAGAATGTTCCATGGGTTACTAGCAAAATGTAGACAAGACCGAGAAGATGATGAGAATACCAGAATGCGTTGAAGCCTGTCAATCTGTTGAAGGGTGCAGGTAATCTCAATACATTTCTGCGGAAGTGACTTGTTGCTAATATAAATGCAATGGCCATGAGTATCACCATAGAAATCCCCGTCACGCCTAGAACACCAATCAAAAGCTCTGAATATGTCGGTCTTTTGCCATGACTGAAATCGGAGGCTATGAGAGCAAATTTTTCAGGAGAAGCGTGAGTCAAGAGGATAAAATCACATGACAAATGGGTTCCTGCATGAACCAAGACTCCAATGGCTATAGCACATGCAATTGTCTGTGAATTTGAGGGAACAAAAAAAAAAAAAAAAGAATTGTTAAAATAAATTAGTGAGTGAGAGTTTACAAAGTCCATTAAGTAGTCCTGCCCTTTCTTACCTTGTGGAAATTAATGCTGTCATCAAAAGGAACAAAGGACCTTGCTTTAGTGGACCGAAGCCAAGTCAATGTGTTTCGACAAACCGGTAAAAGAATTAGAGCCATGTTGAACTTGAGAGTCTCGGCAGCCCCTTTGGCAGTACACAAGCAATATCCCATAACTTGAAATGCTGCCATGTTTTTATATTGCATGAATTTCCAGGCAAAAAGGGCAGCCATTGCCATCATCCAAAGCAACAAAATCCATCCCCTTCGCCAGTTTTCTAATATCAAGCACCGGAGTTTAAAGCACAGTCTTCGGAACATGTTTTTGGGTCTGACAGAACTTATGTTCTGACTCCAACCAACACTTGCTGTGCTAAGTGGCCTGCTATAGTTCATGTAAGTATCTCTTTGTAGGAGTAGCGTTTCCAACTGCCATAACTGAAATGGACATCCTATTTTATTCTCAAACATGCCATATTATCCAATAATTTTTTTTAGCTAAACATGTGAAATAATTTACCTCAATGTACCCAAAATTCTCGGGATCCAGTTCTTCCATGATTAGTGAGGCATATTCTTCAGCTTGTTCTTTCAGCTTGGATAACTTGTTGGCTGAAGCACTAAGCATTATAAGCTGTGTTTTAAAAAATATGATCAAACAAATCAGCAAGAAACAAAGATAATGACATTGAAATATTTGAGCCAAACTTGAATGTAATTGGATTTTGGAAGCCATATTTTCTTGGCACAATTGAGGAATTTTGTTACCACTTTTTAAGTGCAAACTCTCAAGTCTTGATTAGTTTCTTTTAGTATTTCTTTTGCAAAGTCAAATTAAAAAATAAATAAAGGTTAATCATTTGATTACCTCCTGTACTTCTTCCCTTGTGACTCTTCCATCTTCATTGCTATCAGCCCTGCAATTTTTTTTTAATCAAAGCTAGAAAAATCAGTCGCTCCCACCCAAAAAACAAAAAAAATAAAAATCCAGCAAGAGACAATTAATCAACAAGAATTAAAATAAATGAAACTAAAAACTTGCATATCAACTCTTGTCTACTTCCCACGAAACATAGACCATAAAGTTCCTAGCAATCTCGTCAAGTAGTCAAACTCAACTGGGCCATAGGCAATCAGCTTTTTATTCAGTAGCAAAAATCAGGTGCATCACGTAACTACTCAAAATTACTGCTCTCAACCAATCAATTCAAAATTGCTTTTCAGTTTTCACCGATCAACAAGTCTTTTTTTAACGGCAACAAAACCGTTAAAAAAAAAAAAGAAAAAAATGAAAGAAAGAGAAGTAAACTAACATGTCAAAGAAAATCTGAAGACGCGCGTCGAAACTCTGGTCTGCAATCTGTAACCAGAAATCATGAAGCTCTTCTTTTGTTATTTTCCCGATTCTCTGTCTTCTTCTTCTTGCTAACGCATCGAATATCCCAACCGCAAATTCCTTCGAATCCACCATCCCTACGTCAAAGTTGAAAAAAATTCAATATTTTATTTTATTTTCTTAGTTGCCAAACAGAGGATCGGATGAGAGTACGGACCTATGCATTCACCGAAATCTTCTCTAGCAAGCAATCCGTCCTTTGCTAACGACTCGAACCTCGACTCAACTCGTTTCCACATCTCCTCAGCGTCATTTGCACCGGTGTTTTTACTAATGAACCTCAGCCCTTTCAACGCTCGTTCAGCACTCGATTTCGTTCGTTGAAGCTTTGCCTTGATTCTCCTCTCATCACGCGCCGTCATCCTACGGTCCTGATCAATCTCTGCCGACGATGAAGCTCTCGACGATGATCCCGACTTTAACCACCCGAACTTCCTCCGAATCCTCGACGTCGCCGAAAGGCTCCTACTTAAAATCCCGGAAGAAGCCGTTACGGAGGCTTCCTTTTCTCCCGAAATAATCGGGGGAGTACTCGGCGCTACACTGCAAAACACAATGGAGTCATTCTCGAGCTCAAGCGTGACTTCGACTAGGTCTTGCTGGTTATTCCTCTGTAAATCGCTGAGAAAAAGCGGCAACATTGCTCCACCAACGCCATAGTCATCTCTAGAAAGATCTTCAAGGTCTTCCGGCAACTCAAACGAACGGCTATAGTTTGAAAGCTTCGAACTGCTCCTTCCAAACGAGCTAAACGACGCCGGCGACTTCATTAATCCGGTGCGTTCTAACTCTGTGACGGTGCTTTATTTTTCTGGTTTTTGCGTTGTTTCTCTTTCTTTTTTATTTTTATTTTTGTGTTGTTATGATGCAATGGGGAAGGATTATTAATAAAAACAAGAGAAACACTTCCCAACCGATCAGTTAAACACGATTTCAACGCTTTTGAGATTAGTCGTGTGCTTATTTCAGAGTAGTTGAGGTTTTGCCAAACAAATTCTTGAAAAATATTATTCCCTTACTAATAATAATAAAATTATATTTACAAATAAGTGAGGGAGGGGGGAGGAAGGTGAAGACTAAGCAGAGTTGGGCTTTGGTTATATAATAAAAAAGTGAAAAGGTAAACAAAATGAAGAGATTTTTAGTTGATGAGAGGTCAATGAGGAAGGTGAGAGTTTGGAATATATTTGGCGATTTATTTATGAGGTTTATGATCGGCTGCTACCCTGTTTTTAGGAAGCGGCGGTCTGGTCTTTATATTTTTTTTTTATTGCCTTGTCTTTTGGATTTATTTGATTTATTACGGAAGAAAAAAGAAAAACAATGATTTGTGAGGATTTCTCTATGTTTTTTTTTTTGGTTTAAAAAAAAAAAAAAAACTTATTTAGGTGATTCGAAAGTAATGATTTAGAAAGAGACCATCTGGTTATTGGTGAAAGAAAATTTTTTGCATGCGAGTAAATATATATATATATATATATATATATGTAAAGCTGGAAATTTTTGAATAGTGAAAATCATGTGAATTTCTTCCTAGTTGTTTTAGATGTTCCTTGTAGAAATCATGCAAACTTTACCTGGTTATGGTTAAAAAAAAAATCAATTTCAGCTAACAATAAAAACTTTCCAATTTATTTTCAGTTCTTCGCCAAGTGAAATTTATATTACTATGATTTGCTAGGAGTGTATTTATTCTATATTTATTTTTAAATTTTTTTTTTAATATATTTGAAGGATCATAGTTTATATTAAAATGTCGGATATGAATATTTAAAAAAAAATAAAATTTTTGAATAGAAGCTGCATTGCTTTTCGTTTGCATGAAAAATTATAAACTATAATTACAGCTGTTGATATTACAAGAACAATTAAGATTGAATAATATAATAGTAATAATAATTGATGTAGTTGTCATGTTCGTGTCTCCCACTTTCTCTGCTATATCAAACCCCTTCTCTGAAGCTACCCACAAAAAAAAAAAAAGAAGAAGAAGAAGAAGCTGTTTCCTCTTAATTTCTCCATTGTTAAAGATTAAATTAAGCTTTTTCTTTTTTGACCACAAGCTTCAAAACTCAAAACTATATGACCAGAACCAGACACGCCACTGCCTATAATTAGCTAGCTTTCCCTTTATCCCCCCCCCCCCCCCCATCCATGTAATTCCATTGTAAACTTTTTTCTTTGTCTAATACACACTAAGCTACAAAAATTAAAATGAAAAAAGAAAAAGAAAAAAGTAGATAGAATTCTGCTCAACATCTCTGTTTAAAAGGCAATTTTACTTTTTCTTTTGACACTCCATTATAGATAATGTTAAATTACCAAAGCATGAAGGTAAAAGGTAAGATCAACTAATAGTAATACTATTAATTGCTATTACCATATATGTGTCTGACTTTTTCAGAACTACTACTAATATCTTCATATTGGGTGACCAAAAAACATTGTTTAAAAGATAACCATATGTCTCTCCTTCAAAAAGATTACATTCAAATCTCCCATCCATAAAACAATATTTTGATTTTCTTTATTTTATTATAAGAGTATATAATATTTGGTATAATAGTATGGATTTTTGACATGAAGTCTTGCTAAAAAAATAATAAGTTCTGTCAAAATCTTTTAAATAAAAAAAAAGTTTAGAGTCCTTTTTGTATATATTGGTAATATATAAAAATTTTAATTTAAAAAATGAGATTGAAAAATTATCACATGTTTTATTTTTAATAGATTTTAAAAAATATGTATTATTTTATTTATTTTATTTGTAAAATTTAAAATTTCAATGAAATAATTTTTTAAAATTTATTGGGTTGGAAGTTAGAATAGACCTGTCAGATTGTAAGCCATTCTAGAAGCTGCAGTACATTTGAAAGTATAGGTGTAGCCCTCTCATCCATGATTGTGTACTTTACAACTTCAATGTTTTTTTTTTTCAGAAAAAGAATTAATGTCTAGAACTCCTTGCTGCGCCCACAATTCATATTTTACCTACCCTGCCTTCGCTGCAGCATCATTAATTTGTTTGCAAATCGCAATCTTTTTTTTTTTTTTTTTTGTTTTGGAATTAGTGGTTGTTGCATTTATGAGTGTTCAATCAACGTTCAAGCTGTGATTGTTGCATTTGCACTCGAAGTTGAAAAATATATGCTATGTTATTCGAAATTCAAAAATAAATATCGGATATAAATATATATTTGAGATATGTATATTTAATTTTTTTAAATTTTTTTATATATTTAAAAGAATATATATTCATATTCAAATATGTATCGAACATAAAAATCAAATATTAATATTTTAAAAAAAAAAAAAGAAAAATTATGGTAATATAGAATATATGCATGTTACTTTTAACGGTAAATATATTTGTATGTTATTTTGTCTTAGGGATGCTGACATTTATCTGTTCTTTCTTTTATCTCAAAACGTGTTTTCTTAACATCCATAATTCCAATATACTAAAACTTAAAAAAAATGAAAAAACTCAAGTAGGAAGTTAAGTGAAAATGAAATTAGATGTTGTCCACGTCTCTATATTTGAAATTAAATTTTTTTTTAAAAATCCAAAAACTCGGTATGTAGGTTAATGTCCAATCTTGTACAAAGAGCTTCATGCAGTTTAATTTGCTTTATTGAGATGTAAAATTCACGTTTTTCCCTTCCAACCCTAAGAAAACATTTTAAATGGAATCCAAATACTACTACTATTTGAGGGGGGGGGGGGGAATCCCTATTTTGGGGTGTGACAGAGACAGACCATGTATTGTGAATTTTGATACATTAATTAATAGTATTATTTAAATATATTAACCTAAGTATTGATAATTAGTGATGGTTTAAGAGGACAGTATTTGCATGTATCAATATAACAAAAACTCTTGAATTTTATCATTTTATTTAAGTAAGTTTTTATGCTTTTATTAAATCCAAATAATTTTTAATTTACATTCAAATAAGTTTTTGATCTTTAATATGTATCCGAATAAAAATTTATTTGAGTACAATAAAAAATATAAAAAGCTTAAAGTAAAATAATTCAGGATTTTTTTAATATTTTAACTTAAATATTAATATTGCAGTCATCATTATAATTAAAAGTACTTATCATATTTCTCTTTAAATTGAAAATTACAGCCATGTCAAAATAAGCAAAAAAGTTGATTATGTTATCATTATAAACATTCCTTTTGTTACGTTATTACTTATTAATTCATATTCACAGACCTTAGCAAAGGTAATAAATTATGTGAATAAAATCCCCAGTAGTTTATTGATTCAATCAAACTAAAAAAAATAAAGTATCATTTTCATAAGTTCAATGAATGCTGTATATATTTTACATATATATATATATATATATATATATATTCCAGTGATTGGGTTGAACATTTGACATTACAAAAAAAATAGTAAAATAGTTGGAATTTGATATTTTTTTGTTTTTGTTTTTGTGTTTGTGGTTCTTTCTAAGTTTTTATTTACCAAACTTCTCATTCCCACCATAGTTTTCCTTTTTTTTTGGTTTTTGCAGGGCTCTCAAGCGTTACCTGAAAGCCACAGCCGACGGGTGCTTGTCGTTTTATATAGGGAGAAAGAGCCCAGCAAGTTGCATACTGAAAGGTAAAACTCAACCAACTCCCATTGACTTTGTACAGCATTTCTGTTTAAAAAAAAAAAAAAAAACAATGAAGCTGAAGAAAATAAACAAAATTAAGTAGCTGGCAAATAACAATTATAGCTACTGCATGAGCTGGAACATTTTCTTTTCTTTTCTTTTTCATATTTTAGTTTCCTTAATACCTTGTAATTTTTCTTCAATATACAGAAAATATTGACATCTAATCTTGCTCTATAAAGACTTCAATCCTTTGGATCCGAGAATTAACCTAATTGATTTATGTAATCATCTTTAAAAAGTGACATCCAATAAATCTAAAATTTAAAATCCCAAATTTTACAATCTATTTTCTTATCTTCAATCTACAACTACAGCCTCCTTTGTACAAAAAAAATATATATATTTTCTGCAATCCTCATTGTTATATATATATATATATATATATAAAAGAGATTTTCTTACAGTAGTGTAAAATTAAATTAATTTTACACATTTTCGTAACTTTTTATACGATTTATATTTTAACAAACCGACCGTTGGATTTAACAATATAATTATACTCATCGTGCATGTAAAATTTTGAATCGATCCGATATCTCTATCATATCTATCGAAAATATTATCTTTTTCAATATATATTAAACGGTTGAAATTTTTTTACATCGAACAAATAATTAGACATTTTTAATTTACTCGAAACTCGACGTGCATGATGACGGTTGGATTAAACAAATATAAATCATATAAAAAATTATGAAAGTGTGTAAAACTAATTTAGTTTTACACTAATATAAGTGAATCTCTTTTCATATATATATATATATATATATATATATATATATATATATTGAAGATGGAAATTGGTACACAACTCTTTGAATAGAAAAACATATATCAACCATTGAAGCAATCTAAATGATGAGAGCCTCTTCCATTCACTTGTACTACCAAAATACCACGATATATACAAAGAAAGTCAAGTACTCTTAACTTTTTTGCTCTTAAAATATATAGCTAATGACAGGCTAATTCAGAGATGTTAAACAGTGAATGGCTAAGAAATAATGGCATCGTGAAGCATAAGGTTGCAGTTTAGGTAATGGGAAACAATATTACAACCCTTTTGTTTGTACTGCCTCGTACCAACTGCTAGTAATTAACAAAGCTAAGATTTCTTAAGGAGCAATCAGCCCATTTAGGTGGAACCTATCAATCAACTAGAAAATCAAAAGGGAATATGTCAATCACCTCGCAGTCCCATTAATTTGGATATATAGCTAGTGATACATTCAAGGGAGCCGACAAAGGATCCAAACAGGCTATCACACGACAGCAACACAAAATCTGCCCAACATTTACTACAACAAGACATGCCTTGGTCTCACAACACTCTATTCAACAAATTCTTCACCATGAAGTAAATTGCCTGAGAGGTTCATGTATTCACTGTCGGTGCTTCATTTGTTTCTATGTTTCAATCTCAAACGACTTGCCAGAGAATTAAGCAATATAGAATTAGCTAGCATTTATCCACTACCACAAGCTTAAAACTTCTAGAGGCCTGATGTCCTGGAGCTCTACCAACCTATGTTGCTCCCACTCTTCATTTTTTTTTGAAGTACCTGTGTCCGATACTCGTGTCCGACATATATTCGGACATGGGTATGGGGATATGACCTTCTAAAGACCCTCCAAATACATAGAAAAACTTAGAAAAAATTGAACATACCCGTGTCGGACACATATCCGTATCTGATACTCACATCCGAGTCCGAGTAACATAGGTACCAACCAGACTACCAGATCATCAGTTTAAGGCAAGAAAATAGGATACATACCGAACCACGATCCTTTATGTTCATCATGAACCCATGATGTTCATGGTTTATAGAACCTGTAAAACCGGGATTAATCTCGAGTTTCCAGGTCTGTATTCAAAAAAAAGGTGCAGAAACAAGTGTGGTCATAGGAACTTTGATATCATTTGATCTATAGAATCAATGTACAGGGATTATTTGAATTTTAATAAGCAACAATTAATACAAAAACAATCACTTGAGGATTATAGTCGCTCGTTGACCTGGTACAATAAAGAAGCTACAAAACTGGATGACCAGATCCTCTATGCTCATTTAAACAGGATTAGATGTTGTATTATGTCTAGCTAGTGTGGTCTTGCAACATACCCATCAACAGCAAAGTTTTGAGTGGCAGCAGGGACCGCTAAACGAATTCCATCAAGTTCGGGACTTGCAATTATTTGACATCCCAGACGAGACCTGAAAAGTTCCAAGAATATGGCAATCCATTTAGATTAAATTTCACAAAAATTTGTCTAGCAGATTTATGATGAAGGAACTCACGTTTCTGTAAGCCCAAAGGCCAGGTCCAACATGTCATTCTCTTCATCAGTTGGATCTTCTAATTTATTATAGTACTCCATATCCTAGCAAAAGAGTCAATAATTAGTACCTAATAATATTATGAATATAATATCATAAACCAATCAACAGCATGTTTGATAACACATAATGCCATTACATACCATCACTATGACATGGCATGTTGAACAAGCAAGCGAACCCTCACATGCTCCTGAAACGACAGTACAAGCGGAAATTAAATTTTAGCAATGAACTATATAAATTAATTGACCCGAGTAATTAACCCATCTGTCTGTGTTACCAAAACATGTCAACTTAATTTGTATTACATTACACAAGAACAACAAGGAGGTTTTAAAATAAAATTATGTTCTACTTTAATTGCTAATCCCATCCTTCATGCAGATAGAATGTGTTTAAGACAGACATGTCGCTATAAAAGGACTTAAAGTAAACGAATTACTCCAAGAAGATAAAAGTTCAATCCAAGGAATGCTGCAAAATTATTAGACCAACACTGAATCATGATCCTTGCCTTCGAGATCTATATCATTTTCAAGAGCTGCTTCCAACATAGACATTCCATTAGGCATCCGAATGGGGATTTCTTCTCCATCCTTTGAAACAAATGTGATAGATATCCTGCCAAATAAGAGGATCTAGTGTGAATATAGAGCCATTAAGTGTTTAAAGAACAATGTTGGGAACTCAAGCTCCATGTTTTCAAAGTCAGTGAATGCCATAAATTGCAATCTGAATCTCCACCAACTAAAAGTGTACGAGCAACATCGTGCTGAGATGGACAGTAGACCAGAAAAGAACACCAACAAAATCCACAACTAATTAAAGATGCATGCATACACATACACAAGTCCTCCTCTATTAATGGGTGCTGCTGCTGTGGGTGCTACCCTATCAAAGTGCAGCTGAGGCATTAATTGACCACCAAGATTCAAGTTTGCTTTGAAGCATGCCAAAATATGTCAAAAAAATATTCAGTGTTGAAAAAAAAAACACTTTTCCTAGGAAGAATCAGTGTATAATAACTTAAACTGACGCTGAAGTTACACCATCATCGCTCCAAGAACTTGTAAATCAATTAGGTTCGTCTATTTCTTCTTTCATTTGTTTGTGTGTGTGTGTGTATTTTTCTTCTTCTTTTTTTTTAAAAAAAAAAAAAAAGAAAAAAAAAAAAAGAAAGAAAGAAGAAAGTTAAGAATTGACATGATCTAAATAATTCACCAATGCAAGAAGATCAGAAGGCACATAACTTCATCCAAAAGTCATAAACACCTCGCCATTACAATTTTATTTAAATAACTTACATTTCTTTCTGTTCATCCCCTCCTTCAGAAGCATTGTTGGAAGCTGAGGTAGAAAATTCATGATGCTTTTGAAATATGGCACCTTGAAAGGCTCTAGTTTCAGGCAGTAATTCAAGCTGTCCAAAAAATTGAAGAAGAGAGAAAAATAACATGGGAAAAGTTTACTTACAATTTGCAGAAAATGAAATCTTTCTTTTTTCAGATAAATAGCTAAAAATCAAATCTGTTTTTCATCCAATTTTGTGAAGTGTAATACCAAATATATGGATATCCTTCTTCAATGTTTATACCAATACCAATCATAGATGTGTCACACAGTTTAATGCTTCTGAAATTATTTTCTAATTATTCAGGCAATTATTGTAACCTCCAACTTATTACTATTCAGATCTCATCAAATGTTTATCAGCGTGCTTATCATATTTTCTCACGTAACTGTCATCCAATTTTTAGTACTATCTTCCTATCCCTATGACAAATCCCAAAATTGTCACTGCAACTAACATTAATGAAATCATTCCATCCCCTTATGAAACAAAAATACTGCCACACTATTTTCTTTCTGTATGTATGATAAGAGACCTTTTCACATGAAAACTAATCTGCACTATGTCACCAGTTAGCTCATCTAAAACCAAAATAGTTCGATTATGTGAACAAAATAGTTAGCTCATCTTCAAGACTGTCTACAGCAGAATCAGCTTAATTAGAAAGCGGGGCAAGGATTAATCATGTCATTAGCTAATTGACTAGTGTAGTCTACACATTTCATCTCCTAAAGATCGTAAGAGTTATCCACTATTGGTGACATAACTAACTGCTGATAAAGAGCGTGATCTCATTACTTTTCAAAACTAAAACTTCGACCTAAATCCCAATAAACCGCTATCTTTTCCAGTTGCATTCAATTAAACTCCACCATTCAAGATTCCTTACAGGGTCATGCATATCATAAGCGCTAGAATAAGTTGGAAAGTTGTCAACAACAACCAAATGTGAGGGTTAACCATCAGTCATGTCTTAGGCTGCTTTCTTTCAATCACTCAAAATAGATTGATAATGGATGTCAAACTATATTTTTATCTTATTGAAATATATGAAAATAACCATCACTGACCAGAGAGCGCTGGTATTGCCCACAAGGCCTTTGTCTATATCCTGTTCTAGAAATATACGTATATCCGCCTGTCAAAAAGAATACAATTTGGAGTCAAGTCAGAAGATGAAAAATCACTTCATACAAATCATGCATTATTAAGAACCTCTAAAAAAAACACATTATCAAAACAAATTGTCTGCTTAGAAACTACAAAGGGGTCTCATTTTTATTAAAACAAACTCTAAATATTAATAATGCCAATTGCCATAGAATCAAAGCAGAAGAAATGAACCCAAATTGAAAATAGAAGCATACCTCTTGATAGCTCTTTGGCAATCCAAAACCCAACTCTACAAAGCCTAGAAATTAACATTATTTGATGTAGTAAAAGAACCCCTGTTTAAAGGATAAAACAAAATAAGCTTTAGAACTTAAAAACTTCAAGTCTTTAACAAACAAATCAAATTCCGAACGGACTTGCTTTTAAAGCGAATTAATCAATAAAGTTCAACTGGGTATTCAGCTAAGTTGTTTCTTATTCCTATACAAAAACACTTAAACCTCCAGAAAGCGGAAATAACGACAATGTAAAGTAAGCATGTGAAGAACTATAGAAAAAAGAATACACCTTTTGCAACGAGATAAAGAGAAGAGGGGATTGGAACCGGGTCGGGGATTTTACGACGAGAAATCAGACTTGGTTTGAAGGCAAACGGTCGCCGCCGGCGAAGGCAGTTGGCGTAGGTTAGATGAATTTGAGGCTTAACCAGCGGCTTTTGAATAATATGCGCCGCAAATAGAGAGAGAGAGAGACAAGTGTTCGAGGAAGAAAGTGAAGAGAGAGAGTTCAAGATCAAACACACCTGAGAGGCAAAATGGAAAAAGGGGTCGTCAAGGAAAATTTCGACATTGGGAAAAAAATAATTAGTGGAATGGAGATGCGGGGGATCGAACCCCGTGCCTCTCGCATGCAAAGCGAGCGCTCTACCATTTGAGCTACATCCCCTGGTCGTTCTATATGTCGATAAATTATATTATTTAGTTCATGTAAAAACCTCAAACTCAATGCACGTGAAGCCGTAACTCTTTGACCAACTTCGATTCACCACTCGTTTAGTCAAAATAGCCAGCCCAATCTTAAAAGTATGACTATTTTTTTTTTTTTAAAGATGAATGATAAATTTAACCTATCACTTATTCACTTTTTAACTAAAATAAATAAATTTAAACTTTTATCTCTTTATTGTATAAAAACTTTTGGCACCATCATAAAATGAGTAACTTTATAACAAAATATTGATCTATTATCGAACACATCTTTAGCCTACATATAAAATGTTAGTATAAAATTAAATCATATGTGTTATTTGAAATTTGGTTTTAACTCATTCTTATTAAAAATAAAAATTTGGATTTAACTCTTTGAGAAAAAAACGTGTGCATTTATCATCAAATGGTTGAAATTGTCAAATTAACAAATTCCTTTGTAGAAAAAGCATGCATGGAATGATCCAAAAAATCTCAAAATGAAATCCTTTAAAAGTTGAGTTAGGTGAAAAGTTATATTATTCATATTTTTTAATTTTTTTAAATATTAATTTTCAACGCATATTCGAACATGTTTATAGATATATAATCTTTCGAATATATGAAAAAACTTTAAAAAATTTAAATACATATATCATATATATATATATATATATCCGTATTTAACAATCACTCAAATTCAGTGCCAATAAGCATTTGTCCTTATAATTAGTATATAGGTTGGCTGTGGCATGATGTAAAAAAGTTAGGCTACCTTCCTTTACAAATTATAATGGACTAGAGCCTTTAGTTCTCATGTTCTAATAATTGGTTGATAATGGAAAAACAACAAAATAAAAGAGTTCTTAAAATGGTTTGTTTTGCTATTTTAATTAAATTGAAATCCATAATAATATGATAAAAATAACGATCGCAATTTCATTTATTTATGAATAATATAATAAATGCACAAAAAAACAATCTTATTTTATTGAGAAATGTTAATTGGTGCATAGTGAGTGGTATTGGTTAAACTCATTCAAGTGATATTTTATAAAACCTAGATAAATGCCGACGTTTCATTGCAGATATATTATCGGATTTGAATTGATATTTTATAATAAATTTGAAAGATAAAAAAAAAGGAGTAAAGATAATTTATAAAAATAATAATTTCTATCTTTATACGATACTTGGTATAAATTTGAGAGTTATTTGAATATGATCAATTAGATCTGACAATTTCAGACACAACATAATTATACGATACAAACATAACATGCGAAAAATAATTAAAACACGACATGACACAAAAAATAACATAAACATGACACAAATACATAAACGTGTCAAAATTATATAAATATATAATACCTTAAATATGATTATAACAGAAAAAACAACACGAAGATGACGATGCACGACATAAATTTGAGAGTTATTTGAATAGTGTCAGTTAGACTTGGCAATTTCGGATACAACATGATTATATAACACGAACACAATATGAAAAAAATAATTACAATATGACACAAAAAATACTCGACAAAAATACATGAACGTGTCAAAATCTATATAAAACAAATTATTAACGTGTAAAACTTTATATAAATTTATAATGCTTTAAACACACGATAAAATAAAACGAACATGCTACGAACATACAAATTTGTTTCTAAATTAAATCATTATGACAAATTATGCAAAATATGGGATGAATTGGGATACGACATGAACACACCCAATTTTTTTCTTAAATTGAATCACCATGACAAACTATGCAAAATATTTGGATGAATTGAAACATGACACGAGCACATGAAATAAATAATTAAAATACGACACGACACAAAAATAATATGAACACAATACAAATACACGAACGTGTCAAAAATCACATAAAATGAATTATTAGTATTAAAAACTTATATAAATTTATAATACTTTGAACATAGGAAAAATAACACGAGCACAACACAAAAAATAATATGAACATGAACGAATATCCGAACGTGTCAAAATCTACATAAAACGAATTATTAACATGTAAAAATTGTATAAATTTATAATATTTTGAACACACAAAAAACAACACGAACACAAAAATAATACGAACATACAATTCTTTCTCCATCTTTTTTTTTCTTTCCTTTCCTTTCTTTTATTTCTTTTTTTTCTTTCTTTCCATCTTAATAAAAAAAATGAAAATACCCAAACTAATCCCCCAAGCCCCTTAATACCCATGCTTAATTGTCAATTAAGCATGGACTCAAAATTCTCAATTCTCTTCTGATGCATTATAGGGATAGTTTTTATAATAACTAGAATATGCTGTCACTACGTTTTGAAAAATTAAATTAAAGTTTTGAACATGATATATTAATATATGGCAGATGCAATGATCTAATTCTTAAATCAATAAACTTAGAGAGTTAAAATTGAATCACTATAACAAACTACGCAAATATGAAATGAATCGAAACACAATACGAACAAAACATAGAAAAAATAATTAAAACACGACACAAAAAATAACATGAACACTACGCGAATAGATGAACGCGTCAAAATATACATAAAATAAATTATTAATGTGTAAAAAATTATATAAATTTATAACATCCCGAATACGATAATGACACCAAAAAAATAACACGAAAATATCTTGAATACGATAATAATACCAAAAAATAACACGAACATAAACACGATACAAACATACAAATTTTCCTCTATTTTTTTCTCTTCTATTCTATTTTCCTTTCTTCCCTCTTTATTTTATTTTATTTTCTTTCTTTCTTTCCCATCAAAAGGAAAAAAAAGTTTTGCAATACCTTAATTAACCTCTCTAATACAACTAATGATCATGCTTAGTTGTCCCCGTACAAAGCCCTCTAAAATTAAAATTGAACCCTCACATTGAACGGGGACAACTTTTAATTATAGTATAGATTAATTAATTAATTAATTTAAATTTAATAAAAATAATATATTAAATAAAAAATAATAATTAAATAATAATTTATTAACATAAAATGTTCATAATTAGGTTCAAAATTTATAACTAAATTAAGTTTTTCAAAGGAAAACATTAATTAATGTCTAAACATTGGTTAAGGTGATATTAAAAAAAAATATAATTAATAAATTATTTTTTGAATTCAATAAAAATAATACATTAAATATAATTTTTTTTAAATAATAATGAAATAATTATTAATTAATACTTATAAACACTAATTAATCGGACTCAAAAGTGAATATATCTACCTAACCTACAACTAGACTTGTTCATTTACAGCGTCGCAGTCCGAATTTTTTTTTGAACCTTTACCCAAGCCTGGTCTTGACGGGTTTGGGCTGGGCTAGGTTACCATTCATTTATTATTAAAAAATAAAAATAAAAATTATTTTTATATTAATATTAATATATTTTTATAATTAAATTTAAATAAAAAATAATATTTTAATACATGATATGCTTCTGACTGAACCTATCACAATCATGAAGATTCCTGTCCAAATAATAGTTTAATCTATGGCTATCTCTCTTTTTCATTGAGATCTCCTTCTCACTCCAACCACACAATTAAAAATGAAAATATTAATCCCTTTATTTATTTTTCATTTTTATTAAATAATATATTAAAAATTAAAAATAATTGTTTGTGGAGCCACCCAAAATCCGAACTCCATTTTAATAATGGAAACCGTTGCATTTAGCAGCAAAGAGAAAGAGAGACTATAGAAGAACCAAAAAGAAGCAGAAAAAACGGAAAACTCCAACCTCCGACACAGTCGCTTTACCCAAAGAAAATTTTGCTGCGTGCGACAATCAATGAAACAACAAATTTACTAGTAATTATTAGAAACCCGAAAAAAAAATCCCACCAACTTTGATTTCTCTAACGAACATTTATTAGTCTTTTGGGATCCTCTTTTTTTTTTTTTTTTTGGAATCATTTTTTTTCTCTTTCAATTTCTCTCATAGGAGAGCTTTGCATTACCATTCCCCAATTTCCACCAAAGCCTCTTCCTTTCCTCCTAATGGATTTTCTTTTTCGGGTTCTCTGCTAACTCCTCCTCCGGTCCTCCCCATATTCAGGTAATAAGCATTGAAAGTTTTTTTTTTTTTTTTGGCTTTCTGAGTAATAAAAGCTGGGTTATGACAAGGAAGAAAAGAATTTACGTGAAAGAGACAGTTTTGTCTTGATGTTTCATTGTTGATAATGTTTTTTTTTTCCTCACATGGTTTAAGGTTTCAATAAGTGGTTGGTCTGAAATATCAGAATTTGGATTGGACTTTCCTGGGGTAGATTTTAAAATTTTAGAAATTGAAAAAAAAAAAAGGGTTCAATTTACATGGATTTTTCACTGTTAGATGTTTATCAATCTTAAATAATTCAAATTTAGGGTAGCCTTAATTTTGCAGATCTAAAGTGTTGAATTGAAGCTGATATATGCAAATTGTTATCTGAGTGCAGGTCCACTATGTTTAAAAGCTAACAATTTTGTCATTTTGTTTTGGATATTCTTATACAATTTATCTTGATTTATATTTGATAAAAAATATTTAATTGGGTCAATTGCATAAGCTTTTGAAAGAGAGGGAAAATAATCATAATTATTGCTAGCAACTAAATATTATGATAGTGATTATAAGTATGTGATTTCTTAGCTTAATTTCCATATTATGAGAATGGGAATCTGTTGGTTTGATCTAGATGAAGGAAACAATAATGTTTTTAAGTTTTACATGCCCCTTATTCATGACTTTATCCAGTTTCTTCTTAAGGTGCTGATTCATTTGCTTTAATCATGGACATTTATATATGAACATGTAGTGGAAGATCCAAACCCTAGAAATCCAATCCTGGAACTATTGTGGTGAAGATTGAATGATGGATGACCATGGTGGTAGCAAGTTGACCAGAATCCGGCAGATTGTTAGACTAAAGGAAATCCTTCAAAAGTGGCAAACTGTCACATTAGGCTCAAGGCCAAATACCCCCCTTTCAGAAGAAAGTCATGAGGGTGTCTCACGACCAATTAACAAAAGGCTAACGAATGTTATGACTTGTGATTCCGATGAGGAAAGCTGCCAGAGTCCTGAACCACCGCCTGATGTTCCAAAGGGATACTTGGCAGTTTATGTTGGGCCAGAGCTTCGGAGGTTTATCATCCCCACGAGCTACCTTAGCCATCCTGTCTTCAAGATTTTGCTGGAAAAGGCTGAGGATGAATTTGGGTATAATCACAATGGCGGGCTTACTCTCCCTTGTGAGATTGAGATCTTCAAGTATCTCCTGAAGTGCATAGAGAACCATCCTAAGGGTCACCCAGTTGACAACTCAGTTTCTGAACAGGTCCTTATTTGTTTTTTAGCTAAAAGCATTTACTATGTATGCCTTATCTCACATGCTCATGAGACAAGTTTATTGCTCATCTTCGTTCTTCTCAAACTGTTCCCTAATTTGAAGTTTCTATATGATTTTGCAGCTGGAGATCCATTAAATATTGGGAAAGAGTAATTGTGCTGGTCTTTATAGTGGTCAAGAACTTTGAGGTTAAAGCAAGGTCTCTTTGTATGCAGATTTTTTTTTCTCCTTTCTTGTTAATTGACAAACAATAGGAAACTTTTAGTTAGAAAATTTTCAGGTGTATGGAATGAATATGATGAGAGGGGGCAATGTTTAAACCTCTCTGTCCTTATCGGAATGTGACTGCCATCTAATGTTTGATTGATAATGAAATACTTTTATTGTTAAGAAAACCATGCTACATAAAATTGGTCCCAAATTAGGAATTCCATGTCCAATTGTGAGACATTGAGCAAAATGGGTAATGCTTCTATGGATTTAGCAGCCAGTGTTCTGCTTTTATCTGGTTAACTTATTTAGCTTCCATTGCTTAGTTGAGCCAATTAACTTGTTAAGTCACTAGGAACAGATATCAGACATTCTTTCCTTTTTTTTTTTTTGGGTATAGAGGCCACAACCTAGGGATAAGGGAAGAGGTTGCAGAGATTCGAACCCAAGACCTGCTGGATGTCTTCTCTTAAGGGTGGCTGCATGAACCAACTTAACTAAGCTCCGGGTTCCATTCTTTCCTCTTTCTACAGTCTTCTGCCTCACCCTCTTCGTGCATCTGTTTCGGTCTTGTCTCTAACGCTGGATGAGATAAATTGTATTTCCATAATAATGTTGTTGGTTTCCTGTTTAGCTAAATTGAATATTAGGAACCTTTCGGTGGACAAATTGACATTTGAACTTGTTTTCCTTCTATCTGCACATGCTACTATAGTTTAGTTGTATGAAAAATAGTAAAATACTATCAGTTTTGTTCAGGTGCAATGCAAGTGATTATATATATTATTGTATTGTCAATTTGTCATGTGCTTTTGGATAGTCTGCTCCAACCAAATCTTATAATTGAGCTGTCCCACTTCTGCCTAGTTATTAAACCCTAACAATCTGGTACTAGAAGCTCAGATGATTATTTATTTATTTTTGATAATGAACCCTGGAGATTGTGACACCAATGTGCAATCAAGATGATTTTAAATTTCAATTTCTTTATTCACCAAGATGTTGCTTAGAACAATGATAGTAGGTACCAGAATTTATGATTATTATTTTCAAAGGACTACTCAAACTTTATGCTCTTCCATTTTTTCACTAAAGGAATTAATTGTACTTGGCATGAATATATGTAGATTTTTGCAATGTCTTAAGGAATTAATAATATACAGTCATGCAAATCATTAAAGTAAAGATTTTGCTAACGAGTGCCTTAAAGACACTCTTTAAGGTTACTAAATATAGTAATATCTTCAATCAATGCATTGAAAGTGATGAATAAAGTTATCAACTTTTACATTTAATACAATGTTATTATTATAAATAATATATCAACTAATCTTAAAGAGTACCTTAAGGGCACCCTTAAAGTAAACCCCATTTTAATTTTATGATCAAAACCATTCATCTTAGCAATTTCAGAACAATATGTGAGCTGGTTGCGCTCAGGGTGCTTATCAATGGTGACTAGCTTGCACTGTTAATGATGGTGCCCCTGCCCTGTGATTAGAGAACATGTCAGAGTTGGCATTACTTGGCAAAGGGCAGCGACTCGGCTCGGGAAAGAGCTTTGGAAAGATGGGTTTGGGCTTAAGACGCGTAGATTTGGTAAATCCAAATCCGTAGACCATATTTAGGATGAAAGTATGTGATGGGCTTTTTCTTCTTTTGCTAAGGAAGAAAGAGATGGGCTTCACAAAAGTTTCTCAATCCAATTATTAGGTAGTATTTGTTAAATTTTAAGCCATATTTGACTCGATCACAATATATTATATATATATATATATATAAAGAAGGTCGTAATTTAAAAAAAAAAAAATTATAGATGTTAAAATTCGAATTCTAAATTTTAGATTATTTTCTTCATACTCTTTTGTGCATATCTCGAATAAGGATGGTTTACTTGTACCACCTTGATGTATTTGTTATGGGGGGTTAAGATAACATTAGGAGAATTAACTAGATTCTCTATTAATGATTGTCCTATTTTTTCAAAGTTGTATACTGTGATTTGTTGGAATGAAATTACATGATTGTTTCTTGACCAAAGAAAAAAAAAATCTTGGATTATCAAATCACGATCATTTTAAATGCTATTTGGATAAAAAACATGATTGACTTTTCAAATTAAGATGGTTGTTGCAGACTGTATCCAACGCTGCCCATCTGCTGTAATCCCAGGGAGACAGGGATAGATGAAATTAACTATATACTGTTCCAAAAAATGTATCTTTGGACCAGTCCAATTTTGATTTATATTTGATGCACTATCAATATATAGATTTATATATTGATAACGCATCTTACGATGTCATCTATTAAAAATTAAGCTATAAAGTTAGGATTAGAGTTAGGATTAAAGTTAAAATTAATGGTTATTTTTTTAATTAGATATCATTACTCAAATACATGAATAATGCATCAAATATAAACCGGTCTAATTTTATAGACTCAAAAGCAATTTCAGAGAGTCTAGACCAGGCCACTGCATTTCGTCTCATCCCCTTTAAGAATGTAGAAGCGAATATTCAATAACAACCCTCTTTCGTATCGTCTGCAAAAAGCAAAACGGACAATGTCCAACAAACAAGCTTCCAAAAATCAAACAAACCAATTCGTAGTTTCTAACTTAACAATCCCAGTTCCACGCAATTGAAAGCATTTTCAAACTTTAAGCAAGCCTCCTCCTCATATATAGTTCCATTCCATACTTCGCTTCAAGTTTCTTCCAAGAATATATATGTAGTACACACCCTTTCTTAATTAATCCCCGACAAAATTAATTAATTCAAACTTTCTATTTTAAACAGCCGGTTATGTGGACTCAATTGTAACTCTTTTAGCTCCAATCATTCCATCTAATTCAAAGCAACGGCACCATATTGTAGTAGTACTAATAATTTCCATATGTATAACTCAATTTTTTTTATATAAAAGATTTCGTAGTTCGAGAATAAGAAAAATAATTAAACATATTGAAATTCAAATTTTAAATTTGTCGAATGCATATTATCTTTTAAAAATAGCTACCTAATCAATTGACCCGAATTTGTATTACTCAATTATTGAATTGAAAGGAAACTAACACTCTCATTCCCATCTTTTTTTTTTTTTTTTGTCTCAAACACATATACAGTGTACAAAACTTCATGTTGAACTTTTGACAAAGATCTCTCGGCTGTATTTTCCCTACTCTACTCCTACATATATAGATGTTCATTATCATCATCCACGTCAAGGTGGTCCTTTTTCCTTATTTCACATGCATGACTTATGGCTACTTGCTTTTTTCTTTTGACCTGATAGCTCTTAACGGAAATCTTGATCAAGAGCATTTTGACAAAATCTCAACTCTTTTTTTTTTTTTTTTTTTGAGAGGATGAATAGAACCCATTGTTTTGCTTGGTGAGAACGTGGGATTTTAGACTTGAGAACATCACATGTCATGTCGTTTAATTGGCTTTGAACTTTTGGATTCTAGTGCCTACAAGGATATACTGTTGAGTGCAAAAATACAATATCTGAAAGAGACCTATGCTTGAATGCAAAATTTTAGCCCCCCAAACAAATTTATTTCTTGAGCCACCCATGAAAATGATAGCTAGCGAACACAGTATTTTATTACTCAGATCATGCAAGAATACAAAGACTAGGGAAATTTACCTGATTTACAATATATATATATATATATATATATAAATTAACTAAACCATAGCCATTCAAATCTGATACGTCTCATATATCCATGCCTTCACTTTAACATGCAAATTGGTATACAACTCATTAGCTTTTTTGTACGGCGTTGTATGGGAATGGCCCCCTAACATTATCAACACCACAAGCAGAAGGTGATTCATGTTGGAGTAGTCATGTCTTCATGAATTCTTCTACTTAGCTACATATATTCAAGCTTTTGACTGCAAAACAGGCATGGAGACTCATCGATGGGGTTTTGAAGCTTTGTTTTCTTCTCATTGATTTTTCCTTTTCGTGGCAGTTCCTAGGGCCCCCCCTCATGATCTCCTATATATATATATATATATATGTTTTGGACAGTAGACATAAATCCATTTATCCCATTCCTACTATCATTTGGTTTCCATTCATGTGCACCTCTTTGTCTCTCCTCTTGGGTTATTGTTTTTGTCTTAATTCTCATACATAAAAAAAACAAACATGGGTATTTCAATCTCTGTTCTATCTTTGAATATCTTTCTTTTCTGTGCTTAATTTATTTAAATACCAGCATACCAGATTCATGAACAAGGGTTGCCATGCCCCTATGTCTTAGAACGGTTCAACTTAATGACAAAAACTAAAAACTAACTCTTATAAATTAATGTGGTTCAATGAACAAAAAGGATCATTAGAACTCATCTATAGTACTCTATTGGTTTTTGTATGATCACCAACTTATACTGTTAATTACTAGTAGTGTGATTTTAGTAATAAATAATTCAGACACTTTAAAGGTTAATCAAATTAACTCTTTGTTGATTCTAACATGGAGTTGTAGGTTTTTGATCGAGCAGGTCAAGTCATGTCATTTCTTATTAAAGAGGAGAAAATCTTATTGGATGATCAAAATTAAAGAGAATATCTAGGAATAATGTCGAAGTTAAAAATAAAATCTTAGTAAGATGCAATGTACATATAATGTTTGAGAAATGAGATTTGGGTACCCACCCAAACCTGATGAACACAATCACATAAATCATTGTTGAGAAAAAAAAAAAAAAAAAAAGGTTTTTATCCAAATCTTTGCTGCATGTGTCATGTGTGTGTGGGCTGGGAGGAAGATAGAATCACATGAAAATCCGATCTTCAAATAAAAAGCAGCAATAATTATGCAAAATTGGGGACAAAAATTCCTCGAATATCATCACCTTCGCGGCTTCGCCCCCAAAATCCGATTTCCACGACCACCTCCCACGTGGTCTCTCTCTCTTTCTCTCTATTTACTACTTTTACTAGTGAAACTTAAAAATATTGGATCCCACGATATGATTATACGATATGAACATAATATAAAAAAATAATTAAAAATATGAATACAAATACGATATGAATATACGAATATTTTAATATATATATATATATAAAATATAAATTATTAACGTATCAAAATTTATATAAATATAAAATATATTTATACTATACGAATACATAAATTATTATATTCGAGCTGAGCTTAATTTCTGACTGACTGAGTGGCTGAGCTTGAAAACACAAATATTCCCAACATTGCAGCTGTTATTTACACAAAAGGACAAGCAGAGAGATGGAGCATCTTCCCCTAAAAAAGCCGCAAAAACCGGTCGTCTATTTAATCTTTATATTTATGGAAGGTAGCTACCTAGCTTTGTCTTCTTCTGCTGCTGACAGGCGAGAGGCGACCTCCTCCTAATCTATTAACTACTGCAACCTTAATTTCGGTCTTTTTTCTATTCCTAATTAGCATTATACAGCTCATTGATTTGTGCATGATTTTTATATTTAGTTAACAAATTAAATTAAAAATATTATCTCATTTATTATCATATAATTTTTAAATTTTACAAATAAAATTAATATAATAATGCATACCTTTTAAAATGTATTTTAAAAAATAACCATGTGATAATTTTTTAACTCGTAACTCTATTATTAATATATCAAAAACAAACTCTTAAATTAATTCTTTGTTCTTAACCCAAAAAAAAATCATATTTAGTTATAATCTATGTTCATATAATTAATATATGTGCTATATAATAATTAAATCAATCATGTAATTTATGTTAAAACTTGAAAATAATATAAGATTAATTTTTTATATACTAAAATACAAGCAATATTAGTGATATTTGTCTTCACTAAAATTCTCATGGTACCTCATTCTTTTTAACCTTCTACTTGGATTCTTTGAATTTGGAAAAAAAAAAAGAAAAGAAAAGAAAAGATTTTGATGTAAAATCGCTTTTAATTCTACAACAGAATTCATTTATGCTATGTTTGAGAACTTGAATTTGAAAATTTGGATTTTATTTGCTATATAAATTGTGATAATAAAATGCATATATTAGTTAAAATTCAACATGATTGAACATGAATTTCAAATTCACAAATACCTATAGGTATTTCAAATTCATCACTACATAGGCATCCAACAAATCCATGAATTTGAAAAATAATCATGAATATGATATTTACATGTGTTTTACTACACAATTACACTATTTTTGAAATTCAAATATATTATTTGAAATCCAAATTCTTAAACGCAACCTTAAAGCATTTTTTTTTATAAAGATTACACTCAAATCTAATCCTTTGTTGAGCATACTTTTGAAATCTATATATGCGAATTAAATTTGAAATTTATTTTTTCAAATTATTTGTACATTTAATAAAATTAAAATTATATTTATACTTATTATAAAAATTTTAACTAAATTCGAAGAATGATACAAATTCAATCGATGAATTTGACCAAAAAAAGGCTTAACATATAATAATAGAAAATAAAGTAATAAGGATATGTTAATAAATTTTTTTTGAAAAAAAAATACTTTTTTTTTTGAACTGATGACAATAATACTACTGCCTATTGTTTCTCTATTTCAAAACTGTACATTTAATTATTCTTATTTATTTATTTTATAATTTTAGACATATAACATTTATTTAAGTAATTAAATTATTTATTATTTCACTCACGTAATGAATGGAACAAGGACTACTAAAATACAAAACCTCTTAATATATCTATATCATTCATTAAATTATTTTTTTTATAAGCAGAAGAAGTTCTTTTATATGTAAAATTAAGAAAAGGTGGTCATGCAAAAATTAGGTAAACAAAACAATGTCAAAAACTATTATCACTTTAATTAGCTGTCATGAACTTTATTCGTGATAAGGATTACTTGGGTTGGACTTATTTTCAAATTTTTATGTATTCAATTATTTTATATAAATTATGCATTCGATTTGACTTTTGTTATTTTATTTTATATAATTCAATTATCTCTTGGCTAGAGAATGTAATACATTAATTCCTAACCTTTTATAAAATAATCTCAAACTTTAATCAAGCCAAAGTCATGACCGCCAATTTTTCTTATATTCCAATCAATTGAATAAATTTATTTAAGGATTATTTTAGACTATTCAATTTCCTAATCATCGTAAGCTTAAAAAAATCGCTGCTAATTAGGGCTTGATCGAAACAAATCAAAGGATGGTACGTGTCACACTGCCTGATAAACTTGGAAATTACGTACAATCAAGTGTGAAAATATTAAGCACCACTTTTTAAGGTTGGCCATGGCAGCTTGGCAACGCGTTTTACAGATGCTAATGCGTGTTAACGAACAAAATTTTCGTGTCTTCCACTTGCCAAAAATCTTCCACACCTCTAGACCTGATAATCGCATTTTTTTTTCAATCGTTTAAACATAAATACAATTAGATCTGTTCAAGAGTCGAGTAGTTCATCTGCTTCGATAAGTTCGATTCGTATTAAATTGAACTTGAGTAAAGGTTTTTTCGATTCGAATAAGCCCGAATCATTGTTAATATAATAAAATATTTTTTATTTAATTTAATTATAAAATATAAAAATATTAATATAATTTTTTTATTATTTTTGAACAATAAATCGAGCTCGCTCAGGATCGGATTTGGATAGGAGAATTAGAAAAGTTTTGAGTCGTAACTCGATCCAGCCCGGCCAATGAGCAGAATTAAATAGAACACAAATACTTAAATACAAATAGGATATGTATATTAATTGTATTTTTTTATCGTGTTCAAAATTTTTAGATTCTAAAAAAAAGTTGTGTGTAACCAACAAAAAGCAACAAAGCTAGTGGCTATATCTAAAAAGGAAGCATCTCTAACAAGTAACAACCCAATCATTAGCAATTTGAACCATACATTTCCTAATATAAATTAAGAATATTATAATTAAATTTGGTAAGTAATTAATCAGCCTTTTTTTTATTTATTTTTTTATTTTAAACATACAAGCAAAGGAGTTTTGTTTGCCTTGTTGTTCTTCATCCCACAAAATTGTCAAGACTTCCTGGCACCGGCTTGTTGTCTCGTGATATAAACACTCTTTTTTAGCAGCTAAATATAATCTTGCTAAGGGTTTATATTTGATGCACTGATAATATATATATCAATACATTGTTAGTGAGTCAGATGACGTCACTTATTAAAAAATTTTAAAAGTAAATATAAATAATTTTATTCTTAATGAAGTGACCTCATTTAGTTAATTGATAATGTACAAATTTATACACTGTCAATAGATCAAATATAAATTTTATTTGTAATGCAAAAAAAAAATCCACATTTTAGGGCTTTGATTTGCTTATTTGGGGCAATTTCCCAGCAAGGCTGGGGCATGCCAGCAGATTACTTCACTAACACTCTTAAATTGAATAAAATAACATATCAAAGACAAACTAAACCAAACAATGAAAGGGAAGGGGTTAGTGTTTTTGTTCCCCTGTTGACAAGGGAGACCTCTTCTTGGATGATATGAATATGATTAAGGTTGTTCCCTAATTTCTCTCTCGAACAGTAAAATATGTAGTACCATTTACCTTAAACTTTAAGATCTTTAAACAGGCTTTCATACCTAAAGTACCCCTTAAGCAAAACTTAAGTAATTGGTTTGTTTGGTTCTAGTTTGGCAGGGCCCTTTGCTCTCTGTTTTTTTCTTTCTTCTTTTCTGTTCTGCAATGGTCCGAGAATTTATCTCACAAAGGCTGCAGCCTTCAGGCAATGCAACAAAGTACTCCATATCTCAAAAAAGGTTTCGGTAGTGAATGTGTTTTTAGTTGTTTTCATTTATTACGGTTTTGGACGTAATGAATATCGTGATAAAGTACGATAAATATTGATGATGAAAAGAGTTAAAATCGCAAAATAACTATCGTAAAATCATACTATTGCTAAATCCTGCTTTAGATTCTTGAAACATGAATTCCCGATAAACTTCTCAACTTTCTGGGGGACCCTTTTTCTCCAAACTTTTTATGTTTGCTTCTCCCAGGAGCCAATTTCTATTATATCATCAAACTTTACTTTTCTGTTTTCCATTTGACAAACTGTACTTCACTTGATAAATAGACATTGTCACGATATGGAAGACAAACATAAAAGATGCGGAGCCCAAAACCTTGCTGTACTGTATTTTTCCAGCATTATTAATGTTTGAGATAAAGATTTTTTTTTTTCCTTCTTCTTTTTGGCCATGTTTGAGATAAAGATTGAATGATGACTGTGATTTCAACATATCTCTTGTCCAGTTCTTCCCCTTCCTTTTTCTTCTTCTTTTTCGGCTCAAATCATTGAAACCATATATAAAAATGTGACACATTTCTAAAATTATATATAAGAAAAATGAACATTAATCTCATATATATAAAAAAATACAATGACGTACACAAATATAATCCCCCACCAGGCTTACAGATTAGCCGGCGTGAACTCGGTTAAATCCGTTGAAATTGACTCTCTCTCTCTCTCTCTCTTTGATCTTCCTGCAAATTTTCATCAGCGCAGTCCCTTTTTCTCTCAACAATCATTTTTTGGTTTCTTCTACACCGCCCAATCACATTCACATTATTACATAATGTACAGTTTCAGTACCATGCGAATGACCACACGGGAACATTTCTTTCTGATTCTCCAAAAACAATCAACAAGCGTAAAACTCGACAAGCTCCTCCAAAGACTCAGGTTGAGGACCAGCATTTTCGAGCATCCAGAGCAAGTGTTCGAACAACACAACCTCGCACGACACGTTGATGACGGTGTCGTTCTCGCCCGACCGTTCCGCGAGTTCGCGGAACAATGGGTTTTCAATAATATCGGAGCTAATAAGGTAACGCCTCCGAGATTTTCCTACGTAGACAGGTTGGAGATTGGCCGATGATTCTTCGTTTATGTACGAAGCCGCCACTGCGGAGCTTGATGATGTCGGGCGGCTTTGCTTGTTGTTGAATGAGTTTAGCTTCTTGAGAACTGACTTCAGCTTCATTAGCTTGTTTGTGCCTTTTGCCATTGCTTATTTTCTTTCTTTTTTTGGAGGTTTAAGGATTTTGAAAGAGTTTTGGGAGTTTAGAAGGTTTTCGCCTAAGAAGAGAGAAAGAGGGTGCTTGTGATCTAAGAAAAGGGGAAGAAGGTTCGTTTATAAAAGAGTTGGGGAAGGGTGATATTGTAAATTTGATTCAAATGCGGTTATATGAGTTGGGCCCAGGTGTGGGTCCGGGTATTGTAAAATGATAATGGGCCTACGCTTTTCGGCGCCCTGGTTCGGGCCAGGGTGTGGACTATCAATTAAGAGTTCTATAATCAGTCCTTTGTATTTGAAATTTTTACATAAAATGCCCTTTGCCACCGGTTTCGTGTGCAATTGAATATTTTTGAACTTAGAAGTTGGCAAACAAATTTTAATCAAATATTTTCATTATTTTAAGTTGTTTATTTTTTTTTGGTAATAAAAGTGACAAAAAAATATTTAAATTCAACTCTTTAAATAATAAAATACATACATACATCATTAAACTAAAATGGTCAGTTGATGTCTATTGATACTAATTAAGAATTATTTAATTATTATTTATTTTTTATATTTAATATATTATTTTTACTGAATTGAAAAAAAAATAATGTATTAATTATATTTTTCTTTATATATATATATATATATATATTACCTTAATCGATGTCATTAGAAACTAATTAATATTTTTCAAACTAAAATAATGGTGAGATGCAAATGAAGATTTTAACTAAACTTTGATAGCTGGGCATTTTGCTATGAATTAGTGAAGCTATGAATTAGTGAAGGGTTTTTGTCTGTATTTGGCCCTTAAAAATTTACTTACCAACTAGAAAGTTGGTGTGTGCATGTTTTAGAACAAATGATTCAACTACCAAAAGACAATTAGGAAGAGAGAAAACACTATTAATGTAAAGAAGAAAAGAGAACAAGAAGACATCCTCATTAATGCATTTTTTCCTTGTATTTCTATAGCATAGATGATATATAGTTAAATTAAATTCATAGATGCTATGAAATTAAAAAATATATAGATTTTGAACAATAATTTGACTGAAATTAACGACCGGAAAAAATTTTGTTCTTATTAAATTTATAGCTCAATTGATGGACAAATTAATTTCTTTTGGTTCAAGCGGTTTGAAGTTTGAATGAAAAGGTAAAGAGAAACTAAGGTTGAGTTTGACATTATGATTAGGTTTGAAAATTTGGGGTATTAAGAAATATTATTGTAATTTGAAAGAAGACAGTTCATATACATGATATGAGTGGATTTAATATATGGGAAAGCTTTCTTCCTCACCATATATTTTATATTATCCGAATTATTTATTTTTTAATGTATTCGTATTCGACGTATATTCGAATATAGATATAAGAATATATTTCTCTAAATATATAAAAAAAAACTTTTAAAAAATTAAATATACTTGTATTAAACATATACTCATATACCAGCTTCTCATTCAGGCACTAACTAAAAAGTAGTTGATTTCTATATGGATTATTTTATTCTCAATGAATTTTCCTTAGAACTAATTGCAAGAAATGAAGAAAACAATTAATCTTGTATTTCTTTTTTATTGCAGCTAGCAAAGGCATAAGAAAACAATTAAATTTCAACATTTTTTCTTTTACACATGTTTGTTAACCTATAAACAATGCATGTTAAATTGTAAATCAAATATCAAAAGCAAAGAAGAGCGAAGAAGTTTTACTTTTATTTATTTATTTTTTTTTGCTTGTAAATTCTAAAATGCCTTGAATCTCTTACTCTTTGTAGCCTTTGTACGTCAACCTCACATGCAAAGGCCACGACTAAGTTAGGGGATGTGATCTCAACAAAGATTTGTTTTTAAATTAAAACAAAGTTTCTGTTTTTTATTTTCATTACCCAAAGTTTTTGTTTTTCGAACTTAAAAAGTAATATTATACAGCTATCTTTAAAATGTGACATTTAATAGATTTAAGTTCACATTTTTTTTTCTTCAATTTACGGCATATATAGTTTTAGGTTTCAGAAATACTGCAATCTAAAATTTAGTATATAGTATGAAAACCATTTAATAATGGGAGAAAAGAAGAACATGCATGTTAATGTCATGTCAAATTATTTTAATTTTTATGGGAAAAATATTTATGTGGTGAATATAACAATTTCGGAGTTCAACAAAATCCTTGATAAATTAAGACAATTGGCAGCCAATGAGCAATGGCATGTGAGCAAGACATGGAATCAAATTAATGTCCCAAAAATGTGAACCATCAACATATTAAATTAGCCTCAATCACACCCATACCCACCCCATGTGGATTCATATCATATAATTACCATATCATGAAAAAAAATGCTTAGTAAAAATTTCAATTACAAAATTGCTTGTCTTGTTTTCCAATATATAATTAACAATCTCATCAATCTATAAATTTTATTAATTAGATATATCTTTTTTTTTATACAGTAAAGAATGTCACGGTTTTAAAATTATCGTGTTCATATCATGTTATTGTATCGTGTCTAAAATTCATAGGTCTAACTACAAATGAGACCGCAATTTGAAAATAGGGATAGAGTTTTTACAAGCGTTGATATTTGAATTTCAAACTTATTGAATGTCATATTTTAAGAATAACTGCTTAAATTAACTGGACTAAAATTCATATTCAAATATATCTTTTTCTAGTTATAAGCTTTGATGATCTTTATCATGTGATATAATTGGGAATCAATCCTCTATTATAGATATGTTTCTGATAAACACAGTAATTTGGATTAAGAAAAAAAAAAAAGGTATATATGCAAAGGAGATGATTGATGATTATCTTAATTAAATTAATTCTTGCACGCAAGATATATAAACATACAAATTAATAGAGTTTCATTCCTTTAAACTAGTTAAGAATGGGAACGAATGATATAATATTTGATCACTGGATATTAATTTGAATGCTGATTGATAATCAAAGAGAATAATGATGTGATATATATTGTCATCATATGCAGAATTTAGTCTTTAATTTATAATCAATTAATTAATGTTTTTTAAGGGTCTATTCTGTTCCCTCAAATTCAATGAACAGAACCTGTCAGTGCATGGATAAGATTAAGGATTTAGATGATTAATCAAAAATATAAAAAAAAAATGTATAAGTAGGACAAAAAAGAATATATAAAGGAGAAAGGAAATGTGTAATGAGAGAGAATGCAGTTTTATATTTCTTTTTCCTGTCCATATTTGCGTCAAGCAACTACCAAAAGGAGGAGACCCCTCCGACTCCGATCGAGAGCTTTGATAGGTTAATTACTTCCATCATCTAGAGTCCCATTCGCAAACAAACAAACATGCTCCTTTTTTTTTTTTTTTTCTTTTCATTTTTGACAAGATCAACAGGACATCAGCAATTCAGCATATATATAAATATATATATAAGTTTTAATTTTTATATTAAACAAATAATTATAATTTTTTAATTTATTTAAAATTTGACGTAATTTTTTAATTTATTTAAAATTTGACGTATATTATCTATATGAATATAACATAAATTACAATGATCGAATTAAATGAGTATAAATTGTATAAAAATTTATAAAGATATATAAAATTAAATTAATTTTAAATTAATATAAATTGATCTGTCATATATATATATATATATATATATTGTTCTCTTTTCTATTAAAAACGCTCATTTCTCGGTGTAGAATATAAAGTAAGGAGTGGAATGGGCTACTTCAGACGGCTCAAAAACATTACTTTTTTCGGCCTAAAGATTGAAAATCTACAGAATGACTATGGATTGGGCCCGACCCAAGTATCTGACGCACGCTTCTTAAAATTATGTTTCAGAGGAAAAATGTGTTGTAAGAAAAATCAGAAGCAATCAACAATTAAATTCCCAGGTTTTGAAGCCTAAAACGCTCATCCAAGACGATGATTAAATTAATTGTACTGCTTGATAATTGGTAGAGATAGTTTGCAGTTTGCACTCAATCATGTTTGGTATTAGAGTCATAAGAATCATCTCACCCTCATAAGAGTTTAAGAGAATAAAATGTAAAATTAATGGCTTTAGAGCATTGGCAATTTGGCATTGTTGTAGCATTGTTCCGAGTAAAAAAACACAAACTGAGAGAAGAAAACTGAACAAAAAGATGGAACATGGAAAAACAAAAGTCACAATCTTTTGCTGGAATTAACGGGCGCAATACCCAAAGTTCAAACAATGCCGGAAAATGAAAAAGAAATACAGAACAGGCTTTTCTTGTCCAATCAATGTCCAATCAATATTCCAAAACAACAAAGATTAATTATTCTAAACAACAAAGATTAATTATTCTAAACAACTCAGAAAACCCCGCCAGGGCTTCTGTTTACTCCTCAACTGCTAGAGGAACTGATTCAGCCTGAAACAATTACCAAATCATTAACATGCAATGTTGTTAGTTTGCAACTTTAGAATTGGAACCAAATAAAAAGTGAACAGAAACTGAAGAAATAAAGGAAATGGGCGTGAGAGAAGTACCAGCTTGCGGAACTTAAGAGCGTAAAACATCTCAAGGTAACGACGGCTCTCGCGGCGGTCAAGGTTGGAAACGTGCTTCCAGAAGCCATATACTCCAGTCAGGGTCAATAGTCTCTCGGAGTAAATCTGCCATGTGTATCTGATTTGAACAATGCAAACAAATAAGAACATTACAACAAAGACTAACACAATACAGATTGTAGTTAACGTTGGTCAAAAGAAAAGAATGTGAGCTTACTTCTCCTGGATACGTTTCAAGCCTCCCTCGGAGATCTTGTTCCAGTGAGATAAGTCTATCTTGCACTTCTCAAAGAAGTCAACAAGGGTGTCGGCAGCTTGATCACCGTGGTAAGGATCAATGTTGAAGCCAGATTTACCATGAACTATAATCTCAGCAGGTCCACCATGGCAAGTTGCAAACGTTGGCAAACCACAAGTCATGGCCTCAATAACTGTCAATCCAAAGGCTTCGTACAAAGCAGGTTGTACGAAGGCACCCTTTGTGTCGCAAACGTAACGGTAAAGTTCACCGTTCCTAACTCTGTCCATTTGGGATGATATCCATCTGAATTGACCATTCAATTTGTACTTTTCGATGAGTTCGAACATCTTCTTCATTTCAGCCTTCTCTTCCAAATCCTTGGATTCCTTTCTCCTATCTCCACCTACAACTACGAGGTTAACCAACTCGCGCAACTTAGCGTTCTTCCCATACCACTCAACAAGTCCGGATATATTCTTAACACGGTCCAGCCTTGCCATTGTAAATAGAATTGGCTTGTTGCGGTCGTTTAGCACACATCTGTTAGACAATGACAGATTGACAGACAAATTATTAGTTCAAACAGATATTTTCGTATTGAGGTTCGCTCAGATGACATGCAAGTAAAACTTTTTGGTGTGGTGCACTTACAAGTGTTCTTCATTCTCAACTTTGCAGTAAAGAAGGTCTTCGATCTCGGGATGGAATTGTTTCAACCTCCTCTTCTCATCGGTGTAAGGGAAGTATACGTTCATGTCTGCACCGGGGGACACAATGTTGAATTTGGGATCGAACACATCGATCCCGTGTACAACACGGTAGAGACCAGGAAGAGTGAAAGCAGTGTGACTCTCATATTGGCCAACAGTGTCCTTGCTGAAATCATAAGAATACTAACTTTATAGAAAAAACATTTCAATAAAAATATCAAATCAAGAACTGAGAAGGCAGATCATATACCTTCCAGCAATTTCTTGGAAAGTACTGGTGATGATGAAATCTGTATGGTTCATTGCAATAAGATCAGCTGTAAATTGGCAGGAGAAATGGTATTTATCCTCGAGCTTTTTCCAGTAGATATCGGAATCCGGATACTTTGTCTTCTCCAAAGCGTGGGCAATGGTACACTACAGAAGGATGAAAAAAAGTCATTTATGCCAAAATATGATCAAAGATAAACACATAAAAAGATCATAGTAAATTAGTTTCTAACAAACCTGTGTAACTCCCAACTTATGCGCCAGCAAGGAGGCAACGATATTGCCATCACTGTAGTTTCCAATGATCAGATCTGGCTTGCCTTGCAACTCTTTTGAAAT
The DNA here is from genome assembly GCA_030761205.1 of Fremontodendron californicum. Classification (NCBI taxonomy): domain Eukaryota; kingdom Viridiplantae; phylum Streptophyta; class Magnoliopsida; order Malvales; family Malvaceae; genus Fremontodendron; species Fremontodendron californicum. The sequence continues at coordinate 2,347,576 of JAULJL010000006.1, forward strand.
TTCATGAGCAACATCCTTAAAACAAAGAGATTTACTTGTAAATAAAACAAACATAATATAATATCTAAGAAAGGGGATAACTAATGCTAGAAAAATGAACACAAGAAAATCAATGGTTCATATGGTTCACCTCAGTAAAAGTTTCCAAGTAGGGCCAAACTTCAAATCTTGAGATCCATCTACGTACAATTCCCTTTTCAGTTCTGAAGGGTACTCGGAGAATATCCGAGTACTCTGTTCCATATACTTTCTCAACTCGTTGACCACAAGTTGTTCCCACGGCATCAGGGAGAAGTCTAGTAATCTGATAAAAAAAACAGTCAAAATCATATATGAGAAAGAAACCCAAAACAAAAGTTCATAAATACTAGTAATCAAGAACACTCACAATTAGGATACGAGGGGTAATGTTGAGTCCTTGCTGCTTGATACGGTGGAGCATCTCATTCTCCAAGGCACGGACTTGATCCAAGATGTAAACAACCTATAAGGCAAAGTTGAAAGAGTTATATTTACAAACTTAGTTTATACACAAATTAACACCATCCAAGTCTAATACTTGTTATAAACTAGGCTTGTAAAGGCTAACCTGGCCACCGGTGTCGGGGTACCCCAAAACATTGTCCTGAGCAAAGTATCCATGGGGAGTAAGAATCACAACATTGAAGACCATAGGCACTCTCCCAAGGAACTTCTCAAGGGTGCAAGGATCAGGTGCCTCAAGAAGATCCAAAAGAAGTTGGATCATCTCGAGCACACGCTCAGCGGTATCACCCCAACCTCTCTCCAAACCAATTTTCTGGAATTTGTCTTCGAATTCGGCATATGGTGTCTCAGCAGGAAGTGTACCGAGATACTCCTCTGCCTTTCTCAAAACATGTTGGAGAGCATTGAGGTTTTGAATTTTGTCATTCAACATCATGTTCTGCAAAACACCAATTAAAACCCTCAGAGTTTTAAATCCATATAAACAATAGAATTTTCCATCATTTAAATACTAAGAACCTAGTAAATCTAAGGATCAACATGCAAGAAATCTATGTCTGATCTATACACATGTGAACTATTTTAAACTGATAAATGAAACAAACACAAGCAACCAATATTTTTATGTTCCATACCTTGCCCTTGTGACAGTGGACCTTGAGGAATTCAAGCAAGGGATGCATGCTCTCCTTGTCATGGAACAATTTGGCCGAAAGGTGGCGATTGAGGAACTCGACACCATTACCAATCGACTTCGAAAGAGTTGGGCGAGGGAAAGATGCATTGAAGGGCTCAAAATCCAATTCCAAAACAAAGTTGCCATTTGCACTGCAAGCAAAGCAAAGAAACACTGTTAAAAGCCAACCTTAATAAACAGATTAAATAAACTCAACAAAAAACATCGACTTTTCAAGTTACCTTCCATCAACAAGCTCTTCCTTGAAGTGAAGATACTCAGCAACAGTGAGTTCCTCAACAACAAGAGCGTGGACATTCACTCTAATGTAATCCCAAACACCAGGCCTTGGACGAACAGCAAGTGCAACCCATGGAGGCAACACGATCGCTTCCTATTACACAAACATGACCAAAATCAAGACTTTGTCACAACAAAAACCCCAAAATAGAAAAGAAAATTTGGTCTTCTTTTACCTGAGTAGCCCTCAAAATTTCAGAAAATGCCCCATCAGCGAGTTTCTTTCTGTTCTCTTCAGGGATAGCTTCAAACTCGTGAATGATTTGATGGTGTTGCAGAATTCCTTTTCCTTTACCCTCAATCCTACAATAAAAACAAACAATTTTAAAAACAAATCTAAACATTTCAAAAGAAAAACAACTTGCATGCAAATTTGAAAACAATCTTTGAAGGATTCGAGTCAAAATACCTTAAGAGCAAGGCCAAAATCTCGTTCCTATGGGAAGTAAGGGTCTCATCCAAACGCTCATGGAGGCTGTGGACGCGGGTGATAACACGCTCAGCCATTTCTTCGAACAGAAAACAAGAAAAGAAAAACAGAGAAGAAAAAAAGGGTTAAGTTTAATAAATGCAAGGAATGATAGATTATCCAAAATGATCATCTATAAATGGAGATGGATAAATACCAAAAAGTCAAAAACAACATAAATCATACTATTCTAGAAGACAAACGAAAAATTTCCAAACCTACCACCTTAAGCCACCAACCAAAATGGAAAATCTTTAGTGTTAATCAAAGCATGTTATTGTTCAACTAAGTTTTGCAATAGAACATTATGAGACCCAATTTTTTATTTAATTAAATTAAATACCCGTTAATTGAAAGAAAAGGAAAATCTTAATCCAGTTCAAAGAAAACCCTTAAAACCAGCATTTTGAGTGGTATATGGCACTGTTTTTCTAAAGAAATTTAAGCAGAGAAACCGCTGAAAACAGAGTTGTGTTTTAATTAACTTTCTGACTAGACAGATTTATTTCTTCTAGATGGAATTTTTCACAACAAAGATGGTCAAAATAACAGACCCCCAGAAGGTCAAATAAGAACAGCAACGTGGGAATGAAGAGAATTCTTCATCAGAAGTTTCAAAGTCAGGATAATGGCAGAGAAACTAAGAGCAGCAGTTCAAACATAAAAACTAAACTGAAAAGAAAAGAAAAGAAAAGAAAAGAAAGGAAAAAAGAAACATAAGAGCACCTAAACGAAAATAACGGAAGGCAGGGGTTTAACAAAATGAAGGACAATGGAATGGAAGAAGCTGAAGTTTAGAGGAAATTTAAAGAAGGAGAAGCCGATGAATTGTGGTAAAAATGCTACAACTTATTATTGAATAATGCAAAGAAAATGACAGTAACTGCTGTTAAAACTTAAAAACTTTAACGTAAGAATCTTTTAGGACATTGAAATTTGAAAGAAAGTTCTACAAACCGACAGAATTCTTGGCTCAGGGCTATGTTGGTAATTTTTAGACACTAATTTTAACGTTGTCAGGAAATTTGTCATTGGCAAAAAGCATAGAATCAAGGAAAGAACTGTTATTGTTACTAACCTTGCACTTCAATTGAATTACTTGAACCTTAAAAAAAAAAAAAAAAAAAAAAAATCTCCACCTGCAATTCTTTTCTTTCTCTCTGGCTTCTTTCTGTTCTTTCTCCATCTCTCTGGCTTCTAGCGGCGTCGCCAGTGTGAATAAGCAAACTATGAAATAGATCATCTAGATTGTATGAATCAAAACTGCACTGAAATGTAAGATCATTCTCCAATTAGTATTATTTTTGGTTTCTGCTGGCTTTCCTGAATAAGTAAAAGTGTGATTTCATACTTGCATATATAACTTTATGATCATATTTTACTTCCTCAATAAATTCTTCTTATACAGATCTACAACTGGCAATCTTTTCTTTCCATCTGAAATTCAGTTTGCATGTTGCATTTTCTATGTTCTAATTCAGTTTTTTCATTTTGTATTGCTCAAATATGGTCGTAGAGGAAAGCCGAATTTTGTCCCTTCAGGCTGTCCAATGTAAGACCTAATGCATTTGAAGATTCAGATGTTACTTGTTTCATATATTTCTATGAATAAAAACTGAAAAATTTATAAAAAAACAAGTCATATGTTATGGTCACCTGAGCTTCCTATATGTTAGACATGCAAGAAAGGTAACTTCTAACAAAATGGTGGCTTCACATTCACACATATGAGCCGTCAATTTTCTGGAAGATTTAGGTGTAAAACCTCTCAAACACCTACAATTAAGATCATCAGTAAGTACAACAGTTCCCGTAAGGCCCACATGACTCGAACCTGTCACAACGTACTGTCTCTTAGTCTTTAAACGTGTAGTAAATCTCTTCACGGCTTGGATTGAACTCTGGAGTGTAAACATCATCTTAGTTTTTCGTTTTTTTGTTTTTTGAATGATCTAGAAATTTGCAATACACAAATATTTACAAACTATTATATAAAGTGGATGCAATGTGAAAGTTCTTAGTTCTCAAGTTTTCTTGCGGCCATCACTTATAATGTCAAGTTCTTGCTTAAATGGTAATCTTTTTATAATATTACTTTGTGTACACATTATAACCTTGCCAAACTGTCATGTAAATTTAAAAATTCTATTGATGATATATTAGATAATTTTTTTTAATTAAAAATATTTATTTTTTAGTTTCGTAACATTGTGGATTAAGTTCAGAGTTGAAGGAAAAAATAAGGGTTCTTTAATTATTTTTTTTTTAAATATTTACTAAATTTTGATTAATTATATTTAATTTAAACTTTTCTTTTTTTCTTTCTATGGTTCTTGTTGTCGTTGACTTGAGAATATATATATATATATATATATATATATATATATATATTTCAACTTTCATTCAATAGATGTTCCAATATAATAAGCGCCGGCCACGTAACTGTTTACAGGGTAAATTTTGTCATTTCAACTTTATTAATAAATTTATAGATATTTTCTGCTTGTTTTGGATAAAATAAAGGCTTTGTTAACTAATATCTTTAAATCAAATTTTGAAATTAATTAATATATTATTTATAATAATAATATTATATTAAATAAAATAACTGACAAATTTATTTATTATTTTCAATGTATTAAATAAAATTATTATTACATCTAATAATTTTTAAAAAAATCTTAAAACACAAAATTCATAAAATAAATCCGTTTACAAAAATTTAGCATTTCTCAGCGTGAGTCACAGCGCGCCAGTTACGGTGGGGGTGGGTCACGGTTGTCGGAAAGGGCAATTACAAACAAAACCAAAGATCCTCGGTTGGGCAACGTGGCGAGGTTCGATTGGCAGATAGTGAAGACTGAGGTAACCGGACTGAGATTAGTTCCGTCAGAAATAAATCTAGTTGGCAAGTGGGACCCCGCGAATAAAAGTACGAGACATCAAACTCTAGAATTGAATTGGCAGACAGAATCATCGATGTCCGACGTGGCACGAGAGCACCGACAAAAACATACTAGTATACAGTACTATTATTAAATTAATATAAATAACAAATTTAATTATTAAATTGAATTTAATCTCCAAGGTTGGTAAACAAGCTTATCCGATTGATTTTTTTTTAATTCTCGCAACTTTCAAGCCTGCTCTCACGTGGCTTATGACTTAATGCTGAAATCATAGCTGTTGTTATAAATTATAATTTGGAAATCATGTACTAGGATAAGTATAAAATCAATGCATTGTTTAATGGTAATTTAAAAAATCAATTTAAATTTGAAATGCATTTATATTTTTTTTTGGATAAGTAGTGGTTTCTATTCATCCAAAGAAAACAGCATAAGCTGTTACAGGATACATCAAATGTTCTTTATGAACAAACAAATGAAAACTTCATGAACAAAGAAGAGAGCAACTAAAAAACTATCAAATTCAAAACAAGCACTAGGAAATGCTGCTTAAGGAATCAACTGCCAGGCCTTACTAAACACAAGATTAGCATTATTCACCTTGATTTTGCCTAAGTTATGAAATCTCAGCATGACAACTTCCCTAATGAATTTCACTTGTTTGTCCTCTGGAAGCTCAGCTTTAGAATGGTACCTATTGTTCCTCTCCCTCCATATAGAATAGAGGAAAGCATTCCAAGCAATGCGTAAAACAGTAGCTATTAGTCCATTGCCTTTTAGCCTTGAGATTGCCCACTGCAATTCTTCATCCCAGCATCCAGTCCTGCGCTGAATGTGGCTCAGGTCCAGTATTTGCAGCCATACAGCTTTGGAATAAGGACAAGAGAAGAAAATGTGGTCTCTGGTTTCCCTCTCAGTTTTGCACAATAAACATTCTGCCTCCACTGTCATCCCCCATGTAGCAAGCCTGTCTTTTGTAGGAAGCCTATTCAGAATTGCCATCCACGATATTAAGGCATGTCTGGGTATGTTCCATTTGAACCATACCAGTCGATGCCAGGGTACCTTGTCAGCCTTAGGTCGAATAATATCCCAGATTGCAACCACTGAAAATCTGTTTGCAGGGAAAGGCCATCTCCTCTGATCATGAGAAACACAACTAGCTGCAAGTTGCCTTAGTTGCAGGATTTTCCTCCAGTTCCAACTACTTCCACTGTGAGCAGAGAGTTGCCACACATCTCTGCCTTTTACAACATAGGCCTGCAACCAAGCGATCCAAAGGGATCCTGCATTCATGAAGACTGACCACAAGTTCCTCATTATGCAAGCTTGGTTCCAGGATTGAACATCCTTCACTCCTAATCCTCCCTCAGATTTTGGCATGCATACTTTCTTCCAACTGACCTTGGCACCTCTTGCTGGCCCCTCCTTTCCTGTCCATAGGAAGCTTGAGCATATTTGTGATATTTTCCTCAAGCATTGCTTTGGGAGGATGAAGTGTCGACACCAGTAATTTTGGAGGTTAAACAGCACTGATTGTATCAACTGCATCCTTCCTGCATAGGATAGAAATTTTGCAGCCCAGCTATTAACTCTAGCAGTCATCTTAGCAATCAGTGGCTCACAGTCCTTCACTGAGAGTCTTCTAGTGAGCAGGGGAACTCCCAAATAACGAACAGGCAAAGAACCTAGCTTGAATCCGGTAAATGCCTGTATAGTCCTCAGCTCCTCACCCCTTATACCAGTAGAAAACAACTCACTCTTCGAGCTATTAAGCTGCAGACCAGAGTAACGATAAAACTGGTCAAGAACGAGCTTTATTCCTTCAATTGAGTCAAGAGAACCCTTTGCAAATATCAGGAGGTCATCAGCAAAGCAAAGATGAGTCAAGTTAAGTTTCTTGCACTTTGGGTGAAGGGAGAAAAATCCATGTCTTGCTGCATGGTCAAGCAAGTTGGAGAGTACATTCATGGATAATGTGAACAAGTAAGGGGAAAGGGGATCCCCTTGTCTGACCCCCCTTGCACCTTGAAAGAACCCCATTAGTCCACCATTTACACATATGGAGAACCTAGGAGAAGTGAGGCACTTCTGTGTCCATTTCAGAAAAGGTTCAGGGATTTTCATTACTTCCATAACTCCTAAGATGAAATCCCAGCTGAGTGAGTCAAATGCTTTCTGAAGATCCACTTTAATTGCACATCTAGGAGAGAGGGATGACCTACCATATCCTCTAACCAATTCCTGTGCCAGAAGGACATTTTCTGTTATGCACCTTCCAGGGACAAAGGCACTTTGATTTGCACAGATAGTTGCAGGGAGTCCTATCTTCAGCCTGTTTGCCAAGATATTTGAGATGCATTTATAGAAGACTGAGCAACAAGATATAGGCCTAAAGTCCTTCATAGTACTAGGATTAGGACATTTAGGCACAAGAGCAACACATGTGGATGTGAATGCAGGATGCAAGAAGCCAGTCTGAAAGAAGAAATGAGCTGCCTCTGTGACATCTCTCCCCACAATGGACCAAGCAGTTTTGAAGAAATGTGAAGTGAATCCATCAGGACCAGGGCTTTTCCCACTTTTTGAAGCAAACATAGCTTGCTTAATTTCCTCATTGGTCACAGGCCTGACCATATCTTCCTGTACATCAGTGGGAATTGGGAGAATCAATTCTTGAAGAAGCACTTGAGGGCAACCTGTGATGTTGCAGTCAATGGTCCCTAATTGATTTTGAAAATAAGAGACAGCCTCTTGAGCAATTTGAGGAAAAGTGTCCAGCTTGGTTCCATCAGAAGCATAAAGAGCTTTTATTGTGTTTTTCCCCTTCTTGGACTGAACCATCTTGTGAAAGAATCCTGTGTTTTGATCACCCTCCTGCAACCATTGTATTCTGGATTTCTGTTTGAGGAAGCTCTCCTCAGCTTGGACCAGATCCTGAAGCTCCATTGCAGTGGAAGTTTGGCGAGAGATTATTTGTACATCAGTGGGATTTTTGAGTAAGAGGAGTTGAAGAGCTTCCAATTCTCTTCTTTTGGCTTGAACTCTCCCAGAGATATCTCCATAGTGAGCAAGATTAAACTGCCTAAGCTGCTGTTTCAGCTTTTTCAGTTTAAGGTGAAGCTTAGTCATGGGGTTACCAGAGACATGCTCCCCCCATGAAGTCTCAACAATATTCATAAAGGCTTCATTTCTAGTCCAGAAGTTGAAAAACCTGAAAGGTTTTGGTGGAGAAACTGTCTGCACTGTTGTTTTGATTAGAGCAGGACAATGATCAGAGGTCCCTGGAGCAAGAAACTCAGTGAAAGAATGAGGAAAAGAGGAGAGCCATTGAGGATTTATCAAGACTCTATCAAGTTTCTTGGCAAGGAGGACTTCCTGATGATTAGACCAGGTGAAAACTGGACCAACATAACAATGGTCTTCAAGAGAGTTCTGCACTAGGCAGTCCCTAAATTCATTCATGTCTTGTGAGCAACCCTGAGAACCAGTAAAGTTTGAGCTCTCAGATGGATGAGCAGTCACATTAAAATCACCAGCTAAGATCCAAGCCTTCCCCTGAACCAGGCCTGAGACAGTCTGTAAATGTGACCACAGACTTCTCCTACCTATTCCATCATTCTTTCCATAGATGGCAGAAAGACAAAAGATCTGAGCATCATTGCTCACTTGGCAGGTTATGGACTGGTCTGTCTTCAGCATCAGATCAACAGATATGTCATTTTTGCTAAGGAACCAGATTCTACCATTCTCAGCTTCCTGATAATTATGAGTAATCTTCCATTCATCAAATAACTTGTCACAGATAGGCTTGTGTTTAGGTAGTTTTACTCTAGTCTCAAGTAAACAAACAATATCAGCTTTTACCTGTCTCAATCTTCCTACCACTGCCCGCTGCTTAAGAGGACAATTCAATCCTCTTACATTTCACACTAGGATAATCAATAGTGAGGGGAGATTTGACTTCCCAAGGCAGCAGTGATTGCCTTTACCTTTTTGTCTGGGGGACCCCTCTTTTTACTTTTTAAGTTTTTCATCAGATCAGCTACTCCTGCAGCAGCAGCCCGTGGCCTCCTTGGGGAAACACATTTGGCTTCATCATGATTTTTCCCTTTTCCAATTTCAGTATCAATAACTACTTCTTCCTCAAAGGCTGAGTCCAAGACAGCAAATCTGTTTGCTGATGATGAAGGACCTCGATCCTGCTCAACTGGCAGACTTTCAATGCACTTTGCTTTGTTTCCTTTGTGGTGTTCCTTTGTGGTGTTCATTTGGAGAGGCATTACTGTTGTCTGATCCTGCTCAACAGTTGAGCTCTCTTTGGAAACCTGCTCTTCTGGCAGTCTTTCAGTTCTTTTCCCTGCTTGCTCTTCATGTGTTTTCTTTGGAATCCAAACCCTGGCAGGTTCCTTTTCTTTCTTGCTGGGACAACTCCTTTCAATATGTCCAAAGATACCACAGTGCAGACATTTTGGAGGAAGCCATGGGATCTCCACTGAGATGGAGATAATTACTCCATTTCGAGTCTCAACTTCTATTGTTTTTGGCACCATCTGAGAAGCTTCAATTTCAATACAAACTTTGGCATAAGCAAGCCTCTGTTTATTAGCAGTAATGTTATCCATGTACAGAGGATTCCCCAGTGCACTTGCAATGTAACTCAAACCTCTCGCAGAGTATAGCTCTAGAGGAATGTTCCCTAGATGAACCCATACTGGAAGCTTAGTCATGTTGAATTCAAGGGAGGTCATACCTGGTTCCCACTTGCGAAGAATGATTGGATTATTTTGGATATGCCATGGACCGTGTTCAAGAACCCAATCCCGAGTCCCAGGAAGTGGAAATTGGATGACATATAGGTTTCTTCCTGCAGGTTTAATTTCGATCTGGCCATCCTTCCCCCACAGTAGATTAACAAGCTTATGAAATAAGCTGAAATTTGGAGGTCTCCCAAGGAACTGAGCCACCAAGGCATTCTTCCATTGAAGCTCTCCCTCTTCGAACACTTCAAATGGCGGTTTTACCATAACTTTTCCTTCCGTTTGCAGCGGAGGGAAAAACTGTAAAGATTGGGATTCTGACGAGGCAAATAATTTTCTCCAATCAGCATTGGCCACGTCAGCAAAGTTTGTTATAACTGCCTTTTCCTGAGTTTGTTTTCCTTCCGCTGGAAGTTCCCCATAATGCCTCTGATCATTGGATGATAACTGTTGATCGCCATTGATGACTTGTTTAAAGCTCCTTTTACCAGAACCTTCCGAACCAGTCTTCAATGGAGATCGAGGAGGAGTCATTTCAAGCTCAGCAAAAAGCAGCTGAAGAACTCAAGGAACTCGCAATTTTTAGCAGCCAAATGAAGAAAAATGAAGGAGAAATGAGGAATCAATAAGAGAATCAAGGCGAGGATCGAATCTAGTGAAGAAATCAAGAGGAATTTATGAATTTGGCGTGAATTTGATGATCAATGCATTTATATTTAATACATAGTGAAGGTATAGATTTTAATATATCATAAACCATATGTTGTCATCTTGAAAAATTTTAAAATATATAATATTATCTAATTAAACTTATGAATTAAGATCATAATCTTTTAAAATTTATAAGATTTTTTTTTAGATTTAAAGGAGACACGATATAAAATTAAAAGAGGGATTGCATATATTAAAATTCAAACTTCAAATTTACTGAATGTCATCTTTAAAGAAAGTTTATATGAACCAATTAAACTAAATTTCATGTTCTTAAAATTTATAAGATGACATGTAATTTAGAGATATTCAGATTGGACTGAGGCAAAACAAAATGTGGATCTATAATTGTCGAAAAACTTACATTTTAAACATATTCCCAATCTCTTGAAGTAACACTAAGGGATTGAGCAGTGGTCTATAGTGATTGTAATATTGTTTAAGGGGAGCCTTCTTTTTAATTAAACTCCATTACAAAGCATGATGATGCATGATGTACATAATTTTGGATTATATTGAAACTAAGAAAAAAAAACTTTAAATAGGTACAATTTTTGAAATGTTGATTTACAAATGACCCGTAATAGATAATAAATAAATAAATTTTTATTTTTTATATATGAATCCGAATGATTATAAACAATAATTAAGAATTATTTTATTATTATTTAAAAAAATCATATATTAATATGATGTTTTTATTAAATTTTAAAAATATATATTAATTATATTTTTTATAAATTTTATAGGCATCATTAAACATTAATTATATCTTCCTTCATAGATAGTAATAGTAGGGTTGGACCAAGAATAATTTGCAGCTTTTTGTGCTCAGCCCTGTAATAATGCTGACGGAGACAATCATGCTGTTTTAAGGTCACAGCATTTAGTTTTTTACGTGCTGTTGACGCATGGAAGAAGATGGGTAAAAAAAAAAGAAAAAACCTTTTCTCGAGAAATAATTTTTTTGTGTCTATGACACATGAAATTAGAGCTGTTTATGGGTCAGGTCGGGTCGCGGTCCGATTTTTTTTTTATTTTTTCTGTTCAGGCCCGATCTTGGGTCGGTTCGGCCCGTCCGTTTAGGCCCAAAACACTGTTTATTGGAATAAAAAATAAAATTTTTATTTTTTTTATAATTAAAATTAAATAAAATAATATTATTATAATAAAATTTAATGTTCTGAGCCGGACCGGACCGGTCCGGAACATAAAATATCCTGTCCAGACCCGGTCCAATACGGGCCGGGCGGGCCAGGCGGGCTGCCCGGCCCGTGAGAATGTCTACATGAAATCAAAGAAATGGTAGGTCATTGACTTGCACTAAATACTAATTAATTAAACTCTCAATTATATCATATAAAAAAAATCATTTAATTGATATCTATATACATCAATTAAAATCATTTAATTATCAATTAATTTTTTCATTTAATATATTATTTTTATTGAATTAAAAAAAATCATTAGGACATTTCTAGGCACTAGTTAATATTTTTCATTAAAAAAAAATTGCTAACGAGTGTTTTAGGATATTCTTTAAGATTAGTTAATACTATTTATAGTAATAATATTATATTAAATGTAGTAATTGATAACTTTATTTATCATTTGTAATGTATTGAATGAAGATTACTATATAGTAACTTTTAAAGAGTGCATTTAATATAATATTATGAACTACTGTATTTAATATAATGTTATTATTATAAATAGTATATTAACTAACTTTAATGATAAATAAAGTCATCAACTATTCCATTTAATATAATATATATAAAAAGAAAAATATAATTAATGACTTACTTTTTTCTTAAATTCAATAAAATTAATATATTAAATATAAAAAATTAAATTAATAATTAAATAACTCGTGTCTATAAATATCGACCTTAGGTCTTACATGGCTGCTTTGATGGTTTGGGGGGGGGGGGAAAGATCTAAAATAATGGCTTTTTGTTAAATTTAGGGTCTCTCATTGGTTAATGACTTTTCTTATACTCCCAGCGTCACAAATCACCCATTGATTTGTACATTTTTCTTGCTTTTTGCTGTTGGGAGTTGAATCGTTGAACTTATTATTGTTGGGTTGTTGTTGTCCTCAATTTGTGGTTCTACTTTGGTTTAAATCTATAAGGTGGGGTGCCATCCATGATCCATCTTTCTCTTCAAAACATCTATATTTAGCTTGCAATCTTGAATAATTTATCTCTTTTTTTTTTCTTTTTTTTTTTTTAAACTTTTGAATGAATTTGGAGAAGTGAAATCAAATGAGTAAATACCAAAATCGACGTGAATTTTAGTGAACCAAATTAATCTGATATTTGTGTGGCAGGCAGGTTTAATCTTCTAGCGTGGTGTCTAATTTTTGTGGTGGCTTTGCATGGTTACAAGTTACAACCACTGATTTGGTGCATGGGGGCTCAAACCACTGAGTTGGTGAGAAAGTTTGGGGGACCTCTTTCATCAATATCATTTTCTGTTCTTTGTTTTCTTCTTAGTGGCGTGGGTATTATATACTGAGCCTTTTTAAAAGCATGGATCGATCCCTTAAGAGGTAAAAACAACATTTTGTTCCAAAATTGCAGACAGGGGAGACCAAAGATTGATTAAAGGAATTGTCCTAATCACAGATCGTGGATCGTCCTAATTAAGGACGGATCTAATGACAGAACAGTCAACGTCCTAATTAAAAAGTGGGCATGCATGAGAATGAATGAGGGGAGTTTTCGGATTTTGAAAATGTTTGCCTTAAAAAAGGTAGACTTACCATATTCCCATTTTCCTTTTCCAATTCCACCATATTTGGGTGGGACAGGTCACAGGAGGACATGTTTCAAAAATATAGAAAATACCCAAATCTACACGTTTCTACTTTCTATGCCCACAAAGTTTTTTCCTTCTAAACCACACACATAATAAATGCTTTTACTTTTACTTTTTTTTTTCTTTTCCTTTTTTTCTTCCAAGAATTTATCTTCCTTTTTCCTCAAGCCAAATACAAATGCATAGGATATTCTATCTAGTAATAAAAATTAGAGGTGGCAAAATGAACCCGAACCCGAAAACCCGCCCAGAAAAACCCGAACCCGAACCCGCCCAAACCCGATTTGACTAGAAAGTCAAAAACCCGAACCCGAAAAAGCCCGAACCCGAATAGGCCCGAACCCGAATGGGCCCGAACCCGAATGGACCCGAACCCGAATGGGCCCGAACCCGAATGGGCCCGAACCCGAATGAGCCCGAACTCGAATGGGCCCGAACCCGAATGGGCCCGAACCCGAATGAGCCCGAACCCGAATGAGCCCGAACCCGAATGGACCCGAACCCGAGACCGGCCCGAACCCGAACCCGAACCCGAATTTAATACTAAAAATAAAAATAATCAAATTGTAATTAAATATTTTTTACATTAATTTAATTTTACATTAATAATAAAAAATTGTATTAAATATTTTTACATTAATAATTTAATTTTACATTAATAATAAAAAATTGTAATTAAATATTTTTTACATTAATTTAATTTTACATTAATCAAATTGTAATTAAATATTTTTTACATTAATAATAAAAAATTAATTTAATTTTACATTAATATATATATGTATTTCATATATATATATATATATATATAATACACTTGCAATTGATAGCTTAACGTTTTCTCTTAAAATAAATAAGCAAACCTCAAATCATCGATTGAAAGAAAGTTCCCTAAACTCTATCTTAAAAAGAAGCAGAGAATCCACGAAAGAATTATTTAATTATCCTCTGAATCTTTTTTCTTGACAGAAAAATATCCTGGAAAATAAAGGGACAGAAAAATATCTTGGAGAATAAAGGACCATCAAACGCAACATGAAAAAAAATGTTTCCAGCTTCTAAAACAAAGTGTATACAAACAAAGTGCATAATACAAAGTCCCTGCATCCCACTCTAGGCTTTCCCGATAACTTTCAAAAGAGAATTCTTGTGGCAGTATCACCTCAATGTTCAAAAAGTAAAACCTACAAATTAAGATAAAAAATATTATTATAAATGAAACTTTTATTAAATGTTTGCAAAACTGATATTAAAAAGTAAAATATTATAAATTATAAACACACTTACAAATTAAAAGCTCTTGATCCTCCAAAAGATAATTAAAGGTGGACAATCTCCCTTCCAAATGTGATTGCATTCTTTTCCTCATCTAAAACAAAAAATATATATATACTAAATCATTCAAAACAATATTATTTAAGAAAAGTTTCGCAAAAAAATAAAAAAAAAATCTTACCATCATATCCATATAACCAATTTCGAGTGGTAATCAACATTTCCGCATTTTCAGACAAAAGACAACTTCTCCATTTGTTGATAACTCTACCACCCATACTAAATGCTGATTCTGAAGCAACTGTAGTAACTGGAATGCTTAGCACATCCTTTGCTACTTGTGCAAGGATAGGATATCGAAATTGATTTTTTTTCCAATAATCAAGAATGTCAAGGTCCTTGTAGTAGTCCTCTCTAACTTCATCTAAATATATATCCAACTCCGATCTATTTGAATTAGATCGAGAATCAAAAGTACAAAAAGCCTATATTAACAAAATAAACAAAGTCACATATCATATATTGTGGTAATAAATGTAAAATAAAATAAAAGTTCAAAAATAACTAAATACTGAATTTTTAATTTTAATTAATAATTTAATAAAAATCTAGACAGATATAACTTACTCTCATGTCTTGATCAATGTCTCTTTGACTACTTCTTTCAATATCACTAGTTGAAGTAAATTGTTGCTCCCCAAATTGACCTCGATACTCTTCAAAAAGCTTCTTCATTTGTTCAAAAATACCTACCCACTTATTTTCATATTCTGGACCCAACTGTTTGAAGACAAACTGCAACAGTTGCAACTTAAAACGAGGGTCAAGTATGGCTGCAAAAGATAGCACCAAAGTGTGTTCCTCCCAATACTTTGTAAACTTACTTTTCATATTTACTGCCATTTGCTTAATGACTGGATCTTCAGATACAAGTTCTTTATCAATATTTTTCTGAATATGACACACACTTTCAAAATATAAGTTGGAGGTAGGATATTCAGTTCCTGAAAACAAGATGGTTATATCATAAAAAGGCTTCAAAAATGCAAAAATCTTCTCAATCCACGAAATCTCATCATCTTCTGGAAAACAACTATTGAAAGTCTGATCTGCCCTTGCCAAATTTTTAAAGGCAGCAAGATAGTGGAAAAACCTTTCTAGCATCAAATAAGTCGAGTTCCATCTAGTTGGAACATCCAACCATAATCCCTTAGAATAATTCAATCTAGCTTGAACTACACATTCACGAAACTTAATCTTTCTAGCTTCTGAACCCTCAACATATTTCACACAATTTCTTACTTTCACCAAGCCTTCTCTAATCACTTCTAAACCATACTGAACAATAAGATTCAATATATGAGCACAACAACGAATGTGAAAAAATTGGCCATGACATACCAAGACATCTTGTTGTTCAAGTTGACTGCACAACATATGTTGCATGTTATTCATGTTACTTGCATTGTCCAAGGTGATACTAAAATTCAAAATCTTGGTACGCAACATGACAGAAATTCAAAATCTTGGTACGCAACTTCCAATCGGCATCAATATAATGAGCAGTCAAACAAAGATATCCATCAGATGTGCATGACGTCCACATATCAGATGTCAAAGAAATCCTACTTGAAACTTTTTCCAAACTAGATTTAAGCTTTTCTTTCATTTTCTTGTGTAGTTTCAAGCAATCAGCCTTGCAGGTATTCCTAGAAATTGATTTGAAATCCTTATTTAAATAGCAACATAAGGCTCTAGTTTTTCTATGTTCAACCCATTCAAATGGATAACCATGCTCAATTACACATTCAGCTATCATTTCTCGATAAACATCTGATTCTATCTTGGTTGATGCCCCTACCCCTACTTCATATTCACGCGCAATACGTTTAGCACATAAATTCAAATGACGTTTCAAAGCACTAGTACCTGAGTGAGTCTCACCAATTAAAACCTTCTCACAATGTATACATTTATATCTAGCTTTTGAATCTCCACGATGTTGTTGATATCTCCTTTGTTCATCGGGTTCGAGCAAAATAAACTCTTCCCAAACTTCAGATCGCTTTCTTGAAAGAGGAGTAATGGAAGATGCAGCATGTTCATTAACAGACTCTTGATGACTAGTATTACTATGATCCATTGTATGTGGTTCCAATTTAAAGCTGCAAAAAATAAATAACCAAATGACGGAATTAGTAATTAGTAATTGCCTAATGGTGACCAAAATATCTATGAAAGAGAAAGAAAGAAAATTAGCAAAACTTGTATGAAAAAACCTGACAAAACAGACTAACATGATATAATTTGAATGTACCAGTTGGCACTATCGTGCAAAGCAGTTATGTAAATATTTCCATAGTGTTTTTACATTGGGGAAGGTAGTTTCACTTATTCTGACTTAAAATTTTACTGTATATTTAAAACATAGTTTTGTTCTTCTTAAAAAAAGCTTAAAGTGACAAGCAAAGAAATCCAACAAACTGTCAAATAACCCTATATTCGACATTTAAGTTTTATTAAATTATTATTATATGATGCTAATTTTGTATTTAAGCACCATCTCCTTCGACAGCTAGCAGTTGGCATTTCTACAATATCATACAACAAATTCTACTATTATGAAGTGTTAATAGAATTAATGGACCACACAAATTAAATGAAAGCAGCAAATTCCCACTTCCCAAAGAGTCATCAAATTGTATAGCTAAGTCTTGGAAAAAGAAAGCTGATGATAATACATTGCCTCGTAAAAGAGTGATGTAAGTGTGGGACCAATTCTTTTAGCTTGCTAGCATATATTTAGTGTCATAGACAGAAGCATGAATGAATGGCTAATATAAAGTAAGCTATGGCGATTTTTCTAACAAGAGATGCTTTGTCCCTCTGCAAAGTGCAAAGTAATCGGAAAAGCTTCAAAAAAGCTCGACGCAGCAGGGATAATTGAATTAAATCGAACAGACTCGAACAAAATAAGAACAAAATTAAATCGAACAGATTCATCGAAAAAATAAGAACAGATTCGAGCACCTTTTTAAATTATACAGCAAGAACGCCGCTTTGTTGGTGAGATGAGGAAAAATGGATTTTGTTGGGGGAGAAACAGAAGACAAGAACACGCCGCTTTGTTGTTCACTTGTTTGTATACAGCAAATGCTAGGGCTTTTTTCTATTTAGGAGCTTTTTACATTATTGCCCTTAATTCCATTTTCTATTTTGACTATTGAGGCTATCTACGCAGTACCAACTATATTGGTGTTAGTAGATTTTGAAACCATGACATAAGTCAAAAAATAAATTAAACCAATCATGAATCCATCAATGAGGATTAATGCATTTGTTTCGATGAAGAAAAAAAAATGCATTTGTTTCATGGTGTTATGCCCAAAGCTGTTTACCAGTGAATAAAAAATCGGATGGATCGATCGAATTGGATGAAATAAAAATTGATGATTTGTTCAGTCCGATACTATATAAAATCGTTTATTTTTTGAATAGGTAAAATACCGGTTTAATTGGTAAACTTTTTTTTAAAAAAATAATTTGTAAATAATGAGATTTGAACCCTTAACCTTTTGATTTTATATTAAAAATCATACCATTAAGCTAAATACATATTTTTATTAATTATTTACTATATGTAAAATGAAAAGTATTTTTATATATAACAAATTAATTTCTTATTCTTTTGGTGCTAACAAATATTAATTTTAAAAATAAATATAATTAAAAATATCATATAATAGAAAAATTATAAAAATAATAATAAATTAATAATTTGTTTTTAGATATAAATATTTAAATTACGTAAAAATGATTACATCTAATATAAAATAAAATGATGTAAAACATACACGAACACAGACCGAACCCGAACCCAGACCGAACCCGAACCCGAACCCGAATGGGTCCGAACCCGAATGGGTCCGAACCCGAATGGGCCCGAACCCGAATGGACCCGAACCCGAATGAGCCCGAACCCGAATGGGCCCGAACCCGAATGAGCCCGAACCCGAATGGACCCGAACCCGAATGAGACCGAACCCGGATGGACCCGAACCCGGATGAACCCGAACCCGAATGAGCCCGAACCCGAATGAGCCCGAACCCGAATGAGCCCGAACCCGAATGAACCCAACCCGAACCCGCCCGAACCCGCCCAATTGCCACCTCTAATAAAAATGCACAAAAAACCCTTCATTCTCACTGTATCTCCAAACGTAAGCGGCTCTTTCACATACATTTCCACAAAAATCATCATTCTTTGAACAAAAATCATATTCTATCTTTTTTTTTCTTTTTCTTTTTTTCTATTTGAAAAAAGTTGTTTATATGCTCAAATTCTTTGAACAAAAATACATAAATTTATCAATGGAACCAAATTCATGCTTAGATTATCTTTTGAGAAATTATTTTATCCACTGTTGTAAAATTTTAAATTTCATAATATAGTTAACAGAATAACACATATTTTTTAGAATGTATTAAAAAATAAAAGATTAATTAAAATATATGACAGATTTTTAATCTATTTATGAGGTTAAAATTTGATCACCGATATATTAAAAACGAATTCTTATCTTTAAATATAAAATTCAAACTAAAATTTGGATGTTGAAGGGTCCAAATTAAGAAATGGGCCAATGTTTGGGTCTATATTTTCAGATGGGCTAAAGGGCGTTCAACTTTTGTTAAGGAAAATGCTTAATGACTCTCGTCGTTTATGTCCCGTCTGTCATCACACCTAATTAAGGTGATAAAGAGGGTTAATAATATGAAAAGTAAGTATTTTTATAACAATTAAAATAAAATAATTTTTTGCTGAAATAAAATATCAGATTAAAATAAAACAAATTTTAATTTATAATATTTTTCAAAGAAAAGAACATCAGACAAGACAAAATACGGATCAAAAGGAAAATGAAAGGTCGCGCAGCATTACTCTTTTGTTAATGGGTCTGTCTGAATGATGGGAGCATGTGATAGAGTGGGCTCCACTGACAGTCCCAAGAAAACGGACCCCACCAGTTCTTATACTGGTTCAGGACGGGAATATAAAAAAGAAAAGAAGAAAAAATTAAATTAAAAAACTATATATATATAGTAATAATAGTAATGCTAAAAAGAAAACGGACCCCACCAGTTCTTATACTGGTTCTGAATGGGCCCGGGTCAGCCCGCGGCCCTCAATCATTCTTCATTTATATTAAAAAATATATTTTATTATTTTTTATAATTAAATTTAAAAAATTATTATTATTTTATTATGTGAACAGTAATCCTGACAGGATCGACTTGGGGATTACAAATATTCCTACCGAGGTCCGGCCTAATACAGGCTGGACGAGCTGTCTCTCCTTGAGTAAGTCTAGTTTAAGATACAAAAATTAACATGCCTTAAACGTGACGACATGATTAAAATATGAAATACGATTTTATTTTATGTTGTGATTAAAATGATCAAGTCTAAAATATAGTAGTATATTTTGTAGGCCCCAAAGGTATGATTTTAGATTGTAATCCTAAATCCATGAACTACTGCAAGTTTGAGAATCCTTGGAATTTAACATTTTGAATTTATGGAATTGTCTTTATAGATGTGGAGTGTCTGGTTTGCTCTCAAACTCTGATATTAACAACCTGAATAAAACATATAGAGATTAAAATTGTACTTTTGACATCATTAAAATGGGCGTTTGGTCTAGTGGTATGATTCTTGCTTTGGGTGCAAGAGGTACCGAGTTCGATTCTCGAACGCCCCTTAAGATTTTTTTTTGTATAAGAAATATGCAGGAATGACGAAATTTGTCTTTTATGAGAAAATAGAGATAGAGACTAGAGAAGACTAGAGACCTTTTCTTTTCTGTTTTGGTTTTTTGTTCCTTCTGTCTGGTCTTTCATAGTATTATTATTATTATGAGCAGACAAATCGACAAAACAAAAGCACAGATCCTTATAAAGTCATCATAAAAATGACTGACTGAGTCTTCACCAAGACAACAGACTCAAATAGCTGAGATCCACTTGTACAGCTTTTGCAGCCCAGTATTGTGTTGTCTCTTTCTGAGAATAGAATACGACGCTGAACCAGCAGACACCTCGGCTGTCACCACAAACTTAGCTCCATTCAGCGCAAGTATCTAACTCCACCTTGTAGTTATCTTTTCTTTTTTTTTTGGCCATTACTACGAAAGTATTTCTTTTCCTGGAGTTGTTCAAAATTATATGTTGGACCAATATTAATTGTTATTATATCAATTTAAAGGAATGTACAGGAAAAAAGGGCAACATTTAAAAAAAAAAAAAAAAACCTATAGCATGATATAAGAAAATTACTGTAAATATTAAAATTCAAATTCAAAACTCGTTAGATATGATTTTTAATTACATAAATCAATTGAATTAAACTTAAATTCAATTATTAGATTTTTTAAAACTTTTAATGGACAATTTTCAAATTAAAATTTTAGAATTTAGGTGATAACATGTAATTAAACTGTCATAACTCATGATTGACTCCAAATTCATGGGTAGCTGCACCCATTGAGTAATCAAAGGCTAAGCCACTGCCTAGAAGGTTTCCGCTACTTATAGACCAACTTCTCCAACTATGAAACAAAGATTGTTTATAAAAAAAAAAAACAAATAAATAAAAGGATTCAGAAACAAACCCCAGGAAGCTGAAAATTAAAGCTCTAGAACTTGACTGACAGCTTCAAGGCAAGGCAACGTCGGTTCTATAACTGGTCTTTCATCCAAATACCTTTTAACTGCAACGTTAGTTTCATGTCTGCCCATGGATAAACTTGAAACGAAACAAAGAATCAACGACCTGAAATCCTAGAAGTAGAGCTCTTCGAAGAGCAGAGGAAAAAAAAATATTTAGAAGAACGAAGCCTATTACGTCGATTTACGGATGAAGAAATTAGAAAAATATGGATGAGCTCCGAAAAGAATTTCTTTTTTAACTGCTGACTATTTACTCTTGAACGAGTATCAGTTTCTGGTTGAGGCTTTTTCAAAAAGGAATCAATGCTGTAGCCATACATACATAAGGGCCAAAACGACTGCTTCAGGATATCTTTACATAAAGAGTGCCAGTACAACTGCTTCCGCCTTCTCCCTTGATTTTTGCTATACCTAAATTGGTTTCCGTGGATGGCTCGCATCGATGGAGCCGTGGACTTATATGCGATTAACTCGAGTAAAACGAGCAAACTTTAATGGCAAAGCATCTGACCGTAGTTTACCCACTGCACAAAACTATCTGAGAGTTCCTCGGGAACGTTGGAATTTTGTGAATTAGCAAAGGATAGCTCAGTGCCTGTCTGCTGCCTTCCCTACATGATAATATATATAAAAAGGGTTAGCCATTATATTGTGCATGGAACAAACTCATAGCTGCACTTTCTAGTTTTCAAAGAGTTATCTATCTTGAGTAAAATATTTGCCAATAAAATCCAATGTCTTGACATGTTTTTCTTTTCTTTTCTTTTCTACTATCGATTCCTTTCTAATTTGTGTTCATCAATGTTACAAATATACTGCATAAATGGTATATAGAAAGCAAGCGCCAACTTACTCAGTTACTCTCATGGAAAAGAATAAGATTTTGTTGAGAATTCTACTAAAGAATCAGTAAGCACAAAAGAAGACGGTCTCAGCAGTATTAGGTGTAAAACTACCACAGTTAGATTAAGCTGATAATGAAAACTTTGATCTATATATAGTTTATACTAAAATACGACCATAAAAGAAATCTCAAGAAGTTTCTAGCAGCATTATGAGTACCGACCTTCATGCTCAATCCATATTCGCTAGTGGATGGGGTTGTTTCTCCCAATATACCGTTGACAACATTCTCCGATGAAAGTCCAGCAACTGAAGAGCTTGTAAGCACTGATGACCTGCAGATATCTATGAGAATGACTGAACTGTATTTTCCTCTCATAATTTATATACACCATTTATCCCATGATTTTATTTTATAGTAATTAAAAGAAATTGAGAAGACTGGCTCAATACTCTAAAAAATGCAGAATGTCTATCCTTACCTTCCATGTTAGGGGTTATTATTACAGACTATTTCAATATACCTCTTTTCGATGTGTCACGAGACTACTACCAAGCCCTATCTTGAATGACAAATATGCTATGGGATTGGGGAATGGCAGGTTCAATTGAATCAATTCTAAATAATAACATAAATAACATCAATTTTCAAGTTAGCAGCTCTTTTAACCTACAGCACAGGTGTTACTGAGGTACCATATAGCTAAAATATGCATTTATTAACATCTCTCCGCCTTTATGAATGTAAACAAAAGAAAGGAGTCTCTCATTATCCTTTTATTAGACTATATTATATAACGATAATAAGATAACTAAAGAAATGAAAATTCAAATTGAATTTATTCATAATTTATTTTATAGTATAATAGCTAAAACTAATTATTCCATTCATTTCTATTTTGAATTCGAAGATAATTCAAATTCTTTAGTCTAAAAAACAAAATTTCATTCTAATTATCTACGCTTATAACGTATCATTTGATTTTTTTTTTTTTTTGGAACGAGGCCCTCAGTAACATGACATAAGGACTCCTTATAAATTTGAATTTTATTGAAATTTCATAACCTAAATTAAAATTGAACTAAATGAGGCGAAATTGACTGAAGGATTGTACTACAAATATTAATGAGATGAATTGGATCAATATCCATACTTTTTTGTATTGTATATAATATATAAGAAAAATAGAAATTAAAATTTTATATATATATATATATATTCATGTGGTCTTAAAGTTTGAGCTTTAGAATATCCATGAACTAAAGAAAAGGAAAAAGTACCTATCAAATGGTTCGTCCTCGCAAGAATTTCCAGAGGATGAAAGCCAGTCCAGGTCAACAAAGTTAGAGAAATTGAATCCATCCCCATGTTCAGAGAAGAAAACGTGATCGGTTTCAAGACAGCGATCTCTTTGCACGTCTCCAAACAGCTGCCTTCGAGGCATTGAGGGCGTATACCTACACAAAGAAGGGAAGATAGCCATATCAATCAAGAAACTAATTGGGACAACTATAAATGTAACATGCTACACGAAATCCATTAATTTGGTAAACTATGAAACATATGGTTCCAACAGCTGATTCACACAGCAACGTTTAAACAAAAATTAAATATGAAAGCATTGATACAAAAAAGCAGCTCGGCCAAACATGTAAGATAATAAAGAATAAAAGATTCATGCAAATGAAGACGCAAATTCCATCTCTACTCCCACAGTTTATGGAGAGTAGATAGCTGTGGCTTTCAATCAGAAACAGATGATACTAGAAAGTAGAGAAGGCCAAGCAACAATGAGAATGGAAAGCAAGGAACCTTGAATACGATATATCACTTTCACAAGTTGATATCTCAGGTGATGACTCTGAAAGGCCAGGCAACCTTGAATTGGTAAATTTCTCTTGCTTGTCATTTTTGGCTGACACAGGTGACCCACTTTGACAAAGAATGTTTCCATCAGAAAAGGATCTTTTGAAAAGTGACCTGAAAATTAAGGATTAGAAAGTGAAGAGATGAGCAGCAGTGAGATTCTATTCCCAATTGACAAGATAAAAGAGTAAGCAAAATAATCAGATGACTAACTATAAAATCAAAAACCAAAAAAAGAAGAAAATGAAACACAAATAAAATGTTAACAAATCAGCAACATATCCACATATCACCTATTATTCCATTATGGAATATCAAGCATGTAAAAGTAAAACTGTGAACAACAATCATAAACTTATTTTTTGCAAAAATTGAAGACCCAAGCAACAGAGAATGCATGCTGTGGACACAGCACCATCAACCCATCCTACTATCCTAGTGCCACCAAGACTCCATTTGAATTTGACAAATTAAAACTTTCATGATAAATATTAATAGGCATGTAAAACCAATTAAACACAACAGCAAGGCTAAGCAATCAATTCCACTAAGACCCCATACAGAGGTGTTGCTGAAGAAAAAGCTCATATATATATATATATATATATATATATATATATATATATAACTTCAAAGGAAAAAAAAAACATTATGAAACAAACAAATCCAAGGAATTTGATCCATCTTCACTCCCTAAACCACAAGGTTCATGATGAAACATCTATACTAGATGGTACCACATCACTGTTTGGCTTTGCATTCTCACAAGTCCCAAAGGGCTGCTCATACCAGCTTACTGTCAAAACACAGATCGAGCCCACATAACAAGAGTTTCCTAATTAATGAGGAGAAAGTTGACCATTTAAATGTAGAAACTGCAAGAAGCATTTTGACGTAGATGTGGTTCCCTAGGAAGAATGAATGGAGGATATTTGTAATCACAATTTTATGCCCCAGTCTAAAAGTTCAAGGTTTTCTTCAGAAAGCTACCTTCCATCTTCATCCACAATTGTTTCCCCATTTCTTCGCCTATAATGCTGATCTGAACCCAACTCCCAAACTGCAGGTTTACCAGGCTGGGGCTGGAAATGCCCAAGGAATCTGCAAAAAATAATTATTAAAAAAATCAGCAAATATTTAATAAATGAATTGAAGAAAATTACAAACGAAATGTCAAACTGACTAACTCCAAACAAAAATGGCCAGCCTTTTATTACAAAGCAGCATAGGATGTATTAACCCCAAAAAGGCCAAATTTATACATACTTCAAACTGGTAGAGAGGCAGCCATCAATTTTCACCCAAAAAGTAACACAAACAAAAGACTGAAACTTACACATTAATTGCATCTTGTTTCTCTGCATCCATGTATGCATTGCTATAATATCGTTGAAGAGTTCTAAAAAATTCCTGGGACTGGGTCGCTGCTCTCCACTGACCCCTTCTCTGAGAAAATATCTGCATAGATATAAAGGAATAGAA
Organism: Fremontodendron californicum; assembly: GCA_030761205.1. Classification (NCBI taxonomy): domain Eukaryota; kingdom Viridiplantae; phylum Streptophyta; class Magnoliopsida; order Malvales; family Malvaceae; genus Fremontodendron; species Fremontodendron californicum. Next base: position 2,372,909 of record JAULJL010000006.1, read on the forward strand.
AATTAACGGGCTGAGGATTGCTTTTAGGACTAAACTTTGACAGGCAACAGAAGTATAGTACAAGAATGAGTGTTTTAAGTAACAATGCAGTTACTACGTTGCCCTCATAATCCGTTGACCATCACTTCTCAAAGTAAGGTTATCACAATCACATAAAATACTCAAAGGTTATTTGATTTTTACTTTTTTTTTTGTTGTTCAAATTATGTTAAGTCAGACAATGACTACCACAATTTCTCACTCTCAAATCAAAAAGAGAAAAAGCATGGAGCATAGAATGCATTTAAGATGGATTAACAAGTCAAAAGATCAAGAGTGTTAACCTCTACGGAAAGGGACAACTTATTTCTATCAAAATTTGTCAACAATATGGTTTTTGAACAAATTTTAGAGAAAAACCCAACTGTAGAGAAACCTACATAAATGACATAAATTTCCAAATTCACCGCTAATAAATATTAAGCTTATATATTTGGCATTGGCAGCTTCAATGAAAAAGAAAAATCCAATTCAAAGATACAGAATCTATAGAAGCCCATTCTATTGCAACTTTGCAAATTCCATATGGTTGCAAGATCACAAAAGTTGGATTACCTTATTGTGAGCTGCAGAGCCACCATATTGGTGCGCAAGTGTGTCACCCATTCTCTCATAGAAAGCCATTAATTCATCTGCCAAAGGACCATTGAGGTCTATTTTTGGGGTATCCTTAATCCCTAAAGCATGAAGCTGGTGTCCAAGAGCAGCCAATCCATATGCATATTGTGCAACATTTGTGCGATCCAGACAATCTATACAATTGGTCCTAAGCACACCTCTTTGAAATGTGGGAGGCTTGACAGAATGATTTCCATTAGCAACATTCTTATCTCCAGAATAATTCCTCTCCAATCTGAAAACATCCTCATTAACATCGTTGCAATATTTCTGGGGTGACATGTCACCATCATCGATATTCCTGCATCATATTTTCAAAACCAAAATGCCATTATCAACTCATAGCAAATAGCACAACACATCAGTATTTTATAACATGGCATTATATTTTATAACATGGCATTATTAAAATCGCACCATAATTACATTAATTTAAGATAAAAATGCCCAAGTAATTCATAAAGCCAAGTATTTATCTAATGCAAGAATCTAACGCATTGCACATTTGAAAACCTAATTCATGAAGGGGTTAGAAAAAGAGAACTGAGAGAGAGAGAGAAATCGTATCTGGAAAAAGCTAATTACAACCATCTTTACAAACATTTCACATATGAAACTAAAAGTTATTGAAATATGATAAACTTACTCAGAGGAAGGCCATGCCATGCACTCCTCAGGTCTCAAGGCTGATGTCACTCGACAATAAAAGAAACCTGTTAGCGTTAATGCATATGCAGCCACTTTGCCCAAAAGTAGCAAAACATTTGTCGCTTTGCTGGAAGGAACAAAATAGAGTTTTTCTGCTGGTTAGGAATCAAACTCTGAAAATAAAAATGAATAAAACCAAAGAGAAAAGAGGAAGGGATAGAACAGGGAGAAAGGAAAACATGTGTGAGTTAGGGGACAAAATAACAAGATTAGGACATATACCTCCGAGAATGTTTGTGTAGATCCCAGTGAAGGAACCTCAAACGGTTCTCTTCTGACAAATCTTTATTGATAAAATCAATTGCATTTGCAAACTCTTGACGGAGAATTGACTCTCGAGGCCTCTTCTCTTGTGTCTGCTCATCACACAAAAGCAATCATATTCAGAATCTGATTATCAAATCAGTCATATAATAGAAGCTACATCAACAAACTCCCCAACCCAACTACCCTCTTTGATCCTGTAGAAATGGTACTATTTGAAGATTTTCTACCACGTGCAATATCTTTATGAGATATAGCAGTTTATGAAATAATAAAAGAAAATTAAAAAGATGGAAAGATTCTTAAAGAGAATGATGAAGGCATGCAGCAGAATGACCTTAAAGGGATGCAAGGTGATATTATGAAACTTACCTTAATCAAATTCAAAATAATTATGGGGTTGCCATATCTCTTGACAAGATTTTCAAAATGAAGTCTGGTTGCTTCATAATTTTGGTCCTTCTTAGACACTGGAAAAAGAGAAAAAAGGATCAGTGCTTTTCTTTTTTTGAACAATAGAAAAATGGCTGCAGCAACACCTAAAGTACTCTCATAGATTACAAGCACATACGTATGATATCTGGTTTTATATTCAATCGTGAGGTTTCTTGTGACCAAAAGAGTGGGATTGAGCCTCGGTTCTGGACAATGGAAGTTATTTGTGTGGGAAACCCATCAGGGACATCCTCAAAGACAATCTGCTCTGTCTCAACATCATTAGCTACTCTGCCTTTTTCATTTACTCCTCGTTTCAAATACCTAAATGCAAAACCAGATGCACATTAAGACAAGAAGTTTAAACCCTCAACCTTCCATAACCATATAACAGACAATAAAAATAGTACTAAGGGTAACCGAGTTTAATTTCATCTCACACAGCACTATAATAACAATAAAGTAAGCTTTTTCCCTCTAATGGGAGACAACTTTCTTACCTGGTACCTGCATAGTGACGGGATCGTCTTGCAATGAGTGTAAGTTTGAAATCCCGTCCAGATACAGAAAGTGTGGCCTACGTTCATATAGCCCAATGTCAAACTATGAAGCTTAGAAAGAAATAATAACCATCCATCTATTGAGCACAGCAGAACTGAATAAAAAATTAGCCAACGATAACTTCAAATGAGCATCCACCCTTAACCTGTTTAAAGAAGCCATACACCAATGCAACTGTCCATACAGTATTCTGGAGGTGATTGCGGATTCCTCGGGTCAGGAACTCATTCCAAACAAACATGGTCTCATAAATAACCTGGCCTGGTTCATTATTACACAAGTTCTTTTGAAGACTACGCATAACATGGTATGAATAGCTGAAGAAGAAATCCTTTGTAAGATCCACCGAGCATAGGAGCTTCTTGTATCTAAATATAAAAAAATGAAACAATTAATATCAAATTAAAAACTGCATGTGCAAAATGCATAGCAGAAAAGGCACTTAGCTTAAAAAACAAATAAAAAAGAGACAAAATAACATGCCAATAGTTTTCTACTTATCACACTACAAAACAGAATAGAACATCTTTCTTCAAAACATTCATGGCTTCCTAGCAGTAGGCAAAGTAGTTAGCACACAGAATAGAATAAGACCTGTCCTCATTCTTAAAGTCGGCAATGCTTGGGTTAACAGTTGAATTTGGGAGGGGAATCATCTCACTTTTCGAAACTGCATATACATTGTGACCGCGAATTGCGCCAATCTGTCTTCGTTTTGTAATAAGCAGCATATAGTAAGGCCCCAGAAATTTAATAAACCCTAAATCATGAAAAAAAATAGGCATTGTATAAGTATTTACATAACATTAATAGTCCCCTAAAGTCATAACATAATTTCAACATCCATACCAACAATGCCATAACAAGTCGTAACGAATTTCAATCCACCGGTGGATTTATTTCCTTCGTGAATTCGCCTCAACAACTCAGAGCATTCACACTCCGTATACGTGGTAGAATCTTCGCGAATGTTTAGCTCGGAAGGATCAAGCCGGTCAATCTTTAATACTCTCCAATAAGTTCTACTCTTATCCCTTCCAATCATATAAAAATTCTATACACGAACATCACAATGCAATTAATCAAAATAAAATTTAGTCACTTAATTTAATAGATAAAAATTAAAAAAATGCTATTTTAAGTAAAATTACATCTAAGTTAAGTTACTAACAACAAAAAATAAAGAGATCAAAGCGAACAAAAACAAAATTAATAAAATGAAAAACATAAATAAATGAAAATTTACCGATCGAGTTTCGTAGAGTCTGAATTTCTGCATACAGGTAGAAGTTTGAGATTGGGAGGAGCTTTCATTAGTGCTAATATTATCATAATTCTCTGCTGCGGAAGATTCCATGATAAGCTTCTTTTTTCTCCGTTTTCAATTTCTGGCTTCAGATCTCCCCCGAGCCCCAGGCTCAGGGAATTTATCAGAAGAGCATGCACGAAGGACGGAATCTTTTTTATTTTTATTTTTTGTTTCCGTGGAGAGAAAATTCCATAACTTATTCCGGAATTACCTTATTCTTGCCAAACAGCAATTGCTCCTCCTTTGCAAATAATGGAGCTTGGCTGCTTCAAATACAGCATCTTCGAAAAGCAAAAAGGAACAAGGAAATGGAAACTCAGAAAACCTGGTTATGAACGTTTGACCTTTCCTTATTCCGGCTCCGACTACCTTCTCATTCAACCAAACAAAAACAAATGCAAACGCGGAAATATCCCCAAACTCTTCACAATTTGTGATCTTCTCCAATCACGGAAAGTAAATCTTCCCCCAAATAAAAATTGAAGGTTTTATAAAGGAAAAGAAGATCGAGCTTCGGAAAAAATAATTAAATAAAATATATTTTCGCAGGTTCGAGAAAAAAAAAAGTTTTTTTTAAGATGAAAAGGCAGCTGCTAGGCTAATATTAGTGATGATGTTATTGTTGTTTTAGCTTTGTTTTAGTTTTTTTTTTTTTTTGTTGTCGTTGGTGAAATGTTTTGAGGATGTAGAAAGAAAAAGAAAAAAAAAATTATTATATAATAAATCTCTCGCTCTTGTTTTTATTCTTCTTCAGATCCAAAGAAGAACAAATGAAAACCACAACTTAGGTGACCGCTGCTACATCCACATATAACATTTACCTTATGTTATTATTTTTCTTGAATTCTGATTTTAATTTTAATTAATACTATATATATGTTGCCAAATAATATTGGGATTTGATTTGATTTTTCTCCGCTGACCAATTAGTCGGTTGATTAATTCATAAAGACCGACTCCATTAGTCGGTTAACATCTTTATTTATTTATATAACAATGATAATAAAATCGGACATATCAAATTTGAATATTTAATATCTGATTCAATTTTTTTATTTTAAAAATTTTATTTTATTGTTTAAAATATATTAAAATATTATTTTATATTAATATTTGTAAATATTCATAAATATTTAAATTTGTCCGACCTTTCCACAGGTTTAAAACAAATGAGTTAAAACTTAAAACCATGAATGACACATTTTTTTTTCTTTTTTAATCGCATTTAAGCATTGATAATTTAAAATTAGTTAAAAAAATGTCTAACCATTTAAACAAAACTTCTTAAAATAGTTTTCCAAAGCTAATTTGGTTGTTAGAGAAGTAGAGATCAACATTAATTCTGAGATAAAAAATTTATACAGGTGGAGATCACATTAACGTTTTGTTTAAACATCTTTTAATCTAATTTTTTTGAAAACTTTCACATCTTCAAAATTTAAGTAAAATGGATTTAATTATTTGCAATTTTTATAAATTTGATGTATATTTAATTTTTTTATAAAAATATCGTAACTTAAGATAAAAGAAGGGATTGCAGATGTTGGTATTCGAATCTTAAACTTACTGAATATCATATTTTAAAGATAATTGCATAAATCAACTCGATTAAATCTAGATTACGATTTTTTTTTTTGGGGTATAATTGCATAAAGTATATCTATATAATTTTCTTCAAGAAAGGTTAAAAAAGAAAAATAAAATTATGCCATTTTCCTTATAATTATAGTAACTATAAGAGTGGATTGATAAAACAAAAATGTTTGTTAAAATTTATAATGATTTTAATAAATAATGTGTTATATTTTTTTGATAAAAATAAAATAAAATAAAATAAAAGGTTGAAAGGCAAAGCTTGCTTGCTTTCCTTTGGGCTAGGAGGATTGGTCTGCAGTTGAATTGGAGTTGGTAATTTGGTGACAATAAAAGATGGGGGACGTGGCTGAATTAGGAGATTTTATTAGCTAGCTTTAGCCTTTATGCGCGGTGTAACCACCAAAAGCATGTGACCCGGATGGGTCACTCAGCTCAACTGGACTCAAAAAGCGGTCCTTTATATTTTCACTTTCTTGCCTGTGTTGTGTACCAACAGGCTGCTTGTACCATTTCTTTTGACAAATAAATTATTATTTTTTGCCATCAAATTATATATAAATTTCAATTTTCTTTTCTTTTTTCAAAAATCTAATTCTAGTATAAATGTAAATAAATAAATGCTAATAATGTGAACTGTGAAGTAAATTTGTTTATGGATTAGGTGTTTGGATCCGATTCAAGTAGAATATTAAAGAGATTTGCAATTGTCTAAGGGTTAGTTTAGCATTGCTGTTGAAAAAAGTTTGGGTTGAAAAAAGCTCGAGTTGAAAAAAGTGTGTTTATAAAGTGTGGTGAAAAAGTGTGATTTAAAAACTTTTAAGTGTTTAGCATTACTGTGAAAAAGTGTTGTAGGAAATTGAAATGTCAAAAAAAAATATGTTTAAAATAATAAAAGTGTAGAGATGTAAGGATAATAAAGTCATTTTATCCAAAAGCCAGCTTTTAAAGCCTAAAAGCTATATTTTTTGGCTTTTTGGTTTGGCTTTTCAAACCATGGTTTTAACAGCAGAAGCCAAATTTTTTTATCTGTTTAGCATTGCGTTTGCAGTGAAAAACAGCTTTTGACCTCAAAAACTGTGCTAGAAGCAATGCTAAACGAGGCCTAAGTTCAGTTTGGTCTAAAATATAAACATAATTTTACGTCCAATCATGTACAGATTCGTTTAAATTTTTACACAAAAATATCGATCTTTTTAAAAAAATATATCGATCTTTCTAAAAAATTTATACAGCTAATAGTAAAATGAGTCGATTGAGTTGAGTTTAGACAAAAATGCTATATTCTTAATTTTTTAAATGGATCTCATTTTTTGCTTAAACTTATTTTTCGTATATAATATTTTTGTTCAATCTCTTATAAATATAAAATAAACTTTCGAGTTTGGACAATTAACTCAGATACAGATATAGTGTGAAGTCATGAAATCAAAGCCCTTCCTAGGTGTTCTTTAACAGTTGCTTCTCTAACTGTCAATTTAATAAACTACTGGGAAAGACTGGTGCAAATTGCTGGTTGCCCATATTTCATTGTCACTAGATAAATTACCGCGCGGAAGGAGAATCAAAATCAAGATGTAATCTAATATATAAATAATTACTTTTAAAGAATGGTAAATGTCATAAATTTAGATGAAGCTTACTTGTTTTAAAAAATATGCCTCAAAAATTAAAATTTAGCAACCTCATTCAGTAGGGACAATTTTAGTGTAATGGTATTGATATTATATTGAGAAAAAATTCACAAGATTCATGTGGCCTAAAGCACGAGATTGAAAATGTAACTTTAAATTTGATGATTAAAAAAAAAAACTTCTTTAAATATCCTAAAGTAATTGAATTATCTTAAAATTATGCATAAAATCAAGTTGGTTGTGACATTTCTCCTTTAAATGATGTTCCCATGGTTTATTAGAAGTGTCAATTACTTTTGCAAATTGTGGAATCCAAGCTATTTGTCAGAATTATTGCTAGATGGCTTGAAAATGGAATAATTCTACAATTCTAGATTGACATGAAATTCAACCTAGGCCAATTCAAATAGTACTATAGCTGTGGTCGTACAAGAATTAGGTTCTTGTGTCACCTAAACAATGATGCCTTTTGGTTTATGTTAATGAGAAGCTTTCCCCTAGCTAAATTATTTACTATTTAAGCTTTTCATAGGCACGTAGTATGAGATATGAACCAGTCATTTGTTTTTTTTGGTGTCATGGGCACACATGATATGAACAAACATTTGTTTGTTAGATGTCATGGAACATGAATCCAATCTAAAAAAACATGTTTATTAAATGAAGAAAAACATTTATCTTATAATCAATCTCTTTTAAGAGATCCGTGACATTCTCTCACATTCAATTTTGCAACGCTCTCGTTGTAGTGGTTCTCTCACCCGTTGAAGAGAGAATTTCACCTTATTTTGATGAGTCTATTTCGATTCTGATATCTCTTATGAGGAGTCCATATTAGTGAAGAATTAGATAAACTCTGATACTATTTGTCACAGATCCACTCATCCAATTCAAAAGATGTCTATTAAAAAAAAAAATTCTTATCTTATAAGATAGTGTATATATCTATACATTATCAATGAATCAAACGATGCCATCTCTTTAAAAGTTTTAAATATATATATATAAATAACTTTATTTTTAATATAGTTATATCATATAATTCACTGATAATGTATAAATTTATACACTATCAATGCATCAAATACAAATCTATTTTATAAACTTAAAATCCATCTCATCTCTTTTTAATAAGGACAGGCTTGGACTCAAAGCAACGTGGCCTATCGCTGTTGGCTACTATACCGAGTTTTTAACGGTTGCTTGAAACCTTGGTATATGCCACCATGTGCTCAATTATTGGCCTCATTAAATAAAAAGATTTCTCTCATTTAGCACGTGCAAAATTATTGGGGGGGTGGTAGTCAATGAATTGACAATTTCACATGCATCAGCAACTGCCACATCGAAATCTCCGAGTAGTTAATTTATTTCACATATCCAGCTAGAGTGCCTATAGCTTTCTTCAACTGTGGAAATTTTGATTCATAAAATTGCTTTTGCATTGCACGAGTTTCAAGTGGAGTGCAATTTAAAAGAGATTTGCGTTATTGACCGACCATTGGTGTCGAATGGGGTACAAAATTTGTTATATGAGCCCGTGACAAAAGCACCCCATATTGGTCCGGTTCCACAGCAAGCATTTACTCCATCTTTAAAACCTGTTACGATCAAAGGAGAATGATTTATGATTACAGATTCAAGCTAAAGCTCCCTTTGGATGCGCGGTAGGATGATACTTACCAGACTTTGAGGGATTGTTAGAAATTAGAATTGCAGTATTTGAGGCCTGGTAACATATGTTGAAGACTTGTGAGGACAGCTTTCAAAGCATTGTTATGTGCCTGTGCAAGGGCGGCGCTAGCTGCTTCGAGACATTTGCCTTCATTGTCTTTGAAGTTCAATGCTCTGAGGGCTGGCAAGCAGCCTAGCAGTGGAGACAAGCTAAGAAAGCCAAATTTTCTCGCTCAAGATAATCGCTAGAGTCAGAGTGAAGTATTGCAGTTAAAAAGCTTAATTGAGGAAGGGTTTATTTGGATTGTTCCTCATATTCATATTTGAATACGTGTTGGACATAAATATTTAAAAAAATAAATAAAAAAATCGAAATAACGGATTTAACAAATGCCCTGAAATTAGTCGACAATAATAGCATCAATTAGACAGATGTTACCTTGCAATCATCAATATGGAGTCGGTTCTCGGTCCCTATCCTATACTCATAACATCTTTTATTAACAATAAAAAGAACACATCACTTCGACCAAACTTAGTTAATCAAAACTAGAATATTAGAAGGGTAATTCTAAGCAAGTCCTTTTCCCTGATCTTTCTTTTCGCCGCCAGTTTGAAACTTTCTCAACCTCTATTATAGATTATAAATAGATATATAAATACTTTTAAGCTCATTTTTTAAAAATATTTGATGATTTTCATAATGGCATTAATGAATTTTATTGTCATTTGATAGTTCCCCCACCAGAGCGCGGCCTTCATCTAATTCTACCTTGAACTTGAATATATCAAATTCGAACATTTTATTAAATTGGATAAAATATTTGGCCAAAATAAAGATTTAGATAAAATAAAGAGAGCAAAACGCTGCGTTTGGATTAGATCTGTTCACAAGCCGGGTAGTCTGTTCGGTTTAGTAGGCCCAATTCGTATTGGACCGGACTTGGATAAGGTATTTAGTAATTCGATCCGGCCCTGCCAAAATTACTATTTATTAAATAAAAAAATATTATTTTATTTAAATTTAATTATAAAAATAAGATTTTAATATTTTTGAATAGTAAAACGGCCCGGCCCGAGCCCGACCCGAATGGGCTTGGGCAAAAGAAAAAAATATTTTTCGGGCGGCGACCCGACCCATGGACAGGTCTAGTTTGGATGCAAAGAACATTAACAAGTGGCGCTTATCGACCCAAAGCCCAAAGATTAAAGATCGGTCAAAATATCAAGGAAGTCCTTGTATTATACCATCTAGTGTAAATTAGTCCCTCTACTATAAAATTGGATAATTTAATCTCTGTACTTTTAAAATTAAAGCAAAAAGGTAAAATCACTAACTAGTATAACAGAAACTGTTAGAAAAGTTGACGTGGCATTTAACCTTGTGTTTATTTGATGATGTGGATGTCAAATGCTGACGTGGCACCAATAAAATATATTATTTTAAGCTGATGTGAAAAAAATAACAAATTAAGTTGACAAAAATGCTACATCAAATTATTTTTTATCAACTTAATTTTTTATTTTGTCCACGTCAATTTAAAATAATCACAAGTTTAAACGTCACATCATCAAATAAATACAAAATTAAATATCACGTCAATTTTTTTAACAATTTTTATTATATTAATTAGTGATTTTATTTTTTTCTTCTATTTTAAAAATACAAAGATTATATTACTTAGTTTTATAATATAAAAAATTAATTTATATTAAATGGTATAATATAAGAACTCTTAGGTACTTTGACCTTAAAAGTCCAATATTCAATTGCGACCTAGTAGAACCCAAGCAATTTTATTTCTGTAATTCAGTGTTCCTTCTTTCTCAATCCACTAAATCCTAACTAGAGGGAAAAAATAAAAATCAAAGCCCTAAACTCCAATAATCGTCGATTCACTGGCGTCAAATCCTTAGTTTATGGCCCATGGAATTGAAGATCTAAAGGTGACTCATCTCAATTTGCCAGCTCACAGAGTTTTATTTTGTCATGTTTCCCTTTTAATTTAATTTAATTTTTTTCCCTGAGATTTCGTGTGCATTCGGCGTTTGTTTTTTCTCTTTTATCCTAGAAAAGACTTCTACCAGAAAAAAAAAAAAAAAACCGACACGAAAAAACCCCTGTCGTTCGTGTTTCTTCTTCTCGTTGATATCATTAAAGATTAAAGGTTAAAGGCTTCGAAATTAAGGATTCTAATCGATACCCCTAATTCCCATATGCATACAAAAAAGGTACGAATTTTATCCTAATTTTTATGTTTACTTTCCGCTTTCGAAACAATAAATTAGGATGAAAAATCAACATCGTGAAACCCTAATTCGAAGCAAAGTTATTGTATCTTGATTTTTTGAAACAATTCCGGTTGAATTATGGCAGACGAAAAGAACAAAAAATTTATTGTGTCCTCTGTTTTTGTTGATGAATTATATTTATTTCGTGACTTAATTTGCAATTATTTGTTATTTAGGGTTTTTAATAGGCGGCTAAGACGGGTATTGAGTTTTGAATTGCAGTGAAATTGCCTTTTGAATTTGGGAATCAGCTTATTGGTGGTGTGGTTGCATGGCAAGCTTTGAGGGTAGGGTTTCGTATTCGTCGCTTTCAAAGCTAAACAAGGAGAACAATAACGCTTATCAATTTGATGATGATTATAGTGATTCTGTTTGGACTGTGCCACAAGACAAAAGTATCGTCCCGTTAGGCTCAAAGTCGATGAAAAAAGATTACCTATATCAGTTTCCGGCTGAATCCGATGATTTTATTGATGGAGGATATGATTCGGGTGATGATGTCTATAAATCTATGCGAAATGGCTTGCATCCAGAGGTAAACATGAAGAATGTGTTGAGTGGGTTATTTGCAATCATAACTGGGCGTAATAAGAACTCCCCTAGTGTTTCTGTGAATCAGCCGTACCTAAGTTCTAATGTTTCATTTCTGGGGTCTGGAAAGAATGGAGATACCGATTTGCACTCCTCTGTTTATATACCAAGTGCTCCGCCACTTCTGGAACCAAGTGGGATAAATTATAATGCATATAAAGAGTTGTTGGAAGCTGAGCCTCCGGAGTGGCTTCCGGATAGTTCTACCACAGTTTGCTTGCAGTGCAGTGCTCCCTTTACTGCAGTTACATGTGGCAGACATCATTGCCGGTTTTGTGGAGGGATTTTCTGCAGAGCATGTTCTAAGGGAAGGTGCTTGCTACCTGTTAAATTTAGGGAAAGAAATCCCCAGAGGGTGTGTGATTCTTGCTATGATAGGCTTGATCCATTGCAGGGTGTTCTTATTAACACCGTTAGCAATGCTGTGCAAGTAGCAAAACATGACGTCGGGGATTGGACGTTTACTCGAGGTTGGTTGAACTTGCCAGTTGGTTTTTCCATGGAACATGAGATCTACAAAGCATCCAATACCTTGAGAAGCTATTGCCAGGTATGATCTTAATTTTCATTATTCATACAAGACAATAGTTTTGTTTGTCTAAAACTTTCATCAACCTTGTGATTTCCTTCCCGTTCCCCATGTAATTCTTATTTAGATAGTTCTTGTTCTCATACTTCCCAGCTAGATTAAGCTTTCATGAAATCATCAACCAGAACACATGCTATTTCTTTAGCCAGTGCTTCAGCTTAAAAATCAAGTTAAACTAATTTCTTCTATATTGGGGCTACATAATGACTATATTTTGACACTGAGAACCTTCTAATAACAGTTGTTGAAATTGACAGCTTGCTAGGCTGAATCCAGAGAGATCTATACCATTGGCAGTTCTGAAAGGAGCTAAAGGCTTAGCTATTTTAACTGTTGTTAAAGCTGGAGTTCTTGTTGCATACAAACTTGGGACTGGTCTTGTTATTGCTCGAAGGTCAGATGGAACATGGTCTGCCCCATCAGCTATATTCTCTGTTGGTTTAGGATGGGGTGCTCAGGTAAATTTTTTCGACTGAGAAAAATATATACCTTTTCAAGCAGAATATACACGTCTAGGCAGCTAAGGATCAACTGCCTTCCAACTTCCAAAGTAATTATTTGTATAATCTATTAGCTAAACTTTATTTTTATGTGTTTCTTAGATTGGGGGTGAGCTCATGGATTTCATATTTGTGCTTCATGGTTCAAAAGCCGTGAAGACATTTTGTAGTCGAATGCATTTTTCTCTTGGTGCTGGCTGCAGTGCTGCTGCAGGACCTGTGGGGAGAGTGCTGGAAGCAGATCTTCGGGCGGGGGATAGAGGCTCCGCCATGTGCTACACTTACAGTTGTAGCAAAGGTATTCCATCCTGCAATGTATTTGTACTCTTGTTTTGACTAGTTTGTGGATTTGACAATCCATTTTTGTTGCAAATTTTGCAGGGGCTTTTGTCGGTGTGTCATTGGAAGGGAACATTGTTGCAACGAGAATGGATACCAACCTACGGTTCTATGGTGATCCTTATCTCACCACTTCTGACATACTTCTTGGGACCGTGGATAGACCAAAGGCTGCTGAGCCCTTGTATGTTGCTCTGGATGACCTATACTCTACCCTAAATTGTTAGTTCCAGCACCATTTGGGTACGGTGTCTTGCTGCAGCTTGTGAAACAAACAGTTCTTGCCCTGGATGATCGGTGACTGCACAGCATGTAGTTGCCTTTCATAGTCTATATGTGCATGTGGATGAAGGAATGTTATTTCGTGAACTAATAGCTTTAATTCTTTTTTTTTTTTTTCCATTTTATAAGCCAAATTTGGCATTGGATCAAAAATGCATCTACATTTCTCAATCAAACCAGTCAATTACCATGTAAATATTTCTTATTCTTGTATATTTTTGTACAGATAAATGCTATGTTTTATATATAATCATGAATTGTTTGTGTCATTGTGTGTAATTTAAACTTGTCCAAGGGGTTGGTTACCCGTTCAAGTCTGAAGGTACGTTCGATATTTGAAAGAGTTTGGACAAAAATATTAGACTTGAAAAATGAGATTGGATAAAAAAATGAGATTCGTTTAAAAAATGGATCGGATCTTGACTTTAACATTCAAGGTCTGAGTCCGGTTCGGCCCGAGCACCTTTTTTTAATTAAATAATATATTATTTTTTATATATATTATATATATTATATTATATTATATTATATTATATTATATTATATAAATATTAAATATATATAATATTATAATATAAATATTAAAAAATATGTTAAGTTTAATAAAATAAATTAGAAAAGAAAGGTACTGTTGCCTAATGCTTACTGTGTGTGCACTAACCTACTGTATGTGCTCTTGTGTGCTCTTTATAGTTACTAGTAAGTGACTTAGGTCTTGTTTAGCATTGTTTTTGGCATAGTTTTTTAGGTCAAAAAGTTGATTTTCATCGCAAACGCAATGTTAAACAGCTAAACAGTTGAAACCATGGTTTGAAAAGCCAAAAAATATAGTTTTTTGACTTTAAAAGCTAGTTTTTGAATAAAATGATTTTATTATCTTCACATCTTTACATTTTTATTATTTTAAATATATTTTTTTTGACATTTTAATTTTCTATAACACTTTTTCACAGCAATGCTAAACACTTAGGTTTTGTTTAGAATTGCTTTTAGCACAGCTTTTTAGGTCAAAAGTTGTTTTTCACCGCAAACGCAATGCTAAATAGATAAAAAAAAATTTGACTTTTGTTGTTGAAACCATAATTTGAAAAGCCAAACCAAAAAATCAAAAAATATAGCTTTTGAGATTTAAAAGCTGGCTTTTGGATAAAATGACTTTATTATCTTCACATCTCTACACTTTTATTATTTTAAACATATCTTTTTTTGACATTTTAATTTCCTACAATACTTTTTGACAACAATGTTAAACAATTAAAAGTTTTAAAATCACAATTTTTTACTACACTTTTTAAACACATTTTTTTTCAACCAAAGTTTTTTCTAACAGCAATGCTAAACTAATCCTTAAAAGTTTTCAAACCACAGTTTTCACCACATTTTTTAAACACATTTTTTTCAATCCAAATTTTTTCCAATAGTAATGCTAAACTAGCCCTTAGTGTAGATATGTTGATCTTTTGAACATTAATTTGTAAAGAAATCTTGCTCATGCAGAGATTGATATTGGCAAAAAATAATAAATAAAAATTAATATTTTTTTAAAAAAAAATTAAAATATAAGCGAACTTAAATGGGTTTGAGTTACCCATTTATAAATATGAGCGAGTTTGGACAAAATTTAAAATTCATATTTTGGCTCGGACAGGGTTTGAACAAATATATATGGTGTTGATACTATATATAGATCCGATCCGATCCATAAACAACTTTATGTGTATATACGGGTTTTTTTTATATTATTTGAAATGTAAAATAATAATTTATTTAAAGATACTTTGGTACTAAGTATTAAATAGCCAAATTTCCAAACAAGGTACTGCAGAGTACAAAAACCTAGTCCAAATAGCGGGATGAACAATACACACAAGGCCAAGAGTTTCCATAATATTTATTAGATCGAAATTAAAGAGGTAATCAAAGAGTTTAATCTGAACTCGAAAATATCGGAGTGTGAAGTGAAAACCAAGAGCCAAGAAATTCCCCCCAAAAAAGAAAAAAGAACCCTAAAGAAAAACAGGGTTCAAATTCAAGAATCCATGATAACTATTAGTCCAATTGATGAAGAAAAATCAATAAAGAAGCAGAAAATGGAGAGACCAGATTTTCCTCAACGGGTTGAGATCATTGACCTTGAAAGTGATTTCTTTTGTTTTACACCCATTAAAGACAAAGGCTCCAACAAGAAAAATGCAATCTCAGTTGAACAGTACAGTGATCAAAGGGACCTCCGACTTGCCATCAAGGTTTGCATGTCAACGTCGGATAGTAACTACATAGATCTCGACAACTACGACGATGAGTTGTTCGTGCTTAATTTCGAGCCCCCAAAGACTCCTTTTGGAAAGAAAAAGAAACCCTTCACCGATCACTCCATAACTGAACCTGGAGAGTCATCAAACTCCAAAATCAACCAAGACCCATCATTTATCTGTGAAATCTGCGTCGAACCAAAGCAAGCAAACGAGTCGTTCAACATAAAAGGTTGCTCTCACGCTTACTGTAAGGATTGCATGATCAAATATGTAGCTTCTAAACTGCAAGACAAGATTACAGCCATAAGTTGCCCCGTGGGAAACTGTGAGGGTTTATTAGAACCCGAGTACTGTCGCAATATGCTTCCAAGAGAAGTTTTTGATAGGTGGGGAGATGCTTTATGTGAGGCGATGATTTTAGGGTCTGAAAGGTTTTATTGTCCGTTTAAAGATTGTTCCATGCTTTTGATTGATGATGGAGGACAGGTTGTAAAGGAATCGGAATGTCCTAATTGTAGGAGACTGTTTTGTGCACAGTGTAAAGTTCCTTGGCATACTGGGATTGAATGTGGGGAATTTCAGAGGTTGCATAAAGATGAAAGAGAGAGGGAAGATATTATGTTGATGAAGCTTGCTAAGGACAAGAAATGGGCTAGGTGCCCAAAGTGTAGATTCGTCGTTGAGAGAACCCAGGGTTGTAGGTATATGAAATGCAGGTTAGTTTTATTTTAGTTTCTCAAATGGATTAATCTATCAGTTTTGTGGCTTATATATATATATATATTTTTTTTTTATGACCCCAGACCTGGGGTAGATCCCACCTTAGGATGTGGCTCACCTTACCAACTGGGGGCTGCTCAACACCCCGCTTTTTTCAGCACCTAAGTGCCAAGACTCGAACTCGGGACGGCAGACATGCTGCACGCCCCAAGCTAGAGCCGGTACCACTTGAGCTAGCTTCTTTGCTAGAGGCATATGACATATGTCATTGTCCTGGTACTTCTGTGTTGATTGCTACTGTTTGAATGGGGAATTTTGATGGCATTATTTGTTTAATTTATCTTTGTGTTTTAGTTCCATGCTTTTTTGAAAAAGAAATGGTTTGTGATTCTGCATTGCTTTGCCATTTTTCAATAATAGAATCTGTTCCTTGATACCCTTGAATCCCACTAGGCATGATTGTTCAACGTCATTCATTATTTTTGTTGACTTGTATAATAATTAAGAATTTCATTACCAGTTGAGTAATTGACAAATAAGAGGACTATAACAACTGATAAAGGCAGTCCAGCATATATAGAATAATTTTCATCTGAATTTCAAAAGGCAGAGTACTTCAGTTTAAAGCATAACAAGGTGCATACTCGTTTACCTAGTAAAAAATGAGCTTGCTTAGGCTCATTATGCTTAATAAAAAACGACCTAGATTCTCATACTTGTTTTCAAACTCGATTATTTGTGCTCAAGTTCAAATTGAGATTTTTTATTATTAACTAAAAAAAAAAAAAAAAACTCGATTAGGCTCGCGAACCACTTGAATCGAGTATGAAGATACTTGAACTCGACTCGTTTGATAACTCGAACTGGTCGAATTTGAACGAGCTCGATAATGACTGAGCCAAATTCTAATTTTTTTTTTCCAAACCGAACCTAAATAGCTTATGCGCACAAGTGCCTCATTTTGCACCCCTACTCCTAGCTAAATCTAATGGTATTTCTGTCTGCGTAAGCACAACTCTAAGCTTGTTTGTCTTTCAACAGAATACCTCTTGGCAATTAGAATGAAAGTAGCTATTAAGCTAATTCAATGTGTTAGTATCATAGCTACTCGTTAAGACATTGGAAGCTTTAGAAACATACAGTTTTGGTATTATATTGCAAGCTTTAAGTCATGAAAAAAAAATGAAAATTGGATGCAAAACCTTTTGATTGTCTTTCGTCTTCCTACATTTATCAACAAGTGTTCCGATATCATGCTTCTGTTGTTCTTTTGATCTTCTTGTTAATTAAGTGATTCTTACCAAACCTCTGAGGCTGTGACACTTCTAATGATAATAATATTGTCTAGCATAATGTGTTAATATCTTCTAGCTGTCTTCCATGTGAATGATAGATCTCATCAGTCTTTTGGTTATAAGTCCAACTCCAAATCCTTGGAGACGAACTACATTTGATCTATCATGTAAGAAATTCAGCTGATTTTAGCACCTTTCAAGTGTCAATGATCCCCTGCAGTTGGGGCCGTTTATTACTTGTTGTGCTGCTGAAAACCCTTTTTAGTGTTATGTGTTGCTCTGACTCTTCATTTTCTTGAAGTATCCGTGTCAAATACCCATGTCCGACGCATATACGGACATGAGTATAGAGATATGATCCTTCAAGGACCCTCCAAATATATAGAAATCTTAGAAAAAATTGAACATACCCGTATCGGATACATACCCGTGTCCGACACTCACATTCGAATCCGAATAACATAGTTTTAGTATGTTGTTGCCTTGTTAGGCTCTCAAATAAGCATATGAACATGCTAACTTCTCCTTATGTATCTGCTAACAGGTGTGGAACTGCTTTCTGCTACGACTGTGGAACAACCCGAGTGGATAGTCAACATTTTTGCCATTACTGTAAACGTTAATTTTCCTCAGATCCATTTAGATGCATCCTTGTTATAGCATTCTTTTAGTTATTAATTATGCAAGACGCACATGTACATCTTTCTAATAATGATTTATATTTCTTATATTAGGAAAGATGTATTTTTATTATTATTTTATGCTAAATGAATTTCATGGAATGTCACCATATTAGGTATACTGAATTACTGGTTCAAGTTTGGTCAGTCACATAATGCAATCAGAATAGAATGGTTTATTTTTTTATTGTTTGTTGAATCAAGAATCTAGCATCGAATTTGATATGATGGGATTAAGATCTATGTTACTCGGATTCGGGTATGAGTGCCGAACACGGGTATGTTCAATTATTTCTTAGATTTTCATGTATTTATAGGGTCTTTGGAGGATCATATCTTTATACTTATGTCTAGATATGAGTCGGACACGGAATATTTCAAGAAAAATAAAGAGTCGGAACAACATAGATTAAGATTGTAAACTTGTTGTAAATCCAAACCTCAAATATGCTGGATGTCATATTTTAAGGATAGTTATATGAATCAATTGGATTAAACTCTAAATTTTTTTTTTTTAGTGACTTGGGTAATATGTCAATGGCCATTTAGTGAAGAAGAAAAACAAAGAATGTAGTATGCTTTTCAGCTATGTTTATTCAGCTCAAGATGATGAGACTCTATGCACTCATCAAAAAGAGGGTTAACTTTTTCAAGTTCCAAATAAAAAAGAATGTAGAATCTAGTATCTAATTTGATATGATGGGATTGTAAACTTCTTGTGAGTTCTTACACAGTTTAGCCTAGGAGGCCAAAGAAAGAGATTGCATAATTAGCTTAGCCCTGTAACTTGGTTAACATGCCAGTGCCAGAGGAAAGCCAATCTGCGAGGAATTCGATGTCTAACAGCTACATCTTGGAGGCCACAACCGAAAACCAAATATAGATATGTAATAATGACTCGTGATTAATGCACAGGCAATCGTAAGTGCAAATTATTGCATTTTTTAGGGACTTTGCTTTCTCATCAAAACTTGAGTAAGTCATGAGAGAAAATAGAATTTGTTCAATGTATTGTCCATTCATCCATAAGAAAAGCAAAGAATGTGGAATGTTTGGGAGCTTTGTTTATATATACTAGAATGATACTCGCGCGGTGCTGCAAAAATTAAATGTTAAATATATAGTGACAACATTCTTAAAAACAAAAATTAATAATTAAACAAAAAAATAAATTAATATTTTATAAAATAGAAAAAGAGAACTGTCATAACAATTTAAAATTCTAAACAATTTATACAGTCAGTTTAAAAGATAAATCTAAGTGAAATAATTTTTTTTTTAAATTGAATCACAATGACAAACTATATAAAATATAAAATGAATTGAGACACGACACAGACACAACATAGGAAAAATAATTAAAACACAACATAAAAAATAACATAAACTCGATAAGAGTACACAAACATGTAAAAATATACATAAAATGAATTATTAACGTGTATAAATTTATAGTACTTTATATAAATTATTAACGTGTAAAAATTTATATAAATTTATAATACTTTGAAAGAAAAAAAACACGAACACGTCAAGAACACATAAATCTTTCTCTAAATTGAATCACTATGACAAATCATGCAAAATATGTCATGAATTGAGATACGACATGAACATACAAATTTTTTTCTAAATTGAATAACAATGACAAACTATATAAATTATTAGATGAATTGAAACACGATACGAACATAACATAAGAAAAATAATTAAAACACAATACGAAAAATAACACGAACACGACACAAATACACGAACGTGTAAAAATATACATAAAATGAATTATTAACGTGTTAAAATTTATATAAAATTATTAACATGTAAAAATTTATATAAATGTATAATACTTTGAAAATACAAAAAAAAAAATAACACGAATACGTCACGAACACACATTTTTTTTATCTAAATTGAATTATTATGACAAATTATGCAAAATATGTCATGAACTAAGATATTACACGAATACACAATTTTTTTCCTAAATTGAATCACAATAACAAACTATGTAAAACATGAGATGAATTGAGACACGATACGACCACAACATAGTAAAAGTAATTAAAACATAGTACGAAAAATAACATGAACACGACACAAATACATAAACGTGTAAAAATATACATAAAACAAATTGTTAACGTGTAAAAATTTAATTAATTTTATAATATTTTATATAAATTATTAACTTCTAAAAATTTATATAAATTTATAATATTTTGGAAATATAAAAAAATAATACGAACACGTCTTGAACACGCAATTTTTTCTCAAGATTGAATCACTATGACAAATGATTAAAATATGAGATGAACACGAACGTGTAAAAATATACATAAAATGAATTATTAACATGTAAAAATTTATATAAATTTATAATACTTTTTATAAATTACTAACGTGTAAAAATTTATATAAATTTATAATATTTTGAAAATACAAAAATAACACGAACAAGTCTTGAACACACAAATTTTTCTCTAAATTTTATCACTATGACAAATGATGTAAAATATGAGATAAATTGAGACACGACAAAAACATAAAGCAAAATAATTAAAACACAAAACGAAAAATAACATGAATATAACACGAATACGCGAACGTGTAAAAATATACATAAAATGAATTATTAACGTCTAAAAATTTATATAAATTTATAATACTTTAAATAAAATAAAAAAAAAACACAAACATATAAATTTTTTTTTCTTTCCCTCTTTCCTTTCTTTTTTCTTTTTTTCTCTCTACTTTCCTTTTTTTCTTTCTTTTTTTTCTTTCCACCAAACCCTTCCACCAACCAAAAAAAAAAAATAGTGTCCAGGCGACGTGAACACGACTTTGAAAACATTCAAAATTTATATATAAGATTCTCAGATGACAGAAACTTCATTACTCATCTAAATTATAAGTTCCCAGGAACAAAACTGAGCTGGAATGGAATCAGTGAAACAGTGAAGCTTGAGCCTCTTGAAAATATCTCATTTTTGACAGAATTAGCAGGCAATTCCATCACTTAGATGCCCCCAAAACTGTTCTTACATAGTTACATGCAAAAAAGAGGAACCAAACTGATACCCTCCAAACCCTGAAACAGACTAAACTTTAAATGTGAAATATCTATTGTTCTGTATACATTGGATTATTAATCCCAAAACCCTTTTTTCCCCTTCTTACAAAGCATCTGCTTTGCAGCGAGGATTTTAGTTCCATTGTTGCTGTACAAATTTTTGTTTTTTTGCTTTGTCGTGATACGCTTGTACCACGGCTTTGATGATGATGATGTTAACCACACATGAAAAACAAAAAACACAAAGGATTAATAATTGATTCAAAGATAGCTAAGATATGAAATGATGTGCCCTATTAAGCTTTAGCTTTAAGCAGCAAAAGCAATCAAATCAACCACTTAATTTCAACTATTATTTTTCGTACACACAAAAATAAATTCTCAAATTCAGCAAATTCATTACTTTTTTTTTAGTTTTAGTTAAAATTATCTATTCGTATTTTTTAATAATATTTACGATAATATATATTATTATATAAATTTTGACACGTTAATAATTTATATTATATAAATTTTAATACGTTCACATATTTATATTGCATTTAATATATTTTTTTATATCGTATCATATTTTAATTATGTTTTTATACTATATTTATATTCTATAGTCGCGTCTTATCTAAAATTCCTAGTTTTGGCTTTGTCTGCTTAGTTTGACAAAAAGAAGTCTTTGAAGGAACCAATTAATCTCAGTTTAAAATTGCTAAAGATTTTTTTTTTTTTTCCTAAAGCAAAATTAATAAGTAGGATTTAGAGGTTAATTTCGTCATTAGCAGAGCCTGCCACTAAATACTCCAAATTCCAAAGGACTTAACTTCTCCGCTTTTTTCGCGACGGATGGAAAATTCTCTTGAATAAAATGACCCAAATGCACTTGTTTTGTTGACAATTAACCCAATGAGCTAGCTCTTTCAAGGCTAATTTCGTAAAATGAATAGCTCGCCGAACATGAGCTATTGTGACGGCATATTGAAAAGCGGAATGGTTGCGATAAAGTAACGGAACGGACGAACAGAATATTAATGACGTGGACGAATCAAAACCTTACACGACACCAGAATAAGTAAAAAAAAAATAATAATAAGATACTAGATCGAAAATAAGAAAAAAGAAAGGAGCGGTTTTTTTACGTCAAAAGCTAAACATCTTTTTTTCTTTCTCTCGTTCTAGTACAGCTGCTACACTCTCTTTTATGGATGCTAAGAGAGAAATGAAAAGAAAGCAAAAAATGAAAATAATACCTTCTTCTGCTGCTCTTTACTGCTGACACTCACTCACTTTCTTTGTAAGTCTTTTATTCTTTGATCTTTTTTTTTTTTCTGAGTATAAAAACTTATTTGGTCAAATATTTGTGTGTTTCTTGTCTTGTAAATTTTATGAGTATTTTAAGATTGTTACCAGGATTGGGTTTTGGTTGGAAACCCAGTTTGCATGTTTGAGTTGGCTGTCTGAAAATGGGTTAAATATGGTATAGATGATCAACATGATGAACAGCTGTTATGACAGTGTACAAGGGTTTTCGTGTGGATCATTTGAGTGTTTGGTTTTTGCTGGGGTACCTGGTCTTGTATAAGCCCAAGCTTTGAGCTTTGCCAGGCTTTGTTTGCTTAGAGTTATTGTAATGGTTTGTCTTTTTTCTTTTTTGTCAAAAAAAAGTTGCTGTAAAAGAACTGTTACAGCATTTTCATTTTAGTACTGTTTTAATTTTGATTTTCAGGTTTATTGATGGAGTTTTTAACTTTAATTAGTACTCTAATATATTTCTTGGGTAATTATAGTCTCATAAGTATTAATATTTATATAAACATATATATATATATATATATATATATATATTCACCATAAAGTCAGACTAAGCATCTCAAACTTTCTTCTAAAAGAAGGTACGTATTGCTAGGCAGCTACTCTAACCCACTAGTTGATTTGTTTCTAGCTGAATGTTTATGAATTTGATTTTTCAGTCGTGAAGATTTATTTTTTAGGAATACTTTGGATAGCTTAATGCCAATTAATCAAATTGTCATGAACTCATGATTATATTTGTTGTTCTTTGGTTGTAATAAATCATTTTGTACATCTCATTCTATAATTTTCTATTTTCCTATGCCATGTGCTATATATTGTACATTTTCCAAATGGCTCCTTAACAGCATTTCATGCTATAAGAATTTACTCTTTGCAAAGAGCTTCATTACTATATTAATGGTGTTTCTTATCAAACTCTTCTGCAGGTCAAATACTGAAGTACTTGAATACATAAAGAGCTCTGCACAGTTTCTCCATCGTTTAATACAAAAGTAAGTGAAAATCCTGAGGAGTTTGGAGTTTGAGAGTTTGAGATTGTAAACAATCAGCTGTGTATAATAAAGACAATGGATGACTATCTTGATCAGTATTTCTCTTCCTCATCATGGTCAGATGTGAATGTTAAGGAAAAATCATCTTGGGTCAATAGTGAACCTGATCAGCCAAATGCACTGCTGCGTAGCTCACTAGGAGTATATCAAGATGATAAAAATAATTCACCTGTAAGCATGATTAGTTCGAACCACAGCATGGAGTGCTTTCCTAGCGGAGAGTCAGGTTGTGGTGTTGAACATGGTTTGCTGTATGGGGAAGGTGGACCACAAATGAATGGTGAAAATTGCAGCAGTAACTCTTCAAAAGAGATGCTGAATGGAAGCTTAGGATTTGGAAATCTGGGTCTGCAATTTAATGCAGCTGTTCATTCCTCGGGCTCACTGAGCCTTGGTTCTTTAAAGGATCTTCCAGTTGTTGGTGATATGACCCCATCTCTATCGTTTAATGAGAGAGGGCATGTAATATGCAATGGAGGTGAATCTTCTGAGTTTCGGAGATCACTTACAGGCTCGGAAACTCTTTCTCCAATTCCACAATTATGGCATCCACAACCTTATGATGGTGTAATTTCTTCACTTCCCACTTTGATGGGACAAACCAGAATGCAAAGCTCTTGTCTTCAAGGAGAAAATGGGAATGTAGATGATGATGGCAATATTAACCGATTTGTTGAGATTGATAAAATTCTGCAACCTGAGAACTTATCCGCATCAATCAATGCAATGGTATTAATTCATTATGACTACTTTGTATGATTCATTAATTCTGCTGCTAGTGGCTCTACCAGGTGTGGTGGCAAAAGCAAAGCCAGCATTGTTTGAGTTGGAGTTTAAATTTTAAATTCTCGTTTGTTGCTCATATAATGTATCAGGGGAAACAAGATATGCAAAATTCTCCTTACTCCTCTTTTCCTGCCGACCACCAGATAACAAAGACTATGATTGGCTTACCATCTCTTCTGCAGGTACTTGTAATAGTCTCAATTTTCTCAGTACTTGATTTATGGTCCCTAATTCTCATCATTTTTTTTTTCTAGTACTGCTTGTTCAGCTTCTTTTGTACTACTAGAGACCAAGCTTACTAGTTTTGAACTTTTAATACAGAGTGCATCACCTACTCCAAGCAGTGGTTGCAATGGAATTGGGAAGCCTCGAGTAAGAGCACGTCGAGGTCAGGCTACTGATCCACACAGCATTGCAGAGAGGGTCAGTTGTAGTACTATTTCCTGTCATCGAAGTTCATACTCTTGAGTTGTTTTTGAGATTAGAGTTTGTTCTATTATTTCCTCAATTGCAGCTTCGAAGAGAGAAAATTGCTGAAAGGATGAAGAATCTGCAAGAGCTTGTAACTAATTCCAATAAGGTATTCACTTCTGGATGTATTTTGCTATGGTCATTAAAGCCTAACTGGAATAGATTGGTTTTGTTTTTAAGTACATGTCCTGGTTGTTTTACTGTCAACATTCTGGATTGCTGTTTATGTTTGTTTTACTTTCAAAAATTACATATAATATCTTGGCAAGAATATCAGCAGTTTTTACCATTACTCAGTTTAGTAATAATGAGGTCAAGTAACATGTGAAAGTACTTTTCCTTCAAAAGAAAGATGAATTATTGGTCATTATTTCCGCAGATCATAGGGAAAAGAAGATAGCAAAGTTTTAAGTAAATTATGTCTTTGTGCAATCCTTGCCCCAAATGCACGCTGAATTGTTGATTAATATTTTTGACTAAGAATTGTTCTTGATGAACTTTGCAGAACGACAAGGCCTCTATGCTTGACGAAATCATAGAGTATGTCAAATTTCTTCAACTCCAAGTCAAGGTAAGACTAAGTTTTTGTTAAAATCACACATCCAAGCTTCAAAAATGGAGCTCAAACTAACTTGGTTTTAAGTTTTTTTCTCAATTTGTTTTTTCCCCAATGAATCTATTTGACTTGATCAAGATGGACAAAAGAATTAATCAGAACCATTAAAACGTTTAACAGTATTTTAGTTACCATCTGTAAACTTGGTGCTTCTGAAAATTATTTGCAGGTACTAAGCATGAGCAGGCTGGGGGCAGCAGGTGCAGTTGTTCCTCTCATCACTGATGGTCAAGCTGAGGTGCCAAATTCTTTCTTCTTTAAATTGATTCACACTTTGTCCCTTATTGTGAGGTCAAGAAATTAATTGATGTTTCTAAGTTTCTTATACTTTTGTTTTAACTGAAAAGATGATTATAGAGCTTAAAGGGAGTGAGCTGTGAGCATTTATGTTACTCGAGAATTCAGGTGTGAGTGTCGGATACGGGTATGTGTTCGATACGGGTATGTTTAATTTTTCCAAGTTTTTTCATGTATTTGGAGGGTCCTTGGAGGGTCCTTAGAGGGTCATATCTTCGTACCCATGTCCGAATATGCATCGGACACGAATATTTCAAGAAAAATGAAGAGTCGGAGCAACATATGCAAGCATAACCTACCCAAATGCTGTCAGGTTGTTCTAAGTTGTGGGTCAAAGTATCTTGGTACTTGATCCTTGTAGGATATCTCAAAGGTCTTATCTTATCAATGGCTGCTGCTCCAGTAGAACTAAAACATAGAAATTCCCCGATTACGTTAAGATTTGGTATCATAAAGTTGAAAGTTCTATTGTCAGCAATAATAACAGTTTGGCTAAATTATGTCCTGTGAGGGATCTAATGGTTTATCACTTACACCCTTGGAGGGTCAAGGAGTTGATTTGTCACCATCTCCTGATCAAGTTGTTTTCGAACAAGAAGTGGTGAAATTCATGGAATCTAATGTGACAATGGCCATGCAATATCTGCAAAATAAAGGTTTGTGCCTTATGCCGATTGCACTCGCTGCTGCCATATCCAATGGGAAGGCATCATCATCATCATCAGGTCCTGCTTCTGATGAGAGGAAGAAATTTGGCTCCACCAACAGTCTTGTAAACAATGATATTGTTCACAACACCTGCAGCAGCAGCAATGGTCTTGCTCAAAACTCCAACTCCAACTGCAGCAGCAGTAGCAGCGGCAGTGGCGGCTTGCTCGGTGTTGGGATTCATCACATAACCTCTGATAGTAATTTTATGATTGGAAAGCTCAGTGGTGGTGGTCTTATGGCCAATGGTTGCAATGGCACCTTCAAACAAGAAGAAGTGAACACTCTGTGCACTGCCAAATGACTGAATCCCAAACCCTAGACGGTGGACTTCAACACTGATTAACCAAGTAGATATAGGACTTAATATTTTACAACTATTTGTTCCTTCTCTTCATTTGTTCCGTTTTCTATACGTTTTGCCTTTTTCTTTTCCCCTCTTCTAGGCTTCTGTAGCCATCTCCCTGGAATTTTATGCTTGTATTTTCCATCCTGGCGTTATCTCCATGTTATTAAGCTTTACGACAGAGTTGATATTCGAAACAACATGGAATTCCTCTACTTAAATTAACCCAAGCTCCAAACATTGAATGCATGAAAGTTTTTGCATCCCATCAACCGTCAAAAAACAACCCAAACTAACAGAATGTTTGAGAAATAATCGTAAACTTGGTAGAAGAGAACTGAAAAAGGAACACATCCACCCATATCCAGCTGCAAGCAATCTACTAGGACAAAAACTACCTCATTAAATTTAATCGAGTAAAATACGAATATATTCTACAGTTACTCTTCTTGATCTCTGTTTCGTAGAATACAAAATATTGGGGAAATTTTGAGGGGCCTGTTAATGGCATGATCTATATATGAGAACAACAATGGGGGGATACAATACAATAATTACATTCCTAATATCGTGCCCTATCTTATGCATTATATTGAAAAAGAAAAGATAAAACTAAAAGAGATATATTTCTAAGTTGGGAAAATAAAGGGGGGCAAGGAGGGGGGGGGTATCTGGGAATCTAAAGTGAGAGTCAAAGCTTGTCAATAACCATTCACAGTTTTCTGTGGTTTCTTCTTAAAATTTGAGATGCTGCAGTGTGGACAAACGTACTCCAGCCCATCTGTTTTTGCATAATCCTTCCATTCAGAATATAAACATCAAGTTAATTGCAGTCGAATAAAATAGGTGGTCAGCGAAGCAAACAGAAGATGGGGAAGAGAATCAACTCCAAAAATTGCAAACAATGACACCACTATTGTATTCAATCCTGAAGATATTTTTACTTGCACTTTAGCAAACTTCTGTTGCTCTCATCCAAAAGGATACAAAATATAGCTCTATTACTAATACTGCTTCTATTTATAAATCTCTTTAGCTATCCACAATAAATAAATAAAAATTGAGAAGGTATACCTTAAAGGCTCCAAGCCCCTGCCGCCTATCACAGCCAAAGTGAGCCCATTCGCCACAAATTCCACAGTTTACCCAGTCACCTGCCGCGCTACTATTGCCACACAAAAACTCTCCAGTGTCAGTACTGCAAACAATTCTGTATATGTGCAAACTCAATGTATACATGTGTGCACACAAGTGCGCGAGTGAGAGAGAGAGAGAGAGAGAGATCGAGACCTGTGACACAACAAGCAGCATTCTCCATCTACATCATCATGAGCCAATTCGTACTCTAAAAGGTAAGTCTCATAATGTCTTTTCAGAGTGTTGCCCACTCCCTAGGTAATTAGAGGAAAAAGCACCATTAATAGTCCACATATTAGAAAGTTTCGATGACGACAAGTTAAAACTCGATAGAATGAAACAACATATAACAAAAATATTAAGAGTGGAGAAAACTAAAATGTCATTTGAAGAACTTAAGGATCAAAAAGAAAGAAAATTTGAAACAACAGACAGAATTTAGCATTTTTAGTAAAGCTCTACAAAAAATGCGAACTAACTAAAATGTCATTTGAAGAACTTAAGGATCAAAAAGAAAGAAAAATTGAAACAACAGACAGAATTTAGCATTTTTAGTGAAGCTCTACAAAAATGCGAACTATCTTCGATAGTTATGCTTTTCACATCAACAAAAGTACTATCACAAAGGAAAACTATGAGGCTAACAACTTGAAAACATACAGTCATTCTATTTGTCAATGTGTGGTTGCGCATCTTCGAAAAAACTTGTCCCTTCCAATTTATGCCATTCCCAACATGAAAGCCTCCTCTTGACACCACCTGTAAGGTCCAATCTATCAATACAACTATTTTGCCAGATTTCCATCATATTTAGCGCAAACTATAGCTTACCTCTCTATACAAGTTAAAAAGGTCAAGACGCTTCGCATTCAGAATGGCATCAGGAAACTCGGCTAACCCACCTTGAGGAACAAGACGAGTATGTCCCCGAAGAATCAGAAACTGCATTACATCTATCAAAAATTCTTCCTGCCAGAAAATAAACCAACAGGAGAATACATATATATATATATATATATATATATATTAGAACAAACTTGCAGAGATACTAAATTATGCAAGTTTCAATTATTACTACTGTGGCTGCATAATAAAATTGACCCAAATGCCTATCTTTGTTCGCCATGAAGAAGAAAAGCAGATCAACAGAGAGGTATAACAGAGAAGAAAACCATAATTTTAAATAATAAAAAAAAATAAAAATTTTTAAATTTAATTTCCTCTCATAAACATGAACCATTAACCATAAATGGTTAGCATATTCAAATAATATAAAGGAGAAGTTTGAATATAATGCAAAATAGATGCATAATTTTCCTTATCTTCAGCAATAACTAGAGAATGATCCAGCCAAATTATAACAAGGGCAAAGCAGTATATGAAAAGAAAAATACAAAGCTTATTCTGACAGTCAACACATTTTTCTTTAGATACTTATTATCATAGTGCAACTTCATCTCTGTATCAGACCATACAATAGCCTATCACACCAGACAAGCAATATATAGTTTTGTTTAACATATTTTTCCTAATTCCTGTGGCATGCATGTGATTTTATTGTGACATCAGAGCATAACACTATGTCATTCTCAAACCAGGGGATGGCAGGCCCTATCAGCTATAGCGGATAAAAACTTGTAAAGTTAGAGAAGAATATCCATATAGGCCTATGCATCTCGAACAAATCATAAG
Organism: Fremontodendron californicum; assembly: GCA_030761205.1. NCBI lineage: Eukaryota > Viridiplantae > Streptophyta > Magnoliopsida > Malvales > Malvaceae > Fremontodendron > Fremontodendron californicum. Next base: position 2,402,767 of record JAULJL010000006.1, read on the forward strand.
CCTGCACTATACTACGTAAATAAACTCCATATGTGGACACCATATTGGCAAATTCTTAACTCAAAACTCTGAGAAGATGACTAACCTCTGAGCAACCCTGTATTGGGGCTCTACCACAACCATGTTTCTTAAGAGGTAATGGATTTAAAGAAATAATCTGCTGGGCCTGATAAGAACTCGACAATGCTTTCCGATGTGTAACAGGAGCAGGTTGCTTCACAGGAACTACCGGCAAGTTAACCTTTCCTTGGTCACCATCATATCTCTCAGCCTCAGAAAATCCAGAAAAGGGAAGCATCTTATGACGGGTGTGAGGAATTGGCCTCATAGCAGCAACATTTGGTTTCGGTCTTGCATTACCATTTACACCTTCCATGACAGTACAGTTTAGAGGTTTAGTGTCTTTACATGGCTCTGATCTTTTCCGACTAGGTGCAGGAGGCACCAACCAGCTGGGAGTTCTGGCAATTAGAGAACTATCCCAGAGGGGATCTTTGCACTGCTTTGTGCAAAAGAAAAGCAGGCGTTCAGCATCATCTTTTTCAAAAGAAGCAACCGACAACCCTTGAATGCTAGCAATCCCCAGCATAACTAAGCTGCGGTATGATACATCCGGTGCAAGTTGCCTCAAAACCTGTTAAGCCATTCCCAGAAACAGATCGTGATTACAAAATAAATCAATAAATAAATAAAAATCAAGCTAACTCAAAAATTACCATCATGGAAAAGGCTTCATAAGTATATCTCAAAGCATAATCCAAAGTGTTTCCTTCAAATGTATATTCATACCTCTAATGAAGTTTATGGTAAAAAAAGCATACAAAAGAGTTTACACAAAAACCAATAATTACACATGCAAAATACATGAATGAAACATACAAGCACATCATAGAGAGACTATTGTGGTTAAAGAGAAAATCAGACCTGTGAAGCCCATGTGGGAACCTTCATGCACACTTCAAACACACTTGCTCCACAGGCAATTGAGGCTGATCTACGAGGCTCAGATGAAGGCACTTTGCTTTCCTCAGAACTTGACTGTGCATGGACTAGCTGACTCTTCTCGATAAGCTCATTTTTTATATGATTTTCCAAAAGCTGAGACAAAAAAACAAGAGTTTCAGGTGTGAACTTAAAGTAACAACACTAGCAATTAACCCAATCACGATTACTTGCCTGATCATTAAAACAAGTCTGTGCACTACCAGACACTAAAAGTGATATGTGAGCTGAACTGCAGGTTGAAAAATCGCAACGCATGGTCACTACACCACGAGAAAATGTCCCCGCTTGAAGAGGTGGTGGTGGAGCACTATAAGAATGGAACCCCATAAGTATGTTGATGATAATGCACAAAAGAAACTTCGAGGTAGTAGTAGTATGGGGAATGGGAACTCCATAAAAGAAAAGATCAAAGTCACAAACATTCAACTCAAAACCTGAATTTTCTTTCTTTGGAAAAAAATATCCCTCAAGACCTGAACAAGGCCAGAAATCCCCCATCCCAAAAGAAACTGTAACTAAGCTCAAATTTATCAATACCTTGCTCGGTTATGGAGTTTGCTCCCTCGTATCTGAAATAAATGCCAATTGAATCTAGTTAATAAGTGGATAAAACAGATTCAGAGTATTAGCACGGATGATGCTCTCTCTCTCTCTCTATCTCACACACACACACACACACAACACACTACAAATATATAATCATGGGAATATATGGTGCTCTTCTCCCATGTGAGTAAGAACATCAAACCAATTGAATATACAGCAAAGCCACTGCACATGCAACCTTGTGCAGCTAAATTTGAGGGCACGTGCAGAACAATATTGATCTCATTCAGAAATTCTTATTATGCATTTTGATTATCAAGGTGATGATGATATGTGCACCCCTGCTAATTGGTGTTGGTAATTTTATTTCAGTTTGCTGATCTTTCCATGCTAAATGGAATTTTGCAAAGGAGAATGCCTACACTATAATGCAGTTCAGAAAGACTGTATGGTGAACCAAAATCTAATAGGATTATCACTTTAAACCTTTAGGAATAGAGGATGGAGATGTGTAACTTTTAAGGCAAAAGGGAGGGAAGGATGGAGGATCTTGCTCTGCCATCAGCATTAAAAACTCACCGGGTGTTACTCTAACCAAATTAGACGCAGACAAGAAAACATAATCTCTTAGATGATGATATTCAAAAGATGGTAGTAGAAACAAACATATAAGCCAAAACAGGGAAACTGAAGATATAAATTCAACAAAAAAAAAAAAACTTCAAAGAACTTACTTCTATGCTTAAGAGGGCATTAAGCCCATCCTCCAAAGATCCCAATAGGATTGCATCCTGCAGGGCATACAGTTAACAACCAATATAAACCAGGATGAACAAAGTATGAGTATATGATTATTGTTTCAACAACAGAACAACTAAAACTCAAACCTACCAATATGCATGGTGATCCACAAACAAGAAACCTCATAGTCACATCATCATCATATATCTTTATGGCGGGAAGATTTTCAGGAGAGCTTTCTTCCTCTTGCATATCTACCTCCGGTTGAGAAACATCAATCTTGGGAGGCTCCCCGAGCAGACGTGGTCCTGGCTTAACACTTTGTTTCTGACTATTAGAAGAGACAATATTGTTGTTCCGTACACAGTACAGTCTGAAAGAAGCATGGGCAAGTTGGAATGCATCCCATGTATGGCTACATGAACTGCAATAGACCAAAACTGCAAAACTTTAGTACTGTCTCCCAGTAAAATTTCTTCCACTTTGTAGATAATATCTCAGTAAGCCTTAAAATAGGTGAAGTCATCTAAAAAGGAGTGCATAAATTTGCATTATCAACCAATTTCCAAAGTTAACAGCACTAGCAGCAATCAATTTCCAGTTTGTAGACAATTAACGCACTACGACCACCATTCAGGAAGGTAGGGAAAACTGGTCATGCTTTATCTATATAATGAGCAGAATTAGAAGATTTGTACCTTTGTATCACCGATAACAGTGCTTGACGAAAATGGCAAGCTGCATGACGCGAGAATGTGTTTTTCCAATATATAACATAAGGGACTCCCTGCCACGAGAAATGAATGTCAACAACTTTTATGTAAACATAAAAAAAAAAAAAATGAATTTACAATAGTTTGCCCGTGATCATGAATTCATGATCAATAATTTTACCTTGGAATGAAGCGCCTCTGCCAATTTGTCACCATTGGGGGTCTCTAAATAAACCTGCAAAAACATTTGAGAATAGATTAATTCAACACATATAATGAACTTCAAATAAGCACTGAAACCAGTAAAACTTGTAAAAGGAAGTCACAGAACAAAATGAAACAATGCATGTAAAAAGAACTTAAAGGGGAAAATATTTAAAATATTAATAAATAAAAAAAAACTCAATCCTATCCCGTATCTCTAGCACCTTATCGACTTATCGTATAGTTTCAGGGAGAATGAGATCAAATTAACTCTATGCAACAACTATCATAACAGAGTCATGCATCACTCACAGTGGTGGGCAATGTGGAACCAAAGAGTCCAAATAAAGCTTCTGGAGTGGACAAGTCAACATCTCCCCAAACCAGAGAGCCAATTTCTTCACCATCTGCATTCTGCTCTCCTTGCAAGTAGACAATATTCGGGTCTGATGATTCAAGAACCCGCCTGAACTCATCAATGCTAGGATTGTTCAGAAGCTGAACCTGCACTCGCACACATGAAAATGTCACAACATTATAACAAAATTTCTACTAAAATGTCAAATTTTTTTAATGTAAACTATTAACATGATTTATATACCTCGAGGCGCCCTGAAGAAGCAAGCTCTGGAAATGGGTATCTGGGCTTATCATCAGAAACCGGCTGCTTCTGTTTATGATCAGAAACTTTACCACCACAAAGAACTGCAAGGAGACTGCAATGGTCCCTTAAAGACCCTTGACCACTAAACATCATGCAAACATGCCAGACCCAACAAAACTGAAGCTTGCCACTACTGAGAAACCCCAAAAACTTAAAAACACTACTGTGAAATCAAATCAAAACCCTAAAAAAGCTTGCTGTAAATCTGATAACTCAAAAATCCCACCACTCAAAATCTCTGGATTTTTCCAAAATTCTACCAGAGACCGAAAAGGAACTTCCCTCTGTATTTGCAGGCACTACAAAATCCCTAAAAACCAAAGCTGGAGACTTCAAAAATTGACGAAAACCCACCGACCCAGATGAGATTAGCAAGGGAATCGAGAACCCAAATGAGTAAAATTACCAAAATAGACGACGATGCCGAGAAAAATTCCCAATAAACGGAAGGAAGCAAACCCTCCCAAAGAACAAAAATCGAAAAGTAAAAAAAAGAAAAAACCCGAAAGGACACATCTTTCTTTCACCTGATTAAAATCCCCCCTCTCACACCCCCTTTGACAAAAAAAAAAAAAACCGATAAAAATCAAATCACGCAATAAATAATTGCAACTAAAAAATAAAAACTTTTTTGGAATGTTTAATCAAAAATCAAACAACCCCCCCCCCTCCTTTTTCTCTTTGTTGTCAGTTTGTATTTTAATAACTACAGTTTCTTTTTCCCCAATCACATTCTCGTATATCTAATCAAGTAAAAAAAAAAAAAAAGCCATTTCATGAACCGTTTGATCAGGAAAAATAAACCCACCAAAAAAAAAAACCATTTGTTAATTAAATTCTTAATTGACTTTTTATTTAATCTGTTTCTTTCACGTTTGTTTGATAGTAAAAGCCTAACAATAACATCATGTTACCGTGATTCAAAAGATATTATTATTACTGCATTATCCTAGTTCGCAAACTTTGAGAATGTGAAATTTTCTCTATCTGCTCCCTGCTTTTTGTGTTCTTGACACTAAAAAATCTCCTCCTACTAGTACTATAAAAGATTCTCATAAGGAAGGGTATTTCCTTTTTCTTGTTCAGGTTTCTGATTTGGACACAAATTCAGGATTGGTTGGTTCTATTTTCATTGTCCAAGGTTGTCATGATCATGATCATGATCAATCTTTTTCTTTTGGGTCTTTGATTAAATGACATTTTTTTAAGGTTGATCCTTCCTTATTTATTTAACAGTATTTAAAACCTCCAAAAAAAAAGATTATTAATAGTGTTGGTTTTTAAGTAATGTTCTTGGTTGGTTCTTTGGAGAACTACTCTCTTTATAAGAACTGGGACCCAGTTGCCAGGATTTGACTACTCCTTTTTTCTTCATTCTTGTCTTAATTTCTGCTAAAAACGGCTTATCTAGTTGTCTCGTCTTTCTAGTTCATGTGTTATGCTTTTCCTTAACTTAGAAAGTTGGGCACTGTTGACGATCAATTTAGAACCCATCCCCATCTCACAAATGTTCCATTTTTTTTTTTTTTTTGGCTTTTCTTACCATCTTCTTCATTTAATCCTTGAAGCTTTATGTTTCCAAAAATTATATTTTGAAAGTGCGGAAATGGAAAGTCATGAACAGCGGTTTTTTTATTTTAATATAATTGATTTTTTTTATTTATCAAAATATTATTGTTTTTAAATTATTTTTAAAATTCGTTTTTTTTTAATCAGTTAAGAAATCAGATTTTTCTACGGTAAATTTTTTTTTAAAAAAATTTAAGTTGAGAAATGGCCTTCTTTTTTTCAACTTTTTTTTATTTTTTTAATTTTATTAAATAATATAATTTATATAATTTATAATTTTAAAAAATAAATATAAAAATTTAATAATTTTTTTATATAATTTTTATCCCATGATAGTAGAGGTGTCCATGGGCCTGACCGGGCTCATGTATCAACATAACATTTGCTTGCCGAAGCTCGGCCCGACCCGAAATATGAACCTTAAATTTTGTCCAAGCTCGCCAATATTTTGTCCAAGCTCGGCCCGCCCATATTATTTTTTATAAAATATATATTTTTTTATTATTTAATCTTTAATAATTTTATATTTTTTCTTTTATTAAGTTATTAAACATGAACAACTTAACATATTTTTTAATGTTTACACTATAATATTATATATATTTAATTTTTATATGACATAAATTACATAATATATATAAATATAAATAATATATTATTTAATTAAAAAACGGATCTGGCCAGGCTCGGGCCTTGAATGTTGGAGTCAAGGCCTGGCCCATATTTTAAACGGGCCTAATTTTTTTGCCCAAACCCATTTTTCGGGCATAATATTTTTGTCCAAGCCCTCCCAAATATGGGCGGGCCTTCGAGTTTGGACGGTTAGCCCGACCTTTGGACAGGTCTACATGGTGGTAAGTCAGGCCCGGTAAACCCGGATCCTATTTATATAATTTTTAAGTTTGTTATTATTTAAATTTTACAATTATAAATTATATAATTTTTATTTTAGGGCTTGGGCAAAATAAATTAATTTTAAATAAAAATTATATAATTTATAATTTTAAAAAACAAAAAAAATAATAATTTATATAATTTTTATCCTATGGTGGTAAGCTCGGCCCGGTAAATTCGAATCGTATTTGTATAATTTTTAAATTTTTTATTATTTAAAATTTAAAATTTATTTTTTTTAAAATTATAAATTATATAATTTTTATTTCCGTGCTTGGGCAAAGGAAATAAAAAAATTTCGGGCCTCAGCCCGACCCGGTAAGCCATGGCGATTTCCCTTGAACATTTATAAAAAAATTCATATTTTAAGAAAGAAATAAATTCATCATTTATAAAAATTCATATTTTACCGGGCTGGGTGAGGCTCGAAATTTTTTTATTTCCTTTGCCTAAACCCGAAAATAAAAATTATATAATTTATAATTTTAAAAAATTAAAAATTAATAAATTGTAAAATTTAAATAATAACAATTTTAAAAATTATATAAATACGATCCGGGTTTACAGGACCGGACTTACCACCACAGGATAAAAATTATATATGAAAATTATTAAATCTTTTTTTTAATTATAAATTATATAATTTTTATTATTTAATAAAATTAAAAGAATAAATTTATAAAAAAAAAAAGGTGAAAATTTTACCTTAAAAAATCAAAATTTTCTTAAGTTTTAGTTGGAAAATTGCCATGGCACATGGCGATTTTTCAACTTAGTTTTAAATTAAAAAAAAAATTTATCATTGGAAAATCGTTATTGGCCATGACGATTTTTCAACTGCTTAAAAAAAAAGAAAAAAAAAAAGAGAATTTTGGGAAATAATTTGGAAACAACGGTATTTTGGTAATAAAATTTTTTTTTTAGCTATATTAAGATAAAAAGTCCATGAACAGCCTCTAATTTAAGTAATCCAATAAATTACATAAACATCTTTGATTTTGTTTTATATCATCTATTCAATGTGGTTTTTTTTTTTTTTTTTGTATTTTCATCAACTGAGTTGATGTCACTTTATTCAGTAACACCAACTCAGTCATTCCCTTTATAATAATAGTATAGATATTAAAAAATAGTTCGTATTTGATAAACTGACAGTGAAATTTTTTAATTTCACAAGCAAGATTAAAAATCTATGATATATCTTATTTTTTTAATATATTCTAAGGGATATATGTCACGATGCTAATTTAGCTTGTATAGTCTAAGATCTTCACTAATCAATCAAATAATTTCTCTTAAAAAAATATGACATGTGACAAATTTTTAACATCGTTTATAAAATTAAAAATTTCACCACCAGTATATAAAATAAATTCTTTAAATTTGAATAACAAGTGTGAAGTTTCTTCTAATTAAATTGAATAAATAAAAAATTGGAAATCTAAGTGCACCTTCTATAATTGGTAAATCACAAAGATTTTTTTGCAAGATTCTTTCCTTTTTTTTCAATTGCAAGATTCAATCATTTGTTATTTGTCATATTTGAGCAAAAAATAATTAAAACAATTACAATCATAATTGGGATTTAAATATATTTGTTAAAACTAGATCCAAACATTTTGACTAAAAAATTAAATGTACGATCTTGATCAAAAAGCATAGTTAATTCTCTCTTCATTCCCTTAAAAAAGAAAGAGTTTTTGGGCTTCTTTGTTTGGGCTCACTTCGCCCAAACAAATTATTGAGAGGCCCAACTTTCAACGCCCAAATATACAATATATGGGGATCGTTCACTTCTCGTGCACAAAAAAAAAGTTCAAATCTATTGTTATATTTGCTCTCATGGACGGCCGGGTCGGGGTTTGAATTTTTTCACCTTTTTCAAGTTTGGTTTTGAGTGAGTTTGGGTTGATTCATCGATCCGTATTACTCTTAATTTAATATAAAAATTAAAAAATATATATTTTTATAATTAAATTTAAATAAAAATATATTTTTTTATTAATTAAACAATGATCGGGGTCGGACTAAGCCAGTCCAAGTCATTAAAATTCTGTCCAAACTCGATTCAATACAAATCTGATCTGTCGGACCGGACGAATTATCCAACCCATAAAAAAGTATAGTCACAAAAATTAGACTTTTTTTATCTTCCTTTTCCTCAGTGGCGGCTCCTAATAGGAGCCAGGGGGCAAGGCCCCCCACTTTTTTTAATATATATATATATTAAATAGATTTAAATGTTTTTATAAATTAATTTTGTTAATTTTGTTTATTTATGTAATTTTTTTATTTAGTGTTATGCATTGTAATTTAAGAATTACTATTTATTTATTTGTTGTATTAACTAGTCATAACTTACAAATTCTTAAAATAAAAAAGTTTGTCACAAAAATTAAATCACATTTATGTAAATTTAACAAAAACTAATTTGACTTTTTAACTTTTTCAATAAGACTCTAAGTATTCAACTAAGTACCAAATATGTTTTTTTTTTCTTTTCATTTTTATTAATTGACTACAAATTTTTCTTTTCATATATTTTTTCACTTTTAATTTTATCGTAGATTTTTTCTCCTGTTACCACACAACTTTTCATTAACACAAAAATCAAATTGAAATCACTTTATAAAAAATTATAAAAATATCCTAACTTTTAAACTCAAACTTTGAACTTTATTATTTAATGAAATATTTTATTTTTTCTGTTTTGATACAAAAATATAATATTTAACAATTGATATATTTATATTTTTTTAAAATAAAGTTGTCCATAATTTTAAATAAGATTATTTATTTGATATATTATGCATAAAATTATTTATTTTATATATGATGTTTATTTATATATTTTTTATGAATTGATAAAATTTATAATTTTGAAAGTGTATTTATTTTTGTTAGTATATTGCTTGCATATATATATATATAAATATGTATATTTATATTTATATTTATATTAATATTAATATAATAAGATAAATTTTATAAAAAAATTAAGATTTAGTAATATATTAAGGGTTTGTATTTGATGCACAGTCAGTGTATAAATTTATACACTAACAGTGAACTATATGATAGCACCTCATTAAGAAAAAAATTTAAAATTTTAAAAAATTTTAAAAATAAATATGAATAACTATACTTTTTAACACGTTAAGTCATGTGGTTCACTGTCAATGTATAAATCTATATACGAAAATATAAATTCATATATTAATTGACACCCTCTATAACAATTTTTTTTCTTCCTTTTCAACTTGTAAGTCTAGTTTTATACGTGATTACCATTTATAATTATGCATAAGCATCCGTTTATAAAATTTATTTTCTTTCATATATGAAGTAGTGGATAATCAAAATAAAAAGTAACTAGAATTGAGTACATTAATTTTATGGGTATTTAAAAACAAAAAAGGAATTATTTTGTTAAAAATTATTTTTAAAAAATGTCATTGATTTTATATTTATATTTATATCTTATTTAATGTTTTAGTAATTCCATCAATCACTTTATAGATTTGGTAAATTTGGACATTACACGATACAAACAAATAACTAAAACACGACATTAAAAATAACATGATACGAAGACACGAATATGTCAAAATCTATATAATACGAATTATTAATCTGTCAAATATAAATAATACCTTAAGCAAGATTATAATACGAAAAAAATAACATGAATACGACACGGTACACGAATTGTCAAATATATTTTATAAAAAAATAGACAAAATAAAGCAAATATTACCTTCTTTTTTTATATATATTAATCCAATATTTAATTCAATGGTAAGTGTATATTGATATTGTCGAATATTAAACACTCTAAAAAGTAAAAACTAGCTTATAAAAGTTTTACTACTAGTATTTTTTTTTATTTTATAAAATGCATAAAAAATACTTATTAATTATACATTAACACGGTAGCATAAGAAAATGAAGCATTTATCACGTTCTTAATAATTTAGCATGGCAGCATAATATATTTATCATATTAGAAATAAAAAAGAAATCTTTTGAAATTATATGTAAAATACATATTTCATTGTATTTAAAAAGATTTATATTTATTTGTTTTCATATCTTAGGCTGTAAGCACAAAGAAAAACAAGTCCCAATGGAATTTAACGTTTTGTTAACATAGTCCTAATATAATTTAATTATCTTAATAATTAGTATTTATTATTTAACATTCCATTTTTATTCATTTTAATATTAATAGTATATATTTGTAAATATATATTCACGTACAACGCATAATAATAAATACTAGTAAACAATAATTGTATATTTGCAGGGAGTTTTTTTATCCAAATATTTTGTATGGAGTTGGTATATATCTTTTCAAGATATAAAATAAAAGTGATAAGTACAGTTTTTTTTTTTCCATAAAATAAAAAGTAATAATTGTAAGCTATCACTATTTTAATATTTTTTGATGAAAAATTTATAATTTTTATCTTTTAAATTATGAATAAAGAGTTTTGCAAATTAATATTTAAAGAACACTTATTAAAATTAGATAATGACACACTCACTTCTCAATAAAATTTTAAGATAATCAGTACTCTACAAAAATGGGTCTAACATTAATCAATAAATTTATTTTCGAAATAAGTTTAAATCTTTTAAGATTAAGAAATAAAAACAATTCTAAATTCACAATCCATAAAACTTAAGTTTACTAATATTTGTTATCTCATGTGTTCGTATGTGAATGCTTATTGAATTATCTATTTTTGAATATATAATTGTATATTTTAAAAATAAATTAAACTAATAACATGTATAATAACTAAAATTTGCATTAACATGTAAAGTTTATTTCATGTGCAAATTATATCAAATTATTATAAAGTTTATTATTTTAAAAATTAATGAAAAATTAATTATGAAGATAAAAAATTCAATGTAAATTTTAGTTCTTTATTATTTATAACAAATAAATTGATTTATTTTTTAAGATTAGTGAAAAATTAAAACTTTAAGATAAAGTAATTCCATATAAAATTTTATTTTTTATTTATTATCAAATTAATTCATATAACGAAAGTGTTTTAATGTAATTAAACTTCTTCCTTATAAATTAGATAAATTTTATTAATAATAAAAAATATTTATAATGACAATTTAAAAATATAGTGAATAATAATGATTGTTTTTTTCACTTCAAAAGATTCTCTAAATTCGTATTAATGAAAAGTTAGAATTTTAAAATAAAATAATTTCATATAATTTTTTTTATCAAATTAATTCATTTAACAAAAGTGTTTTAATATAATTAAACTTATTACTAATAAATTAGATAAATCTTATTAATCATAAAAAAGATTTATAATGATAATTTAGAAATATAATGAAAAATAATAATAATTTTTTTGATTCAAAATATTTTTCACATTCGTATTTTATATATATATATATATCACAGATAAATTATAGATTATAAATATATAAAAATTAATTAAATTAAAATTAAATTTTCGTGATAAATATGTGGAGATTTCGGAATAACTGAAACCAATTCATAAAATCAAAATTTTTGAAATTTTTGTACAAATATTAAAAATAAAAAATAAATAGTATTGGACGTATCCCTCCGTATATATTTTGTTCGTAAAAAAAAAAAAGCAAATACTTCTTATATAAAAGAAAACGGAGTAAAAATTATAATAACACACAAATGGAATGCGGTTCAACTAAAAAGAAAAGGACCGTTGTTATTTATTTGCATTTGCACAAGGAAAAACTAAAATCTAAAAACAAAAAACCCCAAAAAAAAGAAAAAAGAAAAAGCTAACAAACAAACGAGAACGACACAACAAAAAGCACAGACTTCACAGGAAAAAAAAAAAAAAAAGCGAAACGGGAAACCAAAAAAAAAAGGTTAATCGAACTATCGAAGAAAATAAGAAGGTAGAATTCTTTCTTTATGAAAATTAAAAAAGTTCATATTATTTATTTTTAATTTTTTTTTTCTTTTTGAAAAATTAAATCGTGTATATTTCATTTAATTTCATCACTGCCGTCAACTTTGTCACGAAATTAAGTCTGGCGGTGAACGGCTTTTGATTTCAATTCTTCTCTGTTCGGCAGTTTCAATGTAATTTCTCTTGTTATACAAGTAGAAATTTAACGTGTTAATTGAGTTTTAATCAATCAAACGAGCAATTCAGTTTTGTTGATGAGATTTTATCGCTGCTAGAAGATCTAATTGAACTTTTAATCCGATTATCGTTTTTTCTTTAATCGGTCTCAATTGAGAATTAGCTGATTAATTTCTTTTTTAGGGTTTATCAGTACCAGTTTATTAATTGTTGAATTTCGTTGGTTCTTGGATCGAGCAGTGAAGAGAAGTTACCAGTATAACTGAAGAAGAAGAATTCAAGAAGAAGAGATTGGAATTAGGGCTTTTGAATATTGGAATTTGAGGTGCTAGTATTCCAGGTAATTTTACTTTTGTTATTATTTTCTTTTGAAAATATATAGTTAATGTTACGCTTTTTATGTAATTGCAATTAGTTGCTCAAACATGTTAAATTTATTTTATTAGTAAAGTCATTTGCAATCAAGTTGTTTCCCCACTTTCGATTAATAGAATTTCTTTTTGGTTTAGATTTATATGTTTTAGAGTAGTGGTTTCCGTTGGAACTCTTTTATTCTTTTTGATTTGTTGAGGTTTTGATATGGCCAGGGTATTGGGGGTAGTGAACTTTTGTGGTTGTGGTTGTGGTTGTGAGAGTGGCAAATGAATGAATCATGATGACTGGGATCAGGTGGGATAGTTGTCGATGGGCACCCCCGACAACAAACTATCTGACCTGGTTGACATAGTTAAGTCGTGGATACCTAGGAGGACTGAGCCGCCGAATGTGTCAAGGGATTTTTGGATGCCCGATCAGAGTTGTAGGGTATGCTACGAGTGTGACTCCCAATTTACAGTATTTAATCGTAGGCATCATTGTCGACTTTGTGGCCGAGTTTTCTGTGCCAAGTGTACGGCGAACTCGGTTCCTGCCCCATCTGATGAGCCAAGGACTGGTCGGGAAGATTGGGAAAGGATTAGGGTATGCAATTATTGCTTCAAGCAATGGGAGCAGGGGATAGCAGCTGTCGATAATGAGACCAAGGAACCTAGTCCTGATCTCAGTCCATCACCATCTGCAACAAGCTTGGCCAGTACCAAGTCCAGCTGCACCTGTAACAGTGGTAGCAGCACTGTTGGTTCTACTCCGTATTTAACCGGACCATACCACCGTGTGAATTATAATTCTGGTCTTAGTCCTCGTGAATCTGCCCAGATGAATGCACCCGCTGAACAAAACAATGAGACATCTGGGCTGAGCACAAATCCAAGTTCAGCTGCAGTAGATTCTTCTTCAAACCATTTCGGCTTTTGTGGTAACAGGTACCTTCCCCCTTGCTAACATATTTTTGAGTCAGCAGAAAGTGTTTTTACCTATCTAACTCTGGAATTTGACATGCCTTTGCATATTTTTTTTCTTTTTCCAATGCTTGTTGAGAGGGGTGAGGGATAAGGGTTTGAGCAATGCATCCTTCATGATTTAGATTGCGTCTACACTAGCCATTACTTCTTTGCTCAATGTTTTTGTGTTACCTTGTCAATTCATGTTCAAATTACACAGCCTGCCTTGACTGGAATACATAATCTCGACTCTCGAGTTCTCGTGCTTTTACTTTACGATGATTTTGAGCTACTGATCAATACTTATTACTTTCTTAACTGTTGGTTTCAGGAGTGATGATGAAGATGATGATTATGGTGTATATCGTTCAGGTTCAGAATCAAGGCGTTATGCTCATGCTGAGGAGTATTATGGTGCAATTAATATTGATGAAATTGACCGTGTTTATGGATCAGATAAAGTGCATCCTGATGGAGAAAACGTTGATGCAAAACCTTTGAGTGGTTCACCATTAGCTGAGAATTTCGATACACACAGTATGGATGGAATCAAGCAATTTGAAGAAGTAAATGAGCGAGAGAATGCTGATGAGGGTGAAGCTCCTGCTTATGATGTCGATGGTACAGATACTGAGTCTGTGGATTTTGAGAACAACTGTCTATTGTGGCTCCCTCCAGAGCCTGACGATGAAGAGGATGAGAGAGAAGCTGCTCTATTTGATGATGACGACGATGATGAGGGTGCTACAGGGGAGTGGGGATATTTACGCCCTTCAAATAGCTTTGGAAGTGGGGAGTACCGTAGTAGGGATAAGTCCGGTGAGGAGCACAGGCAGGCCATGAAAAATGTGGTGGAAGGGCATTTTAGGGCTTTGGTAGCTCAACTTTTGCAGGTTGAAAACCTCCCTGTGGGTGATGAGGATGGTGGAGAGAGTTGGTTGGATATAATCACATCTTTGTCATGGGAAGCTGCAACACTTCTGAAGCCAGATACAAGTAAGGGAGGAGGAATGGATCCTGGAGGATATGTGAAAGTTAAACGTATAGCTTCTGGGCATCGTAATGAAAGGTAATATCACTGAACTCAATTTGAAAATTTGTTAAGTGTTCTGCGAAAAGAATGCAACTTCACCCGTTTTTATTGAGCACCTTTAGAATAGTTCATAATTCTTAGCATGTGGCAGCTAACAGACCAATCATACAAATGACTTTTGCTGTTAATAATCAATTCTTTATTGATTTCAAGACAGTTAACTGTGTTTCATGGCATAAGCATCCGACTAATTAGGTCTTGAAAATATTTAGTTGTTATATTATTCGATATACTTCCAGTATCTATATAATTTCCATGTCAAAGGTTGATAATTCCCAATATATCAAATGTTTCATATGCTTTTCCTCCTTCTGTGATGAGCTGATTGTAGTTCTTTGAATTTATTGTGCATGAACATATGCCTAAAGTTCTTTTTGCAATCATATCCCTTCACATATCTGATCAGCTATCATTTGTGAATTTCCCTCATATTTGTATCTGAGTATTCAGAATGCTTTTGCAGTGATTCTTAATGTTCATCTGAGGCAACTGATAGAGAATAATCTGGAGAGATTGTGGACTTCTTTTGCATGTTAGTTATATATATTGGCCTTAATAGAAAAGAAAGTACAATTAATAATTAACGCAAATGTTGCCAAAAGAAGGCTTTGTAGGTTCTTCTTTCTATCTACCATTTAATTATGCTGATGGGATTCTGATTTTTTTTTTTAAATAACTTTTTTAGTGCTGTGGTTAAAGGAGTTGTTTGTAAGAAAAATGTGGCTCATCGGCGAATGACATCAAAAATAGATAAACCTCGTTTTCTAATCCTTGGAGGAGCTTTGGAATATCAGCGTATTTCTAACAACTTGTCAAGTTTTGACACGTTGTTGCAGCAGGTTTGTATTTTTAACTCTTTCCTTCTATTTTGGTTCGTTAATTAACCCTAGGTTCCTAATAAGGGTCTAAGCCAGGAATCTTTCCTTTGATTCCCACCTGCTAGAACATGAAGCAGTTAAGGCTAATATTTGTTTTTACGAGCTTATCCTCCTTTTCAGGAAATGGACCATTTGAAGATGGCAGTTGCTAAAATTGATGCACATCATCCTAATGTTCTTTTGGTGGAGAAATCTGTGTCCCGGTATGCTCAAGAGTACCTTCTTTCCAAAGACATATCACTTGTTCTCAATATTAAGAGGCCACTCTTAGAGCGTATAGCCCGCTGCACTGGTGCTCAGATAGTTCCATCCATTGATCATCTAACATCACAGAAGCTGGGTTATTGCGATATGTTCCATGTGGAGAAATTTCTTGAGGAGCATGGAAGTGCTGGTCAAGGCGGGAAGAAATTGACAAAGACTCTAATGTTTTTTGAGGGTTGCCCAAAGCCTCTGGGTTATACTGTAAGTCCTTTCAGTATACATGGCACAATATCCATGCCCTAGTGCTGAGATACAAAATCTGTTTGTATTTTGGAAATCTTTCCAGTATAAGTTGCGATCATAATAACATTTTAGTCATCTAAACTTTTGCATGAAAAGTAGGGTTATTATTTATATGTTTTACATAGGTTATATTTTATTTATGTTTTTCACGGTAATTGAAGATGCATTTGTTTCCCAAAGATGAGAACATGATACAGACAGCCTTAAAGACACCACATGCTCTGCAACATAAACACCTGAACAGAAACTCAATAAAAAGTCTAAAACAACCTTCCGCTAAACCTAAAAAAAGGGTAAAAAGATCAGGCTCTATAAAAATAATGAGCAATCATGGAAGTATACTCAACATTCATTTGCCATCTTTAACCTGAGTCCAGTATTTTAACCCTGTCTCTAAATTGCATGTGAACATCTGCAATTCTTTCATTAACATTTCAGAGCAATCAGTTTGCACTTTGTTGAACACTGGTGTTCCTTTCCATCCATATTGTATACACAGCTGTAGCCAAAGTAGTTCATACTGTCTATGGAGCTTTATAATCATATTACTGTAAGATCCAATCATCCAATTAACTACCATCTGCTAGCTTTAGATTTGCCAACTGATGTGGCTTTTTTGTAGAATACTTAGCCAAATCTACACGGAGTTACCGCAATCCGAGAAAGAGCTTATATAGTGAGCTTCATCTGACCATAACTTACAATTCTTCTCCACTATGATGCGTTATATTTTCTATGATCTCTTTAGTTTGCACTCGACAGTCCTAAGCAAGCAACAATTTTTGGGGGATAACATGCTTTTCCTCTAAAAATCTTGTACCAAGAAACAACTTTGTTACTTATTTTAACCACCCTCAGGTTTTGCTGATAGAGCAATTCCCTTTATTATCAGGTGACAAATTAACTTTCTCTGTTAATATGAAAAGGAAGCTCTGGCTTTCTGGCATCTTTTGCATGGTCCTATAACTTGCAGGTGGAAGAACCCATCTGCCATTTCTCCATAAATCTGCCACCTTAACACGCCTTTTAATATTCACCTCCTCCAAACCATCTTCTGCAACTATATCAATTAGAACACCACGTGGCAGCAATAGCCCACTTAGGTGCTCTTTGTCATGCACAATTTCTGGATTAAACTTATAGCTGTTTGCAACCAGGTTGGTTTGCAACTGTTAGGATGGTAAGATGCATAGAGTGTTACTGCATAAAGCTATGGCGGGTCATTTCATGCCACTTATATACCCAGAAAGTACATTTGTTGATCTTTGTAACATATTTTTCCAAGATCAAAATGTTTGGTGCTAAGATGGGTCCAATGCTTACTTTGTTTCAGATTTTACTCAAGGGTGCCAATGGAGATGAATTGAAAAAGGTGAAACATGTGGTCCAGTATGGAGTTTTTGCAGCTTATCACTTGGCTCTCGAGACATCATTTCTAGCTGATGAAGGTGCTACACTTCCAGAGCTCCCTTTAAAGTCCCCTATAAATGTTGCCTTACCCAATAAACCATCAAGTATTGACAGGTCTATTTCCATCATACCTGGTTTTACCATCCCATCCTCCGGGAAGCCCATCGCTTCTCAACCTATGAACGAATTGCAGGAATCCAACAAAGTTGTTATCTCAGATGGCCCATCATCTGCCAACATTGAGCCCCCTTGCAAATCTACAGGGGCCAGTTCATCTTGCTTGTCAAAAGTTCCTCACACTCAGACTACGTTCAAGGAATCTGCCTCAGACTCTGTTGAAGCTATTGCTTCCTTGAATTCACTGTCTGCTTTGAGGGAGAATATCTCTTTTTATAACAATGTTCCCTCCCTAAATCATGAATTTAGCAAGGTCGATGGAGTGGATCCTAAAGAATCTGTTCAGACCAAAACAACTAGCAGTGGAGAAGCTGTAATGGGTGACCAGTTCATTTCTCTTTGTCAAAGATTATCAGAAGCACCGGAGCAAGGTGGTGGCTGTAATCATGCTGATGGCAACGTGTTGGCTGCAAATAATCTAGGTGGCCCAGAGTTGGCATCCTCAAAACAAGAGACTAGTAACAAGAATGAAGAGGTTGGGTCCTCGAAGGAAGAGTTTCCTCCCTCACCTTCAGACCACCAGAGCATTTTGGTGTCATTATCAACGCGTTGTGTGTGGAAGGGCACTGTCTGTGAACGGTCCCTTCTCTTTCGAATCAGATACTATGGGAGTTTTGATAAGCCTTTGGGGCGATTTTTACGAGATCATCTGTTTGATCAGGTAATTGTTATCGTTGTTATTTCATGTACAAAACTTACCCTCCTCTTTGCTTCTCGTTACCAAAACTTAAGATTCCTCTTATCAGAGCTTCCATTGCCGTTCCTGTGAGATGCCATCTGAGGCACATGTTCATTGTTATACTCATCGGCAAGGTAGCCTGACGATATCTGTTAAGAAACTATCAGAGCTTCCCTTACCAGGAGAGCGGGAAGGCAAGATTTGGATGTGGCATAGGTGCTTGCGATGCCCTCGGACCAATGGATTCCCTTCAGCCACTCGAAGAATTGTAATGTCTGATGCTGCTTGGGGTTTATCCTTTGGGAAATTTTTGGAGCTGAGCTTTTCTAACCATGCAGCTGCTAGCAGAGTTGCTAGCTGCGGTCATTCCCTTCACAGAGATTGTCTTCGATTCTATGGGTAAGTTTTTTTACTTAAGAAATATGAAGTATTACATTATTAAAGAATAAATATTATTGTTTTTAATGCAGTGATCAGAGATGGCACATCTGTAAGATTGGTCTTTTTATTCTGTTTAGTCTGTTATGTGATTTCTCTCTAGTCTATAAGCAATCAATTTGCTTTCCCTGTGAAACATTGATTGAATGTTATACATATGTGTCATTTTGGGTTTTTTGGGTAACATAATGATTATCAACAATCATCCCTCCATAGATTTTATCTGGTGTATAGTACTGACTTATGAGTTGCCTGGGTCTTCAAGACAAATCTTGCACCAGTACAGTGGTACAGTTCATATTACATCTATATATATATATATATATCTGCATGCAGAAATGTGAGACTGACTTAACTCGCTTTGTTATATTTGGATTGACCGTGTATTTTTAAAGCACATGGTCAAAAAGCATGAGCTACACTTTAATCAAAGAGGAAGATGGCTGATTTATTTGATCCTCTTGTGTTTATGCTTACTTACTGAGTGTAAAAATCCCTGGGCCTTGCGCAACACCACATGTGTGTTCGTCTATACACGTGCATACTAGTGATGTATGTTATTTTTGCAAAAAGGAAAATGCATTGGACTTATTTCCATAAAAAAAAAATATATATATCCATTTGACTTTTGAATTGGGCAATTGTGCTCTGTTTGGGAGTTTGGGACATAGATAGTTGGCATAAGTTGGCTTCTGAAATTCATTACTCATTAGTGGATTCATCCAGGTAGCCTGGCTACGTTCATATGCCCGTATTAGTTCTTGAGTCTCCTTGTTGCTATCCTTGCACAGTATAGTTTACTGGCCTAAAAGAGTGATCAGGAAAACAAGATCATTATGTAGTTGAGCAGTAATAAGGGCATATACCTATGTACACATATGTATGAGGTTTCCATGTTTAGGAACCACCTGAACTTGGCCAAGTGGTTGTTGCCCCAAGATAAAGTGCCTAATTGCCTTGAAGTCCTAAGGTACACTCCCCAAGCCAGCTACTCCCTTCTGGATAAGGAAATTTTTTGGCCATGAAGGGTATGAAAAGAGGGTAGGGTTAATTAGTGGTATGGAATATAGATTGTAAAAAAAATGCAAAAGGTGTTTAGATATGATCAAATGGAGCATATCAGTTGCCTGTGATATCCTCTGATTGTACTGTTTTACCATGTGCAGTTTCGGGAGAATGGTTGCTTGTTTTCGATATGCTTCCATTGATGTTCATTCTGTTTATCTTCCACCTTCAAAACTGGAATTTAATTATGATAATCAGGAGTGGATACAATGTGAAGCAAATGAGGTTTGAATATCATAAATCCTTGTTCAAGTTCATAAAGCTATTCTTGAATCAAATAATGCCTACAAGATCATTAATACTGTTTTTCAGGTGAGTAACAGGGCAGAATTCCTATTTAGTGAAATGTACAATGCTCTTCAAAAGATTGCAGAGAAATTATCAGGTCCAGGGTCCCAAGATTGTGGCATAAAGGCACCTGAAAGAAGAACCTGTATCGAAGAACTGGAAGCAATGCTCCAAAAGGATAGAGAAGAATTTCAGGTAGTCGGTTTGAAATTCATCATCTGCACCCTCTCCCCATCCCTTATGAGCAACAACTGCTGTCTAATTGTCGTAATTAATTCATAAACCAACCTGTTCAGAAGTTTAACCCAGTGTTAAATTTATTTTTCTTATATGCATAAAGTCAGCCAGACATACTGTCTGGTTTCTAATCTGTTTACTGTTTCCTTAGGAATCTTTACGGGAAGCGCTTTGTAAGGAGCTGAAAGTTGGCCAACCTGTTATTGACATTCTTGAGATGAATAAGTTGCGGAGGCAAATACTCTTTCTTTCTTATGTTTGGGACCAACGGCTGATACATGCATATAGTTCAATTAACAATAATATCCAGGAAGTTATGAGCAGTTCCATCCCTAAGCTTGGATTGAAGCCTGTAAGTTCTGTGGAGAAGCTTGTTGAGATGAATGTCAGTCCCAAGCCAAGTAAAGCCTTCAGTAGTTGCGACTCTGCCCTAGTTGAGACAAAGCCTGACATGAACATAAATCAAGGAGGCAATACTGGTGAAATTAACAAACCAGGTGGAGATCACACAGAAAAGGGCATGGGCCAGGACTTTAATAACAGGAAGGAGGCTGAACGTTCTCTTTCTTCTAGTGCAAATACCAGTGAGAAATCTGATTCTCTGGAATCTGGAAAAGTTGTACGAAGGGCCCTGTCAGAAGGGGAATTTCCAATTATGGCAAATTTATCTGACACCCTTGAGGCAGCATGGACTGGCGAAAGTCACCCAGCTAGCATAGTTCCTAAGGAGAATGGTTACTCTGCTCCTGATTCAGTTGTGGCGGATGTGTCAACTGCAGTAAATTTGGATCTGGGAATTCGTGCTAGTGATCGTGGTGAAGTGGAAGTGGTTCGTTCTCCTCAGTCTGCTTTGCCTACTAAGGGACTTGAAAGTATGGAGAAGTCAATGAGCTGGGCAAGCATGCCAGTTCCAAATTTCTACAGCTCGTTTAAGGATTCTTCATTCAATCCTCGAAAGCTCAGTATCAACGAGTATAATCCAGTCTATGTCTCATCATTTATGGAGTTGGAAAGGCAAAGTGGTGCCAGGCTGCTGCTTCCTCTTGGTGTTAATGACACAGTAGTGCCTGTTTATGATGATGAGCCCACTAGTATTATAGCATATGCACTTGTCTCATCAGATTATAATTCACAGATGTCTGAGTTGGAGAGACCAAAAGATGCTGCAGATTCTGCAGTTTCATTGTCACTTTTTGATTCAGTGAATCTGCTCTCACTTAATTCTTTTAATGACTCATCATCTGATAATTACAAAAGTTTTGGATCTGGTGATGATAGTATCTTGTCTTTGTCTGGGTCACATAGCTCCCTGGTTTCTGACCCTCTCTTGTATACAAAGGATTTGCATGCCAGGGTTTCTTTTACAGATGATGGCCCCCTTGGGAAGGTGAAGTATTCCGTAACTTGTTATTATGCAAAGCGGTTTGAGAGCTTGAGGAGGACTTGCTGCCCTTCTGAGCTGGATTTTGTACGGTCTCTCAGTCGTTGTAAGAAGTGGGGTGCCCAAGGTGGCAAGAGCAATGTCTTCTTTGCAAAAACTTTAGATGATCGATTTATCATCAAACAAGTTACAAAGACAGAACTAGAATCATTCGTCAAGTTTGGGACAGCTTATTTCAAATATTTGTCTGATTCAATCAATACAAGAAGCCCAACTTGCCTGGCAAAGATTTTGGGCATATATCAGGTATTATTTATTAGTATTACCCATGTAATTATATACAAATTGCTAACCTCTATGAAGAGTAGTTGAATTTCAAGACTGAAGTTTTGGATAATAACTCCAGACAAAAATTTCGTTTTAGTAGCCCAAAGCATTGGTTATCTATTGCTTTTCCTGTCTTGTTAACTATGCTTTGCTTTCCAATTCATTTGCGAAACACCCTTTGGTTAAATCATCTGGCAATTCTTCGTTTTTTATTCTGCTAAAAGCACATTTCACAATGTGATTTCTTAGGGATATATGTTTGTGTGTGTGCATCTCCTAGATGATTTAAATATGAACTTCAACTTTGGTTTAGATTTGTGTCCAAATATGCTGTTTTAACACTTGATATTCTGATGTTATAAAGCCTGGAAATGAGCAGCCTAAGTGCATCTCGCTGAGAAGATTTTCAAGTTTTCTGTGCTTCATTATGTTTTAGTTTTTACTGAATCCAAGTTCCAAACCTAAATTAGGCTTTTTCTGATTTGTGATAGATTTACCATGATTTTTAGTTTAATTTTTCTTCTGGTGTCCATTGTCTTGAAGGTTTCATCAAAGCACCTTAAAGGAGGGAAGGAGTCAAAAATGGACGTTTTGGTGATGGAAAATCTTCTCTTCGGGCGTAATGTTACAAGGCTTTATGACCTTAAAGGATCTTCTCGATCAAGGTATAATCCTGATACAAGTGGCAGCAACAAAGTTCTTCTGGATCAGAATTTGATTGAAGCAATGCCGACTTCTCCAATTTTTGTTGGAAGCAAGGCGAAGCGGCTGTTGGAGAGGGCTGTCTGGAATGACACTTCCTTTCTTGCTGTAAGTTGCAATTTAACTTCTCATTTTGATGTCACGTGTCTGCACATACTATTTTGAAGAATTTCCTTTTTATTTTTAAAATTTTAAATCTTTTTATAAGCCCCTTGGAAGGAAATCTGAGTTCTGGTGGTGCGGCATATATTTTGGTAATTATCATACTGAGCTGAGAGAAAAAATAGTGGGTAATGTAGTTGGGTGTGGGCTATCTGGTACTGTGTAGGACTGAATTTTTCTCCTAGTTGTCTTTAATATACAATTGAACATTGACTATGTTACTCGGACTTGAGTGTGAGTGTCGGATACGGATATGTGTCCGATACAGGTATGTTCAATTTTTTCTAAGATTTTCATGTATTTGGAGGGTATTTGGAGGATCATATCCCCATACCCATATCTAGATATACGTTAGATATGGGTACTTCAAGAACAATGAAGAGGAGAAGCAACATAGAACATTGATGATGGGCTCTTCATTTTGCTATGCATATGAGCTTCATTGAATTGATCCAATGGTCACATTTGCTACTTAAAGTTCTTCTGAGTGCCTATTTTTCGCTCTTTATATTTTTCTGATAATTATATATATACGTTTTGCCACAGTTAATTGATGTAATGGACTACTCATTACTGGTTGGTGTGGATGAGGAAAAAGATGAACTTGTTCTTGGAATAATTGATTTCATGAGACAATACACATGGGACAAGCACTTTGAAACTTGGGTGAAGACCTCAGGCATCCTTGGAGGGCCTAAAAACGCGCCGCCGACAGTGATCTCGCCCCAACAGTACAAGAAACGATTCAGAAAAGCTATGACTGCTTATTTTCTCATGGTGCCAGATCAGTGGTCTCCTCCAACAATTGTTCCCAGTGGGTCGCAGACAGACCTTTGTGAAGAAAATACTAGTACACAAGCTGGTAATTCTGTTCAATCATAATGTCAATCCTTTTGCCTGTCTGTATATGTCAAGATGTAAGTTCAATACCCATTCTCTTTCTCTCTTTTCTTCCCTTCTTTTTAAATTCATTTTTGCCTATCTTTTTTTTTTTCTTCATCCAATTGTAATTTCTAAATGGCTGTCACATTGTATTATCATCATCAATATAAGCATGTGTTAATTTTTTTCGTTATAAGCAGGAAAAAAACACTTTTTCCAGCCATAAAAATGTTCAAATCGAGGGAGGCATATCCAGCCAAATGCCCAATTGCTACCACATTCATTGAGCATATTTTATTAGTTTTTTTTTTTCTCTTTTTTTTTTTGGGCACCAAAGGGAGGATATATCAATTTCATATTTACAACAAAAAAATAGCTGGCTGCCTCACAACTTTTGTTTCCCTAACTTCACAATAAGAGCATATTCTATTTTACTTGCAATTAATTGCATGCCAACAATTAGGACATTTAATAATTTTTAATGAATAGATCCTTCATAAAGAAATAATAATTAAACTGCATTTATAACTTAATGCGAGGGAGTGGATTTTTAAAATCATTCGAAGAAGGAATTAAATCGGAAAACTTGAGGACACTCTTTTACCATATTACCAAAAAAAAGAAAAAAATGATGTTATAAGTTGCACTGATGTATAGCAAACAGAGGGAAGAAGATTCATTTACAAATTGCCATCAATAATCCATTAGCAAAAAGTAAAACTAAGATAGTCCCTAATTTATTCTCAACCTTCATCTGATATTATAGCATGAATGAGTACCCTCTTGGAATTTCTTTATTGATGACAATAATTCTTTTTTTTTAGTTCAAACTACTTATTCGTTACCCTTCTTGTTGTTGATTTGCAATTAGGAATCTTATTAGAAGGCTGATCTTGTCAGATATATTCATACAATTGCTGCATGCATATGAAAAATGTCTATATTTAGAATGTATCAAGATGTATAATTTCCATGATTCTCTTATTTGAATTAAAATTGCGACTCTTAGTGACAATTTTTTTTTTCTTTTTAATAATTTCAAAGTTTAGATTCGCCGAATTGATGATTTACATTTCTTTAACAGGTAAATTCAGCTATTCAGCAAGAACTTCTCCTTTTAAAAGCAGCGTATTCTCCTTTTCTCGAAAGGTAAAAAGCACCATCAACATGGTGGTGGGCATACCAGAATTGGAAGCACAGCTCGACAATCTCCTCTAGGGAGGAACTCAAATTCTTCGGTAATTTCCGGCTATACATACAGTGGTTTAGTCTGTTCATAAGGTTATATTGATAGATAAGTAGAAAAGTTAAATGTAAAAATGGTTCATTATTCAGAATATTCGTTTTTTAAGCCTCCTTCCTACATGTCTGTCTGATTTGTCTATGATTTAATCATGAACCGTTAGCATTCTCCGTTAGAACTAGTAAGAAAATCAGGTGGCCCCAAGTTACATTGATGAACATCCATGGAATATTCCAATTCCATGGCTGCCTTCTTGATGGAAGGAAAATGCTTTGAACCTATGATGATCATCATGCCCGATGTAGTTGGTCATTTAAGGAGGTCAAGTCGTTCCTATTACTAGACCTTATGTCATCTCCCTATTCTAACCCAAGAACATGGATCTACATTGGGTCATAAAGCTGAAAAGAAGCTTAAGTTGTATATGTTTTTCTTGGTTTTTGTTACCATAAGCAGCTTCAGCCTCCACCATTGACATCGTCTAGGAGTCCAGTCTAAGCCTAGTCCAAATCCGACATGTTGTTCGGTTTGAGTTTTCTGTTTCCTCCAACATCCTAAGTTCAAGCCTAACTTGTAACATTCTTTCGATTACTCCCTAACTCTTTAACATCTTATTAATTTCATTTGTGAAATCTAAAATTTATTAACGATGAATGAAATAATTTCTCTAATATTAAACCCTACTCTGTTATTTCTTAGTTGTAGTAGAAACAATGAAAGATCAAATCTATTAATTATATATTTCATTATAATTAACATTATCTGATCTACCCTTGAGTGGATAGCATTCCTCTCAAGACTTTTCAAGTTGAATGGTCGAAGCAACCACTAATATAAACAGAAATGGAC
This sequence comes from Fremontodendron californicum, assembly GCA_030761205.1. Classification (NCBI taxonomy): domain Eukaryota; kingdom Viridiplantae; phylum Streptophyta; class Magnoliopsida; order Malvales; family Malvaceae; genus Fremontodendron; species Fremontodendron californicum. The sequence continues at coordinate 2,428,856 of JAULJL010000006.1, forward strand.
TAATCTCAGTCAATTCTAGCAACCATATTCTTAAGTGATTAGCATCATCATTATTGCTAGATTCCAAGTTAGTTGCCTTTAAAAAAGGTTGATAATTGTACATTTAATAGAAAATTATGTTTCCACGGTGGACCAAAAAAGAGAAAAAAGTGATCCAAAAAGTTCTTAAAGATTTGAAAAAGGTGATTGCAATGGTATTGAAATATCATTAGCTACAATGTTCCCATCCAAGTTGATAATATTTTTGGGAGACAAGCACACCATGACTTTTAAGTATTTACAAAATAGATTATGTTTGTGTGTTTTGGGACTTTATATATATATATATATTTATATTTAATTGATTCCCATAATTTTTTTTTTTTATTTTTTATTTGGGATTTGAAACTTTGTTTTTCTTGGAGGAAATGTACGAATATTGAGTTATAGGTTTATTTTTTAAGCTTCTTATTACAACTACTTCAATGGAGAAAAAAGTATAAAGAAATATTAAGAATATTGGACCCAATCTGAGGATATTGAGGTGCATATATTAATTTGTCACAGCACTCTTAGATCGTGACTATATAGAACCAATTATTTGCTTCTAAAGTGGTCTTATTTCTCATTTCTCGCACTAATTTAAAATTTCACATGGCTGTTGTGGCTGTAGTTGAAGCACTTTTTCAAGTCTTTCTCATTGAAGTTTATATGTTAACTACTTGACAGGGATCACTCTCGATTTGTGTGGCGAAGGAGGGCCTGCTTTTATGGCCTTTTTTTTTTGTGGCAAAATGGACCGCTGTTGATACTCTCAGATTTATTTAACACTTTAGGGCGTGTGGGCAGATTCATCCTAGCCAATGCTCTGAGACTAATCCGAACTCAATTCCAAGTCTTAAGACTCTGGTGGCGTTTGCCTTTGCTGTTCTGCTCTTCTTCGTAGATTTGAACTCTTTAAAAGCATGTTATCGTGTTTTTTTTTGTTTTTTTATGGATGATGTTAAAATGATGTTATCTCACATTGGTTAAATCTTAAATTACTTGTGGTTTTATATTCAAGTTGGGTTTCTCCATTTATTATCAATTGATTTTAGATTGGATGCTAAACATGTTATTAGAACACAAGTTTTGTTTTGTCTGTCGTCTTTTAAGTTTATCACGTCGTAGGCTCTTTTATATCTAACTATACGTGATACATGTTGATGCTCAACCTCATTTGCTGCAACGACAGATTTAGCACAATTTAAAGTTATACTTTGTATACTAATTTCTAGTTAAAGTGCAAATTCAGGCAGGAATGATTGGTAATCTTGAAAATTAGCTAATTCCCAGGACGAACGAGCAATGTTTTAAAAACTTGATAAAAGCCTATACTACATTGTATCTATGTGAAACAGATACAAAGGAGTTCTTCTGGTATCCAGGCTTTGTCTGCTGACTGCTGCCAGACAATGCCAGGGACTAAGGCTAACTACACCCGTCAAATTAGTACCGTTTCCTTCCCCAAATAACCGATTTCGTTTCTGAAAAGAAGGGTGAAAATTAAAACCAAGTCAACTGGGATTGACGCATATGAAAAAGAAGAGGCTGGAATAATATGTTTACAAGCTGCAATCAAGTGCATGCGCATGACCCACAATGAGAAAAATATAGTGCAGAAAAGCAAAAAGCGCAAACTTGTTAGGGAAAAGAAAAGTCATCCACTTTTACTCGTATATAATTTGATGTTGATAGTCCTTTGGAGCCCGCCAAGATGGAATTCTTGCGCATTAGAGAAATTCAAGCACTGTATATTGAGACATCGACAGAAGACTCAATATTTTTTTTTGGTTCAAGCTTAGAGCTAGAGTTTGTTGTTGTTTCTTTTGTGTCTAATTAGGACCACCAGCAAAGCTAAAGCCCTAGAGCCTGTTTTGAGAGATTAATCTTGAGATATGCATATTTATTTCCTGTTTTGGGCATAACCCACAATAATAGTTATCAAAGCTTAAAGTGTCTTTCCAATCTCAGAACCATAAAGGATATTATCTAGTGAGACACATGAATAAAATTAGTGAACAAATTTTTGTTTCTCATTTGAACAATTCATTCATGAACAAGAGATTAAACATTTAAACCAAACGTCATAGATTATATTTACAGAGAGTAAAATATGGGGTAAAAAATAAAATCATCTATATCTCTTATCCTACAACAGCACATAAATACTTCTTTAGGTCCCACCTGCTTTGCTCTTTATATTCTACTCCAAGTAAAAGTGAAACACTAGCACAGACAGTACACTTATATGCAGTATGCTTCTAGTTCCAACTACTGGAGGCCAGAGTCGAAAGTTACTCCTGTTGAAGGCAGCCATAATGTTCCAGCAATGAACTTATCTACTGTGAATTTGACAGCTTCATCACGTCCAATAACATGGAATCCAGGCCAGGTTACCCTCCTGGAAGTTCCAGCTCCAGGTCCCGAATTTGCATACTCTGCAAAATACAGTGATTTCGAGTAACCCGCTGCTCCAGGCCACTCAATCCAACCTCTTGAAGCAATGACATCATCTATTGTTGATTCCATCACAACTGCTCTTGAATATTGTTTCCAGGGCCTCCCTAGATATGAGATAAAGCTATTTTTGACAGGAGAAAAATCCGAGCTTGGTACAATCCTACAATTTTGAATAGAGAAGCCAGTGTTTTGTCCTGGATCTGACCTACCGTTTGCCAGGATCACGTTGTAGCCTCCATGAGGATGGCGAAGTGTCAATGTACAGCTTTGAAAAACTGCAGCAGCATTTCCGAATATGAAATCAATTGTGCCATAAATGTCGCATTCCCTATAGAACTGACTCAGGGAAAGTGCGTATAAAGTGTCCTGGTAGCCTGCTAGGCTGCACCTATAGAAAACTGAATGATCCGAGGCAACATAAAGAGCCAAGGCTTGTTCTCCTTGAGGACCTGCTGTGTTTTGAAATCCGATATCCCGAGCCATAAATCCATCGCCTGTGACAGCTGAAAATTGCAGAAAAAAAAGCCAAGGAAACTATTAGAATCGGTAGCATTTTTTTTTTAAAGTTCTTAACATGTTCTTAATTTGGTGTTAAAATTCATGTATTAACATCTTATTGCCTATACAAAAATATCACTAACATATTTGTAGTGGTAAATAAAAGTGCAAGATCGGTTTAGCCAGTTGGCAAATAGTGCTAAAACTGTAGAAACGAAAAGAGCCAGTGGACTTGACTCATCAAGTACGTGTGTTGGTGTCAAGTGGATTTACAGAACCAAGATGAATGCTCCACAACTCCAACAACGTGGAAAAGGACTTGTATGTGACTCTCTCAGCAAAAAATAATATGGATCATATAGCTGAATAGTGAAATGAATACAGCTCAATTCGTGACCCCATTTTTCTTTATTGTTATTTACTGTTTTTGATGTGTGTGTCGGGGTTTAGTAGATAAAAATTGTAACTTGAAATATAGAACGAGAGGGAAAATCCAGGAGCTAGAAAAATTAGGAGGCAAAAGGAGAGGATATAAGAGACAGAATACTGACTAAATGTGGCAGAGCCGGGCATGGAAGAGCCCCCATTTATACTATCATCGCCAACAATGATAGAGCTGTATTTACCGTCTCCGATCAATGTAATACCATCTTTGTTAGTGCGAATTTTTTCGTTATAAACTCCTGCCTTCACATAGATCACAAACCGTCCCCCGGAAGCAGCATTGATAGCTTCCGAAACTGTTTTATAGTTCCCTGATCCATCTTTGGCCACTACAGCATTGGCTTTTATCGTCGGGGCCTGAAGTAGTTTTCGATCTTTTGCCGATACCCAGCTGGGGAAAACATGGTCCTCATCAGCTAGCTTGCGAGCTTTGCTTTGATCCGTTAACTTACCAGTCATCTTGTTGACAAGGGCTAAAGTGTTACTGCCCAATTGAGACAGGTAATCCATTTTTCTAGATATCTGTCCCATGAGGTCACTATTGGAGAAACTGTGACCATCGGCAGAGTCTTTACAAGCTTGTTTGTATGTCAGGGCTGCACTGATCCATGTCTGAATGTCATGCTTGTTTTTGTTATCAGAATTCTGGAGAGCTAATAACGACTGGTCTAGCCGCTTGAGAGACATGCCCAAAAGCTCTTGACAGTATCCTGCATGTAGGGAAAAACATTGTGCTTAGCTCAAAAAAGAATAAAACAAACGATATGCCAAAAAGTTACCAATAAAAAAAAAAAAAAAAAAAAACTATAATAAAAGAGTAAACAATATATATACGGAACCAACCAAAAGTTTTCACTTTTCAGGTAAATTAACCTGTGATGGAATTGACGTGTTGAGCTTCGTCGATTTCAAGGTTGGAGCTGAATTTGGTAAAGTACGAAGTTGGAAGCCTGGTCTCTGAGATAGTTTTGTTTATGAGAGCAGACACAATGTCAACCTGTTGATTTCCTGACCCCAACCCTGTCATTGTGTCAACACAAAGGCCAGAGTATCTAGTAAAGCTGCATTGTTCATGAACATGTTTTTGGTAACTATCCATGGCGGCCCAAGAAAATGGGGTGACCACTAAGGCATAACCCAGTAACCAAAACATAGTGAACTCAAGCATTCTCGTATATATTTGAGAAATTGAATATAAAAACTATGGAAAAAGAACTTGTTTTTTTAGCAACTATGCCAAAAAACTTTAGCCAAAAGAAATTTTAACCAACTAATTACCTTAATTATTAATGTTGTGAGTTTAAGGAAAATGGGTTTCAATATTTATAGGGAGGGAAGGGAAGCCTCATTTTGGATTTACATGATTTGTGGCAAAGAACATTTTCGCGTTAGTTTAAGGGTCTATTTTCTTGAATCGTGACAAGGTAATGGTGCCAAGATCGATGTCCATGTCTCAAGCCAATTCGTAAATTCTCTCTTTTTTTTTTTTTTTTTATTTGTTACGAATATAACATATTTAATAAACGTGAAAATAATATAATAAGCACGACATAAAATGCTTAAATACGATTAATATGACATGTTTGATACATGTATCATATTTATGTTTATAATTTTAACATATTTAATAATTAATTTTATTATTATATTTATATACGATATGAAAAAATACGAAATACAATATATATATACGAATTATCAAATCCAAAAGGAAACGGTGGGCCTTAATATACATTTTGTACGTAGTACAGGACTTCTCAAGAGTCTATAACTCTTGGCAAGAAATATACTCAAACCTTGATGCTTTAAAAAGTTAAAACAATGATAAATGGACCATCCTCAATTGCAAGAATTTTCTACGTGACGTTGAGTTTGTCCCAAAACTTACGATTGGATCACGATTTGGTCGCCATATGAATTTAGACTAAATGGCTTCAACATAAAAGAACTGCTTAATTCTTTTCACATTTATATATGTTGCTTCTTTAATCTTACTACCGTGGACGTTCCAAATATAGCAGGTTTTTTTTTTTTTTTTTGTCAAAGAAAGAAACCAAGTATACCAACTTAGTGAAAAATGATTTGGTTTTGAACTGAGCTTAATTCATTTGGTTCATGCAGTTATCCTTAACAGGTAGCATTCAACATGTTTGAAGTTTGAATCCCAACATATGCAACATCCTATCCACATATTTTGACCTCTTTTTTTAATTTTTTTTTATTTAGTCTTAAAATATATGATAGCTATAGTAGGAAGGATATTTTAGTAGTTAAAATTTTAAGTGAAATTTATAAAATATATAGGAGAGATTAACTCTCATTAGTTTAACCCAAAATTATAATAAAAACCTGTGATAACAGTAATTTTGATCCTTTGCACTTTATTATTTTCTTTTTTGGTAATTAAAAATAAATTTGATAATTCGTGTATGCGAGTCGTGTCTCGTATTTTTTTAATCAGTTATGTAAATATAAAAATAATACAAATTATTAAATATGTCAAAATATTAAACTCAAATAAGATAAGTGTATTAAATTTGTCGTATTTATTATGTTAATCATATTTAAATGTATCATGTCATATTTATTATATTATTTTTATGTTAATTAAACATATTATATTTATGTCGTATTTTTATATCATATTTAAAATTATTAAATCTAATTAAAAACAAGAGCTACGAGCTGCAAATTGGTAATTAAACTAACGGAAATGGATAAGAATGGAAAGGGGTTGTTAAGTGGAAAGGTATTCCATTTATGCGAGTAATAATGATGTTCTCTCCGACGCATGAAAAATGAGAGAAGGTCAAGTCTCGAGTTTTTTACTACAATATAGCAACAAAAAAAAAAATTCTAAATTACCGTTGGTTTCGGATTAATTTCTAAAATACGGTTGTTTTTTTTCAAGCTGGGAAATCGCCATCCCCATGGCGATTTCCCAGCGTTAAAATTTGAAAATTTGTAAAAAAATACCAAGGGAAATCGCCATGGGGGGTGGCGATTTCCCTTGGTGTTTTTTGCAATTTTGCAAAAAAATACCAAGGGAAATCGCCACCCCCCATGGCGATTTCCCTTGGTATTTTTAGCCAAAAACATGAAGGAAAATCGCCATGGGGGGTGGCGATTTCCCTTCATGTATATATTTTTTTTTTTAATTCTTAGGAAAATTTAAAAAACATGACTCAATAGTGAATTTATTGTGAAAGGGTATAATGAATAAAAGTTATTTGAAAAAGAGAAATGAATAATTAGAAATTATTATAAAGGATTATACCTGCTCACGGGCCGGGCAGCCCGGTAGGCTCGGACCGTATTGGGCCGGGCCCGGGCAAGATAATTTATGTTCCGGGCCGGTCCGGCCCGGAACAGTGATTTTTATTATAATAATATTATTTTAGTTAATTTTAATTAAAAAAATAAAAAAATTATTTTTTTATTCCCATGAACAGTGATTCGGGCTTAAACGGGCGGGCCTGGGCAGAAAAGAAAAAAAATACGGGCCGCGGCCCGGCCCGTCCCATGAGCACCTCTATAAAGGATATTGTAAAGACAAAATTATCCTTGATAAAAAAATCTTCTCTTCTCTTCCCTTTTTCTTTTATTTTTTAATTTAATTTTTAATTAAAAAATAAATATTCTGAAAATAAAAATTTTTAATTTTAAAAAAAAAATTAAATTTTTTATATACTTTTTTTATTTAAATATTTTATTTTTTAAATTTATTTTCAATTAAAATTTTTAAAAAATAATATTTCCTTAATGAAAGAAAAAAAAATAAGTTTTTTCATTAAGAGTAATTTTGTCTTTATAATATTTTTTATAATAATTTCTAATTATTCATTTTTTTTTTCAAATAACTTTTATTCATTATATCATTTCACAATAAATTTACTATTGAGTCATGTTTTTTAAATTTTCCTAAGAATTGAAAAAAAAAATATACGTGAAGGGAAATCGCCACCCCCCATGGCGATTTCCCTTCATGTTTTTAGCAAATTTTGCTAAAAATACCAAGGGAAATCGCCATGGGGGGTGGCGATTTCCCTTGGTATTTTTTTGCAAATTTGCAAAAAACACCAAGGGAAATCGCCATGGGCACGCTGGGAAATCGCCATGGGGGATGGCGATTTCCCAGCTGAAAAAAAAAGATCCGTACTTTGGGAAATAATCAAAAAACAACGGTAATTTGGTAAATTTTTTTTTTTTGTGGCTATATTGTAATAAAAAAGCCTCAAGTCTCTCCCCTGGCTGGCCCCAAACACAAAGACAGAAAATAATAAAGGGTCAGATTATTTATTTACCTCTTAAATTTTTTTTTTGTATTTAATATATATTTTTTGTATTTAATTAAAAAAAAATTATACATTAGTTATATATATTATCTTAACCCGTACCACACTAATTAACATTTTTCAATAATAAATTAGGAGGTTAAACTTTCCTTAACCTTTTTAGGAATTGGAGGTTCTTCAGAGTTTAAACTTTAAAGCCAATTACAAGATGAAAACCGAATCATTAGCTTTTTATATATTAAAATTTTGCTAACAAATGTTTTCGAGGATTTTTTAAAATTATTATATATAATATTTTTATTTAATGTATTAAAAATAATAAATTTTATTATTAAATATTGTATTAAATATAATAATATTATTTTAAAAAAATTATAATCATAAAATTAAAAAAATAATTATAAATGCTAAAATTAGATGATTAGACTGCTGGATGCCATTATCTTTAAAGAGTAATATAAGTACGTTAGAATTTTTTTTTATATATTATTATTTTTTGAAATGAAAAGTTGTAGTACTACTATTAAAATGGAATATTCATATAGCTAAAGCCAATGATGGTGTCTCCTCATCTATTGTCTCCTTGGCCATTTCCCCCACCGACACCACTTGTATTTAGGCCTCGTTTAACATCGCTTTCGATACAGTTTTTGAGGTCAAAAACTGTTTTTCACCGCAAACGCAATACTAAACAGATAAAAAAATTTGGCTTCTGCTGTTGAAACTATGGTTTGAAAAGCCAAACAAAAAAGCCAAAAAATATAGTTTTTGGGCTTTAAAAGTTGGCTTTTGGATAAAATGACTTTACTATCCTCACATCTTTACACTTTTATTATTTTAAACATATTTTTTTTTGACATTTCAATTTCCTACAACACTTTTTCACAGCAATGCTAAACACTTAAAAGTTTTTAAACTACACTTTTTCACCACACTTTATAAACACATTTTTTCAACTCGAGCTTTTTTCAACCCAAGTTTTTTTCAACAGCAATACTGAACTAGCCTTATATAGGTTCTTTAATTTCACAAACCTGAAAGAACTCAAATAAAAACATGTGTCAGATCAGATACATTCATTTAACTTTTTTTTTTTTCCAAATTCTTTCAAATACATAATAAAAATTTAAAATCATAGATAAAATTTTTAAATTATTACAAAATTTAATTATGTGTTTTAAAAAAATGTATGTAATATTCTTTATTTTCGTATCTGGCTGGTCATTGAAAATAAAAATCTAACATGAAAAACTATTGACTCCAAATTCCCTTCAATAAAAAGAAAATTTTCAGTTTTGGATCTTCAGTATTCCCCGAATTATATGTGCAGGACCAGAGTTAAATATATGTCATAGTTTTCAAACAGAAGTTAATCAGAAAATGTGATGTAGTGCTTACATGGAATCCACTGATCCAGAATCTCAAATTTGGAAGACAAAAATTAATTAAAGAAAAAAAAAAAGCACACTTTGGTGAAGGAAAAACATTTGAGTTGCCCTATTGAAGAAAAGATTCGAACATAACATTAGTACAAATGTATGTTGGATCAATTGGAAAAAAAAAAATGGAAACCATTATCCGACAAAACAATTAAGGTTTATCAACCGGAGCTTGGATTTGATGGCATCAGTATACCTATTACCTAATCCCAAAGATGTTGATCTGTTTTGTTTTAGAGGCTATATTAGATGCATCTGGTAATCCAATAATCACATCAGTTTAGACCACAAATTTAATGGAAGATGGCCCTCTTCCCACCGAGCTGTCATCGATCGGATTCTTACAAGTTCTCCGTATAAATGGCTCACGGGCAATGTCCTGTGGCTAAAGGGTATATATACATAAGTAGAAACTGGCCTTTTCAAACAGCGGATAAGGTTGTTAGTGGGTTACAGAGGATAGGTTGGTTGGTGGGCAAATGGAGCAAATGATGAGCCCAAATTGCCACGCCATATCATATTCCTGGAGACATTGGCACATGTCTACGATGGGGCACAAGTCAGCCACCAGGGGGGATAATCTGGCTAAAGCAACGATTAAAATTTGCCAATTCATATATACTTTGGATCTCTTATGGTGTGTGGGGACATGGGGAACTTCAAAGCGTCTGCCCACACACTTCTCAGCTTCTAAATTTGTGTAAAGTGCGCGCATGCGTGGCGTAGCAGCCTGGTTCTTATTTGAAATTGTTGTACGAGCTGGAAAGGCAACATATGGACTCGTAATTTTTTTTTTTTAAGAGATGTCATTAAGCGAATTTAAAATTCGAATCTTAATATATGTAAATTTTTTTTATTTATTTTAAGTTATGAACTCTTTTGTATTAAAAAAAAAAAAGTTGAAACAAAGGATAGAGTCTAAAATGTAAAGCATACCGACATATATAGCATGAGTGGCTAGCCTTGCATAATTTGAGTATGTTATGATTATGAATTGAAACCTCATTTATAGACCTGGAGAGGATAATCTTGATCCCATGTGCCATAAGTAAATATTGCAAAAAGTTTCATAAATTTCCATTAATTTTTATACAATTATGGTTGAATTAGCATGTTTTACTGTTAAGGACGTATATATATTTGAAATTATTAGAATATTAATGAATTTAAAATCTAGAAGAACATGTTCCAGAAACGAGAACAATTACTCTTTCTCAATAGTATCTGTACATAACAAGCATTGAATTAGAAATTGATATATTTCTATACAAATTTATATACTTTTGACACATTTTTGATTGAATAAGATTTCATTTAGAAGTTCGGTCAAAGACACCCACTTCATACACCCACTGTATTGGATGCTGTTTTATGATTGGATTTAAGAATACGAATATACAAAAGAAGACTAAATTAGTTGATATTGTGGAAAATAATGATAAGGTAAATATATAAGACAATATTTGAAATGTATGTTATATATATATATATATAGGGCCTGCTTAACCGGATTCTATAGACATCCGTTAGGGATTTTTTTTACCATTTCAATAAAAAAAATTTGTATTTAATATATTACTTTACTAAATTAAAAAAAATAATAATACATTCATTACATTTTTCTTTTTATAAATATCACCTTAATCAATGCGACTAAGCACTGATTAACATTTCTCCATATATATTCCGTTTCTTATATTGAGATGACCTTATAGTTATTTTCAAAGGTTTGCGAATGTTACATTGGCAAATTAAATTAATGGAAGAGTGAAAAAGTGTAATATATATCCTATTCATGAGGGAGATAACTAGAGAGAAAAAGAGAGAGTCAAATAGGACATGCACCTAGAAATGTTGGCTTTTTAATGCTTGAAATGAAATTAATTTAATTATTTAATTTGTTTAGAATCTTAATAACAGATTAAGATTAATGTTTTACTTAATTAATAGGCATCCATTACTTTCACTTTCGAAAAGGATAATCATAGAAACATGCCTTTACTGAATTTTATTAGTAATTCTTTTAAACTACATATATATTGTATAACATTAATTGCAAGATTACCGATAAGTATAGAAAATAAAATAAAGTATTTACAAATTTGCCTGCCTTCGTATTGGTGAAGCAGATTAGAGTGTGCGGGTCCAGGTTATCTTTAGAAGTAAAGTAATCCACTTTTTTTTAATGAAAAAGTAATAACTTATTAATCACTTTAGGAATAAGTTATATCAAGGATAAGATTGTTTTCAATCTATCTTTTCTGACTTCGATGATGAGATTATAATTGGATAATGATTTCTTTAAACATGTTTTTCTATTGATTATAAATGTTCGGAAAAGTGAAAAAAAGAAAAAGAAAATGAGAGGGATTTTTCCTCTATATAACATCTTAAGATAAATTCTCTGCTATCCTCTGAATATCTGCCTCATGGTAGTTGGATACAATCTGGAAAAGCAGCTTTTACAAAAAAGCAACTTCTGATTCATGTCAAGGAATTTTTTAACTGAGTAATCGATTAAAAAACAAAAATGAAATTGGAAGTGGCCTAGATAGCAGCCATGAAAATGGCCTGAAATCAGTGAAAATATATAGCAAATGAATCAATCAACTTAGAAGAGTAGTTATTGCTAGGAAATTACTACATAACTTGTAGAAATATTGGTTTCTCTCTTTCAGGGGAGATTCATTGCCAGGCATATCTCCAAATCCACCTTCACATGTATCAGAATCCGTCATTGCAGCAGCCACCAATGTGTTCACCGTGTTGTAAGACCTAGTCCTTAGAGCATCTGCTGACTCTTGTAGATTTTCAACAGCCTCCGAGTATTCTTCTATGCAATCACTTATGCATCTTAATGCAAATGGGGTGTAATTACCATGACTCAACTTCAAACAAGTAATGTAGGATAGTGTTTCCATTCCATGTGAAATGCTTACATTTAATGCGATTTCAGCCAACCCTCTAAGATCTGATTTTTCACACCGAGGATCTGATTGCAGTGATGATACGCATACTTCATAGTATTGAGTGTGACTGCATGCATTGGAAACCAAGTCATTGCCTTTTAGCCTTGAAGATGTGGCCAGAGTGGCAATAGTTAGTAACATAAAAAGATCTAAAACTGCACTGAGTAAAGAAGAAGAAGCCATTCTTGTTGGCTTTTGTATACAAGAACTTTGATACATGAGTGGATTTTATTACGAAGCATTGGGATCGTGATTCATCAAAAAACAAATTGCTCAGGCTCACAATTCGAGACCCTTGATTCGGATTTTGTTTTTAATATTGTTTTCAAATGGGATCTCATCTTCTATTTGTCTGTCATTTAAGTGAAGACAGAGATCTTTGCATTTTTCGTTAATTGTGATTTTGTTGGTTATTTGTTTTTAGCTGGTACCACTCTTTCCAGCTTAAAAATGTGAAGAGCCAACATTGTGAACATGTATAAACTAAGGCCTAAGCCATGGAAGTTCTATAATTAAATGTTAATAATAAGAGTCAGAGGTGGTCGGTAGCAGAAAAGACAATTTTTGCTGAGAAATACAAGGTTAAGCCCTGCAAAGCAACTATATATAAATGCAGGAAAATACAATCCAAGAACATGCTGCTACCTGATGCTTTGACTATCAGCTGGAAAAAATACCATTTTTTTTGGTATCGAGGAAAAAGTTGAAGATATTGAGATTCGAATCTAAATTTTTTTTGATGCCACCTTTTAAGGGTGGTTGCATGAATCAACCAGACTTAAGTCTTGTGTTCAGAAAAGATATAATTTTCGTTGAGTTTGTATTGTCTTTGATACGAGTGCATCTCACGCGATTGTCAGACATCTTTCTTGATCAGTCTTCTCAGGCATTTATCAATTGATCATCAACTGAGTTAGATATAGCTTGTATATTGAAATCTGACGAGAAATAATTCTTAATCCGATATTTGAAAGTAGAGCGGAAGCTGATTGAGTGTTTTATATTGAGAATTACCTGATGGCTGAAGCAACATGGTGTTCATGTTTAAAGCACTAAATTACTCATCAAGATTTGTGTTAAATAATTAAATGTTCCCAAATTTAGAGCAAAACATATGCATAACTTAAAAGCTGCAAATTAGATGCATTGGAGAGGAATTGATGAACATCATTAGGGGCCAATTGTTGAATGCTTCAAAGGAATAAGGACTTTTATGTGTGTTGAATTCTTGTTCTTTTATCCAAAATACTAACATTGACATGGATAAATCATGTTAAATGAAATAAAATTAGTAGCAATGTTAGTATTTTTTTTTTCGAGTTTTTGCTTATTCTTCTCATAAATTTTTTTTTTCAGTTATAACATATTATATCACTTTCTTTTGGATAAATAAAATTTAATTATCAAACAATAAATCATGTTTTTTTGTTTCTGAAAAAAGATATATATGTATCCCTTCAACTCAAGTTCAACTTGCTCTCCTTTTGTACATTATTTTCATCTTCCTCGTTCTAAAATTGATTCACACATTATATTAGCCTTAAGCAACCATTGGCTTTCCTGAATAAAAGAATCCATGGTAAATCTTGTTGCTTCTTCATTGGTGATATTGGGCTTAACACCGGGCCAATTTATTCGTGGTGGTGGCATAATCCTTACAGGGCCTACCAAGGTACGTGGTAGCCGTCAGATTGTCAAAAGGAGTAATCTGGAACCGTTGGATCTAAATGCCAGTTCTGATTTGGGTCAGTCTTGCTTTGGGCCGTGATCGTGTTGAACTGGTCAGGGCCTACAATTTGCTTCTATATGGTTTAAGTTCAAAATACTTGGTCCCTGGCTCCCCTGCTGACAAATCAACATTTGGCTACAACCAGGTCAATTTCAATTTTCAACTCTCAAGTTTTTTATTGGTATGAAAATTCTTCTTCATATTGTTTTTAACTGTAAAGCGTCTAGTCAGATGCAACTTGTAGAAAAACAAACACTGATTACTCGATGGTTCATTTGTTTTCAAACAACACTGAAAGGCATTTATCTCTAGTAATTGCAACTAGGAAAGTTTCAAAACTTAAACCAGCTTGCTTTACATTGCTGCCAATGCTGTCAATCAGGAAGCAAGCAATGAACAAAAAAAGAAAATGCTGTCAATCAGGAATCAGCAAGCAAGCAAGCTTTGTTGCAGTTAATCTATTCTAAAAAATGGATCCTTGTCTCTACAAAATATTGCGTTTCTTGTTGCAATTGATATGTGGACAAATATATGAAACATGGATTATTATTTACTAGGATCGATTCAAAAAGATTAACAATCTCTTGAAAATATAAAATGAGAAGAAAAAAAAAGCTGTCTTTAGGTAGACTTTTCCAGGGAAACAACACGAGAAAACTATCTATATATAATACATTGTCTTTTTCTATTTCGTTTTCGTACTAAGCATTCTGATAGCAAGATTATAAAACGAAAATCAATAAAATATCATTTACGCACAAATTTTCCAACTCGAAGAAACATTGCTAGAGATGAGGGGAAAAAAAAATCTCTTCCTGGCGTTAAATCTGTGTTTACTTGTCCCGTTGCTTGAGATAAACTAAATGATGAGAAATGAATCCTTAACTGCCCAGTCCCATACGAACAGCAGCGCCTGTTGAGTTGATCCAATCCCCTTGTAAGAAAGTTCCTACGGTAAATTTCATGGCTTCATCCTTGTTAATAACCTTGCGGCCTGGCCACTTGACCCTGGCATCAGTTTTGGCACCAGGTCCGTTGTTATTGTACTCTGCATAAAAAAGGGTTTCAAGTGCAAACTTGCCTTCCCATTCTAGCCATCCAGCAGGGTCAATCAAATCCTCGATCAGTGATTCCATTACGACAGTCCTGGAGTACTCTTTCCAGGGCCTGCCAAGGTAACTCTTGAATTGGCTCTTAACAGAAGTAAATGAATCATCTGGTAAAATCTTACAGTTTTGTAGAACAATTCCTGTTGTTTCGAACTTGTCCTTCCTCCCCTGGGCAGTAACAATGTTCTTTTGGTTGTCCATTGGCTTCCTAACGTAAATCAAGCAGTTCTGGAACACAGCAGCCGCGTCACCAAAGATGAAATCTATGGTGCCAGCGACCACACAGCTTCTATAAAACTGGCGATGAGTTTGTGCGTATAAGGTGTCTTGGTATCCTTCAAAGCGACAATTGAGGAAAACTGCCCTATCAGCATCAACTCTCACGGCCACTGCTTGATGCTTCTCGGGCCCAGCAGTGTTTCTAAATCCCATGGCTTTTGCCAAAAAACCATCACCCGAAGCCACTGAAACAAAAACAAAAACAAAATGTCAGTATGTCATTTATTTGAAATTTCAGATTGGAATGAAACAGGATCCATATAATCCAAAGGTTTTACCATTTTATTTTCTTTGTTGATTTCTAAACTTTTCACCAATTAGGATAAGAGGTAAACTCATTTTTCTCTTTTCTCTTGTCATTTCCTTTAATATTCTGGATGACTGAAAATTAGTAAGTTCTAGCCCTCTACCGGAAATACTCGAAAATGAACAAATTTTATTTAGAAAATCACCCCTTTCTAATTGAGGAACATACCAAAAGTTGCTGTCAGGTAAGTGGGAACTCCATCAACATAATTTTTGTTCCCAGTGACAATGGTCTTTTGTGATCCATCGCCATAAATGGTAAGGTTTACCATTTTCTTTGTTACAAGTACTGTCTCCTCATATATTCCTGCCTTAACAAATATCACATACCTGCATTTTAAAAAGTGGAGAAATAGCTTGTCTCAATAAATAATGTTCACCCAGAAAAAGAATACAGTTATGAAAATTAATGTAAATGATAAGGTCAAAAGGTTTTGTTCAATGATGTGGATTCAATATTTAATATTGTAAAGAGCATATATACCTTCCATCATATTTTTCTGGCATGGCAGCAAGTGCTTCAGAAATTGTTTTGAATTTTCCGCTACCATCTTTTGCCACAGTTACATTTGGTGTTGGCTTCTCAGCTTCATCCTTCAACATCCTGCGTTCGTCATGGTTCAACCAGTTAGGATGTCCATCCTTGTACTCCACTGAAGGAGAGCTTGATTCTAAGAGGTGGCGACTGGCTCCTGGCATTTCCATCAATGAAGAAACGTATGAAGAAAACTGTCTAGCCATGGCAAGGGAATTGCTAGTTAGCTCTTGGCTAGAGTTCAGGGTACTCTTGAAATCTGTCTTCAATTTTCCATCAGGGAAGCTATCAATGCACGTTTCTTGGTAAGACATTACCGCACTTAACCAATTGTTCAATTCACCATTGGATAATAACTTTCCTATATCTTTGTTTCCTAGTTTATCAATAGATGTCTCTAATTCTTCCTTGGCATTGGCCACGACTTCTTTACAAACATTAAATGCTTTATTCTCCTCTGGGGAGTTCAATTTGAATGTGCTGGCTTTGCTAAAGGCCTTATCAAGCTCATCAGCTATTGCTGAGATTGAATACTTTAGAAAATCTTTGGGTTGAGCCGTAGAAGGATGCTCTTTCAGTGCCTTCTTAAGGGTGCTCTCGCATGATTCCTTGTAAGAAGTAACATTGCAAATAGTTTTTATGAGCTTTTCCGACCGTGACACCTGGTTGATAGGTGGAGTTTGGGTGGGTGTTTTATTGTTGTCAGATTTCCCATGTTCTTCTTTTTTCTTAGTAGAGGCAACAACAAAGATCCCGGCCGCGATTAGAGCAATGAGGATAAACGTTGCTATCACGGCAATGGTAATCCTCTTTTTGAGTTTCCGTTGTCTCTCCTGTCTTCGACGTTCTTGTATTATGTCAAAATCTTGGAAAACCATTGTTATATAATTGGCTTGAGGCAGAGGTCTCTCTGCCTCAGATTCAAGCTAAGGCAGAGAGCGAAATCAATAACTCCAATCAGAATGTATATTCCTATAGCTCCTTGCTCTTCCTGATTGTTCTTTGGATTTGAGGTTCAATCTTAATGCCATGCAAGTTACAAAGGGAATCTGGACAGGAGAGCTTTCAGGCATTCTATTTAAAAGTTAGTTATATTTACAAAAATGAATGACACAGATTTTCTCTATCCAAACCGCATTTCCCGCGAGTTCTTGTCCATATAGCTTTCAAAGTTTTACCATTGAACTTAAAATGCTTATAACCGTATGTAAGTATTGCAGCTAAATTAAGTTCAATTATGGAAGGTTTAAGGTTAATTAAAAACACTGCTTTTCTTTGTGGTTCTGATCAAACCTATAACTAACTTTAAACTTTGTTGCAATGGGAGTTTAGTGATTTAGTTAGGTCGGCACTTGCTAACAACACCAAAGATTCATAAACCTCTATAGCAGGTAAGCACAAACACGAGGATACTCAATTTTTTCTAAGTTTTTTCATATATTTGAAATATTATATCCTCATACCTATGTCCAAATATATGTCAGTTACAGATGTCGGACACGAATACTTTAGAACAAATGAAGAATCCGAATATCATAGATTTATAAATGCCATTGCCAAGGAGCTACAGATAAGTGAGTAACATCCTATTTTAAACAAGGTTGAATTCAAAATGTATGAGTTGTTCAGCCACTGCCTCTATTTACTACCCCATGGAAGTCTTCTAACAAGTTGAAGCTAATGAGTTAGTTTTGCTTGGAAGGTGAATTATATCCATACTAATTAATGAAAGGCCTAATTAACTGAACCAAAAATTCGAAATATTAGTTTGGGGTTGAGAGTAAATTTCAAGTAGGTCATAATTTATTCTTCCATTCTCTCAAATTTTGTACTACTTGTAGTATCATTTTTCTATTTTTTACTCCGCATTGTAAATCTTCAAAGTGCCTTTTTTAATTATTTTAAGCTAAAAAAACGTTTTCACACATAGCTATCTGTAATGTGTCCCAAATTCTAGTAAGTAATAACCAATCAAACCTAGCTACAAGGCAATTTATCCTGGAAATTAACTAGAAGATGAAAGGAAATTAAAGTGTCAAATTGTTAGCATATGGGTATTGTTTCACCGCAGACTGGTTTAAAACTTCTAACGAAGAAATCGCATTTTTTTCTAACTTTCTATATTTAGTGAATCTTAAGCATAATGGGCTTCTTGGCCCTGTTATGTCGCCCTTTATGGGCTTCCGAGTCCAAAAATAAATGATGGGGTTGGGGACCAAACAAGCTTGGAGAGTGACGGCTATCTTGGGGTAGAAATAGGATCGGGTGGCTACTGGCTACTGGCTACTGGCTCGAAGCAAGTAGCAACCGCGTGCACAAAGCCAATAGGTGACCAAATAACATGTTTGCATTGCGTCTATTTAGGCGTAAGAGGACAGCCCCTTGTTAGACGGAAGCAAACTTAGAACAGAGGAAAAAGATCTTGAGGCCTTGGGTCCGGAAATCACAAACTGCCCACCATTGTTTTTTCATGTTTGAAATTATTATAAGCTTTTTACCAGACAGATATTTATAATGATATGTTTTCGAGGAAATCGTTTCTATAATTTTACAAAAAAAAAAAAAAAAAAATTGAAAGATGAAAAAAACGACAGCCGTACGTATGTTTGGTTCCTCTAATCGATTATGTTTAGCAGCAGATAGCACTCCAAGAAGAAATTTTAAGCTAAGCCAAACACAATGTACGGTTCAATCAAATCGCCTTGGACAATTCTGCTTGGCAGTTTGCACGTTTTTAAAATTCTACCCGTAAAACTTAAACTTTGAAAACTGGAAAGTGGAAACCTACTTGGCTCTACTTCTATATGACAAGACTCGAGTGTGGATAATGAAATAGAATCCAGCCAGGCTTCTCCGGTAATAGACTCTGAGACCTGGCCCGTAATAGCCAGGCCAAGTAACTCGATTATCCGTTCCTGAACTTGGCCTGTATAATGGGTGTCTAAGCTTAGACAATCAAGGCTTAAGGTCAAGTCAAAAGTGTATATATCATAAGACTGGCTTTGACTGTATATTTGTTTGTAAAGATATAAATTCTACAAATCATAAGCTTCTATGAATTTATGATAATTGGAGATCTTTAATTGACATAACAAAGAAAAAATACGTGCAACCCACTGTAAAAAAAAAAAAAAAAAAAATTCTACACAAACCTTAGCACCAATATTATATGAAAAATATGCTATATTCAATACATAAATAAAGTTTACATTGATTGCTTATTTATACCCCAAATCCAGAGGCGTATTTAACACCAGTTGATGGTAACCACAAGTTTCCTTCAATGAATTGAGCTACTGTAAAATTAGCAGCTTGAGCAGAGTTGTTTAAAGCATGGTAGCCAGGCCACTTAACTCTGCTCCCAAGCCCAGCCCCTGGCCCAAAATTCATGAACTCAGCATAGTACAACGTGTCCAAAGCAAAATCTTGATTCCATTCAAGCCACCCTTGTGGTCTTATAGCATCACTAATGTAGGATTGCAGGATAATGGTTCTTGAATACAGCTTCCAGGGTCTTCCAAGGTATGTAGGAGTAGAGTTAACAAAAGGTAACAAATCTGTATCAGCTGAGATATTGCAGAATTGAATGGAGAAGCCTGTGGGTTGATTCGGGTCTTTGCGACCTTGCGCGGTGATCGTGTTTTTCTGGTTTGATAAGCCTTGCTTGGCTCGGATTTGGCAGTTCTGAAAGACCACAGTGGCATCACCAAATATGAAATCCACAGTGCCAGTGATTTTACATTCCCGGAAAAATTGACGCATTGTGTGAGTATAGAGTGAATCTTGGTAGCCCCTAATTGCACATCGGAAGAAAACTGAGAGGTCAGAGTCGGATCGCAATGCTACTGCTTGGTGTTTCTGAGGCCCTGCTGTGTTCTCAAATGTTATGTCTCTTGCTATAAATCCTCTTCCACTTACAGCTGCAGATTTTAGGACAAACCATTCGATGCATATGAGAATAACAACAATGATGAAAACAGAAAATAGCTATGCAACATAACTCTGTCAAGATCATTACTAAAAATCTTAAGAGATAGAAAGAACATTAATGGTCCCAAATGGCCCCAACCCCAACCCATGCCCTGAAGGAGGTTGACTAGTTGAGCCATGGGGGCATAGGATCAGATCAACCCCTGCATTTATGCTCTAATGGGCGGGCAGGGATGGTGAAGGCTTAAAAACTTAACAAATTCAACCAATAAAACGAAGTCCACTAAAAATGATTTACTCTACTGTACTACTTACCAAATGTTGCTGATCGAAATGTGGTCCAGCCATCAATGAAGCTTCGATTTCCAGATATTACTGTGACATCCATTCCATCACCAACCATCATAAGGTTCCATTTCTTCTTCTTAATTTCCACGTTCTCTTTATATAAACCTTTCTTAATGTAAATTATGTATCTGCTCATGCTGTAATCGGGTGCTGCTGCTACAGCATCCATTATGCTAGTAAAATTTCCAGTCCCATCTGCTGCAACCACAAGATTAGCTGATACCCCATTTGCTTGTAACAAATTTATGTCCTCCCTTTTGAACCATGATGGAAATTGGTTCTTATTTGTTAGTTTCTGGCCAGGATGACCCCCACCAGCCCCACCTCCTCCACCACCTTTTTGGCCACCATTCCTGGTACCTCCTCCATTGGACCTGGAACTGGGACCAGGATGCACCATGGTGAGAAGATCACTGACCAGTGAAGTGATTTGGTTAAGGCTCCCTGCTACTACAGTTTTGACCACGCTACTTGTACCGTCAAAACCATCAATGCATGTCTCCTGATTAGCCATTGCAGCACTCAGCCATGTCCTCAAATCAGAAGTTAGATCACCAGTGCTGTTATGTTTACCTGCAAATAAGTAAATTTTTATAAGACATTAATTGAAAATTAAACAAAGGGCAGATGCAGTTATCCAATACAGTTGAAATTACAGTTAATTACTAGCCACCACAAGAGTCGCATGTAACCACATGCTTCTTATAGTTTCATTAAAACACCAAAGGGGCAAAAAGTGATTAGTAGTCATGACTCCTGTCATGTGCTTCCACCTGTTTTAAACTTTTTCAAGGAAAAAAGTGAGAAGATGCATATAGGGAGTTAAGACATATAGTAAAGTACCATTAGGATTCTGGGAAGCAGACAGAGTCCAGCTTAACTCATCAGCAGAAAAGTCAAGCAGATCAAGGCAATCAGAAATGGCATTAGTAAGTCGAAAATCACCAAAAAAGCTGCCAAACTGGGAAACGATGGAGGTAGCTTTTCTTACAGCATCAATGGTGGTCCTTAAAGAGCCTACAAACTCAGCTGCTGGCACATTTAAGCATTCAGCTCCCAGAAATTCATTGCTACTGCTGGCATTTGAGCTGGTGCACAAACAAAGAGCAACCAGGAAGACCAACAAATGCAATGACCGAGTGGAGAAATTTGGCATGTTTCTGGGAAATAAACAAGGTAATATTTGCTAAAAGAATGAAGATATGTACTACTTAGAAATAAAGAAATAAGATTAGCATGTAGTGAAGATGAGAGAGAGAGGACTAATGAATTTATGGAGAAAAGAGGGAGGGGAGTGGGGAGGCAATAAGGCTATATATGGAAGTTTTGAGAGTTAGATGGGAAGGTGAAGGAATTAAAGAGGGAGGTGGAGTCGTGGAGATGGGGCTTTGGGTGGCATAAGTCATTGTTTCAGTGACAGTGTTGGGTGGTCTATTTATGCTTGTGTGTCGGTGGTGAAAAAAAAAAGTGAGGATTTTTTTTTTGTTAATGCTTAAATATACAAACGAGGGGCATCGAGTCTTGTGTGCCTGCCCATTGCTCAAGGTTTTACCTCTCCTATTTTTTGCTCCTAAGTTTAATCAAATCTTGGTGAAAATTTGTATAAAATCTTTTGTATGACTCTAATTTCCTCTTATTCTCACCATCTTTTCCCAAAAAAATTTCAATGGTAAAATTTTTCTAAACTAAACAAAAAAAAAAACCCTTAATTTTAACTGATTAGTTATGATAGGTCTGGGACCCATGACATATTCATCTGTCTATGAAGGAAGAGAGGGAGATGTTGTCACTTTTAAAATATAATATTTAATACATTTAGATTCAATTTAATATTTATATATTTTTTTATCTCTAAATTATGATTTATTTTATATATAAAAAAAAAAAAGAAAAGGGTAAGGTAAGGGAGGATTAATCATGGTAGCCTACTGCTACTCTAAAATTACTAATTTTTGTGGATTGTCGTGTTAAATGTTGTAAGAAAAAACATTGAATTTAATGACAAAAAATAGCACGTGCGTCTATTTTTTTTATTCTTTCAAAGTAATTTTTTTTAGCTTAACCATAGAATGGGGGGAAAATAAGAAATTTCAATCCAACAAGGAATTCCATCATAATTCCCAATAATTAATAGACAAACACACTCAAACAATATTTTATAGAGATCTGTAATTGACCTATACCTAACTATTTGCATTCCAAAGAAGAAGAGAACCCTCTTGACAACTTCTTCTACTTTCCAAAACTTTTAAAACCTCATTAATTGCTTTCCAGTATACTGTTTCAAGCCTTTTCATGTATATAAAAAACCCGTTAACATGTCTCTATGATCTAATTTAGCATTGCTGTTGCGATTTGAAAAATTTTGATTTGAAAAAAGTGTGTTTGAAAAGTGCTGTGAAAGATTGCTGTAAAAAAGTGTGGTTTGAAATTTTTTAGTGGTTGGCATTGTTTTGAAAAACTGTGGTGTATAATTAAAATGACTAAAAAAGACATAATATTTAAAAATACAAAATAAATTATTTTTAATATTAGTAAATTATTAAGATGTATAAAAAATAATTGTGTGACTTAATAATACAAATCTATACAAAAATAAAATTTTCAAATTTTATTAAAAAATTAAATTATTTAAAATTTTAAAAAAAAATAGTTATATTCTCTTCATATTTTTATTTTAAGTTAAAAAAAATCAATAATATAGAATTTTATATACTTAGAAAAATAAAAGAATAATTTTATTCAAAAAATAAACAAAATTAACTAGGGAATAATTTTGTCATAATTTTATAATAAAAAGGGTATTTGATAATTTTCTCCCCAAATCATGGTTTGCAAACCACAAAAGCTCTATTTTTCTGATTTTTAGTTTTGGTTCAAAATTAACGTTCAAAAAGTGCTTTTACAAAAAAAAGCTAGTTGTTAACGAGTGTTTCGACAGCCAAAAGCAATACTAAACGCAACCTAAGTCTAACGTGAAAACTTTTTTTTCCTTCTAAATTTCCCTTATTTTCCCCCTTAATTTACAACATAATGCTAGAATGCTACAACCAAATATCATATCAAATTTGGACCATAAGACTTATTTGGTAAAAATCCAAATTAAACAATTCATTGTAATTGTCTCCATCGTCCCAGCTATTGTGTCACTATATATAATGAAAGAAATTAAATTCTAAAATACAAACACAAATTTAGTTTTATGTAATTTTGACCATCCATTATTAATTGGCACAATAGAAAGAATCCTTTCGCAGTAAGTAAAATGTGAAAAAAAAACAAATAACATAATTTCTAAGAATATAAATGAGACATGAAGTGTAGCATCAATGGCTTCTTTTTCAAAAGTAGTAAAGGCTCTAAATTAAAGAGAGGGTATATCTTTGCTTTAAATAGGGATACGCGAAACGCGTTTTACAGCTTGCTTCATTGGCTACTCTTCCCCCCTTTTTTTCTTTTCTTTTTTTAAGAAATTTAGATATAAAAGCACAACACGGTTGTATCTGTCTCTTGCCAAAAATCCACCAAATTGTTGGCCGAATATCATATTCCTTCTTCCTCACTGTATATTTATAGCATTATTTTTCAGTTTATCACTCCACTTCTCACGTACTCTTTCATAATGTTGATGTCTTTTTGGAGATGGAGCTAATAAAAGGGTATCAGAATTTGATTTTCGAAACACGTTCCGATATTTAAATCAATGTATATTTCAAAGAAAGTTAGAAGGACAGAAGAAATAAAAGATTTGAGTTAGCTGAGTTAGCGTTTATCTATATTTATTGGGTGTTTGTGAGTTTGACAAATGTAAACCAAATGTCTACTTTATCTAGAATTGTTAAATAACTGTAAGTCCGTCAAATATTATAAACGTAGCATAAATAGAATCTCAGGTGGGTATAACACATAATAATAGTTATCTTTGCTTTGCTTTATTGTCAAAACATAATCTTGGTTAGGGACGACCATAAATTATTAATTGAGCATCTTCGACAACTTTCGATCTTTCTGATCATGTGCATGGATCCATCAGTCTAATCTTTTGAACTTTTCAAAAAGAATTATGGGTTTTGGCCATTTCAATTATTCTCTTCTAGGTGTTCCAAGAAGTATAATAGCAAAAGCATTTGACCATAGATTGTAGGGGACCCCTTGTATAGCTACCAAGCACACCGACTTGGGGACGTGCCAAATTCACTTTGGCTTCATCGAATCTTTAGCTTTCTATTTTGCCATATTTTTCAAAGGGTCTTTTACGTAGACATTTGCTCTCTCTCTTATTTGCATGACAGTGCAAAAATTCCCACAATAATCAGAGCCTATAACTTTTGAATTTGGACAGCTTTCAACTTGGTTAGGATATATGGAAGAAGCCAAACAAGGTTAGGCAGCCGCCATTGTTATTGTTCACAGAATTCTGTTGCATGCCTTTACTTGAAAAACGTTTACGTTGAGACTTTTAAACACAGCTTCACTCCTCTTGTTTCTGACTCTTAATCTAACCTATTAAATACGATCGGAACTAGGGATGGCAAAACCCGATCCGACCGATGGATTTCGCACCGATCCGCTCCGAATGGAGAGGTTTTTTTATGGAGCGGGGTGGAGCGGAGCGGTTTTGGTAAATGCTTGCTCCACTCCGCCCCGTCCCGACTTTTGAAATTACTATTTTATCCTTTAAAATATTTTATATTTTTTCTTATATTTTTAATATATATTAGATATATATACTAAAATCATATATATACTAATATTTTATATCTATGCTTTTAGTATATATGTATTATATATTTTATATTAAAGATTTTTATATACTAAAATTATATTTATGAATAAATTATAATATAATTTTTTACAATATAAAGTTAAAAATAATTAATATAAATTGGGGTGTAGCGGAGTGGAGCACCGTGGAGCGGTTATGGATGTAACTGACATCCATGGATGTGGATGTTTCCAACATCCATGCAAAAGTGGGGTGGAGGTGGATAAGGCAATATCTGTCCCCGTCCCGCTCCATTGCCATCCCTAATCGGAACGGTATTGAAATTTGAAAGGAATCGCTAGTGATGGCAAGGCTAGCTAGATTATAAGGCAATAAGGGGAACATTAATGAGAGAATTTAAAGTATCCAACATCCAACAATGGGTTGCTCGCTGATTAGTCTACAAATTAAACATTAGGTCCAAAAACCCAATTTTACAACCGAATGATAATGACTTTGATTAATATATTTCAAATTTCCATTCAATAATTATAGGTCCAACATGCATGTGATTTCCTTGAAAGTGAACAATAACATATCATTATCTTTAGAATTATGACAAAATGAATGAAATTGCAAAAGAAAATGATATCTTTTGTTCTGATCTGAACTTCATTTTCTAATTTGATGATAAATTGTCTATGGGAATATACAATATATAATTGCTTCAACACCAAAAATACATTGGTAATTTAGAGATGGTGTGCTATAGTTAATTAAATGCTGAATGTTGCTGTCAAAATTTGGTTAAAAATTGGAAAATATATTTTTATAATAGATTTTTTTAAATATATATTATATATAATAAATATTTTATTTCTATTTATATTTATATAAAATACATATTTTTATTTAGTTAAAAATTGTTACTTGGGTTGAGTTTGATTGGGTGAAAATTATTGTTTAAAATTGATGGCAAAAAATGATGAAAAAATGTAAAACCAACTTAACTGATCGAACAAATTGAATTAATTTAGTTACGTTGGTTATTAGGATTAAGTCGGTCGATTCAATTATTTTCTTAAGGGGTCGATTAAGTTGGTTTTCAATTTTTCTCGATTAAACCTATCGATTGCTAATCCCTAACTGCATGTTCTTCAAGATTACTATAAATCTCAGTTTCTTTGGTCAAAGTAGCTGCATGGAACTCATATGGATCACTTTAACTCTCTTTCTTTGCGAGATTGGTTGAATTTTAACTTATTTAATCATAACAAGTTGATTGATCATTTATTTCCTTCATCTTTAATATTTGGTTATACTTGTTGGCCTATCTGAAAATTGCACAGCAGACGAGTTTTTGAAACAGGTCTTGAATAACCTGTTAATGCTTTCAATACTATCATGGCTTGCTTCTATTGCTTGCAATGTCTTCCATCAGACTTTGTTAAGTTGAATGTAGAAGTATCTGCTAAGTCTAGGGCTGTAAATGAATTTGGCTTGAATGAACAGGCTTATGTTCGTGTTCGTTTATTTATTTTTGAGTTTGTTTGTATTCGATTCGTATTCGTTAAGAATTTTAAATTGTGTTTAAGCTCTGTTCGTTTAAAATTGAGTGTGTTCGTGTTTGTTTATTTAATATTCACGAACAGGTTCATTTAAATTAAATGAACTTATTCGTGAACATTAAATAAACATGTTCATGAATAAATAATCAAATATGTTCGCAAACAATTAAAATTATGTTCATGAACAATAAACAAATAAATCTAAACAATTTTAACAAACAAATAAATAAATCAATCAATTTTAAATTATTATTAGATATAAAATTAAAATGTAATTAAATTAAATTAATTATTAAATTATATTAATTATATTATAAATAAAATAAAATAAAATAATTATTTTATGGCCCATTCTACCATTCACACCTCAAAGTCATAAAATCTTTGCTTCTGACACTACAAACAAATTACCATATAGTGACGGTCCAAAAAGCGTTGGTAAAACCCAAAAATCCGTCGCTAAAAGTCCTAAAACTCTATACGTGCGGTCAAAATGGCTATTTCGACAAAACTTTAAGCGACGGTAAAACCCTCTTCGATATAGACCTATACCGACGCAAAAAGCGACCATCGGAATAGGATATATAATCTATACCGACGGTTTAAGGCGTCACTAATGTTACTACTGTCGGTATAGCCTATGTTGGGTTAGTCCATTTTCTTTTTACCTATACCGACGGCTCTGCCATCCGTCTGTATAGATATACCGACGGATTATGTTTTCGTTGGTATAGATATCGTAGATATACATATACCGACGGTCATTTTGCCCGTCAGTATACATATACCGACGGATTTTTTTTCGTGTCCGTCGGTATAGATGTAACTTTAAAATATATGATTAACCTATAGCAATGGCTTTGTCTGTCAATATATATAGAAGTCAAAGCGTCAGTAAAAATAAAATTTTATCATATTTTCTTTTACTAATATTAATATATTTATAATTTAATCCAACATATTTCATATAAAAAAATCATTATAAGAAAGTACAAAATATTTAATAATATTAAAAATAAAACTACAAATAAATTGTCTTAATTATATAACTTTTACAAACTAAATAGAAGTCACAAACTAAAGTCATAATACAGTCTTAAAATTGAAAATTAGCAGTCCAAACACAAAGTAAATAAGCAATCCAAATACAGGTTTTTTTTATCTAAATATAGCTAAAAAATTTTTTTTACCAAAATACCGTTCTTTTCAGATTAATTCCCAAAATCCGCTTTTTTTAAACCAGTTGGGAAATCGCCATGGCCCATGGCGATTTCCCAACTGAAATTTTTATTTTTTTTTTTTTAAATACCAATTGGGAAATCGCCATGGGCCATGACGATTTCCCAACTAAAATTTTCAAATTTTTTCCTTTTTTTCCATTGGGAAATCGCCACCCAAGGTAAGTTCTTTTTTTTTTCTTAATTCTTTTAATAAATAATAAATTTTAAATAAAAATTATATAATTTAAAATTTTAAAAAATAAAGATTTAATAATTTTAATATATAATTTTTATCCATGGTGGTAAAAGTGTTCATGGGCCGGGCCGGGCTCATGTATGGTATCAACACCACATTTGCTTGCCCGAGCCACGGTGGCAATTTTTCAACCTTTATATATATATTTTTTAATTTTATAAAATTATAAAAATTATATAATTTTTAATTTTAAAAAATAAAAATAAAAATAAAAATATAACAATTTACCAAAAATTAAAAAATTATATTCGTAATTAGGCATGCTCATGGGCCAGGCCGCGACCCGAAATTTTTCAATTTCCTTGCCAAGGCCCGGCTCACGGGCCTGAATTTAATTATTTTAATATAAATAGTGATCCGAGCCTAGCCGGACGGGCTACCCAACCCATGAGCAAGTCTATCCGTAATGTCAATCGAATTCTTTCAACTTGTATTCGTAATAAATGGGCCTCCGGGAGAAAGGCCAACCAGAGTGTCGTATTAGTCTGGGCTTGGACAAGTGTTTTTGTAATTTTATTAAATAATAAAATTTAAATAAAAATTATATAATTTTTAATTTTAAAAAAATTTAAATAACAAAATTCAAAAAATTATAAAATATATAAAAATATATTTTTAATAGTGAAATGGACTTTCGGGTCGGCACGACTCGAAATGGGCTTGGACAAGGGAAAAAATTTCGGGTCGCGGCCCGGCCCATGAACAGGTCTAATTACGAATATAATTTTTTAATTTTTGGAAATTGTTATATTTTTATTTATTAAAATTAAAAATTATATAATTTTATGAAATTAAAAAAATAATAAATAAAAATTAAAAAATTGTCATCGTGGCTTGGGCAAGCAAATGTGGTGTTGATACCATACATGGGCCCGACCCGACCCATGTACACTTCTACCACCAAAGGATAAAAATTATATATTAAAATTATTAAATCTTTATTTTTTAATTTTTAAATTATATAATTTTTATTTAAATTTTATTATTTATTAAAAAAAAACTTACCTTGGGAAATCGCCACCGTGGGTGGCGATTTCCCAATGGGAAATTCACAAAATATGTTAATTTGCCCTTAGGAAATCGCCACCCACGGTGGCGATTTCCCAATGGAAAAAAAAAAAAAAAAATTGAAAATTTTAGTTGGGAAATCGCCATGGCCCATGGCGATTTCCCAACTGGTATTTTAAAAAAAATTAAAAAATTAAAAAAAAAAGCGGATTTTGGAAATTAATCTGAAAAGAGCAGTATTTTGGTAAATACATTTTTTTCGCTATATTAAAATAAAAAGACCTCCAAATACATAAAGTAAAATAAGCAGTCCAAATCTCATGAATAATCCTATGGAGCAGCATCTGCATAAAATTGACAAATATTATATAATTAAAAGCAATTAAGTAGTGAAGTCAATATAAAAGAATAAAATAATGAAGTAGTTTACCATCTTCATTTTCATTAACTTGATGACTAGAAGTTGAAGACTTTATTATTGGACGTGGTGACAAATTTGGAACACTATCAGCATCAAGTACCTAAAAAGTATTATATAGAAAATTTAGAGATTCACAACACTTCCATCTTTACGTGTACGAGCATGAATAAATTGCAATATGATTGCAACTGAGTAATAAATATTGCTAACAACATTTTTTTTTTTTTGCCAGAGCTAACAAATGTTGGCCCATGACATTTTATGCTCTTCCATGCTTATGAACTAAGTTGAACCATTAAATGACTTCATTGGCTGGGATAACATTCAATTCAGCAAAATGGAAAGAAAAAAAATCAATTCCAGATTAAGTTTTTGAAAAGGCAAAACGGCATACCAGTAGTTGCTCAAAGAAGAAGAAATAGCATATCGTGCTAATTAACACGAGAACCACAAAATCCTGCTAGGCACTGCATATTTGAGGTAAGCATTTAAATTAGAAAAGAGAAAAAGGCTAATTCTCAAGAAACTATTATGCTGTAGAATAGTTATTAATGTTATACTATAAACTTGCTCAGCAGTGAACTTGATTACCACTAAGCATAGAGTTCCAAATGAAAGAGAACAATGATTGAGAAATTAAACAAAGATCTAATTCAAGCAAGCATTTG
This sequence comes from Fremontodendron californicum, assembly GCA_030761205.1. NCBI lineage: Eukaryota > Viridiplantae > Streptophyta > Magnoliopsida > Malvales > Malvaceae > Fremontodendron > Fremontodendron californicum. Next base: position 2,459,064 of record JAULJL010000006.1, read on the forward strand.
AAGAGAATGCCATTAGATTCAAGTTCATTATCAAAGCGTCATAGTTTAAGATCATCCATTATTAGATGCAAGATAAGTAGATTAATAGCTGATACTACCTCACAGTTTTTGACGGTAAGCTCCGGGAATTAACGTTCTGTCTATTACCCTTTCGAGAAGTAGTAGGAACCCGCAGCAAAGTTACAGGTAAGTTCCTCACTTCCTGCCCACATACATCACAGTTTTTGTTTCCTTTTGTACTAAACCATTTAACAGCGCATGCCTCATGCACAAGTTGTAGGGCACCTTTGCAGCTGCATTCCATTTTGAGTGTATTTTCCTGTTCACATTTATCGAAATAGATTCTGCACACAGCTTCCTCTTCAGGAATCTCCTCATCATTGCTTTCCACAAGAACAAGATCAATTTCATCTGTATCCCCACATGAACAGGAAATCAACGTCAAAACTCAAGACCAATAAACCAACAATAAATGAAGTCAAAAGTTGAAAATACTCAGTTGCAAGTTCAGACCAATTTAAGCAGCTCCAATTTTAGGATAGTTTAATTACTATATGTAAACTAAGCCTGATACTGCAATTAACACAATTTCTGCTGGCTTTTGACAGTATGATTGCAACCTCCTGAGATGATACTTTCATCAGAAAATGAACTTGATACTACATGAGATTTGACTTGTTTAGCAGCTTGACTTCTCATTAAAACTGACACTGTCCAAGAAAAAAGGTAAGAAAAAGAAAAATCTTTGAAAATTTACAATGCTGCAGAAATGATTCTGTAAGACAGATATACTAAATTTTAAACGAAAGTAATATCCAAAAATAGGAAATGAATATCGTACCAAGAGTTTGCTGCAGACCATGAACCATTGGCAGATATCTAGAAGCTAAAGATGGAGTGCTATGTTCTGAGACATTGGGGATTTCCACTAAGCATGTATAAGCAGGAGCATGGTCTGAACCTTCTAATTTAATGTTCCACCCTCCTTTCTACCTACATGAGGGAAGACAGATAAAAACATGTGAACAGAATTACCTACATATTTAGATATTGTCAGATTTGATTTAGAATAACATGATACTTAGTGACCTTTTCAAAATTATGAGCATAACATCAAAACTTAGATGTTTGATCAGGATGACCACCAAGTAATCTGAAAGGGGATAACTAATTTTCAAATTTGAAACGAGTAGAAAGTACTAGGTTAAGTATCTTGTAATACTCAATTCAACTACATGGTTAGATCTAATCTTTGCCTTGGTGCATTTCCAGGTTTCCACCGCTTGTATTCTGTCAAGATGTCGCACTCCTTTACATGGCAGGTTACCAAATTATGTCCCTCTACATCATACTCCTCATGTAAGCAAGACCCAGCATTGAGAATATGATCTATTCTTGTCACATAATTGAATTCTTCGGCACTAGTATGTGATGGGCAGCGTGTAAATGCTTCTCTTATGCAAAGAAGTTAAAGATAGAGAAACAAGTACATAAGAAGAACCATAAAACAATAAAAGCCTTCATGGTAAGAACTCTTCAAAGACAAAATAAATGCTTATCAGTTAATAATGACGAAAAGAAGGCAGGGCTTTTGATAATGTTATAAGAGGTATATTAATCAACTACAATGAAACCAATGTCATAAAGAGAAAGTTTAAACCTGTTTGGATTTTTTGCCCTGAAAACATCAAAGAAATGACCTCCAGATTCCACTAGCATGGATCTAAACCATGTTCTAAACCTACAATGAATTTCAACCGAATTAATTACTTAAAAAAAAAAAAAATCGACTTCGACCTGTAATAAATACTGTCTATAGAGCTGCAAACAATGGTGGCCTCAGACAAGTTACAAAAACCAATCAGAAACTTACTCATTCTTCTCAAAATCTGGTCCTGCATCACAACGATCAATAGCACGAGGAGCAATGTTGACGGCCTTTGGTACTTATAACAAAAAGACGTGTTTTAATTACACTTGACACTGGCCTTAAGCAATGCTCAGCTTCCCAGAAAAGATCGATTCTGTCAACATCAATTGCCCCCAACATCGTGGTGAGCTAAAAAGAAATGGTCCATGAAGCCATTTCAATGCTTAGCTATTCAGCAACACTTAATCAAAGTGAAATAACCAAATTAATTAGAATAAAACAAAAATAATAGTCTCTACACTGTTCTCAACAATTGCTTAAAAATTGAAATAAAAGCGACAGTCGACAGATGACAACCCTTAAAATGCACCGAAATTGTTTAACAAAATTAATATCAAACAATCTAAAACCTTAACCTAACTGTTTAACAATCTAAAACAATCAAATAAAATAAAAATCTTCGAGAGGAAGATAGAAAATAACAAGCAACAATTACCTGTATCTGCGGTCCAACTTTTCAAATCCAGATGTGTGTCCAGCTTTTCAAATCCAAATGAGGAAGAAAATGAAAGGAGAGCATGAAAGGAGAGGCAGACGAGAAATGGGAGAATGAAAGAGAGGTGGACAGAAAGAAAAAAACAAAGGGGGCTGAAATAAACCCTAAATATAACTTAGACCTATACCGACTGTCACAAATTAACCATCCGTTGGTATAGGCTTATTTAATAATAAAAAAATAAATTTCCTCGTCATTAAAAAAAAAAAAAACGAGTTTTTTTCAAATATATGAAAGAAGAAAAGAAACCGTCAGTAAAAATCATATCTATACCGACAACCAATGATAAACCGTCAGTATACGGGGTATTCATATCGACGGCCAATGATAAACCGTCAGTATATGGAGTATCTATAGCAACGGACAACAAAGTGCCGGTATATGTTGATTATATTCTGACGATAACAAAAATCCGTCAGTATAGATCCTTTATACTAATGGATTACGACCGTCAGTATAGGTAAACGTCAGTATCTGACAATTTGTTTGTAGTATTAGTATGAAAAAAAATTATGTTAACTTTACTTGAGACAAAACAATTTTTTTTTTTTAAATAATAAAATAAAATTATTAATTATACAAATAAAAGACAAAATAATTATATTATTATTAAATTATAAACGAACATAAACGAGCTTTAAACAAACTAATAAATGAGTTTTAAACGAACTATAAACGAGCTTGTTCGTGAACATAAACAAACCGAACGCACATCTGTTCGAACTCGATTCGTTTAATAAACGAACATTAAAATTGTGTTCATAATCGTTTATTTAGCTTAAGAAACAAACATAAACGAATAAAAATCGAACTGTTCACAAACGATTCGTCGAACGCTCTGTTCGTTTACAGCCCTAGCTATGCCTAATCAAGGTGATCTAGCTTCTTGTGCTCTATGCAAGGACATTGAAGGTTGTTGGATTTTTTGTTTTAACAAAAAAAACTTGATTGGGGTTGAATTACTATGACTGAAATTTATGCTATATTTATCGGATTAAAACTTGCCATGGGAACATCGAACACGATTACACGAATATTATTATGGAGTTTGATTCATTGTTAGCTGTCCAAAAAATTTTACAGTCTCTTCAAGATAATGATCTTTTTTATCAGGTCATCTATGATTGTAAACAGTTTTTGCAAATGGATTAGAATTATTCTTTTATTCATATATATTTACAGAATAGCCAATTTTTATGCTGACTTTTGAGAAAATTTCGCTTATGAAGGGATATTTCATATTTGATGTAGTTAATTTGAACTCCTCTCCCTTTGCTTTAGTTAGACTTTTGCAACAAAAAAAAAAAAAAAACTGTTGGGAGTGGACCAATATAAATGCAACATTTAATGTTTTTATTCCTTTTTAGGAGAGTCAACGTCTTATCTTTAATCGTTTAGCCCTTAACTTGCCAAATGTATCCTAAAAAAATCTATCTAAAATACAAAAGGGAAATGTGCAAATAGTGAAGTACATTGTTTTTCATTTTTATTTTTTAGAAAATGTGTTTGGTGAATGAAAACAAAAGTTGTTTTAAAAATGAAAAATAGTGAAATATGTTTGATATAATTTCTTATGATATTATCTCTTGCATATGATCTCAAATTTCTCAACTTTATTTATTAATTTCATAATCTGTTGTAAAAAATATTTGAGAGGAAAGAGACAAAAGAGATTATAAATAATTCAAGATATCAAGTATATTTAAAGATAAATAAAAAAAAGAGGTGATTATGAAAATAATTAATATATTAATAACTTCTAATTATAAATATATATATTAATGGTTTCAAAAAATGTTTAAATATGTGACAACTTTTTAATTTGTAAAAGACAACAAAAAAATAATGAACATTCCGTATTTTCATTTGAAAATATATATTTTTTTGTTTTCATATTTGAACCCATTTTTATTTTTATTTTCCAAAAAATGTTTTTATTTTCAATTATCAAACACGTTTTACTCTTGTTTTCCATTTTTTAAGAAAATAAAAACGAAAATGAATTCTGTTTTTTTTTTTAAAACCAAACACTAATTTTCTGTTTCCTTCTATAAATATATATATATATATATATTTGATTTTGTTTTGTTTTGTTTTGTTGGGTGGGCATTTATCTTAATAGGGCCCAAGTAAGTAGTAATTCAGGAGAGAAAGGTTCATCGGGTCGCGTGGGACGAGCTGATGGACATATGGACCCTTCCGTCCTAATTTAAGTTCTCTCGTACACATATAAATCTTCGTACACATATAAATCTGACAATATTGAATACAACACGATTATACGATATAAATAAAATATGAAAAAAATAATTAAAAATATAATATGAAAAAATAAAACGACACGATACGAATACACGAATGTTTTAAAATTTATATAATATAAATTATTAATATATCAAAATTTATATAAAATACTTTTAATACAATTATGATACGATAAAATATATGAATATAATATAAATATAAATACATAAATTATCTGATTTAAAAACCTAGACATTGATAGCCATAGGACAGACTGGAATGAGCAGAATCTCAGTATGGAGCCATTCCTTAGAGTTCAAGTTTATATATGGCCCATATAATCTTAAATAAATATATTTGAGCAGACAGAAATTCCTGTTTCCTGCGAAAGTGCGTTTGCTATAACCTGTCACCGCATGGAAAGAAAGCTGCACAGAACATTATCGAAAGTATAATTTTGTTAATTTATGTAATTATTTTTAAAAATTAATATACAATAAATTTGAAATTCAATTTTTAAAATCTACAATCCTTTTCTCTTTTTCCCAACTTGCTGCCTGTTGCTTTCTTTGTAAAAAAAAAAAAAAAAAACAATGCATAGAACATGTATATTACTCGTCAATGACAAAAACCTATTTGATCATCAGGATATGGTTTTGACAAAAACCTATTTTTTCACAAGTGTGAATTGATCATCAGGTTATGGTTTTGTTGCACCATGAAGTGGAGGTAGATTTCCCAGATAGCCAACATACAGATAGAGCTGGCAAAGCAGGTCTGAACTCGAGAACCCGCTCGAGCCGATTTGAGATCGAATTCGATCCGATCCGAATTGATTAAAAAAATCAAAGGTCCAAACCCGAATAAATCCGAATCCAAAAAAATTCGAACTCGAGAAAATTCGAATCCGAAAAAATCAGATTCCGTAAAAGCCCGAATCCGCTACGATCCAAGCCCGAGATCGATCCTATCTGAAACCCGTAAAAAACCGAATTTATAACCTAAAAAACCCGAACTATAATTATATGATTTTATTTAAAAAATAAATAAATGATAAATTTTTTATTTTTGAAAATGTATTTATAATTATTATATATTTATATCAATAATGTATTATCAATAAAAATAATTAATAGTAAATCTTTAAATTGGATTATAAAATAAAATTAATTTGAAACACATTAAATATACAATTAGATTCTAATGTTCTGTATGATAAATTGGATCACTCTTTAGAGTTTATTATTATAATTATATATCTTAAGTTTATTTCATATGTATACACAGACACATATATGAAAACACACACATATACATATTGCGCCTTATTTTACTCAGGTGAGCGTTTTTTATGTCCTGCGTCTTAGACAATATAAGAGTTCTAGGGCCTAGAGTGCACCTTACGCCCTTAACAACACTGATCAAAATAATTTAATATAAAATAGTTTTTACACGTCATAGTATCCTAAAATTTTTAACTACTAAGGGCTAAGATAAATAATTGACCAATTATTCATATTAAATATTTTTGGTAAATGATAATCGATACTCTTTTTAATAATGTCTGATATTCAATATTATAATTGGTTAATTATTATTCTATTATATGATTAATTGATTATATCTAATGTTAAAGTCAAAATGATCAAATATTAAAATTATATCAATTACTATATAAATTAGCTTTTACATATCAAGATTTTATAAAAATTTAAGTATTAATTATTAAGGTTAAACCAATTAATTAGTACTCTTTTAATGTCTACTATTCAACATTTAATTAAACATTTGAAAATTAGATCTAATGTTATTATGTTAGTATTTATAATGTTATTAAGGTTAAACCAATTAATGTATACAATTATGTATACAATTAGATCTAATGTTATTATGTTAGTATTTATAATTATGTCCAAATAAAAAAATATAAATATAAAAACAAATTCTTGAAAATTTAAAATATTGTTAAAAAAATTATAATACAATGATTAAAACACTTAATAAAGCAAAAAAAAAAAATTTATTGGATTAAGTGACTAAGAGTCCAGTAAGTTATTGGGTTAAGAGAAATTTTTTTTTATATAAATGTTTAGTGAATTTTATTTATAACTTCTTTCCTTCTAGAAGATGTTTTTTAAAATGTAGCCAAATAATTTTTAACTTTTATTTTTTTTAATGTCACTTTATATTTATTTTAACTCATAAAACAAAACAAAAAAATCTTATATAATCATTAATTATAGTATATTCAATATCAAATACTAAAATTATATCAGTACTATATAAACTAGCTTTTATATATCATGGTTTCTTAAAATTTCTAAGTATTAATTATTAAAATTAAATCAATTAATTGGTATTCTTGTAGTGTCTACTATTCACCATTTTAATTAAACATTTGATCAATTAGTGTATACAATTAGATCTAATGTTCTTATGTTAGTATTTTTAATTATGTCCAAACAAAAAAAATATAAATATAAAAAAAAAATTCTTGAAAATTTAAAATCCTCTTAAAAAAATTATAATACAATAACTAAAAAACCTAATAAAGCAAAAAAAAAAATTGTTGGACTAAATGACTATATAAGAGTCCAATGAGTTATTGGGTTAAGAGTAAAAGTCATTTATGTAAATATTTAGTGGACTTTATTTATAACTTGTTTCTTTCTAATGATTTTTTTTACATGCAGCCGAATAATTTTTTACTTTTATTTTTTTAGTGTTACTGTATATTTAATTTAACTCACTTGTAAAACAAACAAAAAAAAAATCTTATATAATCATTAATTATATCTATATTCAATATTAAATATCATAAGAATTTAAAAATATAATTATATAACAATTACAAAATAATAAGAAGTATCAAAATATACAAATTCTTTTTTATTCATACTATAAGTAAATATATCAAACTTATATATTTAGCTTTTATTTGAACTTTTGGACTAAAAAATAATAAAATATTAATACTCAATTTATAAATAAAATTATTATATAATTTATATTTATATAAATATTTATTAATTTTTAAAATTTTAATTTAGTATTTTTGTAAGTGAAATTAATCATTACATTCGAAATTAAAAAAATATTTATAGCTTAAAAAATTTCAAAATTATTGAATCCGTCTAGGCCGGTCTGAACTCGAACCGATCCGAATCTGAAACCGAAATAATCCGAACCTGAAAAAGACCGTATCCGAAATGGCCCTAGTCCGAGATAGCCCGAATCCGAAATTATCCGAACCCGAAAAAGTCCGAATCCGAAGTTATCCGAAACCGAAAATATCCGAGCTTGAGATGATCCGAATCCGAAATAAACCCGAATCCGAATAATCCGAATCCGATGACAGTTCGATCCGAATCCGCCCGTTTGCCACCTCTACATACAGAGCCATACCGCGACTTTACTGGAATTTGGGAAGGCTAAGAATGGAAAAATTATCTCTACTATGGCCCTTACTGTTGGTGTTCCAGTAGCAATTGGAGCTCTGGTACTTTGACATATATCTCTTCTTAATTCTACCCTAATCCCCCATGATTGACAACGCTTTGAATTTAACCTGAAGTATATTTACCAGGTAAGTTTATATTAGCTATATGTATGTATATAGTTTCTTGCTTTGGTTCATTACTTTTGAGATATTAAGCATCACTATATATTGGTTGTGGCAGCTTTGGATATTCTTCAAGCCTATGGTATCAAACTGATGGAGAAAACTGAGTGACCACCATCTCTCAAGATATCGTTTGATATATATTCTTGTCCAGTGTGGACAAATTTCTGGTTTTAAACCAGAAATTTCAATTCAGGACATGATGATGATGGTGATGATCAGTTAATTGGATTGGTTCGATTATCCATACCCTTGAGGTTCCTTTCCAAAACCACAAGGACTGGATAATACCAATCTCTCACAACCAAAGGGCTTTGCAATTATTCTAAAGCATTCATAGATATAATTTATATATCTTTTTTTCATTTTTATCCTATAAATAAAAAAATTATTATTTTCTCTGTTAGAAGAGAGAGGTAACGCAAGATTACAATAATATAAAAGAATACGTGGTTCGACTATTGTGATTTACATTCACGGGAATAGACCCAAAAGGCTACATTGCTGATATTATTGAATTGTATAGAAGTCTATACAGGAATGTCCTATTTATACATGAAGATTCTCACCATCTAAGGAAAGAATCACCATAGTAATAATTAAATAATATTGGAATCGTAATCTGAATCAGAATCCCTAAGATTACTCTAATTACATTTATTAGATTAACACCCTCTCAAACTCAAGGTGGTATTGTAAATACTAACTTGAGTTTGTTAACCAATAAGAGAACATGTGGTGGAACACATGACACAAAAATCTAACGTAATGTAACACGTAGCAGAAACAGTAAGACGTGACAAGAAAACGTGGCGTAACACGTTGCAGGAAAATTTTGGCGTGACGTAACACGCAGCAGGTACAAAAAATATGGCGTAACACGTTGCAAGAAAATCTAGCGTGGCGTAACACGCAGCAAGTATAGAAAACGTGGCGTAACACGTTGCAGAAAAAATTGGCGTGGCGTAACACGCAGCAGGTACAGAAAACGTGGCGTAACACGTTGCAAGAAAATCTGACGTGGCGTAACACGCAGAATGAACAGAAAGACGTGACGGAACACGTAACAGAAAAACACAGGCAGAAAAATGACAGAACACGCAGCAGAACACAGGCAGAAGATCATAACAAACCTTAGTTCTAATACCATGTTAGAAGAGAGGTAACGCAAGATTACAATAACACAAAGGAATACGTGGTTCGGTCATAGTGGCTTACATCAACGGGAATAGACCCAAAGGGCTACATTGCTGATATTATTGAATTGTATTATTGAATTATATAAAAGTCTATACAGGAGTGTCCTATTTATACATAAAGATTCTCACCATCTAAGGAAAGAATCACCACTGTAATAATTACAATAATATTAGAATTGTAATCTGAATCAGAATCCTTAAAATTACTCTAATTACATTTATTACTTTAACATTATCAAGTTACTATATTTTTTGATTTAGTATAGATAGCAATATTACATGTAAGCAACAAATTAATAAAAATTCGGAATTTACTCAATTGATTCATGCAACCACCTTTAAAAAGTAACATTTAATAGGTTTAAAATTTAAATCTCAGCATCTGCTACGGCAACTTTCTTTGTACAAAATTAAAAAAAAAAAAAAAAAAAAAGTAAGAGAAAAAGATGCATAATAAATCTTGATTATTGGTCACTATTCACACATAATCTTAATTTTTTTGCTTTTCCATGTAAAGTAGTCAACTATTAGATGTCGAATGTTTAATCATGTCTGAATTCAACATAATCATAGTAATCATTTAACATAAACAGTTAATAAGGAAAGAAGACCCACCTTAAAGATAGGCTTCAGCTTTAATTGTTTATTTGGAAACTGAGTGAGTTTAATTATTTGATTTCCTAATCCTATGCTGAAATTGGAACTAAAAATCTTTTCAATGTAATTTTTTTATCCCAATATTATAAACTGCCTTTTCAACTGAATATAATGTGGATAACAGTTTAAACCTTCAAATGTAGGAATTATTTAGTCATGGAAGCTATTTCCCAAAGAAAAAACAGTTGTGGAATTATGTAGTAATTATCAGAATCGAGTTCAAACAAAACACTAAACTGACCTTAAACGTTGACTCAATTGATCATATCAATCATGTCCCACCTTAAGATGAAGATGCCACGGATCTGAATTTAAATCTCAATACTTATAACCCTTTTTTTTATTTCTTAGACTATGGCTTCCTATGTAAAAAAAAAAAAAAAAAACAGAAAACTAGATAATATACTACAACTGGAAAAGACCTTTCTCAAAGTTGGATATTGGAACCACTTGATTAACTCAAATAATCTGCAACTTTGCCTAACTTGGATCTCCCTATTGTTTCCCTAACTCAAACTGGACAAAGCATTGCTAAAAAGAAACTGTTATTTCTTGACTGCAATTGAAGTAACCTCCAAAGTCATGAACTTTCTGATTAATCGATGTTGTCGGGGATTCGACAATTGCCTTTCCTGCTTCTTGCAAGTCAAGATGAAAAATAAGAAATGCATTATTTCTACCACATTCCTTCCAGTTTTCTCCTCAGTCAATTAATACACCATGAACCCAATTGGCTGGTCTCCTTATGGTTTGGTTCACCCCGAACAATAATAAGTCCAAAATTTTTGGCACTATCAAATGTTCAAGGTATAAGAAACAATTCACAATAATATGAAGTGGGAGTCTATAGAGTCCACCTTAAAGGATAGTAGAACTAAGAATCCAAGACGCTATTTGTTGCTCCGCTTCTTCCCAGTTATTTACTTTAGTCACCAAAGGATGTTGATCGATCGACTCCGTCTTACACCAAGGATACGAGTTCTCATAATCAAAAAGCAGAACTCTGATTCCAACTTGAGCACACTCAACAGCATATCTAGGGTTATCATCAATTAGAATCTTGGCCCCTAACAATCTGCAAGAGAAAAAAAACTCATCAAGATTCCTTGTCAGCAATAAGTTTCTCCAAGGAATTAAAAAGCTCATCAAGGCAATTATCTCAAAAACATTCAGGTATTCTTGCATCATAAAAACAAAGAAATAATTGCACTTGAGATTATTAAAAGGGATTAATGGATGAAATGAAACCTGACTTTTAAAAGAATCCAGAAGCAATGTTAAGGCCTAAGGGCTTATGGGCATACCGGCATATTTCTGACTTAGGCCTAGACTCGCCATCAAGAGCAAAATGGTTGCCAAAGTGAATCTCCTGGAACAGTCCGGGGTAGTACTTCTCTAACCACTCAATTGTATGGTCCTTAATCACATTCTGCCGAGACCTACTCATATATATATATATATATATATATATATATATATATATATATATATATATATATATATATATGAAAGACCAGATTAGTGCACAGGTCAGAAGTAAAGGCATTATTAAGGAAAAATAATATGCATACATACGTTACAACTGACAGGTTACAAAATCTTGATAACTTATGAAGCGCCCTCTGAGCACCTGGGATGGGGTGGATACCTTTCTTGAAAAATGGCGACTTGAAGAACTCATGGACACGGATATCAGCTGTCAAAACAAGAAAACAGAAAATGTTCTGAAGAAATCCTTAGCCCAAACAAACTCAATGAAAGAAACTCATATTAAACAATTAGAGTATTTGCAAAATGTTGAACCATCAGCAAATTTGTGCAAAATTTACAATTGATACATATTAAACTTAAATCTGATATAATTCCATTTCTCCGAGGAAAAAAATTATTCCTTAAATCACTTTCTATCATGGATCCACTTTGTCTATTTATTAAAAGTTGGAATATCAAAGAACAAACCCACAAAAGACTCCACCTAGGCTGATAACTTTTTATGCAGTGACCAAAGTAAATGAAACTTTACCTTTCATCTAAAACAAACAGCCAAGTTTCAGCGCACTTTATTATAAAAATTTGACTGAGTTATTAAGACAGCAGTAATAGCATATTACTGAATGCATTTTGTCAAATGAATTTAATGAATTATCCACAAAGGAATCAATCAGTATGTCTAGTGATACCTTCTTGACGAGAACAGTTCCATATCTGTAACAAAAATTAAAGGTGCATCAGAATACATATTAAAGAAAGGAAACTAACTTCCGAACAACAGATTATTACAAAAGACAGAAAATTATACAAACAACAAGAGTAAAACTACTAAAGAGGAAAGACCCCAACCACAGAGTGAACTATCAAGTACGTTAGTGCAATTTAAACATGGAAGCAAATCGATCTCACGTTATTGAACAGAATGACAGCATTAGTGTAAGCGGTTAGCAGAATTCACATTGAAACTATTCGCAAGCAAATGAAACAAAAGACCGGACTCTTTTATAAACCCCCTAAAACCTTAGCCAGCGCCCAGCAGCTAACACCAATCATATCAAAGATCTTCATGGCACAAAAATGAGCCTTTTACTCCTGTAGTTTTTCCTAGATGCTCTACAATGGGTTTTTTTCTTTCCTTCCAGCGACCTTGCTAGCCTTCCTGTCCTCGGGAAGAGCTAGAGTTTTTTCTTTTTTTTCTTCTTTCGGTCTTCGCTTTCTAGCAAAATTAGTGCTTTCATACTCTTTAATTTCACTTAGTCAAAATTCAACACTATTTGACTTATACCACCAAAAAGAATGTCAATTATACTTCACTACTTTCTAATATCTTCGCAACAAACAACAAAATTATAAAAGAAAAAACAAATCGTAAAAAATTCTTACCTTGAAAAACTCGTAAACATGGTACTCAGAAACTGAATGATTTAACGAATAACGATCCGCTATAAATATGTTCAAAGCCGACACAAAGTTTCCTAGTACTGTTTATACCAGAAAACAAGAAAAACAATAATAATTACATTAGAAAAATACAAATTTTTTCAAAAAAAAAAGCGAAGAATTGGCATGAAAAAAATTGTACCTTCGTCGACATCGACAGCAACCGCAATTTTTTCAGGCAAAGGCTTCTCGGGAAAGTCAAGAGGGTTCCCTCTTTGACACGCGCCACGAGTATCGGTCGCCGACTTCGCCATTTTCTGGGGTTCATTATAGCTAATAATTTCTAAATCACGCGCCAGTTGGGGAGCAAAGGCGCGTGCTTTCTGATCCCAGGTTCTACGCGTATCCTCGAAACAACTTTTGATAGTCAAATTTAACCCAGCAGTGGGTTTGTTACACTTGACACCACCGCCGCCACCGACATTGTAACTTTCGAGCGAGTCGAATTTGCCGAGGAACTGGAAGCAACGGCGTTGGTCGTTGGGAAACGTGTGGAGTTGCATGAAAAACGGATCGTTACGGGCTAAAAACGCCATGAACTGAAAATTTCCGTTATGGTTAAAATTAGAGATTTGGTTGAAGAAGAAACGAACACTGTTGCTTTGCTTCTTTAACATAACGAAGCTTTATACATTCCAACATTCCCCAAGAAATATTTCTCACAAAAAAATGGAACGAAATAATGATGATTTTGCAGCAACAAAAAAAAAAATTGGGTTTAATAAATCGATTAATAATAATTAATTAAAAGTAGAGGAAAAAAATAAAAGAAACCCTAAAAATGTAGTTTTCTGATTTGGGGGAATTGAAAAGGGAGAGACGGAAAAAATAAAGAAGAGGGTTCGCGGCAAACCCACTTATAATAATAATAATGGAATAAAGAGCGAATATAATGAATTAATTATAGGATATATATTTTAAAAGGTTTAAAATTAAAGGAATTTTGAATAAAGTGGAGAAGGAGAAATATTTTGGGAGGATAGCAAGAAAAAAGTCGAAAAAGAAATTGCGGACAAAGAGAGAGGAGAGGACGACAGCGTCGGCAGTGGGAATCTGAATTATCTGGGAATTTTTAATTTAAGATTATTTTTATGGTTATAATTAACGGTTTAGAAATTAGAATTAAGCTATGGGGGTTTTTGGGGCTGAAAAAATGGAGATTGAAAAATGGGAATTGAATTTGCATGAAGATTTATACTAAGTTCGGATGAAGTTAGTAAAGCAAAAGAAAGAAAAGGAGAAGTGGGGTTTTAAAAGAAAAGAAAAAGGATATTTTTTTTGAATAATTAAAATGAATAAAAAAAAAAGCAAAAATTACGTCCTTTTTCAAAAAAATTTGTTTTGTGTGTGTGTTTTATGATCAAGCAATTATCATTTATCAGGGTTGTTGGAAGGAAGTTGCTGATAAACTGAACTTCATCAAAAAAGGAAACGTGTGTGCTTTGCTTATTTATCTTTTTTAAAAAAAAAAAACGTGTGTTTGCTGTGCGTTGCAGCCGAGGACCTGATAGGCATTGCGCAATAGGCCCAGCTAAGGCACGCCGCTCAACGACACCAATTTGATGATTATATAATATATAAAAGATAATTATCCTATATTTTTTTATATAAAATATATAATAATTTTTTAATTTTATTTATAAAATTAAAAATTTTATATAAAATTATAATTCTAATATGTATTTCTTGAATTGTAATTTTAAAGAGAAACCCGAAGCCAATTTGTCAATTGGATTTGTATTTTATTAGATCTTCTTCTTCTTCTTGAATATGGTTTACATTTTGGGCATTGCATATCTGCATTTCTTTTAGGGCAAACTTTGGGCTCTTACCATGATGGGCTATTCACACCTTTGGCAAAGCTCTTACATTGCCCATAATCCAATGCATATTTGAAGCTTCCATCGTAATTGAAGATAACCCACCCCTAGTGCCTCTCAAAGTTTCACGGCTCAACGCTCTTGTTGTCTTCATCAATGGAGTTAAAAATATGTAAACATCGCGTCTTGGGTTGTCCACGCCTTGAATTATGCGGTTGAGAAGGCCTTGGTTGAACCTGCGGACATTGTCTATGTTTCAATTGGGGTCACCATCAGTTGGCCAGCCAACTTCTCCAATAGACCTGTCCACAGATCGGGTAATCCGTCCGATCTAGTAGGTCCGACTCTTATTGAGTCGGGTTTGGACAAGGTATTTAATAATTCGGATCGGCCCGATTCAAATTACTATTTATTAAATAAAAAAATATTATTTTATTTAAATTTAATTATAAAAAATATATATTAATATAAAAAATAATTTTTTAATATTTTTGAATAATGAAACGGACCTATACGGGCCGATCCAAACCCAACCCGAATGAGCTTGAATAAGAAAAAAAAATATTTTTCGGGTCGCGGCCCAGTCCGGCCATGGACAGGTCTATTCTTCAATGATGACGGGCATTTGTCCAAAACCATTATTTTGAAGAGCTGAAATAAGGGTGTCAAAGTTGGCATCATAAACATTGGTGTAAATGATTAAGGGTGTTCATTATTCGGTTTTAACCGAATTAATCGACCGAAATCTAATTTGGTTCGGTTAATCGATTAACAAAAAAAAAAAATTTGATTCGGTGATCGGTTAAGGGTTTTGATAAATTTCGGTTTTTGATTAATTCAATTCGGTTAAGCGAAATTAACGGAATTAACCATATTAGTTGGTTGGTTGGATATATTATTATGGATAGAGTACAATTAGTTTGTTTGACATTTTGGTTGGATATAAATCATGTATTAAAAATAGATTGTAAAATAAATTAAGTATTTATTTCGGTTAATCGAAAATCGACCGAATTAACCGAAATTATTTCGGTTCGGTTAATTCATCTTTTATATTATTCGATTCAGTTAACGGTTAAAAAAAATAAAATAAAAATTCGGTTAATTGAAATTCAATTCAGTTATTAACCGAATTAACCGTTTGAACACCCCTACAACCAACAAAAACCCAAAAATAAAAGATAATAAAATTATAATAAAATCCAAATATCAAACATATTTTAACATATTAAAATGATGGAACCGGTCACAAGTGGGCTAGCAGTGTTATTGAAGAAGGCATATTCTTTACGGAAATTAGGATCAGCTTGGAGACTAAAAAAAAAAGGGTAAATTACATGTGTTATTATCTAAAATTCTAAAATCTAAATACACCTTAAAATACTCAACTCAAAATATTGGAACTCAAAGTTAAATTTCTTAAAAGCTTGTAAGAAATTTGGTATTCCAACCATAATCTGGATACCCGATCTTCCTTAAGCCTTGAGTACTCCAGGATCAGCTTCAAACAGCTTCACTTTGTTGAATCCATTTTCTTTCTGGAGCTTTACAGCTATGTTTTGTGGCATCAGTGTGTTGATTGCAACCCCCAGTTACAAGCCAGGCCTAAGAGACACCCTTAGCCAAGTCTTCATATCCAAACAGGCAAAGAAATTAGAAGAACCATAACATTCAGAATTGACCCATTTTTGGAAACGAGAATCACTATCCGAGTCTCAGGTTTTTTTTTTTTTGGGAGGTTTGTTTTCATGTTCTTGTATATCTAGCAGCCTGAAGTTTAAAGCCGTATAAGGTGGAGAAAATGTGCTTTTACGAAAGGGAAAAGAAAAGGGCAGGAATTACATAAAGATTCAACAAGGAACTGGATTCCAAGGAAAACCCTAAGTTTAAATCATCAATCAAAAACATTAATTTAAGGCCAGAGAATATGTAAATTAAGAAAGGTATAGAGTGAAAATGTTTTACGTGTAGCTATTCATTGGAGCCAAACGGTAAAACCAACATGGAAGGAATGTATGCAAACTATCCAAGTAGGATCTTTGCCTGGTCTATAAAGTTTCATCATTCATAGAAAATCTCTTTCTTATCCTTCAGTACTTTGTTATATTCAGCCTTTTCTTAAAAACTGGTTTAATATTATTGCTTTGGTATTGATTTCTGGAAGATTTCCCTATAAAATTCGTGACAATAGATAGCTTCATAGAATTCAATTAACCCTTTTGACCATTTCGGATACAATTCCAAATGGAAAATACCTGGCCCAGACTCTTGTTTAGACCTTAAGCTGCTCTTGGTCTCAGGCCTGAAAAGATTTAGGTTTTAGATTCGGGCTGATCAGTTTGCATGACCAACTGATCCAGTTTTCGGCTATTCGACTTGGATCTATTTAATTTTTTTTTAATAAGTTTTCTATTATCCAAGAAGCAACAAAACTGCTACAGATTACAATGTTTGTACAAGCAGATTAGCAACTAGTTACAAGCAAAATTCAAATTCTATGCAGCACACAGTTAACTATTGACATAATTCACTTTGACCTTTACCAGTCCAGATAAACGCATGGAGACTGTTTCCTTGATATTCTCAGTAATCTGTCTCCATTTGCTTCAGTTTGATGGAAGAGTCTGTTATTCCTCTCTCGCCATACCAGATAAACCAGAGCATTCCATAAAATGCGAAGTATAAGGGTGACCAATGTTCCTCCTCTGAGTGTGCTGGAGGCCATTGCAGCTCCTCATTCTAGTCTGCAGCTCTTCTATGAATCTTGCACAGATCCATTACTCATTGTCATACTGGTTTGGAATAATCGCAGCTGATGAATAAATGGTCCCTAGACTCCTTTTCTTTTTTACAAAAAAGACATTTTTCCTCCAATGACATGTCCCAATAAGTAATCCTGTGTCCGTGGTGGATAATTTGTTGAGGATTGCCATCCAGATTATCATGGAGTGCTTTTGAACCAAAGCAGTTTGTGCCAAGTTACCTTCTCGCATTTGGGTCGGATTTTATTCCAAACAGCAATCACTGAATACTTGTCCCCTGAAAATGACCAGATAGTGCCCCATGTTGATGCCTCACAATTCTAGAAGCTACTTCCCTTAATTTCATAAGTTTTTTCCAATTTCAACTGCAATCACTTGGATCCATTATTTTCATAACTTGGATCCATTTGTATATTTCACATGTTCTCCTTTTTACCAAAATAAAAAAAAAATGATAAAATTTAAGATTTTTTTTTAATAAATCTGAACTCTTTAATAAAAGAGAAATTATCTGATCTATCTTAATCAAAATTTTTAAATTTTATAAATAAAATGATATATATTTTTTAAAATATATTAAATTTTTTTTACCATTAATATATCAAATACTACTTTTTACTAAAATAAATATGAGAAATGTTAAATTAAAACTTTCCAACGTCTTAATGTCTTAAAGTTTAGTAGCATACATTTATTATTACACAAAGTCGGGTCATATTCATTGTTAAGAAAACTTCATGAGAGAAAATAATAAATCCCCCAAAATCTTTCTGACAACTCAGGTAAGCAACTGCAATACCTATCTTTTATGTTAAAAACGGCATCGTTTAAGGACTAAAAAGTGAACTGAAAGGAAAAAGAAAAAACAAAACCATGAAAACAACTGAAAAGAGGAAAAAAGGCATGTGAGTGTTGTCGGTGAATGAAAGACTCCCGCTTGAAAAAGCAGAGAGGGACATATGATAGATCCACATTTGCCTCAACTGTTGAACTAGGGTCACTTTCTCCTACCTATTATTACTTCTCAAGTCTCAACTCTTATAGGCCTATATACCCCATTCTCTCTTTGTAGTTTGTCCCTTTCTTTCATTCTTGCACTTGAAAAGAATTCTTTGCTGATTTTCTTTTTCTTTTTTTTCTTGAAAGGGTAGTCTTTATTTGTGGCGTGGAATGGAGTTATTAGATCCCTATGTGCCAGCACTGCAAGAAGAAGAAATGAATCAATGATGGTGAACTTCAACTAAAGTTTACTTGATTTGCTTGCATCTGGGTGTTCATTAGATTTTTGTTCTTTTTTTTTTTTTTTTGGAGTGATGCTTTGTCTAAAGCCAGAAGCTTTGGATGAAGACCAAAGTCCTAATAATAATAGAATCAATGGGAATGGAAATTGCAATGGGGGTAATAATGGGGGTTTTATTCTACCGATCAACTGGTGGGTCTTTTTCTTCTTCCTCCTTGCTGCTTATGCTTTTTTCTTTTTCTTTTTCTTTTTGGTTTTTTTTTTTTTTTTTTTCTTTTTTGTTTTGTTTTTCTGTTGTTGTAATGGTAAATGCAGTATGGTGGATGGTGTTGCAGGGGAAGCTCTATTAATAGATATTTGCAATGGAAAAGTGGCAAGGTTTGGAGCAGGTCATTTTCAGCTGGGGATGACCCTTGTAACTCTTGTTCTGAGTTGGAGGTAATTTGCAAAGCTAATTTTCCGCTTCCAATTTTATGGTTCTTAATTTTCTGAATGCAAATTATTATGTGGGGAATTGTTTCTTTTACTGTGCAAACAAGGAGTTCTTATAGTGTATCTATTTAGACTTGTTCAAGATTTTTAGATTCTGAAATCATGTTGTTTACCAGGATGCTAAGCCCCAGGAAAGGAGTGGACAAGAGACAAGTGAGCAGATGTGTAATTATAAATACCAGCTTGAACAAGAAGTAAGAGGACTCTTATTTGTCTTTGCATATTCCCTTTCTTTTGCAAGTGATGAAATCGGTTTCTTTCATTATATATTTTTTCCCTTCTTCTGTTTTTCTCCTAAAAAAAGATGTTGGAGATTGCATGTTGAGTTTTGGATTAAGGTCATGTGGCTCTTTAGTTGTTCAAAGTTAATGCCACCTGATTCTTTGATACATAAAAACTCCAGTCACTGTTGTAATTTACGATTTTTTGAACTCGTATAAGTCTGAAAAGTTCTAAAGAAGTGTATTAGGCAAGGT
This sequence comes from Fremontodendron californicum, assembly GCA_030761205.1. NCBI lineage: Eukaryota > Viridiplantae > Streptophyta > Magnoliopsida > Malvales > Malvaceae > Fremontodendron > Fremontodendron californicum. The sequence goes on from JAULJL010000006.1 coordinate 2,478,933, forward strand.
AATTAAAATGTTAAACAGAAAATTAGTGTAACATGAGACAAGGGATAGGCTATGAATTAGTGAATTCTAGAGCATTTTCCTTGGCTCTCTTTTTTACTAAAACCTGAGGCTAGATGATTGTGCCTTAAGCCACTGAACTCTTTTTTGGTCTACAATTCTACATCACTTCACTCCTCATCTACATAAATCTTAAGCTTGTCGAAGGTTGATTCAGATTTATTCTGCAAGGAAGCGAAGAAGCATTGGCATTGCAGTAGACTTGATTGAGGGGGAGAAAAAGGAAACATGATTAAAATGGATGTGATTAGGAGAGCTTTGTTACTAACACAATGCAGTTTACTCCTAGAGAGGGAGTAACAGTGTGCTAATGAATGATTATTAAAGTGCCATGATATTCAAGTTTTGAAATTTTTTTTCTTAAGAGGGCCAGTAACAGCCAACTCTGTGCAGGATTGATATCTCATTCTCATGCAACATGCTACCACTTGGGTAATACAGGTTAAAAAGTTGCAGCAGCAGTTGCAGGAAGAGACTGATTTGCACTTAGCACTAGCAAGTGCTGTTGAACACCGTGGTTCACCTTCTCCTACTTCTCCGGGCAAGCTTCCAGATAAGGTCAGCCTCCCTGTGCGTGGTTTCTCTTCTATTTTTATGTTCTTTTCTCAATTTCCTAAATTTGGATTTCAGGCCCAGGAGCTTTTAGATAGCATAGCTGTTCTGGAGATTACTGTATCAAAGCTTGAGCAGGAATTTGTTTTTTTACAATATCAGCTTAGTCAGGAGAGGAACGAGCGACGTCTTGCTGAGTACCATTTAAAGCATTTGCCATGTCCCACAACATCACTTTTCGATAGCTCTCTGGCTTACTTAACAGAACCAGTACTGTCATCTATATCCTTAAAGTGTTATGCTGGTGATTCTGTGGCTTTGAAATAGTTACAATTGATTATCATATTGAGTTTACTCATTGGCTTTTCTATGCCAACTTGTTCAGAATAATACATCTGCTGTACATTCCTCTAGCCAATTGTTTCTCTTATTCTGCAGAGGTAAAGGGGAAGCTGATTAACAATCTATGTTATGTTTCAGCTTGCAAGGCCTTGCAATGAAGAGGAAGCAGAAGAAAACATGGATGATATGCCTCTGCCGGAGGCTGTTATAGCTAACAGTTATATTGTGGAGAACCTTTGGCATCATCCTAATCAGCTATCTGAAGAAATGATCCTGCGTATGAGAGATATTTTCATCTTCTTAGCAGATTCATCCAAGCTTTCTTCTTCAGAATATTTGGTGTCACCAGCTTCACCTCACTGTCCCCTTGCCAATTTTTTGGCATCTTCCTCAGACTCACCCATTGCAACTTCCTTAGTAAGGAGTCCCTCAGGAGGTGGTGCATATGATCCATATGGAGTCGACTGGAGATGTAGTATTGGGACCTACAGCACAGCAGTTGAAGTCTCATGGTTGTCTGTTGGGAAGAAAGAACTTGAATATGCCGCTATGGCTCTAAAAAGATTCAGGTCAACTATTTTAACTCCTATTTTTACACTAGTCTTTATATCCTCATTTCGTTGGCTTCTAAGCACTCACTCTTAGAGTAGGAAAGTGTAATTCATGGAACTATTTTATCATAAAACCTTAAGTAGAAAGGCTTTAGGCAGTGAGACTGACCAGTTATTGCTTTTATTGTTCCTCTTTGTTTGCCTACAGATTGCTTGTTGAGCAGTTGGCCAGGGTGGATCCATCTCAAATGAGTTACAATGAGAAGCTGGCATTTTGGATTAACCTGTATAATGCTTTGATTATGCATGTAATACGCTTCTAACTTTCCAATCTATGCATTGTACTCTCTCACTCTCTCTCACATATGAAAACAATATATAGACACACTCTAAGCTTAGATAACTTGGGATTCTATCAATAGATGGGGAGTCTTGGCAAGAAGAAGCGCACACAGTTTTAAGACCTATGTTGCTCCGACTCTTCATTTTTCTTGAACTTGAAGTACCAGTGTCCGACGCATATCCGAACATGGGTATGGGGATATGATCCTCCAAGGACCCTCTAAATACATGGAAATCTTGGAAAATATTGAACATACCCGTGTCGGACACATACCCATGTCCGACACTCACACCCGAGTCCGAGTAACATAGTCTAAGACCTCAGTTTCTGACCATCCTGTGCATTTTCATGACATCTAGATCAATAGATACTACTTCTTAGGCCTTAGTTGAACTAGATATGTCTGATTTTTTTTTTCTCTTTTATCTCTATTTCTCAGGCATATTTAGCATATGGAGTTCCAAGAACCGATATCAAACTATTTTCCTTAATGCAGAAGGTTTGATGCTGTAATTTTTCCTCTTATCCCTCCACACTTCCCCTCTCCTCCCTTCTGTATGCTGCTTTGAACAAATGCTAACTGCACGGCATAATAACATGCAGGCTGCCTACACTGTTGGAGGACTCTCAGTGAGTGCAGCTGACATTGAATGCACTGTTCTAAAAATGAATCCTGCTACTTATCGACCGCAAATTGTATGTATAATTACTCCATTTATGTACATTTACTAGCCCCTTGCAATAGAATTGTTGATGATGCAATAGTAGCTAATCCTTTTGACTACAAAAAGAGAGAGAGAGGATTGCAAATACCAGTACTTAGAAGTATTGGCATCTCTGGAAAGATGGTAAATTAGCTTAATAAAGAATGCTCTATAATAACTTTGTGGGGCTTCTTTCATCAAGTTTTTAAGTTTTTCGAGATTAGTCCTACTTTCTTTTTCTTTTCTCCAAAGAGGAAATCCATTTTTTTCCCATACCCCGTTTCCCTTTGTGGGGTTATTTTCTTCTCTTTTTTGTATTGGATTATTCCTTGACAGTATTCTAATTATAATCATTTTTAGGCTGCGGTTCTTGCACTTCAGAAATTCAAGGCTTCTGACGAACTGCAGAAGTATACGATTGATCATCCTGAGCCTCTACTTTATTTTGCTTTAAGTTGTGGGTTGCATTCTTCACCTGCGGTAAGATCTCATTCCCCTTCTAATATTTTGAGTGTCTCTTTGTTATATTATAATATGTTGAAAATTCAGTAATAATGAACTTTCTGATTGATATAATTGGCTTATAATTTTTACCGACTTTTTCCTGTTGTCCTCGTTTTATAATCAGGTGAGGATTTTCAGGCCTGAAAATATGAATGAGTTGCTAAAAAGATCAATGAAAGATTACATTCAAGCATCTGTTGGTATAAGTAACAAAGGGAAACTATTGGTGCCTAAATTGTTGCATTGTTTTGCCAAAGGAGTTGTCGAAGACTCACTTTTACCCGATTGGATTTGTCAATTCTTATCGCCACAGCAAGCTTCCATGGTTAGAGACTGTTTATCACGTAACAAATGGAGGCTCCTTGGTGCTCGAATCTTCTCTGTCTTACCTTTCGATTCAAGGTTTCGCTTTCTCTTCCTATCGGATGATTTCAATTCCTTTACCTCTACATGATAAGACCAGCCACCCTGAAAAAGTTTTGGAAAACAGATTGTAGAAACTCATGCTTTGACTACCAGAGCAGGCAATTCTTCGACACAACAGCTTTATCAATGTCACCTAATATGCCTGTAATGCTTATATTTGTTGGTCCTAGTAGAATTAGCAAGGATCACATTGTACAGTAGTAGTTGCCCGTGATGGAAATTTTCTTACATGAACTAGAATGTTTGGGTAGCCAAATTAGAAATGGAACTGTGAAGTTGTAAGAAACTGCTTTTCAACTTACAGATGAGTTGCTAATTTTCACCGATCTGATCTTAGCATTATTGTTGAAAAAAGTTTGAGTTTATGAAAAAAATTTGAGTTTAAAAAAATATGATTTAATTTTTTTAAATATTCAGCATTATTGTGAAAAAATATTTTGAAAAATTGAAATACTAAAAAAAATATGTTTAAAATAATATAAGTTTAGAAATATAAAAATAATAAAATCATTTTATCCAAAAGTTAACTTTCAAAATGTAAAAATTTTATTTTCTTGGTATTTTAATTTAGATTGTCAAAGTTATGATTTTAATTACAAAAGCTAAAAAATTTTACCCGTTTATAATGAAATGTAACTTTTAATTTCAAAAGTTGTGCCAACAATAATATTAAACGGGACTTCACTTTCGTGTTCGTTCATAAAAATGCAGCAGAAAATCAAATAAATAACGTGTGAAAATCAAATATATTCATCCCTATAACACAAAATTTTAATAAAAAAAATGGTTTCCTATTTGCAACTCTGGTATAAAGATCAGGATGGTTGAAACAACTTCCCATATTAATTCTATGCTACCCGGAAAAGAACGGACGATTGCAAGAAAATACAATTGTCAATTTTCAACCATCTATTTTTCTCACTCAGATAACATTAATAAATGGCTAAGATCCTATGGACTGTGCAGCAACGGCTGAAAATCATTCCTCGAAAGCAGCTCAACAAAATAGCCATAAATTATCTCTCATGGTAGGAGAGCTTTCAACTGTACCCTAAAAAGATCACCAAGTGCTCCACGAACATCCATCTGAACAAATAAAGATACGATTGGTTACAACAAATTTAAAGAATGAGATGTCAATTTGTGGATTATCTAATTTAGAAACAGATCGGCAAACTTATTAAACATCACTAATTAAACATGACCAAAAAAAAAAAAGAAGCAAAAATAGCCTAATATCTGCACTCTCACGCAATATTGTCAAGGCGTGCGCCCGCCTTAAGGCTAGATAACAAAAAAATCTCAAACCCTTTCAGGCGAGGCGCATTTGATCAAGCGCACGCCTGATGCGTCTAGACGCGCTTTTTTTGTAAGGCAATAGGTACAAAAAAAACCGCATGAATAAAGTTCTCTTTAATTTTTAACTTTTTTCATTAGATGTACCTTTACTAGTAAAAAAGATAATAGTATCAAACTCTCTACTTCTCAATATTTGAGTATTCAACAACAGACATGAACTATAAGAAAATCATGCATATTGGGTAACAAAAAAAAAAATTTGAATGTTTTGTACATAAACTGGATCACTCTTTAAAATTTATTATCATAATTATATATCATAAGTTTATTTTATTTATACATATATATATATACACACAGACATACATACATACAAAAACACACACACACACACACACACACACACATATATATATATATATATATATATATATATATACAAAAACACACATACATATTACGCTTTACTTCACTTAAGCAAGCGCTTTTTTTGCGCTTTGCGTCTGAGACAATATAAGGGTTCTAGCGTCTAGAGTGCGTCTTGCATCCTTGATAACACTGCTCTCACCAAATGGGATACTACATGCTGAGGTTTTTTTTTACGTGTTTTACCGGATCTAGCCAAGACTAACAAAGAATCACTTCCACATTTAGTTGACATTGGTCTAACAATACAAATTTGAAGACTTATTGCAGAGAAATACATTAATCAATTACACCCAAGTCAAAATAAACTTTTTGGCAAGTGATAATGTCATCATCATAGACATAGTGCTCCTTTTCCGATGAAAGATTGGCACTATAAACAGAAGTGACAAAATGAACACTAACCTGAAAACTCGTACGAAAAACTCAAACCCACCAAAACCTGATTTGATCAAAAAAATCAAAAACCCGAAACTAAAATGGCACGAGTCCGAAACAATCCGAACCCGAAGTGGACTCAACTATAAACCCGTAATAACCCGAATGTAATGCTAAAAGTAAGAACGATAAAATTGTAATTAAATAATTTTTTATAAAACAAACACTTTAATTATCAATTTTTTTTTACCCATTAAAACAAGATAAAAAGGCAACTTGCTTCTAAAAATTCAAATCAAAAGTGAAAATAAGATCTTTCCATTGTAACATAAAAAAAAAGACGTAAAACCTGTCGGAATCCAAAATAATCCGAATCCAATATGACTCGATCCGAACCCGTCCGAACTAGCCTAATTGTCACCTCTAAGTATAAATGTTTTATCAGTAAATTTTAAGAGCCTTATCAACGAAGTAAATAAAATAAGCTAAAAAGTACATTTTATAAATAAAATAAAAAATCAAGAGGTGTGAAAGTCCAAGCTGTTTGTTTGTTACCCATTTGTTTCGTTATGCTGTTTTTTTGTTGTTAGAATTGAGCTACAAATGAGTGAGCCTTAGGCAATGTATAAATTATCGCTCAAGTCTAGAGTTAGTTGAAGCCTTGTATTCAAGTTGGGCTTTTTCATTTATTATCAATTAGTTTTCTGTTGTATGCTTAATTTCAAGAGGTCAATATGCGGAGACGAAACCGTATGCAGAGTAGTGGTGATTAAGCAATACAAATATTGTGCCAACTCTGCAGGAGCAGTGGTGAGGGCAAACAAAGCAATCTTAATTAGAGATAAAATGCCTCAAAACTGAATATATTGCATACAAACTTGCAACTAGAAATCTATTAGGAGATCTACGGTACAGGCAAAGAGAGAGGGAGATTTACCTGGTCACAGCAAACAAGTTTTGTAAGATAAGGATAGAAATCCCTGAGGTGTTTTCTGAAAATCTTACTGTTCATGAAGCACATGCCTCTAAGCACCTGCAAGAGCAAAACGAACAGAGATTCTCTATTACCACTGCAACTAATAGAAGTCACAAGAGCAAAGAATCAAGTTAACATTCATATCCACTCCAAGAATGAGGTGATCTTAAAGCAAGCTATCTAATCATCCAAAAAAAAAAAAAATCATTATATAATGTGACCACTGAAAGAATGACGATGAGGAGATGTTCGCTTCAAAGCACTAATAGTTCAACAAGTCTCCAGCAGAGACAGCAAGAAAAAAAAAGGGCAGGATCCAGCCATTCATGATCTTGCACTAATATAATTTTAGCAAAGTCTATATTGTTTCATAAACAAGGCATAGTTGGCACATAATATTTAACTATGCAACTAGACGTTCTTGCATTTAAAAAATAGTCTAAACCATATCATTTTTTACTTTTAATTGTTTTCTGAGAGAGAGTGTGTGAAAAAGAACTTTATACCTTAACAATGATTGGAGACCGCAACTCCAGAACTCGATGAATATCCACATTACTAGTTTCCCCTATTGTAGACTGGAGGTCAGTTGCATCCCTGAGTACCTGTTCACAGAAAGACACCAGCTTCCGTTCAGCTATTCCTTCCAATTTCGTTTCTGCAGTGTCCTGAGAACCATTAGATTCTAGATGTTGCCCATTATTGTCATTAAATCCTGAAGTTAGTTTTTGCAAGACATCCAGATAAATGGAAGTTCCTGCTAACTCCTGGCGAAGAAGATTTAGAGGGGGCCTGCCAAGATATGAAGTTATTAGAAGCAAGCTTCTTCCACTTTAAGAGTAAACAGAACGGACAAGATGATGACTAAAACCTGAAATTAGGAAACAGATTTTTCTTACCTTTCCGCAGGAATATGGTGCATACGTGTTCTGAGGTTAGAATACGAATTATATGAAGCAGCAAACTCTAGTAAGGATAACAAAATGTCCATTACGGCAATCTTCTGAGCTGCTTTCAAATTATCCCAGTATTTTTTCTGCCAATTCAGACACATTTTAATTGGTAAAAGCATTATAGAATTATACCACATGCCCCAAAGTCCAAAGATGCAAACCTGAATGCTATCAATAGCACCAAGAAGTAATAATTGAGTGATGCACTTGCCCCTAACAGTCGCCATCAGTGGACTTTCCTCCTCATCTTTGGCTTCAGGCTCAACAGCCTCAGGAAGCTAGAGAAACGTCAGATCAAATAAGAGAGGGGTAAGTAAAAAAAGGAGAATGCATATAGTGTCAATAACTCATTACATCCATAAATGAAGATGTGGCATATCCTCTCTGCCACTTTTCATTTGATCTTTAAATAAAAACATTGGCAAGATTGAAATGATAAAACTAGCTTCTTGTATGCAAATATTTGCATAAACATTAAAACAAACTGAGTGCATTAAATAATTTTCCTTCTTTTTTTTTTCTTTCTTTGAGAACGAGTGCAATAAATAATTAAGCAAGCATTTTAAATGCTTACGTACACATCCACCCCAATAAAGTAATATATGATACCGGTGGAGAGTGGAGACAGAGACTATCGAGAACCAAGAGCTTCTAAAGTGTAAGGTTAAAAAAAAAAAAACCCATAAATAGAACATCTCTTGTGATTGATCAACCAGAGATATGGGAACTTCAAAGACCCAGAGAAAGGAATTGCTAACCATCAAACAGCACAACCAAAGATGACTTGCTACCTTGGGTGGTGAAGATGGAACTGGAATCTCTGATGTACGACTCTTTGATTTTGAGGTAAGGCTTCTGAGAAATAGGTTATCCATCATATTCCCCATGATTCTTTGACCTATTGTTTGACTTCGTTGAAGACTCCCAGCTTCAGCAGACTTCTGAGCTCTACCTGATGGTGAGGGAACACCTACAAGAATAACGATGTATATATTTGTAAGGTTTGCTCATGAACCCAATTCAAATGTCTGGATTGGGCTGTTTCAACAGTAGGATAAGGGTCAGCCCTTCGCTCATAGTATGAAGGAAAAATGGACATCAGAATACTATCAGAGGATAATTAAACTTTGTAAAAAGTTTGGCAGGTTATTTTGCTCGGGCTAGCGCTTTTTTTGCGCCTTGCGCCTCAGGCTATGTAGAGGTCTTAGCGCCTAGAGTGCGCCTAGCGCCTTTGACAACACTGCTGCAAACTGATTCTGGTATATAAATAATATTAACTGATGAAGATACAGATTCCCTGTTGTCTAAAGTTTAAGCAATAGCAAGGGGAAGAATTCTCAACAGCTAACCTTCAGATCCATCTGGAATAGATTGTAACCCAGATTCTTCATTGTGATCTTGTGAAACAGATGCATTAGTATTCCTTGTGCTGCTATGAACACCAGCACTCGTGGATGCAAGTGGTGAAATCTTCCCATTATCAGTAGAATCAAACTGATAAATTTCACCATCTGTATGAACCTTTAAATCTCTTATTAAAATCGAGGGGTTCGTTGGATTCTCTAGTCCCAATGCATTGAGTAGCTCAAGTGGTTGTGTTGTGTATGATGCATCTCTGGTGATAACAATAAAGTAAACAAAATACATATGACTTGCAAATACAAATTCTAATTGTCAAAAAATTATATTTTCAAATCTGAAGACATACAGACCTTATGCTCTTCAACAACATATCCCAGTCACTCTCACTGAACTGGTGTCCTCCAACCTCTATGAGATGCACCAACGCCCCAAGAGAAATTGAAACCACCGTCTGATCTGTCTTTTTAGCACAGTCCAACAGCAAACTCAAGAGCGGTGGCAGCATAAAGCACACCTCCTGTAGGGAATAAAAAGGACAAGAAAGTTCAAGCTACCAATAATTGTCAGGAAACTTGGTCCAAACACAAGATTATGTGGACCATTGGGAATTTAGATGATATATGGTTTCCTGTCACAATCTAAACCCCACCCCCCTGCATTTTAAATCACGTGAATAATACTGTTAAGAGGACTATTAAACTCATCTACCTTGTAAAAAGTGTTGAAAAGGTTGCACAGCAACTGAAGTGAGTGAATGCTGCTTTCACGAAGCCACTCATCTCCAGAGGAAAATAAGCTCTCCTTTCCAGCATGTCTCACATGATCAAATATGGGAAACAAGACACGATGGAAAATGCTCTCCCAAAATGGTTTTGAGAACTTCCTACCTCTTTCATTCAGCAAATCAAACAAAACTTCAAGCGCACAACTCCTAACCTCTGGTCTTGAATCTGATGTTAGATCAGACAAACCAGCCAGCATTGGGAACCAATAATGCTCAGTTACATCAAATGCTGTGTCAGCATCAACGTCAATTGGTTTCAGAGCCCCACCAGGTATACGTCCCTGTAATTGAAAAACATGTTGAAGCACTTGAGCAAATCCATTACAAAGAAAAGAATGCAGCAGAATTTAAGCAAACTCACAAACATTGTTTGAAATAATCAATGAGATGAAACAGTTAATATAAACTTCTTTGTTTTTCCCTGAGAAGAGGAAAAGAGTTCATATAAACCTTCAATGTATTAAGCAAAAACTATAGCATACTTATCATAAGAAAGACAATAAATGAAGTCTTCTTGGTAGAAGGGTTGGTGAACATGGCCATTTTTAGACCATATTCTGAACATTTCAATTAAAAGCCCCTCTACAATTTTTTCCAGATTTACAAGCATGTTGAAGAACACTAGGTTTTGGTCAATGTCATTCCATATCAACAAAGCATTTTAGTGATGCAAAAAATTGGTTGAAATAAGTAGTTGAGTTTCTGGAGTAAATCCCGCTTTTAAGCATTGTTACATTTGCAACTACGTGGTAGAGGAACCTTTTGTCCAATAAGATCAAAGATGCTTTTATCATTGAGATAACAGATTGTGTTTTCGTCTTTATGCCTTATCTTGGACCATTTGTTGTATTGGGGAATTTTTGTACTAAAAGTTACTATTCTTCCTGAGTTTTGAAGCAACAATTTTCAGTCCAGGAATTTCAAAGCTAAGTTCAGATCCACTCCAAGAAAGGCTTTAAAGCAATGGCAGCTTGGATGTTGAAGATTTCAATCTGCAGCACCTTCATTCCTTCAGATGCTGTTCCAATATTGGTGGTTGGCGGTGGCTGGTTGTTCTCTTTGCTTTTAGGCTCCAGATTCAGGAATTCTCCTACAGCTGTGAAGAGCAACTGATATTTTGGGTCTTAAGCTAGTTCTACTATTTAGGGAAAAAAATTTCATTTCTGTATAGCATTCAAATCTTATTACTGTCAAAAGCTACTGTCAGAAGCAGAACAATACGTTCTTTTGGCATATTAAGCCAGGAAATTGCTATTAATTGCTTGTACTTATTGTTCAATGCCTAGGTTTTATAATAGGATCTACTTGCATCAGCTGGGATAGAGTCACTGGCTCATTCACCAAAGCTAATTTTAACTTTAGGATGAGAATGTTTAAAGAACATGGTTAAATCTAATGAAATTCTTTTGACCACATGAAAACCATAATATGCAGGATTTTAACTCCACTATAACATAAGATACAATTGTATTTTAGGATATGCAACAACCCAAACACAGACTCAAGCCAGACCTGAACCTGGTTACTTTCAGCAAGTATCTGCTTACTAAATAAATGTGGCAAAAGTTGACCAAACCAGAATAACCTGGTCAGCCAACCCAACCTGAATTAACTAACAAGTTCAACAACCAGAAGCTGACCTGTCTTCACTCTTTCCCAATTGCCACCCTTACGAAATAAACTTTATGTAATAATAATATGGGCATAAATGCAGACTATCAAGTCAAGATGTTGTCCAATGTGTTAGTAAAGAAAAAGTATTTGCTAGAAGAGACAAACAAAACACTTAAAGCTATTTTTGCTTTTAGAGAGGGAGAACAACATGCTCCATTAACAAATCAAGCTTTAGTATGGAAAACAAACCTCTGCAAGACGATCTTCACATATACGGAGAAGGGCCACAGCCTTCAAACTTATGCGGTGGGAAGTTTTATTGTTGGCAAACCTAATAAGACAGTTGACACAGTCCATAAAACAATCTCCGACAACTTGATCAAAATGTTCCAGTATAACTGCAAAGAACCTGCTGTTAAATTAATTGGAAAAAAGAAGAGAAGCATTAGTCTGGAAGAAGAAAAATGGCAGTTTCTTACCCTGTTCCAGGTTCTCAAAAGCACTTTCAACAATTGATTCCAAATCATCATCTGCAGAAGCAGTGAAAATCATGAAAACACTTCGCCATCCAGACTTTATGCTTCCAACCTTTGACTTTATCATCTGCAATAACATCATTATCAGTCAAGTGTCACACAAGGTGCCCAATGGAATAAGAAAAAACTGACGGTTAAAGGTTTAAAATTAAAAATGTATTAACTGCAAAATGTAGATAATAGAGGGACAAACATCAGCCAGCAGGAGAGCTAGATGTTCAGGAAATCTGAGCAAGCACACATACCTGAACAATGCAGTCAACAATAAGGCTCCTTATGGTTGCACTTCGACTATTCCGCATGAGAACGACAAAAGGTTTAAGAATATCATTTTGGAAAGTAAAATTGGTCAATTCAGCACGCTCCAAATACTTCATACCAAGCTGCCTCAAAGAATCTATCGCATACATAGCAATTTTCTCATCAGCATGGCTACCAGCAGAAATAAAATGGTTTGCAAGGACAGTCCATATTCTAGCCCAGACCTGGTAGACATATCATTAAAACTTTTAAAATGTAAAAAAGCATGTACTTTGGCAGGAAAAAACTGAATAATTTTCAATCTATAAATCAATTTATAAACCATAGTTAGATCCCACTAAGTCAAAATAACAGCTCATGTGTGGTCAAATTACACATCTAAAACTAATTAATTTATAAAAATGCTCATGTGTGGTAAAAGCTATGTTACTCAAACTCATGTGTGAATGTCGGACACGGGTATGTTCAATTTTTCTAAGTTTTTCCATGTATTTGGAGGGTCATATCCCCATACCCATGTCCGAATATGCGTCTGACACGGGTGTTGGACACAGGCACTTGAAGAAAAATGAAGAGTCAGAGCAACATAGGTTAAAAGAAAGCCAAATTAATATAAAATGCTCTATTCCTGTAAATTAGAGTAACTTTTACATGTAACGTTGATTCAATTGCATTATTTAAACTTTTTTCAGAATATTCTCCACAATTTTATCAAGAGAGCATGGCACAAATATATCATGTAATTTATGAACCTTTTTTCCCTAAAAAACCAGAATATCAAGAAAGGAATAAAAGCATTTTGAACTAAGAAAAGTTAACTGAAATTCAAAGATGGTCAGAGCATTTTAAGGAGTACTCTCTCTAGTATTCCTACATGTTTCTCCTCAATATTTCCATATGTCCATTGAAGTAACGCAGATCCTAATCTACAAATAAAATTCAGAATATGACTAGCCATAAAATCTTGATAAGTAATTATAAACGTGAACAAGAGGGTGTTGTGGAGGTCAGTCAGTTTAAAGGAAATACCATACGTATACGAGCAATATTGTAATAACTGATCTCAACAAGCTTTTGCAAGCTGAAAACACGAGCTGGAGTTTGTTTTAGTTCTTCTGCTGATACACCACAGAGAGCAGTGAAGAACTCCACAACAGAATCACTAGGCAATTTTTCACTATTCATAAAAACCTGTTCAGCAGGTTTCCCAGCCAATTCTTTCAGTGACTGCACAACAGCATCCTTGGAGATCTGATTTGATCCATGCATTACAGTTGCTGCAATAACAGTAGTTGACGTAATAAATTCAAGCCGAGAAACACATTCAAGAACAGCATTCCACGTGTCTTGAAGAGAGTCTGGTTCTAAGTCGCATAAACCCAATAGAGTCCGCAATGCTTCCACATTTTTACTACGCATTTCCTTCGGGGCATGCAAGAAAGTAAACCTAACATCCAAAATTCACAGACTAAGCATTACAGCTAAACTACTTCCCTAGGGATAAAGAGCATTATAATGATTGACACATGAACTGCACAATTAGACAAATGTAATAATGATTGATGCAAAGGCTGCCCAACGTAAGACAAGGTAAGCAGAACAGAATAATTACAAAGTAGAAACGAAGCAATGGTTACAAAAGGGAGGGGTGGGGGAAAGGAACTCGGAAGATAACAGCAAGAGAAACTTTTTCAAGTAGAACAAGATAGCTTTACCTGACCAGAGATGTTAAAAAGGCATAGCGCATTGTATCCATTCCAAGGACATATGTGATATGTATTCCAGCTCTAAATCCTTCCATACAAAGAACAACCCTCGGCTTATTTTCACCTTCCTCCATTGTAACAGAGAAGGTAGCCAGCAATGGCCATCCTACAGCTTCAACCATGGGCCTCACAAGTTCAATCTTTTGTGCAGTATAAAAAACTCCTCTTTTTGCTCCTTGGTTTCGGATAATAGCCTGTGTCTGCTTAATTATTGCTTCACTTTCGGACTTAGCATCAGTTGCTGACTTTGTTTTAGGTAGAGCCAGATTAAGGATACTAACAAGGCGGCCTCTCTCTTCACCCTCTGGCTTTTGCCTGCTACCTTTCCCAATGCCAGTTGCATCATCTTTCATTTTTATCTCTTCTTTAACAATAGAATCATAGATCTCTCCCAGAAGTTCAGTAGGGGCACACTCTTCAGGATCATTCGTCGCATTCATACGTATAAAATCTGACTTTGACATTTTAGGCCAGACCATGGGGTTATGGGCATCAGTATTCAGCATTATAACTGCATATGCAAGAACATATGCAGTGTCTGCATTTTTGAAAAGACCTGGATTATCAGCACAATACCTGCCAAACACAAAATGAGACAACTAAGCACCACCTGATGATGCAAAGAGGCAAGTAGTCTACATAATAAGTCGACACCAAGAATTGTATTAAAAAAACTCACCACAAAACATAGTAAAATGGTTCATAGAAGAGTAATGATTATACAAAAAAGGCATGCGGCTCTTATTTACATTGGCTACACAGCCTCGTTATAGAAAGAATCTCAAAGTGTTTAAAGAAAAGGTTTGGCATGATGTAGCAAAGATTTTGAGATTTGAGGATGGGAGTTGTACAACTTTTAATCTAAGCTAATGAAACAAACAACAAATGGAAGTTTGAAGGATGCTTAAGATATACGAGAACAATGTTTTCAAGACAATAGAATTTATTCATCCAATGATGATTCCCTATTCTAACAAAAACAATAACCTTATCAGCTGATTTTTTGGCATAAAACCTACCTGGAATGGCTACACAGCCTCGTTATAGAAAGAATCTCAAAGTGTTTAAAGAAAAGGTTTGGCATGATGTAGCAAAGATTTTGAGATTTGAGGATGGGAGTTGTACAACTTTTAATCTAAGCTAATGAAACAAACAACAAATGGAAGTTTGAAGGATGCTTAAGATATACGAGAACAATGTTTTCAAGACAATAGAATTTATTCATCCAATGATGATTCCCTATTCTAACAAAAACAATAACCTTATCAGCTGATTTTTTGGCATAAAACCTACCTGGAATGGCTAAAAGACCCCCCACTTAACTAAAGTATGTTTAAATCTGTTTCCATAATTAAATAGTCGTGCTTATGTTTAGGTTTTAGGCAAAAGACTGTTCTAGGCACACAGCACAGGTACCCCCATACCTTTCTGCAAACTTTTCCATGATGCGATCTATCTTTTGAGCCTCCCCAGGAAGACGGAATCCTTTAAGAAATTCTCGTATTGCAGTACCAAACTTCATTCCTGAAAATGTTATCGAATCTACATAAGCATGCATGACAGCAAGGGGAAACTCCTCATGTTGACCCAAATAATCACCGATCATTGCCTGCATCAATGCTAAGAATTAGACAGCTTCTCCAGGAATTGAGCAAAAGTTGCATAAGATAAGGGCTCTACCTTGTCCAGACTGGGAGTACTTCTTAGAAATTGGGCAACTGAGGCAGGATTATTTTCCACCAATTTATTTGATATCAGATACCTAATACCCTTCACTGGTTGCCTGTTGAACTGCCATATAATTAAAACTATCTTTTAGAACCTAATTACAGTCTGAGAAATTGAGGATTGATTAACATACTTCCCAGTATCATATTCGCATTGCAGAAAACTTCTAGTCTGAAATGCTAAACTGTGAGTATAAAACCCGGTCAATTACCTCAGAGATGGCAGCTTCCATGGTAGATTTATGAGCTTTTGCCTTCTCAAAGTTACTGGTAACATCTTCCCTGCTTTTTATCTCAACAGATTCTCTAGCCGAATCTTCTTCAGGAGACTGGCTGCCTCCCCTCTTCCTTTCTGATAGTCTTCGAGATTTCTCCCAATCAACCAGTGATTTTAGTACGTGAACAAGGCACTGAAGAGTTTAAGAAGTAAAGCTTTATCAAACAACTAAAGCAGACATGGAAGCATAGAAATATAACCAAAAATAGTACTAATAATTGGCAAGCTGATTTTGTAGAGCTTCCCAATAGATTAACCTACCTGGAGTGAGGAACCCTTAATTGATGTTGTCTGGTTGGCAGCAACAGGGTTTGGGTCTGCATTTTGTGCCCCTTGAGCTATTTTAGACAGAGTCGTGACCTAGAGGACCATAAGGCAAATGGTATACTTGTATAAAAAACCAAGAATAACATATAAATATATAAATAAATGACAGGTGAATAGTAACTGAGTTCATACCATGCGTTCAAACAAGTTCGGTGCCTCAAGATCACAGTCATAATTCACATAAACATCAACGAGCATCTGGGGATCTTTGCAAACTTTCTCAAGCATCCTAGAAAAATAAAATTAAAAAGGTTAGATAACATAAAGCAAATAGCAAACTAACATGCTGATGACAAAAGCTGAACAGTGAAAACAACACTATAACTAAAACCAATGAGCCCCAGTAATAGCAACATCCAATCAATTAGAAAGGGCACTGTACCGGAGAACACTCATTTTTTGGTTAATGGGGAAGTCTGAACCATCCAATGACCGCAAAACAATCAAGGGAAAAAAGACACCAATTTCACCCTGAAAGAGATAAGAAAAAGTACTCAGGCATCAAGCAAAACTGGTGTGTATCACAGCACTAACGCCTTGTTTGAAAAAACTAGCTTTAACAATCTGTCAAGATGATAATCATACTTTAAGACTCTCTCGGAATCGCAACAAAAGCACAGCAAATATCCCAGTAGCATACTGCCACAAAGAAATGCATAGTCAGAGACAAATTCTCGTAGCAGATTCTTCCAAAACAGGACAAAGAAAGAGATAACATTGATGCAAGATAACCTGAAATATGACAGGGGACTGTGAAACTGAAGCCCGCAGCAAAGCATATGAGAGATATGCTTTCACTGAATCAATGAAATGGAAGTTCTTTGTAAATGAATGGCTAACCCCTTCCAACAAACCCTGAAATACCATAGGCCAGCAAATATGATGAACGACATTAGCTATCTTTTCTTTATTACCATTAAAATAAACAAATGTTGGCATTTTAAAACAATGATGCTGATAAGATTCTTTTGGAGCTACCAATGAGAGTCTATTCTACAATTTTAGAGCTCCTCGCCTATCCAAACTCAAATACAATGAGGATTACATGAATACTTTCCCTGCCAATAATAAGAATGAAAATAGCAAATATATCCTCTTAACAGAGAATAACAAAATGAAGCATTTGTAAATATGACCCACATAGTTGGGAAAATGCTGTATTCTTTTATGCAAAGACTACAAACCAAACGTTCTTACAAAGCATAAAATAGATTCATAACATTAACCTGCAGAAGCTCAAGAGACAAAATCCGTGTCTTGGTTGTGACCTCATCAGCATCTTCCTTCATACCCATCTGCAAGATAAAACATTTCATGAAGGGAACGCTAGCAGAGACTTCAAAATGGCAAGAATAATTGGTGAGGTAATAAGAAGTAGACCAACCTTGCAAAGGGTGCGGAACACTAGTAATGCATCACGTTTACCAATACTCATGCTCTCAAGGTCAATCCCTCTAAAGATAAGTTTCAAGAGTCATGATAGGAAGCATCAATAAACAATTGTAACAATATATCAGGCAAAGAAAGAAAACAGAAACTAGCAATTTGGGTAAAATATTTTAGCCCATACCTTGTGATCTTTTTACCATCCTCAACATGCACAACTTTGTCAAGAGCAGCCTCTAAACCCTATAAAGCATGTAAGTACCATCATAAGAACCATAAAAAAACAAAAGAAAACTTCACCAAAGCAAACACCTCAAATGATACAAAAACTGAGGCCCGCAAGTCAAATGAATCAAAACAAATAATAGCAAATAAAAGGATGCACCTTAATATCAGCACCACCAGCAAGGTTTTGAAGTTCCTCAACAGATGCAAGTGTGGTATCCTTGACCCGGTTAAGTGCATCCCCTAAAGTCATTTCATCGTCATTTTGGTCACATGAAGAAGCTTCTTCACCTTTTGAGGTAGAATTCTCCAAAGAAACAGCTTCAGTATGATCAGAAGAACCAGATGAAGTAGAGACCTGAATTCCATGTAAAAGATATTATTAACTTTCTTCCTGATGTAACAGGGAACAAAAGAATAGTTAAAAGGTTAGAATTTTAAATTCCATACTGGATCAGCCTCCATTCTCCTAAATATGATGCTAATCATCTGTGTCAACATTGCCTTTGATGTCGCTTGGTTTATCGGGCTCTTGCTACACATCCAAGCCACAAATTATGAGAACTATTTTAAGTTGGACTATCACTATCTTCAACAAATAGAAACAGTACCTGTGAAGAGCAATATTGTAGCAAACTCTTATAACTCCAAGCAAAGATTCCCCATGGACTGCATTTTGAGTTACCGAATTGCAACAAAACTCAGTTCATTTACTAGACAATAAAACAGATAATAATACCACTAGATCCTGGACAATTACCTCTGAACTTTGTGGACGCTACAGCAGTAAGAAGTACCTTCAACACTTGCAGGATTGTGCTGCAAATTGTTTTCTAGAATTAAACATGCATAACAAGTGCATATGCTAAAAACGAGGTTAACAGACACAAGGGGACATACCTGTCAGGAGAAGAATTATCAACACAACTGCAAACCATATTCAGAATGTCTGTAAACAGAGGTACATTTTTACCACCATCTAAACCAGGATCTCCCTCCAGATGATCATAAGCAATTAGTTTCTGTGCTTATGGAATTGAAACAGATCACGTCAGTAATCAACTATGTAGAAAATGAAGGCATTAGAATTTCCAAAATCAAATTGAACAAAAATAGGGAGGTCTTTTTGGAATATAAATAGCAGACTTTCAAATGGATTTGGACTTCCCTTGATGTTATATAAGAATTAAGAACTATAGAGAAGACTACTAAGTAGAAAATAAACATTCAAAAATAATAGATCAAGAAAGAAAGCAACTACATACATGAAGACAATCCAAAGCAGGTTCAAGGATTTTTAAGTTCTTTGTCTCAAATGCAAGTCGAAGAGGATTTAGAACAAGCTCCACCTCAGCCCCTTCCAAAGTGTATCCTGCATTTGCTAAGGCAGTTTTGATGGTTCCACTTACACCAGTTGGCTTACTAACATGCTCAGTATCCCCAGCACTTTGTGGAACTGTGCTTGATCCATCAGGTTCTGTTCCAGTTTTTTCAGCTTCAGTTTCAGGGGAACTACAAGTAAAACAAAAACAAAAATTATAGGTCATCTATAATTGTTACAGCTTCAGTCATGATCACATTACCGCAAATAATATCAAAGCCATATCATTTTTAACAAGGCCACGTAGGCTGAATCTGACAAAGGCTATAGTGATGGGCAAAAACTTCAGCTGTTCACTATTTGGAGAACAAACAATTGTAAACTAATAGACCAAAGAAATATATATATAAAAGCTATTTCATTGGGTTTATATCTTGGGTAAGAAACTAGGGACGAATCAAGTGGGAACAAAAAAATAATAGCAGATTATAAGATTGTAAACAGATATAAACCTTCCATCTCCAGCCGAAGGTGCTGCTTGATTTGGCTCATTGGATAAAGAATGCTGATTCGTTTGCTTCAGACTATCTGAAGAAATGCAAAAATATAATAAAAAGTAAATACATGAAAGCTATGACCAACCAGCAGTAATTTTAACATGAAATTACAAGAAGAGATAAGTTCACATATTAAAGAAAACCAGCGAAGATGTCATCTACTTAATGCATGGAGAACAGTGCACAGTCGGAAGTGAAGGTCCCACATCTTTACTCTCCCATCCCTCCTTTTCTCTTAATGACATACTTCCTCTAATTCATCAAGCAACTCCATGAGAAATATCATCTTTTAAAGAATTAGTCAATTCTGGTGGAGAAGAAGAAAAGACCAACTCCTAGAACAACCCATTATAACAAGAAAAAGAACAAGGACCATTATCAATTTATCTTGGCATTATTCTTTTCACTTTTCCCTTTTCCCTTTTGACTAAAAACAATTTCGCTTACAACATCCCTTCTAAAATCCATGACATGAAACATAAATCTCACTCATTTTCTCATAAAAGTAAAAGTAATTACTTAAATAAGAAGGGCAGCATTTACTCCATAGAAAATGAAGCTTCTTAATCTAATGCCAAAAGAAATTATAAGTTAAAAACTCTACAACTACTCCTAAACCCTACTTTATATCCCTAAGTACCATTCTAACTGCATTCCAAGTAATAGTATAGTTGAATGCAGGTGAATATGGAAGGCAAAACTCAAATAACTAAACAACGGCAAATGCAGTAGAAAAATCAATAGAGCAGAATCCGAAAATAAAACTTCTTCAATTCGCAATGCCGGTTAATTCGCTGAGAATAAAAATTAGACTAAAAAATAAAACTAAAAATAAAGCAGATTAAAAACAAAGAAGTTATAATTAGAAACACAATTTAAAAGAAACAAAGATGATCAATAGAATCGCAAGTGGAATGCAGCTTCAGTTTCAAATAAACGATAAAATAAACAAAGATCGATAAAATAATTTTATAAAAAAAAGTATAGATCTTACCTAAATAAGTTTGAATAGCCTTTTGAAGATCGGGATACTTTTTGCCGGCACATTCCTTGAGCATCGACTCGAATGCCCGGCTCACGAATCCACCTGCCGCCATTTCGATCTAATCCGATGCTTCGAACACGATAGTTTCGGAGTTTCCTTCTCTCTCTCACCTACAAAGAAAAATTCAGTGCCGAAACGAAGAAATTAGCCGTTGATTAGAGAAATGGAGCCAGATCGTCGAAGAAGAGAGTTAGGATCTGCGAGTATATGCAAATAGAGAAATAGAAATAAAAGAACAAAAAAGAAAAGAGAATTAAAGTTACCGCGCTAAGTTCTGAGAGAGAAGAAATTGGAAAATCATTAAGATCTGGAAATAAATGAGCAGAGCAGATCAGATCTGTCGAAATTGAATTGACGATTATATGATCT